>CM077008.1:55769019-58537353 GCA_039090855.1 Macrothele yani | reverse complement strand
TATTCAACAAAATATTGGCCATTAGCATCAATGACCTTTTGCCATTTTTCAGGCAACAAATGAATGCTCCTGTGATAGGACTCTGGTTTTGAGCTGAAGAACACAGTGACGAAATTTTTCACCTCTGCAACTGTGGTGAACCACTGTTGGGCTAGGGCATGTTGCATAGAGTGAAACAGATGAAAATATCAGGGTGCAATGTCCAGGGAGTAAGCCAGGTGTGGTAAAACCTCCCAGTGTAACTGTTCAAGGGTAGATTTCATGGTGGTCAGACATGTGGTCTGGCATTATCGTGTAACAGGATGACTGGGCGGTGTCCTTTACTTGTCCATGGACATTTTTGCTCGATTGTGGCATTCAATTTCGTCAACTGGTCACTATATCGTTGTGCAGTGATTGTTTTGCTTGGTTTGAACAGTTCGAAGTGCAGCACTCCGTGCATATCCCACCACACACAACAGCACCTTTCCCTCGTGGATATCCTGTTTTGCAGTGGATGTTGATAGCTGGCCTGGGTCGACCCAGGATCACTTGTGTTAGGGGTTGTCGCAATTGACCCATTTTTCATCCCCGGTGACAACCTTCCACAAGAAATTCTTCCCTTGAAACCTCTTCAGCAACAACATGCAGATGCCCAATTGTTGACCAATGTTACGCTCCGTTAAAGTATGCGGAACTCCTTACCAATCTTCTGGATCTTCCCCAAGGCCTGTAGATGCTGTACCACCATCGATTGAGCCACTTTCAAACATTTCACCAGTTGCATGATCGATTGTGTGGCATCCTCTTGCAACAGCGATTCCAGTTCCTCGTCTGCGAGTTCCTGCAGTCTGACTGCACGTGGCTTGTCTTCCAAGCTTAGATCACCTTTCTTAAACCTGGAAAACTATTCTCGACACATCCGCTCACCCATAACCATTTCGCCATATGCCTGACATATTGAACCATATGCTTCACTCGCACTTTTCCCTACATTAAACATGAATAACAAACAGTGCCGCAAATGAACTTTATCGACCGCCATGCTTGGCTTCATGTATGAACTGACAGCACGGGTCGCCAGCTGGTTAGACCCCTACAGTACCCACTAGCGGGGTGGCGAAAACTTTTGCATATTCCTAATAAATACCTGCTGCCTGTGCTTCTATCTTGGTAGCATCATCTGTTTCTACTCTGAAATCATCTTTGCTTTCTTGTTGTGATAACTCACAGAAGTATTCCATTCCACCTTTCATTTAACTCATTAGGATTCCAGATAATTTCTCCAGCCCATATTCCTCACACAATTTAACACTGTACTTTCTCTGTTCTTTCTAAGTCTCATTGCTTCGAGAATGATTTGCTTTCTTTCCAAAAAAGCCAGTTCTTCTCTATCTATCATTGCTACACTTTAACTTATCGTCTGACAAATCAGCTTTGCTGCTTCACTCTTTTGAAAAGGATTTTCAGCCTCAGTAGCTGTACCTTGAAACCACTCCAGATATGCTTTCTTCTTCCTTTTTATAACTTCTCTAATCTCACTGTTCTACTATTCATCACCTTCAATGCTACTTACTGTTGCAGTGCCACATGCAGGGCCAGATTTAGGCTTCATGCCACCCCAAGCACTTGGAGTTTTAATGCTCTCTCCCTCCCCATCATGTACAACCCTTTTCTTAGCTGCAAAATAAAAGTATTGAAATTATAAATGTTACATGTAATAATATTTTTCTGTCGAGTAGCATTAAAGACTACAAAAAAATTAATCAAACACATGATTTTTTCCTACATTATAATTACCCCATCAAATTTAAATACGCAACTTACAGAACTGCTTTCAACGAATTTTTCTCTTGGTGAACTTGTTGATCACAGTATCGAAATCTTGTCGCTGGAGCACAGCAGACCCAATGTACAAAATAGCAAGAGCATTCAATCTCAGTTCTTTTGTTCCTGTGTGGAGATAGTTCTTCACAGCTTTTGGGCGACCACTGCGACACTTTCGCAATATTTTCGTTCTTAAAGCAGATTGACTTTTTAAAACTTATTTAAAAAAAAATTATAATAATTATAACAGTGAATTAATAAATTTATATATAAACCTAATTAACTAACTAGTCTTCACAGCTTTCATCATTCTCTTTTCTAACTTTTACCAAGCCTGTCTGCTCTTAATCATTTCACCCCGCTTTTAAAAATCTTTAACTGATAGTTCTGTGTCTGGCGCTCTTTGGCCAAACCTGGCCCTTGCGCCACTAAAATCAATTAACTAACTAACTAACTAACTAATAGTTCTTCACTCTCTTCAAAGCAGAAAAGGCACGCTCAGCTGAGCAGTTCGTTGCAGGGGTACAAAGGAACATGGGCAATGCTACATGCACATTTGGATATATGGCTTCCAGTAAATCCGATTCTATTAGCATCTGGCACAGCTGAAGGCCTGAGGTTTTTATTTCTGCAGACACACCAAGATTCAATAATGTCTAATGGTTGTAAAGATGAAGGCACTCACTCACAAACGAATCATCCAGATCTTCAGGGTAACAAGTCTTTTAGGTAGCTGGCCTTCTCTATAATAACTTTCAAATCCAAAGATGTCAACTTTGTAAGGTAACTGAATCTATCATTCAGTTTCTAATAGGCAATACTCCTGCATCTCAATTTGGTACTTAGCCTATCAATTAGGACATTAAAGACTTATTTTAAATTTGTCTTTAGGCGAAAGTATTGCTTCGATTCCTGTTACTTCCTCAAATTGGATTCTACGTTTCCACTGCCGCTTATTCACAGATTCTTCTCTGTACACATATTCCCCACACTTCTTCATAGCATTTTCTTCATAAACTGTGAATGAGGTACGCGTATCTTCTACATATGCAATCAAACTTTGGTACAACTCATCAATCGTTCCCACTTCTACAGTAACAGATTGCAATTTTTGCTTATGGCATTGAACCTTTCCAAAATGTCATTCCAAATCAGGGCCATTACACATGTCTCCAAGGTGTTGAGGGACTTGATTAGTCCAAATGCTTCGGCTCTTGTTGTAGGTTTTTCGGTACCATCACTATGTGCTCTACAGCAAGCAACATTCCATCCCAGGATTCGCAAAGAGTTTTGCATGCATCGTTTCTAGCTAACCAATGAGTATGAGATAAGCTTTTCACAGTAGAAGATGTAGATTTCTAATGAGATTTTAAAACATCCCACCTGTGGGTAGAAGCCATGAAAAAATTGTGCAGTTCTTGCAGCACCCTAAAAATATGACTGTTTCTAGACAGCACTCTGCAGCACATGAATCAAAAAGGTTAAGGGAGTGTGCTGAACAGGGGACGTACACAGCCACAGGATTAATTGCTTTGATCTTTGCCTGAAGGCCAGCATAGATCCCTGACATATTAGACACGTTTTCATGTGACTGTCCTCAGCAGTTTGATATATCAAGCCCATAGTCTTTCAACACAGTCAAAATGGTATCCATAAGCTCAGCAGCTTTGTGGCCTGTATTCAGAATGAACTTTAAAAATCTTTTCCCGGTACTTCCTTGCTTCCACTCTGGAACATAGCAAATTATGAAAACAAGCTGATCAACATGGGCACAGTCTGGTGTTGAATCAGTGATCACAGAAAAATATTTTGCAGTCTTTACTTCTCCTATGATGTCTTGCACTACGCTCCCTGACATTATTTTGGTGAATTCCTCACACACCTGGGATGAAAGATAAGATGAGGAACTGCTGCCCTTATTTCCACACCGTCCAATGTGTTTGTTCAAAAATGGGTCGAATTTTGCCAACAGTTCAAGGCACATTAAATAATTGCTACCTGCTGATGATCCAAACTTCTCCTGTATTCCACAAAAGGGGCAATCTGTGACTTCCAGGACTAGTCGCAAGCACTACCACTCTTTTCAGAATGTCCCACCAATACTGCATTTTTTTTTACTGTTTGTTCGATAAGTTGTCTGTTGATTCTTCCCTCTCTGTTTCTTCTAGCAATCAATGAGGCTGTAGCAGACCTATGCTCATCGGAATTTTCATAAATTTTTAGCCTCTGACCAGCATTTTCCCAGTTACTGTAACCTTCTGTAGCTAATAAGCTAGATTTTTTGAAGAGCCCGCACGGAGTGCCATAAACTTTTCCTTTCTTCACAGGAAAAACAAGCCACATTCGAATTTGAGTCTTGCCATTTGCTAATGCTCGTCGAAAGAGATTTCGTCAGATACCTATTTACTTCACCCACACAATGCTTTGAACTAAAGAAGTCAGCTTCCATATTTTGCTTTATACCATGTTCAAGCAAGTCATTAATATATCGCTCATTCACTATCCAGTCAGCTGGGTCATCACTGATACAAGGGTTTTCAGGCTTTATAGCATTAACATGTCCTGTGAAATTCTGCTCACTATTGTGTTTTTTGCTGCTTTTTCTTGCTCAACTACGTGCACCGTTGAAGTCCCGGCAACACTTGGATGGTTATGAAGAGATTCCCAGGTGAGAACGTTTGAAGAGATCTCATTTCCTGGAACCTTATTTCCACTTGTTGACTTACACCCACTTGCAACATCGTCTTCATAACTGTTAACAATTTTAGAACTGGAACAAATTAAAAATGTTTCCAGCTTGGGAAATTTGGTAAGCAACTTGTTGCTTTTCTTTCGCTGTTTTCCTGTAATTAGCTCCACTCAATCGCTTGCACGAATCTCTAATGTTCATGTGTGCCAAGGACCAAGTTATAATAGAATAATCTTTACCAAACGTCACTAATTTATGCTACTCTCTGTCCAATGGATGATTTGTAGAGATGGGGAGTAAGAGAACAGCCTGTTCTTTCTTGCCAGTTCCTTGTACTGAACAGGCGCCTGTTCCACAGTTGACAAAAGTCTGCTCTCTGCTGTTACGTCAGAGTCTGACCTCTATGCTCCACTTCACTAGTCTGCTCTTTCTCCTTGTTGGAGAAGAGGGAAAGTTATAGGAGGAGAGTACTACTTTATAAATGGGGCTCTCAGCTAATTATTACTGCAGGCCACACCGCAAGGACTCAGTGGTGGGTGGTAACACTTGTTGGGGGGTAATCTTTTCCCCCTATTTGCGGCATTTAGAATGAATGACCCAGTAGGAAATCGCATCAGGCAGACAATTGCCTTTAGGGAACTGGATGATTCAGCAATCCTGTTCGGACTGTTCCAGTACTATATTCCTGCTGTCTGCTGTTTTGGGCACGGAACTAAAAGTACTATCCAATATTTTGACTCATCAGGAAGAGGGATTACACCCCCTCCCTCCCTACTAATACTCCAACGCGCAAGCCCACACTCGAGCCCCCCCTCCCCTAGACATTTCATTTCTAAAAGATGTCAGTGAGAACTTTACTGCTCCTTCAAGCCAAAATCATGCATATGTGTATAAGGGTTGTTGGGCATTGTTTAGACTCCCTCTCTTATTAGAGTGATCCCAGAGAAAGACACCACACAAAGGGAAAAGAAAAGGGACGACGGATACAGTGGAACTGGTTCACAATATTCTCAGTATTATATTCTTGCAAAAGAAAAAAGGAACTTGCATGATTTTTGAAAAAAAAAATAGCAAAATTTTCAGGTCTTATTTGAATCACAATATTTGTAACATTTTATTCATATGAACAAAAAAATAATTTGAGGGAAATGTGCTGCCCCTTGTTACCTGCTAACCCAAGCAGCTGCTTGCTTTGCTTAGTGGTAAATACGGGCCAGGCCACATGCTTCTTCAGTGACAACAGTTCTTTTTCCAGATCAGTCTCGCATGCTGTCTTAGTTTGAAATGTGTTTGCCTCTACATGTGTGACAATGCCATACAGGACAGCATAAAGTGGCTCTGTAAATCTGGGAAGCTTGAAACAAAATTAAGTTTCAGTATAAATATTGCCATGGTACTGGCTGGTTCTGTATGACATTAGCCAAGAGACTCCAACTCACAGTTAGATAATCCTTAGCTGGAATGAACAACTAGAAATATTGTGGGCTGATCTCCACTGATGTATTTCTATGATTTTGAAGACTCAAATACTAGTTTGTCTTTTGGAAAAATAGCCAACATTAATCTTCACACTTTGATCAACACCATGGAATAAATTATTTGAGCAGTTTTTCTGGCTGACCTGTGGGAAGAAGTACTAAAGTTGAAAAATTCCTTGATCTTAATCATATCATAATGATTTCAAGAGAACTAGTCCGTGAGTTTCCACAAGGAAAAATCTTGGTAATCACCTTGAAACAAATATTATGTACAGGACTTAAGATAAAGTGCCTGAGTCAGGCAGATTTTACTTTAGAAAATAATTTTTTTAGCTGGTAGTCATTAAAATTTAATTGAACTCTAATAATTTGTGTGTGTATTTACTGTTTATTTATTTGCCTTAAAATCATGATTCAGTGTTTCTATCTGTAAGTTGATTTTGGGTAGTATTACTTTTCTTTTAATACATAGTTAATCATCAAAGGCAGAACCTGTGCTGCTTAATATCATGATCAACTTTGTTTTCCTTTATGAAGTGATGGAACAATCTGAAAACAGCTTATATTTCACCTACATTTGAAAATTTGAAAGTTGTAACATTTAGAGAAAATGTAACCAGGTGTGGAATTTTGAAGTTTTCTGATGCATTTGCATGGGCTACCATGTTTTCATGAAATTTATTGAGACTTATACTATCTTAGTAAGTAATTTTATTCAGCAACAGGTGGTGATCATAAATTGCCTATAAAATAAATGATTTAACATTGTCACTCTTCTTTTAGTATTGATAACTGGGTGTAGTAGCTATAACAAGTTTTTTTCAGTTTTAAAATAAATAAATCAATTCCTTTGACTTCCCCACTTTTAATAACACCTTGCTGTGAATTAAGTGGGTTAGTAGAGATGAAATAGTTTTATTCTTTTCATGATAGAAATAGTTTCATAATCTCTGAAACTGGGTGATTTTTTCTTTCTTGTTTGCAGATGGAAGGAAGTGGTTGATTTGATTTGATATCATCCATTTCCACTTGCACTTAGATTTTGGTACTTTTGCATGTGGATTTTGATATTAGTTCTCTTCATACATTTAATCCAGCATTGGTTCCCCTCCCTTCTTTTGTGTCACATTCTGAAAGGATTAGCTTTCCCCCACTATGGCATTTTTATGACTATATTTCCACACAGCTCTAACACATATACAGTTTCCATTAATACACATTTTTTTTATGGCTCTTGCAACTGGTTCTCACAGATCATACACCAGTTCTACTCAGATTGAAATCAACTAGATATGTCTTGTTAACCATTTCCACTCAGTTACTGTCAGATTTGATAGCATAACCTGCTTAGCAATATTATGAAGAGATGACTGAGCAATACACTCTCATGCTTGCATGCAGTGTTTTAAGCATGTCTATTGTACACAGGGCTGTTGACTGATACAAGGGCTGGACCTTACCTTTGAAGTATCCCCTACACCGGTGTTACCCGGCTGGGGAGGTTTCGCTGCATCAGTGACATCACTAAGTTGCCAAACGAGGGCTTGGCTCTGAGTCATCAGCAGTGAAGAAAGACAGTTGCTTATATTTTTCGAGTTTTGCTAAATATCTGTTACTTTTTTGGGAAAGTGAAAGAGGTGTTTTCTTTTTGCTGGAGATTAATTATATTTATAATATTTGTTTGATATGCTTTTGCTACTTGCAACAATAGGAACAGGAATAAAACAGGGGGAAATGCAATTTTTCATCGTTTTCCTTAGAAAGACCCACAGGTACTCGAAGAGTGGATAAACAGACACAGAAGACGAGACGATATCAATATAAAGAATGCCTGAGTATGCTGTAAGCATTTTCAAAGAAATGATTTTGAGGATGACATGAGAAACCACTTACTGTTGGTCTGCCAGAAAGAAAGATATTGAAATCCTCTGCTGTACTGAATATTAATTTTCCAGCATTAAATTCATAAGAAATAACACCAAGAGATGAGAAGCAGCAGGAGAAAATTTTTTTAGTAAGTGCTTTGGATCGAATTACATCCTTAAGTCCAAAAAAATCCCATATCAGCAGCATAATAAATTCAATTCAGAACGACAATCCTGATAGTAATTCCCCAAATTCAGAATGTTTGAAATATGAAGAGATGAAGAAGAGTAATATGCAACTGCAGAAAAAAATATCTGATCTTGAAAGTTTACTAGAAGCTTTAAAGATTGAGAAACACAAGATTACTAAGATATCTCTGCATAAATAAAAAAATATACATGATATAGAAAAGTCTGGTTAAAACAAATTAGCCAACTGAAGAAGCAGCTAAAAGATATTAAAAGAAAAAAAACAACAGCAAGTTGGAAAGATTAGGTAAAGGTACTCATGATATATTTACGCACAGACAAGTAAGTGTTCTTACAGAAAAAAAGCAGTGGATAAAATGGACATCTGAAGATTTATCAAAATGCATCATAGTCAGAGCTCTCTCTACCAAATCATATGACTCCTGGAGTGAGCAAAATTTACCAGCGATCCAGGTATTCAACACGATGCCTTTCTGTTGATGAAAAAAAAGCTGTGAAAATTTAAGTTGTCCTGAAAAGCTATGTGTTTTAAGCTTTGAGGAAATTCATTGACTCTAGATTACGCTATACCAGAATGGATCAGATTCTCAGCTCTTTCAAGAAAGTCCAATTCGTGCTAATCTGAGGATTATTATCACAGTGGAAACAGCCAATATTTTTTTACTTTGACTTCCAAATGATGAAATCATTGCTTTTTTACAATATATTCAAGGTTTGGAATCTACTGGAGTTGAACTAAAAGCTGCTGTTTCTGACTTGGAAGGATGCAATACGTTGTGGAGAGAACTTGAAATTTCATGGAAATTTCTTTCTTTCTATGATGATTCTTTTGTTCAGAGTCTAAAATATGGGAATTTGCTGATGTACCTCGCTATATACGTAAAACTTCTAAGGAATCACTTCATTGACAGCGGTTTCACAATGGGGGATGGAAATATTTTAACAGCAGAGCTCATGAATGAAATCTTAAGCAAAGACTCTAGTGAAATCAAAGTATGCCATAGACTGAAATCTCAGTATCTTACTCTAAGAGGAAATGAACGACAAAAGGTAACCCCAGCAAAAATTTTGTTCTCATCATTGACCACAGCGAAATGAACACTACATTTCACTAGAAATTTAGAAACATTGAAATGTTTCCAACTTATTGATACATATTTTGATGTCATGAATAGCACTCTACTATTTACTACTAATGACAAGCTCTTCAAAGCTGCATTTGGTGTGGAAGAACAGAACCATAAACATCAAGAAGAATGTTTATTTTCCATTAAAAATACAATAAATGGCATGAGGTTTTGGGGAAAGAAGTCCCTTTTACCTTTTCAGAAAGAAATTATTATTTCCATAAATTCACCTATAGGGTTGTATGACGATGTAGGGTCATTCAATGTGAAACTCATACAGACTTCTCGGATAACACTTCGAATATCGAATATTCTGTTTAAGGGTTTCAAAACAAATATTCCTCCTGTTTTAAACTGTTTCAATTATATTCTTTGGTTTCACTGGGGTAAATGTGTTTTCTTCTTAATTCAGTTCCACTCTTGCTTCACACACATAGATTCGAAGGAGGGATTCCTCTCTTGCGAAGAGAGATGGCACCGCAGCTACATCACAATCTCCCTCATCCAGAAACAAGGTGTGCTTTGCTAAGAACCAGCCCTTGTATCAATAGCCCTGTATTGTACATGTAGTTTTTACCTCTGCAAATCTACACACACACACACTTTTGTAAAACTGCTTTGTTAAAAAAAAATAACATGATGTGTGTTTCCTTTATCGGCACTGGCCAAAGCATATGTGAGGCTTATTTGCATCCATATGTAAATACAAAATATATTCAGTTTAAGAAGTCACTTACTCTCTTCTCTTTCTCTGAGTTATTGTTTTAATAACAATAACTCAGAGAAAGTTTCTAAGAACTCAGAGAAAGTTTCTAGCCTTTGGTTAACAGCCAAGGCATGCTCTCAATGCTTTGAAATTCAGTTCTGAAAGTTTGTTGACACCAAATGCAAATTGCTTTTTTTTTTGTGTGTGTAATGCACTTTTTTTTTATTTTTGCATTTAGTGTTAAACTTTAAGGTTTGAATGCGTTTTTCAGAACATTGAGAACTGACTGTGGCAGTCAACGTAAGGTCTGAAATGTCTACTAATAAAGAAAAGCTCGTAGAAAAAGAAGAATAAGGGACTTCTTAAACTGAATGTAACTTCAATTTCTGAGTGAAGCCAAAAATTATTTTTTTTTTTACTCAAATTTAAAATATCACACCTACATTTCAAGGAAGTTGTAATAAACAGACATTACCACTAATAAATTTAATTTGAAAGAAATTGTAGGGACATTTCTTTAAAATATACCATGTGACTGTTACAGGGTGAGAAACTGCACACTGAGATTTGGAATATTGTATTAAACACAACTCTTATTATTCCATCATTGTAGGCATTGAAAGTAGTGTCAGTCATTAATGAAGAGCATCAAGAATAGTGCGCTCATAAAATTTCCAAGTGGAGTACATTAACTGTAGCTAAGGCTGTGTGAAAGTTTCAGCAATAGATTGAAACTCATCAGCTGGTGGTCGTGAAGTGTGTGACTGAGAACAAACTTCCTGTGGTGAGTAGTGCAGATTCTTGTTCAATATCAGTATTGATGGGACTGTATAATTTAATATCCGATATTCAATGTTAATGTGGACCACATTGTCTCTGATTCAAATCTGAAGAGACAAGTAGTTAATCCAGTTGAATCTGTAGAAGACAGTGCATGCTTTCATGTAGTAGCATGTATATGTGTGTATGTCTGAATTGTTTTAATTTGTAAAGTTAAAATATTCTATTGTGGAATACCTAGAGATCATGCTTACTTCAACTACTTGTAATTATCTGAATATGTGATCTAATTTATTGTTCTTTTTCTTTCTTTCTTAATTTATTTTCAATATCAGTATTAATGGGACTAATTTAATATCAAATTTTCAATTTTAACATTGACAGGATTGTATCTGATTCAAATCTAAAGTGACAGGTGGTTAATCCAGTTCAAATCTGGGGAAGATAGTGCATGCAGTATGTATATGTCTAAATTGTTTTTAATTTGTCAAGTTTAAATATTCTGTTGTGGAACACCTAGACATCATACTTACTTTAAATACTTAACTTATAATCATCTGAATATGTGATCTAATTTATTATTTTCCTTTCTTTTAATTTTTTTTTTTCATATCCTACAGAAGTCGGGTACTGTTAAATTATAGTAAAAATGTATAGGAATTTGTAGTACCTATCTCAACATCTCGCAAGTATTCTTTGCAAAGTTTAACCAGCATATTGACTGAGAAGCTTTAAAATGTGATGGAAAATCATCTGAGTGAAGGGCAGTATGATTTGAGGATGAGCCAGAGATGTCTAGATAATATATTTGTACTCCGGTAGCTTTTTATAAAGTGTCATTAGGTAAATTAGCATTTTATGCAGTGTTTATTGACCTTGAAAAAGCTTTTGTTGTTTGGATACCCAGAAAAATGTCGCTCAATATATTGAAAAGCTATAGAGTGAATGACATGCTGTTGAAGACATTCACGAGCTTTTTCAGCAAGATTCTTGCAACAGTCAGAGTGGAGAAAGGTACTAGTGAGTAGAGTGAGATTAATGCTAGCATAAGGCTGAGAAGTCGGCTCTCTTGTCTTTACACACTCACACACACACTGCTGGCCACCCAAAATGCAACACCAAGAAGGACACGAGATAGCAAAGCCAGATTTACTGGACACATAACAACAGATACAAAGATGAAACGATTGAGCTTACAGGCCCGTGCGACTTGCGGAACACGCAACACGCAGACATCAATAGTTCGTGTGGCCCCATGGCTGGCAATAACGGCCGCTACACGCCACAGCATCGAACGAAAGAGGCTTTGGATGTGGGCTTGGGGTATGTCGGTCCAGGCTGCTTCCACACGTTGCCACAGTTAATCAGGCGTAGCCATGGGTGGTGCTTGCCGGGCCACTCTGTTGCCGATCAGCGATCAGACGTGTTCGATGGGCAACATATTGGGAGAACAGGCGAGCCAAGGTAGCAGTGACACCTGGTGGGTCGTGTAGACGTGCGTGCCACATGCGGGCGTGCATTGTCCTGTTGAAACGTGGCCGCTGGCAGGTCCTCGAGGTAAGGGAGGACTACAGGCTCCAAAGCGTCGGAGATGTAGCAGTGGCTGTTGAGTGTACTGGCGATGCATACCAGAGGGGTGCGGGTGTCATATCCAATTGCGCCCCAAGCCATAACGCCAGGTGACGGACCGGTATGGTGATGCATAATGCAGGCGTCATACAGTCTCTCACCACGGTGCTGCCACACGCAGATCCGACCATCGTGGTGTTGCAGGCAGAAGCGGGATTCGTCGGAGAAGACAATGTCGTGCCATTCCGTAGTCCAGGTGCGGCGTTCAATGGCCCACTGCCGCCGCACTCGCCGGTGATGTAACTTCAATGGTAATTGGAGCAATGGGCGACGTGCGACAAGTCCCGCTCCTGCAGATGAAGTCGAATGGTACGTGCTGACACAGGTTGTTCCGCAACACACCGTAATTCCTGCGCTAACGTTCGTGATGTGGCGGTGCGAGCTGTCAATGCACGCCACACAACATGCCGGTCCTCTCGTTCAGTGGTGTGCTGCGGCTGCGCAATCGCCACGTCAGTCCGTCCGTCCCTCCTGCACCCACCGAATCCACACTCGCCTCACTGTGGCTGGATGTCATCCCACACGGGCGGTGATGTCTCAGTACGATAAACCGCTGTCGCGATAAGCCACTATTCGTCCTCTGTCGAACTCCGAAACGTGCTGGAATGACTGCCATTTCCTGCGACGAGGCATCAGGAATCTTCCCACGCACAGGTCCAGCAGCACAACACACTTCCACTACTTACACCCCGCCTTTTGTGCACCCTTCTTATAGTGCTTCTCGGAGGTGTTCCGGGCACACATGATTTGCATATGTGCCCTGCAATGCTAATCGTTTGCATGTCCTCTCGCGGGCGACGCATGCTGCGAATTTCAGGCCAATCAGATGCTTCCTTCTTGGTGTTGCATTTTGGGTGACCAGCAGTGTATATATATACAAGGTTAAACTGATTAAGAATGTTAAGAATGTAACCTTAGCATCAGAGGTTGATGTAGATGGTTCTGGTATAAACAGTTTGCTCTATGTTGGGGACTTAGCAATAATTTTTAAGATTGTAAAAACGTTGTTAGATATCTTTGAACAACAGAGCAAAATGTATAAAAAAGCTGGGTTGAAGATAAATTTTGTAAATTTTAAATAAAGTGTTATAAGTAGATCCCCCAAAATTTTATTTAGGCTGTTGTAAGAGAATAGCAGAGAATAGAGAACATTTATAATCTAAAGCAACTTTTATGGGAATTTTACTAGGAAATTTTTTCCTTAATAGCAAATTTTCGGAGAAAACTCTTCTCCTTCTTCAGGCTGTCTTGTTGTTGTCACTTTTTACTTGTCACTATCGCGGTTACGGTTAACCTTGACAGTTTAGGTTATTTTTCAACAAATCCTGCCAGATGTTAGGCAGGGAAAATCTTTGCAGTCATTGATGATGGAATTTTGATTTTTCTCAATCTCTATTCCTTCTTTCAGTTTTCTTTTTTGGAAATTGCTTTGGAAACTGATTACTTTAAGGGAATTCCAATCCATGCTGTGCCCAGTTTCTCTAACATGCCTATCTAATCCAGTCCTGTTGGAGCAATTTTTTATAGCTGCTTTATGCTCAGCTATACAAGTTTCTAGTCTGCGACCTGTTTCATTTATGTAAGATAGTCCACAACTACAATTTACTTCATAAACTACTCCTTGCATTTTTAAAATATCTTCTTCTCTTTGAACTATTTTAGGGAAAATTTTTTTAACTTTGTTCTCTAAACTTGGAGCTAGCCTAATATTGTATTTCTTACTAATTCTCATGTTAGAGAAACTGGGCACAGCCTGGATTGGAATTCCCTTAAAGTAATCAGTTTCCAAAGCAATTTCCAAAAAGAAAACTGAAAGAAGGAATAGAGATTGAGAAAAATCAAAATTCCATCATCAATGACTGCCAAGGATTTTCCCTGCCTTACATCTGGCAGGATTTGTTGAAAAATAACCTAAACTGTCAAGGTTAACCGTAACCGTCAAGGTAAACCGTAACCGTGATAGTGACAAGTAAAAAGTGACAACAAGACAGCCTGAAGAAGGAGAAGAGTTTTCTCCGAAAATTTGCTATTAAGGAAAAAATTTCCTAGTAAAATTCCCATAAAAGTTGCTTTAGATTATTAATTCAATTAAACTAGGAAGCCATTTCTCAACATGAGCTTTATTCAAAGAATTAGAACAGAGTATGGGTCAGATACTTGGCAAACAATCAAGAAAGTTCAACATGCTACATTGAAGATGGAAAAATCCATAGCTCAAATCAAGTTCCTGAAAAATTGCAAGGTAATTAACTTTATTCCAAATTCATTTAGACTTAGAAAACCATTTAAAAATTTACTTTCAGCCAACTTCGTAAGAAAAATAGAGCAAAAAACGTTAAAAAGAAGTATTGAAGTAAAATATAAAAATGTTGCTTATTATAAAAAAGTAAAAGTAGAAAATGAAAAGAAAATTTCTGGAATCTTAAGGGATACAGTAAAAGCAGAATTGGATGACTGGCTAAAAATTGGAGTAAGAAACAAAAATAAGAAATTTGTTAAAAAGCTGAACCTTAAAGAAGAGAAATTTTTGAAGAAAAACTATTCCAGTAAAAACAAAAAAACTGCAGTTCTTAGTCATGTAAAGGACAACACTGCTACTGGAGTTAGCCAAGAATTATTACAAGTGATAAATAAAGGAAGTAATTTCAATCTATCCAAAGAAAAATAAATCCAGAAAAATTGGTAATTGAATTGGAAAGCATCTGCAGCACTTTAGAAAAAGAGGACCAAATTAAAGCAGACCTCCTCAGAAAAGATTACTACAATAGCCTTACAAAATTCCAGAAGCAAGTAAGGAAACCTCAAAAAAAAATTTTGATAATAGTCAACTAAAAGCTCTTAAAGATTTTAGAAAAAATGAAAGTGTAGTTGCGGTGAAAACAGACAAAAGTAAGTTGATTACTATTATGGATAAGAAAGATTATCTAGAAAAGATGGAAGAAGAACTAAAAAAAACCTATGTATGAAGAAGTAAAAGAAAACCCACTACCAGATTTGATTAAAAAAGTCTCTAAGCTTATTTCACTTCAAAAAAAGAAAAACCAGCTTCCAGAAAACTATAAACAATTCTCAAAATTACAGTTCAGATTACCTCAAATATATGGAATAGTCAAACTGCATAAAGAACACCAACCAATTAGACCAATAATAGACTCAAAAAACTATATTCTTTCAAATCTAAACTATTTTTTAAAGTCACACCTTCAGAATCTTTTAAAAGAGCCACCTAACTTGATAAAAAAACTCAATGCAGCTAAAAGAAAAACTAGAACTTCTTCCTAAATTAGATTCTCCTATTATGGGTAGTTTAGATATAGTGTCTATGTATACTGACATTAATATAGATCAACTTATAGACTTTATAGCGGAAGACTTGGCAGACCAAATAGTTTTTCACAACAAGGAAAAAAACATATTAGTAGGAATTTTTGAAATGCTTACTTTCTCTTTGCAGAACAACTACTTTCAATTTGGGAAAACTTTTTCATTCAAAAATCGGGGCTAGCTATGGGCTCCCCACTCTCCCCACTCTTAGCTAACTATTATGTGGGAAAACTAAAAGAAAAGATACTAGTACAACCCACATACTTCTGCTTATATAGCAGATACATGGATGACATCTTATTTATAATAGATAGCTCAGAAATTGTTCCAGAAAGAATTCTAGACTCATTCAATGAATTAGACGATTCCCTTAAGTTCACTATTGAACTTCAAAAAGAAAGAAGAATAAACTTCTTAGATATTACTATCTATTATGAAAATAAAAATTTCTCACTAGTTGGTATAAAAAACCAATGAATACTAAAAGACTACTGGATTTCAATTCCTATCATCCAGTTTCTATTAAGAAAAATGTAGCAAGTCAGTTTTTAGAAAAAATTAATAAAATAGTTTCTACTGCAGATAAAAAAGAAGCCCATAAAGAAGAGCTTAAAGTCATACTTGCAGAGAATAACTACCCTAAAGAAGAAATTGAGAAGCTTCTGAATTTTAATGGTACGAAGAACCCACAAAAGCAACAAGTAAAATTCACTAGAAAAATTTCTGATCACAAAGGTTTATTTGAGTCTTTAAAGAGAATTAGTAAGAAATACAATATTAGGCTAGCTCCAAGTTTAGAGAACAAAGTTAAAAAATTTTTCCCTAAAATAGTTCAAAGAGAAGAAGATATTTTAAAAATGCAAGGAGTAGTTTATGAAGTAAATTGTAGTTGTGGACTATCTTACATAGGTGAAACAGGTCGCAGACTAGAAACTCGTATAGCTGAGCCTAAAGCAGCTATAAAAAATTGCTCCAACAGGACTGGATTAGATAGGCATGTTAGAGAAACTGGGCACGGCATGGATTGGAATTCCCTTAAAGTAATCAGTTTCCAAAGCAATTTCCAAAAAAGAAAACTGAAAGAAGGAATAGAGATTGAGAAAAATCAAAATTCCATCATCAATGACTGCAAAGGATTTTCCCTGCCTAACATCTGGCAGGATTTGTTGAAAAATAACCTAAACTGTCAAGGTTAACCGTAACCGTGATAGTGACAAGTAAAAAGTGACAACAACAAGACAGCCTGAAGAAGGAGAAGAGTTTTCTCCGAAAATTTGCTATTAAGGAAAAAATTTCCTAGTAAAATTCCCATAAAAGTTGCTTTAGATTATTAATTCAATTAAACTAGGAAGCCATTTCTCAACATGAGCTTTATTCAAAGAATGAGAACATTTATTTTTTTAGACCACAATTATCAGGAGTGAACCAGGAGAATAAACATGTCAGGGGCAGAAGAAAGTCCCTTATCAGTGGTTTTTAACTATTCTCAGTTAAGAAAGAGGTTTTCTAGAAGACAAAGCAGGATATATGTTATGCAGTGTATGAGTGGAGTTCAAAAAGTTCATCTTCTAGCTTACTTCTAGTGAATATGAATTAGCAGTATTTTTTTACCTGCAGGTGGTACATTTTCTGGTATGTCACTGTACTAATTTTCATTGTTATAGACCCATTTTTATTTTTTTGGGTGATTTTGTGAACTAAACTGTAGAGATTTTGCAAAATGGAAAAGAACTATGGGCAGTGATAAAATACCTATTGTTGAAAGGCATGTACCCACAGGAGCTTCATGATGATATGGTGCATACATTGGGGGAGGGGGCATATAAGGCTCTTGCTTATACCACAATTGTCAAGTGGCACACAAAATTTTATTGTGGCAGGGAATCTTGCAATGATGCAGATTGGTTTGGGCAACCCTTGGCATCCACTTCTGAGCAAAATATCAACTGCATGCATGACCTCATGATGCAAGACATATGAATGTCTGTTTTGTGTAAGCAGAATGTATAGGCATTTCAATCAGTGGTGTCAATTCAATCCTGGCAAATTATTTGAAGATGAAAAAGATCAGTGAAGGAAAGGTCCCATGAGTCAATTCAATGTCTAGTACATAGTTACCTACTACAATATATGTGGGAATATTAGTCAATAATATAAAACTATCAATTAGCTTATTTACTGTTCATCATGTTAATGTTCAACTTTAGGTTAGACCTTTGAGTTCATGTTTGAGGGTAACTACAAAGTAATTATTACATAGTATGCTGATACAATAATGTGGAAGAAGTCAAAGTCTATGTCATACCTTTCTAGAGTTCCATTGTGTAGCTTGACATAATCCAACTTGTCAGAGGTAGCATTATACTGGCTGTCAAATTTGCCTCACTTCTTCGCAAAACTGATGTACATCGGTATTATTTGCCTCCTGTCTTCACAATATCGATTTGCCTCCCGTCTTCATAATATTTGCCTCCCACCTTCATAATAACGATGTACATCAGTATTATGAAGACAGAAGGCAAATTTGACAACCATTATAATGCTACCTCTGACAACTGACAAGTTGGATTATGTCAAGCTACACAATGGAATTCAAGAAAGGTATGATATAGACTTTGATTTCTTTCATTATTGTATCAGCATTACTATGCAATAGTTACTTTGTAGTTACCCCTCAAACGTGAACTCAAAGGTGGAACCTAAAGCTAAACATTAACATGATGAACACTAAATAAGCTACTTGATAGTTTTATACGTATTGAGGTTCCGTGAGTGTCGACAGATGAGCAAAAGGCATACTGGAGACGAGCACAGCTTATCAATTTGAACATGCTTCATGGTGATCCTATAAATTTCTGGTCTTGGATTGTTATAATGGATGAAATATTGGTTCACATCACTTCAACCCAGAGAATAAACTACAAAGTCTGATGTGGAAGCATACATTCTATCTGCCTTCCCAAAAGTTTTGTCATGCTCCATTAGCCAGCAAGGTAATGACATCAGATTTCTGGTTTTTGGGATGCAGGAGGTGTCATCATGATTGGCCACCTGAAAAAGGGCAAACACTGTAATTTGTGCACACTAACCTCATAAGCCAACTTTGTGGATCCATCAGGGAAAATAGGCCTGGAAAACTGTAAAGCAGTTGTTGTTAATGCATGTTACGTTAAGAAAGAAACTTAAGATACACAGCAGCTTTCAACCCATCTTGAGTCTTGATCACTTGTAAGCATTTGGAGCTAGACTGGTTGCCAGATTTAGTTTTCAAGTTCTTGGCTATTGTTGTTACTAAATGATGGAGACAAAATAAGGACTGTCGGTATTGCATCATTTGGAAATCCCTCCAATCGTTTGGCAGCAACCATGATCAAGAACTTCAAAATAATCATCTGGCAACTAGTCTGTCTCCAAATGTTTACTGTTGATCGAGACCCAAGCTGGGTTTGAAAGCCTCTGTGTATCTTAAGTTTTTTTCCTAATGTAACCTGCATGATCTACCACTAATATTTATCTGTTATGTGTGTATTATATCATATCTATTTGTGAAGCAGTGTCTTTCCTCTTCAAGACAATGCACTGAGTCATAACTCCCAGACTGCAGGATTTGAGTTGCTTCAGCACCCACCCTATTCTCCAGATCATGCCCCCAGTGACTTTTATTTGTTCCTGAAGCTGAAGGAAAACATCCATTGGAAGTGATATGCCTCCAACTCTATGGTAGTTGCCGCTGTGGGTGTATGGTTAAAAAAAACAAGTTTAAAAAAATCGCCAGAATTCAAGACATTAGAGAATTGGTAATGTTTTGGCCTTTGGTGTATATAGTCCCTGGCAGTGGCCAAGGACTATATACACCAAAGGCCAAAACATTATGACCACTAGCCTAATATGATGGTGGTCCTCCACATGCCACCAAAACAGCTTTTACCTGGCAAGGCATGGACACTACAAGATTTCTAAAGATGTCTTATGGTATCTGGTACCAACACATTACCAGCAGAGCTGAATAAGTAATTCAGGTTAGAACTCAGCTGGGTTCTTCACTAGAAGAAAACATTAATGAGAACTTGTTGAGGTGGTTTAAACATGTGTCTGCTATACAGGTAAAAATTTTGCACAGCAAGTTGCTATGCTACTGGGAAAAGGTAAAAAATAAAAAATTGCAAAAACATAATGACTTTTCAACTGCAGTCTGTCACCATAAACGGATTATCCTAGGAGCATGTAGTAAATTTTTTGTAAATTTAATTATTCCATTTTAAATTTGATTTATATATACCTTGTCAGTGTTTTGTAAAACTCATTAACTATTTTTAAGCCATGGCTATGTGCATATACAGTTGATTCCTTGTATTCGTTATCTTATACTTTTTGATTGGCATTTTCACTTAATCAGAATTTTTAATCCCTTTACCATTTCATTTTATTTCATTCTAAGATATTTGGTTTGAAATTTAGAATGCACTCTTATTAAAATAAGGAATTTCTGGTTTGCATTTTAAAATACAGTAGTTATTAATTATTCTGTCAACTTTTATAAGTTAATGAGAACTTGAGCTGCTGTTTCAAGTTCATATTTTCATTGTTATGCATCTGTCAAGCATGATTCATGAGTTTTTTTTTATTCAGGGCCATATCAATCTGAATGATATTGAATATCATGTACCAAAGAAAGGTGCTGTTCAGGTGGTATGTGTCAATTTTTATTTGTTTTTTGATCTTATAAAAGATATTAACTCAATAGTTTCTATGCTGTATATGCAATTGTAAAGTAGTATATACACCAAACTTACATTAACATTATTTTTTCATTTAAATGTTTTAGAGAGACAAAATGTGTCACATTCTCAGAGAGTGTGCTGATTCATATCGGCATGCAGAATGGTAATGCCAAATACTAATATGAGGATATCATTGACTATAATTTGTGTTAAATGATACCAATAACACTGTCAGATAACTTTTTGTGAGGATGTTGCAGAAAAGGAGCAGTTCATTGATTTAGACTGGGTAGAAAAGTACAGGAAACAGACATACTGTATTTCACAGCAAAGGTCTTTTTGATGGAATTTTCTTGATTCAACTAGAAAGCATGTCTTTGTATGAGCAGTTTACAAGAAAGTCAACAGTTTTGTCATGCAAAGGGTATGTTGTTATCCATTAATTTTAATTATCTACTGAAGGTTTTGTATATTTCTAAATAACACTAAAAAAATAGCTATATATCCTCAAGGGAATTTCAACCAACTGCTGTTTGTGCACTGAGATGCTAACATTCACATTTGGGATGTTATGTATTAAATTTTCTTCACTCTTACTGAACAGCTTCGTTTATTTTTTGTAGTGTATCTTTTGAAAACAACAGCAAAAAACAAAACAAAATAAAAATACAATTATATGCTTATGTTACCACTATGTTTGTCCATCTGTAAACACCAGATCTCTGCACCAATTCATCAAAAAAAAAAAAAAAAAATCTTTTTGCATTTGGAAGACTGAACTATAAAAAATCATCCTTGCCTTTTGGTCTTTTCCTGGTGCTTAACTTCACCACTAAAGAGCATAAATTCAGATGCTGCAGAATTTAAAATGCATTTTATTCCATATCATTGCTTCTAAAAGTTAAAGTGAAACAATTCTTCCTTTATCTTAATACCTTTTACACTGAAGACCATTTTGTGCACCATTTCTTCTTCAAAAACTGCAGTTTTTCCTGCTAGCAGCATAGATGCATATTTTGCTTTTCCTGATATGTTTGCTCCTAAAAGTCTGTCTTGAAAAATTCTTTTAGAGTTGGATTCCATGCATTTGCAGCACTGTTTGTGCTCCTAAGAACTTGATTGAAAAAAATATTTTTCAGTTAAATACAACCTATGATGAGAAATATTTTGTACATACTTCTTGCCCAAAGTAATACTTTTTTCTTTTGCTATGGGAGCATTTATATATATCTTATTTTTTCTTGATGACTGCTTTTAGCAGTCTAATTCTGTATCCGAAATCATTCAGGATGAAGAATATCTGCATATAATTTCTATATTTTTTAGCTCACAGTGTTGCCACTGGAGTGCATAATTTTTGTTTCCAACCAATACATCTGCAGCTCTATCTGCATGCCTAAAAATCTGTCAGATATATCGCTGACAGCAAAAACATTTTGTGCAGATTTCCTGGCCACAATACTAATACACAATTTATTCACCATTTGTACAAATGTATATTCTATTTTTCTCAATATCTCTACTTCTAAAAGTCTGATATGAAAAATTCTTTTGGCATCAGATACCATTCACTTTGGAGAGCATTTTTTGCATACTGTAGGATTTTTCATAATACATAGTTCTGTTGTGAGGTGGCATTGGTGTGTATATTTGTTTTCAAATGTGCCTCCACTTCTTAAAATCCTATTAAAAATTTGTTTGTGCTATATATGCCATTCTATGGTAAAGATTGTGAATATTATCCTTATTAAAAATCTCTGCTTCTAGAAGTTGATTTTGAAATTTTCTTTCTCAATCACATAGCTTTTGCTATAATGAATGTTTTATGCATATGATCTACTTTTTTTGCAATTCAATTTTACTGCCAGGAGGCATCAACATATATTTCTATTTAAAAGGATGTCTCCAGTTCTAAAAATGTCTCTGAAAAATCCTTGTTTAGTAGGATACCCTTCACTGTGAAAAATACTCAGTGCCCATTTTCTTCAAATAAGACATAGCGTTCCTGCTAAGGCGTGTAAGGTTATATCATGTTTTCCTCCATACCTCTTCTAGTTGTTTGATTTCAAAAATTCATCTTGCCTAGAAAATCCTCCACTATGTGGAATATTTTGTGTACTATTTGTGAGTTTTTGTGATGCACATCCCTGTGCTGCTGCTAGTGGGTGTAAGTAGCTATTCCTACTCATGAATGTTTTATTGATTCTATAGATCTGGTAGGAATTTTTTTCTTCCATTTTTATAATTGATTTCAATAACTGTAAAGAACATTGCACACATTGTGTGTTTTAAACAATGTGCAGTTTTTCCACTAGGGAGTGTCTGCATTTCATATTTGTTCTCTTTGTGTCATCTAACCATCTCCATCTGGGTCCAGGGCAGTAGCTATTGGGGGTGGGGGTGGGGGGTGGCTACCTTCCTAGAATGGTCATACCCCAGCAGTGTAAATTCTTGCCTTGAGGGGCTTAATCCTTTAATGACCATGACTCCAAAATCTTTTATCACTTGAAACACCATAATGCCTGAAACTGTCTGTTGGTTTACTTCTTTGTTTAATAACAGCAATAGTGACTGCAGGTGACTCCTGCTGATCCCTCATAGGTCGAGGAAATTTGAAGAACAGGCAAGGGTAGGAAATCTGAGTCACTCTATGCAAGCGTTTGGGGCCGCTATGGCTGCTTGTATGCACGGCTGTTTTGGGCGTTATGGTTGTTAAAGGGTTAAGAAACAGAAATTCACAAGGTGTGTATAAATTTACTGAAATTATAACTCAAGTTATGCACTTCAGTATCTTCTTTTTAAAGGACATTATTTAGTCGCATACAGCATTCCACGGAGCTAACAAAGGTACAGAGTAACTTACTCTATGAGATTACCTGAAAAAGTGAAGAAAGGCACATATAACAATATATGCAGACATGCCTACTTCATGACCTTTCAGAGCATGTTATAGGAATGAAGTTCTGTCGCAGAAAGTCCCTCTGAAATTTACCTTTCAATGGTATTTTGCCAAGCTCTACCTCGAAATCATCTTGCTGTTGTTATGTTCACTATCTGATGATATTCATTTGTTCTGTGCCAGTTTGTTTCTCATTCTGTATTTCTGCAGAATGCTGTGTTCACAAAACTTTTATGTTTTACTTGACTCTTGGGTATTTGCCTAGTTTTCACATTTTTAATGAAATTATGTCAAAAACCAGAAGTGTGATTTTTGAACGATCATAATACTTTCCCGTAACAGGAATCAAAGTAAAAACTCTGTATTATTTGAGCGAAAGTAGCAAACTTTTGAACTCGAAAGGGCGTAATTTCAAGTCTCCCCCCCCACTCCACCATAAACACTTGCTCAGACCCTGTTGGAATATTCCTCCTTTTTGGTGTAACATTTTGCTTGAAATGTCACTTTATTTTAACACTGTTTTATTTCAGAGAAACTGATGGGTTTTTTTACGCTATGAAAACTGTTTGCAACTGCTGAAAACATGTTTCAACGGATAAAATCTCACTGTGAACAAAAACTCCTCTTTGCATTTTTTAAAACTGATAAAATTACTAAGAAATTTCCTTTGTGTGTCCTTGCTTTTCAACCTAAGAAAATGTAGACAGTAAAGCCATCCCAAACATTCACTAAAAGTAAACTCTACAAAAATATTATTATTCTTGCTTTTTTTACGGAAAGCAAAGAATAATAAAGTGGCCTACTAAGTTTTCAAATGCATACTTTTTTTTTTTTTTTGAAATGTGGCTTTGTTAGTTAAGTCTTGCACATTCCTAGTATGGCATATAAAAATTACTTAATTTTTTTTTAAATTAAAAAAACAAAACAAAGAGACATTCTTTGACTTATAAATATAAAAAATTAAACTTGTACATGCATGGAAATAGGCTGCAAAACAGAGATGGCAATCTCACAGTTACTGTTGAACTTCTTTCTCCTGATCATCTACATCACTGTCACTTGGTTCATCAATGTCTTTAATGTTGTTTCACTTTCTATATCATCTGAACTGGAAAACATTTCAGTACATGACCATCTGTTCATGGCACACCTGCAGGGTGGTACACACAGTTTGATGGACCACATCAAACTGTAGCACTCTTCCTGAGGCCACAAGGCTCATAACATCCACTTTCATTGATGGCCCGTCCAAAATCTATCAACCATGGTAGACTTGGTTTTGGAATGTGTGCTTTCTACTATAATATTGCTTGATAGTAATTCTTTGAGTAACTGGGTGGAGTTGATTTGGAAGCTCTTACAGATGGCCTCTACTTGTTTTTTGGTATAAAAAAATACTGTCATAACTTTATTATGATATTTGGTGCACACAAGTAAAAGGAGAAGATTTATTCCTCAAGCATTTAGCACATTTCTAATTCAATGGTCTCTTGTTTATCCTAACAATGCTAGGGTTTTCAAGATTTTGTCATTAGCATCCATGAACCTGTTTCAGAAACTTGTCTTAAATTTACCAGGAAATGGACTTTTAATGTCAGAAGCTTTACTCAAAAAGCATGCATTTTGCGTAAAGCTTCAACTAATTTTTGTTCTAAGACTCCATACATTTCATATGTACATTAATATATTTTTGTTTTAGAGAATGTTTGGGATGGCTTTAATGTCTACATTTTCTTATCTTTATCTTATATAAAGGGA
This sequence comes from Macrothele yani, assembly GCA_039090855.1. Classification (NCBI taxonomy): domain Eukaryota; kingdom Metazoa; phylum Arthropoda; class Arachnida; order Araneae; family Macrothelidae; genus Macrothele; species Macrothele yani. Next base: position 58,512,361 of record CM077008.1, on the reverse strand, counting down.
TATACACGTTAAATATGCTTGTAATGATTAAAAATTTTTTTGGATCCCTGACTCTGAAAGAAGTGGAAAATTTGGATCCTGAAATCATTGTTGCTGAATGAAATTGTTATGTGGAAAGGAAATTCTATTCTGTAGAACATTTTTCATATTTTCTTTCTGAAAATGTATAAAGTTAGAGAATAATGCCAATAAAATATTTTAAAATTCTTCCACCAAAATGTTTATTTTCTGGTTACTGTCTTAAGTAAGGTAATTTTTTTCTTTTTTCCACAAAATACTTGGAACCTCAAGTTGTCATTAAAATTTTGAAGAGAAATACAAGAGCAAACTTGTGAATAGTTTGTTTTAACATTCAAAATAAGTGACCAGTCCTGCAAAGTAATTTTAGATTAAATATTTCTTCAAAATATCTCACTTTTAAAAGTGTTTTTGTATCTTACCAAATTCTAATAATAATAATAGAATATTTTCTCTAAATTAAGGAAAATTTTCTTCAAAGCCACCCAATTCTTATTAAATTTTATTAAATCTAAAAATATATTAACATTTTTGTTATAGTAACTGAATTTCTTGATGAATAAAGAGACACACACATTAATTAAGCATATTGTGTAGTAGAATATATATGCCTAATGAAAACATTTTTCAATGTTAATGGAGTAGCATGCAAAAAATGCATTGTTTATAAAAAGTTGTGCTAATTAAGATACATCAAATGGATGGCATTAAGGAATATTTTAAAGACCTCAAAAGCACTGACTGTTAGGAAGAATTCTTCCTAACAGTCAGTGCCTTTGAGGTCTTTAATATATTCCTTAAATGTTATACTTCTCATAAGCGAAGTATTAGAATTACTTTTACATAACATTAGTACATTGTAACTGTCTCATAGGAAAATATGGATTGCAGAAAAGTTAGGCAACAGATATAAAGGAATGAATCACTGTTGGTCCATATTAATTGCTTCCCAAGGCAAGTCTGCTGTGTGAACATTGTGGATTACATTAACTCTTGCCAACTTTAGTAGAGTTGATGCAGTGTATGTACCAAGGCAAGGATTGTGAAACTGGAATTACTGTTTATTTTTTTCATTTTGTGTTAGTCCAATAATCATAAATATTTGTGGAGGAAGGTCTTAATACTACATAACAAAATGTATATTTTATATTAATTATAAAACCCATTGCACTGAGAAGCATTTTATCTGCTGACCAGTACTTGTGCATGTCGTTGCTGAAAGTGAATGAACAAAAAATGACTTCATATGTTAAAATGTGTATACAAAGAATATGCATCAAATTAAATGAAGAAACAAGAGTATTCCTGATGCAGTAGTGATTAATATTGTAAACTACATTGTTGTAGGCACATAGTACAAATGCTGTCTGCTAATTGAATAAAGTTTAATGTACTTGATGAACAATGTATTATAAGCCATTTCTGGGAGGCTTCATCTACACAGCACAAAACCACAGACACTTCAATTTTTCTATACCATTACAAATGCTGCTCTGCTCTTTTCTTCTCTTCTCTTGTTTAGTTTGGAGGATTCTGGAAAGAACTGCCTGTTTGTAGTCACTGCCTACAGATTTGTGTGGCTATTTACTGTAAACTCTGCATGGGAATTCTTTAACAAGCTAATGGTCTCATTTCAGGCATCTGCTATTTACTTGCATGAATGTATATTAAACAATACCATGCATTGTAGGCTGCTTCTTATGTTATTTGTCGTCAAATTGAACATCATACTGCAAATATCTGCTTTATATATTCCTATTTTGCATGATATTTTATATGTGACCCTCTGATTTGTTGATGGAACAATGTAACTGGTAGGGCTTTGAGAGTAAATGGCATAATTGCTGAAATATTAAAATATAATGGTGATCCTGCAATTGGTTAACTGAAATTTGCCAGTTGTGCTGGGAGTTAGAAATGGTCCCTCAGTATTGGAGTGATGTTCCTTCAATTGTTTCCCATGAATAAGGGAAAAGGTGATCAGACTGAATGCAAGAACTGTCATGGTATTAGCTTGCTAAGTGTGTCAGGGAAAGTGTTTGGAAAGATCATTATCGATAAGGCACAAGGTCGTACACCAGAGAAAGTGTGGGTTGTACAGAGTGGTTTTGTGCCTGGTAAGGACTGCCTAACCAATTTTTGCATTATGTGTGATGATAAAAAAATATCTGTCTGTTGGTAGGAAAGTTTTTGCTGCCTTCATGAATTTAGAGAAAGCTTATGACCGAGTAAACAGGATATTTTTGTGGAAGACACAGAATAAATATGGTGTTACTGGGAATCTACTTAATAGTGTGAAAACCATGTATGCTAGCAGTAGAGCTTGTGTACAAGTGAATGGTGTTTTATCAGAATGGTTTTCTGTTAGTGCAGGAGTCAGGCAAGGTTGTATAATGTCACCATGGCTGTTTTACTAAACATATTTATGGATGAGTGCATGTGTAATGCCAAATTAAGCAATATTGGTTTATGTCTTGGTAATACCAATGAGTGCAAATTGTTGTATGCTGGTGAGAGACATAGTCCTGTTGTCAGAGAGCAAAAGTGAGTGGCAGTGTGTGTTGTCCAGGATTTACAAGTTTGTATGAAATTCAAAGTTACGGTTTTTGGGTGAGAAACTATTAGTACTTAATGCAAGATCAGTCTAAATGGAACAGATGAATGATTTTGTATACTTGGGAAGCATGTTTGATAGAGAAAACAAATTAGGTTGTGAAATTAGTAGGTGAGTTAATTCCTCTTTGAAAGACATAGCTGCTTTAGGAGGATTTCACAAGAATAATGGGTTCTGAAAAAAAAATAATTCCCAAATGGCTATGTATGAAAGTGTAATTGTTCCTACTCTGGTGTACAGCAGTGAAACCTGGGCACTGTAAAAGAGACATAGGAATTGTTTATGTTCTGGAGAGATGTATTACTTATGAGGCATCTGTGGCAAAACATCTTCTGATCATATGAGGAATGAAGATGTGTTGCAGATGTGTAATGTGAAGCAAAATGTTGTTAGTAAGTTGGAGATAAATATTCTCAGATGGTTTTGCCACATTGAAAGAATGAGTGGTGAGATGCATACTAAAATAATTTATTGAGGCCAAGTGGCTGGAAAGAGAGGTAGAGGAAGGCCAAGGAGATCATGGGAAGACCAGGTTCAGGAGTGTCTGCAAGAGAAAAGAAATATGGGTATGCAGTTCAGGGCTATTAAAAATGATTGTCATGGTTTTAAAAAAATTGACGCATGTTCTACACTTGAGATAGAAACACAAATTTTTGTAAATTGTGCAAGTAAACACAAGTTTTATTCTGTACCTTACAATTGCTCAATATGAGCTCCTTTTTTCACTTTGCATACATCTACATGAAATTCCATTTCTTCTGATATATGGCATAGCATCTTGGTGTTGATGGTTTGAATGGCATTGGTGATATGCATCTTGAATTCTGGGGTAGTCGCAGGTAGAGGAAAGACAAAAACTTGATCCTTCGCATAGCCTCACAGAAAACATCACATGGCGTTAAGTCTGGGGAACGAGGAGGCCAGGACTGGAACTTTTTATCAGTGTCTGTCCCACATCCGATCCATCGCTAAAGTAAGTGAGATACTCTCCTACAGGACATTTTCCAGATCGTCACACACCATCTGGCGGGCAGACCTGTAAGCTACTGAATGTGGGAGGTTAAAAAAAAAAAAACTAAAAAACTTTGATAGTTTTGCCATCCACCAGTACAGCTGTAATTGTCATATGTCAAATGCACTACCAACAAAAGAGTACTGAAATCCTGAAATCATTTTGAATAGCCCTGTAAAAAAGTCTTGTGTGAGACGTGTGGTGGATTTCAGTGAAACTCGAGTTGTGTGCCAAGGTCACTGTAAATGGAGACGTTTGATACATCAACAGTAAGTAAAATCTTGTTCCATTAGTTTTAAACCTTTAATCCAGCAGCTGTCTTTGAGGAGCTAACCTCTAAATTTCAAGGAATAGCTTAGTGATATGTACGTACAATGCAACTGAAAGTTCTTATCTGCCTTTGTGCTTATGAAAAGTAGTACCATATCATTATGGTGCAGGTGGTGCAACAGTAGTAAAACCCATAAAATAAGAGTAAGGATTTTTTTTCAGTTTACAGGCACTGAAAGCATATCCTTCTTTTTACATGTCATTAGCATCCAGATTCCAAATTCATAACTTGAATCTGTTCTTTAATGATGATGTATATGATCAAATGAAATAAATGTTTTTCAACTTTTTTTTTTTAGTACAACAGTAAAAGGTAGGAACTTCAATTATATTTTTTTCTAAAGAATAAAAGGATATTATTTACATGACAGATTTTCAGGTAGTACTCCTACCCTTCCTCAGGACTACAGCTATAGTAGGTGTTGCCATGCATGAAGTAAATTCCAACCTTTTAAATCATTTAATGTTGTACCTCTTATTCTCTTTATTTCCAGTCCTTCTGTCAATTTTCTTTTGTAAAAGTGCTGTTGGTGAGTCAGAACTTCAACAGTGTCCCAAAGTACTTTGTGTCTTGTATTTTGTACATGCCTTTCCAAACCTGTTTTGTTTGTCATAATTTTAATTGCAGTTTATGTTCTCCTGCCAATTTGGTCTTAAGCTGTCTGCCTGTTTCTCCCACATAGCTGAGATCACACTCACATTTTATATTGTAGACCACACCTTCCAGTAATAGGAAGCTTTCTTCTGAAGAAAAAAACAACAACAACAAAAAAAAACATCCTATTACAGGAAGATGTGGTCTAGAACATGAAATGTACGTGTGGTCTCAGCTATATGGGAGAGACAGGTTGACAGCTTAGAACTAGACTGGCAGAGAGAGAGAGAGAGAGAGAGAGAGAGAGAGAGAGAGAGAGAGAGAGAGAGAGAGCACACATAAAGCTGCAATGCTGCAATTAAAAATATGACAAACAAAACAGGTTTGGAAAGGTATGTACAAAATACAGGGCATGAAGTACTTTGGGACACTGTTTGAAGTTCTGACTCATCAACAGAACTTTTTCAAAAGAAAATTCGCAGACGTACTGGAAATAGAGAAAAGAAGAGGTACAACATTAAATGATTTAAAAGGTTGGAAGTTAGCTCATGAATCCTGATGAGGACTACAGCTGAATAAAACTAAAAAATTTCAAAAATTATGGGTTGTTATAGCTGTAGTCCTGAGGAGGGGTAGAGGTACTACCTGAAAGTTTGACATGTAAATACATAATATCCTTTTATTCCATAATGAAAAACCCATAATATTTTTGAGAAATTTGTAATTTATGCAGTCTCAGAACGGCCATGACATCAGTTTTTTTTTATCAGGAAAATCGTATAAAATCGTATAAAAATCTGCATTTCCATATGCTGAATTTTAAAAACTCTTCCTATTGCTGCATACTGTCTTTAATTTTAAAGGAATCAAGAAACAGTTTTAACAAATTCAATGAATGTGAAAAAAAAAAAGAATTCCATAATGTGGGGTGGAGAACCCAATATTCTGGAACTTTCTCATACCTACAGTCACAAATGCATTGGTAAACTAACAGGAAATTTGGACATAAACACATAACCATTAATAATAAGAAGTAAATCCAGTTTCTTACATAATTAAGTTTCTTATGTAACTTAAGCATTGTTTAAAGCTTCCTTCTTACAAATGCATTTATCACTGTGAAAAGGTGTACAAATGCAGAAAATTACTTCAAAAGTGAGCTATTCACCATTACTTTCTGCTGAGGCATTTTCAGAATTTAAAATTAGATCACTCATAACTTTGTTGCCCTGCATATAAAAACTTTATGAAGAATAACTTTCTAGGAACAAAGTTAGGCTTCGGAGCTTTATGAAGAATAACTTTCTAGGAACAAAGTGAGGCTTCAGAGCTTTATGAAGAATAACTTTCTAGGAACAAAGTGAGGCTTCAGAGCTTTATGAAGAAAAACTTTCTAGGAACAAAGTGAGACTTCAGAGCTTCTTACCATCAGAAAATATGAATTTTCATTTACATTTTCATTTGGCATTCATCTCCTATCATTTGGACTGTCTTCAAACTGGAAATAGCAAATATTTCTACCATAAGGAAACTGGATAATTTATTGATTATTCCAAATTACTCACTACCTTTTTCAGATGTTTATACTTTTTATTTTACTCTTTTAATGCTTCCAACAAACATAACATTCAAACACTCATTTTTGAAATTGATCAGAAATGTTTTCAATGGGGAAATGGCAAAAGAAAGTTATCAAGTTTTGCCCAATATTTACAAAAAGTGAATAGCAGGAGACAATGAAACTTTCAAAAGATTTTTAAAACATTTGCACTAGTAAAATGAAATTACCCTATTTTGTTAAAATTATTTAAATTCATGAGTATTTATTCAAAATTTTAAAATGCTTTGCATAAAAAATTCTACTGAACAACAGGTTGGTCTCTGTAAATGTTTGGGAGCATTTTTTTTTTTCAGAATATTTTCTCTGGAATTACTAATGAAAATTTAGAGGTTAAAAATATAAATTTTCATTCTGGCTAACTACTATTGTCAATATTATAACTTTATGTGGGAAGGGTCTATGTGAGATTTCCACTTGGAGAGGTTTGCCTCCATACATATGCCTGAAAGGAACACTGGTGGATGTAAAATAGTGAATATTGTGCCGGCGCATATGGAGAATGAACTAAGTGAGGGCCAGAGTTTTATTTGTGTATGAATTTGTATTGGATTGAAGTTCTTTATGAAGAGAATACAAGAGGAACTTTTCGTAGGTTTGAATTCCATTGCTGATATTCATTATTGCTCTGTACAATGAAACTTGTACTGTATGTTATAGACAAACCAATCAGTAAGAGCAAACTGTATATCTGGGTAAGAAATGCAAGAAGCTTTTCAGACTTTAGTAAACAGGGATTTGCATTTCATTGCTTCTGTCTTCATTCTCAGTTCAGTAGTGTGAATGACCTATAGTACATTCACCTATGTTTTTAATCACACTTTGATGTTTTGAACAAATAAAAACAGAGTTATGACAAATGAAATAGACAGTTTCAACATTTTATAAAACAAAATTAAGATATTGACACTAATGTTGCACCATTTCATAGGAAAACTCTTGAAGTTTGTCACAGTAATTTACAGATGTTTGATGTGTGTGCACTCTTAGTCACATGGCATGTATCAGTGTGATAGTCAAATTCTTGCCAAACCTGCGTTAACATATCTTCATCAATTCCAGTACTAGCTGTTGTGATACATTGTTTCAGATCAGCATAAAGATATAAAAATAAACTTTTTAAAATTTTCAGGCTATTTAAAAGATATGCACTGTAGTGAAATTGGTGTAACAACAAAATAAGCATGTGTTGACCATATACATTTATGGAACTTGTTTTAGTTGGAAAGTAATTTACTTAAATCTGTACCAATGGTTGTTGAAAAACATGCGTTTGCTTTTTTCTATTATTGTGCATAATTGCAGGTTAGAGTGACTTTGTAAAAGTTGCAAAATGTTTTTATCGTTTCTACCCGAGTTTTATGAGGGGTGAGGAAGTATGGAAAGCTCAAAGATTTACATTGCTTAGACTAGAGAAAGTTCATAATAACTGATTGTTCATGTGAGTGAGTACTTCACCTCAGAACCCATAATATCTGAAAACATAAGTGCTGTATTGTACTTGACTGTACTGTATAACCAGGGTTCCCACATAACCTGGAATTCTCAGGGAATTTGAAAATGATTCCAAAACTCTAAGAAAATTGCACTTTTCTGTAAAAAATCAGGAAAAACTCAGCAAAAATTTCCCCCCCTTTTTTTTTGTAAAAATCAAGGGATACTTTATTTTGCCAAAAACTTTTCTTTCAGATTTCAAACTTTTGTTTGCAATTACTGCCTGCCTAGAATTTGGTAGATCTTACATTCAGTCATATTACATTTCCCCTTCATTCCGTAAAAAAAGATGCAAAATTGAATTTTAAAAATTGCCTGGTTATTAAGATTTTGTTCAATTTCTGCAGACAGTTGTAACATGGAACAAATTAGGTACAATGACTTGACACACTCCTGCTTGGAGAAACACATCACAAGAGAACCAACCAAACAATGGATCAAAGTCCTTTGTTTGTTGGATCTCTTGCAACATGATTCTCTGAACAGGAGCCATTCCACCTTTAAACTTTAAGCTGCATTGTGGTATAGAAAAACTGAAATTAATCAGCTGACAGTTTTCTTACATATGACCCATTTCTATGGGAATATATCAACAAATTCTATGTAGACAGTATTCACGAAAGTTCGTGGAATTATGGTACAGAAAGTAATGTGCGCATTTAGTTGTTATTAATGAAAAGCAGGTAATTTTATAAAGAAAAATTACTTAAAGAATTTAAAAATGTGTGCTTTGGTGAAAAAACACATGAATGGAATGAAATGCAACAATTCATTGCAACAACCTGATGGGGTCACCACTCTGGAAAAACTTTCAAAACCACCTGGAGAACCTGGAAAAGTCAGGGTATTTTTTTTATTACTTTTGAGTGGGAACCCTGATAACTCAAAATATGTCTAGTGAAAAAATATAGAATAATAATAATGGGTACACCCAGAATAATGATCGCATGTTTTGGATTGGTCATACTGGATGCCAAAATAACAACATTTGTGATATACCATGAAAACAACCATTCACTTACCCGAAAGATCTGGGTCATTTTTTTTATCTTGTAACACTTCAAGCACGTCATTCGTATAAATGACGTGCTTTTGAAGTGTTACAAGATAAAAAAATGACCAAGATCTTTCGGGTAAGTGAATGGTTGTTTTTATGGTATATCATTAATGAATTGCACGTAAATATACGCACTTTGCTGGTGATTGATACCTAAAAAGGGCAAATATTATGATAACAACATTTGTCTACTATGGTTTTCATTTAAAAGAAAAAAAAACATACAGCAAACTTTATTAATTCTTTTGAATTACTTCCAAATATGAAAATATTATGCCTTATGTGGCATGATGGAAATGCAAAACTCCATTATGTGAAAAGGTGCATACTTGAAATTTCAAAAACTTAAACTAAAATTATGGCCAACTTTTAATTTTTAGTAAACTAAAGTTGTGTGTGATATTTATGAAATAATGACATTCAGATGACTCACACTTAGGTGGCTATATTGCTGGTAGCTTAATGTTATTGTTAGATTGCTTATGATTTAACTTTTATTATTTTAATCCAACAATAACATAAAGCTTACTAGAAAAGTCCCCTATCATGAAGCATTATTAGAAAATCTTCAGAGAATTAGCCAAAAAAAATTGTGTTTAACTTGCTCTGGATGTAAAGAATAAAATTCTTCCCTCCCACTATTCATAAAGAAAACATTGTCCTGTTACAAGAAGGAGTGATCCATAGTGTAAATTGCAATTGTGGAAACACCTATGTAGGAGAAAGTTGGAGACTACTTTTTGAACCCTTGTAGTGGAACATAAAACTGCTATAAAAAATCTAACCAACAAAACAGGTCTTGAGACACATTCAAATAACTGGGACTCCATGAAAATTCCATCACATCAACAGTACTTTAGTGAAAAGAAAGTCTACAAATTGAAAGAAGAAGAGGTGCCACAATTGACTAATAGAAAGGCTGGGTATTACTGCATGAGTGGCAACACTTACTCTCTTGAGTCACTCCTGATGATTGGTAAATAAGTCTCATCCCAGTAATATCCCATAACTGACTTATAGCCAGAACTTTCAAAATAGATTGTACTAATAAAAGGATGACTTCGCACAACTTGTCAAATGAAATGAGAAAACTCACCGTCTACATTGCCTCTGTTCCACCTGATGATGGGGTAAATGTTACCCCGAAAGTACTAGTGGGGTATTTTAATTGTAAATATCTTTTGTATTTTAATTAAATATCGTACATAGACGGTGAGTTTTCTCATTTCATAGATTGTACTATGTAACATCTTATGATTGCAATAAAAACACTAAAATAGACAATGCTCAATACTGAACAAAACTGCAATGTGATAAATGAACATCCTGAAAGCAAAAACGTGAAGTCTGAGTTGTCAAAAAACTTAGGTTAGTATTCAGTTGAAAAAAAAACAACATAAAAATAATCAAGCATGCCTACTTTCTGTTCTTCATATATGAACTTATTAAGGTTCACTGTGGGCTTCTTGATGAAATCCACAATTTTGAGGTGTATGCATATCTTTCTACTTTAGCTGTCTTGTGATATTCTTGTAAGGTTTCCACATTTCCTGCATCTATCTTCAGGGATTAAAATGTGCAAATTTGTGTTCTACCTCACCTAAGAAAATTTTGCACTGTCACAAAATCAAATTTTGAATCTTCTACTTTTTAATAGCACCAAGACATCTGGTGACAACAGACTTCTTGGAGCATTATTGTAAGAAGGATAAAGCAGAAAGGATGCATACACTTTATACATACAAGTAATATTACCTTTTTCTTGTATGGTTGATAAAAGAGCACTTATTTTGCTGTGATTGATAGCATTGACTCCAGATGAAAAGTATGAGGTGTTGTCACATTTAAGTAATTGAGGGTCATGATAAGGAGCTATCATGTTTCTGTCATTTCTTACTTGTAGAGCATTATGGTGAGGTAGACATATGAGGAGTAGCCACAGGTTTGAAGAATATGCTGGGGCTGCTCTCGCATTTTTTTTTAACTGCATGAAGGAGTATGTGCTAATTCTACACTAAGGAGTCAAACAATGAGCCAGTAAATTGTTGATATCAGCCAGGTTATGTCTTACAACAGAGTTTTGGTTTGATAATCCTGTTCTTATATTTTTCTGTATGTAGGTCTGTAGCCTGTTCTTTTTTGGCAGCACTGCTTTAGCAATGTCTCCTTCAGTCAATGCATGGTATCCAAGTTTGCTTTCATCATTTTCCAGCCAATGTTGTACACAATTGTTATTTGCATTTTTCTTTAGAATAGGCAGGTGCTCACTGACATCATAGTCCTCTAAGGGATAATCAGGATCAACAAAACACAGGAGTATCGTAGCTGTTAGCCAAGGCCAATATTATCACTGTCATCTGTGCAGCAACAAAACTAATGTTTGCAGGCTTTAAATTGTACTTTCTGATACGGAAGTTCACCATCCTGTCATGTGGGTTTCTTTACCTCATTTGTTTTTCCATGATAGGAGACATTTTCTCAGCAGCTGGCAATCCATGTTCTCCTGCAGATAGTTGGTTATTTCTAAAGCACTTTAAATTGGGGGTTTCTCTTTTTTATATTTTGGACTGATTGTGAAATTAAATTGGGAAAATTTTATTTTATCAGTATTAGAGATAACCAAATTTTTAAGTTTCTTTTTTGTAGTATGGAATTTTTACCCTGGATGACAGTAATAAGCAAGGTAATTCAAAACAATTCATCTGATTTCAGAAAAGCATAATTCCATACCTATCAACCATGTATGGCCTTAGTATACACCAAATGAAAGAGGAAATCTCAGAGTTTTAGTAGGTCACCATGAGAGGGCTCCACTGTCACTGTGGGGTCACCACATTGACATTATGCTGTTCACCGTTTCCTTAACAAAAGAGCTCCCTTGACAATGGATTGGTTGCAGTGGACCCCATGGCTTGGTGCTCTACAGCTGGCCACTTAGGTCACTAGAACTTATACCATGAAACTTCTTCTTTTGAGGGTATGTTAAGGATGCTGTGTACATGCCACTGTTGCCTACAATCCTGGATGAGCTCAAAAAATGTGTTGTTACGGCGGTGAAGTCAGTGACAACGGACATGCTGGAATGAGTGAACCTGCACATTAGAAAGGTTGCCTACAACCCTGGAGCTCATCCAGAGTTGTAGGCAACAGTGGCATGTTCACAGTATCCTTAACATACCCTCCAAAAGAAGAAGTTGCATGGTGTAAGTTCCAGTGACCTAAGTAGCCAGCTGTAGAACACCAAGTCATGTGGTCCATTGCAACCAATCCAATGGCAAGGGAGCACTTTGTTGAGCAAATGGTGAACAGGACAATGCCAGTGAGACGGCCACACAGTGACAGTGCAGCCCTCTCATGGTGACTTACTAAAACTCGATTTCCTCTTTCATTTGGTGTACGCCCAGGCCATACACGGTTGATAGGTATGGAATTAGGCTCTTCTGAAATCAGATGCATTATTTTGAATTACCCTGTATAGTGCAGCTGGATCAGGAAGCACAAACTATTTTATGTTAGTGGGTGCATTTTTCCTTTTGTTGTAGTTTCACATGACTGTTGGATTTTGCTGAACATTCTAAATTAAAGTAGCTTATATATACTATATTGACAAAAGTCACCAGACACTCAGAAGAGAAACACAACATGACATTTATTGACACACATTAGTACGGTGCCGATCCACTTTTGGCCTTAATGCATGCACTGACCCTTTGAGACATGCTTTCGACAAGGTTTTGGAACACAGCGATAGGTATGCACTTCCATTCAGTACATAATGCTGCCACTAACTGTTGCTTAGTAAGTAGCCCTTGGTTCCAAACTCCTTATGCAGTGCTATAACTCATCCCATAAGTGCTCTATGGGATTAAGATCAGGGCTTTGTGCTGGCCAGTCCACACCCGATATGGATTTATCGTCAAACCATGCCGTAACAGTCCTTGCTTTATAGCTCGGTACATTATCCTGCTGGTACCAACAAGGCTCGGTTCCATAGTATTGCCACAGAGTTGGTAGAGCGTAATTGTCCAGAATATCGAGGTAGACATGCTGGTTAACAGGTTTGTCCATGATAACTAATGGGCCAGGACCATACCACTAAAAACACCCCCACATGAATACACTGCCAGCTCCAAACTTGACCGTAGGAAGAGTACACTGTGGTAAATAGTGTTCCTCTGGCTGCCGCCATACCCACACACGGCCATTAAACTGATGGATTGAGTATCTGGATTCATCAGTCCATGGACCCATTTCCATTGATCTACAAACCACGATAAATGTTCTTTACACCATGCTAAATGACGAGTAGCATTCTGAGTGGAGATGCAAGGCTTAGAGCAGCCGCAAGACCACGGTAACCCATGGAATGAAGTTCTCTGTGAATGGTACGTGCACCGTAATTTCGGGTAAATAAGACGCACTGGCGTATATGCTGCAGCGATAAAAAAAGGGGCGGAATGAAAAAAAGCGCCAGAAATGCCGCACCTCCATATACGCCGCACCTTCTCAGTAAGGTGGGATAGTACCACAGTGGAATCTTGAAAACATTACATAGATAAAAATATAGTACCTGATCTTTCAAATAATAAATAAAAATGTCAGTTAAACAAGATTCAATCTTAAGGATAACACTACCTATTTTATAAGAACTTACTCGAAGAATTCATATGGCGCTTAAACCAATTGTAAAACATTCATACCTCAAGAATTTAAAAAATACATGCACAACATTCTGAAAATAGATACTTAATGTATATCTTCCACATAGGGAAGTCACAAGTTATACCTGGTTAAAATACATAATACATAGAGATTCAGTACCTCTTTTAGAATTGCTATTACGCACGTTAAAATATTTTAACGTGCGTAATAGCAATTGTAAAAGAGGTACTGAATCTCCTATGTATTATTCTAAAAATATATGGTACACATAGTTTTTCAATCAAATCTATCAAAATCGGAAACTTCTCTGTCCGAATGAAAAAAGTTTTAAAAGCTCATCATCTAAAAAAACCTTCGGGGTCATCTGCATCACTTTTGCTGTCTTCTGGCGTTTCACCACAGTTTTTAAAAATAATGTTTGCTTCAGTGAAGCCCGAAATAATCGTCGAATTTTTTCCAGGATTCGGAAAAACATTTATTACCATTAGCTTAAAACTAGAAGTATAACTTCTGTGTTTCGTCATTTTACTTTCCATAACTACGCATACTCGAGAAAATGGGATTTGGTGAGCAACGAACGCCCACGTCACTGACAAAATTTGCACGTGCTGTCGTTGACCATTGACAATCGATCTTGAATGGTAGTTGGATATCTCGTTTCAAGAGCGGAGAGAGAGAGAGAGAGAGAGTGTGTGTGTTAGCCCTCTGGTTAGCCTCGGAGCGAAGCTGATGACGTCATGAGTTCAAAGAGAGTTAGTTGCTCAGAGCATGAAACAAGGGTGATGCTTGCTAACAAGATCGATTCCCCCACCACGGATTTTGTCAGAGTTTTATCGGACGTCACCTCCCTCTTACCTGTCCCACCTCAATCCTATAACCTATTATTGTCATGTCTTGTTTTAAGAGGGAGTGGGTGGAATTTATTGCACGTGGCTGTAACATCATTATTCCATTCCCTCTCTATTGAGATATCTTCCCGCAGGAAAAAGAATGGAACAAGCCAAAACATTTTTTGTTACATAGTTTTGCTTCCACAAAAAAAAAAAAAAAAGAGCAGTATACGCCGCCATGCTGTATAAGCCGCATAAGCTGAAAATTTATTTTAAACTTGTATACCCTAAATTACGGCTTATCTACCCGAAATTACAGTACATAACGAGGTTCCAGCATTTTTACTCACCTGTACACCGATTAGCTGTAATGACTCTCTTGAGGCTTTGACATCCTCTATCACTGATTTTCTTTAGTCTGCTGGTACGTATTGCTGCTTCAGGCACGTCATGTGTCTTCCACTTATTCAGTACATCCAAAACAGTTGACTTGGATATGTTTAAACACCTCTCGGTTTCTCTTATGGACAACCCACTAATATAACACCCAACAATCTTTCCTTTCTCAAAGTCAGTACTCTCCTGCCGCAACATTTTCACTCAACCTCACAGTGCGATATGATGCAGTCAGCTGCAGGCTTGTTTTATAGCATTTGCAGCTGTACCGTGCATCTTAACAACGCAGCGGATCCGTTCATTTGCTTTTGAATGGGTGTCCAGTGACTTTTGTCAATATAGTGTATGTGTACATACATATATATATATACATTATATATATCTATATACATTATATATATCTATATACAGTATATATATATCATCATCATTGTTAACCATTATCAATCCAATGCTGTTTTGATAATGGTTGGCAGTTATGTTTCTTCCACAACGGTCTGTCTTGCTCCAGTCTTCTTCATGTCACTCCTGCATGCTTTTGAATTTCATCCACCTATCTCCCATGTGGTCTTTTCCTGTCCCTTGTAATCCAGTCAAGAGCTTCAGTTGTCCATCGGTGGTCCACTCTTCTGGTGACATGTTCAGTCCATTGTCATTTCGTGGGTTTTACTCTGATCGTGATGTCTTCCACTTTTGCCATTTTCCTTATCCACAAGTTCATCTTATCACTCCTGGTTACACCAAGCATGCTTCTCTCCATGCTTCTTTGAGTTGCCTGCAGTCTTTGTATGTCTTTTTTAGTTAAGGTTCACGTCTCTGCTCCTTACGTAAGCACTGAAAGGATGTATTGATTAAACACTTTTCTTTTGAGACATAATGGCATATTGCTCTTAAAACTGTGCTGTTTCTTCCAAAAGCTCTCTAACCAAGTTTTATACGTCGATTAATTTCTTCATCAATGTGACCTTTGCTTGATATCTGCTGTCCAAGGTAAATGTAGGTATCAAATATCTTCAGCTTTTCCCCATCAATCAATTAATCTTCATTTCTTGTTAAAGCATTGCACATCAGTTTTGTCTTCTGAAAGTTCATTTTTAATCCCACTTTTTTTAGCAAGTCAGCAAGTTTCTGGATCATACTCTGCAGCTTTGAAGGGGCAGTTGCCAAAATGACTATGTCATCAGCAAAATGAAGGTGAGTTAAATCATCTCCATTAATCTTTGCCCCATTGTTTTCCCAGTTCAATGATTGAAATACATTTTGCAATGTGGCATTAAAGAATTTGGGAGATATGGTGTCACCTGGTCTCACTCCCTTTCCAATTTTTATTGGTGCTGTATCCTCAAATAACTGAACCTTTGCACTTGCAGTTTCATAAATGTTACTTATAAGACTAATGTATGCATCTTCAGTACCGCAGGATTTCAAAGCCATTGTAACTGCTGATGGTTATATCATCATCATCATCATTGTCAACCATTATCAATCCACTGCTGGACGAAGGTCTCCCCAAGTTTCCTCCACAACGGTCTGTCTTGTGCCAGTCTCCCCCATGTCACTCCCGCATACTTTCGAATTTCATCCACCCATCTTCCATGTGGTCTTCTTCTGGGTCTTTTCCTGTCCCTTGGAATCCAATCTAAAATTTCGGCTGTCCATCGATGGTCTGTTCTTCTGGCAGTATGTCCAGTATGTCCATGGTTATATATATATATATATATATATATGTCATCGGGATGCAAGGTCAGGTGATGCGTAACATCACAGCCTCTCCTTGACAAATGTCAACCCCGCCTTCTCGTGGTGCATCCTGTTCCCACTAAAGGGGCTCTGACGACCGCCCATAGCGGTATAACTATACCATCGGGATCAGAGGAAATTCTATCCCACACTCACCAACCCGCTTGGCCAGCGTGGTGAGTTATGGCCAAACCCTCCAAAATGATTCCACAACTTAAATCTTGGCCCTCAGTCTCCGGCAGCTGGAATGTACCTGTCCAAGGCAGCGGCCAGTGCGACATGAAGGCAGAGGGTGCTAAGAATCCCCGGAGGACCGGACTAGGCTGCCATCTGATGCTGACCTTGGCTACTTACAATGGACGCTCCCTATCTTCTGATTCAAGGCTTCTTGAATTGGAAGAGGAACTACAAAGGATCAAGTGGGACATCGTGGGGCTAAGTGAGGTAAGGAGAAAAGGAGAAGATCTCATCGAACTGAAAAGTGGACACCTCTTCTACTATCGTGGGACAGATACTGGCAGAACTAGTGGTGTTGGATTTATAATAAACAAGAAACTGAAGGATAAAGTTGTAGAAGTTGAAAGTTCCTCTGACAGAGCTGCACGACTTGTTATCCAACTCTCGAAAAGATACCAGGCTCAGATTATTCAAACTTATGCACCCACCACAAGTCATCCTGAAGAAGAAATTGAAGAATTTTATGAGGAAATTTGTCATCTAAATAATAAAGGTAAGCAGCACTTGAAAATAATTATGGGAGATTTCAATGCAAAAATAGGGCAACGGCAACAGAATGAAACTTCAGTAGGTAAATTCGGTCATGGCAACAGAAACCAGCGTGGAAATACTCTCGTTGAGTTTGCAGAGGCAGAAGGGTTTTTCATCTTGAACTCCTTCTTCAAGAAAAAGCCACACAGGAAATGGACATGGAGACATCCAAATGGGACCACAAGTGAAATTGATTTTATTATGTGTAACAAAAAATTCGTCATAGAAGACTGCAGTGTGCTAAACAAGTTCAACACAGGTAGTGACCATAGATTGGTGAGATGTAAGATGCACCTCAACACTAAACTTGAACGTGGCAAGCTCATAAGACAAACAAAATCTATTGACATAACCAACCTTAAAAAACACCATAATACCTTCAAGTTAGAACTGAAGAACAGGTTCTCTGCTTTAGAAAGCCTAACATCGGAAGAAGTGGACATCTCTGAAGTTAACAGAAAAGTAACCAAAGCTCTTATGGAAACAGCAACAAAATTAGCTGGGTCTAAGAACAAGTTGCATGTGAACAAATTATCAGGAAAAACCAAAATGTTGATGCAAAAAAGAAGAGAGATGAGGACAACTAAAGAAGATGTGACTTCCAAAGTGGAATATATAGAGCTATGCAAGACAGTAAGAAAAAAGTATCACTGAAGACGTAAGGAAATTCAACTGTGAACTAGTGAGGAAAGCAATTGAAAACAACCAAAGCCTAAAGATAGCAAAGGGACATCTCAGTAAGGGAAGAAAACAGATTATGGCACTGAGAAAAGAAGATGGTTCTGTAACAAGAAATAGAGGCGAAATTTTGACAAGAGTGAAAGATTTCTACTCCAAATTATATGAAAGGGATGATATATGCACTCCAGACATCATGAAAGATACCAGTACCAGAGTTCCTCCAGTCCTTCCAGCAGAAGTTGCACATGCAATCAAGAACATGAAGCGAGGGAAAAGCTCCAGGAGAAGATGGAATTACTGTAGACATCATACAAGAAGCAAGTGGAGAAATCGAAACAGTACTCGCCCAAATTTTCACTCGATGCCTTAATGAAGGAAAGATTCCTGAGGATTGGAACACCGCTACAATGATCCTGCTACATAAGAAAGGTGACATTGAGGATCTCGGAAACTACAGACCTATCAGCCTCCTATCAGTAGTTTATAAAATCTTCACTAAAGTTCTTTCACACCGCTTGAAGGTAGCACTAGACATGGCTCAACCGAGAGAACAAGCTGGATTCAGAGTGGCTACAGCACAATAGATCATATCCACGTGCTGAGAGAACTAATTGAAAGAGCGAGGGAATATGAACTTCCATTGTGCATGGCTTTTATCGATTATGAAAAAGCCTTTGATTCGGTGAAACCATCAGCAGTTACAATGGCCCTGAAAACCTGCGGTATTGAAGATGCATACATTAATATTATTAATAACATCTATGAAAATGCAAGTGCAAAGATTAGGCTGTTTGAAAATACAACACACGTAAAAATTGGAAAGGGAGTGAGACAAGGTGACACCATATCTCCGAAGCTCTTTAATGCCACATTGGAGGGTGTTTTTCAGTCGCTGAGCTGGGAAAACAAGGGGATAAAGATTAATGGAGATTATCTAACCCACCTTCGTTTTGCTGATGACGTAGTCATTTTTGCAACTACCCCATCAGAGCTGCAGAGTATGATCCAGGAACTTGCTGACAAGAGTAAAGAAGTGGGATTAAAAATGAACTTTCAGAAGACAAAAGTGATGTTCAATGCTTTTACAAGAAATGAAGATTTATCGATTGATGGAGAAAAGCTGGAGATAACAGACACGTACGTTTATCTTGGACAGCAGATATCAAGTGAGGGTCACATTGATGAAGAAATTAATCGGCGTACAAAACTTGCCTGGAGAGCTTTTGGAAGAAACAGCATAATTTTCAAGAGCAATATGCCATTATGTCTTAAAAGAAAAGTGTTTGATCAATGCATCCTTCCAGTGCTTACGTATGGTGCAGAGACGTGGACCTTAACTAAAAGAGACATACAAAGGCTGCAGACAACTCAAAGTAGCATGGAGAGGTGCATGCTTGGTGTAACCAGGAGAGATAAGAAGAGGAACTCGTGGATCCGAAAAATGACAAGAGTGGAAGACATCATGATCAGAGTTAAATCCCTGAAATGGCAATGGGCTGGACATACTGCCAGAAGGACAGATCATCGATGGACAGCCGAAATTTTAGATTGGATTCCAAGGGACAGGAAAAGACCCAGAAGAAGACCACATAGGAGATGGGTGGATGAAATTCGAAAGTATGCAGGGGTGACATGGAGGAGACTGGCACAAGACAGACAGTTGTGGAGGAAACTTGGGGAGACCTTCGTTCAGCAGTGGATTGATAATGGTTGACAATGATGATGATGATGACATATCATCATCATCATCATCATTGTCAACCATTATCAATCCACTGCTGAACGAAGGTCTCCCCAAGTTTCCTCCACAACGGTCTGTCTTTTGCCAGTCTCCTCCATGCCACTCCCGCATATTTACGAATTTCATCCACCCATCTCCCATGTGGTCTTTTTCTGGGTCTTTTCCTGTCCCTTGGAATCCAATCTAAAATTTCGGCTGTCCATCTATGGTCTGTCCTTCTGGCAGTATGTCCAGCCCATTGCCATTTCAGGGATATATATATATATATATATATATATATATATATATATATATATATATATATATATATATATATGCTGTCCAAGGTAAATGTAGGTCATCTCTTCTATTATCGTGGGACAGATACTGGCAGAACTAGTGGTGTTGGATTTATAATAAACAAGAAACTGAAGGATAAAGTGGTAGAAGTTGAAAGTTCCTCTGACAGAGCTGCACGACTTGTTATCCAACTCTCGAGAAGATACCAAGCTCAGATTATTCAAACTTATGCACCCACCACAAGTCATCCTGAAGAAGAAATTGAAGAATTTTATGAGGAAATTCGTCATCTAAATAATAAAGGTAAGAAGCACTTGAAGATAATTATGGGAGATTTCAATGCAAAAATAGGGCAACGGCAACAGAATGAAACTTCAGTAGGTAAATTCGGTCACGGCAACAGAAACCAGCGTGGAAATACTCTCGTTGAGTTTGCAGAGGCAGAAGGATTTTTCATCTTGAACTCCTTTTTCAAGAAAAAGCCACACAGGAAATGGACATGGAGACATCCAATTGGGACGACAAGTGAAATTGATTTTATTATGTGTAACAAAAATTCGTCATCGAAGACTGCAGTGTGCTGAACAAGTTCAACACAGGTAGTGACCATAGATTGGTGAGATGTAAGATGCACCTCAACACTAAACTGGAACGTGGCAAGCTCATAAGACAAACAAAATGTATTGACATAACCAACCTTAAAAAACACCATAATACTTTCAAGTTGGAACTGAAGAACAGATTCTCTGCTTTAGAAGGCCTAACATCGGAAGAAGTGGATATTTCGGAAGTTAACAGAAAAGTAACCAAAGCTCTAATGGAAACAGCAACAAAATTAGCTGGGTCTAAGAACAAGTTGCATGTGAACAAATTATCAGGAAAAACCAAAATGTTGATGCAAAAAAGAAGAGAGATGAGGACAACTAAAGAGGATGTGACTTCCAAAGTGGAATATATAGAGCTATGCAAGATAACACGAAAAAGTATCACTGAAGACGTAAGGAAATTCAACTGTGAGCTAGTGAGGAAAGCAATTGAAAACAACCAAAGCCTTAAGATAGCAAAGGGACATCTCAGTAAGGGAAGAAAACAGATTATGGCTCTGAGAAAAGAAGATGGTTCTATAACAAGAAATAGAGGCGAAATTTTGACAAGAGTGAAAGATTTCTACTCCAAATTATATGAAAGGGATGATATATGTACTCCAGACATCATGAAAGGTACCAGAGTTCTTCCAGTCCTCCCAGCAGAAGTTGCTCATGCAATCAAGAACATGAAGCGGGGGAAAGCCCCAGGAGAAGATGGAATTACTATAGACATCATACAAGAAGCAAGTGGAGAAATTGAAACAGTACTCGCCCAAATTTTCACTCGATGCCTTAATGAAGGGAAGATTCCTGAGGATTGGAACAATGCTACAATGATCCTGCTACATAAAAAAGGTGACATTGAGGATCTCAGGAACTACAGACCTATCAGCCTCCTATCAGTGGTTTATAAAATCTTCACTAAAGTTCTTTCACACCGCTTGAAGGTAACACTGGACATGGCTCAACCGAGAGAACAAGCTGGATTCAGGAGTGGCTACAGCACAATAGATCATATCCACGTACTGAGAGAACTAATTGAAAGAGCGAGGGAATATGAACTTCCATTGTGCATGGCTTTTATCGATTATGAAAAAGCCTTTGATTCGGTAAAACCATCAGCAGTTACCACGGCTCTGAAATCCTGCGGTATTGAAGATGCATACATTAATATTATTAATAACATCTATGAAAATGCAAGTGCAAAGATTCGGCTGTTTGAAAATACAACACACATAAAAATTGGAAAGGGAGTGAGACAAGGTGACACCATATCTCCGAAGCTCTTTAATGCCACATTGGAAAACGTCTTTCAATCACTGAACTGGGAAAACAAAGGGATAAAGATTAATGGAGATTATCTAACCCACCTTCGTTTTGCTGATGACGTAGTCATTTTTGCAACTACCCCACCAGAGCTGCAGAGTATGATCCATTAACTTGCTGACAAGAGTAAAGAAGTGGGATTAAAAATGAACTTTCAGAAGACAAAAGTGATGTTCAATGCTTTTACAAGAAATGAAGATTTATCGATTGATGGAGAAAAACTGGAGATAACAGATAACTATGTTTATCTTGGACAGCAGATATCAAGTGAGGGTCACATTGATGAAGAAATTAATCGGCGTACAAAACTTGCCTGGAGAGCTTTTGGAAGAAACAGCATAATTTTCAAGAGCAATATGCCATTATGTCTTAAAAGAAAAGTGTTTGATCAATGCATCCTTCCAGTGCTTACGTATGGTGCAGAGACGTGGACCTTAACTAAAAGAGACATACAAAGGCTGCAGACAACTCAAAGAAGCATGGAGAGGTGCATGCTTGGTATAACCAGGAGAGATAAGAAGAGGAACTCGTGGATCCGAAAAATGACGAGAGTGGAAGACATCATGATCAGAGTTAAATCCCTGAAATGGCAATGGGCTGTACATACTGCCAGAAGGACAGACCATAGATGGACGGCCGAAATTTTAGATTGGATTCCAAGGGACAGGAAAAGACCCAGAAAAAGACCACATGGGAGATGGGTGGATGAAATTCGTAAATATGCGGGAGTGACATGGAGGAGACTGGCACAAGACAGACAGTTGTGGAGGAAACTTGGGGAGACCTTCGTCCAGCAGTGGATTGATAATGGTTGACAATGATGATGATGATGATATATATATATATATATATTGTTGTAAAATATGCTAAATACACCTCTTTCTTCAGTAACTTTTCCCTTCTTTAAAGTGGTTTCAAAAGATTATTCACTAAGCTGAGTCTTTTCATTACTATACTTGATACAAAGGCCAGTGTTTCCACTAAAGAAGTCATTCAGTAGGAACTGGGAATTTGGGTTCACCCTAATAAATCAGCCACTGTGGCTAACTTTTTGTTCATTTGCAGGACTGACATTGTTTAGGTTTTAGAACCTGTGTGAATATTTTAGACTGATGCCTAAAAACTATTTTTCATACTGCATAGTGAATTTTGGGAAAATTCTGGGTTTGTGAACACCGAACAGATGAAAGAAATCAAGGTTTGTAGTGTCTTGAATTTAACATTAATTAGGTTTTTTTTTCATGATGTGAAGAAATTTGAAAAAAAATTACTTTTGGAACACTAGCTAGGCATCATAAAATTTAAGATAAGAAAAAAAAAAGAAGAATTGAATTTTTCTCTTGTTGGATGCAATGGTTGGAAATCTGTAGAGATGTCTTGTGAGAGACTAAGAAACTGGAAATTTTGCACTAGAAATCTGGCATAATTCCAGTTTTTGTGATCAAGGCTTAACCATATCTGAAAGATTTTGCTCTTAATCAATACATTATTTTTTTGTACAATAAGCATGAATTTAATTTTGGCACCACTTCATGAGGTTTTTTTGCTTGAATTGCTGAAATCAAATCTGATTTTCAGTAATTAAATTTGGTTTTCTTGTTTTTTTTTTTTAGACATTGTTCAATCCTCATGGCACAGTTGTAAAGGTGTTCATTGTAAATTATGACTTGAGCCACATGCCTCCGATGTGCCATACTTTTGTACGGCAGAGAACATTCTACATGCCAATCAGTGCCACAGAAAAGGACCCATCAAGGAAATTCCTCCGATACATTATCCATCTCAGGTAACTAATTGTCGGTTTAGATGTTGCTCTTATATGAATGAAACTACTTTAAATGTAACATATTTTTTGAATAAACTGCATGAAATTTGAATATAGTTCCTATTTTATTTCTGTAAGGGTAATTCAAGGGAAAACAAAAAACTGACCTTTTACTTGCCAATATGAGTTCTTAATTTCTTTGAGAAGTTTTTACTTGGCATTTCTTAAGTGTAATTATTATTTAAGTTCCAAAATACATTGCTCTGAATGTAATGTGAGAGCAGTTACAAAACTTTAGAATGAAGCCTCCTCACTTTATAGCCTCCTCACTTTATTGAAGTATGTACACATCTCCTTTGTGAAATTTATTGAAGTATGTACACATCTTTTATGACCATGCATAATACATCATTTGATAGGCACAAGCTGTGTCTTATATACATATAAAGCTGTTCTTTGTGATTCTGAGATATAACTCAAAGCAAGATCATCGGCTAAATCAAGTTTACTTGTGGCACTGGATTTTTCTTACTGTAGTGTTGGTATATCAGATGTCTCCATGTACAGCGATCCTTGCACACAACTTGAGCTTTCCAGACATCTATCACATGTCTGACAAAACTTTTGTACTTCATACTCACTATCATTGTTGCTTGAAAGCATTCCAGAGTTTGGTCTTCCCACAATTTCTGTGGCCACCCCTACATTCTTTTCTCCCATTTGGGCTGAATAAACTGTCTTAGTACCTCACTACTCATTCTTTCAACATGGTCAAACCACTTCAAAATATTTACCTTCACTATACAAAAAACATTTTCCTTCACATTACACCTCTTCAACACATTTTTGTTCCTCACATGATCAGAATGGGTACTGCTGCTAACCCCTGTAAATAATGCCATCAGAAGACACAAATAGTAAGAACAATATGAAATTCTAAAGCACCCATGACTTTCAAAACTGAATTCAGTCTCCTACTAACTTTACCATCTAATCTGTTTACTCTACCAAACTTGCTTCTTAAACATACAAACTCATTCACCTGGTCTATCTCTGTACTATTTAGACTGGTCTTGCATTCAGTACTAACAGTATCTTCAAAAATCATAACTTTGGAGTTTTCCATTATTTATACTCAGTTTGAATTTCATACAGACTAGAAATGGATAAGAAATTGCATCATTGCTATTTTGTCACCATTACTGAAAAATCATTGTCACTGTTACGACAAGTGACAAAAAGTAATAGTTCCAAATTCACTGATAAGAACGTCATCATCAGCTCTGTCTGAGCAATGATTGGCATCCAAAATCACAGTTATGCCATAGTTTTGGTTACCATATCACCATATCTGAACAATTTGTCTCCTTTTATGTTGGGACATTATAGAGGTTGCTAATGATGTGAGCTTTCTTTCAGTCTTCCCTTTAGTCCAAGCTTAACCCTTTAACAACCATAACACCCAAAACGCCCGTACATACAAAACGACCTTAGCCGCCCGAAACACCTGTCTAGAGTGAGTCAGATTTCCTGCCCTTACCTGCTTTTCAAATTTGCACGACCTATGAGGAATCAGCAGGTGTTACCCTCAGTCACTATTGTTGTTACTTAACAAAATAGTGAATCAACAGACAGTTTCAGGCTTTATCGTATTTAGTGCGATACAAGATTTTTGGGCCATGGTCGTTAGAGGGTAAATATTTTTTTTTTGGCTTTCATTGTGCATTCGCCCATGAACAAAAAATTCGAAGTGAGCTGATTGTAACATGATTTCGTCTCTGTCTCGCAGTTTTAGCCTTTTCACAACTCTGTCACCACTGTCATAAGTGATTTTGTCACTGTTTAAAATCACATCACAGTTACTTCCACAGAATTGTCACCATTGTCACTGTGACAGGAAAATCACTGTTAAGCCCACCTCTTATATACAGACTTCATTCATCCAGAACAATATACTCTGCACCTCACGTTTGCTTTTAGCCAACCGGACTGCATCATCAGTAGTGATGTAGAATGGGCTAAGCCAGTGGCGTAAGTAACACAACGTGCCCCCCCCCCCCACAAGATTTACTTCAGCAGCCCTAAGCACAGTGATTTTCCCAGGATTTCAAACACAAGGGAGGATGCATTTTTTGTGGTGTGTGTGTGTGTGGTGGGGGGGGGGGGGGAGTCAGGGAGAGTGTCTGCAAAAGTAATGGTGGTACCTAGAGCCCTGTAGTTTAAACTTTTTAAGAAATAGATTTGACAATACGTGTAATTGCTTTGTCCAAAACTAAAATAAATCACTTGAAGAAATCACCCTCTTGCACATGGCAGATCTGCGGTTGCTATGGATAAATGTTGACTCCTGTCTGCATGTAATCCTAGGTAACTGATTGTTTTCCCTAATCCTCCATGGGGAATCCCACTGTTACCTCGCGCTTTTCCTCAGTAGTGCAGAGAGAGGGCGATTGGAGAGTGATCATATTATTTGCAACCCATTGCAGAGCAATCGTATTACAACCCGAAATCAAAGAGCCTTTCAATCTGTAGGACATTCAGTACTAGGCATTTATTTAGGCAAAGCTAAATATAAAATTTATTTAGGCAAGCTAAAAATAACTAGGCATTTATTTAGGCAGAGCTAAATATATCTTAAAGCAAAATATGAATCTTTGGGTTAATTATTGTGCATGTTAGCATTTTTTCATAAAACTGTAACTGGCAGCTGCAAGTACGCCCCTTCGTTCTCTGCACCCCTCCATAGCTGTGAGTGGTAGTTACACCACTGGGCTAAGCCCCATCTGGTTAGATAAGAGAAACTGGACAGATGGATTTTTTGTTTATGATCATATATGCAAAAAGTAGAGAATATTGTGTTCTGTATACAAACATACTAGTACTTGAAGCAAATATTTATACTGCCGAGATGGCCACTTCAGTGATTGAAGTGTGTTGAAGCCAGCATTCGTCTAAGATTGGCCCAGGCTCAAGTCCTGGATGAGGCATAGCTATTGTATTTGTGTGATGGCACTGGCTCTGTCCTTTCCCTGGAACTAGCAGCCCCAAATTAGGGACGAGAGACTGATTTTAGTCCTCAGAGTTTGCATGTGGTGGTTGTTAAATCCAGAAGCAAAAATTAATGTAGAGATGGGACACTGCAGTTGAATCACATGGTAAAGTGTCTCAGGAATCATAAGGGCAGTAGAAGGAGGAGAATGGAAACTCCTCTGTCTAGACAGCAGCAAAAATAAAGTTATGGGAAATGGCTACTCCCTGGTGTTAAGATGCACTACTTGGAGAGAAAAAAATATATACAATCAGGAAAGCTGAAGGACAAGTGCTTCACTGTAGTGAAGGACATTACTACCAACTACTTCTCACCTGCTATTGGCCCCAATTAAAGTATTCCTCAGAGATAATGTACAACACATAAATATTTTACATCTATCTCATAATCTTAAGAAAACATGCATATAAGTCACACTGAATTAATGTGACTATGTTAGTTGCCTCTGTTCAATTTAGCTAATATGTATTATTCTTAATAGAGTAATCCTATAGAACAACAGAGAAGTATTTAAATACAAAGTTATTATTCCTAGCATATATGACTCCCATGTAACAATTTCTTTTATTTGAAATTGCACAAATTTAGCAATTTTAAAACAAACTGGTCAGAGTAATTAGTAATGAATATTTAATACAAAATACTAAGTAGTAAATATAAATCAGATTTCACAGGGCTTTAAAAGAATTTGAGGGTATCTTCCCATGTTGTTTTTCCTTGATCCATTCACTGAAAGCACTTTTTTGAACTACATCACTGGTCATCAGCATACAGCAATCTGTACGTATGGGAATTACCAAGAAATAAACCATAACACATACTGTCAATTTTAGCATCCTGCATGCAAGCATCCATAAACATTCTGAACGGCCATGGTGACATTACACAACCTTGTCTCTCTCCTACATCAATAGAAAACTATCTCAATAAAACATTCATATGCTCAACTGCAGGAGTTCCCAACCTTTTTGACTCGTGAACCCCTTTCAACGTTAGTATATTGCTATTGCGAACCCCTTTTAACGTTAGTATATTGCTATTGCGAACCCCTTTTAACATTAGTATATTGCTATCGCGAACCCCTTTTAACGTTAGTATATTGCTATCGCGAACCCCTTTTAACATTAGTATATTGCTATCGCGAACCCTGCATCTATTTCTGTTCACATATTGAGTAATATCACAATTTCATATGTATATTCTTAAATGCCTCCAGTACTTAACAGTTTCTTTCACAGAAGTTAGTTTTTTTATAGAAATTCCTGTAACTTCATTACAAAAAATTATTTCAGGAATATGTACTCGTATTTTGCAAAACTAAAAGGAATTTAATATCAAAAATCATATCTACTGTATTGTAAAATGTAAATTAATGGTTAAATAACCTGGAAATATGTAGGGAATTTTCCTGAAACAAACATTAAACGATTTATAATGGTAACAAGTAAATATAGCAAAATAATTATAATATTCAAATAAAAAATTTAAGGATATTTCTGGGCTTGTTTAGTAGAACAAGGTCCATCAATATTCAGTTCTATAGAACATAGACATAGTCTCAGATCTGGTTCTGCATCAAGTTTGTTTCGATATTTTGATTTCAGCAAGATGTAGGTAGAGAAAGCTCTCTCACACATCTAAGCAGTAGCGGCTGGTGACTACATGCTGCCATGGTGCAGCACGCTCAAAATTTTGAATTCAGATTCGTATTGTTTATTGTAGCTGAAAGCCTGAAAGTGCATACATATGATTTGCTGCCAGCCCAAAATCTGATTTTTAGAGAGGCCGTAATCAAGGCTCCTGTTCTTTATAGGAGCCGTAATCAGCTTGGTTCTGCTGTGTCCTACGCGATCGGTCTTTCGTGCTACAAACCAAGTAGCACGGCACCAACAGCGTGCCATTCCTGCCTCCTACACCACACACCTCTTGGGGGTCCTCTTGTCAAACCGACCACAAGGGTTTCCAGATATAAGATCACCGGCAGCAAACGGCATTGAAACCAAAGACCCCCCACCCCCTCTTTCTCCCATCGGAACTGGGAGCAGGGCAGTTGACCAATTGAATAGAGGAAAAACTTATCCGATTGTTTATTTGTTTCTGTGCTCTCATAACGTTTGCTTGATCAGTCAGTTAAAATCTATCTGTGCTTCTAATTTTTTTTGTTCTTTATTCTGTGGGTTTCGTAATCTTCTTTGGGAGGGGCTGAAACTGCATCAAGTTTGATGCATGTGCAATTTATTATCTATGTTCTTTTTTTTTTTTTCCTTTTGCATTTCATAAACTCTTTACTTGTGCAATACGTTGAGTAATTTCGTTCATTCATATATAATTAATTCATATGTAAGCTCTTCAAAGTGCATTAAAAATTGCAAATAATAAAGTTGCAAGAGTGATTGACTGAATTGTATATTGAAGCACACTGTAAAAAAGTTTCGTATTAAAAATATGAAACTGAATAAAAATCTATTTAAAATAAATAAATAAAAATAAAATAAATGAGTGAATAAATAAACTTTCGTTCTTTTTACAGAACTTTGATTTTGTTCTCTGCTATTTTCCATGATGATCAACATCTGATAATGTTTTCTAGGCAACTGAAGTCGGGGCAGATTAATCAAGCCGTATATTCCGCAAAATATTAGGCTTAATACTCTGTCAAATATACAATTACAAATTTAACCATTAATGCCAAAGAGGTGAACGAAAGGAATAATCATATTAATTTATATGTGATTACAAAAATCTGCTTTCGGGTATTTTCCCCGATGATCAAGAGGATCCCATTTCCCAATCCTTAAGGCCTTTAGTGAAAGCAGTAGTGGGGGGGGGTCGCAGACCGCGTGTAAATCGGTAAGTTGCAGCACGTACACTCTCAGGAGCACGAGCTGCCACTGCATCTAAGTAATTGAAAATGGCAAAAGTATTTTAACAGCTTCGTCACTAAGCGAAGAATACTCTGGTTTTAAACCAAACCAAAAATAAGTAGGGCTTTTCACTCTTGAATAAGGTTTGAAGTCCAGAATCAGTCGAAATATCAATATAAGATTTTCTGTCATAAAGAGGCCAGTAGCGAACGACATAAAAGACTCCTCAAATGGATTACAAATCCAATTAAATTTTTTGGAAACTGGTGGAAAATACTCATTGAAAGTCACTGTTAAGGCTGTCTTTGAATGAGTGAAACGGAAATTCTGTCCTATATCTGTAATGCAAATTCCTTTGTACACATTTTCTTGAAAACTATTACTTTGTAGAGTTTGAAATTTTGAGCACAAATAAAAACGACCTATAGCTAATACGTGTGGCAGCTATTTTTCCGAAAAATTTGTTATAATTATTTTAAAAATTCAATTTATCTGACTCGAAAGTATTCCAAATTGGCGCTAGATGGCGCCAGGTTTGGCAGTGTTTCTGTGTGGAAGAAACGAAATCTCTCATTTCTGTCTGATTATTTTAATTATCTAGGCCAAATAGAAATCAAAGAATGGGCACTGAAGTGAGATTGGAATCTTGTCTTCTATAGATCATCTTAAATTCTACTGTACGTTCATTTTTTTGAAGAGAAAATGTGTACATTACCAGAAAACACTTCAATTTAAGACAGAAACTATGCTTACCTACTAAGCTCCACCCCCAAACAATGTCATTGGTTAAAACGTAACAGCGCATAATTTGTCTTTTCATTGTGAAGCCAACGAGAGGCTGCTTCCATTCTGAATATGGTTAGGTCTTCTAGTCATTTGCTAACGCCAACTTCTGGAACAATCCCTCAAGACGTAAAAGCCACGCCCAAGGAGTGATATTTTGCGCCATCTATCTCAAAAGATGAAGCTTAACACTCATTCAAAGACAGCCTTAAGGGCTTCAAGAGACATTTGATATAGCTTTTAACATTGTGGTCAGTTCATATTCTGTCAAAAAGTTGTATAGGGCGTTAAAACACTCGGTACTGTTCTCAATAACTTCTCCCCAGAATTTAAACTTTGTTAGCATACTTTCTGCTGAATCTTGAACAATGGAAATGGTCATACTTAAACATTGTATTGATAAATTAATTTCATTTATTTTTGAAAAGATATCTGACAAATATATTTTTTGAAGCCATGTGTGATCTGCTGTACATCCACAAAAATGAAAAGGGTGATCTTCAAAGAAAACAGTTCATTCTTGTCTTAATTCAAGCAAACACATAACCACCTTGCGATGAGAGAGCTGTCTACCATACATGTGCATCAAAACAGTAACATGCTTGCTGTCCTTGCAAAAGGAAGTGAATTGTCTGGAATTAGTTGGCCTTGATTTTATGAAGTTGACTACTTTGATAGCTTCATCGACAACACATTTTAATTGTTGCAGCATTCGTCTCAATGCCAAGGCATGTTAATGAATAATACAATGCATCCGAGAAACAATAAAATATTCACACACACATTTTTGATTCAAGTAATTAAGCCTTCAAATTTTTTTCGTCGGCGATTTAGCACCATCTGTACAAATTCCACAGCAAGAAGACCATTCAGTTTGCTCTTCTTCAAATACGAATTGATTAAATTAAAAATGTGCTCACCAGCTGTACACTCTTTTAACAGGTGAAAAAACAGCATGTTTTCCTCCACTTGACCATCATTCAAGTATTGTGTAAACACTATTAACATATCTAGATTAGGAACATCTGTGGTCTCATCTAACTGCAGAGCATACATTGTACTTTTCCTCACCCGTTCTATAATAACAGATTCAACATCCTTAGACTTATTATGGATTCTGCCCGAATCGTCACCAAACATGCACTTGATATTTGCTTTTGCACATGGTAAAATAAGGGTTTTCCCAATAGTATGGGCTTTCCCAGCTTTTCCTGTTTGGTAGCTTACCAAGTATGATGCTTTAATCGTTTTTCCACTATATTGATTACGAAGTTAAATGTATTTCTATTCAATACTTTGAGTTCTTTGGATTTCCGTTTATAAAAATCAACTGGTTTATTTGCAAGACTTTGGTGCTTAGTTTCTAAATGATGAGACAAGAGTGAAGGTTTCAAGCTGCTGTTTGTGAGGATTTGTCTGAATTGAAGAAAGAATTTCAGTTTTTTGCTCCTGATTACCACATTTTACCAGTAATCCATGATTTCACAGTATTAAAAAAATGACTAATGATTTTCGTGTTGAAGTTTAAAGTTTTCACAAGCTCCAACAACCCCAATGCTACCTTAACGTTGCATAAACTTTTGATGCTCGCAGAGTTGTGGTGAACTCGGAGCCCATTTAAGGAGACGGGTCCCGGGGGCTGGACATTATTTTAGGGCCTCGGTATTAGTGGCACATCTAGGATTTCACTATAGGTTGGATGAATAACATTACCCAGGAGAATACAATCCGGAAATGTGACTTGGAAGCCATTAAAATATCCCCTCTGTATTGAAGTGTATATCCGATGATTTATGGGCGAATCAGTGGTAGCAAGAAAATGTAAAAATGCATGGTTGAAAAATAGATACCAGTTCAGTTCTGCTTTAACCCCCCTCCCCCTAGGGTTCAGCTTGTTGAAATATCGAAGTAGTGGACAAAATAATATGATCGAAATATCATGATTCAAACCAATCCTTAATGTACAATATGAAAATTTTCCCCAATTGCAGATGTCACAGTGAAGGATAGAAGCACAGGAGGGATCTCAAGAGAACAGGTGGGTGAAGCTCTAAAATCTCTTCAGAATGGTAAGGCTCTGGGAGTTAATGGCATAACTGCCAAAATGTTGAAATATGGTGGTGACTCTAATTGGCTGGTTAACTGAAATTTGCCAGTTGTTCTTGGAGTTAGGAATGGCCCCTCAGGATTGGAGGAATGCTATCATTGTTCCCTTGTATAAGGGAAAAGGTGATCAGATTGACTGCCAGAACTACCGTGGTATTAGCCTACTGAGTGTGCCGGGAAAGTGTTTGGTTAGGTCATTATTGAAAAAGTAAGGGGTCTTACATCAGAGAAAGCGTGGGATGTTCAGAGTGGTTTCATGCCTGGTAAAGGCTGCACTAACCAAATTTTTGCATTACGCATGATGATTGAAAAGTGTCTGGCTGTTGGTAAGAAAGTTTTTGCTGCCTTCATAGATTTAGAGAAAGCTTATGACTGAGTAAATAGGACACTTTTGTGGAAGCTATTGAATAAATATGGTGTTACTGGGAATTTACTTAATAGTGTAAAAGCTATGTATGCTGGCAGTAGAGTTTGTGTACGAGTGAATGGTGTTTTATCAAAATGGTTTTCCATTGGTGCAGGAGTCAGGCAAGGTTGTGTAATGTCACCATGGCTGTTTAATATATTTATGGATGTGTGCATGCGTGATGGCAAGATGAACAATACTGGTTTATGTCTTGGTGATATCCACATGTGCAGATTTCTCTATGCTGATGACACTGTTCTGTTGACAGAGAGCAAAAGTTAGTTGCAGAGTATATTGTCCCGGATGTTATGAAGTTTGCACGAAATTCAAACTGAGTATAAATAAGGGAAAAATCAAAGTAATGGTTTTTGAGTGAGGAACTGTTAGTACTGAATGTAATATAAATCTAAATAGCACGCTGATTGACCAAGTAAATGAGTTCGTGTATTTACGAAGCATGTTTAACAGAGAGAACAAATTGGGTGGTGAAATTTGTAGGCAAGTGAATTCTTCATTGAAAGTCATAGCTGCTCTGGGAGGTTTTCACAGGAATGATGAATTCTCAAGAGAGTCCTGCATGGCTGTGTATGAAAGTGTAGTTTTTCCTACTCTGATGTATGGCAGTGAAACCTGGGTACTACAGAAGAAACATACACTGTTAAAAAAACTACTTAAAAATGAGAAACCTGAACCTCCTCATTTTTTTTTTTTTAAGTACAATCATATCGTAAACGAGCACATGACATGCTCAAATATAAGTAACCATACGTACTTACAAATAACTGTGTCAATAAACATAAATATACACTGAAGAGCAATTGAATTAGAGATACCTGTCTAGTAATGTGTATCACCACCTTTCGCCCTGATGACGGCGGTGATTCGTCTCGGCATGGACTCTACAAGACACCGGAAGTGTTGGGAAGCCATACGAATCCACGACCCCTGAACAAGCTCTCACAGTTCACTAAGATCTAATGGAATGGGTCAGAGCCTCTAACATCTCTCTTGATGGCATCCCAGATGTGCTCGATGGGATTGAGGTCAGATGACCTAGCTGGCCAAGGAAGCGGGAGCAATGGTCGACGGGAGCAAATGGTCGTCCAGGATATCCCGGTAACATTGACCTGTGAGGGACGATGTCACACGTACCAGGGGTCCCATTTCAGTCCATGTAAACAGTACCCAGATGAGAATGCCACCTCCACCAGCTTGAAGAGTACCCTGTTGGCAAGAAGGATCCATCGCTACATGTGGTTTGTGCTGTACTTGTATCCTGCCATCCGCGCCCATGCTAATCTTTGCACCCTGTAATGTGCGGTCAGCAGCGGTATCCTCGTGGGACGATGGCTTCTGTACCCCATAGCGAGGAGATGGTTCTAGATGGTGTGGCTGCTTACACTTTTGTGCAGCAGCATTAAATTGCCGAGTGATTTCATGCACTGTGGCCCGTTTATCCGCTGTTACAATGCGAGCTAGCCGACGATGACCCCACTCATCCACATGCTGTTGTCCACGGCAGTTGGCCCTTGCAGGGATGGTTTTACTGGATTCAATGAACTCACGTTGCACCCGTGACACAGTGGCTCGTTAAAATCCCAGTGCCTGCATGACTTCTGAGATGGAGTGGCCCACTCATTGGGCCCCGACAATTTGCCCACGATCAAATGCGCTTAGATCCTTCGTCTTACCCATACTGCGTCTGGCTCTTACTGATTCTCATCGCATCACTCCTTATATTGTTGGATCGCTGCATACGTCATGTCGTTTCCGTTTACAGGGCCGCCCAGAGCGCCACATTTGCATAACGCCAGCTATCTCTAATTCAATTGCAGTGTAATCTCATATTACTTCATTTTAGATATTATAGATTTCAAGAGAAATTATTTAATAAATGTGTAAAGTGACACACATAAATAATTAGTACAACAAAGTCACTGATTACAAGTAATTTAATTATGCATAAAGTATCTTTGTGTACGTTTTTCCATTAACTATATTCATGTCAATCTCATAAATAATATATTGTCGCTTCATCACTATATTTTTCATAAAATTGTGCGGTCCATTTGCCCAGCATGTGACAACGAGTGTGTCTGTTATCCCAGATGTGCCATCGAATAATATACTTCCAGTCGATTCTTTGAATAAAGGAGTATGTATTCCAAATTTGAAATCAAGCTGCAGATGGCTTAGTGGTTAGAGATTCAGACTACTGATGAAGGGACCCTATGTTCAAACCTAGCCTGATAGGCTTGAACCTGGGGGCTCTCTGTGGTGGTGTGAATTTCTAACAATCGCTGAATATCCGCTATGCATCGGACGAGAATCTCCTGGTTTAAGTTCCTAAGCCCCCTAATTTCCCTCTGCCTTCTATGTGCAAAATCGTATGGTGGCACCATCTAGTGTGCTCTCACTCACTTACAAACTATGCTGTTAGAATCGCTAGATTCACTCTAACTTTCTTCAGTTTCTGTGCCTTCCCGAAAGGGCACAGAAACTGAATGAAGTTAGAGCACATATATTTAAAATATATGGATTTTTGTGAGTACATATATTTCAATTTAGAAATACCAAATATACTCACAATTGATTCCCTGTATGTACTCAAAAATGAGTATGCGTCTTTTCCAAAAATGAGACACAAGTACTCGGAGCTATTATAAGCCCAGAATGTACTCAGAAATTAGTACATTTTGCTTATTTCTAAGTACCAATTTTTAACAGTGAAGGAGTCGTTTGTGTGCTGGAGAAATGTGTTACTTACGGGGGTGGGGGGTGGCAAGACACATTCTGATCTTGTGAGGAATGAAGATTTGTTGTCTGATCGTGTGGGGAATGAAGATCTTTAATGTGAAGCAAAATGTTGTTAGAAAGTGGAGACTAATATGCTTTGGTGGTTTTGCCATGCTGAAAGAATAAGTGGTGAGTTGCTTACTAAGAAATTTTTTTTTAGCCCAAGTGGCAGAAAGAAAGGCAGAGGAAGGCCAAGGAAGTCATGGGAGGATCAGATTCAGGAGTGTGTGCATGAGAAAAAGATTATGAGTATGAAGTATGGAAGGTCTTATGTACGTTGTGTGATGGATGTCTGTGAAGCCCGAGTTGTGTGTCAAGATAGCTGTAAATGGAGAAGTTTGATACAGCAACAGTAATTAAATAATCTGTTAAACATTTATCTGGTAATGTATATTAGGACAATGTCCTCTATAATACTGTTACACACGTAGTGTATGAGTTTCGAATAAACAAGTTGACTTCAATGATAATGGAATATTTATAGTTGAAATTAAGAATATTTCTTTATGTACAGTATATATACATTTAAATGTTGAAACCTCACATAGGTTATATTTAGTGAGACATAAAAACGACAATGAAGCAAATGGAGCAACACGTATTGCGCTCACCTTACTCCGGTTTTAATCCTTCTGGCTTGCAATCGATCATGCTTCTTGTCTGGTGTTGCACCACATCATTAAAGGTATTCCACGTTCAAAGTTCAATACAAATACAAAAATATCAGCACAATTCTACAAGAAGGGGGTGATGAATTAAAATAATTTTGAGATCATTGTCAAGACTAGATTACTTTGACGCAGCCAGACTTTTAGCAGTTGAAACATTTCGCTGTTCTATGCCAAGCTGTTATGAAGTATCTAAATTAAAAGATTAAAAAAAAACTTTAAAAAATTTAAAGAAGTCAACAAGTCCCTCCTCGCTCGTCCGGACTTGTTTCTGGCAATACTGTGCCCATCTTCAGCGGTCGGTTGCATCCGTATGCTTTTATTGTACTGATTACCTCCTTGTCACCAGTTGACTCATCGCTCATTGGTCCTGTATCCGTGCGTAGGTTAATCATGTGATTTACAACTTTTTGCTATTGTTACACCATCTGGTGTTCTTTCCTGTAATTTCATTATTAATCGTTGTTGGATGAGATATTTTCAGCATATTTAGTTTTTATATACTTTTCTTCAGTTTCTTTTTCTTTTATTATTATGTATCGCCAGGCAAACGGCAATTCAAGTGGTGCTTGTTCATTGCAATTAAATCCTCTAGTTTTTCTATCACAACGGACTCAGAATACAATATCTTTTTATGTGTGTTATGCGTAGTATATATTTTTGCATTTTCCCACACGGGGATAGAATTATTATTGATGCAATATGTAATAAGAGATGTTCGTTGCTCACCCTTTTTCCAATTTCTCTTGTGTTCTTCCATTCTTGTTTTTAGCCGTCTTTTAGTACTACCTATGTAGATATTATTAATATTACTGGTGTCGTTATTCTTCTTGGGTATGCCATATACTCCTGCTCTATGCATAATTGCGTTATTACTGTAATCAGCTGTAAGGAATTTGTTATTATCTATTACAATATTGACGAATCTTATATTCAATTTATTACATTCCTTTTTCAAAATGCTGCTTAAGTGTGGTATGTAAGGTAAACGTCCGCAAAATTTTGTGATGTTCTCAACGTTATTTTCACACTTAGGTCTGTTAATACTAGTTTTATAATTTCTATACATCTTCCAAATGTATTTTTTATCATATCCAAATACTGTGGCTGTTTCTATGATCCATTTCATTTCTGCCTGTTCCAAACTTCTATTTGACGTATGGGAAACAGCTCTTCTAATAAATGAATGAAATGCAGCTTCTTTATAATGTTTAGGGTGGATTGAATCATTTGGTATAATTACTGGTACATAAGAGTCTTTCCTGTATACTGAGTAGTTAAATACGTCCTTGATGTTTGCAAAGCAAAATGTCAAGGAAGGGCAATTGTCCATTATTTTCTTTCTCGACAGTAACCTGTATTGTTGGATAGTATTCGTTATATTTTTGAATAAACCTCATTAAGCTATCTTCTGAGTATTGCCAGATGACAAGAATGTCATCCACATATCGTAGGAATATCATCAGTAAATGTTCTTGTTCTTGTTTAAGTAGTTTGTTTTCCATGTGCTGTAGTACGACTTCTGACAACAGGCCCAAAATTGGGGAGCCCATGGGGGATCCAAATTTCTGTCTGTATATTACTTGATTATATCCAAAATAATTGTTTTCTGTAATTAGGTTGAGTGCAGATATAATACTGTTAACCTCTATCTCTGGTACTCCAGCTACAATCAATTTTTTGTTTACAAGATTAATAGCTTCGCGTGTGGGAGTATTCGGGTATAATGCAACGACATCTAGGCTCACCATTATACAATCACCAATGTCTATATTTTTAATTCTCTCAATGACTTCTGTAGAGTTATTTACTGTATATGCCTGATTTTTAAAGAAGGGGTTAAGATATCTGAACAAAGCTTTTTCAAGGTTTATGGTAGGTGCAATAGTTTTATTAACAATAATCTGAATAGGGCAATCAGCTTTATGTGTTTTAAACTTTCCAAATGTACTAGGTATGGAAGATCCTACTGGAGGATAGGACTTATTCTTGACTTGCAATGGAAGTTTACTATGATTTTTTAACATTGCTAATTTTCTAATTATTGTATCTGTGGAGTCCTTTCTTATTACTTCAGTGTTTAGTTTTTCAATAGCTTGCAGGATCTTCTCATGAAATTCCTCCTTATCAACTATCACAAGTTGCTTGGATTTGTCAGCCATAACCATCTGAATGTCATCACGTTTGTTTAATTTAAGCAGTTCTTGGCGTTCGTATTTGATACTGTTTCGTTGTTGAGGATGATCTTTTAAAGTGCTAATCGTCCTTGCTAACTTAAACCTCACTGGGTTTTGACGTTTCTTGGGCAAGTTTGAAATAATCTCTTCAAGGTGTGGCAGTAAGACTTCAGGTTTTGGGATATCTTGTTGATATGCATATTTAACACCTCTATTAAGTCCCTTAATCTGTAGTTCGTTCAATACAACTTGTGATTTGTTTAGATATAGATCTCTAGAAGGTGGTAAATTCGCATGTCTATATTTGTGCTGCGAGTCCATCAACCTCTTAAATTTCTGTTCATGTTGTAATTTGCAAGTCTGTTGTAATCTTTCGACAATCATATAGACTTTTTGAAGTTCAAAATCAAACTCTTTTTCATTGTTGTGAATTCCAACGCTGTCATTTAATTTTTGATATGATTGCTTACTAAAGTAATTAATCCATTTCCTTTTTGATCTAATAAAAGCATTTAGCCTTTTTAATTCACAGATTTTCATTATTCTGCCAAGTCAAGAATAAGTCCTATCCTTCAGTAGGATCTTCCATACCTAGTACATTTGGAAAGTTTAAAACACATATAGCTGATTGCCCTATTCAGATTATTGTTAATAAAACTATTGCACCTACCATAAACCTGGAAAAAGCTTTGTTCAGATATCTTAACCCCTACTTTAAAAATCATGCATATACAGTTAACTCTACAGAAGTCATTGAGAGAATTAAAAATATAGACATTGGTGATTGTATAATGGTGAGTCTTATACAATCACCAATGTCTATATATTTTATAATGTCGTTGCATTATACCCGAATACTCCCACACGCAAAGCTATTAATCTTGTAAACAAAAAATTGATTGCAGCTGGAGTACCAGAGATAGAGGTTAACAGTAATATATCTGCACTCAACCTAATTACAGAAAACAATTATTTTGGATATAATCAAGTAATATACAGACAGAAATTTGGATCCCCCATGGGCTCCCCAATTTCGGGCCTGTTGTCAGAAGTCGTACTACAGCACATGGAAAACAAACTACTTAAACAAGAACAAGAACATTTACTGATGATATTCCTACGATATGTGGATGACATTCTTGTCATCTGGCAATACTCAGAAGATAGCTTAATGAGGTTTATTCAAAAATATAACGAATACTATCCAACAATACAGGTTACTGTTGAGAAAGAAAATAATGGAAAATTGCCCTTCCTTGACATTTGCTTTGTAAACATCAAGGACGTATTAACTACTCAGTATACAGGAAAGACTCTTATGTACCAGTAATTATACCAAATGATTCAATCCACCCTAAACATTATAAAGACCCTGCATTTCATTCATTTATTAGAATAGCTGTTTCCCATACGTCAAATAGAAGTTTGGAACAGGCAGAAATGAAATGGATCGTAGAAACAGCCACAGTATTTGGATATGATAAAAAATACATTTGGAAGATGTATAGAAATTATAGAACTAGTATTAACAGACCTAAGTGTGAAAATAACGTTGAGAACATCACAAAATTTTGCGGACGTTTACCTTACATACCGGACTTAAGCAGCATTTTGAAAAAGGAATGTAATAAAGTGAATATAAGATTCGCCGATATTGTAATGGATAATAACAAATTCCTTACAGCTGATTACAGTAATAACGCAATTATGCATAGAGCAGGAGTATATGGCATACCCACGAAGAATAACGACACCAGTAATATTAATAATATCTACATAGGTAGTACTAAAAGACGGCTAAAAACAAGAATGGAAGAACACAAGAGAAATTGGAAAAAGGGTGAGCAACGAACATCTCTTATTACATATTGCATCAATAATAATTCTATCCCCGTGTGGGAAAATGCAAAAATATATACTACGCATAACACACATAAAAAGATATTGTATTCTGAGTCCGTTGTGATAGAAAAACTAGAGGATTTAATTGCAATGAACAAGCACCACTTGAATTGCCGTTTGCCTGGCGATACATAATAATAAAAGAAAAAGAAACTGAAGAAAAGTATATAAAAACTAAATATGCTGAAAATATCTCATCCAACAACGATTAATAATGAAATTACAGGAAAGAACACCAGATGGTGTAACAATAGCAAAAAGTTGTAAATCACATGATTAACCTACGCACGGATACAGGACCAATGAGCGATGAGTCAACTGGTGACAAGGAGGTAATCAGTACAATAAAAGCATACGGATGCAACCGACCGCTGAAGATGGGCACAGTATTGCCAGAAACAAGTCCGGACGAGCGAGGAGGGACTTGTTGACTTCTTTAAATTTTTTAAAG
Source organism: Macrothele yani (assembly GCA_039090855.1). Lineage (NCBI taxonomy): Eukaryota > Metazoa > Arthropoda > Arachnida > Araneae > Macrothelidae > Macrothele > Macrothele yani. The sequence continues at coordinate 58,471,646 of CM077008.1, read as the reverse complement.
TTTTTTTAATCTTTTAATTTAGATACTTCATAACAGCTTGGCATAGAACAGCGAAATGTTTCAACTGCTAAAAGTCTGGCTGCGTCAAAGTAATCTAGTCTTGACAATGATCTCAAAATTATTTTAATTCATCACCCCCTTCTTGTAGAATTGTGCTGATATTTTTGTATTTGTATTGAACTTTGAACGTGGAATACCTTTAATGATGTGGTGCAACACCAGACAAGAAGCATGATTGATTGCAAGCCAGAAGGATTGAAACCGGAGTAAGGTGAGCGCAATACGTGTTGCTCCATTTGCTTCATTGTCGTTTTTATGTCTCACTAAATATAACCTATGTGAGGTTTCAACATTTAAATGTATATATACTGTACATAAAGAAATATTCTTAATTTCAACTATAAATATTCCATTATCATTGAAGTCAACTTGTCTATTCGAAACTCATATACTACGTGTGTAACAGTATTATAGAGGACTTTGTCCTAATATACATTGCTTATCTCCCACGTAATTTGGTGTTCAAGTGTATATATGTATAGATTAAACTTCTACTAAAATTTATCTGGTAGTTTGTATTTTTTTTGTGAAGCCAACCTCTGAATCTCAGAGAACAGCTTAGTGATATGTGTGTACAGGTGTGTACAAAAAACCCCGCATCTGTAATGTTTTTGAAAGTTATGAGGATGAACGAGGCAACAATACCTTTTGCAGACTCCTCCTAAAAAAGCGGAAAGAAATAGAAAAAAATTTCAAGAGGCAGTTTCATATAATTTTCACTGTGCTATCTGAAAAAAAAAAAAAAAATCTGTAGAACTCTGTCAATTCTTTTAAACATTCTGCATAATTCTGGGGCCCCTTGAAAATTCAGGGCCTGCAGTCCCCTAGCCCCTCTCTTAAATGGGCTCTGGACCTGAATTACAGCAGCATGTGCAAACTCTCCAATGTCATCCCACAAGCTAAAAACTGAGTGGTTTCTTTCTATGTCAGAGCAGTCATGACACTAGGGGGGGGGGGCTGGTGTGTGCTTCAGCCCAGCTAACTTTTCTTTGAGCCCCCTTTTAGCCCCTCCCTCCAAATATTTAAGCAGTTAGAACATATGGCAGGTGCAACCATCTAAGATTTTAGGGAACTTAGATAAATGTACTTGAATTTCTCGAATATACAGAAATTTTGTTATATAAAATGAATCTTTTGTTAAATTTAGTGTTTGTATTTCTGGAAAAAGCCCTCTGGGGGAATGTATAAAAGAGTAGTAAAAGACACCATTTTTGTAATTATAGTTTTAAAAGATGAGAGAGAGAAATAGTTATTCCTTGTCATGTTACAAATTAAAATTCATAAGCAGTCTTATGACAGCAGAAAACAAACAAAAAAGAATGTAGGTATGCTAAAATTATGAAGAACAAACAAATAGTAACCTGTTAAATGACATGAACATTCATATCCATAGTTCCCATACTACATACACTGAATAAAACAACTTACAATATGCACCTGAAAACCTTTTCTTACTAGTGATAACATTATTAGCTAGAATAAATGAACAATGTTTATTCACTATGAAATATTTTAATGTCTACTATAGTTTCGCTGAGCATTTGGCTCGGCTTCATCAGGACACATGCCATTTGCTCTGATGAAGCCGAGCCAAATGCTCAGCAAAACTATAGTAGATCTTAAAATAAAAATGTTTTTTTTTGTGAATACATGTTGCTGATTTATTCTATCTCAACATCACAAGTACATAGTCATAAAATATATGAACATTATCAGCATTGAGTAAAATCTACACAAACGGAATTATTTTGCCAAAATTTCAGCCAAGTACTTCAGTTTGTGCCCCCAATCATGCTTAGCCCCCTTATAGCCTACCCAGTTCTGAGCCGTCGTCACTGTGCCATAGTCGGGTAGAACGAACTATTCCATGACATGATATCAACTAGTAGTCTGTCCCTCACTGTGGGTGCCCACTGCACATGGATGTTTTTGAAATGTAATACAGCACTGATCACCCTCTCATGCATGCTGGCTATGTAAGAACATGTGTTCCAAACATCTGCAAAAAATAATTAAACTGTTAATGCATTTCAACTTATTTGCGGTTTAAAAAAATACCGTTATTGTAATTTCATGGAGACGCCATTACTTAATATTTACCGCAAACCCCTTGCAACACCACAAAATTCCTGGGTGTTTGCAAACCAGCAAATGGGAACTGCTGCTCTACTGCAAGCATGCGCAGCTTACACACCATGAAGCAGAATCCCAGTTAGTCCATAATTAATCAGAACTTTTCACAGAAACACCCTGTTTTCTTCATCATAAACATTCTCCAAATCTACAAAAGCAGCCAGAACTTTACCAACAGACTGATACTTTTCAAAAATCATAAATAATTCAAAAGTTTGGTTAGTGCAGCCCATACCAGGCACAAAATCACTTTATACATCCTACACTTCTAATGTATAACCTTAATCTTATCAATAATGACCTTTTCCAACATTCCCTAGTAATAATAAAATTGACATCAATTCCTTAGTGTTAATTTGCACGTGCTTATTAAATAAAGAGATAAAGATTAATGGAGATTATCTAACCCACCTTTGTTTTGCTGATGACGTAGTCATTTTTGCAACTACCCCATCAGAGCTGCAGAGTATGATCCAGGAACTTGCTGACAGGAGTGAAGAAGTGGGATTAAAAATGAACTTTCAGAAGACAAAAGTGATGTTCAATGCTTTTACAAGAAATGAAGATTTATGGCTTGATGGAGAAAAGCTGGAGAGAACAGACACATACGTTTATCTTGGACAGCAGATATCAAGTGAGGGTCACATTGGTGAAGAAATTAACGGCGTACAAAACTTGCCTGGAGAGCTTTTGGAAGAAACAGCATAATTTTCAAGAGCAATATGCCATTATGTCTTAAAAGAAAAGTGTTTGATCAATGCATCCTTCCAGTGCTTACGTATGGTGCAGAGACGTGGACCTTAACTAAAAGAGACATACAAAGGCTGCAGACAACTCAAAGCAGCATGGAGAGGTGCATGCTTGGTGTAACCAGGAGAGATAAGAAGAGGAACTCGTGGATCCGAAAAATGACAAGAGTGGAAGACATCATGATCAGAGTTAAATGGCTGGACATACTGCCAGAAGGACAGACTATCGATGGACAGCCGAAATTTTAGATTGGATTCCAAGGGACAGGAAAAGACCCAGAAGAAGACCACATGGAAGATGGGTGGATGAAATTCGAAAGTATGCGGGAGTGACATGGAGGAGACTGGCACAAGACAGACCGTTGTGGAGGAAACTTGGGGAGACCTTCGTCCAGCAGTGGATTGATAATGGTTGACAATGATGATGATTAAATTAATTTACTTAAGCAATATGATAAAAATATTCGAAATTGAATAGTTTAAAAAAAGAAACTAAGTTTTTCATTGTAACATATTTAACACATACACTAAGTGGACATAAATCATGGGACACCTGTAGTAATGGGAAGGCCCACCTTTTGCTTGAAGAATGGCACTCACAATGCAAGACATTGAGCCCACTAGGTCATGAAAGTGTTCCCCAGGTATCTCCACCCAGGCTTGCTTCATCGCTGTCCTTAATTTCATTGCATTCCTGGATACAGGACTCAAAGCTGGAATGCATCTCTCCACAGCATCCCAAAGATTTCCTACAGGGTTCATATCTGGTGAGTGGGGGGAGGCCATTCCAAGGTGGAAACTTCTGAGGATTGCTCTTCTAACCATGCTCTACTCATCATGGCTCTGTGGGGAGCCATGGTTGAGTAGAGCACCATGCTGGAAGAGTATTGCCCTGTGGGTGCATGAACGAATGCAGATGGTCAGCAAGGATGGACACACATAGTGTGGACCATTCAGAGATGCATCTAGACATTCCAGAATTCCAAACATGTGTCAGTTGAACATGTCCCAAGCCACCTACAGCTTGAACAAATATTGTTGACTTGCTGGGTCCATTGCTTTATGCCTTTTCTGCCAGATCCACAGCCTGCCAGGATACATTAATCCACCACCTTTCTTCACCACAGCACTGCCCACGATGCCATGTTATTCTGGAGATAGCATATTTCCTATACACTTTTGATACTGTTGAATAGGAATACTGCATGCTCTACTTGTAGTTGTTTAACACCATTGTAATATGAAGAATATTCCAAATTCTTGAAATTATTCAAGTCTCTGGTTCACTAACATATACTTCTCCTTTTTCTGATATCATATTAGGTGCTTGACTTAATTCCCGCTGTTTTTTGCCACACAAACACCTGTGTGTTGCCACAGAATGGTACAGGATAGTTTATTCAAAGTAGTGTTCGTTGACTCTTTCCCACCGTTGGGTAGTTTATTCAAAGTAGTGTTTACGGCTTTTTCCCACCGTTGGGGTAACAAATGGATTCCGCGGCAGAAAGATGCAGGTTCTTTCGAGGCGAACCCTTCATCGAGCTATTTTTGGATATCCACGACAGAAAGGAAGTGCTGCTCCGACAGGCCATCTTGTAGCGACCGGAACAAATGGAAGTCCGAGGGAGCAATGTCCAGGGAATAAGGCAGGTGGGGTAAGACGTCCCAGCCAAGTGCCTCCAAGAGTTCCTTCACGGATTTGGTGACATGAGGTCTAGCGTTGTCGTGGAGAAGAATAACCTTGTCATGTCTTTTGGTGTATTGCGGCCATTTCTCCGTGAGTGCACATTTCACGTCGAGTAATTGACGTCGGTACCGTTCAGCATCGATGGTTTCACCGGGTTGCAGCAGCTCAGAATACACAACACCGACTTGATCCCACCAAATGCACAGCATCACCTTCCTGCCATGGATGCCCGGTTTTAGGCATGGAGGTTGATGGTTAGCCGGGACGAACCCACGATTTCAGGCACCTAGGATTGTCGTAACAAATCCATTTTTCACCGTCAGTCACTATTTGATGCCAAAACGACTTCCGTTTGTGTCTTTGCCGCAGCAATTCGCACATGGTTTCAGGTTTGGTGATGTCGCTTTCCCGCAATTCATGTAGGATCCAGTTTCCGAGCTCCTGGATCATTCCCATTGCCTTTAAACATTTGCTTACCATTGACTTATCGACCTGTAGTGTTTCAGACAACTCATGGAGTGTCTGACATGAATCTTCGTCCAATAAGGCCTCCGATGTGCCATCTTTGAACTTTTTGGCTGCCCAGGGCGCTCTTTGTCCTTCACGTCATATTCGTTGGCTTTGAAGTGTTGGAACCACTCTCTGCATGTTGTTTCCGATACCACATGTTCCCTATAGGCCTGCACCAGCAAACGATGATTTTCCGCTGCAGATTTCTTCAGATGAAAGCAGAAGAGTAATGCTTCCCGCAAATGCTCCTTTTTTGGTATGAAACTCGACATCGTGAATGCGATACAAACTCGTGTTCTGTGCCCTCCGATCGCGTGTCACACACTGCTTCGCCCAGACTATGGACAGTTGGTACGTGCGTGTGCAAAGGAGGTTATGTGTGGCCCAGGTCATAGCACCCCACTGCTGCGCTCTATTGGGCAACAGCAGGAATTCATTCAAGCACCTAATATAAACATCGACACTTGTTTTGTGTTATTGACTGCACCTGTCTTTGGAGTAGTTGAACGTAAGCAAGTTCCCAACATTCTGGAAATTTGCTTGTACTTAATGTATTAGGTGTGCAACTTAATTCTCGGCTCCTAACCGCAAGCGATCATAGAACGTCGGCAAATGCCTGTGTGCAATAATGGCTGATTGCAGCGCCATCCAACAGCTTTCCACGCAAATGGAACCGCTCTCAGCTGTAATGACATAAGGGACGAAACTTGACAGTGAAAGCAATGTCGTTCGAGAAGTAACATTTAAGGCACTGCTTCCTGTTCACGTTTCAGCTGAATAAAAGTGCCGCGGAAGCCCAGCAAATGATCTATGCCACTTTGGGTGAGGCTGCTGTGTCCTACAGTACGTGTAAGAAGTGGTTCCAGTGGTTTAAGCAGGGAAATTTCGATCTACGTGATGCAGAATGTCCGGGACAGCCACAGATAGTTGACGATGTGAAACTGGAACAACTGTTGGATGCGGATCACTGTCGCACACAGTCAGAACTCGCCCAGGGACTCGGAGTAACATGGGAAGCCATTGCAAAGCGCCTGAACAAGCTTGGACGGATTCACAAGGAGGGCTGTTGGGTGCCCCATCAACTCACAGCTGCGAACAAGTCTAGGTGCTACGATGTTGCTGTGTCCTTGCTCTCCAAATTCAAGAAGAAGGATTTTCTCCACAAGATTTTGACCTGTGGTGAGAAGTGGATCCTCTACGATAATCCTAAGCGACGTAAATCGAGGTCAGCCTACCACTAGTACCGCCAAAGCGAATATCCATGCCAGGAAGTTGTTGCTGTGCATATGGTGGGATCAGCGCAGTGTCATACACTATGAGTTGCTCAAACTTGGTGAAACGGTCAATGCTGAGCGTTATTGTCGGCCACTTGTTCGTGTGAGTGATGCAATGGAGGCGAAAAGGCCATACACCGGCAAGGGCAGAAGGTCGGTCCTGTTGCTTCAGGATAACGTGCATTCTCACACCACAAAAACAACTTTAAACACGATCACCGACCTGGGATGGGAGATTTTGTCCCACCTGGCGTATTCTCCGGACTTCTTCCTGTCGAATTACCACCTCTTTCGCTCCCTGCAACATCACCTGAGTGATACGCACTTCACTTCTGTCGAGGAGGTCCACACAAGTAGTTATGACTTTATCAACTTGAAACAGCCCTCTTTTTTCCGCAGTGGCATTCGGCAGCTCCCTGACCGATGGCTCAAATGTATCCAACACAACGGGGATTATTTCCCTGATTAGGTAGTATTCGATTTGCTATAATTTGCGGTCAACATGTCATGCCTGTGGCCGAGAATTAAGTTGCACACCTAATATATTTACAAAAAAAAAAAAAAAGAAAAAGGAAAGGGAAGAGGAAACAGAAAGTATTTCATCCTGTCCTTTTAACTCTTTCCCTGTATATTATTTTGACACATGTTTTGTTTAATGTGATCAAGAAGACAGTTAGTGAATATTCTGTGTTACCATCTTATCTTGAATCTTCTGTGCTCATGAATTTTTATATTGTAGATATCATTTTATCCTGTGTATGTGAGTGTGTGGAATACAAATACAAGAAGTTTTTGGCAAAACAAGTTATGGCATTTAACATTATATAGAGCATTGGTTAGGTTTAGCATCTTCTAAATAAACTCTAATCATGTGATTTTCTGATTGCTATGCAAAATTATTGTGTTACTGATCCTCAAGCTTCCTTTCTATCCACAGCATAGATATACACAGAGTAGTTACTAAAGTTGCATGTTCTGATATATTTTTACTTAATGCAGGCATACTTTAAGAATTTGATCTGTAATTTTCATTCTTTCTTCTGTTTATTAATGACCTACTTCCTGTTATACATAATGCAATTGACAGTTTTGCTGATAATAATACTCTCATGTATCTTTTACCCAAGATTGGTTACATACACTGAAGAGCAATTGAATTAGAGATACCTGTCTAGTAACGTGTAGCACCACCTTTCGCCCTGATGACGGCAGTGATTCGTCTCGGCATGGACTCGACAAGACACCGGAAGCGTTGGGAAGCCATACGAATCCCACGACCCCTGAACAAGCTCCCACAGTTCACTAAGATCTGATGGAGGTGGTCAGAGCCTCGAGCATCTCTCTTGATGGCATCCCAGATGTGCTCGATGGGATTGAGGTCAGATGACCTAGCTGGCCAAGGAAGCGGGAGCAATGGTCGACGGGAGCAAATGGTCGTCCAGGATATCCCGGTAACATTGACCTGTGAGGGACGATGTCACACGTACCAGGGGTCCCATTTCAGTCCATGTAAACAGTACCCTGACGAGAATGCCACCTCCACCAGCTTGAAGAGTACCCTGTTGGCAAGAAGGATCCATCGCTACATGTGGTTTGTGCCGTACTCGTATCCTGCCATCCGCGCCCATGCTAATCTTTGCACCCTGTAATGTGCGGTCAGCAGCGGTATCCTCGTGGGACGATGGCTTCTGTACCTCATAGCGAGGAGATGGTTCTAGATGGTGTGGCTGCTTACACTTTTGTGCAGCAGCGTTAAATTGCCGAGTGATTTCTTGCACTGTGGCCTGTCTATCTGTTGTTACAATGCGAACTAGCCGACGATGACCCCGCTCATCTACACGCTGTTGTCCACGGCAGTTGGCCCTTGCAGGGATGGTTTTACCGGATTCGATGTACTCGCGGTGCACCTGTGACACAGTGGCTCATTAAAATCCCAGTGCCTGCCTGACTTCCAAGATGGAGTGACCCATTCGTCGTGCCCCGACAATTTGCCCATGATCAAATGCGCTTAGATCCTTCGTCTTACCCATACTGTGTCCGACTCTTACTGATTCCCGTCGCATTACTCCTTATATTGTTGGATCGCTGCATACGTCATGCCGTTTCCGTTTACAGGGCCGCCCACAGCGCCACATTTGCATAATGCCAGCTGTCTCTAATTCAATTGCTCTTCAATGTATTTTAATGTCATTGTCAGCCCAAATGCATTGTGTTTTTACTGTTTCCCATGTAACCATCTTGTCAGAAAACTTTAAAATTATATTGTACTGGGGTGGAAACCAAACCTGCATCTTCTGATTCATGTTCAAGCATGCCACTGTTTAACAACTATATTCCCACCACAGGGTGACGTAATTTTCAAGTTTTTTGAAGAGTTAGCTACAAGGGAAACAATATAAATACAGAACATTTGTGGTGATAATGAGAATTGTACTGTATATGCTTTCTATGCATTTATGAATAATTATTTCTTCAGGGAGGGATTCCTTTTCCATTGATATCTAAGATATTTTAATGAACATCAATGATTGCATTGGACTGTTGCCCTCCTTGAACAGTAATGTCTTGGGCTGTTATTGTTAGGATGAAGATGTGTGATTTTTAACCCTTGCAAAACATAGTCCCTTGTTGTAAGCAGCTTTAAAGATGAATATCTCTGAGGCAGATGTACACAGGTTCAGTGTCATGCTACCAACAGACATTTGCTCTGGTTTGGAAATTGTGTTTAAGCTGGTGGTCACAGGGTTTATGCTCCTTGTTCAGTGGTGGCTCATGACTGAGATACTGGGTGGTCCGCTACATTTCTATACTCACCTACATGAGAGCCTGTGTGGTGTTGTGTATGTGTCATGGCTCATGTAGACTAGTTTGGCGACAATAAAATAAGAAATTGATTCGTTTTCTGGATATGCAAATGAAAAAGTTACTAGTATGGTCAACCTTAATTGAAAATACGAAGGATTTTCAGTACTATAGTGAGTTACAAATTATAATACAATGCAAAATGAAAATTCGCTTGGATAAACAGTATAATATTAGCACTCACCTGGAATCAATATTGCGTCTGATTCTCACCAGCTACAGAAGCACTGCTACTTCCATACTCAGTAGATGCTACTGCGACCCCTACTTCTGCTGATGTTGTGTCTGTGTGTTTGTAAAAGAAATCCATCCTTCATTCCTTTTTCACTGCAGATCTGTCAATTACACATTCATTAAAATTCTCAAGATAGTTGATGAAATTTTTTTCAATGGACAGTATTGCTAGTGCAGTCAGTCTGTCTTCCTCCATTGTACTCTTCAGAAATGTTTTAATCCTTTTTAAACAAGAAAAACATCTTTCTGCTTCTGACATTGTCATCAGAATTGTAATGATTATTTTTCGGAGTTTTACTACCTCCCGACTCTTTTAAGTTATTCTCTAGCAAAAATCCTAACAGGTCAGTTGTTTCTTTACATTCTGAAAATCCTCTCTCCCGTAGATGGTCTGCAGTTCTGTTTTCAACTTGTACTTGTTAATAAATGGATATGACTCTACTATGCACTTCAAAGTTTGCTCTGGGAATGCCTTTCTGAAACTGATGAAACTATGATAATCAAATAAATTTGAAGCTGACAGATGTCCGGAAAATTCAAATCTTTCTTCAGCTAGATTTATAATTAAGTTGCAGACTTCTTTTGCAGCAGCATTTCATAAAATTTTTGTTTCTTTAGGTCTTCTCTTCACACTGACTTCTTCCACAGTACTGTAGTCAACGTCCGGTCTGATCTTAACAATTTCATTAACAAAGGCAGATATTGCAGTTTTCACTGATTGGGGGCTTACGGCTTGTTTCTGTTAATTATTGTTCCAGATTTCAATATGAGGTATTACCCTGTAGAAAAATTGAATCCAGAAGTTGGATACAGGTTGCAGCATTTTGAGTTGGAGTCCTTGAGCTTGATTTATTGTTGCCGTTTGTTTACTAGTTTCTAGAATTTTCTGAAAACACTCAATTAAAGCGTCTTTATTTTTGTAAATTGTTATGATTGTCCTTGAACAGAAATTCCATCTTCTATTAGAGCCTGATTGTAGTCTTCTTCCAACTATTTCATCAAGAACTTTGGTCCTCTGAGATGAATAGGCGAAAAAGTTAGGGATATCAGAAACGTTAGCAAAGAGGACTCTAACTTCTTTACTCTGACTTACTGCTTAAGCCATTATTAAGTTAAGTTGGTCAGCGTAACAGTGAACAAAGTATGCATGCAGATAAACGTCCCTTAGGATAGTTTGTACTCCCAAATGTCAACCACTCCAAACTCTGGCTCTGTCATAGCTTTGTGAAACTACTTTTTCTCTTTGCTCCCGAACAACTTCCTGTAGAACATTTTTAATACAAGTAGACACAGCGAAGACATCATGATTGCGAGGATTTAAGAAAGTCCAAAATCTCTCAACCGGTTTTCCGTTGGGTAGCACATACCTTAGGACAACTACTAATTGAAACTTAGAGGAAACATCAGTAGTCTCATCAACAATAACAGAAATGAAATCAGCAGCATATATTTCCTCCGAAATCTTTCTCCCACATACACACAACATGCAATCTAACAAATCATTCTGTAAATTTTTGGATGTACCCTTAAAAACAGTGGCCGTACTGAAATGCTCCTTCAGAACATTGTCAAGAACTGATGCAAAGTCAATTAAACCCCTGAATCTACCTGCATTGCTCAATTCAGTTGTCTCATCATTGTCCTGTAAGAGCTAACTTGAACTTTATACAAAATTTAATGCAGTCAATAATTTTTGAGAGAACATAGCAGTTTTTCCTTACTTTATCATTATGGCATTCTATATTTCTCCCGAAAGCCTCACTGAGTTGCTCTCTAATTTCTATTTTGCCCAGTACTGAGAGATCAAGGCAAGCATTCATTTGAGCACCGGATACCTTATGTCTCTTTATTTTTTGGGATAAATGTCCTAAATCCGACACACCTGTTTTTGTCCAGGCGGTGTCTCTCCCCTTAGCAAAAACAGCAAATACGGAAAGCAATAAAATCGATTGTTATGATCACAACCACAAATCCAGTTGTTTTTATTGTAAATCACTGTATCAAATGAACAGCAATATTCTTTCCCTCTTGCACTTTGCTTCTGTATGATATTTAATACTTATAAACGTGGAAGAGCGAAGATCATTGTTTGATGTTACATGGTTATTGTTTTTGTATGTGGAGCGGTTAACTCAAATGATTCATGTGCTATGACCAGGTCTGCACTGTATGGTAGTTGGTTTTTTTTTTTTTTTTTTCATGGCTATGAAAATTAAATTTGCAATATTTACGATTCACTGAATAGATTTCTGGTATGTAGTGCCTAGGGGGAAACAACTGTGCTCAACTGGTGTAAGTATATTCTTAGAATAGGAGTAGTGGACTACAGTGATCCTACTACAGAACAACCATATTAGGTGATTTCTAATGCAGATATTGCTGTAGTTGACACTGTAGTCAGAAATAATTTATGTGTAACTTCATTGTCCGGAAGTCACATTAAGGTAACTTATGAGCATCTGTAGAAGAGCAGATGGCCCGAAAAAAGCCAAAAAAGAAACCCACTGTTCAGTTATCCTTGCAAAAGAGCTTTTTAGCATTAAATATCCTTCTTTGCTATATTAACCATGGTAGAGGTTACACTATCATTCTTAAAAGAAAGAGCAGTTACTTTTCTCTTACACAACTGTAGGTTCATATTTCCTTCAAATAATTTATGAGATCTGTAAAACTCATTTTCAGTTGCTATAATTTGAAATGTTGAACTAACATAACAACTAGTTTTCCTGTACGAGTTCTTTTTGATGTTAAAGTGTGTAAACTCATTCATTAGAGTAATTTCATATGAAAATAAAATTTGCATTCTGTATTTAAGAGGTGCTTGAATATCAAATATAGCTTCTATTTTGCAAATTTTATGTTTAATTTAGAACTTCATGTATTATTTGCTTTTGATAACATGATTTATTCAGTTTCACTCTTAAATGAAAATTGTTAAGTAATGAAGTGTGTATGGTCTGAGTGTAATGTACATAACCCTTCTCATAAAATTATAAAAAGAGTTATGTACAATGATGTGCATTTCATGTGAGAGGAAAATAATTTCATTTATAAACAAGTTAGTAAAATCATGCAATGCATCGATTATGATACGCTTTCCAACATACTGGAAATCATTACTCAAGTTATTGCTCAAGTTATGAGGATAATAACTGTAGAACAAATCTCGCTCCTGTGTCCTGATCTTTGACCCCATTTCGATGATATTCAACAGAACCGGTAAAGTATACTTCCGGAACAACATGATAAAGTTTTGTCTCAATCGGAGCTTTTTACGTAAGTTATAACGCATAAGGGCGATGGAATGGATCCCGATCCTATGTCCTGACCTTTGACCCCACTTAACCCATTTTTAATAAGGTTCGTCCCCAGGTGGTCCCCTAAGACATACTAAAATTTCATTGAAATCAAACTATATTTTTGCAAGTTATGAGGCATAAGGCCAATGGAATGGATCCCGCTCCTATGTCGTGACCTTTGACCCCATTTCATCATTTTTCAATAGGGTTCATCCCCAGGTGGTTCCCTACTACATACTAAAATTTCATCGAAATCAAACCATTTTTATGCGAGTTATCATGTGGACAGACGGACAAAGCTGGAGCATATACGCTTCTTCAACCTACGGTTTGAAAGCGTAAGCAAACTATGAAATGAGTCAAATCCGTAGGTCTACCGAAAAAGAGTAGCCCTATGATTGTGACGTCACGGGCAAGTCATGCGACCTTGTTGCAGACCTGGTGAGGTATAAAGATGGCCTTGGCACAACTCACTTTTTGTTCTAGAAGAAATGGAAGTAAAGCGTAACACAAACACAACGTGTGACGTAATGAGGCCGATGGTCCCGAGAGTGTAACGTCATAAAACTTTTATAGGATCCACACACAACGCGTGATGTAATGAGGCAGATGGCGTGACCGTGCGCCATCATCTGAATCGCAAGAGTGTGACGTCATAAGATTTTTAAGCATAGGAAACATTAATAGGACGACGCCATGACACTAAAAACGTGGTAACTTGTGGTTGTTATTTAACCCACTAAACGAATTTTCCCAAAGTCGAGATCAAGCTAAATTGATTTCTAGTACCAGAAAACGGCAATTTAACAACTTTCATCAAAATCCTTAGAGCCGTTTTCAAAATAAAATTTACATAGATACAAGAATTGCACCTTTAAGGTGGACGACAAGTAATTTTGCTTCCTATACTTCCAATGGAAAAACTTCTGTATACATTTTCTTCACAATTAATGTGTTCCCAAGGATAAAAAATTTTAATATTGATTAAAATAGCTTCATTTTATAACTTGGAATACTTATTATTTTCTAAAACAATAACCATAATTATGCAATCCAACATTTATTTGTCTACTGACGTCATCAAAGTACAGGTAGCGCCATCTTTTTTTCTGGTTTCAACGTCACCAAAGGAAACATTATTGTTTTTTAATATAATTATGGTTATGTTTTAGAAAATGTTAAGTATTCCAAGTTATAATATGAAGTTTTTTTAATCGATGTTCAAATTTCTATCCTTAGGAGCACACTAATTGCGAAGGAAATGTGTACAAAAGCTTTTCCATTGGAAGTATAGGAAGCAAAATTACTTGACGTCCACCTTAATAGTACGGGATAAGGGCGATGGAATGGATCCCGATCCTATGTCCTGACCTTTGACCCCATTTGTCCCATTTTCAATAGGGTTCTTCCCCAGGTGGTCCTCTACCACATACTAAAATTTCATTGAAATTGAACCATATTTACGCCAGTTATGAGGCATAAGGGCAATGGAATGGATCCCGCTCCTACGTCGTGACCTTTGATCCCATTTGTCCCATTTTCAACAGGGTTCGTCCCCAGGTGGTTCCCTACCACATACTGAAATTTCATCGAAATCAAACCATTTTTATGCGCGCTATCGTGATGACAGACAGACGGACGGAAAGAAAAAGCTGGAGCATATACACTTCTTCAACCTACGGTTGGAAAGCGTAAAAAAAAGCAAGAACCTATTACAGTGATTAACCTTCATGTAATAATAGATAAATATTAAAGAGTTGGATGAAATGTGATGATGGGTTTAGTTGGTAGATCGTTTTCAAAACAAACTGATTACTACTTATGAAATGTGATGAGTGAATCACAGCTTGGTGCACTTGCAGTGTTCATTATTGAACATGAAGAAACTCTGATAATAGATATGAATGATATATGTAATAAATAAATTCTTTTTTATGAAGATATGATTTCATGGAACTCAAAATTCCTTGCATCTGTGATGCATGTGTGGTCAGGATTTCTTCTAATAATTTTTACTCAGACAATTTGTATCAGGTTAGTGGCATTCACATTATTTGGATTTCAGATTAAGAGTAGCAAGTTATAATAAAGTTTTTCAAATAGATTTTTGAAAATAAACATAAAAGTGTTTTTAACCTTAAATATTTTCTGTTACTAAGACATTAATATGAATTCTACCAAGGAAGTGCCACTATAATTTGGCATATCATATTAATTAGTTTCATTTAAATTCTAAGTATATATTGCAAAAACAGCTGTAAGACATTACTCTCTGTTTACTGTTTAATGATATAATGCTTATCAAATCCTTGGTATGACATCTAAGAATTTCTTTGCTACTATAGGGCCCCCAGTTGTTGAGTCACAGAGGGGCCCCAACAGGGTGTCTATGCCCACTGGTAGCATAACATCACATATACACTAATTAGTGAAGTTAGATATCCCTCTTTCCCCATAGCCAGTGTTGCATTTAGAAATTCCAAGTACATTGAATATGAGGTTGTTTTCCTGGGTATGAAATCCAAATTGTGATTACAGCTGTTCTATACTTCATGGTGGGTAAAATTGTGGTAATTTGTATTGTAATTTTTTTGTGTAATTATTTCTATTAATTTATGAAGTTGTCCATTCACTATTACCCAGATCCATCTTCAACAACTTTCTGTATTGATTATGTAACTTTAATTTTGTTTAATGTGATCTACAGTTTATTTACTGCAGTCTCTTATCATTGTGACAGCAAAACATTTTTGGAGGTGAATAAAGTAAATGTGCTGTCCATTATATATATCACTCCAATGTTGCAAATATCTGATATAAAGTAAACTTATGTACTTTTTTAATTCATGTGATGCACTTTTCTTCTTCTAAAACTTATCTAATGTAGATCTCCTGTATTTTTACTGTGCCACTTTAGGTTTGCCTCATCGAAATCTGGAAAGATATTTCTTCACAAAGATTTCAAGGTGATCATAATCAACAAGAGTGATGTTGACGCAGCATCAATCCACAGCCAGTGGCAATATGAACTTCGCTCCTTTATTCAAATTCCAACTAATCCAAGATTTTCTGCTCTAAGTTGACATTATCATCAAGGGAACACTCGGAGTTCGATGATGATGTACTGTTCCCATTTTTCTAAGTGTTTAGATTTTGTTCATAGCATAAGAGATGTATAAATCTTTGTATTTAAACTTAAGTTATTCTATAATAAATATTCTAACTGGTGTTACTTCTGATTATTAACTTTTCATTTTTTGAAGTTATTTGCTAGTAAAATTACAAGGGTCACCCTAAAAGTAACATTTTTTTTGCTAATAAGTCCTGTAATTTTGGAAAAGTTTACATGAAAGTTTGTATAAATCTAGATCTATCATCTGAGTAAATGCAAACTTTGTTTTGTTTAGATTGACATGGTTGTAAGGTGACAGATAAATCAGTCACTAAAGAGAACAGTACCATGATACAAAGTCATAGACAAAGGTAGCAAATAAATGCTTCAACATGCTACAAAAGAATTGCAAAAATAGTAATGAAACTCGGCATGTGATGAAGCATATAACTGACAATTACACAAAGGTGGAGGTATACATATGTGCAATAAGTAAATGCAAAACAGGTGTGGGAAATATCACAGAGACTAGGGAAGTGGTGCAGCAGAAAAAAAAACAAAACATACCGTGCAAAACATCAGAAAGCCGGAGAAAGCTGATCGTTCTGGATAAAGAACCACCCAGTAGATGGGCCCAGGTCACGAAAAGCGTGCTCAGAGTTCCAACGGCATTTGCTTTGGCGTACTTCAATCGGAGTCGCGCTTGCAGGCATGCTAGAAAATGCCGTTGAAGAACTCCACCAGCTTCTATGATAGAAAGAGGCAGCGTGGTAATGTTTCGGCGGGTATGAAAAACATGTATTTAACGAGGATGGAGATATATGCACAAACTGGGGAAAGCCATGCAGGAGGATGTTTGGTTTGGAGTAGCCATGCATAGGCAAGAAAAGGCAGGGAGCGGACACTTATCCAGTCCGGAAGACGGAATGCTAAGTGCAGAACAGGTAAGAGAACAGGGCAATACATGTACTGATGTGGGATGTCACCAACAGAGGAGCAGAGAGGAGAGGGAAGGAGAGTCATACGGTAAAGGGCAGAAGGAACATGAAGATGAAGAAACTGCCAATGAATGTTGAATTCAAGAGGAGAAGAGAGTGGGGAAGAGAAGGCAGTCCAGACGGAAGAAAGAAGAGATGGGGGAACGGTGGGAATGGGGTGTGGAAGTGCAGGGGGAGACAGAAGTAGCCAGTAAAGGGAGGTAGAAGAAACAGAGGTTAGAGGGATATCAACACCATGAATGGAGAGGAAGAACGGGAGAGGGAGAGAGGCAGAAGGGATCGTGAGAAGATGTGAGATGGATAGAGAGAGCAGAGAGAAGAACAAAGAAGGTCATAGTCTGCACTGAGTGAAGGGGAAGGGTCAGGGAAGAAAGACGTAAGGGGCTTCCAGGAGAGATTGGAGTTAACGAGGGAACGGGCAGTGAGATGACCAGAACAAAACCAGAAGGGAAGGTAGAAGAAGGGAAGGTGAGGAGGGAGGAAAAGAATAGGGGTTAATCGAGGAGATCAAGAGTATAAAGGGGGGGGGGCTCGGATAAGAGGTAGATATCGGAGAAAGGAGAGAGCTTTGCGGAGAACAGGAGGGATATGGGATGGAGGAAGAGAATAGGAATCCATCTTTAGGAAAAGAAGGAAAGTGAAAGATGGGTCACGGGGAGAAACCAGAACATTAAGAGTAGTTGAAACAGAAGGAAGAGCAGTGACGAAGCGAAGGAAGGTAATCAATCTATGTGTTTTATAGGATGTGAGCGGATGAGGGAGGTGAATACCACCATGTGAAGTTGGAAGTTGGAGGGTGGTGGATTTTACCCAGTGGTGCGAGGACCAGACAACAGAGGTAGAAAGCCGGGTAATGGTCATGAGTTGTGACACTGGAAACACCGCGGACATTCAAGAGTAAGAGCAAAGTGACAGAACGTAGCGCCGGACAATGTGGGCCCTTTGCCGGAACGAAGTGAAAGATCATGCCTGCCTCCAGAATGCGGCTGTTCGTCGTAGTCGTGGTTGCAGGGCAGTCCAGGTGGCAGAAGCGGAGATGTGAGGTTGTCCAACATATGCTCCAAGGATCTTATGTGTCGTGGTGGTCCACTGAGCTCCCCAAGGCGCATCAGTTCTTCCAGCCCAAGACCCACATCACAGGCCAGTGTTTTTGGATGCATTCAACGATGCTCCGGATAAGGCCACATACTGGTGATACACAATGTATAGGTGGTGGAATTGTGACTCCGTCCGCAGACAGAACATCACATCATCAGCGTAGGCTGTGTATGTGGTGCTGTGGTGGCGAGTGCTGGCAACAACAGGAGGTAAAGAATCGGAGAGTGAACGATGAGCTGCTAACAGGAACGGCTCAAAAGCGAGCGCGAAAAGTTGTCCTGAAAGCGGACAGCCCTTACGGATGGCACGGCAAAATGGGATAGGTGCGGTAAGAAAGCTGGCCGTTCGAACATGGAAATAGGTGCCTCGATACAGAGCGAGGAGAGCAGAAACAAAATTAGCAGGAAAACCAAAACGAGTGAAAACAGCAGAGAGATAGATGTGTGAGATATTATCAAAAGCGGACTTTTGGTCCAAGTTCAAAAAAGCTAAGGGTTCAGAACGAGAGCTTGCCAGAAAGTGAAGATGAAGGAGAAGAGAAATGTTGTTAGCGATAGACCGACCAGGCATAGTGTATGACTGGTCGGGAGAGAGAACATAGGAAAGAACAGTGTTAAGACGGCAAGACAGAAGCTTAGTGTAGAACTTGTAGTCGAGGTTGAGGATAGAAATAGGGCGCCAATTTCCAAGGTCCAAAAGGTCGCCCTTCTTGGGGAGAAGAATGACGTGTGCTACTGTGAAATCAGGCGGCATGTAAGGTGACAGAGATCCATATGAGGCTAAAAAAGGTTTGTTGAAAAGTGGCCATTAATATCAGCAATGTTAAAATATGCATGAAGAGGTTTCATTCAGGAGAAACCTCAGTGGCCGACAAACAACGGATCAGAGTGCCTTCAGCAGCTGTCATTGATGAGAACCAACGGCAAATTGTGAACTCATTTGGGGATCTGTGATGGCACTGCATTGCAGTCATGGTGTGGAAACAATGATTCATGACCTGGTATATCAGAAAGGGTGTGCAAGGTGAGTTCCATGCTAATTGAAATGGGGTCATCTAGACCAAAGTGTACAGAAATCTTATTGGGAATGTTTGAGGCAAACTCCAACACATTTCTTTCCAATGTGGTTACTGAGATGCAACCTGGCCAGTCTTTTATGACCCAGAGACAAAAGCGTAATCTATGGAATGGTGTCTCAGAAGTTCAAAACATGGTGTTCAACAATTTTCTGGGATGCCTGAGGCATCATTCTTGTTGATTTTCTTGAACAAGGTGGTGTCAACAGTTCCCACTATATTGAGATACTAAAGATGCTCAGGGAAGCTATCCATACGAAAATGTAAGAAAAACACCAGACACACTTCTTTGTTCTGTCTTCCTACACAACAACTCTCGACCTCACTTGAAACATCTCGGGCCATAATGAGCTGGACAGTAATTGCACATTTGCCATACACCCTTGATTTGATGCCTTCTGACTAACTTGTTCAGTCCACGAAGCAAAGTTTCTGTGACCAAAGGTTTG
This sequence comes from Macrothele yani, assembly GCA_039090855.1. Classification (NCBI taxonomy): domain Eukaryota; kingdom Metazoa; phylum Arthropoda; class Arachnida; order Araneae; family Macrothelidae; genus Macrothele; species Macrothele yani. Next base: position 58,452,106 of record CM077008.1, on the reverse strand, counting down.
TAGATATAGATGAAGTTAAACAGGCTGTGAGATCCTGGGTTGAATGATGGCGTAAATGCTTGATTACAGTGGGGGACTATTTTGAGTGGGCCCCATTACATTCATCAGAGTTGAATGCAGTTTTATACCAAATTTCATTGAAATATCTCATTTGACATAGAAGTTATTTGCAAAGAAGCAGCACTACTTTTAGGACAATCCTTGCACAATGGTTAAGGTGTAGTGGGTGCCTTTGTTTTGCCAGTTTTTTTCTTTTTATCCAACTTGATGCAGCATAGGTTTGCTGAAACTTTGTCCTGAACATAAAACCAGCAGAAAATTCAGACCCCTTTTTGCTTCAACAAAATTTTTCAGACACCCTGTAGGGTGTTTGGAATGCAAAGCTTCCAAGTATGTAACTTTATTCCTGGACAAGGTGTTGAATGTGTAATTGTTTTTATACCTTATTTCTCCATGTAGTGTTCCTTTTGTTTGATACAATGCCACCAGCACTAAGCAAGGTTTTCGAACTAATCCCTCTAAAACTTTTCAGGCTGTTCTTGAAACCATTATCTCTTATCAGCTTGAACTTCTTCATCACATGTGAAATAAATACCTTTAAGATGTTTCTTGAGTTTTGGGAACAACCAGAAGGTACCAAATCCTCATTGTAGGGAGGGTTTGGAACAACTTCAAAACAGATGCTTTCAATCACCAGTAAAGTGGCAATACTGGTATATGTTCATTTGAAATTTATTATCTTGGTCTGTCTCATAGAGAAGCATGAGCCTTCTCTCCTGAATAATTTGATTAATTCTTTGTTTTAAACTCTGTAGGGTCTTCACATAAGTCTTGAAGGAAATTTTTGTATCTTCAGTGATGTCCTTTTTATGAATGATGCCTTTGTAGTCACAAAAACCGTGAGTCTGCATTTTCCAGTGGAAGGTTGAGTATTGAATTGTTTATGGGAGAAATGGGGGTAATGATATTTACAGGCTGTCCACATTCTGGAAATCAAGGAAAGTCAGGGAAATGAAAATTTGTCAGGGAAAGTCAGGGGAATAAAAATTGGTCGGGGAAATGCCTGAAATGTTGGTAAAAGTCAGGGAAAATCAGTGATATTTAAAAAAAAGTCAGGGAAATTTCAATCACAGTTAAATTACAACTAGTTTTAACCCGGCGTCGGGGAGTGACGCCCTCATCGCCCAACACACTTGCACTTGGTTTTGCAGACAGTCGCTAACTTCCCCTTCCTACTAATGAAACCTTGTATTTCCTACCTATTATTGTAAGTTGTGTTACATTACTTGTTAACATTTCTCTTTTGTTTTAGGTCAAAGGAGTAGCAGAAAATTTGTGATATAAGTTATGCCTTGTTAAAAGGTGATTAAGACTGCAGCAATGTCAAAGCGTTGTGTGTTTAATGAACAATAGTTGGACCAACAATTAAATCCTGAGTTTTCTGGTTGGATAGCTACTGTGAACGGCGACAATGAATCAGCATTTTGTAAAGTGTGCTCTAAAACTTTCAAGCTTAGCAACATGGGGCGTCGGGCAGTCTCCAGCCACGGAAATGGCCCTAATCATTTGAAAAACTTCCATGCTAAACTGTCTCAGCGCAGTCTTGCTTCTTTCACTTCTTGTGTGAAAAAGAACTCTCTTTGTAATAACAACCTCTTGCCATCAACAAGCTCAGGAAATGTGGAATCAGTACTTCTAGAAAATATTAAGTCTAATGACTCAAATACTTATGTTGTGAAAGATGATGTGAAGCCCAGTGACCTTAATGCTTATGTAGTGAAAGATGATGTAACAAAGTCGGAAATAATATGGGCGATGGAAGTTTTGTCCAAGCGAATGTCTCTGAACTCTTGTACACAGATTAACAAAACATTTCAGTTATTGTTTCCTGACAGTGCAATAGCTTCAAAATTTACTTTAGGCAAAAGCAAAGCATCTTATGTGATAAACCATGGATTGGCACCACATTTTAAAGAGTGTTTAATGGACGATCTGAAGCAGTGCACTGACTTTGTAATTTGTTTTGATGAATCACTAAACAAAATTGCTCGGAGTGGGCAAATGGATCAGTTTGTTTGTTATTGGGACGTCAATCTGCAAAAAGTTTCCACTAGATACTTAAGTAGTGTGTTTTTAGGACGGGCAACAGGTAATGACCTTTTAGAGAAATTCATTAAAGGTGCACCTCTTCCCTTGGATAACATGCTACAAGTTTCAATGGATGGACCTAACATTAATCTCAGCTTTCTTCAAAAGCTGAAAGATAAACTTAGAACTGAAAATCCAGATGGTAAATTATTAGTTGACATTGGAGTATGTGGTCTTCACGTGGTCAATGGAGCTATGAAAACTGGACTTGAAGCAGTGAAATGGGATATGCATCATTTTCTGCGTAACTTGTACTACCTTTTAAAAGATAGTCCTGCTCGCCGTGCAAATTATACTATGATTACTGGATGTAAAGCTTTCCCTTTGAAATTTTGCACTGTAAGGTGGTTGGAAAACATTAATTGTTTGACTAGGGCATTGCTTGTCTATGATCATATCAAGAAATATGTTCAAGAATCATCAGTTTCCAGCAAACAGCACATGTTTCTTGCAGAATTCATGGAAAGTCCACTGTTGAAATGTAAATTGGCTGCAGTTAGGACTATAGCTTCAGAGTGTGAATCTTTTTGAGAAGGTTCCAGAGCCCAAAGCCTTTCATTCCTTTCTTACACACTGATTTGCTGGATCTGATGAAACATTTGATGGTACAAGCTTGAAGCCTGACAGATTAAGTGAAGCTGATAGTATCTCAAAACTGTTAACTTTAGATGTATCAAAAAGTGAAAATCTTCTCTCAGTTGAGAAAGTTGATATTGGATTTAGTGCTAAAAAGCTATTAAAAGAAGTGAAGTGCTCAGAAAGGGAGAAATTAGAGTTTAAGCTTGAATTTAGGAAACTTGTGACCAGTATTATTGAAAAACTTCGTGAGAAAAGCCCACTAAAATTTAAGTTTGTCTGTGGGGTAACTTGTTTGGACCCAAATACTATAGTGCAGCAGCCGAGTTTAGGCAAGAAGAGAGTGGAAATTGTGCTCGAAGTTTTACTTAGTGCAAACAGTATTTCAGATGACTGTGCTGAAAAAGCTAATAAACAGTATGCTTCATTGTGTGTAGAAGCTCAATCTGCTTTAAAGTCTCAGTTTGATGAATTTTTAGACAGTCATGATGATTCCATTGGATTAGACAAATTTTACAGTGCTCTACTTGACAACCAAAAACAATTCGGTGAACTTTGGGATGTAATAAAAATTTGTCTCATGGAAATGCTTCAGTGGAAGGTGGATTTTCTGTCAATAAGTCTCTTCTTGTGGAAAATCTGGAAGAATCCCTGATTTGTCAGAGAACGGTTTTTGATGCCATTAAAAATGTGGGAGGAGTAGAACACATTGCCATCAATAGAAGGCTTCTTCTTTCTGTAAGAGCCTCCAGACAAAGATATCAGGATTATCTTGAGAAAAAAAGTGTTCTTCAAAAACGAAGAAGAAAGAAAACTGAAGGAAAAAAGAAAAATTGATCATGAAATAAAGGAATTGAAGGAAAAAAAGACAAAGAGTATGGAAGGAACTAGAGTTGGAAGAAGCAGCATTGCAGGCGAATATTTCAGATTGGGAAAAGAAGAAAAGTGGTGTGTAATATAAAAACAGTGACTGTGTTCCTACTGTAATATTTTTATAGTAACTGTTCTGAATATTGTGTATGGGTTTGTTTGAGTGTTTCTTCAATAAATGTAAAACCATGAAAAAAAAGAGTTAACTTAAAATTCAAAAGGTGTAAGTTGGAGGCCGATATAAAAAAAAAAAAAAATGAATCAGTTATTTGGGAAACTTTATACGTCAAACAGAAACACTTTAAAATAATATGAGTTTCTCAATTATCCAATTCAATTTTATTTATTATCATGGCACATATATTGAAAAACTCAAATAAACCTATTTGTGTAAGGTCAGAGATTTCTATTTCTTATATATTTGGTCAGGGAAACCAGGTTTGATAATTCTGTGGACACCCTGTATTTAGTGATTGGTTTTTTATTTTTGGATCATCATATAGTATCGAACTTTCGTCACTCATGATGTTACTTGCAGAAATTCATAACATTCGCTTTCATTTCATAGCAATCAAATAATCATTGCAAGAATAATGTGCTAGTCTTCGCTTTCTTCATACACTGGCACTGTATCCATTGAGCCCAGAATTTCATGTAAACCAGATCTGCAATAATGTCAGTGACACTAGCTAAACTGATGTGCAAATTTTCAGCTATGGCTGTCTGTAATTCATCAATTTTCTTAAATATGTTCATTGACATTTTTGCTTGTTCCAATTCTGAGTGGCTGTACAGGACTGTGGTTGGTTATTCAGGTCCAAAGATCGTTACTACCCCCTGATTTTCTCACTCGACAACACACAGTACTTATGCCCATAGCATCATTGAAAACAAACACTAATTGCTGGTTAATTCCGATGGGAGTTTCATTTTATACTTCAAAACAGTCACTAACTGCTTGCTCGCTTTTTCATGTGCTTCGAGACTGTTGATTTAACCATTTTTGACACAAATACAATGCAAACCACTATGCTTACCAAGATGTATCTCACTGCAAACAAACTAACGGAACAGTGAATCAGTTGGGGAGGCTCTGCTTCAAGATCCACCTCTTGCGTGTTGTACCTGCATGGAGGCATTAATTTTTAAATACGCCTAACAGTTTTTTGTTTTTTTCGAGGTTTAACGACCACCTCAAGCAACTTTAAAGGCTATAAGCAGTCGCTCATCTTGGTGCCATTGGTTCCAGAGAATGGAGACTGCCAATGCAGAAGGACATGCAACACCACCCATGCATCATCTAGGATTTGAACCCGGGCTCATTTGGACAGGTATAAGGAAAAAATGCCCACAGAAAAAATACCCAGCTCTCAGAAATAGGAAAAATGCTTATAGAAAAAATACCCAGTTCTTGGAAATAGGAAAAATGCCCACATTTTCAAAATAGGAAAATATGCCAGCTGTTGACTGATGTTTTCGTATATCTGTTAGAAACATGAGGTCTTTTTTTTTTAATTTCATGAAAAATATCCTAGTCCCAACTAAGCAGTTGACAAAACTAGTCAGAACACTTCTCTTGCTCACCCATATCACATTACCTAGAATTACAAGGGCATTGTATAGCGTGTTCCCCAAAGGGCAGGCAAAGCTCATTATTAGAATGAACAGGACAATATTAATATGTGTAAACATAAAATAAAATATTATCAAGAGTCAGTAATGCATTGAACCTGAAATGCTTACAAAGTCCCTAGGTGTAGAGCTTTTCTTGTGCGCCCTCACACCTGTATTAACGTATGCGATGCTTTGTTTATGAGGTGGGAGTTCTTTTGATTTTACTATTGTCTAAGATTCAGCTGGAAAGTTTAGTTCAAGTTGCTAGCCGTGTAATGTGCCACCCACAAAAAAGGAGTAGTTAAGTGTTCGTGGATGAGCCATGCACACGTTCCGTTGAACAATGAACCTCTTTTGCCATTTTGGGAACAAACTACGATATCCTTGTAATACTAGTTAACATTATGCGGTTGAACAGAGGAAATGTTTTGACTAGTTTTGTCGATTGCTTAGTTAAAAAAAGATGTTTTTTCATGAAATTAAGAAAAAAACTGTTTCTAACAGACGTAAGAAAACATCATTCAACAGCTGGCATATTTTCCTAATTTCAAGGTGGCACATCCTGTTGGAGCACAAGTATGCTATGAAAGTATAAGTGATCCTTAATTTTTGGACATGAGTGTATGTTGAGATTACATGGAATTTTATTGATGTCAAAGTTAGAACAGTGGGTTGGAGTTACCTATATTTTCCCTTATGCTGAATATGCATTTAGCATCCACTCTTTATACAAATGGGTATATTACAAGTGAAAATCATCTAAGACTTTACAGTGAATTTTCTGCTTTTTTTCAAATTCTGCTATTTCAGATCCTGTAGTTGTCTATCAGGATCCATTATCAAATCATTACATGCACAATAGAACTCCGCTAGAAGGAAGAAACAAGTGTGCATCAAGATGTTAGATTCTGATAATAATTATTATATGTTTCTGAATTTTGTTGCCACAGAATCCATAATTCTCCATGTCCTGAGCAAAAATGGTGTTCTTTGGTCTTTATGATAAATTATTCTTTTCATCTTCCTTGTTATATTTGCAGCATTCTATGTATTTGACTATTTTTTTCCTTAACTTTCTATGTTTTTTCTCCTTCACTCTTGGTAGGTGTACAAGCTTTAAACTTATATTTTCCCCTCTCGGGTTCTGTTAACAGTCCCTTTAACACGAAGTTATCTCTGTATAATAAATATTAAAATCAATTATATGAAACTCGTTATCCATTTTTATTAGAAGCTTTTAAGTAGAATTAACTAATTTTCTGAAATAACTCGTGTTCTTCACATGGTTCGTATGCTTCTTGAAAACAGTAAAAAGTCCTTGAAAAAAAGTTCATTCTCAAGTCTTTGAAAGTACTTGAAAAAGTTTGAAACTCTGTAAATAGTACTTGAAAATTTTTTGTTTTGTTTTTTAAGTAATGATTCATGTGTAAAACAATTGTTTGTGCTAAAAAATTGTATAGGAGATTTCTGTGTAGTTCCGATAAAACACCAAGCTGATCAAATAGCACAGAATGCGTTGAACTCAGGGGAGCGCATGGACTGCTAGTACCTTGGCTATGAAATCACTACAGAGTAAAACGTCAGCCATGGCAGTAAAATGAGTGCAATCATATATTCGCAAATTATGATGGGCTTCTGTTGATTGTGGTTAAGGACATATATTTGCCTCTAGGTGGATTTTCTAGGAATTGCTAATGTTTCATGTGTGGGCCCTTCATCTCCTGGCAGCATCAAAAAGTGCATCAACGCATCAGTCGTGCATCAAAAATAAAAAGTCAAAGCAAACAATAAATGTCATACCAGCAGATGAATACAAAAATAATATACCTTTTAAAAATATTCCACAAAATAAAATGATTTCAAAAAGCACCGAAACAGAGGGAAAATTCAAAGTTAATAAAATAAACCAACAGGAGCCCTGGGCAATGTGGAGAAATAAAATAAACCCTTGCGGGGCCCTTTGCAATGGCTCTTCACGGGGCCCTTTGCAATCGCAATAACCCAAAACCATCGCAATAGCTCCTTGTATATATATATATATCATCATCATCATCATTGTCAACCATTATCAATCCACTGCTGGACGAAGGTCTCCCCAAGTTTCCTCCACAACGGTCTGTCTTGTGCCAGTCTCCTCCATGTCACCCCTGCATACTTTCGAATTTCATCCACCCATCTCCCATGTGGTCTTCTTCTGGGTCTTTTCCTGTCCCTTGGAATCCAATCTAAAATTTCGGCTGTCCATCGATGATCTCTGTCCTTCTGGCAGTATGTCCAGCCCATTGCCATTTCAGGGATTTAACTCTGATCATGATGTCTTCCACTCTTGTCATTTTTCGGATCCACCAGTTCCTCTTCTTATCTCTCCTGGTTACACCAAGTATGCACCTCTCCATGCTGCTTTGAGTTGTCTGCAGCCTTTGTATGTCTCTTTTAGTTAAGGTCCACGTCTCTGCACCATACGTAAGCACTGGAAGGATGCATTGATCAAACACTTTTCTTTTAAGACATAATGGCATATTGCTCTTGAAAATTATGCTGTTTCTTCCAAAAGCTCTCCAGGCAAGTTTTGTACGCCGATTAATTTCTTCATCAATGTGACCCTCACTTGATATCTGCTGTCCAAGATAAACGTACGTGTCTGTTATCTCCAGCTTTTCTCCATCAATCGATAAATCTTCATTTCTTGTAAAAGCATTGAACATCACTTTTGTCTTCTGAAAGTTCATTTTTAATCCCACTTCTTTACTCTTGTCAGCAAGTTCCTGGATCATACTCTGCAGCTCTGATGGGCTAGTTGCAAAAATGACTACGTCATCAGCAAAACGAAGGTGGGTTAGATAATCTCCATTAATCTTTATCCCCTTGTTTTCCCAGCTCAGTGACTGAAAAACACCCTCCAATGTGGCATTAAAGAGCTTCGGAGATATGGTGTCACCTTGTCTCACTCCCTTTCCAATTTTTATGTGTGTTGTATTTTCAAACAGCCTAATCTTTGCACTTGCATTTTCATAGATGTTATTAATAATATTAATGTATGCATCTTCAATACCGCAGGTTTTCAGAGCCATTGTAACTGCTGATGGTTTCACCGAATCAAAGGCTTTTTCATAATCGATAAAAGCCATGCACAATGGAAGTTCATATTCTCTCGCTCTTTCAATTAGTTCTCTCAGCACATGGATATGATCTATTGTGCTGTAGCCACTCCTGAATCCAGCTTGTTCTCTCGGTTGAGCCATGTCCAGTGTTACCTTCAAGCGGTGTGAAAGAACTTTAGTGAAGATTTTATAAACTACTGATAGGAGGCTGATAGGTCTGTAGTTTCCGAGATCCTCAATGTCATCTTTCTTATGTAGCAGGATCATTGTAGCGGTGTTCCAATCCTCAGGAATCTTTCCTTCATTAAGGCATCGAGTGAAAATTTGGGCGAGTACTGTTTCGATTTCTCCACTTGCTTCTTGTATGATGTCTACAGTAATTCCATCTTCTCCTGGAGCTTTTCCCCGCTTCATGTTCTTGATTGCATGTGCAACTTCTGCTGGAAGGACTGGAGGAACTCTGGTACTGGTATCTTTCATGATGTCTGGAGTGCATGTATCATCCCTTTCATATAATTTGGAGTAGAAATCTTTCACTCTTGTCAAAATTTCGCCTCTATTTCTTGTTACAGAACCATCTTCTTTTCTCAGTGCCATAATCTGTTTTCTTCCCTTACTGAGATGTCCCTTTGCTATCTTTAGGCTTTGGTTGTTTTCAATTGCTTTCCTCACTAGTTCACAGTTGAATTTTCTTACGTCTTGAGTGATACTTTTTCGTACTGTCTTGCATAGCTCTATATATTCCACTTTGGAAGTCACATCTTCTTTAGTTGTCCTCATCTCTCTTCTTTTTTGCATCAACATTTTCGTTTTTCCTGATAATTTATTTACATGCAACTTGTTCTTAGACCCAGCTAATTTTGTTGCTGTTTCCATAAGAGCTTTGGTTACTTTTCTGTTAACTTCAGAGATGTCCACTTCTTCCGATGTTAGGCCTTCTAAAGCAGAGAACCTGTTCTTCAGTTCCAACTTGAAGGTATTATGGTGTTTTTTAAGGTTGGTTATGTCAATAGATTTTGTTTGTCTTATGAGCTTGCCACGTTCAAGTTTAGTGTTGAGGTGCATCTTACATCTCACCAATCTATGGTCACTACCTGTGTTGAACTTGTTTAGCACATTGCAGTCTTCTATGACGAATTTTTTGTTACACATAATAAAATCAATTTCACTTGTCGTCCCATTTGGATGTCTCCATGTCCATTTCCTGTGTGGCTTTTTCTTGAAGAAGGAGTTCAAGATGAAAAACCCTTCTGCCTCTGCAAACTCAACGAGAGTATTTCCACGCTGGTTTCTGTTGCCGTGACGGAATTTAGCTACTGACGTTTCATTGTGTTGCCGTTGCCCTATTTTTGCATTGAAATCTCCCATAATTATTTTCAAGTGCTGCTTACCTTTATTATTTAGATGACAAATTTCCTCATAAAATTCTTCAATTTCTTCTTCAGGATGACTTGTGGTGGGTGCATAAGTTTGAATAATCTGAGCCTGGTATCTTTTCGAGAGTTGGATAACAAGCCGTGCAGCTCTGTCAGAGGAACTTTCAACTTCTACAACTTTATCCTTCAGTTTCTTGTTTATTATAAATCCAACACCACTAGTTCTGCCAGTATCTGTCCCACGATAGTAGAAGAGATGTCCACTTTTCAGTTCGATGAGATCTTCTCCTTTTCTCCTTACCTCACTTAGCCCCACGATGTCCCACTTGATCCTTTGTAGTTCCTCTTCCAATTCAAGAAGCCTTGAATCAGAAGATAGGGAGCGTCCATTGTACGTTGCCAAGGTCAGCATCAGATGGCAGCCTAGTCCGGTCCTCCGGGGATTCTTAGCACCCTCTGCCTTCATGTCGCACTGGCCGCTGCCTTGGCCAGGTACATTCCAGCTGCCGGAGACTGAGGGCCAAGATTTAAGTTGTGGAGTCATTTTGGAGGGGTTTGGCCATAACTCACCACGCTGGCCAAGCGGGTTGGTGAGTGTGGGATAGAATTTCCTCTAATCCCGATGGTATAGTTATACTGCTATTGGCGGTCGTCAGAGCCCCTTTAGTGGGAACAGGATGCACCACGAGAAGGCGGGGTTGACATTTGTCAAGGAGAGGCTGTGATGTTACGCATCACCTGACCTTACTTCCCATATATATATATATATATAATAAAATATGTACAAAAGTTACATGTGACCGTAAACCACGGTGTATGATATCATACAATTTGCCGTAAACCAATCGCTCTCTTGTTTTTTTCTCTCACACAAACCCTCACTTGGGGTGAATGTGATTCCAAAGCAAATTTTTTTATTATTGGGAATTGTGGTATTGATTTATATGAAATAAACACTATGTAATGCAATACATTGTTTATTAATATGATTAGGAATCCAAAATATTACATGTTCCAAAATGACCTTTTACTAAATAAACAATAAATTATTAGACAAGTCTATTATTTAAAGAAGAATTCTGTTACTTTTCTTGTGGCTGAAGTCTTTAATCAAATCACTATAGTCCAGAGTAGATGCCACATCGTTTTCTATGGACAGAAGAGCGAGAGCTAACATCCGGTCTTGGGTCATGGTGTTCCTTAGGTAGGTCTTGATGAGCTTCAGCTTAGAAAAGCTTCTCTCGGCAGACGCAATAGTAACAGGAATGGTGGCTATTATTCTGAGTGCAATGTTAATGTTCGGGTAGGTTTCACACAGGCTGTTTTTGACAATGTATTTAAGAGCTGAAACTACGTCGTTGCCTCCAACGCAGTTTCAGCTCGTTGCCTCCGACGTAGTTTTGTCGTTTACCCGCAGTCAGTGGTGGCAGTGCGGGGGCCCCACTGGGCGCAGGGCTCTGGGTGGTTGCCTGGCATGCCCGTACCTGGGGCCGCCACTGGCAGGTGGTAACGGCAGGTTATTGAAGGTGTGCCCGTCTCACAGCTAAGTAATGGTTTGAACTTACTAAAATACCTACTTACTAATTGACCAACCGACAGCACACACATATTGTATAATTTGGTTTTGAAAAGTGCTTGAATTTATTTTGCTTGGAAGAGTACAAACCTTGCTTCCTCAGTATTGCAAGGTGTTGTCTTCAAGTACTTTCTAAACACCCCCAGGTAGTTGTTTATGAAGTAACATGTAGCTACAACCACTGACTGGTAACTCGAATGGCAAAGCATAAGTAAAACAGCAATACAAAATACAGTTTAACTGGTTTAGATAAACCTATAAAAAAAGGTCACAAAACGAACTGGGGTTCCCTGAAAATTATTGGACAAATAGAAACTAAAAACAGGACTTGAAATTTGAGGACTATCATCGCACAATGACACTGCCAAGCATATGCCATATTGTCATATGAAATTGATATTAACTGGAACCATAGTGGTGACAGTGACATTAAACCTACCGTGTGTGGAGACCGTGAAGTACAGAGAAAAAAATCCTAATGAAGGCTATGAATTATGTGAAAATTTGTTGGTTCTTTTAAAACACATCAGGCAAAAAGCCACAATTTCTCTGAAATATAACAGTAAAATGGGTGTTTGCATTCAGTGATTCATACTGATAATGCTCCTATTCTATGCCAGAATTTCTGCCTTTGAAGCACATATTATATTCATGTGGCTATATATAGAGTGCATAGGAAAGTCCCTTTAGCCTGGAATAACATGCGAACGGAGAGAGGTACAGTTATGCAAGTGAGAAAACGGTATAGTAAAGCGACTACGCCCGATCGAATGCAACCGCTAGCAGCGCCCCTAGTCGCGAAATGCGGAAGTTAGCCATTACAAATCTAAAACGAAAAGAGATAGAGCAAAATTTTCAATTACAAAGTTCTAGAGCACCAATTAATTAGTACAAAACGACATTTGTTTCACACGGATAAAATAAATTGTCGCTTGATTACCCTAAAATTTCTGAAATCGATGCGCGACCTTTTGTGTGAACGTTTGAAGGGAACAGGCATAGGTATGAGCAAATACACACAATTTATTGCATAAAGCGCACTTATGTCAATACAGTTTGATGACGTCAGACAAAACGAAAAAGGCAAACTGGCGCACAGTGATATAAAATGAATGTCGAGTATGTTCGAAGAGTTCGCCATTGCCCACGATACGCATTTGTATTCGTGAAAGTAACTCTGCATGCACATTCCTCAGCATGGAAGGTGTCACACTATTGCAAGCATCTGTAACACGACGGCATAGATCCAGCATACTTGTAGGCGCTGTTGCATACACCTGATCTTTTACGTAAACCCAGAAATCCAAGCTCGCCATTCTCATACAGCGTACGTAGACCTAAACTTCTGATCAGGGTACATCCTGCTACTGGTTTTTATATCGTAGGTACGGTACAACATCACAATCTGCATTTGCATACGGCTACATTTGCGAAATGTGAATAAGCAGATTCGAATCGTCGCGCATCGATTTCGGACATTGTATGGTATTCAGGCGACAATTTATCTTATCCGTGTAAAACAAATGTCGTTTTGTACTAATTAGTTGATGCTCTACAACTTTGTGCTTGGAAATTTTGCTCTATCTCTTTTAGTTTTCGATTTGAATGGCTATCTTCCGCATTTCGCCACTAGGGGCGCTGTTATCGGTTGCATTCGATCGGGCGTAGTCTCTTTACTATACCGTTATCTCACTTGTATAACTGTACCTCTCTTCGTTCGCAAGTTATTCCGTGCTAAAGGGACTTTCCTATGCACCCTGTATATATTGATTCGGAATTTAAGGACCACTGTGCGCAACTTAGCAGTCGCGCGTCCCTAATTTAGGGCCACTAGTTCCTGAGAAGGGAGAGAGCCAGTGCTGTAAGACAAACACAAGATCCATGCCTCAGAGGTTTTGAACCGGAACCCAACGCAGACAAGTGATCAGAAGCCAGTGCTTAGATCACCGGGGCGGCTGATTATAATGAAATCATGTTATACATCAAAATAATAGCGCAAGGAACTGTACATCAACTATATATAAGATAGTACAACTATACTAGTTATCCGAATTTATTGGCGTATATAAAATCAAGGTTTCCAAGCTTTCGCACATCAACCAGATGGCTTTTTCAAGGAAGATAGACAGCAAACTGGATAATAGAACGTTTCAACAATTTGAACGCGGTGAGTTGACTTGACAATAAACGAAGAGATGCGAACGTAATTATTCAATAAAAACACGAGACATCATGTTCGTATTGCACGCGGAATCCTTGGAGGAAAACAAATGGCATTCGTTATTTGAAGAATTGGTTCCAAATTTGTGGTAATTCTAGCGAGACGCTATCATTGCAGGCCTCATCGTTGGTAATGATCTCCAATGTTTCCCGAATGGCAGTGAGATTATTAGTAGAGTAGACAGCTAATTTCTTTATGTCGTCCCACATAGGATCGGTGGACTTGAACTGGACTTCTCTGGATAGGGCCGTGGTTAATTTGCCGTTCTTTATGTCCCTCTTATGCTCGTTGACTCTAATTCTAAATGAACGTTTAGTCATCCCAATGTAGTATCGCTTGGAGCCATGCAGATATTGTAGAGGGACGGCATAAACACTTGCTTCGTTGGAAAGTGGGAGCTCGTCAGTATTTCGCTTAAGCATAGCATATAAAGGTGTCGGAGATCTTATGCCGACACCGAGGTTCATCTTTCTGAGCGCGTTCTTGAGTTTATAGGAAACATTTGGTACGTAAGGAATACAGCCCAGATAGCGTAGCCACGGCATAGAAAGATCGGCATGCTTCTTTTTGTTTCTTTCGATATATCTATGTACCATGTTCGGATCGTATCCTGCCTCGGTCGCCAAATCGACAACGCTTTTTAATTTGCTTAGTCTAGAAGGAACATCGGAGAAGATGTCGAATGCTCTTCTGATTCGAGAACGGAATAAAGCAGTCTTGTAATCAGCCGGGCAGAATGAGCTACGGAGCATCAGGTTGGGAACGGAAGCGATTTTCAGGCGATTTACTCAGTAAAACATCCAGATAAGGCAATGCATTATTGTGTTCTTACTCCATAGTGAAATTGATCGTAGGGTGTATATCATTGATTTGATCCAGGAAGAGCGGGAGAGTCTCCTTTCCATGAGGCCATATGAAAAATACGTCGTCAGCATATCGGAGCCAAGTGGTAGGTCATGGGGTAATGCTGGTGAACATGTGCTGCTCGATTGGGCGAAGGATGTCTTCCGCGAGAATTGCTGAAAGTGAAGATCCCATCGAAGCGCCATTTGTTTGTTTATAGATTTTTTCTCGGAAACTATAGTAACTAGAATTTGAGACTAAGTCCATTAATTTAAAGATGCTGTGGCAAGATTCTTGCGAATAAAGTGCTGAATTATATATTGCTTCTTTTAACGTTCTGATGGCTTCCGGCACGGGGACCGAAGGATAAAGAGAAACCACGTCGAAACTACAGATAACATCACGCTGTTGGACACAGATTTGCTTGATTTTCGTGATAAAATCTCGAGTGGATGTTATTATAAAGTCCGATTCAGGGAGGTGATTGGCCAGAAATTTGCAGAGTGCTTTCTCTAAATGGCACGTCGGTGCGGATCTCCTTGACACGATGGGTCTCAATGGATTATCGGGCTTGTGGTGCTTAAGTCTTCCAAAGAGCTTCGGGATCTGGGAAGACTTAAGCACCACAAGCCCGATAATCCATTGAGACCCTATAGAGATATTATATTGACCGCAATATAATATTAACCTTAACGGACAAATCCGGTCAGATAGCGATTATGGATGCTGCGGATTACAATCAGAAACTCGAGGACTTCATCTCCGCTTCTGGTACTACGAAGGAACCCTTTGAATTGTTGAATTGCCCAGGTACAAAGAGCTGCCAGGTTAACCGCTATCCCGGAGGATCTCAAGAAAGCCGCCAAATTGCCACCAGGTCCCCAGATCCCGAAGCTCTTTGGAAGACATAAGCACCACAAGCCCGATAATCCATTGAGACCCATCGTTTCAAGGAGATCCGCACCGACGTACCATTTAGAGAAAGCACTCTGCAAATTTCTGGCCAATCTCCTCCCTGAATCGGACTTTATAATAACTTCCACTCGAGATTTTATCACGAAAATCAAGCAAATCTCTGTCCAACAGCGTGACGTTATCGGTAGTTTCGACGTGTTTTTTCTGTATCCTTCGGTCCCCGTGCCGGAAGCCATGAGAACGTTAAAAGAAGCAATATATAATTCAGCACTTTATTCGCAAGAATCTTGCCACAGCATCTTCAAATTAATGGACTTAGTCTCAAATTCTAGTTACTATAGTTTCCGAGGAAAAATCTATAAACAAACAAATGGCGCTCCGATGGGATCTTCACTTTCAGCAATTCTCGCGGAAGACATCCTTCGCCCAATCGAGCAGTACATGTTCACCAGCATTACCCCATGATCTACCACTTGGCTCCGATATGCTGACGACGTATTTTTCATATGGCCTCATGGAAAGGAGACTCTCCCGCTCTTCCTGGATCAAATCAATGATATACACCCTACGATCAATTTCACTATGGAGTAAGAACACAATAATGCATTGCCTTATCTGGATGTTTTACTGAGTAAATCGCCTGAAAATCGCTTCCGTTCCCAACCTGATGCTCCGTAGCTCATTCTGCCCGCCTGATTACAAGACAGCTTTATTCCGTTCTCGAATCAGAAGAGCATTCGGCATCTCCTCCGATGTTCCTTCTAGACTAAGCAAATTAAAAAGCGTTATCGATTTGGCGACCGAGGCAGGATACGATCCGAACATGGTACATAGATATATCGAAAGAAACAAAAAGAGGCCATGCCGATCTTTTTATGCCGCGGCTACGCTATCTGGGCTGTATTCCTTACGTACCAAATGTTTCCTATAAACTTAAGAATGCACTCAGAAAGATGAACCTCGGTGTCGGCATAAGATCTCCGACACCTTTATATGCTATGCTTAAGCGAAATACTGACGAGCTCCCACTTTCCAACGAAGCAGGTGATTATGCCGTCCCTCTACAATATCTGCATGGCTCCAAGCGATACTACATTGGGATGACTAAACGTTCATTTAGAATTAGAGTCAACGAGCATAAGAGGGACATAAAGAACGGCAAATTAACCACGGCCCTATCCAGAGAAGTCCAGTTCAAGTCCACCGATCCTATGTGGGACGATATAAAGAAATTAGCTGTCTACTCTACTCCTAAATTCACTGCCATTCGGGAAACATTGGAGACCATTACCAACGATGAGGCCTGCAATGATAGCGTCTCGCTAGAATTACCACGAATTTCGAACCAATTCTTCAAATAATGAATGCCTTTTGTTTTCCTCCAAGGATTCCGCGTGCAATACGAACATGATGTCTCGTGTTTTTATTGAATAATTACGTTCGCATCTCTTCGTTTATTGTCAAGTCAACTCACCGCGTTCAAATAGTTGAAACGTTCTATTATCCAGTTTGCAGTTTGCTGTGTACCTTCCTTGAGAAAACCATCTGGTTGATGTGCAAAAGATTGGAAACCTTGAATTTATATACTCCAATGAATTCGGATAACTAGTATAGTTGTACTATCTTATATATAGTTGGTGTACAGTTCCTTGCGTTATTATTTCGGTTTTGCAATGTCCGAGCAATGTGGTACGCCTTTAAACAATTCCGACAGCTTCGACTCAAATTGGAAAAGGAACGGTCCCTCCTGGATTTTTTAACCGCTTGCAAGACGTCATGTTTTATCCCGAAGTTCCTTACTTTTAAGACATCCGTAAATGGATCATCGTTCGAGAAGAAAAAGGACAAATTTCTTTGCCAGACTATCAAGAATAGTGAACCTGAAAAGAAATGAGGTCATGTCAATGGAATCAAAGTGTTATGCCCTACATATGAAGTTAAATAGACTTTTTGACCCGATCACTTTCAACAACCTAACCTTCAGAGTGGACATGTTAGTCGAAAGACTCCAAACTTCCTTATCCTCCAGACATAAAAAGAAGCTGGATTACCTGAAGTCATCCCAGAATCCAAATCTTAAACATATCACTATTCCCTTCGTCAATATTTCAACCGAACGCTCACACTGGAAGAAAAGAAAGTTTTGGAACTTGGACCAAAATTCTGCTTCCAAACGAGACAGAATCCAAAAACCATCATTTCGAAGTTGGAGAGCGTTCGTTATATCGCGAGTTCCGGAAAACACCAAAGACGAACTGCGCCACCTCTGTTGCTCTAGGCTTCGATCGCTTTACAATCCAAAACAATCGTTCAATGGATTTAATATTCCGAGACCAATTTCGAACCTTAAAAATGACCGCAATATAATATTAACCCTAAAGGACAAATCCGGTCAGATAGCGATTATGGATGCTGCGGATTACAATCAGAAACTCGAGGACATCATCTCCGCTTCTGGTACAACGAAGGAACCCTTTGAATTGTTGGATTGCCCAGGTACAAAGAGCTGCCAGGTTAACCGCTATCCCGGAGGATCTCAAGAAAGCCGCCAAATTGCCACCAGGTCCCCAGATCCCGAAGCTCTTTGGAAGACATAAGCACCACAAGCCCGATAATCCATTGAGACCCATCGTTTCAAGGAGATCCGCACCGACGTACCATTTAGAGAAAGCACTCTGCAAATTTCTGGCCAATCACCTCCCTGAATCGGACTTTATAATAACTTCCACTCGAGATTTTTTCCCGAAAATCAAGCAAATCTCTGTCCAACAGCGTGACGTTATCGGTAGTTTCGACGTGGTTTCTCTTTATCCTTCGGTCCCCGTGCCGGAAGCCATCAGAACGTTAAAAGAAGCAATATATAATTCAGCACTTTATTCGCAAGAATCTTGCCACAGCATCTTTAAATTAATGGACTTAGTCTCAAATTCTAGTTACTATAGTTTCCGAGGAAAAATCTATAAACAAACAAATGGCGCTCCGATGGGATCTTCACTTTCAGCAATTCTCGCGGAAGACATCCTTCGCCCAATCGAGCAGTACATGTTCACCAGCATTACCCCATGATCTACCACTTGGCTCCGATATGCTGACGACGTATTTTTCATATGGCCTCATGGAAAGGAGACTCTCCCGCTCTTCCTGGATCAAATCAATGATATACACCCTACGATCAATTTCACTATGGAGTAAGAACACAATAATGCATTGCCTTATCTGGATGTTTTACTGAGTAAATCGCCTGAAAATCGCTTCCGTTCCCAACCTGATGCTCCGTAGCTCATTCTGTCGGGCTGATTACAGACAGCTTTATTCCGTTCTCGAATCAGAAGAGCATTCGACATCTTCTCCGATGTTCCTTCTAGACTAAGCGAATTAAAAAGCATTATCGATTTGGCGAAAGAGGCAGGATACGATCCGAACATGGTACACAGATACATCGAAAGAATCAAAAAGAGGCATGCCGATCTTTCTATACCGTGGCTACGCTATCTGGGCTGTATTCCTTACGTACCAAATGTTTCCTATAAACTCAAGAACGCGCTCAGAAAGATGAACCTCGGTGTCGGCATAAGATCTCCGACACCTTGATATGCTATGCTTAAGCGAAATACTGACGAGCTCCCATTTTCCAACGAAGCAGGTGTTTATGCCGTCCCTCTACAATATCTGCATGGCTCCAAGCGATACTACATTGGGATGACTAAACGTTCATTTAGAATTAGAGTCAACGAGCATAAGAGGGACATAAAGAACTGCAAATTAACCACGGCCCTATCCAGAGAAGTCCAGTTCAAGTCCGCCGATCCTATGTGGCACGACATAAAGAAATTAGCTGTCTACTCTACTCCTAAATCCACTGCCATTCTGGAAACATTGGAGATCATTACCAACGATGAGGCCTGCAATGATAGCGTCTCGCTAGAATTACCACGAATTTGGAACCAATTCTTCAAATAATGAATGCCTTTTGTTTTCCTCCAAGGATTCCGCGTGCAATACGAGCATGATGTCTCGTGTTTTTATGGAATAATTACGTTCGCATCTCTTCGTTTATTGTCAAGTCAACTCACCGCGTTCAAATTGTTGAAACGTTCTATTATCCAGTTTGCAGTTTGCTGTCTACCTTCCTTGAGAAAGCCATCTGGTTGATGTGCGAAAGCTTGGAAACCTTGATTTTATATACGCCAATAAATTCGGATAAGTAGTACAGTTGTACTATCTTATATACATCAAAAGTTTGTATGCTAAAATTTAACCTTTTCCTAAAATTTTAACATCTTAGTCATAAAAATTGCAAAGGTCTTGCTGTCCACTATATTTTATGCTAATGAAGGCTCATCCATTAAACATTGGAAGTGATTTAACAAGAACTTTCAAGCATTAGGACATTACAGGCAAAGGCTTGGGTATAATGCAGATCAGTCGAGGTGAGATGAAACTTCAAAATGGCAACGAGCGCTTGTAAAGTTCGGCCTCAACCTATATGGATCCCATATGGCGTGCCGTGTTTTTTAGTGTTGACGTCACCACAGCCAACGTTGACTCTTTGCTGAACAGCTCTGCAATTTTTTTAATTCTGATACACTTCTTATCACTACATGTGGCTTTTGCGCCTTTGTACGTGCTCGAGCCATGCTATCGCTACGCACTTGCTCGTGATATAAATACTGACTGAGTTTGTTACGTTGAATTTACACCTCATTGTTTATGTTCTTTCAATTTGCTGTAGTCATATATCTATTAGTATTTTTCTGATTTGAAAAGCTGCTTCCGATTTGGAATAGTGCAGATACGTTGTCTTACCCCCCCCGATTCCTGGTTCAGAACAGTTATGCACAAGCGATCGCGATCTGTTCGCGTTAGCCACTCTCCTGTTATGACTAACGGGAGAGTATTGACGGTTATTATTGAGGTGATGGATGGAAGTAATAATAGACGGCGCCGGTGGTACAAATTGTTTGCGGCGCATTGGTTTCTGAACATTCGTCTGCGGAGAGCGTGTGTTCGAGCCCGGATGAGGCATAGTTGCCGTGTTTGTCCCATGGCTCTGGCTCTCCCCCATACCTGGAACCAGTGGCCCCATCCCTGGAACCAGTGGCCCAACGACTGCTGCTCTTAGACTTCGTTATGGTGGTCGTTAATCCCCGTAACAAGCAACAAAAAGTAATTGTATGTATGCAGCGCAACATAGGAATGAGAATAACCATGACCTTACCTCTGTGGAAGAGAAATTCGTTGGCTAACTGTTACAAGCTGATTTTTCGGATTTTATGCTGTTTCCCGACTGAGGTTCTTTCCTTACGATGGCTCACGAAACAATGTTTATGCTAAAGCCGTGCCTCTAGCATTGGATGACTCTGTAACGTACACTGCTTTAGTGCTCGTTTTTTTTTTTTTTAGCGACCACCGTGAGCAACTCGATTGGCTATCGCCCGTCTCTAACTTAGGGCCATTGGTTTCAGGGAAGGGAGAGAGCCAGTGCCGTAAGACAAACACAGCATCCGTGCCTCACCGGGATTCGAACCCGGACCCTGTACGGACGAATGGTCATAAGCCAGCGCTGAGACCACTGCGCCATCGTGGCGGCCTTTAGTGCTCTATAGCGATAGCGATATTCTTGGACAAACAACGCTTGAGAATGTACCTCACGAAATTCTCATTCTTGGAGTCTGCAACTCGGATTGTGAAACTCTTTACGAAGGAAGGCCGAGCTTCTTGTGAGTTGGAGGTAATCAAATAAGGATTACGTATTCAGGAGTGGAAGAAGTCTGCAAAAATGCAGTGATCCAGAACAAGAGGAACTGCAACCGCAAGTTAGGATGGGTCTTCTGCTGATGGTCGTGAAGCACAGAGCGCCTAGGCAAATCCGTCTCGAGTACCAGAGGCCTAAACCCACGCGATTTTCCTGTTTGTGACGTCAGCAACCGGGTCATAACAAACCTTACTGCAATGATCAAACCTGCGACGATTGAAACAGAGAAACAGTCTGTCTGCTGAGTGTGCGTCTCGTAGTGAGAGTGCTGAAGAGTTGATGTGCTATATGAGGATTAGAAGAGAAGTTGGTATTTTTATTAATTTAGATTGTATATCACTTATGAATTGATGAACTGGGCTATTTTATTAGAAACATAATACACTCATTGTCATAAAAATCCGCGCACCAAGAAAGAGGCGTCGGATTGAAATGAGATTTTAGTAGTGAGATGGTACATACCAAGGACAAAAGTGATTACAATATCACAGCAGCTGGACGATTTACCACGGACATACGGTACACATTCCGGTCAGCGTTTGCACCGCGTCGGACTTCCTCGTGCTTAGATACATGCGGTGATACGGTCCGGCATGGACTCAAAGAGACGCGTTATGTTATCCTGGGACAGATTGGCCCACACGTCTTGCAACTTACCCTCTAAATCACAAACACTGGGCATGGAGAAAGCTGGCGTCCAATCTGGTCTCACACGTGCTCCATGGGCGAGAGACCAGGCGATCTGGCAGGCCACAGAAGCATCGAAGCATGACGTAGACAGTCCTGAGAAACCCGAGCCATGTGCGGACAGGCATCATCTTGTTGGAAAATGGCTCCGGGCTGCCCCACGAGGAAAGGCACCACATGGGGTCGCAGGATCTCTTGTACGTAGCGCTGGGCTGTCAACGTCCCTCGGATCACTGCGAGGGAAGACCGGCTGTCATACGCGATGGCTCCCCAAACCATCACGCCTGCAGTTCGGGACGTGTGCCGCTGTACAGTGAGGTTTGGATTGTAGCGCACAACTGCGGTCCTCCACACTTTGACACGGTGGTTGTCCGTTCCCATACAGAAGCGTGATTCATCGCTGAACACTATACGCCGCCAGTCCGTAGCATACCACGTTGCTCGCAGGTGTTAATGGCAGAAAACGTAAGGGCCTCCGAGGGTGCAGATATGCCTCTGCCAGGCGTCTGGAAATGGTTCTGATGGACACAGGAGTCCATTGTACAGCCGCTACATGTGACATGTCTCTGGATATTGGACAAGGATGTCGTTGCATCTATGCGTGGCGCTCTCACGATCCCACGGTCCTCTATGCTGGTGGTATGTCTGGGTCGTCCAGAGCCAGTCCGCCGTGTTCATTGCTCTCAACACGATCGCACCGTACTGTCTGACCGGCCTAAATGACGGCCGATCCGGCGCGCCGGCCACCCTGCCTATCTCATCCCGACGGTACGGCCTCGTTCAAACTCCGTCAGTTGCCCGTACGCACATTTACGGCGGTTCCTCGGTATGTCTATCGCTCAGGGATCTCACCTGACTCTTACCGTGCACTTCGGCACGAATGTGGAGTCCCCTGCGCGGGTCCTTATAAGCCCCAAGGATTGTTACTGCAGAGCCTGTCTTAGACGCGCGGGCATGATGAAGCACAATAAACTAATCATTTGCCTGTCTTCCCTCCTCGTAGCTATTCGCCAACTTTCGCGTTAATCGCACGCGTTTTTCTTGGTGTGAGGATTTTTATGACAATGAGTGTAGTTCACGCAAAACTAAGTAGGCTTAGGCGACGTTTCATGAATCATTAGGGTTAAGCAATGTTTCATGAATCATTATGCGTTGTTTTTCGTTCAGTGCTGTTTCCTTATTTTGGTTGAAATATTTAGATGTCTACTTTTCCGACATGTTGCTGAAATATATATATACTGTATATACGAGGATAGATCCAAAAAAAAAGGGGGTTACAAGGGTCATAAAAAATGAATGATTAACAATAGACAGAAAATTCAAAAGGGAATTATGAGGCATACTTGCCAATCACTTTTCCACATAATCACCAAATCTGTTCAGGCATTTATCGGAACGCATGACCAACTTGTTTAACCCCGCTCGGTAGAAATCACGTCCCTGCTCATTGATCCAGTTCTCGGCAGCTGTTTTCACATCACTGTCGGAAGAGAACCTTCTTCCAGTTAAGTGTTCCTCCAATTTCGGAAAAAGGAAGTAGTCACTGGGTGCCAAATCTGGGCTGTATGGGGGTGGCTCCAGACTTCCCACTTGAACTTTTGCAGCAATTCTTGAGTTTTGCGTGCAGTATGGGGCCTGGCATTGTCATGCAGGAAGATGACACCATCACTCAACATGCCAGGCCGTTTGCGTCGGATGGCTTCACGTAACCTTGTCAAAGTGGCACAATAACGATCGGCATTAACGGTATGGCCACGCTCCAGATACTCGATAAGGACAACACCGCATGCATACCAGAATATGGTTGCCATAACTTTACCGGCAGAGAGTGTAACCTTAAACTTCTTTTTCGTTGGTGATCAAGCGTGTTTCCACTCCATACTGGCTGTTTTGGTTGTGGGGACGAAGTGATGAAGCCAAGTTTCGTCCCCAGTAACGATGTGATCAATTAACTGCTGGCCGTCGGCATGGTAACGCTGCAGAAACGTAAGGCTGCACATCATTCGTGTGGCTTTCTGCTCCTCGGATGACGCACATGGTACCCGCGGGCACAAACCTTGGAATATCCCAAAACGTCAGAAACGATACGCTGAACGGTACGATAGCTGAGTCTGACACCATTGCACGCACAGTTACTCGTCGATCATTTTGAATCATTTCGTCAACTCGTGCCGTGTTGATTTCTGTCGTTGACGAACTTGGACGGCCGCTCGCTGCCCTGTTGCGGTTTTCCACATCCTCTCTGCCCGATTGAAAAGGGCGACACCATTTCGCTACAAGTTGTCGGCTGATTTCTTCTTCACCATAAACTTCCACTATTTGACTGTGAATTGCAGATGCGGACACATTCTTTGCCCATAAGAACCGAATTATGGCTCGCACCTCCAAGCGGGCACACTTTTCTAAACGTCTTGCCATTTCAATCGCTCTCACGCGTCTGCGAACTTGCACTAACTTCCCAAACAACCGCTGTCAGACAACTAGCGCCACGTCTCCGCTCTGGGCAACAAACGTACCCTCCACACTAATTACTTTTCCAATGCTGCTGCTTGTAACCTTTTTTTTTTGGATCTATCCTCGTATATATACACTGGTGTGCAGAAATTAAGGACGAACAGGAGAAATTAGGATAACAGCGGAACGAGCAGGCAGAACGGGCAAGTGCATATGCAGCATGACGGGGGGGGGGGGGGTGTCGGAAGGGTATAAAGCACACGGGCGGTGTACGCTCAGCAATTCGGTGAAAGCTATTGCACGGTGTACATCGGTTTGAACGACGTCGTGTTGCTGCCACCGTGTGATATTTGGCCAACAGGCAATCCAGTAGACTACATCTGGATGACTTTACCCGAGGTCGCGTCATTGGGAAGTTGGAAGAAGGTCGAAGTGTGACTAGTGTGGCTGAGGAGTTCGGGTTTGCTCACAGCATCGTTTCACAAGCTTTTTTTTTTTTTTTTTGATTGGAGGTTTAACGACCACCGTGAGCAACTCAATGGGCTACAAGCAGGCGCCAGTCCCGAATTTAGGGTCACTGGTTCAGGGAAGGGAGAGAGCCAGTGCCGTAAGTCAAACACAACTCCATGCCTCACCGGGATTCGAACCCGGACCCCGTTCGGACGAATGATCAGAGGCCATCGCTTAGACCACTGCGCCAGCGGGGCGGCATTCACAAGCTTGGAGAGCATTTCAAACAACAGGAACAGCTGTCCGAGAGTTTAGCAAGGGTCCTCCACGAGCAACCACGGCGGCGGACGACAAAGAGACAGACGGCAGACCGCGGGAAAAATCGCAAGGCACAAGCAACAGACAACTGGTCGTCCGTTATCGCGTTTTACCGTGACCAGGAGGCTGCACAAAGGTGGTCTATTTGCACGACGACCAGTACGGTGTGTGCCATTAACGCCTGCTCATCGGAGACGGCGGTTTCTGTGGTGCCAGGGACACAAGAACTGGACATATCAGCAATGGGGTCGAGTTCTCTTTACGGATGAGAGCCGATTTAGTCTGACGAGCGATTCTGGACATATACACATCTGGAGAGAGCAGGGAACACGCAATCACACCTCCAACATCATCGAAAGGGACCGGTTTGGAGGTGGCGGAGTTCTCGTTTGGGGCGGTATCATGCTTGGTAGCCGTACTGACCTCCACATCTTCCAAGGAGGTTCAGTCATTGGTGTCCGTTATTGTACCGAGGTTCTCCTGCCTCACGTGCGTCTGTTTAGAGGTGCTGTGGGTCCTGAGTTCCTCTTAATGGACGACAACGCCACACCTCATCGTACAGTGGCTGTCGCACAGCTGTTGGAGAGTGAAGATATTCAACGAATGGATTGGCCCGCAAAGTCCCCGGACCTAAATCCAATCGAACACGTGTGGGACCTTCTCGAGAGACGCTTGGCAGCACGACCCCAGCCGCCAGCAACGATTCCGCAGCTGCGATTGGCGCTACAAGAGGAAAGGGCCGCGATGCCTCAACAGCTCCTTGAAAACCACGTCCTCAGCATGGACAGACGTTGTAAATTCTGCAACGCAGTCAGGAGTGATCATATCCCCTATTAAAGACTGGATTTTTCTTGGCAGCCGCCTGTCACATGGACGTTTCTGTCTTCTGTCCAGTTGTGGTCGAAGCTACCTTTTCAATAAAGTGCCTTTGTATCCTTTGGATTCCTTGTTTGGACGGTTTTGCTCACTTGTCCCATATTCTTACATCTTGGAGATCTTATTGTATGATTTGAGTTGATGTGGAACACTTCTTCACAACGTTACATTCGAAAAACCGTCTCGTCCTTAATATTTGCGCGCCAGTGCATATACAGTATATATATGCATCAGTCGCACATTGTGTTGCTGAAAGAATATGGAATTACCATAACAATAACGGAAATTTTAATGTGATGCATGGAATGTTCCTTATTAACTTATCAGATAAAGTTTTTACGTTTTGTCTTTTTCTTTCTCCTTATTTAGATGAAATGAATATACGAGGGTTGTACCGAAAGTAATGCAAAAATAGACATAACGTTTTTATTAACTGACAGAGGTCGTTCAAATTGCACATGTTGATAAGGTAACTTCTTCTGTATACAAAGGTTCTACTCCACATAGTCTCGATCATAAGTGATGCATTTCCGCCATCGTTGAACCCAACTCTCGAATTCTCTTTGAAAAAAATGTAGGTGTGGACTGTTGTACCCACTTCTTCACAGCCACGTTCACCTCGTCTGTGTCATCAAATCGTTGTACCCGCAGACTGTTCTTCATTGGACCGAACAGGTGGAAGTTGGAGGTCACCAGACCTGGGCTGTATGGTGGAAAAGGGGACCACTAATCAGCCTGATTTGCTGATCGTCTGATTCGGAGGTGATATCAGCAGCAGAGCAGTATTTGGGTGATCAGACTTCAGAATTTGTTTGGAAGGGTTAAAGAAACTCCAGAAACGCTGTGCCAAGTGTGTTGAATTTCGCAGTGAATACTTGGTGAGGCCGATTTTATAGCTCTAGCCCATTTCGATCTTGGTGAGGCCGAGAACTTATCAGCATCCCGTCATATGTAGGACAGCCTACACCAGAGTCAGTGTCAGTGTCTGACCCCCATAAAAATGAGCATAAAACCGAAACTGCATGTCGACAAAATTCTGGTGTCCATTCCAAAAAAAAAAAAAAAAAAAAAAAAGGCTTAAAAAAATGATGAAATTCGAAGTTCTGTTGTCGTTTATGTGCTTCAGTTGACTCGGAAATGAGATCCTTTTTTTTATGGAACCGAAACATTCGTTGTTAAGAGAATTATCCAACACGTCGAGTGCTGGGATCATTGAGTCCACTGGGAAGGTTGCTCCGTTTCCGAAGATCCCAAATGAGCTTAAAGAGTAGTTACAGCTTGATATTCCGGATTTAATAGTTGAATATGCAGGGAGTTCGATGCACCACTTGTATGCGCCATGAAGGCTACGTACTGATTGTAACCATGCTTTTGCTATACCAAAGTGAAACTTGTAACCAAAGGGAGTGTTCTAGTTGATTGGCGGTTGTTGTTCCTACGGTCCGAGCCAACCTTCTTATGCATTTATTAATATGCGTTTGATGCTCTTCTTCCAAATACGGCTTTAGCGCCAGTTATTCGAAATAAACTTTTCTGGTTTGGGCCCGATTTTATTTTCAGTAATTTAGTCTCTCGATTTTTTTAAAGCTTTTCCTTTGACGCCTACAGAAATACTTGGAAAAGTTCTTTGCATGGTTGACTCTGGGTGTATTCGGATTATTTACATTCTTTAGAAATGAAAAATAGAAATATTTATGACGGTAATTTATAAACTACTAATGTTATCCACCAAAAAGAAGAAGAAAAACAACAACACGGAGTTTAAATATACATTGAAGAGCCAAAACATTAGGACAAGTGAATTTTTTATGCAAAAGCAAGCAACTGCAAGTAAACGATGGTGCGTGTGAATGTCATGAAACGGTATAAATAGCACCTGATACTGAGCTCTGTTAACTATCCGCCCATATTCATTCCACTGTGTGTGGAGATGACGAGAAGACTAGGGTCCTTGCTGGTGCTCTGGAGGAGCAGTTCTCACCTTATGGCATCGAGAATCCTGATCACATTGACAGGGTCATGGAGGCTTTAGCTGCGTACGATCTTAATGTTATGGATCAGGAAATCTCGTCTGTAAGCTACCACAAGGTCGCTGCACACATCAAAAAGCTAAAGGTGAAGATAGCTCCCGGAAGAGATGCAATTTCGGCAAGAGCTGTTCAGCTACTCCCTGAGAGCTGGATTCTGGTACTGGTTAAGGTTTCCAACGAAGCTCTCTGTTTGAAATACTTTCCCACAGACTGGAGGAAGGCAGTGCTACTGGTGTTGCCCAAACCTGGAAACAACTATACCTTACCACAGAACTACCGTTCAATTTATCTCTTGCCCTTCCTGGGCAAAGCTCCAGGTTTACCATGTTCTGTGATGCTAAGGGAGTCGTTCTTGATGAATAGGGCAGTTTCTGGGCAAAGCATTCCACAACCCACCAGCTGATCAGATTTAACGGAGTTTGTCCCTGGAGGACATGATAAAAGTGAGTACTCCACTGCTGTTCTCCTGGACATCAGTAAGTCCTTCGACCGTGTGTGGCACGATGGTCTCCTTCACAAGTTGCAGGTCTCCTGATGGTCTCGTTCACATGTCCCTACCCACTTGTTGAGCTGATTGGTTCATACCTAAACAGTCTCAGCTTCACTGTTAAGATTACCGTCCAATCTCTGAAAAGAAGATGCGTGCTGAGATTCCTCAGCGTTCTGTTCTTGAACCTACGCTGTTCTCCATTTATCTGCACGTCATGCCCAAACCAAAGAATGGGCAAGCCATGATGTACGCCGATGATACAGCGGTCGTCATCAGGTACCTGAACAAACACAGAGCTGTGACGCTCATCCAGGACTTTCCCAACTTGAGACTTACTACACTGACTAGCGGATGAAGAGCAACTAAGAGCAGTGTGCTGTTGTTCCATGGAACTCTCCAAGGAGTACCAAAACTTGCCATGTTTCGCAAGACAATCCCTTGGATTAATTCTGCTGCCTGGGTATGCAAATTGATAGTCAACTTTCGTGGGTAACGAACATCAACTACCTCACGAATAAAGCTAGACAATGCCCTGGACAGCAGCTCCACTACTTCATCGGAGAAGCTTCATGATTACACGGCACAAGAAAAACAAAAAAAAAATAAATAAAAAGAAAAGACGGTCGTCAGGCCAGTGTTCACCCGCATCTGAGTAGGTGCTAGTAGGTCCCAGAACGATAGATTCAAGAGGCTGCAGAGCCGAGAACTTCGTATGATCGCTGGGGCTCCGCCGTGGTCCCCACTCCGGAACCTCAGAAGAGGACTTGGAGCTGAGAAGGTACATACGTTTACTACCAGACTCGCCAAGAAGTTCTTCAGAAAAGCGGTTGCTAATAACTTGTTAGGGGTGTGGTTGACTAGGCCCCCAGCGAATTTCTTAGGTATCTTAGAGCTAAAGCTCCGACTGGAACATGTGGAAAGGCAGCACTCCTGAGCACTGTTTCCTAAAATAAAGACCTTAGATCAAATGGAGGACTGGATCGAATATAGTGTAGGTACGTGAATATTTTGGTAGGTGTTCGGCAAACCACCACACCCTTCTTTTCGAGGTTGTCGTATGACGGTGAGTACTGATTGCTGCTCCGGCTTCCGGATGTGGGTTTCGTTCCCCTTCGGCGATGGTGGTGCTGTCTCTGGCTGTTGTGGTGCCTTGGGTGCTGTTCTCCGTGTTGTGGGACGCTTCCCCCTTCCTCCCCGGCTGGTGTAGCAGTTGTTTTAAGGATATGTTTGCTCTCTCCTGTACTTACATTCTCCTGCTTTTCTTTCCTATTGAGTTCACTTACTCAAATCATCTAGTTTCCATTTTCACAAGGGCAATTTTAGACCTAGGGTCAGACACTCCTTTCCTAAAACCATTTCAATTTATTGCTGTGTTAATCAGTTTTGTTCTTGCTGTTCAGATGGGGAAGGCAGCAGATTTAAGCGAGTTTGACAAAGGCCAAAGTGTAATGGCCAGACGACCGCGTCAGAGTATTTCTGAGACGACAAGGCTTGTAGGGTGATCACTGTCACTACCTTCAAAAAGTGGTCCGAGGAAGGAAAAAACCACGAACCGCCGGCAAGGTGTCAGCTGACTACGGATCATCGATGCTAGAGGTAACTATTCTGTATGGTACTAGCCGATAGAAAGGATACTGTGGCTCAACTTGCTGGTAATTTGAATGCTGGTGACAAGAGTAATGTGCCACAATACACAGTATACATTGAACTCTGCTGGAAATGAGGCTGCGTAGCAGAAAGCCGCTCCGAGTGTCCATGCTAGCCTCGGTTCACCGTCTAAAGCGCCTACATTGGGCACGTGACATCAAAACTCAACCTTGAATGATTGGAAGAATGTCATCTGATCTGATGAATATCTTTTCCTGTTGCATCTTGTGGACGGCCTTGTACGTGTGCGTCGTTTAACACACATTTTGCACCCCTTTTTTGGGACCAGGATGCATCGTGGGACACAAACAAGCCGGTGGAAGAAGTGCAATGCTTTGGGGAATGTTCTGTGCTGAGGAACTTTGGGTCCAGTCATTCATGTGCAGGAAGCTGTGACGTCTACTACCTACTTAAATATCATTGTGGACCAGGTATATCGTTTCATGGTTACGCTATTTCTCTCTATTGGGGCCTTTTCCCAGAATAATGCGCCACGCTACACTGCCCATATTGTTCGAGAACGGTTCGCGGAACAAGAGGAAGACTTCCAGGTAATGGCCCTCGCTTCGAAATTCTCCAGACATCAATCTAATAGGGCATCTGTGGTTTGTGTTGGAACAGCAAATCCGATCTGCGGAAGCTCTACCACATAACTTACAAGTGTTAAAGGATCTGCTAGTAACGTGTTGGTACCAGATACCACAAGACACCGTTGGAATGTTGTAGCGTGGATACCGCCCACGGTAAGGGCTGTTTTGGTGGCACGTAGAGGACCAACGTCATATTAGGCCGGCGGTAATAACGTTTTGGCTCTTCGCTATGTATTTTAATAACCTGAGTGGTTGATACCTAACCAAAGGTTAGGTATCAACCACTCAAAGTGACATTGAGGATCTCAGGAACTACAGTTCCATCAGCCTCCTTTCAGTGGTTTATAAAATCTTCTCTAAGGTTTCTTCACATCGCTTGAAGATGACATTGGACATGGCTTAACCAAGAGAACAAGCAAGCTGGATTCATCAATGGCTACAGCACAAAAACAAGCCTACATAAACAACAACAACAACAACAACAACAAACATCATATCTATGTACTGTGAGAACTAATTGAAAGAACGAGGGAGTATGAACTCCCAATAAGCATGGCTTTTATTGATTGTGAAAAGGCCTTTGATTCTGTGAAACCATCAGCAGTTACAATGGTTTTGAAATCCTGCGATATTGAAGATGCTTACATTAGCATTATTAATAACATCTGTGAAAATGCAAGTGCAAAGGTTCGGATGTTTGAGGATACAGCACCAATAAAATTTTTAAAGGGAGTTAGGCAAGGTGACACCATATCTCCCAAACTCTTTAATGCCACACTGCAAAGTGTCTTTCAATCATTGAACTGGGAAAACAAGGGGATAAAGATTAATGGAGATTATTTAACTCACCTTCGGTTTGCTGATGAGAATCATTTTTGCAACTACGTCTTCAGAGCTGCAGAGTATGATCCAGGAACTTGCTGACAAGAGTGAAGTATGAACTTTCAGAAGACAAAACTGATGAACAAAGCTTTTACAAGAAATGAAGATTTTAGATTTGATGGGGAGAAGCTCGAGGTAACAGATACTTACATTTACTTTAGACAACAGGTATCAAGCAAAGGTCACATTAATGAAGAAATCAATCGGCGTATAAAACTTGGCTGGAGGGCTTTCGAAAAAACCAGTGTAATTTTCAAGAGCATTATGTCTGAAAAGAGAAATGTTTAATCAATGCATGCTTCCAGTGCTTACGTACGGAGCAGAGACTTGGACCTTAACTAAAAAAGACAAAGACTGCAGACAACTGAAAAAAAAAACCCATGGAGATATGCATGCTTGGTGTAACCAGGAGAGATAAAAACGGACCACCGATGGACAACCGAAAGGGACAGGTAAAGACCCAGAAGAAGACCACTAGGGAGATGGGTGGATGAAATTCGAAAGCATGTGGTAATGACATGGAGGAGACTGGCGCAATATAGACCGTTGTGGAAGAAACTTGGAGAGACCTTCATCCAGCAGTGGATTGATAACGGTTGACAATGATGATGATGATGATGATATATATAAAAAATCGGGATGTAAGGTCAGGTGATGCGTAACATCACAGCCTCTCCTTGACAAATGTCAACCCCGCCTTCTCGTGGTGCATCCTGTTCCCACTAAATGGGCTCTGACGACCACCAATAGCGGTATAACTATACCATCGGGATTAGAAGAAATGCTATCCCACACTCACCAAACCGCTTGGCCATCGTGGTGAGCTATGGTCAAACCCCTCCAAAATGACTCCACAACTTAAATTTTGGCCCTCAGTCTCCGGCAGCTGGAATGTACCTGGCCAAGGCAGCGGCCAGTGCGACATGAAGGCAGAGGGTGCTAAGAATCCCCGGAGGACCGGACTAGGCTGCCATCTGATGCTGACCTTGGCTACTTACAATGGACGCTCCCTATCTTCTGATTCAAGGCTTCTTGAATTGGAAGAGGAATTACAAAGGATTAGGTGGGACATCGTGGGGCTAAGTGAGGTAAGGAGAAAAGGAGAAGATTTCATTGAACTGAAAAGTGGACATCTCTTCTACTATCGTGGGACTGATACTGGCAGAACTAGTGGTGTTGGATTTATAATAAACAAGAAACTGAAGGGTAAAGTTATAGAAGTTGAAAGTTCCTCTGACAGAGCTGCACGACTCGTTATCCAACTCTCGAGAAGATACAAGGCTCAGATTATTCAAACTTATGCACCCACCACAAGTCATCCTGAAGAAGAAACTGAAGAATTTTATGAGAAATTCGTCATCAAATTAATAAAGGTGAGCAGCACTTGAAGATAATTATGGGAGATTTCAATGCAAAAATAGGGCAACGGCAACAGAATGAAACTTCAGTAGGTAAATTCGGTCACGGTTACAGAAACCAGCGTGGAAATACTCTCGTTGAGTTTGCAGAGGCAGAAGGGTTTTTCATCTTGAACTCCTTTTTCAAGAAAAAGCCACACAGGAAACGGACATGGAGACATCCAAATGGGACGACAAGTGAAATTGATTTTATTATGTGTAACATAAAATTCGTCATAGAAGACTGCAGTGTGCTAAACAAGTTCAACACAGGTAGTGACCATAGATTGGTGAGATGTAAGATGCACCTCAACACTAAACTCGAACCTAGCAGATGTGACGTACCTGCCAGCAGGACACACATGACATAAAGGCAGATAGCAGTTAGAACGAACGTCCGCGTAGCTCAATTGGTAGAGCGACTTATTCCGGAATGAGGGGACCGGGTACGAGCCCCGGCGTGGACAAAAGTGAAGGAGAAATTTACTTCGTTATAATATATAAAATCTCTTAAAGGTGTACTACAAAGTTGCCCTACTCATCCGGGAACTGTGCACTGCAGGAAGAACCACTGGTGGAGTATATAAGTCAAATTCTCTACACCATCCACCAAGAACTTCTCGTAGAAATCCCTGAATCCCACTAAATTAACACACCCAAACTAAAACTAAAATTCTTACAATTCACATACAACAATAATAAAAATAATAATTTTAAACACTTTTTGTATTTAATTTCTGTGTTGCTAGTTCAGGTAGGGAAGACCAGGTGTATAACACTAAAAAAAAAATAAATTACCCTTGTTTCGGAAATCACATATTTCAAAGACACCTGCATGAAACCTGAACTAGGGTTCGGGGGCCGGGGAGTCTTTCCATGATGAGTGGCTCCCGGTCCCCGACCCCAAGTGTTTAAAATTATTATTTTTATTATTGTTGTATGTGAATTGTGAGAGTTTTAGTTTTAGTTTGGGTGTGTTATTTTAATGGGATTCAGGGATTTCTACGGGAAGTTCTTGGTTGAAGGTGTAGAGAATTTGACTTATATATACTGAAATCACCTCTTATACTGAAAAATGTAATGTCTGAATTGTAAAGACAAAAGCATTAATGACTACAGGGAGAAAAAGAGAGGGATATAGAACTATGGTAAGCGGTTATCTGTGGCTTTGTCAAGGGCCAGGCATGGATACCTCTATAGAGACCTGAAAAGTGTGGGTTTCTGCACGATTTAGTGTGCTACTATGCGGCAACGAGCCTACTGGAAACGATAATAAAACAACTAAAAAAATGATAAATTAAAATAAAAAATTAATATTAACCCTCCCTTAACAAGGACCCAGATACCCTCCGATCCACTAAAAGCAACCCCAAGAATAAAAATAAAAACACAAAAACAAAATTAAAAAAAAAGGGAGAAAACCTCCAAAAAATATAAAACTTTATTTTAAAACCCAAACACCTTCCCACAGCAGACTAAATTCGTCGAAGACTGAAACCGATCAGATTGCCGAACAATTAACGAAATGAGAAGTAAAAAACCTATTACAAAGGAAATATACTGTTACAACCAAAATCTTGAATTGTAATTATTTACAAGCATATTCACGAAACCTAAAGGTGGAAGGAGACTTGAAAATAGTTGCTTATTTACAAGAAACGGCCAAATGAGAGTTTTAATCGTCTAAATGGAAGAGAATAGGGCTAGTCTGAGATACGCAAATAAGCCTAAAGTTACGTGAAACGAGGCTTGCACAATGGACTCGTGAACTAAAACCGCTATCCTTAAAACGGAGGAGAAAACTAGCCAACAGTTTCCAATGATTATAGGAGGTAAAAATGTGTACCTAAATCCTAAAAAATATTTAAAATTACGAAAAAATGCAAATTACTAGACAAAAAAAAAAAAAAAAGAAAAAAATCACTTACCAAGTGTATCCTTTAAATGCGAACCGAACTTAAAAAGGACGCTACTGGAGGAGCAGCGATACCACCGCGACCTGGCAGTCAAAAGGGGAACCATATTTCCAGAAAGTTCTGTGGTTGTTGGAGAGTTGAAAAATTCCGAACAGTTTTAAGGTTACAATTAACTAGTCAGAATACTCTAAAATTCCATCTAAGAATAGTTTAAACTGTTCCCAGCTGGCCGTCAAAAGTATTATAATACCCAAAAAACTAAAACCCTTCTCACCTTTTAATTAATTAACTTATACTATTTTTTCGTTATTTTATATATTTATACATTTTTTGTACTTTTTTCCATTTTAAAACTTTTTTTGGGGAATTTTTTTGTCAGTTTTAAACTTTTTTGAATTAAAAGGAAAGGGAGTAGTGAAAGCCTGTTGGGTTCCTAAATAAGAGATAGTAACAACATCATCATCTAAACTTCTATGTTATAGCTTTCATTTAGATGATTCATTCTGCCACTAGTTTGCTAAATTAGAGTAGGTCTGCAATCCTGACACTATATTTGAGAAAAGTTTTTCTTATTGTGTCTTTGAGGAAAGCTCTCGGAACCTGGTTGTCAATAAACTGAGTGATAAGTAAATGAACATTTTGAATGAAATCTTTCTCCTAGCTGCAAATTCTAGATAACCTAATGACCTGCGAGATGAAGACATTCTCCACAACCCTGCTGGAGATATTACTAGACCAATTTATGAATTAAAAATTTTTTTTAGTCTGCTGTGGGAAGGTGTTTGGGTTTTAAAATAAAGTTATATATTTTTTGGAGGTTTTCTCCCTTTTTTAAACATATTTTTTTGTTTTTTTATTTTTTATTCTTGGGGTTGTTTTAAGGTATTTAGGGGATCGGAGGGTATCTGGGTCCTTGTTTAGGAAGGGTTAATATTAATTTTTTATTTTAATTTATGATTTTTTTAGTTGTTAATGCCACTATAAATTTATGATTTTTTTAGTTGTTAATGCCGCATAGTAGCATACTAAATCGTGCAGAAATCTACACTTTTCAAGTCTCTATAGAGGTAGGAAGGGTGTTATCCGTGTCTGGCCCTTGACAAAGCCACAGATAACAGCTTACCATAATTCTATATCCCTCTCTTTTTCTCCCTGTAGTCATTAATGTTTTTGTCTTTACAATTCAGTCATTACATTTTTCAGTATTAAGGTGATTGCAGTATTTGTTTTTGATTTTCCTTTGATGCAGCCTTTGGCGCTTTAGAATTTCAAAACTGTTTCTTTTGCATGTTGCCTTTAATATTATATATACACTGCCGGACAATTGCTAAGGACGGATGACAATAGCAACGATAGCAACCATAAAATGGAAGGCAGGAAAATGTGGAAATTAGCATAAGTGCGGGATACAGTTAGACGTGTTGTGCGCATGCAAATTTTGGATTGCCGAACTTGTTCGTGACGTCACAGCGCTGATAAAAGATATAAAGGATTTGACGCGTATTGATCGTTGTTATTCAAATGCAAAGTTTAAAGGGAAAGAATAAATTGACGAACTTGCAATTTTCAGTATGTCTTCCCGACATCACCTAGATAATTTTACGCGTGGCCGTATTATTGGCAAGATTGAAGAAGGGCGAAAAATAACAGATGTTGCCAGAGAGTTCGACGTCAGCCACAGTGTTGTTTCAAGGCTTTGGAAATCATTTCAAACAAATGGAGAGTGTAGCAAACGTCACGGGGGAGGTCGTGTTCGCAGTACGACACCTGCAGAAGATCGGTACATAGTGCTATCAACAAAAAGACACCGGCGCAGCACAGCTAGTGAGGTAGCAAATCAGTTTATGGCTGCTACTGGCAGGCGGATCTCCCGAAAAACCGTCGCCAGACGTTTGCATGAAGGAGGACTATACGCCCGCCGTCCTGTTGTGTGCATCCCTTTGTCCAGACGTCACCGTACCGCCCGTTTGCAATGGTGCCATCAACATCGCAATTGGACTGATAACGACTGGTCTGCTGTCCTCTTCTCAGATGAGAGTAGATACAGTCTATCATCTGATTGTCGACGACAACTGATCTGGCGTGATAGTGGTACTGCATATTGCCCAGCAAACATACAGGAAAGGGACCTATATCCGACATGTAGTGTCATGGTATGGGCTGGCATCATGATCAATGTCCGTACGTCCTTCTATGTGCTTCCAACTGGGACTATGACTGGCCAACGACAGATTAATGATGTTCTGCTACCTCATGTTCGCATGTTCCGTGGTGCTGTCGGTGATAGATTCATTTTCATGGACGACAACGCAACATGTCATCGAACAGTCGCTGTTCAGGAGTGTCTTGAGAGCGAGGATATTCAACGCCTCGTATGGCCAGCACGTTCTCCAGATCTGAATCCCATTGAAAATGTGTGGGATGCTTTGGGGAGGAGTCTTGCTGGTCGCCAATGCCCTCCAATAAACAAGGACACCCTCATCCGTGCATTGACAGAGGAATGGGATAAATTACCCCAACAGCTGCTTGCTAATGTTGTGCAAAGCATGACACGATGTGTGGAATCTTGCATCGCCCTCCATGGTGGCCATATCCCGTATTGACGTCTTACGCCGGAACGCCTGCGGACGGTAATTGCATTTTTTTCACGTTTACGTATTCTGCACAAAATGGCCTGTTTGTCCCTTGAACACGTTCCAAAGCCTTCTGGATTTCAGAGCACAATAAATTGTTTTTCTTGTAATGTCCTGGCATTCTGACATTATTTTATTTCACTTGGCATCCAACCACACTTACTTTTTTTATGCGCTATATAGTCGTTTATGATCCGTCCTTAGCAATTGTCCAGCAGCGTATATACACAAAATTAGCTGGGTCTAAGAACAAGTTGCATGTAAACAAATTATCAGGAAAAACGAAAATGTTGATGTAAAAAAGAAGAGAGATGAGGACAACTAAAGAAGATGTGACTTCCAAAGTGGAATATATAGAGCTATGCAAGACAGTAAGAAAAAGTATCACTGAAGACGTAAGAAAATTCAACTGTGAACTAGTGAGGAAAGCAATTGAAAACAACCAAACCCTAAAGATAGCAAAGGGACATCTCAGTAAGGGAAGAAAACAGATTATGGCACTGAGAAAAGAAGATGGTTCTGTAACAAGAAATAGAGGCGAAATTTTGACAAGAGTGAAAGATTTCTACTCCAAATTATATGAAAGGGATGATACATGCACTCCAGACATCATGAAACATACCAGTACCAGAGTTCCTCCAGTCCTTCCAGCAGAAGTTGCACATGCAATCAAGAACATGAAGCGGGGGAAAGCTCCAGGAGAAGATGGAATTACTGTAGACATCATACAAGAAGCAAGTGGAGAAATCGAAACAGTACTCGCCCAAATTTTCACTCGATGCCTTAATGAAGGAAAGATTCCTGAGGATTGGAACACCGCTACAATGATCCTGCTACATAACAAAGGTGACATTGAGGATCTCGGAAACTACAGACCTATCAGCCTCCTATCAGTAGTTTATAAAATCTTCACTAAAGTTCTTTCACACCGCTTGAAGGTAACACTGGACATGGCTCAACCGAGAGAACAAGCTGGATTCAGGAGTGGCTACAGCACAATAGATCATATCCACGTACTGAGAGAACTAATTGAAAGAGCGAGGGAATATGAACTTCCATTGTGCATGGCTTTTATCGATTATGAAAAAGCCTTTGATTCGGTGAAACCATCAGCAGTTACAATGGCTCTGAAAACCTGCGGTATTGAAGATGCATACATTAATATTATTAATAACATCTATGAAAATGTAAGTGCAAAGATTCGGCTGTTTGAAAATACAACACACATAAAAATTGGAAAGGGAGTGAGACAAGGTGATACCATATCTCCAAAGCTCTTTAATGCCACATTGGAAAATGTCTTTCAATCACTGAACTGGGAAAACAAAGGGATAAAGATTAATGGAGATTATCTAACCCACCTTCGTTTTGCTGATGACGTAGTCATTTTTGAAACTACCCCATCAGAGCTGCAGAGTATGATCCAGGAACTTGCTGACAAGAGTAAAGAAGTGGGATTAAAAATGAACTTTCAGAAGACAAAAGTGATGTTCAATGCTTTTACAAGAAATGAAGATTTATCGATTGATGGAGAAAAGCTGGAGATAACAGACACGTACGTTTATCTTGGACAGCAGATATCAAGTGAGGATCACATTGATGAAGAAATTAATTGGCGTACAAAACTTGCCTGGAGAGCTTTTGGAAGAAACAGCATAATTTTCAAGAGCAATATGCTATGTCTTAAAAGAAAAGTGTTTGATCAATGCATCCTTCCTGTGCTTGCGTAAGGTGCAGAGATGTGGACCTTAACTAAAAGAGACATACAAAGGCTACAGACAACTCAAAGGAGCATGGAGAGGTGCATACTTGGTGTAACCAGGAGAGATAAGAAGAGGAACTCGTGGATCCGAAAAATGACAAGAGTGGAAGACATCATGATCAGAGTTAAATGCCTGAAATGGCAATGCGCTGGACATACTGCCAGAAGGACAGACCATCGATGGACAGCCGAAATTTTAGATTGGATTAAAAGGGACAGGAAAAGACCCAGAAGAAGGCCACATGGGAGATGGGTGGATGAAATTCGAAAGTATGCAGGGGTGACATGGAGGAGACTGACACAAGACAGACCGTTGTGGAGGAAACT
Organism: Macrothele yani; assembly: GCA_039090855.1. NCBI lineage: Eukaryota > Metazoa > Arthropoda > Arachnida > Araneae > Macrothelidae > Macrothele > Macrothele yani. Next base: position 58,412,652 of record CM077008.1, on the reverse strand, counting down.
TGGGGAGACCTTCGTCCAGCAGTGGATTGATAATGGTTGACAATGATGATGATGATGATATATAAAGTAGATATTCACATTATTGCAAATCCTTATAATGAAAATCACACAGAACAGAACGAGAAGCCTGGAAAGGCATATACACTCTATAGCTGCAGAATGCTTAATCCAAGATGAAATAAAAAAAGTAAATAATACAATAAGTAGAAGGAATGAAATATAGGGCCAATCTCTTCAAGGGAACACTGGCCCTGGTGACCTTTTGATACGGGTATAGGCAAAATGTTGAAAGCCTCCCGGCCGTGTGTTCCCGAGGTCACCAAAATATATAACCAAGCTCAACAATCAAGCCAAGAAATTACAAAAAAGCAAGCAAACAACAAAATTCACTAATATCATCGTAGATCAAATCAGAGATATATTAAGACAATAGAACACCATTTCAGACATTTAGACACTAGATATTCAACAAAGTGAATATCAGTTATTGGAATGTATTAGAATTTTATGCTGTAAGTACTAGATGTAACAGAAGATAGCAAAGATAAGTAAGTAGGCAGTATTGCCTTAAGAGTTAGCTAAATCTTCCACCAGAAGAGACCTCTCATGTGGTGCATTTAGAAAGAAGAGAGTTTTAACTTTGTGAGGTCATTTATTAGTCAGTTGCTGTAATATAATTGGTTTGTGCTAGACAAAGTATTTTTTTGAAATGTTACAGTTTAAGAGTTGACCAAAATATCTCTTAAGAAATGGAAGTGGAAAGCCATTAGAAAGTAATGTGTTAAATACACTGCTGGCCACCCAAAATGCAACACCAAAAAGGAGACGATATAGCAAATCCAGATTTACTGGACACATAACAACAGGTACAAAGATGAAACGATTGAGCTTATAGGCCTCTCGGTTGCCGATCAGAGACCAGACGTGTTCGATGGGCGACATATCGGGAGAACAGGCGGGCCACGTCAGCAGTGACACCTGGTGGGCCGTGAAGAATTGTTGCATGATGCGTGCCACGTGCGGGCGCACATTGTCCTGTTGAAATGTGGCCGCTGACAGGGCCTGAAGGTAAGGGAGGACTACAGACTCCAAAACGTCGGAGATGTAGCTGCGGTTCTTGAGTGTACCGGCGATGCGTACCAGACGGGTGCGGATGTCATATCCAATTGCGCCCCAAACCATAACGCCAGGCGACGGACTGGTATGGCGATGCATAATGCAGGCGTCATACAGTCTCTCGCCGCGGTGCCCCACGAGGATCCAACCATCGTGGTGTTGCAGGCAGAAGCGGGATTCGTCGGAGAAGACAATGTCGTGTCATTCCGTAGTAAAGGTGCGGCGTTCAACGGCCCATTGCCACCGCACTCGGCGGCGGTGTAACGTCAATGGTAATCGGAGCAATGGGCGCCGGGCGACAAGTCCCGCTCCTGCAGACGACGTCGAACGGTACGTGCTGGCACAGGTTGTTGCGCAACACACCCTAATTCCTGCGCTAACGTTCGTGATGTTGCGGTGCGAGCCGTCAATGTCCGCCGCACAACATGATGGTCCTCTCGTTCGGTGGTGTGCCGCGGCTGCGGCAATCACCCACGTCGGTCCGTCTGTCCCTCCTGCACCCACCGAATTAATACTCGCCTCACTGTGGATGGATGTCGTCCCACACGGGCGCCGATGTCTCGGTACAATAAACCGTTGTCGCGATAAGCCACTATTCGCCCTCTGTCGAACTCCGAAACGTACTAGAATGACTGCCGTATTCTGCGACGAGGCATCAGGAAGCTTTCCACACACAGGTCCGGCAGCAGAACACACTTCCACTACTTACACCCCGTCTTCTATGCATCCTTGTTATAGTACTTCTCGGTGACGTGCCATATGATTTGCATATGCCATGCAATGCTAATCGTTTGCATGTCCTCTCGCGGGCGACGCATGCTGCGAATTTCAGGCCAATCGGATGTTTCCTTCTTGGTGTTGCATTTTTGGTGGCCAGCACTGTAGTTGTAACACCATTATTGATTTAAATGTCTAGATAGTGCACATTCCGGTCACAACATCCAGTCAAAACTAGGTCTAAACTCTCTGGATAGATTTCCTTCATTTTTGTGTCAAAATTGTCAAAGTTAAAAACTATAAATCGTCGATATACCCCAAAATGTTACCATTTTCAGGTAGATGAGTGAATATTCTTTCATATGCATGCAGATATAAATTTGCTAGAATACTAGAAAACACTGAGCCTGTGGGTATTCCTTGGGTTTGAAGATATATTTTTTAACCCAAAGCCAGATAGTTATTAAATATACACATGGTTTTTAAGTCACTCCAGGTGTCTCTTGTTATTTTTAATATATTATGGTATTCGTCATATATAATATCGCAAATGCGCTCTAAGTCGTTAAGATTGATTGACGTAAAGACATTTTTAAAGTCGTATGTCTGTATGCCTAGTGGTAGGTCAGAGGAATGACTTCTCAACATATTAAGAACAGCGGTGTAGTTTCTGATGATCCAAGTGTGTTCAACCGTGTCTAAAATTTTGCAACACATTTTTCCAGTTTGTTCTCCGCTTCTACGTCATAACAGTTGATAGCAGCTGTAATAGATCGAAATTCAATTGGGTTTCTTGTGAAATTTTGGCACTAAGTATATAAGAAAGGTATTTTGACCTTAATATTCGAGATTTTTAGTCTTTTTTGCAGGGGTATGATTTTTTTAACAATCAGTTCTCTTTTTTGTGGTATAGAGCTATAGGTACTTCCTCTTGTCATCTCTTCTTCAATCAGTTAGTGATAGAATCTCTTGCAAATCACTGGAAAGTTGTTTTTTGCCTTGTCTACAAAGGTTATTATGAAAGATTTGCGGAGCTTTGAAATATCTCTGAATATACTTCTATGAATCGGTTTACCAACATTTATACATCTATTTGAGTTATGTTTCATATTAATCAAGATTTTCTCAGCAGCTTTTACATACCATTGCATAAATGTCTGTGCCGGTAGTTCAAAACGGGAAGAGGCTTTAAGTATAAAATTTGAGAGATCAGGTTTAATAACTTTTGTGATTTTCTTCAATTCAGGCTCCTGGTGTGAAATTCTGAAGTTTGCTCCCTTATTCATGATAAGTCTCAGTTGATTGGGTTTAATGACTTCGAGATTGCCTGTAACAATATGACCGAAATGTGGATCACGGAAATCGACGAATTCAGCTCTGTCATATAGATATACTATAAGTTCTTTATTTTGCTGGCTTTCATAAGTCGTTGATATTTTCTTGTAGTTGAAGATAAGCCTTCCAATCGTTCGCCCATATTTATAACTCTTGTATGCTCTTATATTTTTCTTAGGAAAACATTTTTTTACATTCTTGAAATATTTGATCAAATCCGATTTTATCGTAATATTGATTCTGGAAGTTAATTACACAGTAATATTTTTCAGAAGGCTGTAATGACTGTTTATTTGGTTGTGCCAGTCTAAATCTAATTAGGTCGTCAATAATATATCTGATATGTTGATTTTTGTATACATGGTTCTGATGTACTTTGCAAAGGGCCTTTATATGATAGAGTTTAAGTGAAAAAATCTGTACCTTGCAGTTCACAGCGAAGTTGAAGACAGTGTTATCCAGAGATGTCAAGAAATTGACAAAATCAATGTATGCTTTAGCGTTCTTACCTTTTCCTCTGCCACGTCTATAAGAGGTTTTTTTAACTACTATACCGTGCAAATTAATTGGGACAATCTATTTTACTCTCAGAATTGTAATGTGATCGCCAGTTGATGTCGGAAACCCACGTAAACCGGTTTTATCAGCTGTGAGGTGGTGTGACAGTTAGAACTTGATAGTAAGAATGTGGTTTGACCAGTTTTAAACAGGAAATAGGCACTTCAGCTTCAGATGTGAACTTTCGTGTGTGACAGGCGGATGTTAGTTTTTGCTTTCTGTGAGTACGTGTTGCTTTCGTGTATTGAAAAATGGATATTTCCCCAAGGAAGCGTGCAAAAATAATTGCTCTGAAGGATCACACTTCTATGACAGTGAGAGATATCGCTTCTGCAGTTGGTGTAGGCAAATCAAGTGTATCAAGAATGCTTACGCGATACAATGCATCTGGATCATAGTCTCCAAAAAGGAGAGGTAAATGTGGAAGAAAACGAAAAACAACTCCACGAACTGATAAATATCTAATCAGAAATAGTAAAATGAATCCCCCCAAAAAACAAGCACCAACCTTCAAAGAGATTAATTGGCTAGTGGTTGTGATGTTAGTGATTCAACTGTACGCCGTAGGCTTCTGGAAGTTGGCCGGAAGGCAAGAAGACCAACGGAAAAACAATATTTGAATGCAAAAATGAAGACAAAACGTTTAGCATGGGCCAAAAAATATAAATCATGGACTGCTGACGACTGGAAAAAGGTAATTTTCAGTGATGAAACTCATTTATTTGTGCAGGGTTACAAGCAAATGTCGTTAGACGAAGCAACTGTGAACCCTTAAGACCTGAGCATGTCAAACAAACTGTAAAACACCCTCTGAAACAGATGTTTTGGGGTTTTTTTCACATCAAATGGTACTGGAAGCTTAGTTCCTGTTCAAGGTATGATGAATTCAGCCAAGTACGTAGAAATATTACAACGTAGGATTGTTCCATTCTTGCAAACTTTTGACGGGACATTTCAACATGACTTTGCCCCATGTCACAATTCGAAATCGGTCCAGAATTTCAAGCTGGAAAACCAAATTCATTTGCTTGATTGGCCTGGAAATTCATCAGACTTAAATCACATAGAAAAGTTGTGGAATATTTTGAAGAGACGTTTAGGTAAAATGGACTGTACAACTAAAGAACGCATGAAAACGAATGCTATAAAAATGTGGCTCCACGATTATAAGTCAAAAAAATGTGCACTCAATTAGTGGAGTCAATGCCAAAACGAATTTCAAGAGGTCATTTCTGCTAAAGGACGACATACTTCATACTAATACAGGTATTTATCAGTGTATATCAAGGCATAGAATGATATAAAGTCATAGTTTTGGAAAAAGAGTGTTTTTTTACTTTGTCCCAATTAATTTGCACAGTATAGTATATATAAGTCTTAAGTTTGAAGAGCTCGTAGATAATATCATTATTGTTTTCACCAAGCGTGAATCTTTTGCCATTAAAACTCTCATTTAATTCATATGGGCATATAGTTTTAAAATGTAGAATAAATGCATTTTCTCGTATTAGCCTATCTTGTAAGGATTTTTCAATGGCTAAAATCTTAACTTGTATCTTAGCAAAATCATGTTTCTGAAAGTGAATGATTTCAATATCTTTTTTATTCTTGAGACATTTAATGATCTGTGTCCGTTAAGTCTTAAGTTCAACGTTTGTCCGACATACTTTAATCCACACTCGTTGCATGTGAATAAGTAAACTACATGTGATGTTTTGCAAAATATGGGAGCATCATATTCCTGTGTATATACGTGAGATAGTGAGATAGATCCATGACAGCACAGGTTTTGCATCGTCTATCTTTGCATGGTTTAAAAGCCAAGCCCCGTGAGTGACCCGAGGCGAGCGATAAAGAAAAAGATTCTTTGGAAGTTTTTTCATTTTGAAGAACAAGGAATGGAGACCGTAGAAATTGCAGATAATGGCCCCCTCTGCCTTAAGGTCCAACTCTGGAGGCAGTAACATACTTATCGGACTAGTCCCCTGTTTGAAAGGACTAGCCGCGGATCTTTTACCACGCGACGTCCGCTGTGGTATAGGAATCATTTGGTTGTCTTTATTCATATTTGAGTTCAAACATAGTGACAAAATCCAAAGTAATCAGCTCAATACATCAATAGGCATTTCATTATAGCCAAGTGGAATAAATCTCAGAAGTTAAAAATTATAATAGCTAAAAATATGCGAAACGCTCTAAAATTCACAAATTCAAACTGCACAGCAAGACATAATAAGGAATACAAAACGAATATATGGAAATCCACTAAATCGCGCCAAGTGCAGCAGATTAAGATAGATTGTTCATATATATAATTCCTTCCGTAAGGTTTTGCACATCACCAAAATAATTTCGGTACAATATCTATTTTTTTTTTGTTAGAGCATATGTGCATAGGGTTGGCAAGCTGGATAACCTAAATGTCAAGCTCCAGAAATGTGTATTGCAAGGGGGTTTGGAAACTTATGAAATTCCAATGGCAAGGCCTTCCTTATTTCAAAATTGTGGAGCTGAATCACTTACAGTAACTCCACCCTTAGAACAGCAAGAGCATAAAAAATTTGTATTTAAAGAAAATGGAGGGGAATGAGGTCCATGTAAGGGCATGATTAATAAACAACAACAACAGCCCACAATTTTTCAATTTTACGACTAAGACAATACACACACTTACACAGTGTTCCCTTCAATGAAATGAGCCACCCCAGATTCTGAGCAGCACTGGTTTCTAAGCAATCGTCAGAGATAAGTACTGGGTTGAATCCCTGGTGCACCATGGATGGTGCGCTTGTTTTATGGCGCTGGTTATCTCTACTTCCCGAACAAGTAGTCCCAACTTAGGAATTGGCGCTTATAGCCCATAGAGCTGCTCGAGGTTGTCAAATTCCCAAACAAATAACACAGACCTACAAAATTTGAGTCGCTGAAAATTGTTTGCAAGATTTTAGCTGATTCTAAAGGTATTTTGTGTGCTGATTTAAAAAGTGACTACGATTTTACTCTAAGAGATACATAAGGATTCTTCATAAAATGGATGTAAAGATGCAGGTTGATATCCATTTTATGAAGCGCTTATACCACTGCGTCACTCGATGACGCAGTGGTATAAGCGCTGGATTTCGACCATTTTTCCGAGATAGGTGCGGGTTCGAATTCCAGTAAGGCATGGATGTTGTGTTTGTCTTATGGTGCTGGATCTCTCCTCCTTCCCTGGAACCATTGGCCCTAAATTAGGGATGGGAGACTTTTTATAGCCCATTGACTCACGGTGGTCGTTAAACCTTTATAAAAAAGATGTGGGAAAACAGTCTTTTCACATATATTCTGATGAAAAGTTTATTTTATTACAAAAAGTTAAATGTTATGTATAAAAATATTACAAAAAACATTTTAAAGTGTTATTTACATTGAGTCCTTATATCGTCTTTTTCTGTTGGCTTGAAAGCTTCATTTGGTAATTTTCTTGTATATGCAGCTTGCGAGTCTTCTCTGTGTAGCATCCAACGACATCGCAGCATGCCTTTTGGCGACTGAAATGCACGCACCCGATAAAACACAGACAGAATATTCTCAGCAAGCGTCCGGCAGCATTTGTACAGGCCGCAGTGTGCGCGATTCAAATGCGCTCTAGGAACGCGACCTAGAAGCTCAGCAGCGGCGAAAATTCAGTCTTTTGCATGGCTGTTCAAGTGACATTTGAATGCCGGCATTCCCGATTCCCGGAGGAATTTATCGGGCTGCCTCGATTTATATTTTCGTATAGGAGTGTATTTCGGAAAACAGAAAGTGCGAACGAAGTGAAAAGTGTTAAAGGATAGGATTCTTGAATCTGCCTTTCTGACGAGTGAACTTTCGAGTGTCGATTTTAGCCGAACTGCGTAAATATCACGATGTTGGATTTTCAGCCATGTTTTAACCCCTGATCTTATTTCGCTCTTACTCTTACTTTTCCATTTGGAGTGCTGGAAAGTTGCAAAATCATTTTTGGAGCAACAAAATACATTTTTGGAGCAGGTGAAATACATTTTGGAGCAACAAAATGCATTTTTGGAGCAACAAAATGCATTTTTGGAGCAGATAAAATACATTTTTGGTGTAAGAAAACTGTTTTTCGGAGCAGGTAAAATATTAGTAGATAGAATAAACTTTTAAGCAAAAAATGTTTTGGAACTAGATGCACCCTACTCAAATTTAAAACATCTTGCATTGAAATACACACACATATGCAAATATTTTACCTTTCAATTAGATCAAAAATTTGTTACCACAGCAGGATTCTATTATTGATCATTTATCTCGCAAAAAGTGTTAATTTTTTTTATTTTTTGCTGCTTTTCTCAATATTTAATTGCTCACTTTTATTTTTTTCTAATTTTTTAAGATAGTTAGAAATGTTTTATTTTGCTTCGTTTAATAGTACCTGTCCACTTTCTATTGCATTCATATCTCTTTTTTTATGCCACATTCAATGTTCATCTCAGCATTGTTTAACATTTTATGAGAGGAATCCAACTGCTGCTGAAGTTCAGTTTCTTCCCGTTTCAGATCACCTAGATCATTCAATTTCTTCTTCTTTTTTTAGCTTATTTTGCTGCATTTTTCCAGCAGTAATATTTTCTCTTGATATTTTTTCCGGGATTCTTTATAAGCTGTCAGAAGTTTTTGGTTACATTAATTTTATTCACATCTCCATTTAGACTCTTGACATGATCTTTGTGCTTCTAGCTCTCCACATGACGCCTACAATCATCGTGGCCGCCATGCGCTACAATAAAGTCACAGCCACATGACTTACAAAACATGATTCGGCAAAACTTTAAAAGGCAGTTCTTTACTACTGTATATATATACCCCTCCAAAATGACTCCACAACTTAAATCTTCGCCCTCAGTCTCCGGCAGCTGGAATGTACCTGGCCAAGGCAGCGGCCAGTGCGACATGAAGGCAGAGGGTGCTAAGAATCCCCGGAGGACCGGACTAGGCTGCCATCTGATGCTGACCTTGGCAACGCACAATGGACGCTCCCTATCTTCTGATTCAAGGCTTCTTGAATTGGAAGAGGAACTACAAAGGATCAAGTGGGACATCGTGGGGCTAAGTGAGGTAAGGAGAAAAGGAGAAGATCTCATCGAACTGAAAAGTGGACATCTCTTCTACTATCGTGGGACAGATACTGGCAGAACTAGTGGTGTTGGATTTATAATAAACAAGAAACTGAAGGATAAAGTTGTAGAAGTTGAAAGTTCCTCTGACAGAGCTGCACGGCTTGTTATCCAACTCTCGAAAAGATACCAGGCTCAGATTATTCAAACTTATGCACCCACCACAAGTCATCCTGAAGAAGAAATTGAAGAATTTTATGAGGAAATTTGTCATCTAAATAATAAAGGTAAGCAGCACTTGAAAATAATTATGGGAGATTTCAATGCAAAAATAGGGCAACGGCAACAGAATGAAACTTCAGTAGGTAAATTCGGTCACGGCAACAGAAACCAGCGTGGAAATACTCTCGTTGAGTTTGCAGAGGCAGAAGGGTTTTTCATCTTGAACTCCTTCTTCAAGAAAAAGCCACACAGGAAATGGACACGGAGACATCCAAATGGGACGACAAGTGAAATTGATTTTATTATGTGTAACAAAAAATTCGTCATAGAAGACTGCAGTGTGCTAAACAAGTTCAACACAGGTAGTGACCATAGATTGGTGAGATGTAAGATGCACCTCAACACTAAACTTGAACGTGGCAAGCTCATAAGACAAACAAAATGTATTGACATAACCAACCTTAAAAAACACCATAATACCTTCAAGTTGGAACTGAAGAACAGGTTCTCTGCTTTAGAAGGCCTAACATCGGAAGAAGTGGACATCTCTGAAGTTAACAGAAAAGTAACCAAAGCTCTTATGGAAACAGCAACAAAATTAGCTGGGTCTAAGAACAAGTTGCATGTAAATAAATTATCAGGAAAAACGAAAATGTTGATGCAAAAAAGAAGAGAGATGAGGACAACTAAAGAAGATGTGACTTCCAAAGTGGAATATATAGAGCTATGCAAGACAGTACGAAAAAGTATCACTGAAGACGTAAGGAAATTCAACTGTGAACTAGTGAGGAAAGCAATTGAAAACAACCAAAGCCTAAAGATAGCAAAGGGACATCTCAGTAAGGGAAGAAAACAGATTATGGCACTGAGAAAAGAAGATGGTTCTGTAACAAGAAATAGAGGCGAAATTTTGACAAGAGTGAAAGATTTCTACTCCAAATTATATGAAAGGGATGATACATGCACTCCAGACATCATGAAAGATACCAGTACCAGAGTTCATCCGGTCCTTCCAGCAGAAGTTGCACATGCAATCAAGAACATGAAGCGGGGAAAAGCTCCAGGAGAAGATGGAATTACTGTAGACATCATACAAGAAGCAAGTGGAGAAATCGAAACAGTACTCGCCAAAATTTTCACTCGATGCCTTAATGAAGGAAAGATTCCTGAGGATTGGAACACCGCTACAATGATCCTGCTACATAAGAAAGGTGACATTGAGGATCTCGGAAACTACAGACCTATCAGCCTCCTATCAGTAGTTTATAAAATCTTCACTAAAGTTCTTTCACACCGCTTGAAGGTAACACTGGACATGGCTCAACCGAGAGAACAAGCTGGATTCAGGAGTGGCTACAGCACAATAGATCATATCCATGTGCTGAGAGAACTAATTGAAAGAGCGAGGGAATATGAACTTCCATTGTGCATGGCTTTTATCGATTATGAAAAAGCCTTTGATTCGGTGAAACCATCAGCAGTTACAATGGCTCTGAAAACCTGCGGTATTGAAGATGCATACATTAATATTATTAATAACATCTATGAAAATGCAAGTGCAAAGATTCGGCTGTTTGAAAATACAACACACATAAAAATTGGAAAGGGAGTGAGACATGGTGACACCATATCTCCGAAGCTCTTTAATGCCACATTGGAGGGTGTTTTTCAGTCACTGAGCTGGGAAAACAAGGGGATAAAGATTAATGGAGATTATGTAACCCACCTTCGTTTTGCTGATGACGTAGTCATTTTTGCAACTAGCCCATCAGAGCTGCAGAGTATGATCCAGGAACTTGCTGACAAGAGTAAAGAAGTGGGATTAAAAATGAACTTTCAGAAGACAAAAGTGATGTTCAATGCTTTTACAAGGAATGAAGATTTATCGATTGATGGAGAAAAGCTGGAGATAACAGATACGTACGTTTATCTTGGACAGCAGATATCAAGTGAGGGTCACATTGATGAAGAAATTAATCGGCGTACAAAACTTGCCTGGAGAGCTTTTGGAAGAAACAGCATAATTTTCAAGAGCAATATGCCATTATGTCTTAAAAGAAAAGTGTTTGATCAATGCATCCTTCCAGTGCTTACGTATGGTGCAGAGACGTGGACCTTAACTAAAAGAGACATACAAAGGCTGCAGACAACTCAAAGCAGCATGGAGAGGTGCATACTTGGTGTAACCAGGAGAGATAAGAGGAACTCGTGGATCCGAAAAATGACAAGAGTGGAAGACATCATGATCAGAGTTATATCCCTGAAATGGCAATGGGCTGGACATACTGCCAGAAGGACAGATCATCGATGGACAGCCGAAATTTTAGATTGGATTCCAAGGGACAGGAAAAGACCCAGAAGAAGACCACATGGGAGATGGGTGGATGAAATTCGAAAGTATGCAGGGGTGACATGGAGGAGACTGGCACAAGACAGACCGTTGTGGAGGAAACTTGGGGAGACCTTCATCTAGCAGTGGATTGATAATGGTTGACAATGATGATGATGATGATGATGATATATACCGCGATACACTTGACGATAATTATTATCTGACTTCGTTCTTTTTGTTGTCACCACAGCTGTTTCACTGTACGTTTCATTTCGTTTTAATCCAAATTAACCCTTTCCACTCGAATAACATTTCACCCATACTCACCCAGCACTCGTTTTTTTTTCTGCAGTAGAGGCCATAACTTAGCAGTGAAAGTTCAGCTTTGGTTCGCTAACCCCTACATACGAGCTGTATAGGCATCATCGGTACGGCGGCTGACACCCGACCTATTTGGCGAAAAAGAAATGTCTCGCGAGCCCCGACATGTGAGCTATAGAGGCCTCATCGGTGTGCGGGAGCTATTCGGCGATTTCGTAAAGTCGGGTGTCACCCGACAGTCGAGCGGAAAGAGTTGAAACGTTTGCACCGAAATTTTCACAAGCACAAAGCCATATGTAATTAACGCAAGGAGTTCGCAAAAGGCGCTGAGCTTAATCTCGGCTTTTGCGCACGGCACTCTCAAATGGCTGTACGGAGAATCACGTGACAAATAGCGAACAAAAAGAAGCTCCGCCACCGTTGGCCGGGGAAATCAGAACATCGAAAGCGTATAGGGACTATCTGTAAAGTGCGTTTTTTCGACTAAAAGACGGTGAAAAATAGAAAATTGCGTGCAGGGATCTGGCGTGGGGTTTTCAGTAGTTTTTTAGGTGACTTCCGTAAAATGGAGCCAATCCCAACATTCCGAAATGTTGGGATTGGCGGTAAGTGTTGATTAAGCGTCGTTATACGTTTAACCACATTACGCGTAGGCCTTAAAAAAGCGTCATTCGATTCGCCGTTTAAAAAGGCATTTTTTGCCGTGAAAACATTTTTTTTCGCTGGGCAGTTTTTGCTGTGGATTTCTGTTTCGGAGCAATTCGGCGAAAAAATTAATTTTTTCGTAATTTGTAGCAGTTTGGCGCAAGATAATTAAATTGGCGCATATTTTCCATCACTGTATTTGTCTAAAGAACCGGAAGATGTGGTTCAATTTCTGCCATCATGTTGCATCTTTCCTGGTATCGTCGTTTTATCTCATGAAAAAACAGTCTTGCCGGGCCAGCACTGGGCCATTGCTGGCAGCCAGCAATGTGACCCAGCACTATGGTGCCACTGCCGAATCGTCAGTAAAATGTCCGGACTGCCAACAGAAGGGCCAGCAGTTCAGGCCAACAGTTGGCACCCCATCAGTTGTCATATGCCACAACAGGGCCATCAGCTATTCATCACAGGCAGTAGCCGCCACAAGTAGCCCTTCAGTGGCCCTGCAAGCACGTGCCAGAAATGATAGCTAGCCTAATGTGGTCAGCTAGTTTGCCGGTAGTGGCAGCTGGCAACCCCGTGACGTAACTGATGGCTTGCGGAATCTTGTCCGCCAATTTCCCAGGAGTAGCCATAAGAAAAAAAATAAAAAAAATCAAGGATAATCGCAGTTTCCCAAAGCTACACCTAACTTTATTTTCCCCCTTACGAAACTTCTGAATTATAGCACTGCGCTGGGGAAATTTTCTCAACAGACTTGAAAAACACCCGTTCGGATCTGGTTGGTAACGAATCAGGACTGTCGACTTGGGAGGTGAGCTCTCTACCGACCGGACTAATTTTCTACCCACGAGCGTGTGCTTGAAGCTGTCTCTTTCGTGCGGAATGTGTAATCGAATGGTTCTCTTTTTCATTTCACAATATTGCGAGGTATTTTTCATAAAAGCCAATTTCATGTAATTCATAAAATTATTTTTTCAACGTAACGATATTTTTTTTTTTTTACCTTAAGGGAACTTCACTCATTTTCAGGGATTGTACCAACATAAAGTCGCTTTCCAAAGTTTTGTACTGTCCTTGTCGTCTTGAAAAGCGATTGTTGAATTTATATATATTTACCCGGGTTCATGTCACATTCTGTTACATTTTTAATGTTGTATCTTTCCTTTCCGTTGTCCGAAGCTACATTTGTTTTAAAGAGGAAAGATATTTTATTTTACTTCTCGTTATTTTTAGAAGCGAATTCCTCCTAGTCTTCTGTATTCAACTCATGGATGAGTACATTATATCCACATAGCGTTGCTTTTTTTTCTTTCAAATAATTAATAAATTTTGTACGCGTATAATTATTTTTTTTTATGTTTTTCCAGGACATTTGTTTCAAGCGGTTTCAAATTATTTCTTGTTATTCACCCACTCCATTCCCTGAATTGTTATTCATGGGAATCGAGTGGGTGTATTTCATGGCTGTAATCTAGTGTTTCATGGTTTAATCTGATATCTTCGTCCACGTGGATTTTCATTAGGAAATTAATTCGTCTCTCTACATATGGTTTTTTTTTCTTAACATCCACTAAAATAACACGATGGCGATAGCGTTGTCTTCAACTAACTGGTACCATGAGCGAAACAACAAGTGTTGCTTCTGCGCATGCGCAGTCCCGTTGCTTCCACCTGCTGTTGGGGTTGCATCGGTTGCCAGCAATGGGCCACTAGTGGCACTTGCTTGGAGGCCCACAATTCACGGCGATGCGGCAGGGCCATCAATGGCTCGCCAACTGATAGCGCTGCCACCAACGGACCGCTACCGGGCCGTGAGCGGCAGATTTCAGCCAGCAGTGACCCAGCACTGCCAGCTGGTGACCAGCAGTTTCCCAGCACTTGTGTTTTTGCTGGGTTCTCCTCGTTCCTCACTAACGGCTTCTAGGTTTTCAGGAAACTAGTTGAAGTGAGCATTCAGAAAGGGCACCTTCCAGTTCATTGAACAACCGAATGCTTTTAATTTTTCAAGCATGTTTTCTGCTATTTATTTGCGTAGTTGGGATCTTTGTAGTTTCCTAAGAACTTCTTTACAAGTTCCTTAAAAACATTCCAAGCCTCCTCTTTCAACCATTTCTATTTTTGTTCCAACTCATTGCCTTTTAGGAGTTTCCAAATATCTGGTCCGACAAAAATGCGTTCTTTCAATTTTTAATCTGACAATCCCGGAAACTTTTTTCACTTATACTTTAAACACTCTCTTTCTCTTCGCAAGGCTTTTACAAACTGCTTCATAAGTCCAAGTTTGATATTGAAAAGAGATAGGACTTTTTTGGGATCAACAAAACTTTCCATAACATTTTTGTTTCCTGGTTTTTGAAGCAGCCTTGTTTGGCCGTTGTTTTTTGATCCAGTATTTGCTCTTCACTCGGCTGTCCCATTCGCACAAAAAGCATAGGTATTTATGCACATCCTCCTTGCTGTCCAAGGAACATGGACAGTACTTTAAGATCACCACATATCATCCATCTGGAACCGTTGTAGTTGACCTTCATGAGAACTAAGGCTACATCTTCATAACTTTCTTTCAGGAGCACAGAATGGCCAGCTGGGACTGAAAAGTACTTACAACCATTGTGTAATACAATGACACAGCTTAGAGACTTCTTCTCGGCGAGTCAATAAGGTGTTTCCTCTTGTCCACGTCGAACTCAATGTTGAACTTTTGCATCAGTTCAATAACATCATCATAGTGCACTAAGTAAACATCTTAAGAGAAATATGGATTGAAATCTCTTTCTCCGTTCCTATACCACGAGAAAAACAGGATCTAAATCCTTTTCCTTAAGCCTAGAGCCTTCTGCAGAATTCTTATAAAGTATCTTACTAAATTGTTCAATTCACTCTGTGTAAAAAGCTAAGGTTCTGTGCTACATGAAGCACCCTGAAAGTTCTCATCAGTCTTGGTCCCCCTTTTCAGAATTTGTATTCATCAGTCTTGGTCCTCCTTTTCTATTGCTTGGCCTACGCCCGTTTGTTCTAACGACTGGATATATTATTTAAGGTGTACTTTTTAATAATATATCTGGTGACAAAGGCACTAGTATTGCTGGGCCATGAGCTGCAAGGCACAGATGGGAGTTTCGGGTAGAAAAAGCAGTCATCGCTATCATGACTGGGTTCCCTCCGAAATGGAATGATATTTTCTTACCTTTTGACTATTGTCGGATTTCTTCTATCCAAATAGAGCACACTTTATGTGGAGCTCACGACTTACTCTGATCACCAAGTTTTATACCAAAACAAGCATAATATACTTTTTTCAGAAAATCTGTAATGTTCTGCTGCTGCTTCTTGGGCATAAAGTCCCCACATTTGTAAGAAAAGTTATCTGGTAAATTAAGACAGCTCCTCTCTACCGTTTAGTTCACTATGTTAATGGTAGAAACACAAAATCATAAAACACAACACCACTAATCAAAGAAAAGAACATTCTTCGTGACAGAACTGTTACCCACAAACATCCAAATGGAACTGCACAGAACCCACATATAAGGGAAGGCGGGACAAAACCTTTGAGTCATGGCTGACAACTGGATAAAACTGGAATCATGATGACTCATACATAGCACAACTACTCGTTGTCATTTAAGCTTGTTTACACTGCAAAAATTAAACTAGATCATTTGGCGCCAATAAATCTATCCGCTATTGCTTGGCCTCCGCCCGCTTGTTCTAACGAGTGGAAGTCAAACGACGGTAGGTTGATTTTATTTAGTTGCGCAGAGCGACCTAAACTAGTTTACTTTTTGCAGTGCTAAAAGGTTTTACCTCCTTCTTTTTGTTACAAACATAATTCTTTTACAACAGATTTGTCAAATGATTATAAATTCAGTAAACAAAGGTGATGAAATTAAAATAATTGTTTCATACGTAAAAACAGACGAATGAACGGATAGCAAAATGGAATTTTAATTTTATTGAAAAATGATGTGCTAATTTTTTTACTATTTTTCTGAAATCAGCACCCAAAAATCTATGAAAAAGTGTTAACATTTTTCAGGCAATTTTTCCATCGCAGATTTGTGCAATCAAATGAAAATATGCAGGAATGTTAATACTTCCAGCAGGGCTGCAGATCAATACTTGAATTCATCCAGAAAAAGAAACTGAAGTTTAATTCTAACAAATTTACTTTACTGTAGAAATTGGCAATGAACATCTTGCATACAATACCAAAACGATTCAGGAGTAGTTAGTGCTTTCGTACTCTCCAGTATGCAATTCACTCGGTTAATATTCAGGAGTAGTTAGTGCTTTCGTACTCTCCAGTATGCAATTCACTCGGTTAATATTCAGGAGTAGTTAGTGCTTTCTTACTCTCCAGTATACAATTCACTCGGTTAATATTCAGGAGTAGTTAGTGCTTTCTTACTCTCCAGTATACAATTCACTCGGTTAATATTCAGGAGTAGTTAGTGCTTTCGTGCTCTCCAGTATACAATTCACTCGGTTAATATTCAGGAGTAGTTAGTGCTTTCGTGCTCTCCAGTATGCAATTCATTCAGTTAATATTCAAGAGCAGTTAGTGCTTTCGTACTCTCTAGTATGCAATTCGCTCGGTTAATTTGTATGATTGAGTTTAGAGCTTAGGCCTTGTTGACTCAGCTTCATAGAAATGTATAACCGCTGAAGACTTCCGGTGGCTTGGAAAGAATTTGGTTGCCACTACCTAAGAAATGGGGTTGTAACCAGAGATGGAAACGGGCCACGGGTCAACGGCTCAACGGGCCGACAATTTCTTGTGGGTCCAACAGGTCGAGTCAAGGTGTTCCTAACCCGATTTTGACCCGGTTTTTATTCCCGTTTTATTTTTGAAAAGATAAAAATATATTCAAAAGAAAAATGTACGTTGTGGAATTCTGTAGTCGGTACTGGTGCCCATGGAGTGAATAATGATTTGCCATGCAAAATTATTGTCGTCTCTTTCTTAAAGCAACGAAGATTTTCACCGATCGACGTCAGACACACCGACACCATATCGTAAAAAGATACTTCCTTTGCTTTCTTTTACAGTGCGATTGTTCAGGGCAAAGTACAGGCAAACGCCATTCGCCTGCTTCTCAGCTGATTCACTCTCTCCGTGCGAAGTACACTGTATGACTAAGAGTTACTTTTCACATCGCATCTTTTACATTGAGCATTCAGAGATTTTCGATTGATGTGCTAACATACCGTTCCCATGGCATGTCATGTCGAAATTAACTCCTTATTTGTTAATATGGATGGATTTTATATTAAGGAGGTTGAGAAAGGCGTCGAGGCCAACAAATACGTGCTTGTTGAAAACCACCAGGAGAAGAGTGAATGCTGGAAATTGTTTCGTCTCATTAAGGAACCGGTGAATAATTCTATGTTGTTTGGTCTTGCTTGTTGTTCAAAATGTGGAAAGTGTATAATTACAAAGAAAGATGTCGACGGTGCAATAAAAGATTATGGAACCAAAACTCTAACGGATCATATGAAAGTATGCGCACCTCCATCAAACGTGGAAGGAGTGAACAATCTAAATACATTTAGAAAAATACATTTGCGTAATCGTAAATAATGATTCTCATTTGTAATATACTCCATGGTCACGGTCATAGTCAGCCATTACTTCTGGATTACGCAAAATAGTGGCACTAAAAATGACACTAAAATTTAACAAGTAACCAATTTTTTTTTTTATTAAAAAAGGATTTCAGTTATTAATTATAAAGCAGTTATTGGGATGAATATACAATATTACGTTTATATAGCATCATCATCATCATTGTCAACCATTATCAATCCACTGCTGGATGAAGGTCTCCCCAAGTTTCTTCCACAACGGTCTGTCTTGTGCCAGTCTCCTCCATGTCACTCCCACATACTTTCGAATTTCATCCACCCATCTCCCATGTGGTCTTCTTTTGGGTCTTTTCCTGTCTCTTGGAATCCAATCTAAAATTTCGGCTGTCCACCGATGGTCTGTCCTTCTGGCAGTATGTCCAGCCCATTGCCATTTCAGGGATTTAACTCTGATCATGATGTCTTCCACTCTTGTCATTTTTCGAATCCACGAGTTCCTCTTCTTATCTCTCCTGGTTACACCAAGCATGCACCTCTCCATGCTTCTTTGAGCTGCCTGCAGCCTTTGTATGTCTCTTTCAGTTAAGGTCCACGTCTCTGCACCATACGTAAGCAATATATGTATATATATATATATGAATATAGTTTCGAATTTATAGTTCAAAGCAGATTTGTCCAGGTCAGTTACGGGTCCCGGTCTGAAATTTTGACCCGTTTCCAACTCTGGTTGTAACTGTCCGAAAGTTATAAAGGCTTATGCAGGAAGCCCGAAAATATTTGTAAGCTCTCCTGTTTCTTTATATTTTAACATAGTTTCTTTTTCCTAGTCAAAAACAGTTCAGTTTTCTGTAAGTTGCGTTAAAAAGAACGCTTCATTACAATTTTTTAATCATTATGTAATAAGAGAGGTTCATAAAACATCCAGTTGGTTTTTTTTTTCTAATCCTTTGGTACACTGAATGTTTCGAAGGCATTATTATTGTGGAATATTTTTGAAAAAGAAACCTTCGGCTAATGAAAATTTTTACAGCATTGTGTATGTATTACGGCCTGTGTTTTGCAAAAGAAATGAGTACATGTAGCCAGGATTTAACTGAAGTGGGGAGCGTGTTATAAAAGCCTAGGAAAAACTCTGATGCAGGAACACGTAAATCATTACTCCAATAAACGATAATATAATTCAATTTCACTTATTCACGCCCTTTTGGACTTCCAGCGCAAGTTGAATTAAACAGCATTCTTCATCTCAAAGCTTTCTCTACTGAAATTTCGTTTAGTAACCCAATTCCTTACCTAGGGGAATGTTAGTGTATTGCTCCTTAAAAGTTCTTCGATAAACATACAAGTCATGTGTGAAATGCGAAGCAACCTTAAAAAAATGGGAAAGAGGAAGAATTTTTTCGTCAAAGTTTATTCACGGAGGAGAGAGGAAGAAGAAAAAAATGGAGAACTCTTGTAAATGGAACTTCTGGTTGACCGGTGGATTATCGAGTTATCAGAGCGCACGCTCTCTTAAGAGAAAGAAATAGAACGAAAGACATGGAAAAGAAAGGGAAGGAGCCGAACAAAAACAAGCAAGCCGAAGTCCTTTAATTGGGGAAGCTGCAAATGCCTAATAGGCTGCTTCTCTAGCAAACTAGTTCTTTCCTATCTTACGCTCAAATAGTTTTGGGTAATGGCTGGGCTGCGAGTTGAAATGTTATTGCAGATCCCCCAATCTAATTCGGGTTTTTTTCTGGACTACGGTCGGATGCCATTCCGTGCTGCTTGAGTGATGATGGCCTACGAGCCAAATAATGGCCAAATAATGACCAGTTAGAGACCGAAAGGCTGAAATGAACAGAATTCACTTTGCGGTGCTGCTTTTTTCTACTTATGTAGTTTTCTTTATAAGCGGCCAATGCAAGAAATCTGCTGCTAAATGTTTCAGACATGAAGACCGACAGAAATCTCGCTCTTCCTCACGTCCTTTTTTTATACCGCTCTTTCGCCGCCACAATAACTTCTTCAATGCAGTCGTCGTAGAACTCAACAAAGAGTACCAACAAATAGATTTTTACAGAGAAATTGATATCCTTTTCTTATTGAACACAAAAGTAAAAACTCAATCACACAGGAAGTGTGGTGATTAAAGATGCTGTGTTGATGGTAAAAATATAATTTCACGAGGCTTCTTGATTACATGGCTCGTAATGAAGAAATCCCATGGATACTTTCTTTACATCCGTTCTGAAGAAAAAAATAATTCAGTATCATTGTTACTATTTCTCTCTATCTCTTTCTTTTCTTATTTTCGGTAGATTTCCGTAATCTTAGAAATCTGGTATGAAATTGTCATCTGGTGCTTTCGATGTGATTCTAAATTCTTAGTCATTATACTTATAAGGTACGTCGTACATGGACACTGTAAAAAATACGTGATATGAATTCATGGAAAATTTCTGAAAATAACATGCAGCAAGGTTGTCGGTAGGTGTCCGTGTGTTTCAGAAATTTCCGTTTTTAAAAGTGGCTGTTTATTTTAACTTCCATATTTTTTCAGATTTTCCGTAGTCAGAAATTCCGTTTATTTCAGAAAAGTCCGTTTCAGGTTTTTCCTTATTTTAACTGAAATTTCGCGAAAATCAAAGAACCTGCACTTTTAGCCCGTACACTAGATAATTAGCAGTCAGGACGGAACCCCCGTAGTTTGGGTAGTTCAACAGATGACGCGCGCCTTTAACCACTAAGCCAGAAACACTCAGGGACGTAACTCACGTTCATCGTAAAACAAACTTCGCGGCGATGACATTTTTTTGTTATTAATGCGAGTGATTTATTCATTTTATTTTCTGTTGGAGCTTATTATTTCTATGAATAGGTTTTTCATAAAAAAATTCTGTAAGAGCACTTTTCACAAATTAAGCATTTTTCATCGTGATTTTTCGAAGCAACAAAATGCTTTGCAACATGATCTTTTTAAACAATGACTTTCAATTATCTTTAAGTAAAGGTGAAATGTACTGTTTAATAGCATTATTTTACAAAATTCCTAAGTATAAAATTTACTCTTGATAACTATAATAGCTTTTTTGTTTTAAGGGGTAGAAAAACTGATACATGGACATCGTATAATCACCTGTACAATAAATTAAGTACCCGGTTTCTTACAGTAACACAATATATAATAAATAGCTAGTGCACAAAATGGGGGAGAGAAGAAATATTCTATGCCACAATAAACAAAGTTTTGTTTTTGTTTTTTTTGTTGGAGGTTTAACGATCACCGTGAGCAACTCAATGGGCTATAAGCAGTCGCCTGTCCCTAATTAAGGGCCACTGGTTCCAGGGAAGGGAGAGAGCCAGTGCCGTAAGACAAACACAACATCCATTCCTCACCGGGATTCAAACTCGAACCCCTTTTCGGACGAATGATCAGAAGCCATCGCTTAGACCACTGCGCCAACTGGGTGGCACAAAGAAAGTTCATGCGATATGCTATCCACAATATCCGATCTCGCTACATAACTTCAAAAACAAATACTTCTACAGACTATTGAAATTTATCAGTTAATCAAACTTCCAAGTATTCCTGTGAATCTCTTTTATTAACGGAATTTTTTCGTCATATGAATACGAAAAAAGTGAGCACGGAGTTTTTCTTTTCATATAAGAAACGAATTGCGGAAAGGTTTCTGAAAATTCAGAATGTTCTGTTAACGCATCTTAAGAACGGTAATTTACCGTAAATATAAGAAAGGAATTGCGGAAAATTTTCTGAAAATTCAGAATTTTCCTGTGGTACGAAAAATCCGTGAAATTCAGGTTTCTTTCTGTCATTTCACGGAAAAGGTTGTATTAGAAATATGCTTCGTTAATTCACGAAAAGAATCACGGAAAGTGGTTCATGAATTTCAGAATTTTTTTACAGTGTATTTATTGTTACACAGTGCGGGAGACTAATTTCCCACACTGTAGTATTATTTATTTACCTGTTTTATTTACACAGTAGTAATGAGACCGATTTCTTTAGAAATTCCCGGTAAAACACACGGGTCGGGAAGACATGGTTTTTTGATTGAAGTCATTTATCAGCTATGCGGTGGCAACAGCGTCTGCGTGAGAATTGCGCAGATGATTATTTACGCTGTGCATGACGTCAACATTGTCACACTCCGTCATGAAGCAGAAAACAAAATCCGGTTCTGTTTGAAAATTCGGTAAAATTGCATTTGAGACAGTTAAATTGTTGCATGTATGGGGCTAGTCACCTCATCCAGTGGGTACGCCTATGCCTGGAACCAGTGACCCCAATTTAGGGACGGGCGACTACTTCTTATAGCCCATTGAGTTGCTCACTGTGGTCGTTAAACCTCCAATCAAAAAAAAAAAAAAAAAAAAAACCCGTTTGCGAAAGGCTAAAAAGTGATCGCTGTATGACCTTGAGGATATTGGAATGTGAGCTTGGTGTGAAATACGGGACGATTCCTCAAATATTTGTCTAAGAAATGAGGGAGATGGAGGGTGGGATTTTGCGCTCGTTTCGTTTCGCATGCTTTATCAGACAACCAGAAACATGCACAGTGGAATATTCAAAATACGTCTCGTAGACTGCAGAAATAATGCAAAATTTTTTCCAAAGCATTGTGTCAGGTGACAAAACATGGCGTTTTCATTATGATTCTGAAACGAAGCGTCAGAGTGCTCAGTAGAAGTAGCCACAGTCATCCAAGGAAAAGAAGATCAGGTTACAGAAGTCAGAAATCAAGATAATGTTCGTGTGCTTTTACGACAGCAAGGGAATTTCGCGTCACGAGTTTATTCCCGAAGGTTCAACTGTGCTCGTTTAGTTTCGCATGCTTTTCGGGAAAGAAGATCAGGTTACAGAAGTCACTGCAATGCTTACACATCTATTTTGGAAAAATTGTGAAAGAATTGTTCATGTCAGGCCTGAGTACAAAAACCGGCAATGGTTTCATCTTCACAATAACGCACTACCACCCAGAGCAGTCAGTGTACAGCAGTTTCTGGCATGAAAAATATGTGTACTCAATCATGCCTCCTGTTCTCCAGATTTGTCACCATGTGACTACTTTCTGTTCCCTAAATTAAAGCTGCCTTTAAAAGGAAAAGTTTTTCAAGACATTGAACACATAAAAAGAACTGTGACATCAGATCTTCACTCCATACCAAAAGATGACCTCTGCAAGTTCTTCCTTTCGCTGGCTGATCGTGCCACTCCTTGTACTGTATTAACGCAGGAGTAATGTACTTCGAATAAAATATATTCACGTAAGTTTTCCTGCTTTTCCATTAAAAAAAGAAATTCAGTCCCATTACTGAATTGCTGAACTGTGTATATTTTTGAAATGAGGAGTAACACTGAAGTGTACCACCATCTATGATGAGAAAACGAAAGAAAAAGACAGAAGCCAAAGTTCACGAAATTAATATGTTTAGACACTTTCGAAATTTAAGTGGAATTCCCCAGAAAATTCCAAAACAGATATGTCACTTCCACAGACTTTATCGAGTCGTTTATTTTTCATTTTGCTGTAGATTAGACCTACCTAGCCAAAATTTCGATGATGTGAGAAATAGAAAAATCTTGGTGAAGTTTACCTCTATTCGATCAAAGAGAAATCTGTCGATCTGTCTTTTAAATGTCATGAAAAATTCCAAAAATTCATAAACACAGTTGTTGGAATTACATGGGAAACCTTTGGTACTCGTATGGTTCAGCAACGATTGTGACCTAGTTAAAAATAATAATCCGGTTTATCCTCTATAAGCGAAAATATGGGGTCCACTTCTGTTTTTTTTTTTTTTTTGTTGTTGCTAAAGGTCACCTTTTTAACATGCCTTTTGAAAAGAAAAATACGTGTTGTACTATCACTGTGTCAGCCCGTCCGTCTGTGGACACCATATCTCTAGACTTACAGTTCGATTTGAAAAATTCTTCTCTCATTGGGAAGCCACCTACTGCTAAAAACAATGATCTTTACCTTTTGTATATTTTTTTGTTGTGCACAGCTTCGTCGATAGGGGCGTAAAAGCAGATGCTATCGAATTCAAAATCTATTTTATTCCATATCATTGCTTCTGAAAACCGTATTGAAACAATTCTATTTTCCTTCGATATCATTTAGAACGAGGACCATTTTGCTTACAATTTTTTCTTCAAATAACGCGTAGTTTTTTTCGCTAAGGGGAGTACACGTATATTTCTCTCAATATCTCTGCTTCTAAATGTCGGATTAGAAAAATTCTTTTTCCGTCGAATAGGGCTGCTAATGAAGAATGTTTTGCAGATACCTATAGTTTTACTAAAAAAAAAAAAAAACACCACAAAATGCACATTTCTGTTTCTGACTTGTTCGCTGTGACATCTGCGCTCCTAAAAACAAAAGTTATTTTTCAGTGAAACATCGCTTGCGACAGAAACATTTTTGAGCATATTTTCTGCTCATAATGCTCAATTTTTCCGCCATGTACCGTAGATGCATAATTTCTTTTTTAACGTCGGACAACATTCCATGGCCGCCCCCCGGTGGCGCAGTGGTCTAAGCGATGGCTTCTGATCATTCTTCCGGAAGGGGTCCGGGTTCGAATCCCGCTGAGGCTTGGATGTTGTATTCGTCTTACGGCACTGGCTCTCTCCCTTCCCTGGAACCAGTGACCCTAAATTAGGGACGGGCGACTGCTTATAGCCCATTGAGTTACTCACGGTGGTCGTTAAACCTCCAATCAATAAAAAAAAAAAACATTCCTTGTGTGAAATATTTTGTTTGCAAATAATTTCTGATTATTCTTAACACACAATTTTTCCACTAGAGAAACCATGTGCATGTTTTTTTTTTCAACATACAGCCGTATCTAGGCGTCTAACACACCGACTGGAAAAGTTCCATTTCGGTCAATACCGCTCACTATGAAAGCGTTTTGTGTGCATTTTCTGCCCAGAATAACAAATAACTTAGCGTTAAGGGACGCAAATGTGAAATCTGTTTTTCTAAATACATATGCTTCTAAAAGTCCGATCTGAAAAAATCTTTTGTTGTCAGACAACTCTCACTTCGTGAAACATTTGCTATACTCTTGGATTTTACCTTTTACCCTGTATATCATTTTTCGCACAGTTTCGATTTCAAATAACGAACAATGTTGCATAGGGGGCATAAATATATCTCGTATGTTTTCCGATATCTCTGCTTCTAAAACTCCGATCTGCAAATTTCTTCTTGCGTCGATAGCGTTCATGGCGAAGACTATTTTGCATATCATTTCTAATTTTTGGTAACATAAAATTTCGGCACTAGGGCATAAGCATAAGTATATATTTCGATTTCCAATATGCTTCTAAAAATTCCAAATGACTCCCCGGTGGCGCAGTGGTCTAAGCGATGGCTTCTGATCATTCGTCCGAAAGGGGTCCGGGTCCGAATCTCGGTGAGGCATAGTTGTTGTGTTTGTCTTAGGGCTCTCTCCCTTCCCTGGAACCAGTGGCCCTTAATTAGGGACGGGCGACTGCTTGTAGCCCATTGAGTTGTTCATGGTGGTCGTTAAACATCCAATAAAAAAAATCCAAATGAAGAAGTTATTTAATTATTTTTTGACAGATGCCATGCACTCACTGCGGAAATATCACTGATTCCTATTTGAGATATTTTTGTATAAGAGGTTATTCATATCTGGGAACATTTCACATACATTTTCGAAATTTTCATAATGCATATTTCTGATCAGATTTCTATTAGGTAGCGTAAGTGTGCACTTTTATTTGCAACTGTATCGCCTCTTCTAAAAATTTGGTTGAAAAAACACCATCGTTACTGCATGACACTTACGATGGTGATGATTGTAGTCATTATCCACTTCAAATAAAGCAAATTTCCATGGCAGGGGCGTGTATGTGTGAACTTTATTCTTGTTATTTCTGTTTCTAAAAGTTGTATTTGAAGAATAATAATCCAGAGCAGAGCTTCCCTCCGAACAATATTTTACATATATCTTCTACTATTTCATAAGTTACAGTTCAGACAATATGTCATAAGTGTATATTTCTATTTTCAAGAGTATTTCGGATTCTAAGAATGCGATTGCAAAAATTATTTTTATGATACGATACTGTTCACTATAAGGAACACTTTGTACCCATTTTCTTCAAACGATGCTTTGTTTTCCCGCTGGGGGCGTGGATTTATATCACTTTTCATCCATATCTAAGCTTCTACTTATTCTATTTGAAAAAAATCTCTTGCATCTGATATTCTCCGTTATGAGGAAACTTTTGTGTACAATTTGTGATTTTTCGTAAAACTTCTTGCTGCCGCTAGAGTAAGTAATAGCTATTTCTTCTTAAAAATGTCCTACCCCTTCTAGGAATCCAGTTGAATGTCTTTCTTTCCTTTTTTGTAACTGGTTCTATTTGCTGTTATGAACAATGGGATCATCATGCATTTTAAGTAATGAGATACTTTTGAAATAGGGGTTGTAAATACATTTTCTCTGATTTTAAATCCACTTTGAAAACATCTTGTGTTAGAAAAATTCAAATGCCGTACTCATTACGCTCGAGAATTTGGAGTCAACTTTCTTTTTCTTTTCTTCAGGTAAGATTTCCTCAAATTTTATCTGGACAATATAGTAAGAAAAGCCATAAGTACTAAAATGCTTTAATTAGAGGTTACTGTATTGCGTAATTTCAGAATATTTATCACAAATATTGATGTATTCACCAGTTCGGCCTATTGACTTATCGAAAGGCATCCCCAGCTGCCGAAAATGCCAGTTTTAATGATCCATCTTGCTCCTGACGCCTTACTGCCAAATATGTTTTTTTTTCTGCTGGTATATATACAGTATATATATATATAGAGAGAGAGAGCTTTTGGAAGAAACAGTGCACTTTTTAAGAGCAGTATGCCATTATGTCTCAAAAGAAAAGTGTTTAATCAATGCATCCTGTCAGTGCTTATGTATGGAGTAGAGACATGGACCTTAACTAAAAAAGACGTACAAATACTGCAGACAACTGAAAGTAGCATGGAGAGATGCAGGCTTGGTGTAATCAGGAAAGATAAGAAGAGGAACTTGTGGATAAGGAAAATGACAGGAGTGGACGACATCATGACCAGAGGGAAATCACTGAAATGGCAATGGGCTGGACATGTTGCCAGAAGAACGGACCACCGATGGACAACCGAAATTTTAGACTGGATTCCGAGGGACAGGAAAAGACCCAGAAGGAGGCCCAATGGGAAATGGATGGATGAAATTCGAAAGTATTCTAGAGTGACATGGAGGAGACAGGCCCAAGACAGACAATTGTTGAAGAAATTTGGGGAGACCTTCATCCAGCAGTGGAATGATAATTGTTGTTGTTGATGATGATGATGGTGATGCTAACAAAAAGCGATTTCTCATTTATATAATGAGAAACCGCTTTTTGTTTCCTTTAGGCGAGGGGATTTAAAAAAAAAATGGGACGAAATGTATTCGTGAACTACAAAGGAAAATCATTCACACATAAACGAAAACAAAATACGGATCAAGCTTTATACGATGAATAGTTAAATAAGTAGTCATTTAAAGTTGTATTAATGAAAAACTTCACAGAAGTTAATTTATTTCACGGAGAAACTTCTTTTGAACTGATAGAAGTGTCTGCAAATACCATACATGCCTAATAATGGTATGTTTTACATTACGTTTCGGTTGTGTCTAAACTTTTCAGCTCTGTAGATCCCACATACGCTGTGCATAATTATATCCATTGCTTGTATTGGTTTCCTGTTGCGTAATGTGACGCAATTCAAAGCGTTTCACTTAATTTTCAATGTCTGGGTTTCTTTGATTCTTATTTTTAAGTTTAAGCGTCGATATTTATTCGTGGTTATATTTTTCCAACGGATCTCATTGAATGCAATGCATTTCAAAAAATGAAATGATTCAAAAACTGTAAATACGAGGAAATGGACGGATGGAAATTTCCCGTACTTTTTACTCGTTATACGATTGCAACAGTTTACAGTGCGAGAAATTGATCTTCCAATTGTATTGCAGTATCTTAAACTATTGTAAAAACACTTCGATGTTTTTAAAATTTCCATACAGATGGCTCAACGGACGTGATCTTGAATCAGCTTATTTACAGGTTTTTCTTCTCAGTCAGATCGATATATAATGCTTTAAGTGTGATACTTATATTCTTTTCATTATATTCCATACAAATGGTGTTCTGAACTTCATACTTAAATTTTTTTCATTACTTTTTTTTTTCAAATATGGTTTGTGCTAATTACTATTGCTTTTGTTGAGTCTTTCCTAGGGAGACTCAAAATTTTCAGGGGAAGATGAGCCTCCTCTGGCAACCCTCAAAACAGTGGACCTGCATATTTTATGTTCTTTAATTTTATAGTGTGTGTAATTAAACTAAATAAAGTCATTAAATAAAATATGATATGTCAATCGTTTTCCTTATAGCTGTAAAACCCTTTTCCTTTTCTTTTTTAAAATAATGAGAATATTGGACTGCAACGAAAGTATACGTTCTGCTGCAGTCATTTGATGTTTGTTATAAACTCATATTTAAAGATAAACAGGGCTCTTTTTGAGGTATAAACCACTACAACCACAATCTCATTATTTTTACTAAATAAGTCACCACTCTCCAAGATAAGCAGACTGACTGCTTATCTTGGAGAGTGGTGACTTATTTTAGAAAAAATAATGTTTCTGCTAATGTGTTCATATTTCTGATGAATTAACATGACTTTAGGGTGATTAAAACACATTTGGGACATTATAATTTACGTTATTGCACATTTTCTCTATATATGACACATGCGAATTTCAATTTATGCAATGTTTTCGCAGAATGTAACCGTCGCATAAATCGACGACTAACTGTATGTCTTTCTTATCATCAACAACAAAATCTTTTTTTTTTCATTTAATTCAGAATACAACGTTTATGTATGCACTTCTCATAATTTAAAATCTACTACAGTTTCGCTGAAAGCTATGGTTCAGCTCCGTCAGGACTAAGCGTTTTCATGAAGCAAGAAATGAAAACGCTTAGTCCTGACGAAGCTGAACCATAGCTTTCAGAGAAACTATAGTAGACTTTATATTATGAAAATAATTGCATTCACAAACGTTGTGTTCTGAATTAAATGAAATATAATTATGTAATGCCTGTAGTTCAACTATTTCAACAAAATCATTCTTGACGCTATTCGATGAAGACCGCCCAGGTCTTTCTTACAAACTTCTGTTCTTCTGTCTCGAAGAGGTTTTTATGCAGTTCTGGTAAACTTGGTACTTTCCTTCATCGATCTCTCACGTGGACAAGTTGTTGATTTGGCTGATACTTCTAGTCGAATTCACAGTCTATTTCCATTTGACGGTCTTTCAAATGCTGATTATAATGACCTCAATTCTTGCCTTCTTCCTGTTCCAAGAGTTTCTTCTCGTGTCATATGTGGCTTCCTGAAGAACGTATCTCGTAGCTTCGCATAATGATTACTAAGCATTTTCTTTCTGTGGTAGACTGATAAATCACTCTTGCTAGTTAAATGCGTCTTAGCCAAGTTTTAGCCTCTCCACCCCTGATGTCACATGATTGAATCAGCATATAGGTGCAAACAATGTAAAAAGAAAAAGGGGGAGGGACATATGTGCATATATAAATGCGTAACGTTTATTACTGGTTTTATAAATTTCGTCTACTCCAATCTGTAAGTTACAAATTATTGAGTAGGGAAGAAACTGCACTCCACGAGAGTATCTGATTATTTTTTTTTTTTTTTTTTTTTGGTTTTTTTTTTAGAGTTTAACGACCACCGTGAGCTAAAGCCTCAAACAAAAATAAACAATCGTCCGTCCCTAATTTAGGGTCACTGGTTCCAGGGAAGGCAGAGCACCAGTGCTGTAAGGCAAACACAACATCCATGCCACACCGGGATTCGAACCCAGACTCATCTCGGACGAGTAGCTGATTGGTTTAACTTGCACAGGAATTCAGCGAGGAAATATTCTTCAGATGCAAATTATAATCTATGATGCTTACTGCTTAGTGAAATGAAAACCGACAAATAACTGTGATAATCTCTAAGTGAAAACTCGATTTAATAATAATAATAATAATAATAATAATAATAATAATAATAACAAAAACGTGAGCATTTGCTATATTCGCCTAGACAAATGAAAACAGCGAAAAAGAACAATATAGAGTTCTGAATTGATTTCTCGAAATAGAGACTTACTGAGAAGATTAGTCTACCATTATTTATCAAAAGCCTCCAACATGTAGGAAGTCCAAAAATTTCTCCGGAATTATCTGCTGCGTGATTCTGAATGCGGTTTGCGTAGAGCCAAACATTAGAAATTGATTGAATGTGTCTGAAACCATATTGGCATTCATTTACACATTCAGAAGTCTTCAGACTACACATCAGCTGAACATTAATATTCTTTCCGTTACCTTAGGTGCATCACAAGCAAAGAAAATAGTGGCATGAACGCACTTTGAATTAGATTAACGTACGACTGGTCAATGTTCTCTCGTAGTGATTTTTCTGTTAAGCAGTAAATGCAGAAAGTATGACGATTGGAAGGAAACTTTCAATGCAACTTTCCATCCCTATACCGTTTCACTGAAAAATAAGTATCCACGATTTCGTGAAATATCAGTAAGCTATTTCTTATCGACTATTAAAATCATCAGGAGAATAATACTTGGCCAAAATCTCTCAAAAGATTTTGGCCAAGTATTATTGTACAATTAAAATGTCAAGTTTCAGTCAGCCGTAAACATCTTTTACGCTAACTCAAAGTAGTGAAATCATTAAAAATTTCTTTAGAGCCTTTTTTTCTCTTTCTCAATAAACAAGGTATTGGCATGGCACTAGTAATCTTGGTAAAATTGTAGCTGGTTAATTAAAATGGCAAGACATGTGCATCGTAATAGTACATGTGTCCGTAACTGTACATCAGCGAGAAGAAAAATATAAAAACATTTAGCACCTATTTTCAAATGTCTCGGGGTTTTTTTGGCACAAAAATATAGGCAGCTTAAGAGTACAAAATGATGAAACACATTTGATAACCTTAACATTCCCCTTAATTTCAGGGAAAAGCTGAAATTTATCGGATGTTCAAGCCGCAACAAATAAATGGTTCAGAGAACAACCTGAAGAATTTTACAGAGACGGGTTTAAAAACTTCTTAAACGTTGGCGTATCTGTATCCAGCGTGAGGGGCATTATGTAGTTCATAAATTAAAGTAGAAATTCTGAGCTTTGTTCTTGTTTTGTTTCAGTACGATGCGTTGCCACTGGGCTTGTGTGTAAATATGGAAACATTACTTTCTGAACACCCTCTGTACTTTTAAGAGTGGGAAAATTTAAACTGTTATCTTACGGACGGATTAGAAAAGACGCATGCCTTTAAAAAACACAGTTCGAAGCTAAAAACCAGACAGAATAAGTGCATTGACGGTCGATATTGAAATTTTGTTTACTAGACAAGGACCGCATCAAACATGTTGCGGCTTGAAACAAGTGCATAGGTCAGCTATCACCCTTAATTGAAATCGCGTAATCAGTCGCGCTTCCCCGTCGCTTCCCATTGCATTGGAATTCAGGCATAAATTTGTACGACCAGGTACGCCACTGAAGTTGCCCGAAATTGATAGAACTGATTCTGTCCCCTCCTGCTCGGCCGACCACAAATGACGCCAGGTTTCCGAATAAATGCTAATTACGGCAAAAGTTGGGAGACAACTCTTAATCTGCCTGGAAAGGAAGAAGCTGCGATTTGATTGAAATCAAAGGATGCCAAATTGTTAAGAGGATCATGAGTTTTACAATACAAGGCGGAAACAAGTAAGCGGATTAGCAAAACTTCAGAAGTTTAGATTCAAAAGTTCTTTTCTTGAGATTCGTGCTTAGCAACAGATCGATTCTAAAAACTTTACAGTTTTGCCTTATATGCTGCCTGAAAATGTGCTGCCATGAGGTGATACAACATAAACCGATTTAGAAACTACAAGTACACATATTCCTTTGAATAACACTAAAAATAAGGACAAGGATGTACACTGGCTAATAAAAAGATATATGAATTAATTTCTTTTTCCGTACGAGGTCACTCAACATTGACAAAAATGTATTAGCATGGTGTTATTAATACATACTGTATGTCTGGGCATTGGCACACCCAGGATTTCTTTATGGGGGTGGTCCAAAATATTGGGAAGTAACAAAAATATCTGTCATATTAAAAATTCGTAAAATATATATATTTAAAAACATATACAAATCTCATGGGAAGGGCGCCTCTGGGCCAATGGCGCACTCAGGATTTATTTATGGGTATGGCCCAAAATATCTCCGCCATATTAAAAAGCGTTTCCAATCATTCGAACTTATTTATATATATGGAACACAATATAAATGACTTTATTACCAAAGCTAACACTCGCTTACAGCTATACTGAAATTGGCTAACTACTAATGATCTGATAAAAACTAAAGCTATGGTCTTCTCCAGACAGAGATCTGAATGGGCCCATATTATAAATTTATTATAGAAAACAAAATAATTGATATGTACCACATTTTAATTATTTGGGAGTGAATTTTACAACTGACTTACGATGGACTAAACATCAAATAGAAGTCATCGCTCTTTCCACGTTTATAAGTGAGTCACGAAATTCTCATCGGCCGCCACCGGGATGACTTCTATTCTATTCTCATCACCCGCCAAAAGCGATGACTTCTATTTGATGTTCCTGGTCCACGTCAACTGTGTATTGATGGACTAAACATATGGAAATACTTTCGAGTGAATTATTTAGAAATATTGGTCTCATTAGTACAATATTAACAATTCTTTCAGTTAAAACGCTAATTCTCTTGTATTACTCATTAATTCAGACTCACATTAACTACTGCTTTTTATCTTGGGGTCAAAAACAACTAAAACAAGTTTAAATAAATTACAAGTATTGCAAAATAAGGGATGTAAGGTCAGGTGATGCGTAACATCACAGCCTCTCCTTGACAAATGTCAACCCCGCCTTCTCGTGGTGCATCCTGTTCCCACTAAAGGGGCTCTGACGACCGCCAATAGCGGTATAACTATACCATCGGGATTAGAGGAAATTCGATCCCACACTCACCAACCCGCTTGGCCAGCGTGGTAAGTTATGGCCAAACCCCTCCAAAATGATTCCACAACTTAAATCTTGGCCCTCAGTCTCCGGCAGCTGGAATGTACCTGGCCAAGGCAGCGGCCAGTGCGACATGAAGGCAGAGGGTGCTAAGAATCCCCGGAGGACCGGAATAGGCTGCCATCTGATGCTGACCTTGGCTACTTACAATGGACGCTCCCTATCTTCTGATTCAAGGCTTCTTGAATTGGAAGAGGAACTACAAAGGATCAAATGGGATATCGTGGGGCTAAGTGAGGTAAGGAGAAAAGGAGAAGATATCATCGAACTGAAAAGTGGACATCTCTTCTACTATCGTGGGACAGATACTGGCAGAACTAGTGGTGTTGGATTTATAATAAACAAGAAACTGAAGGATAAAGTTGTAGAAGTTGAAAGTTCCTCTGACAGAGCTGCACGACTTGTTATCCAACTCTCGAAAAGATACCAGGCTCAGATTGTTCAAACTTATGCACCCACCACAAGTCATCCTGAAGAAGAAATTGAAGAATTTTATGAGGAAATTTGTCATCTAAATAATAAAGGTAAGCAGCACTTGAAAATAATTATGGGAGATTTCAATGCAAAAATAGGGCAACGGCAACAGAATGAAACTTCAGTAGGTAAATTCGGGCACGGCAACAGAAACCAGTGTGGAAATACTCTCGTTGAGTTTGCAGAGGCAGAAGGGTTTTTCATCTTGAACTCCTTCTTCAAGAAAAAGCCACACAGGAAGTGGACATGGAGACATCCAAATGGGACGACAAGTGAAATTGATTTTATTATGTGTAACAAAAAATTCGTCATAGAAGACTGCAGTGTGCTAAACAAGTTCAAAACAGGTAGTGACCATAGATTGGTGAGATGTAAGATGCACCTCAACACTAAACTTGAACGTGGCAAGCTCATAAGACAAACAAAATCTATTGACATAACCAACCTTAAAAAACACCATAATACCTTCAAGTTAGAGCTGAAGAACAGATTCTCTGCTTTAGAAGGCTTAACATCGGAAGAGGTGGACATCTCTGAAGTTAACAGAAAAGTAACCAAAGCTCTTATGGAAACAGCAACAAAATTAGCTGGGTCTAAGAACAAGTTGCATGTGAACAAATTATCAGGAAAAACGAAAATGTTGATGCAAAAAAGAAGAGAGATGAGGACAACTAAAGAAGATGTGACTTCCAAAGTGGAATATATAGAGCTATGCAAGACAGTAAGAAAAAGTATCACTGGAGACGTAAGAAAATTCAACTGTGAACTAGTGAGGAAAGCAATTGAAAACAACCAAAGCCTAAAGATAGCGAAGGGACATCTCAGTAAGGGAAGAAAACAGATTATGGCACTGAGAAAAGAAGATGGTTCTGTAACAAGAAATAGAGGCGAAATTTTGACAAGAGTGAAAGATTTCTACTCCAAATTATATGAAAGGGATGATACATGCACTCCAGACATCATGAAAGATACCAGTACCAGAGTTCCTCCAGTCCTTCCAGCAGAAGTTGCACATGCAATCAAGAACATGAAGCGAGGAAAAGCTCCAGGAGAAGATGGAATTACTGTAGACATCATACAAGAAGCAAGTGGAGAAATCGAAACAGTACTCGCCCAAATTTTCACTCGATGCCTTAATGAAGGAAAGATTCCTGAGGATTGGAACACCGCTACAATGATCCTGCTACATAAGAAAGGTGACATTGAGGATCTCGGAAACTACAGACCTATCAGCCTCCTATCAGTAGTTTATAAAATCTTCACTAAAGTTCTTTCACACCGCTTGAAGGTAACACTGGACATGGCTCAACCGAGAGAACAAGCTGGATTCAGGAGTGGCTACAGCACAATAGATCATATCCACGTGCTGAGAGAACTAATTGAAAGAGCGAGGGAATATGAACTTCCATTGTGCATGGCTTTTATCGATTATGAAAAAGCCTTTGATTCGGTGAAATTATCAGCAGTTACAATGGCTCTGAAAACCTGCGGTATTGAAGATGCATACATTAATATTATTAATAACATCTATGAAATTGCAAGTGCAAAGATTAGGCTGTTTGAAAATACAACACACGCAAAAATTGGAAAGGGAGTGAGACAAGGTGACACCATATCTCCGAAGCTCTTTAATGCCACATTGGAGGGTGTTTTTCAGTCGCTGAGCTGGGAAAACAAGGGGATAAAGATTAATGGAGATTATCTAACCCACCTTCGTTTTGCTGATGACGTAGTCATTTTTGCAACTACCCCATCAGAGCTGCAGAGTATGATCCAGGAACTTGCTGACAAGAGTAAAGAAGTGGGATTAAAAATGAACTTTCAGAAGACAAAAGTGATGTTCAATGCTTTTACAAGAAATGAAGATTTATCGATTGATGGAGAAAAGCTGGAGATAACAGACACGTACGTTTATCTTGGACAGCAGATATCAAGTGAGGGTCACATTGATGAAGAAATTAATCGGCGTACAAAACTTGCCTGGAGAGCTTTGGGAAGAAACAGCATAATTTTCAAGAGCAATATGCCATTATGTCTTAAAAGAAAAGTGTTTGATCAATGCATCCTTCCAGTGCTTACATATGGTGCAGAGACGTGGACCTTAACTAAAAGAGACATACAAAGGCTGCAGACAACTCAAAGAAGCATGGAGGGGTGCATACTTGGTGTAACCAGGAGAGATAAGAAGAGGAACTCGTGGATCCGAAAAATGACAAGAGTGGAAGACATCATGATCAGAGTTAAATCCCTGAAATGGCAATGGGCTGGACATACTGCCAGAAGGACAGATCATCGATGGACAGCCGAAATTTTAGATTGGATTCCAAGGGACAGGAAAAGACCCAGAAGAAGACCACATGGGAGATGGGTGGATGAAATTCGAAAGTATGCAGGGGTGACATGGAGGAGACTGGCACAAGACAGACCGTTGTGGAGGAAACTTGGGGAGACCTTCGTCCAGCAGTGGATTGATAATGGTTGATGATGATTGCAAAATAAATATGTTAGATTAATAGTTCTACTTCCAAAACGAAGTGCTACTACGACTACACACATATACCCACGATTCTATATCCTCCAGTTCACCTGAATGATTTCCGAATACTAACAATACATCAACTTTTCTATTATAACCTTGGCAAAATCATGGTTCAGAGACTTAAGAGCAATTTGCATATAGTTTAAATGAAATTAATTGCAATTGACGCGACTACCAAACAAGAAATAGATTACCGCTTCGCCCAATACTGCCAGCTATTAAAACAAAGTTCAAATTATGCTAGTTCACTGGTCCACTTCTTCTCCAAAATAATTGATTGCCTTTGCATTTAAAAAATATTAATAACCAAAATCTCATTAAAACACTTAAAAACACCTACTGAGTTAAAAAATAAACGCTATCTTCTTTAATTAAATCCAATAATAATACAAATTATTTATTAAAAATTATTCATGATAAGGCCAAACTCCCTTGGCCTTATCATGAATAATATGTACTTTTGAGGGAACTAAGGGCTATGGAAGAACTCCAAAAAGGCCTTTTCTCTTGTTCCCTTTGCTGCTTAATAGCCTTTATATCACTAACTTACTGTAATGTTATGTTATGTAACGGAATAAATAAATATGTTGAAACATTAATACAGACATTTAACGTGGACCAGGAACATCAAACAAAGATCTTCGCTCTTTCCACGTTTATAAGGGAGTGACGGAAAAATTCTCACTGCCCGCCACCGGAAGTCGAACCCAGGGTCTTGCAGTTACGCGCCGGATATGCTTCCGCTACAACTCAGCGGCCTCGAATTCCTGCAGACTCACACACGCTAACTGCCAAGCCAATTTGGCAGGTTGCTTCTTGGAGCCCCGCACAATGCTGGGGATTCACCAAGGTTCAACTCCCGGTGTCGGCCAATAAGAATTTTTCCGTGACTCACTTATAAACGTGGAAAGAGCGAAGATCTTTGTTTGATGTTCCTGGTCCACGTTAAATGTCTGTATTAATTATTCATTCGCCTTCTAATTATTTCTTCAGTTGCTGCTTACCATCTTTGGTGAATCCCTAGCATTGTGCGGGGCTCCAATAAGCAACCTGCCAAATTGGCTTGGCCGTTAGCGTGTGCGAGTCTGGAGGAATTCGAGGCCGCTGTGGTGTAGCTTATAAACGTGGAAAGAGCGAAGATCTTTGTTTGATGTTGAAACATGCATACATATATTTAACAAAAAGCAGCCAAGAATGAAGAAATAAGGACCAAGTATTTTAAGCCCTATAGTGGGAAGGGCCCGTGCTCCTGGGCAAAATCATCTTTAGTAGAAATCCTCAGAACTGCTTTGTGACGTCAGAGCTAAAAGGCCAAGCCTTTCCTGAACATCGATCGAGTAATGCGTTGTCTCGGCGGAGAAATATTTCCCCGAGTGCGATTCTATATATAATTCGTGCAAACGGCGATGAATGGAAGCTTTTTTTTTTTTTTTTTCATTTTTCTTTCAGGATTTTTATTCTTAGATAACGAAAACAAAATGATATCTATATTTTATTCTTTTTCCTCATTTCCTGCAATATCTGCAACTATTCAATATTGAAGAAACTGCCTACTCTGTGTTTTTTTACGCATCACATAAGAAGCTTAGCATTTTAGTTATTAACACTTTTTGCTATTAAGACCTTTTTTTAAAAAAGACATTTCCGTTTAAGATTTTCGAAGTTGCTTTCACGTTCGTTGTGTAATTAAAAAAGTCTTTAATTGTATATCAAACGCGAAAGCAATATTTCTGATTTAGCGGGCACATTTTTAAAAAGTTAAGATGCTCTGAAACTCTCTAAATTGAAAATCTTGTCACTATTTATAGAAGGAAAGATATTTCATTCATCAAAATCACTTAAGAAAACTGTCGAATAAGCATGCAGGGTGTTAATATTTGATACATTCGAATTTACATAAAACATCGAAAATTTTTTGCTGGGAATTCTGAACGTCGCAGGCACCCCCTTTTCTTTTTTTCTCCAGCAGTACATTGCAGAGCATTTTTTTCCTACAAAAATTGCACTGTTTTCATCGCAGTCTTCGTGGATAAAAGATAATATCGGGAATATTATTTAACACATTAATGAAAGAAAAAAAAAAAGACAGAGAAAAAACAGAACCACCAAAAAATGTATGTGACCCTTTATTAAATGCATTCTTCTTTGTTCTGTTTTTTTCAAGAGACATGCATCGTACAAAAAGGGAAATATATATTTCTTAAATTTCATAACAGCATAACAGTGCTTTTGAAACCCCGCCATTAAACTTGATGTGGAACTGCACTGCCGTTGGCTTGAAATTCTTCCGAGGTATGGCGTTAATACAGAGGGAGAGTCGAAAGTTTTGCAATATTTGGGTTACCTTATGTCTTCATATGTACCTTTACGACGAAAGCGGACTAGCATTCAAAGCATAGGCCATCGTGTTGCCCCTCTTTAGCCATCCGTCTGCCAGTTCTTCGATTCCCCGGGGGTACCAGTTCTTGTCCTTCGAGACAAAGAACTCCTTCACCCCAGCTGCCACCTCCTCCTGGTTGTTGAAGTACCGCCCGCGAAGGAAGTGGGCCATGGACCGGAACAAGTAATAATCCGACTGGGCAAGGTCAGGACTATATGCTGGATATGGCATCAGTTCGATATCTTCAAGTTCCTGGAGTTTTCCCCTATAGTCGTTCGCGGGGTATGAGGCCGAGCATTGTGCTGCTGTAGGAGAGCGCGCTTTCTGTTCACCAGTGTCGAGTACTTCTTCTCAAAAACGGTATATATCCGCTCCAGCTGTTTAGAGTAGAGGTTGGCGTTGATGGTCTGATCATCTGGAACGAATTCGTAATGGATTATCCCCTAGCACTTCCACCAAACGCAGAGCATCACCCTGTGTTCGAAGCCCTCACGTTTGGCAACAGGTTCATTAAGCTGGCCCGGGCTCAACCACTGCCGTTGTGGGTTGAGATTACGGAAATAGACCCACTTTTCATTGCACGTAACAATTCTCTTGATGAAACGTACATCGCCCAGGTTTTCTAGGAGTTTCGTGCACACTTCCACTCGTCGGTTTGCTTCAGCTAGCGTCAGTTCGTGAGGGACAATGCGGCAGCTCCTGTAAATGTTGCCGAGGTCCTGAAAGTGACGAACTACGGTGGTCTGTGATATGCCCAGCTTGCCTGATAATTTCCGAGTGGTGGTTGTCGGGTCTGGCCCACGGCCTCCGAATCCACGGTTTGCGGCCTACCTGACCTTGGCTGATCGTCGAGGTTTCTGTCACTTGAGCGAAATTTCTTGAACCATCTGGTTGCGGTGCTGTGGTCCACGGAACCTTCCCCTTTCGCGTGGCAAATGTTTCGTGTTGCTTGAGCAGCGTTATGGCCGAGTTCAAACTCTTAAAGCAAAAGCTCCCTAATTAGTCGGTTGTGGCTGTTCACCTTTTAGGCGTCGCAACCTCAGTCAGACAGGACGACGACATGCAGTGCTGTTCACAGGAACGACTACCACTTTATATCCCTTTCAAATGACTGCCGTGCTCTACTTGGATGAGTTTAAACACGTGACATTGCAAATCACATGCGTTTATGTAAACATTGCAAAACTTTCGACTCACCCTCTGTGCATTTAAGCTTGAGGTCTTCCTCTTCAGGAAAGCTGGAGACAGACGCTTTTCGATTTTTCTCATAATGTGATTTGGACATGAGAAGACATCATTTCCACGGCATTTTTGTCTATAATTGCGCACTGGGAACAAAGGCAAGAGTTATAGTTAGAAGTCACACTCAAAATGACCGTGCTGAGCGAATGAGCCAGGAGATGGCCTTACGTGCGTGACGTCATCTCCCCAGCAGTTCTGAGGCTTTCTATTAGAGACGGTTTTGTCCTGGGCCACCCCCAATGAGGGCGCCACTGCGTTTGGGTTTTTCAACTTAAATTCAGGAAGCTGAAAATATCGAAGTTCGAATGCTTAAAGCAGGTTTGGTTGCTTAAATTCAGAGTGTTCTTTCCACACGTTGAAGACAACCATGTCCCAGAGTACAGGAAATGGGAAATTCTTACAAGGAAGATGACGGAAAAATTTGCTCATTGTTTTCAAGAGGGTATAATACTATAGTTTATAGCTTAGATGCGTAATTAATGGTGAAAATAAGAGAAGACTGACTACAAAATGACTTCACTTGTTTGTTTTGACTGAAGACCAGGAAAAAAGACACGTACCTGCCAAATTCATTTCACGACTTTTGAAAGAGAATCAGGAACGAAAGAGCTTTCCTCGTCCTTCTCTCTTGCTTGAGCACGTATAAATGGGTTGGAGGGTCATAAAAACATAATA
Organism: Macrothele yani; assembly: GCA_039090855.1. NCBI lineage: Eukaryota > Metazoa > Arthropoda > Arachnida > Araneae > Macrothelidae > Macrothele > Macrothele yani. The sequence goes on along the minus strand of CM077008.1, from coordinate 58,372,179 downwards.
AAATCTAATTATAGAAAAAAATTTGCAATTTTTTTCTTTTTCCGTAAAATTGATGAAATCTCAACTGAGGAAAACTTTGGTGATGCAGAAAGGAATAAAATGTTAATAAACAGATGTCGGTATTTACAAAATTTAAGTTTGAAATGCATAGTACGACCTCAAAGACCAAGAATTCCGTTTCCCAAAAGTAAAATAAAACTTCATATAAATTTCCAAAAAAGAGCTTTTACCATTTTGCGTTTTTTACGCTTTCCAACCATAGGTTGAAGAAGCGTATATGCTCCAGATTTTTCCGTCCGTCCGTCTGTCTGTTGGCACCATAACTCACGTAAAAATGGTTCGATTTGTGATGAAATTTTAGTATGTGGTATGTGACCACCTGGGAACAAACCCTATTGAAAATGGGACAAATGGGGTTTAAAGTCACGACATAGGAGCGGGATCCATTCCATTGCCCTTATGCCTCATAACTTGGGTACATATGGTTCGATTTCAATGAAACTTTAGTATGTGGTAGGGGACCGCCTGGGAACGAACCCTACTGAAAATGGGTGAATTGGGATCAAAGGTCAAGACATAGCAGCGGGATGCATTCCATTGCCCTTATGCGTCCTAACGTGCGTAAAAATGGTTCGATTTCGATGAAATTTTAGTATGTGGTAGGGGACCACCTGGAGAGGAACCCTATTGAAAATGGGACAAATGGGGTCAAAGGTCAGGACATAGGATCGGGATTCATTCCATCGCCCTTATCCCATACTATAAAGGTGGACGTCAAGTAATTTTGCTTCCTATATTTACAATGGAAAAACTTTTCTACACATTTCCTTCAAAATTAGTGTGTTCCCAAGGATGGAAATTTGAACATTGATTAAAATAACTTCATATTATAACTTGGAATACTTAACATTTTCTAAAACATAACCATAATTATATTAAAAAACAATAACGTTTCCTTTGGTGGTGTTGAAACCAGAAAAAAGATGGCGCGACCTGTACTTTGATGACGTCAGTAGACAAATTAATGTTGGATTGCATAATTATGGTTACGTTTTAGAAAATATTAAGTATTCCAAGTTATAAACTGAAGCTATTTTAATCGATGTTCAAATTTTCATCCTTGGGAACGCATTAATTGCGAAGAAAATGTGTACAGACGTTTTTCCATTGGAAGTATAGGAAGCAAAATTACTTGACGTCCACCTTAAAGAAGCAATTCTTGAATCTATGAACATTTTATCTTCAAAACGGCTCTAAGGATTTTGATAAAAGTCGTTAACCTACCGTTTTCTGGTACTAGAAATCGATTTAGCTTGATCTCGACTTTAGGAAAATTCGTTTAGTGGGTTAAATAACCACCCCGAATTACAATGTTTTCAGTGTCACGGCGTCGTTCCACTAATGTTACCCATGCTTAGAAATCTTATGACGTCACAAGCTCGCGATTGAAATGTTGGCGCGCGGTCACACCATCTGTCTCATTACGTCATGTGTTGTGTGTGGATCCTATTAAAGTTTTATGACGTCACATTCTTTCGAGCAGATGGTCGCGATTCCCTTCTGCCTCATTACGTCACGCGTTGTATGCGTATGCCCTTCCGCACGATAACTCAAGTAACAATCGTTCGATTTCGATGAAATTTTAGTATGTGGTTGGGTACCACCTGGGAAGGAACCCTAATGAAAGTGAACGAAATGGGGTCAAAGGTCAGGACATAGGAGCGGGATCCATTCCACTGCTCTTAGGCGTCATAACTAACGTAAAAAAGGTTCGATTTCGATGAAATTTTAGTATGTGGTAGGGGACCACCTGGGGACAAACCCTATTGAAAATGGGCGAAATGGGATCAAAGGTCAGGACATAGGAGCGGAATCCCTTCCATCGCTATTATGCGTCATAACTTATGTAAAAATGTTAGTATGTTGTAGGGGCCTGCCTGGGGACGAATCCTATTGAAAATGGGCGAAAGGTTAGGACACATAAGCGGGATCTATTCCATAGCCCTTATGCATCAGAACTTACGTAAAAATGCTTCGATTGCAACGAAATTTTATCATGTTATTTCGGAGGTATACTGAACCGGTTCTGTTGAATATCATCGAAATGGGATCAAAGGTCAGGACACAAGAGCGAGATTTATTCCACAGCCATTATCCTCATAACTTGAGTAATAACTTGAGTAATGATTTCTGGTATGTTGGAAAGTGTATTATAATCAATGCATTGCATGATTTTACTAACTTGTTCTTTATTGGTTCTGTGTATCTATGTTCTGATAGCAAGTAAGAGTTCTTGGCAGTTTCTGGAACTTTTCGCCGTTGGAATCAAATACACTCATCCCCGTATCCGCGATCAGTCCACTCATGGATACAGAAAATTCCTGAATCCACGACCATGTTTGAAAAATATGTCATAAACATGTCTCACAGCAGTCGCAAACATTGTTTCCACGCGCGGAGAAAAATGTTTGTTATTTCTAACTGCTCTGCGCCAACTGCGTTAAGTGCTAACACAGTGTCACGCGATTAGTCCCCTGCCAAACACCTGGTGAGAAAAGCAGCTCTCCAATGCGCACCCGCTTTGTGTTGCCACCTTCTGCTGCGATGTTTTTCGCTAGTGGTGTGCGCACTGTGTTCTCTGATACTCCACGTTTACTTTTAAGCGTTATATTTTACATTTGAAACTCTATTTTTTCCTTTATTATGTGTGCGTTATTATTTTATATAAGGTGGGTCATTTTATTTGCATAGCGCTATAACTATACCGAAGGCAAGAGCAGAAACATAAAGATTCCATTTTTTACGCTTTCCAACCGTAGGTTGAAGAAGCGTATATGCTCCAGCTTTGTCCGCCCGTCTGTCTGTCTGTCGGCACGATAAGTCGCGTAAAAATGGTTCGATTTCGATGAAATTTTAGTATGTAGTAGGTGACCACCTGGGGACAAACCCTATTGAATATGTACGAAAGGGGGTTAAAGGTCACGACATGGAGCGGGATCCATTCCATTGCCCTTATGCGTCACAACTTGCGTAAATATGTTTCGTTGTCGATGAAATTTGTATATGTGTTAGGGGACCACCTGGGAAGGAACCCTATTCAAAATGGGTGAAGTGGGGTTAAAGGTCAGGACATAGGAGCGGGATGCATTCCATTTCTCTTATGCGCCATTGTTGCAGCACCCGTGAGCGAGTGTGCACCTGTTCCCTGTATTGGAAATTGAGAAGTAATCGGAAAAGCGGAAAAGAAATGGGATTTAAAAAATTAATCAAATGAATGGGAGAGATTTTGGGGAGCTGGTGTAAGAATTATTAAAATAAGGATTTTATAAACTTCACGCTCTTCAGACGCTCTGCATTTCACAATTTAATTTTCCCCTTAGATTTTCTTCCGTGGATTCGCGCCTAGGAAGGTCAGGAAAGTACCGCTCTTTCCCCTTCACCCCCACCCCACCTCTCTCTCTCTCTCAGAGTCGAAGGGCTTCCAGCAGTCCGCTTGCTGTGGCATGGGACCGCGGGGCATCCTTTCCCTAACTGCTACGAGCCAGCAATATTGGGTAAGACAGAGTAATTCAAGTCAGAGAAATAGCGGGTAGACATTTTATTGGAGCTCGGCGCCAGTCGTCTTGAGATTTGATGCACCAAGTCTGGAAGAAAAGAATAGCTTGACGCCAGGCCAAGGAAAACTATAGCAGTTTTATGATAGGAAGATTTACGACCTCAGAGATCCGTAGGCAACGAAGTTCCTAGAATTTGAGGGCGGACACAGATTTTGGACGGGGCGAAGGATGGCAAGTCAGAGAAATGGCGGGAAACCCAGAGCAAATCAGATCGGGAAATGATAATTGTTTGACCAATCTGTAAATTGGTAGGAGGATCCGGGAAGAACAAATTTTTGGTAGGATAGGAAGAGGAGCGAGAGAATTAGGGGTTGGCATGAAAACTGCGAGAGAATGATGACAGAATTCAGAGAGAATTATATCAGTTGGCATAAGCACTTCAGGAAGAGAGGAGATAGCATAAAAACTTCGAGAGAATGATGACAGAATTCAGAGAGAATTAGGAGTTGGCATAAGAACTTCAGGAAGAGAGGAGATAGCATGAAAACTGCGAGAGAATGATGACAGAAGTCAGACAGTTGGCATAAGAACTTCAGGAAGAGAGGAGATAGCATGAAAACTTGAGAGAATGATATTCCAGCCCTCATCGTGGGATAGAAGGTAGGACAATTCCGACCTTAATGTTTCCTCTTGTTTACATAATTAGTATGTTGAACCGAAAATTAAAGAAGAGCATAGTAGACTAAGTTAAGGTTGAAAGTAAAACCAGCTCTAAATTAATGCTGAGAAAAGCAGGGCAGAAATAGACTAAGTTAAGGTTGAAAGTAAAACCAGCTCTAAACTAATGCTGAGAAAAGTAGGGCAGAAATAGAAGAAATGAAATGGTTGAGTAAAGTAAATACCATTGATCAGAGCAGGAAATTGTATAGTATAGGGAATCATTTTTAGTAAATTATGTTTCGAAATATTTCAGAATTATATTAAATGAAAATAAGAAATTAAAGTTAACCTTTAAATAAATAATTTTGCTAAAAGGGTCTTCAAACATTTTCATATGACTGAGTGTATATTTTTCTAGATTTCAAGTCTTCATCAGGCAAAATAAACATATTTTATTTTCACGTTATTATGAGTCGGCTACATTTCATTTGAGTGTACAATTTTGTAAAGTAAAAAAGGTTAATAACGATTGAGTGTTGGATGTGTGAATAAATGATTTGGAATGAATGTTCAGAAAAATCCTCCAGTGCAATACTGAGTAACTTACGCATCAGTGCTAGTAAACAAATCAAAATTTGTAAGTTAACGAATTATTCAAAAAGAAATGAAAAGCTAGACGATTACTTTAAAACATTGCGGCACTCAGCGGACCCCGATACACGGAACGTCGGCTGGGTGAAACACAACGCCCATCCTCGAATAGCGAGCCTGTGTTTTCTCTAATACTGGGAAAACATAGTTTTTGAGATTCGAGTGATTACCCTTATTACTAATAATGACACGTGGGCAATCCAAAAGCCCCCGGTAGCACCATAACTAGCGTAAATATGGTGCGATTTCGATGAAATTGCAGTATGTCGTAGGGGACCACCTGGGGACGAACTCTATTGTAAATGGACGCAATGGGGGTCAAAGGTCAGATAATAGGATCGGGATCCGTTCCATTGCCCTTATGCGTCATAACTTGCGTAAATATGTTTCGTTGTCGATGAAATTTTTGTATGTGGTAGGGGACCACCTGGGAAGGAACCCTATTCAAAATGGGTGAAGTGGGGTTAAAGGTCATGACATAGGAGCTGGATGCATTCCATTGCTCTTATGCGTCATAACTTGCGTAAATATGGTTCGATTTTGATGATATTGTAGTATGTCGTAGGGGACCACCTGGTGACGAACCCAATTGAAAATGGACGAAATGGGGTCAAAGGTAAGGACATAGGATCGGGATCCATTCCATCGCCCTTATCCCATACTATTAAAGGAGCACTTCTTGTATGTATGTAAATTTTATTTTGAAAACGGCTCTAAGGATTTTGATGAAAGTCGTTAACCTGCCATTTTCTGGAACTAGAAATCGATTTAGCTTGATCTCGACTTTAGGAAAATTCGTTTAGTGGGTTAAATAACCACCCCGAATTATAACGTTTTTAGTGTCATGGCGTCGTCTTATTAATATTACCCATGCTTAGAAATCGCATGACGTCACAATCTCGCGATTAAGAATGTTGGCAGGCGGTCACGCCATCTGTCTCATTACGTCACGCGTTGTGTGTGGATCCTATTAAAGTTTTATGACGTCACACTCTTTCGAGCAGATGGTCGCAATTCCCATCTGCCTCATTACGTCACACGTTGTATGCGTATGTCCGCCCGCGCGATAACTCGCGTAAGCATCGTTCGATTTTGATGAAATTTTAGTATGTGGTAGGGGAACACCTGGGAAGGAACCCTGATGAAAGTGAACGAAAAGGGGTCAAAGGTCAGGTCATAGGAGCGGAATCACTTCCATCGCCATTATGCGTCATAACTTACATAAAAACGCTTCGATTTGAATGAAATGTTAGTATCCCAGCAAAAACAGTATTGCTGGGCCAGCAGTGGGCCATTACTGGCAGCCAGCACTGCCAGCAATGGCCCAGCACTATGTTGCCGCTGCCGAACCGTCAATAAAATGTCCGGGAGGCCAACAGAAGGGCCAGCAGTTCAGGCCAACAGCTGGCCAACAGTTGGCACCCCATCAGTTGTCATATGCCACAACAGGGCCATCAGTGGTCCATCACAGGCAGTATCCCACAAGTGGCCCTTCAGTGGCCCTGCAAGTACTTGCCAAAAATGATGGCTAGCCTAATGTGGTCCGCTAGTGGCAGCCAGCAAACACGTGACCTAACTGGTGGCTTGCTGAATCTTGTCCGCCAATTTCCCAGTAGTAGCAATAATAAATAAAAAAAAAAAAAGCAAGGATAACCGCAGTTCCCTAAATCTACAATTTTTTTATCCTTACGAAGTTTCTGAATTAACGCACTGCGCTGGGGAAATTTTCTCGACAGGCCGGAAAAACGCCGTTTGCATCTGACTATAGACATGGAAGCCGCGCACGCTACCGACCGGACAAATTCACGACGCTCGAGTACGTGCTGGAAGCTATTTGTTTGGTATGCAATTTGTAATCGAATGCTTCCCTCTTTCATTTTATAATATTGCGAGGTATTTTTCATAAAAGTCAGTTTCACATAATTGATAAATTAATTTTTTCAACGTAACGATAGATTTTTTTTTTACCTTAAGGGAACTTCACTCATTTTCAAGGCGTGTACATACTTAGAGTCGCTTTCCAAAGTTTTGTACTGTCCTTGCCGTCTTGAAAAGAGATTGTTGAATAAATATATATTTACCCGGGTTCATGTCACATTCTGTTACATTTTTAACGTTATGTCTTTCCTTTCCGTTGTCCGAAGATACATTTGTTTTAAAGAGTAAAAGATATTTTATTTTACTTGTTATTTTTAGAAGCGAATTCCTCCTAGTCTTGTGTATTCAACCCATGGATGAGTACACCACATAGCGTTGCTTTTTTTTTCTTTCAAATAATTAATAAATTTTGTACGCGTATAATTCTTTTTTTTTTTTTTCAACAAACGCTATTTGAATGGTTTTCCAGGATATGTGTTTCAAGCGGTTTCAAATTTTTTCTTGTTATTCATCCACTCCATTCCATGAATTGTTATTCATGGGAATGGAGTGGGTGTATTTCATGGCTGTAATCTAGTATTTCACGGCTTAATCTGATATCTTCGTCGACGTAAAATTTCATTAGGAAATTAATTCTCCTCTCCACATATGGATTTTTTCTTAACATCCACTAAAATAACACGATGGCGATAGCGTCATCTTCAACTAACTGGTACCATGAGAGACACAGCAAGTGTTGCTTCTGCGCATGCGCAGTCCCGATGCTTCCACCTGCTGTTGGGGCTTGCATTGGTTGCCAGCAACGGGCCATTAGTGGCACTTTATTGGAGGCCCACAATTCACGGCGATGCTGCAGGGCCATCAATGGCTCGCCAACTGATAGCGCTGCCACCAACGGACCACTACCGGGCCGTGAGCGGCAGATTTGAGCCAGCAGTGACCCATCAATGCCAGCTGGTGGCCAGCAGTTTCCCAGCACTTGTGTTTTTGCTGGGATGTTGTAGGCGCCTGCCTGGGGACGAATCCTATTGAAAATCGGCGAAATTGGGTTCAAAGGTTAGGACACAGGAGCGGGATCTATTTCATAGTCCTTATGTATCAGAACTTATGTAAAAATGCTTCGATTGCGACAAAACTTTTTCATGTTATTTCGGAGGTATACTGAACCGGATCTGTTGAATATAATCGAAATGGGATCAAAGGTCAGGGCACAGGAGCGAGATTTATTCGACAGCCATTATCCTCATAACTTAAATAATTATTTCTGGTATGTTGGAAAGCGTATTATAATCAATGCATTGCATGATTTTACTAAATTGTTATATTACACTAGAGCAACAGACCAGTCCTCTCATGAATACAGACCATCCATGTATCCACGAGTGGACGTGTTCCACTGCACATAGCAATGACGTTTCCTACATAAAAAGTAGTATTTCAATCGGATTTTTAGGTTCGGATAAACAGTTTGTGACGACACTCGCTCTTTTCTATAGCTATTACTCATCATCGTCCCAATCCTGCGAGAGTCGTCACATAATTTTGTTTTGGTTCGTTTTTCAAAGTAGAATCACACACATCAAAGAAAAATAGAATCCAGGCTCTTTTTTAACAATAACCAAAAACTGACAGTTTATTTCGCTAAAATGGTGTGGCTTGGGATTTATCCAGGGCTGGTTAATGGAATGTTTCATTTGCCTTCGTTCCCGTCGGTGCTAACGACACTTCGAGCCGAACCTCGTGTTTTCCGTGAACCACCGCTGCAGCTACGCGACGTAACACCGATCGTTCTCCGGAGTGGTCTAAACAAATTGTCTCCGAAGTCAATACACAGACCTAACGGCTCTTCAAAATTCCAGTACCGTCTGTCTGGCTTCCACGAACAAAAGTAAAGTGTCCGTTCTTTCTTAAAACTTCAGAGAAACTCTCCCTACTATCGAATTTCCCGAGTTAATCTCCTCTGGGGCTTTCTGCCAACCCATAACTTGTCTTTCACTCGCCAACGTGCCCTGGAGATATTCCCCACCACACATGAGAGGTGCAATGCACTAAGCCCGTAGTAATTCACTTAATCGCGTGAGAATGTACGCAAGCATACATATTTACAAATATATTTTGACGTGGGGGCTAACAAATCTTTCACAGTTACAAATAAAAATACACATGGCTTCCCATAGCTACGGAACTGTGAATCATGTAAAACTAGAAAATATGGGGAACTATTCTTATTTTCTCCTTTTTCCCATGTTTAGAGACCGCCATGAGCAACTGTGAGAGTCATAACCAGTCGCCCGTCTTTAATTCATGGCCGCTGGTTCCGTGAACGGGGGAAGGGCATCGGGCATCGGGCAAACTTTCCACCCATGTTTCATTCGGGAGTAGAGCTGATACCAATCTCTGACGGATATTAACAGCCAGCAATATTATTTCCAATATCTGATCTCTGACATTTCCAATCTCTGACGAAATATTAATAGCCTGCAATTTAGACCACTCAGCAAAAATTCTTCTTTGTAGAAGATATGCGACGGGAAAAGAATATCCCAAATACGGTTGTCAGAAGCAGAAACAGCAAAGAAAACAGAACATACACTCACGGACAATGAAATTTGCGCACCTAGAAGAAAGCATGCTACAACCGCGAAACTTTGTAAATATATAGAGTGCGTGCTGGTATGCAAACGATCCACGTTTGGTATGAGTGCGCATGACCACACATCCTGTGGTGGCGCTACAAGCACGAACTAGTAGTCTTATAAACCGGCGTGTAGTCGATGCCCAATGAAAGCGAAAGCACCGGCCGACTCAAGCAAGAACACAGAATGACAAAAATGCCGGGTAGACGCCATAGACGTCGATTAACGCAACTTACGGACTTTGAGAGAGGCCGGATCATCGGGCTGAAAACCGCCCGGTGGTCACATAGCCCGCCACGTAGATCGTTCTGACCATACCGTCCGACTGTGTTGGGAGCAGTGGACACATGACGTCACTGCCACACGGCGGAGCGGCTCCGGAAGGACCAGGAGGACTACCGGTAGAGAGGCTCAACGGATCGTGTGCTGGGTACGAACGGATCCCATGGGAACCCAGTGCACTATACAGACAGGTGTAGCGGCTCCTGTGTCCACGAACCATTTCCCGAAGCCTCGTGGAAGGGAATCTGCGATCCCAGCAGCCCTTACGTGTGCTGCCATTAACACCGGAACATCGCCGTGTGCAGTGGTACCAGGCCAGAGTGACGAATAACACCACAGATTGGCGACGTGTTGTGTTTTGCGATGAGTGTCGCTTCGTTTTGGGGACAGATGATCATCGTGTCCGGGTGTGGAGGTCTCCGGGTCAACGGTACAATTCCAAAATCGCTATCGAACGCCACACCTCCCCCACTTCAGGCATTACGGCCTGGGGAGCCATTGCCTACGACAGCCGATCAGCTCTAGTAGTGGTACCTGGATCATCGATGGGCCAGCGGTATCTGGATGAGATCCTACGGCCTCATGTGCTCCCTTTCCTGACCGGGATTCCACGTACGGTATACCAGCAGGATAATGCCCACCCGCACACGGCTCGGGTCGTCCAGGGCTGGCTACGTCATGTCCAGACACTACCGTGGCCTGCCCGCTCCCCGCACATGTCCCCTATCGAGCATATGTAAGACCACTTGAAACGCCGGCTGTCACTATGCCGCACAATCCGGGATTTGGGGCACACCGTCCAACACGTGTGGGCCTGTCTGCCGCAGGACAACATTAGGCATCTGTTCGCTTCCATGCCGGACCGTATTGCAGCATGTATCGTCGCGCGAGGCGATGCGACGTGCTATTGAAGATGACCGGATTGCGTGCCACAGATCCCTCTGCAGCTCTGTTTTTGGCATCATGCGTATCATTCATCTGTATCATTACGTTCATAAAATTTCATTTCAATCCGATGCTTCCTTCTTGGTGCGCGAATTTCATTGTCCGTGAGTGTACATATATATCTCTGACAGGAACACAGTGCATTATTTGAAGTGGGCGCGTTCAGTCTTTACGTAGGTTGTTTTTGTTTTGTTTTTGCTTAAGGGTTCAACGACCACCGTGAGCAACTCAATGAGCTGTAAGCAGTCGCACATCCCTAATTTAGGGTAACTGCTTCCAGGGAAGGGAGAGAGCCAGTGCCATAAGACAAGCATAACATCCATGCGTCACCGAGATACTAAGTAGTAAATAGCATGCAGTGCATAACGACTTTTTGTTGATAGGATACTTAGGAGTGGTAACACAGTCGCAAATCTGAGTACAAATTTATGCTATCTAGCGGAGCAACTGTTCATTACGAAAAATTTGAAAACGTATGCAAAATATTTCTCATGCGAAAAAATGTCCGACGAGAAAAGAATTTTTCGAATCGGACTTTTAGAAGCAAGAAAGAAATAAAACATAGGCTTACGCTCTTAGTAAGAAAAACCATCGAATTTTTTGAGCAAAAAATGTGCCTAAAAATGTTTTTCGAAGAGAGTGGGGTATTTAACTAAAAAAAGGATTATTCTATCATGCTTTTAGAAGCGAAATACAGTTTCAAGTAGAATATCCGTTTACTCTCTCTATCGACAAAACTGCGCCTTGTGAAAAAACAAAAAACAAACAAAAAACACTCAAAATATTACTCGTAGAGGATGCTGTGCAACACAAATTGTAGTTTTGATATTGTACTTTTAGAAGCAGAGATAGAGAGGAAAGTAGAATATCTGTTTACGCCTCATTGCGGGAAAACTGTGAATTATTTACTGAGAAAAGTGTGCGCAAAAAAGTTTTCTGGTAGAAGATAACCGAAAGGAAAAAATAATTTTCCAGTAGGATTTTAATGACGACGGATGCATGCATACATTGATGTCATAAACGGAGGGCGCATATAGAATTTTTTTTCGGGGTGGGGGTGACGAAAAATGGAAGTTTCTAACATCCACCAGAGCGAATAAAAAGTTAATGAAAAATAGAATACAAAACTGAAGCATTTTTTCTAATGTAAGTTAACGCATTTTTATTAAATTAAAGCATGTTTTTCGGAGAGAGGCAAGGCCCCTTGGCACAACACGTAGTTTTTTTCTTCCGAAAGATATCTATAAAATGTTAATTCGCAACTTAAATTTTTTTATTTCTTTTTAGACGATAATTTTCTTTCTGCAACTTAATCAGAACGAATGCTACTTTGAGATTGCTGCTGAGTAGAAACACCCTGTTACCGAAAAGTTAACCAGTTCCATTTCAGAATCTATGATTGGCAAATGAAAAACAATGAAAAACGTAAGAAATCTGCCAATGGCTTTGATGTTTAAAGAGTTTTTCAGATATGTGCCCATGTGTATTCGGCAAATTTTTTTACCCTTAATCTTCCGTTGGCAGGAAAATTAATAAAAACAGAGTAAGTGCGAAGAATAAACGCTCACATGCTCTTGTAAAGAGCAAATCCCTGAGACGCATCAAATTCCGGTGTTCTCCTCCATATATTAATATTTTTAAACACTTTATTATTCAGTACTTGTTTTTTCTTCAGAAGGTTATGTCTCAGATGCATTACCGCTTAATGAAACTACTTTTTATTTCAAATATCACTTTTTAATTTGACATTTTTCGGATTTAATTCGAAATGGCGCAATCTTGCCTATGGATCTTGAATATGAAGCGTAAATAAATAAATAAGCAATGTTGCTTACGCATTTTAAAAGTTCAAAACAAAACTTAATTATTCATGGATGGAAGTGAAGTTTTTTCGTAATTTCATTGTACTGATGAGTGGGTTACTCAATCTTGCATATGAAGCATGCGCTTTTAATTCCGTTTGATCGTTAGCGCGAGGAGAATGATAGCGGTAACAGCAATTTACTGCTTGTGGAGTGCTTCCTTTTTCTCTAGAGAATACGGTTTCTCGCTTTTTACGACAAACGTAAGTTAAACCTCAAATGGTACGGTCTGAAAAGGCTCATAAAAACGGCGCTGATAAGAGATCGATTTACGAGGACTTCCCAACGCAGAGAATCCGTGACGTCAAATAAAATTCTGGAAGGTTTATATCATTTCCTTTGTTTAAAAAAACGAGAGCAACGAGCACACATAGAACACTGTGTGTGGGATTATTTTGAAGCGAGAGGTTTTATTGCTCACCGGACACCAATAGAGACCCGAGTCAAGATAAATATCGTTGTTGTGGTCAAAATTTACTGCAAATGGCCTGCACAACCTGCTATTCTTTATTTTTGGGTTATCAGCTCTGGAATCAACAGAATTCCTGAAAAAAAAGGAAGAAATAAGAAACATAAGATGGTTTCGCGGTGAGTTAAAACTGAACTACGTATAAAATATGAGTATCAGATCAAATGGGATGCTAAAAGGAGTTGCTATCAGCTAGTTAATCAGAACAACGATTGGAATCAGCGAAAGAGAAGTGGCTACGCTCTGTAGAAATTAATTGCGTTGAACAAGCACCGCAAAAAATAACAGTAAGAACTAAAGTATTAGTTGAAAGTGACATAGCTTTTGAAAAAAGTTCACCGACCCAGTGGTATAAGCTCTTATCGTTCGTCCGAATGCGTCAGGGCTCGACTCCCAGATGAAGCATGGGTGGTGAACCTGCCCAACGGCACCGGCTCTTTCTTCATTCCCTGCAACCAGGAGCCCCAAGCTAGAGACGGACGAATGCTTATTGCTTTTAGAGTTTCTCATGCTGGTCGTTAACCCCTTACCCTCCCACCACGAAAAGAACAAATTAATACAATCATATAATGCATTGATTGTGATAAGCTTTCCAACATACCAGAAATCATTACTCAAGTTATTACCCAAGTTATGAGGATAATGGCTGTGGTATAAATCTCGTTCCTGTGCCCAAACCTTTGACCCCATTTTGATGATATTCAACAGAACCGGTTCAGTACCTCCAGAACAACATACTAAAGTTTTGTCGCAATAGAAGCATTCTTAGTTAAGTTATGAGGATAATGGATGTGGAATAAATCTCGCTCTTGTGTGCTGACCTTTAACCCCATTTCGATGATATTAAACAGAACTGGTTCAGTACATCTCCGGAACAACATGACAAAGTTTTGTCGCAATCGAAGCATTCTTACGTAAGTTATGACGCATAAGAGCAATGGAATGGAACCAGCTCCTATGTCCTGATATTTGACCCCATTTCGGCCATTTTCAATACAGTTCGTCCCCAGGTGGTCCCCTAACACATATTAAAATTTCATCGAAATCGAACCATTTTTACGCAAATTATGACTCATAAGTGCAATGAAATGGATCCCGCTCCTATGTCCTGATCTTCGACCCCATTTCGTCTATTTTCAATAGGGTTCGTCCCCAGGTGGTCCCCTACCACATACTAAAATTTCATCGAAATCGAACAATTTTTACGCGTGTTATCGTGCGGACGGGCAAAGCTGGAGCATATAACCTACGTTTGGAAAGCGTAAACAAGGATTAATCTTGTTAAATTTGTAAAACTCCAGTTCACTATAGTGATTACACAGTTGTTGAAATCATATTCACTTAAGAGCCAAAACATTATGAGCAGCGCGTCTTTATGCAAATCGAAGAAACTGCAGGTAAACGACGGCGAGTGTGAAGGTCATGAAACGGTATAAGCATCTCCTGATACTGATCTCTGGTAATTAATGTTGCTCTTGTTCAGGTGGGAAAGACAGCGGACTTTAAGCGAGTTTGACAATGGCCGAATTGAAATCGCCAGACGACTGAGTCAGAGAACTTCCGAAATGTCAAAGGTTGTAAGGTACTCGCTGTCAGCAGTGGTTAGTACCTTCAAAATGTGGTCCGAGGAGGAAAAAACCACGAACCGCCGGCCAGGTGTGAGACGACCATTGCTCATCGATTCTAGAGGTGAGCAAAGGCTGTCCCGCATAATACGAGCCAACAGAAGAGATACTGTAGCGTAACTTGCCGGTAACTTGAATGCTGGTGGTGGGAATAATTTGTCATAAGACACAGTACATCAAATCCTGCTAAAAATGGGGCTACGTATCCGCAGGCTGCTCCGAGTGTTCATGTTAACCTCGGCTCACCGTCGAAAGCGCCTACACCGGGCACGCGAATATCAAAACTGGACCTTGAATGATTAGAAGAAGGTCGTCTGTCCGATGAATCTCATTTCCATTTTGATGTGGATGGCAGAGTACGTGCGAGTTTACCTGGCGAAGTGTTGGCCCCAGGATTCATTATGAGACGAAAACATGTTGGAATAGCAGATCCAATCTGCGGTGGGTCATCCACGTAATTTACAAGAGTTAACGGAACTGCTGGTAACGTATTAGTACCAGATACCACAAGAGACCTTTAGAAATCTTGTAACATCGATGTCTCGCCGGATAAGAGCTTTTTTTGGAGGCACGTGGAGGACCAACATCTTATTAGGCAGGAGGTCATGATGTTTTGGCTCTTTGGTGTAGAAAAGTCACAACAGCGGCAGCTCGCTCAGAAAAAATAATAGCTGAAATTCATGACAACATTTGATACTAATAGCTGATTGCCGCCCAAATGGCGCAGTGGTCTAAGCGATGGACTCTGGTCATTCGTCCGAAAGGGGTCCGGGTTCAAATCCCGTGAGGCATGGATGTTGTGTTTGTCTTACGGCACGGTCTCTCTCCCTTTCCTGGAACCAGTGACACTTAATTAGGGAAGGGCGACTGCTTATAGCCTATTGAGTTGCTCACGGTGGTCGTTAAACCTCCAATAAAAAAATCCCCAAAAAAACCCAGCTCATTTAACAATTTCTTAAATGTTAAATAAATTGAAAAATAGAAAGAAATTTTCTTACAGAAGGCGGTGAAATTCATTAAAATGTACATAAAAATAATTTTACTCTTTTACTAAATGCGTACGAAAAATTTCGCAAACGTTTATTTTATTCAGCAAAAATTATTCCTTACATTAAAAACAAGAAAGATGACACCAAATTTTCGGGGGTAATAAGCACGTCTTTTGAATCTGTTCTGACGCAAATTAAATTTATCAAAGCTATTCAAAGTCAATGGAACCGGTACGGAAAACAATAGTATCTGACGGAAGAAAGAAGTTTTTCAATCAGGTTTTTAATCCCTCAGATATTGCTGTAAACAGAATCATGAGCTTACGAACTCTTAGAAACAGAGATATCGACAAAAATAAGATGTGACTTTACGTCCCCTAGTGGGAAAACCATGCATTATTTTAGGAAGAAAGTATTCTCCAAAGGTTTATCCATATGTGCGGTGTCGGTCATAGAAAAAAAATTTAGTCGAGTTTTCAGGAGCCCAGATTTTTCTACAAATACATCAGAAGTAGAAATTAATACTTATGACCCCTAATGGCCAAACCTTTCTTTACCAAACATTGGAAATTATGTGAAAAATATTTTCCATCAGGTCTTGTAGCCGATACAGGAGCATATTTCAATTCGGAGTTTTAGGAGCAGAAATAACGCAGAAAACGCAATTCACATTTGTACCCACTGGCGGAAAGTGCATGATTTACTTGCAAATTTTTAATTTATAGGGAAAACATTTCGCACCGGAAACGCTATCCAACAAATAAGGAATTTTTCAAATCGGACTGCTACAAGTAGAAATATTGAAAATAAAAGGATATACATCTACGCCCCGTGGCGTAGAAACCATGCATTATTTCAAGAAGAAAATGTTCCTAAAAGGTTTATCGACATGAGTAGTATCGGCCAATAAACGACTTTTTTTTCAATCGAGGTTTTAGAAGCTCATGTTTTGCTGCAAATATATCAGAAGCGGAAATTAAGACTTACGCCACCTGGTGGCCAAACCATTTTTTACAAAAATTAGAAATTATGTGCAAAGGATTTTCCATCAGGAGCTGTATCCGGTGCAGAAAGAATTTTTTCAAATCGGAGATTTAGAAGCAGAGATATAGGGGGAAACGCAGTTTACCCTTACGCCCCTAGCGGAAAGTCTATGAATTACTTGAACATTTTGAAATTATATGAACCACATGTCACACTGGAAACACTATCCAACAATGAAGGAATTTTTCAAATCGGACTTCTAGAAGTAGAGATATTGACAAAAATAAGATATACATCTACGCCACCTGGCGTAGAAACCATGCAGTATTTTAAGAAGAAAATGTTTCTTAAAGGTTTGTCGACATGAGTAGTATCGGTCTACAAACGACGTTTTTTTCAGTCGAGAATTTAGAAAGTCATATTTTGTACTGCAAATACATCAGAAGCGGAAATTCAGATTTTCGTCCCCCTGGTGGCCAAACCATTTTTTCTTACAAAAATTAGAAATATGTGCAAACGACTTCCCATCAGGAGCTGAATCCGGTGCAGAAAGAATTTTTCAAATCGGAGATTTAAAAGCAGAGATATAGGGAGAAACGCAATTTACCTTTACGTCCCTTATCGGAAAGTCTATGAATTACTTGAAAATTTTGAAATTATATGAAAAGCATGTCATACGGAAAACATTATCCAACAAAGAAGGAATTTCAAATTTTTGGCAAAGAATACTTTGCCCACCAGGGGGCGTAAGTGTTAATTTTTGCTTCTGATGTATTTGCCATATAATCTGAGCTTCTAAAATATCGATTGAAAAAATTCTTTCGTGGATTAATGCCACTCACATCGATAAACATTTTCGGAATATTTCCTTCTTAAAATATTCCACAGCTTCTCCGCCAGAGGGCGTAGAGGTATATCTTGTTTTTGTCAATATCTCTACCTCTAGGAGTCCGATTTGGAAAATTCCTTCTTTGTTGGATAGTGCTTTCAGTGTGATATGTTTTTCATATAATTTCAAAACTTTCAAGTAAGGGCGTAGAGGTAAATTGCGTTTCCCCTATATCTCTGCTTCTAAATCTCCGATTTGAAAAATTCTTTCTGCACCGGTTACAGCTCCTGATGGGAAATCCTTTGCACGTAATTTCTAATTTTTGTAAAAAATGGTTTGGCCACCAGATGGCGAAAGTCTTAATTTCCGCTTCGGATGTATTTGAAGCAAAATATGAGCTTCTAAAATATCGATTGAAAAAAAGTCGTTTATTACTCATGTCGACAAACCTATTAGGAATATTTTCTTCTTGTAATAATGCATGGTTTCTACGCCAGGGGGCGTAGATGTATATCTTGTTTTTGTCAATATCTCTACTTCTAGGAGTCTGATTTGAAAAATTCCTTCTTTGTTGGATAGTGTTTCCGATGTGAAATGTTTTTCCTATAAATTCAAAATTTTCAAGTAAATCATAGACTTTCCGCTAGGGGGCGCAAAGGTAAATTGCGTTTTCTGCGTTATTTCTGCTTCTAAAATTCCGAATTGAAATATGCTTCCTGTATCGGCTACAAGACCTGATGGGAAATATTTTTCACATAATTTCTAATGTTTGGTAAAGAATGGTTTGGCCACCAGGGGACATAAGTATTAATTTCTGCTTCTGATGTATTTGTAGCAAAAAAGTTGGGCTCCCGAAAAATCAAGCTCATATTGAAAATACTTTTGAGAATACTTTCTTCCTAAAATAATGCATGGTTTTCCCACCTAGGGGCGTAGAGTCACATCTGATTTTTGTTCATATCTCTGTTTCTAAGAGTCCCATTTGAAAAATTTTTTCTGTGTTGGAGAGCGTTTCCAGTGCGAAATGTTTCTCATATAAATTCATGTTTTTCTTAACGCATAAGTCTGCAACCAGAGGGCGTAAGCTCACGATTCCGTTTACAGCAATATCTGAGGGATTAAAACCCCGATTGAAAAAACTTATTTCTTCCGTCAAATACTATTGTTTCCCATACCGGTTCCATTGACTTTGAATAGCTTTGATAAATTTAATTTGCGTCAGAACGGATTTTTTTCTCGAGGTTTAACGACCACCGTGAGCAACTCAATGGGCTATAAGCAGTCGCCCGTCCCTAATTTAGGGTCACTGGTTCCAGGGAAGGGAAAGAACCAGTGCCGTAAGACAAACACAACATCCATGCCTCACCGGGATTCGAACCCGGACCCCGTTTGGACGAATGATCAGAGGCCATCGCTTAGACCACTGCGCCAACAGAACGGATTCAAAAGACGTGCTTATTACACCCGAAAATTCGGTGTCATCTTTCTTGGTACTTTCTTGTACTAACGCAAGACAAGTTACCGTAATCGCAAAAAAATTAGACCGGATACATTGAGTTCCTCGAACATGATTACACAATTGTATCATAATATGACCACCCCCGGAATCACAGTGTACCCGCCTATGCGCGTCAGAGAGTACACGTGACAAGGTCAATCAGACGGAGGTATAAGCGGCCTGCCAGGACAGATGAGCCATAATGCGTAACGTGGCACAATTGGCAGAGATAGTGATTTAACGGACGTGCAAAGAGGAATGATCATCGGCTACCATGCCAAGGGTGGAAGCATCTCAGAAACAGCAGACTTCGCGGGCTGTTCGAGATGTGCTGTAGTAAGGGTGTACCAAGAATGGACCGCTGACACACTGATTTCCTCCCGACGTCATAACTATGGAGGCCCAAAAGCCATCGACCCCAGAAGAGAACGTCGCCTTCGTCGGCATTTAAAGGACAATCGACGCGCCACAGTGCAGTAATTCACCACGCAAATGAACTCTGGAGCATCGAGGTATGTGTCCCCGATAACAATAGAGCGAACCATTATTACGCAGGTGGTGGATATGACATCAGACACACGTGAACCAATACCCGGACACGCTTGTCGGTTAAGTACGGGTCGGCTGTGATAGTGTGCATGTCTGGGTATGTTTTCCTGGTATGACCTGGGACCGCTGGCACCACTAGATGGCTCCCTCAATGCCAATAGCTACCTATCCGTCCTCGCTGACCAGATGTAACCCTTCATGTTGGACGTGTACCCTGGTGATGGAACCCGTCATGCATCGCCTTAGCGATACGCGCCCTACCATGTCTGTAAGGCGATGCATGACGGGTTCCAGGAACACGACAGCGATGTCTCAGTTCTCCCATGGCCGGAGAAATCTCCCGACCTCAATCCCATAGTACACTTGTGGGACTACTTAAATTGAATGGTTCGACGTGCCGACCCACAACTACGTCATCTCCGGGACCTCCGTGCTCTGGTGTAGTCTGAATGGGCACGTGTGCCTCGGGCAACCTTCCATGGCCTCATTGCGTCCATGCCAAGCCGTCTCGCCGCTCACATCCGGGCCAAGTGTAGTTATTCCCATTATTAGGCAGGTGGTCATATTATTCTGGTACGACCGTGTATGATTTATAGCCTTAAAAACCAACAATGTGAACATGATTGTGGTTACAAATTTTGAAAATGTAAATCCGTTAATTTTTATAAATATGACATGGATATTAAGTCAGATAATATCCGAAAACTTCAAAATTTCGTCGTCCTGGAGCAGGAATAGAGCCCGCGTCTCCGGGATAGCGCCCGATATGATAACCACTACACCACCCAGAACGACCAAGCTTCAAGTTTCCGATTAATTTGAATGCAACCATCACAGGACTCGCTAGTCGAAGCAACCGGCATTTATGTTTATCGAATCTGGAGGTTAAGAATTCTATCCCGTTATTGCCGAGAGGAACAGATAAATATTATATTCAGTATCCATTCATGATTGTGGTTATTTACCTCCAAACCTCAATAATATCTGTGTGATTTATTGCTTCCAAAACTTCACAATTCCATGTAGTTTATTGCCTCCAAAACTTAATAACTATTATTGCTATCAAAGGAAATTTATATTTAGAAGTTTTGTGATACCTTGATGGGAAAAAATATGAGAAGTTACAAGTGGGAAAGCATTTGTTAAGGAAGAAAAGCAGGAACTTTTTTAAGGATAGGAACTTTTTTCTTCGGCAATATCCTAAGATGTGAGAATTCAGAATGCCACATTCAGAATGCCACAGTGCCACATGTTACATGCAATTAGTTCAAGGCACAGCTTGAATTGACATTCATGTTATATGCGATGTGGTATCTGCTGTCGAATATCATGAGATTCCATTCCACTGACAGTTCACCTAAAGATCCCGAACTTGATTCACTTAGCGAGTTTCATAAAACAAGCTTTTCTAATGTCATTTCACCCACATGGTAACCCTTTTGTGGTTTCCTCTTAAACTGAACTGAAAGGGAAAAATGAAGTTTTCAAGAAAAGATGGGCTGTCATATTAAATACAGAATTAAAGAGCAAAACGTTCATTACGTTCTAAGCAAATCGGCCAGAAATAACATCCCAATCTCTGAGATCAGCTGTAGTGTAATTTTAAGTAATATTACCCTCAAAAATGATTTTTAATCTTCCCGCATTTAAGCTAGCAAATTGAGTAATTGTAGATGACATCATACTTCGAGTTCTGGCGGAATGGTGTTTTCAAAACCCAGAACAGCGAATTATCTTCCACTCTAATGAAAAATGGTGTGTGTGTGTATGAAAAAGGGATGGGGAGGGGAGAGGGGAACTCTGGAATCGTATGGCCAGTGGGCTTCCGTGTAAATAAGCCCCTGGTTACCAGAGAATTTTGTTTAATGAAAGTATTGTCAAAGTATTTTCTTTTTCTGGAAGAAAAAGAAGGGATGAATTAGTGCACAAACCTTTTGCTTTCTCTTATTACCTGAAAGATAAATTATAAAAGATATTGCATTGCAAAAAATGTTTAAGCAAGTACTACAAAAACTAGCAGCTTCAAAGTTTAAAAAGAAAGAAAAGAATGGCAAGGAATCAAGTAACTTGTATGTTACATCGGAAAGAACAATACATTCGTAATACCAGCGACAAAAGTTTAAATTACAGAGATTATTAAACGGACGAAAGAGTAAATATTTTATCACTTCCTTTATTTTACATAGACTCTCTGAATACTGTCTGAAGTCATGCTCAATTTAGCCTAAAATTACCGTACTTTTATTACTGCATCTATGCGCGCTATCTATAATTCATGTTATATTCATTAAGCACTCATCGATTAGGCGATAAAGTTAAGGAATATTATCAGTTATTAACTCAGGTTTATATTTAATCCTCTTAAAAATTATTCTTAATCTCTATCAGCAGAAAATTGAGACAGAGAAAAATAAAAATAAAAAAAGGAAGGGAAAACGTTAATGTTGCTGATGATAAAGTTTAAGGAATCTGAAAAAGTGTGATGTTCTGTGTTCTACTAATGGCCGTTCAATTGAGCAATGTAGCTTGAGAATAGTTTATTTGACTCCTTGCATTTTATTGAACAAACCCTCCACCATCGATCTGTGATAATTTACGAGCTTGGTTAGTTAGAATAGTTTATTTGACTCCTTGCATTTTATTGAACAAACCCCTCCACCATCGATCTGTGATAATTTACGAGCTTGGTTAGTTGAAATACTTAACATTCTCAGTGTCGAGAACTGTTTCTATGTTGTTCCACTGAACTTCGAATACCATTTTTAGCTTATTTTAATTTAGTGACAGAGCTTTCCGCTCTAGCAGCTGTTACGTAAACAACTCCCAAATATTTCCGAGGTTATTGAAACCTCTGAAACAATGGGTAATATTTGTTATTATCAGATGCCTTATTTCGTTTTTAATCAGGCCATCTTTCATTTCCTGTATATCTTTTTGGAGAACTTTTCGAACTAAAAGCGACTTCTGGAGAAATTCCGGAGAAAGGTTATCATTTAAACGAAGCTTTAAGAGAAATTGCAAAATTGATTATTATTTTCTTCGGCAAGATCCTAAGATGTGAGAATTCAGAATTTTGAGCAACAACCTTCATGTTAATGAACAGAACTTTTATTTGATTTATAATGATATTAACATACATATACATGAAATACTTTAATTTTTAATGGCAGCTCTAGAACATTAAGACATCGAGTTGCCAGAAAGAAGATTAGTGCGAATTTCTTTCGGTTTTTGGTTCGCAAATTAAAATTCAGTTAACCACTCATTAGTCACAGTCTCAGTAGCTTCTTGCACTTCCATAAATCTTCCCCTAAAATTTCCTTACTTATAAGCAGCTTTATCGAATATTCAAGTTATTATTCAAATAAATTTTCATTCAGGAATTGAAGAACTTTCGACCCCAAATAGCTTTTTAGGAGAAAAATTCGTTCGTTTAGGCCCGGACCCATCTCGGGCGAATGGTCGGGAAATCTACCTCGAACCACTCGGCCACATAGGCTAGAGCCCGAACTTATGTCGGGCGCATAGTTCGAGTCCAGCGCCTCACACAGTTCGCCTACGAGGCGACCCAAATGGGTTTCTTGGTATATTTTTAATTTAATTACCACATGCAAGATGAAATCTTTTGATGCCATATACACTACCGAACACCATAAAGACTTGCAGCTGCATCGATGAGATTTATGTCGTAGCAACAACATGTTAAGAAAGAAAAGTGATCACAAATAAAGAAGAAAGTGAAGTGATTCAATGTTTATTTTACCTTTTAATACGTATTATAGTGTATAGAAGGCACATTTTAATAAGGCGTTGCAACTCCTCCAGCAGCAATACAAGCTTCCAATCTGGCATGCAATCGGTCGTACAAATTTTGGATATCACGCTTCGGGATGGCATTCCATACGCTTTCAACTTAGATGCGTAATTCAGAAATGGTCACTGTCTGCCGGGGTCAGCTGAAGAGTCTTTGTCCGATTCAGTCCCAGACATGCTCGATCGGAGACAAGTCCAGACAGCGTGCTGGCCAAGGCAGTTGATGTACAGCCTGAAGAGCACGTTGAGTTGCCCGGGCGGAGTGTGGGCTGGCGTTATCCTGTTGGAATATCGCCTCGGGAATTGCACTAAAAATGGCAGTACGAACTGCTGCACGATGTCGCTGATGTACGTACTGCTACTCAGTGTACCCCGTACAGACACCAAACTCGTACCAGAGTGATAGGTCATCGCTCCCCACACCATAATGCTCTGCGCGAGGCCTGTGTGTCGTTGGTGGAAGCATGATGGCAGAAGTCGCTCACCTTGTCGCCTTCGGACGCGTACACGACCGTCAGACGCCCCCAAGCAGAATCAGCTTTCATCACGGAAGACCACTGACAACGATTCTTCCTTCCAATGAACTTGTTCTTCACACCACTGCAAACGTGCTCAACGGTGGCCACGGGTCAGTGATAACCGTGCCAGCACGCGTGCCTGTAGTCCTGCTCCCAAGAAACGATTCCGTATCGTTCTGGCAGACACCCTTGGTATGACAGAGGATCAACTTTGTGACGCCGCAGTAGCCGTCCGCTCTGCCAACGCCGCCCTCCTGATAGCCCTATCCTCTCGTGCGTCCGTAACTCTGTGTTGCCAAGAATCATATCTGCGAGTGTGCAAATGCTCCTCTGACCACCGAACCTCTATCTTACCACGGCCGATACCTCTCGTCCCACTCGGTCCGCAATTTGACGGAAGGACCAATCTCCTTCCCGCAGATCCACTATACGGCCTCGCTCGAACTCCGATAACGAAACAAATGTTGCGCGCCTGCGTCCTCCAGGCATGGTAGCTTCTTCAGTGAGCACTGAACAACACGACACGAGACGAGTGACTTCGTTCAATAGAGATTTCCTATCTGAGGTTGAGATACCCGAACCCACAGCGCTCTGCGCCTTTTTTCAGGTGAAAAAGAAGAAGATAAGATATTTGGGAACAGATTTCCCTGATAGAACAGCATGAAAGAAAAGTACAGAAATATTAGAGCAAAAGGAGTATACGGTTTCCCGTTAAGTATTGAAGTTGTAAGCTACCCTACATACTTACCTGCAACAAATCAATCAAAGCAAGTCATCCCGCAGTCAACGCCCGGCCGCAGGGTATCGGGGAAAGGACAGGGAAAAGGGGTGCCTAAAAGAATAGAACCACACAAGAAAAATCCGACAGATAAACACCCAGTTTTCTCACAAAACCATGTGTTGCAAGGCACCTTAAACCACACATTTGTTGTTTGCTCAGTTCCCGTGTAGGAGTCGGCTTTTCACCTCGCTTCTCATGGGCTTCTCAGATAATTTTTTTTTTTTTTTCCACTGGCTGGAGGAAAGTTTGGTACTTTTTTTTTTTTTTTTAAACCATAGTACCTTGTTTCTGGGCCAGTCTCATATATGTGGACTGTAATATTTCTTTTTGCAAAACAAGTTCGGCCCCTAAAAGTGCCTTTTTTTTTTTTTCTAACAAGATTTCTTCACATGTGTGAAGTATTTTTGCAACACAGAGTACGGCCCTTAAAAGAGTCTTTTTTTTTTTTAACAAAAATTCTTCTTATGTGAAGAATACCCTCTGAACACTAGTCCCAATTATTGTTATTTTTTTTTTGGGTAGCTGTGAATTGGGTTCATTTCTGGAACTTTATTCAAGATAGCTTTTGGCCTTTTTTAACTGTCAGTTTCATTGACATTATATTTAATGGCCTCTCTGACTAGAGGATTAGGATGAATCTTAGCTTTTTCATAGTATCTTTTAGCTAAGTCATACATCGTGTAATGGATAGAATTAATATTTAGCATGCTTCGGATAGCATGGTTTTTTGCACGCTCTAGTCCTTAAATACGCGCTGCGTATATTTGCATGTTGTCGTCCGTCCGCAGTGACGTCATTATTTCATCCAATGACATTCCAACTTGAATCACAGTTTCTGCTGCCCTTAACAATTAACATATTATAATATGATGTTCCCACCGGCATTCCTACTGGGTGTTCTTTTTTTACTCTCCGGCAGTGTATTTTTTAAAGCACATGTTCTGATTTTTTTACGTGCTGATATTATACAACTTAGAGCTAGAATAATATCGCTGTATGGGAAGCTGACAGCAAAAAGAATATTACACCTTCATTGCTGTGGGATTAGCCTTTTAAAAGTTGGAACTCTTTGTAAGCTCTATTTACTTTTTGAAAATGCTCCCATCTTTTAACACTGTGACTGTACGGAACATATTCTCTGAGTGCGTAATGAATATAAATTACGCTCTTTTCTGTTTTCCGAATTCGGTCATAGATTACAGAATTTACGCCACTTCATCCTTAATAACGGAACTTGTTGGTCGAAATTTTCTTACTTTCAATGGTTTCCATTTTTTACAGTTAACAGACTTTTAGCACTTTTCCCAGAGACTCGAACAAAGCCAAGGAAACACTCGTTTGTTCTCAGCCCTATTTGTGATTCATTCGCACCGCAGTCAATTGTAATGTAACTGAACGTCTGACTGCGTTGATCTGTCTTTACATAGCGTTAACATTACAACGAAAACTTCAATCGCAGTTTACCATCGAGCAAATTCGCATTGATATGAAAATGTCCCGTTAACTATTCCTACAGTACATCTGCATTCAACAAGGACGCTGTGTACTAAAGTTAGCACATTTTGGTATTAATATTTCGTTATTAAATCCCTCGATAGATTAAAAGCATTTACGTTAAAAGCGGTCGATGGCGAAAATTTCTCGATAATGCTTTAATAAGGAATAAATTAACAACTTGTCCAATAGCTGTAGGACAAATGTCTGAGATATTTCTGTAAATAATTGCATATTAGATTTCCTAATAAATCTTATCAAGCTTTGCTTGCCGGTCTATCAGTAAGACACTATGCATAAGACATGGACAATAAGACTCATATATGATAGATTTTCTTCATAACATTATAGGTACTTTTGGTTGCCTCTAAGAAACATTCTAAGTTTTACAGTATTTTTCTACGTAGCCAACATGCTCTAATATTAAAACCGATATCTACTTAAAAGTTTCCAAATTTCTAAATTCGATTAGGCACTTTTAATTTCATGGAGATGCAGAGATCAATGTAACCTATAGCAAGTTCAGTAAATAAATACTTTTTTCTTCATCGGACACACCGTTGTACCATGGGATATACAGTACAACGCTTGTAAACGTTTTTCATTTGAGCTCCTGCATTCCCGACCAAGATAAAATATGGCTTTGATTTTGTG
Organism: Macrothele yani; assembly: GCA_039090855.1. Lineage (NCBI taxonomy): Eukaryota > Metazoa > Arthropoda > Arachnida > Araneae > Macrothelidae > Macrothele > Macrothele yani. The sequence continues at coordinate 58,345,505 of CM077008.1, read as the reverse complement.
TTTTTCAACATTGCTGTAAAAAATTCTAAATAAGATGTTTTAAGATGCACGTATTGGAACGGAATCAGCTTTAGAGTGTGAACCGAATTTTCTTTCTTTCTTTCTTCTTCTTCTTTTTTTTTTTTTTTTTTTTTTTTGGAGAAATCAGACTTTGTTTAATCAATTGTACAGGAAGATAATATACAGAACAACTGATTATGGCGCAATTTAGTCTTCATTTTGCGAGATAAAATGCATTTTTGCTCTCTTTTAATCTAGTAACAAACAGTGCTCTCTTAACTAGACTAAGCCGGCCCTACTCGAGTTCGGGATGTTTCTTTTACATGATGAACAAGAAAGATGACACCGAGTTTTCGGGGGTAATAAGCGCGTCTTTTGAATCCGTTCTGACGCAAATTAAATTTATCAAAGCTATTCAAAGTCAATGGAACCGGTATGGAAAACAATAGTATCTGACGAAAGAAAGAAGTTTTTCAATCGGGTTTTTAATCCCTCAGATACTGCTGTAAACGGAATCGTGAGCTTACGCCCTTTGGTTGCAGACTTGTGAGTTAAGAAAAACATGAATTTATATGAGAAACATTTCGCACCGGAAACGCTCTCCAACATTGAAAGAATTTTTCAAATCGGACTCATAGAAACAGAGATATCGACAAAAATAAGACGTGACTTTACGTCCCCTGGTGGAAAAACCATGCATTATTTTAGGAACAAAGTATTCTCAAAAGGTTTTCCCATATGAGCGGTGTCGGTACTAGAAAACAAAATTTAGTCGAGTTTTCAGGAGCCCAGATTTTGCTACAAATACATCAGAAGCAGAAATTAATACTTATGCCTCCTGGTGGCCAAACCATACTTTACCAAACATTAGAAATTATGTGAAAAATATATTTTCCATCAGGTCTTGTATGCGAAACAGGAAGAATTTTTCAAATCGGAGTTTTAGAAGCAGAAATAACGCAGAAAACGCAATTCACATTTGTGCCCCCTAACAGAAAGTCTATGTTTTACTTGAAAATTTTGAATTTATAGGAAAACCATTTCGCATCGGAAACACTATCCAACAAAGAAGGAAGTTTTCAAATCGGACTCGTAGAGGCACAGATATTGACAAAAATAAGATATACATCTACGCCACCTGGCGTAGAAAAAATGCATTATGTCAAGAAGAAAATTTTCCTAAAAGGTTTGTCGACATGAGTAATATCGGTCAACAAACGACTTTTTTCAATCGAGATTTTAGAAGCTCATATTTTGCTGCAAATACATCAGAAGCGGAAATTAAGAATTACGCAACCTGGGGGCCAAACCAATTTTTACAAAAATTAAAAATTATGTGCAAAGGATTTCCCATCAGGAGCTGTATCCGGTGCAGAAAGAATTTTTCAAATCGGAGATTTAGAAGCAGAGATATATACGGGGAAAACCAATTTACATTTACACCCCCTATCGGAAAGTCTACGAATTAATTGAAAATTTTGAAATTATATGAAAATCATGTCACACTGGAAACACTATCCAACAAAGAAGGAATTTTTCAAATCGGACTCGTAGAGGCACAGATATTGACAAAAATAAGATATACATCTACGCCCTCTGGCGTAGAAACAATGCATTATTTTAAGAAGAAAATGTTTCTAAAAGGTTTGTTGACATGAGTACTATCGGTCTACAAACGATGATTTTTTTCAATCGAGATTTTAGAAGCTCATATTTTGCTGCAAATACATCAGAAGCGGAAATTAAGTCTTACGCCATCTGGTGGCCAAACAATTTTTTAGAAAAATTAAAAATTATGTGCAAAGGATTTCCCATCAAGAGCTGTATCCGGTGCAGAAAGAAGTTTTGAAATCGGAGATTTAGAAGCAGAGATATAGGGGGAAACGCAATTTACCTATACGCCCCCAAGCGAAAAGTCTAGAATTACTTGAACATTTTGAAATTATATCAAAAACATGTCACACTGGAAATACTATCCAACCAAGAAGGACTTTTTCAAATCGGACTCCTAGAAGTAGAAATATTGACAAAAATAGAATATACATCTACACCCCCTGGCGGAGAAGCTGTGGAATAATTTAAGGAGAAAATTTTCCGAAATTGTTTATCGATGTGAGTGGCATCAGTTCAGGAAATAATTTTTTCAATCGATATTTTAGAAGCTCAGATTTTTTGGCAAATACATCAGACGCAAAAGTTAACGCTTACGCCCCCTGGTGGCTAAAATATTCTTTACCAAAAATTTGAAATTACATGCAAAAGATTTTCCATCAGGAGATGTATCCGCTGAAGAAATTTTTTCAAATCGGAGTTTTAGAAGAAGAGTTATCGGGAAAAATGTAATTTACTTTTACGCCCCCTAGCGGAAAATTTATGCATAATTCGAAAAAGTAACTATATCTAAAACACTCTTTGACATAAGTGGAAACGAAAGATAAAATAATTTTTTCAATCGGATGTTTAGAAGCAAATATGTGGAATAAAACGTGTTTTTGAATTCGACATCATCTGCAGTTATGCCCCCTAGCGGCGAAATTGTACATCGTAAAAAAAAAAAACGAAATAAAGGATCATCATTCGCAGATTACAAGCTTCCCAATGCAAAAAGAATTTTTCAAATCGGACTAATAGTTGCAGGGATATGGTGGGTACAGACGGACGGACGGACAAACCGGTAACATAAGGACGATCTTTTTTTACAAAAGACGTGCTAAAAAGAAAGTCCTGCTCGGCCCATAGGATGGTCAAGCTCGGGATTTACGGACCGGGGAAAGCTTATGTATACCTCTTCTCTGCCATGTTTCACTAATTGCAGGAACGTTTTGCTGACGATTGAAAGCTCGGTTCTCCCTCTCTCTCCAGGAGTAAACTCCTTATATAGAAATTTATTAACTTCAATAAAACTTTGAAGCTACACCAACCCTAGCAAGCTGAATTTCTTGGAAGAACTTTGCGGATGTAAGTGATTCTGAAGAACAGCTGAACAATAATAGAAATCTCAGGTGATGACGTACATGCCAGATATCACTCATACGAGTAAACACCCAGAAATGGCAAGTGTGTAATTTAAATTCACAATATTTAATTAAATTCGTTTTTGCGATAGAATTTTCTTACCCCGGAACCAAAAAGAATAAATAAATAAATAAATAAGTAAACAAATATTCAAAATTTATTCACTCAAGGTTCAAAAGAAAGGTGATATGAAACAACTCTACGTATAAAATTATCTTGTGTCAGACAAATGGTTCAAAACTTTTATTTAAGATAATCCATAATTGCAGACATCTTGAGATAACGTTAAGACTAGAGATTTTGTGTTTGTCTTTCGGCACTGGCTCTCACTATGTTACTTTTTCAACACTAGTTATCTGTGTACATTTTTTTTTGATTGGAGGTTTAACGACCACCGTGAGCAACTCAATGGGCTATGAGCAGTCGCCCGTCCCTAATTTAGGGTCACTGGTTCCAGGGAAGGGAGAGAGCCAGTGCCGTAAGACAAACACAACATCCATGCGTGACCGGGATTCGAACCCGGACCCCGTTCGGACGAATGATCAGAGGCCAGCGCCTTAGACCACTGCGCCACCGGGGCGGCGTGTACATTAGTCATTTAGCATACTGTAAAACCCATGTTTGATGTGTAATTGTGTTACTTGATCAACACTGGTCTCTCTGTGTAGATTGATCATTTGGCATGCTGCCAACCATGTATGATTTGTACTTGTTGCTGTGTAATTGCTGTTTGCTATTTATTTCTGCCTGTATATCTTTGTACCACCAGGTCCAATAAATCATTAAAAAAAAGCCCTCCAACCAAAAAAAAAAAAAAAAAAAAGTCGATTAGAGAACTACGAAGCGTATAACGACCCCCCAGCGACACAGTGGTCTAAAAGCTGTCTTGTGACCTTTCGACCGAGATAGGTCCGGGTTTGAATGCCAGTGAGACATGAATGTTGTGTTTGCCTAACGGCACTGGTTCTGTCCCTTCCCTGGAACCAGCGTCCATAACTTAGGGACTGGTGACTGCTTAAATGCTTATGGCCCATCGAGTTGCTCACGGTGGTCTTAAACCTAAAAAAACAGAATGATCGGAAGCCGAACTGTTGTTCAACGTTAGCCTAGCAGAATTACAAAGTTTCATGAATTTCGTTCACTACTAATTAAATGGTTTTGCTTAGGGACGGGCGACTGCTTATAGCCCAATGAGTTGCTCATGGTGGTCGTTAAACCATAAAAAAAATGATTTTGCAGCGTAGTGTTAGCATTTTTTCCAACGAAGCATATCACCTGGAACCTGTATTTCACTGTCGGTGAGAAAACTGTCTGTTTTTTTCTTTGATTGAATGTTTAACGACCACCACGAGCAACTCGATGGACTATAAGCAGTCGCGCATCCGTAATTTAGGGCCACTGGTTCCAGGGAAGGGTGAGAACCAGTGCCGTAAGACAAACACAATATCCATGCGTCACCGGTATTCGAACTTGGACCCATCTGTGACGAATGGTCAGAAGTCAGCGCTTTGACCACTGCGCCACGGGAGCGGCTAAAGCCGTCTATTGACATTCGTTAGACGGTTAGTTGTTATCTTCCGGAAATCACATAAATCTCGAGTTGCACTCAGTTGGTAGGTCGAAAGACTAAAGCAGGAGCCGACTGGTAAAGGAACTGCAAGCTCACAAATTTCTTGTTGGAAGGATGAAATCATAAAGGCAAGTCTAGCAAAGTAAAAGGCCGTAAATAAATAAAGTTATCTTGTGATCGCTTGATATAACTTCAGTTTTTGAAATTCCTAATACTAAGAATCCTGTACCACCATTCTTGCTATTGTTTTATAAACCTATCCCCGCAATTTGAAGATATACGTACCTGTAAAGTCCATAGTGTGGAATACATTGATGAAATACTGTTGTTCTGCAGCAGTGTTTTGATCAAAATTCTACGACATAAACACTTCTGTATAAATTTCTTTACACAGATGTACGTGTGTGTATTGCATAGAAAACGCGATGTATTTTAATTTTGGTTACTTACTCAATCGTAAACTGAAAATATTTGTGAAAACTCTCTGCATCAGGGAAATGCACTCACGGACAATAAAATTTGCGCACCTAGAAGAAATCATGCTACAACAGCGAAACTTTGCAAATAGCTAGAGTGTGTGCAGGTATGCAAATTATCCACGTTTGGTGAGAGTGCGCATGACCGCACACCCTGTGGTGGCCCTGCAAACACTAACCGGCAGCCTTATAAACCGGCGTGTAGTCGATGCCCCATGAAAGCGAAAAGCACCGGCCGACGCAAGCAAGAGTACAGGGTGAGAAGGATGCCGGGTAGACGCCAGAAACGTCGATTTACGCAACTTACGGACTTTGAGAGAGGCCTGATCATCGAGCTGAAAAGCACACGGTGGTCGGAGCGCGATATAGCCCGCCACACGGATCGTTCTGACCATACCGTCCGACTGTGTTGGAAGCAGTGGACACGTGACGGCACTGCCACATGGCGGAGTGGCTCTGGACTGACCAGGAGGACCACCGGTGGAGGGGATCGACGAATCGTGCGCCTGGCATGAACTGATCTCACGGGGACCCGGTCCACTATAGAGGCAGATGTAGAGGCTCCTGTGTGCCCACGAAACATTTCCCGACGCCTCGCGGAAACGAATCTGCAATCGAAGTGCTCCTTACGTGTGCTGCCATTAACACCGGAACATCGCCGGCTCCGTGTGCAGTGGTGCCAGCACAGAAAGACGTGGAACGCTACAGACTGGCTACGCGTGGTGTTTAGCGATGAGTGCCGCTTCGCCATAATCTACAATAACCGATAATCGTGTCCAGGTGTGGAGGTCCCCAGAGTAACGGCACAATCCGAACCTCGCTATCGTGCGCTACACCTCCCCCACTGCCGGCATTATGGTGTGGGGAGCTATAATCTACAATAGCCGATCAGCTCTAGTAGTGTACGTGGATCATTGATGGGCCAGCGATATATGGATGAGATCTTACTGCCCCATGTGCTCCCATTCCTGGCCGGGATTCCAGGTGCACTGTATCAGCAGGATAATGCCCACCCGCACACGGCTCGGGTTGCCCAGGATTGCCTACGTCATGTCCAGACACTTCCATGATCTGCCCGCTCCCCGGACATGCCCCTTATCGAGCATGTGTAGGACCAATTGAAACGCCAGCTGCCCCCGTACCGCACTATCCGGGATTTGGTGCACACCGCTTAACACGTGAGGGCCAGTCTGCCGCAGGACAACATCAGGTGTCTGCTCGCCTTCATGCTGGACCGTATTGCGGCATGTATCGCCACACGACGCGGTGTGACGCGCTATTGAAGATGACCGGACTGCGTGCCACAAATCTCTCTGTAATTGTCCTGCAGCTCTGTTTTTGCAGTCATGAGTACCATTCATCTGTATCATTACGTACATAAAATTTCAGTTCCATCCGCTGCTTCCTTCTTGGTGCGCAAACTTCATTGTCCGTGAGTGTACATATGTCTCCTGAATGTGATTATTGTTCCGACAACTGTCACTTACAAATAATAAATATAACATAAAATGAATCAACGCAGACTATGTATACTGTCCTACTGTTAAGTCTGACGTCAATTTACGTCACTTTTGTATTTTGTATTTTATTATTATTTTGTACTACATGCGGCTGAGTGGCATCGGCAAAGAAGAAGTTGTTTTGGTTCTGGTCTTCTAGGCACTGTAGTTCTGGTTGAGCAAAGAAACGAGGAAGTGTGGCGCCAGTGAAAAACGAACTTGTTTGGAGTTGTGATAACAGATGAAGGTTGTTTACGAATAAATATTTTGTGCTCTAGATCTCTCGAAACCTGTTTTAGTTTATGGATATTTTTACGGCTTGTGTAAGCAACATGTGACGTCCGCTAACACGACTTTAGAGGCAATCGGATTTGGATACCTTTCATCGCATGAAGGACTTCGTTCTGGAAAAGTACAGTAAAAAGTAAATTAAGAAAGTTCCTATTTCAAGTTCCAAATAAGTTTGAATTTGGATGAAAATGGAGTCGCTTAAGTTAAAAAGGAAAACTTTGCGACTGTCATTCAGCAAAACTGCGAATTTTATTGAAGAGGAATTAATTAAAGATTAGCTTAATTTCGAAAGAATTCGTTTGTTGCAGTGTCAGATGAATGGATAGATTAAGTGACATGCAACAACGGATTAGTGACTTACTGCTAGAAACCATTGTCTCTGAAGAAGTGTTTGAAATTGATTTTCAAGAGGCTGAAAATTATCGAAAAAGATATCTCGAATGTAAAGTAAAAATATTACAAGGCCAGATGGTTTCAAGTATACCTGTAGAAAATGATAATATAAGAAATGGGGCTTCTTGGTATAAATTACCTAAGATTGAGTTCAAAAAATTTACAGGTGATCTGCATCATTGGCTTGGGTTCTGGAGTCAGTTTTCTAGGATACATGAAGACACTAGCTTAGCTCCAGAAGACAAATTTCAATATCTAATACAGGCTACCTAGGAAGGATCGAAAGCTAAAGAGGTAGTACAGAGTTTCCCTCCAACGGATAAATATTATCCAAAGGTGATAGAAAGTTTGAGGGACAGATTCGGACAAGAGGATTTGTTAGTGGAAGTGTATACACTGAAGTGCCAGAAAAACTGGTACACCAGTCTAATACTTGGTAGGTCCCCCACGGGAGCGCAGGACTGCAGAAATACGAGGTGGCATGGACTCCAATAGCTTCTGGAAATTAGCTGTAGGCAATGCACACCATACTTCCTGCAGAGCGTTCCACGATTCGGGTGTATTCCGAGGTCTTGGATTCCTGTTTTTGATAGCGCGTTGCATGGCATCCCAAATGTATTCTATCACGTTCAGATCGGGGATTTAGGTGTGAATGGCAACACCCCAAACTCAGATGAATGTTCCTCTAACCATAATGTGGCGCCCCAAAACTTGTGTGGAGGTGCATTTTCCTGTTGGAACAAGCCCAACCAATGAGCATGAATGCAGGACATGAACGGGTGTACCTCGTCAGAAAGGATGCGCACATAGCGTTGGCCGGTCACAGACGTTTGTAGACGTACCAGGGGTCCCAGTGAAGTCCAGTTAAACACACTCCATGCCACAACGGAGCCCCCCCACCAGCCGGTACAGTTCCCTGTTGACAAGCGGGATCCATGGCTTCATGGGGCTTGCGCCACACACGAATCCTTCCATCTGCCCGATGCAGTTGGTAACGCGACTCGTCAAACCAGGCTACTTGTTTCCAGTAATCAAGTGTCCAGTGGCGGTGTTGCCGTGCCCAAGCGAAGCGCATAGCTCTATGTCGTGCATCCATCAAAGGGACTCGAGTTGGGCGTCGGCTCCCAAAGCCCATATCGTGCAGGTTACGTTGCACAATCCGGACGCTGTTGCTTGTTGAGGCTCCAGCATTGAATTCCGATGATACCTGCGAGAGTGTTGCACGCCTGTCGCGTGAAACGATTCTTGACAGCCGACGTTGGTCACTTTCACCCAATGTCTTTTTACGGCCACACTGGTATCGTAGGTTGGAGGTTTTACCGGAATTCGAATTCTTGTAGTCACGGTACACCCTTGCAATGGCCGTCCGGGAAAATCCGAACTTCGTTTCTACCTCCGAAATACTATGGCCCATCTCACGAGCGCCAACTATGACACCGCGTTGAAAATCGCTTAAATCGTCATTACTTGTCATTCTCATGCCAAAACCAGCGCTGATAGCTGGCAGGGATGTCTATCGCTTTATATACGCACTAGCGGACGCAACCGAGTTCGCACATAGGTGACGTTGCTATGTATTTTGCATAAGCTCGTCTGTACCAGTTTTTCTGGCACTTCAGTGTATAAGGGAGTTGTTAAGATTGGTAATGAAGAATGTTACAAAGCCGTCACCTGTAAATGCTGTTTATGATAAATTAGAATCAGCATTAAGAGCTTTAGTATCTTTGGGTATTACTGCTGAGAAATGTGCTCCATTATTATATCCACTTGTAGAAAACAGTTTGTCCGAAGATGTCTTGCGAACCTATAGAAGGAGTGTTGATACTCATCTTACGACTACTGGCTGATTAGAGAAGCTTACGATTTTTCTTAAAAATGAAGTTGCTGCGGAACAAAGAATCTCCTTAGCAATGGAAGGTTTCGGACTAGGGAAGAGAGAAGGTCAGATTCGAAATCAGAAATCTCAGAAAATTGAAGAAGTGACAACAGCGGCTGATCTGTTACTACATAGTGAAGTTAAATCAACTTGTCTTTTCTGTTCAAAGAGTCACTCCAGTTCGTATTGTTTTGGTGCAAAGAATATGTCATCTGAGGAAAAACAAAAAAATTTGAAAGCAAAGAATATGTCATCTGAGGAAAAACAAAAAAAAAATTTGAAAGCAAAGAGAGCTTGTTTTTCGTGTCTGAGAGTTGGTCACAATGCCAAGAGATGTAGGGTTAGACTTAAATGTATTATTTGTGGCAGACACCATGTTGTGTTGATGTGTCTCACATTAATATAGAGAGTGGTGGAAAATAAAAAACATGCTCGCAAAGTGATGGAGCAGACTTCTACTTCTCTGTCAAGTCTTACCAAAGGCCCTATAGTATTTATGCAAACACTAAAAGTGAAAGTGAGAGTGTCAGATAAATTTCTATTTGTGAGAGTTTTGGTAGACATCAGACCTCAAAGATCATATATACGAAGAGAAATCGTTACTAAATTAGGCTGTGTTCCTATACGACAAGAAACCATTGTACGTTCGCTGTTTGGCGGAAAAAGACAGATGAAAAGAAACACTTGTGTTACAGAGTGCAACTAGAGAGTGCAGAGGAAGGTTATCTTCATGATTTCGAAGTTCTAGAACAGTACATTATCTGTGATAATGTTTCTTCAATTAAGGGAGGTCCTTGGATGGATGAATTGAAACATTCAAATATTTTGGTTACGGATACGGAGGAGAGTCCAGGATCTATAGCGATATTGATTGGGGCTGACATTGCTGCAGAGATTTTAACTAGAAAACAAAGGAATTTATCTTGTGGAATTCTGGCCATTCAAACACGACTTGGTTGGACTTTAATTGGCAAGGTTCAATCGAAAGAGGATGATAATTTGGCCACGACTGTAATTTCCTTGTTTGTACGAGAAGCCTTAGTCACTGAGCTTTGGAGCCTTGATGCATTGGGCATTACTGATTCAGCCATAAGAAAATCCAAGGAAGAGTTGGATCTTCTAGTGAATTTGAATTTTCAGGAGTCAGTAATTGTCAATGAGGAGGGTCGCTATGAGGTTGCATTGCCATGAATAGAAAAAACATTTTGTACGACCTTCTAATAAAGACTTAGCGCTGCAGAGATTGGAAAAGTCTAAAAACAAATTACACTGCCAGAATTTGTATTCTACATATAATAATACATTATTAGAATGGCCGTCTTTAGGTATATTTGAAGAAGTGCCACCACAGGAAATTTATGAACATGACCATTATTTACCATATAGACCTGTTATAAAACAACATGTCACCACTAAAATAAGGCTCGTATTTGATGCATCAGCACGAGAAAAGTCTTCTCCATCTTTGAACAAATGTCTCAATTGCGGAGCTAACCTTATTGAACCTATTCCTAACCTTCTCCTGAGATTTAGAGAAAAAATATGGTGTGTCTGCAGATATTGAGAAGGCATTTTTACAAATTAGTGTTAGAACAGTGGACCGAGATTTTTTGCGTTTCTTGTGGCAGGGGGAGGATGGAAGATTAGCAGTTTTTTGTCATACCAGAGTGGTGTTTTGTGTCGTCAGTAGTCCTTTTCTTCTAGGAGCTGTCCTTGAATATCATATACGTAAAGGTGTCAAAGAGCACCAGCATACAGAAGCTCTGATGGATCGCCTTCGACAAAGTTTCTATGTTGATAAACTAGTTATAAGTGTCGACACTGAGTTAGAAATCGGACAGTTTATCAATGAGGCACAGAAAATAATGGAAAAGGGAAAATTTAATTTAAGAGACTGGCAATATACTGGAAGTATGAGGCTGCTCTGTCATGTCTTAGGTTTATTATGGGACCAAAAAAAAAAAAAAAAAGATGTGTTACTTTTTTTTTGATTGGAGGCTTAACGACCACCGTGAGCAACTCAATGGGCTATAAGCAGTCGCCCGTCCCTAATTTAGGGCCACTGGTTCCAGGAAAGGGAGAGAGCCAGTGCCATAAGACAAACACAACATCCATGCCTCACCGGGATTCGAACCCGGACCCCTTTCGGACGAATGATCAGAGGCCATCGCTTAGACCACTGCGTCACCGGGGCGGCTGCGTTACTTTTGAACATGCAATGGTTGGAACATTATCAGATGGGTACTGTTACAAAAAAACTCACCCTGTCGGTTGCCCAGAGAGTATTTGATCCCATTGGGATGATGAGTCCTGTCTTCTTGATTCCGAAACTATTACTTCAACGGATTTGGAAAGCGAGAAGCTCATGGGACACTTTAGTTGATGCTACCACCTCAAGGGAGATTTTGAACTGGTTTAAAGATCTTCATTTGTTGAAAGAAGTAGAAATAGAACGCTGGGTTTATGGACCTGGTCTAAGTGAACAAAGGATCACTATACACACTTTTTGTGATGCAAGTCAACATGCGTATGCTGCGGGGATCTTCATTAGAGTACAGAGAGGTAAAACGATCAGAGTTCATCTTTTGGAGGCAAGGTCAAGAGTAGCTCCAGTTAATTCTGTGACTATTCCACGTCTGGAGTTTTTGGCAGCACTCATAGATGCCAGACTATGCAATTCGGTCTTAGAGGGATTACGTTGTTCCAAAAGCGAAGAAATAGAACTGTGTTTCTGGACCGATTCAACAACAGTATTGGCATGGATCCAAAATGATCAGTTGTGGTCTGTTTTTGTGAACAATCGCGTCAAAGAGATCAGAATGCTAACAAAACCTGGGTCTTGGAGACATATATCTGGTGAAGTCAATCCTGCGGTCTTCTATCCCGAGGCTGTTCAGTTAGACAGTTTATTGCTTCTCGATGGTGGGAGCGTCCAGCTTGGGCAATGGAGGAATGGACTAATTGGCATTTTGACAGAAAATATTTATGAGAAAGAAAAAGTCATCCAAGGAAAAAGAAAAACTCCTCTCAGGAGTCAACAAATTGCATGTCTTATGCACCATGAATTGGACTACACCACATGTAATTCTTCAGAGAATGAAAAGTGTAATAAGTATTTGGGAAAAGGGTGGTACTGTCAATTTTTCTCAAGTTACGACAAAATGGTCCGAATGATAGCTTGGGTGAACAGATTTATTTACAATTGCCGACAACCACAAAATAAGAGAAGGATAGGAGAATTGCTTTATTTAGAATTTATAAGAGCAGAGGAGAAAATAATTGAGTTTGTACAAAAGGGATCCTTTGACTGCGATACGGATAAAAGACTAAAGTCTTTAAATGCCCATAGAGATGATATGGGAATTATATGTTTGCGAACAAGAATTGTTCTTTGCCAGGATACGGAAGATTTTAAATGCCCTGTAGTTCTGCCTTCTCGTCATCCAGTAGTAGATAAACTTATCATGGCGGAACATATCAAGAATTCTCACTCCGGTACTTAGATATTATTAAATAATTTGAGAGAACATTACTGGATATTAAATGGCAGGAGAGCTATATGGTCAGTGATATAAAAATGTGTTATCTGTTGCAGACAAAATGAAGGACATCTCAATGCTCTAATGGCGCCTCTACCCGAGAAAGAAGTAAAAGACGCATCAGTATTTGAAACGGTGGGAGTGGATTTAGCAGGACCTTTATATTTAAAGGGCGGTATTAAGGCTTGTATGAATCTATTCACCTGCGCAGTATACAGAGCAGTACATCTTGAACTTGTAACCACTGTATCCACTGAAGTATTTCTGCAGGCCTTTCGAAGATTTATAGCGCGACGTGGAAGACCCAACACTGTTTATTGTGATAATGGAACTAATTTCGTGGGCGCTGCTAATGTACTAAATTCTGTTGACTGGAATGAAGTATCGAAATTTGGCACATCCAAAAAGATAGAGTGGAGATTTAACCCTCCATCGGCTCCTTGGTGGGGCGGTTTTTGGGAAAGATTAATTAGAATAATAAAACAGATCCTCAGAAAGGTTTTGAGTAAAGCGTACCTATCATACGAGGAAATGGCCACTGTCCTATGCGATACTGAGTCGATCATTAATTCGCGTCAAATTACTTATGTGTCAGAAAGTGATGAATTGGTTCCCCTGCTTTATTTCTACACTAGCCTGTTGTAGCTGTCGTTGACGGGCTAGTGATGATCTTTTGACGTATGGCACTTTTGAATTAATAACGGAGATTAGAAAACAACGTTCTATTTTCTTTTTTTCTTCTCCGCCCTCAAGGTCATAATACAATCGGCAAACAACGCTTAAAAAAACAGGCGTAATAAATGTATTTACGAATGCAAATAGTCGTAACGGAATTCTAAAAAAGAAACGCCTAAAATTTATGGTGAACTACTTTTCTGCACGCCTTAACGTTCGGTGTGATCAGGTTGATGTCAACAAAGCGGAAAGACACACTCAGATCGGGTAAAAACTCGTAATATTAAATAACTAAAAATCAAATTCAAATTAAAAAAAATCGCTTCGAGGTGCACCATAGGATGTTTACAGGTACCTTCATAACAAATTTCGTCGCTCTAGGTCGCCTAATTCTATGTGAAATCCGACCGAAAGACGCTTTCTTTACATGCAACCTGATCACACCCAACGCGAAGGCGCGAAGATAAGTAGTTCACGATAAACTTGAGCCATTTCTTTTTCAGAATTTTGTTAAAACAACGTTCTATTTTCTAGCTCACAACGTCGTCACAGTATGATGACCTTCTGACTTATGACACTTTGAATTAATAACGCAGATTGAAAAACAACGTTCTATTTTCTTTTTCTTCTTCTCCGCCCTCAAGGTCATAATACAATTGGCAAACAACGGTTACAAAAAAGAGCGTAATAAATGTATTTACGAATGAAAATAGTCGCAACGGAATTCTAAAAAAGAAACGCCTAAAACTTATGGTGAACTACTTTTCTGCACGCCTTAACGTTCGGTGTGATCAGGTTGATGTCAACAAAGCGGAAAGACACACTCAAATTGGGTAGAAACGCGTAACATTAAATAACTAAAAATCAAATTCAAATAAAAAAATCGCTTCGAGGTGCACCAGAACAACCTTCATAGCAAATTTCGTCGCTCTAGGCCGCTTAATTCTATGTGAAATTCGACCGACAGACACACGCACAGTCTGATATATATAGAGATGATATAAAAAATAATAGTGTAAATGATTACGATGCAATTAACTCAAAATCATTGAACAAGCGATTAAGATATCGACAACGGTTAATGAGGGACCTTCGACAACGTTTCAGATCAGAGTATTTAGGAAATCTCATAAAAGGACTCTCTCAGACGTTCATCCACACGAGATCTCGAAAGGAGATATTGTGCTTATAGGTGATCAGAATGTCAAACGTATACTCTGGCCCTTAGGACGTATTCTGGAACTCATACCAGGTTCAGACGGTGTTGTAAGACTAGTTCGAATACAAACAGCTAATGCTAAGCTGTTAAGCCCTATACAGCGTATGTTTTCCCTTTGGAAATATCTTCGAACTGTTCGGGCTCTATTGAACAGTTACCGGATTCACCAACACCACGGACGATCTCTACGGATCCACCAACACCATGGACGATCTCTACGGATCCAGCAACACGACGGACGATCTCTACGGATCCACCTACTCAATCTCAAGTTAGTGACTCTAAGATTGGAGATACGATCAGAGAACGAGCTTATCCCACTCTATTGGTGCTCCGGAGAGCGGCCGAGTCATCAAGGTTCCTCAGAGGATGGACTTGTAAACTTCAAAACTGTTGATTGTAAGTATTATTTGTTGAGTTACCTTTCGGCAACTCAAGGTGGGAGTATGTTAAGTCTGACGTCAGTTTACGTCACTTCTGTATTTTGTATTTTATTATTATTTTGTACTACATGCGGCTGAGTGACATCGGCAAAATAGAAGTTGTTTTGGTTCTGGTTATGTAAAGAAACGAGGAAGTGTGGCGCCAGTGAAAAACGAAGTTGTTTGGAGTTGTGATAACAGATAAAGGTCGATTGTGAATAAATATTTTGTACTCCAAATCTCTTGAAATCTGTTTTAGCTTATGGATATTTTTACGGCTTGTGTAAGCAACACCTACTGTTAATATACGGATATCCCTCTATTGATAGTGAATAAGATCATACCCAAGCACCACATCACAGACCCAACTACAAATATTCTGGAAAGGCTACGATGAGACAAAAGCATGATTGTGAATTCAAGATGCCTCGACCGAGAGAGTTAACTGATTTCCAGCGCGGATTGCTAACAGGGTGCCACATAAGCAATCGCTCGATACGTGACATTTCAGCTACACTGCAGATCCCTAGGAACGGTTGGTGATGTAGTATGTAGATGGTAGCGGATAGGGGCTGAATCTGCCAAGGAACGATCTAGTAAACCTTCGAAGCTAAGACGACGGTACAGAAGAGCTCTATAAAGAATAAGCCGCTCAGAACACAAATGAACGTTGCCTGAAATCACGCAGCGTATTCGGAGCACCAATAGAGTGGGACGGATGCTGCATGACGTGATACCATAGTCCATCACCCACCCAAAAGCTGCTAATCACTTCGACTAATGCCACACACCGATTAAACATGGTGTAAGGAACTTCGATCTTGGACTGTAGATCAATGGGAAACTGTACTTTAGACTGACGAGTCACGGTACACAGTATACCAGTCTGATAGTCGTTCCTGGTCTGGTGGATGCCGGGAGAAAAGTACTTTTCAGAATGTATCGTCCCGACAATGTATTTTGCGAGGAGTAAGGAACGTCGATCTTAGACTGTACTTCAATGGAAAATTGTGCCTTGAACTGACGAGTCACGGTACACAGTATACCAGTCTGCTAGTCCTTCCTGGTGTGGTGGATGCCAGGAGAAAAGTACTTTCCAGACTCTATCGCCCCGACAATGAAGTTTCCGAGGAGTGAGAAACGTCGATCTTAGACTTTACACCAGTGGAAAATTGTGCCTTGAACTGACGAGTCACGGTACACAGTATACCAGTGTGCTAGTCCTTCTTGGTGTGGTGGATGCCGGGAGAAAAGTACTTTCCAGACTGTATCGCCCCGACAATGAAGTTTCCGAGGAGTGAGAAACGTCGATCTTGGAATGTACACCAATGGAAAATTGTGCCTTGAACTGACGAGTCAGGGTACACAGTATACCAGTCTGCTAGTCCTTCCTGGTGTGGTGGATACCGGGGTAAAGGTACTCTCCAGACTGTATCGTCCCAACAATGAAGTTTGCGTGGAGTAAAGGACGTCGATCTTGTACTGTACACAAATGGAAAACTGTACTTTAGACTGACGAGTCACAGTACACAGTCTGTCAGTCTTATGGTCGTTCCTGGGAGCTGTGGATTCCAGGAGAAAGATGCCTTCTTGACTGCATCCTACCAACAATGAGGTTTGGTGGAGGCTAGGTGATGGTATGGAGTTGTTTTTCGTGTACAACTTGGGCCCATTAATTATTTTGTTCAAAATCATGAATGGCGAGCCCTACCTGTACAATTATGCAATACCAACGTTGTGGCAGTGTTTTGGGAAAGAATCTCAGGAGCGTATTAGCTCGTCGGGTGCTAATACGCGGAAGAAGAAATCGCCCAACAAACTAAAATGAACTGGTCACTGCTTTGAAGGCTCAATGGCGGAATATAACGGCTGACATTTACAAAAAACTGTTAGAGAGCATTCCACGAAGACTCGAGGCCGTCATAAGGGCCAAAGGTTTCGGCGCACAATAAGATTTTCTGTAAATAAAAATGATTATAGACCTGTAGCAATATTATTGGTAGGACACTTTATATGTCTTTCCATTTCAGTTCTCTCCGAATTTAGATCCACGATAGGGAAGTTCCACTTATGTTTCTCGTTAAATTCTGATGATGAATTTTGTGAACTTCGTTTATTTGACATAGTAAGATTTATTACGGAAACATTTCCCGAGTCATACTGTTTCGTATGTGCGATTACACTGACGATAAATATGTAGAAAAATAAATAGGGAATATATAGATAGGAAAAAGAACAGGAAGACATTTTCTGGGTAGGTAACTGCCGTGGAAGAAGAGAAAGAAATTCGGTAGGAAAAATACTGTATAAGCATAGTGGAATATTTCTCAGGTAACGCCATGAAATTAAAACAAATCGTTGATAAACTTTCTCAACTCTTTCTATAAGGGATGAACTTTCGTCTTTTACGGTTGCTGAGACAATACATTTTCATTTCGAATTTTCTCGGCGCTATATGTATGACGTCCCTGAAGAGAGCTGATTGCTTCATTTTCAAATTACCGCTGCTCAAGGTCTCTTGCAGCGTTACATGACAAGTAGTTTTATATCGAACCTCATCGCGTGAAAAGTTTTCCATTAATTACATAACAGCAGTGAAAGAGGTTTTTCGGAAACAGTAACAACAAGCTATGCCGCTTCACAGCGCTTTGGAATTCTACGGAGTCGGTTAAGTTTCGCGACAGACTCTTCGTAAAACTGTTTAATAGCCGTGTTTTGATTGCGTATTTCGATCCCTATTACATCTTAAGAGGCTAACCCATTTTCGAAGGAATGCGACAGCAGCTTAATGTTCCTTTCATGACGCCAGAGACGGTGGAATAAAATTCTTCTTTTTATCGAAAGTTCCAAGAGAATTTCCAGTCCCAGTAAAGAGATGGTTAAGTTCTTCAAGTTCTCTTCAATTTCCAAAGGATTTCTAAATAAAGAATTTGTTAAAATAACTGTCCGAGATACGGAAAATTGTAGCATGCATTTTAGCGACATTTCCATGTAACATTTCGAAAGGATTTCTAGGAGCTTATATGTAACTTGGAATCTATTTAAGGCATTGTCTATACAGAAGAACAGTTACATTTATAACCGATTAAATGCAGAGCAGACTGAAAATTTTATGTTGTACATTAACTGTATAATCATAATTTGTAATTTTATACCCTTAATTGGGCAATATGGCCAAGTACCAACATGGAACCATACTCACAAGAACATTAAATATTGCTTTAAATTTTTCTTTTAGAAAATTCCATCATGATGAATTAGCAGATTTGAAAATATATGTCAAAAAGTATGAATATAAACATCAGGTTGTAAAATTGCAAAATTACGAAAGTGTGAATTTTTTGAGATTTTCTTTCTATCATAGCAACAGTGTCATTACATTCGGAAAAGCTATTTCGTCCATTTACAAATCTTCAAATATGCAAAGCATTTTAGGCAAATTCAAAAGAAGATAACTGCGTATGCACAAAAAAAAAAAAAAAAAAAAAAAATATACACGGTCGAGGCACATTATTGTGACCGCCAGCTAATATCCAGAGTAACCGCTGTGTGCAGCGCGGAAAGCAGCTAGACGGGCTGGGAGTGACTCAACAAGGTACTGGAAGGTGTTCACGGGTATATGAAGACATGCTGACTGCACTGCATCTATCAGCTGCTGGTGGGTGCGTGGTGGAGGATCCATAGAGCGAACAACACGATCGAGATGGTTCCACAGATGCTCAATTGGGTTGAAGTCTGGGGAATTAGGCGGCCAAGGAAGTACGTTGAAGCCTTCATCGTACTTTTCCAACCATTCTCGGACATTTCTAGCCGTGTGACACGTCGCACTATCATGCTGGAAGATCCCACCCGTCCCTGGGATGTACGTGGCCTACAAGGATGGATTCATAACGAATTCGGTCCATAGTGCCTTCCACAGGTATGAGTGGACCCACAGAATGCCACGAAAGCATTCCCCAGACCATAACGCTGCCCTTCACCAGCTTGTGTTCATCCAGCAATGGTAGAAGAATGTTTGTTCTCCGATGTTTCTCGCCTTATACGCCAGCGTCCATCCGTTCGATGAAGCAGAAAATGGGATTCATCCGAGAAGGCAATCCTTTGCCAATCAGCGGAGGTCCAATTCCGATACTGCCGTGCAAATGTAAGCCTTTTCTGACGATGCACCTTCGTTAGCATAGGTGCAGTGACCATCCGTCGGCATCGGAGCAGGGTTCGCTGAACTGTCGTTTTGGACACACTTTTGTAGCCACCTGGTTCATTCGGCCAATGAGTTGCTCCACTGTAGCGTGCCGATCGGCTCTCAAGCACCTTCGAAGCCGACGTTCATCTCTCACATCAATGGCACGTGATGCTCTGCAGTTTCCACGTCGCTTACTCGCAATGGTGCCATTTCTGTAATCACGATACATTTTAACCACAGCAGCACGCGAACAGTTCATAAACTGCGCTGTTTTAGAAATACTGCCACCCTTGGCCCGAAAGCCGAAAATCATCCCTTTTTGTAAATCTGATAAATCGCTCCTTTTATCCATGACAGCAACGAGTGATATGTTTTCAGAATGCCTACGTCACACCTTATATACCCTCCAAGCCAGCTCACGACACGTGCCTTCTTTCATTGGCTACGCGCTGTTGACGTCAAAAGTAGGAGGTGGTCACACTATTGTGACTCGACTGTGTACAAAAAGAAACATTTAAGATTTATTTAGTGTTATCTTACATTGATGCTTTTACTTTTCTTTGTTTAAACACAACTGATTCTAAGCTTTGTAAGAAGTAGTGCAACGCATGTGACCATTTCTCTTACCATGTTTGAATTAATTTTTTTACACTTGGAGTCTCAGCCACTAATGCGAAATAAATTTCGGGATTAATTTTTTAGCTTATCGTTAAGTGGCTGAAGACTCAGAGGTAAACATTGAAATATTTATTTTATTCGTGCGGAGGTTTCTTTAATCACCGATATCTCATTGATAGTGAAAAATTCCACAGATACCACAAATTCTGCTGACACTCAAAAAATATCTGATTCTTTATCAGGACTGGCACGAGACAACAAACGTTTAATTAACATAAACATAATGATGAAGCTATCATTTTGGAGTAGATGAAAGAGGCAGGCAGTGAATGGCCTTTATACGACCTTTCAGACACAATTCATCGGAGCCTAGTTGCTTAAACTGTTCCTTGACGAGCTGTCCGCACAAAGCAATTCCTGTTAGGTACGGTTCGGTCAATAAGTCACGTAGGCTTGAGTCCTTCTGAGTTCTGTGATCTTCACCCTAACCGACGAAATAGGCATGTCCGTTTTTATAAAACCGTTTTATATACACTCAAGGACAATGATATTTGCGCACTTAGAAGAAAACATGCTACAACCGCGAAACTTTGCAAATAGCTAGAATGCGTGCTGGTATGCAAATAACCCACGTTTGTTGCGAGTGCGCATGACCACAACCCTGTGGTACCGCTGCAAGCACGAACCGGCTGCCATATAAACCGGCGTGTAGTCGATGCCCCATGAGAGTGAAAAGCACTGGCCGATGCAGGCAAGAGTATAGAGTGACAAGAAAGCCGCATAGACGTCAGAGACGTCGATTTACGCAACTTACGGACTTTGAGAGAGGCCTGATCGTCGGGCTGAAAACCGCAGTGTGGTCGTCGTGCCGTATAGCCCGCCACGTGGATCATTCTGATCATACCGTCCGACTGTGTTGGGAGCAGTGGACACGTGACGGCACTGCCACACGGCGGAGATGCTGCGGACTGACCGGGAGGACCACCGGTAGACAGGATCGACGTATCGTCCGCCAGGCACGGACCGATCCCACAGGTACCCCGGTCCACTATAACGGCTCCTGTGTTGCCACGAACCATTTTCCGACGCTACGCGGAAGCGAATCTGTGATCCAAGCGCCTCTTACGTTTGCTTCCGTTAACACCGGAACATCGGCAGCTCCGTGTGCAGTGGTGCCAGGCCAGAGCGAGGTGGAACGCCACAGACTGGCAACGTGTGGTGTTTAGCGATGAGTGCCGCTTCGTTTTGGAGACAGATGATCATCGTGTCCGGGTGTGGAGGTCCCCTGGTCAACGGCACAGTCCCAACCTCGATATCGAGCGCCACACCTCCCCCACTGCAGGCATTATGGTCTGGGGAGCCATTGCCTACGATAGCCGATCAGCTCTAGTAGTGGTACGTAAATCATTGACGAGCCAGCGGTTTGTGGATGAGATCCTACGGCCCCATGTGCTACCATTCTTGGCCGGGATTCCACGTGCGATATACCAGCAGGATAATGCCCACCCGCACGCGTCTCTGGTTGTCCAGGACTGCCTATGTCATGTCCAGACACTTCCATGGCCTTCCCTCTCTCCGGACATGTTCCCCACCGAGCATGTGTGGGAAGAGTTCAAACGCCGGCTACCGCCGTGCCGCACTATCCGGGAAGTGGAACACACCGTCCAACACGTGTGTACCAGTCTGCCTCAGGACAACATCAGGCTTCTGTTCGCCTCCATGCCGGACCGTATTGCAGCATGTACGCGCTATTGAAGATGATCGGACTGCGTGGCACAGATCCCCCTGTAATTGTCTTGTAGCTCTGTTTTCGCCGTCATGTGTATCATTCATCTGTATCATTAAGTCCATAACATTTCTGTTTATCCGATGCTTCCTTCTTGGTGCGCACATTTCGTTGTCCGTGAGTGTACATTAATTGTTCTAAAAATCCGCGCACCAAGAAGAAGGCGTCACATTGAAATAAGATTTTAGTTGTGAGATGGTACACACCAAGGACAGAAGTGATTACAATATGACAGCAACAGGACGATTTCCCGCGGACATGCGGTACAGATTCAGGTAAGTGTCAGTACCGCGTCCGACCGCCTTGTGCTCGGATACATGCAGTGATACGGTCCGGCATGGAGTCAAAGAGACGCCGCGTGTTATTCTGGGGGAAATTGGCCCACACTTCTTGCAACTGACGCTCTAAATCGCGAACACTGGGACATGGAGAAAGCTGGCGTGCCATCTAGTCCCACACATGCTCGATGGGCGAGAGATCAGGCGATCTGGCAAGCCACGGAAGCGTCGAAGCGTGACGTAGACAGTCCTGGGAAATCCGAGCCGTGTGCGGACGAGAGTTATCTTGTTGAAAAATTGCTCCGGGCCGCCCCGCCAGAAAAGGCAGCACATGGGGCCGCAGGATCTCCTGTACGTAGCGCCGGGCTGTCAACGTCCCACTGATCACTGCGAGGGAAGTCCGGCTGTCGTACGCGATGGCTCCCCAGTCCATCACGGCTGCAGTTCGGGACGTGTATCGCTGTATAGTGATGTTAGGATTGTAGCGCTCACCTGCGGTCATCCACACTCTGACACGGTGGTCGTCAGTTCCCATACAGAAGCGGGATTCGTCGCTGAATACTATATGTCACCAGTCCATGGCATTCCAGGTGTTAAAGGCAGAAAACATATGGGCCGTCGAGAGTGTAGATTCGCCTCTGTCAGGCGTCTGGAAATGGTTCTGGTGGACACAGGAGTCCCTAGTACAGCCACCACATGTCTCTGGATATTGGACAAGGACGTCGTTGCATGTGTGCGCGCCGTTCTTACGATCTCTATGTTGGTGGTGTGTCTGGGTCGTCCAGATACAGCCCTCCGGAGCTTCTTGTGTCCATTGCTCCAAACACGATTGCACCGTACTGTCCGACCGGCCCAAATGACAACCGATTCGGCGTGCCGGACACCCTGACTCTCTCATCCCGACGATACGGCCTCGTTGAAACCCCGTCAGTTGATCGTACGCACATCTACCGCCGATCCTTGGCATGTCTAGCGCTCAATGATCTCACCTGACTCTTACCGTGCACTTCAGCATGAATGCGGAGACCCCTGCGCGGCGCCTTTTTAGCCCCAGGAATTGTGATTGCACACAGGTCTTGGACGTGAGGGCATGCAGAATGATACGAAACTTTAATAATTTGCATGTCTGCCCTTTCCGTAGCTAATCGCCGAATTTCACGTTAACCGCACGGTTTTTTTCTTGGTGCGTGGATTTTGTATCACGATGAGTGTATTTTATGTACAAAACCCGTTTTTATATTTGTACTTAAGAGTTCCTTTCTTGTCTCCTATTTAATCCAGTTTTTGCAGGTGTTGGCATTAGAGCCGCTTCTGCATGATTGTCCGCATATTTAAATACTCGGTGGTTTCTGTAAGACACATGGCATGTTGAAGACTCGCACTCACGCGTGCATACACTTCTCAATTCATTTGTCCGATGCATTTGTTGACCGCTATACGGGAGTGACGGCAGGGCACACTTTTCACCCTTTCTCTCTTCTTCTTTCGCTTTTGGCACCGTGGAGTAGGGAAGAGGGGAGTCTCTCGGTCTTTCCGCGGGAGAGACGATGTCCCTGTCCCGAATACGGGAATTCTTATTTCCAGTAGATACTTTCGGGTCTCCAGTTTTTCTTGCCTGTCGCTGTCGTAATTTCGCAGCCTAGGAACATTTTTCCATATTATTAATATCATATTCAGAAAGATCTCATAATATGAAAAACTCTCCGGGTACTTCCTGGAAAGAAAGAAGATTTACCTTTATAACACGAGGAAAACGATGGTCCTCATTTTTAGCAATTATGACACTGTAATATGATTTATGTATATGTCGCTTATCGCCATAGGCGCAGGCCACATATTTTCTTTGGCCTCTAGAGAAAAGGTCTCTGACCTAGTCACCCTTTGGCCTCTGGATTGGCTAACACTCATGTCTAAAACTCACAGACAGCTCAAAATCTGACATCTTATTGCTCCTGTTAGCTCGCTATCCAGCCAATAGTGAGTCCATCTACCCAACCTTCTCGTTCTGCTTCTACAGCAGGACTCCTACTCCGTTCTGATTCTATGATTGAATTCAGACTTTCCCCTTGTTGTTAGCACTTCTACATATTCCATCAATTGTAATTTGTTTCCCCTTCTCCTTCGACAGTTTTTGAGGTCCAAGGACAAGAATAACACACGCACTCCGTTTGAAATCCCGTGGTAATCCTCTCAGTGACCCACACTTAAATCTTTATTCTCACTTTCTTTAAAGTGTCCCTTTTGCTCTGGAACAACTTCTAAAAATTATCATTAAAACCCTTGAGTTTTGCAATTTCAACGGCTTCTCACATATGGAAAACTGCGATTCTAATTATTCGTTAATAGGTAACCCACGTGCTTGGCGACCCGAACCGTAGCACCTTATCCCTACGCTGCTGCCCCACAGCTGAAAGCTCTCCTCTGTCCAGAAATAAATGAGAAGCAAATCCCCGGATGTTTTGACGTTGTAGTTTGAAGCCACACGCTAAGGGAAGGAATGAAGGCCTAGGAGAATTAAAAGAAACGGATTTGAACAAAGCAAAGCTGATTCATGCTTGTTTACCAATTTAAAGAAGAGAATACAGTCTACCTTATTGTACAGTATGTGTTGATGCCATACTTGTCAGAGCCACGAATATATCTCAAATCAAAGGAGTTGTAAAATTATTAAAAGATAAATTTGAAATCACAAGCCTAGGAGAAGTAAAGTTATATCCAGGAATTGAGATCTCAAGAGACTCCGTTAGAAACTTCAATTTATTGTAAATTTAATATAAAGAGTTTAAACAGTTCTTGGAGAATTTACAACTGCAAAACCAACTTACACACCGCTTGAAACAAGTTATCATGAACTGTAAGGAGAAGGTTTATTAGAAACCAATAAGAAATGTCGTCAAGCGATAGGTTCTCTAATGCATATTTTAAATGTTGTAAAGCCAGATATAGCATACCCGACTCATTTACTGAGCAGAAGAAATGAGAATCCAAGACAGTGAGACTGGAATGGAGTGAAACGTAATATTCGTTACCTAAATGCAAATAAACATCTGAAATAAAAAATTAGAGGTGGGACGAATCCTAAATTTTCTCGAATCCGAATCCTAAAAGGTTCTCGAATCCCTCGAATCTCTCGAATCCTTTATATAAGATTAATTATGAGAAAAAAAGAGAAAGAAAAGACTTCTACTTGAAATTAAAAGTTTTTAATTGAAGCAAAATTTGAAATCTGTGTTTAATAAAAAACAAAGGAAAGAATACAGTTTTCAAAAATATACCTATACTTATTAATAATATGCAAATAAAATTTATAATTTACATTTACTGAATGAAGTATATAACTCTTGAGTCTTGAGGTTCATTTCCATTATCTGAGCATAATTTGACAAAAAAACATTTGATTGTAGCAATTCACAGTTTTAACCTTTTTCTTTAATAACAACAGAAGTTTCAAAACCTTTTTAAATCAAAGCAAGTGCAGAGGTGGGGAGGATTATTTCAAGAGTTAATGCAGATAAACGGTAAACATGGATCACTAAATTGAGTAAATTCTTTCCAGAAAAAAAAAAATCAAAAACACGTTGTTTCACGCGTTAATTAAAACACTAAACATTGAACTCTTTCAGGACAATGTAAAAAAAAATCAGAAACCTTAATGGAGATTTTTATTTAAAAACACTAGCATTCGCACTCGCTCTGAGTCTAGCCTACTTCGTTTTTATCGACTATGATACCTGATATGCTGAATAGTTTTTCTGACATTACTGTCGATGGTGGTGTTATTAAGAACTTTTTAGTTTCCTAAAATTTTGATGTTTTTTGCTGTCCTTCCAGTATTTAAATATGTCCGCAGATGGTGGAAGCAGTGTTTCTGAAAAGTAGGCATTTATTTCTTCTTCAGGAGACAAACTGTAACTCTGCTCACTGATGGTAGATGGTGTAACCAATTGAGAAAAGTAACTCCACATGCTATGAACTCCTACTTGTTGAGGTAACGATTTTTGAGTGGTACTTCTTTGACTTTGTTCTGATGACTGCAGATCACAGTCATCTGCTTGCAAAATACTAATATCAGAAATTTCAATGGCCAGTGTTGATTTAACTTGCTCAAGGTTTTCTTTGCTCAAAAATACATTTCCTTTGAATCGGTGATCCAGTATAGTTCCAAGAGCATACAATTTTTGGGTCTTAACAGACCGATAGCGCCTTTTTACAGATGTAAGCAAGTCATTTCGAAAACCCTGTACGGAATGTAAAGTTGATTTGAAGTTTTGTAGAATACTAATGGTGATATTCACAAAAATAATTATTTCTGAGATTGTTACTTCGCTGGAACTGGCCACAAATGTAGCTTTATGGAACACATCTAGGGTTCGCAACACTTCTTCTATAGTTGTCCACTGTCGAGCGCTAAGATCTATTTGAAAATCTAACTTTGAAGCAGATAATTAAACAGCTTGCTTTTGTTCCATGAGACCAATGAGCATGTGAAGCTGAGAAGTCCATCTAGTCGGTTCGTCTTGTATAAAACGATGGGGTTTAAGACTTAGCTTAACTTGAGAAACTCGTAAGGCTTTTATGCCTTTAAAAGAGTGTTTGAAATGTCCCTTAATACTCCGGCAGGTTGACATTATTTCCTTAATTTCACTGTTGTTCAGTAAATCATCTTTGAAAACTAATTGAAATGTATGAGCAAGACATGGCAAGTACTACGTTCTAAAGCTGCAACCATATCAGGTCGATTGTCTGGAAAAACATAACTTTTTCTAAGAGATTCCATTCTTTCATAGTGTTGTAATGAAAGTTTATATTGCAGGTGCTGTATGTGAAACTTCTGCAAAGACAATACATTCTAAGCACAAGTGATGGTGCTCAAAGTTTTCACCTACGAGGTGAACAGTGAAACTGAGCTAATCGTTAGAGGATGTTGATGTCCACATGTCTGTTGTGACTGCAATAAACTCGGTTTTATCTAAAAGATTTCTCAACTTTTATTTTTTCTTATTCATGCATCTCTTGAATTAACTTTTGGGCAAAGCGTTTCATGCTTGGGATGATATATCTTGGCTCAATGTGGTTTATCAACTTTTTAAAATCTTTATCTTCTACCAATGACAATGGTTGTTTATCTTTGTAGATCATTTCGGTGACTAATCTGGTAATTGTTTTAGCTCTTTTGTCTCCAAACTTAAAACTTTGCATTTCATCAATAAATGCTTTCAGAGTCGGTTGGTTAAGAGCTACTGTTTTGAGTTTTACTGGGGGTGCTTCGAAAGGGCTTTGTTATTCATAAGAAGAAGCTGCTAAACCTGGACTAGAAGTCGAACTAACTGAAGCAAGACTCCCAATGACAGCTAGATTATCTGGGCCATTATTGTCCTCCAATCGGAAGTCAACTCTGCAGTCAAAGGGCTTAGTCAGTAATGGGAATTCTGAACTTCTATCTTTTTCTTCTTGAAATATGGATGAATGTCTGGCTATTAAATATTTCCACATTGGTGAAGTAGTATGTGACCCTTTTCCTCTGGATATTTTTGCAGAACACAGACTTCAATTCGCATAATTTTCATTATCCAAAATTTGGAAAAAGTTCCTGATATTAGAAGATGCTCGAGATAATGTCCTCTCACGGGTTGACATTCGTTGCAGGTTATAGGAGATACGTTGATTGTGTGTTAGGCACAATATAAATTGCTCCTAAGTATGCGTAAGTGCTGTGGTTAGTGATAGAAACTACGTAGAAATAAAAACAATAAAGCGTGAGAAACACTCAGATTGAGACGAAAAATACAGATCGGATAACGCCGAGCGTATACTGATATCTTGTGCAAGTGAGACGCTGCGGAGAGTTATGTAGTGCAAGTGAGACGCTGCGGAGAGTTATGTAGTCAGACGCTGAACTGTAGACAGAGTAACTTGAGTCATGCGTGCGACACAGCTTAAGGTCACACTCCACCCTACGTTCTTACGTTCGTTACCACGGTAACGGCTGCCGGGAAAGAGATAAAATATGGCTTGGTCACTTTTCCCACTATACTTGAGGTATGGTGGCAAAGGCACTGTCCGATGGGAAACGCCAGTCGCTTGGCGGTTGCTCTCTGTGTTTATCTGAACAATTCCTTCACTGTTGCATCTGGTTTGGAAGTAACGAGCTATATCAAATAGCTGTATACACACTTTAGACGATCTTCTTCGATTGTTTTCGAATGCCAGAACTCGTCATGCTGACAAAAATTCGAACAAATATCGCTCTAGAACAAGCACCAAACGCCAAGTCCTTTAGGTTAAGATTCGAATGAAGAAAAAAGCGCAAAGATTCGAGTTTTAGAATCTCGAATCTTTTCAAGATTCGCGGGATTCGAGGATTCGAATGTCTCATCCCTATTAAAAATCTTCGCAGAGAAAAATCAATGCTCAAAGATTACTTTGACACTGATTAAGCTCAAGATAAACTAGACAGAACATTTTTCAAAAAAATGTGAGAAATGTGATGTTATTGTTGTGCTTCGTAGAAGTCTCAAAAGTAAAACAACATTGCATTGTCTTCAACCGAAGTGGAATACGTGATTGTTGCACAGTCTGCACAATATACTGTATTATGTGGATGATACAACTTGCAGAGGACCTCCATCTAGAACAAGATTTACACAAGAAGACAGCTAATTAAAACGTACAGAATAAGTTAGTTCCAAAACCAGGGCAGCAATCCCTCGGTGCATGTTAATGAATCTTATACTAGTGAAACACTAAAACTCGTAAGAGCTCCAATGATTTTAATAGTACACGAATTCAATTAAATAAGAACAGATAACGTCATGCGATCTTTCGAGTTTCCTAAAACTCATCTTCAGATAAAAAAACATACTAAACCCTAAGTTCGGGTAATGATCGTATATCATCATCATCATCATCATTGTCAACCATTATCAATCCACTGCTGGACGAAGGTCTCCCCAAGTTTCCTCCACAACGGTCTGTCTTGTGCCAGTCTCCTCCATGTCACTCCCGCATATTTACGAATTTCATCCACCCATCTCCCATGTGGTCTTTTTCTGGGTCTTTTCCTGTCCCTTGGAATCCAATCTAAAATTTCGGCTGTCCATCTATGGTCTGTCCTTCTGGCAGTATGTCCAGCCCATTGCCATTTCAGGGATTTAACTCTGATCATGATGTCTTCCACTCTCGTCATTTTTCGGATCCACGAGTTCCTCTTCTTATCTCTCCTGGTTATACCAAGCATGCACCTCTCCATGCTTCTTTGAGTTGTCTGCAGCCTTTGTATGTCTCTTTTAGTTAAGGTCCACGTCTCTGCACCATACGTAAGCACTGGAAGGATGCATTGATCAAACACTTTTCTTTTAAGACATAACGGCATATTGCTCTTGAAAATTATGCTGTTTCTTCCAAAAGCTCTCCAGGCAAGTTTTGTACGCCGATTAATTTCTTCATCAATGTGACCCTCACTTGATATCTGCTGTCCAAGATAAACATACGTATCTGTTATCTCCAGTTTTTCTCCATCAATCGATAAATCTTCATTTCTTGTAAAAGCATTGAACATCACTTTTGTCTTCTGAAAGTTCATTTTTAATCCCACTTCTTTACTCTTGTCAGCAAGTTCCTGGGTCATACTCTGCAGCTCTGATGGGGTAGTTGCAAAAATGACTACGTCATCAGCAAAACGAAGGTGGGTTAGATAATCTCCATTAATCTTTATCCCTTTGTTTTCCCAGTTCAGTGATTGAAAGACATTTTCCAATGTGGCATTAAAGAGCTTCGGAGATATGGTGTCACCTTGTCTCACTCCCTTTCCAATTTTTATGTGTGTTGTATTTTCAAACAGCCGAATCTTTGCACTTGCATTTTCATAGATGTTATTAATAATATTAATGTATGCATCTTCAATACCGCAGGATTTCAGAGCCGTGGTAACTGCTGATGGTTTCACCGAATCAAAGGCTTTTTCATAATCGATAAAAGCCATGCACAATGGAAGTTCATATTCCCTCGCTCTTTCAATTAGTTCTCTCAGTACGTGGATATGATCTATTGTGCTGTAGCCACTCCTGAATCCAGCTTGTTCTCTCGGTTGAGCCATGTCCAGTGTTACCTTCAAGCGGTGTGAAAGAACTTTAGTGAAGATTTTATAAACCACTGATAGGAGGCTGATAGGTCTGTAGTTCCTGAGATCCTCAATGTTACCTTTTTTATGTAGCAGGATCATTGTAGCATTGTT
This sequence comes from Macrothele yani, assembly GCA_039090855.1. Classification (NCBI taxonomy): domain Eukaryota; kingdom Metazoa; phylum Arthropoda; class Arachnida; order Araneae; family Macrothelidae; genus Macrothele; species Macrothele yani. The sequence goes on along the minus strand of CM077008.1, from coordinate 58,315,432 downwards.
CCAATCCTCAGGAATCTTCCCTTCATTAAGGCATCGAGTGAAAATTTGGGCGAGTACTGTTTCAATTTCTCCACTTGCTTCTTGTATGATGTCTATAGTAATTCCATCTTCTCCTGGAGCTTTCCCCCGCTTCATGTTCTTGATTGCATGAGCAACTTCTGCTGGGAGGACTGGAAGAACTCTGGTACCTTTCATGATGTCTGGAGTACATGTATCATCCTTTTCATATAGTTTGGAGTAGAAATCTTTCACTCTTGTCAAAATTTCGCCTCTATTTCTTGTTATAGAACCATCTTCTTTTCTCAGAGCCATAATCTGTTTTCTTCCCTTACTGAGATGTCCCTTTGCTATCTTTAGGCTTTGGTTGTTTTCAATTGCTTTCCTTACTAGTTCACAGTTGAATTTTCTTACGTCTTCAGTGATACTTTTTCTTACTGTCTTGCATAGCTCTATATATTCCACTTTGGAAGTCACATCTTCTTTAGTTGTCCTCATCTCTCTTCTTTTTTGCATCAACATTTTGGTTTTTCCTGATAATTTGTTTACATGCAACTTGTTCTTAGACCCAGCTAATTTTGTTGCTGTTTCCATAAGAGCTTTGGTTACTTTTCTGTTAACTTCAGAAATATCCACTTCTTCCGATGTTAGGCCTTCCAAAGCAGAGAATCTGTTCTTCAGTTCCAACTTGAAAGTATTATGGTGTTTTTTAAGGTTGGTTATGTCAATACATTTTGTTTGTCTTATGAGCTTGCCACGTTCCAGTTTAGTGTTGAGGTGCATCTTACATCTCACCAATCTATGGTCACTACCTGTGTTGAACTTGTTTAGCACACTGCAGTCTTCGATGACGAATTTTTTGTTACACATAATAAAATCAATTTCACTTGTCGTCCCAATTGGATGTCTCCATGTCCATTTCCTGTGTGGCTTTTTCTTGAAAAAGGAATTCAAGATGAAAAATCCTTCTGCCTCTGCAAACTCAACGAGAGTATTTCCACGCTGGTTTCTGTTGCCGTGACCGAATTTACCTACTGAAGTTTCATTCTGTTGCCGGTGCCCTATTTTTGCATTGAAATCTCCCATAATTATCTTCAAGTGCTGATGATCGTATATATATATACATATGTAACAACAACGTGAGAGTGCAACGGGTGACATAGATAGGCCATCGCCACATCGGTTGGGAGGATACTCATGTAGAAGTTTGACAGCCGTGAGGAAAACTATACAGAAAAAGTGAAAAATTAGGTGGGTGCGGGGTGGGGATCCCACCCTAAACTTATAACTTTAACAAGAAATTGATGGTATTATATAATAGATCCAATTACCACATCATAATATTCACAAAATAGCAATATGCCAGAAATGAAAATAAAAATACTTACATATGATGCTAGGCAGTTTGTAGCTTAGAATTAAACCAATCAAACAAAAAAAAACTCAATTAGTTTATTAGTAATGTTCCAAATCTCAAGTAAAAAAAAATCAAGTGTAGTCAAGTATATTTCATATTAAATTATCCATCAGTCAAAACCTGATCTGTTTCCAAGTGCTTGGTAAGAGTTCTGGTAAGTTGTCATTGCAACACTTGGGTCTTTTTGACACAATCACCATACTTTCTGTGAGTAACATGGACGAAACAGAGCCTGGAGTGATAGTGACATGAGCTTCAGACCACTTAAGTGAGTGTAACCGCTCAGATACAAGTCGTGCCAGGGCTGTCTTTCGGAGTTCATTCTTGATGGCATACTTATGTTCTTTCAGTCTAGCTCAGAATGTCATTTTAGTGGAGCCCACATAAATACTATCTGGGGTATCACTATCACAACGTTTTAGAGGTATTTCGTACACCCCGTGCCTTTCTGTGTGGGAGACTGGTCTCGAACATGTTTGATCATATTAAACAAGTTTACAGTTTTTACCCCAAAATCTATGTCGAATGGTGTACATATGGCCTTAAGCAAAGGGGTAATCGTACGGTAGTAATGCATAGAACCCACAGACCTTTTTTTGATTGTTGTCACTTTGCAGGGTAGTTCATCTTTCTCGTCGAATTTTCCCAAGCGAAGACTGAATGGTTGACCTGTGGTAACCATGTGTCGCAGCAATTTTAAACACCCTAGGGATTTCTAAATCACATTTGCTATTACTTGAGGAGTGGGTAAAAGCTCTTCTCATCATATAATTAATAGCTGATAACTTGTAACTTTTTGGATGTGTAGACGAGACAGGTATCAAACTGGTAATAGATGATTCTTTCCTGATGACAGAATATTGCAACGAACCCGTGACCAAGTCCCTCTCAAGTTCAAAATCCAAAAATGGTAGGCGACCTTCCCTCTCCATTTCCACCGTGAACACTAACGATTGAGGCTATTCAGAACCTACAAGACCACTTGAAAAAGCACTCGCCACGTTCCTTAGACCTCTGATTAGTGAATCGAATTATTCCATTAACAGTTCGACATAAGCTTTTGACAGGGTTAGGAACTTTCACATGAACAGCTCTAACTTTATTTTGGCTTCATTAGATGTTGTTGCCATATTTCCGAACGTCCCCTTATCAGATATTAATGAAATTATCGGTTTGAAACTCCATAATTTGGGGTACGACCCTGAAACTATCAGCTCAATCACAACTGTCTTAAAACTGGTGCAAAAACGTTGATTTTTTAAGTTTAATGATATTCTATATCGCCAAACCGAGGAGGCTTCTATGGGATCACTCCTGTCCCCGGTATTATCTGAAATTGTTTTGCAGCACATTGAAGAAAGGGTTCTTCCCAATTTTAAGCCCTATCCATGTCTATACTTAAGATATGTGGACGATGTGCTGGTTTTTTGTTAACCACCCTAAAGAGGAATTATGTCTTTTTGCAGAACATATGTCGTCTCAGTATCAATCATTAGTAATCACGGTGGAAGTGGAGAGGGAAGGTCGCCTACCATTTATGGATTTTGAACTTGAGAGGGACTTAGTCACAGGTTCGTTGCAATATTCTGTCTTCAGGAAAGAATCATCTATTACCAGTTTGATACCTGTCTCGTCTACACAGCCAAAATGTTACAAGTTATCAGCTATTAATTATATGATGAGAAGAGCTTTTACCCACTCCTCAAGTAATAGCAGACGTGATTTAGAAATCACTAGAGTGTCTGAAATTGCTGTGACACATGGTTACCACAGGTCAACCATTCAGTCTGTGCTTGGGAAAATTCGACGAGAAAGATCAATTACCCTGCAAAGTGACAACAGACAAAAAAAAAAAAAAAAGGTTTGTGGGTTCTATGCATTACTTCCCCCTACGATTACCCCTTTGCTTAAGGCCATATGTAGACCATTCGACATAGATTTTGGGGTAAGAACTATCAACTTGTTTAATATGATCAAACATGTTCGAGACCAGTCTCCCACACAGAAAGGCACGGGGTGTACGAAATACCTCTAAAACGTTGTGATAGTGATACCCCAGATAGTATTTATGTGGGCTCCACTAAATTGACATTGTGAGCTAGACTGAAAGAACATAAGTATGCCATCAAGAATAAACTCCGAAATACAACCATGGCACGATTTGTATCTGAGGGGTTACACTCACTTAAGTGGTCTGAAGCTCATGTCACTAACACTCCAGGCTCTGTTTCGTCCATGTTACTCACAGAAAGTATGGTAATTGTGTCAAAAGGACCCAAGTGTTGCAATGGCAACTAACCTGAACTCTTACCAAGCACTTGGAAACAGATCAGGTTTTGACTGATGGATAATTTAATATGAAATATACTTGACTGCACTTGATTTTTTTTACTTGAGATTTGGAACATTACTAATAAACTAATTGAGTTTTTTTTGTTTGATTGGTTTAATTCTAAGCTACAAACTGCCTAGCAACATATGTAAGTATTTTTACTTTCATTTCTGGCATATTGCTATTTTGTGAATATTATGATGTGGTAATTGGATCTATTATATAATACCATCAATTTCTTGTTAAAGTTATAAGTTTAGGGTGGAATCCCCACCCCGCACCCACTTAATTTTTCACTTTTTCTGTATAGTTTTCCTCATGGCTGTCAAACTTCTACATGAGTATCCTACCAACCATGGGCCCGTGACCTATCTACGTCACCTGTTGCACTCTGACGTTGTTGTTACATATGTATATACTGTATATACCATCATTACCCGAACTTAGGGTTTAATATGTTTTTTCATCTGAAGATGAGTTTTAGGAAACTCGAAAGATCTCATGAGGTTATCTGTTCTTATTTCATTGAATTCGTGTACTATTAAAATCATTGGAGCTCTTACGAGTTTTAGTGTTTCACTAGTATTATATTCATTAACGTGTACCGAGGGATTGCTGCCCTGGTTTTAGAAATAAGATTTGCACAGTTTCGTGCTAGAAAACAATCAAACGACCATAAAACTATCACAGTCAGAGAAGAACAACAGCAAAATAAATCTCATAGATGCGAAATATCATCGCATAGATTTGCGAAACAGAGGAGTAATTCATCTAATTCTCTGCCAGTAGCGGCTGTTCAGGTGAAATGTCTCTTCAGCTATTTTATTTGAAATAAGATTTTATTTAATAGTTTCGTATAATATATTCTTTTTTTGCCTTTATTGAGTGCCAAAATACCCAAAATTTTGTTTAGATATCACTTCACAATGCGTGTTCAATACGGAAAACAAGTCCTGATACGCAAAACAGTTCAAGTGAAGAGCTGAAATGAGAATGCTTGGAAGTCTGCAGTTTTCGTTCGAGTTGCCATGGTAACTGTAACGTCACCCTTCCCTATCTGCCGGGCAAGTGAAGGGTTTTATCATGAGACGTCAAGGCTCTGCACCTAGAGTCGTGAACTTAGGAAGAGATCGCAGTGGAACGGGACGGATTGCCAAGGGTTCTTTGCAATCTCCTAGGGATTTTTTCTTGCGGTGTTTTGGTACATACTTTCTGAAAGAGATATGTTTTTTCGTGTTTTGTGATTGTTTGTTAAAAACTTCATTAGTTACTTTAGTTTCTTGTACAGTTTAACTGATAGTGATAGTTTTAGTTTTCAGTATGTATCCTGTGAACAACATTGTCTGTAATTTATTGCAAACTCCGTTCAATCAGTGGAAAGTTGAAAATAAAAGAGACATTTTACTTCAAGGACGACCGACGGATTCACTGACAATTGTCGCCAAGAAAGAAATGAAGAAGAGCGGTAAATCTTACAATATTATTTTTAAAAATTGTTTGCTTTACTGAATACAAATGGCTTTGTAGCCCTTCTGTGTTACAAAAATTATTTTGTTGTCCCTGCTTATATTTTAGTAATAAAATTCGGCGTGGAATAAAAACAATTTTCAGATTTCTTAAATATAAAACGGTCACTTTACAAACGTGGTGATTCTAGCGAACACCTGAAATGCAAATTAATGCTAAATAATTTTGAAAAGAATCAGAACACCATTGCCGATGCCCTGTGGGAGAATGCTAGGCTTTTGAAAATGCATTTAAACGAAAGCGTTCGTTTAAATAGACTTTTCATGCAGACAATGATTTATGCAGTACTGTATTTGAATAAACAATAACTAGCATTCCGTGACCATGACGAAGGCATTGACTCGATAAATCGTAGAAATTCAAGGAATTGCTTTCACTGTTGATATCAAGAAGTCCTTTAAAATTCAAAATCAATACGAAACGATAAAAAATGTCTTCACAGGTATCTCAAAAACTATTCAAAACGAATTAATTGAATGTATTTCTGAATATATAAACGATCACATCAAAAATGAAATAAATGAAGTTCAATGCTTTTCTATTCACGTAGATGGGAAGACATAACCAGACTTCCGAGTGCTCTTTGATAATAAGATCTGTTGATTCGGAAGGGGTATTGGTTGAGCGATTTTTGGGTTTCCATGGTGTGAGTGAAGATAGAACGTCAGAAGCTTTATACAAAACGCTAGACAAAATTTTGGAACAGTTTGATTATCAACACAAGTCAATAGGACAATGTTACGATGGGGCAAGCGTAATGTCTGGACACTTGACTGGGCTCCAAAAAAAAAAAAAAAAAAAATTAAGCATAAAGCTTCTCAATCTGTTTTTGTTATTGCTTAGTACATCGTTTGAACCTTGTATTACAGCAGAGTTTTTCTAAAATTTCTAAGTGTCGAATATTTTTTGCAAGCCTCAGTGTAATTCCTTTGTTTTTTCACCACTCAGCGAAGCGATCGCTTTACTGAGTGGTGAAAAAACAATACACTCACATCAACAACCGCAAGAGGCATGCCAACCATAAGAGAAACTCGATGGTGCTCCACTTCGAAGTTAATAAGTGTAATAGTTGAAGATTGGGAAAAATTGAAGGAAGTATTCGAATTTCTCACAAATAGTGACCAATCAGACAAAAAAGTAATTCAACTTGCCCAAGGGTTTTTAAATGATATGAACACTTTTGAATTTACATTTTTGGGAATAGTATTTAATGAAATATTTGGTTCACCGATCTATTATTCGAAATTTTGCAGAAAAAATCACTAGACATATACTGTGTTACTCAAATTAAAAAAAAAACAACTTATGAAATTTTGAGCCATAAAAGGAACGATGAGGTATTTTTGAAACACTGTTTGGAAAAGCTAGCAAAATCACAGAAATAAGCAGATCTAAACGGGAATATGCTGCTCTTACACAAGAAACAATTTTTCAAAATTATAAACAATTGTATTTTGAAATTTTGTATCACATTCTTATGGAAATGGATATAATATTTCAAGACAGTGAGAAACTTAAATTTCAATTTCCTTGTCTTGCTGACACAACCAAATTCGACCAATTTAATTCATGCTCCCTCTCACGCTTTTGAAAATCTACAACATCATTACGGAAAAATATTTACTAAACACCAGAGCCTCAAAAATGAACTGAGTCTTGTATATGCTGATGAAAAATTAAGAAATATATCGACTCATGAACTTTTTGGAGTGCTTCACGGAGAAAAAAGGCATTTTTACAGAAGCTTATAAATTGGTTTCCCGGATTTTAACAATTGCATCTGCAAGTGTTTCAGTGGAAAGAAGTTTTTCTTGCCTTAAAAGAATACAAACTTACTCAAGAAGCACTATTTCTCCAGATAAACTTGCTTCTTTGGCAAATATTTCTATTCAGAAAGACATTTTTTTGATGTCACGAAGAAACCGCCATTTTATGACGACATAATCAACAATTTTCCAGCTTTAAAGGGAAGAAGAATTGATCTAATATATAAAAAATAGGTAAGTTCTCATTAACTGATTTTCATTGAAAACAGTAGATATCTTTTCATATTGCTCTTGTAGCTCTTCACCTATTTTTCCTACCACGAGTCGCCACTGTTCTCTGCTTGACACAACAAATGTTGGCAGGTGTTATGACTAAGCTAGTACCAAAAACGAACCTGGAATGATTTCGTGATAAACTGAACTTTGTTTTAATACCCTGAGAAACCAGAGATATTTCTGCATAACTGCGGCGTAGACTGATTTTGTTCTATGCATAACAACATGAGGCCATCGCCCGGCAGATGGCGTCGCGGACTGTTGCATACGTTCGTCTGCAAAGTGGACGTGAGTTCTCTCTCGGGCTCGCGAGCGACGTGTACTTCGCGATATGTATGTACACAATTTATCATTCATTCAAGTTCGTTCCTGTGTATATGATGCGTTCTTTTGTTAAGGCGCAAGCAAGCCGTTAATCGTTGCTAATAAAGAATGTTAATCTTAGGTTCTATTACTTAATCTCAATCTTCAGGCAGAGATATCATCACAGTGTTCTTCAATTTATACTTGAATGATTCCTCAAAAGATAATTATTGGTGACCTGTTTACAGTTAACGACTAAAGTGGTGAACCGGACGTGGTTCGAAAAAGGATTTGAACGTGAACGGCGACCTGGACGTGAATAGACCTTCATCCAGATTGTGAACTTTTGACATCGACACTAGCTCTCGATGTCATACTAACACTTCGGGCTTCTTAAGAGGTAAAGACTGGCTATCGTACGCAACACGCAGTTCAACAGGAAATGATATCAAATGCCGCAAGTAGTTTCTTCGCTTTTGTACCTCTACCTGCGAGTGTTATTACCGGTTCGATTTAACATGGCTACTGCTTCCTAGTATTCAGCTTCATATTTTGTGTTCGAACAATGACTTCTGCTTGTCTCTGAACTTCACACGTCGTAGCGACATAGACTGGGGATTCTATCGAGTTGTATCATTTTCCGGCGAACGTAGGAAATTAATTTTTCTAAAACGTTGCATGCCTGATTTAACAGCATTCGAATCCTTCCATATTGTCGGATTCCGAAGACATCGAAATATCGGTGACGCGTGTGACGTTGGTATGTCCTCCATTTCGGAAGAGCAACCCTACTCTACGGTTCGCTCAGATTGAGTCACAGTTTGTAACGGCAGGAATTTCCAACGACGACACTAAGTTTCATCATGTAGTAGCGTCAATCGAAAGTAATATTCTAGAGCAAATTAGCTACATTGTATTGCAACCCCCACCTGCAGATAAATATAGTACTTCGAAAAAGCGCCAATTCTCTCAGTTTGCTGACTCTCAGGATCGGAAACTCAGACTCTTATTACAGGAATTAGAATTGGGGGATTCTAAACCATCACAGTTATTACATCGAATGAAAGACCTTGCTCATAAGCGCTTAGATGCACCGATACTTAAGTCCCTGTGGCTTCAGTGTTTGCCCAAGCGTATGCAACAGATTTTAATTGCCAGCGGTGATGATTTGACACAGTCAGCATTAATAGCTGACAAAATACATGAAATTGCTCATGTATCTTCTGAAGTGAACGTTGTTGATACCTCACAGCATGTATGTCAATCTCAGATGCTTCAGAAACAAATAGAATACCTCACATCAGAAGTAGCAAAACTTTCGGCACAGTTAGCCTCTTCTAATCGAACACGTTCAACATCGTGTGGGAGTCTTAGATCTTCTCCCGCAGTTCGACGTCAGAACCATAACAAGCCAACATCTTAAGTTTACTGGTATAAAATAACATTTACGGACGCTGCTACCAAGTTTAAATTACCTTTTTCCTTTCAGTCGGGAAACTAGAAGTGCCGCCCCTTGAGGTCGCAAGTAGCGAAGGCCTAAAACAGCACAGACTCATATTGGCCGATAGATTTACTGGTAATAATATTTTAATTCGAAAAGCCTTTCAGCACGATAAGATATATTTATTAATACAGTCTGTACTAAAAAATACAGTCTGTACTAAAAAATTAAAATATTAAATATTTACTGGTTAAAAATTTTTAATTGATACTGGGGCAGATGTCTCTGTTATTCCAGTCGCTTTTCCCAAACCGAAACAGCCTGGGAAATTGAAATCATTTTCTGCAAATCGTTCTGTAATTCATACGTACGACACATATCTACTATCCTTGGATCTCAATTTGCTTCGACAATTTTCCTGGCCATTTGGTATTGCTTCAGTTTCCATTCCGATCATTGGAACTGATTTTCTTCAGCACTCTTGGTTGCCGGTGGACATCAAACATCATTGCCTGATTGATACCTTAACGAAGCTGAAATCACCAGGTAAAGATGCTTTGCATTCCGTACAGAAATTACAGCTGTCTCCGGCACTCCCGATTTCCACCAGTTGCTAAAAATGTTTCTTCGGCTGGTCAGTACTGATGGTGTGCCTACAAATAAAGATAACGGTGTTTTTCACCACATCGAGATCACAGGAACCCCAGTCTTTTCCAAGCCTAGGCGTTTACCTCCCGGAAAACTAACATGTGCCAAGACGGAATTTCAATTCTTCCTTCCGCAAGGTATTTTTTGCCCCTCTAAAAGTTGTTGGGCCAGCCCCTTGCACAGGGTGCCTGAAAATTCAGAAGACTGGGGACCCTGTCGAGACTACCGGCGTCTGAATGCACTTACTGTACCAGATAGGTACCCGGTGCCACATATACAAGATGTTACCTTATTTCTAGCATCTAAGACAATATTCTCCAAACTTGATTTGATCAGGGCGTATCACCAGATCCCTGTAAATCCAGAGGATGTTCCGAAAACGGTTGTCACAACGCCATTCGGTTTGTTTGAGTTTCCTTACATGACTTTGGGACTTAGAAATGCAAGCCAGACCTTTCAATTTTTCATCAACACAGTCCTACAGGATCTGGATTTTTGTACCGCATACCTCGACGATATTCTTATCGCTTCGACTACTGCAGAAGAACACCAGAGTACTTTAAGCTTGGTTTTCCAACGACTTACCGACTACTGTCTTCAACTAAACCCCTCCAAATGTGTTGTGGGTCACTCTACTATAGTATTCCTTGACCATACCATCTCACCTGGAGGTATGCCACTTCAATATCGGACGAACACACTGTTATCTTACCTTGAACCTACAACCGTTCATGACCTTCGTCGTTTTCTGGGTATCATGAACTTTCATCGCAGATTTGTTTCGCACGCAGCTCAGGTGCATGGACCACTGCCTGAGTTTCTTAAATGTTCAAATAAGAAAACTAACAGATCGATCATCTTACCTGATGAAGCACGTGATTCATTTACAAAATGTAAACAAGCTCTGGCACAGGTGTCTCTTTTAGCACATCCGATGCCCGATGCTACGCTAGGTTTAATGGTCGACGCCTCCGATACCGCACTTGGTGCTGTTTTAAAACAACGCATTCAAGATGTTTCGCAACCACTTGCATTCTTCTCGAAAAAGTTAAATACGGCACAGCAAAGATACAGTGCCTATGATCGTGAACTATTGAGAGCAAACTGGGCAGTGAAGCATTTTCGTCACATGCTGGAAGGCTCGCACTTCACCATTTTCACTGATCATAAGCCACTGATCTATCCTTTTCAGCAGAAATCAGACAAAGCTTCACTTAGACAGATGCGTCACTTGGATTACATTGCGCATTCACCACAGATATTCAGTATATCACAGGTTCTGCAAACCGGATTGCTGATTCTTTCTCCAGGATCAACACGATTTCTTTACCATCTTCAGTGAACTTCAGCGACATGGCGAAAGCACAAGACAGTGTTACTGAACTACAGTCTATACTTTCAGGCAAAGCAGCGTCTAGCTTAGTCCTTAAGCACGTGAAAGTCGCTGACTCATCCATTCAGCTTTAATTGTGATATATCGACAGCTGTAATTCACCTTTTTGTGCCGAAGAATCTCCGTCGATCTATCTTTGACAGCGTTCATAACCTATCACACTCCAGCATACGATCAACCTTCAAAGCTATTCAGCAACGTTTCGTATGGCCATCGATGAGATTAGAAATTTCCTTCTGGAGTAGATCATGTCTGGCATGTCAGAAATCTAAGGTGACAGGACATACCTTTTCTCCACCTGGTACTTTGTCGCACCGTTAGAACGCTTCGAACATGTGCGTCTCGACATTGTTGGTCCGCTACCGGTGTCAGAAGGTTTTTTTTTCTTGATTGGAGGTTTAACGATCACCGTGAGCAACTAATTGGGCTATAAGCAGTTTCTTGTCCCTAATGTAGGGCCACTGCTTCCAGGGAAGGTAGAGAGCCGGTGTCGTAAGACAAACACAACATCCGTGCCTCACCGGGATCTGAACCCGGACCCTTTTCGGACGAATGTTCAGAGGCCATCGCTTAGACCACTACGCCACCGGGGCGACAAGAAGGTTTTCCTTACTGTCTTACCATGATCGACAGGTTTTCCAGATGGCCAGAAGCCATTCCAATTCCTGCCATCACAGCACACACGGTCACCAAACTTTCTACAGCGGCTGGGTTTCTCGTTTTGACAATCCACTAAAAATTACAACAGATCAAGGCCGCCAATTTGAATTTCAACTTTTTCGTTCATTTTCCAACTTATCAGGAGCACAGAAAATTTGAACAACACCGTACAATCCTTCGGCTAATGGCATGGTAGAGCGTTTCCATCGTATTCTTAAAGCTGCAATTAAATGGCACACTACGCACAAGCGGGTCGATATTCTTCCGACCGTGCTTTTGGGCTTACGCACTACTTTGAAGCCAGACCTACAAGTTACTTGCGTTGAGCTCTTGTATGGTTTCAGGATTCGCTTGTCAGGACAGTTCCTGCAAGAAATCACGGAATCTATAGATCCTGCAAGATTCGTAGGGCAGCTACGGCAGTTTATTTCTAGTAACACTCAGGTGTCAGTTACACATCACTGCAAACCGCGCATTTTTGTTCATCGTGATTTGCAGCATTTTTCACATGTTTTTGTACGTCGTGACACCATCAAGAAGCCACTATCCAACGTACGACGGTCCATTTTCAGTGCTTTCCCGCAACGAAAAGACCTTTCGTCTCCTCATTAACAACAAACCAGAGGTGATCAACATTGATTGTCTAAAACCAGCACTCATGCTCTTGGACGAACATGCCTCAGCTGTTACCACCTCAGCAGTCTACCACTTCAACTGTTATCATGCCTCAACAGTCTACCACCACATCACAACAATCCCTACCTAAAGCAAACCCTCTGCTGTTTCTCTATCAGCAGAGGGCAAAGTGATCCTCTGTTGACAGAGAACAGACTTTTCCAGATTCAGCGCTACTATGACCTGCAGTGGATTCAAGACTTTCTCCTATACCCAACGCTGCAGATCTCCCCCCCCCCACCTTTAACACACACAACAGATTACACTATATCGTACTCGATCGGGTCGCCAGGTGAGATTTAATAGACGTTATGTATAAACACCTAAAAAGATTTTTTCATCGTTGTCACTGGTGAGAGAGTACTGTGGCCGTCACCCGGTAGATGGCGTCTCGGACTGTTGTTTACGTTCGTCCGCAAAGTGGACGTGAGTTCTCTCTCGCACTCGCGAGAGACGTGTACTTCACGATATGTATATACAAAATTTATCATTCATTCAAATTCGTTCCTGTGTACATGATGTGTTCTTTTGTTAAGGCGTAAACAAGCCGTTAATCGTTGCTAATAAAGAATGCTAATCTTAGGTTCTATTACTTAATCTCAATCTTCAGGCAGAGATATCATCACGGTGTTCTTCAATTTATACTTGAATGATTCCTCAAAAGATAATTATTGGTGACCTGTTACAGTTAACGGCCAAAAATGAAATTTTTACAGAGATAGCGCATGTGCCTAGCCACCTGAAACATGAGAAAAAATTAGTCACGTGCTTTTCGACAGTGAGAAAACTTCGCTACTGAAAAAGGATAAACATTCAGATTCTGTTATAGTTCTTAATTCAACTTAGATGTGTGCGAGTTGCTCCTGACGGTTTTTTAACCAAGAAACGTGCGTTTCGTCCTCATTGGAATGCGTATTAATACAACTTTACATTCTTTATACGTAGGATTAAACAGAAATAATTGTGAGCTTTCTTACATTGAAATACTTCTGTAATCAAGACAATCAAAGGTAATGTGTTATTATGTCTTCCTTACTTGAAACAACTTCATGGTTGTTTAGACATACTGCATACATAGGTAACAAGAGACAGCGCTTATATTCTTTTTACTGACCCTTCAATTCAAGCCGTATTTATTCATACGTTCTATAACAACATATGCTAGGCCATAAATTCATGGTCTGAAAAGCTTTAAAAACAGAAATGCAGAATGTGTGAATAAATATACTAAAACGTTTTACTGCAAAAGAAAGTTTTCTTCGATATTTTCATTTTTAAAGACTTTAGTTTGCCGCATACAGTACTCCAACACACTAAGCAGGGTACCGAGTAACGCATCCTTGAGGTGTGCATCTCTCATATGCGCAAAAGGAATTGTTCAAAACAGCGGAGAGGGATACAAAACAATATTCAGATATTGTTTTGTATCCTTTTCTTTTAGGGTACACAATATAAATGACATTATTACTAAAGCTAACACTCACTTATAGCTGTACTCAAATTGGCTAACTACTAATGAACTGATATAATCAACACTTATAAAACTAAAGCTATGGTCTTCTCCAGACAGAATGGGACCATACTATTGGGTTGTCGGAAAAGTCATAACGTATTTTAGCCATGTTTTGTAAAGGCCATTTATTGATAGAAAGAACAAAGATCAATCAATGATATAATGCCCGTTTTGTTCGATAACCTTTTGCCATCTTTCAGTGAGCTGCAGAATGTCTAGTTCATAGAAGTACCTGTCTTTCGTGGCGAAGAACTGTACAAGGTGCTGATTTACAGCCTCATCTGAATTGAACGTTATACCACGCTAGGACTGTTGAAGAGAGCGAAATAAGTGGAAGTCTGACGGCGCAAGGTCAGGCGAGTATGCTGGGTGTGGCAACAAATTCCAATCTAGCTCCAATAATTTTTGGCGGGTGACCAAACTTGTGTGTGGTCTCGCGTTGTCGTGATGGAACACAACACCTTTACGATGAACGAGCTCTGGACGTTTCTGGATGATGAATTCGTTCAAACTGTCCAATTGCCGACAGTACACATTCGAACTGATTGTTTGCTTCCGTGGTAGAAGCTCGAAAAACACGACACCTTTAAAATCCCACCACACTGAGACCAGAACCTTCCCCTGATGAATGTCTGCTTTGGATGTCGTTTGAGACAAAGCAGCACGTCGGGACCAAGACCGTTTGTACAACACATTGTTGTATACAATCCACTTTTCGTCACCAGTTATCAGTCGCTTCAAAAAGGATCGTTTTTCTCACGTTTAATGAGCATATTGCAGATGTTTATACGCGCTGTCAATTGAGCTTCTTTGAGTTAATGAGGAACCCACACATCGAGCTTGCTTACGTATCCCAGCTACTTCAGGTGGTCGTGAACGCTTGAATGATGGATGTGAAATGTGTCTGAAATCTCTCGTGTCGTGTAACGTGGGTTTGACTCTATCAATGCCTTGATTTGGTCGTCATCAACCTCGGTGGGCCTTTCGGATCGAGGAGCATCGTTGAGGTCAAAATCACCAGCACGGAATTTTGCGAACCACCGCTGGCACTGACGTTCTTGTAGATCATTATCACCGTACACTTTACGCAACTTTTCACAAGCTTGACGCGTGTTCTTCCCCTTACGGAAGTAAAACAGTAAAATATGGCGAAAATGCACAGTTTGGTCTTCCATCTTCAACTTGATGTCAAATCTCAGCAAATAAACCAAATCTCTCACCATTCCTTTTAAACTGCAGCTAAAATTGGCACCTGTCGAATGCCATAGCAATAGAGCTGCGCATGCCTGTAGTACTTCCAAAACCGCGCAACCGCCATCGGGTGCCAAAATACGTCATGACTTTTCCGACAATCCAATATAAATTTATTATTAGAAAATAAAATAATTGATATGGCACTACATTTTAATTATTTGGGAGTGAATTTTACCCCTGACTTACGATGGACTAAACATATCGAACTATGTTCGAATAAATTATATCTAGAAATATTGACCTCATTAGTACAATATTAACAACTCTTTCAGGTGAAACACTAATTCTCTTGTATTACACTAATTCTTTTGTATTGAGACTCACATTAACTACTGCTTTTTATCTTGGAGTCAAACAACTAAAACAAATTTAAATAAATTACTGATATTACAAAAAGAAATATATTAGATTAATATACCTTCTTTCAAAACGAAGTACTACAATGACTACAAACATACATCCACATCTACATCCTCCAGTTCACCCGAATCATATCCCAATACCAACAATACATCAACTTTTCTATTATAAACTTGGCCAACTAATATTTCAGAGACTTAAGAACAATTTTCATGGAGATTTAATTGAAATTAATTTGCAATAGACACAGCTTCCAAACAAGAAATAGATTACCGGTTCGCTCAATACAGCCTAAAACTCAGCTATTAAAACAAAGTTGGAACTACGCTGGTCCAGATTATTGGAATTCATTGCCTTCGGATTTAACAAAAATTAAGGACCAAAATCGTTTAAAAAAAACCACTTAAAAATTCCTACTGAGTTAAAAAATAAAAGATAACTTCTTCAATTAAATCCAAATAACAATACTAATTATTTACTAAAAATAATTTATGATAAAGCCAAACTCACTTGTCTCATACTTTTGAGGTAGCTAAGGGTCAGGACTTCTAAGAGGCATTCTCTCTTGTTTCCTTTGCTGTTTTAATAGCTTTTGTATGTATAGCTTATTGTAATATTCTTATGTTACTCAAGTAGCACACTGACATTAGCCAACGGCTGGCCCAATGATATTTTTGCGTCGGCAGCGTTGGGCGAAGGTTGGTTGTTTACCGAAGATTGGCCAATGGTTTTTCCAATCATACATGATCAACCATTTATCAATAAATGACCACTTAACGGTTGTCCAATGGTTGTCCGATGGTTGTCCAACAACACATGACCAACCATGGTTGTCCAACAACACATGATCACATTGGAAAACTGTTTGCAACAGTTTTCCAATGTGGGTCCAACCGTTGAACCAACACATATCCAATTGTTGGTCGCCTCGTCGCCTCGTTGCTGGGCCGACCGTTGAAAACCCACGGTTGGTCCAACATAATATTGCTACCTGGGTATGTAACAGCATAAATAAATAAATAATAAAAAAAATATGCTTAATCTCTGTGACCTTTCCGAATACGCTTTACCGATGAAGAGCTATTTAGTCATTTGTGCTCTTTTGCAGAAAGTGACTCTGAGCGTTTAGCTTTGAAAGAAATTTTTCAAAGCTCTAAAAATTAGAAGCTTCTTCTCAAGGTTACATTCACTATCTGGAAACCATTCGTTCTGTGCTGGCTCGTTTTTTATTCTGCTTTAGTGTGGAGTGTTATTTTTTCGGCGTTCACATAACTACCGTATTGCATTTCACTAGAGTTTCACGAAGTTGGTCGTGTGTATTTACTAAGTTTTCATATATTCAGCAGAACTATCTCAAAATCCGCAAGTGCAATTTTTTATACCATCCAATAAAGGAGGTAGGAGAAAGTAAAACCTGCGTACTATTTGAGTGGAACTGTGGGACTTTTGAACTCGAAATGGCGTAATTTCAAGTCTTGCTCCTTTTCTCAGATAAGCAGATTTTGATGGTGGAAGTTTAAAAAATGTTGATCTCTCTTTGTCGGTGGATAATTAAAAAGTGAGAAAATATTACTGATATGTAAAAGCCTTTAAAAGTTAAGACTGAAACAAAAGTTTAACGCGCAGGTTATCTAAATATTTGTCTTTTCCCGAGAAAGTAGAAGACATAGAGTTTTTCTTATTACATAAATGAAATTCAAGAATAATCTGGCTAAGTAGAATATATTAAGGTTTTCTCTAACTAGGAATAATACATATATACGAAGAACATGTGTCAGAAGATTCTTCTCCCGCAATCAACAGTTCTTTAGGAAACAAAAACGAAGGCAGGCATTTTGATAAACCAACGCACATAATGTCAAGGCAAAAATTAAAAAGTTTCTCGAATGAAACTGTTAAAAAGAAAAAAATATATTATAGATATTTACAGACAGCTCATCCAGTTGCAATGCGCACAAATCAAACAGCTTATGAACTTTAAGACCGGAAATCGTGTTCTTAGTGGCAGTGTTAAAATTTAGAGTCATTACCCTACACATCAAAGACGACCGATTTTATTCAAGATTCCATTATTGGGATTTCTACATGGATACTTCAAAGACATCGTCTTTCTGGCGTGGTATTAAGCATCCCAGAAGCTCTCAGTAGTTCTGTTCTGTCAGTTAGCCCCTTCCTGAAAACCGGATATTATACATCTCTCTCACTGTTACAGTTGGGAGAATTTTCGTTAGTCCCAATGCCAGGTTGCAGTCTGCCAGTGCATTACCAACTACCACAAAGGCGACCTCCTTTGTGACAGCCATTAATGCTGAGATGCCTTCATCTTGACCGCAAATGCAGCCCTCTTTCTAAACGAGTGATGGAAAGACCCATGGTATTTTCAGGCATAAAGAGAAATGGAGAATAAATTCTCTATCCAGCAAACTAACTAGGCAAGACGTTTCACAAATATAATTATGATCGAATAAATCAATCTGAAAAGCATTGTATAATAGTCCGAAATTAAATCTTAAAATAATTTTTCCGATTTGAATTTGAGTCTCAGTGAATTTCGTAGAGAGCGATATTTGCACTCTCTCTCTCTTTATTTTTAATGAGTCATCCCACGCTACCTCAGAGGATACACTTTTTTTTGTTTGACTAATGTTTTCATCTTCATGACTTCGGGAACTTTGAGAGTTTTAGCGGTCTGTTTGAAAAGCTGCCTTAATAACGCGAAATAGTCAGGGTAATTTTTTCGTGATGGTTTCCCATGAGGATTTAGTAACATATTAAGATAGACTTATGCGTGAGCGTTAAAGTTTTAGTGGAAATAGTGTTTTTTGAAAAAAAAATACTTATTAAATTTCTGAAGCCGGACATACGTCGTCAAGGAGACAAAGTGACACATTCCCCCCTGAGTGGAGCTCTGAGCTAAAGACATTTTTTTCAGCCTGAATAAGATAACAACCGTCAAAGATTCTCACACAGCAGTAATAAATGAATGTGAAATCACTGTTTACAGGCACTTAAATGGAACTAAAGACTCAATATTTTTTTCACGTTCCGTCAGACAGCCGCTGCTTCAGTATTTCGGTGGCAAAGATTACTTTGGCGGCCTATAACAGTATTTTTGGCTGAAAAATGTGCATGCCAGGCCGCAGCTACCGGGTGGGCAGCAGGAGCGGCTGTCCTCCTGGAATAGTCATAACCAGGGGCGCAAATTCATACTCTGAGGGGCGTAAAAATGAAAATGGACTAAGAGTGAATAAATTCACTGAAATGTTTAACCCAAAAATAAAGTTATATACTTCAATATTTTTATTTCTAATTACTTTAATTAGCTGCATGCAATATTCAATGCAACTAAACAGGATACAGAGTAATCTATTCTGGACCTCTGATATGCATGAAAAAAATGTCCGAATTAGTAGAAAGTGGCATGTAAAGAAATATGCGAATATGTTTAACCGCCATGACCTTTCCGAATACGCAACAGCGATTAAGAACTAATCAACCATGTGTTCTGTAACAGAAAGTCCCAATGAGCATTTAACCTTGAATGAAATTTTTCCAAGCCTTATTCCAAAAGAATCTTCCTATTATCATTATCTTATTCTCATTCCTTCCGCGCTGGATCATTTTCCGTTTTCCATTATGCATTCCTGTGGAGCGCTGAGTTGTCGACGTTCACATAACTTTCACGTTTTACTTGATATTTACTAGCTCTTGGATATTCACATTTTAGTAAAATCGGTTTTCGCATTTTTGGTAAAATTATGTCAAAAACCCGAAGTGCAATTTTTGAACTATCATAATACTTCCCTTTAACGGAGGTATGAGAAAGTAAAAACTGCATACTATTTCGTTTGAACTTGAAGGGGCATAATTTCAAGACTTGGAATATTTTTGGTGTAACTAGTTGAAGATATCCAATTTCTTACACTAAAACACTAGCGTTACTTCAATATACTAATACACTGCCGGAAAGTGAAAAAAGAACACCAAAAGGAATTGGCGGACGATCATGAAATTTACATATGTTAATGAGGTTGAGTTTACGTAGGTGTGATGTTAATTTCGGGACCAACCGGTGAGCGCTTAGGCCACAGCACTGCATAATATGCAAATTATCATCGGTGGTATTTAAGGAGAACGGCGAAGTGAATGTAATCAGCCGTCGGCGTACGGACACGTGCAAAGACCCTGAAGAAGCTGCAATGCCTGGACATGGAAAAAGTGTACGATTTCAGCAGTTATCGGACTTTGAGCGAGGTCGTCTAGTCGGACTCCGCGAGGCCGGGTGGTCGTATCGTCGTATTGCGGAGCGAATTGGACGGGAAGTATCGGTGGGGGTACGATGGTGGCGTAGATGGTCCGAGGAACATTCCCACACGAGAAGACGTGAACCGGGAGTCACAGACGGACTGATGAGCGGACCGGTCGACGCATAGGAAGAGCGGCGTTGTCAAACAGAACATCCACTGCGACGCAAATCCGAGCTGCCGTTGCACCTGAGGTGACTGTGCTAACAATCCTCAACCGCCTACTGGACCTCTGACTCCAGCCCACCGTCAGGAACGGCAATAGTGGTGTCGCCAACGTCTGCACTGGAGAACGCAATGGCGATCTGTCGTGTTCAGCGATAAAAGCAGATTCTGCTTGGGAGCCTCCGATGGCCGTATGCGTGTTCGCAGACGCACAGGGGAGCGTCTCCAACATTCTTGCATCCACCAGCGACACACAGGGCCTACACCTGGTCTCCTGGTGTGGGGAGCGATCAGCTATCCCTCCCGTACACAACTAGTGTTTGCACCGGGTACGTTAAACAGCACCTCCTACATCAACAACATCATTCAGCCCGTTGTTGTGCCATTTGTAAGGTCGGTCCATCGTGGTGTTTTCCAGCAAAATAACGCACGGCTACACACGGCACGTGCAACGCAACATACACTTCAGGGTGTGAGACAACTTCCATGACCTGCACGTTCACCGGATTTGTCCCCCATTGAGAACGTGTGGGATTTTATGGGACAACGACTTATCCGGTCTCCACGGCCAGCCACAACCATCCCCGATTTACGCATCCAGGTTGAGGATGCTTGGAACTCAATACCCCAAACTTACATCCAACATCTGTACGACAGACTCCATGCCAGAATTGCACAGTGCGACGCAGTTCATGGCGGTTCAACCTCGTACTAACCATGTTACTTGGAAATGTTATTTTTCAGTTTACCAGCAAATACAGCTGTATTTTGCCATAATGTTTTGATCACGCTATCCTCTGTATTCCGTTATTATGCTGTATAAATTTCGTTGGTATCAGACGTCTCCTTCTTGGTGTTCTTTTTCTCTTTCCGCCAGTGGAGATGCCCCGCCCCTGTGGCTCAGTGATCTAAGCAATGGTCTATGATCATTCGTCCGAAAGGGGTCCGGGTTCGAATCACGGTGAGGCATGGATGTTGTGTTTGTCTCACGGCAATGGCTCTCTCCCTTCCCTGGTACCAGTGACCCTGAATTAAGGACGGGCGACTACGTCGTTAAACCTCCAACCAAGAAAAAAAAATTATATATAGGTGCCCCGAGTACGGAAACGTTCCGTAAAGTTTAAGCCGTGCTACGGACAGCTTAAATATGTGACATATACTAGTAAGTATTGGAAAGAATTAAAGGCCAGGTAAATAAATAATGGGATAATGAACTGGGAAAACAAAGGGATAAAGATTAATGGAGATTATCTAACCCACCTTCGTTTTGCTGATGACGTAGACATTTTTGCAACTACCCCATCAGAGCTGCATAGTATGATCCAGGAACTTGCTGACAAGAGTAAAGAAGTGGGATTAAAAATGAACTTTCAGAAGACAAAAGGGATGTTCAATGCTTTTACAAGAAATGAAGATTTATCGATTGATGGAGAAAAGCTGGAGATAACAGACATGTACATTTATCTTGGACAGCAGATATCAAGTGAGGGTCACATTGGTGAAGAAATTAATCGGCGTACAAAACTTGCCTGGAGAGCTTTTGGAAGAAACAGCATAATTTTCAAGAGCAATATGCCATTATGTCTTAAAAGAAAAGTGTTTGATCAATGCATCCTTCCAGTGCTTACGTATGGTGCAGAGACGTGGACCTTAACTAAAAGAGACATACAAAGGCTGCAGACAACTCAAAGCAGCATGGAGAGGTGCATGCTTGGTATAACCAGGAGAGATAAGAAGAGGAACTCGTGGATCCGAAAAATGACGAGAGTGGAAGACATCATGATCAGAGTTAAATCCCTGAAATGGCAATGTGCTGGACATACTGCCAGAAGGACAGACCATAGATGGACAGCCGACATTTTAGATTGGATTCCAAGGGACAGGAAAAGACCCAGAAAAAGACCACATGGGAGATGGGTGGATGAAATTCGAAAATATGCGGGAGTGACATGGAGGAGACTGGCACAAGACAGACCGTTGTGGAGGAAACTTGGGGAGATCTTCGTCCAGCAGTGGATTGATAATGGTTGACAATGATGATGATGATGAAATAATTAATCTTGTACTTACAGTAGCTTACTTGTTTATTTAGTCCACCGCAGTTACAACGCAACATCAATTTCTGAAATCACTTCAATCGTACTTAATCAATTGTTGCTTCATTGGTTGGATTATCCAGTACTCTAAACACAAAAAAAACAAACAAGTCACATTAACTCACAGACTTCAGCGATAGAGCAAACGTAATATTGAACATCAAACTCTAATCATACAACATCCACACTCAATCAGAACAATCTCTCTCCAAAACAGTTACAACGGTTTTATGATCTAACTGACTTCGAACGAGAACCTAGATAGAACAGTAAACATAACTCTGTCTCGTTAACATACGTCATTCAACTTTTGACCTCAAGTCAGGTTGACACAAAAACACTCAGCGAAAGAGAAAATGTAGGAGATTGGAAAACATTTAAAGAGAATTAACCAGTATTTACAAAAGGGGAACCAAAGAGGAATGTTAAATTAGAGTATACGTCACAAACTTTGCTCCACCTCCGATACGAAAAAAAAACTTGCTTCGGCCCTGTGTACAGAGTAGTCGTTAAAATGTAAATTTTATGACAGATCTGAGAAACGCATTCTTTCTTCAAGAAAATAATCAAAAATAAATAATGAGTGGAAATTATTGAATATGTGAACTTAGAACTTACACCTATAATCTTCTAAATTCTTCTGAATGCTACCCGCAATACAATTATTTGTAAATGCCATTGCATGTTGCTTTTGTGATTAGGAATGAATTAACTTTTGTTCACATAACTAAAGGTTTAAGTACACGGTTTATAATTGTAGTAGAAAACTCAAATGAGAAAATAATTTCCTTCCCTAGAATGTTATAATTTTTTTAATTTACCAAACAAAATTATTGTTATCTAAATTGTTTTTGGTTGGGGGTTTAACGACCACGGCGAGCAACTCGGTGGGCTATAAGCAGTAGCCCGTCCCAAATTTACGGCCACTGGTTCGAGGGAAGGGAGAGAACCAGTGCCGTAAGACAAACACAACATCCATGCCTTACCGGGATTTAAACCCGAACTCATCACAAACGAATGGTCATAAGCCAGCACTTAGACCAGTACGCCACTTGGGCGGCGTATCTTAATTTTTTAGACTATGTTTTGATGCAAACAATGTAAAAGAAATTTTTATGTTTTAAAATTCTAAAAATCGATTTCTTTTGCTTTTTTTAGATTTAAAATCTGCAAGTAGATTGATCCAAAGATTGAGCAGCATCATTTTCATTTGAAACTAAAGATAGTCCAACTAATCGTTCTTGATTCACTGTTGATCTTAAAAACATGTTGAGAACCTTTAGTCTGTTTTAGTCTGTTTGACAACGTTTCGACTGTTTATCTTTTTACTGACTTTGTTTCTTTATTTTTCACAGAGATATAACATTTTCAAAATTAGATGATGATAAAAATCAAGATATGATTAAAAACCGCGGTCCTAGGCAGCCGCTTTACTCGTCTATGCTGAATGCTGGTCTTGCCGATAGGTGTCATGGAGGAGAGTGCACGGTCTAATTTCCTGTCGCCAAAAACTAAATCGAAGTTCTTGGCGGAATTTAAATTCAGGTTAAAATATGGGTGTTAGATTCTTTTCTCGTTACTGTTTCAGGCTTCTGGCTTTATTTAGGTGCTCGTTAAAGGCTAAATCCCGGGGTAAAATTGCATGAAAAATTCCTGATAAACAGTTTTCACGCAACGCCCAGGAAGAGGTCAAAAGCTGAATGCAAATCACAACATCAACTAAGAAATGCAACTAACAAAACACCATTACTCATATAATAAATAAATTTTAGCATATAAACACCCTCTATTTAGTAATTTATTGTAGTCGTCAACGCGCATTAAAAGTCAATTTGCATAACACATGACACTGCTTCAAAGGTATTAATTGATACTTCGGCTTTCTTGAAGTTTTTGTTTTGTATCACGTAAATTCAATGGCTAAATCACTCACTAATTCAACAGTTGTGTCTTCAATTTGAATATATGCGGAGATGTGGAAAGCTGTGTGTTGCAAAGACTAAACGTAAGTGTTTATTACTGTTTCATTCATTGAATTCTACCGTTAGATTTTGGTGTGTTTTAGGCACCAAGGAAGGTTAAAACGCACACACATTCACGACCGTAAACTAGTGTTTCATGTGCCTAAGAGAAATGACACAAAATTTGGCAAATCCTAAAATGCTTTATGGAGCATGTGACACGCAGGGGCTGTCAGAGTGTGGCCCCAGGAATTTCTGCAGAATAATTTGCACGTGGCAGCTTCTGTAGAATTACCCTTATATACCAAGAACGGCAAATAATTACTCTGTCTGCCTCAACGAGGAGGAACTCATTGTTCAGCCATTATAACCCCCAGGCAGGCACTATTACGTTCAATGGATTTGGCAGCTCCGTCTAGTTCATTGAGCACATGAAGGATCATTGCGACCTATGTATATAACATCCCAGATGAATCAAAGTACAAGAGGTAGGCAATTGCCTTTAAAGACACGCTGAAATCTGATATTGCCAATGGGGTAAAATAATTACACTCACTATAACAGATTCAAGCAAGACTTTCTGCAAGTTTATCCTGATCGGTAAAACAATACTGACATTTCTCAACAGCTTTTCTCTCTAGGAAAATAAATCTAATGAATGTCTGCGGCCTGTGACATTGAGACGGCTAAACTTTACAAATTATGGGTCTCCTAGTCTCAAACGCACACATTCTACATACTAAGGCAACTTAATCCATTCCTTCAAGATTATTATTATACAGTACCCGGATACAGTATAATACTAGTGCGTGAGATTAATCAGAATTTATAAGAAGAGTCATGACAGTTTTAGGCCTGCTACCCAACCTACGGAACAGCGCTAAGTCCCGCCACGCCGTAAGACCAATCTGCACCAGTTGACAACAACCTCCCCAGCATGAAGAGTAATTTTTACGTACCGCTCAAATTCCACTTTCATCTCGTCCTGCTAGTGGTTGGGTCCCAGGACCAAGAGACCTTCAGGACAATTCAAGGTGATGTCCTTGAATTGTACTGAAGGTCTCTTGAGGTGGCTGAGGTTACCAACAACAACACAACCCTACCAGCAATTTAAGATCACAAAGAAATAGCCTTGAATTTAATAACACTTTCAGGTATCATGCCCAGTAAAACAGGCCACAGTACTACAGTATATTCCAACCAACGCAATCAGCTTCAAAGCTACATAGGGGGATAAGCGAAATGTAAGCTTCCTCCCTCTGTTTCTAATAAAGATCTATTGGGTTGTCGGAAAAGTCATGACGTATCTTGGCACCCGATGGCGGTTGGGTGGTTTTGGAAGTACTAGAGGCTTGCGCAGCTCTGTTATCGCTATGGCATTCGACAAATGCCAATTTTAGCTGCAGTCTAAAAGGAATAGTGAGCGATTTGGTTGATTTGCTGAGATTTGACATCAAGATGAAGATGGAAGACCAAACTGTGCATTTTCGCCATATTTTACTGTTTTACTTCCGTAAAGGGGACAACGCGCGTCAAACTTGGAAAAAATTAAGTCAAGTGTACGGTGATAATGCTCTACAAGAACGTCAGTGCCAGCGGTGTTTCGAAAAATTCCGTGCTGGTGATTTTGACCTCAACGATGCTCCTCGATCCGGAAGGCCCACCGAGGTTGATGACGACCAAATCAAGGCATTTATAGAGTCAAACCCACGTTATACGACACGAAAAATTGCAGACACATCCATCATTCAAGCGTTCACGACCACATGAAGAAGCTGGGATACGTAAGCAAGCTTGATGTGTGGATTCCTCATGAACTCAAAGAAGCTTAATTGACGGCGCTTATAAACATCTGCGATATGCTCAATAAACGTGAGGAAACCGATCCTTTTTTAAAGCGACTGATAACTGGTGACGAAAGGTGGATTGTGTACAACAATGTGCTGCGCAAACGGTCTTGGTCTCGACGTGCTGCTTCGCCTCAAACGACATCCAAAGCAGACATTCATCAGCGGAAGGTTCTGGTCTCAGTGTGGTGGGATTTTAAAGGTGTCGTGTTTTTTGAGCTCCTACCACGGAACCAAACAATCAATTCGAATGTGTACTGTCGGCAATTGGACAGTTTGTACGAATCCATCATCCAGAAACGTCCAGAGCTCGTTCATCATAAAGGTGTCGTGTTCCATCACGACAACACGAGAACACACACAAGTTTAATCACCCGCCTAAAATTATTGGAGCTTGGGTGCGATGTGTTGCCACGTACAGCACACTCGTCTGACCTTGCGCCGTCAGACTTCCACTTATTTCGCTCTCTTCAACAGTCCTTGCGTGGTATAACGTTCAATTTAGATGAGGCTGTAAATCAGCACCATGTAGAGTTTTTCGCCACGAAAGGCAGGTCCTTCTGTGAACTAGGCATTCTGCAGCTCACTGAAAGATGGCAAAATGTTATCGAACAAAATGGGCATTATATCAATGATTGATCTTTGTTCTTTCTATCAATAAATGACCTTTGCAAAACATGGTTAAAATACGTTATGACTTTTCCGACAACCCAATAATAATTGTTAATCTCTATTAAAACTTCTCAATTACCTAATATTTTTCTCACTTTAAGAAAAGTCATAGCCTCAGCAAAAATTGTTTCTGCGGCACAAGTTTAACTTGAAGAGTTTGTCGAAATACTACTTAATCTGCCGAGCAAAGCTTGAAAAGTGCAAATATTATGTTAATAGTTAAGGAAGCATTTACTATCACAGTAAGACTGGGAAAAATTTAAATGTCACATACATTTTTAATTCTTGAAAATTTACATATTAAATGCTTATTAGCAGGGCCCGATCATGGTAACCAGGGGCCCTAGGCAGAAGTCTACATGCCCCCCTCCCCTCATATCATATTTTTACTCTGTCACAGAAAGACACGCATAATGCATGAAACTTTAAGGGTAATGTTTCAAATCCATATGCAAACAAAAGTGACACAGTTTTAAATAACAATATATAATTAATTAAACATCCAGATTTACTTCTTAATATGCATAACTTGCTTCCAATTATTAAATCCTGTTACTAATTTATTTTTGGATGAATAGCTGCACTAAAAATTTTACACACCTAGCAAAATGATTATTTTGTAGATGCTGATAAAATGAGCGATTTTACAAGGACTTCTCTCCATCTTTTTACATGGAAAAAGTTTCCTTTCGTGAGGCTCATCTTTACACCTCCGCATATACTTTGTGTTTCTGGTAACATATTCATATTTGAGGTGGAAGATTTTTAATAAAATAATGTATCATATGGTTGCTAATGTCCACAGTGCTGGATCAGTTTCAATAGTATTGGGAAGAGCATTTTTACTCACGCCATTTCAATCCTCATCACTGCATTCGTTCAAAAATGGATCACAGTCTTCAAATTTCTTCACTGGTGCATCGAAATCTTTACAATGTTTATTACTTGGTGCACAAGAAACAATCACTTAATCTCAGAATTTTCCAGTTTCTGACTGACGGTAACAGTATATTTTAACAGCGATCGTGCAGGTTTTTCGGTAGATTCCTCTTTTTCAGTCTTTAATTTTCTTTTAGCAGAACTGGACACATACGTTCGTTGAGACATCATTTAAAAAATGCAGTATTACACTTTAAACATATATGATATCAGTTAAAATTCTGATAGAAACTACAAAATTTTAAAAAATATTTCACTTCATACTGTTATACATACTAACTCTAACAAAAACTTAAAATTGAGAGCTTCACTACAACCAAGTCGAAAAAGCTTCAGGGTCGAACCACATTCTATGAACAAGTGTTTGCTTTATAAATGTGTTGCCATATTCCTCGGCAAATATTTCCATCCGTGTAGCTGCAGACTGAAAGCGTCATCCACGAACTTTAAGATATTACGCCAATCAACATGTCTCATTTTACGATAGTGGACGTGGTAGCAATAGATAGAAGGCGGAGCTCACAATCTGAAATGTTTAAAATGCCTCATTGAGTTAGTTAAGATGGGTGCCTCAGAAATTTTATTAGTCCTCTTAATAGTTCGTCCAATCGAAATGGAACTGTCAACAATAAAAAGTTTATAACATAACATTATTCTAAAAATTGCAAATCTGGGGTCCCCCTTCAAACTGGGGGCACTGGGCACGTGCCCCGCATGCCCCTGCGATAATCAGAGAATGCTTGTTAGGAGTAGATTTCATTAATAAATTTTCAGTAACGTTTAATTTTTTTTTTTGAAGAAGGAATTATCACTACGTTGACATTATTAGGAAATCTGTGCATAAGAAAGGCGACATGTCTATTAAGGTCATGCCGGGAGAATAGGTCGACCTCACAATTAGTAGTAGCATGACAGCCTTGTAGAAAATTTGACTTCTACCGCAGTTTCAAAAAAAAAATCTGTGCTATTCTCAAACAAACTAGGTTTCACACAGGTTGTGTGTGCATCACACCATCGACCCTAATGATACTGCGCCAGTAGCCAGTAAACCATATCCTTGTGCCCCTCATAAGAAATCCGGAATGTGTTACTAAATTAAGGACTTTCTCCAGGAGCGAATTATAGCAAAGCCTACAAGTGCTTGGGAAATACCTGCCTCTCTAGTTCCTAAGAAGGATGGCTGGCAGTAATTTGTCATACAGTACAGAAATTTATTTTAAGTATCTCAGCCAATAAGTTACCCACTACCTGTAATTAGTGACATTCTTCAGGACTTGTTTTCTAGTGCTAAATGGCTCACTAGTTTGAAGCTGGCGTCGGAGTAATGGCAACTCGCCGCATATCCCCGAAGCGGTGGAGAAAACCAACTTTTGTTTTTTTTTATTGGAGGTTTAACGACCACCGTGAGCAACTCAACGGAATATAAGCAGTCGACCGTTTCTAATTTAGGGCCACTGTTTCCAGGGAAAGAAGAGAGCCAGTGCCGTAAGACAAACACAACATCCATGCCTCACCGGGATTCGAACCCGGACCCCTTTCGGACGAATGATCAAAAGCCATCGCTTAGACCACTGCGCCACCTGGGCGGCAAAAACCGGCTTCCTAACCACTTTAGAAGTATATAAATTCTTACGTATACCTACCTGATTAGCTGCTGAACTAGCCACATTCCAGCGCTAAATGGATACTAAGTCAAGCTCTGTGTTAGGCCAAAATGTACACGTGTACTTGCATAATCACCACTGGCACTTTGGAAGAGCATTTAGTAATTCTTGATAAAGCTGCTGAACTCCTTCATAATGTGCAACTGACCTTGAATTCAAATAAAATGCCAATTCAGTGGAGACCAGCTCGTCCACTTGGGGTTGCAAATTACTCCACAAGGACTAATTACAGACGATAGCTAGATTAAAGTTATCTTCGAATTTCATTTCGTAGTCCTAAGACAGAAACGACGCTAAATAGATTTTTGAGCACGATTGGCTAGTATCAGCTAGTCGGACTCCGCGAGGCCGGGTGGTCGTATCGTCGTATTGCGGAGCGAATTGGACGGGAAGTATCGGTGGGGGTACGATGGTGGCGTAGATGGTCCGAGGAACATTCCCACACGAGAAGACGTGAACCGGGAGTCACAGACGGACTGATGAGCGGACCGGTCGACGCATAGGAAGAGCGGCGTTGTCAAACAGAACATCCACTGCGACGCAAATCCGAGCTGCCGTTGCACTTGAGGTGACTGTGCTAACAATCCTCAACCGCCTACTGGACCTCTGACTCCAGCCCACCGTCAGGAACGGCAGTAGTGGTGTCGCCAACGTCTGCACTGGAGAACGCAATGGCGATCTGTCGTGTTCAGCGATAAAAGCAGATTCTGCTTGGGAGCCTCCGATGGCCGTATGCGTGTTCGCAGACGCACAGGGGAGCGTCTCCAACATTCTTGCATCCACCAGCGACACACAGGGCCTACACCTGGTCTCCTGGTGTGGGGAGCGATCAGCTATCCCTCCCGTACACAACTAGTGTTTGCACCGGGTACGTTAAACAGCACCTCCTACATCAACAACATCATTCAGCCCGTTGTTGTGCCATTTGTAAGGTCGGTCCATCGTGGTGTTTTCCAGCAAAATAACGCACGGCTACACACGGCACGTGCAACGCAACATACACTTCAGGGTGTGAGACAACTTCCATGACCTGCACGTTCACCGGATTTGTCCCCCATTGAGAACGTGTGGGATTTTATGGGACAACGACTTATCCGGTCTCCACGGCCAGCCACAACCATCCCCGATTTACGCATCCAGGTTGAGGATGCTTGGAACTCAATACCCCAAACTTACATCCAACATCTGTACGACAGACTCCATGCCAGAATTGCACAGTGCGACGCAGTTCATGGCGGTTCAACCTCGTACTAACCATGTTACTTGGAAATGTTATTTTTCAGTTTACCAGCAAATACAGCTGTATTTTGCCATAATGTTTTGATCACGCTATCCTCTGTATTCCGTTATTATGCTGTATAAATTTCGTTGGTATCAGACGTCTCCTTCTTGGTGTTCTTTTTCTCTTTCCGCCAGTGGAGATGCCCCACCCCTGTGGCTCAGTGATCTAAGCAATGGTCTATGATCATTCGTCCGAAAGGGGTCCGGGTTCGAATCACGGTGAGGCATGGATGTTGTGTTTGTCTCACGGCAATGGCTCTCTCCCTTCCCTGGTACCAGTGACCCTGAATTAAGGACGGGCGACTACGTCGTTAAACCTCCAACCAAGAAAAAAAAATTATATATAGGTGCCCCGAGTACGGAAACGTTCCGTAAAGTTTAAGCCGTGCTACGGACAGCTTAAATATGTGACATATACTAGTAAGTATCGGATAGAATTAAAGGCCAGGTAAATAAATAATGGGATAATGAACTGGGAAAACAAAGGGATAAAGATTAATGGAGATTATCTAACCCACCTTCGTTTTGTTGATGACGTAGACATTTTTGCAACTACCCCATCAGAGCTGCATAGTATGATCCAGGAACTTGCTGACAAGAGTAAAGAAGTGGGATTAAAAATGAACTTTCAGAAGACAAAAGGGATGTTCAATGCTTTTACAAGAAATGAAGATTTATCGATTGATGGAGAAAAGCTGGAGATAACAGACATGTACATTTATCTTGGACAGCAGATATCAAGTGAGGGTCACATTGGTGAAGAAATTAATCGGCGTACAAAACTTGCCTGGAGAGCTTTTGGAAGAAACAGCATAATTTTCAAGAGCAATATGCCATTATGTCTTAAAAGAAAAGTGTTTGATCAATGCATCCTTCCAGTGCTTACGTATGGTGCAGAGACGTGGACCTTAACTAAAAGAGACATACAAAGGCTGCAGACAACTCAAAGCAGCATGGAGAGGTGCATGCTTGGTATAACCAGGAGAGATAAGAAGAAGAACTCGTGGATCCGAAAAATGACGAGAGTGGAAGACATCATGATCAGAGTTAAATCCCTGAAATGGCAATGGGCTGGACATACTGCCAGAAGAACAGACCATAGATGGACAGCCGAAATTTTAGATTGGATTCCAAGGGACAGGAAAAGACCCAGAAAAAGACCACATGGGAGATGGGTGGATGAAATTCGAAAATATGCGGGAGTGACATGGAGGAGACTGGCACAAGACAGACCGTTGTGGAGGAAACTTGGGGAGATCTTCGTCCAGCAGTGGATTGATAATGGTTGACAATGATGATGATGATGAAATAATTAATCTTGTACTTACAGTAGCTTACTTGTTTATTTAGTCCACCGCAGTTACAACGCAACATCAATTTCTGAAATCACTTCAATCGTACTTAATCAATTGTTGCTTCATTGGTTGGATTATCCAGTACTCTAAACACCAAAAAAACAAACAAGTCACATTAACTCACAGACTTCAGCGATAGAGCAAACGTAATATTGAACATCAAACTCTAATCATACAACATCCACACTCAATCAGAACAATCTCTCTCCAAAACAGTTACAACGGTTTTATGATCTAACTGACTTCGAACGAGAACCTAGATAGAACAGTAAACATAACTCTGTCTCGTTAACATACGTCATTCAACTTTTGACCTCAAGTCAGGTTGACACAAAAACACTCAGCGAAAGAGAAAATGTAGGAGATTGGAAAACATTTAAAGAGAATTAACCAGTATTTACAAAAGGGGAACCAAAGAGGAATGTTAAATTAGAGTATACGTCACAAACTTTGCTCCACCTCCGATACGAAAAAAAAAACTTGCTTCGGCCCTGTGTACAGAGTAGTCGTTAAAATGTAAATTTTATGACAGATCTGAGAAACGCATTCTTTCTTCAAGAAAATAATCAAAAATAAATAATGAGTGGAAATTATTGAATATGTGAACTTAGAACTTACACCTATAATCTTCTAAATTCTTCTGAATGCTACCCGCAATACAATTATTTGTAAATGCCATTGCATGTTGCTTTTGTGATTAGGAATGAATTAACTTTTGTTCACATAACTAAAGGTTTAAGTACACGGTTTATAATTGTAGTAGAAAACTCAAATGACAAAATAATTTCCTTCCCTAGAATGTTATAATTTTTTTAATTTACCAAACAAAATTATTGTTATCTAAATTGTTTTTTGGTTGGGGGTTTAACGACCACGGCGAGCAACTCGGTGGGCTATAAGCAGTAGCCCGTCCCAAATTTACGGCCACTGGTTCGAGGGAAGGGAGAGAACCAGTGCCGTAAGACAAACACAACATCCATGCCTTACCGGGATTTAAACCCGAACTCATCACAAACGAATGGTCATAAGCCAGCACTTAGACCAGTACGCCACTTGGGCGGCGTATCTTAATTTTTTAGACTATGTTTTGATGCAAACAATGTAAAAGAAATTTTTATGTTTTAAAATTCTAAAAATCGATTTCTTTTGCTTTTTTAGATTTAAAATCTGCAAGTAGATTGATCCAAAGATTGAGCAGCATCATTTTCATTTGAAACTAAAGATAGTCCAACTAATCGTTCTTGATTCACTGTTGATCTTAAAAACATGTTGAGAACCTATAGTCTGTTTTAGTCTGTTTGACAACGTTTCGACTGTTTATCTTTTTACTGACTTTGTTTCTTTATTTTTCACAGAGATATAACATTTTCAAAATTAGATGATGATAAAAATCAAGATATGATTAAAAACCGCGGTCCTAGGCAGCCGCTTTACTCGTCTATGCTGAATGCTGGTCTTGCCGATAGGTGTCATGGAGGAGAGTGCACGGTCTAATTTCCTGTCGCCAAAAACTAAATCGAAGTTCTTGGCGGAATTTAAATTCAGGTTAAAATATGGGTGTTAGATTCTTTTCTCGTTACTGTTTCAGGCTTCTGGCTTTATTTAGGTGCTCGTTAAAGGCTAAATCCCGGGGTAAAATTGCATGAAAAATTCCTGATAAACAGTTTTCACGCAACGCCCAGGAAGAGGTCAAAAGCTGAATGCAAATCACAACATCAACTAAGAAATGCAACTAACAAAACACCATTACTCATATAATAAATCAAATTTAGCATATAAACACCCTCTATTTAGTAATTTATTGTAGTCGTCAACGCGCATTAAAAGTCAATTTGCATAACACATGACACTGCTTCAAAGGTATTAATTGATACTTCGGCTTTCTTGAAGTTTTTGTTTTGTATCACGTAAATTCAATGGCTAAATCACTCACTAATTCAACAGTTGTGTCTTCAATTTGAATATATGCGGAGATGTGGAAAGCTGTGTGTTGCAAAGACTAAACGTAAGTGTTTATTACTGTTTCATTCATTGAATTCTACCGTTAGATTTTGGTGTGTTTTAGGCACCAAGGAAGGTTAAAACGCACACACATTCACGACCGTAAACTAGTGTTTCATGTGCCTAAGAGAAATGACACAAAATTTGGCAAATCCTAAAATGCTTTATGGAGCATGTGACACGCAGGGGCTGTCAGAGTGTGGCCCCAGGAATTTCAGCAGAATAATTTGCACGTGGCAGCTTCTGTAGAATTACCCTTATATACCAAGAACGGCAAATAATTACTCTGTCTGCCTCAACGAGGAGGAACTCATTGTTCAGCCATTATAACCCCCAGGCAGGCACTATTACGTTCAATGGATTTGGCAGCTCCGTCTAGTTCATTGAGCACATGAAGGATCATTGCGACCTATGTATATAACATCCGAGATGAATCAAAGTACAAGAGGTAGGCAATTGCCTTTAAAGACACGCTGAAATCTGATATTGCCAATGGGGTAAAATAATTACACTCACTATAACAGATTCAAGCAAGACTTTCTGCAAGTTTATCCTGATCGGTAAAACAGGACTGACATTTCTCAACAGCTTTTCTCTCTAGGAAAATAAATCTAATGAATGTCTGCGGCCTGTGACATTGAGACGGCTAAACTTTACAAATTATGGGTCTCCTAGTCTCAAACGCACACATTCTACATACTAAGGCAACTTAATCCATTCCTTCAAGATTATTATTATACAGTACCCGGATACAGTATAATACTAGTGCGTGAGATTAATCAGAATTTATAAGAAGAGTCATGACAGTTTTAGGCCTGCTACCCAACCTACGGAACAGCGCTAAGTCCCGCCACGCCGTAAGACCAATCTGCACCAGTTGACAACAACCTCCCCAGCATGAAGAGTAATTTTTACGTACCGCTCAAATTCCACTTTCATCTCGTCCTGCTAGTGGTCGGGTCCCAGGACCAAGAGACCTTCAGGACAATTCAAGGTGATGTCCTTGAATTGTACTGAAGGTCTCTTGAGGTGGCTGAGGTTACCAACAACAACACAACCCTACCAGCAATTTAAGATCACAAAGAAATAGCCTTGAATTTAATAACACTTTCAGGTATCATGCCCAGTAAAACAGGCCACAGTACTACAGTATATTCCAACCAACGCAATCAGCTTCAAAGCTACATAGGGGGATAAGCGAAATGTAAGCTTCCTCCCTCTGTTTCTAATAAAGATCTATTGGGTTGTCGGAAAAGTCATGACGTATCTTGGCACCCGATGGCGGTTGGGTGGTTTTGGAAGTACTAGAGGCATGCGCAGCTCTGTTATCGCTATGGCATTCGACAAGTGCCAATTTTAGCTGCAGTCTAAAAGGAATAGTGAGCGATTTGGTTGATTTGCTGAGATTTGACATCAAGATGAAGATGGAAGACCAAACTGTGCATTTTCGCCATATTTTACTGTTTTACTTCCGTAAAGGGGACAACGCGCATCAAACTTGGAAAAAATTAAGTCAAGTGTACGGTGATAATGCTCTACAAGAACGTCAGTGCCAGCGGTGTTTCGAAAAATTCCGTGCTGGTGATTTTGACCTCAACGATGCTCCTCGATCCGGAAGGCCCACCGAGGTTGATGACGACCAAATCAAGGCATTGATAGAGTCAAACCCACGTTATACGACAAGAAAGATTGCAGACACATCCATCATTCAAGCGTTCACGACCACATGAAGAAGCTGGGATACGTAAGCAAGCTTGATGTGTGGATTCCTCATGAACTCAAAGAAGCTTAATTGACGGCGCTTATAAACATCTGCGATATGCTCAATAAACGTGAGGAAACCGATCCTTTTTTAAAGCGACTGATAACTGGTGACGAAAAGTGGATTGTGTACAACAATGTGCTGCGCAAACGGTCTTGGTCTCGACGTGCTGCTTCGCCTCAAACGACATCCAAAGCAGACATTCATCAGCGGAAGGTTCTGGTCTCAGTGTGGTGGGATTTTAAAGGTGTCGTATTTTTTGAGCTCCTACCACGGAACCAAACAATCAATTCGAATGTGTACTGTCGGCAATTGGACAGTTTGTACGAATCCATCATCCAGAAACGTCCAGAGCTCGTTCATCATAAAGGTGTCGTGTTCCATCACGACAACACGAGAACACACGCAAGTTTAATCACCCGCCTAAAATTATTGGAGCTTGGGTGCGATGTGTTGCCACCCACAGCACACTCGTCTGACCTTGCGCCGTCAGACTTCCACTTATTTCGCTCTCTTCAACAGTCCTTGCGTGGTATAACGTTCAATTTAGATGAGGCTGTAAATCAGCACCATGTAGAGTTTTTCGCCACGAAAGGCAGGTCCTTCTGTGAACTAGGCATTCTGCAGCTCACTGAAAGATGGCAAAATGTTATCGAACAAAATGGGCATTATATCAATGATTGATCTTAGTTCTTTCTATCAATAAATGACCTTTGCAAAACATGGTTAAAATACGTTATGACTTTTCCGACAACCCAATAATAATTGTTAATCTCTATTAAAACTTCTCAATTATCTAATATTTTTCTCACTTTAAGAAAAGTCATAGCCTCAGCAAAAATTGTTTCTGCGGCACAAGTTTAACTTGAAGAGTTTGTCGAAATACTACTTAATCTGCCGAGCAAAGCTTGAAAAGTGCAAATATTATGTTAATAGTTAAGGAAGCATTTACTATCACAGTAAGACTGGGAAAAATTTAAATGTCACATACATTTTTAATTCTTGAAAATTTACATATTAAATGCTTATTAGCAGGGCCCGATCATGGTAACCAGGGGCCCTAGGCAGAAGTCTACATGCCCCCTCCCCTCATATCATATTTTTACTCTGTCACAGAAAGACACGCATAATGCATGAAACTTTAAGGGTAATGTTTCAAATCCATATGCAAACAAAAGTGACACAGTTTTAAATAACAATATATAATTAATTAAACATCCAGATTTACTTCTTAATATGCATAACTTGCTTCCAATCATTAAATCCTGTTACTAATTTATTTTTGGATGAATAGCTGCACTAAAAATTTTACACACCTAGCAAAATGATTATTTTGTAGATGCTGATAAAATGAGCGATTTTACAAGGACTTCTCTCCATCTTTTTACATGGAAAAAGTTTCCTTTCGTGAGGCTCATCTTTACAC
Organism: Macrothele yani; assembly: GCA_039090855.1. Classification (NCBI taxonomy): domain Eukaryota; kingdom Metazoa; phylum Arthropoda; class Arachnida; order Araneae; family Macrothelidae; genus Macrothele; species Macrothele yani. Next base: position 58,278,397 of record CM077008.1, on the reverse strand, counting down.
CTCCGCATATACTTTGTGTTTCTGGTAACATATTCATATTTTGAGGTGGAAGATTTTTAATAAAATAATGTATCATATGGTTGCTAATGTCCACAGTGCTGGATCAGTTTTAATAGTATTGGGAAGAGCATTTTTACTCACGCCATTTCAATCCTCATCACTGCATTCGTTCAAAAATGGATCCCAGTCTTCAAATTTCTTCACTGGTGCATCGAAATCTTTACAATGTTTATTACTTGGTGCACAAGAAACAATCACTTAATCTCAGAATTTTCCAGTTTCTGACTGACGGTAACAGTATATTTTAACAGCGATCGTGCAGGTTTTTCGGTAGATTCCTCTTTTTCAGTCTTTAATTTTCTTTTAGCAGAACTGGACACATACGTTCGTTGAGACATCATTTAAAAAATACAGTATTACACTTTAAACATATATGATATCAGTTAAAATTCTGATAGAAACTACAATATTTTAAAAAATATTTCACTTCATACTGTTATACATACTAACTCTAACAAAAACTTAAAATTGAGAGCTTCACTACAACCAAGTCGAAAAAGCTTGAGGGTCGAACCACATTCTATGAACAAGTGTTTGCTTTATAAATGTGTTGCCATATTCCTCGGCAAATATTTCCATCCGTGTAGCTGCAGACTGAAAGCGTCATCCACGAACTTTAAGATATTACGCCAATCAACATGTCTCATTTTACGATAGTGGACGTGGTAGCAATAGATAGAAGGCGGAGCTCACAATCTGAAATGTTTAAAATGCCTCATTGAGTTAGTTAAGATGGGTGCCTCAGAAATTTTATTAGTCCTCTTAATAGTTCGTCCAATCAAAATGGAACTGTCAACAATAAAAAGTTTATAACATAACATTATTCTAAAAATTGCAAATCTGGGGTCCCCCTTCAAACTGGGGGCACTGGGCACGTGCCCCGCATGCCCCTGCGATAATCAGGGCCTGCTTGTTAGGAGTAGATTTCATTAATAAATTTTCAGTAACGTTTAATTTTTTTTTTTTTTTGAAGAAGGAATTATCACTACGTTGACATTATTAGGAAATCTGTGCATAAGAAAGGCGACATGTCTATTAAGGTCATGCCGGGAGAATAGGTCGACCTCACAATTAGTAGTAGCATGACAGCCTTGTAGAAAATTTGACTTCTACCGCAGTTTCAAAAAAATTCTGTGCTATTCTCAAACAAACTAGGTTTCACACAGGTTGTGTGTGCATCACACCATCGACCCTAATGATACTGCGCCAGTAGCCAGTAAACCATATCCTTGTGCCCCTCATAAAAAATCCGGAATGTGTTACTAAATTAAGGACTTTCTCCAGGAGCGAATTATAGCAAAGCCTACAAGTGCTTGGGAAATACCTGCCTCTCTAGTTCCTAAGAAGGATGGCTGGCAGTAATTTGTCATACAGTACAGAAATTTATTTTAAGTATCTCAGCCAATAAGTTACCCACTACCTGTAATTAGTGACATTCTTCAGGACTTGTTTTCTAGTGCTAAATGGCTCACTAGTTTGAAGCTGGCGTCGGAGTAATGGCAACTCGCCGCATATCCCCGAAGCGGTGGAGAAAACCAACTTTTGTTTTTTTTTATTGGAGGTTTAACGACCACCGTGAGCAACTCAACGGAATATAAGCAGTCGACCGTTTCTAATTTAGGGCCACTGTTTCCAGGGAAAGAAGAGAGCCAGTGCCGTAAGACAAACACAACATCCATGCCTCACCGGGATTCGAACCCGGACCCCTTTCGGACGAATGATCAAAAGCCATCGCTTAGACCACTGCGCCACCTGGGCGGCAAAAACCGGCTTCCTAACCACTTTAGAAGTATATAAATTCTTACGTATACCTACCTGATTAGCTGCTGAACTAGCCACATTCCAGCGCTAAATGGATACTAAGTCAAGCTCTGTGTTAGGCCAAAATGTACACGTGTACTTGCATAATCACCACTGGCACTTTGGAAGAGCATTTAGTAATTCTTGATAAAGCTGCTGAACTCCTTCATAATGTGCAACTGACCTTGAATTCAAATAAAATGCCAATTCAGTGGAGACCAGCTCGTCCACTTGGGGTTGCAAATTACTCCACAAGGTCTAATTACAGACGATAGCTAGATTAAAGTTATCTTCGAATTTCATTTCGTAGTCCTAAGACAGAAACGACGCTAAATAGATTTTTGAGCACGATTGGCTAGTATCAGCAGTTTGTTCTTAATTTTGCTAATCTCTGTGAACCATTGTATGAGCACGAGTGAAAATATGAAAAGTTCATTTGCACAGCAGCAGAAAGCGCCTTCCAGGAACTGAAAAATTCTTCTTGTCTTCCCATGTATTTGTGTTTCCAGACCTTTCAAATCAAATATTACTGACACATTGTGTGATTGTCTTAGTGCAGTATTTGCGCAAGATAGTCGTTCCATACTTTATGCTTCAAGAACACTTCCAAAAGTTCGGAGGAATTATTCAGTCACTGAGCTTCAACGTACGTGTTTATCAATACCTTTTGCTCTCCAGAAATTTAGATGCTATATAAATTAACTTAGAGTCTCTCTCAGTATTTACCAAGCATCACTGCAGCCTTTGACATCAAAAAAAATCTGGTTAATACACTACTCAGGTGAATTTTAAAATTACAAGAATTTAATGTGGAGACTTTTTACCAAAGCGGGAAAAAAAATCTATTACCAGGTGCTTTGTTTCGAGTGCCATGTTCCAGTACAGTAGACAATGTCGATGATGAGCCTAAATCTTTATACTTAATTGTTGAAATAACATCTCGAAACCAAATTACTGAAGCTTTACCCAATGACCCAGATTTTGGCGAGATTTATATTTATCTACTTATTGAAAATGTGAATGGAAATCCTAACTTATCGCAGGGGTCGAGAGGTCAAGCATTGTGCATATCTGAAAACATTGTCTCATTCGTCCGGTCATGAGATGCCTGTCAAAGACATCGTTATCGTAATAAAAGACCGGCCGGTCGCCCTTTGTTGATTCATAAGTTCATGCCGTTCTATTTCACGAGTGTTTCCCACATCAGTAGTGACGGTGCAGATTGCCTGTTGTATATCAAAATGTATCCAGTAATATCGTGTATCTAAATCTTATTGCGTTGTGTGATTGTGGATAATGGTTTTTTGGTTTTCAGTCCGGAAGTATGGAGTGTCAAGTAGAGAGGAATGAACATTTCCGACATCTGCTTCTCTACGAGTTTAACAAGGGATCCACAGCCGCCGAGGCTACTCGACAAATTTGTGCTGTGTATGGGGAGGATGCTATTGCTCCGAGGACAGCCCGCAAATGGTTTGAGTGGTTCCGAGGTGGTAATTTTGACCTCAACGAATCTCCGCGCTCAGGTAGTCCATCTCACTTCGATGAGGATCGTTTGAACCATTTCATTCACTTAGATCGGCGTCAAACCACACGCGAATTGGCCACTGAGATGGACTATGATCAGGCAACCGAGATGGACTGTGATCAGGCAACCGAGATGGACTGTAATCAGGCAACCGAGATGGACTGCGATCAGGGAACCGAGACGGACTGTGATCAAGCAACCGAGATGGACTGTGATCAGGCCACCGTGGTGCGACACCTGAAACGTACGGGAAAGGTCCAGAAATTGGGGTCTTGGGTGCCCCAGACTCTCACCGAGGACAACAAGAATCAGCGTGTTGCTAAATGTGGTTGCTTGGTCGCCCGTTATCGCGAATTTTCTCAGCAACACAAACCTTTTCTGTCACGTATTGTTACTGGAGATGAAAAGTGGTGCCAGTACGTGAGTTTCAGGCATCGGACGGAATGGTTAAGCCCAAACAAGACGCCCACCCACACCACGTCCAAAAACATGACCTTCATCCTGCGAAGATCATGTTGTGTGTGTCTAGTGTGACATGGAAGGCATTATTCACTGGGAAATACTGCCGAGGAATTGGACCATCTAATCTAGACTCTGTTGTGTGCAACTCCGCCGTGTGGAGGGAGCAACTCAGCAGAAACGGCCACATCAGCGCCATGTCGTCCTTCTCCAACATGATAACACAAACCTAGTGGTCTACTAACCTTGGTTTACCACAGCTTCAGGAATTGCAGCCTGATATCTTGTTCCAAAAAAATTGCACTTCCCTCACACCGGACTCTCTATGTGAGAGCTTCTCGATAAGGAGTTTCCAGGGAAATGTGATTGGCAGAAGTGGGCCAATTTCTTGGCTGCCTCGTTCTCGAGATTTTTTTTATTGGAGGTTTAACGACCACCGCGAGCAACTCAATGGGCTATAAGCAGTCGCCCGTCCCTAATTTAGGGTCACTGGCTCCAGGGAAGGGAGAGAGCCAGTGCCGTAAGACAAACACAATATCCATGCCTCACCGGGATTCCAATCCGGACCCATCTCGGACGAATGATCAGAAGTCATCGCTTATACCACTGCGCCACCGGGGCTGCGTTCTCGACATTTGACCACACTAGAATTTTTCATGTGGTTATACATATTTCGTGTACTGCACTCCAGTGAAAGATCTTCTAGAATTACGAATCAGAATCACCAATGCCATAGCCACGATCCCACCTGATATTCTTGAAATCACTTATATTGAACTGGAATATCATTTAGATGTTGTTCGCGCAAGTAAAGACGCTCACATATAAATCTATTACGTTAAAGATAACTCCTATGTGTCATATACTACAATGAAATACATGTATGTGGGTTACTTTGCGAGTTATTAAATTTTCCTTTCGTGGCATTTTATCTAAATTCAGAATTTAAGAGCGATAATCGTGAAATGTGATAAATACCTATTCACAAATATAATATCAGATTTTGGTGGCTGAACATTCGTTTAATACAGTTCTTATCTGCAGATGTTGTTTTAACAGTTACGCGTACTTACATAGCTTATGAAGGTTTCTTTCCATCAGCATAACAGAGGATTGGTTCAAATAAAATAACAAAACAATGTACATGCGTGTGCGTGATTCCAGAACATAAGGAACTCTCAAAAACTCAGTACTTTTCTTTTCATTTACACAACCAGAAAATCTTTTCTTTTTATTTTGTTTCGGGGTCTATCGACGTCTATGAGTAACTCTAAGGGCTACAAGCAATCGCCCGTCCCTAATTTAGGGGTATTGATTCGTGAGAAGGGGGAGAGATAGAGCCATCAAACAAACACACCTCCCGTGACTAATTTGGGACTCCAACTCAGGCCCATCTGGAACGAACGGTCAGAAGCTAGCACCTCAGACCACTCTGACACCAGGGTGGCACAAAACCTTTTATCGTCAGCATAAAATAACTCTTTTGAATTAAAATTAGAGAATTCAGGTAATTAAGATTTTCGGCTCTGATACATAATGCATAATAGAACCGTGGTGTTTAGGAATTATATTAGATGATGTTTCAGAAAATGTAACCAGGCTTAGGATAACTATCACCCAACAAAAGAACTTTTTCCACATTTTGCTTAAGCCTTCTAATATGCTTGTAAATCTAACCAGTAAAGATTTTAGTTCTGAGCTGTTATCCAAAGACTAATAAATTCCTTTACTAGCTTCGAATTGCATTGTTCTTTTCTTTTGCTTGCCTTTATAGCCAATTATTTGGCATACATGTGTTTGTCTGCCAGAAAAAGGAAACGTTGTAATGATGAAACTAAGGACTAATAAGAGGAAGCAGCCTAATTTAGGAAACCCGTACAGAAAAGCATGTAAAGAAATCCCGGGATTTTGGAATGTGTTCCGTTCAGCTCTACGTATAATTACAGATTTCGAAAGTATCGTAAGAGAAGAGAAATGTTATTTTAAGATTTATAATCTGCACCTGGAAGTCCCCATTTGAAAAATACTTAAAATATATTAACTATTAGTATTAGAACACATTTTGAAGAAAGTGTCTGCGGCACATTTCGAAGTTTCTTAATAGATTCAGTTGCGCCTAACCTTTGCAAAAGTTTTCAATATGCATTATACACTTTTTTTGCAAAAATGTTTTTTATCGTTTTTTGCCATTTGATGAGAAATTTCTCATAGCTTTACAAAGCCTGCAACCTACAATTTGATAAGCAACATTGAAACGTGTTATTGAAATGCAACGTACTGAAGGCGTTTACGTCGACCTTGTTTACGCTTTCCAACCGTAGGATGAAGAAGCGTATATGCTCCAGCTTTTTCCGTCCGTCCGTCTGTCCGCCTGTGCGGACGATAACTTGCGTAAAAATGGCTCGATTCAGATGAAATTTTAGTATGTGGTAGAGGACCACCTGGGGACGAACTCTGTTGAAAATGGGAATAAATGGGGTCAAAGGTCACGACATAGGAGCAGGATCTATTCCATTACCCATATGCGTCATAACGTGCGTAAATATGGTTCGATTTCAATAAAAGTTTAGTATGTGGTAGGTGACCACCTGGGAATGAACCCTATTGAAAACGGGTGAAGGTGGGTCAAAGGTCAGGACATAGGAGCTGGATGCATTCCATTACCCTTATGCGTCATAACTTGCGTAAAAATGGTTCGATTTCCATGAAATTTTAGTATGTGGTACGGGAACACCTGGGAAGGAACCCTAATGAAAGTAAACAAAATGGGGTCAAAGGTCAGGACATAGGAGTGGGATCCATTCCACTGTTCTTGTGCGTCATAACTAACGTAAAAAAGGTTCGATTCCGATGAAATTTTAGTATCTGGTAGGGGACCACCTGGGGACAAATCCTATTGAAAATATGCAAAATGGGGTCAAAGATCAGGACATAGGAGCGGAATCACTTCCATCGTTATTATGCGTCATAACTTACGTAAAAATGCTTCGATTTGGATGAAATGTTAGTATGTTGTAGGGGCCTGCCTGGGGACGAATCTTGTTGAAAATAGGCGAAATGGGGTCAAAGGTTAGGACACAGGAGCGGGATCTATTCCATAGCCCTTATGCATCATAACTTATGTAAAAATGCTTCAATTGCGACAAAACTTTATCATGTTATTTCGGAGGTATACTGAACCGGTTCTGTTGAATATCATCGAAATGGAATCAAAGGTCATCGCAAAGGACCGAGATTTATTCCACAGGCATTATCCTCATAACTTGAGTGATAACTTGAGTAATGATTTCTGGTTTGTTGCAAAGCGTATCACAATCAATGCATTGCATGATTTTACTAACTTGTTCATTAATGAAACGACTTTTTGTCTTTACCTTTTGTCACGCCTGCAAGAGCCAAATTTCTATCATTGCAGATTTAGTTAAAAATCTAAATTAAACATAAACTTTGGACTAAACTGTAAAGAAATTATGTTAAATCTCAATTTTTTTCTTGCGCTAATATGTACGTAAAAAAACCAAAATCCAGAAACCAGTAAGCCAGATGTAGAATTGAAACTTTGATACGGGAAATAAATCTGTTATAAACTTTAAATCGGAGTTAAAAGACAGATTACCGCCTCAGCAATCCAAAGAAAACGTTACTCCCAATACAGAGTTTTGAAAGATTATATTAGTTCAACTTTTTATTTAGTGACATAGTTTCTTGACCGTACAACGAAGTAAGTGTAAGAATTTTTTTTTGCAAGCAATTGTTTTGAAGGTGATTGGAAATCTCATGGGTGTAAACATTTCTGTTAGCTTTTTGTCCCGATAAAAATAGCAATACCCCAAATCGTTATACACTGGTGTTCAAAAATTAAGGACGAAGGGGAGAATTTAGCATAACAGCGGAACGAGCAGGCAGAACGAACCGAAAGGCCACTCAGGAGATAGAATAGGGTCAGGTACTGTAGGGCATGCGCATATATGCAACATGACGCAAGGGGGGGGGGGTTTGTCGGAATGGTATAAAGCACACGAGTGGTGTACGCTCAGCAAATTCGGTGAAAGCTATTCCACGGTGTACATCTGTTTGAACGACGTCGAGTTGCTTCCACCGTGTGATATGACCAACAGGCAATCCAGTAGATGAAATCTGGATGACTTTACCCGAGGTCGCGTCATTGGGAAGTTGGAAGAAGGTCGAAGTGTGACTAGTGTGGCCGAGGAGTTCGGGATCGCTCACAGCATCGTTTCACGAGCTTGGAGAGCATTTCAAACAACAGAAACAGCTGTCCGAGAGTTTAGCAGTGGTCGTCCACGAGCAACCACGGCGGCGGACGACCGGTATATTATCCTACAGGCGAGAAGAGACAGACGGCAGGCAGGGGAGAAATCGCAAGGCAAATGCAACAGACAACTGGAAGTCCGTTATCGCGCCTTACTGTAGCCAGGAGGCTGCACAAAGGTGGTCTATTTGCACGACGACCAGTTCGGTGTATGCTATTAACGCATGCACATCGGAGACGGCTGTTTCTGTGGTGCCAGGGACACAAGAACTGGACACATTAGCAATGGGTTCGAGTTCTCTTTACGGATGAGAGCCGATTTAGTCTGACGAGCGATTCTGGACGTATACACATCTGGAGAGAGCAGGGGACACGCAATCACACCTCCAACATCATCGAAAGAAACCGGGTTGGAGGTGGCGAAGTTCTCGTTTGGGGCGGTATCATGCTTGGTAGCCGTACTAACCTCCACATCTTCCAAGGAGGTTCAGTCACTGGTGTCCGCTATTGTACCGAGGTTCTCCTGCCTCACGTACGTCTGTTTAGAGGTGCTGTGGGTTTTGAGTTTCTCTTCATGGACGACAACGCTACACCTCCTCGTACAGTGGCTGTCGCAGAGCTGTTGGAGAGTGAAGATATTCAACGCATGGATTGGCCCGCAAAGTCCCTGGACCTAAATCCAATCGAACACGTGTGGGACCTTCTCGGGAGACGCTTGACAGCACGTCACCAGCCGCCAGCAACGATTCCGCTGCTGCGATTGGCGCTACAAGAGGAATGAGCCGCGATGCTTCAACAGCTCCTTGACAACCTCGTCCTCAGCATGGACAGACGTTGTAAATCCTGCAATGCAGTCAGGGGTGATCATATCCCCACTAAAAACTGGAGTTTTCTTGGCGGCCGCCTGTCACATGGACGTTTCTGTCTTTTGTCCAGTTGTGCTCGAAGCTACCTTTTCAATAAAGTGCCTTTGTATCCTTTGGATTCCTTGTTTTGACGGTTTTGCTCTCTTTTCCCATATTCTTACATCTTGGGGATCTTATGCTATGATTTGAGTTGATGTGGAGCACTTCTGCACGAAGTTACATTCGAAAAACCGTCTCGTCCTTAATTTTTGCACGCCAGTGTATAAGCGTTCTTATTTCGCCAGTTTTGGAAAAGGTTTTTCCAAATATAGAATTTTAAAGGGACTTCAATAAATGAGCCATCAATTCTTTTTGCCGGGAACCCGTTCTCAATACAACACAAGAAAAACCTTTAATGTCTTAACAAAGAAAACCACAAAGCAAAATTAAACATGATACATCTTGTTATAAAACCAAAGTTCGTGCAGCAGCACGCAATATCATGCCAACCACGAAAAGGCGCGTGTTTTGCGTTCTCTGACCCATAACAGTGCCGTCTACGTTGGATTCGCTGCAAAACTCCCCTGGAAGTTCCAACCTTTGACCCTGGTCCAGAACACTTTACCATCGGATGATACAGAACAGTCAGCATTCGAAAGAAAGATTGAACAAATAATATGACGCTCTGGGGGCGCATTGGACACAGCGCTGGCTTATGACCTTTCGTTCGTGATAGATCTGGGTTCGAATCCCGGTGAGGCATGGATTTTGTGTTTGTCTTAAGATTTTGTATCTCTCTCCTTTCTTCCGTGGAACCAGTGACCTTAAATTAGGGACGGGGGACTGCTTGTAGTTCATTAAGTTGCTCGTGGTTATTGTTAGACACCGAAACAAAAAAAAAGTATTAATTTACTTAATATATTCAAAACTGCATCACGGTGTATACCGTCAAAAAGCTTTGTTAAAATGAAAATCCAAAACTGTTTTTTTTTATTTCAAGGTTTAACGACCACCATAAGCAACTCCAGGGGCATAAAGCAGTCGCTTATCCGTAATTTGGTGACACTGGAGGAAGCCAACGGCAGACGTGAGAAAATTGTGGATATGTGAAGACGCGTGGGAACTGATGGAGAGGCCGCAGGGCTGATATGGCAAAAACCGCTGAGTGAAAAAGCTGATGTTAAGACTTATGACGCGAAAGACAAAACAACGAAGTTTGTGTATGTGTTTGTGTATTTTTATCTGATTCACATAAAATGATCTGCAATAAATTATGTTCATCAAACTCGGATATACGACTCTAATTGGAATATGTTATTGTGTATTCGATCCTGTGAACAGGAGCAGAAGAAGATGCCAGAGAGCCGTAGCACGGACTCACGGAAGAGGTAAGAAGTTAAATATAAATACCTCTAATTACCGAAATTGAATTGAAACGCGAAAAGCAAGAACAGTATTGGCGCCCAACGTGGGGCTCTCTAGCAAATATAAACTGAAGGCAATATTTCAATATTTTCACACTATATTAAATTTGAAGTGTTAAATTGAAATTGCTTAAAATAAGTAATGGCGGAAGATTTAGACAAACTAAAAAAGAAAAGAGCTGTCAACCGAAGATTAACAACCATCGTTATTAATAAACTAAAGGCAGCTCTTGAAGAGGATCCCATTGAAAGGGAAGTTATCGAGAATAATTTAGCTCAGTTATTGAATAAAGAAGAGATTTTGATTTCTGTTGGTGAACAAATTGAGCGAGTTATTCCTGTGGAGGAATTTGAAGACGATTATTGTGCTAGTCAGGAATACTACGAAAACGTGCTGTTATGGGAAACCAAAGCGCAGCGCGGTTTAACTATGATCAGAAACACTGAAGAAAGCGGCACGAACGAAACAGAGAATAGACCATCGCGGTCAAATAATGTACCTGGAGCAGTAATAAGATTATCGAAATTAGGGCTTGCAAAATTCTACGGAGATCCATCGCATTGGTTGGAATTTTGGGGTCAGTTTGATACGACCGTACACTCAAATGAGTATTTAGATAATTTGAACAAGTTTAGTTACTTGAAGTTTTATTTGGGCGGAGCAGCTGCTATTGCAATATCAGGATTACCTATCACCGAAGCAAATTATGACATGGCCATAAAAAATTTTGAAGGATAGGTTCGGAAAAAAGGATGTTGTTATAAGTTCACATATGAATAAATTACTGTCCCTACCACTTTTTAAGATGTTAACATACACCTTTGGTCTGCGGAAGTTGTATGCTAAGTGCGAAGTCCAATTAAGAAGCATCGAATCGCTGGGAGTAATCTCCGACACTTATGAAAGTTTCCTGTGTCCCATGATATTGAAATTGATTACCAATGAATTAGTACTAGAATTTAACAAACTTCGGAAAGCTGATGAGATTCGGAATATAGAAGAAGTTATGGAATTTATAAGAAAATAAATTGAAAGTAGTGAGCGGTCCCAGGCGATTTGCGGAAACACAGAATTAAAACCAAATCTTGCTCAGAGTGTTAGGGCAGTAAACAATACACTTATCAGATCTGATTACACGCGCGCAAAAGAATTCATGAAGCAAAATAAAACGTTTCCTTCGGCCGCCGAACTGAATGCTACTGTAGAAAATAACCCAGAGCCCTATGAAAAACGCGTTGAAGACAGATGGACTGCGGTTAACGTTCAACGAAATAACGAATATTGTGTTAGAGGAAGTTGTATATTTTGTTCATCGGATCATGATTTAGACAGATGTCCGTTAACAATAGAGAAAAAAGACGTAATTTATTGCGACAAGGAAGATGCTTTAACTTTTTCAAAAACATCACTTGGCAAAGTTTTGTTTTTCAAAAGATCGGTGTCTACATTGTCATCGAAAACACAATATATTCATGTGCGATGCAGAAAAAGAAAACACTGCAACAGCCGTAAAACACGTATCACAAGCAGATCAGCAAGAGAACGGTATGCTGTTACAGACGATGATCCTAACTTCAGTGGGAAAGCATAAAAATCAGAGCGTGCGAATTTTGGTTGACGGAAGCTCACAACGGACGTTTGTTATGGGAACTGTTTCTAAAGAGCTAAAATTAAAAGTGACAGGAGAAGAACAATTAACGATATTTTCATTTGCCGCTTATTCACCAGTAACAGAGAATAGAAAAAGAGTTCGCTTGGTTTTAAAAGACTTTAAAAGTGGACACAGAATAAATATTGAAGCTTTGGAAACTCGTGTAACATGTAGCTGAGCTTTGATTAGTATACCAGGGAAAGAAATACGAAGTTATTGTGGAAAAGAAGAAATGTTGTTAGCAGGTGGAGAGGAAAAATTTAACAACTTAAAATTATCAGTTTTAATCGGAGCTGACTATTATTGGAAGATTGTAACCGGAAGAGTCCATAGGAAAACGTCATCCTTGGTCACTCCATAAACTATTTTTGGTTGGACATTTAGCGGCACCTCGACGCTGTCAAGCGCGTTAGCGTCACAGTCTGTGATTAATGTTATGAAAAGTGCCACCAGTACAAGCACAAGTACTACTGGATGTGAAATGAACGAAATGTTGAAGCACTTTTGGGATCTTGAAACGCTAGGAATAAGGGAAAATATCGACCAAACTAATAAAATAGGAGATAATCGATTTTATGAGGAATTTCGCGAAAATCTGAAAATGGAAGATGGTAGGTACGTGGTATGGTTTCCGTGGAATCAACAAGTAGAAGAAATGAAGGATAATTACAACCTGGCTGAGAAACGACTGAGATCGCTTGTTAGGAAATTCAATAAGAAACCACAGTTCTACGAAGAATATAAGAAGGTAATCAAAATTATTTAAAAGAAGGAATTGCAGAAGAAACGAAGGATGTTAGCTGCAATGTAATATATTACATGCCACATCCGGCTGTAATCAGGGAAAACAAGGATACAACTAAATTACGCGTGGTATTCGATACATTATCTCGTGCCGAAGACTGTTCATCATTAAATGATTGTTTACTCACAGGGCCAAACCCAAATCCTGATGTGCTGGATTTGTTGATCAGATTCCGTAACAGTAAGGTAGCCTTTACAGCTGACATTCAACAGGCCTTTTTACAGATTGCTCTTCCAAAGAAGACCGAGATGCAGTTAGAGTTTTGTGGATTGATGAGGAAATAGAGGACAGCGACTCCCTCAAGGTTATAAAAATACTACGAATGACTAGAGTCATATTTGGTGCGAAATCAAGCCCATTTATGCTGGCTGCAACGCTGAGAGTTCACATAGACAAATATAAACAACAGTATGAGGATGCATGCAAGCTATTGAGGAATTGTCTATATGTAGATGGTTTAATTGGAGGAGCAACAGATGAAAATGAAGCAATGATATTATCAAGAGACGTTTGATGCATTTTGAACGAAGGGAACTTTAACATGAGAAAATGGAGAACAAACAGCGAATCCCTTCAGCAATTGTGGAATAATGAAGAAAATTATATTCAATGCGCTGCAAGCAATAAAGTTTTGGGATACCTATGGGATAGAGAGAAGGATGTTATACGAATAGACGTTTTTGAAGTAATTGCATACGTGAGTAAGAGAAAGGACAAGGTATGCAAAAGAAAAGTTCTGAAGACTGTTAGTCGTCTATATGACCCAATTGGTTTTTTAAGTCCGTTTAGAATTATCTTGCAAGATGTTTGGAAATCGGGCGCAAATTGGAATGCAGAATTGTTCGTAGAACTAGAGAAAAATTTGAAACATTTGTGCACAGTGTTATCACAGCTGGAAAATGTTAACGTACCAAGATATTATTTCGGAGACATCGAAGAATAGCGAATTGAGAAATATCAAGTTGCATTGTTTCACAGATGCGAGTCAAAAGGCTTATGGTGTAGTGATATATTTGAGATATGAAACCAAAGATGAAATAAATTCAAGAAATGTCATTTCAAAGGCAAGAGTAGCACCCTTAAAGAAACTATCCTTGCCTAGGCTTGAGGGCGGCATTAATCGGAGCTAGACTAGCTGAATCTGTTGAAAGGCAAAGCTTTGTATCTCTATCAAATTCAATGGGCGGCAGGTGGCCTAGTGGTCAGCGTTCGTGACTGCCACGGAGATGACCTCAGGTTCGATCCTGGGCAGGTACAAACGTTCGAACCACTAAATACCCGTCATGCGTCGGATATGCGCGTTAAGCCGTCGGACCCCGGGTACTGGCCCCCGGTAATAAATAAGGGCGTCTTCCTCCCTCTTTCTTATCTCGCTTCCGTGTCACTTTCCTATCGGGCACTCTAGCCCAAATCTCCTAGCTTCCTATTTCTAAGGGTTGTTCAAGACCTGGGATCAGACACTCCCTTCCTAAAATCCTCTACATCTGATCTGATCTGATCTTTCAAATTCTTGGGTTCTTGAAACTGATCGACTGCTTTAGCTTTAAGAGTAGATGGTGAACTGGAAAAATTCTCAGTGACATAACCTAAGAATTTAACTCGTCTTTTCAAAAACTGAAATTTACGAAAATTGACTTCCAGTTCGAAACTTCTAGCAACATCTTAAAATTTGGTTTAGCCTTTCGCTCCCTTTTCTTTCGTGGCAGGTTGAAATTCTAATATCATCCACGCAAGATATCAGTATGCCTTTATTTACATAGAGTGAGTCAAAAGTTTTGAAATATTTGCATAAACGCACGTGCTGCGGCAGGTATGTCACGTGTTTGAACTAGTTCTAGTTGTGCGCTGTAGTCAGTCGAAAGGGATATAAAATGGTAGTCGCCGCTGTGAACAGTATTGCATGTCGTCGTTCTATGTCGTCGGACGCCTAAAAGATGAACATCCACAACCGGCAAATTGGGAAATTTTTGCTTTACGAGTTTGAACTCGGCCATAACGCTGCTCAATCAACACGAAACATTTATTAAGCGAATGGGGAAGGTTCCGTGGACCACAGCATCGCAACCAGATGGTACAAGAAACTTCGCTCAGGTGACAGAAACCTCTACGATCAACCAAGGTTTGGTAAGCCACGAATCATGAATTCTGAGGCCGTGCGCCAAGAGGTAGAGGCAAATGCAACAACCAGCACTCGGAGATTATCAGGCGAGCTGGGCATATCACAGACTACCGTAGTACATCACATTCAGGAACTCGGAAAGGTCTAAAGGAGCTGCTGCACTGTCCCTCTCGAATTGACACCAGCTGAAGCAAATCGCCCAGTGGAAGTGTGCACGAAATTCCCAGAAGACCCGCGCGATGTACGTTTCATTAAGAGCTACGTGCGATGAAAAGTGGATCTATTTCCGTAATCCTAACACGCAACGGAAGTGGTTGAGCTCAAGCTAGCTTCCTGAGCTTGCTGCCAAACGTGAACGTTTCGAGCAAAAGGTGATGCTCTGCGTCCGGTGGAATTTTGAGGGGATAATCCACTGCGAATTCGTTCCAGAAGGTCGGACCATCAACGCTAACTTCTACTCTAAACAGCTGGAGCTGATGTATGCCGTTTTGGAGGAGAAGTACCCGGCACTGGTGAACAGAAAGCGTGCTCTCCTATAGCAAGGAAAAAGCTCTGCCACATATCAGTTCGACGCCCTCAAGTTCCTTGAGACGATCCGGGCAAAACTCCAGGAATTTGAGGGCGTCGAACTGATGCCACACCCATCATATAGTCTGGATCTTGCCCCGTCGTATTTTTACTTGTTCAGGTCCATGGCCCACTTCGTTCGCGGGCTGCACTTCAACAAGCAGGAGGAGGTGACAGCTGGGGTGAAGGAGTTCTTCGCCTCGAAGGACAATAACTGGTACCTCCGTGGAATCGAAGAACTGGCAGACAGATGGCTAAAGACGGTGCAACACAACCTAACTTTGAATGCTAGTCAGCTTTCGTCGCAACAGTACGTATGAAGACATAAAATGATCCAAATATTGCAAAACGTTCAACTCCTCCTCTGTATAAGGTTGAAACACCGATTGGGAGTTGCAAGAACCAAATGGGACTCCTTAGAAATTGAAACTTCCCCTTGTATGTCACAAATGCTAGGTTATGTCTGCTGCTCTTAAGCACTCCGACATGGAAAATCCTCTTTTTAAGGTCAGTGGTGTAAAATAATGATCATCTTGTAACCTATCCAGTAAACATTCAATGAGCGGGAAGGATGATGATCCATAGATCCTGTTTAACTTTCTAAAGTTTATACTTACTGTAAGGGTAACGGAGTCCAGCTCCCAATAATTATTTTCATGTAGCAACCTTTTCTGTAAAAATTTATTATTTCAAGTGTAATGTGATGCAAATTCCAACGCATGTGGAAGACACGTGGCGGGTCTCTTTTGTGCGCCGTATTACGCAGTGCCGGGCCAGGCATGTGTCTAGCGGCATGCGTTGACCTTGACCTGGACGACTGGGTCTGATGTATCGGTGCAAGGTCACCGCTCCCAGAGAAAGGCAAGCTCCACTGAAACAGGATTCCAGAAGCGCGGAGGGATGGGGGGGGGGGTATAAAAAGGAGCGACACGGGTATTTCACCTTCGACGTGGTCGGATGGTGAGTGGTCCGATATATACGAGAACCGGGATTTTTTCTTGATGAACGGCGTGTTCGAGCCGGGAGTGTCGGTTAGGCCTCTCGGGGATTTACGTTTTGGCTGACGGAATAGTCAGGGTTTTTCGGCGATCAGAGATTGACCTGTGTTGGACGGAGAAACTCAAGTTGAACGTGGCGGAGGGTTTTCCGGGATGTTTCCGAGAGAGTAAAGTGTTCGCCATCTGGAAACCTGTTGGCAGGTGGAGATAGCTACTCTAACGGAGTTTGTTTCTCATCTATTAAATTTTGTTACGTTTAACAAAGACTGATTATTGGAGCCACTCGTTGTCTTAGATATTAAGTAATTGTCGACTACACGTTCCAGTATTTCAGCGATCGAGTGCAACTCGACTGGATTCAAAAGAACCAACGTCGGGCCCGTTTGGGAGATTCGGAATCAGTATGGCCTAGTGGCGGATTGAACTCAGCGGTGCCCGCACTTACACTGGGAGTTCTATCGTCTATTCAAACACAACTTTCCTAGCGGAATTTTCAGAGGAAGATGGTTCCAAAATTCTTTCGTTTATCAGTTCCTCACCTTGCTTGTCTATTTCTCTTTCACTAAACGGAAGACGTCTAGACCTTTCTTCATCACTCTGGGCTGCTGATGAAGGCTAACTAAATTCAATTAAGCAGGCACATACTTTCTGGAGGAGGTCTTTCCTTGGTTTGCTGCAATCGAGACCGAAAATAATGTACGCTGCTCGACATAGAAATTGCCTCACCCAGAAGGAAGTGTGTTAGAAACATGCAAATTCGTTGGGCTGGAGTACCATTTCGAAATATGCAAATGATGTTAAACTGGAGGCAATGACGTCACACATGCGTGAGATAAAGGTGCCAGCATCAACAGGAATGGTAAAGTCTGGTCACTGGTGGAAGTGTCGCGGAGTTTCAGATTTGCTATTTGTTCTGGAAAACTGTTCTGCGAAGGCCGAAAATGCCGGGTACACGATGTCGGCAGGTTTATCGTCATTTGAATGCGTTTCAGTGAGGAAGAATTGTTGGCCTGTGTGAAGCGCGCTGGTCTCCCCCACGTATCACTGCGCATGTGCAACTGGATACACAAACTGTTGGACGCTGTTGGTACTACCAGTGGCTACAGAAAGGTTGGTACATGCGTCGGAGCGGTTGTGATGCAATCCGACAGACGTCAGCACTTCTGGACAGGCGTATTGTTCGACACGCTCGCTCGTCACTAGAAAGCACTGCAGCCGATATTCGACGTGCTGTGTCAGCGACCATGGACGTCGCCGTAACGACCCGAACTGTAAACCGAAGGTTACATGTGGCAAACCTGCACAGTAGGCAACCGTTACGTCGACTGCCATTGACGGCCAGCCATCGCAGCTCTTGTCTGGCTTTGATGTCGAAGTCATGCGAACTTGGGTCACGAATGGACCACTGTGGTCTTCAGTGATGAATCCCGTTTCTGTCTTGGTGTTGATGATCGACGGATCCATGTCTGGCGACACCCTGGTGAGCTCACGGATCACGGTTTCGTTCGCTACCACCAAACGTCCCGTCTGGTAGGCATCATGGTATGGGGTTCTATTGCGCATGACAGCAGGCCACATTTTGTCTGAATCACGGGCAGACTGACAGCCGTACGATACGCGAGCGAGGTTCTTCAGCCCAATTTGGATACCGTTTCTGAATGGTCTACAGTACCCCATTTTCCATCAAGACCACGCCCGTATACACACCGCTTGGGTCTCCAGACAATATTTCCAACATATTCAAACACTACCATGGGCAACAAGATCGCCCGATTTATCCCCAATCGAAAACCTGTGGGACCATATTGGACGCCGTCTGCAATCGAATCGGGATCGACACGATCTTGACGAATGATGGGAGCAAGTCAACCGTGCATGGTGTTCTATTGATCAGGACGATATCCGTCGACTCTATGACTCATTGCCATACTGTATTGCGGTTCGCGGTGGTGAAACCACTAACTGAGGCGTACCAACTGTGCTGCATTATCTCATGTGACAAACACTGTACTAGGGTGAAAATCAAATCAAGGTAAACCCTTATGTATTCCTATTTGCAGGCTGAATTTCACCCATCTATCCTCATTCCTTCTGGATGGGGCAATTTCTATATCGAGCAATGTATACCTCATATGCTGTAACCTCACTTTCATTCTGCATTTTACATTATAAAAAAATATAAAACTGCTTCGAAAGATCGAAGCTGTTTTCTATTAAATAGATCATACCTTGTTTCAAACATATATTTATGAAAATCTTTCTCTGCTTTCGAGTCGAATGTGTTTGGTTTTTCCGTAATATGCTGTATCTAACTTAGAGGGGACCATGTGGTGCACAATTTACTATAGTAATCTTACACCTTCAGAGGACGAGAACAGTGAGGTACTTTTCGCTTCCACTAATTCCACACTTCCAAAATTCTTTCGTCGTCTTGAACTGCCGTTGTAAGATCAATTGCAGACTTAATCTTTGTAGAAAATATTATAATCATTTAAGCTGCATTCATGACACACAGTTCCTCTCTTAATTCCGTTGCTTCTGAAACGTCAGGTGTAGAACACCACGTCATTCTTGGAAACAATTGCAGCTGTCGCCATCATTATCACAATTACTGAAATCAGTTTTGACGTCCTGAATTCTTCGTTATCTCGGAGTAGTGCCCTCCTTCCAAAATTGATAGGATTCTGAAAGACCTTGGATAAATAAGACATAAATTCTCTATGCCGAGGAACATCTTAATACAACACAAGGAAAACGTTTAATGTCTTAAAAAACGAAAAGGCAATGCAGAATTGAATATGATTCATCAATTACGAAATTAAAATTCTCGAGGTGGCACACTACTTTATGGAAGCCACGAGAGTGCTCATCTTTTGCTTTCTCTAACACAGAGAAACTCTATCTACATTGGCCTTGCTTTTTTTTTCTGTAGGACTGTAAGGATCGAACATTACTGCATATTCCAGTCCTTGGAACTAGTGCAAAACAGAGCGGTGAACACGTGAATTTACATTTCTTTTTGTTCGAGGGGATTTAACGACAATCGTGAGCAACTCAGTGGGCTATAATAAGCAGTCGACCGTCCCTAATTTAGGGACACTGGTTCCAGGGAAGGGAGATAGAGCTAGTGCCGTAAGACAAACACAACATCTATGCCTCAACGGGATTCGAACTTGGACACATCTCTGACGAATGCTTAGACGCTTTTAACACCACTACCTTACCGGAACGGCAAACATACAGTTCCTACTCGAATTTGTTTTTCATTTTCCTATTGTCCTTAAGGACATTTTGTATTGCTTATCCTGAAAATTTCTTTTCCAAAAGCTTTTCTGTTTGGTATTTTGAAATCACTGATTATAGTGTTCTAAGTGTTTGGCTATTCAGATGTTTGGATTTTGAGCAGAAAGTTTTGTAAAAATATGTTTTCGAGATCTGTAGTTATTACCTAAATTTAGATAGAAATCGTTTTAAAGTAACAGATCAAATTTTTGCCTTGACGATTTAGGTCTTTACGAAGAATATTTAATTAAAGTACGTACATCCAGGCCATTTTGTATGCATATACCAAACAATTTTGCTGTATTAATCTTGCTCACTACTGCCAAAAACGCTTGGCAGATTTTGAATCCCCTCCCCTTTCACCCGGGAACATAATTTTTTCTTCAGTTGATTTGATATTGGTTTGAGCCTTATAATTACCGTGGTTACTTTTATGTGCTTTTCTCTAGATATCTGCGATGTAAGAATCAAATTCCTTCAAATTCTCATGAAAATTTTATGAATTTTTATGTGAATAATCTACAAACGAATTTGAAGAAAACGTCTGAATGTATGCAAAAATACTTGTGGCACATTTTTTAGCAGCGGGCTAATCATCTTTTTATCAGTGCTGAACTTTCAGAATTTCTATTGAAATTTTTGATGAAAGAGCAAAGTTTTTAGGAAACGAAAAAGAACTTTTTACAATTCATTTGAAAAAGAAAAAAAATTGAAGTTACTTAATGAAATAAAAAAGTTGCACACTACCAGGGCCTTTTAATAGAGACATTTTCATTTCATGTTCATACGAAGAAATTCTTTTAGACAGTGCAATTAGTTACATAGGAGTTTCGCAAAACAATTGCGATAAAGGCAACCTCACAATTTGAAATATCTCATATAAAGTGCGAAAATACGACGGTTGTTCATGAAACTGCAAAAATATGTGAGTTTAAAAATTGAGATCAATATATACATTGCATATATCAGGCGGTGCTAAATATACAGGGTGATTCATAAAGAAGTATACAATTTCAATGCACTATAAAACAAGAACAATGTAAGATATTTTATGCTACATTGTAATTGAATTGTAGGGGAATGTTTCAAGGTTTTTTTAGAGACAGTCACAGATGTTGTGTGTGTGCACTCTTAGTCACACGACACACATCGATCCGGTAATCCATTTCCGCCCAAACGCGAGGTAAGATATCTGAATCAAGTGCAGTGATAGTGGCTGTGATACGCTGTTTCAGCTCCGCTAGATCAACAGGAAGGGGAGGGGCGTATACTTTGTCCTTTACGTACCCCCACAGGAAAAAGTCACAACGTGTTAAGTCAGGACTTCTGGGTGACCGTTGGTCAGTGGCATGTTATAGTCCGCGGCTCGTATAATTCATCGGTGAGGAAGATGTTCATCGAGATAATCTCGCACGTCGCCTAACCAGTGCGGTGGTGCACCATCCTAATTGGAGAATAAAGTTGTCACTGTCGTCCTGCAACTGGGGTATCAACCAAAGACTTAACATATCCAGAAAAGAGCCTCCCGCGACAGTTTTCTCGTGAAAAAAGAAGTGGCCGTACACTTTCTTTTTGGACACAGCACAGAACACATTTACTTAAGGGAAATCTTGCACGTGTTGCACTGTAAATCTGGAATTTTTCCGTTCACCAAAGGCGAGCATTGTGCTTGTTTACCTAACCACTCACGTGAAATGTAGCTTCATCGGTGAAAACTAAGTGATCGACAAAATCGCCATTTTCAAAACGGTGCTGCATTTCAGCACAAAATTCAAAGCGCTTCGTCTTGTCAAAGTCAGTGAGATTTTGCTACATCTGCACTTTGTAAGGAATCATTTTCAGCTTCTTTCTCAAAATTCTCCAGGCAGTGGGCTGTGAAATCTGCACTTCACGACTCAACCTCCGCGTCGATTTTCCCGCGCTTCGTCGAATGGCGGTGCAAATACTATCGACGACTTTCTCCGATACACGCGCTCATTCAGGAAGCCCGTAGTTTCAAAGTATTTATGCTAATCGTATGTATATTTTCTGGTTGGAGGTTCTTTTCCGAATCGTGATCGAAAATGCCGTTGCACAAGAGTTACAGATTCCGCTTTGCTCAATTCAAGAACACAAAACGCCTTCTCCACTGCAGACGTTGCCATTTTGACTGACTAGTCACGTGCGCTAACGCCTACGTCACTTCCCTCAGTAGCGGGACACGAACTTTTTTAATACATCTACCTAACGGTTCGCAGTTGTGGTTCGTGTCTTTAACTGTTACTGTTTTACAGTATCTGGAAACTGTATACTTCTTTATGAATCACCCCGTATTTCTAGCACGTCATTTGTAAAAAAAGATCGTGCTTATGTTATCGGTTTTTCCGTGCGTCCGTCTGTAGACACCATATCTCTGCAACTATTTGTCCAATTTGAAAAATTCTTTTGCATTGGGAAGCTTGAAATATGCAAACGATGATCCTTCATTTTTTTTTTACGATGTACAATTTCGCTGCTAGAAGGCGTAGATGCAGATGATGTCGAATCCAAAATTACGTTTTATTCCACATATTTGCTTCTAAACATCCGATTGAAAAAATTCTTTTATCTTTCGATTCCATTTATGTCAAAGAGTATTTTAGATATAGTTACGTTTTCAAATTACGCATATATTGTCCGCTAGGGGGCGTAAAAGTAAATTACATTTTCCCCGATAACTCTTCTTGTAAATCTCCGATTTGAAAAAATGTTTTCTTCAGAGGATACACTTCCTGATGAAAAATCTTTTGCATATAATTTCAAATTTTTGGTAAAGAATACTTTAGCCACTAAGGTAAGTGTTAATTTTTGCTTCTGATATATTTGCCATAAAATCTGAGCTTCTAAGATACCGATTGAAAAAATTCTTTCGTGGACTGATGCCACTTACATCGGTAAACTTTTTCGGAATATTTTCTTCTTAAAATATTTCATAGTTTCTCCGCCAAGGGGCGTAGACGTATATCTTATTTTTGTTAATATCTCTACTCCGATTTGAAAAAAATTCCTTCTTTGTTGGATAGTGTTTTCAGTGTGACATGTTTTTCATATAATTTCTAAATTTTCAAGTAATTCATAGACTTTCCGCTAGAGGGCATACAAGTTAATTGCGTTTCCCCCTATATCTCTGCTTCTAAAACTCCGATTTGAAAATCAGGAGCTGTATCCTGCACCGGATACAGCTCCTGATGGTAAATCGTTTGCACATAATTTCTAATTTTTGTAAAAATGGGTTGGACACCAGGGGGCGTAAGTCTTAATTTCCGCTTCTGATGTGTTTGTAGCAAAATATGAGCTTCTGAATTCTCAATTGAAAAAAAAGTCGTTGTAGACCGATACTACTCATGTCGACAAACCTTTTAGAAACACTTTCTTCTTGAAATAATGCATGGTTTCTACGCCAGGAGATGTAGATGTATATTTTATTTTTGTCAATATCTCTGCTTCTAGGAGTCCGATTTGAAAAATTCCGTCTTTGTTAGCACGTCTTTTTGTAAAATAAGATCGTGCTTATGTTATCGGTTTGTCCGTCCGTCTGTAGACACGATATCTCTGCAACTATTAGTCCGATTTGAAAAAATGTTTTTGCCTTAGGAAGCTTGAAATGTACGAATGATGATCCTTTATATCGTTTTTTTTACGACGCACAATTTCGCCGCTAGAGGACGTAAATGCAGATGATATCGAATTCAAAAACATTTTATTCCATATATTTGCTTCTAAACGTCCAATTTAAAAAATTCTTTTACCTTTCGATTCCATTCATGTCGAAGACTATTTTAGATATAGTCACTTTTTCAAGTTACTCATAGATTCTCCGCTAGGGGGCGTAAAAGTTAATTGCGTTTCCCCCGATATCTCTGCTTCTAAAGCTCCGATATGAAAAACAGTTTCTTTAGCTGATGCAACTCCTGATGAGACATACTTTCTTTATAAATTCGAAAATTTGCTATTAAACGGTTTGGCCTCCAGGGCGCGTAAGCGTTGATTTCTGTTTCTGATGTATTTGCAGCAAAATCTGAGTTTCTAAATTGTCGATTGAAAAAATTCTTCCGTGAACCGATACTACTCACGTCGACAAACCTTTTCCGAATATTTCTTCTAAAAATAATGCATGGTTTTTCCGTCAGGGGGCGTAGATGTATACCTTATTCTTGTCAATATCTCTGCGTCTAACAGCCCGATTTAAAAAAATTCTTCTTTGTTTGATAGAGCTTCCAGTGCGACATATTTTTCACATAGTTTAAAAATTTTCAAATAATTCGTTGACTTTCCACTAGAGGGAGTATAGGTAAATTGCAATTTCCCATGTACTCTGCTTCTAAAACTCGGATTTGGAAAAAAATTCCTGCACCGGATACATCTCCTGGTGGGAAATGTTTTGATTGTATTTTATAATTTTTTGTAAAATATAGTTTGGCCACCAGGGGGCGTAAGCATTAATTTTGGTTTCATGGGTATTTGCAGTAAAATCTGAGCTCCTAAATGCTCGATTGAAAAAATCTTCCGTGAGCCGATACCGCTCATATCGATAAACATTTCAGAATATTTTCTTCTTAAACCAATGCATGGTTCTTCCGCCACGGGTCGTAGACGTATATCTTCTTTCTGCCAATATCTATGCTTCTAAAAGTTGGATTTGAAAAAATCTTCTTTGTTAGATAGCGTTTCCCGGGTAAAATGTTTCTCATATAATTTCAGAATTTTAAAATAATGCATAGACTTTCCGCTAGGGGGCGTATAGGTAAATTGCGTTTTCCTCTGTATCTCTGCTTCTAAATCTCCAAATTGGAAAATTCTTTCTGCACCGGATACAGCTCCTGATAGGAAACGCTTTGAATATAATTTCTAATATTTTTATCAAATATTGGTTTGGCCACCAGGGGACGTAAGTGTGAATTTCTGCGTCTGATATGTTTGCATCCAAATCTGAGCTCTTGAAAACTCGATTGAAGAAATTCTTCCGTGGACCGATACCGCTCACATCGACAAAACGTTTGGCCGTACTTTCTTCTTGAAATAATGCATGCCTTTTCCACCAGGGGGCGTAAAGTCATAACTTGTTTTTGTCGATATCTCTGCTTCTATGAGTCCGATTTGAAAAATTACTTCTTTGTTAGAGAGCGTATCCGTGGGGAAATGTTTCGCATATAATTTCAAACTTTTCTTAGTGCACAAGTCTGCCACCAGAGGGCGAAAGTTCACGCTTCCGTTTACAGAAATATCTGCGGGACTAAAAACCCGATTCAAAAACTTCTTTTTTCGGTCAGATACCACTAACTATGCAAACTCTGTGTGTGTACTTTCTTTCAAAATAGTGCACCCTTCCGCCGCTAGGAGCGCAAATGCTTATTCTGTTTTTCTCAATATCACTGCTTTCACATGCACGATTTGAAAAAATTCCTTCGACACCGGATGCCATTTCCCTTGTAGAACATTTTAGGCTAGTACATAAGAAAATTTGTAGTACACAGTTCTGTCCATAGGTGGTGTTTCGGCATTTTGCAGCTGTATCGCCGCTTCTAAAAACGCTATTGAGAAATTTCTTCTTTACTGTATGCCATTCGCTACAACAGAGCATTATCCTCTTTAAATAACATAAAGATTTTCGGCTAGCTGCGTAAAGATTGAAACCTTTTTTCGCAATATCTGCTCCCAAGGGACGTACTTTAAAAAGTTATTTTCCCTTAGCATAGCTTTTCCCAGGACGAATATTTTTCGCCTATTTTCAACTTTTCCGTTTTGCAAACTTTTTTCGCTAGCAGACGTAGACTTATATTATGTTTCCTTCTATATTTCTCCTTTTAACTGTTAGATTTGAAAATCTCTTTGTCTCTGGTAGCTTCCTTGTAGTATATGAAACATTTTGTTCGCCATTTGTTAATTTTCGTAATATGCTTTTTAATCGCTGGTGGAACTAAATAGATATTTCTATTTCTGGATGTTTTATCGATTGTTGGAACCAGTTGATTGTTTTCCAAATCGGTTCCATCGACTTTGAATAACTTTCATAAATTTAATTCGCGCCAGAACAGATTCAAAAGACCTGCTCATTACATCCGAAGATTCGGTGTCATCTTTCTTGTTGGATAGCGTTTCCGGTGCGAAATGCTTTTCCTATAAATTCAAAATTTTTAAGTCAATCATAGACTTTCCGCTAGGGGACACAAAGGTAAATTGTGTTTTCTGCTTTATTTCTGCTTCTAAAATTCCGATTTGAAAAATTCTTCCTGTATCGCCTACAACACCTGATGGAAAATATTTTTCATGTAATTTCTAATGTTTGGTAAAGACTGGTTTGGCTACCAGGAGGTATACATGTTAATTTCTGCTTCTGATGTATTTGTAGCAAAATCTGGGCTCCTGAAATCTCGACTAAAATATTTTTTTTCTTGGACCGATACCGCTCATATTGAGAATACTTTCTTCCTAAAATGGTTTTCCCACCAGGGGACGTAAAGTCACATCTTAGTTTTGTCGATATCTCTGTTTCTAAGAGTCCGATTTTAAAAATTATTTCTGTGTTGGAGAGAGTTTCCGGTGCGAAATGTTTCTGATATGAGCTCATGGTTTTGTTAACGCACAAGTCTGCAACCAGAGTGCGTAAGCTTACGATTCCGTTTACAGCAATATCTGAGGGATTAAAAACCCGCTTAAAAAACTTCTTTCTTTCGTCAGACACTATTGTTTTCCATACCGGTTCCATTGACTTTGAATAGTTTTGATAAATTTAATTTGCGTCAGAACGGAATCTAAAGACGTGCTGATTACACCCGTAAATTCGGTGTCATCTTTCTAGTTTATTAGATGATTTCAAAATCTTTTCGTTTAAGAAAGGATGTGTAAATTACCAGTTTTTGTACCAGTCACTTTTGCGCTTAGGCCGAAACTTCTTGTACGCTGAAAGTTGTAATATTTGTGTTGACTTCTGTTAAAAAATGTTTTCATTAGTTCCTATCTATTTCTGTGGACCTGAAAGTATTAGAGAGATAAAAGTTTTATCAGCTTTTTATTTCAGAGATACGTGCTTGATAAATGCTCCATAAAAGTGTGTTTGAAATCAGAGAGCAGAAATATTTTGAATTGTTTATGTTAAATACAATGTTATTACAAATGAAATAGACAGTTTCAACATGTTACAAAACCAACACTATTTAAATCACTGACACTTACGTTGCACTATTCTGTAGGAAAACTTTTGAATTTTGTTGCAGCAACTTACAGATATTCGATATATGGATCACTTAGTCCCACGTCACATATCAACACAGTAGTCGAATTCTTGCCACACACGCGTTAACATGTTTTCATCAACTCCAGCAATAGGTGCTGTGATAATTTGTTTCAAATCAGCTTATTTAACAAAAAGGGGAGTGACAAAGACCTTGTCGTTGACATAGTCCCATAAAAAAGTCACAGGAAGTCATATCCGAACTTCGTGGTGGCCATGTTAGTGAGATCTTGTCGCCTGTTCCGCGGCCAATACAGCGCTGTGGAAAATTTTCAACCAGTTACATAATTTCTAACTTCTCGGTGTGCAGTGGGGTGGCGCTCCATCCTGTCGAAAAATGAAGTTGTCACTGTTTTTGTGAAGTTTAGGCACCAACCAAAGTAATTAGCATATCGAGATAAGAACTTCCCATTATAGTGTTTTCTTGGAAAAAGAAGGGGTCATACACTTTGGGGGGGGGGGGGGAGGTATAGCACAGAACACGTTAACCTTTGGGGACTCCCGCACATGCTCCACTGTTGCTCTAGGATTTTTAGTCCTATATGCGAATGTTATGTTTGTTAATTTTTGCTACTTATGTGGAAAGTCGATTCGTTGATGAAAATTAGACTCACTAAAACCATCTTCTTCAAAACGCTCGCGACGTGCGGTTTTGTAATTGTCACTTAGACTTTGCAATAACTGCAGTTTGTAGGGAGTCATTTTCAGCCGCTTCCTCAAAATTTTCCAAACAGTCGTTGTGGAATTTATAACTTCGGACCAGCCATCCTTTTGGATTTCCTTGGGCTGCTTTGGTAAATGGCACGAATACGCTCCATTTCTTTATCAGATGCACGTGGTCTCACTGGACTTTTACCTTTACAAAAACATTCTGTTGTTTCAAATTTCTTGTGTCAGTTGTAGATGGAGTGTCTATTCGGCGGTGATTTCTTGAAACGTGTTCTAAACGCCATTGCACAACAGCAACAGAACGCCTTCTCCGCAGCATTTGCGCCAATCATGCCTGACTGGTCACGTGACGATGAAAATGTACAATCTTTTAGTATCGCCATCTATATAATAAACTCTTTACTATTAGTGATAGAACGGTGCATCGTGAGTATCAATATTTTACATAATTTTGTTTTTATAATACGTTGAAACTGTTTATTTTATTTGTTATAACCTTGTATACTTTTACAAGATCAGTCACTGTTGTAAGACATTTAGATTGGTAGTTTTCTTTTGCCTTATTTCACCCCACTGTTTCTGAACATTGTCTGAGAGATGAATATCTGCTTCTTTTGGATAAGTAAAATTTATTAACCTTTCTATATGAAGATATGGAAAGCCATTTCAAGAGGCTTTTTCCTTTGACATTGCTTCAGTGATGGAAAATCATTTTCTCTTAGATCAATAACTATTAAAGGAAAATATATATATATACTGTGTTGATAACAAAAATTCATTTTATGAGTCTTGCTATGTACATCAGTGATGGATATTGCTTGATTGTTTCATCGTTTTTGTTGGATCGATATACGGGATAAGATAGGCTTTCCAGATGTGAGATTAGAAACTCAGTTTTCGAATTCTAAGAAGTGATTCTGCGGTGAAAGTCATTCCATTCTATTTATTAAGTAAATATTATGAAACAGATTTCTGGTGGATTCATGGAAATACGTTTAGTGAAATCTTCCTTATAACATTAATTTAGAATAGAAAATGTTTCAATTTGTCTTTATATGTTATCGGAGACATAGTAAAGAAGTTCAGCTAATGAAACTTGTATTGATGGAAAGTCTGCTTTTATTGGTTCAATGAGTGTTCAAAAATTCATCAGGTAGTTAAAATTAATCTAGTGAACTTTCATAGTGCATCTCCAAACAGGCCATAAATAAAAGAATGTACGTAGAGTTGCATACAGGGTGTATGTAAAAGAATGTACCAAAAGGAAAAAATTAAAACAAAAATTTCTAACAATCGTTATGCGGTTTTTGCTAGTAATAAAGCAAAAATAGAATATTTCTATTAGTGTTAACAGATGGCGCTGCACGTATCAAACGAAATGTAAAGTGGAGAAGAAGCTGATGAGTTCCATTAAAATGGCTTTATCCGTGTAGGAGAAGGCTGTGCGTGTGAAATGGCTCATTGAGACCAAATCAACAATGCAAATACAGCGAAATTGTGTTTGAACGCATTCCGTGAATAATCCACCATCAAAACGCGACATAAAAAGAACGTGTGATGACTTTAAGGCAAAGAGTAGTGTTTCGAAGGATTCTTCCTCAGGAAAGCCACATGTCGCTGACACAAATGTGAAACCGAATAGACAAGCATTTCAACGCAGCTCGGTCAAATCGAAAAACAAGACCGGCATTTGGGAACTTCAAATACCGCATTTAACTGTCCAGAAGGTGCTCCATAAAGACCTAAAATTATTTAATAAAAATTTGCAAATTCTGCAAGATCTCCACGCGCAGAACAAACCTAAACGGAGGAAATTCGCGATAGATCTTTTGGGTAAAATTTATAAAGATAACACCTTTCTGCAGAGTGTAATGTTTTCGAACGAGCCAATATTTCAAGTATCAGGCCATGCTAATCGCCAAAACATACGAATATGGGGTTCTGAATCCCTCTAGGCTATACACTAGTATGAAAGATGCAGTCTAAAAATCAGTATTTGGTGTGGTGTCTTGTAAGAAAGGAAATCCAGGCATTCCTTTTTCATCAAAAAGACAGTGAACGTGATTGTTTATCTTGATCTGTTGGATCAGTTCGTTTTACCACAGCTTTGGTAACTGCAGCCTGACATCTTGTTATAAAAATATTGGACTTCTCCACACCGGTCTCTCTACGTGAGTGAGTGTTTTGAAAAGGAGTTTTTGGAGAAATGGATTGGCCAAGGTGGGCCGATTTCTTGGCCACCTAGTTCTCCCGATTTTACCATATTAGTTCTTTTTTTTGTGGGGATATGACATCGAGTACTCCATACCACTAAACGATCCTCTGGAACTACGAATAAGAATCACCAATGCATTGGCCACGATCACACCTGATATTCTCATACGCACATGGAATGAATTGGAATATCGTTTAGATTTCGTTCGTGGGCGCTCACATAGAACTCTATTACGTCAGGGGAAAATTCCCATCCGTCATATATTGCAATAAAATACATTTACGTACAGGTAAATCTCGGTATACATGATAGATACGTTCCGCAAAATCGCCGCGTATACGGAATTCGCGTAAAACGGGAGGCATTTTATACGAACAATATAGAGTTAGGTTCTTACTTATTCACAAATTCAGTTTAAAATAAACGAGTTATATAGTATTTAAATTGCAAACAAACATTATTAACTTTCTGAAACTCAATGCAGAAAATCAAAATATAATGCGTACATACTATGTAAATATGGGCGTAGTACCCTGAAAATATAGTGTGTACGTACAGTACATACGTAATGTTAATGCTGAATACACGTGTAACGTAACAGTCCACTGTAATTTTAGAAAGTCAAATTTCACATCTTAAATACAGTAGTCATCCCATCAGAAGATTCTGATGATGTTGCAGTCAGTCCAGTTCCGCTGACGGATTTCTGAAGAGGCAAATCAGTTGCAGTTAAAGTGTTCCAGCTGGACGCTTGACGTTCGTTTGAAGTGTCCAGCTGTTTTGTAAAAAGCTTTTTAATTGTCGATTGTGAAATTTTCTTCACCATCTGACTGTACAACTCTTTGTAACATTTCAGAACATGTTCGACTTCTCTCTTCACTTTAGCACTTCTCACTATCTCAGGATCATAGTCCTCAAAAATTGTCATTGTAGCATCGAGCATTCGGAAGGTTTCGGCCATTTTATTTTTGTTGTAGGCTATCTTGCAGGCTGAACTTCCTCGTCTTCTGTTGCTTCCTTGTTATTCTCCTCAGTGACAGCCGTCAGATCTTCATTGCTCAAATCCACGGAATGCGAGTTCAGAACCTCACACACATTCTCTTCATCAACATCAGTGCACCTAATCTGTCGTGCCATGTCCGTTATCTCTCTCGTTGCACGGGTGACGTCACTGTCAACAGATGGCACCACTGAATCGCGTAAATCCGAAAACGCGGATAACGAAACAGCGTATACCGAGACCTACCTGTATCATAAGAGCATACAAGTGCGTGCATTAGTTTGCGAGTTAAAAAGTTTTCCTTTTGTAACATTTTTTTATGTACACCTCGTTTATACACTATCTACCAACAAGTAATTGGACACCTGTGATAGGTGAAAACGAAGTTTTTTTTAGACACCAACTATTGTAGGTGAAAACGAAGTTTATTCACCTACAATAGTTGGTGGAGCCTCCAGGAGCGGCGATTACAGCTGCGAACCTCCGGGGCATACTCTCAACCAGGCGTTGTATGACGGCTACCGATATTTTCTTCCACTTGGCTTGGAGAAGACAGGTCAGTTCCTTCACCGCTTTCGGACGGTGGGGCACCCCTTAAGTCGACGCTCCAACTCGTCTTAGAGGTGCTCGATAGAGTTAAGGTCTGGGCTCTGCGCTGGCCAGTCCATTCGATTAACTCCATTGTCACCATACCAAGACATGGTGGAACTCGCAACATGACAGGTGGTATTGTCATCCTGAAAGTAACATGGGTCCACTCCGTAAAACTGCCACAACGTAGGAAGCGCATGGTCATCCAAAATGGTGCAGTAGGTCTCGGCGTTGAGTCTACCAGGAATTGCAACCAAGGGTCCCGTGCCATACCAGGAGAAACACCCCATAGCATAATTCCACCGCCGCCGAACTTCACAGTTGGCACAATACATTCTGGCAGGAGGCGTTCTCCTGGCAGGCATCAAACCCAGACCTTGCCATCCGAACGGTAGAGCGTGAACCTTGATTCGTCGCTACAGAGAACCTGTTTCCACTGTTCAACGCTCCACTGTCGACGTTCTTTGCACCACGTTAGCCGAGCAGCGCTATTGGACTTGGTGATCAAAGGCTTGTGGGCGGCAGCACGTCCATGATAACCGAGCAGATGGGCTACCTTACGGATGGTATTCATCGAAAGAACACTCCCGGATGCCTGTTGAAACTCCTCGCGGATGTGGCCCATCGATTTGGTGCGGTTCTTCCGAATTTTTCTGGCCAGCACCCGTCGGTCTCTAACTCCCAGTTTTGTGGGTCTGTCGGGTCGAGGCACATTCCGACAGTCACCTCTCATCTTCCACTTGCCAATCATGTAGGCCACTGTCGTTTTTGGGTACTTCAACTCGCTGGATATGTCACGTATGGATCGGCCATTTCTGTGATACCCGACGATTACACATTTCTCGAAATCAGAGAGCTCCGAATTGCGTGGCATCTTGCATGCGTCTGGTTGCGTTGTTGTTTCCCACACGATATTTAACGGCGGTGGCCGTGACGTGTATCAGGACCTGAGATATCGTCGATTGCAAGGGTGTCCAATTACTTGTTGGTAGATAGTGTGTATGGGTGGCGGTGGGGGGTTGAGGGTATAACGACTATCGCGAGCAACTAAATGGGCTATAAGCAGTCACCCGTCCCTAATTTAAGGCCACTGGTTCCACGGAAGGGAGAGCGCCAGTGACGTTAGACAAACTCAAAATCCATGCCTCACCTGGATCCGAACTTGGACGAACCCCGTATAAACACTGTTAAATTTGAGGCATTGTTAATCGAAAGACAAGCCTACTGCACCCTAATATTCTGAGGTACCTTTTTTGCTTTCATACCTGATCTCTGAAAACTGACTGTGGCTCTCGTCTTGCTTCAAGTATTTATCTCTGAAGAAACGAACGGTAGTACCCTTTTACTTCAGTGACCTCTGACAGCTGAAAGATGGGGCCCGCTAAATTCCTGCTACTGATTCCCGAAAAACTGAACGGTGGCACCCTTCTTTTATTTGATTCAGTTATTAATTTTTGAAAATTGAACACTGGTACATATTTGCTTCAATAACTGATCTCTGAAAACTGAAAATCTTAAAAAAAGTATATATATATACACCTCGCAATACCTCAACTGGACAAGTTTAGCATTTTAATTTTTTCCAAAATGCAAAACTAAATATTCAATAAGCACTGTACAAACATTTATGCAACCATTCGTACGTCGTAAATTATATTAAGTTTATCACACACTTCCTAGAACGTTACCGGACTGTCTGCGAACATTCTCATTTCGTGCAAAAAATGAAGAATGAAAATGCTTAACCACTGCTCCTAACTCTACTTTACGAACCCATTCGCATCCTCTAAATTACACAAGGCGTCATTACTCTAATGACAGTGTTTTATTTTTTATTTAGGAGAATCCTTCAAAAAATACAAAAGCATTTTTATGCTTAACGGCGAAAGAATTACACAAGGAAGAATCTGTCGTCGACTTTACTCAATCGTGTAAGAATTCTCCCAAATTAATCAAAAAGTGAAAAACCATCAGAATACTCCGAATAAATATGATTTCATGAATTACGTCATTGGATTATTTAGCTTGTGCTTGTAATTGCACTCATTGTGTCTTCCACGCCTCTTGGATGCGCTCCTTAATGACAGTACTAAATTTCACTTTATTAAGCCTCTTAAAAGCGCAAAAGAGGACACTTTTTGGCGAGTTAAAGGACTTTTCGAAAATCGTCCAGTTTATAGCCTTTTCCACTAATGCGGCGGAGTCTGAGTAATTAATTTATAATGCCATTACGAGTCCTTAAGTAACTTTTAATGAATGGAACGTGAGGTGGCAGAAGCGGAATAAATAGTTATTCCCTGAAGGCATTAGAAATCTTTTATGACAAACAAAACTCCTTAGGAGATTTTGAAATAAAAAATAAATAAATAAAAGACTACGCAGAAGATCAAATTATGCCATGGCATACCAGTGGCAGCCAATTTGGAACCATGCCAGATGGGGGTTGACTATTCCGGCTCTTCGATGTCACCCTGTACAGCTGAACAAAGAAGCAATTATTTATTGAAAGTAAAACTGTTCAATATTTTTAATTCATTGCATCTTTAACGACTTTTACCGCGTTTATTTGTTCCGCATTTTAAAAGTACACAGTGATAAAGTCTTTGGCAGTGTTCACTACAACATCTTCAGTATTCAGTCGAAGACCACCTTCGTTAGAAAAATGCGAACAAGAAAATTCAATCACAATTAAATGCAACTCCCGAGTTCGCTGTGAGATTTTCAAAGTTATTTTACAATTTCCTTCAAATAATGGAAAACGTGCTCAAAGATATATACAATGGAAAAATCAAAAAGTCATTTATATCATTTTTTTGACACGTGACATTGTTATGCACATTTTGGAATGCAAAATGAATAAATCATGCGTTGGCGATAATATCTTCCGCGAAATATCTATTTTTATTTTGCGCATCAGTTACTTTTTTACACCACAGTTAATCAAATTCACAGATTTGTTCATGTCAAGCTTTTCATGAACCTTATTTGCTACACTATCGATACAGTGTTGCGGATATCAACTACTACTCTAAGGAAGTTGTCAATCTTTATAAGAAATTTTGCCTCCGCACTGAAAAACGATACTAAGGCCATTTGTTGCAGGGGTGAAAATCACCTTATTTAATTCTTACAAAACATTGTCTATTGTTGCAAGCAACAACTGTAGAAAAAAATCTTACTATTTCCATGTACTTTCCCCATGTACGGGAAATAACCCTTTGAAAAGAAACTTCCTTTATTCTTTTCAGAAGGCAATTTGACATGGAAATTACTTAAATATTTTTTCTTACTTCTCTTAGCATTGTCAGTTTTTTCCCATTAAAAAATTCACACCTAAAAATGGAAGAAATTTTTTTTCAAAACAAACGAACCATGCCATTTTTCTGAATAATTTTTAACGTTACACAACTGACAAATGAACTTTGTTAATACAGTATATGACTTCACATGAAGGGGCACTTAAAGTAAACCGACCGTAAACGTTCTTGATGCTGTGTAGAAAAGAACAATTTGCCTGATTAACAACGTACATTCACTACTTCTGTTGAATCCTTCAACAAAGATGGAAAATCTGCCCTCTAAGAATCACGACTTTTGTTCAGTCTCAACTTTCATATGAAACATCAGCTCTGTACAATTCCTCACGCACAGGTAGGAAATAGGCCCTCTAAATAGCATACCTTCTGTTCAGTTCCTTCCCCACGTGAGAAACTTCAGCCTTCTAAGAATCCCTAGTTCTATTCTATCTCGCTTCTCATAGGCGGGAAATCAGCCTTCTGAAAACCGCCAGTTCTGTTCAGTACCTTCCCACATCATGCGGGAAATTTGCCTTCCGAGAATCACCAGTTCTGTTCAGTCCTTCCCCTATATGCCGGAAATCGGCCTCATAAGAATCCTCAATTCTATTCTACTCCGCTTCTATCCCGCTTCTTGGCGGGAAATCAGACTTCTGGGAATCACCAATTCTGTTCAGTCCCTTCCCCATATGCGGGAAATATGCCTTCTGAGAATCATTAGTTCCATTTCGTCTCTTCCCCATATGCGGAATATCGGCCTTCCAAGAGTCCCCAATTCTATTCTATCCTGCTTCAATGCAGGAAATCAGCCTTCTGAGAATCACAAATTCTGTTCCGTCCCTTCCCCATATGAGGAAAATAAGCCCTGTGAGAATAACCAGTTGTATTCAGTTTCTCCTCCCCTACAGGTAGGAAATCGCTCATGTAGAGACTGTTAGTTTTAGAATAACCAGTTGTATTCAGTTCCTCATGTGAGTTCTGTTCAGTTTCCCCAGGCCCAAGAGAGAAATCGAACCTTCCGTTCGAAATAACCAACTGTGTTCAGTCCCGCTCCCCATAGGTGAGAAATCGACCCTGTGCGAATAACCAGTTTTGTTCAATCTCTCCCTTAGGAGCGGTAAACCAGCCCTCTAGGAGATACCAATTTCTGTTCACTTTCTCTCCCTCTAGGAATCACCAGTTTTGACCACTTCCATCCTACATAAGCGGATTTTTTTGCTTCCTAGGAATCTCCTGCTCTGTTCAAGTTGTCCCCAAAAGGAGGGAAATCGGCCCTCTAATGATGGACAGTTTTGTTCAATTCTTCCCTCATAAGAAAAATTGGCCTTCTAATGATTGCCAGTTCTGTTCAGTTTCTCCCTCATATGCGAAAAATTGGTCTTCTTGGAATTCCCCGTAAGAGGCCTTTAAGCCGGCAGCTAGTCGGTCCTGGAAGAACAGTCTGGCGTAACAGATAAAATCACATAACTAATTTGACGGATTTACTCTGCAGTGTATTTTTTTCTGTATAGAGAGGTGTTAATTCTTTAGTGATGTCCACTTTTTCTTAAGAATCTTAACCTACGTGTATATACTGTAACTTATTTACACAACATCAGGATAATAACGGACTTATAAAAGGTATTTTATTAAAATATCTTCAACTGTTGTCTGTTTACAAAGCATTTCGTCTGTTTTCTGGTGATTTTTAAGAAACAAAAAGAAGCTACTTTGATTGCAAAAGAATGAAGATTCATTTAAACAATTCCGAAGCTTAATGTGTTCCATTTCTTTCCGACTATGTTGTCCATCTTAGATTAGTATGCTAATCAGAATACTACAGTACGACATGCAAAACTGGAAGCTGTGCGGAATTCATAAGAATGATCACATGAAAGCAGCTCTGTAAGTTATTCAATTGCAAAATATTACTTTACTGCTCATTACTATCCTTCTAATCCTATCTTCTATTCTGTACACCGACCAGTTCCCATGGTCATTAGACCTAAAACTTGAGACAGAAGACAATTAACGAAAAGGTTTTATCAGAATTGACTAATGAACAAACACATATTTGAATTTATCAATTCAAATGCACGTTAGCGCCTTTCAAGTAGCCTCCTTAGGAGACTGCATGTTCACTGGTGTGCAAAACTTAAGGACGAGCCAGGTTTTAACCTGTAGAGTCGAATAGGAGCAGCATGGCTATGGGAAATTTAAACCATAGTAACTCCAGTACTTACCAAATTGCTGACGAAAACTACACCGGCACAACTGCAGATACTAAAGGATATACATAGGGATGTAAGGTCAGGTGATGCGTAACATCACAGCCTCTCCTTGACAAATGTCAACCCCGCCTTCTCGTGGTGCATCCTGTTCCCACTAAAGGGGCTCTGACGACCGCAAATAGCGGTATAACTATACCATCGGGATCAGAGGAAATGCTATCCCACACTCACCAACCCGCTTGGCCAGCGTGGTGAGTTATGGCCAAACACCTCCACAATGACTCTACAACTTAAATCTTGGCCCTCAGTCTCCGGCAGCTGGAATGTACCTGGCCAAGGCAGCGGCCAGTGCGACATGAAGGCAGAGGGTGCT
The DNA here is from genome assembly GCA_039090855.1 of Macrothele yani. Taxonomy (NCBI): domain Eukaryota; kingdom Metazoa; phylum Arthropoda; class Arachnida; order Araneae; family Macrothelidae; genus Macrothele; species Macrothele yani. The sequence goes on along the minus strand of CM077008.1, from coordinate 58,240,988 downwards.
AAGAATCCCCGGAGGACCGGACTAGGCTGCCATTTGATGCTGACCTTGGCTACCTACAACGGACGCTCCCTATCTTCTGATTCAAGGCTTCTTGAATTGGAAGAGGAACTACAAAGGATCAAGTGGGACATCGTCGGGCTGAGTGAGGTAAGGAGAAAAGGAGAAGATCTCATTGAACTGAAAAGTGGACATCTCTTCTATTATCGTGGGACAGATACTGGCAGAACTAGTGGTGTTGGATTTATAATAAACAAGAAACTGAAGGATAAAGTGGTAGAAGTTGAAAGTTCCTCTGACAGAGCTGCACGACTCGTTATCCAACTATCGAGAAGATACCAGGCTCAGATTATTCAAACTTATGCACCCACCACAAGTCATCCTGAAGAAGAAATTGAAGAATTTTATGAGGAAATTCGTCATCTAAATAATAAAGGTAAGCAGCACTTGAAGATAATTATGGGAGATTTCAATGAAAAAATAGGGCACCGGCAACAGAATGAAACTTCAGTAGGTAAATTCGGTCACGGCAACAGAAACCAGCGTGGAAATACTCTCGTTGAGTTTGCAGAGGCAGAAGGATTTTTCATCTTGAATTCCTTTTTCAAGAAAAAGCCACACAGGAAATGGACATGGAGACATCCAATTGGGACGACAAGTGAAATTGATTTTATTATGTGTAACAAAAAATTCGTCATCGAAGACTGCAGTGTGCTAAACAAGTTCAACACAGGTAGTGACCATAGATTGGTGAGATGTAAGATGCACCTCAACACTAAACTGGAACGTGGCAAGCTCATAAGACAAACAAAATGTATTGACATAACCAACCTTAAAAAACACCATAATACTTTCAAGTTGGAACTGAAGAACAGATTCTCTGCTTTAGAAGGCCTAACATCGGAAGAAGTGGATATTTCGGAAGTTAACAGAAAAGTAACCAAAGCTCTTATGGAAACAGCAACAAAATTAGCTGGGTGTAAGAACAAGTTGCATGTAAACAAATTATCAGGAAAAACCAAAATGTTGATGCAAAAAAGAAGACAGATGAGGACAACTAAAGAAGATGTGACTTCCAAAGTGGAATATATAGAGCTATGCAAGACAGCACGAAAAAGTATCACTGAAGACGTAAGGAAATTCAACTGTGAGCTAGTGAGGAAAGCAATTGAAAACAACCAAAGCCTAAAGATAGCAAAGGGACATCTCAGTAAGGGAAGAAAACAGATTATGGCTCTGAGAAAAGAAGATGGTTCTATAACAAGAAATAGAGGCGAAATTTTGACAAGAGTGAAAGATTTCTACTCCAAATTATATGAAAGGGATGATACATGTACTCCAAACATCATGAAAGGTACCAGAGTTCTTCCAGTCCTCCCAGCAGAAGTTGCTCATGCAATCAAGAACATGAAGCGGGGGAAAGCTCCAGGAGAAGATGGAATTACTATAGACATCATACAAGAAGCAAGTGGAGAAATCGAAACAGTACTCGCCCAAATTTTCACTCGATGCCTTAATGAAGGGAAGATTCCTGAGGATTGGAACAATGCTACAATGATCCTGCTACATAAAAAAAGTGACATTGAGGATCTCAGGAACTACAGACCTATCAGCCTCCTATCAGTGGTTTATAAAATCTTCACTAAAGTTCTTTCACACCGCTTGAAGGTAACACTGGACATGGCTCAACCGAGAGAACAAGCTGGATTCAGGAGTGGCTACAGCACAATAGATCATATCCATGTACTGAGAGAACTAATTGAAAGAGCGAGGGAATATGAACTTCCATTGTGCATGGCTTTTATCGATTATGAAAAAGCCTTTGATTCGGTGAAACCATCAGCAGTTACCACGGCTCTGAAATCCTGCGGTATTGAAGATGCATACATTAATATTATTAATAACATCTATGAAAATGCAAGTGCAAAGATTCGGCTGTTTGAAAATACAACACACATAAAAATTGGAAAGGGAGTGAGACAAGGTGACACCATATCTCCGAAGCTCTTTAATGTCACATTGGAAAATGTCTTTCAATCACTGAACTGGGAAAACAAAGGGATAAAGATTAATGGAGATTATCTAACCCACCTTCGTTTTGCTGATGACGTAGTCATTTTTGCAACTACCCCATCAGAGCTGCAGAGTATGATCCAGGAACTTGCTGACAAGAGTAAAGAAGTGGGATTAAAAATGAACTTTCAGAAGACAAAAGTGATGTTCAATGCTTTTACAAGAAATGAAGATTTATCGATTGATGGAGAAAAACTGGAGATAACAGATACGTATGTTTATCTTGGACAGCAGATATCAAGTGAGGGTCACATTGATGAAGAAATTAATCGGCGTACAAAACTTGCCTGGAGAGCTTTTGGAAGAAACAGCATAATTTTCAAGAGCAATATGCCATTATGTCTTAAAAGAAAAGTGTTTGATCAATGCATCCTTCCAGTGCTTACGTATGGCGCAGAGACGTGGACCTTAACTAAAAGAGACATACAAAGGCTGCAGACAACTCAAAGCAGCATGGAGAGGTGCATGCTTGGTATAACCAGGAGAGATAAGAAGAGGAACTCGTGGATCCGAAAAATGACGAGAGTGGAAGACATCATGATCAGAGTTAAATCCCTGAAATGGCAATGGGCTGGACATACTGCAAGAAGGACAGACCATAGATGGACAGCCGAAATTTTAGATTGGATTCCAAGGGACAGGAAAAGACCCAGAAAAAGACCACATGGGAGATGGGTGGATGAAATTCGTAAATATGCGGGAGTGACATGGAGGAGACTGGCACAAGACAGACCGTTGTGGAGGAAACTTGGGGAGACCTTCGTCCAGCAGTGGATTGATAATGGTTGACAATGATGATGATGATGATGATACATAGTTGAACTTTATTTAGAATTGGCGACATAGCACAGGGTGCCATTATACAGATCCATCACTGACAAAGAGGGTACGAAGAGAAGAGGATGTCCTCAGTAGGTGACATGATCATCCCTAACGTCGATGCAGGATTTGCATCGTTTGTCTATACTTCGAACTAGGTTGTTGATGAGTTCTTGCGGTAACATCGCCCATTCTTCCGTCAGCGTCGTCTTCAGCTGTTGAAGAGTTTCCGGTGTGTGTTGACGTACCACAACGCGTCTCGCCAGAGCGTTCCTCACGTGTTCTATGGCATTTGGTAGAGGGAACGTGCTGGCCAATCTATCCGCTGAATGTCTTCATTTTCTAACAGCTAATCAACAGCCACCATATGATGGGGTGTGGCATTATGGTCCGTTAACACGAACTGTGATCTAATGCACTTTGGAACAGACGAACATGGGAAAGGATTACCTCATTACAGTAACGCCCACCGGTTTCAGTATCTCTATCCAGTTTCTTGTGCTCCGTACGTCCATCGATCAGAATGCCTCCTCATACGAGAACACCTCGGCCACCATATCTATCTCTTTAATTGATGCTTTCGGGCCGATACCGAGTGTCTACCTCACGCCAGATTAGATGATGTCCGGAATCGCTAGAGAGATTAAATCTACTCTCATCAGTAAAGAGTACTGTACCTCACTGTTCTGCTATCCAGTCCTTATGTTCCCTGTAAATGGTGTCTCCGCGGAACAGTTGTTAATGGAACACAGGTTACTGATCGTCGAGCAGACAATCCACATTTGTGCAATCGCCTGCTCACTGTAAATCGCGATATTTTGCGTCTTGTGCTCACGTTCAGTTGTTTTGCAAGATTACTTCCTGTCTGATGTCGACCCCTCTTGGCCTGTAGGTGCAAATAGCTGCCCTTACTGGTGATGTTTTTTGGTGGACAACAACCACCGGTCTTTCTTACATCTATACCTGTAATCCTGAAGGGCAGACGACACACGCGATACGATGCTACGGACGGGACCAAACTCTTGGGCCACACTTATCACAGTTTTTCCTCCTCGAGTCTCCCAACTGTTAGACCACGAGTGAAATCATCAAGATGTTCTTGACGGACCATCTCGACATCTCCAGCACACAACAAACACAATCGATAACACTTATGCGCATCTTCCGGTGACTTCCGTTCAACTGAAAGCTATTGGACTGCGTGATCACATTTTGCTCACACGTTACGCAAACCTTACGTTATGCTTCATTATTACGCACGTGCTGTTCCTCATGTTCCCAATTCACGATTATTACGCATTTGCTGTTCCTCATGTTCCAATGCTCGCGAACCTGCGTTAATTTGTGTGTGGATACTGCACTATTACGGCATTATTTTACTTTTCCCATTTCGTCCATAAGTTTTGCACAGCAGTGTATTGCGACAGTATTTCCATTAAAATAATATTTCCAGAAGATGTTAATCCGTTTATTGGTGTAAATTTGACATGGATGTTACACACACATTTTCAATCGGTGATAGGTCTGGAGATGCGGATGGCTATGGCAGAGTGTCAGTGCCTTGAAGGCAAACTCTCGAGACAGCAGCAGTATGCGGACGAGCGTTGTCTTGCTGGAAAATCGCACAGGAGTGAGTGTTCAGAAAAGGTAGGACCACTGGTTGTAGGACCACATTAACATAACGTTGGACTGTCAAAGTGCCTGTAATGAACACCAAAGGCGATCTGGTATCGTAGGCAATTGCACTCTACACCATGACACTAGGCCTTCTGGACGTGTGACGCTCGACAACAAACCATTCATCTTGGCTCTGACCACGGTGCTTCCACAAACGGATTCGTTGGTCGTTATCTCCGAGACAAAAGCCGGACTCGTCACTGGAGATCACCCGCTGTCATTCCGCTTGGTTCTATGACAGTCTGGCACGACACCATTGCAGTCTTTGGTGACGATGCAATGGTGTTAAGGGCAGTCGTCGTAAAGGTCTGCTTGCGTGTAGCCCTACGTCGTGCAGCGGTCTGCCGGTGGTGCTGGCACTAATTGGACGATGAATGGAGGGTACCACTGCTCGCTGAATATGCGCAATCGTGGCTGTTGGGTCACTCCGCGCATGTCAGACAACTCGTTGATCCTCTCTCTCCGTGGTTCATGTAGTTCTCCCAGACACATTCGGTCGCTGCTGCGTGCTTTGGTCTACCAGCTGCCGCCAAAAGCGTGCTATGGTGATATCCACAAGACAGGTATGGCGCGCAATACGGCAATAAGACCATCATGCTTCGCGGAGCCATACGATGCGGCCCCTCTGGAACTCCTCCAACTGCTCAAATTGCTTCCGAACTTTTCTCCGAGGCATACTTTACTTGCAAAGGATGCAACCAACACAACAGCCCGAGTCAGAATGGGAAGTATGCGCAACGGAACGACCTTATATAGCGGGTCAAGCACAGCGCTACGACCCCTCTTGCTTGCGTCACATGCTCGGCCGAGCGTGATACTTGAATCATTTGCATGTCTTACGATGTCAAACCTACCCACCAAGTTTCATTCCTGTCGGTTGTTTTCTTCTGAGTGCGGCTATTTTTTTGACGACGAGTGTATTAATCCAAATGAGTTATTTAACATTTGCCTTCAATATCTTTGTCTATACATCTAAGATGACGGAAAAATCTTAGGCTATTCGTTTGTATTTGAATCCGTGCCAACCAGAGTTGAGAAAAGTCCAAAGTAAAGCCCCGGCCTGAACCTGTCCCCTGCTCCAAATTTCCTTTTTTTTTTTAAATATCATTTCGCATGATTTAACAAACAGATTTTTATTAATTTCCTAGTTGATAAGGAGAATTCTTCGTCAACTGGATCTGGGTGGAAATAGAGGAATAGGGAGGGCAATATATTCTGAGCTTGGGGAACAAATGCCATGGACCATAAAAAAAATGCCACACCATAGAGGAATACGTCAAATGAAACGAAACTTACCTCATATGTAGATAGGTTGCTGGAAAGAAGTGATTTAATGTCTGAGCAGTTGCATGAATATATGATGGGTAAGGGGACAGTGTAATGTGGAATGAATCAGCAGGTCATATGACCACCATGCTGGGCTACACATTTGGCAACAACGCTGGGCATCGAATGGAAAAGTTCCCGGATGGAGGTCTGAGGTATCTATCACGCGACGTTGACACGTGTCCACAATTTTTCAACATCGCGAATAGGTCGGGCAGAGCCGTTAAGTCGTCTGCCGTACCAAATGTGTTTCCTTGGGGAGAAGCCTGGGAATCGTGCTGGCGAGAGCAGCACCGTGGATATTTTGTAGGCACGGTCTGCCGTCGTTGGCAGTGTGTGGGAGAAGGGTATCTTGTTAAAACTTTGAAACTGGGCATCATGGAAACCACGATGATACGGCAACAAAACGGGTTGCAGCACCCCATCGACGTACCGTCGAGCTGTCATTTTACCCACTATACGTACGAGCGGCGAACGGTTATTGAAACTGTAAACGTGTCTGGTATGATGTTTTGTACGGTACCACTGTAACCTTGCCGACGATGTGCTGCTGTGAGTGACAGTCGTTGCAATGGCTGAAGTAAGCATAAACGTGGCTCACCCAATTCGCAGTTTACAGTGTCCATACCGAAATGTCCATAGCTGCCTGTACACTTCGTCGAATGCCGTCCGTTGTGCATTCAGGGGCTGCTACGGCTACTTGCCGTTGAATGCGGTGATCGAAGCGTTCGGACATCCGCCTACCAGCACCACTCCCACTACGGCGACGAAAGTTTTCTTCCTCAAGCCCCTGCCACATCGGAATCTACCACATTCGGCCAACAGTTGCTGATCCCGATGCGTTTTCGTTTTGATGAGACGCAGGGACCAACCAGCCGTACGCAGCCTTATGATGAAGCATTTGGTAAAGATGCCCGCGTGTTGGCCGGATTCTTGTCGACATTGCCAAAGCATTCCCACTCCTCACACGCCGTTTCGTCACCGAAATCACTCTGATGGAGTGGTCCACAAGTCCAAGAGAGGACGACCAAGCTTAGTTATGCCAGGCCGTTATGCACTTTATCTCCCTTACGTCTCTCATGATTGGTTCGCAACTTCTATAATTTGCAAAACCCAACTATCAACACATACAAATTTTCATGGCCTTCCGACAAATGTTTCTTGCTGTGGCATTTTTTATGTCGAGTAGTGCATTAGTGGATTTCTAGGGAGAAAGGAAAACCGGTGGCGCAGAGGTCTATAAGCGATGGCTTCTGATTATTCATCCAAGAGGAGTCCGTGTTCGAATCCTAGTGAGGCATGGATGTTGTGTTTGTCTTACGGCACTGGCTCTCCCCTTTCCCTGGAACCAGTGACTCTAAATTAGGTACGGGCAACTGCTTATAGCCCATTGAGTTGCTCAGGGTGGTCGTTAAACCTCCAATAAAAAAAAGAACTGTAGATACTTGAAACCTAGTGAAAATGATAGTGAAAATCTTCCAAATACATGGAGACAATGTGAATAGACAAAGTCATCGCTTTTTCCGCGTGTTTTTTTTAATTAACACAAGGGAACCAAAAATTTGTTACCCGGACACCTCTGGGATCGTACCCCAGATCTCTCGATAACTATCCGAGTGCGTTAGCCAGGAGGCCAAAAATCCACGGCGCTATGTGTGTTTATCTGTCAGCATCTGACTTCACTAATCCGTAGAGATGGGCTCAGCAACTGAGACGTCTCCATCTGGTGGGGCTTAACGATACAAGCTATTAAATTATAGCTCATAAATGAAGGCACTCGGCTAGTTATCGAGAGCTCCGGGTTATGATTCCAGCGGTGTCCAGATAAAAAATTTTCGGTTGCTGTGTGTTAATTAAAGGAACACATGGAAAGAGCGACGATTTTGTCTGTTCACATTGTCTCCACGTATTTGAAAGATTCTCACTATCACTCTCACCCTTCGGATTTATTAAGTATAATTTTTTTTTTTTTTGATTGGAGGTTTAACGACCACCGTGAGCAACTCAATGGGCTATAAGCAGTCGCCCGTCCCTAATTTAGGGTCACTGGTTCCAGGGAAGGGAGAGAGCCAGTGCCGTAAGACAAACACAACATCCATGCCCGACCGGGATTCGAACCCGGACCCCTTACGGACGAATGATCAGAGGCCAGCGCCTTAGACCACTGCGCCACCGGGGCGGCTAAGTATAATTTAATAGCTTGTGCTGTTAAGCACCACCAAGAAGACGTCTCAGTGGCTGAGCCCATCTCTATGGATTTGTGAAGTCAGATGCTGACAGATAAGCACACATAACTTCGTGGATTGTTGGCCGCCGTAGCGTAAGGCGAACGCAGTCGGCTAGTTATCGAGAGATCTGGGGTACGATCTCAGAGGTGTCCGGGTAATAATATTTTGGTTCCTGTGTGTTAGTTAAAGAAACACGTGGAAAAAGCGATGACTTTGTCTATTTACTTGATATGTGCTGTCGGAAGTTCTTCCCCCTCTCCAACGCGGGAGCTCCCTGCTAATTTTATTCGGCAACGTACGTAGACTGCAGCGCAGCTCGTTTTTGCCGGATTCTTGTCCTTCGGTGAAGCATTTGAGGAGAAAATGAATGGTCAAAGAAAACAGAACGGATTTACTATAGAAACTGGTAGATGTCCCTTTCCACTCCCCAGTTGAGAAAGACATCAGTTAATTGTAAAAGGAGAGGGAAACATGGGAGAGGGATTTCGTTTTCTTGATGCCGAACTAGGTTAGTCACAGAGTTCGGGCTCGGGCTCTTAAAATTGAGCTCAAAATCTCACAGCACTGTTATCAACCACTAATGAGTTTTCCCATTGAAGGCAGATAGAGCTCGCGGCACGTATCCCTCTCACTCTCTCAGGTTGTGTTGTCAAGTGGGTCTTGAAATCTCAGCGAGGTACGCTGAAAAAAACAAGGCACGCTGAAAACATTCCTTCAGACAGACCTACAAATATGACATGAAGGTGTAGTTTATTTTTTCGATAACATATTGACTATTTGACAACCGGAAAATAACGAAGAACTAAAAGTTTAATGTACCCTACGTTTCTAGCAATCGATTCACACACGCATCATGAAAGCGTCGTTCAATGTTTTCATGACCTACGATACAAAGTATAACGGTCCTGAATTCTCCTTTCACTTGGACAGCAGACATATATTGAAGATGCAGCTTTTAAGTTTTAGAAATCAGTTTATTTAAAGTCTGCGCAGAGTGCAGAGTCATCTCAATGCCGTGCCTGTGGCTCAAAAGTTTTATTCTTGTGCTTAAAAACACTTAAAGTGACGACTGGATTCATTTCAACTGACCTATTCAACTGTTTAGACATTGTGAAGCATATCAGTTTCAAATTCAGAGCTTCTTTAGAGTGCATAGTGGTCTCCGTATCACTTACTAGAGTTTTATTATCTGTAACACTAGATATAAATTGGCCTTCGTTCATTCTTACAAGGGTGAGAAATGGTCGTCAACACTACGATAATGTCGGATTGCTTCGATTAGCGCACATTCGAACAGTTGTTCGCTTTCCTAAGCTACATCTGCTTGGGTTTAGTTGCTCTGAACTTCGTTGTCCTGGGTTGGATTTAACATTATTGTGATAATCTGTTAATCACGTTTGATCTCTTATTCTACTTTACACTGAATTGTATTCAAAAAACGTTAAACTGGAGTCATGTGTTTGCACAAAAAACAAGAAAGATGATAACGAATTTTCGGTTGAACTGAGTACGTCTTTTGAATCCGTTCTGAGGCGAATTAAATTTATCAAAGCAATTCAAAGTCAATGGAACCGGTTCTGAAAACAATCAACCGATTTCTACAATCTATAAAACTTCCAGAAATAGAAACAGCTACTTAGTTGCACCAGCGGCTAAAACGTATGTTACGAAAATAAACAAATGGCGCAAACAAAAGTTTCTTATAGTACAAGAAAGGTATCAGAGACAAAGAGACTTTCAAATGGAACAGTTAAAAGAAAAAACGTTGAAGGAAGCATGATATAAGTCTACACCTGTTTTCTGAAGAATTTTGCATAATGGAAAAGTTGAAAAAAGGCGAAAAATATTATTCATGGAAAAAGCTATGCTAAGGAGAAATAACTTTTCAAATACGTCTCCCGGAAGCAGAGATAGCGAAAAAAGTGTTCTATCTTTACGCCCCTAGCGGTATCTCTTTGCATTATTTAAAGAGGATAATGCTCCACATCTCTATTGTAGCGAATGGCATACAGAAAAGAAGAAATTTCTCAATAGTGTTTCTAAAAGCGGCGATATAGATGCAAACTGAAGTACACAAACACCACCTACCGACAGAACTGTGAACTACAAAATTCCTCATATACTATCCTAAAGTGTTCTACCAGGTAAATGGCATCCGGCGGTGAAATAAATTTTTAAATCTCACATGTAGAAGCAGAGGTATTGAAAAAAACAGATTAAGCATTTGCGTCCCTAGTGGCGAAATTATGCTTTACTTTGGGAAGAAAGTATGCATACAGAGTTTCCATAGTTAGTAGTATCTGACCTAAGAAAGAAGTTTTTCAATCGGATTTTTAGTCCCGCAGATATTGTTGTAAACGGCAACGTGAAATTACGCCGTTTAGTGGCAGACTTGTGCGTTAAGAAACATTTGAAATTATATGAGAAATATTTCATAACGGAAACGCTCTCCAACAAAGGAAGAATGTTTCAAATCGCACTCTTAGAAGCACAGATATCCACCAAAATAAGATTTACGTCTACTCCTTCTGGCGGAAAAATTATGCATCATTTTAAGGAGAAAGTTTTCTCAAAAGGTTTTTCGAGGTGAGCGGTATCGGTCCACAGAAGAATTTTTTCTATCAAGTTTTCAGGAGCTCAGGTTTTGCTGCATATCATGGTATCGGTCGAATCATCAGAAGCAGAAATAAACTCTTACGCCCCCTGGTGGCCAAACCATTCTTTACCAAATATTAGAAATCTATGCAAAACATTTCCCATCAGCAACCGTATCCGATGCAGAAAGATTTTTTCAAAAAAGAGTTTTATGAGCTGAGATATCGGAGAAAACGCAATTTCCTATTACGTCCCATAGCGTTAAATCTATGCGTAACTTGAAAGACTAACAAATTAAAGTGACCTGCAATAAAGAAAAAAATAGTGCTCGATATAAATGGAATCGAAAGTGAAATAATTTTTTTAATCGGATGTTAGAAGCAAATATATGAAATAAAATGTATTTCTAATTCGATATCGTCTGCATTTACGCCATCCAGCGGCAAAAATGTACTTTGTTAAAAAACCCGGAATGCAAAGATCATCATTCGCATATTTCAAGCTTCCCAGTGCAGAAAGAAGTTTCCAAATCCTACTAATAGTTGCAGAGATATGGTGTCCACAGACGGACGGACAAACTGGTAACATAAGCACAATCTTTTTTTACAAAAGACGTTCTAAAAATTGTGTATGAGTGTACTTAAGCTATCGACTGCCAATAAAGAAGCTTCAGGTTTCAGTATCATATCTTGGACTAAAGATTGCTGCTGCCGTTACGCATTTCCATTAATAGCAAAATTCAAGTGCCAGAGTTAAGTATTTAGTTATATTTTAAAACAAAAAAACCCCAATAAACTACGGTACTTAAAATATTATAAAGTTATCAAGCGAATGCTAGAAAATATAGTTTATGTTAATCTAACTACAGTTAACAAAGGGTAAAATAGATTCACAGATCAAAAACGGCTGAATAACCTGCTGGCAGGCAAGCGCCTCTCTGCTGCTCTCTTAAAACAAGCCAAACATCTATCGATCAACTGCAAATTGCATTAATAACTAAACGTATTCGAGAATTTAAATGACGCACAAAGGTATATGTATGTATGCAAATATTCTTCAGTTTTCGTCCGGCAAAAGGCAGATTTGTTCAAAAGAACATAGGAAACCACCACACAGCTTGGAAACAGAACATTCGTGAGTTATCAAAATAAAAACAGTGCCATTTCATGCTACAAATACGTGAATTAGGAAAATTAAATGCTTCAGCTGCTTTCGCAATTTGCTGTATCTCTTCCAGCTTCGTGACTGCTGTTTTTAACTTCTTTGATCTTAGCATTTTGTCCAGCGAACTGGAGTCCTGCGGTACTCCATCATGACGAACTGCTGCTGATACGAGTAATACCACTATAGTTTCTCTAATGATAATAGCTATTTCCGAGACGTGTATGGATTTAGTTGTTTCATTTCCTTCGTTGGTGCGGTGTTTAGGTTGCGGATGTGGTTGTTATGCTCGGCCTTCCGGATACCGAATCTCTTTTTAAGGCCGATTCAGAATTTAAAGTTACTGTTAGGGTACATCAATGCCACTGAACAGCGTGGAATTTGACGCACGTTTTATTTTTGTCGTTTAGAATAATATCCTTCATGTGAGAGTTCATTTTAACGTGATCTTAACCTTGTAGGAAAACTCAGAAATATGCATATAAATTGCATTTTCATAGGAGGGTTCACTTTATTACCAGAGTTGTTGATGGGCGAAAACTTAAGTATGTATTGGGCGTATTCATAAGTTCTACCCGTTTTTGTAGGCTACACAGAAAGGAGGAAAACAGAACAAATAACGTACCTAGGATTTCACATAATTCCCATCATTCTGTATGACTTCTTGCCATCATCTGTCTATGAGTAGGTGAATCCCACCGGAAAAACTGTTTTGTTTTAGAGTAAAAAAAGTCATGTAATACCATTTTCACATAGTCCACATCATCGAAGGTTTGGACAGCGAAGGCGTTTTGTAACGGTCGAAAACGGTGGTAGTCCGTAGGTGCCAGGTCAGGGGAATACGCCGGGTGAGGTAACACTTCCCAATCAAAGTCCAGTAATTTTTGCCGAGTGGTTAAAGCAGCATGAGGTCTGGTGTTATCATGATGAAGGATCACGCCTTTGCAATTGATGAGTGTTGGCCGCTTCGATGTCAGTTGTTCTCGCAATCTGTCCAACTGTTGGCAGTAGAGGTCAGCATTTATCGTTCGGTTAGGTGCCAACACCTCCCAGTGGATTATTCCCTGGACATCCCACCAAACACTCAACAAAACCTTTTTGGGATGCAGTCCTCCTTTTGAGGTCGATGGAGCAGGCTCCGCACATTGGCACACAGTCCGTCGACGCTTTACATTACGGTACAATACCCATTTCTCATCACCCGTTACAATTCATCCCCAAAACGGTTCATTTCGGTGACGAGAAAGCAAAGAAACACAGGTACGGATTTTCTCCTCTCGTTGCTTTGCATAAAGCTGGTGTGGAACCCAGTTATCGATCTTGGCGAGAAACCCAAGCGCATGCATCCGTCTTTCGACTGTTGTTCTGTGTACCGACAACGTTTCCGCTAATTCCTGAACGGTTGGATGTGGGTCATTTGTTATGGCTTGGCCCACTTTATCTTCAGAAACCACGGATGGACGTCCAAGACGTGGTTGAGCTTTGCAGCTTTTATCTCCGTCTCAGAATTTCCGAAACCAGCGGCGACATGTGCTGTCATCAAGTGCATCTTTCCCATACACTTGACAGATGTTGCGGCAAGCTGCGGCTGCAGTACCGCCTTTATCAAACTCGTACAGTAAACAATGTTTAATGTCCTCCTTATCGCATGCCATGTTACACCGTCCGTGATTTCCGTTACGAATGACTTACTGGGGCAAGTCTAGTTTCTCTATATACTCTACTACTCCACGCTTAATTGGCCGAAAATTCGGCATCGTATCGTCATCTGTGACGTAACTACTCCGATCGCAATTTGCATCTATCACAAAAACGGGTAGAACTTTTGTACACACCTAATACAACCCGACAGATCTACAGTTTATCAAAACAATGGAAACATTTGCTGTTTGTGGAGAACTTTTTATGATAAACTGTAGGCCCACCTTTGGTATTCAGAACAGAAGCAATTCGACTTGGAATAGACTTATACAAGTCATACACATTGCATTTGGGACCATTCTTCCTGTAAAATATGTCCCAACTGTGCGAGTGATGTTGGAGATAGAAAGTGTGATTTGGCCTTTCGCTCCAGATATTTCCAAAAATGTTCAATTAGATTCAGCTCTAGAGATTGAGGTGGCCAGGTTAGCTGCTGTACCTCCTCCTCCTGTTCTGCAAACCACAAGTTGACACATCTCATACACTGCATGGGTGCATTATCTGCTTGAAACCAAGGGCCGGCATTGGGAAACAATGCCAGCAACATGCGGCACAGGTGGTCCCTAAGAATGAATTCGTACATTGAAGTTAAGGCATGACCCTGTAGAATAACCGATGGACTTATGGGATGCCATGATATGGCAACCCATAACATCAGCGATCCACCAACAAGCTTCACAGTCGGAAGCAAACAGTAGTGGCGGTACGGTTCTGCAGGTTTTCGCCTGACGTGCACTTTACCAGCGGTGGGAACAACGTGAATCACGATTCATCAGGACAGATGTCATGTGGCCAGTCTTTAGCATTCCAGTTTTTATGTGCTTTGTACCGCCTTACACGTTTTATTGCATCGATGCATTGAAACACGGCCATAAATACCAGCTTTTACGATGGAAACGGGATCATTCCGACTGGGATTTAACTGTGCTGCTGTTATTTGTTCTACCGTGGTCTTGTGCTTTCGTTGTACAATCAGTGCTAACGTTCGCCTATCCCTATCACACATCTTCGTATGACGTCCACAATTTGCATATTTGGACTCAACGCTGTGTCCTTTTCTATAGGTAGTCATAACTTTTGTTAAAGTTCCTCGTGCTTCGCCTACTATTTTTGCCGATCTAGATAATAAAGGTCATGATCATTGAAGCTTCAATGATCATTCCTTTTCTTAGGTCGTAGAGATCTGTCATTGTCGACAGTTGCTCCACAACAGCTGTTTCACCTGCGATTGTGGCACTGCTACGTGATCGCCAACATCGGGCTGCACTCCTTTATATATATCACATCGCAAGTGACATCGTCTTTGTGATTTGCGTGCGGTGCATTACGTGTACTCCAGTCGCAGCCGGTGTTTCCATTATTTTGGTAAACCCCTGTACGTACAGTATGTTCTACTCTAATGAAATATCTTAATTCATATTCAAAAATAATTTTATGTGTTGAGCACAAAGATATGATGATTGATAATTGGTCTATACCAGTAGACTGCTTGAGACTTATCAAACATACTATACATCACTACTTTATCACAGTTTTCATATGTTGCATATGCATTATACACTACTGTTTGCGAAAATTGCAGCACCAAGAAGGAACCGTGGGGTTCAAATGAAATTTGTACCACACATTACTGATATGATTGCACATACGTGATTTAATTTTCAGAACAATACAACAATTTCAATCTGCAAAAATCAGTGTCGTGTGAAGCCTCCGCCAGCTGCAACAAGAGCTTCTACACGGCGTGGCATTGGATCAAAAAGGCTTTGGATGGTGTTCTGGATAATTGCTTGCCAGACGGCATGTATGCGAGTCCCAAGATCATTAGTACTGACCGCTGGAGGAACTTGATGGGCCAGTTGCCGAGTGACCATATCCTAGACATATCTGACGAACGTGTAAGCCAGGGAAGAAGCGGTATCTGCTGTGCTGCGAAGAGGATCTCAACAATAATCCTGGCAACATGTGGTCGGGCATTGTCTTGCTGAAATATAGCTCCAGGAGTGCTCTGAAGGAAGGTTATGACTTCTGCCTGTACAACTTCCTTGATGAAGCGATAGCTGTTGAGATTGCCCTTAAGTCGTAACAGCCGAGATCGCGAATGGTACCCAATGGCACTTCACATCATCACACTTGGCGTTCGGCTAGTATGACGCTCGACAAGAATGCTGGAAGAAGGGTCTCACCACGATACCGTCTAATTCGTATGCGGCTATCATGGTACTCTAAGTTGAATCGGGACTCGTCCGAAAACACAATATGTTGCCAATCAGCACGCCATTGTCTGTATTGAAAATCCCATTCCAGCCTGAGCGCTCATGATTTAGGGTCACAGAAATCCGCCGCAAATGGATGCGTGAAACCAGTCATCTGTGCAGCAGACAGCGTCGAACTGTTGAGACAGACAATGCCACACGTCTTTCAATGATCCACTGTTGTACTAACACTTGTGAAGGAGCGAAACGGTTCGTCACTGCCATGCGGATGAGGTATCGGTTATCTCGCGGTGTCTTCACATTTTTCGCTCCACTGCCGGATTGTCGATACACCTGGTTCTGCTCGGTCCACTGCCGTCACACGCACATCACTGTCGAGACGTTATGTCCCGTCAAGGCCGCAATTTCGCGGTACGAAAATGCACCTTCACGCAGACCAATCATTCGCACCTGTTCAAACTCTGCAATGTGGTGATATTGCGCCCTTCGTCGTTGCTGAGCCATTATTGAATCATGGAGTCCCTTTTACAACTCGCTGTCCGCGATGCACTACTGGTGTGTATCCTAAACTTCCCTCTCTTTATACCTCTCACTCGACTGTCCAGAGGGCGCTGCCGGGCTAAGACATGCGCAATGACTCTCCACTTCTAATCGTTTGTATTTCCTACCTTACTTTGCATATCCTGTAAGTTTCACGTGATTACCATCATTCCATCATGGTGTTGCAATTTTCACAAAGAGTAGTTTACACTATATACTGTATCTTAAATATATTATCGTAACTGAAAGGGAATAAAAATTATTCGTACACTGTTCATCGTAGTTAAAAAATGAATCGAGCATTGTAAAACGTTTTTGTGTGTGTAACACCAAGATTTTCAGCAGTATAACATCTCTTTTTGAAAAATGTTTTTTTGACGTTCCGAAATTGTACACAGACGCAGACGCACGCAGTTATGTACACTGCCGTACAATTAATATCGGGACAACCGCATGTCTGCAAACAACCTTTATTTACAGGAAAATTAATATTGTTTGCTGAAATTTATGGCCTTTATCACCTCTAGTCTTTGTAGAATAATCTCCATCAGTATTTTGTGAATGTTAGCCGATATATATTCGGCAATTCGGTCTTTAACGCAGTGACCAGTTCAGATTTGTTATCTGGGCGATCTCTTCTTCCAAGCACTCGACGATTCAGTTCGTCCAAGAGATTTTTACAGGATTCTGATCAGGACTCTGGGCTGGCTAGTCCAACTTTCCGACTCACATCTCCTCAAATTAATCTGTAACAACGGGAGTAGTATGACATGTTGCGTTGTCCTATTGATACCTTTCCCAAAGCTGGAAGAGCGTAATTGTCCAAAACATTTAGATAGAGCTCAAGTTTCATGGTTCTCCCCAAAACAACAAGTTGGTACAAGTCGAACCATGAAAAGCAGCTCTTTGCCATCACGCTACTTCCACCAAACATTATTGCCGGAACCATAAAGTCCAAACAGGAGCCTTTGTCCCTGCATCCGTTACACCCAAGAATGAGTATTAGATTGCTAGACTGTATACCTTAACTAGTCTGTCCAAAGCACAGTTTTCCATTGATGTACAATCCAAGATCGACTTTCCCAACACCATGGAAATCAGCAGGGACATCAGTCGAAGAGATTAGTTACATGTGAATGCCTTGTAGACAGCGGAAACCCTTGTCGTGCAGCATCCTGCGCGATGTACTGGTATAAACACCAGTATATGCAGTCTGGCCCACATTTAGGTACTGCAAATTTGTGATCTGGGCGAATAGGATTTTCAGAGCAATTCTGACATATTTTGTTAGCTTTGAAAGTTTACCGATTAGTTTCTTGGCAGATTTAGCCTCAGTCAGTCACCATTTGCATATCATATCACTAACCGTCGATCTAAAGATCTTCAATGCCCTTGGAATGTCACATACGGAGCCATTGCTTATGTAGCACCTTATTCTTAAACTGTGCTGTAATTCAGTTAACTATGTTGATCGAGGCATCTGGCATCCACAGTGGTGTTATTGCCTTACGAACATATTTATATTTGGGTTTGTGTCGTGCTACTCTCGAAACATCGAATTCACTAACAATAGAGGGGTGTCTTGATGTTCATGTTATAGTAGTGTATATATGTAAAACTGCACATAAAAACTTATTACACATCAGTGCTATGTGTGCGAGTAGAACCCTCATTCCTTCTGTAAATAATCATCTTGCGGATTTGAAACTCACCGAAACGCCATACAAGAACATTCATGTAAGGTACTTAGATTCGAGAATTTGATAAGCTGATCCAAGTCGTACTGATCCATAATTAAACACAGGGTCACCCTCAGATGCAGAGATCGACATTTAAATTATAGAATTCATTATTTTGGGCTTTGTCACAGATAATTTGAAAAAAATTGTCCTGGTATTTTTCCAATAATACACGAGTACCTTGTCATTTTCCTTTCTTCCACTTCCTGCAGTGGAACGCATTGTGGGTTTACATGGTAAGTAGATCATACGCAATTTATTTTAGAAAGCAGAATCGCAATCCCTTGAATACCTGCCAATATTTATGCGCATATTTACTTTGCATTTCAGTCTTTCTGCTCTCAAAATTACAGAAGTTCCTAACATAATTTTGCTTCTTTCAGCAAAATTTGTCGCTTCATAAAGATCGCATTTAGATTTCCTTTTTTACAATATTTTCTTGTCATCTGCTGGTGTTGTTTACTTAAGCAAGAAGAACTGGCGTTGTTTCGTCCTGGCGCATTTGCTATTTTGTTAAAGAAAGTTATTTGATGTGTGCGAATAAAAACAGTACTTTCACAGTACATTGTAATATTTTTTGTATCCTTTGAGACAATGTATTTCGATAATCCTGTTTTGCAATTGGATGATGTGTTTTAAGTTAAAGGAAACAAATCAGTGCTTTTGATTCCGTGCCTTTTTGTAACTAGCATAATATTTGTGAAGCTTGATGATTAACGCATCTCAGAAGTTTCTCACTTTGCGATGTTTCACTCAGAATTTTTCAAATATAAGTGAGCCCATTTTGATTTTATGTAAAATTATTCTTAAAATAATTTTTTTTGATAAAACAATAGTTAAAAAATACCGCTTGAGCACAATAGTTTCAATGATGAATGAAAAGCTGTAATACACACGTACATACCATACATATACACAGTCCAGTCACATTATTGTGACCAGATCCTACTTTTGACGTCAACAGCGCGTAGCCAGTGAAAGAAGGCACGTGTCGTGAGCTGGCTTGGAGAGCATATAAGATGTGCTGTAGGCATTCTGAAAATATATCACTCGTTTTTGTCATTGATAAAAGGAGCGATTTATAAAATTTGTAAAAAGGGATGGTTATCGACTTTCGGGCCAAAGGTGGTAGTATTTCTGAAACAGCGCAGTTTGTGAACTGTTCGCGTGCTGTTGTAGTTAAAGTGTATCGTGATTGGAGAAACGGCACCATTGCGAATAAGCGAAGTGGAAACTGAGGAACACCACGTGTCATTAATGTGAGACGTGAACGTCAGCTGCAAAGGTGCGTGAGGGCCGATCCACACACTACAGTGGGGCAAGTCATTGACCGAATGAACCAATAGGCTACCGGAAGTGTGTCTAAAACGACAGTTCAGCGAACCCTGCTGCATATGGGGCTCCAATGCAAACGGATGGCCACTGCACCTATGTTAATGAAAGTGCGTCGGCAGAAAAGGCTTACCTTTGGACGGCAGTACCGGAATTGGACCTCCGCTGATTGGCAAAAGATTGCCTTCTCAGATGAGTCACGTTTTCTGCTTCATCGAACTGATGGATGTTGGAGTATAAGGCCAGAAACATCGGAGAACAAGCACTCTTCAACCATTGCTGAAAGAACACAAGCTGGTGGGGGCAGCGTTATGGTTTGGGGAATGTTTTCGTGGCATTCTCTGGATCCACTCATACCTGTGAAGGCACTACTGACCGATTTCGTTTTGAATCCATCCTTGCAGACCACGTACACCCATGCATGCTGATTGTCTTCCCTGGGGCGGATGGGCTCTTCCAGAACGACAATGTGACGTGTCACGCAGCTAGAAATGTCCGAGAGTGGTTGCAAGAGCACGATGAAGACTTCAAAGTACTTCCCTAGCCCCCTAATTCCCTAGACGTAAACCCAATTGAGCATCTGTCGGTCACCTCGATCTTGTTGTTCGCTCTATGGATCCTCCAGCACGTCTACCTGCTGTCCTCGCTGCACACGGCAGTTACTCTGGATATTATCTGGTGGTCACAATAATGTGATTTTTATATTATACACTCAGTAGACAAAACATTTGAGACAGGGTTGATGGGCAGTTAACATGGGCATTCCCGGCCAAAGTGGAACAAACCCAAACCGAACGAAGGTCATAAAAGGATGGACAGCAGGGCTTCCCAACAGTGTATCGCAATCGACGAACATGGGTAAACGTGGTGATCTGTGCAACTTTGATCGTGGACGCATTGTCGGTGCAAGACAGATGAGTCATTCTATCGCCCAAGTGGTAAGAAGCCTAGGGTTCCCGAGGGCAACCGAATCAAGCGTGTACCATAAGTATACCATCAACGGACGTACCAGCGTCCAGAGGATAAGCGGTAGCCGGCCACACGCCATTGATGATCGGGGTCGACGAAGATTATCCAGGCTCGTACAGAATGACAGCTTGGCAACGGCGGCGCAGATCACATTCAGGTTAAATATCTGAGGCCCAAAGAGCGTCAGCGAGCGAACGGTAGGACGCACGCTGGGTACCCTGGAGTACAGACGCCATATTCGTGTGCCACTCTTGACTGCTCGTCACCGGACATTACGCCTCGCCTGGTGCAGGGAACATCAAAACTGGGCCTCTCACCTGAACACGCGATGCTGCGCCACTCTGCACAGTGGCGCCGCGTCACGTGGTCTGATGAATCCCGTTTTCGGCTGTACAGAGCTGACGCGAAGGTGTTGGTGTGGTATCGACAGCATGAAGCCAAATTTCCGTTGTGCCGGGATGGCTCTGCTCAAGGCGGTGGTAATTCTGTGATGGTTTGTGAAGCCTTCTCATGGAACACATTAGGTCCCTTAATGTGTATGAAGAGGTCCGTAACACCTGCGTGCTACCAGCATGTGCTGGCTGATCACCTACACACTTTCATGGCCTTCGCGCATCCTGTGGCCAATGGTCGGTTTCAGAAGGTCAATGCGCCGCCCCACCGTGCCATAGCCACTCAAGCATGGCTCGAGGAACATTCATCTGAGTTTGGACTTTTGGAAGAAACAGTACAATTTTCAAGAGCAATATGCCATTATGTCTTAAAAGAAAAGTGTTTAATCAGTGCATCCTTCCCGTTGTTACATATGGAGCAGATACATGGACCTTAACTAAAAGAGAAATACAAAGGCTGCAGACAACTGAAAGCAGCATGGAGAAATGCATGCTTGGTTTAATCAGGGAAGATAAGATGAGGGACCCGTGGATAAGGGAAACCACAAGAGTGGAAGATATCATGATTACAGTAAAATGGCAATGTGCTGGACATGTTGCCAAAAGAACGGACCACAGATGGGCACCCAAAATTTCAGACTGGATTTCAAGGGACAGGATAAGACCCAGAAGAAGACCACATGGGAGTTGAATTGATGAAATTCGGAAACATGCCGGAGTAGACTGGCTCAAGAAAGACAGTTGTGGAGGAAACTTGGGGAGGCTTTCATCCAGCAGTAGATTGATAATGGTTTACATATATACGTACATACACTGAGTTTCCACTTTATTATGACTACCCCCTCAATACTTCGTTGGGCCACCTTTTGCCTTTCATACTGCGTCGATTCTTCGTGGCAAGGACTTCACGAGATGTTCATAGGTGGTTTGTGGAATCTGAGACCATTCTTGATGAATAGCACTTTCCAGGAGTGTGAGACTGCAGGGTTGTGGATCCAGCTGTCTGATGGCTCGTTCAACTTCATCCCACACATTCTCAATGAGACTGAGATCTGGAGATTGTGGGGGCCACCAAAGCAAAGTAAACTCACCTGCATGTTCCTGAAACCAATCCTGTACAATACGAGCACTATGGCAGGACGCATTATCTTGTTAAAAGTAGCCATCGCTATTGGGATAAACCATCCACATGACAGGATGCACTTCGTCCGCAACGATGTTTAGATATGATGTGCCGGTCAGACGTTGATCAACAGGAATTAAATGGCCCAAAGCATGACAAGAAACATTCCCTAAACCATAACGTTGCCTCCACCAGCTTGAAGGGTTGTAACAATGCATTTGGGGTCCATGTTTTCGTGCTGTTTCCGCCACATTCACATTCGGCCATCGGCATGGTGCGAGTGAAAACGTGATTCATCGGACCACATAATTTGTTTCCAATTATCGACTGTCCAATCCTTGTGCTCCTGTGCGAACTGGAGACGTTTTCTCTTGTTAACTGCAGACAGCAAAGGTGTTCGAACAGGCCTTCGACTGTCATATCCCATCCGATGCAGTGTACGACGAACAGTGCGTGCAGAGATCATTTGAGGTGATCCTTGATTAAGATGGTTTGTAATTTGCTGCCCTGTTGTCCTTGTGTTGTTTGTTAACAGTGTGGACACTCTCTGTTCCGCCCGAGCAGTCACTAGTCGATGACGACCACACGTTGCACTTAGAGACCCAGTTTTTTGGCTGACAGTCCAGTCTTTAAACAATTTAACAACAGCTGCTCTGGAACATTTCGCGAATGCGGCGGTTTCGGTGATACTCGCTTCACGGTCCGAGCTCCTACAATCATCCCACGTTGGAAGTCCGTAAAATCGCATTTTTTACCCATCTCGTCACCCAAAAATCACTTCTACTACTGTCGCAAGCACTAAGCTTTCCCTTTTTGTATTAGCTTCGCCCTCTGACGGCAACAGCGTGCAGCCATAGCTCATTTGCTTAAAACTGTCAGGTGGTCATAATAAAGTGGGCACTCATTGTATATATAAAGGTCTCCCGAAGTATCTCCGTAAGTAAATGTAGGTGTGCATATTATATATATATATATATACACTGCTGGACACATAAAATGCAACACCAAGAAGGACACGAGATAGCAAAGCCAGATTTACTGGACACATAACAACAGATACAAAGATGAAACGATTGAGCTTTCAGGCTCGTGCGACTTGCGCAACATGCAGACATCAATAGTTCGTGTGGCCCTCATGGCTGGCAATAACGGCCGCTACACGCCGCGGCATCGAACGAAAGAGGCTTTGGATGTAGGCTTGGGGTATGTCGGTCCAGGCTGCTTCCACACGTTGCCACAGTTCATCAGGCGTAGCCGCGGGTGGTGCTTGCCGGGGCACTCGGTTGCCGATCAGCGACCAGACGTGTTCGATGGGCAACATATCGGGAGAACAGGCGGGCCACGGCAGCAGTGACACCTGGTGGGCCGTGAAGAATTGTTGCACGATGCGTGCCTCGTGCGGGCGCGCATTGTCCTGTTGAAACGTGGCCGCTGGTAGGTCCTGCAGGTAAGGGAGTACTACATGCTCCAAAACGTCGGAGCTGTAGCGGTGGCTGTTGAGTGTACCGGCGATGCGTACCAGAGGGGTGCGGGTGTCATATCCAATTGCGCCCCAAACCATAACGCCAGACGACAGACCGGTTTGACGATGCGCAATGCAGCCGTCATACAGTCTCTCACCAAAGAGCCGCCACACGCGAGTCCGACCATCGTGGTGTTGCAGGCAGAAGTGGGATTCGTCGGAGAAGACAATGTCGTGCCATTCCGTAGTCCAGGTGCGGCGTTCAACGGCCCACGGCCATCGTACTTGCCGGTGGTGTAACGTTAATGGTAGTCGGAGCAATGGGCGTCGTGCGGCAAGTCCCCGCTCCTGCAGATGACGTCGAACGGTACGTGCTGACACAGGTTGTTGTGCAACACACCCTAATACCTGCGCTAACATTCGTGATGTGGCGGTGCGAGCCGTCAATGCCCGCCGCACGACGTGCCGGTCCTCTCGTTTGGTGGTGTGCCGGCAATCGCTCACGTCGGTCCGTCCGTCCCTCCTGCACCCACCGAATCCATATTCGCCTCACTGTGGCTGGATGTCGTTCCACAAGGGCACCGATGTCTCGGTACGACAAACCGCTGTCACGATAAGCCACTATTCGGCCTCTGTCGAACTCTGAAACGTGCTGGAATGACTGCCGTATTCTGCGACGAGGCATCAGGAAGCTTCCCACGCACAGGTCCGGCAGCACAACACACTTCCACTACTTACACCCCGCTTTCTGTGCTCCCTTCTTATAGTGTTTCTCGGTGGCGTGCCGGGCGCACATGATTTGCATATGCCCTGCAATGCTAGTCGTTTGCATGTACTCTCGCGGGCGACGCAGGCTGCGAATTACAGGCCAATCGGATGCTTCCTTCTTGGTGTTGCATTTTGGGTGGCCAGCAGTGTATGATGCTGGATAAAGGTCTCTCGAAGTATATATCTATATCTATATACATATATATATTACATATATTTCGATTGAGAGCTCAGTTATTTGGAAATTTGGGAAATTTGGAATAATAACTTATTCAAATGCAAATGAGTAAATGTTCTGTTAAAATCGTGTAAAAAATGGAATTGTCACAATTGCCGTTGGCACTAGACTGTCTGCGAATTAATAGATGCAAATATTTGTAAAAAATCCATACTGCATAACCAGCTGCTATACTTTGTAATTTATGCTGTTCAGTACTACTATTATTCAACTGCTTGATGAGTGCTTGACTTATACTGTCGAAACAATAAAAGGGAAGTTTCTGTTAACTTTCTGCTAATTACTTAACAATATACTTTCGTAGGTCACTTTCATAACGCATCACTAACTCCATATCGATGGGTACGTAAAATTATTTTCTCTGCCTTTCTAAACGATTCCTTTGCCACACACTATTTTAGCGACCGTAAGTCACGCAGCATCAAAAGGCCATTTTCTTTACGATCCTTGGACTTTCTCCTTTAGAAACGATGTTGTTCTGGCAGGCTGTTATGTGCTGGCATATCGTTGCAGAATGTTTCTAACCGCTGTCGAAATATGTATTATATCCACGAGCAATTTTTCAGACAACACAAATTTGCGCTGGCAAGTGAAATAAGAAATTACAGTGTTGTAACTAACAGTGCAACTTCGTGAGAAATTATGTATGTTTATATTAAATCCTGAAATTTTTATGAATAAAACTTAAATTCTTATAAAATTTCTGAGAATTTTTATGACAGATGTGACGTACTACAGAGGTAAAGCATGTGCCAAGACGACAAATTTGCAGCGATATATTGTGTCCGTGTCGCTTAGTTGGGAGATGAACTTACTCCGGAGTGAGGGAGCGCATGTTCGATTCCCGTCACGTACAAATTTGTCCATCACGACAATTTGTTCGTGACGGAGATCGAATTAGCGCCCCCTCACTCTGGAGTAAGTTGCTCTCCCAACTAAGCTACACGAGCAGAATGTATCGCTGCAGATTTGTCGTCTTGACGCGTGTTTTACTTTTGTGGTACGTCACACAAAAATAGTAGTTTAGGAAGTAAATTTCTAGATGCATGGTTCATTTGGGAGACTATACTTGTGTACTAGAAGTGGACTTAACAGTGATTTTCCTGTCACAATGACGACGGTAGCAGTTCCTCGGAATTAATTACCATTTAAGACAGTGACAAAATTACCATTTAAGACAAGATCCCCATTTAAGACAAAAATACCATTTAAGACAAAACTACCATTTAAGACAAAATCACCATTTAAGACGCAAGCACCGTTTGTGTCTTGGAAACGATACAAAGCAGGAACAGAGCAGAGAATCACTGTGCCACGCAATGATCATGTTTGCCACATACACTCTTTCGCAGCGTTTCAAGTTATTGAATGGGGAGAATTTTCGACGATATGCATCTTTCCCAACAATAGTAAAGTATGCGTTGTAGAGAAATATGGTTCCCTCTTTCCCCCCAAATGGGAACTTTCCCAAATTTTCAAGTGCGTTGTTCGCCTATTGATAGCGTTGTCTTGCGTCTTGTGATTTAAGTTTGAGCTTTTTGAACCCATAACGAAGGTAATATATATATATTAGGTTAGGTTTGGGGGTTACCCCTTTAAATTTCAACATTTCTAAAACAAACTGCAATTTTTATATGGTCGGTAAATATTTATGTGATCAATTTTCCTAGACTGGACGGGAAGCGTCCTCCAACGTTACGTATTATATACAAATCATCCATAGTGGGAAAGTGTCCGGGTGGGTAACTGTCCGATGTGCAAATGTCCGGGCTGGGCAAATATCCGAGTGGGCCAGTATCCGGTTAAATTTAGTCCGGACCCAGCATCAACATCCCTCTACCCTTTATTTTTCTTTACCTTTTAAATATCAGCGCTTTCTTGAATTCTGCCTTACACACACATAACCCCTTCCCCACCCCTCACTATAGTTTCTCTCGATTTTGATTGGATGATACATTTAATACCTTAATCACGCTGACAACTACCTGTGAGGACCACCTTCTGTTTTTAATTAGGCCGCGGGTGGCCTAGTGGGCAACGTTCGTGACTGCCGCTGAAACGACCACAGGTTCGATCCCAGCAGGTACGAACGCTCGATCCACTAAATATCCGCCGTGCGTCGGATGGGCACGTTAAGCCGTCGGACCCCGGGTACTGGCCCCCCGGTAATAAATAAGGGCGTCTTCCACCCCCTTTTAACCTCGCTTCCGTGTCACTTTCCTATCGGGCACTCTAGCCCAAATCTTCTAGCTTCCTATTTCTAAGGGTTGTTTAAGACCTGGGGTCAGACACTCCCTTCCTAAAATCCTCTACATATGATCTGATCTGATCTTCTGTTTTTTACTTTTTACTCATCATTTGACATCTCTTACATTAACGTACGAAAGATTTAGCGTTTTGATTAAAAATAAACAACCACAGGAGGTAATGATATGGCGGGAAAAAAGATCAATAGTTTATTCTGGGTAATTACTATTTAAGTTATTGTAAATAATAAAATTGAGGTAAAAGTTGAATTTAGGTGAACATTAAAATTTGGGAGATACGTGGAAGCATTTCGAAACAAAAGTAAATTAAATTATCTTAAGGCCATGATAAATGAAAATATAAATAAAATGCAACACTCTTGTTTGAAAATACCAAAAGTTATTATTGAAGGTTTGCGTTGTTTGAATGTTTGATGAGTTGAGGCACCTGCAAGTGTAAAATAAGTAATTATTGTTTGCATGTGTACCAAATTTGTAAACACTAAAATTTAGGTGGTATACAATGTACACGTGTAATAACTTTTGAAGGCTGTGATGATCAATTTAGTAGTTAGGACAAAATGCATTAATTAAATAAAAACAACATTAACGGAGGGTAGTTTCCGGCCTTAGGCAAGCTAAGGTGGATTAGCATGTGACCCTGCGATGAACTTTAACTGAGTCAACTAATTCTTCACTGCACAAGTTTTGGGTTTTTGAAAGGCCACTTGGCCTGCATTTATTTTAAAAACTTAACCAAAAACAACAAAAACAAAGCATGTCATTTCAGTTTCAAAACACATGAAAACCCTTGTGAGTATAGAACATGCATAACACCTGATTCAACATAAATTGACAAGTTCTGTCACTGAAGTGCAATGTCTCTCTCATCTCAGTTTGGAAAGCTATAAGGACATGTGTACTATAGTTTTGATTAATCACCTTCGAACAACCCCTCCAACCAGATTTATTAACACATTAATTTTATATATCACAACCACTGACCAAAATTCACAAATAAAAGTTACGTTACTGAATGGTTCCACACTCCCCAGGAATATTAGCCGTACAATTAAATATACTCAACATTCTAGCATTACTTGATACCAAATCACTAACTAAACATACTGTACTAAATACCTTACTCAATCACCTCAAAAGTTATCATTACACAATAATGCTGACAAATATACTTAAAATTCACCCTATCATCTGGAAAAATTCAAAATACTTCACTATACAAACTGGCTCTGAGTACTCAATATCCCATCATGTAAATAAAAGGCAAACACTAACTCTCAACACTCCTGGACACAAATTCATACTTATCGGAACTCCCACTGTCCATAACAATTTAAAAGTACACCACTAATTCTGACCAGAATTTTTTTTTTTTTTTTTTTTTTTTGATTGGAGGTTTATCGACCACCGTGAGCAACTCAATGGGCTATAAGCAGTCGCCCGTCCCTAATTTAGGGTCACTGGTTCCAGGGAAGGGAGAGAGCCAGTGCCGTAAGACAAACACAACATCCATGCCTGACCGGGATTCGAACCCGGACCCCTTACGGACGAATGATCAGAGGCCAGCGCCTTAGACCACTGCGCCACCGGGGCGGCCCAGAAATTTATAAACCAATTAACCTAAAAATTCAAACTTGTACCATGTAAGCTTTTTGTAATTTTACTTTATTTTCTTCGAAAATAAAATTTACATCTCGAAGAAAATATCAATCAGGCTAAAGGCTAGAAATTGGGCCGTGAAGCCAATCCAAGACTATACATCGAAATGGTGGCAGACTGTAGCTTATCATCCTGTACTGTTTACTTTCGTGAACACCTTGGAACTTTACACCTGAACTCACCCCGCACGGAAGAACCACCTCGGTGCTATCCGGCACACAGGGGTAAGGGTTGGAGAGCACTTTCCCACTTGAAAAGGCCCCCAACTCAAAGCTTGCACTCTAATCGCATCCTGTGGATCTCTCTCTACTCAGGCACTCCACCCTGAAACAATTCCCCCAAATTGTCTCAGAATCAGCTTTTCCTCAAGAGAATCCCACATCTGGAGCATGCAAGAACACCAGTCCCAAGAAACACACCATGCAGCAACACCATTATCTCGTCGCACCTATGTCTACTAGCAAACACGTCCATATCCTTATCTCTGAAATCACCTATCGAAGAATCCAAACAGTTAATCAGACATTCCTCCGCCACAATATACTTTTGCCTCCTAGTCAGCATGTATGCCCTTTTTGATATCCTCTCCCTTATGCAAATCCGATTCTCAAATCCCCTTTCTTTGAGACCAAAATTTCACTCAGAAAGAAAAAAAATCAATGTTCAGGCTGGAGGTGTGAATAAGTTGTGAATTCATCAGACCTATACCCCGAACTGGGTAGGCAAAGGGTGGCATTATAACTCCACCGCCACACTAGACATATGCCCCCCTTTAGTCAGAAAGTATGCCTTCTTTTGATATCCTTCCCTTATGACGAAAATCCACTTTCACACCCATTTGCTGATATGGTCTCTAGTCACAATTACTACTAAATGATACAAACAATTTTACACCCATTACTTGCCAAACTAGAAAATCACCATAACCTGCCTCCAAGACACAAATTTTAACTACATGGCCCTGTATGTGTATAGATACAAATGCAACTTATATATTAAAACTACCAAGCACAAAAAAAAAAGTTAAATCTCCTAAATAAAATAATTACTGGTTTGAGAGGTTGTTCATCAAAATAGCTTATATCAAAATTCTGAAGTCATATGTCAATGCCTTAACACATGTAAAATTAAATTTTTTTTTTATAGAAGATGACATGAAGTTTTCTTTACCAAGATAACACTTAAACAAACAAAAAAAATCAGACTTGAACAAATTATCTACACGCATCCTGAATTTTAACACACACACACACAAAAAAAAAAAAAAAAAAAAAAAATCACCTGAAGCTAGCTAGGTGTTTAACGCAGATCAATACTTTTCAACTGTAATTCGAATAACTGTTTCTTTCCTGCCACTTTCCAAAGACGTCGGATTAACTTTTGAAGTGTTTGAAAATCATTTCCCATATGTAACGGGAGAAAAAAAAATTCAATACGGCTTACCTCGGCATCACGGCGAGAAAGAAAAAAAAAAAGGATATCTTCATGTGCACTACTATCACCAGTTTCGAGGCTGTGTGGCACCACAATGCCACGGTGGTTTTCAACAGACACAAAATATCTCTAGGGACCCGTGGAGAATCAGAGGAGTGGCCTCCCGGAGGAACTTGCCTGAGTCCCGGGTGAATGTAGGCCTACAGGTCGAACATTCTATCTCTCCCTTGGACCTGATTGAGAGATTGGGGTATGGCAACTGGATAGGGGGCTTCTCCCCAATGACATGTCTACTTTTTTCATCCACTGAAATCCAAGGGTGCAACTTTAACTTATGAAGGGGGCGGCGAAAATTTGGAATTGCAGGTCCTCATCCTGCAAGTGGATGCTTGGAACCGGGCGTTGCATCCAGGGCATCATCGTCCATCTTTAAGATGATTTCGAGCAACCCAATTTTTTTCCAACGGCAAAAAAAAAAAAAAAAAAAAAAAAAAGACATGGCGTCGGACACTCCACCCCAGCAGCAAAAAGAGCCATTAGTATTTTCCTAGCACAGGGACAAAAGCCCCATGCGTGCATTTCTTTCAGATGGTCCCCTCCCCGCCAAAAAAGCGAGGAGAAGAACTCGGCCGTCCGCTTTTTCCGCCGGCCAGCAAGAGAGTCAAGAGAGAGAGAGAGTGACGATTTCTCAAACAAAAGCTGGGGTGTTTGAAATTGCTGACCCCCCATTGGCTAAAACTTCTCCTAGTAACCAACGGCTTCGCTGGCCTTTGGCTAAGAGTTCGCGCCAAAACTCAGTTACAGGACACCACATGGCCCAACTCTCATGGAAGCCAAGGGAGACCTCTGACCTCCACGGAAGGGGGAGAACGCTGTAGCTTCCTCTGCATGCTGTTGTGACCTTCTTCTAAAAATAACCTGCCTCTTGCCCAGAAAACCCTCTGCGACACACTTTGGGAGACAACTAAAGTTTCCCTAAAATGGCGGATTCTAAAAGAAAGATTTTGGTCTTTTTTACAAAAACGCCTTTTCCTCATTCCGTGATTAATAGCGAATAAATTTGTTTTTCTGAAAGGGTTGATGATGACTTCTTGCTCGCCCTTTTTTATTAAACTTACTAAAGTAAATTAATCCAAAAGAGAGGAAAAATGTTTAATGCCTATTATTCCCCTTTCTTTTAAGAAATTTTGCTTGTCTGGTCAGGGCTGAGAAGTAAACGAATATGGCCACTATTCCCTCACTTCACCACCTCCTCCAAACAAAATTTTGAAACGTGGGACTGTAGAGAATTTTCATTCTATGTATTTTATTTATTTATTTACTATTATTTTTATTTTTCGTAAATCTCAGCGAAGTGATCAGTTTCCCCAAGATTTGCAAACATGAAAATTCTCGACAGGACAGTAAAGATGAATCTTTTTTTTTGTTTCGTCAAAGCTTATTTGAAATAATGTAATAGAATCCACCTTCCCTTCTTTTAAATTATAAATGTTTTACACAATTTTGTTTTCTACTTGGCTTTTTTTTTCGATTAAAGAAATAAAACCAGTTTCAAACCCTAGGGATAAAACTAGCTTTTTTTTTCACAGGAAAAATTGTCCTTTTTTTAACACGCG
Source organism: Macrothele yani (assembly GCA_039090855.1). NCBI lineage: Eukaryota > Metazoa > Arthropoda > Arachnida > Araneae > Macrothelidae > Macrothele > Macrothele yani. Next base: position 58,209,656 of record CM077008.1, on the reverse strand, counting down.
ACAGATTTAGTGTTTCAATAAAAAAAATAAATCACGAGAGGTAAAGATGTATCTTTTTTTTTTAAATCACTCCGTCAAAGCTTAAGCGAAATAATGTAATAGCATTTCTCGCCCCATTAACGTTCGACGTAGGCGAATCAAGAAGTTTGCTCCAGGTGAATCCCTCCCCTCTAGCAGGTGAAAGTTGTAGGCCAGACAAGAGCAGGCGAATCAAGAATTCTTTCCTCGCCTAAATTGGCAGAACCCATTAACTTTCGACGTACGAAGAATAAGCCAAACCAAAATAGGCGAATCAAGAAATTTGTTCCAGGTGAATCAATCCCCTCTAGCAGGTGAAAGTTGTAGGCCAGACAAGAATAGGCGAATCAGGAATTCTTCCTTCGCCTAAAATGGTGGAACCTATTAACTTTCGACGTACGAAGAATAGGCCAATCAAGAATAGGCGAATGCGGAAGACACGGGATAAAACTTACCTACAGAGAGAAGATTTATATTACAACGTGTTGAAGTTACCAAGGCCAAATCGGCCCAAGACTATAACGTGTTAACAGTGATTTGGGACCTGTTTGTTACAAAAGCACACGGGCGTACTGAGAGCCTCCCCGCATCGCTGGTGGAGTGGTCTCGAGGCTTCGAGGGCCTCTTGCCTCGGTAAAAGATTTTACAAACAAATTTTTTCGCAAGAAAGTGGTTAAAAAAATAGCAACTGACGGCTGATTTGAAGGAAATATTAAAAAGAAAACCAATTTTTGCCATTTTTTCCCCATTAAATAAGATAAATATTTAGAAACATCTTCGTGGTTTTAGTTTATATAAACTGGATGACGGAAAAGCATCCATTTTTTTTTCCAGAGGACCTGAGGCCTATTTTTTTTTTTTTTTTTGATTGGAGGTTTAACGACCACTGTGAGCAACTTAATGGGCTATAAGCAGTCGCCCGTCCCTAATTTAGGGCCACTGGTTCCAGGGAAGAGAGAGCCAGTGCCGTAAGACAAACACAATATCCATGCCTCACCGGGGTTCGAACCCAGGCCCCTTCCGTACGAATGATCAGAAACCATCGCTTAGACCACTGCGCCACCGGGGCGGTGGCACATTTTCGCAGGCATATACATGTATATTAGCAAGACAATGTGAAAAAATATCAGTTCAATGAATAAAATTTTTGTACCAATGAGGATATGGTGTTATATATTACAGTTGTTTGCACAACTAGGCATTGTGGCGTCTTCACCATCATCACGAAATATTCATTTATGACTACGACACATTCTCAATCACAAAATTTAATTTAATAAACAAAAAAGCAATACGATTCCTATGCCCTGTCACCTCCCTACAAATCAAAACAAACAACCTCTCTTCCCACGCTCTTCACTCAATCTCTCGCTTCTCTGTCCACCAAAAGTTCTACTCTCAGCTCTACGACGTCAACATTGGCGTCAGCAATAACGTCACTATCCAAGACTGGGAACGGCACAGCATCCTTGAGAATGCAATGAACTAAATCATGTTATTCGAGGGAACAAAGAAACAGAGACTTCAGGGATTTTTTTATAACAGAAAATTTTTTAATATGTGCAAAACATTGTGGAATTATGCTAAGTGTGGTTTTGTATTCAATAGTAAATAAGTTAAGTAGTTTTGCTTTTTTTATGCTACAATTCTCAATTGTTGCTTATATGCCAACGTATGTCCGTTTTTTTTATAAATAAAGAAGATCATCAGACGCTATCATACGACAGTTGTGTGTGTGTGTGTGTGTGTGTGTGTGTGTGTGTGTGTGTGTGTGATGGTGATGAATTTCAAAGAAATGGCTAGTTCTCTAAAATAATAAAATTTGCAAGATAGGCTTAACTTTTGCTTGAGGGTTTTGTAAAATTTTGTATTTGTATAAAACTAGGACAATAATCTTAACTACATCGCGAACGTTTGTGTTACACGAAATAAAGTGCAACAATTTGGGTTTTACGAAAATTACCTGTAGGATCCCAAGAACTGCATCATTAAAACACTAAAAAAACCCAAGCTATTAATAATATGAAAATTAAAATTTTAAATAATTGAAATAATAATATGGAATTAAAAAACTCCAAGTTAATATTATAATAATGATAATTATTAATATGGAATTTAAAATTTTAAATAATTGAAATCTAATCGATTTTCACAAAAAGACCTCAAAGATATTTTTTGCGGGCAAGCCCCGAGTTTCTCAGGCATGCCACTGCCTAAGCATTACCATTGTTGTGAGGGGTGTTGGCCAGTCACACTAAACAAACTTGCGGAAGGAGTAGTCCATGCACTAGGAGTCAAAGTCACTCCTAGTGCATGGACTAGTTGCTTCTCCGTGGTGTAGGATTAATGCACTGAGAATCACTCAAAATCTTTTTCGCTATTGTAGAAATTGAGCTCAGAGAACATATGCTCGTATGCATACGCACACGAACGTACACTATATTGACAAAAGTCACTGGACACCTCTTCAAATGCAAATGAACGGATCAGCTGTGTTGTTCAGATGCGCGGTACAGCTGGAAACGGCATAAAAACTAGTCTGCAGCTGACCGCGATCATATCCCACTGTGAGGTTGAGTGAAAATGTAGCGGCGGGAAAGAACTGACTTTGAGAACGAAAATATTGTTGGGTGTTATATTAGTGGGTTGCCCATAAGAGAAACCAAGTAAACTGGTAGACATACTCAAGTAAACTGTTTTGGATATAATGAATAAGTGGAAGACACATGGCATGCCTGAAGCAGCAAAACGCACCTGCAGACCAAAGAAAGTAAGCGATAGAGGACGTCGAAACCTCAAGAGAGTTGTTACAGTTAATCGACGGAGTACTGCAGAAGACCTTAGTGTACACGTGAGTAAGAATGCTGGAACCTCGGTATGTACACGTACCATTCGCAGAGAACTTCATTCCATTGGTTAACGTGATCGTGCAGCTGCTCATAAGCCTTTCATCTCCACTCGGAATGCTACTCGTCGTTCAGCATGGTGTAAAGAACATTTATCGTGGACCGTAGATCAATGGAAACGTGTCCTATGGACAGATGAATCCAGATACACGATCCATCAGTCTGATGGCCGTGTGTGGGTATGGTGGCAGCCAAGGGACTTCTATTTACCACAGTGTACTGTTCCTACGGTCAAGTTTGGAGCTGGCAGTGTACTCGTGTGGGGGTGTTTTTCGTGGTATGGTGCCGGCCTATTGGTTATCGTGGACAAACCTGTTAACCAGCATGTCTACCTCAATATTCTGGACAATTATGCCCTACCAACTCTGTGGCAATACTATGGAACCAAGCCTTGTTGGTATCAGCAGAATAATGCACCGAGCTATAAAGCAAGGACTGTTACGGCGTGGTTTGGCGATACTTCCGTATCGTGTGTGGACTGGCCAGCACAGATCCCTGATCTTAATCCCATAGAGCAACTATGGGATGAATTAGAGCGCCGCATAAGAAGTTTGGAACTAAGGCCTACTACTAAGCAACAGTTAGCGACAGCATTATGTACTGAATGGAAGCACATACCTATCACTGTGTTCCAAAACCTTGTCGAAAGCATGTCTCGAAGGGTCAGTGAATGCATTAAGGCCAAAAGTGTACCGACACCGTAATAATGTATGTCAATAAATGCTATGTTGTGTTTCTCATCTAGATTACCGGTGACTTTTATCAATACAGTGCATGCCATTAATTTGTTTTTTATATACACGGCCGAGTCACATTATTGTGACCACCAGCTAATATCAAGAGTAACCTCCGTGTGCAGCTGAGACAGCTGCTAGAAGGTGTTCACAGGTATGTAGAGCTATGCTGAGTGCAGTGCATCTGACAGCTGCTGAGGGGTGCGTGGTGGAGGATCCATAGAGTGAACAACACGATCCAGGTGGTCCCACAGATGTTCAATTGGGTTTAAGTCTGGGGAATTAGGGGACCAGGGAAGTACTTTGAAGTCTTCATCGTGCTCTTCCAACCACTCTCGGACATTTCTAGCAGTGTGACATGTCGCATTGTCGTGCTGGAAAATCCCATCCCGCCCAGGAAAGCAATCAGTATGTATGGGTTTACATAGCCTGCAAGGATGAATTCATAACGAATTCGGTTCATAGTGCCTTCCACATGTAAGAGTGGACTCAGAGAATGCCACGAAAACATGTCCTAGATCTTAACGCTGCCCTCACCAGCTTGTGTTCTTCCAGCAATGGTTGAAGATTGTATGTTCTCCAATGTTTCTCGCTTTATGCGCCAGCGTCCATCCGTTCGATGAAGTAGAAAACTTGACTTATCAGAGAAGGCAATCATTTGCTAATCAGCGGAGGTCCAATTCTGGTGCAAATGCAAGCCTTTTCTGCCGATGCACCTTCGTTAGCATAGGTGCAGTGACCATCCCTCTCCATCGGATTCCTATACACAGCAAGGTTCGCTGAACTGTCATTTTAGACACCTTTCCGGTAGCCCCCTGTTTCATTCGGCCAGTGAGTTGCTCAACTGTAGTGTGTCCACGGGCCCTCACGCACCTTCGCAGCCGACGTTAACCTCTCACATCAATGGCACGTGGTTCTCCGCAGTTTGCACGTCGCTCATTCGCAATAGTGCCATTTCTTCAATCACGATGCACTTTAACCACAGCAGCACGCGAACAATTCACAAACTGCGCTATTTCAGAAATACTGCCACCCTTGGCCCGAATGACAATAACCATCCCATTTTGCAAATCTGATAAATCACTCCTTTTATTCACGACAGCCTCGAGTGATGTGTTTACAGAATATCTACAGCACTTCTTATATACCCTCCAAGCCAGCTCACGACACGAGCTTTGTTTCATTGGCTACGCGCTGTTGACGTCAAAAGTAGGAGGTGGCCACAATACTGTGACTCGATTGTGTATTTGTATGTACGTAACATATGGGCTTGAACTGCAACCTAATGAAGTGAATAAAACCTATTAGAGTTTAGAGTTACCAAGGAGGGACAGTAGTTCTGGTGGGTTATGGTTATAGCACACAGTAAGTCTTTAAAATAACTGAATCACTATTGGCCGTGTTTAGTTTTGTGAAACCGTTGCGTGCTTCACAAGGACACTTTTATGCTTCCCCGTTTCTCAATCTTAATAGAATTGACATCCTGAATTTATCAATATTTTGTTTTTTTTTTGCTGTACATAAACTCTGTATTACTTCTATAATAGAATCGCTGGTTGAAGAGTGGCACAATGATGACAATTTTTTGTAGGAGTCGGTTGAGCATTGTCCAGCGCAGAGCTTCTTATACCGCAAGCTCCCTGTTCTAGCTATCTGCTTTTTTGCATTCCCCCTTTAGTAAGCAAGAGCGGCATGAAATTTTCCTAACAGGCCCCCAACATAGTAAAAATTAATGCAAAAATTGAGGGTAAATATTTAATTTCGCCGTTGTAAAAATATATTTCCCAGTTATTGATTCTATGATCACTTGTGCATTGCTTTTAATTATGTGAGCACTTATTCCGGTAAGTATCCTCGATAAATTTAGTACTCAGGGGAAAAAATGCAAAATCTTTAAATGACAAATGTAGACGATTCAAATAAAATAAAAACAAATACTGATCTTCGAGTGTTTGGTTTCGTACTTCCTTAAACGCTCTTTTATTCCTTAATACAATAATATTTCAGAAAGAGGAAAAACAAGTGTGTTTACATTTTTCTAGTTTTAAATACTTCAGCGATATTGTTTCTTTTTAGTGTCTTGTCTTTTTAATTCAAGCAGCAAGCATACTTTACAAAATAAAGAAAACTTGCGTTACTAAAATCTAGATTCCCTTCAAACGTTCTTCTTAGCGAATATTTCAATCAGTTTACTCACGTCTAGTTTTCTGGCTCGGTCATTTTCAATGCTTATCATCGCAAGTCCATCAAGCCTACTTTTAGTGTGCGATGACCGAAGGTAGAAACCTCAAGTTCGATTCCAGGCAGATACGAACGCTCGAACCACTAAATATCCGCCGTGCGTCGGCTGGGCACGTTAAGCTGTTGGACCACGGGTGCCGGCCCCACGGCAATTAATAAGAGCGTCTTCCTCCCCCTTTCTACCTCGCTTTCGTGTCACTTTCCTATCGGCCACACTAATCTAAATCTCCTAGTTTTCTATTTCTAAGGGTTATTTAAGACCTGGTGTCAGACACTCCCTTCCTAAAATCCTTTACACATGATCTGATCTGATCTCTAATCGGCGCGCAGATAAAAGTCTGTGTCAATGGAGTCCTTTAGTTCAAAAACTTTGTTTTTGAACTAAAAGACCCCATTGACACAAAACTTTCGTATCCAAAAGACAGAAAATTTAAAGCAAAACTTTTTAGAACAAGCAGAAAACCTCTTGTCTAAAATTAAATTGCTAAATAAAAATAAAATAAAATAATACATACGTAGATCTTACGCCCCTGTTGCTAGTCTGGTTTTAACACCAGTACGAAGAATAAGGACTCTCAGCATTAGCTGGGTGCTCTCCGTTTCATACAGTTTAACAAAAGTATAACAATTTTTAACAATTTTGTCCATTTCCTTTTTCTGTGATGTCAGAATTTTGTTAATTCACTTGATTTACAGATTGCCGATTACAATTGAAAGGTTTCTCTGGAAGAAATCATGCAGTCACATATTTTTGAAATATGGAGTGTTTTCTAAAGAAAATTCATGGAACACCTTTCTTCCGGTAGGTGGTATCGCAATGAACTTTCGGAAACAAGTTGCATATAACCCTCTGTATTATGCTGTGTGGGATGTAAGGTCAGGTGATGCGTAACATCACAGCCTTTCCTTGACAAATGTCAACTCCGCCTTCTCGTGGTGCATCCTGTTCCCACTAAAAAGTGCTCTGACGACCGCCAATAGCGGTGTAACTATACCATCGGGATTAGAGGAAATGCTATCCCACACTCACCAACCCGCTTGGCCAGCGTGGTGAGTTATGACCAAACCCCTCCAAAATGACTCCACAACTTAAATCTTGGCCCTCAGTCTCCGGCAGCTGGAATGTACCTGGCCAAGGCAGCGGCCAGTGCGACATGAAGGCAGAGGGTGCTAAGAATCCTCGCAGGACCGGACTAGGCTGCCATCTGATGCTGATCTTGGCTACGTGTAATGGACGCTCCATATATTCTGATTCAAGGCTTCTTGAATTGAAAGAGGAACTACAAAGGATCAAGTGGGACATCATCGGGCTAAGTGAGGTAAGGAGAAAAGGAGAAGATCTCATTGAACTGAAAAGTGGACATCCCTTCTACTATCGTGGGACAGATACTGGCATAACTAGTGGTTTTGGATTTATAATAAACAAGAAACTGAAGGATAAAGTTGTAGAAGTTGAAAGTTCTTCTGACAGAGCTGCACGACTCGTTATCCAACTCTCGAGAAGATACCAGGATCAGATTATACAAACTTATGCACCTACCACAAGTCATCCTGAAGAAGAAATTGAAGAATTTTATGAGGAAATTCGTGATCTAAATAATAAAGGTAAGCAGCACTTGAAGATAATTATGGGAGATTTCAATGCAAAAATAGGGCAACGGCAACAGAATGAAACTTCAGTAGGTAAATTCGGTCACGGTAACAGAAACCAGCGTGGAAATACTCTCGTTGAGTTTGCAGAGGCAGAAGGATTTTTCATCTTGAACTCCTTTTTCAAGAAAAATCCACACAGGAAATGGACATGGAGACATCCAAATGGGACGACAAGTGAAATTGATTTTATTATGTGTAACCAGACATTCGTCATAGAAGACTGCAGTGTGCTAAACAAGTTCTATAACGAAGTGAATTTCTCCGTCATTTTTATCCGCGCCGGGGTTCGAACCCGGGTCCACTCATTCCGGAATAAGTTGCTCTACCAATTAAGCTACGCGGACATTTTACTCTGATTCCTATCTGCCTTTATGTCGTGTGCGTCCTTCTGGCAGGTACGTCACATCTCCTGGTACGTTACATCATCTTCCCCTTATTTTTTTTTTTTTTTTTTTTTTTTTTTTTCGAAGTGCTGCTCTTATTTTTCCTATCTCGCGGTGTGGAAATAACATCACACCATTGCGAGATTGTGAACGGTCGGGTCATCCGGATAGTTCGGGCGCCATTATAACGAAGTGAATTTCTCCGTCATTTTTATCCGCGCCGGGGTTCGAACCCGGGTCCACTCATACCGGAATAAGTTGCTCTACCAATTAAGCTACGCGGACATTTTACTCTGATTCCTATCTGCCTTTATGTCGTGTGCGTCCTTCTGGCAGGTACGTCACATCTCCTGGTACGTTACAGTTCAACACAGGTAGTAACCATAGATTGGTGAGATGTAAGATGTACCTCAACGCTAAACTCGAACGTAGCAAGCTCATAAGACAAACAAAATGTATTGACATAACCAACCTTAAAAAACACCTTAATACCTTCAAGTTGGAACTGAAGAACAGATTCTCTGCTTTAGAAGGCCTAACATCGGAAGAAGTGGATATTTCTGAAGTTAAGAGAAAAGTAACCAGAGCTCTTATGGAAACAGCAACAAAATTAGCTGGGTCTAAGAACAAGTTGCATGTGAACAAATTATCAGGAAAAACCAAAATGTTGATGCAAAAAAGAAGAGAGATGAGGACAACTAATGAAGATGTGACTTCCAAAGTGGAATATATAGAGCTATGCAAGACAGTACGAAAAAGTATTACTGAAGACGTAAGGAAATTCAACTGTGAACTAGTGAGGAAAGCAATTGAAAACAACCAAAGCCTAAAGATAGCAAAGGGACATCTCAGTAAGGTAAGAAAACAGATTATGGCACTGAGAAAAGAAGACGGCTCTGTAACAAGAAATAGAGGCGAAATTTTGACAAGAGTGAAAGATTTCTACTCCAAATTATATGAAAGGGATGATACATGTACTCCAGACATCATGAAAGGTACCAGAACTAGAGTTCTTCCAGTCCTCCCAGCAGAAGTTGCACATGCAATCAAGAACATGAAGCGCGAAAAAGCTGCAGGAGAAGATGGAATTACTGTAGGCATCATACAAGAAGCAAGTGGAGAAATCGAAACAATACTCGCCCAAATTTTCACTCGATGCCTTAATGAAGGGAAGATTCCTGAGGATTGGAACAATGCTACAATGATTCTGCTACATAAAAAAGGTGACATTGAGGATCTCAGGAACTACAGACCTACCAGCCTCCTATCAGTGGTTTATAAAATCTTTACTAAAGTTCTTTCTCACCGCTTGAAGGTAACACTGGACATGGCTCAACCGAGAGAACAAACTGGATTCAGGAGTGGCTACAGCACAATAGATCATATCCACGTACTGAGAGAACTAATTGAAAGAGCGAAGGAATATGAACTTCCATTGTGCATGGCTTTTATCGATTATGAAAAAGCCTTTGATTCGGTGAAACCATCAGCAGTTGCAATGGCTCTGAAATCCCGCGGTATTGAAGATGCATACATTAATATTATTAATAACATCTATGAAAATGCAAGTGCAAAGATTCGGCTGTTTGAGAATACAGCACACATAAAAGTTGGAAAGGGAGTGAGACAAGGTGACACCATATCTCCGAAGCTCTTTAATGCCACATTGGAGGGTGTCCTTCAGTCGCTGAGCTGGGAAAACAAGGGGATAAAGATTAATGGAGATTATCTAACCCACCTGCGTTTTGCTGATGACGTAGTCAGTTTTGCAACTACCCCAACAGAGCTGCAGATTATGATGCAGGAACTTGCTGACAAGAGTAAAGAAGTAGGATTAAAAATGAACTTTCAGGAGACAAAAGTGATGTTCAATGCTTTTACAAAAAATGAAGATTTATCGATTGATGGAGAAAAGCTGGAGATAACAGACACGTACGTTTATCTTGAACAGCAGATATCAAGTGAGGGTCACATTGATGAAGAAATTAATCGGCGTACAAAACTTGCCAGGAGAGCTTTTGGAAGAAACAGCATAATTTTCAAGAGCAATATGCCATTATGTCTTAAAAGAAAAGTGTTTGATCAATGCATCTTTCCAGTGTGCTTACGTATGGTGCAGAGAGGTGGACCTTAACTAAAAGAGATATACAAAGGCTGCAGACCACTCAAAGCAGCATGGAGAGGTGCATGCTTTGTGTAACCAGGAGAGATAAGAAGAGCAACTCGTGGATCCGAAAAATGACAAGAATGGAAGACATCATGATCAGATTTAAATCCCTGAAATGGCAACAGGACAGACCATCGATGGACAGCCGAAATTTTAGATTGGATTCCAAGGGACAGGAAAAGACCCAGAAGAAGACCACATGGGAGATGGGTGGATGAAATTCGAAAGTATGCAGGAGTGACATGGAGGAGACTGGCACAAGGCAGACCGTTGTGGAGGAAACTTGGGGAAACCTTCGTCCAGCAGTGGATTGAAACTGGTTGACGATGATGATGATGATGATTATGCTGTGTCAGTCACTTCCTAGAAGGTGATAAGTGCAGAACCTTTTACTTCAAGATTTTTAAAACAAGAGATTCTAATAAAAAAAGAACTCACACAAAGTTTTACTTCTAGCTTATTTCAAAGTAATTGTCTATGAAGAAGATGATTTTTCAAAGGTACAAACGCTTAGGTAATTTCAATTGGTTTGAGTTCTGTACTCAATTTTAAAGAATGAAATGCGAAGAACGTAACGTACTGGGCAACAATTCAAGTTCCGGATCTGCAATTTATTTTCACTACAATGAAACCGGGTTTGCTTGAAAAACTACAAAAATAGTCGAAACAACACCTTTCCTTAAAAAATAGCTTTAGGCTAGCGATGCCTTAGTGAAACATTTTTAATACTAAAGTGAAAACCAATTTCTGATCCAGCTCAACATTCTGCATGATTTCTGGCTAGTTTCCAGCGACGGTAGGGACAGATGTATCAACGCCCAAGGGAAAAGTTATTCCCAAAGGAAAACAGTTCCTGATTGGATAAGTCTAGAAAAATGAGAGATTTCAACACATTTTCATTACTTTTGAGTCGTTAATCAATTTTTTTAATTTCTTACGGATTTTATGGATTTTTTGATAACGGATTTCAAACCTTTTTCTTTTCTAAATTAACGTATTTATAGCTTTATTTTAATTACATTTTGTTCACAAATGGTGCATAGTAATAGCGCGTGTGTGCGGCTCTCCGTTTCAACAGACAGTTGTTCTGACAATATTCTTCTTTGTTTTTTTTTAATCAGTGGACGAGATTTGTATAACATCACATGTTATATGCATAGCTAATACTGATTAGGAGCACCTTCTGATAAATCAGTGATTTATTACTGTTTTCGTATCTTCAACGTCTCTGCGAAATATCAGCAGTGTTCTAATGTCTTTCACTCTGTGTCCTGATAGGCAAAATTACACGAAATGATAAGATCTCTTCCTTTTAGAGAGAGAGAGAGAGAGAGAGAGAGAGAGAGACGGGCGGCATCTTTAAAAGTAATGAATCTTGAATAGCGAATGCTCTTGGCAATAATGCTGAAAGGTTTCGACCAGTCAAGAATCTCTTGAGAACCTCAATAGATCAAGTCATTTATGCAGTGCGCAATAGCAATTTTCATTCGAGCATTGTTACCAAACGTTAAGTGCCCTACGACAGTTTTAAAGACGAAAAATTCTGTGCCTGGCTCTTTTATTTCCCGTAATCGATGTTCGTGTCACAGTAGTAGCTTTCTCCAATATAATAAACGGCATATTCTTTGATCGCCGCTTTAACGTAATAAATGACGAAGAGGGTTTGCTTCCTCCTCACCAAGAGGTTTTCAAGTCTTTGTTTTTATCCTTTTGGTGCAAAATGCAAACACAAAGAATGTTTAAAACTGCCTCTGTTAAGATCAAAAGGAATAAATATTTTTTAGAAAAACAATCGATAATTCTCATTTAGGTTATATGAATCACTAGCAAGATTTTATAAAAGACTTACGAAGAAGAACAATGCAGCATTTTCTCATCTAATCGTATGAATCCATAATAAAATACACGTGTCTTAGAAACCTGCACCAAATGGAAGAGTTATCTGGAAATATATCTAAGCAAAAATAGCCAACTTTTCCCTTTGCTCTTGTTTCCCGTAGGAAGGCAAAACATTTGCGCAATTGTGAAAGCTCATATTTTACAGTCAGTGGTTAATATTATCTATTTTCACCTTCCTTAAATCATTAATTAAAATGACTACTCTAGCTTATGATTTGAATCCGCAATATATGGTTCGACTCCAGATTTGTATAAGAATTCTATAAAATTGACATTTTTCACCAAAACACGATGACCCCAAAATAAAATTGTCTTACACTACGTAATATGTTGCAGATTAGAGTTTGGGAGAATCAGGTTTTAACCATTTTAGCTGCCGATGTATAAGAAACCAAATGGTGCCACAAATCTTCTGCGGTCCCCAAACAGAAATGTTCACATCTCGGCCGGGTTTTACGAAAGCCACGGCAAAACAATATCTTTCCTCCTCTCATCACAGCAGTACCGACCATATACCTGTCAAAGGGATTAAGCGCTCCCTTCTTGCACTTTATTTCCTTTTTCACGACCCAAGGCATGATGGAGAAGGGCTAATCCCTCTGACAAAGTCACCATTTGACTGGGAAGAAACACTAGTGACTTCTACCTCCTTCTTATGAAACTCCTTGTTTAGGTTTGTCACCAATGTTATAGTCCTCTTAGCAGGCAATAAGTCAGAAAGACTTAATGCCAATCATTCCCATAAATGACCACTTTGAATAACAAAGCAAAGGAGAAAACAACGCTCTCTAATTTACTCGTTCTAGATGCTTTCGCCCTACTTCTTAGACAGTGACTCGTGTATTCGTTCCAGCCCATCAGTCAGTGATTAGTTTATTCGTTCGATCCCCTCAGCCAGCGACTCGTTCATTCGTTCGAGCCTGTCAGACGACCGCTCGTATATTCGTTCGAGCCTGTCAGACGACCGCTCGTATATTCGTTCGAGCCTCTCAGACAGCGACTCGTATATTCGTTGAAGCTTCTCCTACAGCGAATTTATTCGAATTCAATATATTAGCTAACCTCGAGTTGATTCGTTACAGACAGTTAAAGGGTTAATCAAGCATGTTACTCATTCATGTTGAATTAAAAAAGAACAACTCTACTGATGTGTGACCAATTTTTGTCAGATGAAATCTTTTATTATGGTAGTGGCACTGTGACAGAATATAAGATACGGCAGAAACCTTACACGATTTCACCGTCGTTTCATATTTCCTTCTGAATTCACACAACAGCCAAAAAGCGGGGGATTCGTTAAGTAACAAGTAATAAGAGTATCTCAGTAAGAGTTACAAACACAACCGAAGTAATCTGGTAAGCAGCTCGTCTTCCACAATTATTCGTCGTCATCGTTAACCTCTGGAATCCACATTTCACCATCCTTTGCAGTTGTGTCGCGTCTTGTTTGTTTTCGCCATTTTGACACCACTCTTCGTACACTTTAACAACGGAGGCCCTCCAACAAACCACAAGTATCGCCCTTTCCGAAATGGATGCTCCAAACCTTTGTGCGGCCATAATTTGGCCTTTCGTAGACTCCTGTAAACTCCTGGTGTTACCCATCACGTCTGGACCACAAGCTTCTACTCGTTACGGCAGTACCGCTTGTATAAGAGCGGTCGTAATTCAGGGAGCATTCTGTGTATGGTCTACTGATGAGTCTCATTTGTATGTTCGGGAAGGTTTAACGACCACTGTGAGCAACTCGATGGGCAATAAACCGTCGCTCGTCTGGAATTCAGAGCTACTGGTTCCAGGGACAAACACAACATCCATGCCTTACCGGGATTCGAACCAGGACCCATCTCGGACGAATGGCCAAGAGCCAGCGCCCAGACCAATGCCCAGTAGGGGCGGTTACTAGTTCGCTCTCATTGGAATGTATGCCTCATTCAATCCGACATGACTGCGACACACAATGAAGTCACAGCTCGCTAAACTTTCTTCTGTCCACATGAGTCTGGAAGTGAATTCCTAATAAGAAAAGTAATTCTGAGAATTAATGGATGCCAGCCTTTACGTGAGTGAGCTATCAGCGGACAGATAATCAGCCTTTACGCGAGTCAGTTATCAGCGGACAGATATAATCAGCCTTTACGTGAGTCAGCTTTCAGCAGACAGATCGATGTCAGCCTTGCGGAAATAATGGTAAAACTCAGCGGAAATAATGGTAAAACTTGAGAATGGCAATGATACGTGAATGCCATTCATTTGAATGGTGTGCCCGAATCTTTCGCTTGTGGCAAATCATTCTTCGTAAATGGTAAATGAGTGAACAGCTGTGGGCTTGAAAGCGCAACACGAGAGCCGCCCCGTTGGCGCAGTGGTCTAAGCGATGGTCTCTGATCATTCGTCCGAACGGGGTCCGGGTTCGAATCCCGGTGAGGCATGGATGTTGTGTTTGTCTTACGGCACTGGCTCTTTCCCTTCCCTGGAACCAGTGACCCTAAATTAGGGACGGGCGACTGCTTATAGCCCATTGAGTTGCTCACGGTGGTCGTTAAACCTCCAATCAAAAAAAAAAAAAAAAAAAAAAAAAAACACGAGAACCATGCAGCCAATGATTAGCTCATTGAGCGTAGTGACAACCTGGAAATACCGCCCCGGTGGCGTAGAGATCTGAGCGATGGCTTCTGACCATTCTTCCGAAATGGGCCCGGGTTCGAATCCATGTGAGGCATGAATGTTTTGTTTGTTTTATGGCATTGGGTATCTCTTTTCCCTGCAGCCAGAGACCCTAAATTAGGGACGGACGATAGTCCATTGAGTTGCTCACGGCATTCGGTAAAGCCTCAAGCAAAACAAAATAAATGACTAAATGGATCATTCATGAATGGCACTTATGCGCGAATGACAAATAACTCTCAACAAGGAAGGATTTATGCCATTACTAATAAAGAAGTATGACCGCAACAGCGAAAAAACCTGTAATCACTTTTGAAATGGGGAGCTGAAGAAATCTGAAGGTAGCCAATTGTGAAAATTTTGATGATGCCGCAGAAGAATAAATATTTACAGCAGTAGCTTTTTGATTTCAAAATAACAACTAAAACTGAACATGTTCCGATGAAAAAAAACAAGAAAAAGAACCCCAACACAGCCCTAGTCTTTATACACAGGGTCTACGGGAAATACAATTAGCTCTTTAACGCTTCTACCTGCAGCTGGAAATGCGTAGAGAAATAATGACGATAAATTGAAACAATAACAACAACAAAAAAAAACCTGCAAATTTTTTTTTATTTCAAGTAAAAGGTTATTAGTAAAAATGATACTGAGATAATATAAATAGGAAACAAGATTTTTTAAAATCCTTATTGAAACTAATATAACTAATCTACGGAAAGACAGAAATCTCCCATTACAGAAAAATAAAAGTGATTATGGATTCAGTTTTTCTACATGTCTATCTGCGAGTGCGAAGAACGAAGAAAGTTACGCCGAAACAAGTCATGTGATTTCAGTTATGAACTAGAAAAGAATGTCGCAGATTTCTGTTTTGGAGAGGAAAATACATGAGCAAATTTTGAAGAAAACTGGAAGACCTTAAAATTATTCGTCATAGTATCAGCAGAACGGAAATTTGTATTCCTTAGATGTCTGGTAACAAGAAGTGCGTTTTTGTTTTAAATGATACTGGAAGAAAGGACTGGTGGAAAATGTGATCTGGGTATTCCAGCAAACTATACGAAAGGACAGAATCAGTGACATCTTGAAAGCCAGTATATCTAATGATTTACTGGAGATTAAAATGGGCTTTTGCTTTAGCAGTCTTAAACAGTCAGTAGCTGAAGTAGTCCGGTTTGACGCGTGACCTAAGAACAACGGCTGCCGAAGACAAACAAGCGTTAGAAAACTCAAATATTTCTAAGAACGACTTATTGCCTTAAAGAGGAGGGAACTCAGACTGAAGAAAAGCAGCAAAAACAAAAAATCCTGCCTCATTTATGATTGATACAACTACTTTTTATAAATTTAGTTGAAAGGATGTGTAATTCAACAAATCCCCATAGCCATATCTGTGTTAACATTCAAAATTGGAGATCCCTTGGCTATGGTTGACTTTCTCAGACTTCGCGAATTTTTTTTTATGTTCTGTGTGACGGCTAAAAGAGAATTCACGCGCAACTCCGTATCGACTTCCCTTTGAAAAAAATAACCTATTTCACGAACAGCTCTACAAATGGAAATATTGATATTTAATATTTCGCGATGAATTTGTGAACTCTATAATGAATATGCTTTTACTACTAAGCTAATTATAATGAATATCACGCTTCTTCTACTGAATTATAATGAATTCAGCTTCTTCTAATGCTTTATAATGAATATAATGCTTCTGCTACTAGTTTCTTCTAGTATTGGTTGTTGTTTGTTAATTATTTATATCATGAATAAACTTTCCTGCTAGTAGTGTAGTAATAATAATGAACAAGCTTTTAACTGCTAGTAATGTTGTAGTAGTAATTAAGATGAATAAAGTCTTATGCTGGTTGTTAATAATAATCCACTAATGAAATAAACCTAACAGCCAGACAGAGGTCTGACAGTACTATGAACTGAGAAAGACGTACTTACTTAAAACTCTTTTATTTGGTAAACTTCTCGCTCTCACATAAACGAAGATCTCTTTATACAACAACAGCTCTCTGACACATAAACCACAGCTCACTTCGTACAACAACAGCTCACTCTACGCACATCAACAAAAAGCTCTCCCCATTAACAAGCGCTCTCTCACATAAACAAACGCTCTCCCTATACAACAACAAACGCTCTCCTTAGGTATCGTTGAACGCGCCTATTTATACTGGCTACCAACACGTCATGACTTAGACTCATTGCCAGATCTCATTCAGCGGGTGAAATAACATCTCGTTCAGTAAGAAGATAATTTACATAGGAAAATAAAATAACCAGAGATAGTAAAAATCAAAAGGAAAGTGAATCTAGAGTATACGTTACATCATGTCCCCCTTAATTTTTTTTTTTTTTTTTCGAAAAACCTATCAATTTTGGAGTGTAAGTCTTACACTGCGTTGATTGACGTTTATCGACCTCTTTTTTGTTTTGTTGTTTGGTGGCAGCAGTATGTACAATCTCAAACTTGGCATGACAAAATCAAGAAATCTGTATTCGTCTGTGAAACACTTTGTATACTTGAACAAAACAAACCTGCATCGGCATACCTTCCTTTTATTCTGCCTAGCAGGAATCACTATTTTAATTTCAAATTACAAGGAGTGTTCAAATGAAAAGGTACGAAACGACACTGTGGGTATAAATGAAGACTTTATTCAAAGTATACACCATAGGCCGTAGCACAACGATCCCATTGATTAACGAGCCGAAGGATTCCTTGTTCCCAGAATTCCTGTGGCCGTGACGAGACCCAGTCCTGCACAGCGTCCTTGAGTTCGTCGTCAGAGTGGAAGCGCTTCCCTTTCAGATGTTTTTTCAGGGGTCCAAACGCATGGAAATCGCAGGGCGACATGTCCGGGCTGTAGGGCGGATGGTCAAGCTGCTCCCACTGGAACTTGGCCTGTTCCACGTGTGTGACCCTGGAGACGCGAGGACGCGCGTTATCATGGAGCAGAACCATACCCTCTGCGATGAATAGCAGCCGGTTTAACACCTTCCGCTGTCAGAAATCGGATAACGCCTCGCTGCTCCTCAATCGTCGAATTTTGCAATGTGACCGCCATCCTGTCCTCACACGCACTGCCGCGTCAGTTGGACGGCGCTCTTTATAAGAGCCTCTGCTCTCTCCTGCGCATGCGGGCGCCCGCGCATGCTCCGATCCACGTCGGCGACTCCAATCGCATCGCTAGATGTGCCTCTACGTTCTCCCATAGCGGCATAGGCAAATATGTTAACGGTTACGTTCTTATGACGTTTCGTACCTTTTCATTTGAACACCCCTAGTACGTTCTCATTATTCGTTGAATACACACCAACTGTATCAGCAGCGAAGATTGCCTGGAGCTGCCTAACAGTAACAATTTTATTATTCTACCCCTAAGCACATAGATATATATATATAAATTTTGGATTAGTAGATGGATATAGAAGAAATATAAAAAAACACATATATACACAAAAAAGAATGCATAGGCCCACACGAAAAAAAGAAATTCTGACATGCCAACTGGTCGTGCAGGAAAAACAACAAACGGAGAAAAGAACCTGTCCACCAGAACTTACTTATCTCGAGGACGCATAAAAAACTCTAGTACGATAACGTTTTCCAGGCCTAATCGGACTTGTAAAGTCAGGTGGCGTTGAGCGTTTCAAGGATTTGAATGGATCTGGAACATCTGTATTCTGTCGGTCAAGAAATCCCGGCGGCTGACAGGAACGGTCAGGAACTGCTGAAATCCGTCGGTCAGGAACGGCTGAAATCTGTCGGTCCGGAAATCTCTGCGGCTGGCAGGAACGGTCTGGAACGGCTGAAGTCCGTCGATCAGGAACGGCCGAAGTCTGGCGGTCCGGAAATCCCTGCGGCTGACAGGAACGGGCTCCCCCAGGCTTTTGATATGTAGTCCCTTTGTGCTGGGGCCCGTGGTGTCCTTCCAGCATTCGTTTGGACGGACGTGGCTCCGGCCACATCGTTTGTTTTCGCTTTCGCCCACGTGGCATGAGAGTAGCAGCAGGCATCGGCCCTGTTTGCCCTGAGCGTAGGTTCCAGGGGCGAAACCCGGGCGGATGCAAGGATCTCTGCCTTCATCGCTGTTGCGGCGAAGCAGATTGGGGAGACAAGCTACGTTTTCGACCAGATTTTGGTGGTGCTGGACGGTTTGTAATTGGTGTCTGACGTTTAGGAATAGTCAAATTATTGTTCATAACTGATAAATCCGAAATATCTGAAGCTTCTGAGTCGCTGCTGTAATTTAGTGGTCGTGCAGGGCGATGTTTATGTCTGCCTATAGGAATACTCTCTAACGAGGTATTCAAGGAAGTAGGAGCTTGTGGTGTTGCAGAGTTATCAGGAAATGGTGCAGCAATAGTCTTGGCAATGGTTGGAGGGAAAGGAACGATACTAGTATTTGAAGAACTTGATTCGAGCCTTCGTCTCATGGGAGAATCAGGTTGCGTGTTTGGAAACCCGTCTTGAGGAGGGGAGGGTGAAGAAAAAATCACTGGAGTTTCTTCAAAAATGTTTGTTGGTTCGTCCAAAATTTCTGGAGGTTGATCGTGAGATATAGACTCTTGAGTCTGTGGAACAGAAGGATGAGTAGGGTTGATTATAAAATCGATATTTCGTTCATGATACTTGCGACACTGAGCAACGTGTACGTATTGAAATTGATTGTCAGGTTTTTCAAGAACAATGGTTTTTTCAAACACATTTGCCACCCGATATGGACCTTCGTAGCTGGGTGCAAATGTCTTCACTAAAGTATGAGAAACAGAAGACTGGAAGTGCGTTTCCACGAGAGTGAGATCTCCAACGACAAGATCTGGTTCCCTACGCCTAGTATTATACTATCTTGCTTGAGCCGCTTGTGCTCCTAGCATTGCAACACGAGCTTTTTCTGCCATGATTCGTAATGATTGCGGAGTGGTCTCTGGTTTAGTTCGTCGATAATCCCCGTTAAATTTTCAAAAGGGGTTTTAATTTTGCGACCCAGAAAAAGTTCTGCAGGAGTAATTTTAGTAGCTTCGTGAACAGACGAGCGGAGGGCGAACGAAAAAAGCTCAAGATGGTCATCCCATCGTTCGTGATGATCCATGACAAATGTAGCAATCATTTTAACAAGCGTACGGTTTACTCGTTCCGCAGGATTACTCTGGGGATGATATGGGGAAAGGAATTTATGCTTAATGTGTAGTCTCGCACACATTTGTTCAAAAATGTCAGAAATAAATTGTGGACCATTATCCGAAACTACTTTATTAGGTGCACCATATCTAGAGAATACTTCATTAATTAATACATTACAAATAACTTCTGCCGTAGCGGCTTTAATGGGAAAAACTTCAACCCATTTAGAAAAATTATCAGTTAATACTAGAACGTAACGAGCTTTGTTTTTAACAGATAAAGGATAAGGTCCCAATAAATCTATTGAAATAATGTCAAAAACATGAGAACTTGAACTAGATTTCAAGTGACCGGCCGATCTTACATTACGGTAATTATTAATCTGACACAAGTGACATGATTGAACGTGTGCGAGCACACTTTGGTACATACCAGGCCAATAGGCAACATCCCGCAATTTACAACGGGTCTTGCGAATACCTAAATGGCCTGCAAGAGGTTTGTCATGAAATTCGTTTAAAAGGGCCATTCTAAGGGTTCGCGGAATACATGGGCGAAACTCTGCCCTAGTAGTCCTAGATTTCGTATAGTAAAGCAGACCCTCTATGACTTCAAAATGCTGTGACCTTCCAGCCAGAGAAGGATCACTTTGTAGGGGCGAACCCGCAAGCAAAAAATTATAGATATCCCCGAAATCTGGATCATTTACTAATTCTGCCATTATCTGCTCTCTGGATGTTATATCAGCTATTAGAAGTAAAGGCTGACATCCAGGAGTAGTTTCTGTGGGGACCCCACTAATCGGAACGCGAGACAATGCGTCCGGTAATTGATTCTTATGACCTGGCTTTTACGAAATTTTGATATTGCTCTCTTGTAACTTAAGAGCCCACTTCATAAGTCTTTGAGAGAGATGCTTAGCAGAATTCAAATACTGAAGGGCAGAATGATCCGTAATTATGTTAACTGTCAATTCGTTAAGATAACATTGAAATTTGTCAAGAGCATACACAACAGCAAGACATTGACGTTCCGTAGCTGAATAATTGCGTTCAGCTTTGGCTAAAGTACGAGACGCAAAAGCTATTGGATGCCCAGCTTGTGACAAAACGCAACCAAGACCAACTCCGGATGAGTCAGTATAAATATCAAATTCCTTAGTATGATCCGGGAAAGCCAACACAGGAGGCTGAGTCAACGCAGACTTCAGTGTTTCAAAAGCAGCGTTAGCCTCAGGTGTCCAAACAAACTTCTTGTATTTACGTTTCAAAGCATACAATGGCTCACAGATTGTAGCATAAGCGGGGACGAACTGCTGATACCATCCGGTCATTCCCAGAAAGCGTGATAGTTCTTTTGCTGTTTTAGGCCGAGGAAAGTCAACAATAGGCCTAATTTTTTCATTATCCGTAAATAAGCCGTGGGGAGTGATTTTCAACCCCAGATATACAATCTCGTCCCTCGCTATCTGGCATTTACTAGGTTTTAACGTCAAGCCAGCATTGTATATGAGTTGGAACACCTGTTTGAGCAGAGCAAAGTGCTCGTCAAAAGTCTCGGATGTAATAATAATGTCATCCAAATATACATGCACATGGGGACCCAGAACAGGTCTGAGAACCGTATCCATAAGCTTTTGGAAAGTAGCAGGTGCAGAAGCTAATTCAAAAGGCATACGTAGGTATTCATAAGCCCCAAAAGGAGTCACAAAGCCTGTTTTATCGACAGAGTCCGGATGTACCGCCACCTGCCAATATCCACTCGCCAAATCCAAAGTTGACATCCATTTAGTTGATGACAGGTCATGCAAAATATGCGACATGACAGGTAGTGGATAATTGATCGTTTTCGTGACTCGGTTTAGCTTGCGGAAATCTGTCACGAAACGAAATTCATTGGGTTGTTTCTTTGGAACCAAAAAGGCAGGAGCAGCCCAGGCGCTTGTTGATTCCCTTATTATGCCCTGTTTAATCATTTCAGCAATTTGACGTTGCATTTCCTGTTTCTTATGGGGAGCACAAGGGTAAGGTTTCGTCGTTATCGGTTTTGAACCATCAGTGTCAATGACATGATAAACCACCTGTGTGAAACCAGGTTGACCAGAAAATAAACCATAAACCAGGGCTTTCCTGCAAAAGTAGAGGAAGCTGGTTTCGTTGCCTCTCATTCAATTGGTTACTCAATAACAAACTCGTTATATCTATATGAACCGTAGGAATCATTTCGACAGGTTCCGGAAAGGAAATCACATGTTGTACGAAATTCAAAGTTATTTGAAACGTATGAATAAAGTCCATTCCCATTAGACATTTAACAGGTAGTTCGTCTATAAGCAGGAAAGAATGCGTAAAACGAGCCTTTCCCAGCCCTAGAGATAATGTAACAGTTCCTGTGATACTGAAGATTTCGTTATTTGCACCTCGCAAATACTGCGTCACAAGCTGAACGAGTATTGCAGGAAAATTGTCAGTGCAAAACTTCGTATTTAGGGCTGATATTTCAGAACCAGTGTCGAACTTTGTCTCGACAATAATATCTTCAATTGTCAAGAATACATCAGGCAACTGAGGAGTTTGAACAGTCACTAATACTGTTTTAGGGTCAGAATGCTTGGTATCAGGAAGCAGGAGCGACCCTTGGTCTACTTCCTTTGGAAGTTTAAAGGATTCCTGGTTGGATTATCATACGGTCTGAAACCTCGACCCTGCCGGGTATCGGGAAAATTTTCACGCTGAGGAAAACTGCGTGAAACCTGCGTCGGGAACTCCGCGTGTCTGTTGACATTTTCATATCTATTACTTCTTCCCTCAGCACGGGCAGAAAAATAATCATTGCCCTGAGCATGAAAACGTTCCGAATGCTGCGGATTGGAACGGGGTCGAGCATACTGTGCATTTGTACGATATCCCGAAGATTGTTCAGAAACTCGCGGTTGGTTTGCCACTCTTCTGTGTGGTGGAACGTATGAAGCTTGGGCGTGCACTTGTGTATGCTCGCGCTGAAAGTTATTATGCCTATTATGCCGCTGAGGGTTTTCGTAATAAAGCCTCGCGGGGTGCCCGAGCATGGTGAGTTGAACCATGTTTGCCATGTCGCTCTTCATACGTTCGTATGAGGCGAAGGCATTCAGGAATTGTAGCAGGGTGTCGAACCTCAATAAAATCTTGTAAAAATGGGTCGAGCTGCTGCAATAGGGTATCCAACATGTCGACATGACTGGCATGTGGATCCCATAAGTTATATAAGCGTTTTGTTTCCAACGCAAATGCAACAGGGCTATCGTTGGGTCCTTGCTGACGAGAAAAAAGTTGTTGTGCAAGGCTAGTTCGACTGAGGCCGAAAGGAAAGACTTCCAAAAATTCTGCACGGAAATTCTCATAATGAGAATCCGGGTTCGACACTCTCCACTGCCGATACCAGGTCTTAGCGGTATCCTTCAAGCAAGTGCCTGCGATTTGTACTTTGCAGTCTTCAGGAATATTGTATAGATCAAAATGATCTTCCAATTCTTCGAGGGACTTTAAGGATCCCTCCAACCCATTGAAATTAATTGTTTCTGCATGCGGCACGAAATGGGCAAGCATTCTGCTTCGCTGAGAGGATTGAACTCCCTCAGGTACAACCCGCGACTCAGAGTAATAGGAAGCTGGGGCATTACGAAATGGTGAAGAATGCCTGGGTGCGTGTAGATCATTCTATAACGAAGTAAATTTCTCCGTCATTTTCAGTCTACGCCGGGATTCGAACCCGAGTACACTTATTCCGGAACAAGCAGCTCTACCAACTGAGCTACGCAGACATGTATTCTGATTCCTATCTGCCTTTATGCCATGTGCGTCCTGCTGGCAGGTACGTCACATCTCCCCCCCCGAAAGAGGGCCGGGGGCATGGCCCACGGATCAGCCGTGACCATGAATCGCTGCAGGCAGACAACCACTGTAGACAACTACGTGCACTTGAGAACTCCCAGTCAATCTGGTGTGTGGAATGCAACGTCACACAAATTTATTTTTCGAAGCACTGGAGAAGGGATTCTCTGATTTTTCCTATCTCGCGGTGTGGAAATAACATCACACCAATGCGAGATTTTGAACGGTCGGGTCATCCGGGTAGTTCGGGCGCCATTATAACGAAGTAAATTTCTCCGTCATTTTCGGTCTACGCCGGGATTCGAACCCGAGTACACTTATTCCGGAACAAGCAGCTCTACCAACTGAGCTACGCAGACATGTATTCTGATTCCTATCTGACTTTATGTCATGTGCGTCCTGCTGGCAGGTACGTCACAATTCATATCAAAGTTAGACCCACAGGCTTCTTGCAAATTGTCAAAAAAAGGCAAGTTTCTTGCCTTAGGGTGAAAAATTGAAGTTGTCTCAGGTAAGGAAGACATGGGTAATAATTGTCAAGATCTCGTGTTCGAGAAAAGTTCGGGCGCCAATTATAATGAATATGCTTTTACTACTAAGCTAATTATAATGAATACCACGCTTCTTCTACTGAATTATAATGAATTCAGCTTCTTCTAATGCTTTATAAGTTTCTTCTAGTAATGGTTGTTGTTTGTTAATTATTTATATCATGAATAAACTTTCCTGCTAGTAGTGTAGTAATAATAATGAACAAGCTTTTTAACTGCTAGTAATGTTGTAGTAGTAATTAAGATGAATAAAGTCTTATGCTGGTTGTTAATAATAATCCACTAATGAAATAAACCTAACAGCCAGACAGAGGTCTGACAGTACTATGAACTGAGAAAGACGTACTTACTTAAAACTCTTTTATTTGGTAAACTTCTCGCTCTCACATAAACGAAGATCTCTTTATACAACAACAGCTCTCTGACACATAAAGGAAGATCTCTTTATACAACAACAGCTCTCTGACACATAAACCACAGCTCACTTCGTACAACAACAGCTCACTCTACGCACATCAACAAAAAGCTCTCCCCATAAACAAACGCTCTCCCTATACAACAACAAACGCTCTCCTTAGGTATCGTTGAACGCGCCTATTTATACTGGCTACCACCACGTCATGACTTACACTCATTGCCTGATCTCATTCAGCGGGTGAAATAACATCTCGTTCAGTAAGAAGATAATTTACATAGGAAAATAAAATAACCAGAGATAGTAAAAATCAAAAGGAAAGTGAATCTAGAGTATACGTTACATCATGACCCCCTTAATTTTTTTTTTCGAAAAACCTATGAATTTTGGAGTGTAAGTCTTACACTTCGTTGATTGACGTTTATCGACCTCTTTTTGGTTTTGTTGTTTGGTGGCAGCAGTATGTACAATCTCAAACTTGTCATGACAAAATCAAGAAATCTGTATTCGTCTGTGAAACACTTTGTATACTTGAACAAAATAAACCTGCATCGGCATACCTTCCTTTTATTCTGCCTAGCAGGAATCAGTTTTTTAATTTCAAATTACGTTCTCATTATTCGTTGAATACACACCAACTGTATCAGCAGCGAAGATTGCCTGGAGCTGCCTAACAGTAACAATTTTATTATTCTACCCCTAAGCACATAGATATATATATATAAATTTTGGATTAGTAGATGGACATAGAAGAAATATAAAAAAAACACATATATACACAAAAAAGAATGCATAGGTCCACACGAAAAAAAAGAAATTCTGACACGCCAACTGGTCGTGCAGGAAAAACAACAAACGGAGAAAAGAACCTGTCCACGAGAACTTACTTATCTCGAGGACGCATAAAAAACTCTAGTACGATAACGTTTTCCAGGCCTAATCGGACTTGTAAATTCAGGTGGCGTTGAGCGTTTCAAGGATTTGAATGGATCTGGAACATCTGTATTCTGTCGGTCAAGAAATCCCGGCGGCTGACAGGAACGGTCAGGAACGGCTGAAATCCGTCGGTCAGGAACGGCTGAAATCTGTCGGTCCGGAAATCCCTGCGGCTGATAGGAACGGTCAGGAACGGCTGAAGTCTGGCGGTCCGGAAATCCCTGCGGCTGGCAGGAACGGTCAGGAACGGCTGAAGTCCGTCGATCAGGAACAGCCGAAGTCTGGCGGTCCGGAAATCCCTGCGGCTGACAGGAACGGGCTCCCCCAGGCTTTTGATATGTAGTCCCTTTGTGCTGGGGCCCGTGGTGTCCTTCCAGCATTCTTTTGGACGGACGTGGCTCCGGCCACATCGTTTGTTTTCGCTTTCGCCCACGTGGCATGAGAGTAGCAGCAGGCTTCGACCCTGTTTGCCCTGAGCGTAGGTTCCAGGGGCGAAACCCGGGCGGATGCAAGGATCTCTGCCTTCATCGCTGTTCCGGCGAAGCAGATTGGGGAGACAAGCTACGTTTTCGACCAGCTTTTGGTGGTGCTGGACGGTTTGTAATTGGTGTCTGACGTTTAGGAATAGTCAAATTATTGTTCATAACTGATAAATCCGAAATATCTGAAGCCTCTGAGTCGCTGCTGTAATTTAGTGGTCGTGCAGGGCGATGTTTATGTCTGCCTATAGGAATACTCTCTGACGAGGTATTCAAGGAAGTAGGAGCTTGTGGTGTTGCAGAGTTATCAGGAAATGGTGCAGCAATAGTATTGGCAATGGTTGGAGGGAAAGGAACGATACTAGTATTTGAAGAACTTGATTCGAGCCTTCGTCTCATGGGAGAATCAGGTTGCGTGTTTGGAAACCCGTCTTGAGGAGGGGAGGGTGAAGAAAAAATCACTGGAGTTTCTTCAAAAATGTTTGTTTGTTCTTCCAAAATTTCTGGAGGTTGATCGTGAGATATAGACTCTTGAGTCTGTGGAACAGAAGGTTGAGTAGGGTTGATTATAAAATCGATATTTCGTTCATGATACTTGCGACACTGAGAAACGTGTACGTATTGAAATTGATTGTCAGGTTTTTCAAGAACAATGTTATTTTCAAACACATTTGCCACCCGATATGGACCTTCGTAGCTGGGTGCAAATTTCTTCACTAAAGTATGAGAAACAGAAGACTGGAAGTGCGTTTCCACGAGAGTGAGATCTCCAACGACAAGATCTGGTTCCCTACGCCTAGTATTATACTATCTTGCTTGAGCCGCTTGTGCTCCTAGCATTGCAACACGAGCTTTTTCTGCCATGATTCGTAATGATTGCGGAGTGGTCTCTGGTTTAGTTCGTCGATAATCCCCGTTAAATTTTCAAAAGGGGTTTTACTTTTGCGACCCAGAAAAAGTTCTGCAGGAGTAATTTTAGTAGCTTCGTGAACAGACGAGCGGAGGGCGAACGAAAAAAGCTCAAGATGGTCATCCCATCGTTCGTGATGATCCATGACAAATGTAGCAATCATTTTAACAAGCGTACGGTTTACTCGTTCCGCAGGATTACTCTGGGGATGATATGGGGAAATGAATTTATGCTTAATGTGTAGTCTCGCACACATTCGTTCAAAATGTCAGAAATAAATTGTGGACCATTATCCGAAACTACTTTATTAGGTGCACCATATCTAGAGAATACTTCATTAATTAATACATTACAAATAACTTCTGCCGTAGCGGCTTTAATGGGAAAAACGTCAACCCATTTAGAAAAATTATCAGTTAATACTAGAACGTAACGAGCTTTGTTTTTAACAGATAAAGGATAAGGTCCCAATAAATCTATTGAAATAATGTCAAAAACATGAGAACTTGAACTAGATTTCAAGTGACCGGCCGATCTTACATTACGGTAATTATTAATCTGACACAAGTGACATGATTGAACGTGTGCGAGCACACTTTGGTACATACCAGGCCAATAGGCAACATCCCGCAATTTACAACGGGTCTTGCGAATACCTAAATGGCCTGCAAGAGGTTTGTCATGAAATTCGTTTAAAAGGGCCATTCTAAGGGTTCGCGGAATACATGGGCGAAACTCTGCCCTAGTAGTCCTAGATTTCGTATAGTAAAGCAGACCCTCTATGACTTCAAAATGCTGTGACCTTCCAGCCAGAGAAGGATCACTTTGTAGGGGCGAACCCGCAAGCAAAAAATTATAGATATCCCCGAAATCTGGATCATTTACTAATTCTGCCATTATCTGCTCTCTGGATGTTATATCAGCTATTAGAAGTAAAGGCTGACATCCAGGAGTAGTTTCTGTGGGGACCCCACTAATCGGAACGCGAGACAATGCGTCCGGTAATTGATTCTTATGACCTGGCTTTTACGAAATTTTGATATTGCTCTCTTGTAACTTAAGAGCCCACTTCATAAGTCTTTGAGAGAGATGCTTAGCAGAATTCAAATACTGAAGGGCAGAATGATCCGTAATTATGTTAACTGTCAATTCGTTAAGATAACATTGAAATTTGTCAAGAGCATACACAACAGCAAGACATTGACGTTCCGTAGCTGAATAATTGCGTTCAGCTTTGGCTAAAGTACGAGACGCAAAAGCTATTGGATGCCCAGCTTGTGACAAAACGCAACCAAGACCAACTCCGGATGAGTCAGTATAAATATCAAATTCCTTAGTATGATCCGGGAAAGCCAACACAGGAGGCTGAGTCAACGCAGACTTCAGTGTTTCAAAAGCAGCGTTAGCCTCAGGTGTCCAAACAAACTTCTTGTATTTACGTTTCAAAGCATACAATGGCTCACAGATTGTAGCATAAGCGGGGACGAACTGCTGATACCATCCGGTCATTCCCAGAAAGCGTGATAGTTCTTTTGCTGTTTTAGGCCGAGGAAAGCCAACAATAGGCCTAATTTTTTCATTATCCGTAAATAAGCCGTGGGGAGTGATTTTCAACCCCAGATATACAATCTCGTCCCTCGCTATCTGGCATTTACTAGGTTTTAACGTCAAGCCAGCATTGTATATGAGTTGGAACACCTGTTTGAGCAGAGCAAAGTGCTCGTCAAAAGTCTCGGATGTAATAATAATGTCATCCAAATATACATGCACATGGGGACCCAAAACAGGTCTGAGAACCGTATCCATAAACTTTTGGAAAGTAGCAGGTGCAGAAGCTAATTCAAAAGGCATACGTAGGTATTCATAAGCCCCAAAAGGAGTCACAAAGCCTGTTTTATCAACAGAGTCCGGATGTACCGCCACCTGCCAATATCCACTCGCCAAATCCAAAGTTGACATCCATTTAGTTGATGACAGGTCATGCAAAATATGCGACATGACAGGTAATGGATAATTGATCGTTTTCGTGACTCGGTTTAGCTTGCGGAAATCTGTCACGAATCGAAATTCATTGGGTTGTTTCTTTGGAACCAAAAAGGCAGGAGCAGCCCAGGCGCTTGTTGATTCCCTTATTATGCCCTGTTTAATCATTTCAGCAATTTGACGTTGCATTTCCTGTTTCTTATGGGGAGCACAAGAATAAGGTTTCGTCGCTATCGGTTTCGAACCATCAGTGTCAATGACATGATAAACCACCTGTGTGAAACCAGGTTGATCAGAAAATAAACCAGAGCTTTCCTGCAAAAGTAGAGAAAGCTGGTTTCGTTGCCTCTCATTCAATTGGTTACTCAATAACAAACTCGTTATATCCATAGGAACCGGAGGAATCATTTCGACAGGTTCCGGAAAGTAAATCACATGTTGTACGAAATTCAAAGTTATTTGAAACGTATGAATAAAGTCCATTCCCATTAGACATTTAACAGGTAGTTCGTCTATAAGCAGGAAAGAATGCGTAAAACGAGCCTTTCCCAGCCCTAGAGATAATGTGACAGTTCCTGTGATACTGAAGATTTCGTTATTTGCACCTCGCAAATACTGCGTCACAGGCTCAACGAGTATTGCAGGAAAATTGTCAGTGCAAAACTTCGTATTTAGGGCTGATATTTCAGAACCAGTGTCGAACTTTGTCTCGACAATAATATCTTCAATTGTCAAGAATACA
The DNA here is from genome assembly GCA_039090855.1 of Macrothele yani. Taxonomy (NCBI): domain Eukaryota; kingdom Metazoa; phylum Arthropoda; class Arachnida; order Araneae; family Macrothelidae; genus Macrothele; species Macrothele yani. The sequence continues at coordinate 58,179,963 of CM077008.1, read as the reverse complement.
TCAGGCAACTGAGGAGTTTGAACAGTCACTAATACTGTTTCAGGGTCAGAATGCTTGGTATCAGGAAGCAGGACCGACCCTTGGTCTACTTCCTTTGGAAGTTTAAAGGATTCCTGGTTATATTATCATGCGGTCTGAAACCTCGACCCTGCCGGGTATCGGGAAAATTTTCACGCTGAGGAAAACTGCGTGAAACCTGCGTCGGGAACTCCGCGTGTCTGTTGACATTTTCATATCTATTACTTCTTCCCTCAGCACGGGCAGAAAAATAATCATTGCCCTGAGCATGAAAACGTTCCGAATGCTGCGGATTGGAACGGGGTCGAGCATACTGTGCATTTGTACGATATCCCGAAGATTATTCAGAAACTCGCTGTTGGTTTGCCACTCTTCTGTGTGGTGGAACGTATGAAGCTTGGGCGTGCACTTGTGTATGCTCGCGCTGAAAGTTATTATGCCTATTATGCGGCTGAGGGTTTTCGTAATAAACCTCGCGGGGTGCCCGAGCATGGTGAGTTGAACCATGTTTGCCATGTCGCTCTTCATACGTTCGTATGAGGCGAAGGCATTCATGAATTGTAGCAGGGTGTCGAACCTCAAGAAAATCTTGTAAAAATGGGTCGAGCTGCTGCAATAGGGTATCCAACATGTCGACATGACTGGCATGTGGATTCCATAAGTTATATAAGCGTGTTGTTTCCAACGCAAATGCAACAGGGCTATCGTTGGGTCCTTGCTGACGAGAAAAAAGTTGTTGTGCAAGGCTAGCTCGACTGAGGCCGAAAGGAAAGACTTCCAAAAATTCTGCACGGAAATTCTCATAATGAGAATCCGGGTTCGACACTCTCAACTGCCGATACCAGGTCTTAGCGGTATCCTTCAAGCAAGTGCCTGCGATTTGTACTTTGCAGTCTTCAGGAATATTGTATAGATCAAAATGATCTTCCAATTCTTCGAGGAACTTTAAGGATCCCTCCAACCCATTGAAATTAATTGTTCCTGCATGCGGCACGAAATGGGCAAGCATTCTGCTTCGCTGAGAGGATTGAACTCCCTCAGGTACGACCCGCGACTCAGAGTAATAGGAAGCTGGTGCATTACGAAATGGTGAAGAATGCCTGGGTACGTGCAGATCATTCATATCAAAGTTAGACCCACAGGCTTCTTGCAAATTGTCAAAAAAAAAACACCATCACCATCGAAACTTGCCTTAGGTTGAAAAATTGAAGTTGTCTCAGGTAAGGAAGACATGGGTAATAATTGTCAAGATCTCGTGTTCGAGAAAAGTTCGGGCGCCAATTATAATGAATATGCTTTTACTACTAAGCTAATTATAATGAATATCACGCTTCTTCTACTGAATTATAATGAATTCAGCTTCTTCTAATGCTTTATAAGTTTCTTCTAGTAATGGTTGTTGTTTGTTAATTATTTATATCATGAATAAACTTTCCTGCTAGTAGTGTAGTAATAATAATGAACAAGCTTTTAACTGCTAGTAATGTTGTAGTAGTAATTAAGATGAATAAAGTCTTATGCTGGTTGTTAATAATAATCCACTAATGAAATAAACCTAACAGCCAGACAGAGGTCTGACAGTACTATGAACTGAGAAAGACGTACTTACTTAAAACTCTTTTATTTGGTAAACTTCTCGCTCTCACATAAACGAAGATCTCTTTATACAACAACAGCTCTCTGACACATAAACGAAGATCTCTTTATACAACAACAGCTCTCTGACACATAAACCACAGCTCACTTCGTACAACAACAGCTCACTCTACGCACATCAACAAAAAGCTCTCCCCATAAACAAACGCTCTCTCACATAAACAAACGCTCTCCCTATACAACAACAAACGCTCTCCTTAGGTATCGTTGAACGCGCCTATTTATACTGGCTACCAACACGTCATGACTTAGACTCATTGCCAGATCTCATTCAGCGGGTGAAATAACATCTCGTTCAGTAAGAAGATAATTTACATAGGAAAATAAAATAACCAGAGATAGTAAAAATCAAAAGGAAAGTGAATCTAGAGTATACGTTACAACTCTCAAAAGGATATGTTTGACAAATTTCAACACTTTCTGTATGTGATAATGCGATGTCCACGATGATTTCCTGCAGTCTTATTAACAACATTCATTAACAATTATTCGTGTGCTGTTCGTGTTGATCAACTAGTCACGGTAATTAAGGAATTCGAAAACAGTGTTGTGGTCTTCCGGAACACAGCGCTGCTCACAAACCTATAAAATCTAATGGGGAATTTTGTGACATTACCCTCAATTTTATGGGTCATTCAGCTTCAACTGAAATGCATTGCACGTGATGATTGTCTTTCGCAATTAGTTCGATGATTGGGAGGAGTCTGATTTCAGTTTGCATCAGTTTAAACTTCCTGTCTGTGAGTTTCTTTTCTTGTCAGTTACAGGATATTTCATTTGGAAATGACTATCAAGTGATTAAACTCGAAGTTTAACTGTGAGCCAAGTACGCAGAATAAATGTTTAAAGCTTAAATTAAAGCAGACTCTCGATATTTCCATCTGCTGGAAAATATTATTAAAAGCAGACTTTTGAAAACTACAAAGGCTAATTAGGAAGAAAATTATTCTATCACTATTATGTGCGGTGGACATAAACAGGCTTTTAAATATGGAACGCGGTTTTTATTACCACCAGAAATTACAGATCATGGGGAAGTTTTTGGTTGTTTGGGGATTTACCGAACTCAGTGAGCAACTCAATGGATTATAAGCAGTCGCCCGTCCCCGATTTGGGGTCACTGGTTCAAGGGGAAGGGACAGATGTAAAGCCGTTAGACAAACACCACCCGGGCTTCTTCCAGGACTCGAACCCGTACCCACTCAAGCGAATGGTGATATGCCAGCGCTTAAACAACTGCTCCATCGGAGAATGGTTCATGGCAAATGCGCAATAACTTGTGAGGAACAAAATAACATGCAGCTTGGGAGTATTCAAAACGATACACGGCGGAAGTGCGCAACTTTCTGTTTAATCTTGTTGCATATCTGACCACGGACCAATTCCCAGAAAATGTGATGCACATGTCGCAACAAATATTGAACTAACTAATAATGGCTACTTTTAATTAAGGATATATTTAACTACCTTAATTAACACAAATTAAAAATATTTTACATGATTAACACACAGATATACACTGAGTAGACAAAATGTTAGAGATAGGGTGATCTGGAATTTGATATGGGCATCCTCCGCGCAGAGTGGAACAGACCCAAACCGAACGCAGGTGATAAATAGGCGGAAATTAGGTCTCCCCAACAGTGTATCTCAATCGATGAATATGGGTAAAAGTAGTGATCTGACCGACATTTATCGTGGACGCATTGTCGGCGCAAGACAGATGGGCCATTCTCGCGCCAAGTAGTAAAAATCCTTGGGTTCCCAAAGGTAATCGCATCAAGAGTGTACCCCGAGTATACCCTTGACGGACGTACCAGCTCCCAGAGAACAAGCAGTGCTGACCACACGCCATTGATGACTAGGGTAGGCGTAGATGATCCAGGCTCGTACAGACCGACCGCTTGGCAACGGTGGCGCAAGTCGTCACATCCAGGTTAAATGTCTGAGGCCCAAGAAGCGTCATTGAGTGAGCGGTGCTGCGCAAGCTCCACGCTGCATGCCCTGGGCAACGAGTGCCGATGCCCTTCTCGTGTGCCGTTGTTGACTGCTCGTCATCAGGAATTACACCTTGCTTGATGCCGGGAACATCAAAACTGGACATCTGCAGATTGTATGTTAGGATAAATCCTTTTTTGAGCTGTACCAAGCTGACGAGAAGGTGCGGGTGCAGCGTCGTCAGCATGAAGCAATGACCATGTCGTGCCAGGGTCATTGTCGTGCCTATCTGTTGGCTCTGTTCATGGCGATGATTTGGGGAACCTTTCCATAGGACAGACACAATAAGTCCCTTAGTATGTCTGGAGAGATCTTTATCAGCTGCGCGCTACTTGCATGTGCTGGCTGATGACGAATACGCTTTCATGGCCTTCGTGCATTCTATGGTCGATGGTCTGTTTCAGAAGCACAATGCGCCAACCCACCGGACTGCAACCACACAGACATGGCTCGATGAACAGACATCTGAGTCTGGAACCATCCGGTGGCCCTGAAGGATCGTGAATCTAAACCTTGTGCAAGATGTCTTGGAGGCAGTGAAGCAGAAAATCAGATTAATGGGTCATGGACCGACGCCTCAGAGTGTACAGGCTGTCATTCGTGGCAGAGAATGACCAATGCGCTATCACGTAGGTATCGTTTCTCTAATGTTTTGTCCACCATCACCCGCCAGTTACAAGAAAATACCGTCCAACAACTCAACGTGTGCTGTTTTCTTGTTCTTCGCTTTGTTGGTCAGTCGTCGTAACGGACAACATAGAAACAACAGAGAAGGCGAAGTTTGTGGAAAGGAACGATTGGTTAGATTTTGCTTCGGATATTTCCATAGCGCAGCGCCGCTATATGTTTCTTTGGGTATGACTGCTAGTGGTGACCTATTTTACTAGTCGTTTTCTTTTTAGAGACATCGCTAATGGATTGAGCTATTTTAACAAAATTAGCATATCACATGTTTATGGCGCAAATTTAAACACCTATCATGATTAGTTTCATTCTGGAAAAGTGGTCGTGGTCGAAATACGCGAAGTATCAGTTTTAAAGAAGTCATTGTAATTCAAAACATGAATGAGATACATACTATGCTCTAGTTGACCAACTGCCCACAGTCTTAACGTACTCATGCAATTGTGGTGAGCATTCGGTACCCGAAACACCGAGAAATATAAGGTATAGTTTGGCTGGCCGTAACCACATGATGACCTAAACGGTCCAGGCTGAGGCTTCAAGTGATGGGAGAAAAGATTTGTTTATAACGAGGGGTAACTACACTGAGACTAATGAAAGAGAAAAAAACTACACAACAACGAGTGGTTTAATTAATGAGCACACTGAATTACGTTGAGGGATATCTACCCAAGTACTAACGATTTAATGTGGATTCAAAGCTACCAATGGGTGTTTAGGTACAGCAGGACGCGAAGCCCGAGTTCACCATCTCTAAGGAGTGCCCACAAACCACTTGACCTACCGAGACCCATATATTATTGGATTGGGAATGGGATATTCACTGACTATTGAAGGTATTTAACTTGGCATAGTGGCTAACAACCTTGACAGTGCAACGCAAGTTCAACGGCTTGAGTCCTGGCACACACGAACAGCCTTCGTGATTCAGAGTCTCAGTTCACAAAGTATGGATCCCCGTAGTAAATAAAGTCGTACCTCTTCTTCCTGCGTGTGTTTCTCGGATCGTCTTTTCTTTCGAGTAAGATTATGCTTCAGATCAGCATCTCGATACGTCAGATTCCACCAAGACAAAGTTCCTCTTAAGATACAGGAAGTCGGTTAGCTAAACCTCAGCTTAAGAGTAATTCCTACGAGAACAAAATAGAACTGAGGGTAATATGAAACTGCTTGAGTCACTGTTTCGTGTGTTTTCGTGAAAATGTAGGTACCGCGATGTCGTGATTAGCATCTGCAAGCGGGAGAGACGGTTTCAGCACCAAATATTTAAGACCAGTAAACATGGAGTACTGGTTCCGAGTAAAATGAGCTACAACTCAAAAAAGCATGTAGCAGTTTTGATGTTATTTATTTGTTTTGTCACGTTGTATATGTTATATTGATCCTAAGTGGGCATATTTCCAATGTATCTGGTTGCTTTCAGAACGATCGGTGCCAAAAACTGGCGATATTTATTTCAAACTGCTTTAGGTTTAAAATGAATGCATCCCTATAGGCAAAATGTAACATTAATGATGTAACGTTATGATATAGGTTTTCTGTATTAGCTTCACCTCGTTCGAGTATATTCGAATCTGGATATAATCGATATCCTGGAAATATGCTATGCCGGATTGCAAACGATATGTACTTTAACTGAAAATTTTTATGAACGACACGTATGAGGTTTTTCTTTTTATGTGATAAATTTTGACGTTGTTTAAAAAGTGTACCAAAAGGGATAGGTACCGTAAATTCCCTGTTTTCGCCGGCCAGGTAGACGAGTGATCTGAGGCCTGGGCTGGGGTTCGTGTCCCGGATGACGCATGTCTGGTGTGCTTGTTTGATGGCGTAAGCTCTGTCCCTTTCCCGGAAATAGAGGCCATAAATTAGGTAAGGGCGATGCTTGCAACCCTTTGAGTTGCTCCTGGTGGTCTTTAAACCACACAACGAAAGAATAAGGCCGGGAAATGTTTAGAATACGTAAAAAAAGTGAAACGAGAACTCGGGTTTTCCTTATAAAAGATCGGTGAATGCGGGGGTACCCTAATGGTCAGGTAATTTTGTGCGCGGGATACCGGGGTATCGTATTGGTGGTACTGAATTCTCATTCAAGGCATGGCATGGGTATTGTGTTCATTCTTGTTCATCCCACTCAGCCACCAGATTGACGACACTCATATTTGGAATTTTACTTTTAACCACATCCCTGTCTGCTAAGTCACAAACAGATCGGAGTGTTGTACCATTTGACATGTTATACAGTGTTTCAATGTCAGACACTTAGCTAATCATAATTGCATCAGCATATTTTTTAAAACATGTTTCTGACTGTCTTGACTAGGTGAAGCGCGTTATAAAATAAAAAAAGTTTGGTTTCTACAGTAGAGAAATAAGGCTTCCGTTATCTCCATAAGTTTAAATATTGCAGCATCAGTTAGATGTGATTCAGGTTGATTTAAATTAAAGACCACATTTGTCCAGTTTCATATTTGCCAGATCATTCAATTTCTTTAGATTTTCCTTTCTAATGAATCTGTCAGCAAAATATAAGCCAATGCTTTGCCTCCAGTTCCTGCATATTCCTCTAGACTTGCGCACTAGAGCATGTCTTACTGATGGTTTGGATTCTAAAAGCTTAAGATCGGTAGTTCCATATCCTTACAATTTTCACAATGATGTAGGCGTTTGCTAATAAACATTTCTTTAAAGCACAAGGTGTAAACCTTAGGTACATCAGCCATTTTTTAAACTTGTTTGAACAAGCACCTTACGAGTGCTGGACAAAATCCGGGTTTAATTGCTGACACTAAAATGTAAAAATGCACAAAATCCGGGCTTAACTGCTACGTAGCAAGGTTGTTCCGGAGGAAACGGCGAGTAAGACCTTATTTGCATGTGGACTGCAAAAATAAATTATCTGTGCAATTTTTTCTTGGGGGTTCCAAAGACGGCCTTTCGAAATGATTGCGTAATCTGACTTTGGATAAAAATGTACGTACTTTCTATAATTTAATATTTTTTTCCACTTTGTTAAGGTTTCTTATTTTTTTCCCGCTACCCTTATTCTCCTCCTCCCTTTCTTTGGATGACTCTGTTAGAAAAAACCCAGTAGCTCTGGTTTTGGGTATTTTATGTTTCAACACAGACGCTTGGTGTGTGGTGGGTGTGATGGACGGAAGTGCTGCAAAACTTGGAGCTTTATTATAACGAAAGCCCAGATGTTCAAGAAAAATGCTTATTTTGAATATTTAGCCACTTTGAGGAATAAAATTATATTTTATCATTAGTGCATATTTTTGCATTTATCCTGAAAAGGTTTTTAAAAAAGCACTTTTGATGAACGAAATTATTGTTATTTAGATTTAGCTCTTAACACCATCGAGGTACAACAGCGAAATCACTTTAAAAAATTGTCTCCCATTACAGAATTGTGGTATTCAAACGAATCCACCTCCAATCAAAAGAGTCTACTAAAATACCATTAATCTTTTAGTCCACTAAAAGACTGTTTATATGAAAAATTGGAAAAGCTTCACAAATTTTGTTTCCAAATAATATCCATCTCACGTGTGTTAGGCTCTTGTACAGTTTCAAAAGTGAGGATGTTATTTCCTGACCTTGTCGGGTTGATATCAAGTGTGAAGGAAGTTTCCTTAAAAGCTCGCTTTCGAATTCAATTATTTAAGGAAATGTCTCCAGAATTAGATCTCCCACCACAGCCAGTTTTACGAGGTAGACACAGGATTTCTGTTGTAGTTTATTATGCTTCGTAGATGGAACGAATTTCAGATATCGTGAATGCCCTTCCGGCTGAAGATTTTTATATGATCGTCAGAGTCATACAATTCTTAAAAAATCTACTATCATCAGTGAATTGGAATTTATTAACGCTTATTTATTCAAACTACCGACAGCTTTATCTACTCTTCATAAAAAGGATGAAACTTTAGTTAACCAATTCAAAGTCATAGACACCAAGAAAAACATTTAGAATATGCATAGCGTACAAGGTCATGGTATGCACAAAAAGAATTACAACCTCGTGCTCTCTAGTCCACTGTTAAAAATTTTGTGGTAGGTTGCACCAAACAGTGGTACTGCGCCAGCTGCACTACTTTCTGTGAAAAGATAAACCATTATGTGGTGCAAAACCCCCCAATAACATTGTGTAATTTTGCATAACGTTATGATGCAAGGTTGTACCACGTTGTGATGCAAGGTCGCACCACATTGTTGGGTTTTGTTTGCACCACACAATGGTCTTACCTTTTCTCAGAAAGTGGTGCAGTTGGTGTAGCACCATTTCTTGGAGCAACTTAACACAAAATTTTTAACAGTGCAATGCCGGTTTGGAAAAAATTGGAACCGGGCCCATCATGGACGACTTGTTCGTCGTCCATGATGGGCCATGGTTCGAGTCCCGGATGAGGCATGGGAGGTGTGCTTGATTTACTGCGCCTTTTTCTTTCTTCCGCAGAACCAGTGGCTCCAAATTAGAGACGGGCGACTACTTATAGCACCTACAGCTTCTCATGGTGGTCGTTAAACCCCGACACAAGAAAAAAAAGAACCAATGAGGACCGCTGTAAAAAATGAAAAGAACCAAAGAAAACCACTATAAACAAATGACAACCGCTACAAAACATTTGTTTGAATTAACAATTACAGATCTTGCAGTCTTCATCTTTGGGTGTTTGTATGTTTGTATTTTCTCTCATAAATATCTTTAATTTGTGAACAAAGTCTTTTTGTGAACTTTGGCGTAATAATAATATCAGAAGTATTTCTATGTGTTTGGGGTAGCGTTTTGTGTAAATATCTTGTGTGGGAACCTTTAACTACATCACTAGGAAATTCAGGCAATCTACGACAAGCTTAAAAAATTATTTGCCCTACAGAGGCTTTTTAAAATAAGCGTTTTATGTTCATTATTGTTTTTCTCATTTATATGTAAAATGTCGCAGGTCAAAAAATTCTGAACTTCTCTTAATGTTAAACTTCATTAATTATACGTTAATCGAACTAGCTTTGTTCTCGTTTTTACGTTACATTGTTGTATTGTTGTGTCGTCAATTAGAAATTCAAACCAAGCGAATTCCGTTTACCAAAATCTCTTTGTACTCTTTCCCTTCGCTAGGAATTCCGTTTTCCATTTTCCAATAACTCTTCCCCTCCGTTTTTCGCTCCGCCGTTTCCTGTCATCCATCTATTTAGTGACTCACTCTGCGAAATGCGCTCTCATCTCCTGAGTTATCGCTGTCCAGCTCATTTGACCCCTGCTAGACACCTGCTCTTGTTTAAAGCCGTCACTTCGGATTCTTTCCTTGGGACCTTTGTTTGCATTTGCTTTCCAGACAAATCTGGTACTGTTTTGTGATCTGACTGGAGTGCTATAATTGAAGAGGAAAATGGCAGCCCTGGTGGCCCAGTGGTATAAGTGCTGGTTTCTGACCATTCTTTTGAGATGGGTCCGGGTTGGGATCCCTGTGAAGCATGGATGTTGTGTTTGTCCTACGGCACTCGCTCCCTCCTCCCTGGAAAAAAGTGACCATAAATTAGGGACGGATGATTGCTTATAGCCCATCGAGATGATCGTGGTAGTTAACACCTACCACCACAAAAGAGAGGAAGATGAGTTTATCTTCTAAGATTACGTTAGCTGAGGAGAGGACTTGACAACGTCATCAGTTATGACTAGATGAAATGATTGAGAGCAAAAGGTGCAATGAGGACATCTTCAGTGACGAGAGTGATGATGATTCCCACGTAAGTGCATCAGCTTCCAAATTTTCTAATGCACTGAAATCGTTCGGCATCATAAGGGACGTCTTTCATAGCGAAAACATTATTGAGAAAACAATGCAAGCTCTCAATAACCTTGAAAATGTAATGGTTCAACTTCAAAGTAAACAACAATCAAAAGTTGACGATTTTTTAAAACCATGTTAATATATACGTATTTTGGTAATATCATATATTCTTGTGTAAAAAATGCCAATGCTTTCTATACTATAACACTTTTTTAAAACCATGTTAATGTATACGTATTTTGTTAATATCACACTTCTAGAAGTAATGCTTTCTATACTATGTATATACACTGAGTGGCCACTTTATTATGACCACCACCTCAGTACTTCGTTGGGCCACCTTTTGCCTTTCATACTGCGTCGATTCTTCGTGGCATGGACTCCACGAGATGTTGATAGGTGGTTTGTGGAATCTGAGACCATGCTTGATGAATAGCACTTTCCAGGAGTGTGAGATTGCAGGGTTGTGGATCCAGCTGTCTGATGGCTCGTTCAACTTCATCCCACAAATTCTGAATGGGGTTGAGATCTGGAGATTGTGGGTGGCCACCTAAGCAAAGTAAACTCTCCGGCATGTTCCTGAAACCAATCTTGTACGACACGAGCACTATGACAGGACGCATTATCTTGTTGAAAGCAGCCATCGCCATTGGGATAAACCATCCACATGACAGGATGCACTTGGTCCGCAACGATGTTTAGATATGATGTGCCAGTCAGACGTAAATTAACACGAATTAAAGGGCCCAAAGCATGCCAGGAAAACATTCCCCAAACCATAACGTGTCTTCCACCAGCTTGAAGGGTTGTAGCAATGCATTTGGGATTCATGCTTTCGTGCTGTTTCCGCCAAATTCTCACTCGGCCATCGGCATGGTGCAACTGAAAACGTGATTCATTGGACCACATAATTTGTTTCCAATTATCGACTGTCTAATCCTTGTGCTCCTGTGCGAACTGGAGACGATTTCTCTTCTTAACTGCAGACAACAAAGGTGATCGAACAGGCCTTCGACTGCCATATCCCATACGATGCAGTGTACAGCGGACAGTGCGTGCAGAGATAATTTGAAGTGATCCTTGATTAAGATGTTCTGTAATTTGCTGCACTGTTGCCCTTCTGTTGTCTGTTACCAGTCTGGACACTCTCCGTTCCGCCCGAGCAGTCACTAGTCGATGACGACCACACGTTGCACTTAGAGACCCAGTTTTTTGGCTGACAGTCCAGTCTTTAAACTCTTGAACAACAGCTGCTCTGGAACATTTCACGAATGCTGCGGTTTCGGTGATACTCGCTTCATGGCTCCGAGCTCCTACAATCATCCCACGTTGAAAGTCCGTCAAATTGCATTTTTTACCCATCTCGTCACCCAAAAATCACTTCTACTACTGTCACAAGCACTAAGCTTTTCCTTTTTATACTAGCCTCGACTTCTGGTGGCAACAGCGTGCAGCCATAGCTCATTTGCTTAAAGCTGTCAGGTGATCATAATATTTATACTACATGCTTAAAACTGTCAGGTGTATATATATTTATACTACATGCTATATTTACAAATGCTTCAACTATATGCAGTGTGACTAAAATTAATAAAGTTAAAAAAAGCTGTGAATAAAAAATATAACTGAAATACTAATGCACTAGAAAAAAAAAAGATACTGCATACTAGGTAGTACTTATTATAATAACGCAAACGGCTATGTCACACGCTCCAACAAAATAATGTGCTGCCATGTAGGGACGGAAAAGTGAGATGTTTCATTCATACGTTTTTTCAGATAGCACCAATTTTACCTGTTTCCTTGGAAATTTTTTACTTGGTTCCTTAACAATGTATAACGAAGTAAATTTCTCCGTCATTTTTGTCCACGCCAGGGTTCGAACCCGGGTCTCGTCATTCCGGAATGAGTCGTTCCGACTGCTATCTGCCTTTATGTCGTGTGCGTCCTGCTAGGCAGGCACGTCACATCTCCCCCCCGAAAGAGGGCCGGGGGCATGCCTCACGGGTCAGCCGTGACCATGAATCGTCGCAGGCAGCCATTCGCTGTAGAACGTGCACTTGAGAACTCCCAGTCAATCTAGAGTGTGGAATGCAACGTCACACACATTTATTTTTCGAAGCGCTGGAGAAGGGATTCTCTTATTTTTCCTATCTTGCGGTGTGGAAAGAACATCACACCATTGGAAGATTTTGAACGGCCGGGTCATCCGGAAAGTTCGGGCGTCATTATAACGAAGTAAATTTCTCCGTCATTTTTGTCCACGCCGGGGCTCAAACCCGGGTCCCCTCATTCCGGAATAAGTCACTCTACCAATTGAGCTACGCGACGTTCGTTCTGACTGCTATCTACCTTTATGTCGTGTGCGTCCTGCTGGCAGGTACGTCACAAATACTTTTGCATCCTCTTCTTTCGTGTTCAGTATTACTTGAGAGATGATTAGCGCTAAGACAGCTAACGTGTATGAGTGTAGTGGGCAGTTGGAAATTCTCCGAGCTCTTCGTGGGAAAGATCTTATATTTAATTTCTTTTTTTGAATTAGGTGGGGGATATTTTTTCAAATCTTAAGACGTGATTGAAGCGAAACCCCGTTAGTCGAAGGTACATTAGGTGTAGACCACTTACTTGTGCAGTGCTATCTACAGCCTGTGCATACAAACGCACTAGAAAACAGCACTTTATGGGCGGGAAAATGCGAGTGAGTTAACCTAAAAAGAAACAGTTCCGAGTGATTTCTCAAAGACATTTCCGTTTTCAAAGTGAGTCCAGAGGGCGACATTAATGCTTTGATATATGCATTGAATTATAGAGTGCACAGTAGTGTAATTAGGGAAAAAAATGTCTCACTCTGTCCTTTTAATGAACCCTTTAATTTTCACGAACACTATTGCTTGCAGTGGTGAGGAAAGTTTAATAAAAAATCGGAGAATAGGAGAACTCAAAGAAATAATTAAAATCATTTCCACTTGTAGGTAATTACGCACTTTCCCTTTTTTACGCAGTAATTTCCTACTTGCAAAGGTAAGAAGAAATCAGCGAAATAATGCGAGTGGTGCCATTAATTAAGTTTGGTAAAATGGAATGTGAACATTAAATTCATACAAATGACGGACTTTTGAAATTGCAGCTTAAACTTACTCCATACATAATATATTTAACTTACGTAAAAAGAATTATCATTTTCAGTTGATTTCATTAATTTTTTTCGAGGTTACTACTTTCCTCTCCTACTCTCCATCTCTCTTTTCTTTTGTCTTTTTCTCCGTGTTTTTTGCGTCGCATGAAATGATCATGCTATTAATAAACGCCACACGAGAAATAAAAAAAAAGATACTTGAATCAGAACGGAAATCGTGGTAGAAATTAATTGCATATGCCGAATTTCGTCTTCACTTCAAGTTGTGTGCGTGCATTAAGCAGCGGTTGAAATGTTTCTCTCTCTGACCGTAAGCGCAGCTATTAAAGAAAAACTCTCATTTAACGGCAAGTGGGCACTCAAAAAGCTATTTGGAAACATTTTCTTTTTTTTTTTTTACTTCAATCTCGAAATGAAATTAAGTTATCAGGAACAATGGTAACCTTTTTTCTTTACTATGTTACGGCTTGCGAGGCATATTAGTATAAGTAATTTCTATTTCAAATAAATGTGCGGTAGACATTTATGCATCCGTGAAAAAAAAATGAAAAAGAAAAGCTCAGGAAAATGTAACCACCTGCATGATGAAAAAATGCATTAGGAGAAATAAAATCGTCAAGTCATTACATTTTACGATAAAATTTACCTATTAATTTAGTATTTGTTCACCGTTTCCCAGTTTTGCTGAAGACTAATTTTTCTTCTCAAAAGGATTTTTTCATTTGTACTTACTTCAAATGAACAGAAAACTTAGTGCAAAATGGAGAACAGTAAAGCATAGTAGCTCTATCTTTATTTCATTGTGTATTGCAGTTCCGCTTTGAATTTGTGCATCTTGACAAATGAAAGCTCGATTTCATGCCCGATATGTTTTAAACAGCAATGTTACTTGTTGTGGTTTTGTTATCTGTCTACGCGTTCTCGAGATATGTGGAATAATGTTACAACGTCATTAAATAGTCATAAGACATTTTGACATACATCAAGTTTCTAAAATGTACAGTTCCATAACTGAGTTAGGCATGTCAGTTAATTGTTCTTCTCCAGAAAGTAATCCATGGTTATTGTCCAAAGGATGTTAGGTGGCTATGTTTTAACTTCACAGCTCTAAAGGAATATTTTGTGTTCCTTTAAATGTAATAGCGCATTTAAACATAAAATGATACACTGACGTGAAATTGGAAATACACTTTTAGCCAAAACAACGAAGCACCCAGAGAAAGTCGTTCGATCCTCATGAAACTCCGCAAGCAAGTACCTTAGGGCCGAATATGCACACGATTAGAAAATAACGACCAGTGACAAAATAGTGGCCCGCCACAGCGCATGGGGAACCGAGCATCGAGGAGGGTATATCAAGAGTGAAGCTTACACACAGGCACAATTGCAATAGCGGATTGAGGTTGCATTAACCTCCACGGACTGTTGTGAGGCTGCCTCGACGTCGGATCCGTGCACAATACGAGCAATTGTGTGAGTTTCAGAGAGGATATATAATTAGGCAAAGAGAGGCCGGTTAGTTAAGTCGTCGTATCGCCAGGCATTTGGATCGGGGCGACGCGGCAATTGCACGATGTTGGCGCCAATGGGTCGAGGAGGGTACAACACAGCATGCAGTGGACGGCCAAGGGCAACAACAGAACGCGAGGATCGAGCCGCATGAACAGAACCGAATTCGTCGCTCTCAAACATTCGTGGCCATAATGCGTCTTCTACTCGTACGGAAATGGTTATCCGAACCGTTGCCAGACGACTTGCGGCGCGGTTACTACTACATTCGAGGAGTCTACTTCACCGCCTACCACTGACCAGCGAGCATCGCCGGCACGGGCTGTAGTGGTATCGGTCACGATGAACGTGTGATGGTGTCCAGTGGCGTCGTGTTGTCTTCAGTGATGAATCACGGTTTGCACTTGGCGCTGATGACCAGCGTATACGTGTCTGGAGACAAGCCGGCCAACATACGGAGCCTGCCTTTAGTGTGGAATGGCACACGAGTCACACACCGGAAGTGGCTGTCTGGGGAACCATTTCTTACGATAATCGGACACCCTTGGTAATCCTCCGTGCCATCCACACGGCTCAACGATACGTCAACGACATCCTATGACCTGTTGTGTTGTCATTCCTGTCGTAGCATCACCGAGCAATTTTTCAACAGCATAATGCCCGGCCAAACACGGCACGACTCTCCCAGGTCTTCCTTCGTAATATCGACACCCTCCCACGACCAGCCGGTAGTACGACCTCTCACCAGTCGAACATGTTTGGGACACGATGAGACGCTATCTACGTCAATCCCGGATTGTCGGCAAATTGGCCTGCAATTTGGACACCATCTAGTATGCTATACCTCAGGATACTATCCGTGAAGCGTGTGTGTGTTTATGCCACGCCGGGTACACGCTTGTAGCCGAGCCAGAGGTGGAGCTACAACGTACTGACTTGTTCCAATCGTGTTGCTCTTTTATCCGAATAAATGGCCTAATTGCTCGGAATTACAATCATTTCTTTTCCTATACATCTACATTGCATTTACCAATTTTCATATCGATTGGCTGATTCCTTCTGGGTGCTTCTTTGTTTTTTTTTTTTTTTTTTTGGCAAACAGTGTATTACCCAATGAATATTAGGACAAAGTTCTCTATAATACTGTTACACACGTAGTATATGAGTTTCGAAAAGACAAGTTGACTTCAATGATAATGGAATATTTATAGTTGAGCTTAAGAATATTTCTTTATGTACAGTATATATACATTTAAATGTTGAAACCTCACATAGGTTATATCCAGTGAGACATAAAAAACAGCAATGAAGCATATAGAGCAACACATATTGCGCTCACCTTACTCCGGTTTCAGTCCCTCTGGCTTACAATCAATCATGCTTCTTGTCCAGTGTTATACCACATCATTAAAGGTATTCCACGTTCAAAGTTCAACACAAACACGAACATCATTCTATAAGAAAGGGGTGATGAGTTAAAATAATTTTGAGACCATTGCCAAGACTAGATTACGTTGACGCAGCCAGAATTTTAGCAGTTGAAACATTTCGCTGTTCTATGCAAGCTATTATGAAGTATCAAGATTAAAAGATTTAAAAAGTCAAAAAGTCCCTCCTCGCTTGCCCGGACATGTTTCAGGCTACACTGTGCCCATCTTCAGCGGTCGGTTGTAAGAGACATCCATATGCTTTTATTGTACTGATTACCTCCCTGTCACCAGTCGACTCATCGCTCATTGGTCCTGTATCCGTGCGCAGGTTAATCATGTGATTTACGACTTTTGCTATTGTTGCACCATCTGGTGTTCTTTTTCTGTAATTTCATTATTAATCGTTGTTGGATGAGACAATTTCAACAAATTTAGTTTTTATGTACTTTTTTCAGTTCCTTTTTCTTTTGTTATTATGTATCGCCAGGCAAACGGCAATTAAAATGGTGCTTGTTCATTGCAATTAAATCCTCTGGTTTTTTCTATCAAAACGGACTCAGAATACAATATCTTTTTATGTGTGTTATGCGTAGTATATATTTTCGCATTTTCCCTTACGGGAATAGAATTATTATTAATGCAATATGTAATAAGAGATGTTCGTTGCTCAACTTTTTTCCAATTTCACTTGTGTTCTTCCATTCTTGTTTTTAGTCGTCTTTTAGTACTACCTATCTAGATATTATTAATATTACCGGTGTCGTTATTCTTCGTGGGTATACCGTATACACCTGCTATATGCATAATTGCGTGTTTACTGTAATCGGCGGTAAGGAATTTGTTGTTATCGATTACAATATCGGCGAATCTTATATTCACTTTATTACATTCCTTTTTCAAAATGCAGCTTAACTGTGGTATGTAAGGTAAACATCCGCAAAACTGTGTGATGTTCTCAACGTTATTTTCACTCTTAGGTCTGTTAATATTGGTTTTATAATTTCTATACATCTTCCAAATGTATTTTTTATCATATCCAAATGCTGTGGCAGTTTCTACGATCCATTTCATTTCTGCTTGTTCTAAACTTCTATTTGACATATGGGAAACAGCTCTTCTAATAAATGAATGAAAATGCAGCTTCTTTATAATGTTTAGGGTGGATTGAATCATTTGGTATAATTACTGGCACGTAAGAGTCTTTCCTGTATACTGAGTAATTAATACGTCCATGATGTTTACAAAGCAGAATGTCAAGGAAGGACAATTGTCCATTATTTTCTTCCTCGACAGTAACCTGTATTGTTGTATAGTATTCGTTATATTTTTCAGCAATATCCTAGCTTGGTAAGCATAATTTGTACTCTAGCCGTTACGACAATATCCTCGCTACGCCGATAGCTGAATGGTCAGAGGCGCAAAAATTCTGGCTAATCGCTCGAGTTGGACCTGCTTGAAGCATAGGTGATGTGTTTGTCTTACGGTGCTGATTCTTTTCTTTTGCCTGGAACCAGTGGCCCAGATTAGGAGCGAGCGACTTCTTATAACCAAAAATGCTCACCAGGGCCATTAAACGCTAAAAGAAAAAAAAACAAAAAAAGAACAAAACAAAACAAAAAAACAAAAACACCAGAGGTGCTGGTGGCCAGTTCTTTGCGAGTGGTTTCCATGGGTTTTGAAGGAATGCAGTGAAGGTAAGATCCTACACCAGTTGTGACTAATTTTGGAAAGTATGAACATTAAAAAGTGCCAAACTGAGTTAGGTTCATCATCCATTTCAGTTTCTTCGCTTCCTAAATTACACAGTTCATGTTCTTTGGAATTCAACTCAGAATAACTGATTTTCCAGCATTTTACTAATCACACCAGCATTTTACCAGCGTTAGATAGTTGTGCTTCCAAAAAGCGCTTTTGAAATCATAAACTTGAATTCAATCTGTAATAATCATCGCCATTATTTCGTCATACTACTTAACAAACGCCGTCTCTGCACGATCGTAAAAAGATAGGAGTTAAAACTATGGCATTTAAAATACCGTTTAATTTAAAATCATAGATTAAAACACATAAGATCTTTCAAACCCGCTTCGGGTTCATCTTCAGATGCACATACACTAATGGAACAATACTAATAGGAGGAAATATATCCTTCCATTATTAAAAAAGATCCAAATGCTGTCTAAGCATTTATGTCTAAGGAATTACGGCGCATGCCATGACACATGCGTAATTAGAGTTTGCGTTGTAGTTAGTAGATCTCATTGTCGTACTATAAGACCCGTATATTAGTTAGTGTCCACCTGGTTAGTCTTAGAGAGCAACATTTTCCAAGGTGTTGGAATATTACACGAGAAGTCACCAATGCAGCATCGTGATGCGATGCTGTATATATACATGCTTTCTGTAAATATTTTAGAGATTCTAGATGGTGGTGTCTTCAAAACAGTAACATCTTCCCAAATTGGGTAGTGTGTTCCTTAGTTAACTAAACGGGAAAGGGCAGTTGCCATTGACCCGGTTTTTAGATTGTATTTATGTTCAGACAATCTTATTTTAACTGATCTTAAAGTAGATCCCACACATATCTGATCTGTGTCATTCGGATTCACAGCTTTCAATGGAATACAGTAAATATTGTATTTATTTACTGTTTCTACAGCGTCACGATCATTTTTAATAATGGAAAGGATATTATCGTTTTTATCCCAAAGGCTATATTGAAACGCCTACAAATGTTTCTTAGAATGGGTGTAAGTTCATTCACTTAAAGTCATGGATCCTATAAACTAAGGTTCGTTATGATCGTGGAGTAGAGTTGTGAACAGTGGTCTCTGCGTTTTACATAATAGGTTGTTGACCGTTGTTTCCAAGTAGCCGTGATTCGCTCGAATTTTTGATAGCTCAATTTCCAGAAGCGTATCACTGGAGCAGTAAATAACTGCACGTCGTAACATGTAGTGGATAGATGAAAGTTTATAGTTTAATGGATAGGCAGAAGTCATTGGCATTATGGAAACATTTGAAGTTGGTTTTCGATCTTAAATGTTTAATGGAGGAACTTAAACATTTTGCGCTTTGCTTATCCAGTCAGTTACCAAACATCAAATTCTCAGTTGTGACAGAGGACCAATTGACATTGCCTTGCCTAGATGTCAACCTTCAACGAGAACCTGTCACACATTCCATCTCCGCTTCTGTATTTCGAAAACCAACTTCAAATCTTCCCATAATACCAATGACTTCAGCTCATCCTTTAAACTGCAAACTTTCATCTATCCACTACATGTTACGACGTGCACTGAACTCTGCTCCAGTGATACGCTTCTGGAAATTGAGCTATCAAAGATTTGAGCGATCGCCAGAAATCACAGCTACTCGGAAACAACGGTCAACAACCTATTATGTAAAATGCAGAGACCGCTGTTCACAACTCTACTCCACGATCATAACGAACCTTGGTTTATAGGATCCATGACTTTAGTGCCTGAACTTACAACCATTCTAAGAAACATTTGTAAGCGTTTCAATATAGCCTTTGGGATAAAAACGACTAATATCCTTTCCATTACTAAAAATGATCGTGACGCTGTAGAAACAGTATATAAATACGGTATTTACTGTATTCCATTGAAAGCTGTGAATCCAAATGACACAGATCAGATATATGTGGGATCAACTTTAAGGTCAGTTAAAATAAGATTGTCTGAACATAAATACAATCTAAAAACCGGGTCTGTGGCAACTGCCCTTTCCCGTTTAGTTAACCAAGGAACATATAACGAAGTAAATTTCTCCGTCATTTTTGGTCTACGCCGGGATTCGAACCCGAGGCCGCTTATTCCGGAACAAGTCGCTCTACCAACTGAGCTACGCAGACGTTTTATTCTGGTTCCTATCTGCCTTTATGTCGTGTGCGTCCTGCTGGCCGGTACGTCACATCTCCCCCGAAAGAGGGCCGGGGGCATGGCCCACGGGTCAGCCGTGACCATGAATCGTTGCAGGCAGCCATCCACTGTAGAACGTGCACTTGAGAACTCCCAGTCAATCTGCTGTGTGGAATGCAACATCACACATTTTTATTTTTCGAAGCGCTGGAGAAGGAATTCTCTGATTTTTCCAGTCTCGCGGTGTGGAAATAACATCACACCAATGCGAGATTTTGGCAACGGCCGGGTCACCCGGATAGTTAACCGGGCGCCATTATAACGAAGTAAATTTCTCCGTCATTTTTGGTCTACGCCGGGATTCGAACCCGAGGCCGCTTATTCCGGAACAAGTCGCTCTACCAACTGAGCTACGCAGACGTTTTACTCTGATTCCTATCTGCCTTTATGTCGTGTTCGTCCTGCTGGCAGGTACGTCACAAACACACTACCCAATTTGGGAAGATGTTACTGTTTTGAAGACACCACCATCTAGGTTCTCTAATGTATTTACAGAAAGCATGTATATATACAGCAACGTATCACAATGCTGCAATGATGACTTCCCATGTAATATTCCAACACCTTGGAAAATTTTGCTCTCTAAAACTAACCAGGTGGACACTAACTAATTTACGGGACTTATAGTACGACAATGCGATCTACGAACTACAACGCAAACTCTAATTACGCATGTGTCATGACATGCGCCGTAATTGCTGACACATAATAGAAATATTTCCTCCTATTAGTATTGTTCTATTAGTGTATGTGCATCTGAAGATGAACCCGAAGCGGGTTTGAAAGATCTTATGTGTTTTAATCTATGATTTTAAATTAAACGGTATTTTAAATACCATAGTTTTAACTCCTATCTTTTTACGATCATGCAGAGACGGCGTTTGTTAGGTAGTATGATATTTGACAGCACGAAATGTTTTTTAGTACTATCGATTATTTCGATTATTATCAATATACGCAAGGGATGATAATGTTTGTTCTCATGCGGAGTGACGGCATCTGTATATCATTAAATTATGGACGTGAAAGCAAAAAATAGCTTGTTTCTTACAAATGGTTAAGTAGGTTTAAACGAAACTATAAGTTCAGTTTCAACTAAATTCCTTTATGCAGCTGCCTGTTACTGAATAAAGTTCAGATAATCTAACCAACACGAGCGTCACATTTAAAACCACGTTTCATATTCAAGAAAATGTCAAAAGTGAGAATATGCTCTTGAACGTAGAAATGTTAAGTTTTTTTCTTTCGTCATGTTGTATTTAGGAAACAAAAAAATTATTTGCTCGAGTTAAAAGAACTAGAAACTTAGCTACATGAACATTTGAATATGTCTTTCAATCAATATTATGTTTTGCTAATGCATTTGTCATCTAAAGTTACGCAAGTTAGAGTACTCGTTGCTTTCTCTACACATACTATGCACAATTACTAAATATTTTCATGCTTTCTCTCCACCCTGCTTTCATCTCTGTGAGGATTATATATTTTCGTAGTTTCTTAAAAATGATTTTGATATTTCATCTACGTCAAGAACAGCAGCGTGTTGGAAAACAATTGCTCCTAATGACCTCATTTTTCATTTGTTCCTCTCAGTTGCTGCATGTGATAACGATTTCAGAAGAAGCCTGAGCATCTGCACTAAGAGCAACAGCATTGCATTTGTTCTTCGATAATCATTACATTTCAGTGTTACAACATTCGGATTTAGCAACTGGGCTCAAGCGACCGAAGTAACAAGAGCCAAAGCGACCAAACTGATTCAAAAATTGGAAAAATGTTTCCTTTTTACGATAAAGAGAGAGAGAGAGAGAGAGAGAGAGACAGAGAGAGAGAGAGAGAGAGAGAGAGAGAGAGAGAGAGAGAGAGAGACAGAGAGAAAGAATACCTTTCTCATCTCACTTATTTGAAGTGGAAACTGCAAATGTTCCTGGCTGCTTTGTGTTTCTGGCCGGTTGGCCATTTTCATTTTCTGGTTATGCGCGATTGCTGATTATTCAACGATATATGCGTTAATGGCAACAGATTAACTCTTAGAGTCCACTGAATAAACGAAAAATCGAAATCTGGATTTGAGCTCATCTGGGCAAGACTGCCGGAACTAATTCTGGGCAACGGACACAAGATATCAGGATATGAATATTTTGCTCACAGCATGCAATATATTGTGCTACTGTTAAACAGAACGCGATGACGTCATTGGGGCGTGCTACAGATAAAACGATTACATAGATAATACTATAGTATATGTTTTTTTCGATGAAAAGCAAACCATATTGATTTGGACATCTCTGTATTAGTATGGAATCCACAAACACCTTTAGCCTTTACGTTAGTATGGATCCACAAACACCTACGTTCACTGTAACAAATCATGTTTTTACGTATTAATTTTGGTGCTTCGCTATTTGTGATTTTTCTGTTTTAATGTGCCATTGAAGATAGCTCACCACGCTTCCCATGTTCTCTTCGATAATGTTGGGTTTTATGTTGTTGTATATAATTCTTCCTTCTGCACAGTTTACTGCCCACGCAATGTCCCCTTCATTATGTTGAATATTTTTTTTTTAAATATTAGTCACTGTGTGTATAATATAATGTAACAAGATGCCCTTCTGTGTACATTTTGCGTTATTTCCCCTTGTCACTGAATACTTCTGTACATATGTTGTAAATTTTGAATGTAGCATCACTGTTGCAATTCTGTGAATTAGTACCTAATGTTTAATATTTAGTATGGTAGTAATGCTTAATTGGAATTTGTGCATAGTATAGAATCATGTCTTGCCCTGTCTACAATACTGTAGGTAAACATTTTCGTTTGTATCGCTCGTGCTTTATTGTCTGCCTCTCCTTCGCCCTACGTGGCGAAATAATTTTTTTTTATGATTTTAACAATATTTTGTTTTACGTTTCACTGGAACTTTCCAGCTGATGTATATACCGCTGTATTTATTGGCAGAATTCCATTGTCATGTACATAGAAATGTTATTTTACTGAAGAATAAAGGCAATTTTGAAATGTAGCCTTTACTTTATACATCAAACAATATACTTACAATGATATGTCTCATTCCTTTTCCCCGCGCCCTTCTTTCATTTTCCTTCTATATGTTTTTCATTTCTTTCTTTAAAGCAGAACCGATATCACCATTCTTAAATGAAATAGAAAACGTTCCTATACTTCTCATAAAAACACAATATTCTCAGAATAACAGTTTTTTAGGACGGTCGGTATTTCGTGAGACGGATTTGTTTTTCTTATTGAAAACTATAAAACTGGTATTTCGTGAAACCTTTATTTTTTTTTATACTGGGCAAGCGAGGAGGGTTTAATCAGCGTCTAAGGAACGGCATTAAAAATTCAGCTCTAGATGTTTAATAATCAAAATGAGAAATAGTATTTGGTTTAATCAAAATAATTTTAAATGGTAAGAGAAAAATAAGCAAATATTTATCCGATTTCCGACTACAGACATAATTACAAAGGAAGGAAAGTTTGGGGTAGAAATGTGATGTTTTGCCTCTGCACGCATATAAGTATGGGAGAAGCTGTCCCCTCTGCCCCCTCCCCCTTGGTTCTGACGTCACTGCATCTGGCCTAAATGTTTTTTAAAGGGTGGCATGACTGAGGATGAAATTTAATAAGTAAAGCGAACGATATCGCTATAAATGCTGATGTCGTTTATATACTGCAAATATATTTGCATATTTTAATTTATATACCATAAATGAATATATGATGGAGTTTATTAGAATGAGAGTCTAATGGACTGCAGACGAAAGACATTCAAAAGTCTGTCAAGAAGAGAAATTGTGATCCAACATGCAAGTTGTTGGAATCGGCCATATATCATGTTTACATGTAAGCATTTTTTGAAAAGTATTTTTTCAGTTGTGAACAATTGTGTATGAAGTTTTGGTTAAAAATCTAATTTCCGAAACTACATTACACTATCCTGCCAGCGAGTTGCAGAAGGATGACGCAAATAAAACATATTTCAGGGCGTTTTCAAAATAAATGCGCGTAGGTAACACAGTTTCGCTTCACAGGATTTCCTTAGGAAATTAGATGAAAGAAACTGAAAAGCACCTTTCAATACATTTAATTTCTCCCATCATCAAAACAGCATTTAACGTCTGTCTAAACTTTAAGGTGCTCAGTTAAGCAACAGTGTTGCAGGACAGAACAATTAGGTTCTTCTAGTTCCACTCAGTCTTGATACAAATTATTAACAGGGTTAATAATTTTGGCTCCAACAAGCATGCATACAGGCTATGGACCTTTGGCGCTTTATATTCTTCATTTCTTTTATTCGTTTTCATTTGCAATCACAATAATCAGAATTGATGTAAACAACCCTATTTATACGATCATGTTGAGTAACACAGCTAATATCATCACAAATGCAATATTTTTTCTAGATTTTCCATCTAAGTAGACTACATATTGAATTAACTTAAGTTCTACCTTACTGTTTGTCGAAATTGCAACATGATGAAGGTATTAGTTTGAAAAGGTATTAGCCTGGAATTCGCTTGAAACTTACAGGACAAATATAATCGATCGGGACATGCAAATGATTAAAAATGTCAGTGAAAATGTACATGGAGTTTCGGAACATTGCCCTCGGAGCTGCCCGGTCTTGAGTATAAAGAGCTGGCTCAAACGAGATGTTCCAATCAGTCAAGAGCCGACATTGAGTCGAAAGGTTTTTTTTGTGGCTCACTATGCCCCGTCACCGAAGGACACATTATTAACACCTGACGGACTTTGAGAAAGGAAGGATTGTTGGGATGAGAGAAGCTGGATTTTCATACCGCGAAATTTCCACTCGTATGAGACTAAACACCAGTACAGGGATGCAAATGGGGCGTCAGGGGCAGATGATGATCAGATACAGATAAATCTGGGAAATGGATCGCAAAATCGCACATCTGCACGGGATGACAGACACCTCTACCGCATGACAGTGTCCAATCGCACAGCGACATCCACGGTGTTAGCGCAGCAGTGAAGCACTGTTACAAGCCAGGCTTTGTCCTCCAGCATAGTTAGACGTTGCGACGTCTGCTTAACAGAGCACTGGTCGGTAGCAGCCCATTGCTCTTTATTCCTCTGACCCTCAACCACATACGCCTCAGGCTGCAATGGGGTCTCAAACACAGACATGGGCGCACTGATTGACAACAGGACGTGTTTTCTGACAAGTCACGATTCAACGTGATGCACCATAATAGTAGCACCGTAATAGTGGAGCACGATCAAACATTGGAATACGCCTTACCAACCCTGTATTCACACTGGCTTTCCTTTCTGGGACGCGGTTTATCGTTTTTATGCTCGTCATCGCTTCGCATTGACCAATAGCCATGCAGCATGATGGCAGTAATTCGCAGTTTATGGGGACAGCAGAATACCAGCTGCATTCATTGGCTTTATGCAAATAACCCACGTAGAGTGTTTCATTCTGCTGCTCAGCGTTTTTTCGCTCCCTTCTGCTCTTACGTGACATGGGTGGAACATATTCTTAGTGTATGTATAATACTTTGCACATATTATCTACTAATGATATATACTGCGTGAATTAACTTAATTTATCAATTTGTCATTATATTCTTCACTTAAATACAGGTGGAAATGAAGAGCTTCCCTCACTAAAAATTTTTTTATTTAAAAAACTATGATAGCTAGAAACAAGCGGTATACGGCAGATGCACGTAAAGTAATAGGTTTTTGTTGTTGTTGTTGTAGGTGCATACTGAGTAAAAACTAGGTGGTGCTCCTAGTGCAAGAAGAAGTCAAAATGGCACCCTTGGAAGAAAAGCCGCAATGTGTTCCGTGGTACCAAAAGACTAAATCACCGATAACAATTCGGAAGAGAATACGGACGCCCATCACCTGATAACAAAAGCATAACAGCTTGGTATGCAAAGTTTAAAGACATAGGAAGTGTTGAAGACGGAAAACGAACGGACCGACCTGGTGTTAGTGAAGAAACTGTTGATGCAGTGCAGACAACTTCCGCACGCAGTCCATCGAAATCAACCCTCCGAGCTTCGTATGAGCCCGAAATCCCCTGCACGACACTAAAGAAAATTTTACACAAAATGCTTCGTTTGCATGCGTACAAAGTGCATATTGTTCAAGCCTTGCAGCTGGAAGACCGCTCACGTCGTGCTACTTTTGCAACTGAGATTTTGCAGCGTACCCATTAGCAAAACTACTAGCAGCGTGGGTGTTTTTCGGATGAGACTACTTTTCAAATCTCTGGTGAAGTAAAGAGACACAATATGGGTATATGGGGGTCGGAAAATCCCGATGTTTTCTTGAAAAAACACTGAGACAGCCCAAAAGTGAAGGTTTGGTGTGGTCTCATGCACAACAGAGAAATTGGACCTTCCTTTTTTGTGTGAACGCACAATAACAGCTAATGCGTACTTGGACATGAAGCTTTTTGTTGCACCTCATTTGGACGAATGCCAACCATGGGCAATTTTCCAGCAGGATGGTGCCCAAGCACATTGGAGATTAATTGTTCGAAAATTCCTTAATACCACATTTTCTAACAAACGGATTGGGAGAGCTGAACGACTTCAATAAATCATGGCCGCCACGGCCACCCAACGTAAAACTCCTAGACTTTTTCCTGTGAGGTTATGTCAAGGATAAAGTCTATTCAACATCAGTGTCTGATATTGAAACTCGGCAGAAGTGGATAACAGATGTTATTGCCACACTATCCAAAGAGATGTTAAGCAAAACATGGCGAAAAATTGTATGCCGACTAGATGTGCTCCAGACCACGAACAGCGCTCATACGAAGGTGTAATTTTTTATTGGGGGTTTAACGACTACCGTGACAAACTCAATGGGCTATAAGCGTCTCTAATTTAGGTTCAATGACTGCAGGGAAGGGAGAGAGCCAGTGCCGTAAGACAAATACAACATCCATGCCTCACCGGGATGCGTATTTCACAAGTGTACGTACGGAATTGCGATTAAGGCCTTTTACGCTACGCTATTGGTTCAGAGCTACTTTGGACATTGCGAGTAAGCGGCGCCTATGAGGGGAGTCATGTGGCGGAGACATGTTGAATGATATTGTGGAAAGTTCTGCTTCCTAAAAAATTCATTGTTAGGTTACTTAACATATGTGACAAATGATCATATTGACTAATAAAATAAAGTTATTTTGTGCACGATATCATAAGGAATATCTACAGTTTCTCAGATGAATACAAGTCGAAATCTGTCTTAATATTAAAATTGAGGACGACTTCAATAAATAGCTATACCATACTACGTATCGGCCAATAGATGGCAGCACGTCAACCTAGTACCCATCACGATTCCTAGTGTTTTGAAAGTGCGTATATAAGGATACTAAAAAGTACCCTTTTAAAGGTTCTTTCTATTACCCTTAAAAGGGCTTTCAACAATGAAAAGTATGTCCCCACACACCGAAATATTTATTCTGACGATCAAGTCTTTTCCCTCATGAACGTGAAGAGGTCTAGCTAGCAAAAAAAATCAAGTAGATTGTTTTTGTATTAGCAAAGAACTGTCTAAAGACACGAAGTAAGACCTCAAAACAGTTTTCTGTTGAAATAAGACAGTTCCTTTGGAATAAATACTCCAGAATGTTGTTTACCATATATTGTGTCTGATAAAATAGTAAGTGATCTGTCATATATATATTTTTCTAATATTTAGGAAGTTCCTCACATCGTTGTCCCTCCAAACTTCATCAAAAATGCATGCCTTCAATTCCGCATTTCAGCACCCCGAAAATAAAAAAAAACAACGTTAAACAACTCATGGGTTCTCCATACAAAACACATCAGTACTAATCATAGCTACAGGAGCAGTGAGCGCTGACGTGCTCACGTGAGTAGCGCTGACGTTCTCATGTGAGCGCTGATGTCCTCATCTTTAGGCTCTGTGAGAACTACATAGTGTAAATGTATTTCGGAAAATAAGTCACAAGTCTATGAAGTCATTGTGATATAAAAACTCAAAAGATCCCCTACCAATAAAGTACACTCTCTATTTATCTCCTGTCGCATTCCGACTGTACGGGTAAAACAACTGAAAGTAACCATTGTCGCAAAAAAAAAAAAAAAAAAAAAAAAACAACAACACCCAAACATTAAAATGGCTTATGCCTTATGGGCGAGTGCAGTAAAGCCTACATGTCTCCGTCACGTGACTCTCCTCATAGGTCCCGCCTACTCGCAATCCCCAAAGCAGCTCTGAACCAATCGCGTGGGGGAAATGTTCTTAACCGCAATTCAATGGCCTTAATGCACTTGTGAAATACGCCATTGGGATTCGAACTCAGACTCTTCACGGAAGAATAGTCACAAGCCAGCGCTTAGCCGCCCCGGTGGCGCAGTGGTCTAAGGCGTTGGCCTCTGATCATTCGTCCGTAAGGGTTCCGGGTTCGAATCCCGGCGAGGCATGGATGTTGTGTTTGTCTTACGGCACTGGCTCTCTCCCTTCCCTGGAACCAGTGACCCTAAATTAGGGACGGGCGACTGCTTATAGCCCATTGAGTTGCTCACGGTGGTCGTTAAACCTCCAATCAAAAAAAAAAAAAAAAAAAAAAGCCAGCGCTTAGACCATTGCGTCACTGGGGCGGCAAGTTTATTAACACCGTAGAAGAATACTATTAGTTCAGATGCATCATGGCACAAACCACTTGATTTTACCTATCATAGACTTTAAATAAAAAAAATAATGCGGAAAGACTTTATATCCACCCTGTACACTACTTGGACTAGTTACGCTCATCAGTTAGACTTATCATTCACTTAGGATTGAGCGAATTTCTAATTCGTTTTTGTTTCTTCCCTTCATCAGACGGTAAAGACTTTTTTTGAAAAAGGTTTTCTGAAATAGTAGTGAAACACATTTCCATTAAAAATTAGCTAAATAAAACACTATTTTCAGTAAATTATTTGTGCAAAACACCACTCCAGCTCAAAATGTCGATTCATCTTTAAATATATTTTATATTTTTAGTGAAGTGAATTATATATATATACCTGATTTCTTCTTGATGAATAACGAGTGGTACATGGATAGCGTCGAATATAGACGGTTTGGGGATTGAGAACGATAGATTGTGGTCACTCTATCGAGAAAGTTTTAAGCAGAAGATTTAAGAAGCTCATGTGACTAAGCAGGCCCAAGAGAACAACAGCCGCTGCATCGTAAATGTAGGTAGCGTGTTGATGGTATCATAACTTGGTTTTTTGCACTGCCTCTTCTGGATATGATCCGAATGCTAAATCAGGCTTGCTACGAAGACTCTGTATAAAAACGAACTGCAGATGTGTTGTTAGGAGAATGAGTCTCTTTCTCTTAGGTAGACTTGCCGTAATATTATTTAGGAATATTTCATTCAAGACTCAACAAATCACTCTTCCATCTACACACAAAGCCTTACCATGACGACCAGAGAAAATATCTGAGAAAAGAAGTGTGAAAAAGAACAAACAGAACCAGCTAAGCCTTATCAGTTCAAAGTTCAAATAGTTTACATCTTAATCATGATAATGCCATAATTTTTAATTCTTACATTGGTTGTGAGAATTCTAATTCATCAATTACTTTCATATTCAGAGTCATCGTTAGCCACAAATTAAAAATTTTCTGGCAGAAGTGGTCCGAATTCTGACTTCTTTTTGCACAGTTTGAGTTTGACTGACCCATTTTTCACAATCAAATCTTGATTTGTTAGTCCTTCTAAACTCAGTACCAATATATCCTTTATATATTTCTAGAAATGAGGAGATAGATTTGTACTCCTTAAGTACTAAAAGTTTGACTCATTATTTGTTTACATTATTATTAAATAAATATTTATGTATACTTTTCTTACTGTATTTGTGAGAGAGAAGAGATATTCTTAATTATTATACAAAATATCAAAATCAACTATCCAAATAAACTGACTGATTTTATTCAGAGAGCTGCCTAAATATCGTGTGTACAAAATATATGAATGAAATTAAATAGTTGAGCTTTTTGTTTATGTCTAAACTTCATTTAAAATCAAGTGTAGACTTTAAAATTAAAATAAATCTTGCTCGATTACAAATCCTTTATATCAATGCACTTTCAGATTGGTGTAAAGAACACAATCAAAACACTGCCCATTTCAGCTAAAAGGCACTTAAACCTGCCATCAGTAACATGGGAAAGCATTTAATGATATTTTTGAACACTTAGGAATTTCTCAATGCCCGAAAAGTATAGGAAGTAGGTATTCTGTATATATTCACCTACCATGGCTTTGGGCAAAACGAAAAAGGACGGTATTTACACAAAAATACAATTAAAACAATCCCTCTGTTATACTAAATTGTAACGCTCTGAATGGAACAGGAATACAGATAGGATGCTTAGAGTAAGGGCAGCCGAGGAGATAAGGAACACATGATAAAATCAGTATGGTGAAAAATCACATCGGTTGCCGATATGTTGAGCCATGCGTCTCGGCTGGGCTACTTACAACTGTCGAATAGCCTCCTGCGGTATTTCCCATCAAGCTCCTAGAACCTGATTCCCAGAACTGCTGTGATCGGTGCTGTATACGGATGAGTCTGTAGATGGCACCCGAACATAGCCCTCACATTCTCGAATTGGGAGTAATCTGGACACCTAGCTGGCCAAGGAAGTACGTCTGCACCACGAATGCATTCAGAGAGAAACTCTGTGGTACGGGGTTATCATGTAGAAAAATGGCATGAAGCATCCCAGAAAGAAAGGGAAGAGAATGACAGGTTTACAAATCTGTGGAACATACCTGCAAATAGTCATATTGCCGTTGAGGAACATCAACGATGAGCGAATATCATAACTGATTACTCTTCACATTATAACACTCGGAGGGTGCAGATGACGTTACACAATGGCTCTAGGGTTACCCACCTGGTCACCACATGTGTATACGCCGATCAATGCACTCCAAGTTTATCATCACTGAAAACTGGTGATGTCATTCTGTACCCTAGTTGGACAGTGCGCGGTACCATTCCAGACGTTGTTGACGATGGGCAAGGGTCAGTGGCAATCAAGGTCTCTTCCGCCACTGGCAATCAACGTCTCTTCCGCCACTGGCATGCAAAGGTTCGATTCGAGGAAGCATGACAAATAGCTGAAATTACAGTTCGTTGGATGGTTGTTACCGTGGCTATAGGTGCGACCTGAACCTGTCGACGGATAAGACAATCTTTCTGTTCTGTGGTTTTCTGTCGTGCTCTTCTACCAATTGGACGAATACTCTGACGTCCCTGTAGTCACTATTTCTCGCACCGGTGCATTAGACTATTGCCATGGAACATACATTCTCTGCACGAGGAAGTGACCACTCCTCTTCTCTAATGCTAATAAAGTCGCTGAGCTGCTGATATCAGTGTCACACGTGACGCATTGGATTTGTTAACCAACAATCTACTTGCACTGAAGTCGTTCCTGAGAGAGAAAAACGTGTTAACTGTCTTACACACGCATCGCTTTTAACTCCACACTCTGTACGCCTGTACTTCTATCAGGCGAAGCTTCCACTCTATTGATACTGTATTTTAATCCTTTGCAGGTGTCAATGTCAACGCATCTCATCCACTTACCTTTTTGCATGCACTTCAGATCAATTCTTCTGGGTATTGCAATTTCAATGTGTGCGAATGCACTTTGAGTAGTATCGTGATATACGCAATGCTCTACAGTTCTGTCACAACTGAATATGTTGCACTTTAAATCGATCATGAACGTAGATATTTTTGTGAAACTTGGTGAAAAAAAGCCCGTACGTTACTACAAAAGTAAAACGGTACTGCTTTAATTTTCTAATAAATGAGAGTACAAGTAGCTTTCGGCTAGTACAAATGACGCATCGTGTATTTCAAAATACTATCTTGAAGAAGGTAAAACATTGATCCTGAGATGAGATTTAAATGAAGCGTAGCATGTATGTAAGTAACTGAATTTATAGAAATTAGTGTTGAACAATATTTAACCATACAAAATGTACATAATGACCGAGCAGTAGATAAGCAACTGAATTGGGTGCCCGCAAAGAAACTTCAAAACTTAAATTGTAGTGCTGATGAAATACGATATATTCGGGGCATACCCATTAATATAAGCCCACAATTTCGAAATGATACCTTTGAACTAAAGTAAGTAGAACTTCAGAGTATTAGAGCAAATGTAATACAATGTGAAACTGTAATCGTGAACGCGTGGAACTATTTTAAAGAAATTTAGTGGGAGGAAATTTTAATGCAAGTTGAAAGTAGTATTGTGTTTAGCTGAACAACATTCCCGAGCAAAATCCAGTACAGAACGCACTTTGGGAGCTTTATGAAATTAGACGTGACACCACAAAACATAAAAATTATCCAGCAGTAGCAAAAGAATTTCCGAATCTTGTAAATTCAAGAATGCTGTTGCACGAAGGAGGAATTTTTGGCTTTTTCCTTGAAC
The DNA here is from genome assembly GCA_039090855.1 of Macrothele yani. NCBI lineage: Eukaryota > Metazoa > Arthropoda > Arachnida > Araneae > Macrothelidae > Macrothele > Macrothele yani. Next base: position 58,147,300 of record CM077008.1, on the reverse strand, counting down.
ACCTAGATCACATAAAAGTCTCTTTATCCATGACACAACTCCTCCATCTTCTGCCGGGTTTTATCTCAATGTTAGGCATAAGAAATCCAGATTTTAGACGGTCTGGGATTCTGTCTGTCCACCTGATTGATTGCCCACTTTGAGTGTTTTCCTCAGATTTTTCTAATGCTATCATATTTTTAGCAAAAAATAGATCCGCCCTGCATGAAACATTACCAAACTATCGGTTTTTTCAGTTGATACCTTAAAGTGTAAATTTAGGTTCTCTAGGTTTTTCAGACTGGCTTATCTACTTTCTTCTCCTTGGCATTGTGTAATGCATTTTGCATCAACTGTGAAAAACTATAAGCGATATGGCAACGGCGTCTTTTTGTTGCAATACTAGAACGCTATAGAGCCTCTGCGGGGATTCCAAGATCTAACTTCACAGTAAAATGGTATTATTCACATTGGTATACAATGTTACTTATTACTGTTTCACACGTTGTATTGTTTCATCAACTAAACTAGTTTCAACTCTTCATTTTGCGAGTCATCCTCAGTAGCGTACGATGTTTGCGTTTCCAAAGAGGTCGTTTTATCACTGGGTCACTGATCGTTCTCATTATCTGCCGTGTCATTGTTGTGCATGCGTATTATGGTCGTGCTTTATTTTGTTTTAATGCGGTATACCCTGGTGGGGCTATTGGTTAGAGTGCGGGTTTGTTTGGACATCTTTTTTATTTGCCTCTCACGCAAAATAAAAAAGAAGAAGATGTCCAAGCAAACCCCCACCCTAACCAATAGCCCCACCAGGGTATACCGCAATAAAGCAAAATAAAGCACGACCATAATACGCATGCGCAACAATGACACGGCAGATAATGAGAACGATCAGTGACCCAGTGATAAAACGACCTCTTTGGAAACGCAAACATCGTACGCTACTGAGGATGACTCGCAAAATGAAGAGTTGAAACTAGTTTAGTTGATGAAACAATACAACGTGTGAAACAGTAATAAGTAACATTGTATACCAATGTGCATAATAACATGCAATTGGCCACGTATTGATGCAGAGCATTTATTGAATATTTGACTCACAAACCACATGCACAGTGAAATTTCATGTAAAAGTGCACATCAGTCTTGCAGATGTTTGAAGTGAAGAAGTAGCTCAACAACTTGCGTGAAAATTAAAAGAAAAGCCTACTGTTTAAAACAGTTTCGACAACGTTCGTTTTTTGAGATTTACCGTACGGGTTAATTTTACGTAAGCGTTATTTATACATATTGTGCTCCATTTCATATCGTTACACTGAGTTACTGATATTTTTGTTCACATCTTCCTTCGCTGTTTTTCGTGATGTTCAATAAAAGTTTTTCGTTCTCCTTATACAGGTGGGGGCACTCAATATGGTCTTTTGGCAGCGAAAATAATATAATTAACGCTACGCGCTATTACGATGCTGTCTTCCAAATCTGCTATGGAGAAGAACTCCACAGAATTCATTTTTAGCACCTTATTTCAAATGCATTTACATTCTTCCTGCTTGTTCCTATAGATTACAAAGATTCTAGTAGGAAAATAACTAAATTTTCAATCTTTAGTTTCTTCACTATTCAGAAAATAGTAAAATCTTACAATTCGTTCAATTTCCTGTTCTATTGTTTTTCAAACTAACGACGGCTTCAGGTACTGTAGGGGAAGAAAGCGAACTACCACATCTTCAAGCACCATCACTTTGGTTTTTCTAAAGTTTAGAGGCAAACCTTCCTTCCCTGTTGTAGCACAAACTCCATCTAATATCTGTTTCATATGATACCCTTTTTTTGTTTGTTTCGAAGTTCAACGACAACTATGAGCAGCTCTAAGCATTCGTTGTCACCAATTTAGATTCCACTGGTTCCAAAGAGGGGCAGATACAGCGCCATCCGACATTCACGCCCCAAATGCCTAATTCAGGACTCAAACCTTGTCTGAACTCAGATGACTAGCCACAAGCCAACGCTTCTGATCACTCAGAAATCGGGATGCACTCTCTCGCTTTACACTGAAGAGCAATTGAATTAGAGACAGCTGGCGTTATGCAAATGTGGCGCTGTGGGCCGCCCTGTAAACGGAAACGACATAAAGTATGCAGCGATCCGACAATATAAGAAGTGATACGACGGGAATCCGTAAGAGTCGGACGCAGTATGGGTAAGACGAAGGATCTAAGCACATTTGATCTCCGGGAAATTGTCGGGGCCCGACGAATGGGTTACTCCATCTCGGAAGTCGTGCAGGCACTGGGAGTTTCACGAGCCACTGTGTCACAGGTGCACCGTGAGTACATCGAATCCGGTAAAACCATCCCTGCAAGGACCAACTGCCGGGGACAACAGCGTGTGGATGAGCGGGGTCATCGTCGGCTTGCTCGCATTGTAACACAGAATAGACGGGCCACAGCGCAAGAAATCTCTCTGTAATTTAACGCTGGTGCACAAAAACGTGTAAGCAGCCACACCATCCAGAACCATCTCCTCGCTATGGGGTACACAGAAGCCATCGTCCCACGAGGGTACCGCTGCTGACCGCACATCACAGGGTGCAAAGATTAACATGGGTGCGGGAACATCGCCACTGCACCCTAGACATGTGGAAAAATGTTGCCTGGACTGATGAGTCGAGATTCACGTTGGTACATGGGGATGGTTGGATACGAGTACGGCGCAAACCACATGAAGCGATGGATCCTTCTTGCCAGCAGGGTACTCTTCAAGCTGGTGGGGGTGGCATTCTTGTCTGGGGACTGTTTACGTGGATTGAAATGGGACCCTTGGTACGTGTGACATTGTCCCTCACAGGTCAACGTTACCGGGATATCCTGCACGACCATTTGCTCTCGTTTGTGCGTCTTCAACATCCCACTGGGGACCTCATCCTGCAACAAGACAATGCACCATGCCATCACTCCCGAATTGTATCCGAATGGTTGGGCGAACACTCCAACGACGTGACTTCGCTTCCTTGGCCAGGTAGGTCACCTTACCTCAATCCCATCGATCACATCTGGGATGCCATCGAGGGACATGCTTGAGGCTCTGACCCCCTCCATCAAATCTTCGTGAATTGTGGGAGCTTGTTCAGGGGTCGTGGATCCGTATGGCTTCCCAACGCTTCCGGTGTCTTGTCGAGTCCATGCCGAGACGAATCGCCGCCGTCATCAGGAAGAAAGGTAGTGTAACACGTTACTAAACAGCTATCTCTAATTCAATTGCTCTTCAGTGTATATATCGCTATTAGGCCAGAGAAGGCTTGTCACCAGCATACCTGTTTATTTTATTTTATCCGATTTTCAAAACAACTGCTGACATCATTCAATACCTAGGCACGGCATCAGCGCATAATCTGCAAAGAAGCGGAGAAGTGGCAAACTGTTTTTCCTAGTTTGAATTAATTTGCATTCTGATCGGTTCTTGCAGTTGCCGTCTAATCATGGTGTAGATGCTTGCTTAATTCAACTACATGCTCTGGAAATCCCACACGTGCCATTTCTTACCATTATTTGTCATGTTATTGTGCACTCTGATATAATTTATGAAATACACCAAGGAGCCAAAACATTATGATCAGCATGTTCTTATACTGTACAAAACGAAGCAACTGCAGGTAAACGACGGCACGTGTGAAGGTCATGAAACGATACAGGTAATACCTGATAATGAAATTTGTTAATCAGTGTTATTTTTGTTCTTCAGATAGGAAAAGCAGCGGACTTAACCCTTTAACGACCATAACACCCAAAACGTCCGTACATGCAAAGGACCATAGCCGCCCAAAATGCCTGTCTACAGTCAGTCAGATTATCTGTTCTTTAAATTTGCACGACTTATGAGGGTCAGCAGGAGTCACCGTCAGTCACCATTGTTGTTACTAAACAAAGAAGTGAAACAACAGAGAGTTTCAGGCGTTATGGTATTTAGAGTAATACTAGATTTTAGATTCATGGTCGTTAAAGGATTAAGCGAGTTTGACAAAGGACAAATTCTAATGGTCAGGTGAGTGGATTAGAGCATTGTGAGGTACTCACGGAAAGTCGTGGTTAGTACCTTCAAAAAGTGGTCTGAGCGGATAAAACAACAAATCACCAGCAAGGTGTGGGCCGACCACACCTCACCGTTGCGGGTCAACAGAAGGGATTCTGTGGTGTAACTCGCTGGTAATTTGAATGCTGGTGACGGAAGTAATGTGTCACAACACACAGTACATCGAACCCTGCTGAAAATGGGCCTGCCTAGCGGCAGACCGCTCTGAGTGCCTATGCTAACCTTGGCATACCATCAAAGCGCCTACAATGGGCACGCGCGCATCAAAACTGGAACTTCAATAATTCGATGATTGGAAGAAGGTCGTCTGGTTTGATGAATCTTGTTTCCTGTTGCACCATGTGGACGGCAGGTTACGTGCACTTCCTTTACCTGGTAAAGTGTTGACATCAGGATGCATCGTGGGATGAAAACAATCCTATGGAGGAAGTGTAAGGCTTTGAGCAATGTTTTGCTGGGAAACCCTGGTCCATTAATTGAGATACACAAAACTATGATGTCTACCAGCTAGCCAAACATTATTGCAGACCAGGTACATTCTTTCGTGGCAAAGGTGTTCCCCTCTAGTAGTGCCTTAATTCAGTAGGATAATGCGCCATGCCACACTGCATGGATAATCCGAGAATGGTTCGCGGAATATGTAGAAGACTTCCAGGTATCAGGCCTCCTAATTCCCAAGTCATCAATCCACTCGAGTATGTGTTGTTTGTGTTAGAAGTGCAAATCTGATCTGCAGCGGCTCAACCACGTAACTCACAAGAGTTAAAGAATATGCTGATAACATGTTGGTGCCAGCTATCATAAGTCACCTTTAGAAATTTTGTAGCATCAGTGCCTCGCCACGTGAGAGCTATTTCGGTGGTACGTAGTGGAACAACATTATGTTGAACAGGTGGTCATAATTGTTTAGCTCTCCGGTGTATATCGCCGTTGATTCCCTTACACCTTGCAGATATCCGATGCAAATGCACTTTGCTGACGTGAAACTCGGTCGTGGCCACCTTGAACCTTCCTCAATGGATATACTGTTACTGTTTTGTTAGCACGATCCATGCGATATGGTACGGCAAACCGACAGAATTTAGTAAAGGTATGTTTTCTTCACGTAGCATACCAACTCACAAAGTTCATGGATCAGCCAGGCCGAATGATTCAACATTTCTCGAAAGGTCATCGAAGTGTTCAGGTCAAACAGTACTCAGGAAAAGGATCACCGGAGCAGTTGTAGGTACGCAGAAAATGCAGTTTCATATCAAATGTTTTCAAGAAAGTTCGTTTGCAACCCCAGTGGCGCAGTGGTCTAAGCCCTGGCATATGACTCATCCTCCGAAATGGGTCCGGATTCGGATCCCGGTAAGGCATGGATGTTGTGTTTGTCTTACGGCACTGGCTCTCTCCCTTCTCTGGTACCAGTGACACTAAATTAGAGACGAGCGACTGCTTATAGCCATTGAGTTGCTCACGGCTGTTGTTAAACCTACAATAAAAAAAAATGTTTGTTCAACGGTCAGTGAACATGTACGTGCAATTCCCAAAGCGGTCGACTAAGACACGAAGATGTCTCATTCGTCAGTTCGTCATATCATCCGAGACAATCCTCACTTATTGAGCTGTTATAAGACCCGAATACCAACCGTTTCAAGACACTAACGGAAACCGAAGGGGTAAAAAGAATTTCAAAGCGAACTCCCTTTCCTCCAAACAAATGTCTTGGAGCCAAGCACCTCGTAATAATTATCCTTTTGGTACGGTACCAATAAAAGAACAGAGTGGCTGCAAGGAGACAAAGCTTCCCCCAGTCATACCCTAGGTTCTTACCGCCGGTATCTTCCGCTGATAGCAGAGGGAAACGGCATTCGCGCTAACCATTCCATAACATTTCCGTGAACTACAAGACATTTCCTCGCCTAGCAAAAAAAGTTTTGCGTTTTTTTTTTGATTGGAGGTTTAACGACCACCGTGAGCAACTCAATGGGCTGTAAGCAGTCGCCCGTCCCTAATTTAGGGTCACTGGTTCCAGGGAAGGGAGAGAGCCAGTGCCGTAAGACAAACACAACATCCATGCCTGACCGGGATTCGAACCCGGACCCCTTACGGACGAATGATCAGAGGCCAGCGCCTTAGACCACTGCGCCCCCGGGGCGGCTGCGTTTGTTTGAAACGGGCATTATATAAACGTTGGCAGCGGATTGTTGACAGACTATAGCAAGCTTATAACGAGAAGTGCAACAGATTGAATATTACAGTACTTTTAAAAAGCATGATGAAGTTAAAAGAACCTTAAAAAATATTGCTTAGCAGGGACATCAGATCGAGCACAGTCGACGCAGCGTAAAAGTAGAGGTGGGCTTAACAGTGAGTTTCCTGTCTCAGTGATAGCGGGTGACAGTTCCGCGGAAGTGGCAGTGATTTTGAACGGTGACAAAATCACCGTTTACGACAGTGGTGACGGAGTTGTAAAGAAGCCAAGGGGCTGCGAGTTACCATTTTACATGGAACAATGACAAAATCACCCCTTGGGATGGGTTCAATCCGAAGGAAGAACGGAGTGCAGAATCACTGTACAGAAGCTGAGCACTAAACGAAAGGACTAGCACTTTCAGCTCCTCATGTGCCCACATTTACCCCGACGGGTTTTGGGTATAATAAGATTTTATCCTAACGAGCAAAAGAAAAAGAAAAGAAATAACTAGCTCAGTTCAACTTGAGCGGCCACCAATCCTTAGAGAAAAACTCTTCTTTAGAGGGGAGATTTATGTTAGAACGCGATGGTCGCCATGGGTTAAACTGTGACACCTTAACAGTGATTTACCGCCCCGGTGGCGCAGTGGTCTAAGCGAAGGCCTTTGATCATTAGTCCGAACGGGGTCCAGGTTCGAATCCCGGTGAGGCATGGATGTTGTGTTTGTCTTACGGCACTGACTCTCTCCCTTCCTTGGAACCAATGACCCTAAATTAGGGACGGGCGACTGCTTATAGCCCATTGAGTTGCTCACGGTGGTCGTTAAACCTCCAATCCAAAAAAAAAAAAAAAAAAAAAATTTTGGAACTGTGACCCCTTAACAGTGATTTTTTTTTTGTATTGGAGGTTTAACGACCATATCAATGGGCTATTAGCAGTCGCCCGTCCCTAATTTAGGGTCACTGGTTCCAGGGAAGGGAGAGAACCAGTGCCTAAAGACAAACACAACATCCATGCCTCACCGGGATTCGAACCCGGACCCCGTTCGGACGAATGATCAGAGGCCATCGCTTAGACCACTGCGCCACCGGGGCGGCACAGTGATTTTGGAACTGTGACTTTTAGTTACTTGTCATAACAATGACAGTGATTTTTTCCGTAACGGGGACGTGATTTACGTGATATTCTAATGATATCTGCAAATAGCGGCGTCTAGTGTAATCAGCTGGAATTACACACTAATTGCTTTTTTCAGGCATTCCCTTTTCTAACTCATTTGAGATCTAATTCACATTTATTTTCGAAGAGAAAGGGAGGTACGTGTGTGTGGAAAATAGACAAACTGATTTTAGAAATATTTTGCGTGCGACATCATGGTCCATAAAGAATGTCTTCGTGCTCATAAAAGATTTAACAACATTTTTTTTATTAGCAGTCTTGCTTTACTTTTCCGGTGATAGTACTTCTGCATTCTCATAGTTAAATCGAAAGGAAAGTAAATGCGAATGAATTATAAATCCTCATAAATCTGGAAAAGCGAATATGTTAACTGCTTAGCTCAAAGTTGTTCAACACACTTTGAAAACAATCAGGAGGCAGTCTTATGTCCCAGGGGGCAAAGCAGATCTTAAAAGAGCCGCAGAAACACTTTTCGATTGTGTTTTTATTGAAAGGGGCAGGCATTTGCTATTCTAAGCAGACTTTACCTTCTCTCGTACAGACTGTGCTCTTATTGCTTCAGCAGAAGCTTCAAGACAAAGAAATTAAAAGCAGGAAAATTTTGTGGTTAACTGGAGTTCTCAGCGCACGACAGCGTTAAAAACTAACATTTTCTGCTGCATTTTAAAAGTTATGTCAGAAAGTGCCAAACATATTCCTTTAAAAGTAACTTGGTTGCGAATCTTTATTGCTCTTATGCCTTAGGCATGTTCCTTTTCGCAAACCTAATGGTCAGAAGTACACAAACAAGTTTCATGTTTGGATACACATTTCAGAAAGAAAAGAACTGCAACTGTACATATATATTTTCCTTCCTGAAACAAGGAACAACATACTAAAATATTTAATTTATTGTAAATCAATTATGAAACCTAAAATGGAATACAGTCCATAAAATATAAAATTATTCCACGTTTTTCAAGTATCGTTTTTCGAACTAAGGCCAAGATCTATTGATTAGCCAGCTGTTCGATCTTCAATACCTTCTGTCCACTGTACATGGTTTTCAAGTTGAAATCTAAATACTACAACAACATGAATGATATTTGAAGTAAGATCATAATATCATGATCATCAATCATTATCAATCAACTGCAGAATGAAGTTCTCCCAAAATTTCTTCCACAACTTTCTTTCTGCCTTGAGCTAATCTCTTCCATTCCATGCCACTCTGACAGGCTTTTGAATTTCATCCATCCATCTCCAATATGGTCTTCTGTGTCTTTTACTGTCCCTTAGAATCCATTCCAATATTTTAGTTCTTCAACGGTGCTCAGTTCTTTTAGTAAGAGGCCCAGTCCAATTTCAAGGATTTTACCTTGATTACGACGCTAATTCTTGTCATTTTCCTTATTCATGACTCTATTTTTCCTGGTTATATCAAGCATGCTTGTGAAATCATTGGGGGAGGAAGGGGGCAGTGCATAACTTACCACGCTGGCCAACCGGATTGGTGAGCGTGGGATAGCATTTCCTACTATAAACCTAATGGAATAGTTATACCGCTGTTAGTTGGTCGTCAGAATTTGGATGCTGATACCAATTCCAATTACTCATGCATCATTGTTGAAATGAAGTATTTGCCTTTCAGAACTCTCTAGTCTCATATTGCTGAAGTATATATCTTGATTCATTATATGTATATATGAAGTATATATCTTGATTCATATAGAATGAAGTATATATCTTGATTCATTAGAGCTGCACAGCTGATTCTAGTCATCTGTCGTCCTGTGGAGATTTTTGAAGGCCAGGGTCACACATGCAGTTCAGAAAACCAACCAGTTTTGGGAACACTGTATATTTCGGAGTTTATATCCGCATACTTCACCAAGATGCTGCTAAAGAGGGCAAATTTTAAGGAAGTATTTTGTGCGTGGCCAATGACTCTTGGTATGGCTATTCATTCTCATTCTTTCAGCACATTATAATAATTGAAATTTTCTGGAACATCTATAGCATTATTGTATAACATTCAAATCCCCCACAGTCTTCTGAACGATGTTTGAAGTCTGTGCACTTTGCTGTACAATTCCTAAATCTTGAGCAATAATCCATAAAGTCCATATGGTCAAATATTTTAGAAAAAGTACTTAATGGTATTAAATAAATTGTTACCTTTATTGCTGTAACTTGAATTGGATATATGCACTGAGCGGTCACTGAATAACGACCACCTACGTATTATTCAGCGGGCTTCTCCTTCTCTCGGAAAACGACCGCCATCCAGCGAGGCATCGACTACACGAGGTGTAGATGCGGTTGTGTGGGTCTCTGCAACCCAGCTGATTAATATTGCTGTCCACAGTTGCAGTATGGAGATTAGTGACGTCACAAACTTGCTGACCTAGCGTTTAACAACATCCCACAGATGTTCAATTTGGTTAGGATCAGGCGATTTCTGGTGCCATACGAAATGTCTTATTCCAACACTGTGTTAGTCGAACAATTCCTTCACGAGGCTGGCCCGATGACATGGGGCATTATCATTCTGGAAGAGCCCACCCTCCTCTGGGTAGAGGAACAACATTATAGGGTGTATGTGGTCCGCAAACGGTCTCTTGTAGTAGCTGACGTCCATACATTGGTCCAAACAAACCAGGGGTTCTAGTTCATGCCAAATAAACATTCACCGTATCATATAATCGCTCCTACAAGCTTGGATAGTAGGTGCCATGCACGAGGGATCCATAGCCTCATGCTCCTGACGTAAAATACAGACTAAACCATCAGCACCAGGTAACCACAACAGTATTTGCCGTTTCCGGAGACTGAGATAAACGTAGGGAAAAAGCAATTTATATTTCAAAATAATTACCATGGGTATCAACAACGTTCTGCCAACGCGTTAACAACTTATATGTACCCTTGAGATAAAATACAGGGTCATGGGAGGAGAAATAGTTTTGGAGGGCAGCGTGCGACTTATCAAAGTTGGAGAAGTCGTGTCCATGGAAATGATTCTCGAGTGAAAGAAACAAGTGATTGTCTGAAGGAGAGATATCTAGTAAGCTGGATGACGTAAAAGCTCCCACCCAAGTTCTTTGGTAGTGATTAATCAGGTCAATGAAGCGGAGTGGGCAAGAGCGTTATCATGAAGGAGCAGAACTCTCTTTCTGTTCAACACTGCTGCTTCCTTCATTCCAGGTCTTCATACACACGTATCAGTTGTTCACAGTACACTGCACTGGTGATCGTTAGGCCGCGTTGCAATAGTTCATAATGAGCAACACCACGGGCTGTCCATCTTACACACAGCATAACTTTGCGTGGATGCAGTGCTGGCTTCGATGTGTGAGGAATTGAGTCGCTGGTGGACAACCAATGTCTGGAATGTTTTGGGTGCTGTGCTAGACCCACTTCTCATCATATATGAGTACCCTGTTCAAAAATGGTTCCTGGTTATAGCGAGACAGCAAGACAAGCTGAGACACATTGCTGCTTGTTTACTCCAGCCAATTTTTGGGGGATCCAGTTCGACAATTTGTATTACCTATTGCATACATATACATGTAGATGTCTTCGGACGGCTTCATTGCTAACACCAAATGATTAGGGGCAGGTTTGGCTACTGTCCTGCTTAATAGCAACTTTCAGCGCTTCTGTGTCAAGGCTGACAGGACAACCACTCCGGGACTTTTCTTAAAGGAATTCATCTCTATCTCTAAACTTTCGAAACCAATTCCGAGTTATTCGTTCTTTCACAACACCTGCCTCGAATGCTAAGCAAATGAGACGAGTTGTTCTGCAGTAGATGAGCCGAGTTTTATTTCGTATAACAAACACCCACGAATCATCTGCACCGATACTACCATTGCAATAGCACATCATTCCACTACAAACTGCTTACTCATCTGATTCATATGCGTAGGGCATCTTGGGATTTCAGCTGACGATATACTGCGGGCGGAAAGCCATCTCTCCGCAAATTTAATCATTACAATGTGTTTCTTTTGCTCCATCGAAAAACGGCAAATACTTTTGTGGTTACCTGATATACATGTATATCACGATTCATCGGACAGTACCCATAACCATTTCTAGTCACCTATCATCCAATCCACATGTTGTTGGCGTCAGAAAAGTCGTTTACTCACGCGTAGATGGATGGTTGTTAGGCGAGATTCACGTGCAGGTCATCTTCTCCGGTTGTTCATTCGTGCCACTGTGTGACATATAGTCAACAAAGATATTGCATCTGGTTGACTCGTTTTGTATTGGGCAATCAAGTGCGAAGCTGCTGCGCCGATTACATTGCACAAGGCAACGCACCCATCGTTGAACTCTGGAATCCAACCTTCACTATCCTTCACAATTGTGTCGCCGGCTGGTTGTTTGTCCATTTTTGCACCATAACCACGAAGCTTCTGAGACAAATCACAAGTACGAACCAACCCTTGGTGCGCCAATGAATTGGGCTTTCGTAAACTCCTATAAATTCTTCGTAACTTCGTTCTCAGCTGAACCACCAACCTTTTATGCACACCCATTTAGCTTAGAGGGCACGACCTCCTCCACATTAATCTAATATCAGGTGCAACTCAATTTGGATAGGGGTGGTTGTAATTCAGAGGGCACTGAGTGTACTTCTTATGTTAAAGAAAATCGGGAATCTGGAACACGATTTAACGCTCCCAGGACGAAGTAGATATAATATACGATGCGTAAATCAGTTAGTTTTGGCGCATAAATTTAAAATGCAAAAGTCTGCTTTGAGTAGATATACATTGAAGTAGAAAATTATTAGAAATACCTACCTAACATATGGAGTATTTCATGCTCCCCTTTTCCTTGAAAACAATCACGTTTCGATTTGGCTATTACGTATTCAGTGAGGATTTGATATCGTTTTATAGGCATATTCTGCCAAGGCGGTATAGAAAATACAAGGCCATAACATTAGAGAGAAGATTTCCCTCATTTAATGACGTCAAGCGGAAACCAAGGCTACCCATTGGTTTCCAACGCTTTCGTGTATGATGTAAAGCACGACACCAGCGTATCAGGCCGTGTGACACGAGAGTATACTACGGAGGTAGTTCAGTTCAGTATAACAGCTTTGTTTCTCCAGACGAAATCTTGCGTTATTTGCAGTATGGCGGAGGACACGGGATGAAAGTCTGAAAAGTGGCGGTCTGTAAACTGGAAAGTCTGAGCTGTGCCTTCTAAAGTTCGAGACAGGGCCATGTCACGCTTTCCAAATTGAGGACTGTGCAAATTTCTAGTGCTTATTCTAACGGCATTTTTTCTCCATCAGAGGCACAAAATTTAGACATGACCTATTTTGCTAAGGGGTCGTTCAAATCAAGACATCTACCCCAGTGGCGTAGTAGTCTAAGCGCTGGTTTGTGATCATTCGTCCGAGATAGGATACAATCCCGGTGAGGCATGGATGTTGTGTTTGCCTTACGGCACTGTCTCCTTCCTTTCCCTGGAACCATTGGCCTTAAATTAGAGACGGACGATTGCTTATAGCACATTAAGTTGCTCAACGCGTTCGTTAAACCCTCCAACAACAACAAAAAATGAAGAACACACAAAAAAATCTCTTCCATGAAAATTCAGCCTACAGTTGTTAGGACCTCGTCTTCAGTTCTTCATTGAAATCTTGTTGAACGCTTTGCAGCGGTTAAAGTGAACGTTACATTTGCTTTCTGGTTTCTGGGGCTCAGCTGTTATGACGTTAAGATAGTCGGTCGAAACATTGCTTTCCTTCAGTATGCAACATTTTCTCGCATCTTTTGTATATTTGTTTTGTTTGGGAGTTTAACGACCAATGTGAGCAACTCGATGTGCTATACGCAGTTGCGCGCCCGTAAGTTGGGTCTACTGGTCCGAGGGAAGGGAGAGAGCCAGTGCCTTAAGACAAACACAACATCCAGGCCTTACCGGGATTTGAACGCAGATCCATTTTGGAAGAACGATCAGAAGCCTGCGTTTAGACCACTGCCTCACCTTGATTTGAACCCAGACCCATGTCTGAAGAACGATCAGAAGCCAGCGCTTAGACGACTGCCTCTTCGGGATTTGAACCCATACCCATCTCGGAAGAATGATCATAAGCCAGCACTTAGACCACTGCGCCATCAGAATGTTCGTTCGCTACTGCAAATGTCTACTCCAGCTGTATTTTCAAATTTCATGAAAAAGTCTCGATAATTCATTGTATATTTCAGGTTTTTTCGACAGTGAGACCTCACCGTAAATATACCCTATAACATAATAGCAATGCCGGTTAGAAAAATCATTATGGACAAAATGCACACAGTTTAGCAATTTACGAAATCTTTCAGCTGCCTGCTTTTCTAGAAACACGCAGAATTTCATTTAAGGAGCAGCATTAAGTAGTAATCGCTGGTTCAGTCATGTGTGCCAAGAGCAAAACCTCTTAAGACATACGGACCGGACCGCATTTGTAAAAAATCTCATTTTATGTTGGCAAAGAATATTGGATACATGATCAGAAAATGTTTTCTTTTTGTTTGCTTGAATTCTTACTTCGCCACCTCTGTGGCGCAGTGGTCTAAGTGCTGGCTTCTGACCATTCGTCCTGGTTCGAATCTCGTTGAGGCATGGATGCTGTGTTGTCTTACGGCACTAGCTCTATCCCTTCGCTGGATTCAGTTGCTCTAAATTAGGGACGAGTGACTGCTTGTAGCCCATCGAGTTGCTCACGGCGGCCGTTAAACCATCAATAAAAAAAATACTAACTTCTAGTTTTTGCGTACTGTATGGAGAAAGATAATTAATACCACAGCAATAAATAGATTGTTACTTAAAATGACTACATGTGATGAAAATCATTTTAAGCGTAGAAGTGGAATACAGATAGTTGTAAAGTACTGTTTATGAATGAAAAAAATAATTAAAAAAAAATTAAAAAAAGAAATATGTAAAATACGAAAAAAAAAAAAAAAGGACACGATGGTGAGATAGCACAGTCGATGTTTATTTCAGGATAATGTTCCCACGCGACTGAGTATTGTAATAAATGAAAGCACGCGGCTGAGGTTGCATCCTGAATCACAAAAACCATGCAGCATACAAAACATGTAAATCCAGGCAAAGAAATTCAGGTCAAGTAAGACATGCATTTCGGTTTGAACAACAACAACATATAACTAAGGTAGTATGTTAAGTTTTTAAATAATTTCAATAATTTCAATAATTGTTAAACACGCAGCGGAAATGTAAGATTAACTGTTAAAATGGAAAATCAATAATATGAAAAGAAAGCAGTATATTCAGTATAAAATAAACGAAAATATGAAATGGGCTTATTGTTTAAATAAGGAAAATATGCAGCTGAAGTAACCTATTCGGAATTTAAATTAAAAAACGGCATGCATCTGCTGCACATTCAATGCTCCGTTAAAAATAATTGACAGATTAAGTTTCACATTCAGTTTTTAGTTGAAGAAATAATATCCAATGGCAAGGATATCTTTTTAGCTGCCCTTGTACTTGAGCCTAACGGTGCTTAAAATTTTCTGCGCTCCCCAAAAGGAAATGTTCGCATAGCGACCGTTTTTTACGAAAACAACAGCAAAACAATTCCTTTCCTCATTTCATCCCAACAGCACCGACGATCAACCCGTTACAGGTGGTTTGAGTTTCCTCCTAGTAATTTATTCTCTGCTTCATGACATAAGCCATGATGGGGAAGAGCAAGTTCCCCTGACACGGACATCATGCCACCAAATAGAAATAAGTGACTCAAACATCTTCTCTTTCCTTCATATGTCCGTCCCCGTCGTTATAGTCCCTTTTAGCCGGTCATCAGGCAGAAAGGATCAGTGTCAATCACCCCCTAAATGAACATTTTGAATGGCAAAGCAAAGATTTCTGTTGCGCAGATTAACTCGTCCATTCGGGCTTGACCAGCATCTTAGAAAGCGAATGTATTTATTCCAGCTGATTTCATCTCATTTTGCTAATTCCGAGTTCAATCGTTTCAGCCGGATAAAGTGTTAAAGAACAAGTCTCGGACTCAGTGTTAAAGTAGAGTGAAAATTTGCAGTACTTCTAACGTTGTGTTAAAATAAAGAAAAACCGGTAAATAAAATATAGCACACTTACAATTTTAATAAACAAAATGAAAAATAAAGTCTATGGAACCACCCTGGTGGCGCAGTGATCGAAGCGCAGCTTTCTGATCGTTCTTTCGCGGTGGGTCAGGGTTCAAATCTCGGTGAGGCATGAATGTTGTGTATATTTTACGGTACTGGCTCCCTCCCTTCCCTGGAGTCAGTGGCCCTAAATTATGGACGGGAGAACGCTTATAGCCCGTCGAGTTGCGCACGGTGGTCGTTAAACCTCCAAAACAAAAAAAGTCCATGTGGTTTACATAGCGTACTGAACATTCAAAAATAATATATATATCTTGTTGGTAATAAGCATCACCAGCAATGAACACAGTTTCCATGAATGGGTGAACTTGGTCCGCAACGATGTGCAGATACCTGATAGCTGTCAGGGATTGTGCTATTCGGATAATGGGGCCTAAAGTGTCCCTAAAAACATCGCGCACAGCACAACACCGCCGCCGCAGGCCTGTTTCCACCCAACAGTGCATCCAAGTGCCATAGCCTCTGTTGGTAATCGGCGTATCCGCGGTGGACCGTCTACGTGATGCATTAGGAATCTTGATTCGTCAGACCAGGTCTTTTTCTTCCAATCATTCACACACTGCCGCCCCGGTGGCGCAGTGGTCTAAGGCGCTGGCCTATGATCATTCGTCCGTAAAGGGTCCGGGTTTGAATCCCGGTGAGGCATGGATGTTGTGTTTGTCTTACGGTACTGGCTCTCTCCCTTCCCTGGAACCAGTGACCCTAAATTAGGGACGGGCGACTGCTTATAGCCCATTGAGTTGCTCACGGTGGTAGTTAAACCTCCAATAAAAAAAAAAAAATCATTCACAGTCCAATCTCGATGCTCTTGGACCCATTTCATGCCTTGTTGGCGATGACGTGCTATGAGCATGGGGACTCGGCTGGGTCTTTGGCTACGCAGGCCCATGCGCAGAACACTGCGACGAACTGTGTGCTGTGACACATTGCCCTGATCACCACTGTTGTAGCTGCGGGTGATTTTTTTTTTTGATTGGAGGTTTAACGACCACCGTCAGCAACACAATGGGCTATAAGCAGTCGCCCGTCCCTAATTTAGGGTCACTGGTTAAAGGGAAGGGAGAGAGACAGTGCCGTAAGACAAACACAACATCCATGCCTCACCGGGATTCGAACCCGGACCCCTTTCGGACGAATGATCAGATGCCATCGCTTAGACCACTGCGCCACCGGGTCGGCGGTGATTTGTCGCACTGTGGCCCTGTTGTTTTTCTGAACAATGCGTGACAGTCTCCGCTCCCCTCTGGCATCAATGAGCTGCGGACGACACACTGCTGGACGACGTTTCGTCGTTTGGCCATCTGTGCACCACTTTTGATGCGTACTCACTATATCGGCAGGTGAACAACCCACAAGCCACGCCGTTTCCTAGGTCGTAGTTCCGAGGCGTCGTACCATCACAATTTGTCCTTTATCAAACTCCGATAAATCGGCAGCTTTTCCAATTCTGACTCCGAACACTCTACTAACCGAAATTTCTCTACGCTGGGGGTGGTCATAATGTAATAGCTCATCGGTGTATATATATAACATCATCGTCATCATTGTCAACCATTATCAATCCACTGCTGGACGAAAGTCTCCCCAAGTTTCCTCCACAACGGTCTGTCTTGTGCCAGTCTCCTCCATGTCACTCCCGCATACTTTGGTCTTCTTCTGGGTCTTTTCCTGTCGCTTGGAATCCAATCTAAAATTTTGGCTGTCCATCGATGGTCTGTCCTTTAGGCAGTATGTCCAGCCCATTGCCATTTCAGGGATTTAACTCTGATCATGATGTCTTCCACTCTTGTCATTTTTCGGATCCACGATTTCCTTTTCTTATCTCTCCTGGTTACACCAAGCATGCACCTCTCCATGCTGCTTTGAGTTGTCTGCAGCCTTTGTATGTCTCTTTTAGTTAAGGTCCACGTCTCTGGACCATACATAAGCACTGGAAGGATGCATTGATCAAATACTTTTCTTTTAAGACATAATGGCATATTGCTCTTGAAAATTATGCTGTTTCTTCCGAAAGATCTCCAGCCCAGTTTTGTACGCCGATTAATTTCTTCATCAATGTGGCCCTCACTTGATATCTGCTGTCCAAGATAAACGTGCGTGTCTGTTATCTCCAGCTTTTCTCCATCAATCGATAAATCTTCATTTCTTGTAAAAGCATTGAACATCACTTTTGTCTTCTGAAAGTTCATTTTTAATCCCACTTCTTTACTCTTGTCAGCAAGTTCCTGGATCATACTCTGCGGCTCTGATGGGGTAGTTCCAAAAATGACAACATCATCAGCAAAACGAAGGTGGGTTAGATAATCTCCATTAACCTTTATCCCTTTGCTTTCCCAGTTCAGCGATTAAAAGACATTTTCCAATGTGGCATTAAAGAGCTTCGGAGATATGGTGTCACCTTGTCTCATTCCTTTTCCAATTTTTATGTGTGTTGTATTTTCAAACAGCCGAATCTTTGCACTTGCATTTTCATAGATGTTACTAATAATATTAATGTATGCATCTTCAATACCGCAGGATTTCAGAGCCATTGTAACTGCTGATGGTTTCACCGAATCAAAGGCTTTTTCATAATCGATAAAAGCTATGCACAATGGAAGTTCATATTCAATGCACAATGCACAATGGAAGTTCTCTTTCAATTAGTTCTTTCAGTACGTGGATATGATCTATTGTGCTGTAGCCTCTCCTGAATCCAGCTTGTTCTCTCCGTTGAGCCGTGTCCAGTGTTCCCTTCAAACGGTGTGAAAGAACTTTAGTGAAGATTTTATAAACCACTGATAGGAGGCTGATAGGTATGTAATTCCTGAGATCCTCAATGTCGCCTTTTTTATGTAGCAGGATCATTGTAGCGTTGTTCCAATCCTCAGGAATCTTTCCTTCATTAAGGCATCGAGTGAAAATTTCGGCGAGTACTATTTCGATTTCTCCACTTGCTTCTTGCATGATGTCTACAGTAATTCCATCTTCTCCTGGATCTATATATATATGTATATATATATATATATATATATATATATATATATATATATATATATATATATATATGTATTTATGTGAGGAGGTAGCATACCAAACGTTTAGAAAACTGCAACTATTGGAACACACCCAGATGCTCGATTAAAACACACAGCGTTGAATCATTATCTTACGTATTTCATCCAAGGATGCAAAAAATATTGCCTTCACACATTATTGAAAGAAATGTGATAATAACGAACAATTGTTGTCACAATAAACGTTGGAAGCGACTATTATACTTTATTTTTACACCATCCGAATTTCATGTAAGACTAACTTTCGTGAAACAATTCGTTCTGTGTGTGGTGCAGTTTGACCAAGCGTATAGTTCTCGCACGCCAAATCTACTACTAATCAATGAGTGCGATTCAAGTGCCGGTTCAGGTGAACGGACCTCTCGAAACCGTATTAAAAGTAATGAAATTCGTATGCTAATGGTGTTAAATTGTTTATAGAAATCTGTGAAAATGAGAAAGTCAACGGGAATGAAATTTTTATTTTATACACTGAAGGGAAAAAATCCCAACACCAAGAAGGGGTTGTGTTAGGTAAACGACAGTTGGTAGGCGGTGAGAGTACATCTGTAAGATGACGTCTATGCAAATTTCGCGCTCGGCGCATACGCGTGGCGCTAGTAGCGCCCCTCGGAACATGCAAAGCAGGTTTGCTGTAAATACGCGCTGTAACGTTCGTGAGCGTTAGTTATCGTTGAGATTAGACGTAGGGCGTTGATTTTAGTCAAGAATGCCTTTAAGAAGACGAAGAAGCCATTATCAACAGCTCACGGAGTTTGAACGAGGTCGTGTAATAGGGCTACGAGAAGGTGGATTTTCTTTCCGCAATATTGCAGAACGACTTGGCAGGTATGTAGCCACTGTGCATGATTGTTGGCAGCGGTGGTCAAGGGAAGGTACTGCCTCAAGAAGACCGGGTTGCGGCCGGCCACGTGGCACTACTGAGAGGGAAGACCGCCGTGTACGGCGTATGGCCGTGGCGCATCGTACCGCGTCTGCGGCAGCAATTCGAGCTGCAGTTGCCACCACAGTGACACAACGAACTGTTACAAATTGGTTATTTGAAGGACATCTCCGAGCCAGACGCCCTGTAGCCTGCATTCTACTTACTCCAAACCACTGCTGTTTGCGACGTTAGTGGTGCCAAGCTAGAGCTCATTGGAGGACGGAGTGGAGATCTGTTGTGTTTTCTGATGAAAGCCGGTTCTGCCTGGGTGCCAGTGATGGCCGTGGTTTGGTTAGAAGGATGCCAGGTGAGCGCCTGCAACCAACCTGTCTACGGCCGAAACACACTGGACCTACACCTGGAATTATGGCCTGGGAAGCAATTTCCTATGACCGAGGAGCACTCTCGTGGTTATCCCAGGCACCCTGACGGCACAGTTGTACGTCGGTCTGGTGATTCAACCTGTTGTGCTGCCATTCATGAACAGCATTCCAGGGGTGTTTTCCAACAGGATAACGCTCGCTCGCATACCGCTGTTGTAACCCAACATGCTCTACAGAGTGTCGACATGTTGCCGTGGCCTGCTAGATCACCAGATCTTTCACCAATCGAACACGTATGGGACATCATTGGACGACAACTCCAGCGTCACCCCCAACCAGCATTAACCGTCCCTGTATTGACCGACTAAGTGCAACAGGTATGGAACTCCATCCCGCAAACTGACATCCAGCACCTGTACGACACAATGCATGAACGTTTGCGTGCTTGCATTCAACATTCTGGCGGTTACACCAGTTATTAACGTACCAGCATTTCACATAAAATGGCTCTTCTCGCGCTTACAATAAGCTGTGATCTTGAAACCTTAATCGATTAAATATGCTACCTATACAAATGTATTGCCGCCATTTCTTTCCTCTACAACTATTTCTTCGTGGTGTTGGGATTTTTTTCCGTCAGTGTATGTTCTTTTGTTCAAACATATTTGTGATCCGAATAATAAGATTTTATTTCATCTGCCTCACTGGTGTTGGACAGCAGAATGAACTGAGATTTGTCAAAAATTCTTGACGTCTGTTTCTCAGTGCAACTGTTCATTTTAATGTTTAAAATTAAATTATTCTTATATTTACTTCGTAGTTTGACAAAGTGCATGCACTGTCGACTTCAGTATACTTATTCATGCACCAACACCAGCCTTTGTGCCGCTTTAAAAGAAAAAAATACGACTGTTATGATATATTATTCGAAGCAAAATTGTTCAGCGATTTCTATCAGCAAATTGTCCCATAAATCTGGATTTTTTTGAATTTGTTTAAAAATGGAAACGCGAGACGACATTCACACTTCACCGTTCCTTCATTCACATATACGTATGTACATGTCCATAGCAGTTCTTTATTTTGTAGAACTCAAAGCTCCCTTCCCCCTTTTGTAAGATCAAGTATTGTTGTAAAAAGCCTCATGCTCAGTCCGGATAAATCATAATGCTTTCCTTCGTAACCATGGCAACAGATAACAACAGACGAGGCGTTCTCGTTCATTGTCGGCAGCTCACCTTTTTACTTTTTACATATTTTCTTCTTTCCAGTAACAATGGTTTATCTCTTTTTCGGGGCATAAGCGCGATGTCGAGCATACGAGACGACAAAATCACATCGGCTGTCCAGACCAAAGGGTTTTTCACTCAGAAGCCGACGACACCCAAAAAAATGAGTAAAATATCAGTTTTTGGAAAATTTCTTTGCGCTTTTTCAATCTGTTCCTTTTTTTATTTTTAAAAGCGTTGTTCGTTTGAAAGATTCAATATCTCTTCCGGAATACCCTATCGGATTTCGATAAGTACATATTGAGGGCCAAACATATGACCTGTTCCCAAGCGTTTTTTTTTTATTTCCTTTAATGCATATTCAGCGTGAGGTGCTTTAGAAGTAAAAAGAGAGATAAAAAAAGCGCTTTTACTTTAAAGTGATTTTTTACTGCTTGGCATCGGATATTTTGATTTAATTTTGCTTTTTTCTTTCTTTTTCAGGACCAATTATTTAAGCAGTTTACCAGACCAAAGATTGATTGCTGGTGCTCCAAAGTGTTTCAAAGAAAATGAAGTAGAAGATATCTTAAATGAACTTTAAAGGGATGCTCTTTCTTCACAGAGCCGTGTTGCCCAGAGGTAAACACGGATATCGGCCTTTAGATGCATGTAATAGCCGTGATTTATTAAAATGATATAGCTGTAAATAATAAAAAAAGAGACGCGGTTGTAACTTGTCAATAATTTCGTTCGAAACATCCACAGCGTCTTCGATTTCTCTTTTGTAATAGACTGCTTCCTTGTCAGAAATTTGCGATCCGTAAAAATAGCAACTTTACATGGTTTATGAAAGAAAGAAAGAAATCCGTTCGATAGTTTTTCCCCTGCTAATTCTGCCTATCGTTAAGATGCTAGATTTATGTATTTTTTTGGGTGCTTTAATTACTCTTCAAAAAAAGTTTGCATAGACTGCTTAGTTTCGGTCAAACACATTTCATATTTCTAGATTATCTCACTCGTAAATTTTTATTTTTGACTTCAAAAGGTTTCGTTACTTTAATTTTTCTTTGGGAAATCTATTTTTATTGTGGAAATTCTTCATAGAACGTATTTCAAGAGAGCTTCAGCTTATGACGGGAGAACAAAGGTGAAGAAGTATAATAATTTATTCTCTTTTACTCAGGAGACATTTTAGGATTTTTGTCTTTAGACAGACAGACTTTCAACTGAACGGGAATCTTTCATCTGGAGAAACAAAATTTAAGATTAGGGAAGAATCACCATAATTGGAAAGAGGAATAAAACAGTCATAGAAATGTTGAGTTAAGAATTATCCAGCTGCTCGTTAAACGGAACACTATTTCTATGCTATCCCATAGATAAACTGAACTTTAGAATAAAGAGTTTCACCGTTTTTATGCCATATTTATTAAAACGATTTTGCATGAATTTGAACGAAGAACGAATCTTTTTTTCACTTAGTGTGACCCTTTATCCCATTTTTCATTTACCCATGTGTTCTCAAACCTTAGAGCTCATAGTGGAAGCTCCGGATGGGTTGAAACCTCTTAAATATGGGTTTGTCAGTCTTAATTTTTCAGACTAAGTTCATTGAGTCTCGCATACACAGAAGGGCCAAAATATTATGACCAGCGAGTCTTTATGCAAATCGCAACCGCAGGTAAACGCCGATGTGTGTGAAGGTCATGAAAAGGTACAAATAACATCTGATACTGAGCTCTGATAATCAGTGTTAAACGTGTTCTTCAGAAGAGAAAAGAGGCCAAATTTGAATGTCCAGATGGCGGGGTTGGATCATTTCCGGGACGACAAATCTTGCGGTGTGCTCAGGGTCAGCCGTGTTTAGTACTACTTTCAAAAAGTGGTCCGAGGTGGGAAAAACTACGAACCGACGGCCAGGTGTGTTACGGCCATGGCTCATTGATGCTAGAGGTAAGCGAAAGCAATCTCGTATGGTAAGAACAAATAAAAAGGATACTTTGGCGCAGTTCGTCTGCAATTTGAGTGCTGGTGATGGGTGTAATGTGTCACAACACACACAGTACATTGAACGAAATATGAGATGAAAATTCGAGCTGAATGTACCACTATATACACAAAACACGCTGTTTAAGCACGATTAAAACAACTTAAAAGTGTTGCGGAATAAAAGCTGACATTTATTTACACGCTAAAAATACAGTTAAGTTAAAAACAAGAGATGGCAAGATCTTTCAGGGTTTACCGTGACCCATGCCGAATTTTCAGCATTTTCGAAATTAGAACATTCGGCCTGAGGATGGTGTCACGGTGAACCCCCTCAAAGATCTTTCCATCTGTTGTTTTTAACTTAACTGTGTTTTTAGAGTGTAAATAAATGTCAGCTTTTTTTCCGCAAGTCTTTTAAGTTTTTTTAACCGTGCTTAGACAGCGTGGTTTGTGTATATAATAGTACATTGAACTCTGATGACAATGAGGCTCTGTAGCCGCTCTCGCTCCAAGTGACCATGCTAACCTTAGTTCAAAGTTGAAAGTGCGTACAATAGGCACGCGATCATTAAAACTGGACCCTGAATGATTGGAAGAAAGTCGTCTGGTCGGACGAATCTCGTTTCCTGTTGAATCATGTGGACGGTCGGGAAGTGCGCGTCGTTTATCTGCGAAAGTGTTTGCACCAAGATGCATCGTGGGAATAAAAAAGCCTGTGGAGGAAGTGTAAAGCTCTGGGCAATGTTCTGCTAGCTGGGAAACCCTGGGCCCAGGCATTCATGTGCAGGAAACTATGACGTCTACCCTCTACCTAAACACAATTGCAGACCAGGTACATCCTTTCATGGTAACTGTATTTCCCTCTGATAGTACTTTCTTTCAGCAGGATAATACGCCATGCCAATCTGCCAGGATTGTTCGAGAATGGTCCGCGGAACATGAGGAAGACTTCCAAGTAATGCACTGGCCTTCACATTCTCAAGGTAAGAATCCAATCGAACATCATTGGGCCGCCCTGGTGGCGCAGTAGTCTGAGCGATGGCTTCTGATCATTTGTCCGAGACGGGTCAACACGGCATGGATGTTGTGTTTATCTTACGGCGCTGGCTCTTCCCCGCAAAAAGTAGCCCTAAATTAGGGACGGGCGACTGTTTATAGCCCACTGAGTTGTTCACGGGGGCGGCTAAACCTCCAATCCAAAAATAGAAAAAGAAGAAGAAGAAAAACATAATTGGCTTGTGTTGGAGCAGCACATCCAATCCACTGTGGCATAATCACGGAATTTATAAGAGTTATAGTATCTGCTGCTAACATGTTGCTACTAGATGCTACACGACACCTTTAGAAATTTTGTAGCGTCTATGTCTCGTCGTGTAAGAGCTGTTTTGGCGACACGTGGAGGACCAACATCATATTAAGCAGGTGGTCATAATGGTTTGGATCTCTGGTGTATACATACGTACTCCTCGTTATGGTTACTTGGCGAAGGTTACGCAGTATAAGTATACTCTTGACGTCGAAACTTCCTTCTCTCAATGTGTATTCTGTTTACAGCACGATGTCGCATTAAGAGTTTGCAAATTATACAGCTGCGAGCTTTTTAAGAATCTGGGACTTCGAACAGTTCAACGACAAAGCTACCCTGGTTTCCATAAATCAAAGAGCAACAAGAAATTTGGAATTCTTGTAAAACATCTACAGCGAATGTGGGTGAACCTCACATAATGTAGATATTTTAACCAAGTAATGTCAAATATGATAAGCAAACTAACATAATATGCGACTCAATTGCAAATCAACTTTAAATTAAAAGGGAGCAATTGAGAGCGTTTTGTCATGTAGCTTTAAATGGCAACTAGAACCCGTTGCATTTGAAAGTTTACATTTTACTGTCACAGCGACATCGTGTAGGCACCATTTAGGAGGAGAATTCAGACGGAAAGCCAATGGAAGGCCTGAAGCCGAAGTAGCTAGGTGGCACAGAGTGAGTCTTTCCATCGTATTTGGTCACATTCCAAAAGATAAATACGACATCGAGAAGGCTTAGTAACAGAAGACCCAGGAAAACAACTTCATGTGATGACTGTTATTTGCAGCCAAGTGCTAGAAGACGAAAGACTACCACACCTACCTAACTGCTTTCGGATCTTGTGGGAGCAACAGGAAATGTAGTATCCTGTTCCACTGTGCCAAGAAGATTCGTGAATATGTTCTTCTTTGCTGGGAGACCAATGGGGTGCGTATCCCTAAACTCTCGGAATAAAAGATGACTTCTAAATTGGTGTCGGACTCATGCCAACTGGAGTGATTATACACTGATCAACAAAATTCAACATTGTACTTTTTTCTTAGACTTAAAGATAATATTTCAATTACACACAGTGTAGAGTACACAAAAATAAGGAAAAACCTATCTACTTGGTTCTTATTTTTTTTAATAGAGGATTTGTTACTACAAAATAATACATTGTTACAATGCATTATTACTATATATGCATAAGTTGATTCTTCAATAGGATATATAAAATATAAAACAGAGGATTTGTTTTTATACGTTACTACAAAATAATACATTGTTACAATGCATTATTACTATATGCATAAGTTGATTTTTCAATAGGATATATAAAATATAAAACAGAGGATTTGGTTTTATACGTTACTATAATGTAATAGTATTTTATACGTTATTACAATATAATTGCATACATTACATTACAAAAAAATTACATTTTACAGTGGGAACACATTTCAAATGTATTAATGTGCTATATTAGCAAAGTTTTTACATTACATGCTTTTTGTTTGTACTGTTGTTCAGGAACATCTCTCTTGATGGACCAACAGTAGTCAGCAAGCATCGCTTTATTCCACTGTGCACGGTAACGGTTCTCTGTGACGGATATCTGCTGGTGAAATCGTTCACCATGTTCGTCACTTACTGCTCCCATATTATCGGAAAAAAGTCTAGGTGAGAATGAAGGAAATGTAGTTTTAAAGACATATGATAATCTAAGTTTTGAAAAATTTTCACCAACTTTTGAACTGTGCTCTTATATAATACTGTCGGAAAGGGAAAAAAGAACACCAAGAAGGAATTGGCAGACGATCATGAAATTTACATATGTTAATGGGGTCGAGTTTACGTAGGTGTGATGTTAATTTCGGGACCAACCGGTGAGCGCTTACGCCACAGCACGGCATAATATGCAAATTATCGTCGGTGGTATTTAAGGAGTACGGCGAAGTGAATGTAATCAGTCGTTGGCGTACGGACACGTGCGAAGACCCTGAAGAAGCTGCAATGCCTGGACATGGAAGACGTGTACGATTTCAGCAGTTATCGTACTTTGAGCGAGGTCGTCTAGTCGGACTCCGCGAGGCCGGGTGGTCGTATCGTCGTATTGCGGAGCGAATTGGACGGGAAGTATCGGTGGTGGTACGATGGTGGCGTAGATGGTCCGAGGAACATTCCCACACGAGAACACGTGGAACCGGGAGTCACAGACGGACTAATGAGCGGACCGATTGACGCATAAGAATAGCTGCGTTGTCAAGCAGAACATCCACTGCGACGCAAATCCGAGCTGCCGTTGCACCTGAGGTGACTGTGCGAACAATCTGCAACCGTCTACTGGATGCAGGACTACGTGCACGTGTGCCTCTGGCATGTGTAGCTCTGACTCCAGCACACCGTCAGGAACGGCTGCAGTGGTGTCACCAACGTCTGCACTGGAGAACGGAATGGCGATCTGTCGTGTTCAGCGATGAAAACAGATTCTGCTTGGGAGCCTCCGATGGCCGTATGCGTGTTTGCAGACCCATAGGGGAGCGTCTCCACCCTTCTTGCATCTGCCAGCGACACACAGGGCCTACTCCTGGTCTCTTGGTGTGGGGAGCGATCAGCTATCACTCCCGTACACAACTAGTGTTTGTACCGGGTACGTTAAGCAGCACCTCCTACATCAACAACATCATTCAGCTCGTTGTTGTGCCATTTGTAAGGTCGGTCCATCGTGGTGTTTTCCAGCAAGACAACGCACGCCCACACACGGCACGTGCAACGCAACATGCACTTCAGGGTGTGAGACAACTTCCATGGCCTGCACGTTCACCGGATTTGTCCCCCAATGAGCACGTGTGCGATTTTATGGGACAACGACTTATCCGGTCTAAACGGCCAGCCACGACCATCCCCGATTTACGCGTCCAGGTTGAAGATGCTTGGAACTCAATACCCCAAGCTTACATCCAACATCTGTACGACATAATCCGTGCCAGAATCGCACAGTGTGACGCAGTTCATGGCGGTTCAACCTCGTACTAACCATGTTACATGGAAATGTTATTTTTCAGTTTACCAGCAAATACAGCTGTATTTTGTCATAATGTTTTGATCACGTTATCCTCTGTTTTTTGTTATTATGCTGTATAAATTTCGTTGGTATCAGACGTCTCCTTCTTGGTGTTCTTTTTTCACTTTCCGCCAGTGTAGTTTGCAGCTTTGGTATTTCCAAGGAAATTTTGCCCAACATCCTTGAATGCCAGTCATGCTTCCTTTTCTAGTTTCTGAAGAACACTTTCAAAACAATCCATTTACCTGAGCTTCCGAATATCAGGACCAATGATTTATATTCCTTTTTTTACTTTAGCATCCGATATAGAATGGAAGAAATCTCGGATAAACCTAAATGCCTCACTGCCCCGGTCCAAAGCTTTAACAAAAACTTTTATCCATCCGAGTTTGATCTGCAGTGGTGGGAGAAGTATGCCCGCTGCTGGTACAAGAGGTTCGTATACTGCAAATTTACAATTACAATTATGTTTTTGCACACATTTAAAAATTACAGTCATATGAAAATGCAATACACCAGGAGGAATCTGAACATATTGATTGTAAGGCGATTCCCCCTATCAGATGTAAGAAAAGGAATAAAATATATAAAATATATAAAGGCAGGTAAGATGGTTATAACAACCACAGCTGTTATAACCATCTTACCTGATAGCAGCATAACTTGGAACTACAATTTAATGATAGGATTGAGATTCATTATGGAGATCAGGATGATTCACAATGTAATTTCGCAGAGACAAGGAAAACGTTTTGATATTTTCCAGAGATCTGATGCTCTCTGGGAGATTATTCCATAGGATAATGGCTTTATACAATATTTTATTTAAACCATAATCAAGTATAACAAACGGTAGACATAAATTCTTGTTAGCAACAGATCTGGCGAAGACAGCATAATCCAGATATTAGATGTCAGAATGAAAAATAGGCAGTTTAAGATGCATTATTTCAAAAAATATGATCCCTAGTTTCAAAGTAAAAATTTCATGAATTTTTAGAACATTTAGTTTTATAAATAATGGTTTTGAATTAGACATGTAATATGTGTTCAGCATATAGCGAACAGATTTGTTCTGTAATTTGAGCAAGCATAACTTATTGTTTGCCCTTAAGGAGTGGAATGTATTACATTCTTAGCACTGGGCTTCAGAGACTGCCGTTAAGGCAACTTTCTTACATGGTAGTGTTTCTGTTTAGCGCGACTGTTCCATTCGCAAAGGAAACATGAATATTTAGTATATCCCAGTTGCATTCCTAATAAAAGAGAAATGACTTTCAAGTCACCACAAATTTTCCAATGAAAATCATTGTACTTCCGCACGTGTAATGGCTCTTTTAAGGTATCATAGGTTTCTTTCCCCCGTGAAGCATATCCAACAGGAATGGAGTTATATTTGTTGCCAATGTGTAACAGTACTGCTCTTAAACTCACTTTCGAAGAATCAATAAACAGTTGCCATTCCTCTGACTTGTGATACAGATCTAAAGATGACATCAGGATGGGAATGTCGTTACAAAAGCATATCTCGCCATCTTTTTATAAAAACGAATAAAGTCTTTGTGTCGGTCACGATACATGGAAATACGTACATCATTATCCAACACATTCCATTTCTAAAGCCTTGATCCGAGCAATTCAGCTTTATTTTTGCTTAATCCCAGATCACGAACGATGTCATTGAGCTCTGCTTGGGTAATCATATGAGGCGTTGAATGTTTCTCTGATGGAATATAATCCTTGTCTTTTCCACTTTCGTGACTAGTTGATGAAATGCATTCCTCTTCATCTAAAGGACAGTTTACAGGTGGATGTGGTGCAGGATGCACATCACTGCGAGGTACTGGCCAACATGTGCAGCATTCCAGCATCGATTCCGCAATTGATGCTGGGATGCTACACATGCTTTTGCTTCTTAAAACTAATTCCTTTTACTTCTGGAGTCATACAAAAGTAACAATCTGTTACATGATATCTAGTTTCTCTCCAGATCAACGGTATAGCGAAAGGCATCGATGTTTTCTTTCCTCTAATCCACTCTCGAAGGCAAATCGAACAGCGTTATCAACAGAAGTGCGGCGCCCATGGCTTATCCTGCTTGCCAATCTGACATCAAAAATAATGTTCATAGGCTGGTCTAATTAAAGAGATTATACGTCTTTTACTATTAACACTCAAAATTTCGCCACATATATAACAAAAACTATTACTAAAATTCACGCATTTACGAGACATTGTGATTGCTATATGTCTGTGTTCGTGAACTCATTACGTGCTACACTGATCACTGTTATATCTAAATGAACGAAGCTTTTCAGTACTGCGTCAGACTTTCTGACGTAATCTGCCTTACTGGCACCTATATCTCTTGCATCATCCACTTTCGGTGCCGTTGTCTGCATTCAAAAAACACTTTAGAATGCAATAAAATAAGGTCACAGCGATAAATTCAAACATGAATATCTCCGAAATGATAACCAACTTTACTTTTTTTATGATTACTTTCGATATCCCGGAGGGTATGGTTATTGAAATTAGCTACAATTTCACTGGGAATTTTTTTCTTGATGAGTGTTCTCGATGGAGCTCTATTATGTTTACGGATGAGTCCAGATTTTCTCTCCAGAGTGATTTCAAGCGAATTATCTGGAGATAACCAGGGACACGTCACCATCCTTTAAACGACTAAGAAAGGGAAACGTACAATAGTAGTAGTATCATGGTGAGGGAAGGCATATATTAGGGCGATCGTGCAGTTCTGTACTTGCTTCAAATCGGCTCTATGAATGCTCAGATTAATAGGTACGAAATTCTAGAACCCTTTGTTAGGCCTTATGCAAGAGGAATTTACCACAATTTTATCCACAATGTTATAATGCACGTCCTCACCAAGCCAGAATTGTTGACCTATATCTTGAGGAGAACATCACCAACTATATGAAATGGGCAGCTCTTTTCCATGACTTGAACCCTGTTGAAAAAGCTTCGGACGCTTTAGGCAGGCGTGAAAGAACTCTTAACCCCCTCCCAAAACCTGCAAGAGCTTTGAAACGACTTGGTGGAGCAACAGTCGTTATGCGAAGACGACGTCCGCTGTTATTATGAGCATGAAACTTTGCTGTTAAGCTTGTATTGCTGTGAGGAGTGACCATACCTCATATTGACTCACTTTGGCAATCTCGTTTTAAAAATGCCTTATGATAGCTGAGCTATCTTACTATTTGCTTTTTAGTTAACTATCAGTTTTCTTATTTTGTACACATAATGTGAAAGAGCTCCTTAATTTATAAGTTCTCTTCTACATATTGTGTGGAAAATATCGATGCACACACAACAGGATTCTTCTCAATTCTAAAGCTTGCTTGGTAAAATATTCCAAGTTCCCGTTTACTGTGACCCTGTTGGAAAAAACCGTACACGTTTCTTTAGCCGTCAAGGGGGGCTTAGGAGTCTGACACCTTGGTTACTGATTATTTGCCCGAGACGGATCTGGGTTAAAACCCAGAGGAGACATAGGTGTTGTGTTTGTCTGATGGTGCTGGTCCTGTCTCTTCCGTGGAATCAGTGGCCTTAAATATGGGACTGGAGACTGCTTATAGCCCTCGTGGTGGCGGTCTGGTTCACTTCGTCGACAATCACTTCGTCGACAACTCATTTCGTTGACACTATACAATATATGCTTTCGTAAAATCTACAGTTTTCAATTTAGAACCACCAAATTTGGTATACTACCTGATTGTACTCTTACACCAACTTAGACCACAGACGGAAGAGGTCAGGGCCCGGGGTGACGGGGGCCCCATACAACATTTTCATAAAATCTACAGTTTTCAGTTTAGAACCACCACATTTGGTATACTATCTCATTGTACTCTTTCACCAACTTAGACTACAGACGGAAGAGGTCGGGGCCCGGGGTGAAGGGGGCCCTACAACATTTTCGTAAAATCTACAGTTTTTAATTTAGAACCACCAAATTTAGTATATTATCTCATTGTACTCTTACATCAACTTAGTCCATAGACGGAAGTGGTCGGGGCCCGCGGTCAAGGGGGCCCCATACAACATTTTCGTAAAATCTACAGTTTTCAATTTAGAACCACCATATTTGGTATACTATCTCATTATACTTAGACCGTACACGGTTTTTTGGAAGGGGTCGGAGCCCGTGGTAAAGGGAGCCTCATACAAAATTTTCTCAAAAATTTATATTTTTTACTTAAGAACTGCACTCCAATACCCTATCTGCGAGCTAAGTTAGAGTACCATTAGATAATATACCAAATTTAGTGGTTCTGAATTGAAAACTGTCGATTTTACGAAAGTTTTGTGAGGGGACCCCTTGACCCTGGGCCCCGACCACTCCCGTCCGGTCGGGTTCCAAGGACGTCGCCAAGGGTGTGCCAGGTTGGGCTCTAGGCTACCCTGAAAATTGCCTTGGCCATCCTCTGCCCACCCAGTTCAAAATGTGCCATATCTTAAATGTTTTTTAACTTTAAAATAATCTGGAATTTGCGAAGGAATAATGACTCCCGTGTTTTTCGTCGTGTAGCGCTACGTATTTCGCTCTAGAAAGTGCGTTTTTCTTTTTCCGTAGAAAGGTTATCATCATAGCATCAGCAGGAAACAAACAAAACAAGTTCTTTAAATATATATATCACTTCGCTGCTTTCACAAAATCTACTAAATAAGCAAGCACAATAGACGTGCTATTGCTCAAGCAATGTCTTCCGTGTGTGAAGGAAAAAGTTAAAATAAATTTGCCTACCCTAAGAAGATGAAACATTTTCCTTTGAGGTTCGTAAACGAATAATTTTAGAGTAAATAGAGGTGATCAAAGGGGTATTCAAATGGCTTTTAGAATTTATTAGTGCAATAATATTTAATGACACTTTCATGAGTGCCTAGTTATAGAGAAGAGATGGAGAGGTACGTTAAGAAAGAGAAAACTAGTACCTTGAGAGAGAGAGAGAGCAAGCGAGAGAGAGAGAGAGAGAGAGAGAGAGAGAGAGAGAGAGAGAGAGAGAATGAACAAAACATTCAAGCCTCACCTAAGAATCGAACTCATTCAGAGCAGTACGAAAAATCAGAAAGACTAGATTTAGAATTCTGGAGAACCAGCTTGCTGGGAAATTAGTAAGCGTGATGGAAAAAATGCAGTAATTGAGTTCGAAAAGGAAAGTTACCGGCGTGGCAGCAAGGAGATGTATGACGGAATTTGTCAATGACATAGGCAAAATGCCATAAGTGCCATAAATTGAGATGTCCTGCTGCAGTATCGGATTCCACTGTACACCAGTACACCAGGGTATTGTATGTGATGAGTGGTGTGAGGTAAAACGTAGCTCTAACGCTCCACCGCAATTCTATTGATTGTGCAGTAACTGATGTACACTGCGGGCCACCCAAAATGCAACACCAAGTAGGAAGCATCCGATTGGCCTGAAATTCGCAGCATGCGTCACACGCGAGAGGGCATGCAAACGATTAGCATTGCAGGGCATATGCAAATCATGTGCTCCCGGCACGCCACCGAGAACTACTATAAGAAGGGTGCACAGAAGGCGGGGTGTAAGTAGTGGAAGTGTGTTGTGCTGCCGGACCTGTGCGTGGGAAGCTTCATGATGCCTCGTCGCAGAATACGGCAGTTATTCCAGCACGTTTCGGAGTTCGACGGTGGACGAATAGTGGCTTATCGCGACAGCGGTTTATCGTACTGAGACATCGGCGCCCGTGTGGGACGAAATCCAGCCACAGTTAGGCGAGTATGATTCGGTGGGTGCAGGAGGGACGGACGGACGGACCGACGTGAGCGATTGCCGCAGTCGCGGCACACCACCGAACGAGAGGACCGGTATGTTGTGCGGCGGGAATTGACGACTCGCACCGCCACATCACAAACGTTAGCGCAGGAGTAAGGGTGTGTTGCGCAACGACCTGTGTCAGCAGGTACCATTAGACGTCGTCTGCAGGAGAAGGAACTTGTCGCACGGCGCCCACTGCTCCGATTACCATTGACGTTACACCACCGGTGAGTGTGGAGGCGGTGGGCCGTTGCACGCCGCACCTGGACTACGGAATGGCACGACATTGTCATCTCTGACGAATCCCGCTTCTGCCTGCAACACCACTATGGTCGGATACGCGCGTGGCGGCATCGCGGCGAGAGACCGTATGACATCTTCATTA
Organism: Macrothele yani; assembly: GCA_039090855.1. Lineage (NCBI taxonomy): Eukaryota > Metazoa > Arthropoda > Arachnida > Araneae > Macrothelidae > Macrothele > Macrothele yani. The sequence goes on along the minus strand of CM077008.1, from coordinate 58,113,652 downwards.
CTATCCATACCGGTCCGTCGCTTGGCGTTATGGTTTGGGGCGCAATTGGATATGACACCCGTACCCCTCTGGTACTCATCGCCGGTACACTCAACAGCCACCGCTACATCTTCGACGTTTTGGAGCCTGTAGTCCTCCCTTACCAGCAGGACCTGCCAGCGGCCACGTTTCAACAGGACAATGAGCGCCCGCACGTGGCACGCATCGCGCAACAATTCTTCACGGCTCACCAGGTGTCGCTGCTGCAGTGGCCCGCCTGTTCTCCCGATATGTCGCCCGTCGAACACGTCTGGTCGCTGATCGGCAACCGAGTAGCCCGGCAGGCACAACCCGCGGCTACGCCTGATGAACTGTGGCAACGTGTGGAAGCAGCCTGAACCGACATACCCCAAGCCCACATCCAAAGCCTCTTTCATTCGATGCCGCGGCGTGTAGCGGCCGTTATTGCCAGCCATGGGGGCCACACCAACTATTGATGTCTGCGTGTTCCACAAGTCGCACGGGCCTGTAAGCTTAATCGTTTCATCTTTGTAACTGTTGTTATGGGGTCTGGTACGATTCGTCTAACGACGTTTGGTCCAACGACGATTGGTCCAACGACGATTGGTCCAACGACGTTTGGTCCAACGTCGATTCGTCCAATGCCGATTCGTCCAATGGACAATTGGTCCAAAGGTACGATTCGTCCAATGGTACTATTGGTCCAATACCAATTCGTCCAGTGGGCCAATTGGTCCAAAGCCGATTCGTCCAATGGGACGATTGGTCCAATACCAATTCGTCCAGTGGGCCAATTGGTCCAAAGCCGATTCGTCCAATGGGACGATTGGTCCAATTCAGTCCGATCTGTCCGAGGTGCTACTGGTGCTATAAAATTCTCACCTGTTCTGATTCTACCTCCGGTGTTATACGAAATTGTCGGTAGTCCAAAGAATGTAAAATATTGTGGTTACAGCTTTATTATTTTTTTCGAATCGCGTTTGCTTGTTATACTGTCCTTGTTGCCGTATGAAGTTACTTATGTATGAGCCGTTCAATCAGCTTCAATGTTTCTCTTTTGCATTAAATAATATAAAATACTACTTTTCCGTTTCTATTGTAGCAAGCAGTGGGGCTCCGCCAACTGGCCAATGGAGACAACTGGTCGGGTTCGGACCGAGGCCTTTTCAACATTTTTTATTTCACCGATGTCATATTCATAACGTTTACATACAAAATAAAGTTAATAATATTGCGCTTTTACTTAAGTATGAAGTATTAATTCATAAGGCCTAGGCCTAAGCCTTTTTAACAGTTTTTATTCTACCGATGTCATATTTGTAACGCTTAACTATCAAATCAAGTGAATAATATTGCACTTTTACTTAAGCACGAAATATTAATTCATAAGGCCTAGGACTAGGCCTTTTAAACAGTTTTTATTCTACCGCTGTCAGATTCATAATGTTTACATATCAAATCAAGTTGATAATATTGCACTTTTACTTAAGCACGAAATATTAATTCATCGGACCTAGGCCTTTTTAACACTTTTTATTCTACCGATGTCATATTCCTAACGTTTAACTATCAAATCAATTTAATAATATTGCGCTTTTACTTGAGCACGAAATATTAATTCACAGGCCCTAGGCCTAAGCCTTTTTGATAGTTTTTACGTTTACCTATCAAGCGAACTTACTAATGTTGTGCTAGTATTTTTAACTGTACTTAATATGTAAACGTTAGAATATGACATCAGTAGAATAAAAAGTGTTAAAAAGCCTAGGCCTAGGTTATATGAATTAATATTTACTGCCTAAGTAAAAGAGCAATGCTATTAACTTGATTTGATGTGTAAAGTTTTGAATATGCCATTGGTAGAGCAAAAACTATTAAAAAGGCCTAGGCCTTATGAATTAACATTTCGTGATTAAGTAAAAGCGCAATATTATTAACTTGATTTGATGTGTAAACGTTATGAATGTGACATCGGTAGAATAAAAACGTTTAAAAAGGCCCGCGGCCTAAGTGCCTTGTAAAGAGCTAAGAAACGATCCTTTTATTAGGTTTTATAAAATGTTTACAAATATCAAATATCTAGGTTGTAACTTAAAATCTAAAAAGGCCTGGGGTTCTAAGCTTTGCAAACAGCTGAGAAATGCTGCATTGAGTGTGTTTTACTAGGTTTATGTAAAATGTTTACAATTACCAAATGTACGGAAATTATCTCTGGAAAATAAAAAAGTTTACCGATGGTAGGATGATACCATTGGACGAATCGGCGCTGGACCAATCGTACCTGTGGACGAATGGGAATTGGACCAGTCGTACCATTGGACGAATCGGCATTGGACGAATAGTCCATTGGACCAAACGGCATTGGACCAAACGGCATTGGACCAATTGTCCGTTTGGACGAATCGGCATTGGACCAATCGTCGTTGGACGAATCGGCATTGGCCCAATCATCGTTGGATGAATCGTCCGGGACCGGTTGTTATGTGTCCAGTAAATCTGGCTTTGCTATCTCGTGTCCTTTTTGGTGTTGCATTTTGGGTGGCCAGCAGTGTAAATAAAGAGTGTGAGGAAGCGGAAGTGACGCCATTTCAAAAGAAAAATATCTGCTCCATTCGGCGCTTATTGTTTTATCCTTTTTAGTCTCCCTCATCCTGTTTGGTTGACTATATGTGTGCTCCCCGTGAACCGAGTTCGTATATTGCGTTGTTTATAAACTTCTGTAACGGAAACATTATGTTTCCACTAATGTTCAACATCATGAAGAAATCTATGCATCATGTATTACCTAAAATTTCCATCCAGGTTCTACGCTGATGAACACACCGTTTTTGTCCAAATTTTAAATTGTTACATATGATTTGATATAAGAAGCATACTTATATTCCATAGTTGATTCTGCACGTTTTTGGTGTGAGTATTCTGGTATTCTTATTTGATCCCTAATTTCAGACATGTTCACAAAAAGCTAAGTATATTATGGTTTATTCCTTACTAATGTCATATACGTTTATTATTAGATTAGGCTTCACACTATAGTACGATTTTATTTACTGCATATTACTTTCCTTTATGTACAAAGTCATTTCTTTTAATAGTCCATTCTATACACTAAACATAGTCCTTTTTAAAAACACAGTTCTGTGAAACACAATTTTTATAACCTAAAAAATATTGATTGACAAAGAAAAAAGAGTTTAAATCCTACAAATGAATGAATATTTATAACAAAACATAATAAAGAAATTAGATGGCGCCACAATATGGAATACTACTAACAGAAAAGATGCGTAAACGCCCTTGCTCCTCATCGCACTTGGTAAGACCCCAAGCATGGACTCATAACTAGCAAGCGTTAGGGCTAGATAGCATTGGAGTTTCTTCTGAGGATTACCATGGAATATGGTTAAAAAAGCTTAAAGTACAAAAACTGGTGGACTCATGAATAACGTATCAGCATGTCCCTATGCTATGGCAAAGTGAATGTCACCATGCTATGGTAAAGTGAATGTCTCCATGCTATGGTAAAGTGAATGTCACTATGCTATGGTAAAGTGAATTATCATTGTTCTGGCTTCAAAAACGAATTTTTATGCAGTGGTGTGACCACTCAGATTAATAAGGTGAAGTGAACGTAACCTGTGTAAGAAGGATTTTAAATGAACATAGACTTTTAAAATAGACTGTGTTTAAAATTGTAAGTGGACTTTTAAGGAACTGACTTCCTACAAGGGGAAGAATAATAATGCAGTAAATATAATTGTACCATAGTGTGGGAAGTATAAAATTGGAGGACCTACAGATATTATTTCTACATATTATCATCTCAAGGTAAAAAGAATTATATTCGAGTACACGAAACTATATATAAGTTATAAATATTGTGTTTCACAGAACTGTGTTTTTAAAAAGGACTATGTTTAGTGTATAGAATGGACTATTAAAAGAAATGACTTTGTACATAAAGAAAAGTAATAATACAGTAAATAAGATCGTACTATAGTGAGAAACCTAATCCAATTATAACTGCATATTAAATAAATAAGGAATATACCATGCTATACTTATAGTTTTTTGTGAACATGTCTGAAATTAGGGATCAAATGAGAATACCTGAAATTAGGGATCACATGAGAATACCTGAAATTAGGGATCAAATGAGAATACCACTCATACCAAAACTGTGCAGAGAGTAAACTATGGAATATAGGTATGCTTCTTATATCAAACCATATATGACAATTTAAAATCATGAATAACATGGGGATTTTCATGTACGACCGTCATGTGTTTATGTGAGTGAAAATGTTCTTCACATCTATTCTCTTTGGATTATTCATTAAATAGTTTGCGGCAGCCCTGGGTACATTTCCTATTTTATTTTTTAATTTCACTAGACTGTAGTAATCGTTTCTCATCTTTCTTACCGAGAGTATGACGGCTGACTGAACACGCCTCGGCATGTCGTATTTAACGATGACGCCATAAGAATGTGCTGCGTCTATCATACAGAAGCAAAGCTTGGACTTGTCCGTGAATAGCAGGGTCCTGTATTCCACAGTCCAGGGTTGCCTCTCTCTGAACCATTCTCGAAGACAAGCAATGTGATGTTTGGTAGCAACGGGAGGTTCAAGGATTGGCATTTCGCCTATAGTCCTAAGTCGTGCAAACGTCGTCATACTGTTTGAATTGGCATTTCTATATTGGTAGCAGCTTGTATATGAAGCTAAACCGCAGTGCATTTGCTGTGGTGAACGGGATGCGAACACTCCCACTACCTAATCGATGATCTCCAAGTGCTGTGATCTGTCATCCTGATTTACTTCCTTCCCCTAGTTCTCTGCGATATAAAGTGACACACAACGTTGCACTGTGCTCATAATGCACTCCAACCATTTGCTTGTGTGACGTGTCCCAGCTCTCTCACATCAACGATCCTCTGAAACTCTATATCAGGCGATTTAAAAATAAGTGTGCAGTTCCTTTATCCACCCATATTTGGAAAGTTTTAGATGAAAATAAGCAATCCCGCACTATTAAAAATCTGTGTTATGTTGCATCTAAAATTGGTGAAGTTGGTTTAGTACCACGTTTCGGTGCAATATGCCACACCAAGGTTGTACATTAATCACACAAATTAGTTAAAGACACAAAAACATGATGCAATTATGCACCATATTATGATATCCAGCCTGGCTGATTCAACTTCGCACCAACTAAAACATGCTGCAGTATGTTTCTACCACAAAAAGTGGTACAATGTGTATATCTGATGTAGCACCACATTCCGCAACATGCCTCATAATTTTTAACAGCGTGAACGTCTACCTTTCTAAAAGGATGTATCATTATTTTTGATTGGAGTTTTTTTTAAATGATGTATTGAACCTGGAGGTACAGGGACATGACAAACAGGCAGGCATAAACATGATACACATATTTCACATCAACAAGTACAAATCATACATGGTTTTTACAGCATGCCAAATAATCAATTTGCACAGATATAGCAAGTGTTGATCATGTAACGTGTTGGACAAGTAACACATTGAGAGCCAGTGCCGAAAGACAAACACTAACATCCATGCCTCACTAGGATTCGAACCCAGACGCTTCTAGGACGAATGGTCAGAAGCCAGCACTTAGACCACAGCGTCTCATTCGTAAGCTGTATTTGAGTTATAACTGCGAAACTGTGATCATTATCATTTCGTAGGTAGCATATTGCTTTATTCGATTTGTACAACTCTAGGTTAAATACTTCTCGATTTTGGGGACTTTCACGCTTTTTCGTATTTAAAACAATTAAGATGATTGAAATTTCGACGTAAACCGAAGCAAATGCTTACCCTATGACAGGAGTTCACACTGCGCTACTAATCCGTGAATAGTTAATCAGTGCATCATATCTGAAATAAGCTCGGAGAAGTAAACCTGCCGAAAGAAAGATTCTTCAAAAAGACGTTAATCCTTTTTTGACTTAATGGAAGCAGTGATTAGATCTTCTTAATTGCGAATAAAAACTATAAAACTCAACTCAAAATTAAAATGAATTCCCTAGAATTTGCCTGTTTGCGGAAACGAAGTATTAGAGACTTCAGTACAGAGAAAGAAAGGAAAATAAGTAAAATTTCACTCGTACGTATTCGATCGACGTGAGTGAATAAACACTGAAGGGTGTTAACGCCGAAGTAATAATTTCAAAATTGGTGACAATTGCTGTGGTATAGATATACAAAAGAAATCATAGAGCACGATTCTTGCATGTTTGCCATTTCTTACGAGAGATGAATTCGTGATGGAGCGTGTCGTTCTGCTAACACATTGTTGAAAACTACCTCAGATGCCTGAAAACCGGCTTTCGACACATTTTATAAATGACTAATTCTCTAAGCTATGTTATTCGTTCGATTGCAAAGCATAACTGTTTTTGAGGAAATTGCCTTGTTTTGAAGTTCAAGCTCATCCCATAAATATGGAAATACAATAAAATAAGTTTTGTAAGTAAAAAGCTGTCTTATACACCAATGAGTCAAAACATTATGACCACCTGCCTAATACTGTATGATGGTGGTGCTCCACGTGCCCCCAAAACAGACCCTTACCCGGCGAGGGACTAACGGTACAAGATTTTCAAAGGTGTCTTGTGGTATCTGGTACCAAAACCCTACCAGCAGATCCTTTAGCACTTGTAAGTACGTGGTTGAGCCACCGCAGATCAGATTTGCTGCTCCAACACAAACCACTGATATTCGATTGGATTGATGCCTGGGGAATTTCGAGGCAAGGGCATTACTTAAAAGTCTTTCTCATGTTTCGCGAACCATTCTCCAACAATCCAGGCAGTGTGGCATCACAAACTATCCTGCTGAAACAAAATAGTACTAGAGGGGAATACCGTTGCCATGAAAGGATGTGCATAGTCTGGAATGATTTTAGGTAGGTGGTAGACGTCATAGATTCCCTCACATGAATGATTAGACTCTGGGTTTTAAAATAGAACACTGTTCAAAGCATTGCACTTCCCCAAAATGGTTTGTCTTGGTCCCGCGGTACTTCTTGGTACCTACACTTAAACAAATGAAAAGAACGAACACGTACCAGTTGTTCACATGGGCAACATGGGGCGAGATTCATCGGATCAAAAAAACCTCCTTCCAAGTATTCAAGGTCAGGTTTTGATATTCGCGTGTCCATTGTAGATGCTTTCGATGGAAAACGTAATTTAGAATGGACACACGGAAGGGCCTGCGCTACCTAGCCCCATTTTCAGCAGGGTTCGATGTACTGTGTGTTATGACACATTACTCTCGTCACCAGCATTCAAATTACCAGCGAGATGCGCCACAGTATCCCTTTTGTTGGCTCGTACCATACGGGATAGCCTTCGTTCACCTCTAGCATGAATACTGTGTGTTGTGACACATTACTTTCGTCACCAGCATTCAAATTACCGGAGAGTTACGCCACTGTATCCTAACTTTTGGCTTGTACCATGCGGTGTAGCCTTCGCTCACTTCTAGCATCGATGAGTGGTGGTCGGCCTACACCTTGCGGGCGGTTCTTGGCTTTTCCGTTTTCGAATAACTTTTTCAAAGTACTAAACACAGCTGATTCTGAGCCTTGCCGTTCCGGAAGTGTTCTGACCCAGTTGTCTGGCCATTGCAATTTGGTCTTTTTTAAAACTCGCTGGAGTCCGTTGCCTTTCCCGTCTGAAGAACAAGAACAACACTGATTAACAGAGTTTAGTACGGGTGTTACTTGTACCGATTCATGACCTTCACACGTGTCGTCGTTTACTTGCAGCTGCTTCGATTTTCACAAAGACGCTCTTCGGTGTGTTTAAAAAAACAAGAAGCAAGCAAAATAAATTATCTTCCCTGGTAAAATTAGGAAGTCCTTGTTTTTACCATGTACATTGAAGAGCAATTGAATTAGAGATACCTGTCTAGTAACGTGTAACACCACCTTTCTTCCTGATGACGGCGGCGATTCGTCTCGGCATGGACTCGACAGGACACCGGAAGCGTTGGGAAACCATACGGATCCACGACCCCTGAACAAGCTCCCACAGTTCACGAAGATTTGATGGAGGTGGGTCAGAGCCTCGAACTCTCTCTCTCTCGATGGCATCCCAGATGTGCTCGATGGGATTGAGGTCAGGTGACTTACCTGGCCAAGGAAGCGAGGTCACGTCGTTGGAGTGTTCACCCAACCATTCGGATACAATTCGGGAATGATGGCACGGTGCATTATCTTGTTGCAAGATGAGGTCTCCAGTGGGATGTTGAAGACGCACAAACGGGAGCAAATGATCGTCCAGGATATCCCGGTAACGTTGACCTGTGAAGGACGATGTCACACGTACCAGGCGTCCCATTTCAGTCCACGTAAACAGTCTCCAGACGAGAATGCCACCCCCACCAGCTTGAAGAGTACCCTGCTGGCAAGAAGGATCCATCGCTTCATGTGGTTTGCGCCGTACTCGTATCCTGCCATCCGCATGTACCAACGTGAATCTCGACTCATCAGTCCAGGCAACATTTTCCCACATGTCTAGGGTCCAGTGGCGATGTTTCCGCGCCCATCCTAATCTTTGCACCCTGTGATGTGCGGTCAGCAGCGGTACCCTCGTGGGACGATGGCTTCTGTACTCCATAGCGAGGAGATGGTTCTGGGTGGTGTGGCTGCTTACACGTTTTTGTGCACCAGCGTTAAATTGCCGAGTGATTTATTGCACTGTGGCCCGTCTATTCTCTGTTACAATGCGAGCAAGCCGACGATGACACCGCTCATCCACACGCTGTTGTCCACGGCAGTTGGTCCTTGCAGGGATGGTTTTACCGGATTCGATGTACTCACAGTGAACCCATGACACAGTGGCTCGTGAAAATCCCAGTGCCTGCACGACTTCCGAGATGAAGGGATCCATTCGTCGGGCCCCGACAATTTGCCCACGATTAAATGCGCTTAGATCCTTCTTCTTACCCATACTGCGTCCGACTCTTAGTGATTCCCGTCGCATCACTCTTTATATTGTCGGATCGCTGCATACGTCATGTAGTTTCCGTTTACAGGACCGCCCACAGCGCCACATTTCGCCTAACGCCAGCTGTCTCTAATTCAATTGCTCTTCAGTGTATTTCGACACATTCTTTTTGCGTTTCTTAAATGGTATGTACCGTTTTCATACGTTCATAGAAATTTAAAGACCCTGTATGCAACGATGGTTAAGAGGAACCTCTCTTGTCTAACTTCAGAGTATTTCAGCGAAAGGCGAATTATGGGACCAGTACATATCCATGTCTGACCTGAAACCTGAAAACAGGTCCTAGAAACAAGGGTGATAACCAGCCAATGATTGCGCGACGGTCTTAAGTTTTTCGATATGAAGTCAAACGGCTTCTTTTCTAGATAAGCAAACTGTTTCAATGCTTATCCTTCCAAGTGGGACAATTGGTTCGATACCATCTGTCCAGCGCTGCATTTTCTCCAATATTTATCATTTCAGAGGTATAATTGGTCTAATGGTCATTTCATCTACAGATCTCCAGGAGTGCTAGGAATTAGGAGATTGCTGCAGTCCTGTTCGTGGCTAAGTTGAAACTGCTTAACTTAGGAAATAAACGTAGTATTCCCGGTGGCCGAATGGTACGAAGTGAATCATTCGTCTGAGATGGGTACGGATTCGATTCCCTGATGAGGCATGGATTGTGTGTTTGTCTTACGGCACTTCCTCTCTTCCCTCCCTGTAACCAGTGAACCAAAATTAGAGACGAGCGACTGCTCATAGCCTCATAGCCCATGGTGGTCGTTAAACCACACACACACACACACACACACACACACAAAAGGAACGAAAATAACATCATAATTTATTCTCCTCTTCACATTGCTGCTCGAAACTATTTTTATCTCAGCAATTCACGTGTTCGGTCGTTCTCGAGTGAATAGGGTTGGGTATGATTGGCAGATACGTCTGATGGGTGTCAGTACCACAACACATGTGCTCGACAGTTATCAAGTGACAGAACAACTGATGAGACACCGCCGGTATCTATCATTGGCGCCTGTACGAAGTTAGCATGGAAGGAAAGCCCTCCCCTTTTCTGCCCCCTACCTCACTTGAAGACACATGCATACCAGATTGTAGTGGTTCAAAAAAAAAAACAAACAAAAAAAAAACAACCTGAGTGGCTTAACGAATGGAGAAATATCATCTTCACCGATGAGACACGCATATGCCTGGGAGACAACGAAGGGCGCATTAGAATTAGGCAACATACCTATAAAGGCCCTCCACGCCGTGAATAGGTTGGAGTCCTCTTGTGGAACTCCGTCTCTTACGACAGTCTTTCATTTATCATGGTCATAAATGTATTGTACTATCCAGCAGAATGTCGGCACCATTCTTTGCGCTGTGGTTTTTCCTCTTGCTTAGAGCGTGATAAACACCACATTCCACCATGATAATGTTAGACCACATACCCGCGGATGCTGCTCAACAACATCTGTAAGCCGTTTGCATGCTTCCTTGACCAGCAAAGTTGCCGAATCTGTCACCGATTTAGCAAACCTGGGACGTCATAAATTTACGCCTAAGAACAGAACTTTCTCCAGCGCATAATGTGAGGGATCTTCATATGAATGTGCAGAAAATATAGAGGATCGTAAACAAGGACATTATTAGGAACTTTTCAGACTCACTTTCTAAGCGTATTAGTGCTTGCATTACATCGGAAACAAGCCACGCTTCGTACCAATATTACTGGCATTGTACCAAAATTACTGGCACATTACTGGCTTCTGTAACGCGCGCTTCTGCATTTTAGCACGTAGAATTCATGTTGCTCACGCTTCTTGAATTTTTTATTTTGTGTATGATGGCTGGATGAATTTAAAAAACTCTGTCCTGATATATTAAAGTCAACAAATAATTTCGATTTTATATCAAATATAAACGGTTGTTTCTTTTGCGATCGTACGGTTAAGATACGCTTTTCTTGAAGTACTTTGCTTTGTTCAAACAAATGAGATTTTTATCTTTGAAATACATTTTTCCAGATATCGTAGATTTTTTTACGTGCTATAGCTACAGATGAATTTATATGACAGTTTCACTGCTTACTCAACGGATCTATGACTTCGTGATTTGTTGAACTGCTTTCCTTTGGTTTTATTACAGAGAAAGAAAAATATATTTGCTGTTTACATCTGTATTTATGAATCTCTTGACTTTGTTTACCATTTTTATAATCCCAAAAGCTTTAAAAAAATATAAATCACTGTCTGCTCATATATTTCTCTCATATACGAACTCTGTTGTGTTACATCGTTTTGGTATGAGCAGAATAAAACTGTGTGAAAAGCTTTCTGGAAATTATTTCCTCCCAAATATTTTTCGGTTGTAAGAAATGCTTCTAATCTTCTGAAGTTGTGGAAGAGACCGGAGAGAACTTGCTTCTAATTCCCAAGTGGAACTTTTATGCTCGTGTCTTCAGTACTCAAAATCCGTGTTTTAGAATCAGTTCAAATATTATTCGTCGTCATTTCTACTGAAATTTACGAACATTGTGTGCTTGTCTTTGTAACGGAGAAATGCGGTTTAACAGTTTTCTTGATTTTACGAATTTACGTTTATTTTATCAATAACTGAGCTATATAATTTTTTGCAGAAGGATGAAAATTAAAATAAAAGATATTCAACTTTCGCTAAAAATAATAGTTAACTATTTAAGAAAGCGTTATTGGTGCTCATAGTGAAAAGGATGGTGAGAGAGAGGGTAGAGTGAAAAATTACTCCTTATGCCCCATGTTAGCGTTCTATAATTTTTTCCCGCAAAATGGAAAATTGTTTTGGTATGATTTAAATTCTGTTATTATTAATGACTACCACTCATGCTTCTGTAAACTTTTTATACCTTAGATAAGCGCGTGTAAAATTTAAGACTGACATCGAGAAAAGTAACTGATGTTTGCATCTTCTTTAAATAGCAGATATCAAGCGAGGGCAACATAGAAGAAGAGATTAATAGACGTATGAAACTTGGATGGAGTGTATTTGGAAGAAACAGTAGCATTTTCAAAAACTAACATGTTTTAAAAGACATTTTTTTTAAACAAAATGCATCCTTCAAGTTCTTATTCATGAATCCGAGATGTGGGTCTTACCAAAAAATACTTGCAGAAGTTGGGGACAACTGAAAAGAAGTCTAGAGAGACGATGTATGCCCAAGAAAGGTAGGAAGAGAAACTCATGGAAAAGAAAACTGAGAAGAGTGGATGCATCGTGATCAAAGTAAAGACCATCAAGTGTACTGGGCTGGGCATATTGATAGAAGAACTAACCACCGTTGGGCAACTGAAATATTCGACTTGATACTTTGGGACAGGAAAAGACCCAAAGGAATCCCACGTGGGAGATGGCTGGATGAAATTCGAAAGTACTTCTGGGTGACCTGGAAAAGAATTGCTTAAGACAGAAAGCTGTGGAAGAGACTTGGAGAGACTTTCATACAGTAGTAGATTAAGAATGATTGATGATGATGATTTCAGTTTGACATCAAGAAACAGCGTAAATTATATTTTAAGAAATTAGTGACTACTCCAGTATTAAGTAATATACGTAATGCACCATGTAAAAAGGGAGAAAGAGATAACATGGATCACTTGCCCAATTTATTATAAACGCCTGACAGAAAGGTAAAACCTGCGCTTCAGCTGCAGATATACAAATAAGGCAAACTACGTCACACTCTCAAGTTCACGCGCTGTTCTATAACTGATGTGCAGCATCAAAGGTGCAACAACGCAAAAAACAGTGCAACGTGACAAAAAATGAATAAGAGAACTGCAGCGGGTAACCCAAATTCCCTTTAAATTCGTGTCATAACTGAAGCAGGATTGACTGCGTATTCGTAACGAAGATCACGGAACTCTAGAACTAAATCATGGAAATAAACTATTGAACATTTCGTGTAGAAATGAACAAAAAGGCAATGAACATGGAAGCAAAAATGTGCCCCAAGCAACCACTTCAAGACGGGGAAAAACATAGATTGGCACTCACCGTCGGAAAGATACAGCGGTCGTTCTTCGGCAGTGAGAAGACATGAGTCTTATAGTTTTTCCAGTGGATTCACATCATTAAATGCCATTAGTTGCATCGTGTGGAGGTGGGAACCATGCAAGTCTTTTGTTTGCGCATAAAACTGACTATAGTGACCCTATAGATTCCGAAAATGAAATGAGTGGTAGATAAATGGAAACATGCAGAGTTTTCCGAAGAATGGTGTGTTCCGTTAATCACAGACGAAAAACTTGACCTGTAGCCTACAGCTCTAGGAATTTACGGACTTATCGTTTCTACTTTTCAATGATGAGCACATCGAAGGCAACGCGCTTCCATAATGCGTGTTTGTATGGCGTGCATTAGGTCTCCTGACACCACTGCATGATAATTTTTTATAGTATATCTATAGGCCTCTTGTATGCGAGAGGCTTCTCTGTTTACAGTGGTGTTGTGAACTGAGACAATGGCCAGTGGAGTATGGGAAACATGTATTATGGACACTTTCCTCATAGTTTACAATGATTAAATCTCGTGAAGCAAAGGATTCAGAATACAGCGTATCGTCTGTGTAGGTTGTCAGTGTGTAACGTACCAGGAGATGTGACGTACCTGCCAGAAGGACGCACACGACATAAAGGCAGATAGGAATCAGAATAAAATGTACGCGTAGCTCAACTGGTAGAGCAACTTATTCCGGAATAAGTGGACCCGGGTTCGAACCCCGGCGCGGATAAAAATGACGGAGAAATTCAATTCGTTATAATGGCGCCCGAACTATCCGGATGACCCGACCGTTCACAATCTCGCAATGGTGTGATGTTATTTCCACACCGCGAGATAGGAAAAATAATAGCAGCACTTCGAAAAAAAAAAAAAAAAAAAAAAGATAAGGCGGAGATGATGTAACGTACCAGGAGATGTGACGTACCTGCCAGAAGGACGCACACGACATAAAGGCAGATAGGAATCAGAATAAAATGTCCGCGTAGCTCAACTGGTAGAGCAACTTATTCCGGAATAAGTGGACCCGGGTTCGAATCCTGGCGCGGATAAAAATGACGGAGAAATTCACTTCGTTATAAGTGGTAGTACTCTTTTTTATGGAATACTTTCTTAGTAAGGTCATGGTTCGACTCATCAATCCATGCGGTCATTTAGAATGTATCTAAGTATCGTAGCAAGTAAAGTTCTTTCCGCAGTGATGAAGTTGTATCTGGGCGAAGAGGAAATCTTCCGAGTCGACAGTGGAACATCTCACAGTATATGAACTGTGCACGCATGCTTTGAAGAGCATCACAGTCACACTGAGGACTTTCCTTGGCCTACGTAGTCGTCGAGTCCTATCGAGAATATGTCAGATCATTCGAAATAAAGTATGCGTGCCAGAGTGGAACAATTGACGAATCTGACAGAGCTGAGGGTGGTTGTTTTAGCCTTATGCACCATGGTCGCCAAATATACTTATACAGTATACACTCAACTGAATCGATGCTACGTAAAACTGCTGTTGTAATTCCGGTGAATGATGAACTTATGCGCTGCAAGGTCTCGGTATTTGGTTCCATCGAATCTAGCTGTAGTCTTAGCGAGTGTATAGACAAAATCTCGCCTTCTCAACTTCTTCCTAATAACAAATAGCCACTCTTTTAAAAACACTTTAGAAATATGCATAATTCCTTCCTACCATCCATTCATATTGTTATATCTATTCCCATTCTTTTGCATTCTTCAGCTTTTCCAGGCATAACATATTTTTCTAGTTTGTCATTAGTACGTATCTCATGTCTAAAGTATACGTAAATCCTAAAAAACGTTCTGCACACTGTCCATTTTTGTGAGAACTGGTAAGTAACGTAGAAAACGTACCTTATTGCCGTTCAATGTACTCCCTCCACTGCTAATGACAGTTTGCCAGCGGTGAAGTACGTCCTGGATGACCCGTCGTACGCCATCTTTGTTCAGCTGTCGTATTACTCGGGTCACGTCCAATGACAGTTCGCCCAGCGATTCGTAGAGGATGCCACGGAGCCGATTTTTTAAATTTGGGAAAAGATCAAAGTTGGGTGAATTGAGATCAGGGCTGTGCGTTAGGTGGGATAAAGTTTCCCAGCCATATTTCCCAGCGATATTTCGCGAAAAGTCCCCGTACCAACGCTGCACCATGACACGATGCGTTGTCATGCAGCACAATCGATCGCTCCCTCTTCTTAAACGTTGGGACAATTTTGGCCAATTTTCGGTCTCAACTTTGTCCTCAGAAAGTCATGATAATATTGGGCATTGACATTTTGCCCTAACGGCACTCGATCAAAGACCACAACACCCTGGGAATCTTACGCAAAAATCATCATTTGCTTCACTTTGGGTTATTGCTGACGACAGTTGGACGTGCGTAGGGAACTTACATGCCTCCGTTCCTCAGATTGTGACTTCAGTTCCGGCTTAAAACCACGGGTCCAAGTCTCACCAATTGTTACAATTCCGTTCAGGAAAGTGTCGACCTCCCTTTCGAAACTGTGGAGGTGATCCTGTGCGATGCTCACTCTGTCTTCCTTAAGCTCGGGGGTGAGTTGATGGGACACCCAGAGCGCGGCGATTTTTCTTTTTCCCAATGAGTCGGTCAATATCCGATGAACAGAAGTGGTGGACAAATTTGCTTAATAAGCAATCTCCTCGACTGTCAAACGGCGATTCTCTTCGAGAAGCGTTTCAACATGGTGACAGATGTTTTGTCTGTCGATGTTTGAGGTCGGCCTGAGCGGTGATCATCTTCGATACTGCTTCGGCCCTCCGGAAAGCGCGGTGTCTTGCAAGAAATAGTGCTTCGACTAAGAGTTCCTTCCCTACAAATTTCTTGCAACGCGGTGCGGATCGGTGTCGGAGGTTTTCCCCGCAAAATTTCTATTTTCACGTACGAGCGCTGGTCTAACGCTGTGACTCGACCTGAGGAGCTGCACGTTTCTATTTCCAAACACTCCCACGTCCACACAATAAATGATAGCGCGTCGTTCTGAAATCACTGCGTTGCTGAGAGCCTGACCTTGACATGACACAATCATTTTCTCGATTGCATCAAACGCTTCAGTTTTATTTTAACTTTTGCAGAACTTTTGTTATGACACTTGTGTGAGCTGCTGCTTTCAAATCTTTGCCTGAAGAGAGCGGTTGGGCTTCAATTCTTGTAGTATTCATTGATTTGTTTGACTTGATGCCCTGGAATTCTACACAATCATCTCGATGTTCATAGTTCCTAAACGCTAATCTCCTTTTCCTCACACTTCCTCAATATTCTGGGTGCTGTACATAATTTATATTCTTTAACGATTCTCATAATTCCTGCCACTGAGATGCCTTTATTTTTCAAAATCTTCAGATTTTTCATCTCATTCTCTCAAGCTCCTCCTTAGCAGTCCAGCCCAAATCTCATCATTATCTGTTCATGGTGCGCAAGGAAAAGGAGTAGTCAACGAACTCAATTTTCTCCATGCCGAATGTAAGGACCTGTGACGACGGAAGTTGATATTACTTTGACTTCTTAATATTAAATATTACACGTGATTTCGGAATTCTTCAATTTTAATTTCAATGAGTTCCGAAGCTCCTCATTCCAGCCATAGAGTGGTGTTGTCTGCGTACCGTAAAATGTTGACGACACGCGTATGATTTTCAACATAAAGGGCATCATCGAAACCCACCCTTCTAAAAATATGCGCATTGAATAAGTTAAGCAAACATAGAAACGTAATGCATTTTTGTCATACTCTCCTTCCTACTTCGGACCATTCCGTCTGTCCAAATTCAGTACGGTAGCAACTTACTCATTACAATGATTATCATATGCGCCGGAACTTCCAAACATCTCCAAACGTTTCACAGCTTGGTACGCTTGACAACGGCAAAAAATCTTGCTATTGTTGATGACACAGAGGTAAAAATTCTCCTGTATTTATATTGCTTTCAGATGGGCTCTCTAATATTTTTGTTTGGTACTAACAATGTATTAGGTTGGTGCGAATGACATATCTGGCGCGAATGAGCATTGGAGACAGGCCTCCACCACAGCGGAATGGAACCACCCATCCATAAGTGTTGCGGGTATTGCGTCACAGAATTACTATAAATAGCAATCATGTGCGTGAAGAACAAGATTCAGGCGTGGTTTGTTTGGACATAATGTGGCTTGCAAAGGATACATGCAGACGCGGGATTTCAGAATCATCTTCCTGTATGAATTTAAACTGTGCAATTCTGATGGAATTGAAATTCAAATACGTTAGAAAAGCGTTGGGGAGAATACAGCCAACGATCGAACCATTCGGCGATGGTTTGTGAAGTTTCGAAGCGCAGATACGGACCTGCAAAACGAAGCACGAGGTCATCGACCTGTTTGCTGTTTCTGACGATGTTCTGTTACGTGTGGTTGAAGCAGACCCCCGAAAAACGTGTCGTGAGATAGTGGCAGAGGTAGGTAGGTGTCACTATCACGCGACAGTTGTTTCGGCGTCTGGCTGCGCTGGGTAAAATAAAAAAGCTGGACATGTGGCTGCCGCATGAGTTGACAACTGCCAACAAGACTAGGCGTTTGGAAGTCTGCACGTCGCTTATTGCCAGGAATAAACAGGTACCTCTACTGCATCGAATCGTGACCTACGACGAGAATTGGGTCCTTTATGATAATCGGAAACGATCTGCACTATGATTAAGCAAGGCACAGCCTGCTGGATGACATCCTAAGCCACCTCTGCACACCAAGAAGACGATGCTCTTTGTCTGGTGGTCCACAGCCGAGATAATTGATCGGAGTTTCTTGGAAAGAGGCTAAACCATCACTGCAGAACGTTATTGTGCTGAATTACACCAGATGCACCGGAAATTGCTGCAGAAACTACCGGCGTTGGTCAACAGACATGGTGTTCTTCTGCTCCAGCACAACGTCAGCCCTTATGTCGCACAACGAACGATGCTGACACTAAGTGCCTTGGGCTATGACGTACTGCTTCATCCTGCTTATTCCTCGGATTTGTCTCCGACAGACTATCATCTGTTTCGTCGCCTTTATCACTTCCTGCTCGGGATACAGTTGACGACAGACAACGAGGTTCAACGTGCAGTTGATGACTTCTTCGGGTCCCAGCCACAAGACATTTTTCGTTTCGGGATCATGGCCCTTGCCGGACAGATGGTAACTATGTGTCGATGCCGAAGGGGATTACTTTGCCTAGGTAAGTTGTGCTGATACTTTTCTGTTCTCGCCGTCCACGTGTGCTGGTCCTTTGCCGGACATTTCATTCGCACCAACCCAATATTGTTAAAGAGTTTGCTAAAATATGCACAACAACGTCTGATGAAACAACTGTCTGAAAGGACAAGTTGTTTCATCATAAGTCGCATAAATCTGTAACTGGTGTAGTAACAAAATATTTTAATTCGCCGAACTTTCGCCTGACAAGTGGAGACTTTATCAAAGCAAGTTACATTAAATGAACATATAAACCGTTTGGAGTTTAAAATTAAATCATATAGTTTTCAATGCATATTGTTGTTGAAACCAATCAGAAACCACTCTTTTTCGTTGTGCAGAATTTACTTTTCACTGCTTATGGCAATCCAATCCAGCACATGGTACTAAGATTTCCTATGTAAAGCAAGAAAAAGTGATGCATACACTGCCAGCTGCTTTCCAGAAAAGGTAACAACAACAACTTTTGTAATGAATACGTTAGAGATGAAATTTATGGTAACATGCACACAGGATGATTCGAAACTGCGCTTTGAGAATATTAACGAATTTGTTCATGATCCGCACTTAGAGAGAACGTCAGTTATGATCAACACTAGGCAGAAATGAAAGATTTCCATAGATGTGGCAGAAAAACTGGGAGAGAGGCAATTAAGCTTAGTGCATCCACTTCGAATACATTCTAAGCATAATATTTGGCTCTACATGAGTCATTGGAAAGGGAGTTAATAGACTAATAAGATGTATGTGATCTTTTTAAAGTAGAGGAAACTGGAAGTTCTGTTTTCGTAATAAAAATTAATGCAAAAAGTGTGCTCATGTATTTATTTACATAAAAATATGAATATATTTGTCGAGCCATGTTAATTTTTCAAGTGGAGGCACGCACCCTTCTTTGAAGTGTAAACATGAAAATTTCCTTTCCTTTTTAGTTCTTGCAAACATGAAAGTAAATGATATTCTTCATTCTTATCAATTTAGATATGAGGAAGTAAAAAGTTAGGGAACTTTAAAAAAATCATTCGTGAATTCAGATAGGGAAACGATACCAAAATTACAAGACGGAAGCAACAGAAATGGCCAAAAAACGAAATTCTCTAGCATTTGGAAGAAAAGTCAAACATCGCTTTCAGGAATCATAAAAATTCCACGGAAGCTGCTTGTGTAAATGCAAAGAATAAAACTGCAAGCTTGAAGAACAAACTGGGGAGGGATGGATGAAACGTATCGAAAAAGTTCAATCTACGAATCAAAGAGAAAACTGAAGGTAGGAAAATAGTACTCTGAGATTACTTTATCGATAAAGAATTAAAAATAACAAGGTTGCTTTCCTAAAGATACTGTCGTAAACGAGAAAATACTCAGAGAAATTGGATATTGAAAAGTTAATATTATTCCATAAAATGTTTGACACGTATTGCAAGCCATTTAAGTACATTAGGTTTGTGGCACATCCCAAACGACCAGAAATTATTGTTTGTGAATCGCAGAAGAATATCAATTCGATAAGCCGTATGGCAAATATCTTACTAAATGTCTTAATGAGGAGGGTGCGTAGTAAGATTATTCCAGAATGTCCTCTCACTTAGATTGGTGTTCTGAAAGATCGGAGAAAAGGATATCATGTTCCTATGATTAATCTTTCTGAGATCTTCAATGTAAGATAAAATGACGATCTTCTCTGTTTGACAGACTGAGAGAAAGCTTTCGACAATGTCAGACATATAGAGCTGTCAAAAGTTTTGACGATTCGGATCTTCTAAAAAAATATTAAAGAATAATAAAAAATTAAAACTTAACTTTGATGAAACTGTATCAGTATGAATACAGTGAGTAAATTAAAACAGGAGAAGACAGGGATGTATATTTCCATCCTATCTGTTTCACTTTTATCGAGAAAAAGTACGCAGAAGACGAGAGCGGAAGAACGAACAGGATAGAGTTTCAGAACAAAGTGTGTGATGTTAATGACACGGCACTGCTAATTAATTTAGAGGAAACACTGAAAATTAAACAAAAGGAAGAGACTGTGTACTATGTAGTAATCATGAAGTGCAGAAATCTTACTGATTCCAATGGGAGGGAAAACTTCAGAAAAATTGAAGGAGTAAACATATTTCCGTATGTAATGAATTTCATAACAACGAATGGCAATTGTGATAAGAGAATAAAACAAAGAAAAGGCATGGTTAAAAGAGCATATCTCAAAAAGAAAAAGAGCGTCCCCGTGAACAGTAAATTTAGCCGCATTCAGAGTTTTAGTGCAATTCTTAGTTCAAAGCCATACCAGTAATTTTTCGAAGCACTAAGTCTTTTCAAAAGAAAAATGTTTGGAAATATCTCGATATACCGACAACGAAGTATATTTTCTTCAAGGAAGAGAGAATTATAGAATACGTACCTAATCAGAGTACGTACCTAGTAGAGAAATAATCCAGTCATGTTGATACATTTGAGCCATCGGTTAGGGAGCTTCCGAATGCCACTGCGGAAGAAAGAGGGCTGTTTCGAGTTGATAAAGTCATCAATACTTGAGTGGACCTCCTCGACAGAAGTGAAGTGCGTATCACTCAAGTGATTTGCAGGGAGCAAAAGAGGTGATAATCCGACGGGGCGAAGTCTGGAGAATACGCTGGGTGGGACAAAATCTCCCATCCCAGGTCGGTGATCGTGTTTAAAGTCGTTTTTGCTGTGTAAGGACGGGCGTTATCCTGAAGCAACAGGACCGACCTTCTGCCCTTGCCGGTGTATGGTCTTTTTGCCTCAATAGCGTCACTCACACGAATGAGTTGCTGACAATAACTCTCAGCATTGACCGTTTCACCAAGTTTGAGCAACTCATAGTGTACTACACCGCGCTGATCCCACCATATGCACAGCAACAGCTTCCTGGCATGGATATTCGGTTTGGCGGTGCTGGTGGTAGGCTGACGTGGATAAACCTACGATTTGCGCCGCTTAGGATTATCGTAGAAGATCCACTTCTCATCACAGGTCAAAATCTTGTGGAGGAAATCCTTCTTCTTGAATCTGGTGAGCAAGGACACAGCAACATCGTAGCGCCTAGACTTGTTCGCAGCTGTGATTTGGTGTGGCACCCAACGGCCCTCCTTGTGAAATACGTCCAAGCTGGTGCAGGCGCTTTGCAATGGCTTGCCGTGTTACTCCAAGTTCCTGGGTGAGTTCTGACTGTGTGTGACAGGAATCCGCGTCCAACAGTTGTTTCAGTTCCTCATTGTTAACTTTCTGTGGTTTTTCCGGACGTTGTGCATCACGGAGATCGAAATTTCCCTGCTGAAACCGCTGGAACCACTTCTTACACGTACTGTAGGACACTGCAGCCTCACCCAAATCAGCACAGATCATTTGCTGGGTCTCCGCGGCACTTGCATTCAGCTGAAACGCGAACAGGAGGCAGTGCCTCAAATGTTGCCTCTCGAACGACATTGCTTTCACCGTCAACTGTCGTCCCTTCTGTCACTACAGCTATGAGAGGTTACGGTTGACTGGAAAGCTGTTGGATGACGCTGCAATCATCCATTACCACACATAGCTATTTGCATTTGCCGACGTTCTATGATCGCTTGCGGTTAGGGGCCGAGAATTAAGTTGCACACCTAATAGAATACGCATCGTACAAAATCCTGCGCACCGTATAATTTCACATCAGGTTTGCATGAGTTCACACAACGTTGACTTGCGTTTTGTGTGGACAGTTTTAAGCAGAGCTTTTTTGTTACTTCTGTTTGGCTTCAGATGTTCACCGAGTCATTTCCTGGCAGATTCAGTTCCAGTCGCGTAACACATTACCTTCGATTAAGGGAACTTCAGTGCCACCAAAATGCCTCGTACGGAGCGATTACTTACAGAGTTAGCTGTTATCAATCCGCTCTGGATAACAGTTAACTCTACTGAGCGAGTTATCTTGCTTTGCAGTCGTGCTATAATTTCATCGTAGCCGTATGAGCATATTTGTAATTTTAGTTTTTTTGAGAAGTCTGTGACGTGGTGCTTTCCTAAAACCTAATTCACTATTATCATAGTAGCTCATATCCCGCGGCATGCACGGGTGAAAAAGGTGTGACTGAAATTTTTATAACACGAATCGTAAAATACATATACATAACTATAATAAACGGTTGAATTATTAATGGACGTTCAATAAAATAGGTCTGCGATTAGCTCTACCTCCGTTCAAGTGATACAAAGTAACTTATCAGAAGATTGGTTTGCACGCCATCGCCGTTTTCGTTCTCTATTTAAGCGATGTTTAGTTTCTTTCAGCTTTACCTTCTTCCATCTTGAACTACAAAGAAGAAATCCCGTGGAACCAACAATTTTTTAACTTTCCATCACAGTGAATCAAAATTACACCTGCAGTTACTTTCTTACAATTTTACTTGTTCCTTTTTATGAAATAAAATAACACTGATTCCTTTTTATGAAATAAAATAACACTGATTCCTTTTTATGAAATTACTCTACAATGATATTCCTTTTTATGGAATAACTCTGCAATGCAAAGAAAATGAAATAAAACACGAATTAACACCTACGTAACAGAACAAACTTCGCAGACAGTCGTTCAAGCACGCGCGTGCTGCCACAGATGAAGTCGTTTGTATTACTAACTTTACTTTATTTTCCGGTATTTCTCATTGATTTTACGTAGTTCTGATTTCCGCCACCGGATCAAAGCAGATGGCGCTGTAAGTAATGATTGACGTCAGAGCGATAGGGACAGACGTAGCCTATTATATAAGTTTTATGTCTGGATAGTAATGGTAGGATAGTCTACCAAGGGAATTATGTCATAACTGTTTTCATTACTAGCCCATATATAGGTGCTTTTCTGAGATTTCTTTACAAAGGGAGCTAAAAATATAAAAAAAGCAAACTTTGAACGGTTTTTCCGAGATGTACATGTAAGCTACAAAAGCGAAATACGTGTGCAAGATACATTTTTCCAGTCTGTTCAAAATAACGTATGACGTACACTCTAACTTAACTTTCACTTTTAATTTCTTTTTCTATGTTAATTTTGAGTATGTCTTTCAGCGTTTCAACCTTGACGTTATATTTTCCTCTATTAAGAAGTGTTTTCGTGGGAGCACTTCTTAAAGTCAGGGTGAATGACGCGTGTGTGTGTGTGTGTGTGTGTGTATGTGTGTTGACAAGAGAAGAACGAGCTATATGATGTATGGAGCGAGCTGCGAAAAATGTGGTGTGATGCGGGTACATTACTGCAGCATTGTGTTGAAATTTGTAGATCATATACATTCTGGACGAAAGTGGTTTTAAGATGTACACAATTTGAACCCACTGTTACAGAGGTTCAGGTTGTTGAGATCACTGAATCACCTATTAGCGCAGTTGTGCTATTCTTGGAAAACCAATAAAGACGATTTATATGAGTAATTGAAGACCTCTCTCTTCTGGCCTTCAGATTGTTGAATTCAACTCAGTGTATAATTAAGGATTTTGTATATTAGCTATCCGAGGCTTAACACTAAGAAGCTTCAGGGCTATGAGAACAATCAACCATTACAATAGGTAATGTTTAAGTGAAGTAAATACTAATAAATCAAAATATATTACAAACGTGTTCCTAACTGTTACAAATTTATGTAACGTTTTGTTTGTTCTGCCCCTCGTAAGATTTTTCCTTTTGTTAATGTATTAAAAAGCATTGCTTTAGTACGTTCACTGCATGATATAATTTTAAAGCTTTGGTACAAAACTATTCTCGTTTCAGATTGATAGAGAAACGCAAGGATCAATACACCAAAGGGTATTCCTCACATTTTTTGGTCCCGTTACATGTGCAGCGAATTATTCGCGAAATAATCGCAGGAACATTCGCCGAGTGGAATTCAAAGTAATTGTTTCTGAATGCTCATTATCCTTTGGTGTCCCGTTTCACTCAGACAACTTGGCTTGACGAGAAGAAAAAGGAGAAAACCAAATGAAAGAAAGTAGAAATCGAAAGCATATTTGTTACCTTGTTAAAACGTGGACTTCATTTTAATGATCTTTTAAGATGACACTAAAAGTAACTCTTGTAAGCATGACGAATAATGACTGATACCCCACAGCAGAATCCGATAGCTTTCGTGTTCGTTTTCCGCGTGTCAGAAGAAGAGTAGGAATAGTTATACAATGCAACTGTTATGTTTATTAAATCTAACTACAACGAGAAACACATGCTAAACAAAACAAGTCACCCGAGACAAAAGACATATTTCAGTAATGCCGTCTAAGTGCGTTTCAACTGTGTTTCCATGATATTTTGAAGTGATTTATCTGAAGCTCTGCATGAAGATCAATTTAACTGTTGAAAGTGGACGCTAACAGCGCAAAAGTGGGTTAAATCTATGTCGTCTGGGACTGCTTGCAGTTCTTACAAATGGAGCGGAAACTGAATTTCAGTAATCTAAAATATAACAGTGGGCAACAATGCTTATCTAGAGGTAGACGGTAACTGAGTTCAGTAATATTGTTTGGGACTACTTCACGCAACATACACTGCTGGCCACCCAAAAGTGCAACACCAAGAAGAAAGCATCCGATTGGCCTGAAATTCGCAGCATGCGTCGCCCGCGAGAGGACATGCAAACGATTAGCATTGCAGGGTATATGCAAATCATATGAGACCGGCACGCCACCGAGAAGCACTATAAGAAGGGTGCACAGAAGGCAGGGTGTAAGTACTGGAAGTGTGTTGTGCTGCCGGACCTGTGCGTAGGAAGCTTCCTGATGCCTCGTCGCATAATACGGCAGTTATTCCAGCACGTTTCGGAGTTCGATAGAGAAGGAATAGTGGCTTATCGCGACAGCGGTTTATCGTGCCGAGGCATCGGCGCCAGCGTGGGACGACATCCAGCCACAGTGAGGAGAGTATGGATTCGGTGGGTGGAGGAGGGACGGACGGACCGACGTGAGCGATTGCCACAGCCGCGGCACACCACCGAACGAGACGACCGGCATGTTGTGCGGCGGGAATTAACGGCTCACACCGCCACATCACGAACGTTAGCGCATGAATTAGGGTGTGTTGCGCAACAACCTGCGTCAGCACGTACCATTCGACATCTTCTGCAGGAGCGGGAACTTATCGCACGGCGCCCATTGCTCTGATTACCATTGACATTACACCACCGGCGACTGCGGCGGCATTGGGCCGTTGAACGCCACCCCTGGACTACGGAACGACACAACATTGTCTTCTCCGACGAATCCCGCTTCTGCCTACAACACCACGATGGTCGGATCCCGCGTGTGGCGGCACCGCGGCGAGAGACTGTATGACGCCTGCATTATGCATGGCCATACCGGTACACCCGCACCCCTCTGGTACGCATCGTCGGTACCTCAACAGCCACCACTACATCTCCAACGTTTTGGAGCTTGTAGTCCTCATTTAACGGCAGGACCTGTCAGCGGCCACGTTTCAACAGGACAATGCGCGCCCGCACGTGGCACGCATCGTGCAACAATTTTTCACGTCCCACCAGGTGTCACTGCTGCCGTTGCCAGCCTGTTCTCCCGATATGTCGCCCATCGAACACGTCTGGTCGCTGATCGGCAACCGAGAGGCCCGACAAGCACCACCCGCGGCTACGCCTGATGAACTGAGGCAACGCGTGGAAGCAGCCTGGACCGACATACCCCAAACCCACATATAAAGCCTCTTTCGTTCGATGCCGCGGCGTGTAGCGGCCGTTATTGACAGCCATGGGGGACACACGAACTATTTATGTCTGCCTGTTCCGCAAGTCGCACGGGCCTGTAAGCTCAATCGTTTCATCTTTGTATCTGTTGTTATGTGACCAGTAAATCTGGCTTTGCTATCTCGTGTCCTTCTTGGTGTTGCATTTTGGGTGGCCAGTAGTGTACATGATTTTTTCTCACGGGCTTTGCTCATCCCTAGCGACTCATGCCAACAGATAATTGACTACATAATTCTGCTCTTCCACAATGAAAACACATACCTACACAGTTTCGAGCATCTATTCTTTGTTCTGGTGGTAAATTCAGTATTTTGGCATATTAATATTGTAGATGGGCTTGTATGTGCAGCTCAATGTTCAACATTGGTGTAAGGTAGGTGTGGGACTTTGTGGATTTACTACCGATTTTGACGCTCTCAGTTCGTTTCTTCCTTAATTTATTCCTAGTTTGACAGTTTTCACTTGCAGTGATCACCTGTAGCGAAAAAATAAAGTTTTTCTTTTTTCTTTTCATTTCTTTTTTTTTTATTCTGCTTTTCTTATAAGAACTGCAGTTTTTGTTCCTTTCTTCCCTACTGAGATTTCTGATCTTTTTTCTTAAGGATGAGGCAAAAGTTTACAACTTTTCGTTCACGGATGATCGTAAAGATTTTCAAATCGAGTTCATAATCAGAACAAAAGATGAGCAAAAAAACAAAAACAAACCATAATCGGAACAAAAGGGTTAAATCAGTGTGCTTTTCAAAGCATCTGTGAAATCTCATCGAAAAACTTCATAAAGATGATCCTTCTCCATAAAAGATATCTTCATAACAACAGTTATTTACTTGGCATGTATCGAGCAACATATTTCTGCATGCCATAAGAATTCGCACGCCCTTTCAGAAAACAATATACATAATTTTCGAACACTAAGTGCAACTATAGAGACAAAAACAGCTCGTTCGCTCTGGTTAACACAAGAACAACCATAAGCAACGAACTTCCAGGAACGGAAAAAAGTTTTTATTAACCATTGTTAACCCACTATAGTTTTTTAATGCAGAAACTCGAATTCTTTGTGATAAGGAAGCTCTGACAAATATAAAAAGAAGCGCAAAGCCACAGATAAGAAGTAACAGCGAAATCAAATGAGTTCCAAGAAATAAAAATAACAAAAATGTCGGAAAATCAATCGCATACGTCTATCTGTACTCGCACTGAGGCGAAAAAAGTGTAGAGCTGAAGGTTTTTGATTTTGGACTAAGCGATAAAAGCGGACACGGGACGCATAACCGTACCTTCCTCCTCGACCTGTGTGCAGAAAGAACTACTCAGCTTGCATGCTGCGTTCTTTTTTCAATGTAGTAATCGGAAACTGATTGTGTGTTGTATTTTTGTGATCATCATGTACTACAATTTGTTCACGATTTGAAGAACTCTGCTGTTTGGATAACCAATAATTAGGTAAATGAAATATGAAATTTCCTGGTAGAATACGATCTAATTTCTGAAGTAAGAAAAATCACACTACAAATAAATTAATAAACAGGAACTGTAGACCAACTATACTCAAAATAGTATTACTACAATAGTGATTCGAATTTCTTGGCGTAGAATAGGTATCAAAGTTTTCAAGCTTTCGCACATCAACCAGATGGCTTTTTCAAAGAAGGTAGCAAATTGCCTTGAAAAAGCCATATGGTTGATGTGCGAAAGCTTGAAAACTTTGATTCCTATTCTACGCCAAGAAATTTAAATCATTAGCTTAGTTATACTATTTTGAATACCACAAATCAGTGGCACGTAACACCGCGGATCTCCGCACATATTGGTAGGAACTGAACAAGTTAGCGAATGTCCATTGCTGAATGTAAATATATATACACTGTATGATTAAAAGTATCCGGACACCACTTTTGATTAGTTGAGTTGTCCATTACATCACAGCAATGGCCCATACAGGAATAAAAAGACTCATGTAGCATGCCAAATATCATCGACAACCATGAACAGTAGAGTGGGCTTCTACGGCAGAGCTAAGTGACTTCCAACGAGGCACAGTCATAGGATGAAATCTTAGCAGCACATCAGTTCGGGAAATTTCCGCTCTGCTACAGCTTTCCGACCACCTGCAAGTGATATTATTCTGAAGTGAAGACGCCTAGTAGTAACAACAGCTCAGTCGCGACCCGGTAGGTTATGTAAAATGGCAGTGGCGGACCACAGAGTGCTCAAGAAGGATGCACGACAAAATCACCTGTCCTCGGTTGCAACACTCAACACCGAGTTACAAAATGTCTCTGAAAGAAGCGCCAGTACCTTAACGGTGTCGACAGTGAAGATAATGGACTGTAATAGCCAAGTACCCGCACCAAATCCTAACATCAGCAAGATCAACGCCAAGCGTCGGTTGGAGTGATGTAAGGCTCTGCTCCAGTAGACCTTGGAACAGTAGGAACGCATGTTCTGGAGCGATGAATCACGCTCCATGACCTGGCAATCCGACGAACGAGTTAAGGTGTGGAGGTTGCCAGGTGAACACTATCTTCCCGATTGTATTGTGCCAACTGCGCAGCTTTCAGGAGGAGACATCGTGTTCTAGGGCTTTTTTCATGGTTTGTGCTAGCCCTCCTAAATCCAGTGCCAAGGAATCTCAACGATGTGGCCTAGAATGATATTCTCGACATTCCTGCGCTATCAACATTATGGCAACAATTCGGTGAAGGCATTTTCCTTTACTAGCAGAACAATGCCCTCGTCCACAAGGTGGGGTCCATGCAGGAATGGTTTGATGAAATTGGTGTAAAAGAACTTGACTATCCTGCACAAAACCCCGATCTCTGCCCTTTGGAACACCTTTGGATTGAATTGGAAAGCCGACTACGAACCAAGCCGAAACTCCCAACATGGGTGACCGACCTGACTAACGCTGTTATAACAAAATCTAATGGAAAGCCCTCGCAGCACAATGGAGGCTATGACAGCAGCAAAGGGTGTACCGACTCAATATTAATTCCTTTCCTATTACAAGGGGTATAAGCAAGTGTCCGGGTACTTTTGATCTGATAGTATTTCCTCGTGTGTGTACTTAATCTTACACGAGAGCTGACCATTGGCAGCGGATTAGAGGAATATATGAATTATTGTCAACGCCCAACTTCATTACACTCTGCTAACTCGAGGGCGTTATTTGGCACAGGAGTTTCGAAAAAAAGGCAACGTGATGGAGAACAGCTTTAAGTGAAAATGGCGACCAGCCTGGAAAAATGGTCTCACTCGGAGGTACGTGCGGTGGTTAGGTTGAACGGTGTGATGCGGAGAAACGAAAGAAAAATTGCATTTCAGTAATCTGACTAGAAAACATCCGTGTGTTTCGTACAAATACCCTACACAAGCCACATTGCTGCCTGTTGTTGAGTTTGAAGACCTGCCACTGCGTTCCTCATTCGTCAACGCATTGAGCTCGTGTGCGTATTTCGAACACCATTTTGACATGCTCCGACGGCTCAGGACTTGAAGACCATAGGCGTCTTACATGTTGAGTTGATTTTCCGCTGCAGACGTTTTCGGTATTAGAGATACCAACCAACCCCGAGTTCCACCGAGTGAGACCATATTTTAAGCAGGTTGCCATTTTCATTTGAATCGGTTCTTCAGCAGGCTGCCTTTTTTACGCTTTCCAACCGTAGGTTGAAGAGGCGTATATGCTCCAGCTTTGTCCGTCCGTCCGCCCGTCCGCACGATAACTGGCGTAAAAATGGGTCCATTTCGATGAAAATTTAGTATGTGGTAGGAGACCACCCGGGGACGAACCCTATTGAAAATGGGACAAATGGGATCAAAGGTCACGACGTAGGAGCGGGATCATTCCATTACGCTTATGAGTCATAACTTGCGTAAATATGGTTCGATTTCAATGAAAGTTTACTATGTGGTAGGAGACCACCTAGGAACGAACCCTGTTGAAAATGGGACAAATGGGGTCAAAGGTCACGACGTAGGAGCGGGATCATTACATTACCCTTATGCTTCATAACTTGCGTAAATATGGTTCGATATAAATGAAAGTTTACTATGTGGTAGGAGACCGCTTGGGGACGAACCCTATTCAAAATGGGTGAAGTGGGGTCAAAGATCAGGACAAAAATCGGGGTGCATTCCATTGCCCTTATGCGTCATAACGTGCGTATAAATGGTTCGATTTCGATGAAATTTCAGTATGTAGTAGGGGACCACTGGGGACGAACCCTATTGAAAATGAACGAAATGTGGTCAAAGGTCAGGACATAGGATCGCGATCCATTCCATTGTCCTTATCCCATATTATTAAGGTGCACGTCGAGTAATTTTGCTTCCTATACTTCCAATGGAAAAACTTTTGTACACATTTCCATCACAATTAATGTGTTTCCAAGGATGAGAATTTGAACATCGATTAAAATAACTTCATATTATAACTTGGAAAACTTAGTATTTTCTGAAACATAACCATAATTATAATAAAAATCAATAACTTTTCCTTTGGTGGTGTTGAAACCAGAGAATAGATGGCGCGACCTGTACTTTGATGACGTCAGTGGACAAAAAATGTTGGATTGCATAATTACGGTTATGGTTTAGAAAATATTAAGTATTCTAAGTTATGAAATGAAGCTATTTTAATCGATGTTCAAATTTTCATCCTTGTGAACGCATTAATTGTCCAGAAAAAAGATGGCGCGACCTGTATTTTCATGACGTCAGTAGACAAACAAATGGTGAATTGCATAATTATGGTTATGTTTTAGAAAAAATTAAGTATTGCAAGTTATAAAATGAAGATATTTTAATCGATTTTAAAATTTTCATTCTTGGGAACGCATTAATTGTGAAGAAAATGTGTACAAAGTTTTTCCATTGGAAGTATAGGAAGCAAAGTTACTTGACATCCACCTTAAAGTAGGAATTCTTGTATGTATGTATGTACATTTTATTTTGAAAACGGCTCTAAGAATTTTGATGAAAGCCGTTAACCTACTGTTTTCTGGTACTAGAAATCGATTTAGGTTGATCTCGACTTTAGAACAATTCGTTTAGTGGGTTAAATTCGTTTAGTGGGTTAAATACCCACCCCGAATTATAACGTTTTTAGTGATGGCGTTGTTTCCATTAATGTTACCAATGCTTAGAAATCTTATGACGTCACAACTCGCGTTTGAGAATGTTGGCTCGAGGTCATGCCATTTATCTCATTACGTCACGCGTTGTTTGTGGATCCTATTAAAGATTTATGACGTCACACCTTGCTAGCAGATGGTCGCGATTCCAATCTGCCTCATTACGTCACGCGTTGTGTGCGTATGCCCGTCAGCACGATAACTCGCGTAACAACCGTTGGATTTCGATGAAATTTTAGTATCTGGTAGGAGATCACCTGGGAAGGAACCCTATTTAAAGTGAACGAAATGGGGTCAAACGTCAGTTCATAGGAGAGGGATCCATTCCACTGCTTTTATGCGCCATAACTAACGTAAAAAAGGTTCGATTTCGATGAAATGTTAGTATGTGGGAGGGGACCACCTGGCGACAAACCTTATTGAAAATGGGCGAAATTTGGTCAAAGGTTAGGACACAGGAGCGGGATCTATTCCATAGCCCTTATGCACCATAACTTACGTAAAAATGCTTCGATTGCGACAAAACTTTATCATGTTATTTCGGAGGTATACCAAGCCGGTTCTGTTGAATATCATCGAAATGGGATCAAAGGTCAGGGCACAAGACCGAGATTTATTCCACAGACATTATTCTCATAACTTGAGCGATAACTTGAGTAATGATTTCTGTAATGTTGGAAAGCGTATTATAATCAATGCATTGCATGATTTTACTAACTTGTTATTCAAACTCCTGCGTGAACCAACCCCCTATAGTCGGTTGGTTGGTTGGTTGGTTGTTTGATTTTTATGGCGCAAGGGCCATTATTGGCCAAAGAGCGGACAAGCAAACAGTAATAAGAACGTGGTAAAAAGCTTAAAATCTGGCTCCCCTATAGTCAAGAGTATGCAATGACTTTAGGAGACATTGACTTACATATTCCTAATTCGCCGCCAGAAATCATTGGAAGATATTTATTGACCAGTCCGTGTATATTAAATCCTTATCTAGCATTAGTAAGACATTCTGTCAATGACATGCAAAGCATACGTGTTCCATAAGTTCATGACTGTTACTTTTATATTGACAAGCCAACCACATACAAAAGAAATAAGAACACAGAAGTTTGTTTCATTTATTACCGTACTGATCTTAGGTATTTTCATAGAAACAGTACTTGTTTTATGTTGACATCAACAATGTGTTGCTGTCAATGTAACCAGCGTTTCGGAACACAGAGAATAACGCGAAACATGGGTTTTTAGAGACTATGAGTCCTTCAAACGCTATCACGATCGATTTCGGCATTCCAAAAACTGGTTGTAGAAAGCTGGAAAGCATTCATTGTTATTACACATTACGTGCACGTACGTATATTGCACTTTAATCAAAATTCCCTGTTTAAAGCATCGTATGTTCTACTTTCAATTTCCTTTAACCTGATTTCACATTACACATTTACAGTCAAGTGATAACATTCAAGATCATGTGATATATCTTCTTTCCTTCTGAGATATTTTAGCCTGTAGGACTGCGCTACTAAATCGTCTATTAATTGTTACGTAACCAGTCCTACATTTCCTACGCTATTTCGCTAATTGCATGTTTTTTTGGGTTGATCTTACAAACATAAACTCAAGTGCCAAAAATCCTGGGATTCTTCTCTAATACTGCTATGGTCTACGTCGCAATCAGATAGTGGCAGCAACGTGACGGGGCATGAACTCCACGAGCTCTTTGTAGTGCTGTAGAGTCAGTGCACACCATGCTTCCTGAAGAGCATCCCACAAATCCGTAATATTCGCCGATGGAGGAAATGCCAGGAATTGAACAGCATCCCAAATGCACATTGAACAGCATCCCAAATGTGTTTGATAGCATTTAAATCTGGCGAACAAGGAGGGCCAAATCAGGAGGCCAAACTCCGCCGAATGTTCCGCCACCCATAATCGGGCGACTGTGGAGGTGTGCGGGGGTGCATTGTCGTTTTGAAATAGGTCGCACCCGTAAGAGCTGAACGGGTGCAAATAATCCCCAAGGATGGTTACGTAGCCTTCACCGGTCAGAGTGGTCTGCACGCGTATGAAGGATCCTAATGCGTGCCAGCTAAAATCACCCCATACCAATGCAGAGCCATCGCCAGCCTGCACTGTCCCTTGTAGACAAGCGGGATCCGTTGACTACAAGGGACGTCACCACACCCGGAGTCGGCCATATGCCCGAAATGGTTGGTACGGCGTGCCAGACGCCGCTCTTCACGATCGTTCTGGGCTTTTCTACGGTCACACCGTTCTCTCATGCTGGATGTTTTCCCTGCGTTTGTGTAGCACAGGTACATCTTTGAAATTGTAGACCGTGTAAATCCATATTTCCTGGTAATTTTTGAAACGGAGTGGCACACCTCCCTTGCGCTGACTATCATACCACGTTCGGAATCGCTTAAATCCTTAATAAGCTGCCATCTGAATTACGAATGCTACTACTTGAGCTTGCGGGAGAGATCTGCCTCTTTATGACACTGAAGAGCAATTGAGTTAGAGACAGCTGGCGTTATGCAAATGCGGAGCTGTGAGCTGCCCTGTAAACGGAAACGACATGACGTATGCAGCGATCCGAAAATGTAAGGAGTAATGCGACGGGAATCAGTAAGAGTCGAACGCAGTATGGGTAAGACGAAGGATCTAAGAGCATTTGACCGTGGACAAATAGTCGGGGCCTGACAAATGGATCACTCCATCTCGGAAGTCGTGCAGGCACTGGGATTTACACGAGGCACTGTGTCACGGGTGCACCGTGAGTACATCGAATCCGGTAAAACCATCCCTGCAAGGGCCAACTGCCATGGACAACAGCGTGTGGATGAGCGGGGTTATCGTCTGCTAGCTCGCATTGTAACAGCGGATAGACGGGCCACAGTGCAAGAAATCACTCGGCATTTTAACGCTGGTGCACAAAAACGTGTAAGCAGCCACAACATTCAGAACCATCTCCTCGCTATGGGGTACAGAAACCATCGTCCCACGAGGGTACCGCTGCTGACCGCACATCACAGGGTGAAAACATTAGCATGGTCGCGGAAACATCGCTACTGGACCCTAAACATGTAGAAAATTGTTGCCTGGACTGATGAGTCGAGATTCACGTTGGTAGATGCGGATGGCCGGATACGAGTACGGCGCAAACCACATGAAGCGATGGATCCTTCTTGCCAGCAGGGTACTCTTCAAGCTGGTGGGGGTGGCATTCTCGTCTGGGGATTGTTTACGTGGAATGAAATGGGAATCCTGATATGTGTGACATCGTCCCTCACAGGTCAACGTTACCGGGATATCCTGGACGACCATTTGCTCCCGTTTGTGCGTCTTCAACATCCCACTGGGGACCTCAACCTGCAACAAGACAATGCACCGTGCCATCGCTCCCGAATTGTGTCCAAATGGTTGGATGAACACTCCATCGACGTGACCTAGCTTTCTTGGCCAGCTAGGTCACCTGACCTCAATCCCATCGAGCACATCTAGGATGCCATCGAGAGAGATTACCCCCTCCATCAAATCTTCGTGAACTGTAGGAGCTTGTTCAGGGGTCGTGGATTCGTACGGAGTCCCAACGCTTCCGGTGTCTTGTTGAGTCCATGCCGAGGCAAATCGCCGCCGTCATCAGGTGGTGCTACACGTTACTAGACAGGTATCTCTAATTCAATTGCTGTTCAGTGTATATGTTTGAGAACGACACCATTTACTGCATGGGTGTGATGGCATGTAATGGAAATGGTAGTGCCCTTTCCGGTTTGGTTGGCACCTCAATATATATGTATGTTCGTTTTAAATTGCTCGTCCATTCACACAATTCTAAATCTGCCGTTCTCCACCTTTAGTCCATGAGATCCAATGACATTTTCATGCTCTTCACATGTGACTTTGACATTTAAATTACAATTAATTATGATAATGCCCTGTGATTTTATACTTCAAAGTTTGGCGAGCCTTTCATATGCATGTAAGGGTATAAGGAGTCACCCATCCCAAATTTACAGCGACCTGCTCCAGGGAGTGAAAATCAAAGAGAAGGACAGACACATCATCCATGCGGTGGATTGCGACTAGAACCCAGATGTACTCCTGAAAATCGCATTTCATCTTAGTTCATCTGAACCACAAGAAAACCATTCAAGTTTTTCTTAGTAATTCAAATAAATTGAAAGGCTTAGTGTTAATCTTTACAAGTGAAACTCCAGAAAAAGTGGCCCAGAAAATATGTAAGGTATTAGACGTTTCCTCATTAAAAACCATTCCTACTTCTTTTCGTGATTTTGACATCCAGAGCAAATCATTTTTGTTTTATCCGAAGAAAATTTTTCAGCGTTCTTTAGATGAATTTCTCATACTTCTAAGATATCATTTCTCCTCTTGTTAATTTTCTGTTCTGAATTGTCCATTTTATCTAATATGGGATAAAGTTCTAACATTCAGGTTCTCATTTTAATCCTTCCCTGACGGTCAGAATAGCCATAATGTCTCGATCAGTAAGATTATACTGACCGAGGTATCGACATCCCAACAGGAGATCACCTTACCCAACACAATCAAGATTATTACGTTTTTTCTCGAGTTTGGGCTCATACAACGAAGGCGATTCCTAAACACAGTAGCTTAGAAATTCCGGCTATGAAATGCATCGATAATACTATTCGCGCTTCTATTTGTTTCTATACTGTGTAACGTATGCTGTAATTTAATCTTCCCTTTTTATTCCTGTTATCTTATGTACCTTGTAAATTTTAGTTCACTCTCGTTAAGCATTTTCTAATCTTGTCTCTAGGTTAATGCTGTTTTGGCAACCTGATGTTAGGTAAAAAGTGAATGACGTATGTGATCGTGAGTGACAAGAATGCTGTTTACAGTTGTATCAGAGAGAGAGAGAGAGAGAGAGAGAGAGAGAGAGAGAGAGAGAGAGAGAGAGAGAGAGAGAGAGAGAGAGAGAGAGAGAAAGAGAGAGAGAAAGAGAGAGAGAGAGAGATAGAAAGAGATGTTATGAGAGCACCGAGAGGTATGTTATGAGAGCGATTGGTGAGAATTGATGTTGTACGAGCTTGATTGAATCGCTTACGTTAAATTTTATATTTTCTTGTCTCAAACTCGAGTAGGTAAGATTTGAAAAGTATTCAGTGTTACGAGCACATGCTGTATTGAGATACTGAAGTGACAGCTGGATTAACTGACAACTGGATTTATTTTCCTCAGTTGATGTTGTGTTAACCTATATGTGTCAATTAAAAACCAAATAAACTTTATGGGATCAGATTTTCCTTTAAAACTAGCTGTTAATGATATTCAGTAACTAAGTGGTTATACATTGGTTAATTAAGCTATCCGGAGCACGACTTAAAATTTACGGAACATTTCAGTAAAAAGAATAAGCTCTACAGTGCAGTACGCTATGGTTTTAGTTGTGAATAAGTAAAAAAACTACCTACAACCAGTTAAACACTAAAATTTTACAACTGCCTCAACATTAACAGAAATACAATGCGTTATTCATAACTTCAGGTTATGTTTTGGTGTAATAACAAACCGTAAGCTCAGATCGTTCTCGTATCGCACCACTGGTGGACCAGCGATCATAGGTCGGCTTCTAGCTGAACGTACAAGTTAGTAGCTAGTTGGAGTCTTGGATAATGAATGAGTGATATGTTTGCTCTTTGGGGTTGGTTGCATCCCTTTCTTGAAACCACTGATTCTAAATCAAGGATGACTAACTCTTTATAGCATCAGGTGCTCAGAGAAGGAGTTAAGAGTTAATCCCCCACTTTGAGACAAATAGTTTTCAAATCTGATGTCATTGGTGGGAATAAGAGGATCTATGCTCAAGATGAAGATGAACTTCTTAAAACTGTTGTGTTGTTTGAATATTAATTGACTTATCTTTGTTGTGCGTATCGAGAACTACCGCTTAAACTACACTGGTGTGCAAAAATTAAGGACAAAGAGGAGACATTAGGATAAAAAACGGAACGAGCAGGCAGAACGGACCGAACGACCATTTAGGAGATAGACTAGGGTCCGGCACGGTAATGCATGCACATATATACAGCATCACGTAGGGGGGGGGTCTCAAGGGTATAAAGCACACGAGCGGTGTACGCTCATCAATTCGATGAAAGCTATTGCACGGTGTACCTCGGTTGGAACGACGTCGAGTTGCTGCCACCGTGTGGTATGGCCAACAGGCTATCCAGTAGACAACATCTGGATGACTTTACCCGAGGTCGCGTCATTGGGAAGTTGGAAGAAGGTCGAAGTGTGACTAGTATGGCCGAGAAGTTCGGGATCGCTTACAGCATTGTTTCAGCATTGTTTCACTGCTAAACTCTCGAACAGCTGTTCCTGTCATTTCAAATGACAGGAACAGCTGTCCGAGAGTTTAGCAGTGGTCGTCCACGAGCAACCACGGCGACTGACTACCGGTATATTGTCCTACAGGCGAGAAGGGACAGACGGCAGACAGCGGAAGAAATCGCAAGGCTCATGCAACAGACAACTGAACGTCCGTCATCGCGTTTTACCGTGGCCAGGTGGCTGTACAAAGGTGGTCTATTTGCACGACGACCAGTACGGTGCATGCCATTAACGCCTGCTCATCGGAGACGGAGGTTTCTGTGGTGCCAAGAACACAAGAAATGGACACATCAGCAATGGGGTCGAGTTCTCGTTACGGATGAGAGCGGATTTAGTCTGACGAGCAGTTCTGGACGTATACACATCTGGAGAGAGCAAGTAACACGCAATCACACCTCCAACATCATCGAAAAGGACCGGTTTGGAGGTAGCGGAGTTCTCGTTTGGGGCGGTATCATGCTTGGTAGCCGTACTGACCTCCACAACTTCCAAGGAGGTTCAGTCAGTGGGGTCTGCTATTGTACCGAGGTTCTCCTGCCTCACGAGCGCCTGTTTAGAGGTGCTGTGGGTCCTGAGTTCCTCTTCATGGATGACAAAGCTACACCTCATCGTACAGTGGCTGTCGCAGAGCTGTTGGAGAGTGAAGATATTCAACGCATGGATTGGCCCACAAGGTCCCCGGACCTAAATCCAATAGAACACGTGTGGGACCTTCTCGGGAGACGCTTGGCAGCACGTCACCAGCCGCCAGCAACGATTCCGCAGCTGCAATTGGCGCTACAAGAGGAATGGACGGCGATGCCTCGACAGCTCCTTGACATCCTCGTCCTCAGCATGGACAGACGTTGTAAATCCTGCAAAGCAGTCAGGGGTGATCATATCCCCTACTAAAAACTGGAATTTGTTTGGCAGCTGCCTGTCACATGGACGTTTCTGTCTTCTGTCCAGTTGTGATAGAAGCTACCTTTTCAATAAAGTGCCTTTGTATCCTTTGGATTCCTTGTTTGGACGGTTTTGCTCACTTGTCCCATATTCGTACACATTGGGATCTTATGGTACGATTTGAGTCGATGTGGAGTACTTCTGAACGACGTTACATTAGAAAAACCGTCTCGACCCTAAGTTTTGCACGCCAGTGTAGAAACTGTTTTTCCCTAAAAAATAATGAGACATACGAATGTGAATAGATTTGAATACAAAAAAAAAAGAGGTCACCAGTATGCGTACATATATGCGTACGCACACGGAAATTTATGAATAAAGAGATAAAGCTCAGCAGTTATTTCAAAATCAGTATTCTGCTGCCCCTAGCACAAGACTGATTTTCATCCAAAGGTTTCAATTTTTTTCGAGAAAGTTTTACAGCTCTTCAATTTGAATTTAAAATGAATGGGTTTTCCTATGCTAAAGTAATGAGCGAAAACAGAAATACGTTCTCTAAGCGAAGATGTAAGGAACCGTCTTCGTGGAAAACGAGTGAAATTGCGTTACCACTTTTTATTCTTGCGGATTTCTTTAATACACTTCACTTTTTTCCTAGGCGGTGTCCTTTGAACTGAGATCTAATTTGCTACGGTGATGGAGATATTTTATTTACGCTTTTAATTTTTTAACAAAGCATAAGGTTTGAGTTTTTACATCTGGCAGTTTTTCTGAGAAAAGTGCCGCCATTGTCTTTAAAACAAATTCACTCATAATTGTTTTAAACAAAGGCAAGAAAGGTGCACTAATAATTTAAAACATTCTAATATTCAGCAGGGACTTCTTCACCTGGGTCCTAACCTTTAACGACGTCTAGAAGTTGCTGCGTTAGACAGTGTTCTTGAGCAGAAAATTAATTTCAGTGAAAGTTAAGTTTTTCTGGTGAATTAAGTACAGAGATACTTTATTATCACTTTTTGAATTCATTTACTAAAGTTCTACTCGTAAGATGCGTGTTCATTAACTGTTCATAAAGAATCAGACGTTCTCTAACGTCACGCGCATCGTTTTGTACTAGATTCAGCGCTAACTGAATTGTGTTACACATGTTTTATATGAAATAACATTGTTATAGCACAAAGGGTGTGTTCGGGTGCATACACAATCAAATATCTATCTATCTCTAGATCAGGAAAATGCGTTTACAAGGATGCCTAATCCATGAAACAAATTGACATATAGGCATGGTCTACATGCTCATTTATGTCTTTTTCTGTGACTATTTGGTTTGGGTTCGGTCTACGATTCATTGCGCCGTAACTCGTTGTTTCAGTCCACGGGCAATTACATACATACAGTTTCTCTACTCCTCAGTTGTCTTTCTTATTAAAGGAGTTATCGCCATGGGATTCATTGGGATTGCAAGCTTTCTGGCAAGCTGTACGTTTGGGAATTTCTCTGCATTCCCAACGGCTCAGGTGCCCTGCCGTATTCTAAACATCATACACATATTTCAACTGTGGGCAATGTATCTAGCAGCCTACGCAGACGACACTACTGATATTATTGTTGATGACCGAGTTTAGAGTCTGTGAGATTAGTGAAAAAGAAGACAGTGTTGTATCAACCAGTTCAGCGTTGCGAAATCTTCAAGGTTAAGGTGTAGGTAATGAAAATCTTGTACTGACCTTCCTTTATTCATCCCTAGGCATCGCAGTGACCTCCAGTCATAACTGAAAAGCTCACTCTAAAAGCTTAGACATGCTCTGCACTTCTGGGTCGAAACAGACGACACACTGCGATTTTTATATGACCGTGAGCTCCTTGCAAGGAGCTTACAGCCTGAAATCTGTATGTCCTGTAACACAAAATGGCCATTCTGTTCCCTTCGACGTCCAGCAACTGTCATATTTTAAAATTTCGAACTTTTACATACAGAATGAATCTCACTGAGTATAAGCTCGAACACGCAGTCCATTTTTTATTTCTGAAATGAAAACTACAAACACTCAGCGGATGTACAGTGGCGGATGCTTCACGGTGAGGTTCCAACTCATCAAGAGCTCTATCTCCTTCGGTTCCAATTCAGCAAGATCTCTGTCTCCTTAGGTTCCAACTAATCAAGAGCTCTATCTCCTTCGGTTCCAATTCAGCAAGATCTCTGTCTCCTTAGGTTCCAACTCATCAAGAGCTCTATCTCCTTAGGTTCCAACAAATCAAGAGCTCTATCTCCTTAGGTTCCAACTCATCAAGATCTTTATCTCCAAAATGCTTCACGGTGAGGTTCCAACTCATCAAGAGCTCTGCCTCCTTACGTTCCAACTCATCAAGAGCTCTATCTAATTAGATTCCAACTCATCAAGGGCTCCATCTCCTTGCCACAATCCGTATTTCGCGATTCTGTTCGGTGCAGGGTATCGAGATTTATATGCACTGTGGTGTTTGTTTGAATGACATATGACGTATACACACGGTTTTTAAATTTTCTTGAACATGTGTCCGATGCCTTTCAGTTTACGAACAATAAAGCATCTACATTTCATAGAATGTTCCACTGTGAGTACACATCTTCTACGAAAAGTTGTAAAAGATTACGGAAGCCATTTGCTCGTCTTCGTTTTCTTCTTTAAAATCATCGACTACAAAGAACTGCACATTAGTTAATGGACATGCTTACACACAGCAGTATAAAAACAGAATCTCAATCTTTTTTTCTATTTGGCCACTGGCCTTATGAACAGCACAACTTGACATATTTCAACACAGTTGGTTTGAACACCAGGCATTGACTTTATGCATCCAAAATTATACTACGATTCACATAGTTTACACACAAAAAAATACTGGATTCTTTTTAATTCCACAAGGTGGACAAGTTCTGTTCTTTTTGAAACGTACTCTCTTCTCCCTCACCTAATTAGCTCAATGACAAATTTACAATTTTACACTTATTGATTTAAATTTACAGCACCTGAACAACCTTAGCAAACTCTGCAATCTCCCCAAACCAGCTTCAAAGACTTCAATTAAATTTACAGTTATAATAAGAGCCACAAATTATACATTAACCAAATCTACCATCTGCAAGTAAACAAACCAAGTAAATTATCCTCAAAACAGAATTTACACTGAGCACAAGCATTAATTAACATTACCTAACCTATAGAACTACCCTGAATGAACCTACTTCACTTATAAAGAAACCTCACTAACTTAAAAATTATCACTCTTCATAACATCATCAACAAAATTCAGAAATTCAAACAATCTTCTTGCATTAGCTTGCTCATAAAAATCACCTCACTCTGCACTTCAAATAATAGCTCAAGATACTTAATAACTCTATACTGTAAACAAAAGCTCAAAATACCAATTAACTAAATTTCCAAACTAAATATCATGTTCACTAACACTAACAACCAGAATTTTGAATTTACATCCCTAGTACTACTGCATATCATAAACAAATTAATTTAGATACTTTAAATCACAAAACAAAACTTAAATTTAACACCTGCGAGTGTTTGTATTGAGGTTGGGGCGAATGAAATGTCTGGCGAGAACGAGCATTGGAGAACGAGCACTGGCACAGCGGAATGAAACCCCCACGGGTGCTGCAGGTCATCAGCGTCACAGAATTTCCTCTAACATGATCTCGCAACATCCATTGAAGCAACGCCCGACCGACCCTCGCTGGCAGTACATATCTCCGTGGGCAGCGAAACTACTGGGGGGGGGGGGGGTTGAAGACAAGTTTCCCCCAAAAACCACGTCCTCAAGGCTCCCCCTTTTCGAACCAATGCATGATCCCACCTTGATCAACCACGCCTGCAAGAGCCTGTCGTACTTCAACCCAAAATACTCCAGGCACATCCGGCCCAGAACTAACACAACTATATCCCAGGAAAAATCACTAATCTCTCTATATCCCAAGAAATCCAAAATCACCATATCCACATATATCCCAGGAAAAATCACAAATCTCTATATATCCCAGGAAATCCAAAATCACAATATCCACATATATCCCAGGAAAAATCACTTATCTCTATATATCCCAAGAACTTAAAAATCACAATATCCACATATATCCCAGGAAAATTCACTTATCTATCCAGATATATCCCAGGAAAAATCTCTTATCTCACACTACATCCAAATCCCAGGAAAAATCACTAAGCAAGAAAATTCTTCTGTATCAAGGCAATGAGCAGGTCGTACTGCAGACAATAACACTGACCATTTACATAACCAGCTAGATATGGTAGTCATCTTCTTGTATAAATTTAAACTGACCCATTCTGCAAGAATTGCAGCTCGAAACGTTAACAAAGAGTTTGGAGAGAATACAGCCAACGAACGAACCATTCGGCGATGACTTGTGCAGTTTCGAACTGGAGATACGGACCTGCAAAACGAAGAACGTGGTCACCTACCTGTTGCTCTTTCTGACGATGTTCTGTTATGTCAACCCTTCAAAATGTAGCCCAGAGCCAGAGTGTCACATCGTGGTGGTCAGCAAAGGCAGTCAAGGCCTGTTTTTTTCTGTGTCCACCACCAAAAGGCGAGGAGAAAACTTGGCCGTCCTGGTTTTTCTGCCGGCGCTGGGTAAAGTAAAAAAGCTGGACATGTGGCAGCTGCACGAGCGTGACAAAGTGTAAAAAGAACTCTGGGGTGTTGGAAAATGCTGACGTCCCTGCTTGCTACGAAATTTTCCCTAGCAACAGCAGCCCTGCATACCACGGCTCTCTGCATCGAATCGTTACCTGCGACGAGAAGTGGGACCTTTATGATAATCGGAAACGATCTGCACAATGGGTAAGCAAGACACAGCCTGCTGAGACGGACATCCTATGCAGGACCTCTACACACCGAGAAGATGATGCTGCTTGTCTGGTGCTTCATAGCCGGAATAATTCATCGTAGTTTCTTGGCAAGATTCCAAACCATCCCTGCAGAACTTTATTGTGCTGAATTACACCAGATGTACCGGAAATTGCTGCAGAAACAACAGGCGTTGGTCTACAGCCATGGTTTTCTTCTGCTCCAGGACAACGACCGCCCTCATGTCATACAACGAATGATGATGACACTAAGTGCCTTGGGGTATGAAGCACAGCCTCATCCTTCCTAATCCTCGTACTTGTCTCCGACAGACTATCACCTGTTTCGTCGCCTGGATCACTTCCTGTCAGTGAAACAGTTTACGACAGACAATGAGGTTCAACGTGCAGTTGATGACTTCTTCGGGTCCCAGCCACAAAACCTTTTTCGTTCCGGGATCATGGCCTTGCCGGACAGATGGCAACAATGTGTCAATGCCGAGGGGGATTATTTTGCCTAGGTAAGTTGTGCTACTTTTCTGTTCTCGCCGTCCACGTGTGTTGGTCCTTTGCCGGACATTTCATTCTCACCAACCCATACAAAGGCCGTTCCATAAAAACTGAGAGTAATTTATTTTGAGTTGGTTGGCAACAGTGTGAAGGGGAAAAATAATCACGTAGACGACTAACTGAATTAAGGAAATATCTGTGGCAACAGTTATTAGCTGTGGCAGACGATTCTGGTTTTGTTATTGCGCAGTTGTTTAAGGTACGTTTGCATTTCGCCATACAGCTATGGAGGTGAGTGATTCGGAGTTAAGAAGTGAAATCCGCTGTCGTTGTCTTATCTTTTCCATTAGTTCTGAATTTGTTCTGAATTATCGTAGGCTTATCCTCACATACACAATCTTTGAGATAACCACCCCACAGATAAAAAAACCTGGAGGTATCGGTTGCAAAGCCGGGCAGCACACTCAAAATCTGTTTGAGGACTGACAAGTCAACATCCAACGTAGCTTTAAAGCCATTCTGGAGCTAGAAACGACGTATGGGAGATTCCTGATCCGGATGAAACTAAAAGGTTACAGTACTTATATTTGGTCCCAGAAATTTTTAGTAACGCCACGTATTGCTCTTTGTCATCTTCCTTTTATAAAGACGAAAGTTCATGTAATCCCTGTCTTGGAAATTTCTATCCAAATAGTGCATTCCTCCGAATGAAGAGGTCTCTGTGTAACCTCTCGAGGTTTTTTAGTTTCCCATTGCACATTATTTTTCGGAACAGCTTTACCATCAAATTAAAAGTCGGCTTAATCACTCATCCAATAACGTCTAAAAAGCCGTGATTCAGGTTCAATTTTCTCTTGCAGTTTCTCGGTCATAACATTCTCTCTGACTTTATTTGAACCCATGAGAGTTTGTTTAGTTTGTATTATGTGAGATTACAGTTTAATATAATCAATCATGACTATCCCCATTGTTTCACGGGAA
Organism: Macrothele yani; assembly: GCA_039090855.1. Classification (NCBI taxonomy): domain Eukaryota; kingdom Metazoa; phylum Arthropoda; class Arachnida; order Araneae; family Macrothelidae; genus Macrothele; species Macrothele yani. Next base: position 58,068,863 of record CM077008.1, on the reverse strand, counting down.
TACGGAGTGATTGGCTTCGTCATCTGATTGAGCGTCTTTGACTCTGTTTAACAGGTTGTCAGACTGCCTCTGACAATTGCTGTTCACTTCTGTGGTTTTACTGAGTTGGGCTGCCATCTGATGGTGCACTGAAGTTATGCACAGTTGCATAATCATAATGGGTACTTTCACGGTTACGTACTCTGTGAGAAACAGCGCTTGGATATCTGACGTGCGAGCCATATTTGATATAATATCCCACACAGAAGATTCTTTGTTGTAGGCGCCAGTGGTTTTTTTTTCATACTCTGAGAGTCTTTATCTGCTGTCACTTGAAAAAGAAGAAAAAGTTATATAATAAGGGTTAAGTGTCAAAATAAGGGCACAGTGCCGGAAAAAGAGCAGCATATACACTGCTGGCCACCCAAAATGCAACACCAAGAAGGACACGAGATAGCAAAGCCAGATTTACTGGACACATAACAACAGATACAAAGATGAAACGATTGGGCTTACAGGCCCGAGCGACTTGCGGAACACGCAGACATCAATAGTTCGTGTGGCTCCATGGCTGGCAATAGCGGCTGCTACACGCCGCGGCATCACACGAAAGAGGCTTTGGATGTGGACTTGGGGTATGTTGGCTAAGGCTGCTTCCACACGTTGGCACAGTTCATCAGGCGTAGCCGCGGGTGGTGCTTGCCGGGGCACTCGGTTGCCGATCAGCGACTAGACGTGTTCGATGGGCGACATATCGGGAGAACAGGCGGGCCACGGCAGCAGTGACACATGGTGGGCCGTGAAGAATTGTTGCACGATGCGTGCCACGTGCGGGCGCGCATTGTCCTGTTGAAACGTGCCCGCTGGCCGGCCGTGCAGGTAAAGGAGGACTATAGGCTCCAAAACGTTGGAGATGTAGCGGTGATTTTGAGTGTACCGGCGATACGTACCAGAGGGGTGCTGGTGTCATATCCAATTACGCCCCAAACCATAACGCTAGGCGACGGACCGGTATGGCGATGCATAATGCAGGCGTCATACAGTCTCTCGCCGCGGTGCCGCCACACGCGGATCCGACCATCGTGGTGTTGCAGGCGGAAGCGGGATTCGTCGGAAAAGACAATGTCGTGCCATTCCGTAGTCCAGGTGCGGCGTTCAACGGCCCACTCCCGCCGTACTCGCCGGTGGTGTAACGTCAATGGTAATCGGAGCAATGGGCGCCGTGCGACAAGTCCCCGCTCCTGCAGACGACGTCGAACGGTACGTGCTGACACAGGTTGTTGCGCAACACACCATAATTCCTGCGCTAACGTTCGTGATGTGGCGGTGCGAGCCGTAAATTCCCGCTGCACAACATGCCGGTCGTCTCCGTCGGTGGTGTTCCGCGGCTGCGGCAAACACTCAGGTCAGTCCGTTCGTCCCTCCTGCACCCACCGAATCCATACTCGCCTCACTGTGGCTGGATGTCGTCCCACACGGGCGCCGATGTCTCGGTACGATAAACCGCTGTTGCGATAAGCCACTGTTCGTCCTCTGTCGAACTCCGAAACGTGCTGGAATGACTGCCGTATTCTGCGACGAGGCATCAGGAAGTTTACCAAGCACAGGTCCGGCAGCACAACACACTTCCACTACTTACACCCCGCATTCTGTGCACCCTTCTTATAGTGTTTCTCGGTGGCGTTCCGGGCGCACATGATTTGCATATGCCCTGCAATGCTAATCGTTTGCATGTCCTCTCGCGGGCGACGCATGCTGCGAATTTCAGGCCAATCGGATGCTTCCTTCTTGGTGTCCAGCAGTGTATTTTTCTTTTAGGTCGTACGTCAATACGAAACAGCTACAGTCTCATAATACAAATCAACACACACATACCAATTTAATGGCGAATCTAGATTTAAAGAAGATCAAAATTAAAAGAGAAATTAATAGTTTGTGCCATGAAAAAGTTTACTGGTGGTAATGAAAAATAAACATGTGTCTCGCTAATCAACTTGATTTTTAGATCATCTACCTTATAAAGTTCTTTATTTAGCTCTAAGAATTAATCTCCAATACTAAATAGCCATTTATTAAAACAAGTCAGTTTTACTGGGGCGTCACAATATGCTATAATAGTTTTTTAAAGGACTGTTTTACCGAGGGAGATCGATGTTTTTTAAAGGTCAGTTTTATGGAGGGAGATCGATGTTTTTAAAGGACTGTTTCATCGAAGGTGATCGATGTTTTAAAAGGAATGAGGGAGATCGATTACCGAGAGAGGTCGATGTTTTAAAAGGAATATTTTGCCGAGGAAGTTCGATCTAGTTTGCAGTAACTACCGGGTATATCTGTAAAGAGCAGTATTAAAAATCTTCATCGCGCAAAAGATGCGACATTTTCAGGCAACCAGCTCCTACAGATGCATTTATGATATTTGCAGGCCAGCAGCTCCTACAGACGCATTTAAACATCATTTTGTTCTTCAGTTTCATCATTTTGTTCTTCTGTTTTTGGAGACTTCTACCTTACTCGAATTCTGCCTTAATTTCCGTCAAGTCATGCAACCGTAGTGCGAATGCTGGAAATTCGTGTATAAAAACTGCGGTAATAACAGAAAAGACCCCAAAAAACTTTCCATTGCTAGATTGCTACTATTGTCTCACAGCTGCTATTATATTTGGGTCAGTGAACACTCCATGGAAAGTTACCTGATGTCCATGAAAGTTCACTACCACTTGTAGTAGCTCACAATTTCTGAGATTTCATTTTAGGTTGGCAAGTCCGAATTGAGATAGTACTGGCTTACGGTTATTTAGGTGTTATCAAAAGTAGCTATGCTGAATAAACTTGTAGTGTCTTTTGGGTACACCATATGTGCCTCATGGTGTAGCTCTCAACACCATTTTATCAGGTGTTCGAACGTTCTCGGTTCATTATACAGGGGCATGGCATGACCTTAAATCGGCCATTCCCTACCACTAATGCAGTCTTTTCCTTATCTGCAGGATATACATCCTGCAGATGGAAGTAGAGCTTTTCTCATCAAAATGATTTTTCCATTTTGGCAGGAATAGGAAACATTGTTTCGGTGGCTACATAAAGGGTACGGTGCAATTTTTGTGTTCGAATGCTTTAACTCTTTCCTGAATTTACGTGGAATTAAAGACTTTAAATCCCATTTCATTACCGAAGCAGACTGTTTATCCTAAATATTAGACTGCTGTTTCTTAACAGCCCGAAGCTGTTCTGTACGTAAAGCTTTACGCAATTCAAAATAGCTTTACGTAAAACCCTTTTCGCTAAAGATTTATAATGCTTCAAAAACTGTCAAGCCTTTTTCCCCTTTCGCCGCCCTGGAAAAGGATTTGGGACATCCACGGAAACTCCATCTTCTTCGAAAACAGTTATGTGCAGAGCATGAAACGTTAAAGTCTTATGTCTAGATTTCTTCCCGGCACTAAGAAGCAGTATTGCTCAACACTCATTCTACAGCTTTTATCTATTGATCATTATGAAAAATGTCGCTAACAGTTTGGATATATATAAAGAGAGAAATACGAAACAGACTAACACTTTAACTAGACTCCTCGAAAAAAAAACATAAGTAGAAGATCTGTGACCGATATTATTACGGTGGAAATCTTTTCCGCCGAGAAAAATTTAAGCCATTTCTGGAGTAAAAAATAATAATTTTCTGAAAATAACTGATACCTATCTGGATTTGATGCTATCTTCTGAATACACTCTCAATATTTATATGCACTGCTGGCGCCACCCCAAATGCAACACCAAGAAGGAAGCATCCGATTGGCCTGAAATTCGCAGCCTACGTCGCCCGCGAGAGTATATGGAAACGACTAGCATTGCAGGGCATATGCAAATCCTGTGCACCCGGCACGCCACCGAGAAGCACTATGAGAAGGGTGCACAGAAGGCGGGGTGTAACTAGTCGAAGTGTGTTTTGCTGCCGAACCTGTGCGTGGGAAGCTTTCTGATGCCTCGTCGCAGAATACGGCAGTCATTCCAGCACGTTTCAGAGTTCGACATAGAACGAATAGTGTCTTTTCGCGACAGCGGTTTATCGTACCGAGACATCGGCGCCCGTGTGGGACGACATCCAGCCACAGGGAGGCGAGTATGGATTCGGTAGGTGCACGAGGGACGGACGGACTGACGTGAGCGATTGCCGCAGCCTCGGCACGCCACCGAACGAGAGGACCGGCATGTTGCGCGGCGGGCATTGGCGGACCGCACCGCCACATCACGAACGTTAGCGCAGCAGTTAGGGTGAGTTGTGCAATAACCTGTGTCAGCACGTACCGTTCGACGTTGTCTGTAGGACCAGGGGGTTGTCGCACGGCGCCCATTGCTCCGATTACCATTGACGTTACACCACCGGCGAGTGCGGCGGCCGTGGGCCGTGGAACGCCGCTCCTGGACTACGGAATGGCACGACATTGTCTATTCCGACGAATCCCGCTTCCGACTGCAACACCACGATGGTCGGATCCGCGTGTAGTGGCACCGCGGCGAAAGACTGTATGAGGCCTGCATTATGCATCACCATACAGGTCCATCGCCTGGCGTTATGGTTTGGGGCACCATTGGATATGACACCCGCACCCCTCTGGTACGCATCGCCGGTACACTCATCAGCCACTGCTACATCTCCGACGTTTTGGAGCCTGTAATCCTCCCTTACTTGCAGGACTGGCCAGCGGCCACGTTTCAAGAGGACAATGCGCGCCCCTACGTGGCACGCATCGTGCAACAGATCTTTACGGCCCACCAGGTGTCACTGCTGCCGTGGCTCACCTGTTCTCCCGATATGTCGCCCATCGAACACGTCTGGTCGCTGATCGGCAACCGAGTGGCCCGGCAAGCACCACCCGCGGCTACGCCTGATGAACTGTGCCAACGTGTGGAAGCAGCCTGGACCGACATACCCCAAGCCCACATCCAAAGCCTCTTTAGTTCGATGCCGCGGCGTGTAGCGGCCGTTATTGCCAGCCATGGGGGCCACACGAACTATTGATGTCTGCGTGTTCCGCAAGTTGCACGGGCCTGCTAGTTCAATCCGTTTCATCTTTGTATCTGTTGTTATGTGTCCAGTAAATCTGGCTTTGCTATCTCTTGTCCTTTTTGGTGTTGCATTTTGGGTGGCCAGCAGTATATATACAGTATATTTCTGTTTACTAGGACACATCGGCACTATAACAGTTTGGCACAATAAAGCAACCGCCCCAGTTATGCGAAGCTATATCCCAAAGAGCTAATTTAGGATGTTCTTCGAAAACTGCACCAAATAAACGGCTGCCTCGATTAATTGTTGTCCCAATTAACCTGAATCTTCTGTAATCTTTCTGATCTTTAACGAAAAGGGTTCTACGTAAAGCTATTTTTAAATAGTACACTGGCGTGCAGAAATTAAGGACGAGACGGTTTTTCGAATGTAACGTCGTGAATAAGTGCTCCGCATCGACTCAGATCATACCATAAGATCCCCAAGATGCACGAATATGGGACAAGTGAGCAAAACCGTTCAAACAAGGAATCCAAAGGATACAAAGGCACTTTATTGAAAAGGTAGCTTCGAGCACAACTGGACTGAAGACAGAAACGTCCCTGTGACAGCCGGCTGCCAAGAAAAATCCAGCATTTTTTAGGTGATATGATCACCCCTGACTGCTTTGTAGAATTTACAACGTCTGTCCATGCTGAGGACGATGTTGTCAAGGAGCTGTTGAGGCACCGCGGCCCATTCCTCTTGTAGCGCCAATCGCAGCTGCGGAATCGTAGCTGGTGGCTGGTGACGTGCTGTCAAGCGTCTTCCGAGAAGGTCCCACACGTGTTTGATTGGATTTAGGTCCGGCGACCTTGCGGGCCAATCCATGTGTTGAATATCTTCACTCTTCAACAGCTCTGCGACAGCCACTGAACCATGAGGTGTAACGTTGTCGTCCATGAAGAGGAACTCAGGACCAACAACACTTCTAAACAGGCGCACGTGAGGCAGGAATACCTCGGTACAATAGCGGACACCAGTGACTGAACCTCCTTGGAAGATGTGGAAGTCAGTACTGCTACCAAGCATGATACCGCCCCAAACGAGAACTCCGCCACCTCCAAACCTCCAAACCGGTCCCTTTCAATGATGATGGAGGTGTGATTGCGTGTTCCCTGCTCTCTTCAGATGTGTATACGTCCAGAATCGCTCTTCAGACTAAATCCGCTCTCATCCGTAAAGAGAACTCGACCCCATTGCTGATGTGTCCAGTTCTTGTGTTCCTGGCACCACAGAGACCGCCGTCTCCGATGAGCAGGCGTTAATAGCACACACCGTGCTGGTCGTCGTGCAAATAGACCACCTCTGTGCTGCCTCCTGGCAACGGTAAACGTGATAACGGACGTCCAGTTGTCTGTTGCACGTGCCTTGCGATTTCTCCCGCTGTCTGCCGTCTGTCTTTTCTCGCCTGTAGGACAATATACCGGTCGTCCGCCGCCGTGGTTGCTCGTGGACGACCACTGCTAAACTCTCGGACAGCTGTTCCTGTCGTTTGAAATGTTCTCCAAGCTCGTGAAACCATGCTGTGAACGACCCCAAACTCTTCGGCCACACTAGTCACACTTCGACCTTCTTGCAACTTCCGAATGACGCGACCTCGGGTAAAGTCACCCAGATATCGTCTACTGGATTGCCTGTTGGCCATATCACACGGTGGCAGCAACTCGACGTCGTTCCAACCGAGGTACACCATGCAATAGCTTTCATCGAATTGATGAGCGTACACCGCTCGTGTGCTTTATGCCCTTGCGACACCCCCCCCCCCCCCTACGTGATGCTGTATATATGCGCATGCATTACCGTGCCGGACCCTAGTCTATCTCCTGAATGGTCGTTCGGTCCGTTCTGCCTGGTCGTTCCACTGTTATGCTAATTTCTTCACTTCGTCTTTAATGTTTGCACACCAGTGTAATATTTGCTCACAACGTGCTCGTAAAGATTCTATCTGCCCACCCACAGGAGATTTCCTTTGTCCTACAATGTTCAGGTCCTAATTTTCTTTTATCCGAACACCACCACCTTGTCGTTTTGATGCAACAAACTTAGTACCTGCATGTAACTACATGATAAAATGGGGAAATTGAATTTAGAAGGATTTCTTTTAAAGAAATACCATAATAGGAGTGCTAACGCTTTATCAGACAAGCTTGTAATTTTTTCTTGGAAAATCTAGGAAAAACGGATGTCAACAGTACCTCGATATCATTCTGATTACATTATTCCTTCGTTTTGCCAGAAAAATAAGAAAGATTACAGTAAATTCAAGTTAATTGGGAGAACAATTATTCGAGGCAGTCGTTTATTTAGGACTTGAAGATCCTCCCAAATTAGCTTTTTGTGATATAGCTTCGCATAATTGGGGCAGTTGTTTTATTGGGCCAAACTGTTCTAATGCCGATGTGTCCCAGTAAACAGAAATCTACTGTATACATATAAATATTGAAAGTGTACTCAGAAAATAGCATCAAATTTAGATAGGTATCAGTTATTTTCAGAAAATTATTATTTTTAATCCCGAAATGGTTTCAATTTTTCTCGGTGGAAATCTTTTCCACAGAAAAAATATCAGTCACAGATCTTCTGCTTATGTTTTTTTTGAGGAGTCTAGTTAAAGTATTAGTCCCTTTTGTATTTCTCTCTTTGCATATATATTTTCAAACTTTTAGCGAAATTTTACATAAAGATAAAGGTGCTACCCAGGTTGAATGGGCATTGTGCAATACTGCTTCTCACTGCCTGGAAGATATCTAGACATAAAAGTTTTGCGTTTCATCCTCTGCACATAATTATTTTCGAAGAAGATGGAGTTCTCGTGGACGTCTCAAATCCTTTTCCAGAGCGGCGAGAAAGGAAAAAGGATCGACAACTTTTGAAGCATTATAAATCTTTAACGAAAACAGTGTTGAAATACTGGAGTCGATTTTGAAATTTTGTGTAATGTACCAACATGTATTTAACCATACACGGAACGCTAACCTTCTTTACAGTATTTCTACATAGCTATGTGTTCAAGCATCAGTAACTTTCCAATGAGGGAGAAATAATTATTAAGTTTCTTGCTTTAATAGATCTCTTCCTTGGTTTAATTAATGAGCTTTTCTCTCATGAAAGCTATCTTCCAGATACTCATAAATTTTCTGTGCTTTCTGTCTGATATCTGCAAACGAGCATGTTTTCCAACGATGTGAGAGCGTAAAATTGTTAGCAAGTCATTTCAATCTGCAACTTATATTTATGAGTTAAATGCCAAAGATCTCTGAAAGATTCTTTACAATGAGTTATTAAAACATTTGGAACTCAACTGAATAACGCAACTCTCCTACTTGGGAAATGGAAGCTGCAGATTCATCGGTGTTTCTGACATCAGTTCCTAAGCTTTCAACTAGAAGAATGGGGTCATAAGTTTGAGAACCACTGCCATAGGGCAGTGGTTCTCAAACTTATGACCCCTGTGAAAACCCCGCACACTAAACAAAAACATTTTGTTTAGTGTGCGTATTTTCGTTCTCACATTTACGTTGATGCATATCTTAACATTTTATAAGGAAATGAAGGAAATATCGTTCAAAGTAGAACAGTTTTCTTTAAATAAATTCAATACCTAACTCAACACAAAATAATATTTAACTCTTAAACATCAGCATTTATAGCAACATCAGCATTTATATCATATGATACTATACTGTAATTATAAAAATATTTAGTGTTTGTTTTGTTGTAAATTTCATCGAGTAATGTTTGTACTTAACGTGATGGATGTGCTTGTTTCTGAACAAGTTTACTAAAACAAGGAACAATAGTAGAAAGAGCAACTCTTAGTTCTTAGGTGACATCAAGTCTTGCACGATATTTACCGTTCAAAGCCGCCAAAGTTTTTTTTTTTTTTTGATTGGAGGTTTAACGACAACCGTGAGCAACTCAATGGGCTATAAGCAGTCGCCCATCCCTAATTTAGGGTAACTGGTTCCAGGGAATGGAGAGAGCCAATGCCGTAAGACAAACACAACATTCATGCCTCACCGGGATTCGAACCCGGACCCCGTTTGGACGAAAGATAAGAAGCCATCGCTTAGACCACTGCGCCACCGGGGCGGCCCGTCAAAGTTGAAAAGCCAGTTTCAACAAGTAGATGGTAGCAAAAGATATGAACTCGTGCTTAGCCTTTTCATTTAATGTTGGGCATTGTTGTCGAACATTAATCCAAAAATCGGCGAAGGAGCTTTCTTTAAATTTTATTTTTAAAGAAGCATCAGTCTGTAGATCAGTAAGTTGCTCTTAATCAGTCATGTATAATGATCTTGGCTGTGGTGCATTTTCAAATGGATTTTTTATCCAGCTCAATGCATCGAGATTTTCATAAAAATATTTTTTTAAATTTCCTTGCAATGTGACTAGGTAGTCAATGAAATAACTTCCCAGCTGCGAAAAAACTACTTAAATGTCTGTTTGTTCAAGCGTGTTAAAAAAAGTAGGAACATTTCCAAATCGTTACTTTTCAAACCATTTGTCAAAACCTGTATTTATTTTGTAAACGCCTAAACTTTATCATTCCAGTGAAGTATGATTGTTTCAGTTTTGAAGTGATTTGTTCAGAATGTAATTTTTCAAACATATCTGCAAGATATGCCAGTTTCAAAAGGAAATCTGTATTGCAGCACAGCGTTATCATTCAATGATTTTTCTCGAGCAAAAAGAATACCTTATGTCTCAGCTCAAACATTCTATTCAACACCTTGTCTCTTGACAACCATCAGGATTTGGTGTAAAAAAGTAATGCAATATACTCTGAACACATATTTCACACAAAAAGTTAAAAATTCGAGATTTTAGTGGATGAGCTTTGATGAAATTTGTAGATTTGACCACACTTCATTCAGAGGAGAGCTTAGCTCTTTAGAAGCCAGTGCCTCCCGATGTATCGCGCAGTGCCTCTACTTGGCTGCAGCAGCTATTTAAGTCCATTGTGCACTTGAGACATAGAGCGAGCTCCATCTGTACATGTGGCAACGTATCTCTTCCATGATACACCATTTTCTTTTAAGAAAGTATCAATCATAATGAAAATGCACTTCGCAATCGCATTGTTAAGTAAAGGCTCACAAAAAAACTTCTGGCCACCTCTATGCACATCAGTTGCTTCATCCACTTAAAGTGCATAGTAATTGTCTCTCAACTTGTCTATTAACTGTTCATTTGAATCCCCTGAAATATTTAATATTCACCGGGAAACTGTGCATTAGAAAGGGGGACATTTTTAATTGCTTCGTCATAGGTTCATTAAACATGATAGAAACAGTATCAATTGCTGCCGGTAATTCAAGAGTTTCACCTATTGTGTGTGGTTTTTAACACTTGGCAATTCTGTGAGAAACCTGATAAGACGCCAGAAGAGATTTGGATGGTACATTTGTTTTTGAAAAGCTTCACTGGGTAAATTGAAAATTAATATGTTTTCTGCTGAAAAAAATCGTTTGATTTGTAGGTAAACTCTACATGTCTTTCAAGATGCGTTTTTAGTTTAATAGGCTTCATACTATCTGATGTTAAAACATTTAAACATATTACACACTGTGGACGTTCTTCACCGTTAATGATAGTTTTTGTGAAACCCAGAGACAAGTAATTTTCATACCTCCTATCTTTTTGCACTCCGTGTAGTTGTGGTAGAGACTACAGGATCCTCCTCGCTGCCACCGTAGCTGGAAGAAAAATCATATTCGTTTTATTTTGTGCACGGATTAAAAACGTATTGATTTACAAAACAAATACTGTTCATTTTAAAATAATACGCTCACGGACATTGACATTTGCGCACCAAGAAAGAAGCATCGGATTGAATGAAATTTTATGGATATAATGATACAGATGAATGATACACATCATGGAAAAAACAGAGCTGCAGGAGAATTACAGAGGGGTAAGTGGTATGCATTCCGGTCATCTTCAATAGTGCGTCGCACTGCCTCATGCGGCGATACATACTGCAATCCGGTTCGGCATGGAGACGAACAGACGCCTGATGTTGTCCTGAGGCAGACTGGTCCACACGTGTTGGACGGTGTGCTCCAAATCCAGGATAGTGCGGCACGGCGACAGCTGGCGTTTCAACTGGTCCCACACATGCTCGATAGGGGACATGACCGGGGAGCGGGCGGGTCATGGAAGTGTCTGGACATAACGTAGGCAGTCCTGAGCAACCGGAGACGTATGCAGGGGGCATTATCCTGCTGGTATTGCGCACCTGGAATCCCAGCCAGGAATTGTATCACATGGGGCTGTATGATCTCATTCACATTCCGCTGGCCTATCAATGATCCACGTACTACTACTGGAGCTGATCGGCTGTCGTGGGCTATGGTTCCCCAGATCATAATCCTTGCAGTGGGGAAGGTGTGGCGCTCGATAGCGAGGTTGGGATTGTGTCGTTGACCCGGGGACCTCCACACCTGGACACGATGATAATCTGTCCCCAAAACGAAGCGGCACTCATCGCTAAACACCACACGTCGCCAGTCTACGGAGTTCTACGTCGCTCTGGCCTGGCACCACTGGACACTGAGTCGGTGATGTTCCGATGTTAATGGCACCACACGTAAGGGGCGCTGGGATCGCAGATTCGCTTTCGCGAGGCGTCAGGAAATGATTCGTGGGGACACAGGAGCCGCTACATATGTACCCAAGATGGACCGGTTCCCCGTAAGATCCGTTCGTTCCTGGGGCATGATCTGTCGATCCTCTCTACCGGTGGTCCTCCTGGTCCATCTGAAGCCGCTCCGCCGTGTGTCAGTTCCGTCACGTGTCCCCCTCTCCCAACACAGTCGGGCGGTATAATCAGAACGATCCACGTGGCGGGCTATACGGCGCGTCGACCACCCTGCGGTTTTCAGCCCGATGATGAAGCCTCTCTCAAAGTCCGTAAGTTGCGTAAATCGACGTCTCTGGCGTCTACTCGGTATTCTTGTCACTCTGTACTCTTGTTTGCTTCGGCCGGAGCTCTTCGCTTTCATGGAGCATCGACTACACACCAGTTTGTAAGGCTGCCGGTTCGAGCTTGCAGCGCCACCACAGGGTGCTCGGTCATGCGCACTCGCACCAAACGTGGGTCATTTGCATACCAGCATGCATTCTAGCTATTTGCAAAGTTTAACAGTTGTGGCCTGCTTTGTTCTAGGTGCGCAAATTTTATTGTCCGTGAGTGTACTTCTACATTGACTGAACAGGAACAAACAAACACAAACTGAAGACACACAACCTACAAACAAATAAAAACGTGGATTGCATCACGCAAAATTTGCAATGTAGAGAGCCGATACTATTTGTAGCTGGCGGTCGGAAGTGATCAGCCATGACGCGACGACTTGTATTGGCATATGACGTACGTTAATAAACGTCGCGTTATCATAAATGACGTTACAACGGGAAATGTGTCAAGGCCGCCGAAACATCGACGAATGAATTTGATAAGAAATGTTTTCACGAAGTGACGCAGTACGTTAGGTCGAGTTAAAAATTATAATTTTTAATATTCGAAATATTTCTTGCGCTCCCTTGAGCAACTGTGCGTCCGCACTCCGAGATCCTCTCCCTAAAGTTTGAGAACCACTGCTCTACGGTACCTTTTAAGGTGTTATTGAATGACTCAGTTACAGCTCATTAATATTCCACGAGACACGTCTGACAGACGAACTGATATTCTCAGAAAGCAACTTACTTTCTGCGATGATTTGGAGCAGAAAAGCTTCTGTAGGCAGTGTTATATTTTAGTCAGTTTCTCTTAGAAACATATGCAGCTCAGGTTTCTGCGAACCTACAGTTGAGTTATTTAATATGTATGCTATCACCTTCAAGCTTTCCATAATTAATTACTGTTGTTACCATCCTTACGGACCATTCACATTTCGAGACATTCTCCCCATCATTACCTTCATCATCTACATAACTGCCTTTCTATAACCTGAAAATGTCGGAGGCCGTACTGCAGTTCCTAAGGCAATTTGTTTATAAATATGTTCTTAAAAATAAAAACTTCCACGTCATGGACCATCTATCGGTGAATATAACTTAGTATGGAATTCTGGGAAAACAAAATAAAAACACTTCGTTTTCTCTCCGCGTGGAGACGACAGGAAAAACGGCATTTTTGAAATGATGTAATGGCAAGTGAAAGCTGTTGCGACCTGATGAAAAATCACCGAAATTCATTTATCTTTCGTTTGTGCATTCTAAAATGCATATGTGTCAAATAATATTTTTAAAAAATGAGCTTTTGATTTATTTTTATGTACCAAATGTACTAAAATGCAGATTGAGTTATTTATCAAATTGCAAAAAACCGTCTCGGTAGCCGAGTTTTCTATGACGCTGGCTTCTGATCATTCGTTCGAGATGGGCCAAGGCCGGTGTCTAGGATAAATCTTGGGTGGTGTACCTATCTGATGGCTTTGAATCCGCCCTCCCCAGAAGCAGATGCCTCAATTCATGGACAGGCGACCCCTAATAGTCCTACGAGTTGCTCATAGTGGTTGTTAAACCACTTAACAACAACAATTTTTTTACAGAAACATGAAAAGGCGCGATGCAGGCATGTTTTGATCAGTAAAAGCGTTTTTCTTGTGAAAATTGTCTCCAATTAAACTAAATTTTGGAGTAAAATATATTAAGTACAGAACCGATCAGTCAGTATCTTCAAGATTTCAATTTAGGACAGTATGACGCCAACTAATCTTAGAGACTGTTGTGTTTTGATAGATTCTATCAATCTTGACCTTCTGTAGCGCATTCTTTCGTGTAACTGCTACACAATAATCCAGACTTCCTGTTATTGCGCTGAGCCGCTGACATAGAACACAGTACTGATAATTAATAGGTGCAAAGTATAGCAGAAGAATTCTGATTAATCATAAATTAATTTTTTCCTTTCCACTTCAAAGAAAATTGACATGACCTTTACAAGACTATAATACGTTGCTGAAGGACTGAATCAGAGGAAATTGAATTCAGTTGCAGGGTATTTGTCATCAACAATAATTTTGGAGGGAATTGATTCCCGGAGAACACTTCTCAACGAAATTTATCGTCAATGACGTTTCAAAATTTATCATCGAGCATGCTGCTTAAGGGAGCTGTTAAGCACATTTTGAAAAAAAAAATCACCGTAGAAGATATTTTGAAAGAAATAATGGTGGAAGATACGTTTCAACGGTATTCCTGGTCTAGGATAATTTTGCACGAAAGCTATGTTTGAGGATACTTTTGAAGGAATTTATCAATGAGGATAATTTTGAAGGAAATTCACGGTCGAGGATATTTTTAAAGGGAAGCTGTTGGCGAGGATAATTTTGAGGGAAGCTGTTGGCGAGGATACTTTTCAGGGAAATTTATCATGAGGATAGTTTTAAAGGAAATTTGTGGTCGAGGATGCTTTGAAGTAAGCCGGCTGTTGCAGATAAATTTGAATCAAATTTATTTGCGAAGATAACTACAAAAGGATATTCATGATCGATGATATCTAGAAGTAAATTTATCTTCAGGGATATCTTCGAAGGAAATTCATTATCCAGGATAACGTTCAAGATGAAAAGAAATTTATCAAGTATAATTTTGAAGTTTAACGGAATATATCATCGAGGATAATTTTGAAGGACACACATCTTCGAGGACACTTTTGTCTTTGTGAAGTTCTTCCTCCAGAAATACGACTCACTACAGTTTCAACAAACTCGTCTTTCCTCTCTAAGAGTTTTGGCTTAGAAAGCGAAGATTATAGTTGTTCATATATCTATTCTTTACAGTGTCACTTTTAAGTGGTGCGAAGACGGAACAACACTCACTCGTGAGAATAGCACTCCAGCAGAAATATAACATAGAGTTTCCGCATCATCAATGGTCCACTTGATGCATTTAATGCAATCACCATGACTAATAATAAATATTAATGCATTCACCATGACTTTGAGGATTCTGAGGAAAATGAAGCAGCTGTCTAGGACGACTAATTTGGGTGATAAAAACTCACTAAAGCCTCTTTTATTCAACTTAATTGGGACCATGGCGCCGTCGGAAAATACAAAATCCGGATAATCGAGAACACTAAAAACTGGTTACCAGTGATCACTAAATAAGGCGACTTTAATCGAATATAAACTGGTTTATTAATTAAACTTACAAAACATGTGTACGCAAATATAGTACGTACCTAGTATGCACTACATTTATTCATAATATATAAGCAGTACCTTATTCGCAAGTATTTTACATTGATTTAAATGGAAGTTTTTGTTGGCGACGTTGTGAGATGCGTACATCCTCAAAACAACACGCTTTCGTTTTGTGAATGATATTTTATCAACCACTTACTCAGCTTTTGTTCCGAATGTAAAACTAACAATAAGAACGAAGTGGACACAGTGAGTTAAAAAATTGTCAGATTCGTTCCACCGCAAGTTGGTGTTTCTTATCTTTCTGACTTCTAAATGGTTGGCGTCCGGGTATTTGAAGAAGAAGATATGGAAATGACAATGGTGTGTGACTTTTACACTTGATCACACACTAAGCGCCGGCCGAAAATTTAAAATTACAAAAATAAAGAAGTAACATCCAACACAGGAGGCATCGGTTAACAGAGGGTTCCTGTTAAACCAGCTTCGGTTGAATGGTTTACTGTATTTGAAGTTTCAGACGGTATTCATGTATGAATCATTGGGAATGCTTCTTCCTGTAAGCTTCCACACAGACACAAATTAGAAATTAAAAGATTTTCTGAAAACTCAGATGATAATATCAAAAGAATACCTAATTAATTTATTTCCATAAAAGCTCTCATGCAACTCACTTTAAGATTCAATAGCCTTTTACGATGGCAAATTTAAAATTCATTTCCCATATTTCTTTTCTCCAGTGAAGATTGTTTGCATGCACTGCGACTCTTTAAATTGGAGATATCCTAGATTAGACAGAGAGGATAAGTTATTTCTTACAAAAATGAAAAAAAGAGAGAAAAAAACTGTTTTCCCTGAAGAATAACTCCAGGATTTTTCTTCAGGCGTAACATAATTACGCTGAGATAAAGCATTTAATCTAAAGAATAACAATTCAGAATTTTCGAGAAGTTGGCAGAACGTCAGTTTTAAGATAAGACCTCTTCCATACCTGTCAACTTCAATTCGATGTTCGACGAACTTGGCTATTTTGTTTCTTTTTTTTTTCTCTCCCCTGCTCTTAAATCAGTGTGCGGCAGATTCTTCATAAGAACGACAATGATGTGAAATTATTTTGAAGCATCTTATATTTTTATATGGCTTAAGCGTCCTTTCCTCTCTGTATGTTTTTCGCTTACAATCATTCATTTAACGAGAAAATTTCAGATCTTACAAACTCAGGACATTTATCTACTTGCTCATCGCTCATCTTGAAGTGCTGCGGCAAGGCAACTAAAAGAATGAAAAGGAAAATTTGCTTCCTTTATTTTCCGTATCCTCTTTTGACGTTGTAGAAATGACTAAAGATCCTCTGCTGTTATTGGAGAGGATGTTATGATCACGGAGAGATGACAGATTCTCTACGAAAGATGCAATAGAAGCAGATTGCTTCTCAGGAACATTCTTTTAGCTTACTCGGGAGCAAGGATTCTCAGACAAATCCGATATCATTAATAAAAATCACTTACATCCTTTTACGACCACTAATGAGACCGTGGACAAATCTCTTTGGATCTGCGCGCTAAAACTTAGAAGACGTATAGTAATTTACGGGTTTTTTAAACAATGCTATGGATAAATGTACGGAAACTTGGGATTTCGTATTCGCATTTCATGGGAAACTGTAATATTTATGAGGAGTACATGGCAAAGAGCCACGAGATTTCAACGCGATTTATGAACACAATAATTAAGCTGCGTCAAACGTTTTATTAAAGCCTTCCACGCCTCTCTTAGCTAGCTGACAGAGAGCATTTGTTTCGAAGCAAATGCTGCCTGACGATTAGGCGTAATCCGTCAATTTATTTTGAAACTAATGTGCTTTATCAGCTGGACAAATACAATGTAACGAGCTTAAATTATTAAGTATTACTGCACTTTGTCAGCCTAAATACTACAATAGTTTTGGTGTTACCAATAAGGTTACTACATTCCTCTGTAAATATAGAATTGTGCAGCTAAAACACATTGGGGGAAATATTGGTTTCTTCATAAATTGAAAAAAACCTTTAGCATCCATTTACGTTTACATTTGTGTGGGATGATGTTTTGTGTAACAGTGTCGCTCTGCGAGCATAATGAAAAGCTCATTATTACACCTAAACACACATGAACTTGCACGTAATTCTTAGTTGAAGAAATATGACTGAATTGGTTTATCACAAAATTTACAGACGCAATTGTAACTTAATTAAACGGTGTGTGGTTTTGTTTCGTGGCATCATCGCGATGTGATCCAAGTTATTTTTTGACGTGGATACGGCGTTAAATCGGTGCCATGGGGGTAACCTCTAGAAAAGCTTGACCGACATAATTTCTTACGATTGATCAAATGCTTATAACTTCTAAATTATAACAAATAGCTAAAATCTAATACCTGACATAAAAAGAGTAATAACAAATGATTCGATTCTAAAAATATCAACTTCAGGGTCATGGGCATGCGTGGGAAGGGAGAAAGGAGTCCGCCATTTTGGGGTGGAATACGCTGAGTCAAGTCCCTTGAAATCAGTATAACTCAAGATTGCGTAAAGGTAGGTTCGTGATATTGGTTTCAAATGATTTGTCTGGATGAGATCTATTTAGAAACTAATAATTGATAAACATTTAATAAGTACTTTATAAGTTTTGTGTGATAAACGAAAAATATTTGTGAGAAAATCAAAATGCTTAAATAATTGAAGGAAAAGTACGACTCAAAATACTACAAACGTATATCAGAAGAAAGAAGAACTCAGAAGGAATCGAATAAGCCCAAAACGACTAATGCAGAACAATCTAGGGCTTATAGATAGAAGAAGAAAACCGTAGCGGTGCAACCCGTGAAGCCACAACCAAGCACTTCTACAACTAGGACCTGTAAACCACTGGACTACTTGGCCGTGAGTGAAACTTTGATAGATGATTCTAGTCCCATACATTTGCCCGGTTTCGAATTGAAGGCAAAAGGAACAGGGCAATAGCCCAATACAAATCATCCACTTCCAAACGTACCATTTAGCCCACAAAACGAACTGCGGGGGAGTTGCTATTTGCAGAAACATCAATAGTCTAACAGATTGCCAACCCGCGCAAATGTCTCAGTCAAAAACAGATTGAGAATTTAAGATGACTATGCGGGCGACATGTGCCTAGTTGATGTGACAGTGTCTGCTCAAACTCCCTTCATACTTGGTTCCGTTTACATTCATCCCAACGTTTCACAAACATCACTAGAGGTCTCCATGTTCCGGATGCTATGCGATTACTCTGAAAACATCAAGAAAATCATACCAAGTAAGGTACCGCATACCCAAGTGCTTATCATTCTCACTGGTGATTTTAACATTGATGTGCAACAAAACACCAACTTACTCAAGTTCATGAAAGACAACTTCGGCTTGACTTATATAAATTCTTCGCCAATTACCGTAGGCAATACTTGTATCCATTTAACCTTTGTACGAAACATAGATGTGAATTGTATGCCATATGTTTGTTACTTCTCTTATTATCGCCCTTTAATAATAAAATTATAGTCTAACTCCATTCCACTTTCATTTATCAACCAACCTCTTACTGTCAAATATGTATCCACGTAAATAACACCTGCGGGTGTATCTCGGACACAGCCTACACCAATTTTTTCTTAACGCAAATTAATATACTGTAATAAATTCAGTTAGAATTAATTAACGAAACACTGGGCTGTGACTAACAAAGAGGGCGAGGACCTTTTCCTTTTTACTATAACATTTAGAACACCTAATGATTAAAACTGGTAAAGGCGGTTCTTTTGTTTATTAACCCCATTCATACGTTTTCTTGTAACAAAAGAATTGCATCATCATGTCGAAGCTCTCTTTGATGGCCATCATACAATGTTCTTCTGGGCATTTTTCTATTGAAGTTTAAGTGTAAACTTCCTTCCGCAAGTATTGCTAAGTTTTCTCCTCATTATGGCCCTTTAGTTTGCATTCATCGGATGTATGCCTCTTATATTTTATTTTTCGACGAAATAATAGAGGTGTGCGATATATTTCAACCCTGACTTTGGATCGTCATCACGGAGATATTACCGGATCCAAGTGGCCTTTTTAATGATAAGAGAAATAATAATTTTTGTTGTTGACCTTGGGCTTTCTTCTGGTTAGATATGTGAGTAATGATATTTGTAATTTTTTCTTAGTGGTTTTTTAGTTTTTTAAGGCTGATTTATTCAAATGAACGATACCTCTCTGTTATTGCTTAAGGGCTTCATGAACACTATTAGTAACTCTTAGGGCTGCAGGTAATTGTCCAACCCCAGTTTAGTGCCACTGGTTCCAGGAAAGGGATAGATCCTGCACCGTTGGACAAACACACCAACTATGGCTCACCCAGGATTCCAACCCGAGCTTATATCGAAAGAATGCCAGTGCGTGAGACCACTCGGCCACCGTGGTGAAAATATCTCTCCTGAACACCTAATGATTAAAACTGGTAAAGGCGGTATTGCAGTTAAATCTGCGTGTATTATCAATTATCATATTTTCTCCTTTTGGTATTGTTGCTTTTTTCTGATGTCTAGAGATCATTTCTTCTACGTCGCAGGTTTTTGAAATATCATTTTGTTTGCAGTGATCCGTTAATGCTGTTACTTTTCTTCATAAATTTTCCATTTTTTTCGTGTTCTGTCAAATGGGCTTCTAAATATTTGAGGATGCTGTCTATAGGTACTTGAAATGGGGCTCTATAATTCGACACACTCCGGCCTTTTCTCTCATTTTGATTTCTCTCATGATAAATTGTTTCACGTTTTTGACTCCTCTCCATTGTTTAAATTTACAAACATTGTCATAAGCATCCGCGCACCAAGAAGGAGGCGTCGGATTGAAGTGGGATTTTAGTAGTGCCATGTTACATACATACCAAGGACAGAAGTGTTTACAATATTACAGCAGCCCGCGGACATAGGGTACACATTATGGTCAGCGTTAGAACTACGTCGGACAGCCTCGTGCTCGGATACATACGGTGATACGGCCCAGAATGGAGTCAAAGAGACGCCGAATGTTATCCTGGAACAGATTGGCTCACATTTCATGCAAGTAACGTTCTAAATAACGAACACTGGGGCATGGAGAAAGCTGGCATCCCATCTGGTCCCAGATGTGCTCGATGGGCGAGAGATCAGGCGATCTGGCAGGCCACGGAAGCGTCGAAGCATGACGTAGACAGTCCTGAAAAAGCCGAGACGTGTGCGGACGGGCGTTACCTCGTTTCAAAATGGCTTAGGGAAAAAGCCGAGCCGTGTGCGGACGGAGGGAAATCCGAGCAAAGGGCAAGGCAGCACATGAGGCCACAGGATCTCCTGTACGTAGCGCTGGGTTGTCAACGTCCCTCTGATCACTGCGAGGAAAGTCCGGCTGTCATTTGCGATGGCTCCCCAGATCATCACGTCTGCAGTTCGGGACGTGTGCCACTGTACAGTGAGGTTGGGATTGTAGCGCTCACCTGCGGTCCTCCACACTCTGACACGGTGGTCGTCCGTTCCCATACAGAAGTGGGATTCGTCGCTGAACACTATATGTCGCCAGTCCGTGGCATTTCAGGTTGCTCTCTGCTGACACCACCGCATTCGACGCCGACGATGGTCAGGTGTTAATGGCAGAAAACGCAAGTGCACTCGAGAGTGCAGATTCACCTCTGCCAGGCGACTGGAAATGGTTCTGCCGGACACAGGAGTCCCTTGTACAGCCGTCACATGCATCTGGTTATTGGACAAGGAGTCATTGCATCAACGTGTGCCGCTGTCACGATCCTGCTGTCCTCTCTGCTAGTGGTGTGTCTGGGTCGTCTAGAGCTAGCTCGCCGTATCTGGGTGCCTTCCCGTGTCCATTGCCCCCAACACGACCGCATCGTACTGTCCGACCAGCTCAAATGGCGGCCGATTCAGCGCGCCGGCCACACTGCCTATCTCATCCGATATAGGAGTTTTAACGATGCGGCCTCGTTCAAACTCCGTCAGTTGCCCGTAGACACATCTATGGAAGATTCTCGGCATGTCTATCGCTCAGGGATCTCGTCTGACTCTTACCGTGCATTTCGGCACCAATGTGGAGTCCCCTACGCGGAGATTTATAAGCCCCCAAGGATTGCGATTGCAGCGCAGGTCTTGGACGCGCAGGCATGCGGAATCTGCCGAAACTTTAATCATTTGCTTGTCTGTCCTCCCCGTAGCTATTCGCCGAGTTTCGCGTTAACCGCACGGTTTTTTTTCTTAGTGAGCGGATTTTTATGATCATGAGTGTATTTACATTATTTTTAAGAGTACTATATTAATGTTCTTCATAGAGCTCTTTCCTCCTAACATTTGCTTTCTTTTATATGACATGCTACTAAGCAACTGGAAATTACTAATACTGTAATACAACTGAAGCATTGTATTAATCTAATATTTCAAGTTTTTCCCTGCCTAAACCACTTCTGGCAGAGAGAGAAATCTGTTCAGGAACTTCATTTTAACAACTGCAACTCTTATGAGACGCGCTCATAAGAGTTGCAGCTGATAAAATGAAGTTCATGGGAAAGTAGATAAAAAAGTTTAAGTTATTGCTGTTGTAAGGTTCCTTCGCGTCGTGTTTAAATCTTGGTGACTGTATGAACAAAAGCCTGCCATCTCGACCAGCTCTCAGTAAGATCTTGCAGCTCTTTCTAGGTCAATCTACAAACGTCCTTTTACCCCATCCAGGTATCTTGTTGTCTGTATTCTCCTTCTTCTGCTTCTTACAACCTTTGCCAAGCAGGGTAATTTTTTCTATCCATTATTGGCGTGCATCACCTGTCCAAAATGTATGGGTTTTTGCTTGTAGATCATTGCCTCAAGGGAGCAGCTTATTTGGTCAAGGATTAATTGATTAGTTCTTCTTGCAGTCCATAGAATTCTAAGTAGCCATCTCCTGGTCCATAATCCATAATTCAAAAGCACCTACCTTTTTACTCACACTCTTCCTGAATATCCAGCTTTCACAAATATACATTATACAGGAAATACCGTTGCATTAGCATTTATGATCTTTGTTGACATTGAGATGCCTTTATCATTCGTAATCTTCTCTATATTTGTCATTGCCTTCCTCCCTAGGGACAATTTCCTCCTTATTTCTCCACCCTCGTTATCTATTTTGGTGCCCAGGAGAATGAAAGATTATTTTTAATGCAGCAGACCGTGAACACTCAAGAAATGCATATAGCGTATTAAATCCGTTTATTCTTGTGGTGTAATGAGCGCAAAGATTCGCCAAGCTTTCGCACTCCACTGGGAGGCATTTTCAAGGCAATGGTAGGCATACAAATGAAATCTAATAAAAATTAAATCCATTTTTATGTCTACCATTGCCTTGAAAAGCCTCCTAGTGGAAGGCGAAAGCTTGGCGAATCTTTGTGCTCATTAAACCACAAGATTAAATGGATTTAGTACGCTATATGCGTTTCTTGAGTATTCAAGAGAATGCTTCCCGTCTATTATAAAATCTGTTGAGTTGGAAGTTGACATGATTGTTGTTTGCTTTCTTTATGAGGTCCTCTAAGTCTTTTGTACTTTCTGACAAAAGAGTGGTGTCATCTACATATTTTAAACTGACGACAGTTTGATCTCCAATATGAATACCAGCTGTCATTTTATCCAAGCCCACCATTCTGAAAATATACTCACTCTACAAGTTAAAAAGATAAGAAGACAGAATACAACCTTTCCGTACTCCTTTCGTTATCTAAACCACTCAGTCTCACAAAACTAAGTTCTCACAATAGTTTCTTGCTCATCATAATAATTCATCAAAAAATGATCATGTTCGCTGGCACTACCAGGAATCTCAAAACATTCCGCAATCTTGCATGATCGACACAGTGAAAGCTTTACTGTAGCCAATGAAGCAAAGCTAAACATCCTTCTGAAATTTTGTAACTCTCTCCATTTTCCATGTAGCGCTGCACTTTGATACCGTGGTTCTCTGACTCTTCTAAATCCACCTTGCTGTACTGGCCAGCCTCTTTCCAAATATGGTGCTAACCTTAGCAAAACCTCGCTAGCATGGCAAACCACGAGAGTTAGCATAGCAAACCATGAGAGCAGTGGTTCTCTAATTTGCACATTCTTCGGCATCTCCTTATGCAAGGAAATGAGTTCTGATCTCTTCCATTCAGAAGGCCACCTTATCATGTTAAAAATGTTTTGGGAAAGAGCAGTTAGAACTTTTAATTGATTCCTTTTCTGCTGCTTTAAACAAAGCGATAGTAGGCGAGTTTTTTTTTGTTTTTTTGATTGTAGGTTTAACGACCACCGTGAGCAACTCAATGGGCTATAAGCAGTCGCCCGTCCCTAATGTAGGGTCACTGGTTCCAGGGAAGGGAGAGAACCAGTGTCGTAAGACAAACACAACATCCATGCCTCACCGGGATTCGAACGCGGATCCCGTTCGGACGAATGATCAGAGGCCATCGCTTAGACCACTGCGCCACCGGGGCGGCAGGCGAGTTTCCAGCTCAGGTTATATTCAGGAGTTATTAATGAGATTGACAGACAGAATATGCGAGCCTGCCGATGTTTTTTAACTTGTGGGACATGATAAAGGCCTACATTGCTTACATGGTCATTTAAATAGTTTCGAAGCCGACGGTTTTTCTTTTCATTAAGAAGACTGACTGACAACCTGTATACTAAGCATAATGATTCAGACAGGTTTCCAAGTAGGCGGATTTCTACTAACAAGATAGGCTGTCAGGTATTTCGTATAGTTAGCTGCTATAATGATTCAGGCAGGTGATGTAAGCGGGTTCCTGCTATAGTGATGTAAGCGGGTTCCTGCTAATGTGATGTGCTGTCAGCCATTCTGAATCGATAGTTGTCGTACTGATCTAGACACGTATCAGGCAGGCGGGTTCCTATTAACAGGGTATGATGTCAGACATTTTGTACACTTTGATGCCGTAGTGATTCGGGCAGATGTATGTAGGCAAGTTCCTAAAAACAGGATGAGCTCTCAGGCATTTTGCATAGTTAGCTGCCGCAGTTATTCAGAACAGACAGGTGTCAAATAGGCGGATTTTATTTACAGGGTGTGCGTTGTCAGGTATTTTGTATAGTTAACTGCTGTAATGATTCGCAATTGACAGGTGCCAAATAGGCGGGTTTCTATTAACAGGGTGGGCTGCCAGGCATTTTCTATAGTTGGTTGTTATAGTAATCCAGGAAGCTGCAAGTAGGTGGGTTCTTATTAACAGGATGTGATGCCAAGCATTTTCTATAGTTGGTTGTTATAGTAATCCAGGAAGCTGTAAGTAGGTGGGTTCTTATTAACAGAATGTGCTGCCAGGCATTTTCTATAGTTGGTTGTTATAGTAATCCAGGAAGCTGTAATTAGGTAGGTTCTTATTAACAGAGTGTGCTGCCAGATATTTTTTATAGTTGGTTGTTATAGTAATTCAGGAAGCTGTAAGTAGGTGGGTTCTTATTAACAGAATGTGCTGCCAGGCATTTTCTATAGTTGGTTGTTATAGTAATCCAGGAAGCTGTAAGTAGGTGGGTTCTTATTAACAGGACGTGCTATCAGGAATTTTGCATAGTTAGCTGCCGCAGTGATTCAGAGAATTTTCAAGTAGGCAGGCTGGTTCCTGTTAACACTGGGTGCTCTCAGGCATTTTGTACATTTAGCTGCCGTAGTAATTGAGAGTGGCATCAAGTAGATGGGTTCTTATTAAGAGGATGTGCATTCATATATTTTATATAGTTAGCTGCCATAGGGATTCAAAACAGACAGAGAGATTCAGAAAGGTGTCCAGTGTCCATTAGTTGGATTTCTTTTAACAGGATGAGATGTCAGGAGTTTTCTACAGTTAGCTGCCGTAGTGTTTCAGACAAGTAAAGCTCTGCGGGTTTCTACTGACAGGACATACATGTATGTAGTGATTCAGACAGATGGCATAGCTAGTAAAGCCAAGGATGCATTTGACCTAATATTAAAATGATTCTCGTGCTTGCTGAGTTACTAGAATTTGCCCAGGTTGTGCTGTCCATAATTTAGTAAAGTGATGCGTCTTGAGAAAAAAAAGTCCTTTCACAGATCTCGCATCAAATATCACGAGATTTAATCTTGTTTTATTTCTGCGAAAAATGTCATACGTCCTTATAGATGATCAAGACGGACGTACGCGAGTTCGAGCGCACGTGTTTTGATGCTTTGCTTTGCTGGGACTAAGAGTGGAATTTCAAGAAACAGATAAATAAATATTTTTGAATGTGTTTGACGTCGTATTATTTGCACACAAAATAAAACTGCTGCTATAAATTTAATTCACTCAAGAGAATTCTCCTAAAACCCATTTCGTTTCAATCCTCTTTTTAACATTTGCTCGAAAATTTGTTCTTCCGTGTTTTGAGAGCACGCATTACTTTTATGCACGATGATCCACATGTGGACTACTTTCGCATCGTGATCACGTCTCGTCTGCCAGTCCTAATTCGCTCTTTTCGGTTAATTCTGCGAACAGAATTATAATTTTGCTCTGCGCTTCATTCTTGAGAACACTGAGCATCTGCCTCTCACTCCCTGTATGTTTCAGGGAGCGTGAGTTGATTTCAATCTCACTTGTAATTTCAGAAGTTGTTTTTGGACGTTGGGAGGAGAAGAAAAAAAGAGAAAAGGTTGAAGGAACTCTTAAATATTTCATCTTTAACTTCAAGAATATTTCAAACTAGGGCTCAAAGCTTTCTGAAATCTGTGTAAGGATGTGTTATTCAAAAACCTCTGTATATGGTTGCTAGGCAACCGTTTCAGTCTTCACGCTCTGTAGATTACAGTCACTGATAAATACATATTGAGAAAACAAATGAGAGGTAATTCTCATATTAACGTTACTAAAATGAGTACAAATGTCAACTAAAAATTATTGACACTTAATTTATAAAACAATCGCATTCACTCCATACCCAGTTTACTGTATAAATCAGCATCCCAATTTCTTAAACTTTTGTCTGTCCTTCTAGAAACATTACTTTTGCTGTAAAACCTCATGCTCTCAAAATTATAGTAGTCCTTAACATAATTATGCTTTATTAAAAACAATTTGCAGCTTGGTATAGAGAAATCGGCGGCTATTTCTCCCCTTATAAGGTAATGTCTTTTTCGTGAGCAAGATTGACGTTACGCTAAGTCTAAAACCATTAAATAAGAATACGATGCAATAGTTTACGGCCAGACGAAATATAAACAGAAGTCAACTTACGATAACTTTTTATTGGTTCAGCGATACTTCACTAGATCCAACATATAGCACAGAAGGTAAACTTCACATTATTCTTAGCGATCTAACATCTACACACACACACATCCACATGAGCAACTGTTGTATCGTCCTTTTTTGTCCATCGTTTTTATCACATTCATACGTCACTTTCTCTCTGACCTCAAATGTGTTGCCAACCTCATTCTTGAGAGAGAGAGAGAAGATATCACGTTAAGTTTGGAAGTATAAAGGAGAACAAACTCAAATTTACATAGGAAAAGGAACTAAAAATGAAAGTTATATTAGAATATACGTCACACCCTACATTACCTTTTGTCATCTGTTAAGTATGTACATAAGTCTCGGGCGCTCTACGTGGCGGGATGTAAAAGCGAATCGGTTGAACCTTTTGTGTGGGTAAGTTGACAACACTACACAGAACGACACGTGTTGGTTGACAGCCTATACATGCGGTTGGATGAGCTACGACATGGTGTCCGACAAGGTGCATATTCTGTAACCTTTGTTTTGATATGCTCCGAATAATTTAGCATCATTCCATAGTGGGAAATAATCGCCTTTGTTGAATGTTCGGGCTAAGGCCGTTGCGGATGAATGGGTGCGAACATTGTATTTATGTTCGGAGATTCTCACCCCGAGTGACCGACAAGTTGATCCGATGTAGGCTGTCATAGGGAGAGAGCCATCAACAGATTGTAGTGTCACGGAATATACACCATATTTTCCCATGATTGAGACATGGTCACGATCAGACTTGACCAAGTTGATCAGACTTGATATTGTGCTCGGCCAGAACTAAAACTGCAGTGCTCTTTTTGGAGGATTTATACATTTATTATTTTGCTGAACAATGTTGTAATGAAGAAACCCCGCAAATCATACCTACCCCTTGGAAGTTCCTGCTAGAGAACCCCACTTCTACTGTAAATATGTTTTGATTACTTACTTACTGCCATTTGCATTTCTTTTCATGCATTTGTGCATATTTTCATTGTTTACTTTCTGTGTAAAGCACACCCGACCTTTTAGTACGGCGCATGCGTTGTATCTTGCTGATGCACAGAGGTGTGTATACAAGCCAGCGTGCCCCTAGTGAGTTTCTTGTTGTTCCTGAGGATGGGTCTGTAAAAGACAGACCCGAAAGATCTCGCACATTGTTTTAATTATTTTAACCTTTTAAACAAGTTTTAGTTTTCGTAAGTACAGATGTTTTCACAACTTGCGATGATTCGACTTGGTTTATTTCGTGTTGAAATGGGTTACGTCTTGTTCTTCGTGCTTAAGACAGCAATATGGTCTACAGGTAAATGTTAATTAGCACGACAAAAACTTCCACTCATCACATAAAAGCCTGCTGAAAATGTGGCTGCGTAGCCTCAGGCCATTTCGAGTGCCCATGCTAACGTCAGTTCATCGTTGGAAGCGTCTACAATGGGTATGCAGCATCAAAACTGAATCTTGACTGATCAGAAAAAGGTCGCCTGGTGCGATGAATCTTGTATGCTGTTGTACTATGTGGACGGCCGGGTACGTGTACGTCGTCTACATGGGGAAGTGTTGGCATGAGGATTCATCGTGGAACGAAGAAAAGCAGCCGGTAGAGGAAGTGTAAGGCTTTGGATAATATCCTACTGACAAACCCTGGATCCAGTCGTTCATGTGCAGGAAACTATGATGTCGCCATCTGCTTAAACATCATTGCAGGCCAGCACATTCTTTCATGGCAACGGTATTCCCATTTAGTGGTGCTTCTAAATTTTGTAGGCTAGGACGCCGTGCCACACTGTCCGGATTGTTTGAGAATGGTGCACGGTCCAATCGAGCATCTGTGTTTTGTGTTGGAACAGCAAATCCGATATGCAGTTCTAAGTGCGGATTTTAAACAAAGATAGGAGTGATTGCCTATAATATCATCCAAAATTGACTTTGCACCCGTAAAATGTGTGCAATATAGGTTTTTGAGCATCTTTCGTAGATCAGATCAGATCATATGTAGAGGATTTTAGGAAGGGAGTGTCTGACCCCAGGTCTTAAACAGCCCTTAGAAATAGGGAGCTAGGAGATTTCGGCTAGAGTGCCCGATAGGAAAGTGACAAGGTAGTGAGGTAGAAAGGGGAAGGAAGACGCCCTTATTTATTACCGGGGGACCAGTACCCGGGGTCCGACGGCTTAACGTGGCCATCCGACGCACGGCGGGTATTTAGTGGTTCGAACGTTCGTACCTGCCCAGGATCGAACCTGAGGTTATCTCCATGGCAGTCACGAACGCTGACCACTAAACCACCCGCGTACCAAATCTTTCGGAGAGGTGTAGGCTTTCGATATCTGTAACCATGTTTCACGAAAATAGTGACACCTTTTTTTTTTGAATTACGTAATCTTTGATGATGATACGCTGTTTCTTCCACCATTGTGAAGAGGAAAGCAAACTTTACAGTATGGAATATAAAAACCTTTCGTCCACTGCAATAAAAGACAAGAAAAAGCTTCGTAATGTCACTCAAGAGTGGGGAAAGTTTCACTAGGTTGGCACTTACTGAGATCCCTCAGAAATACTCCTGACCGCTCACATATTTAGGGAACTCTCAGGGAGTAGTGCTGTCCTTCAGCGTTATCACGAAAGGGTATGAGAATACACATTACGGTGAAATTTTGCCCAATAAATGGAAGCCGTCGATTTAAGCAAACGTCAAATACTTCAGTTGCGCGGTGTTGTATTGTCGCATTGTATAGCTGTTTCTCATACTACTGTACTTGCTGGTGAAATAGTACAGTAGATATCATTTAATATCTTTTAACATCCACCGTATTCCTCTGTACGTCTTCCATTAGATCAGGGTTTTTAATGTCTCCATACGTTTTGTAAAGCTGTCGTTTTTCCATGTTGAAGGGAGAGCCCATGTGACACCTTCCCGAACTTAAACAATTTTTTCCTGAAGCCATAATAAAGCATGAGCGTCGCTGAGTCAAGTACGTTGAAAAGCCATGTTTTCATTGAGCTAATTTTAACTAAAAAGACAAAAATATCAGTTACGATACATTTTTTCCTAGCCCGATTTTAAAACAGGTACCAGATTCCTCGAGTTGAAGCAAATGAGTACCACTCACTGGGAAGTTTATTTCTTCATTTCTGCTGGTAAAAGGGGTCCAAACTTGTTCAGAACACTCACCATTCCCAAATCTTGCATGATTCATAAAATCTAAGAGTTTCAGTTATTACATGAACACTTCACGCTTCAATATCCATTCTTCAATTTTGCTAGTTTACGAGGTTTCAGAGAGCGTACTGCTCTTCATTATCATCAACAACCACGGGTAATAATTCCGTAGGTGCCTAATGCCAGAGTTCATTTGACTTACAGTGTTTTACTACCAGCACATCGACACTCATCTGGTAAGCCAAGACATCCTGGGGAAGGAGGTCTAAGGTCAAAGTGCATCCGGTGCGGACTTCAGGGAGAACCATCTACGCGTTCGCGTCCCCAAACACTGCGGGAAACCCCAGAAAAACAGCAGAGCAGATGGTCGGCAGGACCGGAGTTCAAACACTCGTCGGAAGCGTCCGCCTCCAACACAGCGCATAGCAACTTAACCAACTGCGCTTTGTCGATGGTGTATTGCTCTTGCAACGATGAAAATAACCAAATGCTGCTTGGTAAAGATTTCTTTGGAACAAAGCTAACTCTCCTGCAGCTTCATTGTTCCTAGAACTTATTTATCGGTTTTCAGATGTGCATTTTAGAAGTTCGGATTTTACTTCCGAGATATTTAGTGTCCACTGAACAGCTTTTGATCCCTTACAAATCTGAAGTTTGTCCTATACTAAAGTGCTATTCTAATAGCTGGTATGATGCGTACTTACAGTAGATCTGAAACTTCTTGATGATGTGCTGAAAATACAACTTCGCTTGATATTTATACTAGTACTTGCTCATTCTTTTTGAATTCTTTCACTCAAGAAGCACCAAGCAACGTCTGCAAGTTCTACTATGAACACGGTTGTACAGAGTTGTCTGAGTTTTCAGCACGTCTAAAAAATTGTATGCGCTTACGTAATTATTTTGTTAGTATGTCTGTATGCAGATACAATGTCTGCTTATCTGTTAGCGGTTTCAAAAACTCTTTCGTTTTGCATAGCGATAACCACGAGGATCAGCAGTGTTAAGAAGTTTATAACACTATCTAACTGTATTATGGTGGGAATTTCGTGAATATTACACAACTGCGGTTCAAAAAGCGTCGCGGACACCTGCGTGAATGAGATATAAATTGTTGTTTGACCTTTGAATCCGATGACGAATACATTCGCTGTCTGAGAAGCGGACCGAACGCGGTTGCAATAAGTGAACCTGCACAACAGAAAGCATCGCTTTTCCCTTAGACTTTTTATTGAAGGGGATGATTGACACAAATTCTTTCCGACTAATTGCTTGCTAAAAGAGTATAACAATGGCGTAGAACCTAAGAAAGGAGAGAGAAGATGATTGAGCCATTTGTTTCTACCCAGTTTCGTTAAGTATTGATAGACGTTTCCCAATATGCCTTGCGTCATGAAGCACAGAATATAGGACTAGAAGCGAGCGTTTATCACGTGCGATAGGTTTATGATCGGTACTACTGAGATGAGAAGGGGAAAGGAAGTGCTTTGACGTAGCTTTCGTAAAACCTGGCCGATATGTTAAATAAACGAATAATTTGGTCACAAATTTGCTGTAGTAATTTGGCCACTTAAAGAGATAAGGATGGTTCACAAGGTAGGCCATATGGCCTCACATGACCATCTAAAGTTACTGCCTGTAAGAAAATCCAAAGATTTTTAATATATTTTCTTCGTGAAACTTGCAAAAGCTTAGTCATTACGCTGCAAACATATTAAAGTTTGGTTCTTGTGAGCTTTACCGCGTGGCTTTTCGAGTCTTACTTTGAAACCTAGGAAGCTACACTATAAAATGCTCTTTTTATTTTCTGGTTACGGAAGCCCCAATGAATGGGCGACTAGAAACAAAATGGGAAACGCGTGCAAGCTCCAAGCAGAAATTAGTCTCATTGCGTATTATATGGCTTTCTGAGACGAAAAAAAAAAGAAGAAAAAAATGAAGCAAAAATTACTTTAAAAGGCCGGAAAAGCCTGAAAAAGTGGAAAATCTTTGCTATGATAAAAGACAAGAAAGACTCTATTCATTAAAGCTTCCGTTAACCAAAGTTAAGCAGCTCGCTTGTAAGGGTCTCTTGCCCTGTTTGAAAAAAAGCGCCTCGATGAGGCATTAAGAATTCAAATTTTAGTACTTTTTAAAATAAAGTTGGGTTTTATTTATCGCATGCATTAGTACCTTCTGTTTTTACTCTCAAAAGTACGTAATACAAGAGATACGACATTGAAATTTTTATTCTAAGGGGTTCGTCTCAATTTTTTATTTGCACATTACATCGTCCAAGTGGCTTAATGGTGAATATATATGATTTCATAAAAAACTGCCTATTTTACGCCTTTCGTCTTTAAACGATTTCACTTTTATGAATCGTTTCAGATATGCATTCTAAGATAACTTTAGGTTACTTAATCAGACAACAAACATTCTTTACGAATTAAAAATTTACCGGTCCGTTGTTGATTTCACTGTCAGAATACAAAAGATATCCACTTACGCTTAAAGAGAAATTTGGGCTGCCCCGGTGGTGCAGTGGTCTGAGTGCTGGTCTTGGACCGTTCGCCTAAGATGGGCTCTGGTCCGACTCCCGAATGAAACATGGACGATATGCTTGTCTTACGGCCCTGGCTCACTTTCTTTCCTGGAAACAGTAGTCCCAAATTATGGAGTGGTTACTTCTGCTAGCCCATAAAGTTGCTCACGGAGATCATTCTGAAATGAAAAACGAAAAATAAATTAAGAGAGAAATTTGCGCGTCAGGGAAATATGTGTGGAATATACATATACCTACTAAACTTTCGGTTTCTATTTCTATCACTTATGAAAATTTTATTTATTGGTGACATTTTATGAACTTAACGTCATATCTGAACTGTAGATAGTTTATGTAGAACACTGACCTCTGGTGAAAGTTAAATGTGATAGATAAAATAACGTAGCAGATTATGGGAAGTGTGTGACAGGAGATGAGATTATTCTCAGAGTCAACCAAGTTCGTTTCCATTTACGAGCTAGCGTCCGAAGTTCTAGACTTTTCGGTTCAACTGCGGAAGCGATGTTAGGTTCATGCGTTTTATTGACATTTATGTAATGGAGAAAAACTGGAGATAACAGGCACGTACGTTTGTCTTGGACAGCAGATATCAAGTGAGGGTCACATTGATGAAGAAATTAATCGGCGTACAAAACTTGCCTGGAGAGGTTTTGGAAGAAACAGCATAATTTTCAATAGCAATATGCCATTATGTCTTACAGGAAAAGTGTTTGATCAATGCATCCTTCCAGTGCTTACGTATGGCGCAGAGACGTGGACCTTAACTAAAAGGGACATGCAAAGGCTGCAGACAACTCAAAGCAGCATGGAGAAGTGCATGCTTGGTGTAACCAGGAGAGATAAGAAAAGAAACTCGTGGATCAGAAAAATGACAAGAGTGGAAGACATCATGATCAGAGTTAAATCCCTGAAATGGCAATGGGCTGGACATACTGCCAGAAGGACAGATCATCGATGGACAGCCGAAATTTTAGATTGGATTCCAAGGGACAGGAAAACACCCAGAAGAAGACCACATGGGAGATGGGTGGATGAAATTCGAAAGTATGAAGGAGTGACATGGAGGAGACTGGCACAAGACAGACCGTTGTGGAGGAAACTTGGGGAGACCTTCGTCCAGCAGTGGATTGATAATGGTTGACAATGATGATGTAACTTAAAACACCACATGCGTTGGCAGTCTTCGTCAGGGTTCCGCCTGTTCAATGGAAAAATAAAACGTTTGCAATCCAACTTGAAAAAGGAAACATCGTGTCCACAGACGAATAAAGAACGTCATAACGTAATAAGACAATGCTTTGTGATACGTATATGTTCGTACGTTAGAACTATACAGCACATACTGTATGCCCAAATGTGTGAGATACATTCATATATAGAGTGTATTAATACATCATGCTGATGGAAGGATGATCATTTGGAATGAACAGCCTGAGATCTTGTGTGGTCATAACTCTCTAAGTTGGCAGAAGCACCATGATTGTGTGGATCATGTTTTAATGGCATACCTTTGATTCTTTGACTGGAGAGGACCAGGTACTAAATTTCTACGCGTGTTTATCAAATTAATCCAACCGTTAATTTATATTTGAAGAAGGAAAAGGCACAGTGCCACAATGCTTATATAGTGTAATTGTGTAGGAGTGGCGTCAAAAACATGGTGGAGGCCCTTTTAACCTACTTTATCAGCGACTTCAGTCTCCGGAACTCAATCCCATGTAACATTTGTGGGAAGATGTGGAACGAATCATCAGACGGCTGAATTCTCTGCAATCTACCTTCGTGAACTCGATGATGTGTCTAGGCCAGTATTTCACCGTAACACTACCAAGACTTAGTCGAATGAGTGGCGAAGCAATGTGGGCACGAATTGGACTCTGTCATTGAACCTGGGTCCATCTCGAGCGATTAGGCAGAAGCGGCTTTCCTTCCCACTTGGTCACCAGAATGGTATTCAGTGGATCAGGAGACGCTCTATACTGTACACTTCAAATTTCATTCAGGCCATATTAGCATCCCTAAGCAAAACTGAAATACCTCTAACACACATACATCTGTCCAAAAAGGCGTGCAGTATAGTGTTTTTTGTTTCTGTGTTTAATGACCACCATGATCAACAACTCACAGCGTTATAAGCAGTCGCAGGTCCCTAATTTACGGCCACTGATTCCAAAGAAGAGGAAAAACCAGCGACACCAGACAGGAACACCGCCCATTCGACATTCTGGACTCGAACCCTTCTCATTTTGGAAAAAATGTCAGAAGCCAGCTTTTCAGATTACTCGTCCATCGGGGCTTGGTATAGTTTACTATAATCAAAATCTACTTAAGAGTATGGCAGAAAGTAGGATAGCTAGCACACAGGATGTTCGGGGGATATATCAATCTACATCATACTTCACAGCCTGTCCGGAAGAACGGTATCAATCTACATCATACTTCACTCTTGCTATATCTTTGCTGTAATATGTATTAGACTCCTCTACACTGTACTTTGTAAATGAGTCTAATACATATGCACACCTGTCATTCATAGCGCAAAGTTCAAATGCCTGTCATAAATATAGAGAATAGTCCAACAATTTTGGCTGATCTCTGGAAAATTAATGAATAATAACTACACTACTAACGAAATAAGAGTTACCGCTGCAGAGTTTCAAAGGGAAACATCTAAACTTCTTTGGTCTATCATTGCCTATAGAAGGCGCTGGTCGTTCTTCCTGTTCATAGCTACAATGGTGAACGTGCAAGAAGAAAGCGATTTACGCGATGTGGTTCTTTGAAACAAAATAAGTAATTCAAGTCCAAATAAATTTCAGCAGGAATTCTGACGCTAAAAGAATTACATACATACATATCATTCAGCTGTTCTCCGAGATTTAAGGGTTAGCTCCTCAAAGAAAGACCATCTGCCAAATAAAAATTTAACTGGCACATACATACATATCACTAAGCTGTTGTCTGAGTATCAGAGGTTAGCTCCACAAAGAAATACAAACCACCAGATATTTTTTAACTGATTATTTACTTACTGTTGCCGTATCAAACTTCTCCACTTATAGCGGTCTTGACACATAACACGGGTTTCACTGATCATGGGCGCCCATAGCTTAGTTTTCAGGAAGGGGCAAACAGAAATTAGTTTTTAGGAGGGGGCAAACAGAAATTAGTTTTCAGGAGGGGGCACCCAGAAATTAGTTTTCAGGAGGGGGCAAACAGAAATTAGTTTTCAGGAGGGGGCAAACAAATTGACGAGCTAGGTTGGAACAGCGGCTTAAGGCGTGTTAGAGGCGGTTCTTTTGTTTCTATATCAATAAATGTATTTTTATTTTAATAACAATTTTTTATGTGCCTGTAGATATAAATATGTACTGTTTAAAATCTTTAAAACATAATTTCTCAGAACCATGTTGTTGTGGATAAGTCGTTTTCCCATCTAGCTCCTCAATTGTAACTATAATATACTGTACAAACAACATACAAGAACACCACATGCAAATTTCCTCTGTCCCTTCTTGTTGTCTAACCAGTTTTGCCACACATACAATGCATAAATTTAACTGAAAATCAGAAGATCCAAAAACTTCATAAAAGATGTTGATAAAGTAAATTCGACCCCTTGTTGAGGCAATAGTGAAATTTCTTTATTTTTCTGAGCCTTATACTTTCGGCTACTTGTGGTCCATGCGTCACGTAACTCTTGGGATAACTTCATCGGTCCTCAAAAAAAAGTTTTGGAAACAATTTCAGATCTTTGTCAAGCAGTGAAAATGGCTACTGCAGAGAATGATATATTTTCCATTCCTTCTCCTTTCATGGTGTACATATTTACGTTGTTCTACATTCAATACAAAAATGTATTATTATTTTCTACTGTACGTTCACAACGCTTTCCCGACTTTTACTGCATACATACGCATTCAGAAATTTAGCAGACAAATAAGCAATCAGAAATAGTGTCATCGCAAAAATCTTTGTAGTACCTTCCAAAACCAGAAACTATATAGTCAGATTTCTAAGGGAGGGCAAGCGCCTCCACTCGCCCCTCACTATTGGCGCCCATGTCACTGATAACAATCACACGACGTACACAAGACCTTCTATATTTCATACTCATAATCTTTTTCTTATGCAGACACTCCTGAATTTGATCCTCCCATGACTTTCTTGTCCTTTCTTTCCTGCCACTTGGGCTGATAAATGTTTCTTAGTAAGCATCTCGTCACTCATTCATTCAACATGGCCAAACCACCGAAAAATATTCGTCTGCACCTTGCTAACAACATTTTGCTTTACAATACATAAGTGCAACACATCTTCATTCTTCACATGATTCGAACGTGTCTTGCCACAAATTCCCCGTAAATAACGCATTTCTCCAGCACACAGACTTTCAAAATGTTTTATTCTGAGCGAATGTTACAGGGAACGAAGGCGGTAGAAGGCATGTGCCTTTACAATGCCTGAAATCATAATACCAGGAGTCAGATATATACAAAGTGTGCGCAATTTGCATTATGCGAGGGGTATATACAATGCAAGTGAAATAGATGAGCGCACGACAAGACATAATTACCGTAGTATGTATACAAGAAGTGCGTTATTTACAGTATGAGAGGTGTATATATACAGCGAGTGCGCAAGTTACAGTATGAGAGGTATATATACACTGACGGAAAAAAATCCCAAAACCACGAAATAATAGTTGTAGAGGAATGAAATGGCGGCAATACATTTGTATAGGTAACATATTTAATCGATTAAGTTTTCAAGATCACAGCTTAATGTAAGCGCGAGAAGAGCCGTTTTAAATGTGAAATGCTGGTACATTAATAACCGGTGTAACGGCCAGAATGTTGAATGCAAGCACGCAAACGTTCATGCATTGTGTCGTACATGTGCTGGATGTCAGTTTGTGGGATGGAGTTCCATGCCTGTTGCACTTGGTCGGTCAATACAGGAACGGTTAATGCTGGTTGGGGGTGACGCTGGCGTTGTCGTACAATGATGTCCCATACGTGCTCGATTGGTGAAAGATCTGGTGATCTAGCAGGCCACGGCAACATGTCGACACTGTATGCGTGCGAGCGTTATCCTGTTGGAAAACACCCCCTGGAATGCTGTTCATGAATGGCAGCACAACAGGTTGAATCACCAGACCGATGTACAACTATGCCGTCAGGGTACGTGGGATAACCACGAGAGTGCTCCTGCTGTCATAGGAAATTGCTCCCCTGACCATAACTCCAGATGTAGGTCCAGTGTGTCTCGGCCGCAGACAGGTTGGTTGCAAGCGCTCACCTGGCCTCCTTATAACCAACACACGGCCATCACTGGCACCCAGGCAGAACCGGCTTTCATCACAAAACACAACAGATCTCCACTCCGTCCTCCAATGAGCTCTAGCATGACACCACTGACGTCGCAAACGGCAGTGGTTTGGAACAAGTGGAATGCACGCTACAGGGCGTCTGGCTCGAAGCTGTCCTTCAAGTAACCGATTTGTACCAGTTCGTTGTGTCACTGTGGTGGCAACTGCAGCTCGAATTGCTGCCGCAGACACAGTACGAAGCGCCACGGCCATACGCCGTACACGGCGGTCTTCCCTCTCAGTCGTGCCACGTGGCCTGCCGGAACCCGGTCTTCTTGAGGCAGTACCTTTCCTTGACCACCGCTGCCAACAATCATGCACAGTGGCTACATTCCTGCCAAGTCGTACTGCAATATTGGGGAGAGAAAATCTACCTTCTCGTAGCCCTATTACACGACCTCGTTCAAACTCCGTGAGCTGTTGACAATGGCTTCTTCGTCTTCTTAAAGGCATTCTTGACTAACATCAACACACTACGTCGAATCTCAACGATAACTAACGCTCACGAACGTTACAGCGCGTATTTACAGCAAACCTGCTTTGCATGTTCCGAGGGCGCTACTAGCGCCACACGTATGCGCCGAGCGCGAAATTTGCATAGACGTCATCTTACAGATGTACTCTCACCGCCTACCAACTGTCGTTTATCTAAGACAACCCCTTCTTGGTGTTGGGATTTTTTTTTCCGTCAGTGTATAATACTGTGCTAGTGAGATAGATGAGCGTTGACACAACATAAGTGCAACAGTGCAGGGTGTGATAATGGAAAATATATAGGTGAGACTGAATAAATGTACAATTTAGGCGAAGTATATACAGATGTGCGTGAAGCCATATAAGAACAGGGAACGAACTACACTGACGGAAAAAAATCCCAACACCAAGAAGCGGTTGTGTTAGATAAACGACAGTTGGTAGGCAGTGAGAGTGCATCTGCAAGATGACGTCTATGCAAATTTCGCGCTCGGCGCATACGTGTGGCGCTAGTAGCGCCCCTCGGAACATGCAAAGCAGGTTTGCTGTAACGTTCGTGAGCGTTAGTTATCGTTGAGATTCGACGTAGTGTGTTGATGTTAGTCAAGAATGCCTTTAAGAAGACGAAAAAGTCATTATCAACAGCTCACGGAGTTTGAACGAGGTCGTGTAATAGGGCTACGAGAAGGTGGATTTTCGTTCCGCAATATTGCAGAACGACTTGGCAGGAATGTAGCCACTGTGCATGATTGTTGGCAGCGGTGGTCAAGGGAAGGTACTGCCTCAAGAAGACCGGGATCGGCCTGGCCACGTGGCACTACTGAAAGGGAAGACCGCCGTGTACGGCGTATGGCCGTGGCGCATCGTACCGGGTCTGCGGCAGCAATTCGAGCTGCAGTTGCCACCACAGTGACACAACGAACTGTTACAAATCGGTTACTTGAAGGACAGCTCCGAGCCAGACGCCCTGTAGCGTGCATTCCACTTGCTCCAAACCACTGTCGTTTGCGACGTCAGTGGTATCAAGCTAGAGCTCATTGGAGGACGGAAAGGAGATCTGTTGTGTTTTGTGATGAAAGCCGGTTCTGCCTGGGTGCCAGTGATGGCCGTGTGTTGGTCAGAAGGAGGCCAGGTGAGCGCTTGCAACCAACCTGTCTGCGGCCGAGACACACTGGACCTACACCTGGAGTTATGGTCTGGGGAGCAATTTCATATGACAGCAGGAGCACTCTCGTGGTTATCCCACGCACCCTGACGGCACAGTTGTACGTCGGTCTGGTCATTCAACCTGTTGTGTTGCCATTCATGAACAGCATTCCAGGGGGTGTTTTCCAACAGGATAACGTTCGCCCGCATACCGCTGTTGTAACCCAACATGCTCTACAGAGTGTGGACATGTTGCCGTGGCCTGCTAGATCACCAGATCTTTCACCAATCGACCACGTATGGGAAATCATTGGACGACAACTCCAACGTCACCCCAACCACCATTAACCGTCCCTGTATTGACCGACCAAGTGCAACAGGCATGGAACTCCATCCCACAAACTGACATCCAGCACCTGTACGGCACAATGCATGAACGTTTGCGTGCTTGCATTCAACATTCTGGCTGTTACACCGGTTATTTATGTACCAGCATTTCACATTTACAATGGCTTTTCTCGCGCTTACTTTAAGCTGTGATTTTGAAACCTTAATCGATTAAATATGTTACCTATACAAATGTATTGCCGCCATTTCATTCCTTTGCAACTATTTTTTCGTGGTGTTGGGATTTCTTTTTCCGTCAGTGTATGTACAGCAAGTGAGATATGCATACAATGCAATGAAAACATGAATACAAATGATGCAGAACATAATGATGCAATTGAAATTGTGTACTATATACAAGATGTGTACAAAAAGTGCGTGACTGAGATACGCATGATGCAGACAGTAAAGAATGAACTTGTAGGACGGTTCCGTAAAGGAGCATACACAGTACCGAGGAATGTGTACATGTACATAATGAACAGCGAAATATATACAGGATGTGTATGTACAATTTATGTGAGCAATATGACGAACGAATGAGCAGAAGATATATGACGAAATAAAAACATTGAGTATTCAGGTACAATGTGAGGCACACAGAAGAAATTACTAAACAGAACACTTATTCAGAAGAAGGCACCACAAAGTAAGTGCATTTGAATACACTACAAACACTGACAGTAAAAAGATAAACTGGAGATGGGAATTCGATGAATGTACAGAAGATCTAAGTCTGACAAGCTTAGAGAGAAACTCTCCGGATCCGGTGAGCCAGTCCAGGGTTCATCACAAAGATCAAAGCGGGGAAGGTCCCGACGTAGAGGGTGGAAGTCAAAGCAGAAGATGTAGGTCTGCAGAAGGCCCGGAAAACCAGCGGTGTAATGGTGGGTGACCATACACTCAGGAACTGCTAGCTCTGGTCAGTGGCCCAGGCTACGGTAAACGCCAATCGGAGCCTTGAGGTCAGCCGGTTGCGGAATTGCGCACAGAGGGTATCTCCTGCTTGAAGGAGCGTAAGCGCATTAGAGGTATGACGGAGTTGTAGAAGTCTGACAAGCTTAGAGAGAAACTCTCCGGATCCGGTGAGCCAGTCCAGGGTTCATCACAAAGATCAAAGCGGGGAAGGCCCCGACGTAGAGGGTGGAAGTCAAAGCAGAAGATGTAGGTCTGCAGAAGGCCCGGAAAACCAGCGGTGTAATGGTGGGTGACCATACACTCAGGAACTGCTAGCTCTGGTCAGTGGCCCAGGCTACGGTAAACGCCAATCGGAGCCTTGAGGTCAGCCGGTTGCGGAATTGCGCACAGAGGGTATCTCCTGCTTGAAGGAGCGTAAGCGCATTAGAGGTATGACGGAGTTGTAGATAGAAGCAGTAAATCACATGCTTTGCGAGTACAAAGATGTATGCGCATGGCTCAGATAAAGGCACCGGTGGAGAACAAGAAACCAGCAACGTACTGTACGAAGAAAAAGGCAGCTCTTTGACACACAGACACTTGGCAACAGTAAAGGCTAGGTGTAGTAAAGGGAGGATCGCCGGGCAGTACTAAAACAGTTAGGTTATATTTTGCAAATGAATATATTTTGCAATTTAACACTTCCTGTAAGTATACGTATACAGAAGAAATGTGAGTGATCTGAAGGACCTAAAGGAACGGATCGTGAACGCCATTGTTATACACTTGCGGAAAGTGAAAAAAGAACACTAAGAAGGATTTGGCGGACGATCATGAAATTTACATATGTTAATGGGGTCAAGTTTACGTAGGTGAGATGTTAATTTCGGGACCAACTGGTGAGCGCTTACGCCACAGCACGGCATAATATGCAAATTATCGTCGGTGGTATTTAAGGAGTACGGCAAAGTGAATGTAATCAGTCGTCGGCGTACGGACACGTGAGAAGACCATGAAGAAGCTGCAATGCCTGGACATGGAAGACGTGTACGATTTCAGTAGTTATCGTTCTTTGAGCGAGGTCGTCTAGTCGGACTCCGCGAGGCCGGGTGATCGTATCGTCGTATTGCGGAGCGAATTGGACGGGAAGTATCGGTGGTGGTACGATGGTGGCGTAGATGGTCCGAGGAACATTCCCACACGACAAGTCGTGGAACCGGGAGTCACAGACGGACTGATGAGGGGACCGATCGACGCATAAGAAGAGCAGCGTTGTCAAGCAGAACATCCATTGCGACGCAAATCCGAGCTGCCGTTGCACCTCAGGTGACTGTGCGAACAATCCGCAACCGTCTACTGAATGCAGGACTACGTGCACGTGTGTCTCTGGCATGTGTACCTCTGACTCCAGCCCACCGTCAGGAACGGCTGCAGTGGTGTCGCCAACGTCTGCACTGGAGAACGCAATGGCAATCTGTCGTGTTCAGCGATGAAAGCAGATTCTGCTTGGGAGCCTTTGATGGCCGTATGCGTCTTCGCAGACGCACAGGGGAGCGTCTCCACCCTTCTTGCGTACGCCAGCGACACACAGGGCCTACACCTGGTCTCCTGGTGTGGGGAGCGATCAGCTATCGCTCCCGTACACAACTAGTGTTTGTACCGGGTACGATAAATATCACCTCCTATATCAACAACATCATTCAGCCCGTTGTTATGCTATTTGTAAGGTCGGTCCATCTCAGTGTTTTCCAGCAAGATAACGCACGCCCACACACGGCACGTGCAACGCAACATGCAGTTCAGGGTGTGAGGCAACTTCCATGGCCTGCACGTTCACCGGATTTGTCCCCCATTGAGCACGTGTGGGATTTTATGGGACAACGACTTATCCGGTCTTCAAGGCCAGCCACGACCATCCCCGATTTACGCGTCCAGGTTGAGGATGCTTGGAATTCAATAGCCCAAACTTACATCCAACATCTGTGCGACAGAGTCCATGCCAGAATTTCACAGTGTGACGCGGTTCATGGCAGTTGAACCTCGTACTAACTTAACCATGTTACATGGAATTATTATTTTTCAGTTTACCAGCAAATACAGCTGTATTTTGCCATAATGTATTGATCACGTTTTCCTCTGTATTCCGTTATTTTGCTGTATAAATTTCGTTGGTATCAGACGTCTCCTTCTTGGTGTTCTTTTTTCACTTTCCGCCAGTTTATTATACGTTCGTATAATACATTTGTTTTGATTTCCGTATAACATGAGATATCCACTGCGGAGAAACATTTTGAAATGTTTATATATTAAACACAAAACATATTTTTCCTGGTTAGGGTCAGTTACATATCCGGGTCGGGTCTGGGTGAGGTCCAACTATGTGACGTCCAGGTCCGGGTCGGCTTCGGGTCCAAAATGTTTGACCCGTTTCCAACTATGATGTAATCTTTCAACAAGACGGAGCTCCTCCCCACTAGGGAAAAAGTGTTGACAAGACTATTTTGGATATACTGTATTTCTACGACTCTGGTTTGGCCGAGATGGCCCGATTCCGTGGCAATCCCGTTCACCTTATATGAACACCACTGGAATTGTTTTTTTATGGGGATTTGTTATAGACACAGAACACGTATACAGAAGAAATGTGAGTGATCTGAAGGACCTAAAGGAACGGATCGTGAACGTCATTGTTGCTGCTGGTATGGATTTATTGCAACCGACATGGAAGGTTTGGACACCCTCCGTGCAACTAAGGGGACACATATAGAAATACCTTAGGTAGCATTATAAACAAGAAAGATGACACCAAATTTTAGGGGGTAATGAACACGTCTTTTGATTCCGTTCTGACGCGAATTAAATTTATCAAAACTATTCAAAGTCAATGGAACCGGTATGGAAAAGAGTAGTATCTAACCGAAGAAAGAAGTTTTTCAATCGGGTTTTTAATCCCGCAGATATTGCTGTAAACGGAATCGTGAACTTACGCCCTCTGGTTGCAGACTTGTGCGTTAGGAAAAA
Organism: Macrothele yani; assembly: GCA_039090855.1. Lineage (NCBI taxonomy): Eukaryota > Metazoa > Arthropoda > Arachnida > Araneae > Macrothelidae > Macrothele > Macrothele yani. The sequence goes on along the minus strand of CM077008.1, from coordinate 58,025,377 downwards.
ATTTAAATTATAAGAGAAACATTTCGTAGCAGAAACTCTCTCCAACAAAGAAATAATTTTTCAAATCGGGCGCTTAGAAGCAGAGATATCGACAAATATTAGATATGCATCTACGCCCTCTGGCGTGAAAAACATGCATTATTTTAAGAAGAAAGTATTCTCAAAAGGTTTCTCGATGTGAGCGGTATCGGTCCAGGAAAGAATTTTTGCAGTCGAGTTTTCAGGAGCTCAGAGTTTTCTGAAAATATATCAGAAACATAAATTGACACTTTTGCTCGTTGGTGGTCAAACCATTCCTTACCAAATATTAGAAATTATATGAAAAACATTTCCCATCAAGAGCTGTATGCGTTACAGGAAGAATGTTTCAAATCGGAGTTTTAGAAGCAGAAATATCGGGGGAAATGCAATTTATCTTAATGCCCCCTAGCGGAAAGTCTATGATTTAATTGAAAATTTTGAAATCATACGAAAAACATTTCGCACCGGAAACGCTATCCATTAAAGGAGGAATTTTTAAAATCGGACTCTTAGAAGAAGAGATATTGGCAAAAATAAGATGCACATCTACGCCCCCTGGCGAAGAAACCATTCATTATTTTAAGAAAAATATTCCGAAAAGGTTTATCGACGTGAGTAGTATCGGTTCACAGACAATTTTTTTTCCATTCGAGATTTTAGAAGCTCAGACTTTGCTGCAAATACATTAGAAGCGGAAGTAAAGACATACGCCCCTGGCAGCCAAACCATTTTTTACCAAAAATTAGAAATTATATGCAAAAGATTTCCCAATAGGAGCTGTATCAGTGCAGCAAGAACTTTTCAAATCGGAGTTTTAAAAACAAATATATCGGGGGAAACGCAATTTGCCTTAACGTCCCCTAGCGGAAAGTCTATGAATAACTTGAAAATTCTGAAATTATATGAGAAACGTGTCGCACCGGAAACTCTATCAAATAAAGAAGGAATTTTTCAGATCGGACAATTAGAAGCAGAAAAATTGACAAAAACAAGATATGTATCTACGCCCCCTGGCGGAGAAACCATGCAATATTTTAAGAAGAAAGTATTCCAAAAACGTTTATCGACGTCAGTGGCATCGGACCACGAACGAATTTTTTCAATCGAGATTTTAGAAGCTCAGTTTTAGTGGAAAATCAACAGAAGCAGAAATTAACACTTACCCCCACTGATGGCCAAACCGTTCTTTTCCAAAAATCCGAAATTATATGCAAAAGATTTCCCATCTGGTGTTCCACTGAAGGAAAGATATTTCAAATCGGAATTTTAAAAGTATAGATAACGGCGAAAACTCAATTTACGTTCACACCTTGCAGCGGAAAATATATGCGTAACTTGAAAAATTGGCTCTACCTAAAATACTCTTCGACATAAATACAATCGAAAGGTAAAATAATTTTTTCAATCGGATGTTTAGAAGCAAATACATTGAATAAAATGTATTTCGAATTCGACATCATCCACCTCTGCGTCCTCTAGCGGCTTAACTGTACATCGTAAAAAGAAAAAAAATGAAATAAAGGATCATCATTCTGATATTTCAAGCTTCCGAATGTAAAAATAATTTTTCAAATCGGACTAATAGTTGTAGAGATATGATGTCCACAAATGGACGAACGTTGGGACAGATGGACAGACGGATAAACCGGTAACATAAGCAGTATCTTTTTTTACAAAAGACGTGATAAAAAACAGACTTAAGATGTTTACCTTTCCAACGCAGCAAATCTTATTTCTGTAAGTGGCGCAGTTATTTTTTAATAATTTTCTAAAAATATAACAAGACTTTGGGACCATCCTGTATGCTAAGAAAAACCAACCTGCGTATTTCAAGCTTGATAATTCAAGGATATTTATAGTATTTATATTTATCATGACATGAGATTTGTCTGCCCTACGAATTACCTTCGCAACCACCTGATTGTGGCTTGTTGCACAATTTCCGAATGATGTTGTGTCAAATTTTCCTGAGGGAAAGAGCGAGTTAACTTTCATGCCATGTTTCCTTGTCGTCGAGGGACGAAATTTTTATGTTGCTTTTCTCACAGGTAATAAAGTTTTAAACAAGTTCTGTTGCGACGTACAATCACCAAATATCTAAATTTATTCACGCAAATACAAAGACACCTGTTATAAAACGTAGCTCACTTCGAGTGTTTTGTCCGTTACTACAAAAGATGTTCTATAGATATATACGAAAAATTATTTTTTATTTCATGTAAATTGTAAGTTAAGCGCAAACTTGAATTTACAATGTCAAAATTTGTCTTTCCTTAATCAACCACATTAAAATCGTTAGCATACAATCAAATTCGCCATTGTGATTAAATGTTTTGTAGCGTAATTGCAATTTCGAAGGGTTATTTCTTTTTCTTGTGATGGCATTGCAAGATGGAGAGTAATTTAATTTGTGAACTAAAATTCTGTTATGGTAAATTTAACTACGCACTAACTTTTCAGTACAAAGTTGAATTCGAATTTTGAAATGGTAAATATGAACGCTCAATTTATGGCGCTACCAAAGAAAGTATATCATAGTGGGGAATTCGATGTATCATATTAAATATTTAATATTATGTGCAATTTATTTTTTTTTAGTAGTAAACATCAATATTGTTATATTACCATGCATTTTAAGTTGGTACAGCAGGATTAAAAAGTACTGAGTGTAAATGCAAATAGCTGGGCATCATCTTAATTACTCTTGATTCTTCCATATCTTTTTTTTAAGTAATAAAGTACAAAGAAGTATTTATCTTCAAAAGATGAATGGGTATTTTATTCAGGCATCCTCCTTGATCACACAAAGACGCCCAGTGAAAAACTGGATGCGAGAAGTATTCATTTTGGATATATGATATGTGAAGACGGTTGCCCCGGTGACGCAGTTGCCTAAGCGCTGGCTTCTGTCCATTTGTCCGAGGTGGGTCCGGGTTCGAATCCGGATGAGATATGGATGTTGTTATTTTCTTACGGCATCGGCTCTCCCCCTTCCATGGAAACAGTATCCCTAAATTAGGGACGGGGAACTGCTTGTTGCCCATCGAACTGCTCACGGCAGGCACTAAATCTCCAAACAAAAGAATAAAGTCTGAATGCCGGAATGTTTTATAAACAAATGAAAATAAAAAAAGCGTTTTAGAAGTTTTTCGTACGAAACTTCCCTTTTTTTTTTTTTTTTTTGAGTCGAGGTTTAACGATCACCGTGAGCAACTCGATGGTCTATAAGCAGTCGCCCGTCCCAAATTTAGGGCCACTGGATCCAGGGAAGGGAGAGATCCAGCGCCGTAAGACAAACACAACATCCATGCCTCACCGGGATTCGAACCCAGACCCCTCTCGGACGAATGATCAGAAGCCATCGTTTAGACCACTGCGCCACCAAGGCGGCGAAACTTCCCTTGTATTCAGTTTCGAGAAATGCTTAGTCAAATAATTAATGTATTCGTATATACACTGAAGCCATAGGATAGCAGTATGCCAATTTTAACTGACGCTGCGGTCGTATAAAGGCTTCGACTTACGCAACAATTTTTATCAGTTGGAAGGTGTAATCTCGTGAGTCAAGCTGAACAACCGCCAGTAGGACTATGGCAAGCCGACATAAATTACCGGAGTTTGAACGTGGCATGGTAGTGGGAGCCAGACGGAAGGGACTTCAACATTCCTCTATCCACGGCGTCACGTGAGTACCGAGAATACCTCATGGAAGGTACTACCATCCACCGTGGACAGCGCAGTGGCCGATCACGGGTGCTGAATGACCGTTACCAGTGGTATCTGATCAAGTTTGCCCATGTTAATAAAGAAGCTACACTAGCTCAAATAACATTCACATTCAATGCAGGAGGTACAGGAGACGTATCTATCAGGTCAGTGCAGCGTAATTTAGCGTCCATGGAGTATGGGAGCACGAGACCAACCAGAGTGTCTTTGTTAACACCATACCATCGGACACAACGTTTTACCTGGGCTCCTGAATACGGTAATTGGACCCTGATGGAAGACTGGAAATATGTGGCGTGGTCCGGTGAGTCACTCTACCAGTTGTTACGAGTTGACAGTAGGGTTCGCGTGTGGCTCAGATCCTATGAGGCCACGGACCCAAGCTGTTAACAAGGCACTGTGGAAGCTGGTGGTGGTGGTTCTATACATGTGTGGGGTGTTCTTACGTGGCACGGTTTGGGCCCTCTGGTCCATCTAAACATGTCACTAACCGGTAATCGCTTGGATGCTCGTTGGGTGACCATTTGCAGCCCTTCATGGACTTCATATACCCCAATAACGATGGGATTTTCCAGGCGGACAATGCACCATATCATCGGGCCCAAGCTGTCCAAAATTAATTCGAGTAGCATTCTGGACAGTTCCGACGGATGGTGTATCCACCACATTCATCTGATATGAACCGAATAGAGCACTTACGGGACGTGGCGGAAAGGCCCATTCGCACACAAGATTCTGCACCTACAAATACCAGGGAACTGTGGGCGGCTATTCTGATGGCAGGGCTCAACATCTTTCCAGAAGTCTTCCGACCACTTGTGGAATCGATGCCACGTCGAGTTGCTGCACTTTGCCGCGCTAGAGTAGGTCCTACACGATACTACGTATGTATCCCATGACCTTTGGCACTTCAGTGTATATTTTAAGTGAATTCTACAAGAAGGCTTCTGACCCTCAGTCCGCAGTGGATCTTGATTCGAGTCCCGGATGAGTGTTGTGTTTGTCTGATGGCACAGGCTCTGTCTCTTCTCTGGAACCAGTGCCCTAAATCAGGATGGAGAGTCTGCTTATAGGTCTACGAGATGCTCGTAGTGGTCAGAAAAAGAAAGATTGACCAATTTTTTAAAGCGCAAACGCACATATGTGAAAAGAAAAGACATTTAGTTATTACCTAAAACGTATAACGAAGTAAATTTCTCCGTCATTTTTGGTCTACGCCGGGATTCGAACCCGGGTCCCCTCATTCCGGAATAAGTTGCTCTACCAATTGAGCTACGCGGACCTTTTATTCTGATTCCTACCTGCCTTTATGTCGTGTGCGTCCTTCTGGCAGGTACGTCACATCATCTCCCCCTTCTTTTTTTTTTTTTTTTTTTTGAAGTGCTGCTCTTATTTTTCCTATCTCGCGGTGTGGAAATAACATCACACCATTGCGAGATTGTGAACGGTCGGGTCATCCGGATAGTTCGGGCGCCATTATAACGAAGTAAATTTCTCCGTCATTTTTGGTCTACGTCGGGATTCGAACCTGGGTCCCCTCATTCCGGAATAAGTTGCTCTACCAATTGAGCTACGCGGACCTTTTATTCTGATTCCTATCTGCCTTTATGTCGTGTGCGTCCTTCTGGCAGGTACGTCACATCTCCTGGTACGTTACAAACGTACTACTTCATCTAAAAATATAATAAACGGATTTCTCACTAGCATGGTGCTGCAGTAGCATAAAAAATTGTTAGCATATCCGATGGTACAAGATGAGTATCGATGAAAGAAATGAAAAATATTTCAGTTTTTCAAAATGTCAATTAGATGATATTTCAGTGAGGAGTAATTTTTGCATTACCGTGATGAAAGTGTTCTTCGCAGCGGAAAGAAAACTGCGTCATATCCTTGCCTTTGTTCCAATATAGAAGCCCAGAGGAAACACAAAAAGCAGCATGTCCTTCAGTTCATAAAAGTTATGGCTGTTCATAGTGGATTCGGAAAGACTGTTGCCTTTATTACTCCTCACGGTAAAAACGTTCTGGGTGTTTCTCTATGCCACCAACTGGTAAACAGCAGATTACGGAAACAATAGCAAAATGAAATATAGGCTTGCTATAAAGTAAGTTTGTCATTTGGCGTTGAATATCTCGACGACGGGTGGTCGTAAAAAGCTGAAATTGCACAAGAGTTGTGCGAAGAAAATTTGCTCAAGAATAACAGGTATTTTCTCCGAGTTTCTTAAGGAAGTGCTTAGACATTTTCTGTGTTAAACTATTTGCCCATGTATCTGTGCATACACATTTTTGAAACAGTTCTCTGAAAAATATAGTGACCATGACATATTTGACTTTCTTTCCTATCTGAAATGTTTCTGCGTACATACGGCAAGCTTTAAACGAATTTTCCAGTCTTGTTATTTAAATTGTGGCGTTCTATTTCTACTTAATCTGTAGAATTATTACGAACAGCATAGGAGCTTTATATTGCGGTTGAAGTAATCTCTTTTAAAATCTGCTAGAATTATAACTTCTCATAATCGATGTGCCAATAAAAATCGATGTTTTCTAGTTTCATCGTTTTGGATTTTCCCTCTATGTGTAAAGTTTGCGGATGATACAAAACATACTACACCGATGAGCTAATAGATTATGAACACCCTCAGCCTAGAGAAATGAGTGCGCCTGGAGACAAAACGGTGGCGAAGGTGAAGTTCACAGAGCAGTATATAAACAACCCGAGGACCGGTTTTCAGTTAGTAAAGTGTTCGGAGTGAGAATTGAAAAAAGCTTCCGATTTATCAGAGTTTGATAAAGGACAAATTGTGATGGTACGGTGACTCGGGACTACGAAGTCGGAAACGGCACGGCTTGTGGTTTGTTCACGTGCCTTTGTAGTGACTCCGTATCAAATGTGGTGCGCAGATGGCCAAACAACAAACCGTCGTCCAGACGTGTGTCGTCCGCACCTCATTGATGCCAGAGGGGAGCGGAGACTGTCGCGCATTGTTCACAGCGACCGCAGGGCCACAGTACGAAAAATCACCCGCACCTACAACAGTGGTGATCAGGGTAATATGCCACAGCACACAGTTTATCGCAGCCTTCTGCGCATGGGCCTGCGTAGCCGAAGACCCAACCGGGTCCCCATGCTCACTGTACGTCATCGCCAACAACGCACGAAATATTTCCAGATCATCGAGATTGAACCGTCGATGATTGGAAGAAATTGGCTTGTTCTGACGAATTAAGATTCCTGGTGCGTCACATAGATGGCCGAGAGGCGAGGATATGCCGATTACCAACGTAGGCTATGGCACCTGGATGTACTGTTGGGAGACAACAGGCCGGCGGCGAAGGTGTTATGCTGTGGGCGTTGTCTTCTTGGGTCACGTTAGGCACCATTATCCCAATAACTCAATCCGTGACAGCTGTCAGGTATCTGAACATCGTTGCGGACCAAGTTCACCCATTCATGGCAATTTTGTTCCCTGCTAGTGATGGCCTTACCAACAGGATAATGCTCAATGCCACACTGCCAGAATCGTCAAGGAGTGGTTCGCGAAACATGCTGATGAATTTCTGTTAATTCTCTGGCATCCAAATTCAGCTGACATGAGCCCAATCGAACATTTGTGGTTCGACTTGGAAAAGCGGGTTCGTGCAAAATCACCACCACCCCGAAATGCACGGGAACTGGAGGACCTGATGCTGACATTATGGTACCAGATACCCCAGGATACCTATTTCCACCTCATCGAATCGATGCCTTGCCAAGTGGCCGCTGTTTTGCGGGCTAAAGGGTTTTTTATAACTTATTATGTAGGTGGTCATAATGTAATAGCTCATCGGTGTATGTATATGTCATTACAAACTGTACTGCGGTCTTTTGTTATCAAACAAAACTCTGTTATTTTATTGGGAAAAAATATAAGACCCCGAAATGATTTACTCGAGAATGAATTTGATTTATTTCAGTGAAAGTAGAAGCAATAATTTATCACGTTGTACTCATATTAAAATTCATTGATACTATTACAAAATTAAAACATCACAACTGAGTGTGTTTTTCGACCAGCTCAAGAAGAGTTGGTTGGTTGGAGTTTATACGCGAAAGGGCTTCATTGGGGCTAAAATCTCTGAATTTCACGGTTTACAATAGTTACAAAAACATTAAAACCTAACGAAACGTGTGTCATAAAGGAGAAACAAAAGAAACGATGTAAATGGCTGACAAAAGACAAAGGACTGCGCAAAACTCAAAACAACAAGACAACGTAAAAAAACAAAACAAAAAAAACCAGAGATCGTTTAGAAGGAGAGGAGACCCGGTGTTCTGAGTTTTCTGGGAGAGTGGGTAAAAGAAAAAAACGAGCACGTTCACAAACAAAAGGACGCCACGAGCGTAAAACATGCAGAACGGTCGGAGGTACATAACATGTCTCACACACAGTGTCACTACATAGTAAGTAACAGTGAGTTGAATGCAATGTCCACTTTGTAAACGTGACAGTACAACTTCCTCTCTCCGGTTTCGTTGGAAATATGAAGTCAAAACTCCAAGAACTTGCTCAAAACGATGCATTATTTCCCTACCTGAAGGTCCCACAGAGTCCGCTACGTACGTTTCATATGCTCCCGAACAAGGGAACGTAAGCTTCCGTGGTACACAGAAAACGCCGTGGACTCCATCTTGGAAATTGACCTGGCAGCCGAATCAACCGACTGATTTTCTTGGATCCCTAAATCGCTTGGAATCCAACAGAAGTAGCTTAAAAAATCGGCCTTGTGCAAATAACGGGGAAAACATCTTACGTTAGAAATATGTGGATGGCCATCACAATCTGCTGAGCAGAAAGACGACAAAACACTTAAGGAATCCCATTAGACCATACTACGCCGGTGTTAGCTCGACTGGACGTGTCAGAATGCGAACTAGACAGCATGGATATGCGTGAAAAACACCGTGGTCTCAACTGGAATCCGTTCGACAAAAACATGTTCATTACCCATGGCAGGGGATCCCATGACTCTACCCATCTTTTATCCATCGGTGAAAATTGCGACGTAATGTGACTAAACGAACTAGTGCTTAGCAAAGAGATGCTGATGTACAGTCACAGGGTTAGAAATTTTAGTATGTATAACTGGTTAAATAGGAATCAAGAGTGTGCCAGGGAGCTTCCTCAGAGCTCCTGGTCTCTCCGATCAATAACAACTGGAGTCCTGCATCATGTGCTACGGCCAACATTTGGAGTCCGATCGATGGAATACATGAGGACCACTGCTCAAATAGATGAGCATGATAAGGGTAGAAAACTACATCATACACTGTGTTATCAAAGGTATTCGGACAGCACAATGCTTTGGGACAAATGGCTTTATTATCGAAATTAGTAGTTAGTCGGTCCACGTTTTGCTTAGTATGAGAACGGCAACACATGGAGGCATAATATCAACCAATTTCCGGTAGGTCTGGACATGAATGGCTCGCCATTCATCCGACAAAGCTGCTGCCAGAGTGGAGAGAGAAGACGGTTGTTGTGGTTGATTTCGTATCCATGTACTCCAGTTCACCCCAGAGATGTCCTATGGGACTAAGAACACGACTCTGATCAGGCCAGTCTAACACTTCCACCCCATTTTGAAGAAACCAGTCCTGCACATGCCGTGCAGTGTGGCAGAGAGCTCGATCATGTTGGAAGAGACAACGGCCATTTCCATAATACAGCAACATTGTTGGTTGGGCAGAATTATCCATAACGTTGAGGTAAACTTCAGAGTTCATGGTTTACGGCATAATCAACGGACCGAATCCCATCCACGATGAAGTCTCTGGCCAGCTTAACAGTTGGAAGAACACAGTCCGACGAAAATCGTGCTCCGGGCTGTCGCGAAATCCAAATACTCTCATCAGATTGGAAGAGTAAAAAACGTGATTCTTCACTCCAAAGAACAGCCTTCTAGTCGCCCGCAGTCCAGGAATAACGGAAAACACATCATTACAAATGGCACTTCGCATTCTCGGTAGTGGTGTGTGACTTTTTGCCGCTGTTCTACCACAATAACCCACACTGTGCAACTCTCTGAAGATAGCTACGGTACTAACCGAGCCATTACAAGCGTTTACTACTTCAGAGGGGATGGAAACGGCAGCGTAAGAAAGGGACTTCTCAATATTTCTTACCATGGCTCTTCTGTCACGTTCCGTCATTTTGAACGGCCTGCCTGAACTTTCTTTTGCACATTCCTACTTCCATCTCTTCACGATATCTCATACACTCGATTTTGGTATGTTTAGTGTAGCTGCAATGCTCCGTATGGAAACGTTACTCAAATGACATCCTGTGACCAGCACACGCTAGAAATCGGAAAGTTCACGTCCACGCCGTAAATACCCTTAAATTTTAATGATGACACGACAGAACAACTTAGCTTTATATACGTTCCTCCCCACTCACAGCGCACATTCTTGCGCAGCCATTCTTTGCACTTATTGAAATATTTGGTAGTGTCTGAATACTTTTGGTAATATAGGGTGTAAGGGATGTACTAGAAGCGATCACAGTTTCAGATAATACTGAATATATTGTTTCATTTTGAATTTATCATCCTTACCCACACAGAAGTCAAACCGGTTCAAGAAAAGCAACTAATCTTGCCACATCGGCACTGAAAGACGCAAACTCCTCCCTGCGGTAACTTAAAATAACAAAATTGCAGTTTATCACGAAAAATATATTTCAGCTTCTCACGAAAACACAAATTATAATAAAACATACTTTGTTCAGATATTGGGTGATCCTTGAATTTGGTTTGTTCTTTGTTCCTTATCGTTTTCCGTCTGTAATGGATCAGAAGCTTTTACATTAAGGATGGACCACTTCGTTGAGCTACAGGTGCTCATGCAAACAGAAAAATTAGAGAAAGCCAAAACGTAAGCATGAGTTCTGCCATCAAAAATGTATGTGAAATCGGCATGTCTTTCTGCATTTCAATCTAGACGCACGACAGAAGAAAATAGGGGACTCAAATTCATAATGCTTCACTTTACGAAATTATGGAATTCACAATGTCAACCGAGGTAACGTATCTGTTAATGAAACACTTGCTTTTTCTTTTCTTACCGACATTGTACAACGCACAAGCATCGCGGGAAAATAAACCACTACAAAAAACTGAAATCTCCTGAAGACGCATGTTTCTATTTGGCTTTAAATGAAATTTCACGACCTATCTTGTACGATCAGAGAAGTTGTGATAGGTAAAAAACATACATTTATGCTTCTAGTGGGAAAGTTGTTACCACTTCGATTCACATTTGCCACCCATCCAATTCTGGGATTTCCCGAGGTTTTCCTGAAATGTAACGCGAATGCGTTGATGAGTCCTCGAAAACAGACTCTGGAAGGCTGAGCACTGTACTCTTCCCAGCATTAGGCTGGCCTTTCATTCCGTTGTGTTCCTAGATGAGTATTCTAATGGAGGCCACGCGACTCCAATCGGCGGCAAGGGATTTTAACGATCTCAAATGACATCAAGAGTCCACCAGTACTGACTGGCCACCAATCTGGGTATTCCAAGTTAAGGGAGTAAGGGAGTGGGGATAGCTCAAATTCCCTTGTAGCCGGTAGGGAAAAGTATCACAAATTCTTTCTTTTAGTGTTTCGTAAATATATTTGCTATCGAACTTGCCCCACACAAAATAATGCTCACCCACCCGTCGCCTATCCTGATTTCGAAGTCTAGCGACGCCCCTGGCTACAAGATGCGAGTAGACTAGCGTGTCTTTTTAACACAATCCTAATTTGCATACTCCAGCTTATGTGCGGCAAAAGTAAAAGCGGAATAGTCTATCTGTGTAACAAAATTTGCATGTTCGTCAAATTTCAGTGCATTATTTGACATGCATCGGCAACTTCATGCGCTATTGCAGATTATCCTTTAATTCTGAGCACCATTAAATTTGTGAAGAATTATTTCTTCAGGGAAATGTTTTTTTGAAATTGAGATCTACGATGTTATCTATAGAAAATTATCGTTCCAGGCATCCATCACAACGTAATTTTGTGTAGCCCCAGCTTTAGGAGTTGTTCTTCGAAAGGATTTTTTTTTTTGATTGGAGGTTTAACGACCACCGTGAGCAACTCAATGGGCTATGAGCAGTCGCCCGTCCCTAATTTAGGGTCACTGGTTCCAGGGAAGGGAGAGAGCCAGTGCCGTAAGACAAACACAACATCCATGCCTGACCGGGATTCGAACCCGGACCCCTTACGGTCGCAAGGATTCGTTTCACGTTTAATAAGTTATCCATCTCACAGAAGTATTCCTCAATTTTTGTTTTGCGCCACCCCGGTGGCGCAGTGGTCTAAGCGATGGCCTCTGATCATTCGTCGGAAAGGGGTCCGGGTTCGGATCCCGGCGAGGCATGGATGTTGTGTTTGTATTACGGCACTGGCTCTCTCCCTTCCCTGGAACCAGTGACCCTAAATTAGGAACGGGCGACTGCTTATAGCCCATTTAGTTGCTCACGGTGGTCGTTAAACCTTCAATCAAAAAAATTAGCAATGGCGGCAACTGATAAGAGTGATGTTCATGCCCTTATCAGCAAGACTCCTTTAACCTCCTCCTCAATCTCTGGAGACTAATCATCTCCAATGCTTGTCAGTGACGTAGTGCGCACACAGGATGTGGCGCGCGACTCCTCTGTAAAGGCTCAAGCAATTTGCTCTGTCCAGGATAGTGACGTCGCCTTGACGCATATCTCTGGTACTGCAGACGAGGCCATGGATGTGACTGACGGCGCAGATCCGCTGCCTTCCACTTCCACTCAGTTCAAAAAGCCGCTTACAGCAAATGGCGCTGCTTCGCAGCCCTCTCTCGTGAGTTCTCCTTCTCGTACATATTCCAAGGTTACCTCCGGAGCGAAAGCTCCTTCTACGTTTGTGGCGACAGTCTTTTCAGACTCCTACGTCAGTGTTGATGGCAATTCCGCTACCATTCACATCCCGGAGGACTCCCCAGCAGGAAAACAATTTATGTCTACCATGGACTTCGGCGTCTGTTTCGATGCCCTACCTGACACGAAGCTCAAAGAGTACAGTATTGCACTTAAGCAGATGCTTCCCGCTGGAGCCCACATTACTCATATGGCCCGCAAACCACGGGTCGTATTGGTGTATTTTGCTCGTAAGGAACATGCCGATCTCGTAATGACTGACGGCTTGTCCATCAAAGATGTTCATCTTCTACCTGAGCCTGTTGCGTAGCGGCCTATCCAGGTTACTTTTCATCCAGTTCCACCTGAAGTCTCTAATGTTGCACTGTGTACCTTACTTAGCAAATTTGGCCGAGTAGTGGGACCGGTGACGACTCTCTCAGCGGCACCTAGAGATCCAGATGACAAAACCATTGTAAAGTTTCGTCGTAGTGTCCGCGTCATCTTTCCGTCGGATGAACATCTACTGGCGTGCCCGAAAATCCTCATGTGCGCTGTGGACAACAGCGTAAGGGAATCGAAGTGATTACATCCCTACACTGCACACTATGTCATGGTGAAACTCATCTGCGAGTGCATTGCCCCCATCAAGTTCCACCGGCTCCAACTAGCTCTCTATGAGCTTCTGCACCTCCCTCGAAGCGAACACCACCATCCACCTCAGCACAGCAAGCCCTAGAGCTGAGATCTGACAAAATTCGTCGACTTACAGCTATTGGTCAACGAGAAGTTTCCACGGCCGCTTCCTATGATTTACAAGAGGATTTTCCAACGATTGCCTCAACACTTCCCCAACGTCGTCATTCGGCTTCTGAATTCCCCTCAGAGGGTTTTCAGTCCGCTTTTACTACTGGTACCTCCGTGGCAGCAGATACAGGGTCCATTGGAAGAGAGTCTCAAGGTGATGATGATTCGACTGAGCCTCCGTTGAAGCGCCGTGGTTCCTCCCGTCGGCGATCAGCGAAGGAGCAGAACTCAACTTCACCCAGATCCGGCAGTTCTACACGCCATACCTCCCCATCCAAAGCTGAAGTCTCCTTCCCCACGGTTGAAGACTTTGCTGCATCTCACCAGAAAGCCAATATACCTCCCGTACCACTCTTCTATAAAGATCTTCATGCATATTTAACGAACAAGGCCGCTACACCATCGCACATGCCTTAGCCACGAAGAATCCTTCACTTCTCCATCTCGTGCCAGATCAGATCTGTAACCTGTCACACTTTTGCTGTCAGAACATACCTGCCCACCCGTGGGCGAAAACTTTTTCAACCGACTCAAGTCTTTTCCTCCAGTCCTGAAAGATCTTCAGCAAGCATTAACTGAACCTCATATTCAAGATCGTATCACCCTATTGCAGGGGACTCGCATCCCTCCTCAATAATGTCTTGGCTTATGAAGACCTCAACCCGTTAGGGGCCGATCTTCTCCTACTCCAGGAAACGAATTGCAAATCTACCACTCTCTTCTCTAGATGGCAGCCGTGCAACTATACGTTTTACCATGCATTTGGATTATCTCCTCATAGTGGCCTCGCAATTGGCGTCCGCAACACCTTCAACTCTACTGTCACCTCCTTTTCAGTCCGCAACACCTTCAACTCTACTGTCACCTCCTTTTCAGTTCGCAACCTGTGTCGAGATCTCCTAAAGCTTGCAACTTTCACCATTGAGTCAACTTGTTACCATATTTTCAATATCTACATTCCATGTTCTACAACCTTCCTGTCAATACTATTCACCAGTCTTCGTCGTGCTTTATCTCGCATCCCTACTACAGATCACGTTCTCATATGAGGTGATTTTAACTGCACCCTCAATCCTCAACTTGATCGGCCCCCTTCCATCAGAGAGCACCGAGTCGCTTTGGTGAATCTTCTACAGTCAATTGTTTCAAACAACTTACTCACTGATGTTTACCGCCACTTCCATCCCACGACGACTCTTCACACCTGGCGCTCATCCCATGACCACATTCCTTCTACAGCCCATCTTGACAGGTTTTATGCCTCAAGTACCCTTCTTCCAGCTGTGACTGAATCGTGCATTCATCCCACAGCCTCTTCTGATCACTGCGCTATTGCTCTCACCGTCCATACTGCTCCGACAAAACTCAGGACAATTCGTCCTTGGACTTTTGATAACGCTCTTCTCTCAGACCCAGATTTCTGCTCGTCAGTTCGATCATTCCTAGAGAAAAGACGACCACAACTCCAATCTACCTCCTGTGGTCTAACTTTGTGGATGGAGATCAAACAACACCTTGTTCTTCATGTCCGCAACCTTTCTTTCACGGCAAAGACGATTCAGAACATGCGTCTTGACCATGTTCGCTCAATTCTCTCTCTCCTTAGCCTAAGTGATCCTCTCTTCTCCTCCTATCAAGCAGATATTCGATCTCTTCTCCTTCCACTGGCTCAACAAGCACTGTGTCGACTCCGTCTTCAACATCTGACGCCAGACACGCATAATTATGAGTTTCTTACATCAGTGGAATGCACACAACGAGCATCGAATGCACTTCATCACCTTCGCCTTTTTCTGGTCAGGTGTCAGACGACCCGATCACTATTTGTTCTCATGTCCGTAAGCAATATACTGAAAAGTTCTGTGAACCTCCTCCGCCATCCCCCACAGCTATGGCATCTCTCCTTTCTAATTTACCACAAGCCCCCCCCCCCCCATATTGCTACCACTCTCCTTCTCGCCCCCCCCACTTTCCGAACTCTCCTCCACATTCCTTTCCCTCAATTCCAGTGCCGCTCCAGGTCCGGACGGCCTAACTTTCTGCTTTTACAAAACTTTTCTACCTCTACTTCTTCCGTTTCTCCTCTCTGCTTTTTCAGCTGCCTTTACTGTCTCCCCCTCCCGAGGATATTTACAGCCGCATATGTAGTCCTTTTCCCCAAGAAAGGTGATCTCCTTGACTTGCAGAACTGGCGCCCTATTTACCTACTAAGTCTTGATTACAAACTTTATACTGAGCTTCTTTCTCAACGACTCAATCCCATCCTCACTCCCATTCTCTCCCCCAACCAAACTTACACAGTCCCCAGCCGCTCTCTTTCTCACAACATCCACCTCCTTAACGACCTGATCCACCTCGCTCGACTCCGCTCTGAACCCCTCGCCCTTCTCTCACTAGATCAACAGTCAGCCTTCGATAATATGTCTCATTCATATCTTTCTGACACACTCCTTTTTTTGGGTTTCCTCCCTTTTTGTTTCCCTCCTCTCCTCTCTCTATCAGGACTCCAGTTTTCAGGTTAAGTTGCCCACCTTTCTCACAGCGCCATTTCCCTTCCGCCGTGGAGTGAGGCAAGGCTGCCCACTCTCCGGCCAACGCTTTGCAATAGCCATAGAACCATTTCTCCACACAGTGCACCGTTCCTTTCAAGCTACTCTGCCACCACTCATCGGCCGCACGAGACATCATGGCATCACCTCCGTTGTATATGCAGATGATGTAACCTTTTGCGTTCGTCTCGAATCACAGTTCACTCAACTGCAAAGTCTCTTTACAGAATACGCCTCGTGCTCCGGCGCAGCGATTAATTCTTCCAAAAGCACAGGCTTGCGGTGCGACTCCTGGTTTGATCGTATGGATTCCCCTTGGGGTGCCAACTGGTCTTCCATCTCACAACGCTTCCTTGGCGTCCATCTTGGTATACCGGGCGATGCCTCCCTTACCACGTGGAATACCATTCATCCACGCTTGCAGAAGTTAACTACTCCTACTTCCAACGAGCACGTCTCACCCGTACCTAACCTACTTTCTTTATGTATTCATTCCTGGCACGCAGTCAAAACTCCACTCCTTCGTCTTCAAGACATCACCCGTTGCTTCAATTCCGTAATCTGGACTGGCCACCACTGGAGCAGGGCCCCAAAGCTCTGTCTTCCTCCAGACCACGGTGGCATCACCTTGTCGACACACAATTGTATTACAAGGCTTTCAAGATTACTGCGTTCCTTCGCTTCATCACGTCACCTGTACCTGATGCTTTTTCTGTAAGAGATGTCATCACTAATCCGAGAAACGTCAGCTTCACTTTCCTTTCCCTACTACTCATGGACCGTCGATTTCTTGATCTCTCCCGTTGTCCCCCTGTCTACCGAGAAGCTCTCACTTTACTCCGCTCTCTCTCCCTTTCTCGCTCCCCGCCTGATTCTACCACAGAACTTCTCGCCGAACCCCTCTTTTTCTCGTCTCTTCTCCACCCTTCACATCTGTCGTACTTTGCCTATCATTCCTGGCTCCGTGCAGGAGTAGTAACAGTCAGAGACCTCACTACTTCCGACCTTTCCTGGCGTCCTTATGCCAGTCTTCCCTCCACTCTTCTATCCCCCTCCTCTCGCTCTGTCTATGACTCCCTGCTTTCTACTATTATCTCTCAGTTTCCCCACCTTGCCACTCCCTCTGGCCTTACCTTAGTCCCGTCTGCTTCCCTTCCTGTTCCCTTCTTTCTGTCCGTCGCCGGCACAACTCTTCCACTGTCTTCCTTGTCGACGTCGGCTCTCTACCGCTTCCTTTCCATATCCCACTCCTTTTCTCCCATCCCCATTCCTGACGTCCCCCTATCCTCCACCACCGCTGTGTGGTCCGTCGCCCTCTCTCCTCTTTCCCTTCCACTAGAGATCAATACTCATTGGCTTTTTCTTCACCTCCGTCTTCCCGTCCCTTCCATCCTCCACCGAATGACACTTCTTGATTCACCTCTTTGCTCCTTCTGTGCTCAGGAAGCTGATGTCTTTCATGTATACCTCCATTCTGTCATCTTACTGCCACTCCTGCATTTCGCATTTTCCATCGCCCAACGCTCAGTTACAGCTGATCTCACTTTCGACGCCTACAAGACACTGCTGCTTCAAGTTTGTCCTCCAGTCAAGCTACCATTAGTTTGTTCCCTCATTTTTGTTTTAGTAAAGCACGTTATCTACGTGTTTCACCACCGCTGCCGAGATATTACCACTCCTTATACAGTGCCCCAAGCTTCTGAGATGTTAGTGTATCACTTTTGAGACTGCCTTCTTTCTCGTCTCCGCTTCGAGAACCAAGTAGCTGTTACTCAGCACTGGGAGAGTACATTTCTCTCCACATGGTCTCCGGCTGCATCCTGGTTTTCTGGCTCGCCGATGTCGCTACAACTGACGGTTGGCCGACCATGACTTCGATTATACTTGCTTTTGATGAGCTTTGTTTAAATCTTCATGATCACCATTGCACTAGACCTTTCGTGTTGTTTCTCCTCAATCTGAATCTTATGTAATTCTTGAAATACCGTTTTTGTGTTTAATTATTGCAGTCTCTATCATCCACGTGAATCTTTCATATGTTGAGACGAACAACTCCCGTCTGTCTCATGTTTTCACATTAATGCTTTCTTTGTTCTCATTGTGATCTGCACAATGTTGTACTTATATTATAATTTCGTTCTGTTGTTTATTATCACCATATTGCATCTTTCTTTTGAGACCGCCTGTTTGTCAGTCTCTTTCATTTGTTCATCGATATGTGCGCCCTCTTCACTCTTTTGTTTAATTTGGCCATTGCAACGTGCTGTATATAAATTGTACAATGTTTAGAAGATCGTTACTTCTTTACTACATTTTACTTGTATTAAGTAATACTCGTCGGAATGTTTCCTAAATCATACTTTAATGAATTTGCTTTCTTATACCGAATGTATTTCTAAACTGCGCAATGCTGTACATGTGTAATTAGTTATCGCCTTCACTATTATTGATTGCGATATCTTAGTTCCATTCTGGCTCAAGTTTTTCCACGTCTATGTAATGTGCTCATGTGTTGAGACGATCAAGTCACGCCAGTCTCATGTTTTCACATTATCGCTATCTTCATTTCAGTTGTGAATTGCACAAAGTAGTCCATATCTTGTAAATACGTTCTGTTGTTTGCTATCGCATTACTGCGCCAGTTACCATGAAATGTCATGTTCGTCCATTTCTTGTATCAGTTTATCACTATGAGTGCCTTCATCATTATGTTACTTATTTTGACCATTGCACCGTGCTGAACATAAATTGTACAAAATTTAGAATCTTGTTACATTTTAAACTGTATTTCACTTGTATCCAGATATACTAGTCAGATTGTCATCTAACTCAAACTGCAATATCACGTTGATTTTTCTTATTACCCATGTTTTCCTCAATTGCACAAGGCTATACATGTGTATATAATTCTTGTCTTTACTATGCATGATACAAAATCCCCCCAGTACTGAGATATTCTAATTCCGTCTGTCTCAGATTATTACATTTTGTTTTGTATTCTTTGTCCTCAGTAATTTCTTTTCGCACAGTGCTCAATTATTGTACACCAGCACTGTTATTTGTCAACACTGAATTTGTACCTTTACTCTGAGACGCACTGTTACGCCAGTCTCTTATGTTCTCGTGCAAAATATGAATGCACCCTTTACCATGATGCTCCTTTGTAGATCATTGCACCGTGCTGTATTTAAATGTACATAGTTTTTAGAATTTTGCCTATTTTACTGTATTTAACTTGTATCAGGACGTTCTAATTAGTTCGCTTCCTGAACAATACCTTGAAAATAAAATCGATTTGAAACCATTGAGTTGCCCACGGTGGTCGTTAAACCTCCAATAAAAAAAAATTATTTAGCATCGCTCTGCACAATATGTATTACTTAAATACAGTATATACATAAACCCAGTACGAGTTTCACTGATTCGGTTATTAATATACATATCATCTTGATTACTTTTGATTCCCCAGAATCTTACTGATATTACTTCGACAGCCACAATAAAATACACTGTTTGAGTTACGATAAATCTGTTCTCTTACAACAGCTTCAACAGCAAAAATTTCAGTAGACATTACCTCAGTTCCGCACGCCAATCAAATTTGATGTATCTGTGTTACGAAAATTTCCCATCATGCTATACTTGTCTTTTTTCCTCAGCGTTTAACAACTACCATGAGTAACTCAGCCTATAAGCTACCGCCTGTCTCTTCTTTAGGACCACTGATTCCAGGTAGGAGAGAAGGTCAGCACCATCACGCAAGCGCACCACGCATGCCTCAACCAGGATTCTGGCCAGGGCCCGCTTCCGACGAACAACTAGGAAGTACCGCCTGATACCACCCGGGTACCGGAGAGACTCTGCAATGCTATCAGAAATTCAAATGTAACATTCTGTTAAATAAGAGTGTCACGTTAATCTTCCAAAAAGGGGGAGGGGGAGGGGAAGATCAAAGTCATTTATTTCAGAGCAACCCATGAAGATTCATTTGAGCTCTATAGGCATTCTTCAGAACAACGTCTTTTTCGAGGCTCGAAATAGGGACAACTTGGAAGATTAATCTAAAGCTCATGATTGTTTACCACCAGGCGACTCATCACCCCAGAATGATGCCCTACAGCAGGTAACAGCGTTGTTTACATGATGCACTTTAAACTGTACATTTTATTCTGCTTAAGCGCCGTGTTAAATGGGGAAATTTTTTTTTCCTGACAAAACATGCTTATTCGTCGAACTTCTTGCCATATAAAAGTGCTAATGACTGTGGATGTGCTTCGCAAAGATTAAAATTTCTTGATATTTTTTACGTGTTTTTTAAAATTCAGTAAAATTTTAGGGTTTTTACTTTTTTCAACTTCTTAAATCTCCAAATTTTTTTACCTTTTAATCTTCTTAGTTCTTCATCTGATTTCGCCATTTGATTCTCTTTTCTTCTAACCTTACTTACTCTCCAACCAAATTTTCACTTATGCATATCATCGAAGTTTACATTAGGCGGTTTTCAGCATTTATTCAAATCTTTTCGCAGGCAGTTGTTCATTATCTCTGTTATTCTCGAATCATTTCGTAAATTTCTTTTTGTGCTGGTTGTGTAGTAAGCGATGCTTTTAGTACGGATCCATTGGAATTTATAAAATCCTCCTTTTTTTCTAATGATCTTATTTTTTTGTTTCGTTTGAAATTATTTGTTTTGTGTTTTTATATTTTTTCCTATACTGAGCACTCTTTTATTGCAATATTTAAAATCAGTTACTTTGGAAAAAGAAGAATTTTTCTGAAAATCCTTACGTAAAATCATCATCAGTGGAATTAGAAACATCAGCAAAAAACAAAGTTCGGAAAAATACAAAAAGTGGAGATTACGATGAATGATATAAATGCACAGCATCTGAATGTGTGAGAGTGTGTGTATTAAGGAGAAAGAAAAACAGCACACACTCACACATACAGAGTAATTTCTGAGCAAACACGCTAATGCAGTCCTTTGAACGAAGAAAAGGTGAATATTTTAAATTTAATCAGAGATGAAGAACAGATCACGCGTGTTTGAGCGAAAGAGAACAAAAGCCAAACAACTGACGGAAAGTAAAGTGGAATGTGAATGAGTGGTAAATGGGACAATAAGGGTGGAAACTGAAATCCTATCGTTTTCGGAAGGGTTGTCCACTCGACCTGCGAAAACCGATCGCACCATCAGTGTAGACTGAAACCCACTGGTGTTTTCGTGGCGCATTCAATGATTGATCATTTCAGCCGTTTTGTAGTTGGCCATTACGAAACTGCGATGATGCATGTGTTGCGTAACTTTAGAATTGAAGGAATGCTCTCAGCAGTTTCCAAATGATGATCAGTTTGCGAAATTCTCAGGAGTGCATCACGTATCGATGTCATTTGGAATAAATTCGAGTTATATTTCGCTGAAGTTTAGCTTCACCGAACGTGGAACTAATTTTCATTTCATCATTTACTCGAAAACTGTTAAAAAGAAAATTGCAATCTTGCAAAACTCTCTGTGTCTTAGGGAACATACGAATGCGTTTTGCTCATCAACATGAGAAATAAATTGGATCCACGGGGTAAAAATTTAATTACTTTAGAAGTGCTGGCAAGTCTCTAACATTGGGGGATAATAGCAATAAGTTTATGTATAGTAAGCCAAAAATATATTCAAACATTTTATGTTTAATAATGAGAAAATGTATTTTTTTGCGATTCTGTTTTATTCTTTCCGAATCAAAATTAAACAATTGGCTACGTTATTTATAGAACGCAATATTTACGCAAAACCCTTACCCCCCCCCATACTTAACAGACAGATTTCAAAAGACAGAATTAACGCAAGATTTACGTTCAAAAGATGTTTGCCACTCAGGTGGCCATATTTCAAAGGCGTAGGCCTCCGGATGATTCTCCCTTTTCGTTTCTTCTAAGGCACTGGTTCTGACCATAATTTCGTTTGTTCTAAGGCGCTGGTTCTGACCCTAACACAGAACAAATGACTCTTTCTTGTACATCGAGTCGTTGACTTCCTCACGGTAAAAATTCTTACCCAATCTTCAGGTTATGTTTTAATCAGAACTAGCGCATTCGAGTGTTCCAAATAGAAACATCGTTATAATGGAAGAAGTTCCATTTTAACGCATCTTTTAAACACTATTACAATTGTAGTTTCATTAGCCATTTACTTCGATTGCAGTTATGCGACATACATTGAGAGAACAGAAATCATGGGGTACCTGGATTTTGGGCAATGCGACGCTGTCCCCCTCTCGCTAGTGGATGAACCAACATCTTGGTAAGTACATAAGTAAGAAGACATTACTGCATTTCCCGTAGACGATAATTCGATGTCAGAATAAATAAACGTCGTGAGTTAATGGAGTTTGAAAGAGGAAAGAAAGTGAGTACCCGATACATGGGTCATTCTCAGGAATTTTAGTATGCAGGAATTTCACTCTCAGGTCCAAGAATTTCAGTATTTCCTTCTGAAGAGTGTATTGGGAAAACTCCATTTTGAAAATAACATTCACAGTGGAGAGCGCTGTGGGTGGAAAAAGGCGGTGGAGGAACATGGTCGTCGATGTCTGTATCGCATAGTTGGCAAGAGAGAGAGAGAGAGACTGGGGCACAAATCACCGCCAATTCAAGAAGGGAGTTTCCAGAAACGTCTCCACCAAAATTATGAGGTCATTACTACTATAATGGGTTATGGGATCCACCAACCTACAATTGTCCTATTGCTAACACCACATCACCGGACGTACGACTCAAGTGAGCTAAAGACATGATTGGAGACGGGTCTCCAATCAAAACTGCACCTTGGATGATTGGAGATGTATCTCTTAGTCCGATGAACCCTGTTTCAGTTATTTCGCGTAGACGGGAATGTGCGGAACCAGTGAAAACCACACGAAGCAATGGAACCGGCATGCCAACAAGAAACTCTTCAGGATAGCGGAGGCTCCGTTATCATCCAGAGCGTGTTCATCTGGCACACGTTGGAACCTCTGATACGTCTAGATGTATCTCTCAACTGTCCACGCTACGTGTCCATCATTGCAGACCTTCTGCCTCCGTTCATGGTCATTATTCTCCCACAGAGCAATGGACCCTTTCAGCAGGACAATTCACCTCCTCACAGAACCGTGGTGACTAGAACATAGTTGGAAGAACATTCGGCAGAAGTTCTCACCCTGGAATGGCCACCCAGTTCACTGGCCAAGAACTCTATGGAAAATCTTTTTCAAGCTGTGGAAATATTCATTCGAGCTTTGGATCGCCCTCCCAGGAAGGCGACAGAATTATGGACAGCAAGCATGGGTGGAGATACCAGTGCACATTGGTCCCAAACGCGAGTCTAGCGGAACAAAAGTAATTTTACTCACTCTTGAAAAAATAAGCAAAATTAGTTTAGTAATATTGTATACACATTGCCCTATCATGATTCAATCTTTAAACAAGAGTAATCTAAAATGTGATTGTGTGGCAGAGCTACAAAGTTGAATGCTGAGATCGCTGACTTTGCGTCTAACGTCAGACGGTTCATGTTTCTGTAAGATTAGTTAGTGGCTGCCAGTGAGTATGAACAATGAAAAACTGTCATTCCTACTGGATATTTTAGTTAAAGGTATTTGTACCCTTTTGGTATAGTAATTATACATATACTAAGAACTATGTGTCCTTGCTATTAACTAGCATTCTCTATGGAGAAAATATTTCATTATTCATTTTTTCAAAAAACTATAAACTGACTTTTAAAAAACATATCCGAACATATCCATAAAAAATAAGTGTATTACAGAGAAATTTATGGATTATAAGGAGCTTTAAATTGAAAAGTGCGCCCCTTGCGCATTTTTCAGATTTGTCCTTCTTTTAAAGGTGGTTATCAATAAAAAAATCCTACCATCAGGACTTGCTCTTTATCGAAAGCAGGACGTCGGATCAGTACCATACCAAATCGACATAAACTGGCATTTAACCCCATGTAAAAGTAAATAAGATGTCTGTTTAAGCAGATTAAAGAAAATGTAGCCATTAAATTTAATTTATAATAGCTTAATGCCTCGGTATCACAGTGTTAATCTTGCTATGAAAGTTAAATATATCGTATTAAATCCATAGGCTGAACAATCGGGACTTTGATCTTTTCATAATTCATATTAAACTACACATTATTATTTACTATTATTACAAAATTCTATTATTACATTTTTTATGCTTGTATATGTATGTATGCTTATGTACAGTGTGCATATATTTATATGCTTATGTATAGTATGCGCATATATATATACTCGTATATGGGTGCATGAATGTGTGTGAGTGTGTCATCATCATCATCATTGTCAACCATTATCAATCCACTGCTGGACGAAGGTCTCCCCAAGTTTCCTCCACAACGGTCTGTCTTGTGCCAGTCTCCTCCATGTCACCCCTGCATACTTTCGAATTTCATCCACCCATCTCCCATGTGGTCTTCTTCTGGGTCTTTTCCTGTCCCTTGGAATCCAATCTAAAATTTCGGCTGTCCATCGATGATCTGTCCTTCGGGCAGTATGTCCAGCCCATTGCCATTTCAGGGATTTAACTCTGATCATGATGTCTTCCACTCTCGTCATTTTTCGGATCCACGAGTTCCTCTTCTTATCTCTCCTGGTTACACCAAGTATGCACCTCTCCATGCTTCTTTGAGTTGTCTGCAGCCTTTGTATGTCTCTTTTAGTTAAGGTCCACGTCTCTGCACCATACGTAAGCACTGGAAGGATGCATTGATCAAACACTTTTTTTTTAAGACATAATGGCATATTGCTCTTGAAAATTATGCTGTTTCTTCCAAAAGCTCTCCAGGCAAGTTTTGTACGCCGATTAATTTCTTCATCAATGTGACCCTCACTTGATATCTGCTGTCCAAGATAAACATACGTATCTGTTATCTCCAGCTTTTCTCCATCAATCGATAAATCTTCATTTCTTGTAAAAGCATTGAACATCACTTTTGTCTTCTGAAAGTTCATTTTTAATCCCACTTCTTTACTCTTGTCAGCAAGTTCCTGGATCATACTCTGCAGCTCTGATGGGGTAGTTGCAAAAATGACTACGTCATCAGCAAAACGAAGGTGGGTTAGATAATCTCCATTAATCTTTATCCCTTTGTTTTCCCAGTTCAGTGATTGAAAGACATTTTCCAATGTGGCATTAAAGAGCTTCGGAGATATGGTGTCACCTTGTCTCACTCCCTTTCCAATTTTTATGTGTGTTGTATTTTCAAACAGCCGAATCTTTGCACTTGCATTTTCATAGATGTTATTAATAATATTAATGTATGCATCTTCAATACCGCAGGATTTCAGAGCCGTGGTAACTGCTGATGGTTTCACCGAATCAAAGGCTTTTTCATAATCGATAAAAGCCATGCACAATGGAAGTTCATATTCCCTCGCTCTTTCAATTAGTTCTCTCAGTACGTGGATATGATCTATTGTGCTGTAGTCACTCCTGAATCCAGCTTGTTCTCTCGGTTGAGCCATGTCCAGTGATACCTTCAAGCGGTGTGAAAGAACTTTAGTGAAGATTTTATAAACCACTGATAGGAGGCTGATAGGTCTGTAGTTCCTGAGATCCTCAATGTCACCTTTTTTATGTAGCAGGATCATTGTAGCATTGTTCCAATCCTCAGGAATCTTCCCTTCATTAAGGCATCGAGTGAAAATTTGGGCGAGTACTGTTTCAATTTCTCCACTTGCTTCTTGTATGATGTCTATAGTAATTCCATCTTCTCCTGGAGCTTTCCCCCGCTTCATGTTCTTGATTGCATGAGCAACTTCTGCTGGGAGGACTGGAAGAACTCTGGTACCTTTCATGATGTCTGGAGTACATGTATCATCCCTTTCATATAATTTGGAGTAGAAATCTTTCACTCTTGTCAAAATTTCGCCTCTATTTCTTGTTATTTCTATTTCTTGTTATTTCTTGTTATTTCTTGTTATAGTGAGTGTGTATCATGTGATAAGTCATAAATCTTTTAATTAATAATATTATGCATGATGTTATTTGTTAAAATATTTTATATTATAATTATATTATATTATAACTAAATTATACAATATGTTATTTTGTTTTATTCATTCCTATGATGCATTACATTTGTTCTCAAACTTAAAGTATTATGTAAACTGTGCCGTGCAATTTTTTCAGAGAGATGAAATTATTTTTATTAGCACGTCTTTTGTAAGAAAAGATCGTGCTTATGTTACCGGTTTGTCCTTCCGTCAGTACACACGATATCTCTGCAACTATTAGTTCGATTTGAAAAATTCTTTTGCATTGGGAAGCTTGAAATATGCGAATGATGACCTTTCATTTCGATTTTTTTTACGATGCACAATTTCGCCGCTAGAGGGCGTAAATGCAGATGATGTTGAATTCAAAAATACATTTTATTCCACATATTTGGTTCTAAACATCCGATTGAAAAAAAATCTTTTATCTTTCGATTTCATTTATGTCGAAGAGTATTTTAGATGTAGTTACTTTTTCAAATTACTCATAGATTTCCCGCTAGGGTCGTAAAAGTAAATTACATTTTTCTCGATAATTCTTCTTCTAAAACTCCGATTTGAAAACATTTTTCTTCGGCAGATATACCTCCTGATGGAAAATCCTTTGCATATAATTTCAAATTTTTGGTAAATAATACTTTGGCCACCAAGGGGCGTAAGTGTTAATTTTTGCTTCTGATGTATTTGCAGCAAAATCTGAACTTCTAAAATCTCGATTGAAAACCTTCTTTGGTGGACCGATGCCACTCACTTCGATAAAAATTTTCGGAATATTTCCTTCATAAAATATTGTATTGTTTTTCCTCCTGGAGGTGTAGATATATATCATATTTTTGGCAATATCTCTACTTCTAGGAGTCCGAATTGAAAATTTGCTTCTTTGTTGGATAGTGTTTTTAGTGTGACATGCTTTTCACATAATTTCAAAATTTTCAAGTAATTCATAGACTTTCCGCTAGGGGGCGTAGAGGTAAATTGCGTTTCCCCTCCATATCTCTGCTTCTAAATCTCCGATTTGAAAAATTCTTTCTGCACCGGATTCAGCTCCTGATGGGAAATCGTTTGCATATAATTTATAATTTTTGTAAAAAAATGCTTTGGCCAACAGGGGCCGTAAATCTTAATTTCCGCTTCTGATGTATTTTCAGCAAAATATGAGCTTCTAAAATCTCGATTGCTAAAAAAGTCGTTTGTTGACCGTTACTGCTCATGTCGACAAACCTTTTAGGAACATTTTCTTCTTGAACTAATGCATGGTTTGTATGCCAGGGGCGTAGATTTAGATCTTATTTTTGTCAATATCTCTACTTCTAGGAGTTCGATTTGAAAAATTCCTTCTTTCTTGGATAGTGTTTCTAGTATGACATGTTTTTCATATAATTTCAAACTTTTCAAGTAATTCGTAAACTTTCCGCTAGGGGGCATAAAGGTAAATTGCCTTTTCTCCTATTCTCTGCTTCTAAATCTCCGATTTGAAAAATTCCTTCTTTCTTGGATAGCGTTTCTAGTGTGACATGTTTTTCATTTAATTTCAAACTTTTCAAGTAATTCGTAAACCTTCCGCTAGGGGGCATATAGGTAAATTGCCTTTTCTCCTATTCTCTGCTTCTAAATCTCCGATTTGAAAAATTCTTTCTGCACCGGATACAGTTCCTGATGGGAAATCCTTTGCAAGTAATTTCTAATTTTTGTAAAAAATGGCTTGGCCACCAAGTGGCGTAAGTCTTAATTTCCGCTTCTGATGTATTTGCAGCAAAATATGAGCTTGTAAATTCTCGATTGCTAAAAAAGTCGTTTGTTGACCGATACTACTCGTGTCGGCAAACCTTTTAGGAACATTTTCTTCTTGAACTAATACGTGGTTTCTACGCCAAGGGACGTAGATGAATATCTGATTTTTGTCAATATCTCTTCTTCTAGGAGTCCGATTTGAAAAATTCCTTCTTTCTTGGATATTATTTCCGATGCGAAATGGTTTTCCTATAAATTCAAAATTTTCAAGTAAATCATAGATTTTCCGCTAGGGCGCACAAAGGTAGATTACGTTTTCTGCTCCTAAAACTCCGATTTGAAAAATTATTCCTGTATCGTATACAAGACCTGATGGAAAATATTTTTCACATAATTTTTAATGTTTGGTAAAGAATGGTTTGGCCACCAGGGGACATAAGAGTTAATATCCGCTTCTGATGTATTTATAGCAAAATCTGGGCTCCTGAAAACTCGATACATTTTTTTGGACCGATACCGCTTATACAGAAAAACCTTTTGAGAATACTTTCTTCCTTAAATAATGCATGGTTTTCCCACCAGGGGACGTAAAGTCACATCTTATTTTTGTCGATATCTCTGTTTCTAAGAGTTCGATTTGAAAAGTTTTTTCGGTGTTGGAGAGCGTTTCCGGTGCGAAATGTTTCTCATATAAATTCATGTTTTTCTTAACGTAAGCTCACGATTCCGTTTACAGCAATATCTGAGGGATTAAAAACCGGATTGAAAAACGTCTTTCTTCCATCATATATTATTGTTTTCCATACCGGTTCCATTGACTTTGAATAACTTTGATAAATTTAATTTGCGTCAGAACGGATTTAAAACGCGCTTTTACACCAGAAAATTCGGTGTCATCTTTCTGGTTTTCTATCTGTCATCAAAACTAACAGTCTTTATAAAAAAATCAAAAAGCAATTTCACTATTTCGAAAATTTTCTTTGTTTGTGCTACAAGAGATATCAGTTTCGAGTTACAAATAATTTTGTCCCGCTAGATTCGCATTTGCGAGCACTGTGAAGTGGGAGGAACTCTTTCGTGATCTAGAACTCCTCGTCGGATTGCAACAACGCTACAATGATTCTGCTACATCAAAGAGGTGACCTTGAGGATTTCAGGAACTACAGGCCGATTACTTTTTTTATCAGTGGTTTATAAAATCGTCAGCAAGGTACTTTCACATCGCTTGAAGGTAACACTTGACATGGCTTAACCAAGAGAACAAGCTGTATTCAGAAGTGGCTACAGCACTATAGATCATATCCATGCACTGAGAGAACTAACTGAAATATCAAGACCATATGAACTCCCTTTATGGTTGGCTTTTATTGATTTTGAAAATGCCTTCGATTCCATGAAACCATCAGCAGTTACAATGGCTTTGAAACCCTGCGGTATTGAAGATGCATACATTAGCATTATTAATAACAACTGTGAAAATGTAAGTGCAAAGTTTTGGATATTTGAGGATACAGCACAAATAAAAATTGGAAAGGTGACACCATATCTCCCAAACTCTTTAATGCCACGTTGCAAAATGTCCTTCAATCGTTGAACTGGGAAAACAGGGGATACATATTAATGTAGATCATTTAACTCACCTTCGTTTTGCTGATGACGTAGTCATCTTTCCAACTACCCCATCAGAGCCGTTGATTATGATTCAAGAGCTTGATGACAATAGTAAAGAAGTTGGATTAAAAATGAACTTTCAGAAAACAAAAGTGATGTACAATTCTTTTATAAGAAACGAAGATTTATCGATTGATGGAGAAAAGCTTGAGACAACTGATACCTATATTTACCTTAGGCAGCAGATATCAAGTGAGGGTCACATTGATGATGAAATTAAACGGCGTATAAAACTTGGATGGAGGGTGTTTGGAAGAAACAGTACAATTTGTAAGAGCACAATGCCATTATGCCTTAAAAGGAAAGTGTTTAATCAAGATCCTTCCAGTGTTTACGTATGAAGCAGAGACATGGACCTTAACTAAGAAAGATATGCAAAGACTGCAAACAACTCGAAAAATCAGGGAGGGATGCATGCTTGGTTAAACCAGGAAAGATAAGAGGAACTTGTGGATAAGGAAAATGACAAGAGTGGAAGACATCATGAACAGAGTGAAATCAATGAAATGGCAATGGTTTTTGGTTTTGGTAACTGTGGGCAGCAGTGGCACCCAGTTTATTGTGATAATTTTCAATGGGTATCGCAATACCCATTGAGTTGCTCACGACCACCGTGAGGAACTCAATGGGTATTAAGATAATGGAATTACAAACATAGGAGATATCACTGAAATTTGCAGTACAGAAAACATGAAAGAGGAAGTACAGGAATATCAATAATGCAACACAAACACGAGATCAAACATGAGGGGGGGGGGGCGCCCCTCTGGAGGAGTGGTCTAAGCGATGACTTCTGATTATTCGTCCGAGATGGGTCCAGGTTCGAATCTCGTGAGTCATTGATGTTGCGTTTGTCTTACGCCACTGGCTCTCTCCCTTCACTGGAACCAGTGGCCCTAAATTAGGGACGGCCGACTCTTTATAGCCCACTGAGTTGCTCATGGCGGTCGTTAAACCTCCAATAAAAAACAAACAACCAAAAAAACATAAGGAGCGCAGGACCATAGCGAAGGGAAATCGTTATTAATAGCGTACAAAAAAATATGCACACAAATAAGAAAAAGCATAACGGCACAGCATACGACATGAAGCAACACAAGGAACATGATACTATTTGTATAAGGTTTAAGGAAGACCCGAAGCCCGCACGATCCAGCGATCGCAAGGTGGAAAACGGCGCCGGAGGGAACTGAAAGTAATCGGTGTGGGGAGGAAAGCTAAAAGTCATCTGCGTGTGGAAGGTGAGGATGCACAACGAAGTTGCTCAACGAGGTCCTGCAAGGAGGCGAGCTGGCGAGTAAAACGTTACATGAAAACCTGGTATTTAGGATCTATGACACACAATGATTTGGAAAATGAAACGTAAGCTTCAAATTGTGTCACCGCTGCAATCTGGTCAACATCGGGTGATTGGAGGAATTCATCAGCACAATAAAGAGCAGTTTGTAGGAGGCTTAAAAGGTGTTGCCTGCCAGAGGTCCAGGAACAGAGGAAATATATCAAAGGCCTGTGCAACCTCAGCACCAGAGAGAGGGTTGACAGGACTAGAACGGCAATACATACTAGTCGAAGTGTCATCAGGCGGAGAAACAGCTGAACTGGAAACATCGGGGACACCAGTTAAGGCCACAGAGGAGTAATAGTAAGATGTTTTACCTTTTTCTGTTTCACAGAGCCTGTGGAAGTTCCAGTTCGTTTCGAAGACGGAGTTGAGGCAGATGAATTCATTGGTGGATTAGGAAGACCACACGAAACGGGAGACGAAGAAACAGGTTGCGCCGAGGAATCAGCTTGTATTCGATCAGCATCGGTGAACACTAGAATCACAGACAAGGCATCAGGAAGGTGCGGCAGCAGGGAAGCAGTGGACAAGTTCGTAGATGGAGATCCGATATGCGAGAGACAAGTAAGAGAGCCAGGCGGCCGGATTGCGGTAGTACTATCGACACATCCGAGTCGGAACACTCCGCCGTAGCCACATCAGTAGTGGAAGACATCATTGCTAACCCAGAAGGAGGATGCACTACCATACGGTGCTGAAGGGAAGGAAAGGAATCACTCTCCTGGACTGGAATGTGCGTCAGACGGAGAAATAGAGAGGTGGGGCAGGAAAACCGGTGGAAGAAGGGATGGTAGAAGATCCCAAGTGATCGGCATTGAGATGGGAGCTGGAAGAAAGACCACGGCTTATGCGCACACATCCAGCAGTGATCCTGTGTAAGACAGTGAGTACAATAGTGAGTGGTGAAAATCGTGAAACTGTAAGTACGTGAGCTAATCTCAACAGTAGCCTCTGTCGGGCAATCCGCCAAGGCGTTCTCAGTGGAAAAAACGACGAATAATTGTCGGCGAGATCCTGTAGTATGTTCAAATCGAGTTCCGCATGGAGCGTCAGAAAGGCGATGGACATTGCCAACAATTTTACAAACATGATTGACAAGGAGAGGAAGCGCAGTATCAGGCACTTCATGTGGAACAGGATAGAACTTGATGTTTGCCGGACGCATGGAAAAAAGTTAAGGGCTGAGATGATTTGTTCCAGTCGAAAATCCGTGTGCAAGAATAAAGTCAGAGTTCTCTTTGCGTTGGAACTCCACTGAGATGCCCCGATGGGTACGGGAAATTCCGGAAATAGATACGGATGACACATACCCGAGAGGGCCTCCGTGTAGCGTGGCAAAGTAGTATTCGGTAAGGCATGAAAGAGCTCTCCTCTATCCAGGGGATTATGGAACTTTCGTCCAATATGCGAATTTTCATCAACCGTTGCCTTCACTTTGTGGTTTTTTTTTGATTGGAGGTTTAACGACCACCGTGAGCAACTCAATGGGCTATAAGCAGTCGCCCGTCCCTAATTTAGGGACACTGGTTCCAGGGAAGGGAGAGAGCCAGTGCCGTAAGACAAACACAACATCCATGCCTGACTGGATTCGAACCCGGACCCCTTACGGACGAATGATCAGAGGCCAGCGCCTTAGACCACTGCGCCACCGGGGCGGCCACTTTGTGGTTGGATACCTGGATAATAATAGGTGTTTATTGCAAGAGACTATCAGGTTAAGAAGGAGCTAATGTAGAAGCAGCTCCTCTCTGCACTGTAGAGGCAAATGACATCCTCGGAAGAGAAGTCTGTGCGGAACCTGCTGGCACAGGAGGCAGTGAGGGAACAGGAGCAGAAGCACAAGGGCCGCCCCGGTGGCGCAGTGGTCTAAGGCGCTGGCCTCTGATCATTCGTCCGTAAGGGGTCCGGGTTCGAATCCCGGTCAGGCATGGATGTTGTGTTTGTCTTACGGCACTGGCTCTCTCCCTTCCCTGCAACCAGTGACCCTAAATTAGGGACGGACGACTGCTTATAGCCCATTGAGTTGCTCACGTTGGTCGTTAAACCTCAAAAAAAAAAAAAAAAAAAAAAAAAAAAAGAAGCACAAGGCAAGGCAGTAGTATTAACAGTACCCAGGGAGGGCACCGAGGCAGAGGCTCCAGGGAAGGCAGTAGGCGCAGCAGCACCATGGGAGGGCACGGAGACAGAAGCACAAAGCGCAGCGAAGTCCAGGGAAGTTACCGTAGTAGGAGCACCAGGAAGCTGAGAAGGCATCAGAACAGACACATCTGAAGACAACAGTATGTCAACTTCTGTGGACGTGGGATGTGCCACGTGACGTGCATTTTCCACGCCCAAAGATGATAAGGATAGACCGGAAGCTGCCATGTTGGCAGCTTCCAAACGTAAACAAACGAGCTAACGATAGGAAAACGGAGGAATATGAACAAATACAAGGACAAGATCGTCAGACAAGTAGCTCAAAACATGCACAGTACCTTTAAACAGGTAAGGCGCGCAGCAGGTGAGTGAAGGAAGAGGTATATCACACTAGAATGCATAAAATGTGTGAGCCACCAACATAACGTCTGTCAAGAAGGAACAATGGGCTGGACATGTTGCCAGAAGAACGAACCACCGAGGGACAACCGAAATTTTAGACTTGATTTCGAGCGACGGAAAAAGACCCAGAAGAACACTCCATGGGAGATGGATGGATGAAATTCGTAAGCATGTCGGAGTAACATGGAGGAGACAGGCTCAAGACAGACAACTGTGAAAACAATTAGGAAAACCCTCATCCAGCAGTATATTGATAATGGTTGAAAATGATGATGATGATATATATATACTATGCGCGCGCGCGTGTGTGTATGTGTCAAAACAGGATTCATTTCTTCTAATTTTTGTCTTACCTCCAGAACTCCAGAAATGTTTTTATTTATCACTTAATGATTTTTCCTTAGAGCTGCAACTACTACCTCGTTTGGCAGTATCAGTTTCTTATATAAATATATATCTATACACTGCTCCTCGTTTATATCGCGGGCTTGCTGGGTTGGGATCAGACCTACGTTGCAAGACAACCGCGCTGTAACCGACGGCAGCGTCAATCAAGCACGGGGAACAGGAAAGACCAGTGGTATAAACGACGGTGATATACCCAGGGAGCGCTATATTTTTTCTCGGATTTCTTCGAAACATTGTCATAGTAAATTGACTTCTACAAGGTTTAAGTTGTCACACACGCACACACACACGCACGCACGCACGCACACACACACACACACACGCACGCGCACTTATATATATTATTAATAAACTGCCTTTTAATCTGATGAAACTAAAATAAATTTACTGAGGGCTTATTAAATTACGACTACCTACATAATACGTCGGAGGCTCTCCTTCCTCCAGAAGTGCTTGCATTTGTCGTAAAATCGACTTGACGTCGTTTACTGTACAGTTGTGTAGGGATCTGCAACCGAACTCTTTGTATTACGGTCCACAGTTCCGTTACGGAACGGGTGGTTTGTCCAACGGGCTCACCTGACGTTCTACAACATGCTACAGAGGTTCAATTGTGTTGAGGTCTGGAAAGTTTGAGGAAAATTCGAGATGTTTCATATCAGCACTGTGTTCGTCGAACCATTACTGCACGAGGAGCGCTCGATGACATAGGGCATTATAGTTCTGGAAAAGTCCCCCTTTGTTTGGATAGAGATGGGCTGTTCATGGTCCTCAAACAGTAATTGGTAGGTAAGCACCAGGGTCCCAGTTCATGCCAACTAAACATGCCTCATATCATACAACCACCACCACAGTCCTGCATAGTCGATGTCACGCATGAGGGATCGATAGCCTCAAGTTGCTGACACCAAATACGAACTCGACTATCGGTGGAATGAAATGCATGAATCGTGATTCATCGGACCATCACACCTGCTTTCAATCATCTGCCGTCCAATCCGCAGCCGGCCAAAGGACTGCGGTTAAATTGTACCTGGAGTGATTGTTGTTAGGCGAGTTTGAAGTATAGGTTGTCTACTCTTGTATCTCATCCGTGTCAAGATGCGATTCCTAGTCGCACGGGATATTGTTTGTGGTTGACTCATTCTGTACTAAACTGCGCTGAGCCGATTTTTATGTAAAATACGGCGAAACTGACGTTCACCTGTGGAATCCACTTTTCTCTGCCCTTTGCAGGTGTGTTGCCTGTTGGTCATTTCGCCATTACCCTGCTACATTTTAATCACGCATTCCCTCGAAATACCCACAAACGTCGCCGTTTTCGAAATGGAATCAACAACTTTCGTCCGCCCACAATTTGGCCGTGTGCAAATTTCGATAAATCCTCGGTTTCACTAATCATGTCCATACTGCCAGTCTGAACTGAACAACCAACCTCGTACATGTCCCCTTTAGCATACAGGCCGCTCCCTCCTCAGTGTTATGCCTGCATCATGTGCAACTCACTTTGCATAAGGACGGTCGTAATTCAATGAACTCTCAGTGTATTAGGTAATAACTGCATTTCGCATTGAAAACCAAAAGAAACTACAGTAGTTGAAATGTCCCTGGCACTCTATGGGTATAACGTTTAAGATACAATTTTTATATTCTTATTTTCACTCTCACCTATTTGCAGCCAAGAATTTCCTTTTTCAATGGTAATGTGACGAAAATTAGTTTAACAAATACATCTTGTATAATCCGTTATGAACCGTAGGTAAAATAATTTACCCAAATCGAAACCGGCAGTAAAGCTTCGGGAGAGCGACGTACCTTTGTCGTCCGTAAAAATCCCACCACCGATGGAATATCAACGCCCAAATAAGGAAATTTGCTTTGCTGCTCGCCATGCACACGTCACAAGAACTTTTTAATCAAGCACTAATGGCAGAACACGCGCGCACATTCAAAGTCACATGCGTGTCGTCAACTGTCAATCTGTTTTCCGTAGACAAAAATTGCAGTTTCGCTCTTTAGGAGACTCACTTTTGGTTGGAATTTCCACTTGAAACCAGCCATTGGAACTCAGACAACAACGAAAAATAATCGCCAAATGTTGAAGTGGATTGTGCGATTTTCCGAAGAGTTATCTTTGACAAGCCCCACCCCCTCCCACACACTCATTTTGTTTCATTGAATATTAAAATTCAGAGATTAATGCCTATTCAAAAATAAGTTAAGCATGGAGAAAGCACCATGAAAGATCAGCTTGGAGGTCACCTTGAACACTCCATAGCAATATACACTAAGATTCAAGTGTATTTGGCCTTGGCCGCATAAATGGCTCATTCCAACACGTAAAGTACATAAAAGAACTCACGTGGGCTAGATGCACCGTATCAGTTAGGTACATCAGCTCGCCAAGCATCTGTAAGCTATTTGACTGATGATCAAAACTGGAAAAGGACGACTTTGAACGCTGCATGATAGTTGGCTCAGGCATGCCGGTTCGATTTGGAAAGTTGCATAATAGTTGGCTAAGGCGTGCAAGTTAGAGTATCTAACAAACGCCCCGTCCTCCTGGGATTTTTACGCACAACCGTATAAAGAGTTTACGGTGAATATTGCTACATACAAGAAACTTCCAGCAATCGGTGATCTTATGGACGGAAACGACTGGTGAATTACAGAAGTTATAAAGTACAAGTTTATTCACGCCGGGCATCGAATGCGGGTCCCCACATTCCGCAATAAGTCGCTCTCCCGACTGAGTCACGTGGACCAGTGCTCTCACTGCTATCTGCCATTATTTCATGTGCGTCTTGCGGTGCAGGAATGTCACATCTCCCCCCTTCCGAAGGAGGACTGGGGGCATAGCCTACGGTTCAGCCGGAACCATGTGTCGCTGTAGGCAGTCATCCCATGAAGAACGTGCATTTGAGGAATCCAAGATGATTTGGTGTGTGGAACGTAACATCACACACATTTATTTTTTCGAAGCATCGAAGAAGCGATTCTCATTTTTCCTGTCTCGCCGTGTGGAAAGAACATCACATCATCATTGCGAGAAACGTAATAGCGGGGTTGTCTGGAAGTTCGGGCGCCAACATAACGTACAATATTGTCCAATCCGGACATCGAATCCGGGTCCCCTCTCTCCGGAATAAGTCGCTCTCCCAACTGCGCTACGCGGACATGTGCTGTCACTGCTATCTGCCTTTATCTCATGTGCGTCCTGCGGTATAGGCAAGTCACAAAGTTAAAGACTGGCAAGTATTGTGCAAGCAAGCACTGAGGAATTCAACTTTAGTATGCCAAGGCTCATTTCAGAAAATCTATCAGACCCGGCTGCAATGAGCAAGAAAATCTATCGGACCCGGCTGGAATGGGCAAGAAAATCTATCGAACCCGACTGGAATGGGCAAGAAAATCTAACGAACCCGACTGGAATGGGCAAGAAAATCTATCGAACCCGGCTGGAATTGGCAAGAGAATCTATCGGACCCGGTTAGAATGGGCAAGAAAATCTATCGGACCCGGCTGGAATAGGCAAGAAAATCTATCGGACCCGGCTGGAATGGGCAAGAAAATCTGTCGGACCCGGTTGGAATGAGCAAGAAAATTTATCGGACCCGGTTGAAATGGGCGATGAAATCTATCGGACCCGGCTGGAATGGGCAAGAAAATCTATCGAACCCAGCTGGAATTGGGAAGAATATCTATCGGACCCGGCTGGAATGGGCAAGAAAATCTATCGGACCCGGCTGAAATGGGCAAGAAAATCTATCGAACCCGGCTGGAATGGGCAAGAAAATCTATGGGATCCGGTTGGAATGGGCAAGAAAATCTATCGGACCCTGCTGGAATGGGCAAGAAATCTATCGAACCCGGCTGGAATGAGCAAGAAAATCTATCGGACCCGGCTGGAATGGGCAAGAAAATCTATCGAACCCAGCCAACGACCATGCAAGTCTCCGTTGCCAGTCTCTTTTGACCACTTTGAACCAACACCGGCTTTCATCCAAAGTATTATTGATTGCTGGAAGTCATTTGCGTGTCGTATCACTCGCGGTAAACCCTTGCTGCTGTTGTATGTGTAACGCCTACGATTACGGCCGTTCAGGAGGTGCTCGAACTGTCACGTCTGGCGCCAACTACCGTACGACATTTAAAGTTGCTGAGGTCACTTGTTTTGACTATTACTGCCCTCAATCGAAGGCTAACCGATGGTGATCAAACTGCTCTGATTGGTTTGCACCTCACCCCTTGCACACGTGACGTCTCACGTGTTGGAATGAGCCATTTATGGGACGAGGGAGGGCTGGTGTACTTTATAAGCTGGCGGGATATTTAGTGGTTGATAAACGCAGGAAGTAAATGAAGAAAACATATAAACTAAACGAAATAAGAAAAAGAATTAAACAATTTGCAAAAAAAGAAAATCGTATAATAAAGTTGTAATAATGAGACCAGATCAGGGAACCTGGGTTAAAGCAAATTCTGTTGCCGTCGATATAAAGAAACAAAGTTTGATCCGGGTTCCAACCGTAAATGAATGGACTCCAGAATTGAGGACGACTGGAAAATGAGAAGCAAACAGGTTAGATCATAAATGTGCTCGAAATCTAGTTAAGAAAGGAATTTGAGCCTGCTTTGGACATCGTTGACATTGAATAACATAGAAGAGTAGGGGGTGAACGTGAAACAGATAAAGGATATGCAAATTTTGAAAATGACAATCCGATTTTGGCGTAAATATGACAACGATGGTAAATGTATGCCTACATGGGTAAGACAAGGTGATACACGGTGAAAGACTATGAGTAAGATATTTGAGACTGAATTACTGCGGAAATCAGGTGAAAACATTCCCTATAAAATCATATAATAAATACACGTATGCAACATACGTAGTATCACATGGAGAACAATAGCTACCTGACGGCAAGGGCGCTACGTAGAAGTAAAAGCAACAATTGCATTTCTTGCTTATATCTCCAAAAGGCAATGCTTGTTGTGATTCGAGGAACCAACAAATAAGAAGAGATGAGTCAATTCTCTTTTTAATGCAGAAATCAATGTTACTAAGATCCGTTCTTTTACACAGTAATTTTGCTTGAGAAAAAATAGTTTCTTTTCTTTAACTCCACTAAAAAATCTGCGGAACAAAATTATGCATATCTGTATCTATGATTGCTCAACCGATTACACCAGAACTGGGTTCAGATGCCACCATTGCAGCAGTGGTAAATGCAAACATATATATATATATATATATATATATATATTCCTTGGCCAGGTACATTCCAGCTGCCAGAGGCCAAGATTTAAGTTGTGGAATCATTTTGGAGGGGTTTGGCCATAACTCACCACGCTGGCCAAGGGGTTGGTGAGTGTGGGATAGAATTTCCTCTAATCCCAATGGTATAGTTATACCGCTATTGGCGGTTGTCAGAGCCCCATTTAGTGGGAACAGGATGCACCACGAGAAGGCGGGGTTGTCATTTGTCAAGGAGAGGCTGTGATATTACGCATCACCTGACCTTACATCCCTGTACCTGGCCAAGGCGACATGAAGGCAGAGGGTGCTAAGAATCCCCGGAGGACCGGACTAGGCTGCCATCTGATGCTGACTTTGGCTACGTATAATGGACGCTCCCTATCTTCTGATTCAAGGCTTCTTGAATTGGAAGAGGAACTACATAAGGATCAAGTGGGACATCGTCGGGCTAAGTGAGGCAAGGACAAAAGGAGACGATCTCATTGAACTGAAAAGTGGACATCTCTTCTACTATCGTGGGACAGATACTGGCAGAACTAGTGGTGTTGGATTTATAATAAACAAGAAACTGAAGGATAAAGTTGTAGAAGTTGAAAGTTCCTCTGACAGAGCTGCCCGACTTGTTATCCAACTCTCGAAAAGATACCAGGCTCAGTTATTCAAACTTATGCACCCACCACAAGTAATCCTGAAGAAGAAATTGAAGAATTTTATGAGGAAATTCGTCATCTAAATAATAAAGGTAAGCAGCACTTGAAAATAATTATGGGAGATCTCAATGCAAAAATAGGGCAACGGCAACAGAATGAAACTTCAGTAGGAATATTCGGTCACGGCAACAGGAACCAGCATGGAAATACTCTCGTAGAGTTTGCAGAGGCAGAAGGGTTTTTCATCTTGAACTCCTTCTTCAAGAAAAAGCCACACAGGAAATGGACATGGAGACATCCAAATGG
Organism: Macrothele yani; assembly: GCA_039090855.1. NCBI lineage: Eukaryota > Metazoa > Arthropoda > Arachnida > Araneae > Macrothelidae > Macrothele > Macrothele yani. The sequence goes on along the minus strand of CM077008.1, from coordinate 57,985,382 downwards.
GACGACAAGTGAAATTGATTTTATTATGTGTAACAAAAAATTCGTCATAGAAGACTGCAGTGTGCTAAACAAGTTCAACACAGGTAGTGACCATAGATTGGTGAGATGTAAGATGCACCTCAATACTAAACTTGAACGTGGCAAGCTCATAAGACAAACAAAATTCTATTGACATAACCAACCTTAAAAAACACCATAATACCTTCAAGTTGGAACTGAAGAACAGGTTCTCTGCTTTAGAAGGCCTAACATCGGAAGAAGTGGATATTTCTGAAGTTAACAGAAAAGTAACCAAAGCTCTTATGGAAACAGCAACAAAATTAGCTGGGTCTAAGAACAAGTTGCAAGTAAACAAATTATCAGGAAAAACCAAAATGTTGATGCAAAAAAGAAGAGAGATGAGGACAACTAAAGATGATGTGACTTCCAAAGTGGAATATATAGAGCTATGCAAAACAGTACGAAAAGGTATCACTGAAGACGTAAGGAAATTCAACTGTGAACTAGTGAGGAAAGCAATTGTTGAAAACAACCAAAGCCTAAAGATAGCAAAGGGACATCTCAGTAAGGGAAGAAAACAGATTATGGCACTGAGAAAAGAAGATGGTTCTGTAACAAGAAATAGAGGCGAAATTTTGACAAGAGTGAAAGATTTCTACTCCAAATTATATGAAAGAGATGATACATGCACTCCAGACATCATGAAAGGTACCAGTACCAGAGATCTTCCAGTCCTCTCAGCAGAAGTAGCACATGCAATCAAGAACATGAAGCGGAGAAAAGCTCCAGGAGAAGATGGAATTGCTGTAGACATCATACAAGAAGCAAGTGAGGAATCGAAACAGTACTCGCCCAAATTTTCACTAGATGCCTTAATGAAGGGAAGATTCCTGAGGATTGGAACACCGCTACAATGATCCTGCTACATAAGAAAGGTGACATTGAGGATCTCTGAAACTACAGACCTATCAGCCTCCTATCAGTAGTTTATAAAATCTTCACTAAAGTTCTTTCACACCGCTTAAAGGTGACACTGGACATGGCTCAATCGAGAGAACAAGCTGGATTCAGGAGTGGCTACAGCACAATAGATCATATCCACGTACTGAGAGTACTAATTGAAAGAGCGAGGGAATATGAACTTCCATTGTGCATGACTTTTATCGATTATGAAAAAGCCTTTGATTAGGTGAAACCATCAGCAGTTACAATGGCTCTGAAAACCTGCGATATTGAAGATGCATACATTAATATTATTAATAACATCTATGAAAATGCAAGTGCAAAGATTCTGCTGTTTGAAAATACAACACACGTAAAAATTGGAAAGGGAGTGAGACAAGGTTACACCATATCTCCGAAGCTCTTTAATGCCACATTGGAGGGTCTCTTTCAGTCGCTGAGCTGGGAAAACAAGGGGATAAAGATTAATGAAGATTATCTAACCCACCTTCGTTTTGCTGATGACGTAGTCATTTTTGCAACTAGCCCATCAGAGCTGCAGAGTATGATCCAGGAACTTGCTGACAAAAGTAAAGAAGTGGGATTAAAAATGAACTTTCAGAAGACAAAAGTGATGTTCAATGCTTTTACAAGAAATGAAGATTTATCGATTGATGGAGAAAAGCTGGAGATAACAGGCACGTACGTTTATCTTGGACAGCAGATATCAAGTGAGGGTCACATTGATGAAGAAATTAATCGGCGCACAAAACTTTCCTGGAGAGCTTTTGGAAGAAACAGCATTATTTTCAAGAGCAATATGCCGTTATGTCTTAAAAGAAAAGTGCTTGATCAGTGCATCCCTCCAGTGCTTTCTTATGGTGCAGAGACGTGGACTTTAACTAAAAGAGACATACAAAGGCTGCAGACAACTCAAAGCAGCATGGAGAGGTGCATGCTTGGTGTAACCAGGAGAGATAAGAAGAGTAACTCGTGGATCCGAAAAATGACAAGAGTGGAAGACATCATGATCAGAGTTAAATCCCTGAAATGGCAATGGGCTGGACATACTGCCAGAAAGACACATCATCGATGGACAGCCGAAATTTTAGATTGGATTCCAAGGTACAGGAAAAGACCCAGAAGAAGACCACATGGGAGATGGGTGGATGAAATTCGAAAGTATGCAGGGGTGACATGGAGGAGATTGGCACAAGACAGACCGTTGTGGAGGAAACTTGGGGAGACCTTCGTCCAGCAGTGGATTGATAATGGTTGACAATGATGATGATGATGATATATATATATATATATTTTTATCTCTAATTCATTAGATTTTTATTTTTTAAGTAGCAACAGAAAGGCTATTTAAAGTCTGCAACTGAACTTTAGATCTGCAGGATCGGGTATACAACCTCATTCAAAACCTTATAGCAAAAGTAAGTCTTAGGAAAGCATGTAAAAAGTAAGTTCCAAGTAAAAAATAACTCATAATCATGTATTCATGAATCCGTTTTAGAAATAAAAAAAATAAAATTGAATAAAATTAAATTAAAAGAATGACCCCGATAATGGTAATTTTCTTTGCACGGCTGACGTAGGTTTATAAGAGTAATTTTTCATTATGCATCGATGTGAAAGAAAATTTCTTCAGATAAAAGTCCACATTTAACTCCACTGATGAACGTTTCACCGGGAGTTCCAGGGAGTGTTTGCATACACGCGCGTGCGTGCGTGTAAAAGGAAAGCTTTGACAGTTTTAAATTTAAATGGAATCACCAAAGGCCTGTAGAGGGAAACTGTCTTTTCCATGTGACGTTCATGGAAATTGTATTTCATAGGAGGCACTTTCGAGACGAAACTCGGACAAAGAAAATGCAGCGTCATATAACAGCTTTTTAATTCGCTTGAATCTTCATGATACGCAGAACATTTGAGGTTAGAAGGAGAATTCCGTCCCTAATTTTGGAGTGCTGATTCTACAGAGGAGGCAAAACTAACGCAGTAAGAACGTATCAAAATCTTTATCACAGCCGGGATTCGAAACCATGCCTGTGTTCCAGATAACTGAACTCCCGAACGACGATAGTTCTTTAAATTAACTTTCAAGATTGTAAAATGGAAGCAACACTAAACACAACGCTAAAACATTGTAAATGGAATCAACACAACACTAAAACATTGTAAAATGGAAGCAAGTGAACTGGTGTAAGATGACTCTTTCCAAAGTTTTTGGGTGATGCGTACGTGAAATAGAAAAGCGAAAGCAGTATAAAAATTTCACTGCGGAATCATCATTTTTTAAAATGATGAATTTAAAGAAACAAGAATGGAATAAATACATTTTTGTAAGATGGTTGTTCTAGCACAATCAGAAGATGAATTTATAAAAAATGAGTGATAACGAACCAAAAATATATAGCTCCCACTTAACTCATTCACCGGAAGTATTTTTTAAGCCGTAAAACATATAGTGTTGCTTGAAAGTAAGATTAATACTTTTACATAAAAGCACGCTGCACAGCGTTGTGCAGATTTGCTTACAATGAAGTGTAATTGCGAATGCACTTCATAACACTTGCTCTTTAGAATAGTTTATTTAATATACTGGTAGTTTTTTTCTTGTATGTGGATATACTTCTTTGTCTTTTCCTTGAAGCTGACTCTTATATCTTCTTACTAATGACCAAGTATTCGTTCCGTATATCGTCATTTCTTCCAATGCTTTACAGGAAAAAATTGTTAAGGTTATCATTAAAGCCACTCATTTGATTGAACTAAGGCTTTCACGAGTTGTGCGAACTTATTTGATGTTTCTTTGTTGTAAGATTCGTTGTGTCTGTGATTAATACAGTACGTGAATTGCTACGTTCCAGAATTAAACACAGATTTTTTTTAGAATATCACGGATCCATTTCTATTGCTTTAGTGAAGTTTTTTTTTTTGCTTCCATTGAAGGGTACTTATGAAGATTTTTCTTTGAGTTCCGATTCTCGAACTTCTTCTTCAAAGAGAAGCGTGATTCGCTCCTTTGCAAACCTTACCGAAATCAATAAATCTCAAGTAAAGTTCTTTCTTGTGTTCTATCATTCTTTTCGCGAGGATATCTGGGTTGAATAGATTGGGTGTATGTGTGTGTGTGTGTGAGTGTGTGAATGTGTATGAAGATGCATGTGTGCGTAGATGCTGCACTTGAAAACCATTTAATTCCCATTTATCAGATCGTAAGTCTTTTTGTACTTTATTCAACACTGAAGTATTGTGGTTCCATCATTTACTGAACTTACCTCTGAAATCAGAATAATTTTAGCGTATTAAATTTTTATAAAAATTAAAATTTCCTTACTGACTTTGTTTTACTTTTCAGGTTAAAAGAATCAGCTTGGGATTTTAGCAAATGAATGAATTGGCGTTAAAAGTCTCACAAAACCAGATATTGATTCTGAAGTACACTGGTTTCCATAAATTAAGGAACAAATTGAAAAATTGTTGTAACTCAAAAAATATGCAACCAATTTGAATGAAATTTTGTGAGAATCTTCATTATACTATATGTTACAGAAAATCGCAAGAACATTTTAACAAAGCATTTACATTTTGTATTTGCTATAAAAAACCCCCAACATAAATCAGTATTTCAAAAATTAAATTAAAGTGTCTCAATATGGAGTTTGGTCACCCTGAACAGCAATACAGGCCCGACAGTAATATTTCATGCTGTTAATAATAGTGTCTATGAGAACCGTAGTTAGCAACGCCCATTGTTTTTGCAAAGCGGTTTGAAGCCCCTGCAGGGTTCAAGGAGAAAGGTTGAGGGCAGCAACACGCCTACCTACAGCGTTCCACACCAGCATGTAGAAGTCGGTATTCGCGTAAAGAGTTACTTCCGCATTCAAGCACACTACCTTCACCATACGCGTCCCTTTCACGGATATGAGATGGATGATATCTGGTCCTTCACTCTCTCCATATGAACATTCACCGATAATCATTCTGTGAAGCATACCTCGACTCATCCGTGAACAGTACAGATCTCCATTGATTTGGACTCACATGTATGCGGGCTCAATTAAAATTTTCCTGTGGCGGGAGGTCAGGAGGAACGCAAGTCACGGGCTGCCTAGCATAGAACTCTTCTTTGTGAAGCCTTCTGCGTACCGTAGAAGTTTATACTATCCTTTCGGTAGCTTCAGCAAGAACAGATCGAAGATGGGTCGGCGTAGCAGTTCTGTCGTGGCGCGCAGAAAGCCGCAAATGTCGATCTTGTGAGGAAGTTGTTTCCCTAGGCCTGCTTGGCTATACCTGCTTACACACGATTATCTGGTTTGGAATCGGTTCCATAGACCACAGGACGACTTGCGTTCAGCCATCTGGCTACGCTCGTCTGATCTTGGCCTTTTTCGAGTCTACCTATAGTTCTGTTGCGTAATTCTACTGGCAAATGACTTCTCGAAGTCATTACAATAGAATTTCCATGACAAAATGCTTTCTTCAGTCTATGCACGTGAATTGGAGACCCACTGAGAAACAATCAGTTTTATGCTGTGGTTAATTTGCATAAAGCTATGCCAGCGCCACTCATTTTCATACAATTCGTTGGTGTTATAGTACCATAACCGGAACATATGCACATCCCTTGCATATTTAACGATAGTGAACAGACTTATCGCGATTCTTCATTTTGTTCATTAATTTATGGAAACCAGTGTATTTGTATTTCTACGTGGAACGTAGTTTTGTAACTTCGGGTAGAGCATAAATACTTTGGAATCAATGTGTTTAAGTCCGGTTGAATACACGTAAAATGAAATTCACACAGTAATGATTTTCGTAATTGAAAATATTCCTCATTCAATTTCATATCCAATAGAAGAACTCAAAAGAGTTTTGTGCCCGATAAAATGAAAAGCTGTCATAGTACAAATATCGGAAGTATAATAAGAGTTCAAGAATAAATATTTTATTCTCAATCAGCATTGATTTACTTGAAACGTTGTATTGCTATGAATAATTTGGAGCAGGGATTATCAAAACTTAAAATATGTGAGAAAAGTTCATTACCTTTTACATTTGCTATCCAAGAAACTCACCATATTTCAAAAAAAAAAAACATAGTTAAAAGAAAACATTCTGCTAAAACAGGTTTCAAATCATTACAAGGCATTTATTATGGGTCCATTTTATTTCTTTCAAATAACTAAGAACAGAACTAATCGTAAGGAGGATATTTATTATCAAGGAGAAACTTAATGACAGAAGCAAAAGAAGATAGTTTTATCTTCAAATTTGGTTCACGTGTAATTAATTTCTGTAATAGCTTTTAAGAAAACAGCAGATGATAATTCGCTTCACATTTACATGCAGTGAGTGATAAAAATCATTAAGGATCCGACAACTTTCTCAAATAAAAGTTTATATTAATTTTTCAAGTCATCCCAAAATAATTCCAGGAGATTTTATTACAACTTTCTTTTAAATCTGAGTCATAGGAAATTTTTACTGATAAATCCACTTCCGATAAGCTGAGATGTAATATTTCATCATTCAGTGCATGCCCCCTGTGAAAGTTGACTGATAATATACTTTACTGTCGTTATTATAATGCTAATCTCGGAAGATGTTCTTTTATTGCTGCACAAATCTCCTGTGATATTACTTGAAATTTAATTTAATTGCAGAGACAGAAAATCCTTCTTGTCATCTCGAAGTTATAGAAATATTATTTCGTATAAAAAACATTTGTATATATTTTAAGGATCGGTGTATTTCTCAAAGGGTCGCTGTCCACAGTCTCAGAAATCCTATTTTATAACATGCACTTAAAAGGCGTGATTTAGTAATTAAGAACATTTCTGCAGGTGGAAACACTGTGCTTACTGTAAATTTATTTCGCACTTGACGTCATTTCTTTCATGTTGTCAATCAAACTAACAAACTTGTGAAAGTCAAGGACATTGTTGATGATCTTCGACACTTCGTTTCTCCTCAGTCCTAATGCACATGGATAGGAGTGGAAGTGACATACTTGTAACGACAAGTGCACAGTTGCCAATTTCCAAAAATTTATTCAGTAGTATCATAAGCTCACTTTTGTTTAGAATGTTATTACGTTATTTCTGTTTTAGTTCGTGTTTTTTTTGTTTCGAGGTTTAACGACTCAGAGGGCTATAAACAGTCGCCCGTCCCTAATCTAGGGTCATTGGTTCCAGGGAAGGGAGAGAGCCAGTGTCGTTAGACAAACACAACATCTATGCCTCAGCAGTAATCGAACCCAGACCCATCTCAGACGATCGGTCAGTAGCCAGCGCCTAGGCCATTATGCCACAGGAGCGGCAGTTCGTGTTTAAAACCACAATGGGCAACTCGGGGCTGTAAACAGCCCCCTGGTCCATAATTTAGGGCAAATGATTTTAGGCCGCCCGGTGATACAGTGGTCTAAGCGATGGCTTCTGATCTTTCGTACGAGATGGGGTCCGGGTTCGAATCCCGGTGACGCATAGATGTGGTGTTTGTCTTAAGGCACTGGTACCTTCCCTTTCCTGGAGTCAATGGCCCCAAATTAGGGACGGGCGACTGTTTATAGCCCGCTGAGTTGTTCACGGTGGCCCTTAAACCCCCAATAAAAAAAACTCGTTCCAGGGAGGGAAATAGCCTGTGCCGTAAGAAACAGGCTCTCTCCCTCCCATCAGTTGAGAGCCTATGTCTTCACAGGCTCTCGTATGACATAGGCTCTCTCTCTCTCTCACCACCCACATATCTCATTCCGTGACCACTGAGACGTACGGTCTGACGTCAACGTTTATACTACTACACTACCGGGTGGCTAGAATGTTATGAAATGTTAATAGCAATACAGTACATGGAGCCAAAAATATGAGAAAATGTTGTTGATTGGCCTAGTAGCTGGAGAAAATAAAATTATATTATTTATAATAATAATTTATTTGATTTCTCTAGATGATGCTTCGAGGAAAGGAAACAGCAACGTATTGAATTTTTTAGTTAAAAATAAGAAAAAACCAAAACAAACGACCCCCCCCCAAAAAAAAAATGGAGACCGCATCGCACTTACAAAAAGCGAGTTACGACGGAAGCAATCAGGCTGATTAGGTAATAATAGTATGTAAAATGGAATATATCCCAGGAAGTCTGCGTTAGGATGCGTTCAGTCTAAATTACTAAGACGGCCGCCAAGCTGACGCAATAGTCTAAGCGCTGGTCTCTGACTATTCCTCCAAGTTGGGTCTCGATTCGAACGTCTGGTGATTCATGGATGGTATTCCTCCCTCCGTTTTTTCCTTCAGCTCTGAAGGCAAAAAACTCGAAGAAAATAATATTTGCTCAATATTTGTTTAACACACCACTTGGTTTCACTTCGTACAGAGGATGTTCCCACATTTTTAGAACGACTTTCCAGCAATACAATTAATATTTAAAATGAAATTATTTCTTTTTTAAATGTTCTATCTGACAGTCCTTTCTCTGGACTCCAAAATTGCATCTAGATTTCCAAGATAACAGTGAATTTCTTAAAATAGGTAGTGCTCTTTTATTCCACTCTTTCTCCACTGTTTTCCGTAGTCCAATCATTGTTTTAGGTCTGCGTTAGAATGTGCTCTTTTTATTAGTCCGAAGGTACAATAGTCCATTGGTGACACATCAGGGGACTTTAAAGGGATATCAACAAAAGGTATAGACTTGATACCAGTCTCCTTTCTAATTTTTTCCAAGAATTAGAGTGGTGGACTTGTATGTATGACTAGTAGCCTTATCTTGATAGAGTTCTGCTCTTTGAAAGCTCTGTAGATAAAGGAATGGTAATTCCTCTTTAAATATAGGAGTTAAAACATTATTTTGGAAATACGTCGAATTAATGTTAACATTCTCTTCAACTTTCCTTAACTTTATTTTCCTATTTTTCGAGATACCAGCAATAATCATGAATGCTTTATTGAAACTTTCTTTGTACTCTTGGAACTAAGTCTTTTTCTACTATGCTGCGATAGAAAATCGACCTTTTTTTGTTGCAGTGGTTTAGGTAGAACCATGCTTCATAGATAGTTCCACTTTCATCTGTTTCCGGCTAAGTGATTTTTATAAAGAAGTTTACACCGTGTTCTGAGCTCAACCACGTGCCTATGCAAAAGGCGGTGAACACTGTTTTGTTTTCAGATTCAAACATATTTTTATTACTTGGTTTACAGTTGATTCAGAAATTTTTAACGACTTAGCGATTGCTCTTCATGTCGGTGGATTTTCTTTTAAGACTAGAGACCTTACTTTTGAAATAGTTGTAAAAGTACGTACCTCCTTTCGATATTCGTTTGGAGTTCCTTTTTCTTGTTAAAAGCAATGCTTGACGATTTACGTCTTTATTATTAATAATATTGCTTATTTTGCATTTAGAAATGTTAATTCCCTGATTTTCACAGCGTTTTTAAATCACAGAATACGAATAGTTCTCTTCGTAAAGAGCAAAAAACCATACGTTTCTATCCACAACTTGTTTACGTGCACCATTTCCTTAGCAGATGATGTTTAACTGCAGAAGATGTTTCTTTCGTGTTCATGTAACACGCTGTTGCTAGTTTCAGTTCTAGAAACTTCTTTTATTTTCTGCAGTTTCTTATCAGAAACGTTCTAAAAATGTCTGAACGTCCTCTGTGAGGACAATTTTACTCTCATATACAGCCTTTTGTTATCTTTTGACAAACATTCTGTCCAGTGAAACCCTCATATTTCATAAAAGCTTTCAAAACTGACTTTCTAGGCAGACTAATCGGTCAAGTTACTACACCTGCGCCCTTTCAAACATTAACGATACATACGCTAACTTTTTCACATGGAAGAATTTCAAATCACTGAAACATATTCTTCCTTTACAGAAATATGGTCTCTCTCTAGAGCTTTAAACTTTCGTTCACTGATTATACTTAGTTTGAACTACATACGCTCACTGCATTAATTCTAGATGACATATGACTTTACAATTAACCTCCAGAGCATAAAGTCACTTTTACACGCGGAAATCCGTTGGGTAAGAAATAGAATAAACAGCCCTTGCATCATGCATGCATGCATCCATGAACATCCACGAACGTATCAGGAGCATCTCTAATCAAGAACAAAGGGATTATTGTGTTCAACGCCTCTCAGATTTCCTTAATATACAGTGGTAATTTCTTCCCTCAGCGTCTGCCAGCTGATAATGCTGTGGATCCTGATACCACTAACAAATAATGGAAGATTCCTGAGAGGGTTGCTTTCCTAGAGTAGCTGTCTCAAAAATTTCTGATCTTTATCGCATTGAAGCAAAGTTGAATAAACTGAATGTTATAGACATAATTAATGGGATACTGCAAAATCTTTACCAGAATTAGCAGAAGTCATGTTCCTTAAATGAATTATCATCAGGTATTAGCGTTTGCTGATTCCAGTTACATGAATTAGCAGAATGTATTACCTTCTATAACACTTGCTTTGCAAATCTAAAGACAAACCTGGCTATTGTTATCGGGGAAAACAGATATTTCAAGGGAGAGGTCTCTCATCTATCTAAGAGATATACGTAGGGTTGGATTTAGAACAAGGACTGGATGATTATTTTGATAGCCACAACACAAAGAATAACCTCTAAATTAGAAGCGTTCCGCTTTGAGAAGAAGAAAAAATTGACAACATTTCTAATGTCCTTCTCAACACAAAAGATACTGAGGGTAGGAATCGGTTAGTACAATGTTAAAAATTTTGTAGTAGATTGCGTCAAAAAGTGGTGCTACACCAGCTGCATCACTTTTGTGGCAAATGGAAATTATTGTAAGATGCATGAAATGCACAAAACATGATGCAATTATGCATCATGGTATGGCATCTAATCTAAATGGTACGAATTTGCACCCATTGTTTCAGGTTTCTGAATATTTCATGCATTACAAAATGGTTTTCTTTGGCCCTAAAAGCGGTGCAGAACCACTTCTTAGTGAAATCTATTTGAAAATTTTTAACAATGTAGCAGGAGCAAGGCTTTCAAACAAATTGTTGCGTGTTTTGTGAATAGATGCATAACAAAAACCTGTTACAGAAAGCAAACGAGATGCGTAATTTAACTAAGGAATTAAATTTTTGAAACAGTTTGCTTATCTTCCTACAAGAGCATCTGACTCACACAAACAATAATGTCTCGATCTCAATGCAAAAGAGAGCTACGACGTAAACTGAGACTTTTATGGTCCAAAAATGGTAAAGTTTCGGCCAGAAAATTTATTGACGGGACAGAAAACTCACTATGAGCTCGGACGCCGATGTTAAATGCTTCGAACAAGAGTGTAGCTTAGTATGCTTATCGTACCCTATTATCCTTGAATATTAATAATATTCTTTAATATAATATGTATATATCCTGAACTCGCATAACGCTTTTCTGTGTTCTGCTCCAATTGCTTCAGATATATATACTTGCTCAGGCATTAATTTACCAAGTTTAACAGCTCCCTCACCCGAAAATTTTAATTTTACATGAAAACCGTCGCCGCAGCAAAATCTTCCACCTTCTGATGATATGCGGACATCCCGCTATCGCACTTATTGCTCTTAACGAAATTTACTGCTCGTCCAATTCAAGTAATTCTCTCTAGAAATCTCTATCCATATCAGTGTTTCAGCACGGGAAGCTGTAAAGATAGTTTGTAGTAGGGATGGGACATTCAAATCCTCGAATCCCGCTAATCTTGAAAAAGATTCGAGATTCAAAAACTCGAATCTTCGCGCTTTTTTTGTCAGTCGAATCTTAACCTAAAAATCTTTGCGTTTGGTGCTTGTTCTAGAGCGATATTTGTTCGAATTTTTGTCAGCATGACGAGTTCTGACATTGGAAAACAATCGAATAAGATCGTCTACAGTGTGTACATAACTATTTGAAATAGTTCGTTACTTCCAAACCAGATGCAACAGTGAAGGACTTCTTCAGCTAAACACAGAGAGCAACCGCTGAAGTGACTGGCATCCCCCATCGGACAGTGCCTTAGCCACCATACCTCAAGTATAGTGGGTAAAGTAACTTAGCCATATTTTATCTCTTTCCCGGCAGCCGTTACCGTGGTAACGAGCGTGAGAACGGAGGGGAAGTGTGACCTGGAGCCGCGTCGCGCACATGACTCAAGTTACTCTGTCTACAGCTCAGCGTGTCTAGTTCTACTCAACTATCCGCAGCGTCTGACTTGCACACGCTATCAGTATACGCTCGGAGTTATCCAGTCTGTATTTTCTGTCTCAATCTCAGCTTTTTTCACTTTTTATTGTTTTTCTTCCCACGAAGTTTCCATCGCTAACCACAGCATTTAAGCATACTTCGCATTGATTTATCTTGTGCCTGTCACACAACCTAGCATCTCCTATAACCTCCAACGAATGTCAACCCATGAAATGATGAAGTAGAAGTCTTTTCTTTCCCTTTTTTTCTTATAATTATTCTTGTATGAAGGATTCAAGAGATCCGAGTTTCGGGAGATTCGAGGGATTTGAGAACCTTTTAGGATTCGGATTCGGATTCGAGAAAATTTAGAATTCGTCCCACCTTTAGTTTGTAGTATTCCCCAGACATAAAATTTCCGTTCCGTTTCGTGATTCATTATGATCTAAAATCGATATTCCGGATAATAAAAACTCAATTATTCTAGAAGTAACTTACCTTGAATGGTTTTTCTGTCATGCGCTGTCGTCCTGCGAACTTCCATTATATTATATATCGAATGAGAATAAAAACACTAAAATTGTTTTATGCGGAGACTTAAGTTCTGACTTTTTCCCATGTAACTCATATTCTTTTAAACACACTTTCGTATTCATTAACTGCCCATATTTATGAAAAAGACAATATATATCGATAAACCTATTATACAAAAATAGGTGCTAAACTGATTGACCATATTTTCACAAAACTTAACAAAAGAAGAATTTTTTCTGGTGTTCTTATTAATGACATCTCTGGACAAAATCCAGTTTAGATATCATTTACTCTTGTGGCTAATCATTCGATTCTGCCTTAAATATTCCTCTTTTCTATGTTTTTGCAGAAGTGCATTGAGTTTCAGAAAAACAATTGGCTGGCCCATGTTATGAACCCTTACAATGGCTCCAATTTTACAATAGATGCCTTTTTAACTGAACTAAGAGATAAGCCACATACTTTAAAAATTCACTCTGCTAAACAAATAAATAAAAAGACAAATCTTGTCTCCCCGACAGCCTTGATTTACCACACGCTTGCAAACACACACACACACACACACACATCGACGCGCGCACGCCAGCACACACACACACACACGAGTACTTTTAAAACCTACCCACACTAAAAGTATTCATTTAGAGAAATCAAAGCAAACCTAATTTAACCAACGACTCCATGAAAAACTTACAAAAAGTATAGAAAATACTTCAGCACTTTCTAAAGACCTGCTAACATTGAATTACTCGAAAACCAGTTTATTAAAGCCAACTTCTTGAGAAGTATTTGTAATGACTGGAAAATTATTAATCAAGCTTTAAACAGGGAGACAATTTATATTATGGGATCCAAAAAATAAATGTCGAGCAGACGGCAATTTCGTTTAATGAACTTGAAGAAACAGCCATTATATAAGACAACATTTTATTTAATCTAATTATATAAACTTTCCCATATTCTCCCAAAACGTAATATTTGTAGTTAACCGTGTGATTCTTTCTTTTCAAGTCTGATAATCTCTACTGAAAATTTCAGCTACTTCAATGACGTTCCAAAAACTATTCTTGCAGACATCACGGTGCCTTTTTTATAAAACACCATAATTCGTTTCTGTTGTTCACGTGCCCCATATCTCCAACCTTTCACTTTTGCTTGGCATTTTCCAGATCATCTGAAAATTTCTTAAAACATTAATATTTTTAAAACAGGAATCTTCGATCATGGAGCCCATTAGTATCCTACCTTCTGCTTCGAACATTTCTTGAAGGGCCATTTTACAAACGACAATAAAAAAGTTTTGAAAAACAATGTTTACCAAATACAATATGGATTTCAATGAGGTATATCAAACAAATACATCAGAGAAAGATTCCGAAATTCTATAAATGACTGAAACTTTACAGTTGAAGTCTTTCTTGATATTAAACGAGCCTTCGAAAATGTGCCTAATGACATCTTTCTAATCGTACTTCACCCGATAGGTAGAAGATATTTCCCTTAATCTTATTTGAGAGTCATTTCAATAACAGAAAATATTTTGTCTTTTTTTCTAAAATTGTCGTGAATTGTTCTAACGTGTAATGAAGTCACCGAAGATCTTCTGGGTTTCCGCCTTGAGCCCCTCTACTGCTTCTCACCACGGTTAATAACTCCGCCTTCAAGTTTAATTTCTGCTAATATCTGCACTACCTATCTGTATATTGACCGCACAATCTCTTTTATTGTAGGGAAAAAATATTTTGAAAATAATTGGAATCAGGATCATGCGTCTGTCTCTTCCTGACACAGCAGTCTTGAATAATATATTACCAAACCATAAAATGCAATTTTTTAGAGCTCATCGAAAAGTCCCTTTTGTGTGTTTTTGTGCCCTTACTTCAGTCTATGAAAATTTGCCTTCTACTGCTATCTCTACCATGAAAACGTATATTTCTAGTGTCTTTAGTATCATCAATAAGTAAATTAATACATATTTTTAATTTGTTGCATTTTGTCGAATCATAACTTCATTTACTTTATTATTATCTGAGCTATCCTGGATTTCCACACCGCCTTGAAACTTAAGGCACAGCTACTATTGCTACGTAGAAAATTTCCATTGTTGCTCAAAGAAAACTGATCAAAATATAATCTTTTTTAATTACAGGGAACACACTGGCCCCCTTTTCAAGTTGTGGTGCATTGTTCACCTTTAATACTTCTCAACATTATTCTCTCTCTCTCTCTCTCACCTTTCATATACGATTTTGAATAACAAATTTGCTGTCCTTCAACGTCCTTCCATTGTTTCTCACAATATTGATACGAGAACAGCAACATAAAAAAAACAACACATTTTTTTCCATTCCTTTTGTAACTAGTACAGGGTTATAAACTATGGAACTGTATTAATTGATCTAGCAGAAAGCGTTTACTTTAAAAGAAAAGTGACTGATCTTTCATCCAAAGACTTCATTGGAGATTCTGAGATAAGTCGGTGTAGCCGTCCTGTTCCGCCGTGCCGAAATCAGCAAATACCAGTCATCCGCGGACGTCGTCGCCCTTGGTCTACCTTCGCTGTACTTTCGGGAAGTTGCACCCTTGGCTTGGAACTGCTGCCACATCCTGCTGAAAACAGAACCATCGACGGTGAGCTATCTTGTGACGTCCGCCTGGCGTTGCCCTACTTCGAGTCGTCCTACATTTTCCCCAATTTTCCAATTTTTTGCTCTCTCAAACGAAACCCTCTTTTATTTATTTCAATCCATTTCCTCTGTTCCAGCGTAAACATTTTCGTGATATATTTTGCCATTTTTGTAATCATTTTTATTGTTTTTTCTTTGTTTAAGAGACTTCACCTCTTCCTACGACATTTGTCGCTCTCCTCCACCTATCTTTCTCAATTTGTTTCTTATAGTACTATTATTTTATGTTATATTATTGTGGTTATAACATCATTATTGCTATTATTATTCTAAACCAGATTAAAATTCCCGCAATTGTTATTTATTCAGACCGCAAATAACTGAGTAAATGCTCATTTTATTACACTGAAACCTGTTTCTTCGAAGAATTACTAATAAGTTGTAACCAAATAATAGCAGAAGATCGTATGCATTCCACTACAGTATCGAACCACACTTTGAACGCCAGCCATTTACTCAGACCCGAATAATGACACTTTGCCGAGTCAAGTAACCTGTTATTGATCTGCACAAACATGTGCTGGGAAGTGAGAAAGAAACTTTTCAGTAAACTTCGAAAGATTTGGCGGCGAAATATTTTTTGCTTTTACTGAAAGTAGGAGATATTTCCTTTTAGCGCTGGAAATCATCGAGACTCAAGAAGAAGTTACTCCACAATCATTCGGCGACATCTATACTTTCCTGCGAAAGCTTTTCACCCCTGGTGTGTAGAACGTAATGGAAAAAAAAGAAAACTTTATTTGTCATCAATGTCTTGTTTTCATTTCCAAAGATAAGTTATTTATTTCCAAATTTAAGGAAATTAAATTCTATGCGTCACTATTAAATTAGACACCCCTCAATTCAAGCAAAATGAGTTGAATCATATGTACTTATGATATTATTTACTCAACATTTGTTAAAAAGTATGTGTGTTTGTATTCGCGCTTCTTCACTTATAAATGTAGAATCACATAATCGGAAGTATGGTATAAATACGTATATTCACTATGATACAAAAAAAAAAAAACTGGAAAGGACCCTATCATTTCCATTACATGCCAACACACCCATGCAGTAAATGGTATAGTCCTCATACGACGCATATATAGAGGCAGATATCTCAGCTAGCTCAGGTGGTAGCATTCGCAGTTCAGATAGCAGCTAATCAGGATTTAAGGGATTTCGAACGTGGTATGATAGTCGGCGCCTGAGAGATGGGGTCACCCCATCTCCGAAATTCCCACGAAATTTCGATTTACACGATCAACAATTTCAAGGGTGAACTTGGACTACACAAACTCGGATGGGGGTGGGGGTGCAGAGTGCGAGATTCATGTTGCCGAAGAAAAGCCCTAGACGATCGTAGACAGCGGCGTCTGGAACGCATCGTTTCATCCACCAGGCGTGCACCATTTCCGGGAATTACAGCGCATTTCAATGCTGGGGCCAGTAGTAGCATCAGCTTTCCGACAACGTAAAGTTCCCTGTGTTCTATGGCGTTCCGGAGCCGACGGCTCAACTCGGTGCCATTGCTGACACGATGACACAAGACTGTGCCCCTCTCGTGGGCTCGGGAACCCGTCATTGGATGTGGAATGACTGGGAACATGTAGCCCGGTCCGACGAATCGAGGTGCGACTGTTTCGGGCATATGGGGGACTCTGGGTGTGACTACAACCCAACGAGGCAATGGACCCCGCATACCTAGAAGGGGCAGTACAGGCTGGAGGTGGTATTGCTATGGACTGGGGTATTTTCAGCAGGCACACAATAGGGCCCTTGATACGTCTGCAGACCGATCTGACTGGTGAAGGCTACGTAACCATGCTTGGGGATCATTTGCACCCGTTATTGTCATGCAACTACTCCGACGGGTGCGACCTCTTTCAACACGACAATGCGTCACCGAACGCATTCACAGTCACCCGGTTATGATTGGAGGAACATTCCGCGGAGTTTGGCATGCTGCTTTGGCCCCTTCGTTCACCGCATTTAAACGCCATTGAAGACTATATGGACAACAGTGAAAATGCGGCACATCAGTGCCAATGATTACATTTGTATCGTCTTCCATGTATTTGCTAAGCCTTATTTCTTCGGAGAAAGCCGTTTCCCATTTACGTATGGAACTTAAAAGACCTACATCCACCCCCGGATGTAAGAAAGGGTCGTTGGGACGCTACGGTGAAGCTCACAATTGCCTCGACTAGCGCAAATCTAAAGTGCTCTCCGATTTCTAAGTTACATATGCTTTGCTTTAGTTTCTTGGTACTTCCTTGTCCTGGGCAGTGTAACGGATAGCATGTTCGTCCGGTAATCGGGAGGTGTGGTTCTATTTCCTCTCCAGGGCCATGTAATTTTCAAGTTTTCTGAAAGAGTGGGAACATGGACAACAGTGAAAATACGGCAGATCAGTGCCAATGATTACATTTGGGATGCTGTTCAACGTTTCGTCAATGCCAGGAATCCTCCACCGACGTGTATTAGGGCATTGTGGGAGCTCTTCAGGAAGCATGGTGTGTACTGTCACCACAACACTACAGAGAGCCCGTGGGGTCCATGCCCCATCCCTGCCGTTGTTCGATCGTGAGGAGGATGAACGTTGTATTAAAGAAGTATTCCAGTTTTTTTATTGGCATTCCAGTGTATGTCTGTAATTTATGGTTGCATTGTACGTTTTTCAGAAATGTCGGTTATTATGAAATCTCACTAAAACCTAATAGAATTATGTCTGCGCTCCATATGGGGATAATTGTTTTCATTATATTTTAACTGTTTTGATTGGTTTACAACGAGACGAATGAAATTGAAAGCATGTTTTTTTTTTCCTTTTTTTGCCTTTCTCTTTTTATTTCAAGATAAGTCCAACCCGCTTGGCCAGCGTGGTGAGTTATGGCCAAACACCTCCAAAATGACTCTACAACTTAAATCTTGGCCCTCAGTCTCCGGCAGCTGGAATTTACCTGGCCAAGGCAGCGGCCAGTGCGACATGAAGGCAGAGGGTGCTAAGAATCCCCGGAGGACCGGACTAGGCTGCCATTTGATGCTGACCTTGGCTACCTACAACGGACGCTCCCTATCTTCTGATTCAAGGCTTCTTGAATTGGAAGAGGAACTACAAAGGATCAAGTGGGACATCGTCGGGCTAAGTGAGGTAAGGAGGAAAGGAGAAGATCTCATTGAACTGAAAAGTGGACATCTCTTCTATTATCGTGGGACAGATACTGGCAGAACTGGTGGTGTTGGATTTATAATAAACAAGAAACTGAAGGATAAAGTGGTAGAAGTTGAAAGTTCCTCTGACAGAGCTGCACGACTCGTTATCCAACTATCGAGAAGATACCAGGCTCAGATTATTCAAACTTATGCACCCACCACAAGTCATCCTGAAGAAGAAATTGAAGAATTTTATGAGGAAATTCGTCATCTAAATAATAAAGGTAAGCAGCACTTGAAGATAATTATGGGAGATTTCAATGCAAAAATAGGGCACCGGCAAGAGAATGAAACTTCAGTAGGTAAATTCGGTCACGGCAACAGAAACCAGCGTGGAAATACTCTCGTTGAGTTTGCAGAGGCAGAAGGATTTTTCATCTTGAATTCCTTTTTCAAGAAAAAGCCACACAGGAAATGGACATGGAGACATCCAATTGGGACGACAAGTGAAATTGATTTTATTATGTGTAACAAAAAATTCATCATCGAAGACTGCAGTGTGCTGAACAAGTTCAACACAGGTAGTGACCATAGATTGGTGAGATGTAAGATGCACCTCAACACTAAACTGGAACGTGGCAAGCTCATAAGACAAACAGAATGTATTGACATAACCAACCTTAAAAAACACCATAATACCTTCAAGTTGGAACTGAAGAACAGATTCTCTGCTTTAGAAGGCCTAACATCGGAAGAAGTGGATATTTCGGAAGTTAACAGAAAAGTAACCAAAGCTCTTATGGAAACAGCAACAAAACTAGCTGGGTCTAAGAACAAGTTGCATGTAAACAAATTATCAGGAAAAACCAAAATGTTGATGCAAAAAAGAAGAGAGATGAGGACAACTAAAGAAGATGTGACTTCCAAAGTGGAATATATAGAGCTATGCAAGACAACACGAAAAAGTATCACTGAAGACGTATGGAAATTCAACTGTGAGCTAGTGAGGAAAGCAATTGAAAACAACCAAAGCCTAAAGATAGCAAAGGGACATCTCAGTAAGGGAAGAAAACAGATTATGGCTCTGAGAAAAGAAGATGGTTCTATAACAAGAAATAGAGGCGAAATTTTGACAAGAGTGAAAGATTTCTACTCCAAATTATATGAAAGGGATGATACACGTACTCCAGACATCATGAAAGGTACCAGAGTTCTTCCAGTCCTCCCAGCAGAAGTTGCTCATGCAATCAAGAACATGAAGCGGGGGAAAGCTCCAGGAGAAGATGGAATTACTATAGACATCATACAAGAAGCAAGTGGAGAAATTGAAACAGTACTCGCCCAAATTTTCACTCGATGCCTTAATGAAGGGAAGATTCCTGAGGATTGGAACAATGCTACAATGATCCTGCTACATAAAAAAGGTGACATTGAGGATCTCAGGAACTACAGACCTATCAGCCTCCTATCAGTGATTTATAAAATCTTCACTAAAGTTCTTTCACACCGCTTGAAGGTAACACTGGACATGGCTCAACCGAGAGAACAAGCTGGATTCAGGAGTGGCTACAGCACAATAGATCATATCCACGTACTGAGAGAACTAATTGAAAGAGCGAGGGAATATGAACTTCCATTGTGCATGGCTTTTATCGATTATGAAAAAGCCTTTGATTCGGTGAAACCATCAGCAGTTACCACGGCTCTGAAATCCTGCGGTATTGAAGATGCATACATTAATATTATTAATAACATCTATGAAAATGCAAGTGCAAAGATTCGGCTGTTTGAAAATACAACACACATAAAAATTGGAAAGGGAGTGAGACAAGGTGACACCATATCTCCGAAGCTCTTTAATGCCACATTGGAAAATGTCTTTCAATCACTGAACTGGGAAAACAAAGGGATAAAGATTAATGGAGATTATCTAACCCACCTTCGTTTTGCTGATGACGTAGTCATTTTTGCAACTACCCCATCAGAGCTGCAGAGTATGATCCAGGAACTTGCTGACAAGAGTAAAGAAGTGGGATTAAAAATGAACTTTCAGAAGACAAAAGTGATGTTCAATGCTTTTACAAGAAATGTAGATTTATCGATTGATGGAGAACAACTGGAGATAACAGATACGTATGTTTATCTTGGACAGCAGATATCAAGTGAGGGTCACATTGATGAAGAAATTAATCGGCGTACAAAACTTGCCTGGAGAGTTTTTGGAAGAAACAGCATAATTTTCAAGAGCAATATGCCATTATGTCTTAAAAGAAAAGTGTTTGATCAATGCATCCTTCCAGTGCTTACGTATGGTGCAGAGACGTGGACCTTAACTAAAAGAGACATACAAAGGCTGCAGACAACTCAAAGCAGCATGGAGAGGTGCATGCTTGGTATAACCAGGAGAGATAAGAAGAGGAACTCGTGGATCCGAAAAATGACGAGAGTGGAAGACATCATGATCAGAGTTAAATCCCTGAAATGGCAATGGGCTGGACATACTGCCAGAAGGACAGACTATAGATGGACAGCCGAAATTTTAGATTGGATTCCAAGGGACAGGAAAAGACCCAGAAAAAGACCACATGGGAGATGGGTAGATGAAATTCGTAAATATGCGGGAGTGACATGGAGGAGACTGGCACAAGACAGACCGTTGTGGAGGAAACTTGGGGAGACCTTCGTCCAGCAGTGGATTGATAATGGTTGACAATGATGATGATGATGATGATGATTTAAGTATCTGTGAATCTCATTTACCATTATTGGACCACAAATTTACCTCAGTTACTAGTCGTACGTTATGCAGGAAAGTTATTACTCAGTTTTGTTTTTTTTTTGGTTGGAGGTTTAACGACCACCATGAGCAACTCAATGGGCTATAAGCAGTCGCCCGTCCCTAATTTAGGGTCACTGGTTCCAGGGAAGGGAGAGAGCCAGTGCCGTAAGACAAACACAACAGCCATGCCTCACCGGGATTCGAACCCGGACCCCGTTCGGACGAATGATCAGAGGCCATCGCTTAGACCACTGCGCCACAGGGGCGGCATTACTCAGTTTTAGAAAACTGAGTTTGGATGTATGAAACTCAACAGGACTAATGAAGTACAAGTTTGCGCATATACTGAGGTAAGATTCAGCAATAAAATGTATTTATTTAAATTTAAGAAATCGACTCTATACCAATACCTACATACGCTTTAAATAAATGGCAAAAAAAAGGTGTTCTCCTTTACCCGGAAACCGAGAAGCTCATGAATAAATCGATGACGGATCACTTTGTCCGTGTTCATTTCGTTCACGTTTACTTGGTCCAGTTTATTTCGTCCACAGCTCACTTAGTCCGCCGTTTACTTTATCTACATTCATTTTGTCCTCAGATTGGATGGAATACCGTGGAAATGTTCTATTTTGCTGGATTTTGTTTACTAGGCAGAAAAAAAAGGTCAGCAGACATTGCTTACAGGCGAATTTTCTCCTCTTTAAGTTTCTCGATTAAAATACAACGAATAAAATATTTTTTTTAATTGTCTTTATTTTATAGGAACTGAACTTTGAAGAGGTTTTAAACTCTTTCATGTGGCACGATGTCAATCATCACAACATAATTCAAAGTTTTACAAATGCCTTTTAATGTCTTGAAATACATCTTGTATATTGTTTTCATATAGTATTAGCTCTTCAGTATATCTATTTTGATTTCGATTATTAATTGTTTATAATATACGTATTACTAATTTTCAAACGAATTAATTATAATGCTCTCTATATGTGTCATAGCTATTGAACGTGAAGACAAAGTCCATAAAAGCATGATCATGAAAAAAATTGAGATTGATATTTACTGTGAATTTGTGGTGTGCCAGAAGGAAAATAAAAATACATCTTGTATATTGTATTCATATAGTATTAGCTTTTCAGTATATCTATTTTGATTTCGATTATTAATTGTTTATAATATACGTATTACTAATTTTCAAACGAATGAATTATAATGCTCTCTATATGTGTCATAGCTATTGAACGTGAGGACAAAGTCCATAAAAGCATGATCATGAAAAAAAATTGAGATTGATATTTACTGTGAATTTGTGGTGTGCGAGAAGGAAAATAGAAATACATCTTGTATATTGTTTTCATATAGTATTAGCTCTTCAGTATATCTATTTTGATTTCGATTATTAATTGTTTATAATATACGTATTACTAATTTTCAAACGAATTAATTATAATGCTCTCTATATGTGTCATAGCTATTGAACGTGAAGACAAAATCCATAAAAGCATGATCATGAAAAAAAAATTGAGATTGATATTTACTGTGAATTTGTGGTGTGCCAGAAGGAAAATAAAAATACATCTTGTATATTGTATTCATATAGTATTAGCTTTTCAGTATATCTATTTTGATTTCGATTATTAATTGTTTATAATATACGTATTACTAATTTTCAAACGAATGAATTATAATGCTCTCTATATGTGTCATAGCTATTGAACGTGAGGACAAAGTCCATAAAAGCATGATCATGAAAAAAATTGAGATTGATATTTACTGTGAATTTGTGGTGTGCGAGAAGGAAAATAGAAATACATCTTGTATATTGTTTTCATATAGTATTAGCTCTTCAGTATATCTATTTTGATTTCGATTATTAATTGTTTATAATATACGTATTACTAATTTTCAAACGAATTAATTATAATGCTCTCTATATGTGTCATAGCTATTGAACGTGAAGACAAAATCCATAAAAGCATGATCATGAAAAAAATTGAGATTGATATTTACTGTGAATTTGTGGTGTGCCAGAAGGAAAATAAAAATACATCTTGTATATTGTATTCATATAGTATTAGCTTTTCAGTATATCTATTTTGATTTCGATTATTAATTGTTTATAATATACGTATTACTAATTTTCAAACGAATGAATTATAATGCTCTCTATATGTGTCATAGCTATTGAACGTGAGGACAAAGTCCATAAAAGCATGATCATGAAAAAAATTGAGATTGATATTTACTGTGAATTTGTGGTGTGCGAGAAGGAAAATAGAAATACATCTTGTATATTGTTTTCATATAGTATTAGCTTTTCATTATATCTATTTTGATTTCGATTATTAATTGTTTATAATATACGTATTACTAATTTTCAAACGAATGAATTATAATGCTCTCTATGTGTGTCATAGCTATTGAACGTGAAGACAAAGTCCATAAAAGCATAATCATGAAGAAAAATTGAGATTGATATTTACTGTGAATTTGTGGTGTGCGAGAAGGAAAATAGAGACTTTTTACATAAAGAAGAAAGGGAGTCGGAAAATTTACTCTTCAATCCAGCACATTTGTGGCCATTTGGAATAAACTTTGATTTATGTCATCGTTATTAATATCGTACCACACAAAAGAGTTATAATTAAAGTTCTTTAAAGCTCAGTTCCTCGTTTTACCTCAAATGACATTTAAAGTCATTATATTTTAATCGAAAATCGAAAACAGGAAAAAAAATCGCATGCCAGTAATGTCTGCTGATCATTTTCGTTTTTGCCTAGTAACAAAAATTCCATCAAAACAGAAAATTTTCACGGTATTCCATCCATTCTGAGGACGAAATAAATGTGGGCAAAGTGAACAGTGGACAAAGTGAACCATGCACGAAATGAATTGGACAAAGTTAAAGTGGACAAAATGAACATGGACAAAGTAATACGAAACCGAATAAATCTTGGTTCAACATTCTCTAAAACACTATCTGATCAAAAATATCGAGACACTTACCTATCCACAAACTCACTGAAATAGAAAAGGAATTAATATCGAGTTGGTCTACCTTCGCTGCTATCACAGCTCTGTTGGGAATGATTTCCTTTAAATTTTGGTACGTTGCTGAGAGAACTGCCTTCTATTCTTCCACAAGAACGTTAATAAAGTTGGTCACCGATGTCTGACGGTTTGGCCTGACTCACAGACGGCGTTCCAATTTACCCCAAAAGTGTTCTATGGGATCGAGATAGAGATCTATGCATACCAGCCAATTTTTTCCGCGCTCATCTTATCAAACCATTCATGCGTTGGCCTTGATTTGTGGACGGGGCATTGTTTTTCTGGTAAAGGAAAAGACCTTCATCGAACTGTTGCCATAATGTTGGGAGTGTTGGCCAACATTAACCGCAGGCGAGTAAATAAGTGCTCATTACATCACAAACGAAAGTGATTGCCGAGAAAGCGTGTGGGAATTATTCATTAGCTTAGAGAAGCACACACCAGGCGAAAAGTAAGAAGCGCATTTGGTTTCTTTCTAGCTATGAGTGATGGAGCTGCTATTGAAGGATGTTTATTTTTTTTAATATGTGTGCACGAATCATCAGATGGACATAATATCACAGTGATGATTGTTCAGAACAGGCTATATTTATGTGTTTTCAAAGTAAAATACACATCGTAACCGTCTATTAAAATACTTACGTATTCAAAGAAGAAAAAACATAACTACTTTCGACAGGGAGCCCAGGATTGTTCAAAATGTCCCTATTGGCAGCAGCATTAAGATTCCCAGTACTGGAACTACAGGGTCCAGATCAATCCATGAAGACTAGCCCCCATAGCCCCACGAAATTTCACAGCAGACACAACACAGTCAGGCAGGTACAGTTCACCATGCATCCTACACACTAAGACTTGTCCGTCGGACTACCAGACGGTGAAGCGTGATTCATCGCTCCAAGGAAGGAGTTTCCATTGCTCCAGAGTCAACTGATGCCGAGTTTTACACCATCCCACCATTCACTTGGCGCTGACTTTGCTGATATTAGGCTTGTATGCGGCTGCTCGATCATGGGAACCCATTTCCGTCATCTCTCATCGAACCGCTGTGGTACTGACGTTGCTTTCAAAGGTATTTTGGAACTCGATGACGAGTGTTGCAACCGAAGACAGGCGACTTTGTCGCACCACTAGTTTCAGAACTCGACGGCCCCGCTCTCTCATTTGGCATGGCCTACTAGGTCGCGATTGCGCTGTTCATACTTCTTGGCGTTTTAACTTCATAAAAACATCGGGACAGCTGGCTGCAGGAGAACAAAGATTTCCCGAACTGACTCTATTTCTTAAGATGGCATCCATTGTCCGTGCCACACTCAAATTCACTGAGCTCTGCCAAACGGCCCATTCTACTGTTCATGCTTGTCTATGGTGTTTGCATGCCACACGCATCTTTTTGTACCTGCATGAGACATGGATGTGACGTTGTGACGTATTGGAAAAATCAACTATTCAAAAGGGCTGCACCGATAATTTTGATCCTACAGTGTTCATGTGAACATCGTGAAGGAAAACCAAATGCTAATTGTGAGTCAAGATGTCTTAGATCTAAACTGCCAAACGAACTGTGAAATATCAGGAACAATTTACTTCAAAGAGAGACACGTATGGCAATTTTTTTTAGCAATTCATAGAATTCTGAGGCTTTTTGTTATCTTTTAGCACAACAATGTTTTCTGTACGCTGTCATCTATGTTTCATGAAATTCCAATTAGTTTGAAAACGCATGTCAAGTAAATCATCCACAAATAGTCGAGTGCTCCTATAAATGATGTTGGAAAAACTTCGCCTGAGAGAGTGAAAATGAGAGTTTCGAAAATACCACCTCAGCTTCATTCACATTAATATGTCATAAAAATGGAAAATGTGAATGAATCTAATTTTTCCTTACAGACATTCCTGTCTAATGTTGCATTTTCAGATTTAAATATACCGTATCGTGAACTTATAATGGGATTTCATTTGCAATTTCACGTCACTGGAATAAACAATACCAGTTGTACTGAACAATGTTGGCGCGTTCATGAGTGCAGAAAAGTTGAGCTCTCACAGTTTGATGATAATGTATGTAACACAGTTTCTTTTCACTTTTTTTTAAACGTTTGCAGTATATTTATCACATCATCACATTCCATCAATATTCAGCAAACGTTTGTTTTCGCTGCTGAACGCAAACATGTTGTAGGGTCCTGACAACTGGGGAATAATTTATGACGAATTAGGCCATGAAGATTGAGAAAGGAAACGGATAGGGTACTCTGATCGGAAAGCAAGATCGTCATAGGGCGAAAATACGATTGTAGAAATATATTCAAAAGCATTCAGTGTTGAAGTTGTAAGCTACCTAAGTCGTCATCGCTATTCCTACTCATGACTAGCAGTGGAAGCGAAAGCTAAAAGAATCATAGTTGTAAACGAATGTCAATGTGGAATAGATTAATATCAGCTTATATTCTTAGAAAGACCCCTCGTGTGAGTTTCAATATCCTTTAGAATAATAGTGGCTGTCAACTTTTTCGCATGTAATGTTAAGTTGAAGATAATAATTACCTTTAATTACTCGTTTTCTTTAATAACCAGTTAAATTATAGATTCATTTATAGATATGATTGTGAAACCGCATTATGATTTACATTTGAGTCAACTTAATCGTCCTGAAAAGGGCCTTTTCTCATTTACTTGAAATGTAGCATAGATATAATCAAAATTGCTTACTGGGTGATGTACTCAGTAAATGAAGTGCAAATTGTGGTCGTTTTGAATTTTATAAGTGACTGTTTCTGCAGAACCATATGAGTTACTAATTAAGGTATATAAATTTATACAACTATATGTACAAATTACACAAATTGAATAAGAAAGGTATTGCTGATTACTAGAACAAAGTAATCAGCAATACCTTTCTTTGAAAGGTATTGCTGATTACTTTGTTCTAATTATTAGTTATAGTCTTTTCTCCGGGGAGTATTTTGTTACGATTGGAAAGACAAAACTGTTCAAAAGCCAGTTCGATTCCTGCCACTACCCATTAGCTTAGAAATCTTTCTTGGATTAGGAATGTATCGATTTCCTTTGGTCTTCCATTACTAGCTAAAGTCATTCTTTCTATACTACTGGTTGCGAAAACTGTAACACCATGAAGAACTGCTGGCGTTAGCTTGAAACATATAGAATATGTACAACGGGTTGGGATATGCAAATGAATAAAATGTCAGTGAAAATGCGCATGCGGTTTTGGAGCAGCACCCTCTGAATTGTCCGGTCTTGGGTATAAAGAACTGGTTCAAACAAGATGTTGCAATCAGTGAAGAGCCGACATTGAGTAGAAAGGATGTTTCCTGTGCCACACTATGCCCCGTCAGAAATAAGGTAGCATTATGAACACCTGACGGACTTTGAGTGGGGAAGGATTATTGGGATGAGAGAAGTTGGATTTTCCTATCGCGAAATTGCCACTCGCACGAGATGAAACGCGAGTCCAGTTATGCGAACTCCTATACGAACTCCTATACGTCAGTTCAGTGATGCGAACTCCTATACGAAGTCCTATACGTCAGTCCAGTGATGCGAACTCCTATACGTCAGTCCAGCGATGCGAACGTGGCGTCAGTGGACAGATGAGGCTCGGACGACGTACAGAAATATGGGAAATGGATCGCAAAATTACACGACGAAACAGAATGAAAGAAATCTCTACCGCATGGCAATGACCGATCGCACAACAACATTCACAAGTTAGCGCAACAGTGGAGCACTGTCACAGGTCAAGTTTGGTCCTCCAGCATAATTCGACGTCGTCTGCTCAACCGAGAACTGGTCGGTAGCAGCCCATTGCTGCTCATTCCTCTTACCCTTAACCACAGACGCCTCAGGCCGTAATGGGGGCCTCAAGCACAGACATTGGCGCGCTGTTTGGCATCAGGTCGTGTTTTATGATGAGTCAGGAATCAACTTGATGCACCATGATGGTCGCATACGTGTTCGAAAACATCTTGGTGGATAGCACATTGCAGCGCCATACTGTCTCAAAGCCAAGCGCCATGGTTTCGGACGCCATTGGGTTCAATTCCGTATCTCACCTGATACGAATTGAGAGAACCCTCAACATTCAGCTACACATCAAGGATGTTTTAGAGGCAGAGGTGATGCCATTTTTTCACAGTTGTCCTGGGCCGCTGGTATATTCCAGCAGGATAATGCTCGGCCTCGTGTAACCCATAATGTTCCAGACCTCTTCCATGCACCGCAGATACCGCTTCTTCCCTGACGTGCACGTTCGCCGGACATGTCCCCTGTCGAACACGTCTAGAACATGGTAGCTAAGCTACTGGTCCGTCAAGCGAGTCTGCCAGTCACCACAAATGAACTGAGACCTCGCACAGAAGCATCTTAGCAGGCTATTCCCTTGTGTGATATCAAACACCTCTTCCATTCAATGCCACGCCATGCAGGGGCTGTCATTGCTGCTCGAGGTGGCTTCACACGATACTGAGTTCTGAATCGAAAAAATATTGTGTAGCTCTCCAAATGTAATTATATATCGCCTATAACATGAGGGATCTGTGATATAAATTTCATTTGAATAGCGCGATTCTTTCTTGGCGCTGCAAATTTCACAGATAGTGCGTAT
This sequence comes from Macrothele yani, assembly GCA_039090855.1. Taxonomy (NCBI): domain Eukaryota; kingdom Metazoa; phylum Arthropoda; class Arachnida; order Araneae; family Macrothelidae; genus Macrothele; species Macrothele yani. Next base: position 57,956,433 of record CM077008.1, on the reverse strand, counting down.
ATTTAATATTTCACATCCCTTTTCTGTCCACAGCTGTTTCCATGGCTACGCGCTATCTTAACATAGCCACATGTTTGACACAAGGTGAGTGGAATACATTTAATGCAGTTTTTTAAAGGAAAATTTTTTTTACTTTAAAATAAGTTCCTTCGTCTTTCCTTATATATTGCCTATATTTCACATTGAAATATTTGGTGTAAAGAAATTGAATCTAAACCTATAAGATTTAGATAACGCTTAATTTTGTTCCATTGTTGCTTTGTTTTAAATAAAGGAAATGCAAACCAGAAAACTACGAAACAGGGATCTAGTCGACTAAAGCCGGTGATCACGTAAAAAATGCACAGAGAACAGTAGCGCACCCAGAAATTTCCCAAAGGTGGGGAGGGGGTGCGTGGAGTACAGATTTCCCCAAGATGGGGGTGAGCTCCCTAAATTTATCGGGAAAAATAGTCAGGTGCAATAACAATTAAAAAGGAGGATGAGGTTTGTACATTTATTCTTATCCATTTACTAGTAATGATTCAGTACAAGAAAGTTAAATGATTAGAAGAAGCAGTAGACGAAATTCTTTTTCTGGTTAGAGTTTTCTAAATTTATTTAACAGAACTACTTTCTTATAATTATTGTATGTTACAATCATACGGTACGTGATTAAAAAGTATATGTAGATCGCGTATTGTGATTTTTTGTTTCAAACTTCGACGTAATAGTTTTCCGCTCTGCCAGCCCGACGAGGGCGAGCCCCCTCGGCCCTCCCCGTGAGTGCGCCACTGACAGAGAAATAATGGAATGAACTTTCGAACGTTTACAGTAAAGTTCATTTGATACATCAATAAAAAAATCCAGTTTTGAGATTTAGTGTTGTGTACGAGCTCCTAGCACGTTTGTGAATACAATGATGGATTGCGGTTTTATTTAGGTTAAAGTGGTATCGACTGGTTTGAGAGCGTTGGCTTCCAATCATTCGCTCTAAATGGGACCGTTTCGGTTGAAGTTGTGTCGAATTTTGTCTTGCATCACGCCATTGGTATATCTTATGTGACATCATAATGCACTCCATAACCATCAGAACTGAAATGGCTGACGGCTTCCCAAAAGGTAGTTGGAAATTCCCAATGTTAGTCTCTCTTACCTGAATCTGCTCTTTTTGTGCTTTTCTCTATTTGTTTCTCTTTTATTTCTGGGTTTATCGATCCCAATGAGCACCCAAGGCGATCAGGACTAGCTTGTTCCTTTTAAGGCCACTAGTTTTGGGAAATGCACAGAACCAGTGTCATATGCTTCTCACCATCCATGGCCCTCCCGGCACTAAAATTCCCGACCTAATCGGAGCCATAATATCGCGCCAATTGTCTTTGGCCACTGAATTGTCCCTTTTTCTGCCCGAGACATCTTCTCGGACCCAGTTAATCCCACAGCACACAACAAAGCGAAAACTATTAAACACTAATTACTGAAACCTCCAATTTACCCGTGAACGACACCACTGAAGACGTTCATGATCATGAATGAATTTAAAGCACACCATAAGTAAGAATTAAAAATGAGTAAGAAATTGAAATTGCTATAAATAAGAATGAAAAGCACGATCACTCTCCAAATCTAGGAAGAAGAAGTGGCGATCTGTTCGTCAAAGTTCTGCTTTCGTCGGTGTTTCCGGAAAATCCCGATAGTTCTAATATTTGTTCTGTTTCCCTTTTCTGTTCTATTCAAGTTCAATAAACTGTAGAGAAGTCTTGCTTATACGTTTCAGAAATTTCGCGGAGTGACATTCTGCCGTTTAGGAGTTTGTAAGTTGAACATAGTGTGCTTTAGTCTGTAAATTTATTACGATTTTAACTAAAAATTCAAATTTTTAGTGTAAAATACATTATTTCAGATCCAATTCGAATTTACGAACAAAGCTGTATATCTTTTAATAATCAATAGAATTTATTGAAATTAATAATTTCCTCCTCCAACATCGCATCTTTATCACTAAATTTCATCTAAATGAAATCAATCATTTATTAGTGCAACTGACTCATTATAAGAGTAGTGTAACGCATAAATATTATTCACGAAGCAAAAATATATTTACGTAAATGATAATTTGAAAAATTCTTTTAAAATTTTTCTCCGACCTAGTCTTCTCGGAATAACGTTATTCTATGCAGTAAGCGGCAGCTGGGTTTTAAGCTTCGTATTTCTGTTGTTTCGGAGTACAACAACCACGGTGAGAGCGACTCAGAAAGGCTATAAGCAGTCGGCCGTCTCTAATTTGGGACCACTGGTTCCATTGGGGAAAGCCAGTATGGTGGAACAAGCACACTCCCCGTACCTTATTCCGTGGTCGGTCGGTTTTTACCTCAGTACACTGGGCCTCTGGGGAGGATTAGTCTTATGTATCCAGCTAGTTTTGCAACTGGCGATATTTTACCGTAATACAGAATCTGAAGACAGTAGGTAAACTCTTCGCTATACTGTATGCATGCGCATGCACGTACGCGTGTGTAGAAGGGTATTTTAGTTTTTCAGTGGGAGATGGAAATAAAATCTGCTCTGTTTACATTAGCGGGTGTCACGAGTCTTTCACGCGAGGAAGATGAGATTGGCTCGTCATCATATCTTTTGGCGAGAAGAGTGGCCACAGCTGTCTAATGGCTAACATGCACAAAATATTTGCTTTTGTGCATGGTAGCTACAAGCACTCCATGCATTTTTCGATTTCCAGTTTTGCTATTTTCTACACTAGATGGTATAAGTCTGTACTTGCATTTGTAAAAGTATATTATCCAAAGATAAACTAACCGAAAGATCCGGGAAATTCTCCGTATCAAAATTATTAATGACATAACCTAAAACTGTTGAGTTCAGTTGACCTGATTTTATCGTTTCCACAACTGGTTTGTGTCTAACCGTATGGAAACAGTGTGTTTTTCTTTCTTTGCCTTATACGTTGTTGTAAACAAGCTGTGTTCTGTTTCATCAAAATGTAGTCATTATTTTTTTTGCTTTTGCTTTAATCATGCGTCCAGCTTTTCTTTCAACTTTCCTACAGGTTACTGGCTCAGGTAAGACGCAATTAAATAACGTTAAGTGCAAGTTTTAAATATTAATTTTCAGTTCTGGTTACGTTCGGTGTTTCGTATCTGGTAAGCCTAACTTAATGGCGGACTTTAAGAACACCTTCGTCAAGTTAAATAACCATAATTATTCCAACTGGAAATATAAGGCACAATTACTTTTGATGAAAGAAGGCTTGTTTAAAAGAGATTGAAAATCAACGACCCGTTCCGGAAGGTGAAGTAAACATAAAGTTGATTGAAGCTTGGGATGAAGTTGACAGTCAGGGACAGTCTGATGCCGGCTTTACAGTTGAGGACGATCAGCTCGTTCACATTCGGGAAAGAAAGTCAGCTAACGAAATGTGGATTGCTCTTAAGGATTATCACGAGAAGAGCATTTTCAAAAATAAAGTTCACTTAATGCGAATGATTTGTTCTTTGAAACTAGAAGGTGGAAAGGTGCCAAATCATATAATTAGAATGTAGGAATTGTTTCTGAAACTGAGAGATATTGGGAAAGAGTCTCTATCAGATGGAATGTTGCTATGCTATTGAGCAGTTTATCTAGAAGTCGTGGTCCTCTAATAACTGCACTGGAAACGCGTTCGGAAAATGAATTAACTTTCGCTGTTGTCCAGCAAAGGGTGATTGCAGAATATGAATGGAGGCTACATGAAGATGAAAGTGGCAACTATAATCAAAGGATATTGAAGTCAGTCTCAAGTAAAGTTTCTAAGAAAACCCCAGTAAAGTGCTATTTTTGTAAAAAGAAAAGGCATATGAAACAGAGTTGTAAAAAGTATATGAAATGGAAAGAAAAACATCTCGATAAAGAAAAGGAGAATTTCAAGTGAGGGAAGAATAAATACAGACGAGTATAGAGAAGTTTTATTTTCTGTTGGAATTCGTTAAAACAGCTGGATCTTAGATTATGGAGGCACTTGTCATGTAAGTAATCAAAAAATGTTCACATCATTAGATAAATCATATAAAGAAAAGATTGAGGTCGCCAGTGGTGAAATGATTGATGTGAGCGGGATTGGATTTGGAAATTTATTGTTCGTAAGCAGAAAAGGAACAGTCACATCAATCTTTGTTTCTGGTGTGCTGTATGCTCCTAAAGTGATTAGCAATTTAATTTTTCTACGGCAGCTAACTTTAAACGATGTTTCAGTAAATTTTCATTGAAACTATTATGGAATTTTCAAGAATGAAAAGCAAATTGGAATTATTAATTCTGTTAGAAACTTGTATAAATTACATCAGGCACATAAAGTTAATGCAATGGTTGAACATAAAGAAAACTGTATTCACAGTTGGCATCGAAAATTTGGACATCGCGATCCAGAAGTGGTAAAGAAAATGCACGCTGAGGGACTTATCGATGATTTGAAATTAGTTGACTGTGGCATTAAAATGTCATGTGACACATACATGAAAGGAAAACTGACCAGATTGCCATTTCCAAAGCAATCTAGCCGTGGGTCAAATGCACCCTTGGACTTAATTCACACGGATGTCTGTGGACCAATGCAGACTCTGACACCAAGTGGCAAGCAATATTTGGTCACATTTATTGATGATTACTCAAGATATGCTTATGTTTATTTGTTGGCAAATAAATCTGAAGTCCTTGATGCTTTGAAACGCTATATAGCACTAGTGAAAAATAAATTTGGAAGAATGAAAGTTATCCGATCGGATAGTGGAGGCGAATATTTGAACACAGACTTAAGAAAATATTTAGCAGAAGAAGTATCGAAACTCAACTAACTGTAGCTTATTCTCCTCAAAAAATGGAGTTGCAGAAAGAAAAAACAGAACCTTGGTTGAAATGGCACGTTGCATGTTGATCGACGCTAAATTGCAAAACCGATTCTGGGGTGAAGCGTTGGTAACTGACAATTATATTCAGAATCGAGTTCTAACTCGAGTAAAGAGAGAAACACCATATGAACTGTGATACAAGCATAAGCCAAAAATTAACAGTTTTCAAATTTTTTGATGTAAATGTGTTGTTCATGTTCCAAAAGAAAAGCGCCAGAAGTTAGACAACACAGGAATAGCAATGATATTTCTTGGTTTTGATGAAGAATCAAAAGCATATCGTTGTTATCATGACACTTCAAATAAGGTTGTCATCAGTCGAGATGTCAGATTTAGTGTACAGATACATCAGATCGAAAATGACAGATCGGATATAGTGGAAGATAACGAAGAGATTGAAATTTTTGATCCAAGAGAAGCGAAAATTCAGGAGGAGCAAGTTCAGGACAGCCTATCAGATGAGAATCATTCAGATGACGATTCACAAATTCGTGTTTCTCAAAGAGCATCTAAAGGTATTCCTCCAAAACGATTGATTGAAGAAATTAATGTTACAAAAGAAGCAATCCCAGAACCCAAAACCTACAATGAAGCAATTTCTAGTAAATTTAAAGAAAATTGGATTAAGGCAATGAAGGAGGTGATGAAGTCATTAGACAAAAATAATACTTGGGAACTATGTAACCTACCTAAAGATCGAAAGGCAGTAGCAAACAAGTCGGTATTTAAGCTCAAGAAAAGTACAGATAGAGAAGTTCAGTTTAAAGCCCGTCTGATAGCTCAAGGGTTCTCACAAAATTATGGTGATGATTATAATGAAACTTTTGCTCCAGTTTTACCACAAACAACTTTACGCACTTTGTTATCAGTTGCAGCAAAAGCAGGTTTGTTAGTTCATCACTTTGATGTGGAAACTGCATTTCTCAATGGTGAACTAAATGAGATGATCTATATGAAACAACCTTCAGGTTTTATCAAAGGAGATTCATCAAAGGTGTGTTTATTGAAGAAAAGTATTTATGGCTTGAAACAAGTAGAGTCTGGAATGAAGCCATGCATGAAGTTATAATAAGTGCAAATTTCAAGCAAAGTAAAACAGATCAATGTCTCTATTCCAAAAAATGAATGGTAATTGGTGTTATATTTTAGTCTATGCGGATAACCCATTGTAGCTGGGAAAAGAGAAAATGATGCACGTGAAATTGAAAGTATCCTGCTAAAACAGTTCAGAATAAAAAACCTTGGTTACATCAAACAGTACCTGGAAATTGATGTTACCAGGGATTTAGATGGAAACTTTGAACTCTGTCAATCAAATTACATCAACAAAATTGTCCTTGGTTTTGGATTGTCAAATGCAAAAGAAGTAAAAACACCAAATGGAACAAAACTAGCAAAACTATGAAAAGCTGGATTCTACAGATCTGTTAAAGGAAAATACCAAATATCAGAAACTAATTGTATGTTTATTATACATATCTGTAAATACAAGACTAGATATCTCTGTAAGTGTCAACATTTTGGCACAAAAGGTTTCAGCTCCAAGTCAGGAAGATTGGACTCTTTTAGAACGAGTTGTAAAATACATATCTCAAGTCTACGGCAGACAAGAAATTAAGCTCAGCAACATTACATCTCAAGAAAATGATAGGCTTATTGGCTATGCTGATGCCAATTGGGCTGAAGACCGTAAGATTAGAAAGTCCAAAAGCGGATATGTGTTTTTCTTAAATGGAGTTATCATCAGCTGGTGTCGAAAACAAATATCTGAAAGAAATACTGGATTACGCCGTATAATACAAATTTTGAAGATGACAATCCGATTTTTGACGTAAATATGACAAGGATAGTAAGCTAGATAATATCCGAAAACTTGAAAATTTTCTTCGTCTTGGAGTGGGATTCGAACCCGCGTCTCAAGGAAAACGCCCGGGTATGCTAACCACTACACCACCCAGAACGCCCAAGTTTCAAGTTTCCGATCAATTTGAATATAACCATCACAGGATTCGCTAGTCGAAGCAACCGGCATTCATGTTTAGCGAATCTGGAGGGAAAGAATCATATCCCGTGTTTGCCCGGAGAAGCAGATAAATCATGAAAGAAATACGGGATTACGCAATATAATACAAATTTTGAAGATGGCAATCCGATTTTTGGCGTAAATGGGACAACTGTGGTAAGTCAGATAATATCCGAAAACTTGAAAATTTTCTTCGTCCTGGAGCGGGACTCGAACCCGCGTCTCAAAGAAAACGCCCGGGTATGCTAACCACTACACCACCCAGAACGACCAAGTTTCAAGTTTCCGATCAATTTGAATATAACCATCACAGGATCAGCTAGTCGAAGCAACCGGCATTCATGTTTAGCGAATCTGGAGGTGGTTAGCATACCCGGGCGTTTTCTGGGAGACGCGGATTCGAGTCCCGCTCCAGGACGAAGAAAAATTTCAAGTTTTCGAATGTTATCTGACTTACCATCCTTGTCACATTTACGCCAAAAATCGGATGGTCATCTTCAAAATTTGAACAAATATGTGTTTCACTATCCTCTACAGAAGCTGAATACATCGCTTTATCAGAAGCATGTCAGGAGATACTTTGGTTGCGTAGACTGTTGAAAGATTTGCATCAAGATGTGAACAGTGCCACAACAATCTACGAGGATAATCAAAGCTGTCTGTGTTTAATAAAAGGTGGTAAGTTCTCTAATCGCACCAAGCTTATTGACACAAAGTATCACTTTGTTAAAGATTGTGTCGTAAAATATTTCACTGACTGAAAATAATGTCCTACAGATTGAATGATAGCAGATTTATTGACCAAACCATTGTCTACCAAAAGACATGCATTACTCAGAGAAAAATGTAAATTTGTGTAAACGAGGAGGAATGGGGGTTTGAGTTGACTTGATTTTATCGTTTCCACAACTATTTGTGTCTAATCGAATGGCAACAGTGTGTTCTTCTTCCTTGGCCTTATACGTCGTTGTAAACAAGCTGTGTTCTGTTTCATCAAAATATAGTCATTATTTTTGTTGCTTGTGCTTTAATCATGTGTCTAGCTTTCTTTTCAACTTTCCTACAAAAACAAGATTACAAGATAGGCTCAAAATGGAGAAAAAGGGGAAGAAATCGAATAGAAAATAAAACTTTAAAAAAAGGAGGGAAATGTTTCATATGCTAAAGCTGTTTGATCATTACCAGATTTGACTTTTTTTTGGGGTGATTTCTTCTCCTTTTTCTCCCTATACGTTAATTACAGCCCAGAATTTTCTTTTTACTTTTCTTCTTATATGATACATCTCAGAACTTGTTTTTCTTGTTTCTTTCTTCCCTTTTTTTTGGCAGTGGGTTAAAGCAGGTTGATAACTGCAGTTAAACAACATTTCAAGTGAAATGACGCATAAAAATTTAATTTCAAGTCAAATGACGTATTAAGACTATTAAGAAATGAGAAAACGTATAACAATCACGCTCATAGGTGAAAACGTTTGCCTTTGACGCTGCATGCATAAAAACTTGTGAGCCATTGGACCGAATAGTGTTTCAAAATCAATGAAACAGAAGCAAATTTTAACGAAGAAAAGAGCGACATATTTGTCATTTTATATTATTTTTGTAGATGATATTGGAGACTAATATTTGCAGAATTAAACAGATTTGCTTAAATATTGAGAACTATATATGCTATTTTCTGAAACGTAGAATTGTGTTTTGCACCAGAGTTGTTTCATTTATTGGCAAGAAAATCATTAAGATTTCAAGTCTAATTTCTTTTTAATGTTAGGTTGGATGGCTAAATTTATCTTCATTTACCTGTTCTCCATTTCCATCGTACGGATATACACTGAGTTAGTTTCGCATTAGGAACACCTACCTAATAACGTGTTGGTCCACCTTTCAGTGCAATGACGGCTCGCATACGCCTAGCAACAGATTCTACAAGGTGTCGAACATCCTCCATGCGTAACTTGACCCATGTTTGCTACAGCAGCTCCGTCAGTTGACGTTCATTCCGTGGAAGAGGATCAGCAGTTCTCGCAACTCGTTCTAGTATCTCCCACAAATGTTTTATTGGGTTACACTCAGGGAAGTTTCGGGCCAAGGCAATGTGGCAAATTTGTTGTCGTGTTCCACCAACCACACAGTTGTTATAGGAGCCCAATGGCACCGTGCTTTGTCTTGTTGAAAGACGGCACTGTGTACGCGTAAACCTCTTGCGGATATAGATGGAGATGGTCGGCTAACAGGTCTCTGCAGCGTCCACCATTCAGTGTTTGTGCGATGCTAATCAAAGGACTTACGGTTTGCTAGGAAATAGTTGCCCAGACCAGAACACCATGTCCACTGGCCTATTGGACCCTAACTATGCAATCAGGGGATAGGGCTTTATGCTGTTTACGCCATATGCGAACCGACCATCAGCATAGTGCATCAGTAAAAGGGACAGGTCACTCCAGATGACCTTCTTCTTTCTATCTGTCGAGGGGCCTATAGCCGACGTTCTTTGGACCATTCGAGGCGTTGTTTGAGATGACTGGGCGGCATCGTGAATACCCTCGTTGGTCTCGAAGCAAGGTACGGCGCATGGTGCATGCGGAAATAGGTTGAACTGCACCGCTGTTGTACTTGTGGGTGAGCTGGGTGAGATATCAATTGTGACACCAGACATTCACCTCCAGGTTAACTGCGCGTTGCTGACCAATGTTAGCAATTCTCCTGAATGTCTGTTCACGGTTAATCCAGTTCTGAAACTCTTGATATAGCAGTACGGGAGCAGCCAACAAGTGCGGCTGCTTCCGAAATACTGGCATCTGCCCGGCCTCCAACTATCTGACCCCGGTCAAATTGGCTTAAGTCGCCAACTTTCCTCATTACTGGTAAACGTTTACTGATTACGTACAGAGAATAGGTGTGCACGATTGATAGTAGCCGCATGTGACGTTGATATCACGTGGTACTTTCTTATCGCTCCGAATATGTAAAATGGCGGATGTTCCTAATGAAAAGTTAACTCAGTGTTTATACACTGGGCGATCACGGAATTATGACCACCTCCCCAATACTTCGTAGGTCCTCCTTTCGCCCTCAGTGTAGCCGTTACATGACAAGGCATGGATTCAATAAGATGCCGGAAGCAATTAGGAGGTATGGCTAAATAATGTGAGTGTAACTAACGTGTGTGTAACCAAGATATGCCAAGCAAGCTGTGAGGCCTTCAATGCAGGTATGGAGGTGATTGGTATATCCAGATGCCTGATGTTTTTGCCTTCCGTAGTGTCCTACAAATGCTCTATGGGATTGATATCAGTGGATTTCGGAAGCCAATCATGCTGGAAGTCTGAACTGTGTTCCTGAAACCATTCCTGCACAACAGTGGACCTGTGGCTCGGTGCATTGTCATCTTGGAAGACTTCGCCGCCATTCGGGAAAAAAGTGCAACATTGGGTGTACAAAGTCAGCAAGCAATTCACGACAGTGGGCACCCGTCATACATTGTTCCACATGCACCACAGATCCAGGTTCCTACCAGGTAAGCATGCCTACTCCGTACAACTGCTTCCACCGGCTTGCACTCTGAAGACCATGCAGGATGGATCGAGTGGTTCATGTTGTTTGCGCCAAATACGTAGATAACCATCCACAGAGTGGAGTAAAAACTGCAACTCCTCAGACCAGCACACGTTTTCGCAGACATTCGTCATCCAATTTGCATGATCTTTGCACCAGGCGAGTCTTTTGGGCCGACAAACCGTGGTTAAGAGAGGATGTCGTCGGAGTCGTCTGCTGTTATGACCCACACGTGTGAGCTTGCGACGCATGGTCATGAGAGATACTGTTCCGAGTTCACCTCTGCTGTATTGGGTAGTCAGCTGTTCAATAGTGCTGCGTCTGTTGGCCTGTACGAGTTTTTGGACTCGGTGCTCACCTCTCACATCAACCATTCATTGTCTTATGCAGTTTTGCCTCCAGATTGTTGTTTGACCATTTTCACGCCAGTTTTGATACACTTGAACTACGACGGCTCGCAAACAACCAACCAGTTCAGTCATTTGGGAAAGTGAGGTACCCTCTCTCCAAGCTCCCACTATCTGTCCTTTCTCAAAGTCCGATAAATCCTTCCGTTTACCCATCACGCTCCGAATTTTACTAACTCCTGCTTCACTCACACATTATACATGGTGCCCAGTAAAGCCCTTTCTCAGCCCCATAACTTTCGAACGCCGACAACTATATCCATAAAAATGGTGTCTAGGTATAGTAAAGTGGCTATGCGCTTTTCGATGAGACCGCTTACAGCGCCTTCTAGCGGCAAAGTCAGGAGTTGGCGTGCCGATCTCGAAAACTATACGAGATACGGGAAAATAGTCAAATACAAAGTTGTAGAGCAGCATCGATTTAGTACGAAAAGACTGATTGTGCAGATGAATGCTAAGAATAGAACGCGTACAACGCTCGTTTGTTTGTTCGCGATGTCGAAAACTGTTACGTCACGAAACGCGTCAGAAAGGAGCAATTAGTTGTCATTAGGAACATTTACCGTCGGTGCTTAATGTGCTCTCCGTCAGCCACAATACACATTTGGACTAGATTGAAAAATCACGCTGCACATTTTGCAGCATGTCAGGTTTCACGCTGGAACAAGATCAGTTATGCGGCGTCAAAGGTCGTGCAACGTTGTCTGTGGGGTCTGATACACCTGCCCTTTGAGGTAGCCCCAGAGGAAGAAGTCCAATGGGTTGAGGTCCGGTGAGCGTGCAGGCCACTCTACGCAACCACCATAGCCGCTGATGTGTTGCTCGAATGTCTCGACTAGGTACCTTTTTAGGTTTCCTAGCTGGTGCGGAGGGGCGCCGTCACGTTGGAACCAAACATTCCACAGATGAGGCAACGGCAGGTTGTCCAAAAGATCGGGTAATACGTACTGTAGAAGCTCCAAGTATCGGGCTCCCGTTAACGTACCCTCGTAAGACATAGGTCCAATGAGGCTGTCCTTGAAAATGGCGCACCAAACATTAATGACCACCGCACCTGATGACGAACTGGTAGACCATTTGCAGGATTTTCCAACGCCCAGTAACGGGTGTTTTACGTATTGTAGACGCCATTACGCTTAGAACACGCCTCATATGCCCAAATAATGTCGGCAAGGAACGTTGGCTGAACCTCTAATTTGTTTATGACGAAGTTACACCAGTCGTAACGTCGCTCAGCATCCCCTGGCTGTAGTGCCTGCAACGGTGTTGGACGGAACGGATGAGCACCTGATCGCCGCAGGATTTGCCATACGCCGCTTTTTGAGAGGCCACAATCGGCACTAACCTCTCTTGTGTTGCTCTCAAGATTGTTGAAGACGTATGCTAATACATCCTCTAGTTGACCTTGACGCCTACAGCAGCTGGTCTGCCGGATCGAGGTCGGTTGGTCGCGCAGCCCGTCTCCCTTAACCTACACTGACGAAAAAAATCCCAACACCACGAAAACATAGTTGTAGAGGAATGAAATGGCGGCAATGCATTTGTATAGGTAACATATTTAATCGATTAAGGTTTCAAGATCACAGCTTAATGTAAGCGCAAGAAGAGCCATTTTAAATGTGAAATGCTGGTACATTAATAACAGGTGTAACCGCCAGAATGTTGAATGCAAGCACGCAAACGTTCATGCATTGTGTCGTACAGGTGCTGGATGTCAGTTTGTGGAATGGAGTTCCATGCCTGTTGCACTTGGTCGGTCAATACAGGGACGGTTAATGCTGGTTGGGTGTGACGCTGGAGTTGTCGTCCAATGATGTCCCATACGTGCTCGATTGGTGAAAGATCTGGTGATCTAGCAGGCCACGGCAACATGTCGACACTCTGTAGAGCATGTTGGGTTACAACAGCGGTATGCGGGCGAGCATTATCCTGTTGGAAAACACCCCCTGGGCTGCTGTTCATGAACGACAGCACAACAGGTTGTATCACCAGACCGACGTACAACTGTGCCGTCAGGGTGCGTGGGATAACCACGAGAGTGCTCCTGCTGTCATAGGACATTGCTCCCCAGACCATAACTCCAGGTGTAGGTCCAATGTGTCTCGGCCGCAGACAGGTTGGTTCCAGGCGCTCACCTTGCCTCCTTCTAACCAACACACGGCCACCACTGGCACCCAGGCAGAACCGGCTTTCATCACAAAACACAACACATCTCCACTCCGTCGTCCAATGAGCTCTAGCTTGAGACCACTGACGTCGCAAATGGCAGTGGTTTGGAGTAAGTGGAATGCACGCTACAGGGTGTCTGGCTCGGAGCTGTCCTTCAAGTAACCGATTTGTAACAGTTCGTTGTGCCACTGTGGTGGCAACTGCAGCTCGAATTGCTGCCGCAGACGCAGTACGATGCGCCACGGCCATACGCCTTACACGGAGGTCTTCCCTCTCAGTAGTGCCACGTGGCCTGCCGTAACCCGGTCTTCTTAAGGCAGTACCCTCCCTTGTCCACCGCTGCCAACAATCATGCACAGTGGCTACATTCTTCCCAAGTCGTTCTGCAATATTGCGGAAAGAAGTCCCACCTTCTCGTAGCATTATTACACGACCTCGTTTAAACTCCGTGAGCTGTTGATAATGGCTTCTTCGTCTTCTTAAAGGCATTCTACACTAACATCAACACCCTACGTCGAATCTCAACGATAACTAACGCTCACGAACGCTACAGCGCGTATTTACAGCAAACCTGCTTTGCATGTTCCGAGGGGCGCTACTAAAGCCGCACGTATGCGCCGAGCGCGAAATTTGCATAGATGTCATCATACAGATGTACTCTCACCGCCTACCAACTGTCGTTTATCTAACACAACCCCTTCTTGGTGTTAGGATTTTTTTTTCGTCAGTGTATTAACAGCATTGAGGATGGTCTTCCATGACGGATACGGTACTGCAGGAAAACGTTCAACGTTCAGGATATAGCCGTTCTGCCTTTCTTGCATTGCGACCACATTCACCGTATAGGAGCAACATCTTGCAATACTCATCATTGGAAAATTTCTCCATGACCGCAAGATTTGACATACACCACGGGAACTCTCTTTTATACCTGCCGAAAAGATATTACGTTACGTACTTATTTGCATATCCCTGAAATTGCATGCGACTCGCGTACAAATGGCAGGTTGAGTTGAGTTGAGTTGGTTAGTCGATGCGAGACGAACTGTCACGATCATCACCGAGTCCAATCGTTTCTTACTGACAGTGACTATAGCGTGGACCTAACGAAGATCGAACCAAGCTCCTACCGCATGCGAAGAGCGTGCGCTACCACTGGGCCACGAGTCATGCTTTGCGGAAGGCGATATTATCTCCTTTCTGACGCGTTTCGTGACGTAACAGTGTTCGACATCGCGAACAAACAAACGAGCGTTGTACGCGTTCTATTCTTAGCATTCATGTGCGCAAAATGTTTTTTAGCACGTCTTTTGTAAAAAAAGATCGTGCTTATGTTACCGGTTTGCCCTTACGCCCGTCCGCCAGTCTGTTCGTCCGTCTGTACATACGATATCTCTGCAACTATTAGTCCGATTTGAAAAATTCTTTTTGCATTGGGAAGCTTGAAATATGCGAATGATGATCCTTTACTTTTCTTTTTTTTTTTAAGACTTACAATTTCACCGCAAGAGGGCGTAAATGCAGATGATGTCGAATTCAAAAATACGTTTTATTCCACATATTTGCTTCTAAACATCCAATTGAAAGAATTATTTTATCTTTCGATTACATTTATGTCGAAGAGTATTTTAGATGTAGTTACTTTTTCAAATTACGCATAGATTGTCCGCTAGGGGGCGTATAAGGAAATTACATTTTTCCAATGCCTATTCTTCTAAAACTCCGATTTGAAAAATTGCTTCTTCAGCGGATACACCTCCTGATGAAAAATCGTTTGCATATAATTTGAAATGTTTGGTAAAGAATACTTTGGCCACTACGGGGTAAGTGTTATTTTTTGCTTCTGATGTATTTGCCATAAAATTTGAGCTTCTAAAATATGAATTGAAAAAAACTCTTTTGCGGACTGATGCCACTCACATTGATAAACCTTTTCGGAATATTTTCTTCTTAAAATATTCCCCAGTTTCTCCGCCAGGGAGCGTAGATATATATCTTATTTTTGTCAATATCTCTAATTCTAGGAGTCCGATTTGAAAAATTTCTTCTTTGTTGGACAGTGTTTTCGATGTGACATGTTTTTCATATAATTTCAAAATTTTCAAGTAATTCATAGACTTTTCGCTAGGGGGCGTAGAGGTAAATTGCGTTTCCCCCAATATATCTGCCTCTAAATCTCCGATTTGAAAAATTCTCTCTGCACCTGATGCAGCTCCTGATGGGAAATCCTTTACACGTAATTTCTAATTTTTGTAAAAAATGGTTTGGCCACCAGATGGCGTAAGTCTTAATTTCCTCTTCTTCATGTATTTGCAGCAAAACATGAGCTTCTAAATTCTCGATTGCAAAAAACGTCTTTTGTTGACCGATACTACTCATGTCGACAAACCTTTTAGGAACATTTTCTTGAAATAATGCATGGTTTTTACACCAGGGGGCTTAGATATATATATATTATTTTTGTCAATATCTCTACTTCTAGAAGTCCGATTTAAAAAAATCCTTCTTTGTTGGATAGTGTTTCCGATGCAAAATGTTTTTCCTATAAATTCAAAATTCTCAACTACATCATAGACTTTCAGCTAGGGGGCACAAAGGTAAATTGCGTTTTCTACGTTATTTCTGCTTCTAAAACTCCGATTTCAGAAATTCTTCCTGTATCGCATACAAGACCTGATGGAAAATATTTTTCACATAATTTCTAATGTTTAGTAAACAATGGTTTGACCACCAGGGGGCATAAGTGTTAATTTCTGCTTCTGATGTATTTGCAGGAAAATCTGGGCTCTTGAAATTTCGACTTGCATTTTTTTTTCTTGGAGCGATACCACTCATATGGAAAAATCTTTTCAGAATACTTTCTTCCTAAAATAATGCATGGTTTTCCCACCAGGGGACGTTAAGTCGCATCTTATTTTTGTCGATATTTCTGTTTCTAAGACTCCAATTTGAAAAATTCTTTTGGTGTTGGAGAGCGTTTCCGGTGCAAAATGTTTCTGATATAAATTCATGTTTTTCTTAGCGCACAAGTCTCCAACCATAGGGCGTAAGTTCACGATTCCGTTTACAGCAATATCTGAGGGATTAAAAACCCGATAGGAAAACCTCATTCTTCCGTCAGATACTATTGTTTTCCATACCGTTTCCATTGACTTTGAATAGCTTTGATAAATTTAATTTGCGTCAGAACGTATTTAAAAGACGTGCTTATTACACCCGAAAATTCGGTGTCATCTCTCTTGTTCGTGCTAAATCGATTCTGCTCTAGAACTTTGTAATTGACTATTTTCCCGTATGTCGTATAGTTTTCGAGATCGGCAAGCTAACTCCTGAGTTTGCGGCTAGGAGGCGCTGTAAGTGGTCACATCGAATAGCGCATAGCCACTTTACTATACCTGGACACCATTTTTATGGCTATAGCTGTCGACGTTCGAAAGTTACTGGGCTGAGAAAGGACTTTACTGGGCACCCTGTATATGCTACGTCGCTCGACTAATCGCACCCTGTCGTTAACGGGCGGAATTGAATACATATCTACAGCTTGCCGTACCTTGGTTTGCCAACAAACAACTAGTTGAGTCGTTTGGGAAATACACTGACGGAAAAAAATCCCAACACCACGAAAAAATAGTAGAGGAATGAAATGGCGGCAATACATTTGTATAGGTAACATATTTAATCGATTAAGGTTTCAAGATCACAGCTTAATGTAAGCGCAAGAAGAGCCATTTTAAATGTGAAATGCTGGTACATTACTAACCGGTGTAACAGCCAGAATGTTGAATGCAAGCAGGCAAACTTTCATGCATTGTGTCGTACAGGTGCTGGATGTCAGTTTGCGGGATGGAGTTCCATGCCTGTTGCACTTGGTCGGTCAATACAGGGACGGTTAATGCTGGTTGGGTGTGACGCTGGAGTTGTCGTCCAATGATGTCCCATACGTGCTCGATTGGTGAAAGATCTGGTGATCTAGCAGGCCACGACAACATGTCGACACTCTGTAGAGCATTTTGGGTTACAACAGCGGTATGCGGGCAAGCGTTATCCTGTTGGAAAATACCCCTGGAATGCTGTTCATGAATGGCAGCACAACAGGTTGAATCACGAGACCGACGTACAACTGTGCCGTCAATGGAAATTGCTCCCCAGACCATAACTCATAGGAAATTGCTCCCCAGACCATAACTCCAGGTGTAGGTCCAGTGTGTCTCGGCCGCAGACAGGTTGGTTGCAGGCGCTTAGCTGGCCTCCTTCTAACCAAAACACGGCCATCACTGGCACCCCGGCAGAACCGGCTTTCATCAGAAAACACAACAGATACCCACTCTGTCCTACAATGAGCTCTAGCTTAACACCACTGACGTCGCAAACGGCAGTGGTTTGGAGTAAGTGGAATGCACGCTACAGGGTGTCTGGCTCGGAGCTGTCCTTCAAGTAACCGATTTGTAACAGTTCGTTGTGTCACTGTGGTGGCAACTGTAGCTCGAATTGCTGCCGCAGACGCGGTACGATGCGCCACGGCTATACGCCGTACACGGCTGTCTTCCCTCTCAGTAGTGCCACGTGGCCGGCCGGAACCCGGTCTTCTTGAGGCAGTACCTTCCCTTGACCACCGCTGCCAACAATCATGCATAGTGGCTACAATTCTGCCAAGTCGTTCTGCAATATTGCGGAACGAAAATCCACCTTCTCGTAGCCCTATTACACGACCTCGTTTAAACTCCGTGAGCTGTTGATAATGGATTCTTCGTCTTCTTAAAGGCATTCTTGACTAACATCAACACCCTACGTCGAATCTCAAAGATAACTAACGCTCACGAACGTTACAACGCGTATTTACAGCAAACCTACTTTGCATGTTCCGAGGGGCGCCACTAGCGCCACACGTATGCGCCGAGCACGAAATTTGCATAGACGTCATCTTATAGATGTACTCTCACCGCCTACCAACTGTCGTTTATCTAACACAACCCCTTTTGGGTGTTGGGAATTTTTTTCCGTCAGTGTATATACATTCAGTCATGGCAACAGAAACCTGCGTGGAAATACTCTCGTAGAGTTTGCAGAGACAAAACGGTTTTTCATCATGAACTCCTTTTAAAGGAAAGCCACATAGGAGATGGACATGGATACATCCCAATGGGATGAGCAGTGAAATTGATTTTATTATGTGTAATAAGAAATTCGTCATCGAAGACTGCAGTGTTTTAAACAAGTTCAACACAGGTAGTGTCCATAGAATGGTGGATGTAAGATGCACCTCAACCCTAAACTGGAACGTGGTAAGCTCATAAATTAAAAAAAATGTATTGACCAACCTTAAAAATTATCAAAATAATATCAAAATACCTTCAAGCTGGAACTGAAGAACCGTTTCTTCGCTCTAGAAGGTCTATCATCGGAAGAAGTGGACATTTTTGAAGTTAACAGAAAACTAACCAGTTAACAGAAAAAAATAGGTCGTACTAAGAACAAGTTGCATGTGAAGAAATATCAGATATGATTTTATTATGTGTAAAAACAAACATTCTAATGCAAAAGAGAAGGGAGATGTGTACAAATAAAAGAAATTTAACTTCCAAAGTAGAATATATGGAGTTACTCAAGACAATTCGGAAAAATACAACTGAAGACATTAGAAAATTCAATAACTAGTGAGAATAGAAACTGAAAATAATCAAATCCTGAAGAAAGAAAAGGGACATCTGAGTAAGAGAAGAAACCAGATTATGGCACTGAGAAAACAAGTTGGCTATGTAACAAGAAGTAAAGGTGAAAGTTTGACAAGAGTGAAATATTTTTACACAAAACTATGTGAAACAGATGCTACATCTATTCCGGTCATTAAGAAAGGTACCAGTACCGAAGTTCCTCCTGCCCTCCCGGCAGAAGTTGCACTTGTAATTAAGAAGATGAAACGGGGAAGAGCTGTAGGAGAAGATGGAATTACCGTGGACATTGTACAGGAAGCAAGCGGAGAAATGGAAACTACACTAGCCCAAGTTTTCACTAGATGTCTCAATGAAGAAAAGATTCCTGAGGATTGGAACAATGCTACAATGATTATGCTACATAAAAAAGGTGACGTTGAGGATCTCAGGAACTGCAGGCTCATCAGCTCCCTTTCAGCTGTTTCTAAAATCTTCACTAAGGTTCTTTCACATCGCTTGAAGGAAACACTGGACAAAGCTCAACCAAGAGAACAAGCTGGATTCAGGAGTGACTACAGCACTATAGATCATATCCATGTACTGAGAGAACTAACTGAAAGAACGAGGGAATATGAACACTCATTACGCATGACTTTCATTAAGAAAGGTACCAGTACCGAAGTTTCTTCCTCCTTTGATTCCCTGAAACCATCAGCAATTACAATGAATTCGAAATCCTGCGGTATTGAAGATGCTTACAGTACATTAGCGTTATTAATAACATCTATGAAAATGCAACTGCAATGGTTCGGCTATTTGAGGATACAGGGCCAATAAAATTGGAAAGGGAGTGAGACAGGGTGACACCATTTCTCCCAAACTCTTTAATGCCACATTGCAAAATGTCTTTCAATCATTTAACTGGGAAAACAATTGGATAAAGATTAATGGAGATTATTTAACTCCCCTTCGTTTTGCTGATGACGCAATCATTTTTTCAACCACCCCTTCAGAGCTGCAGAATGTGATCCAGGAACTTGCTGACAGAAGTGGGATTAAAAATGAACTTTAAGAGGACAAAAGTGATGTACAATGCTTTTACATGAAACAAAGATTTATCGATTGATGGGGAAAAGCTGGAGATAACCGATGTCTACATTTACCTTAGACAGCAGATATTAAGCGAAGGTCACATTGATGAGGAAATTAATCGGTGTATAAAACTTGGCTGGGGAGCTTTTGGAAGAAACAGTACAATTTTCAAGAGCAATATGCCATTATGTCTTAAAAGAAAAATATTGAATCAATGCATCCTTCCAGTTCTTACGTGTGGAGCAGAGACATGGACTTTAACTAAAAATACATACAAAGGCTGCAGAGAACTGAAAAAAGCATAGAGAGGTGCATACTTGGTGTAACCAGAAAATATATAAAGAAGAATTCGTGGATAAGGAAAATGGCAAGAGCGGAAGACATCATTATCAGAGTAAAATGCCTGAAATGGCAATGGGCGGGACATGTTGCCAGAAGAACGCACCACAGATGGACAACCAAAATTTGATACTGGTTTCCAAGGAGTATGAAACGACCCAGAAGGAGAGACACATGAGATTTACTTGAAATTAAACGGATTCTCTTATCCATTTCCGTTAGAAAACTGTAGTATTTCAAAATTAGTAGGATCAGATAGTGAGAATTAAATTTGTCGTGTGAGAATAAGCTGTCTTCTCAAAGGTGGAAGTCGTTTACATAAGCAACTATAACGCTGATGCAGCGAAAGCGAGGATGTGGAACATTCACGTTCCTGCTGTTAGTCAAATGTCGTCATGGTAGAATCTTTCATATATTTTTTTAATTAGGTGAGGGGCTGTAATTTGCATGTCTTAGAAGGACACCAATAAGGACAGTCGTGGAATCCTTTCTTTTCTGAATTTTATCTATCCATCTATTTAGACGTTTGTAGTTTTCCGAATTATGGAAGATTTTAGGAAGCTTATATGAAATTAAAAATGTTTCCTTCCTAAAACAGGTGTTGGGAATGCATGACAAGGTGAAACCCATGACTTCGTAGATTACGCTATTGTTATTTTAACATAGACACATGCCATTGAGCTTTTCTCTGAGATTCAGAGGTTAGGTCCTGCACACAGCTCCAGCTTCCCGAAATCCATTATATGTCTCACACAAGACTTTTTGTACTTCATACTCATAATCTTTTTCTAAGGCAGACATTCCTGAATGTGGTTTTCCCATGATTTCCTTAGCCTTCATCTGACATTCTTTCCTCTCACTAGAGCTGGAAAAATTCTATTAGTAAGCATCTCATCACTCATTCTTTCAACATGGCCAAACCACCTAAGAATATTAGTCCCCACCTTACTAACAACATTTTGCTTCACATTACACATCCGCAACACATCGTCGTTCCTCACATGATGAGAGCGTGTCCTGCCATAAATTCCCCGTAAGTATCGCATATCTCCAGTACACAAACAATTCTTTTGTCTCTTCTGCAGTATTCAGGTTTCACTGCTGTACACTGGAGTAGGAACAATTACTCTTTCATATACAGCCATTTGGGACATTCTTGAGAACTCAACATTCCTGTGAAATCTTCCTAAAGCAGCCATAACTTTCAATGCTGAATTCACTAGTCTACTAATTTATCAGTGAAAATCATCTAAATACGTGGTGTCAGTTGAATAAATAAATCCATCGCTCTTTCCACGTTAAGCAACGCACAGCAACCGAAAAATTGTTATTTGGCTGCCGTCAGGGAATCGAATCCCGAATCACTCGATATCTAGCTGAGCGCGTTAGTCTTACACTACAGCGCCCAACAATTTACGGCGCTATGCGTGTTTTTCTTTTTATTCATTATTCAATATTTATTCTACTAATTTATCTATCAAATTTGTTCTCTCTATCAAACATGCTTCCCAATATATTGGTCAATCTCTGTGCTATTTGAATTACCTTGTCTTCCGAAAACAATGTATGTAAATTCAGGATATCTCGCAGGATATTAACTAAAATTTATTTTAACCCGTTAGGTAAATTCAGGATATCTTGCAGGATGTTCACTAAAATTTGTTTTAGAGTTAACGTAATCTTATTAGTGTATTACGTTTCGACTCTGTCATCTTGATACCAAACTCAAAAGATTTTGTGTGATGTCCTGTCTGCTTCTTGAAAATCCTTTCTTTTCAAATGAAGATACCGCTGTACACCCCGCTGTTTGGTGGCGAAAAACTTATAAGTGATTTCCGTCTTTTCACGTAATGTAAGTTATTTTGAAATTTAAATCAAGGTGCAGGTCTGTGATACGTCCTTTTTCCTCCTTTGCTGTTTGTGACCTGTCGTTGTGGCACATCAGATACTGCATGTTCCGCTTTAGTGAGTGGAAGTTAATTTCATCCCTTCTAAGCTTCTTTAGTCTTCAAACAATTGGGCTAAATACCCCATGAATGTCATAATCTAATCATCTCTTGCTGGAGATTATCAAGCGTCTCTAAAAGACTTACCATTAATCCCTGTTTTAAGCAGTTCCTATTCGAAAGCAATGATGTCCGTAACGACGGTGAATCTTAAACTGTTCATTCTATACGGAAAAGCTTTCCTGTCTTGTCTGGGAAGACATACCAATTCTCGATTAATTCCTTAGCAAGGCGATTAATAACACTGCTAGGGACATTGCGTTGTGGAAAATCAATATCTCCCAGCAAAATGAGTAGATACAGCTCACAGCAAATGACGAAATCATAGTACTTTTACAGTGGATTGTTAACAGCGAGAAAAAATAATAAATGCATTAGTCCTTTAAATTTCTGTTTCTTTTGTTGAGTAATCCTCTCTATCTTGTCCGCCCATGTCAGGTTGAGTTCCGCAAAGACGATAATGCGCCGTTGAGGATTACTGGCAAATTAATGCAGCTGGCTTGCTATTCCTCTGCTGCATACGGGTAAGGGACAAAGTGCGTCCTGGGCCGACTTCACAGGGAGCCATCTACGCGTTCGCGTCTCCGAACATAGGGAGTCTACGGAAAACCCTTGA
The DNA here is from genome assembly GCA_039090855.1 of Macrothele yani. NCBI lineage: Eukaryota > Metazoa > Arthropoda > Arachnida > Araneae > Macrothelidae > Macrothele > Macrothele yani. The sequence continues at coordinate 57,933,701 of CM077008.1, read as the reverse complement.
AAAACTGCACATAACATGGCTTGCAGGACCGGGATTCGAACACCCGTCAGAAACGTCCGTTTTGAGTAATTAGCGAAGCAACATTCCTCAAAGCTGTTTTAGAAGATTCGTGCATAGGTGCTTTTTGTTTGCGATTAAATTCCATTCACCACAAGGAATGATTGTTATGAAGGGCTGGAATTATTTGTTAGTCTAAACTGTGGTGAAAGAAGTACGTAGCTTTGACTGCCATTGAGCTTCTATCTTACAATGAAGATAAGTGGATTCGTAAAAGATATTCTTTCCTGTTCAGGTACTTCCCTTATACGAATCCTAACTACACCTGTTTTTCTCATTCAAATCAAATAATTCAAGGTTTTATACGAGGAATGTAAAAAGTCGAATAATAATAATAGCTTACTCAAAAGTAAATTAGGATCCGAATTTTTCAGGTAACGGTAAGGAGTCACTTTTTCTTGTTATTATTTTGTTTTTATTTTTATGCTTAACATCCTAATTATACGAAAGATGCGCTGAAAGGTATTGAAAACATCTCTCGATACTGCTCTTTAAAAAAACAATAAAATTTGCCCAAAGGTATGAAAAAGGTAACGAATGATGAGATATTAAAGCTTAACAAATTGAATCAAAGTCTGTTGAGCTGTCCTGGTGGAGCCAGTAGCACCAAATTAAAGAGGGTGATTTCTTCTGACACATGGATTTGCTCACTGAGGTGGGTAAACCGCGAAACAAACAAACAAACAAAAAGAAATGCTAATGTGCCACAAGTTTTCGATTACATGTATCATCCAAATATTATATGTTACTAATACAGGGTAAGTCAAAATGATGTTCCCGATTTAAGGTGGCTCCACCTAAAATATCTGCCTTATGTTTCCAATGGTAAAATTTCTTTATATATTTTCTTCGCAATTAATGCATTCCCAAGGATGAAAATTTGCTCATCGATAAAACTAATTTTAAGTTATAGCATGGGATACACAATACTTGCGGAAACATGACCATTATTATATTTAAAATCAATCATTTTTCTTTTAGTATAGTTCAGATTTGTTAATAGATGGCGCGACCTGTACATTGATGACGTCAGTAGACAAACAAATGTTCGATTGCTTAGTTATGGTTATGTTTTAGCACGTATTAGGTATCCCATGCTATAACTTAAAGTTAGTTTTATCAATGAGCAAATTTTCATTCCTGGGAATACATTAATTGCTAAGAAAATAGGTAAAGAATTTTTTTTTTTTTTGATTGGAGGTTTAACGACCACCGTGAGCAACTCAATGGGCTATAAGCAGTCGCCCGTCCCTAATTTAGGGTCACTGGTTCCAGGGAAGGGAGAGAGACAGTGCCGTAAGACAAACACAACATCCATGCCTGACCGGGATTCGAACCCGGACCCCTTACGGACGAATGATCAGAGGCCAACGCCTTAGACCACTGCGCCACCGGGGCGGCGTAAAGAATTTTCACCATTGAAAACATAAGGCAGAGATTTTAGGTGGAACCACCTTAAGTGATTTTGTATTCATGTTTAATGTAAAGCAGATACACACAACTATTGAAAAGCACATTCCATAAGTTTTGTTCGACTTACTTATAAATGTTCAAAGTGCGCTCCACGCGTAACACGGCACACATCAAGTACCTACCAAACTGTAGCATGTCGGTGTCAATTTCTGTGATGGCTGCTGTGATGCGAACTTTCAAATCAACCAGCGTCGTTGCAAGTATTGGTTCATAGACACGATACTTCATGAAACCCCACGAGAAAAAAATCACACGGGGTTGAGGTCTGGGGATCGTGGTGACCAACGCAACAGTTCTTCATCCCCCTCAGCTGAACGGCCAATCCATCGTTTTACTAACCTGTCATTGAGGTGGCCCCGAACCTCCTTATGGAAATGCGGTGGAGCAGCATCGAGTTGAAAAATGAAATCATCAATATCTTCATCCAGCTGTGGGCGAAGCCATTGTTTGAGCATGTCGAGGTAGGTAATTCCTGTCACAGTGGCTTCAGCGAAGAAGAGGTGCCCATACATCTTTCGATGAGTAATTTCACAGATGACACTTACTTTTGAGGAAGCACGCTCATGCTGCAAGATTGCATGGGGATTTTCAGTGCCCCAATTTCTCATGCTATGCCTGTTCATCTTTGCTGAAATGTGGAATGTCACTTCGACACTAAAAACTAACTTTTCAGAGAAACCGTCATTTTCCATTAGAGTGGAAAATCTTTCACAGAAAGACGCTCGCAGGTGGCGATCATCCCTCTTCAGCTTTTGAATTAACTGCAGAAGATACGATTGCATGTGCAAACGTTTCTTCAGAACTCACCGTACAGTTTTCTGCAGGACCCAAGTTCTCGACCATCTCGATAAGTGGATTTCTGAGGCCTTCTTAAGTAACTTACCCGAACACGCTCCACTACGCCACCGTTTCTTATCGACGGACGTCCAGTTGATTTTCCTTTGCAAATGTAGCCCGTGTCTTGAAATCGTGAATACCAATTACGAATTGACTTATCACTGGGTGGCTTCATCCCGAATTCCGTCCGAAAATGCCGTTGAACAGTAACAACTCGCATTTTTGTACGAAAATCGAGATCACAAAATGCCTTCTGTTGTCCGCTTGCCGCCATTGTATGACTTGTTTCTTCTGCCGGACTTATCGCGCCATCTACCGACCATCCATAGAATCGGTAGCAGGGGATTGGAACTTAGGGAGATTGCCTTCTAAAGTACACATCTTGCAACTAAAATACTAATTACATGTCGTGTGGTAAAGCATTGAAATCGGCAGCATCATTTTGCCTTGCTCTGTATTATACCGTACGTTACTTATCTTCAAATATTAAACTTTACCGTTTAATATTTGAAGATACGTACCGTGCATTAATTATTATAGAGCAAGGAATTTTAAAAATAGGTTTGGCATAGAATGATTTAAGTTTTTGAGCCGGAATCAGTATCATTATCGAAATTTATTTGGGGAAGACGATGTAGCGCACCTACTACGAAACGAAAATTTTCTTTAATGTATGACAAAGGGTTTGATATTGGATTAAAAAACTGCGATTGTTCGAACATCGTTTCCACTTGTATTATGCGTATGATTAGTTTCCTGATGATGGAAAGTTCTTTGTTATTAACTGCGTTTGACATAATCGCGTATTCATATATTCTTCTTACCTAGTTCTTATAATGGTGCTCCCAGCAAGCGTGTTATAAGTACAAAAAGGAAGACGAAGCAAAGGAGGCGTATTTCACATCTTAGGCTTTTCGCCATATATGCCGAAGCCTGGAATGTGCCTCATTTTTATGCTATTCCGCTTTCTCGACAGCAGAAAAGTAAATCCCAAGTAAAAAAATTCGATGTAACGGAAATAGTCAAAACAATAGCTGAAATCTGATTTTTTAATAATGGCCCATGAAGTGACGCAACAATAGATAATTTCAATGTTATAGAACAATATATTTTACTGAACTATCGCCGAGCATTATTTCATCACGTTTTACATAAACCTAACAATATCTCATTGCAATCTGCGTAAATTACGAGAACCGTATACTAAATGTGATAAAAGCCATTTCAAAATGTATTTTTGATGCGTCTTTGCGAAATTTGGCTTTCTCCCGACTCCCTTCCCCAAGGGGGGTTGGCTTGCTACTGATAAAAGATTTAAACGATGGAGTGTAAACTGTTGATATCCTAGACCAAATATTACCAATCTCCCTCACTAACACACTTAAGATTCAGTTTTTCTTTCTTTCTATCTTGTAGGTGGATTAACGAATGCTATTTAGTAAATCATTGAAAGAAGATATATGAGTCATAAAAGTAAGTATTTACTAAACTGTGGTGGCAGTAAGTATATTACGATTTTACCTTGCGCGTCTGCAGATGGAGTTTCGTAGTCACATCACATTTTATCGGTGTGAGAGATATTTCTTACTTCGTCTAAATCTGAATAATAATAATAATAAAATTGTTTTTGAAAAACTAAACAGTCGAAATATACTTACTATTGCTGCCACCATAGTTTAGTAAATACTTACTTTTATGACTAACATATCTTCTTTCAATGGTTTTACGAAAATAGCATTCGTTAATCCACTTAGCTAAGTACCTCTCAATATCAAGAATTAGTAAACCTTATTTTATTGTTTGTTGTTGTGATTTAAAAAAACTGTAGCTTGGTGAGGTCGTAAGTGACGTGAGTAAATGCAGTGTGCTGTACATAAATAAATGCGTACTCTCGAATCACTCGTTTTATTTCACACTCACAAAGATCTTGGCATGCGAAAGGTGCATAGCATAAGCTACTCATTTTGCATATACATAGTACCAGAGTAATCTCTTTATTTTTTGTTTGTTTCGTGGTATAACGGCCACCACGAGCAACTCTGAGGGCTAACAGCAGCCGTTCGTTCTTGAGGCATGGGTATGCGCTTATTTTATGCCAGCGTCATAAGACAGGAACACATCCATTGCTTAACGGGACTTGAACGAGGGCCCATTTCGGAAGGGTTTTATTCATTTAATACAAATTCATCTAAAAATTACATTTTCATTCATTTAATAAAAATTCTGTATATAATTTCCGTTCTGATGCCGTACGTAAATGTGCTTTTTTGCCATAGCGTAGAAAAAAATCGCAGGATCAAAGTCGTTTCAACAACTTCTCAGAAACAGGAAAACGCTACGTCACGAATTTTCTTTCTGCTTTTCCGCACATAAACGACATTTGAGGAACACGTTCATGGATTGTATCATCATCATCATTGTCGACCATTATCAATCCACTGCTGAACGAAGGTCTCCCCAAGTTTCCTCCACAACGGTCTGTCTTGTGCCAGTCTCCTCCATGTCACTCCCGCATATTTTCGAATTTCATCCACCCATCTCCCACGTGGTCTTCTCCTGGATCTTTTCCTGTCTCTTGGAATCCAATCTAAAATTTCGGCTGTCCATCGATGGTCTGTCCTTCTGGCAGTATGTCCAGCCCATTGCCATCTCAGGGATTTAACTCTGATCATGATGTCTTCCACTCTCGTCATTTTTCGGATCCACGAGTTCCTCTTCTTATCTCTCCTAGTAATACCAAGCATGCACTTCTCCGTGCTTTTTTGAGTTGTCTGCAGCCTTTGTATGTCTCTTTCAGTTAAGGTCCACGTCTCTGCACCATACGTAAGCACTGGAAGGATGCATTAATCAAACACTTTTCTTTTAAGACATAATGGCATATTGCTGTTGAAAATTATGCTGTTTCTTCCAAAAGCTCTCCGGGCAAGTTTTGTACGCCGATTAATTTCTTCATCAATGTGACCCTTACTTGATATCTGCTGTCCAAGATAAACATACGTATCTGTTATCTCCAGTTTTTCTCCATCAATCGATAAATCTTCATTTCTTGTAAAAGCATTGAACATCACTTTTGTCTTCTGAAAGTTCATTTTTAATCCCACTTCTTTACTCTTGTCAGCAGGTTTCTGGATCATACTCTGCAGCTCTGATGGGGTAGTTGCAAAAATGACTACGTCATCAGCAAAACGAAGGAGGGTTCGATAATCTCCATTAATCTTTATCCCTTTGTTTTCCCAGTTCAGTGATTGAAAGACATTTTCCAATGAGGCATTAAAGAGCTCCGGAGATATGGTGTCACCTTGTCTCATTCCCTTTCCAATTTTTATGTGTGTTGTATTTTCAAACAGCCGAATCTTTGCACTTGCATTTCCATAGATGTTATTAATAATATTAATGTATGCATCTTCAATACCGCAGGATTTCAGAGCCATTGTAACTGCTGATGGTTTCACCGAATCAAAGGTTTTTTCATAATCGATAAAAGTATGCCCGATGGAAGTTCATATTCCCTCGCTCTTTCAATTAGTTCTCTCAGTACGTGGATATGATCTATTGTGCTGTAGCCTCTCCTGAATCGAGCTTGTTCTCTCGGTTGAGCCATGTCCAGTGTTACCATCAAGCGGTGTGAAAGAACTTTAGTGAAGATTTTATAAACCACTGAGAGGAGGCTGATAGGTCTGTAGTTCTTGAGATCCTCAATGTCACCTTTTTTATGTAGCAGGATCATTGTACCATTGTTCCAATCCTCAGGAATCTTCCCTTCATTAAGGCATCGTGTGAAAATTTGGGCGAGTACTGTTTCAATTTATCCACTTGCTTCTAGTATGATGTCTACAGTAATTCCATCTTCTCCTGGGGCTTTCCCCCGCTTCATGTTTTTGATTGCATGAGCAACTTCTGCTGGGAGGACTGGAAGAACTCTAGTACCTTTCATGATGACTGGAGTACATGTATCATCCCTTTCATATAATTTGGAGTAGAAATCTTTCACTCTTGTCAAAATTTCGTCTCTATTTCTTGTTACAGAACCATCTTCTTTTCTCAGAGCCATAATCTGTTTTCTTCCCTTACTGAGATGTCCCTTTGCTATCTTTAGGCTTTGGTTGTTTTCAATTGCTTTCCTCACTAGCTCACAGTTGAATTTCCTTACGTCTTCAGTGATACTTTTTCGTACTGTCTTGCATAGCTCTATATATTCCACATTGGAAGTCACATCTTCTTTAGTTGTCCTCATCTCTCTTCTTTCTTGCATCAACATTTTGGTTATTCCTGATAATTTGTTCACATGCAACTTGTTCTTAGACCCAGCTAATTTTGTTGCTGTTTCCATAAGAGCGTTGGTTACTTTTCTGTTAACTTCCGAAATATCCACTTTTTTCGATGTTAGGCCTTCTAAAGCAGATAATCTGTTCTTCAGTTCCAACTTGAAAGTATTATGGTGTTTTTTAAGGTTGGTTATGTCAATAGATTTTGTTTGTCTTATGAGCTTTCCACGTTCGAGTTTAGTGTTGAGGTGCATCTTACATCTCACCAATCTATGGTCACTACCTGTGTTGAACTTGTTCAGCACACTGCAGTCTTCGATGACGATTTTTTTGTTACACATAAAAAAATCAATTTCACTTGTCGTCCCAATTGGATGTCTCCATGTCCATATCCTGTGTGGCTTTTTCTTGAAAAAGAGTTCAAGATGAAAAATCCTTCTGCCTCTGCAAACTCAACGAGAGTATTTCCACGCTGGTTTCTGTTGCCGTGACCGAATTTACCTACTAAAGTTTCATTCTGTTGCCGTTGCCCTATTTTTGCATTGAAATCTCCCATAATAATCTTTAAGTGCTGCTTACCTTTATTATTTAGATCACGAATTTCCTCATAAAATTCTTCAATTTCTTCTTCAGGATGAGTTGTGGTGGGCGCATAAGTTTGAATAATCTGAGCTCTGGTATCTTCTCGAGAGTTGGATAACGTGTCATGCAGCTCTCTGTCAGAGGAACTTTCAACTTCTACCACTTTATCCTTCAGTTTCTTGTTTATTATAAATCCAACACCACTAGTTCTGCCAGTATCTGTCCCACGATAGTGGAAGAGATGTCCACTTTTCAGTTCAATGAGATCTTCTCCTTTCCTCCTTACCTCACTTAGCCCGACGATGTCCCACTTGATCCTTTGTAGTTCCTTTTCCAATTCAAGAAGCCTTGAATCAGAAGATAGGGAGCGTCCATTATACGTAGCCAAGGTCAGCATCAAATGGCAGCCTAGTCCGATCCTCCGGGGATTCTTAGCACCCTCTGCCTTCATGTCGCTCTGGCCGCTGCCTTGGTTAGGTACATTCCAGCTGCCGGAGACTGAGGGCCAAGATTTAAGTTGCAGAGTCATTTTGGAGGTGTTTGGCCATAACTCACCACGCTGGCCAAGCGGGTCGGTGAGTGTATGATAGCATTTCCTCTGATCCCGATGGTATAGTTATACCGCTATTGGCGGTCGTCAGAGCCTTTTTAGTGGGAACAGGATGCCCCACGAGAAGGCGGGGTTGACATTTGTCAAGGAGAGGCTGTGATGTTACGCATCACCTGACCTTACATCCCTTCATGGATTTACAGGTAACTAAATGACGCGTTTACTTTGGAAGGTACACACGCAGAAGGGTGGAGGTCAATAAAAACGCTAAATTAAGGTTAACGTGTGTTTTTAATAACATTGTTTTGGAACTAAACATAATTCACTCAGTGCGGAACTGAATAATTAAAAGCGATTTCATACAGGGCTAATCCATGCTTTCGTGCATTTGTTTTTTTAATTTGTGTATTAATGCATTATGGATAGAATTGTCTTAATAGCATATGGGATTCGTTCAACTTAATTTTAACCATTGAAAATAATAACACCAAACGTATTAGTATTGCACATTTGCTACGTCACATATTGACATTATTTCGTTTTGGAAGCACTTCTTGGCAAGTGATCACCCACTCGAAAATATGAAACGCTAAGTGTGATGCTGAAAATATTATTCTCGCAGTTGTTGCTAAGGGTGATGAAGTGTACTATGCAACATGAACAGCGCACATTTACCAAAAATGTTGTTATCAGGAAAATGTTTAATTATTTTCATTTCATTCGGTTTCTATATCCGTCACTTTTGAAGTGTTGTGAATAGTTATGGAATAATTACCTGCTTCTTTTTTCGGTAAAAATGCTTGAGAAATATGATGCTGGACGGAATGTTTCTCGAAACGTTGAGATTCTGATAAAAATTTGTAACGCTGATCTCGCTACTTAGTCTTTGAAGCTGAGTCACATCAAACGAAAACTTTTATTTGTATCCTTTGTGTAGTTAGAAGGCGATTCTTTAAACTGCTACTCCGGAGAAAAAAGAATTATTCTAAGAACACGGAATTCATATTGTCATGAAGGATTTCAACAGATAAGAACACGCAATCTCTTCCCCGAGGAAGGCACACCCAAGATCAGACGAGCTTCTCAAGCTCAAACAGCTGTGTCAGAACTTCCATCTTCGGTCATTGTATATCTATACCCTTGGGTTCTCAGAGCTGGCAGTGGAGGCAAAGGAAGCACGAATCTTGGAAGTTCTTCAACGAATATTACTCTTTAAAGCCGCTTCAAAAATTCGTGAGATAGAAACTCCTGATGAAAGTACTGTGATATTATTATATAAGGGTTTGCAGTGCACTTGTGAATCATAAAATAAAAAAAAATGTCCTGTGCATTTAATCGGAACATTAAGAACTTGAGTGATTAGGTAAATTGTTCTATGAAAACTTAAAAAAAAATAAGAAATACATGTTTTTCTTTTTGTATTTTTTTGCGCAAATATGTCAGAAATAATTGTAGACCCTGCTTTAGTACAGGGTGATCCATTTAAACCAGTACCATGTGATTTTCTTATAACTTTTTTATAAATAACAACAAAATCATACAGTAAGTTGAGAATTATACATGTGGTATTGGAGAATCATTTTATCAAAGCAAATGTTGGCATTGTCCTCCATTTTCTTGTAAACACAGTTGAACACGCCGCACCATATTCAGCGATGTCTCATGTAGAATACGAGCAGTAACATTGCCAATTCCAGTCGTGATTGTTTCACGCAATGCATCCAATGTTTTTGGATGGGTTTTGTAAACTCTATATTTTAAGTAGCCCCATAAAAAAAAGTCAGGGGAAGTTAAGTCCGGAGATCGGGGAGGCCATATGTTTTTTGAAATTAATCTGCCATCAAAGAAGCTGGTTATGAGTTCCATTGAGACTTTCGATGTGTGACACGTAGCGCCATCTTGCTGAAAGTAGCCGTTTGTCAATTCAATGTCATCAAGTTGTTCCACAAATTCATTGAATATGCAGCAATAAACGTTAGTGTAGACAGTCTCAGAGACAAAAATGGGGCCAATAATTTTCGTAGACGAAACCGCACACCATACACCAACCTTTTGTGAATGCATCGGTGTTTCACACATAACGTGTGGGTTTTCGGCAGCCCAGTATCTGCTGTTTTGCGAATTGACGTAGCCTGACAGATGAAACCAGGCTTCATCCGTAAACCATGTGATAGAGAGAATATCAGATCGCAAATTAAGGAAATTTTGAAACCATTTGCAGTAACTTACTTTCTTTCCCTTGTCCGGTTCCTGCAGCTGATGGATTACGTGCACTTTAAATGGTCGAATATTCGCTTTTTTTGCTGCCCTTTGACAAGTTCCATATGAATATCCTGTATGTTGACTTAATCTGCGCAACGATTTCGGCGGAGATTGAAGTAAACGTTGCCGAACATCGTCCACACGCGTTTGGGGCGTCGGAGGGTGATGTCTACCGCTACCGCTGAGAAGAGAACCGGTTTGCTCCAGTTTTTTTGCCATCAACAGAACTGTTGACTTGCTTGGCACTTTTTGAACTCCAAACTCTCTTTGAAATGCTCGTTGCGTTTTGACGACAGAATTAGTTACCCAATACGATTTCACTAAAAGAACACGCTCTGGAACAGAGTGCTGCATGTTTCCGAATGCACGCAAGTGATTGACAACGCAACAACAAACAAATCACGAGCTGAGTTACAGTTACGGTTAACAATCTTCTTCACGGTGCCGGTTTTCATTCTCCAGGAGTTGCTGCTTCTATTGAAAAAAAGAAGAAGTTCCTTGCGTGATCTCTTGCAAAAATGTAAGATTTTTTAAGGGTACTGGTTTAAATGGATCACCCTGTATAACTGACAACTACATTTTACTGAGGAGAGGTAAAATCCACAATATTTTGTTTGCGTTTCAGCATACTAGCGACACACCAACCAGAAAATTACGATTTTAACCACACAACCAAAGCTCATATGAACTTCAGATACAAACTGTAATTTTCAGTTATTCGGAGGAGTTTTGGGAATTAACTGTCATATAAATGACAGTTATTTATATGAAAATGCAATTTCCAGTTATTTGGAGCAGTTTCAGGAATTAACTGTCATATAAATGACAGTTATTTATTTCCAAGATTCAAAATGCGCAAATACGTTCAGTATATACATCTAAGAAGTGCAAGGTTCCGTTGTTTTCCTTCTCATATGTAAAATCGATGGACTGGTGGAAGGAGTTTATTTCCTCGTGTAACTTCTTTAGGATTTGCTCTCCGTGTTGCCATTCAACAAAGATGCCATCCACATATCTGAACCAGGCTTTTGGTTTTGAGGCACAGCTTGAAAATAAAATATCTTTTCCTCCATATCTGGTTCAGATATGTTGGAAAAGATATTTTCTTAGACGTTCTTCTTACCAGGAAAGGAGATGGGCAACTACACATGGAAGTGTTCTACAAACCGTCAGCGGTTTCTAACGTCAGTTCAGAAATTCATTCTTCGACCATAGAAGCCAGAGAAAAAACAACGAACATCCTTAACAAGGGACTTTCAGCTGGGTTTTCCAGCCAAACACTACATTCAATATTACAGCCGGATCAAATGTCTAAACCCAAGACTCCTAATACCACACGCAACAACAATTTAAGATATTATGGGTCCATAAAATATTATCCCAAGTTTTCTTTCGAGCTCAAAAACATCGTTAAAAAGTCTGGAGTAAAGTTGGCTATCAAATCTCCTGCGTCTATTCACGACACGGTATCTACAAGCAAACCAGCAATAAATAAAGAAAACTCAGCGGGAGTTTATGACATGACCCTAATTTATCCAGACCGCAGCACAAAGTCATACGTTAGGTTAACTAAAAGGTCACTCCAGAAAAGGACCAAAGAGCATAAAGGAGACGTTACGGATGGAAAACGACATCCGCTTTGTGCAGGAAAGTCACCAAAAAAGGAGCAACCCCACTTTGGAGCATTATAAAAAGAATAGCACCGTGTACAAGCTACGTTGACACAGCCACACGTGAAAGTCTCGATATCATGACCCATCCACACCTATGCAACGATAACTTGTCTTTTGAAATATCAAATGCCTGGAGGAATCTCCTGAACAAGCATCAAAGAAACAGCAGGTAATTCCTTTCCATGCCGCATGATCACGTTTAAAACACGGACTCCACACGTGAGTATATCTAAACACGGACCTCAGCGTGAAATCGAACTGTTTGGTTCTACAATATCAAATTTTTTAAATTGTAACAACATTGTAAGTTGCTATCTCTAAGAAGGCTTTGAATGCTTAGCCCAGACGAAGCCTCCAGGTGGAGCGCGAAAGCTCGGCTTAAATTGTGTATTAGGTTTACGCCATTAAAAGGAAGTGTTCTAGTTTATAAAAGGTGTAGAGTCTGATAATGGTAATATAATTATCTTGCGTTATTACGCTTATTGAACGCTTGCCGATAATCAGGATGAATCAGATATTTTTTTTATTACGAAGATAACTCCGAGAATGTATGTTTCTTTTGCCTTCTCTTTTCCTCCTTTGAGCCGTAGTCTACGATAAGATTCTTTATGCGATTTTAATCTTGCTGACTGTCGGAGACTATGCTTCGTCATCACGCTTTCTCCCGTCGATCACTCAAATACCGCTATACATTGTAGGTGACTATATAGTAAGTCAGTTACCGGCTTCCGTATTGATAACAAATATCCTCGTAACCGTGTATCGTTCTGAGTAGAGTGGCTTCACTCTATCAACAAAATAATTTGAAGAACTTTTGTTGATTGAAAACCATGTTCTTTCATGGAGTTTTCCCGAAGTTATGATTCGCGTACCTTTCGTGTTTGATAACTCCTGTATCTGTGACCGCAGCTGAACGTTCTATCAAAAAACTAAAACTCATCAAAGCGTATTTATGAAGCCCAATAGCGGAAGAATGGCTTTGCGTTCTTTTTTATTATCTGTTGAGAACGAACGTGCACGGAAATTACTCTTTATCAACATGAAAGAGTCTTTGTACAAGAGAACAAGGAGGGGATCCTTTCTTTTGTGTTGATCTGAATATTGATAATCAGACAGCGTTATATTCTGCATTCTGTGTTTTCTTATTGCATGATGAGCTGCTCCTAAAGTACGGAAAAGAATGTCGTAGGTAAAAGGAAATTGGTGGCTTAGGCATACCTGACATAAATATACGTTATTTCTCGGAACAGCGGGGAGTACTGCGTGGTTTTGCACCTAGGGCCAAACCAACATTACTAGCTAAGCTACTGGCCGTCAGTGAATATTTATCTTCTGCTACTAAACAGCAACATGGCACCCAGTGATAATAGATTTCTTTCAATAGCACTCCGGATAAAAATTGTATCGGATGCGATACGTACACTCTTCGTAAATACGGATTTTGTCAAAAAGCCACGATAAAACTTGAAATAATCGTTATATCGTAATCGTACCTTTTTCATTACGTATTAGCCTAACTTATTAAGTCTCAATGCTATAGCAGAATCTGTCATGACTCGGGATATCTTAGACGATGTGTTCAAAGGCCCGATCTACGTAAAACCATTTACGAGATGAACATTTGCGAAATGAATTTGAACAAAGTATAAGTAAAGGTGGCGAGAAGCCAACATCACAAGAATTTAAGCGAGTTTAAAATGGATGCAGATTATGCATTAAAGTTGCCAGAAGTACGTGGAAGGTTTACTTTGCAGTCTCCATGCGTGATAAGGACGGAAGGCGATCCTTTTATAGTTGAAAAGCAGTGCAGGGTAAATAAAAACTTTAGTAACAAATTTATTATTTTTTATGCAGTATCCAGTTACTACAGCTATCAAACCAGGATTAATATGCGTATTATATTTTCCAGTACCTTTGAATATGATTGCTTTGTACGTAGGTAACGAGGTGGCAACACATTAATTAGACAAGTAAAGTGGCTTATCTCAGCCGGAGGGAGGGGCAGGCGGGGGCACAGTGCTTGTAAGTGCTTTAAAGAAGCAAAGTTAGCAAATAGAAAGGTCTTATTCCACAGCTTCTTTGATCGCCGAACTTATCACCTCTGGATTTCGTTTTATGAGGCTGTATTAAAGATACCATCTACTCCGATGCCCAAAAGCCTGCCTCAGATATAAACTCGAACTTAAGCAGCCAGGTTGCATGTGGACGAGGAAGAGATCTACAATATCTGGCAGGAACTGGATTATAGCTAAAAGTATATATCATGTTACCAAGGGGCTCATGTTGAACACATGTGAAAAAGAATAAGCATGCGCTTCAGTATACCACACGTGTTTCAATTTCAAACATAAAGTTTAACATGGCCACCGTGGTGGCGCAGTGGTCGTTGAACAGACAAGTCGCATATTTTTTCGGATCTTGCGTAGAAGTCAACGTTCGTTAGTTTACTTGTTCTTTTTGTGGTATTTCGTCGTTTTGTGTTTTGGTTGCAGTGTTTCGTACCCTCGCTTCACGAGCAGTGAGGCTGAGTGCCGAGTGGGTGCTCATTTTTTTTTTTTTTTCATTTTCGTGTGTCGTCAGTTACGACGCATGAGTTTTGGTGGGCAAGTGTTCGAGAATGTCCACTACCACTGTGAATAAGTCACCGTCGTCTACAGCTGCTTCGTCTATTGCTGATATGTCTTCGCTTCTTAGTTCTGTGCCTTCTTCGGGGAATGTTGCGTCGACTAGTGCTGCTAGACTTTCAGAAACTGTGCTTCTGGCCACCCGTGTGCCGGCTGCGTCTAATATTCCTGGTTCTGCTAGTTCTACTTCAACGTCGTTCGCACAAGCTGTGGGAAGTACCTCATATATTTCTAGTGATTCTGCACCACATTTCAAACGTGTAGCTTCGGCGTTGAAAATTATTCTTCCAAGTGTTTCGCCTCAAAGTAAGCAGTTGTCGTCTGCCTTATTATTAAGTGTTTTCATTCCTGATTTGCGTGACACCCCCTCCCCCAATATCTGCATGCTGTGTCGAAGGTCGTTCCAGCCGAAAGCATTGTGTCCATTATTCGCTTGGGTGGAAGGGTGGTTGTTCACTTCACCCACCAGCAAGCAGTAGATTTAATTATATTTCATGGGGTTGATATTGGGTTCTTTCATCTACAACCTGTCGCTGCAGCCCAAAGAGCAGTTACGGTGACCCTCTCTCCTGTACCAACGGCTGTTCCTGATTCTCTGTTGATTGATGCCCTCAACACGATGGGTCGTGTTGTGGGAGTGACCAAGATTCTTCCAGCTACAGCCCGTGATTCCCCCTGAAACATGTGCAGGGTGGGCGCCGCCAGTACCGAGGTATTTTTCCAACTTCTCAGTCAATTGCGGAACGCCCTGCAACTCTGGAATTAGTCACTGATACCCGGACGTACATTTTTAATCTTTTTTGCAGCGGTTCAGTGCTTCCGCTGTAAAGGGGAAGGTCATCTCGCTTCTGCTTGTCCTCATGCTACTCCTGGTGCTAGATCTGATTCTTCATTAGCTACTACAGTTCAGGTGGCCGCTGCCCCTGCGGATGTTGTGCAGGCCGCTGAGGCACCTGCTCACATTCTACCTTCATCAATTTTGCCTGCTGTTTCTCCAGTCGTTTCTTCCTCCCGGTTCCTGTCGTCGTACTGGATAGTTTGGAGCCCTCCAATGAGGATTTTCCATCGCTGGAAGTGTCTTCACCTAAATCACAACGTAAACGCCCCAGTTCACCTGGTGTTTCTACTCGCTCTTCTCGTTCGTCTCAACGTCTTCGGTCCAAGAAACCAGCCCATTCTACCTCGGGTTCACCTAGCCATCATGAGCCAAATTCTGAATTACTAGTTTCGAACCGATTCGCATGTCTCCAGGATGATGATGTTATGGACACGGTTGCCCCTGATCCTGATGACACTGCAATGGTTGACTCTGACGATGATTCTCCTTCTCCTACACTTCTTGACATTTCTACTATGTTTGAAGAATTTGCGGTGCCTTTGCACCCTCTTACCTTAACTGATCTGTATGCATTGACCACTCGCCCGCGTAAGGCGAAGTTGATCACACTGCCTTGCATTAAGAGTAAGCTTCACGTGCTGCCTGAAATGATTGCACAGCTAAACCAGTTCCATGCATTTATAACTAATGTTACTTTGCTTGGCGGGACTGAGCAATATGCTCGCCGTCTGGGCTACTTACTCAAGATTTTTGAGGGCTGAACTGGAAGGCTGGATGCAACCTACCAGTGATGTCCTTGTTAACACTACTTAGCTTTAATTGTAGAGCGCTTGCGTCTTCTGCGGCGAATGCTTTGGTTTACGAGGACGTTCGTTACCTGGGGGCTAATATCCTCCTTCTCCAGGAGACGAACTGTTCCTTGGATGCCGCGTGTTCCCGCTGGAGACGCTGGCCGTACATTTTTTATCATAATTACCGGACCCATCTCAGGTCTGGTACCGCTATAGCGTTTCATGTGCGTTTTCATTCTTCCCTTTCTGATCTTGTTGAGTCACAGAGTCTGCTGGGTTCTTTTCAACATATTTCTTTTTGTTTTTGTTCCAAACGTATTCATGTTTTCAATATCCATATTCCGCAATGTGCTACGGATGCAGAAACTCTCCTCCAACATCTTTCTTCTATCCTTTCGACCCTCCATCCAAATGATACAGTCATTGCTGCAGGCGATTTCAATTGCACTTTGCAACCCGGTTTTGACCGAGATGGTTCAACCGAAAGCCATTCCGACCTTGTTTCCAATCTCACTCAACTCGTTGTTAATTTGGATTTGATTGATGCATTCCGTTCCCTCCATCCCCGGTCCAAAGAATTTTCCTGGTTCCCCCGGCTGCTTCACGCTGTGTCGCAGCACGCCTAGATAGATTCTATGTTTCCAGTTTTCTCCATTCCTCTCTAGTTGAAATTACTCATTATCCTTCCGTTTCGTCAGATCATCGCCCCGTTCTTTTTAAACCTTTTTTTGCATTCTTCCACTGTTTCCCCTTCCCCAGTGTGGTCGCTCGACGATTCAGTTTCAACTGATCCTGTTTTCTGTGCTTAAGTTCGCTCTATGATCTCGTCTTCTGTGCAACAACTTTCTTCGTCTGACGACCCAGTGGCTCTGTGGCTTTCCACGAAAATTTCGATTATTTCTTTCGCACGTCAGTTTTCTTTCTCTTCCCGTACTTCTCGCTTTCAAGATATTGATGTTCTCCGTCGTAAATTGCAGACTATTTCTCCTTCTGATCCTTCTTTTCCCGTGTTTTAAGCTCAACGTCGTCGTATTCTGTTTACTTTTGCTTCATCAGCCCTTACTCGTCTGAAATTTACTCACTTGCGGTTTCACGACGACCCCTTTTCTAGTTTGAAGTCCCTTGAGGAGTATCATGTTAAAAGCAACACAATTTCCTTTCTTTCACTACCTGACGGATCTACAGTTACCGACCCTTATCGTATCTGTGAACTTACTTTTTCCCATTATTCGGATCGTTTTCAACACCGACTCCTTTCTCCTGCAGATACCTCCCCTCTTCTTCATGACCTCCCTCAGGTTCCACATTGCTTTTTTGATTCTCTTTTTTCTCCTATCTCTCCTTCTGAAGTCCGCTCTGCAATTTCCAGTCTGAATGACCGTTCTTCCCCTGGCGCGGACGGTCTTCCGCTCTCATTTTATAAGAAGTTTCTTCATTCTCTCCTCCCGCTTCTGGTTGCTTGTTTTAATGCCGTTTTTACTTCTTCAAATTTTCAGTCTTCTGATTTCACTTTTGCTATTCTCCGTCTCATCCCCAAAACCGGAAACCTTGGTCTTTTTTCTAACTGGCGTCCTATCTCTATTCTTAATACTGACTACAAAACCTTTGCTAAAATTCTCGCTTTTCGCCTCAATCCCGTCTTGCAGCATTTAATCCACCCCGATCAAACTTACACTATTCCCTCCCGTTCGATTACTACCAACATTTCCACCATTCGCAACTTATATTTTCTTGCTTCCCAACTTTCCGAACCTCTCGCAATTTTTAATATTGATCAGAAACAAGCTTTTGACTCCATTAATCACTCTTATCTCTTTGCTGTTCTTCGTCATTTTGGCTTTCCTACTCTTTTCTGTCAAGCTCTTATTAATCTTTACTCTCACTCTTCTTTCCGTATTCGCACTTCCACATTCATGACAGCTACCATCCCCTTTGACAACGGGATCCGGCAGGGTTGTCCCCTTTCGGGTCAACTTTTTACGCTTGCATTTGAACCTCTCTTAATTTGTCTGCGTTCTCGTTTGTTTTCTGTGATTCCTCGCAGTATTGCTCCTACTCGTCACCACCGCATAGTGTTGTCTGCATATGCTGATGACCTCACTCTCTTTCTTCGCACTGAACGTTCTTTCGGTGTTGTCCTTTCTGCTTATCGTGAGTATGCTTCAATTTCCGGTTCCGAACTTAATATGTCTAAATCTGTTGGTCTGTGGGCCGGATCGTGGGTGGCACACGGTGATCGCCCTTGGGGTGCCCGTTGGTCATCCTCGGTCATTAAACTTCTTGGTGTGTACGTTGGAAATCCCGTGGCTGTTGCTGATGCCACATGGATTCCTTTGGTTCAGCAGCTCAATCGCCGTCTTGCTCCTTTTTGCCGGTTCAAACCTTTTTTGTCCTTTTTTAGCAGAGCACATCTGGTTTCTTCCTTTCTTCTTCCCATTTTGACACATTCGTGGTTCGCTTATTTTCGCTCGCCCATTTTTCTCCAATCCGCTCAACGTTTGATTACTGATTTCATCTGGAATAAAGTTCACTGGGTTCATCGTTCTACTCTCGTCCTTCCTCTGTCCTTTGGAGGTCTTGCCCTCCCAGATCTTTTTCAAAAATCTAATGCTATTCATCTTCTGACCTTTCTCCGTTCTTTTTCTCATCCTCAGATTTCATCGATTACTATTGTTGATACTTTACTTTTCCCTCGCAGTCCGTTTCTCACTCTCGCTACTTTCCTCCGTATGGATCTGTTTCCCCTCATTCCAGATCACTTTCCCGATACTTATCGCACAGTTTTTTCCCTCTGGGATTCCTTATGTCCCGTCCGTCTCCCACCTACCTCAACTAATGATCTGCTTGCGGAACCTCTCTTTTACTCTTCTGCACTCCGTTCTCCCTCTTCACCGTACTTGTGCTTCTCCACCTGGTTCGCCAGTGGCGTGGTACAGGTATCCCAACTTGTAGATGCTTCTCTCCGCTGGAAGTCTCTTTCCCAAATCGACCCCCCTCTTGCTGATGCTCCCTTACATCGCACCCAACTCCGGTTGCTTCATTTTCAGCTTCAACGCCTTTACCCGTCCCTCGTGAATTCTTTTGGGTTAATTGTTTCTTCCTCGGCGTCCCCTTGCCTTCCTTTTCTGGTTTATTTGAATGATGTTCCCTTTCTGGTGCATCAAGTTACTGCAAAACTCTTGTACCGCCACTTTCTTACTTATTTTCGAGTACCTCTCGCTATTCCTTTTGTGCCTCCTGATGAAACCTCTCAGACATGGGTCGATTCACACATTTCTCTGGCTTCCCCAAAAGCAACTGATATTCATTGGCTACATCTTCATCGCCGCTTGCTCACACCACGAACTCTTCATCGTTTTGGTCGCCTGTCTTCTCCCTTGTGTTTTTTCTGTTCAACGCTCGGTGATGTTCATCACGCATATGACTCCTGTTTAGTTTTACAGCCTCTTTTTTCATTGATGTTTGCTCTTCTCTCCAAGGTCTGTCCTTCCTTTCACTCTGTTTCACATTACTATTTTCTTCGCCGTCATCATCCTTCCGCTGCTGTTCACAATCCAGTTTGCGCGTTTTTAATTTTGCAGGCCAAACTGACTATTTATTTATACTATCATACCAGTGTTGATCGGCCTGCTCTTCGTCGATATCATCCTGCGAGAGTTTTTCTGTGCCGTAGGTTTCGTTCCTCGATCAAGTCCGTCATCCAACTTGAGTACGAGGTAGCTCTGGCCCGGCAGGCAGTTCCTGCTTTCTTCTCGATCTGGTCCCTCCACCTCCCTGGTTTCGGGTTGCGCATGGGTTGATTCAATTCGTTTGATCAGTTGTTTTTTCTTGTTTTTGTTATGGTGTACTGGTTTCTTCACTTTGTTTATTTTTGCTTTTCCGGGTTGTTGTCTTGTTCTGTTTTTTGATTCAGCTGCAGGTTTTTTTTGCCTTGTATTCATTCTTTTCTTCTAATCCTGTTGTTTTTCCTTTTTTTTTACCGTTTTCCTTTTCTTGTTTTTATGATGGCCCTTTGGTAATGTTGTACTGTTTTGCTTCCTTGAGATTCCGGTCTTTTTGTTGTTTTTTCCTCTGTGCTTTGTTATCTCATTCTACTGGTCGGTATATTCTTTCTTGGATAGTTCTTTTCTATACTTTTCCTCTTACTAGCGGCCTCTGCCTCTTTGTCTGAATTTTCTTGTCGTTTTGCGCTGTGATTGGATGTTTTACAGCTAGTTGCTTTGACTTTTTTTCTGTCCGGAGTCCGTGAGCATTTGTGTTCCTGTGTTCTGTGTGCATTTTTTTTCTGGTTCTTGGTGGTGCTGTGCAATCGGTTATTGTTTTTTGTGTCGGTATTTTTGTTGAGTTGTTTGTCTATGTATTATTGTGTGCTTGCTTTCTATGTTTTCGTCGGCCACAGTTGTTGGTCGACGCATTTCTTGTTGTGGTGTTTTGTTGTACTGGTTGGCCACCAATTGTTTGTGATCACTGTTATTGTTTGGTATTAGTGTGATGCTTGTTGGGTGTTGTTGTTTTCCGTTGGGCTAGTCTGTGTTGTCTAGTTTTGCAAAATTTTTTGGCGTGTTGTGTTTCTTTTGCGCTTGTTTGTTTGTTGTTGTTCCTGATCTTCTTTTTTGTACTGTGTTTCCTTAATGTGGTATTACCGTGTTTTTGTAATTGCTCTTGCTTTTTGCACGTGTTGTGTTTAGTTATGGCGGCTGTCCTACTCGCTCTGCTCCTGTGTGAGTTTTTTTTAATACTGTGATTGTATTTTACCTATACTGCTAATGTGATAATCTTGTTTTTTACTTGTTTGTGTATGTTCTACTTTCGTGTTTCAGTTGGCTCCGCAGTTTAGGGAGCCTTTTTTTTTCTCATGCCTTGTGTTTCATGTTCACTTGTTTGTCTATTGGGTTACGTTGACCCAAGGAGTTGGTCAACGCTCTATTTGCCTTGTACTTTTTTTTACTGTGCCTCTTGTGTTTTTTTTTTCTTGACTGTATGTGACTACATGTGCAGTGAAGTAGTCAGTTGAGGCAGTTTTGTCTTTGATTATGTTTTCAGTGCACTTTTTGTGTTTTCGTTTTTGTGTTTCTTTGCACTCAAGCTAGGGTTCTACGTCTTGCTTCGTGCTTCTCCTGTCCGGGTTTTTCCTGTAATATTGTATTTTCTCTCGGCACAGCCTTCTGTTGCCGTGCACGACTGGACGTACTTTGTGTTGTTTTCAATGTGTTATGATGCTATGCGATCTTGTTTCCGCGTGATTCTCTCTATAGCGCCAAGTCGGCTTCTGGGGTTTGTCAACGCGCGTCTTCTTGTTTTGAGTATGAAATTTGAATTGAGTGCGATTTTTTTTGTGAACCTCGTGTGCCTGTTTGGCTACATTTATTTTGTGTGATGCAGTGGTTTTCCCCCTTATTATCATGTATTCTTCTGTACAGTGTTCCTCCTGACTAACATGCGTCACTTCGTATTTCGTTTTTAGTTATAGCGGTTGGTTAACACCCCTCTTTATGTGCACGGTTTTTTTTGTTTTTTATGTTCTTCTTGTACTAACGTTTTGGCCGCTGCTGCATGTTGTCAGAAGTTCAGTTTTGTTTCTCCTGTCGCTGTCTTGCAGTGTCAGTCAATTTGTGTTGTGTTGTATTGTTGTTGTGTTTTTTACCTGTCACCTTTGTGTTCGCGCTGCTATGTACTAGTTTTTGGAATGTGTTTTTCTTCCCTCACTCTGGGGTTTGGGTTTTGTAATGTGTGTGTTTTTCGTTTTTGTTTTCTGTGTTTCTTTTTTATCTGTATATATTTTAATCTTGTTCTGATGTTACCAGTTTTCTTTCCTCCTTTCTTTTGTGTTGAGACTTCTTGGCCTCGTCTCTTTTAATACAGTCTCATGTGACTGAAGCGTATCTCATATACCTTGCTTTTAGACTAATAAGGTTTATTTTGAAGGCAGTGGTCTAAGCGATGGCCTATGATCATTCGTCCGAAAGGGATCCGGGTTCGAATCCCGTGAAGCATGGATGCTGTGTTTGTCTTACGGCACTGGCTCTCTCCCTTCCCTGGAACCAGTGACCCTAAATTAGGGACGGGCGACTGCTTTATAGCCCATTGAGTTGCTCACGGTGGTCAATAAAACTCTAATTAAAAAAAGTTTAACATGAACTGCGAATGTTGTTACCGTAGTTTGTGATTACTTGGGGCAGATATTTATGTTATAAAAACTATTTATTTTTTATATGCTAATAATTTCAAAAATATTTGTTAAGAATAAAAATAAATATTTGTCAAAAAATAGTAAAAAATATTTTTTCAACGATAACGTAACTAGTTATTTTCTGTGATAAAAAGACAATGTAAACACCCAATTTTCTAATCACAGCTATGCATGTGATTGAAAAAGTTCTTTGGAGTTACAGTGAACTTTTGTTTTGGGTTTGGTCTTAACTTATTTTCCTTGTGGACAATAATGTCATCTGACGTCACATCCACCTCAGTTTTTCGATTGGACGCTGTTACCTTTTTGTTACTCTTCTTGGGCTTCGGATTAAAAGGATCCTTTTTCATCACACACTCGAAATAGAAGAGGCAGAACACTAGTTAACACTCAACACAGAAATTTATTCCGCACAGTTATACAGTTCCTAGAAATTTTGCAATCGAACTTTAGCACGTAATATAGGAGCAGAATAATACGGAAGAAAGAACATGCTGACCGTCTGACATGCTAATTGTCGTTGCTGTTGATATGGTTCAACGGAACCATATCAACAGCAACGACAATAACGCGAACTGCGTATATACACTGAGTGGCCGCTTTATTATGACCACCCACTCAGTACTTCGTTGGGCCACCTTTTGCCTTTCATACTGCGTCGATTCTTCGTGGCATGGACCCCACAAGATGTTGATAGGTGGTTTGTGGAATCTGAGACCATGCTTGATGAATAGCACTTTCCAGGAGTGTGAGATTGCAGGGTTGTGTACCAAGCTGTCTGATGGCTCGTTCAACTTCATCCCACAAATTCTCAATGGGGTTGAGATCTGGAGATTGTGGGAGCCACCTAAGCAAAGTAAACTTACCGGCATGTTCCTGAAACCAAACCTGTACAATACGAACACTATGGCAGGACGCATGATCTTGTTGAAAGTAGCCATCGCCATTGGGATAAACCATCCACATGACAGGATGCACTTGGTCCGCAACGATGTTTAGATATGATGTGCCAGTCAGACGTTGATCAACACGAATTAAAGGGCCCAAAGCATGCCAGGAAAACATTCTCCAAACCATAATGTTGCCTCCACCAGCTTGAAGAGTTATGGCAGTGTATTTGGGGTCCATGCTTTCGTGCTGTTTCCGCCAAATTCTCACTCGGCCATCGGCATGGTGCAACTGAAAACGTGATTCATCGGACCATACAATTTGTTTCCAATTATCGACTGTCCAATCCTTGTGCTCCTGTGCGAACTGGAGACGTTTTCTCTTGTTAACTGCTGACTGCAAAGGTGTTCGAACAGGCCTACGGCTGCCATATCCCATCCGATGCAGTGTACGGCGAACAGTGCGTGCAGAGATCATTTGAGGGGATCCTTGATTAAGATGGTCTGTAACTTGCTGCACTGTTGCCCTTTTGTTGTCTGTTACCAGTATTGACACTCTCCGTTTCGCCCGAGCAGTCACTAGTCGATGACGACCATACGTTGCACATAGAGACCCAGTTTTTGAATGACAGTCCAGTCTTTAAACACTTTAACAACAGCTGCTCTGGAACATTTGACGAATGCGGCGGTTTCGGTGATACTCGCTCCATGGCTCCGAGCTCCTACAATCATCCCACGTTGAAAATCCGTCAAATCGCATTTTTTACCCATCTCGTCACCCAAAAATCACTTCTACTATTGTCGCAAGCACTAAGCTTTCCCTTTTTATACTAGCCTCGCCCACTGGCGGCAACAGCGTGCAGCCATAGCTCATTTGATTAAAACTGTCATGTGGTCATAATAAAGTGGCCACTCAGTGTATATATATACTCTCCATGTTGGTCTTTGAGAGTTATCCGTGTGTTACCTAAGCTTTCGTAGGTATGAAAGTACTTCCGGTTTCAGTTCTTTTGAAGGGAAGATAAGATGTCATTCTCTAACGCTCTGGCGCCAATGAAACGAGTACTCGTGGAAGGAAAGAGGGGCATAAATTCCACCCGATCGTTACAATACCGTTCCTTATTTTTTTCTCTAAATATTTACTTCGGGTTTATGTACGCTAAAAAACGAAAATGGAAGAAACATACAAATTTATTCATTTATTACCGAATTTAGAAAAATATGCATTTACATGCAAAATTTTCAAAAATATGTGTTTTTATTTTAAAACATATTTATTTACTTAAGAATCTGTTACGTACTAATGACCCTACATTATAATCTGCATCCCTGGAATATTCCCTTATGTTCGGCAGCAGAGTGCACATTTAAAGTTATTCCCATTGCTTTCAGTTCCGAAAATTTTAAGCAGTTAAAATTTTCAAAGACGGCTAGGTTTTTCCAGCTTTAGAACCGAAAAGTTCAAATAACATGTTTATTTTTGATTAACATTAATGCGATGTTAAAATATATTTCAAGTAAATGTGATAGTTGACTGACTTTTTTACGTCCCTGCATGTGGGGTTAGCGACCACCGTGAGCAACTCTATGGGCTGTACCACTGGTTCCATGAAGGGGGAGAGCTAGTTCCGTTAGGCAGGCAAATCACTAACGCCTTATCCGGAGCTCGGACTTGCTTGGATGAGAGGTCAGAAACCAACGCTTGGACTAGTGCGCCACCGGGGTTGCCGAACTATGTTGATTCTTGATGCACACTTTTGCACAGGCAGGACAAGTAAAGTTGCATTGGTGAAAACTAAATATCTGTTCAGAGTTTATCTGTCTATTCCATATATTAAAATCATCAAAAAGAACTTAGAAAGCTTTCTCGAACGGAAATTTTCAGCCGTTCCGTTATAGAACAATCGTGGAATGTTTCTTAAATCTTAGATGAGATCATAATTTGATACTAATGTATGAGAAGTCACTCTCGTGAACAACCAGAAAACAAACAGCGGTATTCGCAGTCGGAAGTAAAAAAAAAAAGCAAAAATCAAGGACACTGGATTCCATGTGCTGTAATATTAGCTGATAAATAGTGTAGACTAGTCAGCTGAACAATAAATTCACTTTTATTGAAGATACTTATGAATGATATAGCATTTTTTAACTTCCTTAAGAGTTTTGCACAAAAGTAAGCAACGAAATATTTCGGAACTTGATTTGAAACAACATAAATAAATGAATTAAAAAAAAATCAGTTTCAGCTTGTCTTATTTGTAACAGTTATTCTATCCATCTGATAAAATTTCATTCTAGCAACTACTAATCCGTGTTTCTTAACAACAATTCATAATGCATTACGAAAGAGGTTTAAGTAAGTGCTTTTTTCAGTAATTAAAATGTAAAACACGATTTGTGTACCGTCAAAAGTTTGGAACTTGCCTTTTCAGTAATGTGATCCAAAGTCCCCGCAGTTGTTGTCTATGTGTGAGTTTGTCTGAATGGCAAGCTTCAGTATTGAACAACTGTTTACCGAGTTTCGTTTACTTTACTCTTTAGATCAGGAATGTCAAACTGACAATACTCTGGAAAATGTTTTCATGTCTGCGAAACCGTAGGTAAACATCGGTGGATTTAAAATTTTCTTTCTTCGTTTTTGTTAGCTGTATTCAAAGCTTCTTTCATCAGGAAGTTTAGCTTACTCAAAGATCATTTTTACCTCAAGGTTACTACATCAAAGAGCTTCGACAGCAGAAAACAAAGCGATTTCAAAAAATCCCTTCACCAATGGGTTACAACATGAAAAGTTTCATTTTATTTTATAAAAGTGTCTGCCGAATGTATTTGCGAATAAAGTATATATGCAGAAAAATCGGAGAAAGTAATATCGACAAATTGGAGAGATAGTAAAATTAATCTTGTTTTTTTTAATTAACTTTTCTTTTTTAAGAAGTGTTGAAATATTGTTTACCTGATATGGGAAATGTTCCTGGAATAATATAAACCTTTTTGGATAATTCAGAACTGTTGGAGAGTATCGGGGCGCCACAGACGTTTTCGCTTAGGATTCCCGAGTATATTTCGGTCCTGAATTTGCGTTGGACACAGAAACTTCAAAAATAGAGTAAGACGATTTTACAATAATAGAAACAATAGGGGTGTTAATTAACGATGTTTTGATCCACCTGGAAGTGTGATGACGCAAAATCGGACTTCCAGGTGTTTAAAATCGGCTTATCACTAAATATTTTGTATACATGAAATCATATAAATTAGGGTTCACGAGATCAGCAATGCATATGCAATCAAACAGGTTAGGGTTCATAATGATAACCAAACTGTTCGGCATAGAAAAGAAAGCCAAAGTGAAAATTTTCTTTTCTTCACTGAAACCATTAGAAGCGGCTATGCACACTGTCTTGCACCTAATATCCGGACACGTACATGTCTACAATTAATCTTTATTTGCAGAAATTTAATATTGCGTGCCTTTGGTTCTTGTAACAGCTTCTAGTCTTCTTGGAATACTCTCCACCAATGTTTTCCAAATGCCCGCCAATATGTTCTGTGATTGGGCTTTCAAAGCAATGACCAGTTCATTTTAGTTTGTTGAGTGATCTCTTCTTTTACGTTCCCGACGATCCAATTCGTCCCACAGATTCTCAAAGTTTTTAGGTCAGGACTCTGGGCTGGCCAGTTCACTTTTCGATGCTCATATCCTCAAACTAATTTGTTACAAGCGAGCAGTATGACGCAGTGCTCTATTGATAGAGTAATGGGCCTTCCACAAAATACTGCTACAACTTTGGTTCTGCATAATTTTCCAGAAAGTCTAGATAGAACTCAGCATACCCGATTCGGTGGCTCGCAGATCTATGCTATGGCTTTTGATCGTTCGTCCGAGTGGGTCCGGATTCGAGTCCAGGGTGAGGCATGGGGAGTTGTTTGCAATAAGGAACTGGGTCTCTTCCTTCCCTGGAATAAGTGGCCCTAAATTAGACAGGGTGAACGGCTTATAGCCTTCAGAATTTGTTTTTTGATTGAAGGTTTGACGACTACCGTGAGCAACTCAATGGGCTATAAGCAGTCTCCCGTCCCTAATTTAGGGCCAATGGTTCCAGGGAAGGGAGACAGCCAGTGCCGTAAGACAAACACAACATCCATGCCTGACCGGGATTCGAACCCGGGCCCCTTCCAAACGAATGATCATAAGCCATCGCTTAGACCACTGCGCCAACGGAGCGGCGCCCTTAGAATTACTTACGATGGTAGTTAAACTCAGAAAGACATATCCATACGCAGGCGCGCGTGCACACACACACACACACACACACACGAGTTCAGCATTCATGGCTTTGTATAAAGCGATTCATTCGTCTAAGGCAAACAAGGAAACAGCTCTGTACCGTCACTCTGCTCCCACCAAAATTCATTGTCGGGACAATATTATCCCATAGATACTTTTATATGCAACACCTAGGAAAATCCATCAGACTGACACACTGTGAACCGTGACTTCTGAGCATAAAGCACAGTTTTCTGTTAGACTACAGTCCAAGATCGACGTTACGTATAGCACTGTAATGGGCGTAGGGTATTAGTCGAACTGCCGCAACTGTGGCGCAGTGCTCTGAGCGCTGGCTTCTCACCATTCTTCCGAGATGGGTCCAGGTTCATATCCCGGTGAAGTATGGATATTGTGTTTGCCCTTACGGCATTGGCTCTTTATCTTCCTGGAACCAGCGGCCCTATTTTAGGGACGGCCTACTGTATATAGTCCAATGAGTTTCTCACGGTGGTCGTTATACCTCCAAACAAACAAACAAACAAAAAAAACCCGAAAAAATTAGTCTAAGCGATTTGTGGCTGGTAGATGGCTGCCCGACCGTGGCAACTCATGTCGTTCAGCGTCCTGAGCACTCTACTGGTGCTAACATCAGAGTCTCAATTATCTTACATAGGGTTTGCGTGATGTGAGACAATGTTGATTGGCCTTCTAGGCTGACAGCTCTTTGCAGATCTCTCTCGGCACGTTCTGAGATTTATCTGGTCATGGTTTTGCCTATACTCTAAACTAACTTTCATTTTAATTACTTTTTCTATGTAAATTTGAGTTCATTCTCCTTTAGGGTTTTTTAAACTTAACGTGATGTCTTCCCTCTCGTAATAGTATGGTCGGCAACACATTGAGGTCGGAACGTATGACGTGTGCATGTATCCGATGACAGCTGAACGTTATGTAAGGTTTGAGAAGCAGTGGAGAGTGATGGTAGAAGTTATCATACTAATTGTGAAAGAGACGTTTGTTAAATTGAAGTTTGAGTTATTTGAAGGATGCGTGTTCTACGTTAGTGTTGGTGTTGTTTTCTTAACCAAGTGTTATTATTATTATTAACTCACGTTTGTTTGATTTTACCTTGTTGACATACCAAAGTATTAGTGGCAGAGTAAAGACTAATAGTAAGTAACTTTTTCTGAAGTTTCTTGTATGACTCCTGCTTCACTTTAGGAGGAACATGTGAGACTGATCTACTGTATGTAGTGTTCAGACAGCTATAGTTAAACGAACTGTGGCGTACTAAAGTGGTGAAAACAGGGGTCAAGACGACAAATCTGCAGCGAGACATTCTGTCCGCGTAGCTCAGTTGGGAGAGCAACTTACTCCGGAGTGAGAGGACATGGAAAAACTCGTGTTTACACATTGGCACCCGATTGTGGAAAATGTGTGATTTTTGTCCCACACATTGTTTGGAATTAATGAAAAATTCCTACTTCGCTTCAAAGAAAAAAAATTAAGAGGGAGATGATGTGACGTACTGCAGAAGTGAAAAGGTGTGCCAAGACGACAAATCTGCAGCGAGACATTCTGTCCGCGTAGCTCAGTTGGGAGAGCGACTTACTCCGGTGTGAGGGGACACGGTTTCGATGCCCGTCGAGAACGAACTTGTGTTTTCACAGAACATTACAGTGTATTGGCAGATTAAGCTTTAGTCTGCTTCTATTTACATGTCACATCATCAACCGTGGAACTGGGGATCTTTAGTGCTGCTAAAATGTGACGTACGAAAGGATTGCTTATGTAGAATTCTGTTACCAATCCGCAGCGGGAATCAGTTTAATCTCTCGATGGAAGCATCTTGCCTTGAGAGTTGTGCTATTATCTCATCATAGCCCTAGGAGCATATTTATCGTTAGGTCGGTGACGTGGTGCTTGACCTAATTCACTACCAATAGGGGGTGGGTACGAATATCAGTGGTAAGGCAGAGTGACTGAGTATGGATACAAAAAAATATTAGTGGTTATTAGCATTTATCAGGTAAGCTACTCCAACGGCTTTTTTTTAAATACATCGATTTTAATCATATCATCAACATAGCATTTCCAAAAGCGAGATGCCATTTTATACATAACTTTATACGTCTATAAAGCTTTGGAACAAATGGTTTGGTTTTAAGATAATTTCATTTGATTACATTTATCCGACATACTGCTATTAATAAAAAAAGTTGCATCATCCAGTTTAAATCTTTGAATATTTTTTGTGAAGTATATTCCTAACTATGCCTTTACATAACTGGGAAGTAAAAGGAGCAGAACAGCAAAAATCAGTTTATTGTATGAATTCGTAACAAAAGTTTGCACAATTCCCTAAGAAAAAAGTAAAACTTCAGGAACTTATTTTAATATGCTAGCCATGTGGACAGCACCATCAAAATAAGGCATAAAATATTTCAGAGCCTTTTCACTTTGCTGTGTGATAACTGTGCTTCGTTGGACCTCCGTTCATTTTATATAAGACAAGGAGGTTTTCCTCGTAGCCCTGCTTTGCACTTGTTCACTTACGCAATGTTTTATGGCTTGATGCGGAGGTGATATTGTCGTGCCAGAAACGTGACGACGAGGTGTTGAGGAAATTCCTTGGGAAGCAAAGAAGTAATGATATCCGAATATCCAAGGAAAAAAGAAAAAGTATTTTCGTTTAAATAACAATATAGGGGTATTGTTACTTAAACGAAAATACTTTACTTAAAATGCTTTATTCGGAACATTCTGCAGTACACATTTTATCTCTGGTGGGTGAGTCATACCCTTTGCTCATATATTTTGTTTTAATTCATGTGAACACATTCACAGGGAAAACATGCTAACTGCTCACGAACAAGCACATCGCAAACAATCATTATCATTTTTAATCACGTATGACATATTTGCTTTAAACTGGGTTTTAGATTTGTATTTTATAGTTAATTTCGGCTTGAACCTTAACTTTACTAAAGTTAAATTTTAACTTGATTTGAAGCTTAGAGCATTTCGTCGAACCCAGGTTATTTCTCAATCGTTTGTTGCAGCTGAAAATCTCAAGTGAACATATAAACGTCCCTTGAGTAATACGGCCAGTATTGAGTGAATTCAAAGTCTGTTTACAAATTTCCATACATATATTTATTCACGTTCAATTTCAAATAACAAGGCATCATAACATAACATAAAAGACGTTGGATATTTCACATAAATCACTCGTGAAGTGCTCTCTCAGCATGAATACTGCTTATTTAATATTGCACATAGAATACTGCCTGCTCAATCGCTCGTATGAAATTGCACACTGAGTTCTGATTTCAAGAGTCTAACCGTGTAGCTTGTCCTTTGACCTTCTGCCAGATTATCAGTACCAAATTTATCGGGAGTAACTCTCTGCCATTGAGTTAGAAAATATTTAACGAGAAGAAACCAAATTTACGTAAGAACACAGGAACTCAAAAGGTAGTTAAATTATTGGTATACGTCACACACACCGTATTTCCTGGTTTTGGAATTGGTTATCGGCGGAAAATTAACTGAACAAAAGAAGGACATTTCCTTTTCAGTATAGAAATCTGGATTTAACGATTAGCTGGCTCAAGGTTTATCCATTCGTTTGGTGTTTAGAAGAAGCGGTACAGGATGTGTAAGTACTGGTACTGATTCTTTTGCTGACGCACGTGGATTCTGCAGAGTAGTGGAGAGTCAGTCACCTGCAATTTCTACTTTGGAATTTCCCTCAGAGCCTGGATCACTTTGGTTGAAATAAACTTTGGAAGTAATGAGGATCTAACTCCGTTTATGGTAAAAAAGAGCCCCACTTTCGTTTTTCGTCAATAAGAGTTACTCATCTATCATATTGATGGAAAGCAGCATGATGGAAAATAATGTTTACTGATTTGACAAATTTGGATGAGCTGCTTTTGCAAGTTCATTCGAGTTCCGACATTCGTTCGCCATGCCAAAACATGCAAACATTCATGTTATATTTTTTTAATCACAATTCATATGCCGGTAACATAAGTGATATCAAATCTGCATATCGCTCTCAATGTGCGGCAATTATATTCGTTACCAAATAAGTGCATCTGAAGTATATAGTAGTCTGTATACTATTAATGTCACATCTTCTTCCGATGATAGACCTTTTATCTGTGAAGTTAACAAGAAACCAACCAAGGCTCTTATGGAATCATCAACAATATAGGTGGTACTAAGAACAAGTTACACACGAAGAAAATATCAGGAAAAACAAAAATGCTAATGCAAAAGAGAAGGGAATTCAGGACAAATAAGAAAAATTTAACTTCCAAAGTAGAGTACATAGAGTTATGCTAGACAATTCGGAAAAATATCACTGAAGACATAAGCAAATTCGATTGTAAACTAGTGAGAAAAGCAACTGCAAAGAATCAAAGTCTGAAGAAACCAAAGGGACATCTCAGTAAGGGAAGAAAGCAAATTATGGCGCTGAGAAAAAAAGATGGCTCTGTAACAAGAAACAGAGGTGAAAGTTTTGACAAGAGCGAAAGATTTCTATGTAAAACTACATGAAAGGGATGATACACCTATTCTAGTCATTAAGAAAGGTACCAGTGCCAAAGTTCTTCCTGTCCTTCCAGCAGAAGTTGCACATGCAATTAAGAATATGAAACGGGGAAGAGCTCCAGGAGAAGATGGAATTACTGTGGAAATTGTACAGGAAGCAAGCGGAGAAATAGAAACTATACTCGCCCAGGCTTTCACTAGATGTCTGAATGAAGGAAAGATTCCTGATGATAGGAACAATGCAACAATAATCCTGCTACATAATAAAGGTGACATTGAAGATCTCAGGAATTACAGGCTCATCAGCCTATAATTCCTGAGATCTTCAGTGATTTTTCAGTGGTTTATAACATCTTCAGTAAGGTTCTTCCACACCGCTTAAAGGTAATACTGGACATGACCCAACCAAGACAACAAACCGGATTCAGGAGTGGCAACAGCACCATAGATCATATTCATATACCGAGAGAACTAACTGAAAGAACAAGGGATTATCAACTCCCATTACGCATTGCTTTTATCGATCATGAAAAGGCCTTTGATTCCGCGAAACCATCAGAAGTTACAATGTCTTTGACATCCTGCGGTATTAAAGATGCTTACATTAGCATTATTGCTAACATCTATGAAAATGCAAGTGCAAAGGTTCAGCTACTTGAGGATACAGCACCAATAAAAATTGGAAAGAGAGTGAGAGAAGGTGACATCATTTCTCCCAAACTCTTTAATTCCACATTGCAAAATGTCTTTCAATCACTAAACTGGAAAAACAAAGGGATAAAGGTTAATGGAGATTATTTAACTCACCAGCGTTTTGCTGATGACGTAATCATTTTTTCAACTACCTCTTCAGAGCGGCAGAGTATGATCCAGAAACTTGCTGACAAGAGTAAAGAAGTGGGATTAAAAATGAACTTTCAGAAGACAAAAGTGATGTACAATGCTTTTACAAGAAATGAAGATTTATCAATTGATGGGAAAAATCTGGAGATAACCGATATCTACATTTATCTTAGATAGCAGATATTAAGCGAGGGTCACATTGATAAGGAAATTAATCGGTGTATAAAACTTGGATGGGGAGCTTTTGGAAGAAATAATACAATTTTTAAGAGGAATATGCCATTATGTCTTAAAGAAAAAGTGTTTAATCGATGCATCCTTCCAGTTCTTACGTATGGAGCAGATACTTGGACTTTAACTAAAAAAGACGTACAAAAGCTGCAGACAACTGAAAGTAGCATGGGGAGATGCATACTTCGTGTAACCAGGAAAGCTAAGAAGAGGAACTTATGGATAAGGAAAATGACAAGAGTAGAAGACATCATGATCAGAATAAAATCCCTGAAATGGCAATGGGCTGGACATGTTGCCAGAGGAACGGACCGCAAATGGACAACCGAAATTTTTGACTGGATTCCGAAGGACAGAATATATGGATGAAATTCATCCATATATTCTGTATATATATGAAATTCGAAAGCACGCTGTAGTAACATGGAGGAGAGTGGTTCAAGCCAGACAGCCGGGGAAGAAACTTGGGGAGACCTTCATCCAGCAGTGGATGGATGATGGTTGACAATGATGATGATGATACTATGTATTTAGAAAGTAAGATTTCTTTAACCAAATCATATGATTCTTCATCATATTTACGAAGTTGCTCTGTTTGTGTTTATTCCTGTAAGATCAACTTAACCCCCTTTGTTATGAAACTGGCAAATAACCGTGTGACAGGCATCTAGCAGAGAACCTCGCCCTCTTCTGAAAATTTCCTCCCTCTTAGATTTAGTCTTTCGAAATTTCTTTTTCAGACTGAGTTTCAATCAAAAATTAGTTCTTTGCTCTTTTCCCGACTTATATCATTGACTGTATTTGTCTGAAACCGTTCTTCAGAGCAATCCACTTTCAAAGAGGAGATATATCTAGGATTTTGTATAAATTTCATTTACAGATACAAAAATTTCAACAGTATGTAGCATTTTATTGAAATGGTTCAAACTCGGCGCAGTAACAGAAAACATTACAGAATGAAATTGAAAACAATTAACTCCTAGAGAGCGGAAATTACATTTGTGCTTGTAGACATGCACAACAATAGAATTTTTTTTTATCATTATAGCTCTGTCTATTCACTGAAAGAAGAAACCGTTTTCGATGTTCGTGAGCTTAAGAAGAACCGTTTTCAGGGTTCCTGAATCTTTCATCTCTGCTGTTTGGGGTCAAAGAAATATACAACTTCATTCACGACTCACCGGCGAAAACAGCAGTTTTTTTACTTTTTATGTTGTAAAGTTGAGTCACGAATGAGATACATCTGACATAATCGTAAAAACATTTTGCAACCTCTGAATTCCCGCTTTTGAAACACGAAATTTGTTCCCGGCCAATGTCGGCATACTTAGCTCGTTGTTCCCGCATGAGAATTCCAGCGATCCATAACACCCAGACACGGGACATGTTAAAACGAACCTTTGCAATTACACCTTCTGACAGAGAATATTCTGCGGATCCAAGAAAACCAGTAATAGTCCTGAATTTTCACTCATTATGAGAGAGGCTGCATTTACAACGTCTTCAGTAATTGTCGTTTAAGATGTTTCTCAAACTTCCCACCCAGTTTCTCAAACTTCCCACCGAGTTTCTCAAACTTCACGCGAGCTTTGAATAGCTAAAAAGACCGTTGATTGATCAAAACGTTTTACTATTCTTTTCACTCCCAGATCTGTTCAACGTAATAAATTTAAGCACGGCAAGCTGCTCTGTTTGCAAGACCACCACGAATCTATAAGAGAAATAAAATATATCTTCCAGCTAAGACCACACCAGAAGCACAGTTGTGAATGTAGGGACTTCTAATTTCAGGCGCTGATTATCACCTATCAATACTACCAACCAGCATAAGTGAAAGTTCTCACAAGATCTCCCACCATTTTACATAGGTACATAAAACAGATCTTGAATGGGACATGATACAATGGTTCATCAAATATTCACGTTTGGGAATCTTAGCTGTTTTCCATAGTTCTTTATAACATCATATGTAAGCTAAACAAGATTAGGATTTAACTTCACGAAGAAGAGGCGAATGGAAATAAATCAGCAACAAATATTGAAGACTCATGCGACATTAATCACTGAAACGATGAAAGTTTTCCGTCTTTAGCACGATTTAATGATTAAAAGATGAGAAATATATACAATTAGAACCATGAGCACTTTCGAGGCAGCGGCTGCCTCTTCTTCAGATGTAATAAATAGATACACATTTAATCTATATATAATATAGATCATTGCATTGTGGGAAGCATGGTAAGTTATTAGCCAATAGTAATCTATAATAGATTATTATTGGCTAATAAAATGCTTCCTACAATGCAATGATCTATATTATATATCATTGCATTGTGGGAAGCATGGTAAGTTATTAGCCAATAGTAATCTATAATAGATTATTATTGGCTAATACCATGCTTCCTACAATGCAATGATCTATATTATATATAGATTAAATGTGTATCTATTTATTACATCTGAAGAAGAGGCAGCCGCTGCCTCGAAAGTGCTCATGGTTCTAATTGTATATATTTCTCATCTTTTAATCATTAAATCGTGCTAAAGACGGAAAACTTTCATCGTTTCAGTGGAAATAAATCAATGTAGTAGCAGCAAAAGAAAAAAACTTGATTTAAAGTGAACGGACGTACGGTAAGTGAAAACTATTTACAACAGCGTTCGAGAAGGAATATGCAAGCAAAAATATGACTTAATATTCCCCGAAGAAATATAGAAATGAAAACAGCGGTGCTATACATTCACAAAGGAGGAAAAACTTCCTTCATAGACGGTTTAAATTATTTAGAGATAAAAAAACCGGGCAAATTACCTGATTGACAATACTTCTG
Source organism: Macrothele yani (assembly GCA_039090855.1). Lineage (NCBI taxonomy): Eukaryota > Metazoa > Arthropoda > Arachnida > Araneae > Macrothelidae > Macrothele > Macrothele yani. The sequence goes on along the minus strand of CM077008.1, from coordinate 57,897,934 downwards.
GTAGTCGGTTTGTCGTTGTATTGACCATAGGGCAGTGCTTTTCAAACTGTGCGTCGTCGCGGCTACTTGGGGCGTGGCGGGTTTTGGTCAAGGGAGTCGTCTTTAGAGCTGAGTTCGGGCTCAATTTTCGAAGCCTGAGTCAGTCCGAGCCCGTGGTATATCAGCCCGAGTCCACCCGAGCCCGAATTTTATATTGAAAGATAGAGCCCGGGCCAGAACGAGCCCGAAAACTGTCTAACCTGTTCAACCATTAATAAAAACATCTCCTTTTCCACACTTATATTCTCTCCTGCTCCTGCAATTAACCAATGTATTTCTCAAATAGGGAGTGGGGAAGGAACCTCTATCTATGTTTACAGTGTAATTGTACGATTTCCTTTGACCGTTCGTTTCCATCTGAGTGCTTCGGGCGGCCGGTCACCCAAAATGATTACGCGGTGCTGCAATCGTATGTTGCTAAAATAATGCTAATATTATCGCGCCATAATGCGCTGAAACATGTACATTGCTAAATAGAATTAGCATGGAGCTAACTGCGTGGAGATACGGGGTAAATTATCGTCGGCAAGCTATCAACTATCCAATATCTATAGTTCTTGAAAAAGCTTCTTCTCTGCAGAAATACACTAATGCTCTGCCTATGTCATTTTCTACCCAAGCCCGGAATAAATAGCCATCTCAAACGCCCGCTCCCCAATCAGAACCAGTTGCCGGAGAATTCTCTTTACCAACTAAAAAGTGTCTCATTTGCTAAATCATATAAAATCCCATTTATACATAAAAAAAAATTATCTCGCTCGCCCTCTTTTTTTTTTTTTTTTTTTTGATTGGAGGTTTAACGACCACCGTGAGCAACTCAATGGGCTATAAGCAGTCGCCCGTCCCTAATTTAGGGTCACTGGTTCCAGGGAAGGGAGAGAGCCAGTGCCGTAAGACAAACACAACATCCATGCCTGACCGGGATTCGAACCCGGACCCCTTACGGACGAATGATCAGAGGCCAACGCCTTAGACCACTGCGCCACCGGGGCGGCCGCTCGCCCTCTCTCTAAGAGCCTGAGCCCGCCCGAGCCCGAACCGCAGTAAATATTCCACAGCCCGAGCCCGATTCGGGCCCGGGCTCTGCTTCGGGCTTTCGGGCTCGGGCTCCGCCCGTCTCAGCTCTAGTCGTCGTCGCGCCGTTGGAATGCGCTGAAAAGACCGGAAATGAGGGTTAATGGCAGCCATACATCCCCCTCCCCCCTCCCTTCAAATACAAAAAAAACATTACCGGAGATGAATCCCTGTATCCCACGGGTGTCACGTGGCCTCTTCCAAGGATCAAAACAACTAAAGGCAAAAGTGATTTGATTATCAGAAACCAATCAGAGAAGGCAGCCTTTTGTTGAAGGGCCTCGTGAAGACCGGACCCATTCTTGCGCTTACTGTTCGGAATAACGGATGTGTAGTGGTTTGTGCGCTTTTCGTATTTTTCACATTTATGTCCTTTACGGTTTAAGAACAGGCAAGACCGATAAGTTTTTAAATGCTAGTAAAAAACGTGACGTTCCGGAAATAACAAACAGTTTAAGAAACGACAAGAAGCGAAAATACCAGAAATATGACGAAAGCTACCCAGATTTCGGGTTCACGTGAACTGTTACGGGAAATGAAGAACGACCACAGTGTGTTATCTGTTTTAAAGTACCAGCCGCTGAAAGCATGCTCCCCAATAAAATGAAACGTCATTTGGAAACAGTTCATGGAAGGTTGGTTAACAAGCCACGTGAGTATTTTGCTTCTAAGTTGAAAGGAATGGTTGATCAAAAGGCAACTTTTACTAAGCAAGCTACAATCCCGACAAAGGCTCTTATTTCCTCCTACAAAGCTGCTTATCGAGTAGCAAAGAGCAAGAAACCACGTACTGTTGCTGAAAGCCTCAATTTACCAGCTGCTACGGACGTGGTTTCCATTATGGTACGAGCATCCGCTGCCAAACAACTGCTAAGTGTGCCATTATCAGATGAATTCTCGATATGGCTGACGATATTAATGACCAGTTAATTGAAAAACTAAAGGGCAAGGATTTTTCCATTCAATTGGATGAAGCCATGGATTTTAGCGATGCGCATTTGATTTGTTATGTGAGATTTGTAGATGATGATAATAAATTTCACGAAGATATTTTCTGCAGAAGTATAACATCTCATACAAAAGCATTAGACTTGTTGCAGATAATAGATTCTTTTATGGCAGAAAATAGTGTAAACTGGGAAAATTGTGTAGGCGTGTGCTCAGACGAAGTCTTCTCTATGGCAGGTAGTTATGGGGGACTGAAGGCGCTCATTAAAATAAAGCCCCTCACGCATCGTCCACAGGGAGGTTTTTACTTCTAAGAACATCAGCCCTGTTCTACATGAAGTTCTACAGTCAGTAATTGAAGTAGTAAACTGCATAAAAACTCGACCGCTTAAGTCCAGATGTTTTGTACAAATGTGTGCAGATATGGGGGCTAAACACAATTCTCTACTTTACTACTGCAAATCTCGCTGGCTTTCATGTGGAAATGTCTTTTTTGAACTTACGAAGTAACTTCATTTTTATCTTCTTGACCAGAATATTCCAAGAAGTTTGAAGGCAGTGTCTTTCTTTCAAAGCTATCATATCTGTGTGATATACACTGAAGTGCCAGAAAAACGGGTACAAACGAGCTTATGCAAAATACTTAGCAATGTCACCTATGCGCGTACTCGGTTGCGTCCGCCAGTGCGTATATAAAGCAATAAACATCCTTGCCAGCTGTCAGAGCTATTTTCGGTATGAGAATGACCAGTAATAATGATTTAAGCGATTTTGAACGCGGTGTCATAATTGGCTCACGTGAGATGGGCCATAGTATTTCGGAGGTAAAAACGAAGTTTGGATTTTCACGGACGACCATTGCAAGAGTGTACCGTGACTACAAGAATTCCGGCAAAACCTCCAAACCTACGATACCAGAGTAGTCGTAAAAACACATTGCGTGAACGTGACCATCGTCGGCTGTCAAGAATCGTTTCACGCGATAGGGGAGCAACACTCTCGCAGGAATCATTGGAATTCAATGCTGGAGCATCAACAAGCATCAGCGTCTGGACTGTGCAACGTACCCTACACGATATGGGCTTTGGGAGTTGACGCCCAATTCGAGTCCCCTTGATGGTTGCACGACACAGAGCTATGCGCCTCGCTTGGGCACAGCAACACCGCTACTGAACACTTGATGACTGAAAACAAGTAGCCAAGTCTGACGAGTCGCGTTTCCAACTGTATCGGGCAGATGGAAGGATTCGTGTGTGGCGCAAACCCCATGAAACCATGGATCCCGCCTGTCAACAGGGAACTGTACCTGCTGGTGGGCAGTCCGTAATGGTACGGGGTGTGTTTAGTTGGACATCACTGGGACCCCTGGTACGTCTACAAACGGCTGTGAGCCGCCAACGCTATGTGCGCATCCTTTCTGACGAGGTACACCCGTTCATGTCCTGCATTCATGCTGATGGGTTGGGCCTGTTCCAACAGAACAACGCACCTCCATACAAGTGTCAGGACGCCACATTATGGTTAGAGGAACATTCATCTGAGTTTAGGATGTTGCCATTCTCCCCCAAGTTCCCAGATCTTAACGTGATAGAACACATTTGGGATGCCATGCAACGCGCTATCGAACACAAGAATCCGAGACCTCGGAATACACCCGAAATGTGGAACGCTCTGCAGGAAGTATGGTGTGCATTGCCTACAGCATATTTCCAGAAGCTAGTGGAGTCAATGCTCCGTCGTATTTCTGCAGTCCAGCGTTCCCGTAGGGGACCTACCAAGTATTAGACTGGTGTACCAGTTTTTCCGGCACTTCAGTGTGTGTATTTGAAAAGCTACATTAATTAAATGTATTCCTGCAAGGTAATGAGGTCCACATTTTGCTGCTAATGAAGAAAATTTCTGCCTACGAAAGAAAATTAACCCTGTGGAAGAAAGAGGAGTTCTAAATGACTGTTTTCCTACATTGCACACATTTTTAAATGAAATCGATTTAAAATTGAATGAAGCCGAGAAGCTAATGTTTCTAGATCCTTTGTCGAAACTCATTGATCCTTTTAACTAAGAAGTACTTTCCAGAAGACGTTCAACAACACAACTAGATCAAAGATCTCTTCAGCGCTGATCCACCCTTAACGTTCTCAACTGCGGAACAAGAACAATGTATTGAAATCTCATCAAACTCCACATTGAAACCCAAATTTATGTCAACTTTCCTACCAGAATTTTGGTCATTGATGAAGCAAGAGTACCCTGAAGTAGCTAACAAGACTTTAAGAATTTCGATTGCCTTTGCATCATCATATTTATCTGAAACGGGATTTTCTGCCGTGGCTGTCATCAAAACCAAGTACAGGTCCACAGTAAACGTCGAGAAGAAGATGAAAATTGAAGTTTCCAAAATTATCCCTAGATTTGAGCATTTAGTGAAGAAAAACAAGATCATCCTTTCCACTGACACTGCTTGATTTAACGAAGAAAAAACAAGCTCATGCTTCCCACTGACACTGCTTGATTTAATACAGAAATGTAAGTTGATTAAGTTTAAGATGGTTTTTTTTTGTACAAAATATTGTTTTCATTTGAAAATTTTACGACTGCCTTCCTATTTCGTTTAATAATTATAAGTAATAATATTTAATTTAAAAAAATTTATGTTTAAAGGTAAACTTTTCACACATTTTGGATCAACAAATGTGAAATTATCTATGAAAACATGCATATATGAATTTATGACATGGTTTGTATATTTGGGAGCCGTCGCAAATTTATATAGAGTGAAGGGAGCCGTGGGACAAAAAATTTTGACAACCACTGCCCTAGGGTATTCCTTCTTTGTCGAGTAATAGGTGGCGCTGCGGTTTCGTTATTGGTTTGCCAAAGGAAAAGTCGTTCTGTGTTGTGACGTCGTGCTGTGAATAACTTTTATAATATTGTTTTGTGAAAAAAGGAATTCATCTACGAAATGTTTCTTTTTTATAAAGTGACTATGTCTTCCTTTTACCGCATTTGATTGTTGATTTAAAAATACATAATACCAAGTGGCAAGTTTGTTTTACTTTGTGATTGCGTAAAAATCCTTCTTGTAGCTAAGGCACAGCTTCTGAGTGCTACTGAGAGCAGAAGAAACTTTGATATTAATACAGAATACGTATTTCAACGAATTACTTACACTGCACATACAATCTTGATAAAAGTGTGTGGGAAATGAAATATTGGTTCTATGAGAAGAGAAAAGACGGAAAAAGAAAACACACGCACATGGATAGTTGTCAGAGAAGTGAAGGAAATTTCCGCGGAAAGTGAGAAGTAACAGAGTTAGTGGGCTTCGAAGATGAAACTATTGTCACCCGGGCGTCTGCAAATAATAGAGGAAGTAGCTTCGTAAGAGGACCAAAAAGAAAATGCAACAGCATGTAGAAAAAAGACCCCAACGAAGTTATGAAGCGTGCCAGACGTAAGTACTAAGAAAGACAATGGTAATATTGTTAAACGAACGAGATTGTGAATCATGGCAATATTTTAAACAGCTTTGTGTTAAATAGAAAGAAAATAAGAACTGAACATATTTAATGAAAGGATGACAGAAGCATCTTGTATATAAAACACAAAACTCTTGAACGCCAAACTGTGACATCGTGAAATTTGCATAGCTTATTAATACTGACATTTCTAGGTCAACGCAACTATTTAAAGATATCTATGTTGTTCCGCTCGCGAGTTATGAATTAATTAATCAATAAAGTCAGCGTCGTTTGCTACGTCATCGTTATGCTGTTTCAAACCTGAAAGCACGTGACTGCATTCATCGCCGCGGCACATCCACAGGGGTTTCTATTCTTTGAGAACTGCGCATAAAAAATACGAAAACGAACTTTGCGAAATCTTAACGAAACGGGCTGAAATTTTTATCAACGCCATGAACTGGTAATAAGAGGAGTCCGTCAAATTTCAACGGAATCCGGTCAAAACTTTTTAAAATAGGCATGGAATTTTTAATTCATCAGTAAACAGAAATATATACGCAGAAACGGCCAATAAAATTTTGACGGCTAATTTAAAAAGTTATTTACCGATTCAAGCGAAATTTGGAGGTTATGTTCCTATTAACAATTTATAGTGTTCATTAGAATTTCAGCCAGTTTCATGAAATATTCGCAAATATTCGTTTTTAACTTTTTTATCGCAGAGATTCACCCCTCAAAAACGTCTGAACTGAAAGCACGTGATGCATTTGATCGTCGATAATAAATTGTTAACGAATTTTGTTCAGTCAGTGTTCTAATGCTGTGTCTCCTGGACGCGTGTTAAATAATTCGTAACGCTTGTGGTCCGTTTGATTCTACAGCTGTACGTTGGAATGTCAAGAGCAAAGGATCCAACAAAATTATATATTGTCGCCGATGAAGGAGAAATCAAAAATGTTGTGTACGACCAAGTGCTGAAGTCATCACACTATGAATAAATTATTTGTAATGACTGCATTTGTGAAATCAGCTTTTTTCTTTCTTGCAAGCATCAATTCCCCCCCGTTTTTTTCAGGGACATATAAGGGAATATGAAATTAATAAGCCTAAATCCCGAGCAGAGCCGGGTAGCAAAGCTAGTACTTTATAAATAAGCAGCTCCAATAAGCAAAGCCGTACTTAAGATTTTAGGCACTTATGACCATACATTAAAAAAACACCTTAATGAAAAAATATTAATTTAAAACGCAATTATTATGAAGCAATAATAAAAGTTGAGCTACGAAAAGTAATATTTATACAAAAAGTTATAATCACAGTAACATGTTGTTACTATTTTCTGTATACATTGGAAAAAGAAATAACTGTGTACATATTAAATTAACTTAACATTTAGTGCGTTCAATTTTACAGATGTATCAATATCGAAAATTCTTCTCTCTATACAGAAATCACTCTCTTGACCATCCAAAAATTTTCCTTCTGATCTGTCACATGCATAACTTACGCTTTACCCACTGATTGCTTGACCTACCGCTCACCCACCCAGCAAACCGCACCTTTTTGAGGAATACAAAATACATGCTCGCTTCTCCGTTATAATACGACACTACATCAGCTTGTTTCGACAGCCAAGAAAAGGATTAACATTTTTCTCTTTGAATTTGTGACAGGAAGGCTTGCGGTCAACTTCTGGAAAAATAACATCAGTTCGTGTTGCTGCTAAAACGTAAAATTCAAACATACATATAAAGTTAATGAAAATATTCAAACATACAAGAAATTCGTGCGTCCGATGTTGTTTTAAACCTTACAGTTACTAATTGCTGTTTATTTAACTGCCCTAAACTTGGCACGGGGCCCTTCGTTTAATTAGCACCCATAACAACAATGGCTATATCCTACTTACGGCCCTGTCTGTCTGCAATAAAAATAGATATACTGGTATAGCAAGTTTCATGCAATTCAGCAAGATTCTTATAATAACCGAAAACTGTTTGAACAATGAAATCATTAAATCAAATGTTAGTTAGTCAAACTAGAGTACCCACCGGAATTTTTCATGGACGATTCCATTTTGCGAACTTAGGAAAAATATTATTCCAGTAACTCAGCAAGTCGGAAAAAGCAAGGGGATTGTGTTCACATAGTACTAATAGTGTGTAAATTTCTTTTCTTGGTAAAGTGAAGTTTTAATTTCACAGGGCAAAATCTGGCCTCTGTTACATTAAAACTGCAAAACCTAATCTAACACCAAGATCGCTAAAATTTGGATATCAAGGTGACTTTTGATACCGATTGCAACAAAGTCATTATTTACTTCCTTACTTACGAGGTGATAGTAGAAACCAAAGAAAACTTATAAATATTGAGAATGTGGGAGGTCAGTACGCATACAGTTGATTTTGTTGCACAATTTTTGTTTGTTTGGGGGTATAACGACCACCGTGAGCAACTCGATGGGCTGTAAACAGTCGCCAGTCCCTAAGTGCCGTAATACAGACACATCGTCCATGCCTCACAGAGATTCGAACCCAGAACCATCTCGAAATAATGGTCCAAAGCCAGCGCTTAGATCAAGTCGCCATCTGGGAGGCGTATGTGGACTGTGAAGACAGAATTTCGAGCTCCTTCTAGGCCTCAACAATAGTTGGCAAGGAGACATTTAAGTTGTAGTAATACACAGTGAACCTCATAAAGTTGTAAGCCACTTAAGATTTTTGACGATTCCGTGAGCACGACTGGGGGTGGGGGTGGGGGTGGGGGGAGGAGCATGCCAAAAAAAATTTTGAAACGGTTAATACGAGGTAGCTGGGATTGACAAGAATTCATTTAACCAGAACTGTTTGATTTTATTTTTATTTTGAAAGGAAAAATTGTGAAGCAGATAAAAAATTCACTATTCCGGCTAGAAATTCAGGAAAGGATGTGACGAAACTTGAGGTATGGCAGAACAGTACCAAAGAAATTACATAAACAAAATTGAAAGTATAAATTTTTCCTGGATTTAAATAGTTGGAAATCTTAAGTTTCTAGAAAAATGCCTTACGCAAGTGACGGAATCCTAAAGTTTTGACATTTCAGGAATGAATAATTTGTATATCGATGGGGGAAGTACTGTAGCGTGGAAAAAGATGATGGATGATTTACACTGGGATACAAAATTGTATAAAAGCGGAAAAAGAGCCGAGAACTCTGGAGTACTTGTAAAAGATATACAGTAGATTTCGGTTAACTGGGACACATCGGGGCTAGAACATTTTGGCCCAATTATGCGAAGCTTTATCCCAAAAAACTAATTTGGGATGTTCTTGAAGAATTGTCCCAAATAACAAATACACCGATTAATCGCGGCCTTATTAATTGGATTCTATTGTACCGAGTTTCCGATGTCTGTTTTCAGCACAGAGATTGTAGACAGTTAGTATGTGGAGGAGCTTTAGCCATACGAATTGCTTTTTGAGCAGACCATCAAGAAGTAATAAAGATTATCTGGGCGTGCTTACAGAAATTGCAAACAATACCAGGGCTGAAAGAACCAGCAGATTCTTTAAGTAGTTTTGATAGAAACGACTGTCTGGTTTCAAATCCAAATGCCAGCTTATTTTGAAGTGGATTTCTTTACAAAATGACATGATCCATTTAAGGAGACCATAACTTGTCAGCATTCACGATCGATCCGTTTGCAAGCGTACTTCCCTAATTTTGGGCCACCGGCTACAGAGAATGGAGAGCGCTGCCACAGTAGGACAAATACACCACCCATGACCCATCCGGGACCCGAAATTCGGCTCAACTCAGACGATTTGTCAGATGTCCACTCTTATGACCACTGAGCTACTAGATGACTTAATGAGACATATATCTAAGTTACTTTATGATAAATGATTTGCTTGGAATACTAGGTAGTACGAAGGTTCTAAGCTCCCTACCTACGAAGGCAAAGAACACGGATAATTTACATATATCGTAGTGAAACCAAAATGTTTTGTTATTGATTATTTAGTGGTACCTACTTTCAACCGAAATTTGTACATCCAGTGCAAGACACCATGTACCCCACAGGAATCTCTCCAGATTAATAAGCCCGGAAGAGAAGAGAGAGGAAGAGTGTGATGTGAAGGATATGAGTTCAGATTTCTTTACGAATACGTAATAATAAGCCGTCACTGATGAGTTCCATGTTTACGACGATTTACAAATATAGACAGCTTGTTGCCTTAAATTTAGCAGAAATAATTGTTTCAAACGTTCGCAGATGAAATCCTTGGTGATTTGACGCGATGCGGCACAAAATGTTGCCGTTCGGCAAAGTTAGCAGGTGCCAGGCATTCCTTTTCTTTTTCAAGACTAATTATTCTTGACCGACGAACTGGCGAGCGTCGCCGTGGAGATTACGTGGGACTTTTCCGATAATCAACGTCGTGATGGAGAAAGATTAGGGACAGAGTCTCACCTGTTCATGACAATTACTTGGAGAGACTACGTCGTGATTGTTGGCATCCGCGATCGTGAGAGTGAAGATTGCTCCGTCATTATTCCCTGAAACCTTTTATTGGTACTCGGCCTTGATTCTAAAGAATAAATGGTCTAGGATTATTCTGTTCTCATCGGAAACGTGCGATGACACAGAGACAGAACCGAAGCCAATAATTAAAGGAGCGTAAAGTTCATGGGTTTTAGTCCTTTCACACGTGACTTACTACAATGCTACTACTATCATCAAAGTGTGTGTAAACTAAACCAGGCGATTCTCATGACTGAACATAAAAAAATAAACAAACAATTCCATCCATTTTTCATTTATACTTTAGTTAAAAATTGAGTAGCTAGGTAAAAGAAACGCGAAAATGCTTAATGGATGTGAAATCCATAGCTAAATTGGTGTCCAAAATTAATGTGACAAATACAAATTCCAGAATATGTCCAAAATCAGACAGTCGATCGATTGTACAGATTTTTCAGAGACATGTGCAAGAGGAAACGCTGAGTTGACCTACCAAAGCAACGTTGTGCTAGCGTCTATGGATGCACTGAAGAGCAATTGAATTAGAGACAGCTGGCGTTATGCAAATGTGGCGCTGTGGGCAGCCATCTAAACGGAAACGACATGACGTATGCAGCGATCCAACAATATAAGGAGTGATGCGACGGGAATCAGTAAGAGTCGGACGCAGTATGGGTAAGACGAAGAACCTGAGCGCATATGATCGTGGGCTAATTGTTGGGGCCCGACGAATGGGTCACTCCATCTCAGAAGTCTTGAAGGCACTGGGATTTTCACGAGCCACTGTGTCACGGGTGCACCGTGAATACATCGAATCCGGTAAAACCATCCTTGCAAGGGCCGACTGCCATGGACAACAGCGTGTGGATGAGCGGGGTCATCGTCGGCTAGCTGGCATTGTAACAGCGGATAAACGGGCCACAGTGAGAGAAATCACTCGGCAATTTAACGCTGGTGCACAAAAACGTGTAAGCAGCCTCACCATACAGAACCATCTCCTCGCTATGGGGTACAGAAGTCATCGTCCCACGAGAGTACCGCTGCTGACCGCACATCACACAGTGCAAAGATTAGCATGGGCGCGGGAACAACGCCACCGGACCCTAGACATGTGGGAAAATGTTGCCTCGACTGATGAGTAGAGATTCACGTTGGTACATGCGGATGGCAGGATACGAGTACGGTGGAAACCACATGAAGCGATGGATCCTTCTTGCCAGCAGGGTACTCTTCAAGCTGGTGGGGGTGGCATTATTGTCTGGGGACTATTTACGTAGACTGAAATAGGACCCCGGGTACGTGTAACATTGTTCCTCACATGTCAACGCTACCGGGATATCATGGACGACCATTTGCGCCCGTTTGTGCGTCTTCAACATCCCACTGGGGACCTCATCCTGCAACAAGACAATTCATCATGTCATCGTTCCCGAATCGTATCCGAATGTTTGGATGAACACTCCACCGACGTGACCTCGCTTCCTTGGCCCGCCTGAATCCCATCGAGAACATCTGGGATGCCATCGCTAGAGATGTTCGAGGTTCTGACCCCCACCATCAAATCTTCGTTAACTGTGGGAGTTTGTTCAGGGGTCGGGGATCTGGATGGCTTCTCAATGCTTTCGGTGTCTTGTCGAGTCCATGCCGAGACGAATCGCCACCGTCATCAGGGCGAAAGGTGGTGCTACACGTTACTAGACAGTTATCTCTAATTCAATTGCGCTTCAGTGTATGTCGGATTGAAGTTTCACAATTTCTGATTCTAAATCTGAAGAATCAAAGAGGAAAGTAGAAGAAATGTTTGATGAAACTTCCTCGATATCACATTCGCCAAAAGGGTATGACATAAAGCTCAAAATGGGCTGAAAGTTTTTCAGGTCTGCCCAATTCTGTTATCGGAATTTCTATCTCCGTGATGTATTCGTCAAAATTGCAATGAGTTTCACGTGTTGTATGTTTTCCCACATTATGAAAGTTTTTCAAATTTCCTTTACCAAGTTGAGATGTTAGCAGGCGTAGTTTTGATTCGAAAGCATTCAGCGAGCTCGTTAAATCTATAACACTCTTTCCTTTCCCTTGCAGCTCAAGGTTGAACATGTGCGCTGATGCGCGATGACCATGCTCAGCGGTTAGGGTTGGGGTGAGGAGTCTGACTGATTCAGGTCAATCATCTGGTCTCATGCAGTTCGTATGGAACAACATACGCCAGTGCAACGATCTACCGTACGAGAGATCGCGATCGACCAACCGTTTGGCCACCTCTGACCTACACGAACGACATATCTACACCGCTTGAATGCTTAAAAATCTCCTATATTCGTGACCGATGACAGTAACAATAATGTTTTTTCCATAAGACAAACTGCGTCACCCATTGTAAGAAACTAAACTTGTGCTTTGAGTAGTGAAGTTCATATAATTTTCATTACAACAACTGTGTTTATAAAAGTAAACTGAAATACAAAACGTACGTTTTCCTTAAAACAAATTTAAGGCCTTTGTTTTTATTTTCTGCCAAGTCATTGTGGCTGCGCTATAAAACCAGCAAATATGCTTTAATTGGTATGTGCAGATTAAAGATCATAGCATTCAAATGGGAAAACAAGAAAGACAACACCAAATTCTCGCAGGCAACGCCCACGTATTTTGAATCCTTTTTCGAGAAGATGAAAATGTTTCAAAGCAGAAAAAGAAGAAAGAAACCGAGGAACAGAATGCGAGTGAGCTCCTCTAGTGAAAAAACTGCGCATTAGTTAGAATACGCAATGGGCGCTGTTTTCTTCATAGTCAATGGAGCCAGTTAAAAAAAGTCAACCGGATTTCGAGAACCAGTTAGTAGAAGTTGTTAGTTACTTCCGCCTACTAGCGAAAGAAATGTCAGTTAAGATAATAAAAAAATTGTTCACAGATCTGTGCATAAAACATTCTTAATAGCATACGCGATCTGATGCAAGATGAATTTTTCAAGTCGAACAAACAAAAGAAGCAATGTCGGAAAGATGTGATATAATTAATTAAAACACTTCCTAGCGAAGCTCAAGAAGAATATGAGGCAAATCATTCTTCATGGGGACAGGTATCCTACCAAAAATTAATTTTTTCATGGCATTTTTGGAATAGGAGATACTTTTTTAAATAGAAATACACGATGTCTACTGGCAGCAGAAGCTATGCGCAAAATAATCCCGTTATTGTGAAAACACAAAAGTGTCCGTGACGTCATCGAATCCGTGTTCCCTCACTCTGGAGTAAGTCGCTCTCCCAACTGAGCTACGCCGACGGAATGTCTCGCTGCAGATTTTCCGTCTTGACACATGTTTTCACCTCTGTAGTACGTCACAGTATCGAAAGTTATCGAAGGAAAAAGCATTGCTCCAATACCGCTTTTAGAAACAGAGATAGCAAGAAAAAAGTTCACACATATACTTCCTCAGCGGGAGAAAACTGTTCAATACGTAAAGAAGATAACGTTCGAAATTTTCGCCATAGCGAATTGCATATAGTACGAATAGAATTTTTTTCAATAGGATCTTTAGAAGTTCAGATAGAATTGCAAAGAAGAATACCCACTAATAGCACGTAGAGTAAGAACTGTAAATTTTGAAAAATTCAAGAGTGCATGTCAAATGTTTTCCGAAGTGAATGGTTTCTGTTGTTAGATGCATTTTTTTAATCGGATGCTTAGAAAAAGAGATATCGAGAAAAATGGAATATATGTTTGGGCCCTAAGCCGATAAACTGTGTAGTAATTTGCGCAGGAAATACGCAAAGAATGTTTTCATAAAAGGCGGTATCTGGGTAAAAAGGAATTTTTCCAATCCCTTTTTTCTTCTCTATCACCACGAGCACCGCTAAAAGCTATAAGCAGTCGCCTGTCCCTAAGTTAGGACAACTGGTCACAGGGAAAGGGAAGAGCCAAAGCCATAAGGCAAACTCACCGCCTCTGCCTCGTCTGGGACATGAGGCTGGTCCCAGATTGACAACAAGTGAACAATCTGCGTTTCTAACCACTCGGTCACAAGGACGGGGTTTCGGATTTTTAGATGCGCAGATACGCCCAAAAGTATGCTGTAAAAAGAAATATTCACATGGCAAAATTGTCAGTTAAAATTATTAAAAATTATGTGCCAAATGTTTTTCCCCGTGAACCATGTTGCACCTGAAAATAATTTTTCAAATCGGACTGTTAATGGCAGAAATATCGTGAAAAATAAGATATAGGTTTACACTTCTTTGAAAAACGTACAGTATTTTTTGTCGTATAATCCGCTGCGACGTCTAGTCCGTAGACCTTGTAATTCGTGAAATAAAAGTCTTCTGCGTAAGGAGAGACGAAGCATTATCTTACGACCATGAAATACGTAAAGGATAAAAATCACCCAATAATCTGCACCTGCGATGTTGATCCAGAACCATATTTTTCCTACAGAAAAGTCGCGATGCACGGAATAATACAGCAGTCCAAAGAAATAGGAACAAAAAAGAAACTCTTTATTTAAAAAATAATTAATTTTTAAGTGCTTTTCTGTAACTTTCAAGTGTGTAAAGAGCAAAATTCATTAGTTTTTTTCAGAATACCCTTAATTATTTAGTTAGACCTACGGCACCTACAAACGTATGGGACGCTGGGAAACATACAGCGCATGATTGTTGGCGAGAGCAAATAATACCGACTTCGTTGTACCGTATTTTCTGTCAAAATTCTCATAACTGAAAAAAAAAATTCCGAGCTCTATCTTCGCATTGCGTTACTTTTTTGTGTGTTATTAACTAATTTTTGGTAATTTTTGTAATACACCTCTCCTGTGAACTGTGACATGGAGTTTTAAAGCATCAAAGTGCCCCCGAAAATGTTTTTTTCTCTCCTAACCACATTGATATTCAAGTGCCACAAAAGCACCTGTTTTCCTAACCACATCGATATAAAACAACATCTTGCCTGGAACTACGAATGGTAACCGATTCCCACGAGATGAGAACTATGAGGGAAGTATATTTTATATGCAGACTCTTTTGCCACAAAGATACACAGGCGCTTTCTCAGCTGCTTACATGTCACAGAAGAATGGGAGAGATATACTGTATGATTTACTGTATATACTTGGCTTCATGAGAGCCAGGTTGACTTGACTCTCATTAAGCCAATTCAACCTGGTAGGCCACATTAAATCATCAGCAACATGAAGGGAAGTGACATCTTTTATGAAGCCAAGTCAACCTGGTAGGCCACATTAAATCATCAGCAACATGAAGGGAAGTGACATCTTTTATGAAGCCAAGTCAACCTGGTAGGCCACGGAAAATCATCAGCAACATGAAGCCAAGCCAACCTGGTAGGCCACGGGAAATCATCAGCAACATGAAGGCAAGTGACATCTCTCATGACGCCAAGGCCACCCGGTAAGCCACGGAAAATCATCAGCACCATGAAGCCAAGTGACATCTCTCGTGAAGCCAAGTCAACCTGGTAGGCCACGGAAAATCATCAGCAACATAAAGCCAAGTCAACCTGGTAGGTCACGTGAAATCATCAGCGACATGAAGCCAAGCCAACTGGTAGGCTACGGGAAATCATCAGCACCATGAAGCCAAGTGACATCTCTCATGAGGCCAAGTCAACCTGGTAGGTCACGTAAAATCATCAACAACATGAAGCCAAGCGTCTATTGGAGTGGTGTATAGCTTGGCTCCAGTGGACTCTGGACCAATGGAAACACGTTCTCTGGAGTGATTAATCACGCTTCACTATCTGGCAGAGGATTCCAGGTAAACGATATACTGTGTTTTCCAGCTGTGGAACTTCTCATGGTTTGGGCTGAGACTCCTAGTTCCAGTGCCCGAGAATACTAACGCTGTTGCCTATAATGGTATTCTCGATCATTATGCGCTCCAAAGATTAGGGCAACAGTTCGGCGAAGGCCCTCACTTTTACCAACACGACCCCAGTCCAGAAAGCTATGTCCCTACAGAAATAATTTGATGAGATGGGTGTGGAAGAATTTGACTGGCCTACAGTAGCTTTGATCTCAACCCCAAGGAATACATTTGGGATGAACTGGAGTGCATACTGGAAGCCAGGACTTACCGCTCGATATCGGTGATTGACCAGACTAATACCCTTTTGGCGGAATACAAGGCCATTCCAGCAACGACGTACCAAAATCTCGCAGCAGAATGAAGGCTGTGATAGCAGCAAAGGGTGGATCAGCTCGATATCAATTCCTTTCCTACTACGGGGAGTTTGTGGAAAGGCAAGTGGCCGGAGGATTTTGATCAGATAGTGTATCTTTTCCTAGTTAAATTTGCTGCAATAGTGAAAATGGATCAAAAGACATTTCCATGTGATCTTATCGAGAGAGTTATTCCTTCTTGAATCAGTATCCTAAAATTTTCCTCCTGCATGATCTTAATGAAATTCAAGTACGTTGTGCAGTCGAAAGGAATGGAGGTGAGATACATTGATGAAATTAATTCTCTAGTTTGTGAGAAGTTTAACTCAGCCTCTGTTTGTGTACCAAACACGAGGCAACACAAACCTAACACTGCATCTGTGTGAAAGTTTAAGGTCGTCCGAACGGGTCCGGATTCGAATCCCGGTGAGGCATGGATGTTGTGTTTGTCTTACGGCACTGGCTCTCTCCGTTCCCTAGAACCAGTGACCCTAAATTAGTGACGGGCGACTGCTTATAGCCCATTGAGTTGCTCACGGTGGTCGTTAAACCTCCAATCAAAAAAAAAAAAAAAGTTTAAGGAATTCCTCGAAATACGGTAGGAAATCATTCCACCGTCTGTTTAGTCTATCACACAGGCCTGTCCAACGTATCACATTCGCTTTTAGGGGCGAAAACTTCAGGAAATGAACTTCAGCAATTAATGTAATTAGGAAGATGACGTTCCTAATTACAAATGTGCCGGTGTGTTTAGGAGGAAGAAATTATATGAATGCAGTTTCAGTTTCTTAGGATCAAACAAAGCTTTAATTATAATTTTAAATAACTGATTTCAAAGGTGAAACAGATTCTATTTGGGAAAGGTCAAAGTAATCTCCAATGTAAGGGCATTAGAAATAGTTCTTGCAGCATAAAAACATAAACATCATAGTTTTGGGTCTTATTTACAAGTGTTTTTTTATTTTCTCTTTCTTTTTTAAGGTGATCAGATGCAAACATTGACGACACGTTATTAGGTTGCCGATTATTTCCTTCCATCAGCTAGATTAATTGTGAGAAGCGACGTACCCACGATTTGGCAATTTTTATAACGAATCATTGAGTTTGGAGTGGTTTTGACTAGACAATCGTTTGAAATCACAATCATTGGAAAGGTTTTTGCTTCAGTGTGCTTGCGTAAAATTTATTTTATGAAGTGGTAAATTCAAGCAAGATAAAACCAGAAAATGTTTTTTGAGATTTTTTCATTATTCATAAAGAATGTTTAGCTGAATTCTGAACTCATTTCTTATATTTTTCAAAGTGTTTTGATATTTGTGAGGCAAGTTGAAATGACTCATTTTACGATCATTTTTCTCATCTGTTTGTCAGTAGAGACGATACCTCAGCTTCTAGAAGCCAGGCAGGAATTTTGTTTCGTCGCATAGGCCTACTCATGAACAAATGCCTTCTATTTTTCCCTGAGCACAATACTACTATTGGGTTGTTGGAAAAGTCATGACGTATTTCAGCCATCTTTTGCAAAGGTCATTTATGAATAGAAAGAACAAAGATCAATCAATGATATAATGCCCGTTTTATTCGATAACCTTTTGCCATCTTTCAGTGAGCTGCAGAATGCCTCGTTCATAGAAGGACCTGTCTTTCGTGGCGAAAAACTATACAAGGAGCTGATTTATAGCCTCATCTGAATTGAACGTTATACCACGCAAGGACTGTTGAAGAGAGCGAAACAAGTCGAAGTCTGACGGCGCAAGGTCAGGCGAGTATGCTGGGTGGGGCAACACATCCAACCCAAGCTCCAATAATTTTTGGCGGGTGATCAAACTTGTAAGTGGTCTCGCGTTGTCGTGGTGGAACAGAACACCTTTACGATGAACCAGCTCTGGACGTTTCTGGATGATGAATTCGTTCCAACTGTCCAATTGCCGACAGCACACATTCGAATTGATTGTTTGGTTCCGTGGTAGAGCTCGAAAAACACGATACCTTTAAAATCCCACCACTCTGAGACCAGAATCTTCTGGTTTGGATATCGTTTCAGGCGATGCAGCACGTCGGGACCAAGACCGTTTGCGCAACACATTGTTGTACACAATCCACTTCTCGTCACAAGTTATCAGTCGCTTCAAAAAAGGGTCGTTTTCCTCACGTTTAATGAGCATATCGCAGATGTTTATAAGCGCCGTCAATTGAACTTCTTTGAGTTCATGAGGAACCCACACATCCCAGTATTTTTTTCTGGGTTCGTTATGATGGGTTGATTCAATTTTATGATAACTCATCCAGAAGTTTGGCTCAGGTGATATCGTGATATACACTATATTGACAAAAGTCACCGGACATCTCTTCAAAAGCAAATGAACGGATCCGCTGCTTTTTTAAGATCCGCTGTACAGCTGCAAACGGTATAAAAACAAACCTGCAGCTGACCGTGATCATATCGCATTGTGAGGTTGAGTGAAAATGTAGCAGCGGGAGAAAACTGACTTTGAGAAAGGAAAGATTGTTGGGTGTTATATTTGTGGGTTGTCCATAAGAGAAACCGAGTAGCGTTTAAAAATACCCAGGTCAACTGTTTCGGATGTACTGAATAAGTGGAAGACACATGGCGTGCCTGAAGAAGCAAAACGTACCGGCAGACCAAAGAAAATCAGCGATAGAGGACGGCGAAGCCTCAGGGGAGTAGTTACAGCTAATCGACGGAGTACTGCACAAGACCTCAATGTACAGGTGAGTAAAAAGACTGTAATATCGGTATGTACACGTTCCATTCGCAGAGAACTTCATTCCATGGGTTACCGTGGTCGTGCGGCTGCTCATAAGCATTTTATCTCCACTCGGAATGCTACTCGTCGTTTAGCGTGGTGTAAAGGACATTTATTGTGGACCGTAGATCAATGGAAACGGGGCATAAGGACTTATGAATCCAGATACACGATCCATCAGTCTGATGGCTGTGTGTGGGTATGGTGGCAGCCGGGGGAACGATATTTACCACAGTGTACTGTTCATACGGTTAAGTTTGGAGCTGGTAGTGTACTCGCGTGGGGATGTTTTTTGTGGTATGGTCCCTGCTGATTGGTTATCGCGGACAAACCTGCTAACCAGCACGTCTACCCCAATATTCTGGATAATTATGCTCTACCAACTCTGTGGCAGTATTATGGAACCAAGCCTTGTTGGTACCAGCAGGAAAATTCACCGAGCCATAAAGCAAGGTTTCGAAATCGCTTTATTATTTTTCAACATAAGAAACATAAGAGGGAGACGCACAGCGTCAGGCGTCTCACTGGGAAATAATACAAACTGTTAAAAAATGATGGTATATACACTGCAATGACAATGGGGATGAATAAGAAATGGTGCAAACAAAGCATATTGCAAAAAAATTGCAGGAGAAGTGACAGCGAGAAACCTATCGTGTCCCATGACACCGGCTGGGCATGATGTACAGGATAACACAGGCGAAACAATAGAGCAAAATGAGAAAAATAACAGCACAAACACCGCTGTGAAGGTGCGAAAATGATAACTTTAGAGCACCTGTCTGAAGTAATCGAAAACCCAGAAGCAGTAGGGAGAGATGCTAGCTTAAAATCAGAGGGAAGGTATTCATGTTGAGCAATAGCTGGATGTCGAGACGAATGCTGTAGTCCAACAGTAGTGATACAAGCCATTGAACGGACGAAGGCACGATGAAGTATAGGCACTAAAAGTGTATGGCGACAAGCACACTAGGAAGGCAATCGGCACGCTGGGGAAAGCAGCGTAGTGAACCACTAACGATGGGTGGGGTACAAAGACGGAAGACAGACGCAGACAGTAGGAAGTCTTCTATGAGCAGTAGGCAGTTCAGAGCAGAGAGTCAAAACCAGTCACGATGGGTAAAAAATAAACATGCCCAACGTGATAAATTGTGATGGAAAAACAGTAAAATATGCACTTACTAGCTCGGGAAAGTGGTTGAGAAGATATCAAATACTGTTTTGCACGAGCGAAGCACAAATTAAAGGAGCAATAGGCACTATAAACAAGCAAATAGGATGCACACTGCTCATCTCGGCAGGGCGTGGTTAGATGAAATTAGGACGGAATTTCGGTGAAACATGCAGATTCGAACTCGGACAAGTGGTTAGGGAAAAACCACACATTTTGATGCACGAGTGAAGCACAATTTGAAGGAGCAATAGGCACTTGAAACAGGCGAACAGGGCACACACTGCAGTTCTCGGAAGGGCGTGGTCTGCAGGTGAATTATGATGGATAATTGGTAAAACATGCAATTACGAACTCGGAGTTGTGGCAAAAAGGATATCACACACCATTATGCACGAGCAAAGCACTAATTCCAGAAGCAACAGGCAATATGAACAGGTACTTTGGGCGCACACTGCATATCTCTTTAGGTCTCGGAAGAGCGTGGTCAGCAGGTAAAATTATGATGGAATATCGGTATGATATGCACTCACCCGGAAAAACGTCGAGGAAGATAGCACACACCTTTACACACGAGTGGAGCACAAATTTCAGGAGCAACAGGCACTTTAAACAGGCAACAAGGGCTCAAACTGCAGAGCTCTTAAGGGCGTGACTAGCAGCCATAAAGCCAGGACTGTTAAGGCGTGGTTTGACGATAACTCCGTATCGTGTGTGGACTGGCCAGAACAGAGCACCAATCATAATCCCATACAGCACCTATGGGATGAATTAGAGCGCAGTATAAGACGTTTGGAACCATGAAAGCGCATAGCTATCATGAAAGCGCATAGCTATCGCTGTGCTCCAAAACCTTATCGAAAGCATGTCTGGAAGGGTCAGTGCATGCATTAAGGCCAAAGGAGGGCCTGCACCGTACTAAAGCATGCCAATAAATGCTATGTTGTGTTTCTCTTCTAGGTATCCGGTGACTTTTGTTAATATAGTGTATGTGGAACTCCCTTTTGTAATAGTGCTTCCCGTCGTTAGTCCTTCCCGAACTTTTAGTTATAACTCTGATGACCA
This sequence comes from Macrothele yani, assembly GCA_039090855.1. Lineage (NCBI taxonomy): Eukaryota > Metazoa > Arthropoda > Arachnida > Araneae > Macrothelidae > Macrothele > Macrothele yani. The sequence goes on along the minus strand of CM077008.1, from coordinate 57,876,728 downwards.
TTTTATTTTGTCCAGAATTTTTTGGTGCATCATCTTTTTTGAGAGGGGCTGTTTTTCACAGGCTCCATTTGTTAGTGAATCAACTGCCCAATTTCCTCACTTTTATGTAGATCCCGTGTTTTCTTCTCATTGATTTCCTCAGTTTTTTCCATTGTATCCTTTTTAAGGAAATAAATTTTTTGTCCAGGATATTTTCAATATGCTTGATCAGTTCACAATTACCAGTTGTTTGCTTATTTCAGTGACTGAGATTAATTTCAAGTCTTTTAAGGACTGATCTGTATAATTGTCGAAAGTGCTTGGTCAGAAAGGAATATTTTCCGCTATCAGCGAAGATTCATCTCCTGACAAGTTCAAGTACTTATGTGTTTTATAAGTTCAAGTACTTAGTACTTATGGTACAAAAAACCTACGCCTCGAATCCCATGTTGCTCTTAGCTTTAAAAAAGACACAATACACTGAAATCCCAACAATACTCACGGCAAAGCTAACCTGATTATAGAGTTTAAGGAACAGAGCGTGTAACTTCCATTGCATTATACTGTAAATTCCAGTCTCAAAGCACACTCGAGCTTGAACTGAGACTTAAAATTATATAGTTGTTTTAAATGTTGTGCGTACGTACGTTAAAAATGAAGATTGCAGGTCCAGTTGCTTTACAAAGATACAGTTATTCACATTTTGGTGATGTTATTGTCACTTGTTCTGTCGACCATGAGCTTCATACAGACTACATATTTACCAGGTGTATTTACTTCTGGTAGGAGGTAAACGGACAATCAAGTGTTTTGAGGGGCGAAGCATTACTCCTTCCTGGGGAAAAATTGCTGATAGCATAATGAGTGTCAAGCTTATTTTTGTTCTGACTCTCGTGATATGACATTGGATGATGAGAGTCAGAACAAAAGTAAATTTATATAGTGGCATACTGCACATCATTAGTGCGGAGAAACCATGAGATATTTTCGGTGAATCTATCTTTTCAGTTTCCATCTCATAGTTCATAGTCTGGCTAAGTTTGCCCCGAGTATAGAGTGAGCTTAGTAATGTTTGCTTAGAAAAAGAAGGGCAAAGCATAGACAATTCTTACACACAGTTCTTTCAAAATTCATTAAATATTCTATGTTTCGGGAATCGTTAGGGCATTTAAATGAATATCATATAACAGTTCAAGCGGTGTCGCTGTAATGTATTTCAGGCTTCTTTTCAGCTCACTATGTGATTTGTAGCTTTCCCAGAATGATGTTTCCAAACAGATATTTCACGTAGCAGGAAGGGCACGAAGAACAACGAAAATAAAGGAAAATAAACGAAAACAACAACAACAACAACAACACACACACACACACACACACACACACACAACAAAAAACGAGGCAGCTGCTGCTTTATCGAAAGTCAGATCTTTTGACTTTACAGGATCGCGAAAATCATTAAATGATAAACAAACTCACGAAATTCCGGAGAGCCATGAGACATTCAGGAAAAGTGTTACAACTAATCCAGGAAAAGGTATGAGTTTTATTATTTAGGACATATTTGCGATTTATTACACTGAATGGAAAAATTATTACATAGCCGCCCCGGTGGCGCAGTGGTCTAAGCGATGGCCTCTGATCATTCGTCCGTAAGGGGCCCGGGTTCGAATCCCGGTGAGGCATGGATGTTGTGTTTGTCTTACGGCGCTGGCTCTCTCCCTCCCCTGGAACCAGTGACGGCGACTGCTTATAGCCCATTGAGTTGCTCTTAGGGACGGCGACTGCTTATAGCCCATTGAGTTGCTCACGGTGGTCGTTAAACCTCCAATCAAAAAAAAATTATTACATACACACCAATAACAATGTGGAAAACAGATGTAGCGCAGCCAGTCACGTGGGACGCTAATGCAGGCAATGTTTATAAATAGAGAAGGTCTATAAGCATTGAACCAGTCACGGGAAAGTTATCACGGGGAAAAGCAACGATGTAAGTAAGTTTGACAGTGGTGGGACTGGTTGTTCAATCACCGCAACTGCTGAACTGTTGGGATTTTCGTCAGACCATCGAGCGTGTATACGAATACTACATGAAATACAACAAAACTTTCGATTACGAGAGAAATCTGGCAATAAACGAGCAATTGACTCTTCCTCGAGGAGACAACACTGTCTCGCATCGTTACAAGGAGGAGGATAAATTGCAAGTTATAGCACCGGCTCTTGTGGCGTAGATAACGCAGGAGTTTTTAATGAGGGCGCGTTTACATGCTTATGAAGAAAGACTATCCGTCATAACATGGAAAAAATTGGCTGAGGGAGTCGAAGTCCACATAGTGTCCCCTTGTTGACTGCAAGGCAACAAAAGATTTGTCTGTATCTTGTAAAAGCCTATCGCAACTGTTTTTTTTTTTTTGATTGGAGGTTTAACGACCACCGTGAGCAACTCAATGGGCTATAAGCAGTCGCCCGTCCCTAATTTAGGGTCACTGGTTCCAGGGAAGGGAGAGAGCCAGTGCCGTAAGACAAACACAACATCCATGCCTGACCGGGATTCGAACCCGGACCCCTTACGGACGAATGATCAGAGGCCAACGCCTTAGACCACTGCGCCACCGGGGCGGCATCGCAACTGTAGTGGAAGGACTGGAAACATCATCTAGTCTGGCAAATCACGGTTTCGACTCTATCACGTCGATGGGAGGGTGCGTGTGGAATGTACACCACACGAAGCGATGGACCTAGCTTGCCAAGATGGGATTACACAGGCAGATGGAAGTGGCGAATCAGTTTGAGGTGCCTTTAGATGGGCTTCCTTCGGGTCCTTCGTATCCGTTAGGACATCCACACAGCATACTTTCCAAGTGGCTACCAACTGGCTCCAGGAGCATTTATGTGAGTTTACCACACTCGAATGGCCGCTGATATCAATGGAACTGAATTCCTTTGATAATTTCTGGACTAATTGGAATGATCTGTTGAAGACCGCCGAACTACTACAGGTGATCCTCGCTTCAATCCGACCGTGGTTTACGGATGCTCTACTACAGGCGATCCTCGCATCATGGGTGGTAATACAACCTCCGTGTTTTTAACACCTCATTGAGTCCTTTCATAGATGTCTGGCTGTTGCTATGATTGCAAAAGGTGGAACATCACGTTATTAAGTCTTCTTCTTCTTCTTCTTCTCAAGAATATCTTGCAATCATTAGTTCTTTTTCTTCTTCTAAGCCCCTCTCATACCACTGCTGGACGAAGGTCTCCTCCAATCCCTTCCATTTTTCTCTGTTCCTAGAAAGAACTGGAGGATACCTTCGTCCAGCTTTCACTCAGTTTATATTCTGAAACAACGTCACATGTTCACGCAAATAAATAAAAGGCAACGCCGAAATGCTGCAGGTCAGAAAATTTGTCATATAAATCGGCGAATTTCATTTTATAATCCAGAAGACACGCTGATTGGATTCAGTTTTTAACAACTGTTCGAATAAAAAGATTGCTAGTTTGTCATATGTTACAGATTTATAACTGTTATGATATTTTCGGTGGTTCTCTTGATTTTTATCCCTCTGTTTCTTTTGTTAGATCCACCGAGGAAATTTTATGTGCAATTCGGAAGTACAAATGGAATGACGGTAATGGCCGGCATTTAGCGCGAGTAGTTTTTACGCCTCATTTTGCGGAAGTCAGTAAGGCTCGTTAACGCAGCTCTTGCTGGTGGAGTAATCTAAAAATGTCGACACGAAATTCCGGCCATAAAAGCACAACGAAGTAGTTGAGGCCGGCCGGAGTGAGGCGGAGTATTCGTGATGAGTGGAGAAGAATCAACTGTGCCATCTCCGTCTGTTGGTACACAATGATTCTGTTGTGTCCGCATCTCCGCAGGGCGTTCAGATGATCGTGACAGGGCAAATCATTTACTATCACCGCCTCGAAACAGCAGACGGAGTCGGTGATTGAGGAATCGAGAAAGAGGGTTGTCCGGGAAGCACAGAAAGGCCAAAAAGATGAATGATAATAGACTGTGAGAGGAGGAAAGATTATTTATTATATTTCTCCCTCTGTCACTTCCCATCGTAATCTAATTAGGATTGCAGCAATTGTTCCGGGCAGCTTTCCTCTCGAAAAAGGCTACACTTTGAAACTTATTTCCTATTCGTGAGATTTCGCCTCTCTAATAAAGATGAATTTCCGTCTTTCCTTTCTTTTTACGCACGCTGTCGAGGTTGCAAAAAAGTACACCATTCATCAGTTATTTTCACACCACTTGAAGTGACGACTTTGTTTCAAATTTTTGTGAAATTATAGAAAGTATTCCTTTGACTTCGCAGAATCTTAACTAATATCTGATTAGAACACCATTACAACCTGCGCACTTTTGATAGCAATATCTTGCAAACATTAAAAATGCTCGTCGATTAAAGACTCTTGATAAGCGTGAGGCATTAAGCAAATTAGCTTTGTAGTCAGATTAGTAAGTTTAATTATCATATAATCTGAGCGATATGGAAATGTCAGGTAGTGGAAAATGAACTGTTAAATTCGTTGAACAGTGGTGATTCGTTAATTCTTACTAGATAAACAAGAGAAATACCGTATTATCAAGTTTTCTGCATGGAAGTTACAATAACGATTGGTTTGATTCATGTCTTAAATAAAGAAATAACTAAATAAACGAGACTTTCGTTATTTTTCAGAAATTTGAAATGATGATTTCCTGAAGTCTTTCTTCAACATGAGTAAAACTAAATTACATATTGAAAATTAGGGTAAGTCGTCAAAACTCATTTTAGCGAGATGCAGAAACCCTGTCTGGTGAGATATCAGACATTTTCATCGATCATGGTATTTTAATAAACGCAAAATCTGAAAAACCGCATTTAGAAAATCACAATGGTAAGTTCAATTTCAGCATAGAGAGAATTAAAACTTTGCTTATGAACTTGTGTGACATCCCCTATTTCTTCTAAAATGGGTTTCTGGCTATTCCAGTGTATTGTAAAGCACCAGGTTTGTAAGATTGTACTACGAAGAAGCAGAAGTTAAGGTCTAGATCACGACCTTCTGTTTAAGATTTGACTGCTGCCTTTATTGCCTTTATCAAAGTTTCTAGCCTGCATTCCGACCACGAGTTTGATGGTATTTCAAGAAAACGCAATGTAGCGAGTATGAACTAATGATCGGTATCTCTACAACGTATACAAGCGTTTATCTTCAAAATGAGGGAAATTTTAACGCAGCAGATCATTTTACTCTGATGTAAAAATTGTTACCATGCTAGAATGGGTTAACCTTTGCATTTAGCTGAAGAGTTGTACCGAAAGCAGTGTTTTCATGATATGTTACGTAAAGAATCCTTTAACGTGGTTGACATTTTTAATACGTCTGTTATAAGAAAGAAAAAAAAAGGTACGTGCTTATGGTTCATTTTGTTCATCCGACTTTCCGTCCAACCGTCGGTCCATCCGTCCGTCTGTGGACACCATATCTCTGCAACTATCCGTCCGATTAAAAAAAAATTCATCGAGAAGCATGAAATGTGAGAACGATGATATTTGATTTCTATTTTTCCCCAATGCATAACTTCGCCGCTAGAGGACGTAAATGCACACATTATTGAATTCAAAATACATTTCATTCCATATAGTTGTTTCTGAATATCCGATTGAAAACTACCTTTCTTCCATTCATTTCTAACGAAAACTACTTTGGGTACAGTTTTTGTTTCCAGTAATGCATAGTTTTAACGCTAGGATGCATATTATTACGATTTCTCTGAAATCTCTGTTTCTAAAAGTCCGATTTTAAAAATTCTTTTCGCATCGGGTAGAACTCCTGGTGGGATGTATTCTGCAAATTTTTTCGAATTTTTGGTGAAGAATAGTTTGTCCACTAAGGGCTGTAAGTGTATAATGTTTGTTTCTGATGTATTTTCAGCAATATCTGAGCTTCTGAAAATTCGATTTAAAATTATTTCTTGGTCAGATACCATTCATCACGACAAATCTTTTGAATACAATTTCTGCATAAAATAGTACATATCATTTCCGGCAGGAGGCATAGATGCATATCTTATTTCTGTCGATACATCAGCTTCTATACAGTCCAATTTGAAACAACTTTTCTTTGTCCGAGAGCGTTTCTATTGCGTTGAATATAATTTCAAATTTTTCTTAACGAACAAGTGTGCCTCTACAGGGCATAAGACCACCTTTCTATTTAGAGCATATTGACAGCAATATATTCGTGTCTAAATACCAGATTGACAAAATCCTTTTCAGGTCAGATACTACTAACCATCAAAACATTTTGTGTACATTTACTGACAAATATAGTGTACAATTTTCCCGCTTGGGGTGCAAATATCAAGTAGATTAATAGCAGTTTCTTTGCTTCTAATAGTACGATTAAAAAATTCTGTAAACTCCTTATACCTTTTACTTTGTGGACACTGCCTGCATTCTTGGGTGTTTTGGGGGTTTGTAGTTTACAGTTTCAGCGCTAAGTGGTGTTTGTATGTATATCTGTTTGATGTCGTATTTCCACTTCTAAAAATCCTATTGAAAAATTTCTTTGTTTACTCTACGTCATTCGCTAGAATAAATATGGAGAATGTTATCCTTTTTAAAAAGTGGGCGTAAATGTCAAAACCTTTTTCTCGCTATCTCTGCTTGCTGAAGATGTATTTGAAAAATTATGTTTCCTTAGTATAACTTTTGCTATGAAGAATACTTTCCCCATGTTTTTTACTTTTCTATTATTCAAAATTCTTCCTCTAGGGGGCATGAAAATATATAATGTCTTCCTCTATATCTGTTCGTCTAACTGTTCGATTTGAAGCTTTATTTCAGATATGTTCCTTCAGCTAAGATAAACTTTTTGTGCACAGTTTGTCGATGTTTATAAAAGATTTTTCAACCGCTTACTGGAGAAAATAAATCTATTTATTTCTAGGTGTTTCATCGATTGCAGAAGCCCAGTTGATTTCTTTTTTATTTATAAATGGTTTCCATCGACCATGAATAACTTTGAAATATTTTATTCGTGTCCGAAATGATTCAAAAGGTGTGCTTATTACAACCAACAATACGGCGTCTTCTTTTCTTGTTTACTTTGTGGAGTACTTATGGACAAATAATACCTTGAACCACTACTGACCATGAATAACTTTGAAATATTTACTTCGTGTCGGAAATTATTCAAAAGGTGTGCTTATTACAACCAAAAATTCGCCGTCTTCTTTTCTGGTTTACTTTGTGGAATACTTATGGACGGATAATACCTTGAACCACTACTGAACTATATTGTTATCATATTCGTCATTTGGAAGGGTAAATATATTTCCCTCTGATATGTTTCGTGCTAAACTCAGTAGACATCATTCCTTCATACTGTTCATTCCGGAACATTCTTATTTTCTGTTCTTCGGGGGGAGGACGCAGAAACAAAGTGTAAAAGTGCAAACACTCTAGTTTATCGGAATTCTCTTTCTGTCGGTATGTCTTCACGGGATGGCTCATATTTTTACCTTTTTACCTTTTCGTATAGCTATTTTTACCTTTCGTATAGCTATTTCACGGCTATACAAAAAGGATAGTCGATGTGCATTACATTACAGATATTTTGAACAAGATAGCTTCTGTCTTTGAGTTGCCAGAGGTCGTGAGGCTTTTATTTTACAGTATTAGAATTGACAGGAAAATTGAGATTCGTAAGGGACGTTTCAGAATTTTTAAAGAATAGAAAAAGAATTGTTCTTTTTCCATGCAAAGCATGCAGGTTTCTTTCAATTTGGCTACTGTGGTTTTTCTTAAAACTCCAGCTAAAATTCGAAATGTTCCCTCTTTCCTTGAATCTCATATAATCCACTGCAGTAAATACGGAGCATAGGCAATATCGTACAAGCATAATTTGGTAAATGTTGGTCGCACATGAAGAAACATAACAATTAGTATAAAAGAACAAAAATGGGAAGCAGAAATGGGAGTAAACGCTACCAGATCTCCCATAGTCAAACAATTAACTAACTTGAATTATAACAGTTGGAGGAATGCTTAAATAAAAGTTTAAGTCACTGTTTTTTATACTTGGTTATATTAGGATGCTTGAAACGTTGTAAATAAAAATAATCATCAGCATCATCATTGTCAAAAATTATCAATCCACTGCTGGATGAAGGTCTGACCAAATTTCTTCCACAACGGTCTGTCTTGAGCCAGTCTCTTTCATGTCACTCCCGCATGTTTTCGAATTTCAGCCACCCATCTTCCGTGTGGTTTTTTTCTGAGTCTTTTCCTGTTCCTTGAAATCCAGTCTAAATTTTCGGTTGTCCATCGGTAGCCCGTCCTTCTGGCAATATGTACAGCCCATTGCTCGTTCGTGACAGACGTAGTGTTGGTGGCTCCAATATTTTATACATTTTAATGTGGATTACCTCGTCCTTCACTCACCTGTTGCGTGGCCAGGCTGTCTAAAGGTACTGTGTACGTTTTGAGCTACTTTTCTAACGTTCTCGTCCTCGTATTAGTTCATATTCATCCGTTTTCTTATCGTCTGCTCGGTTGTTTACGTTTGGAAGCTGCCAACATGGCGGCTTCCGGTATTTCCTTATCATCTCTGGGCGTGGCGGATGCATGTCACACTTCCCACGTCCATGGAAGTTAACATACTCTCGTCTTCAGATGCGTCTGCTGAGATGCCTTTCCAGCTTTCGAGTACTCCTGCTCCGGTGCCTTCACTGGACTTGGCTGCGCTTTCTTCTTCAGATCCTGCAGCTGCCTCGGTGCTCTCCCTGGGTACTACTGATTCTACTGCCTTGCCTTCGGCCTGTGCTTCTCTTCCCTTACAGCCTTCTGTGCCTGCCGGATCCGAACAGACTTCTCTTCCGAGGATGTCATTTGCCTCTACAGTGCAACGAGGAGCTACTTCTACGTCCGATTCCTTTAAACCTGAGGGTCTTTTGCAATCAACACCTATTATTCAGGTAACCAACCACAAGGTGACGGTAACGATAGATGACAATTCACAGATTGGCCGTGAGTTTCATAACCTCCTGGATAGAGCTGTGCTCTTTTATGCCTTACCAAATACTCCATTGCCACGCTATATGGAAGCCCTTTTTGCACATGTGTCGTCTGCGTCCATTGCGGGAATTTCCCGTACTCCTCGGGTATCTCGGTTCAGTTCAATCACAAGGAGGATGCTGACTTTTTCTTGCACACGGGCTTTCGATTGGGACAAAACATCTCATCACTTCGCCTCTTTCTAAGCGACCGGTGAACATCACGTTCCATCCTGTTCCACAGGAAGTGCCTGATACTGCACTTCCTCTCCTTGTCAGTCATGTATGTAAAATTGTTGGCAAGGTTCGTCGCCTCTCTGACGCTCCCCGCGGAACTCGATTTGAACCTGGTACAGGACCTCACCGTCAGTTATTGGTCGTCTTTGCCACTGAGAAAGCCTTGGCGGATTGCCCTAAAGAAGCTACTGTTGAAATTGGCTCACGAACGCACAGTTTCAAGGTTTTCACCACACACTATTGTACACACTTTTTAACACAGAATCATACCACTGCCTCCTGTGAACGCTTTCGACGTGGACGTTCAAGTATGCAACACCCTGCTGACCACATTGGTCTTTCTACTATTCCCACTACCGGTAGTTTGCCTGACGCGACCTCTTCGTTTCTCCGTCAGACGAATATTTCAATCACGGACAATGCTGCTTTCCCTCCTCTCCCGACCCGTCCGATTGTGCATCCACCTTCAAGATTAGTTGAGATGTCTACTACTACAGATGTGTCTACAGCGGAGTGTTCAGATCCGGATGTGTTGGGTGGTGGTTTGGTAGATCGGCCGTCTGGCTCTTCTCCTAGCCTCTCGGATATCGTATCTCCAATTACAACCTTGTCTACAATAGTCTTGCTGCCAAGTCTTCCCGCAGGCCTCGGCTGTTGTACCAGTCTTCACTAAGGCTGATCTGCTACGGATTGCGTCTTCGGCGACGTTGGTTTCCTCGTCTCCTGACTCGGGAGGTGAGCCTGATCCACTAATGGATATCTCCACCTCAGCATCTTCTTCGAAGCGTATTGGAACTCCTAAAGGCGCTGTAAAACAAAAAAAGTTAAAACAACTTTCTTTGCCTCTTTCTAAGGATTCATCTAGTGTCCCCGGTGTTTCTGGCTCCGGTGTTTTTCCACCTGATGATCCTTCAAACAGTATGCATCTCCGCTCAGGTCCTGTCAATCCTCTCTCTGATGCTGAGGTTCTACAGGCCATTGATATGTTTCCTCCAGTTCCTGGACCTCTGTCCAGACAGCAACGTTTACGCTTTTTTCAACCTGCACGTAAGATTGTTTGTTCTGAAAAATTCCTCCACTCACCTGATCTGGACCTGTTTGCAGCGGTAACGCAATTCGAAGCTTATGTGTCATTTTGTAAATCTCTGTGTGCCACCGATCCTCAGCATCAGGCGTTTTCGAGACGTTATACGCGCCGTCTCACCTCCTTGAAGGAGCTCGCTGAGAAGCATATATGTGATACCTCATTTCCTCTTGCGGATGACCTTAAGCTCACTTCCCCAACCCGATCACTTTTTGTTCTCTTAGTGCTAGGGGATTTGCGAACCCGTTCGTAAATTCTCTGGTTTTTGTAGACTTAGTGCCTGTTGATTCTGATGTTTTCCACGCATTTTAAATTTGCTATATTTGTGTGTTTTTACTGTGTTTCACAAGTAATGTATTTTCAATTTGCTATTGTGTGTTTTGCTGTGTTTTCACGAATAATCGGTCTCGTTACTTGTGTGAGCTCCCCAGTATCTCTATTATCATTATCTTATCTGTTGTTTCCTGAATTTGTGCCTTGTTTTCTAAATTTCCTATACTTGTGAGTTGTTGCTGTGTTAGTGCTTTCCTATCGTGGATTACTATAGTGGTACATTTGGTACCTTTGTTATTTTTATAAAGTTGATGAGTTACTCAATAATGTTTGGCGCTCTAACCACATTTAAGTTCCGTTCGGATGATTTATGATGGCAGAGTACATTTCATATACTTGTGCACGTGTGTTATTCATATCGTTTGACATGCCGATATGCCATTCATTGTTCGTGTGCATATTCATTTCCTTTCTGGGTAACTTTGTGCTGCATCGTGGATATACATACATTGCCGCACCTTTGTTTTCTGTACTGAAACTTTCAATGAATCTCCTATGTTTGTATTTCGTTATAGCAATAAACTGGGTACCACTATGGTACCCACAGTTACCAATACCAATACCATTGCAATTTCAGGGATTTTACTCTGATCATGATGTCTTCCGCTTTTTGTAATTTTCCTCATCCACCAGTTCCTCTCCTTATTGTTCCTGGCTACACCAAGCATGAATCTCTCCAGGCTTCTCTCAGTTCTCTGCAATCTTTGTGTGCATTTTGTAGTTAAAGTCCACGTCTCTGCTCTGTACATAAAAACCGAAAGGATGCATTGATTAAACACTTTTCTTTTAAGATATAATGTCATATTGCTCTTGAAAATTTTACTGTTTCTTACATAAGCTTTTCATCCAAGTTTTATACGCCGATTAATTTCTTCATCGATGTGACTCTCACTTGATATCTGCTGTCCAAAGTAAATGCAGGTATCGGTTATCCCCAAATTTTTCCCATTAGTTGATAAATCTTCATTTCTTGTAAAAGCATTGTACATCAATCAGTTTTGTCTTCTGAAAGATTATTCTTAACCCCATTTCTTTACTCTTGTCAGTAAATTCCTGGATCATACGCTGCAGTTCTGAAAGGGCATTTGCAAACATCTCTTCGTCATCAGCAAAACGAAGATGAGTTAAATAATCTCCATTAACCTTTATGCCTTTGTTTTCCCAGTTTAGTGATTGCATGACATTTTGCAATGTGGCAAAAGAGACTTTGGGAGACATGGTATCACATTGTGTCACTCCCTTTCCAATTTTTATTGGTGCTGTATCCTAAAATAGCCGAACATTTACACTTGCACTTTTATAGATATTATTAATAATACTAATGTAAGCATCTTCAATACCGCAGGATGTCAAAAGCACTTTAACTGCCGATGGTCTCACTGCGTCAAAGGCCTTTTCATAATCGATAAAAGCCATGCATAATGTGACTTAATATTCCCTCGATCTTTCAATTAGTTCTCTCAGTACATGAATATGAACTATGGTGCTGTAGCCACTACTGAAACCATCTTGTCCTCTTTGTTGAGCCATGCCTAGAGTTACCTTCAAGTGATGAGTTAGTGAAGATTTTATAAATCCCTGAAAGGAGGCTGATGGGCCTGCAGTTCCTGAGATCACCAATGTCATCTTTTTTATGTAGCGGGATCGTTGCAGCATTGTTACAATCCTCAGGAAACTTTCCTTCATTGAGGCATCTAGTGAAAACTTGGGTGAGTGTAATTTCTATTTCTTCGCTTGCTTCCTGTACACTGTTCACGGTAATTCCATCTTCTCCTGAAGCTCATCCCCTTTTCTTGTTCTTAACTGCATGTGTAACTTCTGCGGAGAGGACTGGGGAGACTTTAATACTGGTACCTTTTATAATGTCTGGGCTATACACCGATGAACCATTCCATTATTACCACCTACCTAATAAACTGTAAGACCCACTTTAGCCCGCAAAACAGGGGCCACTCGGCAAGGCATCTATTAGATGAGGTGGCGATAGGTATCCTGGCGTATCTGGTACCAAAATGCCCACAGCAGGTCCTCCAGTTTCCGTAAATTTTGGGGTGTGGTGATTTAGCGCGAACCCACATCTCTAAGTCGAACTACTGATGTTCGATTGGGTTCATGTCAGGTGAATGTGGAGGCCAGGGTATTAACAGAAAGTCACCAGCATATTCTTCGAACCACTCCTAGACGATTCCGTCAGTGTGGCATGGCGCATATCCTCTTAGTAATAGCCATCACCAGCTGGGAACACAGTTGCCATGAATGAGTGAACTTGGTTCGCAGCGACGTTCAGATAGCTGACAGCGATCAGGGATTGTGCTATTGGGATAATAGGCCCTAAAGTGTTCCAAGAAAACATCACCCACAGCATAACACCGCCACCGCAGGCCGGTTTCTGCACAACAGTGTATGCAGCTACTATAGCCTCCGTTGGTAATAGGCGTATATACGCTCGGCCGTCTACGTGATGCACCATGAATCTTGATTCGTCAGACCAGGCCACTTTCTTCAATCATCAACGGTCCAATCTCGATGATTTTGGGCCCATTTCAAGTGCTCTTGGCGATGACGTGCAGTGAGCACGGAGGACCCGGCCAGGTCTTCAGCTACGCAGGCTCATGCGCAGAAGGCTGCGATGAACTGTGTGCTGTGGCACATTGCCTTGATCACCATTGTTGTAGCTGCGGGTGATTTGTCTCGTACTGTGGCTGTGCAGTCGCTGTGAACAATACGCGATAGTCTCCGCTCACATCTGGCATCAATGAGCTGCGGACGACATACCGCTGAAAGACGGTTCGTCGTTTGGCCATCTGTGCACCACTTTTGATACGCACTCACTACAGCGGCATGCGAACAATCCACAAGCAGCGCCATTTCAGAGATCGTAGTTCCGAGATGCCGTTTCATCACAATTTGTCTTTTATCAAACTCCGATAAATCGGCAGCTTTTCCAAATCTGACTCCGAGCACTCTGCTAACCTAAAGCCGGTCCTCGGGTTGCATATATACTGCTCTGTAAATTTCACCTGGGTCACACTATGATCTCCAGGAGCGCTCATTTCTCTAGACTGGAGGTGGTCACAATGTAATGGCTCATCGGTATATGTATCATCCCTTTCATAGAGTTTTGAGTAGAAATCATTCACTTTTGTCAAAATTTCACCTCTCTTTCATCTTCTTTTCTCAGTGCCATAATTTGTTTTCTTCCCTTAATGAGATGTCCCTTTCCTCTCTGCAGGCTTTTGTTGTCTTCAGTTGCTTTTCTCACTAGTACACAATTGAATTTCCTTACGTCTTGAGTGATACTGTTTCGTACTGTGTTGCATAATTCTATGTATCCCACTTTGGAAGTTACATCTTCTTTATTTGTCTTCATTTCCCTTCCCTTTTGCATCAGCCTTTTTGGTTTTCCTGATATTTTCTTCATGTGTAACTTGTTCTTAGTACCACCTATTTTCCTTGATGTTTCTATAAATGCCTTGGTAAGTTTTCTGTTAACTATAGAAATGTACACTTCTTCCCATTTTAGGCCTTCTAAAGAAGAGAAGCTGTTCTTGAGTTCTAATTTAAAGGTATTGTTATCCCTCTTAATGTTGGTCATGTCAATACGTTTTATATGTTTTATAAGCTTGCCACGTTCGAATTTAGTGTGAAGGTGCATCTTACATCTCACCATTCTATGGTCACTTCCTGTATTGAACCTGTTCAGCACACTGCAGTCTTCCATGACAAAGTTCTTGTTACACACAATGATCCATGTTCGTTTCTTCTGTGTCCATTTCTTGTGTGTCTTTTTCTTGAAAATGAGTTCATGGTGAAAAACCTTACAAGAGTAAAGTTTTTCACCATGTACGAGAGTATTTTCACGAGGGTTTCTGTTCCGCTGACTGAATGTACCTACCAACATTTTTTTCTGTTGTTTTTGCCGTATTCCCGCATTGAAATCACCCATAATGATCTTCAAGTACTGATTGCCTTTGTTATTTATATGCCGAATTTCCTCGTAAAAGTCTTCTGTTTCTTCTTCAGGTTGACTTGTGTTGGGGGTGTAAGCTTGAATTGTCTGAACGTGGTATCTTTTTGAAAGTTGGATAACGAGTCGCGCAGCTCTGTCGGAGGAACTTTCAACTTCAAGAATATTGTCCTTCAGTTTCTTGTTTATTATAAAAAATAAGAATATATATCCTTAAATCGGGATTTAGTTGCCACATTTAATGCTCTGAAATGTTTGGTATATATCATCAACTGCCTGATGCGTATATCCAGAAATTGTGTCCGGTGTTGGGGGAATTAATGTGGTGAGATATCATTCGGGGCATGAACCATCCAAAACTAATCATCGTTATCATCGTATCATCAGAAGCATTATCAGAAAACAATTTGTTATGAAATATAAACTAAACGTCAGATGCTTTCAATTGTTAAACGATGTCCAAAATATAGTTTGATTCTTTAAAATATATTTTCAATGGGAGCCACATTCTGCCCCCCTTCATCCCACAAGTTTCTTTTCCCAGAATTCTTAATTATTAATTAATTCGCTTTCAAGATTTTTGTACTGTTACCTGACTACAGTTATTCATTTCTGTTATTGATAAATAAGATGATGCACTATTAGAAAAATTATACCCTTTTGATGAAAACCGAACTTTAGTTTCTTGGAGACATATCGATCGTTCGATCACTTTATGTAATGCTACTGAGAGACCAAATATGACTGTTCCATCAGATTATCACAGAAACAACGCAGAAAATCTTATGTTTCGCAATTATAAATTTGTTTCAATAACATTATTAGATTCTGAAACATCGACGCTTTGATAATTCTACAAAATCAATTGAGATTTCATTTTTTTCTTGAATGAAGATTCATATACTTCATAACTGCTGTAGTTTGCTACAATAACCATAAAATAAAAATTATTTTCTTACGATTTTTAGTTAATTGTTTGAATATGTAACTTTAAGAAATCAGTAAAAATTGTAATATTACTTCGTGAACACATGTCGTCATGCCATTAATAGTAACAATTAAAGCCTTTGGGAAAGGTATTTTTATTATACAGTAGCGGTAAGCAACATCATTTCTAAACAATGGCTTTTCTAAGTTTTCTCGCAAATACACAATACCTTGCTTACATGGAGTTGCATGCGCATAAGTGCTGTTAGTATAGGAAATGTGTTTCAGCCGAATATTTATCTTCATATTTCCCTTGTGTCTGAAGACAGCTAAAAATATATTGCATTAGCGCATTAGTTCTAACAGTTTACTCAGTCTGCCAACACATCATTCACGCGAAAGTCAATTTACTTCCCCTTTTTTGTCTGTAGTTTCAGATTTCCTGTCGCATAAGCTGCCAATGTTGCTTAAGTTGACAGAGGAGAAAATGTAGTCTGTCGGTTAACATCACAAGACTTCTCGATAAATAGCAGAATGAAAATGCATTCAAGGGAACTACTACTGATGGCTCCGAAGTGTGTATCTTGTTACTTGAAACTATGAAACAGGAACAAACTATCATAAGCAGAAACCTAAAGTTTCGTGAGAAATATAAAATGATATAATGAGGGTTTAAGTTAATTTTACCACCTCGTTATTCAGGTAAATTTTGGACTTTTGTTTTTTACCATTCTTTTTTCCGTTTTCCACACTCACTCCTTAATTTATATCTCAGAAATCTCCCGTGTTCTGGTTTTACTACGGAATTGAAAGAAAATTCAAAGTAAGTAACCTAAGAAACATTGATTTTCTGCACAATCCCGAAACAAAGAGATGTCAGACATGAAGAGGCAAAAGAGCCTCACGTCTCAGAGGCGTACAGATAGGTCCCGAACCCTCCGCATTCCGGGGTTCTTTACGACAAGAAGGTCGCTAGCCTTAGCAAAACAATTTTGCAAATTCTTTTATTTTACAAATTTCACTTAATATGTCTGTCTGTCTACCAACTTTCCATCGCGAGCCTCTAGTTCTTCCTAAAGCCTTTCCGTTTATCCACTCGGTCCAAAAGCTTCTAACAGGCGTAGCTAGTGGAGCTTAAACCTTCTCTGCGGCTGTAAAACTTACAAGCTGATCATTGTGTCAGGTTTGGCGGTGATTCCGTTGGGTTTTTTTTAGTCTGAGTCCCGTCCTGACCAGGTTGATCCATTAAATGAAAGGCAATGAGTGTTGCACTCTTCTCGATCCTATTTCTTTGATATTTTTCTCCCATTTCAAAATATTTTTCTTCCCATTTCCTAAAGTTTCGTGAGAAACTTTAGGTTTCTGCTTATTACCCATAGGGATTTCACCTACTTGAAAGACTTCGTTCAGTTCAGTTCGTGCTGCATTAGTCGAATATATCAAAGGCTTGTGAGCGGCGCTCTATCATTTGCATATCGCATCACCAACCGTCGACAAATGAATCTTCAATGTCGCTTAAATGTCACGTACGGAGCAACTGCTTATGTGGTACCCTATCATTAATCAGCGTCATAAATCTTCTAACCGTGTCGATCGAAGCGTTTTACATTCACAGTCTCATCATATCACTACGAGTATATTTATAGTGGGGTTTGTGACGTTGTTCTGGTGTAGGACTTGATTCACGTTAAATAGTGTGGTTTTCAGATATTAATGGTAGGGCAGGACATGTAAGGCTACAGTCTCCTATTTATATCAACAGGAAAATTGCAATTTGTTTTAAAAGCATGAGGTGCACAATTTGTATTTTCTGTGAAGTACGACTTTTAATAGTATAAGAGATTTCAAAGCGATATTTCCATGTGTGTGTTAATGCAAAGTCTCTTAAAAAATTAAATATGGGATATCATATTAAAAAAAAACTTCCTGGCGGAGACAATTCGAGAAAATAAAAAATAAAATGTTCTCAGAAGATATGGAGGCAGAACAATAGAGCCAAGAGAAAATAATTCTGGTAAACGTCATGAAATTTAAGCAAAAGCGATTGAAACAAGTTAGTTACCTTGAACTGGTAAAGTAACTTACGATGTCCTTGTTCGTAGAGATAATTTGCAGAGCAAAGAAGTGGAATACGCTGAAATTTTGCGTTTAACGACGGGTAAATAAATCAGAAAATTGATGTTTTGGAGTCATTAAGTTATTTTAAGACTGGTACTAAGTGGTTTTCGGGACACCGAAGATTTCTATGATTTTGTTTATTTATCCTTTCCTTTAAATATTATATCTTAAAATTATATCTTGCCAAATACTCTCATAGGCATGCAGCACTGTCAGGTATCAGCGAAATGTATGGCAACAGAATTCGGTAACGTAATAACATGTGCAAAATCTTTGATCTTATGTTTTACCAAACAAGTGCTGCTTATTTTGTGAAACACTTTGAAATCGACGGAGTGCTATTTAATTGTTATAGGACTGTTAATTCGATACCGTGGTCTTGAGTTGCATGAAATATATTTCGAAATTTAGCATTGGAAAGTAGCTGAATAGAACTTCTATAGAGCAAGAAATGCAGAAGCGTAAGTGGTACGTTCAAGAGGGCAGACCATCTCATGAAAAACGAACCAAAATTGCTTTCTCTCTGAGCAAGGAAACAGGATCTTAACATTGAGAGGAAGTGCATAAAAAGGGGATTGTAGTCATTTAGCCTCAGAAGAAACTTTTTGAGTGCATATTTTTCAGTGGAAGAAACATAGCTACGCAACGAAGTTTAGAAAGAATACCTTGATAGAGAAAGCACATATAATTACATTTGATCTAAGGGTTTTTCGAAATAAGAACAGTACTGAAATTTAATATTTTTATACTCAAAATGAAGGATAAAAACTGCACAAGACAATCACAATACTAAAGGCGCATACGATTAGTATGAAGATCAAGGAATGAGAAGTCCTGCAACGCAAGTACTAGGACTTCAACAACTTTCTGAATAACCGAGAGACAAAGAGAGCGAGCGGCATTGTCGTCAGCAAAACTTGAACTGAGTTAGATGAATAGAAGAGAAGATCATTCATATGCAAAACATGACGAGAGGGTGAGAGAACTCATCTCTTACACGCCATATTATTGTTGAAAAAGGCTTCAGAATGTATGTCACATACAACTGCACATACAGTATGTAACAGCCAGAGAAAAAAATGTCGCTATCGGAAATCAAGTTGCCTGTTGTCAATAGATTCGTTAATGCATTTAATTCCCGGATATTTTCAACAATAAATGGTATCAGGCTTACCAAGCAATCTTATTTATGATAAACTGGAAATTTCCGGCTCTGTTGCAAATCAATACTGCGGCAACTTTGTAACGTATACTCTATATTCACTTTCCTTTTGATTTTACTATCTCTAGTTATTTTATTTTACTATGTAAATTATCTTCCTACTGAACGGAATATTATTTCACCCCGCTGAATGAGATCTGGCAATGAGTGTAAGTCATGACGTGGTGGTAGCTCGTATATAGGCGCGTTCATCGAGAGTAGGGTGTGTTGTGTTGTTGCGTTGGAGTGGAGGTTGTGTTGGAGTTGTGTTGGTGGTGTGCGTACTATAAGAGGAAAGTTTATTCATTATTATGTACAAGATATATGAGTGCCTTAGTTGACCACGAGTCTGGGAAATAAATAGTTGTTCAGTAAGTTCAGTCTTTCTCAATTCTTAGTTTTGTCAGACCTCTGTCTGGCTGTTAGGTTTATGACTTTGATTACTTAATATAAATAACCAGCGTTGAGACTTTGTTTAAGTTCATAATTAACGAGTAACAACACCCTTTTGGGAATTCATTATTTTGAAGCTTAGAGCATTATTCATTCATAATAATTAGCTTAGCAAGAAGATATTAAAGCGAATTCATTATAATTGGCGCCCGAACTTTTCTCGAACACGAGATCCTGACTATTATTACCCATGGCTTCTTTACCTGAGACAACTTCAAATTTCCACCGTCCGGCAAGTCTCGAGGGTAATGGTGTTTGTTTGGACAATTTGTACGAAGCCTGTGGCTCTAACTTTGATATGAATGATCTGCACATACCCAAGCATTCTTCACCATTTCGGAATGCACCAGCTTCTTATCACTCTGAGTCGCGGGTCGTAGCTCAGGGAGTTCAATCCTCTCAGCGAAGCAGAATGCTTGCTCATTTCGTGCCGCATGCTGGAACAATTTATTTCAATGGTTTGGAGGGGTCTTTAAAGTTCCTCGAAGATCTGGAAGACCATTTTGATTTATATAATATTCCTGACGACTGCAAGGTCCAAATTGCCGGGACTTGCTTGAGGGATACCGCTAAGACCTGGTATCGGCAGTGGCGAGGGTCGAACCCGATTCTCATTATGAGAATTTCCGTGCAGAATTCTTGGAGGTCTTTCCTTTCGGCCTCAGTCGAGCTAGCCTTGCTCAACAGCTGTTTTCACGTCAACAAGGTCCCAATGATAGCCCTGTTGCATTTGCGTTGGAAACTACACGCCTATTTAATCTATGGGATCCACATGCCAGTCATGTTGACATGTTGGATACCCTCGTACAGCAGCTCGACCCATTCTTACAAGATTTTCTTGAGGTTCGACACCCTACCACTATTCATGAATGCCTTCGCCTCATACGCACGTATGAAGAGCGACATGGCAAACATGCTTCAACTCACCATGCTCGGGCACCCCGCGAGGCTTATTCCGAAAACCCTCAGCGGCATAATAGACAAAACTTTCAGCGCGAGCATACACATGTGCCCACCCAAGCTGCATACGTTCCACCACACAGAAGAGTGGCGAACCAACAGCGAGTTTCTGAGCAAGCTTCGGGATATCGTCATAATGCACAGTATGCTCGACCCCGTTTTACTCAGCAGCATTCGGAACGTTCTCATGCCCAGGGCAATAATAATTTTTCTGCCCGTGCTGAGGGCAGACGTAACGAATATGAAACTGTCAACAGACACGCGGAGTTCCCGACGCAGGGTTCACGCAATTTTCCTTATCGTGAAAATTTTCCCTGATACCCGGCAGGGTCGAGGTTTCCGACCACATGATAACACCACCAGAATTCCTTTAAACTTCCACAGGAAGTAGACGAAGGGTAGGTCCTTCTTCCTGATACCAAACATTCTGACCCTAAAACAGTATTAGTGACTGTTCAAACTCCTCAGTTGCCTGATGTATTTTTGACACTTGAAGACGTTATTGTCGAGACAAAGTTCGACACTGGGTCTGAGATATCAGCCCTAAATACAAAGTTTTGTAATGACGTTTTTTCTGCAATACACGTTCAGCCTGCAACGCAGTATTTGCGAGGTGCCAATAATGAAATCTTCAGTATCGCAGGAACTGTCACATTATCTTTAGGGCTGGGAAAAGCTCGTTTTACACATTCTTTCCTGCTTATAGACGAGCTACCCGTGAAATGTCTCATGGGTATGGACTTTATTAACAAGTTTCAAATAACTTTGAATTTTGTGCAACATGTGATTTCTTTCCGGAACCTGTCGAAATGATTCCGACGGTTCCTGTAGATATTACGAGTTTATTGTTGAGTGACCAATTGAATGAGGGGGCAACGAGACCAGCTTTCTCTCCTTTTACAGGAAAGCCCTGGTTTATTTTCGGATCAACTTGGTTTCACACAGGTGGTTTATCATGTTATTGACACTGATGGTTCGAAACACATTGCGACGAAACCTTACCCTTGTGCTCCACATAAAAAACAAGAAATGCAACGTCAAATTGCGGAAATGATTAAGCAAGGCATAATCAGGGAATCAACAAGCGCCTGGGCTGCTCCTGCCTTCTTGGTTCCAAAGAAACAACCAAATGAATTTCGTTTCGTGACAGATTTTCGCAAGCTCAACCAAGTCACAAAAACAATCAATTATCCCCTACCTGTCATGTCACATATTCTAAATGACTTGTCGTCAACCAAATGGATGTCAACCTTGGATTTGGCGAGTGGATATTGGCAGGTGGCAGTACATCCGGACTCTGTCGATAAAACAGGCTTTGTGACTCCCTTTGGGGCCTATGAATATTTACGTATGCCTTTTGGTTTAGCTTCTGCACCTGCTACTTTCCAAAAGCTTATGGACACGGTTCTCAGACCTGTCCTGGGTCCCCATGTGCATGTCTATTTGGATGACATTATTATAACATCAGAGACTTTTGACGAGCACCTTTCTCTGCTCAAACAGGTGTTCCAACTTATATACAATGCTGGCTTGACGTTAAAACCTAGTAAATGCCAGATAGCGCGGGACGAGATTGTATATCTGGGGTTGAAAATCACTCCCCACGGCTTATTCACTGATAATGAAAAAATTAGGCCTATTGTTGACTTTCCTCGGCCTAAAACAGCAAAAGAACTATCCCGCTTTCTGGGAATGACCGGTTGGTATCAGCAGTTCGTCCCCGCTTATGCTACAATATGTGAGCCGTTGTATGCTTTAAAGCGTAAATACAAGAAGTTTATTTGGACACCTGAAGCTAACGCTGCATTCGAAACACTGAAGTCTGCATTGACTCAGCCTCCGGTGTTGGCTTTCCCGGATCATTCTAAAGAATTTGATATTTATACTGATGCATCCGGAGTTGGTCTTGGTTGCGTTTTGTCACAAGCTGGGCATCCAATAGCTTTTGCGTCTCGTACTTTAGCCAAAGCTGAACGCAATTATTCAGCTACGGAACGTGAATGTCTTGCTGTTGTGTATGCACTGAATAAATTTCAATGTTATCTTAACGAATTGACAGTTAACATAATTACGGATCATTCTGCCCTTCAGTATTTGAATTCTGCCTAAGCACCTATCTCAAAGACTTATGAAGTGGGCTCTGAAGTTACAAGAGAGCAATATCAAAATTTCATATCAGCCAGGTCATAAGAATCAATTACCGGACGCATTATCTCGCGTTCCGATTAGTGGGGTCCCCACCGAAACTACTCCTGGATGTCAGCCTTTACTTCTGATAGCTGATATCACATCCAGAGAGCAGATAATGGCAGAATTAATAAATGATCCAGATTTTGGGGATATTTACAATTTTTTGCTTGCGGGTTCGCCCCCCACAAAGTGATCCTTCTCTGGCCGGAAGGTCACAACATTTTGAAGTAATTGAGGGTCTTCTTTATTATACAAAATCTCGGACTACTAGGGCAGAGTTTCGCCCATGTATTCCGCGAACCCTTAGAATGGCTCTTTTAAATGAATTTCATGACAAACCTCTTGCAGGCCATTTAGGTATTCGCAAGACCCGTTGTAAATTGCGGGATGTTGCCTATTGGCCTGGAATGTACCAAAGTGTGCTCGCATACGTTCAATCATGTCACTTGTGTCAGATTAATAATTATCGTAATGTAAGACCGGCCGGTCACTTGAAATCTAGTTCAAGTTCTCATGTGTTTGATATTATTTCCATAGATTTATTGGGACCTTATCCATTATCTGTTAAAAATAAAGCTCGTTATGTTTTAGTACTAACTGATAATTTTTCTAAATGGGTTGAAGTTTTTCCCATTAAAGCCGCTACGGCTGAGATTATTTGTAATGTCTTAGTTAATGAAGTATTTTCTAGATATGGTGCACCTAATAAAGTAGTTTCGGATAATGGTCCTCAATTTATTTCTGACATTTTTGAAAGAATGTGTGCGAGACTACACATTAAACACAAATTCATGTCCCCATATCATCCCCAGAGTAATCCTGCGGAACGTGTTAACCGAACGTTAGTGAAAATGATTGGTGACTTTCGTAATGGACCACCATGAAAGATGGGATGACCATTTAGAACTTTTTGCGTTCGCCCTTCGCTCGTCTGTCCACGAGTCTACTAAAATTACTCCTGCAGAACTTTTTCTGGGTCGCAAAAGTAAAACCCCTTTTGAAAATTTAACGGGGATTATCGACGAACTAAACCAGAGACCACTCCGCAATCATTACGAATCATGGCAGAAAAAGCTCGTGTTGCAATGCTAGGAGCACAAGCGGCTCAAGCAAGATAGTATAATACTAGGCGTAGGGAACCAGATCTTGTCGTTGGAGATCTCACTCTCGTGGAAACGCACTTCCAGTCTTCTGTTTCGCATACTTTAGTGAAGAAATTTGCACCCAGCTACGAAGGTCCATATCGGGTGGCAAATGTCTTTGACAATAATATTGTTCTGGAGAAACCGAACAACCAATTTCAATATGTACATGTTGATCAATGTCGCAAATATCACGAACGGAATATCGATTTCATTATCAATCCTACTCAGCCTTCTGTTCCACAGACTCAAGAATCTATATCTCATGTTCAACCGCCGGAAATTGTGGACGAACCACCGAACATTTTTGACGAATCACCAGTGATTTTTCCTTCACCCTCCCCTCCTCCAGACGAGTTTCTACAACCGCAACCTGATTCTCCCGTGAGACAAAGGCTCGATTCGAGTTCGTCGAATACGAGTATCGTTCCTTTCCCTCCAACCATTGCCAAGACTATTGCTGCGCCGTTTCCGGTTACCTCGGCACCGACGCGGGATACTTCTTATTTGAACACCTCATCGGAAAGTATCCCTATAGGCAAATATAAACATCGCCCTGCACGACCGCTGAATTACAGCAGCGACTCAGAGGCGTCGGACATTTCTGATTTCTCAGTTATGAATCCAACATCTCATATTCCACACCGTCCAGCACCACCAAAAGCTGGGCGCAAACGTGACTTGTCTCCCAATCTGCTTCGCCGCAACAGCGACGAAGGCAGAAATCTTTGCATCCACCCGGGTTTCGCCCCTGGAACCTCCGTTCAGGGCAAACAGGGCCGATGCCTGCTACTACTATCATGCCCCGTGGGCGTAAACGAAAGCAAGCGATGTGGCCGGAGACACGTCCGTCCAAAAAGATACTGGAAGGACACAACGGGCCCCAGCACCAAGGGACTTCATATCCAAAGCCTGGGGGAGCCCGTTCCTATCAGCCGCAGCAGGGATTTCCGGACCGCCAGTCTTCAGATGTTCCTGACCGTTCTTCTCAGCAGCAGGGATTTCCGGACCGCCGGACTTCTGACGTTCCTGACCGTTCTTCTCAGCCGCAGGGATTTCCAGACCGCCAGACTCCTAACCGTTCTTCTCAGCCGCAAGGGATTCCGGACCGCCAGACTTCTGACGTTCCTGACCGTTCTTCTCAGCCGCAGGGATTTCCAGACCGCCAGACTCCTGACCGACAGCAGACCGATGTTCCAGTTCCATTACCGTCCCGGAAGAGATCCAAGCCACCTGATTTCACCAGTCCCATTAGGCCTGGAAAACGTTACCGCACTAGAATTTTTTTATGCGTCCTCGAGATAAGTAAGTTCTCGTGGACAGGTTCTTTTCTTAGTTTGTTGTTTTTCCTGCACGACCAGTTGGCGTGTCAGAATTTCTTTTTTCGTGTGGGCCTATGCATTCTTTTTTTGTGTATATATGTGTGTTTTTTTTTATATTTCTTCTATGTCCATCTACTAATCCACTTTTTTTTGTATATATCTATGTGCTTAGGGGTAAAATAATAAAATTGTTACTGTTAGGCAGCTCCAGGTAAATTTCGCTGCTGATACAGTTGTTCTGTATTTCAACGAATGAGGCGAACGTAATTTGAAATGAAAATAATAAAATTGTTACTGTTAGGCAGCTTCAGGCAATCTTCGCTGCTGATACAGTTGTTATGTATTTCAACGAATGAGGCGAACGTAATTTGAAATGAAAATAATAAAATTGTTACTGTTAGGCAGCTTCAGGCAATCTTCGCTGCTGATACAGTTGTTATGTATTTCAACGAATGAGGCGCACGTAATTTGAAATTAAAAAGTGATTCCTGCTAGGCAGAATAAAAGGAAAGTATGCCGATGCAGGTTTGGTTTGTTCTACACTACAAAGTTCACAGTCGAATACAGATTCGTAAATTGTCATGCCAAGTTGATAATGTAAATACGGCTACCACCAAACAAATCAAAAAAGAGATCGAGAAACGTCAATCATCGAAATGTAAGACTTACACTCCAAAATTGATAGGTTTTTCGGACATAAAAAAATGAAAAAAGAAAAAAAAAAAAAAAATTAAGGGGGAGATGATGTAACGTATACTCTATATTCACTTTCCTTTTGATTTTACTATCTCTAGTTATTTTATTTTACTATGTAAATTATCTTCCTACTGAACGGAATATTATTTCACCCGCTGAATGAGATCTGGCAATGAGTGTAAGTCATGACGTGGTGGTAGCTCGTATATAGGCGCGTTCATCGAGAGTAGGGTGTGTTGTGTTGTTGCGTTGGAGTGGAGGTTGTGTTGGAGTTGTGTTGGTGGTGTGCGTACTATAAGAGGAAAGTTTATTCATTATTATGTACAAGATATATGAGTGCCTTAGTTGACCACGAGTCTGGGAAATAAATAGTTGTTCAGTAAGTTCAGTCTTTCTCAATTCTTAGTTTTGTCAGACCTCTGTCTGGCTGTTAGGTTTATGACTTTGATTACTTAATATAAATAACCAGCGTTGAGACTTTGTTTAAGTTCATAATTAACGAGTAACAACACCCTTTTGGGAATTCATTATTTTGAAGCTTAGAGCATTATTCATTCATAATAATTAGCTTAGCAAGAAGATATTAAAGCGAATTCATTATAACTTGAATTTAAAAAAGTATGAAATTGGAAAATGACATGTTCTTTGCACCCACTAATAAATTGGTGATCTTATTCTAAAACGAATACACTGTTCTGCTCACAAAGTATCCTGAAAACAAAGAAGCACTTAGAAGAGGTCTTCAGTGCGGCAGTTATTTTAGCGAGCCATATTAAAATAATATTAATTTTTATATTGATACTATTCTTTTATCAAGAATCAGAAGGTATTTCATACAGAATCATACCTAATTTGTGTTGCTTTTATTCGGGCTTTAGAAGGATATATTAGTGTGTGTGTGTGTGTGTGTGTGTGTGTGTGTGTGTGTGTGTGTAGATGTCCAAAAATTCCTTAGAACGAAAGTGCTACAGGCAGACGAGAAGTATGATATACAATTTGATTAGAAAAGATGCCAGTCACAGCAGCTCTGGGCTTGCAGAAATTATTATGAATTTCACACACCCGGAACACTGCGAAACTTCTTTAATGAAATTTTCTTATCGTCACTCAGAAGCAAAATTTTTGATAAACGAATTTCGGGCAGCAATGAAGAGAATAATTTATATGATGCATTTTGCTGGCACCGTTATTTGGCAAATACTTTTCTTTTGTGAAGTGTAAGTACTAACACCGGTTTAAAAAGAAAAAACGATCACTGCCTGTCAAAAGCGCAGTCTTCATTACCTGTTATGCAGAAATATGGCTCGAAGGTCTTATAGTTGTTTTTCTTTTCACTCAAGATACACAAAACATAGTGGAAGAATACAGAGGATGATCTAACATTTTTAAAACAAACGTCTTTCATAAGGAATTACAGAAGATAAAATAAGTTCAAAGAATTGAAACTGGCAACAGCTCGTGCAATGAACCCGAAAGAAACATCTGCTGCAGTTAAATATCGTGTGCTAAGAAAATGGCGCACGTAAACAAGCTGTGAATAAAAGGCTATGCTTTTGTTCTTCACGAAGATATATATTCGCTTTCTGCGATTAACAACGCTGCGAAAATCATGCAATTAGCAATATAAATGATAATAGAGGGGGAAATTGTCAAGCATTGCTTTTCATAGAAAAAAGAACACCAAACTAATATCCAACGAAGGCAAGTACTTTTACAACTATGTAAGGTCTCTGGTCTTAAAAGAAAATGAGGCCGCTGGTGGCCGAGTGACTGCCACGGGAAGGGCCTCAGGTTCGATCCCAAGCAGGTACGAACGCTCGATCCACTAAATACTCGCCGTACGTCGGATGGGCACGTTAAGCCGTCGGACCCCGGGTACTGGCCCCCGGTAATAAATAAGGGCGTCTTCCTCCCCCTTTCTACTTCGCTTCCGTGTCACTTTCCTATCGGGCGCTCTAGCCCAAATCTCCTAGTTTCCTATTTCTAAGGTTTGTTTAAGACCTGGGGTCAGGCACTCCCTTCCTGAAATCCTCTACATATGATCATGATCAAGAAAATCCACCGATCCAAAGAGCAATCGCTAAGTAATTAAAACTCTCTGACTCAACTGTAAACAAGGTAATAAACGAAGATTTGAATGTGAATAAACCAAAAGACATAAATTTCACCGTATTTTGCCTAGGCACATGGGTGAGCGCAAAACACGCTGTAGACATCTTTATGAAAATCACTTGGACCGCAGATGGCCTAATGGTCAACGTTCGTGACTACCATGAAGGAACCTCAGGTTCGATCCCGGGCAGGTACGAACCATCGAACCACTAAATATCCGCCGTGCGTCGGATGGGCACGTTAAGCCGTCGCCCTCCGAGTACTGGCTCCCCGGTAATAAATAAGGGCGTCTTCCTCCCCCTTTCTACCTCGCTTACGAGTCACTTTCCTATCGGGCACTCTAGCCCAAATTCCCCTTAGCTTCCTATTTCTAATGGTTGTTTAAGACCTGGGGTCAGACACTCCCTTCCTAAAATCCTCTCCATATGATCTGATCTGATGAAAATCACTAAACAGGTGATAATCGAAAATTTATTGTGACAGTTGATGAAACATGGATCTACCTAAACGACTGCAACAGAAAAAGGTCAATTTACTATCGCAAAAGAGAAGAAAAAGACTTACAAACTTGGTTCCAAGAATCCAAAGAAAATTCCAGTAAAGAATTTATGATTATTACTAGTTTCTCGTAAAATCGGAAATTAAAGTTAAGAAAAGCAGAAAAGAAGGTTAAAATGACTTATACATATTACAATAATAATGTTCTAATTCGTATATTTAAAGAGGAAACACCATTCCTTTATCCACAGAGAGCTTGTTTTTAAAATATAAAACTCTTCATTACGACAAGGACAGATGTTTAAAACGACCAACAAAATGCTAACCGGGACGAACCGGAGAAAAATATTGATAACAGGACGGAATTACTAGTATTTATTTCTCTCCCAGCTCTTCTTGTGATTTATAAAACTGAATTTATCAGTATGCAATAAATTTGAATCACAGTTTTCCTTAAACTGAAAAATTTATTGAACTCGTTACACAATTCTAGAAACCTTAAAGATCAGTTTACTTGTAATAAAGGGTAAATATGATATCTATTTTTGTACTCTGTGCCTTGATTCACATTTTCGCCAAATTTCAAAACTCCAGCTAAATGAAATATCATCGCTTGCTTTTTAAACGTGCGCTGCACGGCAGTAAAGTTCATTCACAAGCTGCGAAATTAAGGACATGATACGGCTGGTGATTAAAATGCTCTCAGAAGTTCGATAAACGCTCCACTTTGAGCACCACTGTGATTTAGTACAATAGCAAAAGAAAAGAAATTCGCACATTCTTCCTAATCGAAATCCTGGAGACCTAATAGGAAGATAAATGATGGGGTCGTTATGGCAACGGGCCACAAGGGAGGCACCCCTCACGCTCTGAATCTGTCACCATCTCGGACAGATGGTGATCCCTGCGGTCTGTTGGTTCGACGATGAATCCCATTTCCCTCTTACTATCTTACGAACCAATTCGTTTCGATAACGGTCGTTTGTCCACGACTACCACCCTCTATTTTATGTCCCAGACGTGGGGCTCTCTGAGCCTTTGAGACAAGAGACGCCGGGAATTCAGAAATAACGGAGCGTTGTACCAAGGGAAAAAAATTCTGAAACCAACCAGTCGAGGGTATAGTCCAGTGGGAGTCTAGATCTTTTATTTTAGTATGTGCTGATTGTTCAAAGGACTTCTCTCATGTTAATGATTTTGGGTCGTCCTTTGCAAGATTCGAACGGTTGCTTCATTTATAATATAAACACACGTATCTGTGCATGCTAAAAAGTTGAAAACAATATTATATTCCGATTTCCAAGCTCCTATTTGTACTTCATGTCTTTTTCGTATGCTTTAATGGTCATCTATGAAGCGTCAATTAGTACTTGCAATGCATGCTCTTTCAAGTTACAAACTTTCTGTAGTCGGCTTAACGGGTTTCAGTTTTCTGAAATCCTGAAACAAATCTCACTGTATGTATCGTATTTTCCCATTTCTTGTCTTACACTTTTAGGATTTTGGGGTTTCTGCCTAAAAATTTATTAAACTATTGAAAATATGAATGCAAGTGCTAAAATTTCAACTACTGCATTACCAGTCAAAGGCGAAAATAACGCTTGTGTTGCCTGAAGTGATCTGGGTCCAACACAAACCTGAATTTTTAGAGGCTTAGTCTCTTCTTATCTTGCAAAATGATGGATGAAGTAAAAAAATTACCTACCCGGCAAAGGCGAAAATATCACATCGCTTCAACTGTTATGATTTTCTTTAAAGATACCTGCACAATTTTTCAGTTTTAAGAATTTCAGCCCTGTTCGTAGTAACATGCATGGCGAAATAAGCAACATGTAGTTACTATTTACTTTCTTAGCAAATGCAGATGAAGAAGGATCATCGCTTCTTCCACGGAAAAAACCGTAATGAAAGTCTCGTAGACAGTTCTTTACACAAAATGTAGGTGCTTGAATTCACAATGTATGACGTACTAAAGAGGTAAAGCACGTGTCAAAACCACAAATCTTTAGTGATACATTTCGTCCATGTAGCTTAATTGGGAGAGCAACTTACTCCGGAGCTCGGGTTCGATCTCCGTCACGGTCAAATTTGTATTTTCGCAAATGTGGAAATGTTATATGTAACATTCCTACATTCCAATACATTTTTTGATTTACAAAGCTTCACTTTTGAGTTGCTATGCACACTTTGCATCCCTGCTCGATGATTTATGAAATAAATGACAATTATTGCATGTGGCTAAAGCTTAAATATAAAAGCAGTTGGTACAGTTTTGATGACATCAAAATGCATAAATCACCTTATCAAAGCAAAGTTGAAACATGATTACTCAAAGAAATACTCTTATTGCTTTCAGTAAACATGTTTCACAGATGTTATACAAGGAAACTGTACAACTACATACATCCGTTGAACACGTTATCAGCCTTCGGAGTATCACACTCAGGCTTCGGGAATGTTCTCCGACAGAGGAAGTAGAAACAGACAGTGTGTAGCGTACATATAAACATATCGTACTATGTACAAATGTTGATGGAACTTCTTCCATGGATGCAGTATGCAGCAATAATGGAGGCAGGGAGTAGTGTAGTGTACACTCAGCAGTGTCATATAAAAATGCTGGCCATCGGCCGTGATAAACGGAAATAAGAATTAAACATCGCTCGTATTAATGTGAATGACACTTGGAATACGTTAACATCTTTCTTGGGAGTACAGACTTCAATGAAAAGAGTAATCAGCCTTTTTACATGTTAGAATGTGGGAATGTGGAATGCAACGTTTCAGAACTAATCGTATGGATGGGCGATAAGGACACTATATTAAGAAAGATGTTCCGGGACAAAGTACCCAAAAAGCAATCTTCCAACAAAATATTCTGAAATCGTAGTGTTTAGGATTGAGGCATTATGTTGCACATTTACGTCTTCTATGCAGTGTAGGTCAATTCTGAAAACAGATAGCTTCTCCCGTTCGAGATAAAACTGAAGGCTATACATTGAAGTAGAGATTATTAGAAATACCCAATAGCAATGAAGCACGTGGCATCTTTGCTTACGTATGTGCGCAACTGTGACGTTGGAATGGCTTTATAAGCAGATCACTGCGGAGGATTCAGACGCGTACGAAGTGTAGAAGGTGGAAACATGGGAAACACTAGTGATTTAGGAACTTTGAAGGATGCATGGTCATAGGCCAAGTCTAGCAGGTAAAGCATCTCAGAAACAACAAACTTTCTGCGCTATGCGAGAGTAACTGCGTTCAGGGTGTGGAATGAATGGTACAGGAACAACGAACAGGACAGTTAGAGGCTTTCCTGTGGGAGGAAAAGACTGGTCGATGTTCAAAAGCAACGGCAGGTACAGAGGATTCTACGAGTTGCTCCATTGTGTCAAGTAAACGCACAGTACAACAGGTGGATCGAGAGGGGAATTTCAGCGTATACAGGGTAAGTCAAAATGATGTTCCCGATTTAAATGATTTGGTACTCATGTTTAATGTAAAGCATATACACACAACTATCACTATTGAAAAGCACATTTCATAAAATTTTGTTCAACTTACTTATAAATGTTCAATGTGCGCTCCACACGTAAACCGGCACACATCAAGTCGGCAATCAAGTTCCTTCCAAACTCATTGCAGCGTGTCGGTGTCAATTTCTGTGATGGCTACTCTGATGCGAGCTTTCAAATCAACCAGCGTCGTTGCAAGTGGTGGTACATAGACACGATACTTTATGAAACCCCGTGAGAAAAAATCACGCTGGGTTGACGTCTGGGGATCGTGGTGGTCAACACAACAGTTCTTCATCCCTCTCAGCTAAATGGCTGATCCATCGTTTTGGCAGCCTCTCATTGAGGTGGCCCCAAACCTCGTTATGGAAATGCGGTGGAGCACCACCGAGTTGAAAAATGAAGTTATCAATGTCTTCTTCTAGCTGTGGGAGAAGCCATTGTTCGAGCATGTCGAGATAGGTAATTTCTGTCACAGTGGCTTCAGCAAAGAAGAAGGGCTCATACACCTTTCGATGAGTAATTGCACAGATGACATCAACTTTTGGGGAAGGACGCTCATGCTGCAAGATTGCATGGGGATTTTCAGTGCCCCAAATTCTCACGTTATGCCTGTTCACCTTTCCTGAAATACGGAATATTGCTTCGTCACTAAAAACTAACTTTTTAGGGAAACGTCATAATCCATTACAGTGAGAAATCTTTCACAGAAAGACGCTCGCAGGTGGCGGTCATCCCATTACAGCTTTTGAATCAACCGCAGACGATACGGTTGCATGTACAAACGTTTCCTCAGAACTCGCCATACAGTTTTTTGCGGAACACCAAGTTCTCGACCAGCTCGATAAGTGGATTTCTGACGGCTCCTTACGTAACTTACCCGAACACGCTCCACTACTTCGTTTCTTATCGACGGACGTCTAGTCGATTTTCCCTTGCAAATGTAGCCATTGTTTTGAAATCAAGAATACCAATTACGAATTGACACTGGATGGCTCTATCCCAAATTTTGAACGAAAACAAGTCAGTCGTGTCGTTGAACAGTCACAACTGACTTGTTTGTATGAAAATCGAGAACGCAAAATGCCTTCTGTTGTCCGCTTGCCACCATTGTATGACTTGGTCCTTCTGCCGGACTTATCGCGCCATCTACCGACCATCAGCAGAATCGGTAGCGCAGCATTAGAGCTTGGAGATATTACCATCTAAAGTACACATCTCGCAACTAAAAATGCTCATTACATGTCGTGTGGTAAAGCATTGAAATTGGGAATATCATTTTGACTTACCCTGTACAGCCCTCCGCATATTAGCTGCAATGGGCTATAACAGCAGACTTCGTGCACCACTCGTACCATCTCGAGACTGACAAGTTTGTCTCCGATTGGAACGGGTGCAGAAAGTTGGATCACTTAGGACAGGAAAAGTGGTCGCCTGCTCGGAAGAATCACACTTTCAGTTTATACATGTCGATGGGCACCCCAGAACATGGAGTCAAAAGCATGAAGCAATGTACGCCATCTGTTTAGCGTTAACTGTAGAGGGATCTGCTTTACTGGCCGACATTGGGTTTCTTAGTACCTTTAGAGCAGCATATGGAGACCACGTGGTATCATAAACTCACTGTGGACTAGGCTCATCCGTACATGTGGATGATGTTTCCTAATGGAGAAGGCTACATCTAGTAGGATAATGTGCCATTAAACAAGGCTTGAATCGTCACAAAGTGGTTCCAGGATAACGACAGTGTCTCTTCAAAGTACTTAAAAATGCCCCGTGTAGTCCACAGATCTTAACCCGATTGAACACCTGTGGAATAATATTGAAAGAACCATTCGCAACAGAGATCCTCCTCCAGCGAACATTTGGTAATTGTCGGACAACATAACATCAGCTTGGCTGACCGTACGTGTAGAACGATACCAAATATCGTTGAATCCATGTCACATCGAATAGAAACTGTTCTGAGATCATAGTCGGGCCAACACATTCTAATAATTTCCTATTTCAGTTTATACCTAATTATTTCCACTTATGACAGTTCGTCGGTGAAGGGTCCGGGTTCGAATTTCGTGAGTGGATGTTGTGTTTGTCTTACGTAATTGGCTTCCCCGGAACCAGTGACTCTAAATTAGGGACGGGCAACTGCTTATAGCCCATCGTGTTTCTCACGGTGATCGTTAAACCTTCACCCCCTCCCCCAACATCCCTAGTGCTTGTTGAGAAAAATGGAAATTTAACGAAAATGATTTTAAAAAATAATAGAAATCCATTGGGATTGTTTTTTGCATCAGAAGAACATTCAAAATTATCTTTTCTACAGATGTAAACAAAAGAGCGGGCTGTGTGAAGGAGAGCTAAACAAAGAATACACCGAGCTGTAAGATTTCCAAGATTTTGAAATATTCTATATGTTACTTATTCCCCTGAGAGTTTATTTGGATTTAGCTGAGAAGAGAAACTGAACCTTTGGCACCAACAAAGTAATTAAGCACTAAAGAAGTATTAAAGAAGCTGTTTTATCTTTCAAGAACAGTATTTTGCTGCAAATACACGCTGAAAATGAAAAACTTCAGCAGCGAGCTGTTATCATGCACGTAAGTTTTCCGCAGGAAATAAATTTCCTGAGAACCCAGTGAATTCTTATGAAATAAAATGTTCATACATGTTGAGAGTAAAATAAAATATTTGTGACTATTCCATTTATGATGATTTCTCCATTACGTATGGCAGCAGTAAAAGTAAAAAAAAAAAAAAAAAAAACGTTCGAAGGGCTTTCTTCATTTGCCAAAATCAAATCTACACTGCAAATTACCTGGTCACATGGCTGAGAGGTACGAAACTGTTACTTGTAGACAATCACTCACGCAAGATGACTTTCGATTTCGAATCCCGGAGGAGACACTGATGGTGAGCTTGTCTCACCCGGCAAACTAGCATCCCCTGGACCCAGCAGGCCCAAATTATGGATAAACAATTGCTTACAGTCCATTGGCTCCTCATGGTGATTATTAAGCTATCAAATAAAAAAGAAAAAAATAAATTACTGTAAATCACTATGCCCAGAGATAAGAAAGGTAATTAAATCATTATTTTTTGTAGAAAAACAGTCGAGACGCTTACGCTTAGAAAATTAATGCTTTCTACCCAATGTACCAACACATTCCAATATGGCTTATTTTCTTTCTACGTAGAGTAATGTAAGCAAATTTTGTTGACCTAGAATAATGTCAGCTGTAGAGGTGGCTCTTCAACTTTTTTCTGTTTAAAATGCCTTTGGTTCTGAAGAGAAACCTTGTTTCTGCAGAGCATGAAGGAACTTTGATCCTTGTAAGGGGCTGCAACTATCTATGGAATGATGTTGATAGTTGGCAGACATTTTCACAAACTCTCTGGCGACAAAATAAATGGATACAGACAAGGTCGAATCTGTCGTTTTTTTTTTCGGATAGGGGAAAAAATGTTGTTCAGAAAAAGTGTAGAACAAACGGAAGCATTGCTTGTCAGACGCTATTCTTCAAGGAAAGAAATATGAACAAAATGCTCGCCGACTACGCAGACTGTCGTGTAATTTGTCAAACTAGTGCCTGGGAACAGAGCTGGATAACTATTTCCGCCTGATTCACAACACTACGGCTACTTGATTCTGGAAACAGTTTATTTCCGTCATCACAACTCAAGGACTAAACAAAAATTCGTGTTCGTCCACGAAGTGGCACTTTCACAAACGTAATTCACATGATCATGCGAAACGCTTTTCTTTCCATCAAATGTTTCCGTTCTGTTAGTCACATGTTCGCTCTTTAGTCTCTTCTGTTATAACAAAATGCCGGCTTTAAAAATTATTGGAATCCAGATTTGCTTAATTTTTGAGTCCAGAGGGAAAAGTAAGATATTCAAAGCTAACTATTGGTATGAATACTGATGGCTAATGTATAAATGAAGGGATTTTTTTTTATTGATTGGGGGTTTAACAACCACAGTTAATGGGCTACACGTAGTCGCCCGTCCTTAATTCAGGGTCACTGGCTCCAGTGAAGGGAGAGAGCCAGTGCTGTGAGACAAACACAACATCCATGCCTTATCAGGATTCGGGCCCGGAACCTTCACCGTCGAATGCTCATAAGCCAGCGCTTAGACAACTGCGCCACCTGGAAGGCAGGTCAAGGAATATCAACAAGAAAAGAACCTTGAGATGTATGAATGACTACACTTATTCAAAAAGAAAGAAAAAATGATTGCGCTCTTTAGGTACAAATTTTATATGCTTTGTCGTGAGTAGGAATCTTGGAAATAACAAAATTCAGTTTGTTTGTCTTTTAAATGGAATTCATTACAATCGACAGCCATTAAAAGACAAACTAATTACAAAAATTGTAGCTAATCTGTTTAATTATGATTTTCGAAGTCTACAGCATGACAAGCGCAGAAGATTGTATGTTCTAAATATTCGCAGATACACTTGCAGTGGTGAACAGAAGCACAGCGAAATGGATTTACTGCGTGAAGAACTAGAAGCCGTTTGCTTCTAAATATATCTGTATCAAATTGTTTTCTGACACTGAACATTTTTAAATCAGGAGCTTGAATATTGAGCATATATGTGACATGGAAATGCGCAGAATTAAGAACCAAATGAAACCAAATAATATATACACGTTCGAGTCACATTATTGTGACCACCAGCTAATATCCAGAGTAACCGCCGTGTGCAGCGCGGCGAGCAGCTAGACGGGCTGGTAGTAACTCAGTAAGGTGCTGAAAGTTGATCACAGGTATGTAGAGCCATGCTGACTGCAGTGCATTTATCAGCTGCTGGAGGATGCGTGGTGGAGGATCCATAGAGCGAATAACACGATCGAGGTGGTCCCACAGATGCTCAATTGGGTTTACGTCTGAGGAATTAGGGGTCCAGGGAAGTACTTTGAAGTCTTAATCGTGCTCTTCCAACTACTCTCGGAGATTTCTAGCTGTATGACACGTCGCAATGTCGTGAGGGTAGATCCCATCCGCCCCAGTGAAGACAATCAGAATGTATGGGTGTACGTAGTCTGCAAGGATGGATTCATAACGAATTATGTCCATAGTGCATTACACAGGTATGAGTGGACCCAGAAAACACCACGAAAACATTCCCCAGACAATAACGCTGCCCCCAGTGGTTAAAGAGTGTTTGTTCTCCGATGTTTCTCACCTTATAAGCCAACGTCCATCCGTTCGATGAAGCAGAAAACGTGACACATCAGAGAAGACAATACTTTTCCAATCAGTGGAGATCCAATTCCGGTACTGCCGTGCAAATGTAAGCCTTTTCTGCCGACGCACCTTCGTTAGCATAGGTGCAGTGACCGTCCGTCTGCATCGGAGCCCCATCTGAAGCAGGGTTCATTGAATTGTCGTTTTAAACACCTTTTCGGTAACCCTCTGGTTCATTTGGCCAGTGAGTTTCTCCCTTGTAGCTTGTCGATCGAAACACACGCACCTTCGCAGCCGATATTCACCGCTCACATGAATGGCACGTAGTGCTCTTCAGTTTCCACATCGCTAATTCTCTATGATGCTATTTCTCCAACCACGATACACTTTAACCACAGCAGCACACGAACATTTCACAAACTGCGCTGTTTCAGAAATACTGCCACCATTCGCCCGAAAGCCGATAATCATCCCTTTTTGCAGGTCTGATAAATCGCTCCTTTTATCCATAAAAGCCAGAGGTGATATGTTTTCAGAATGCCTACACCATACCTTATATATCCTCCAAGCCAGCTCACGACACGTGCTTTCATTCATTGGCTTCGCGCTGTAGACGTCAAAAGTAAGAGGTGGTCACAATAATGTGACTCGACTGTGTATATAATATGTGATGAAAAAATTGTTTACAAACACCAAATTTATGTAAAGTGAAGAGATGCACTAGTATATCTGTAAGATCCAAAGCATAGCAGCAGTGATGTACTGTGAAAACGTCATGCTATACTATAGATGTTATTAATAACGACACACGTAGACGAAAACCTGGTGAATTGCACTGCTGGACATAGAAATGTCACACCAGGAAGTATTAGTCGAAGAGCAGTGCAAATTAGTAGCTATGTTTAGATAGTTAAGCTTTGTAAATGATTGTAGCTGCGAAGTAATCACGTGATATGTGAGGAACATGAAAGGGCAAAACGGCTCGTCGTAGTTAAGTCTGGTCGTCCACACTTGGTTACGTTGACCGTTGCATCGGGAATTCTACAATCACCCAGACATCTTTATCAGAGGCTTCATCGTAGGGCAACGTACGGCAGGTCGGTCCTTGCGTCACATCGCGGCGGAAACGCATCGGATTGCTACAAATTTCTGCAAAATGAGACGATAGTGGTTGGAGATAGATAACTTGCGTCTCGTTAGTTTTATTTGTACATGTAGGCGTTCGTCCGAACTACTTGATCCCGCATACGGCTGGCCGTCTAAGGTTGTCCGCTGTTGATGACATTCGAGGAGCTATTCCGCCAACTATGGACATTCCCGTATCGACAAATTGCAGATTGGCGGAGGAAGGATTGCGCACTCGCCAGCCATTGCGACATCTGCTGTTTACCGCAGCACATCGTCACGTAAGGTTGCAGTGGTGCCATACTAGACATGTGTGGCGGAACAAATGAAACCATGTCGTGTTCAGACACGAGACTCGCTTCTGCCTCAACGCCGGTGATCTCCAATTGCGAATCTGGAGATGCTATTGTAACTATGCTGATCTTGCTGCCATCCGTGAGGTCATGTGGCTGTTCATCCTAGTGACATAGTTAGAGGCTCTATCAGTTTCAACAGACGTGTACCACTCGTATGAATAGTGGGTACAGTGAAAATCGACGACGCATCTATGAGGTTCTGCAGCACGTGTTGTTGTTGCATCTCCGTGGAATCCCTAATGTTCAGTTCCAATATCGTAACGCCCACCCGCACACTGCCGACATCAGCAGAGAGTGGTTACAAGATGTTCAAGTGCTGGCTGGCCTGCACTTAGACAACTTTTAGGGCAGTGGTTCCCAACCAGTAGTCCGCGAGAAGCTCTAAAGTGGTCCATCGGGCTACCAAGATGTAAGTATAAAAAACACCATATTCATCCGAGATTACGAGAGTGATTATTTATACGAGAATGAAAGCTACGGATTTGCATACGTGGCTCAGTTAAAGGCCGACCGACCTCAGCAGTAACCATGGTTACACCTCAGCACTGCTCATGCGCTGCGGTGCTGGACGCTACAGCGGAGTCAGTACCCCGTAGTCAGTTGCTGGGTAAGGTTGATTTCCGTGAGTGTTCTTGTTCGCTCTACATTTTGTGACATTGTGCATTGGCACTATAACTTATTTTAGGTTGTGTAAGAAAATGGCACCGAAATGGAAATACGATAGTGGTTATATGAAGTTCGGGTTCACCGCAATTGATGTAAATAAGGAGATTAGACACCACCGTGTAATTTGTGCCACAGTTCTCAGCAATGGTAACAAAAAAGATGACATTGAATTTTTGGGTGTAATAAGCATGTCTTTTGAATCCGTTCTGACGCAAATTAAATTTATCAAAGCTATTCAAAGTCAATGGAACTGGTATGGAAAACAATAGTATCTGATGGAAGAAAGAAGTTTTTCAATAGGGTTTTTAATCCCTCAGACATTGCTGTAAACGGAATCGTGAGCTTACGTCCTCTGGTTGCAGACTTGTGCGTTAAGAAAAACACGAATTTATGTGAGAAACATTTCGCACCGGAAACGCTCTCCAACACTGAAATAATTTTTCAAATCGGACTCTTAGAAACAGAGATATCGACAAAAATAAGATGTGACTTTACGTCCCCTGGTGTGGAAAACCATGCATTATTTTAGGAAGAAAGTATTCTCAAAAGGTTTTTCCATATGAGCTGTATCGGTCCAAGAAAAAAAAATTTAGTCGAGTTTTCAGGAGCCCAGATTTTGCTACAAATACAACAGAAGGAAAAATTAACACTTATGTCCCTTGGTGGCCAAACCATACTTTACCAAACATTAGAAATTATGTGAAAAATATTTTCCATCAGGTTTTGTATGCGATACAGGAAGAACTTTTCAAATCGGAGTTTTAGGAGCAGAAATAACGCAGAAAACGCAATTTACCTTTGTGCCCCTAACGGAAAGTTTATGATTTACATGAACATTTTGAATTCATAGGAAAAACATTTCGCATCAGAAACACTATCCAACAAAGAAGGAAATTTTCATATCGGACTCCTAGAAGTAGATATATTGATAAAAATAAGATATACATCTACGTCCCCGGGCGTTGAAACCATGCATTATTTCAAGAAGAAAATGTTCCTAAAAGGTTTGTCGACATGAGTAGTATCGGTCAACAAACGACTTTTTTTGCAATCGAGATTTTAGAAGCTCATATTTTGCTGCAAATCCATCAGAAGCGGAAATTAAGATTTACGCCCCCTGGTCGCCAAACCATTTTTTCAAAAATTAGAAATTATGCGCACACGATTTCCCATCAGGAGCTGTATCCGGTGCAGAAAGAAGTTTTCAAATCGGAGATTTAGAAGCAGAGATATAGGGGGGAACGCAATTTACCGTTACGTCACCTAGTAGAAAGTCTACGAAGTACTTGAAAGTTTTGAAATTATATGCATGTCACACTGGAAACACTATCCAACAAAGAAGGAATTTTTCAAATCAGACTCCTAGAAGTCGAGATATTGACAAAAATAAGATATACATCTACGCCCCTGGCGGAGAAACTGTGGAATATTTTATTAGGAAAATATTCCGACAAGGTTTATCAATGTGAGTGGCATCAGTCCACGAAAGGAATTTTTCAATCGATATTTTAGAAGCTCGGATTTTATGGCAAATACATCAGAAGCAAAAAATAACACTTACGCCCCCTGGGGGCCAAAGTATTCTCTACCAAATATTTGAAATTATATGCAAAAGAGTTTTCATCAGGAGGTGCATCCGCTGAAAAAGAAATTGAAATCGGAGTTTTAGAAGAAGTGTTATCGGGAAAAATGTAATTTAGTTTTACGCGCCCTAGCAGAAAATCTATGCGTAATTTGAAAAAGTAACTATATCTAAAATACTCTTCGACATAAATGGAATCGAAAGATAAAAATATTTTTTCAATCCGATGTTTAGAAGCAAATATGTGGAATAAAACGTATTTTTGAATTCGACTTCATCTGCATTTACACCCTCAAACGGCGAAATTGTAGATCGTGAAAAAAAAAAAAACGAAGTGAAGGATCATCATTCGCATATTTCAAGCTTTCCAACGCAAAAAGAATTTTTAAAATCGGACTAATAGTTGCAGAGATATCGTGGGTACAGGCAGACGGCGGACGGACAAACCGGTAACATAAGCACGATCTTTTTTTACAAAAGATGTGCTAAAAATGTCACAAGACATTGAAAAGCAGCTAGTGAGAGAAATTAAATATTCTTCTTATTTCACTCTTTAATGTGACGAAAGTGGTGGTGATGCTCAGTGCTCTCAATTGCTTATCTTCGTTCGATTTCTAGACGAAGACAACACGATCATAGAAGAATTGCTACTGTCACGATAATTGGAAACTACGTCTAAAGGAAAGGACGCCATGAAAATAATCTTCTGTTATTTCGGGAAGCATGAAATTAGGTGAGAAAACCTTGCTGAGTTTTTTACTGATGATGCTCCTGCTATGCTTGGATCGCCTTCGGGTTTAGTAACGATGGTGAAAGATAAGAACTCCTGCACATTGACGACGCACTGCATCATTCAGCGCTAGCGTCCGAATCGTTGCAGAATGACATAGCCATTACACTGAACATGGACATAAAGTTGGTGAATACTGTCAAACATAGTGCGCTAAATACACGCGTTTTCAAAAAATTGCGCGCAGAGTTGGGGAGAGGCTACTTTATCATACTGAGGATCGTTATCTCTGAAAAGGAAGCATGTTGGAACACTTGTATGAGCTAAGAGAGGAGTTGAAAGTGCTTTTAAACGAGAAAGAAATGAACATTTTTTGTGTGGAGCAGTTTTGTGAACTAAGTGTTATA
Source organism: Macrothele yani (assembly GCA_039090855.1). NCBI lineage: Eukaryota > Metazoa > Arthropoda > Arachnida > Araneae > Macrothelidae > Macrothele > Macrothele yani. The sequence goes on along the minus strand of CM077008.1, from coordinate 57,834,874 downwards.
CACACTGGTCTTCCGACATCTTGTTGGAGCAGTTTTTTGAGAAGCAGTATCAGCCCGAGAATTACACAGCTAGTGAAACAAATGCAAGCCCAAAAGCCACATTGATTATAATCTCAAGTAAAACAGTAAATGTTTCAGTTAATTTCAGTTATTTCTAAGGTTATTTCAGTTAAATAACATGAGTTGCAATTAAATTTGATAAAATTTACTTTAATTAATAAATATGTTTACGAAATAAATTGTAGTTTTCCTTAGTTGCCACACATCCTTGGGGAGGGGTGGGGCGGGTGGGCGTCCGCGCTTTATCTACCTTTCGTGTCAGTGGTCCACGCTTTATCTACCTTTCGTGTCAGTGGTCCGCGGTAAGCTTAAGGTTGGGAACCACAGTTTTAGAGACTTCTTTCCAATAGAGAACGAGAACATATGGTGCGTCATTGGCAGACGACTTAACGCCTCTGCGCGATCTCCCCACAATGTCGGTGAATTGTAGACACAGGTCAACAACAGAAAGGTCAGCCGTACATTAGGACAACATGTCCATTCGATGCTACTCCGTGTTACCCAATGTACAGCCCAGCACTGCAGTCCTACGACGTACTCACTCAGGCCACATTATGTTGTTTCCTCACCCATCGCATTCATGTAGTACGTCAGAAATTAAGTCACTTCTTTCTAATGTACGTGTCTGCATGCGTGGTAAGTTTCGCCAAATTTCATGCATTCCTTCAAGGTATGGCATTTTCTGTGTCGAGCAGTGTATTTAAAAATATCAGAAGACCAATTTCATAAAGTTATGTATAGTTTGATTTCTTACGGATGAAGCTGGAAAGGAGAGATAATGGATGGTTGAGTGCACTTCTTAATGAGCTGGCTGAATAAAATCTTATTGCTTACATAGTACATTAGTTACTTGGCTATCACGAAATACTGTATTTCTTGTATTTTGGCGTATCTCTTTTCTTTAAATGTACACGTTAGTGTGACATATACACAAGAATAGGCACAACCAAAGGTGATTCAAGTACAACTCTTCCAAAATAGATTTTTGGTGGACATGGAGAGGGGTAAGATGCTGATGGCCCTTGAATGTGGATGAAACACTGCAACGTTTTTGAAGCTAATAAAAAGCATACAACCTTACTACAATACATAATTCTTGGGGATTGTCTAATAAGTTTATCTGTAGAAGATTCTAGGAGCACTTGAGGATTTACATTGATGATGATTGTCTAAAATGGCTAATGGACTCACTAATTGCAGGGCAAACATTTTGTGTCACTTTCCCTGTTTTTGACAAGAACCTTCCTCTAAAAATTCAACAACTTAGCTTTAACATGTTCATAGGAGTTTTCAACAATTCTGAAAAATGAGGACAAAATGCTTCTAATCTTACCGCTTTCAAGTGTGTTAACTGATCCAACGGAACGAGGCCTAAACAACTAAAGAATGGTTTCAGAGCTGTAATTACTTCTCATAGGAGCACTCAAAAGAGACCAAGAATGAAAAGAGTACAAAATCGTATAACTCAGAAGTGAATACTGAACATAAAATATAAAAGTTTTGCCTACGAGCTCACCCTACCGATACCAATTACACTCTTTGGCAGAAACAACAACAACAACAAAGCACCCCGAAGGAACCATCGAATCGAGATGAAAATTTTTATATGCAATGTACATATATACGAAAGGAAATTATTGCAAATTATTCCAGAGCAGTTAGGCCATTTCTTCGGATTAAAAATATCGAGATGAAAGCGGTTAAGCCATTTCTTCGGATAAAACAAGTCAGTACGTTGTAGCGCCAACTCTGGCTCGGATACAAGCGGTTACCAGGCGTGGCATTAACGCATACAGTTCACGGATACTGTCATAGAATACCAGATGGTGTCCAAATTGCAAGCCAGTTCACCGACATTCCAGGATGGGCATAGGTGGCGTCCCATTATGTCCCAAACATGTTCAATCGGTGAGCAGTAATGACAATACAACGGGTCGTAGATAGTCGTTGACGTACCGTTGAGCCGTGACGGTGGTACGGAGTATTACCAAATGTGTCCGGCTGAAGTAGGAAATGGCTCGCCAGACAGTCACTACCGGTGTGCGAGCTAGGTGTGGCATTCCACGGTAAAGGCAGAACCTGTGCGGTGGCCAGCTGGTCTCCAGACACTTATGCGCTGGTCATCGGCACCTGTGTAAACCGTGACTCATCACTAAAGACAACTCGATGCCATTGGACACTATCCCATGTTGATCAAGCCCGACACCACTGTAACAGGTGCCGGCGATGTTCACTGGTCACTGGTAGGCAGCGGTATGGCCTCCTCAAATGTAGTCGCCGTGCTTCAAGTCGTTTGGAAACGGTCCGGTTGGCCACTTCCGTACTTGTAGACAACGCAACATGGCCACGAAGAGTTGAGAGTGACGACTTTATTTCTGTTCGCGTGGCTCTCACAATTGCTAGATCCTCGCGTTCTGTTGTTGTCTGAGCCGTCTAGTGTCCGCGTGCCGCTGGGTTGTGGCCTTCTCGACACATTGGCGCCGACATCGTCCGTTCGCCGCATCGCTGCGACCCAAATGCCTGGCGATACGGCGACTTGGCCAAGTGGTCTCTTTTCAGCCCAGTTGTACGTCCTCTTTCAAACTAGCGCAACCCTTTGTAATTTGCACGGATTCGACATAGAGGCATCCTAACAGTTCGTGGAGGTTAATGCAACCGCACTCAGTTGTCAGAATTGTCCCTGCGTGCGAGCCTTGCTCTTGATATACCCTCCTCGATGCACAGTTTCCATGCACTAATAAACTGGAAAAATCATCGTTTATTAAAACCAATGCTTCGGCTAGTGTTACCACTTTCTTGAGTTGGGTGTATGTTAAATCACAAGGTAAAACTGGCAAGCTTAACAAATAATGTTGGCGTTACGTGTCGGTGCATGTTAATGCCGTTGTTTTTCTAAGAAATCTGCTGTTGATGTTCTACCGTGAGATACAGAGATCTGAAATCTTAATGTATGTAATGCTCTTTAACGAAGGAAATGCGCAAGGAATGTAAAGAACTGCCTTAATGGAAATGCAGCTATTTTAGAAGTATGATAATTTGCCATAATTAAGCGAAAGTTTTGCTGATGTGCAATTAAGAATCTCTCAAAGTGTTTCGTGCAAAATTAAAATACGTCGTGACGACACTGGAAGATGAGTAAAACAAAATGGAAATTTAAACTGTGAGCAAAACATTGTAGAATCAACACTGGAACTTTGGCTCTTTTTATTTTTGTGACACGGATTCTTAAGTTGACGTTCTATCGATGCAACAGAAAGCTGAAAACGTTCAGAAGTTGAGAAACGATAGCTTTGTAGGAACGAGCGGAATTGCTATATCTGGAAAAAGAAGAACGGTGGCTTGAAGAATAATGGTTCAAAATTCTCGGCATATGTTATTTTGATAGTAACCCTAACGATGATGAAAGAGGATTTTTCTGAAAGTGCTTTAACTAGAAGCCACCTTTATGTTCGAAAGAAAAGTCACTGCAGACTACTGCTCTGGACTCTTAGAACATTCTGAGAAAGCTCAAAAATATATTTTTGTACTCGAAACAAACAAATAAATAAATACATACATAATATATATAAAAACCAGTTCTGTCTGTCTCTCTGGGAACGCTTGACGTCACAGCCACGTGTGCATTGCTGCGTCATCACTTATCGAACGATTCGTGTGACCTCTCACGATTTCAAAATGATTGCCTGCCATATAATAGCGCGACTATCACTTTTAGATGCCATGATGATCGCGTGCTAATTTAAAAACATAGGATTATTAATGACTAGATTATATTTTTCCGATCTACAAAATTCCAATTGCATTCTTAATATCACAGCACGTTGATTTTGCACGCGATCACATTGAGATGTCAAGGTAATCGCTTGCTAATATAAAAAACATTGGATTATCAATGACTCGAGTTCTACATATCCGATCTACGAAATTCGAATTAAAATCTTAATAACACGGCAAGTTGCGTTTGTATATTAATTTAATTTTGCACAATTCAAATATTAATTTGTGCGCCTTAAATAATGTTTTACTTTTTTAATTTAACTAACTTTCCGAGTTTAGTGTTGATTATATTATACATTTTGCAAAATATCGATCTATACAAACGCTGCAACCTACAATAAGAACTGAAATCTTGAGATGTCAAAGTGAGCAAGATTGCATCTAAAAGCAGATGTCGCCCCAATAGCATATTGCCGAGAATTTAGATAGTTCAGTTTCGTAATACCAGATGTCGCATTATTTTGTAGAAAAAGCTTCGGTGTGAAGTTACAAACTAACCGTCGAATAAGACAGTCTAAAACAAACCGTGAAGGGAATAAGTGTTCTGAAGAAAAAGTAATTTAACGCGAAAAATCAAAGTAAAAATTATTAAGGTAAGTTTACACGAAAATAACTTTCCGAGTTTACCGTTGATTATATTACACATTTTGCAAAATATCGATCAATCTAAACGCTCTGATCTACAAATGTTAAACAACAAATATTTTACACAGAATGTTATTTATCGCGAGGTCTTTTGAAAAACGGAAATAAATAACATAATTTTTAGTTCTAGCATGAATGAGTTCTTACTACATCAGTTTTTACTATGTTTTCTTACAGAAACTGGCGTCTATTTTATTTGTTTTCAACCTGGTTTAATTAAAAATTTCACTCCGTCACAGGACAGGCAACATCCCCTATATATTAATATTTATTTAAAGCTTAAAGACAACCGTCCTAGGGCGGGTTATACGCTAGTAAATAAATAAATAAAACAAGAATACCGACTCACTATTCTTCACCCTGTTTTCTCTGCTTTTATATTTTACTTTCATTAACCTGTCGGTCTCCCGATTACTGTCCTCGTTTTCCATTGATTGCGTATTAGGCAGTTTGCTTCCATAGAATTCTGGCAGTGAACTGTTGTTGGCTGACAACTAGAGGCGCACCTTATATTTTTTCTTCTCACCCCTACAAAAAATATCTTCAAAAAAGTATAGTGTAGTGTGGAGAGATGAAATGATAATTTTCTTTTGTGCAAACGGAGTACATCAAAATGTTCCCCACTCAGCTCTACTTGAGTGGCATTTCTTATAAACAGTACCCTACTGGTCTCATGAATCAATGGAAGGTCAGTCAGTCTTCACAGATTCAAACACTACAATTAATAAAATCCGTCTCCCCATTTATTAGTATAAACAACCATAACCAGATAAATTTGTTTATATCTTATCATTTGAAGTAGGAATGTTCCTTTCACACCCGCAAATCGTCTACCTACAGCTAGAACATACAGCAATAAACACACGTGGTAGAAATTTAAAGTTATTTCACGTAGGTTAGGGACACACGTGCCGATAAAATTTCAGAATCTGCTTGGTACCTTATGTCAGCGTTATGGTGGAATGAGGAGACAAACGTTTATTCTGAGTAATTAATAGTTAAATTTATGCAAATCATATTAAAATTTTGGGAAACGTTGGATTTAGGTGAAAACTAAATTTAGGAGATGGGTGGATGCATTTCGAAACAAAAAGTAAATTCAATTATCTTAAGGCCATGATAAATGAAAATATAAATAAAATGCAACACTGATGTTTGAAAATTCCCAAAAGTTATTATTGAAGGTTTGCGTTGTTTGAATATACGATGAGTTGATGCACCTGCAAGTGTAAAATAAGTAATTACTGTTTACATGTGTACCAAATTTGTAAACACTAAAAATTAGATGGTATACCATGTACACGTGTTATAACTTTTGTAGGCTGTGATGATCAAATTAGTGGTTAGGACAAAATGTCATAATTAAATAAAGAAACTTCACGGGGTCGTTTCCGGCCTAAGGCAAGCTAAGGTGGATTAGCATGTAACCCTGCGATGAGCTTCAACTGTGTCAACTAATTCTTCACTGCACAAGGTTTGGGTTTTTGAAAGTCCACTTGGCCTGCATTTATTTTAAAAACTTAACCAACAACAACAACAAACAAAACAACAAAGTGCTTCAAGGAGTCGGAGAATAACCAAGACAACCATGTGTTTTTGTTATCGAACATTGATTTCGATTTTGACAATTCTACTTTTGGCAACTAGGCCTTATAAAAGCAAACAAAATATAGATGACACCCACTTGTTGTATTTATATAAACCATAAAAGGAAGAACACATATTTCTGCCAGGAAATCAAGATTTGCAAAAACACAGAAATACTCTTGACTTAGGGAACATAACATAAATACTGTGGATAAGTTTGGACAGCTGAAGTGCAATCTCTCCCTCTTTTCATGAATTTATAGCTTATTGTATACACAATACAGATTTCATTTCCTTTCGAACACACCCCTCATACCAATTTCCTTACCCAGCAGTAATTTTAAAATTACAATAACTGAGCAAAAATTTATAAATAACCAAAAGTTACCTTAGTAAACAATCCCACACTACCAGGAAAATTTTCATTAAAATTTAATATACTCAACATTCTAGGATTACTTGATACAAAATCACTCTCAACACTCTACTAAACATACTGCACTAAATACCTTACTCAATTACCTCAAAAGTTATCATTACACAATAATGCTTGTAAGTATTCTAGTTTCAGTTTCCTCTTTGATTTTACTATCTCTTGTTATTTTATTTTCCTATGCAAATTATCTTCTCACTTAACGAGATGTTGTTTCTCCCGCTGAATGATATGTGGAAACGAGTGTAAGTCATGACGTGGTGGTATGCAGTATATATAGGCGCGCTCAAGTATACCAAAGAGCTTCGTTTTATATGTGATAGGTTCTTCCTGATTATTGATATGCGATTTACCTACTTTTCTACGATATTACGATAGTACGAAAGTTCAGGCTATCAGTAGTTGTGTTATTTTGGAGTGTGTATTTGAGTAATACCAGGAGCTCCCCAATAAAAGGTTAAAAGTGAGTACGTTTTCTTAGTTCATTTTATTGTCAGACCTCTGTCTGGCCGTTAGGTCTATTTCATTGAGTGTTTACGTTAAGTTCAGAGTATATTGTGTTTACCGCTCTAATAAGGAGCCTTCAAGGTACTAATGTACTAAAACCGAAGTTATATTACTGATATTCAAGATAATGAGGAACGCTGAGTAACAATAAATTCCATATTCTTGGAATTTATTGCACGTGCGTGTCTTACCTAAACAAACTCTAGCACTTTGAAGATTAAGCACACTTTAGCTACGTCAAGTAACCTTTCAATAACCCTAACGTGACTTAACGTAAGCTTTCCTGCACTACACTTCCAGCCGGAGAATTTTATTCATTATATGCTGACAAATATACTTAAAATTCACCCTATCATCTGGAAAATTCAAAATACTTCACTACACAAACTTGCTCTGAGTACTCACTATCCCACCATGTAAATAAAAGGCAAACACTAACTCTCAACACTCCTGGACACAAATTCATACTTATCTGCACTCCCACTGTTCATAACAATTTAAAATTACACCACTAATTCTGACCAGCAATTTATAAACAAATTAATCTAAAAATTCAAACTTGTACCCTGTAAGCTTTTAGTAATTTTACCAACTCATGTAGTAAGCCACTGAGGTAACGGGTAGGCAAAACATCTCAGTCAAATCACTCAATTTCACTAAAAACAAAATTCTCTCTGTGAGAAAGTATTATTTAGGCTGAAGGGGAGATTGGGTCGTGAATCCAATCAGGCCTATGCACCGAAATGGAAGAATAAGTGTTACATATCACCCTGTAACTGTTTTCTTCACTTACTGTTTTGGGACAACACACCTGCACTCGCCTTGCTCGGGATAGCTTCCTATGGGTCTTCGGCTTACCGGGGGTGGAAGAACAATCCCCCAATTGTTTCCATCAATACCCTTTCAGACGCGAAGCATTTTTCCACATAAGGAGAGCACATTGCAAGAACTTTCTTGCATCCAAATTATTTTTCTCTGGTACACACAGATTCCAGAAAAAACACCATACGAAGACTCACATTATTTCCAGAAATACTCTTATCTTTTCATTCCCTAGGCACACAGCTTCTAGAAGAATTAACACTACTTTCCAGAAAAATACACTAACCTCATTATTTCCGAGAAAAAATACACTATACCACTCATTTCCCAGAAAAATACACTATATCACTTATTTCCCAGAAAAATACACTATATCACTCATTTCCTAGAAAAATACACTATACCGCAGAAGCATTTATTTCCAGAAAATTACACCTATCGAAGATCTATCTATTTCCAGAAACCATCACCTCCTGAAGAATTCCAACATTATACAAGGGTAGTATACAGGCCAACACTTTATTAACCTAGTCTGCGTGCATGCCTTTTTTCAATGTCTCCCACTCATGAAAATTCATTTTCCAGATCCACCGACTGATATTGGAAACTAGTCCAAACTACTACAAAATGGTACAGACAATTTTACACCCATTTCTTGCCAAACTTGAAAATCATACAAATGCAATTTATATATCATTAAAACTACCAAGCACAAAAAAAGTTAAATCTCCTAAATAAAAATTACTGGTTTGAGAGGTTGTTCTTCAAAATAGCTAATAGCCCATATAACACTGCAGAACTGCATTTTCAATTCAATTAATTTCCCCTTTACATATTTATAAAAATACAAAATGACAGGAAGTTTCTCTACTTAAGCATGAAATACAGGAACTGATGACAAAAACACCAAAATTAATATTTACATCTCTCCAAGACCTCCAACTTTAACGCCTAGCAAACTACAGTAGAGACTCATTATAGCAGAAACCAGGCCATGCCAAAAAAAAAAAAAAACTATTTTAATCAAACTTCATCGCTAAGAGAAAACTTAGTATTTAAACATAATTGTTTTAGCAGACCGGATACTTTTTTAAAAATTACATTTACAGTCTGAGTTTCTTTAAGGCTCACGTTGACGTGGGTAACAGACCCCGAGTTAGAAAAGGCCTTCTAAATTTGGGGGAAAACTTTGAGAGTTCCTGACGTCACATCTCGGCCAATTTCAATACCCTAAGGATTTTCCTAGTCCTGGTCTGGTGCACAAGTAAAGTCAGAAAGAGGCTTACCTTGACCATCGGGAAAGCCAAAAAAATTCCTTATATTTTTTCTCGGCGCCGCACTCACGCACACACGAGGGGAAAAAAACAAAAAAACATGGCTTCCAGGGAAGGTTCTTCACTAACCGGCGACATATAGGGATCGGGTCCCAAAGTTTTCCGCGGCTCTTCTCACTGGGTCCAGTGCGACGATCTGCAGCTGATGCTCAAGATGCCGTCCACAAAACGGTCCATAATAGCCATGACTTTTCCGGAAATTCCAGCGTCTGGTTGAACTGGCTTGAGTCCCGTATAGCTGTAGATGGTAAACATTCGTTCCTCGTCTTCTGGCACCTCCTTCCTTTTTTTCACGCACGGCCGTCTCTTGAAACCGTGAACATTTTATCGCCAGCCATGAGATGGAAATCATCATTTTAGCTGGCAAATACGAGTTACACCTGAAACATTTCCCCACGCCTCGAGAACAAAGTTGCCAGCCATTCTTACTGCCGGCCAAGCCAAAAGGTTCCGGCGAGCGGGCTTTTCCGTCACCGGATTTTTCTTAGGATCTTATATCATGGCCAGCACAACTAGAGAGTCTAGAGTAGAGTGACGCTTTCTCAAAAAACTGGGGTGCTTGAAAACAGCTGACCCCCCATTGGCTAAACACTTCCCCTAATAACCAACGACTTCGCTGGCCATTGGCTAACAGGTTCCCGCCAAAACCATAATACTGGACCACATGGCCTTCCTCCCATGCCAGCCAGGGTGACCTCTGACCTCCACGCAGGGGAAATTATCTCCTTCTGCATGTCGACGTGACCTTGTTCTAAAAATAGCCTATCTCTGGTTTAAGAGAACTTTTGGTGACACTCTTTAGAGGCATCTAAACTTTCCTAAAAATGGCGGATTCTAAAAAGAAAGATTTCGGCCTTTGCACAAATTTACAGAAACGCTTTCCCTTCATTCCGTGAGTAATAGCGAATAATTTTGTTTTCTAAAAGGGTTGATGGTAACTTCTTGCTCGCCTTTTCCTTCTAACTTACAAAAGTAAAAAGTAAATTAATCCAAAAGAAAAAAAAATATTAATTCTTATTATTTCGCCCTCCCCCTCTTTTTTTTCCTCATGAAATTTTGTTTGTTTGGTCAGGGCTCAGAAATGAACGAACATGGCCATTATTCCCTCACTTCGCCGCCTCCTCCAAACCAAATTTTGAACCGTGGACTGTAGAGGATTTTCATTCTGTGTATTTTATTTATTTATTTACTTTTTTTTCGTAAATCTTTGCGAAGTGATCAGTTTCCTCAAGATTTACGAACATGAAAATTCTAGACAGGACATCAGCAAACTCTACTGAAATTTCTAATTTACGTTATTATTTCGTTATTGCACAGAAACGTCTAAAGCCCGATATGACGACACTCAGTGTTACCAGTGTATTGAATAATTGCTATCAATAAAACTGTTAACAAACACACACATATTGCAATACATACACTTACCAAGAGGAGGTTCGACAATTCTCTACTTTGGAATTTTAATAATTTTGGAACTCACACTTGACATTTCATACAACATTTAACGTGTTGAAATTCTTGAATAAATGTTCAAACTGAACTCGAAACGAAAAAATAATATACAGAAAATTTTTGCAACTCAATGCATGGTGGCGGTTGCCTTGTCTTTCTGTTGCCCTATTTATGTACTCCCTTTTGGTCATGTGTTCACCACTGTTTCCTCTTCCCTTCGCTTTGATTCACCTACTTAGTTTTCGGAAAGACTGATGCCTTTCAATTTTGCCGAATTCATCCCTACAGATAGACTAGCTTTCATCTTGAGAGATCGCCATATCGACGATCCAAAATTCGCATTTAGCATCCTAGCAAGAAATATCAAATCGACACACATTCCAGGTGTTCCTTGGGATTAAGTAGTTCGACGCAGCACTTGTTTTGATAGCAAATATGTACTTAACTCTGTCACTCTTTGTCTGCTCAGCTTGCTTTTTAAAAGTGCATTTCTTTAAAAAAAAGGCGACTTTTAACACCAAATATTGGTTTGAAAGTGAATACTTCGTAATCAAGCAATTTGTGATATAATAAAGCCTAGCGTTCACCAATTATGTCTGGCTTTGCAGAAGTTGTTTTCCACGCACGTTTTTTGCGAATTGTGTAATTCTTTTATCCTAAGAAAGCGAAGAATTAGTTCAGAGTACTTCCGATGTGATCACAAAAATGGGATAATCTTTTAAGAAAGAGAGCATTTGTCGTTTATTTACATTTACCGGTAGGGCCAACGAACAACTGCCCCGTTCTTGAGGTCATGTGCCTGTATTGTTTGATGGTTATAGCTTTCTTTACAATGACCGCTATGGCACTTTTAAAGAAAAGATAATACAGAAACAAGCATTTCGAAAGGAAATAATTTTCAGCAACCAATCGAATGGTCAGAGGAGAAATGAGTCCATGACTGATTTGCTGAAATCTTCGTGAAACCGATCTCCAGGTGCATTATTGCAAAAAGGCAAGTTGGTATTGCACAAACTTTGGCAGATAAAGCGAAGAATGATAGCGTGTCAGTTTTGTTTTATTTCGGGGTTTTACGACCACTGTGAGCAATTCCACGGGGTTCAAAATGTCGCCTGTTCCTAGTGTGGGGCCTCTGGCACCAGGCAGGAACGTGAGCCTGTGCCGTAAGACAAACACACCGCCAATCCTTCATCCAGGACTAGAACCAGGGCCTATCTTAGACTAACAGTCAGAAGCCAGCGGTTAAACCATTGCAACTATCAGCGACCCTCAGTTTTAGAACTTGGATATTGTCGCACAGAAAAACAAGCATTTTGAAAGAATTCGAAAGGAAATATCTCTCAACAGACAAATGATTACTGAGAAAAGAACATGAAGAATGGCTACTAAAAAGAAATCGTTTCACTTACATCACTTACAATGACAGGGTAAGTAATACTTAAAAAAGAAAAACGATCGTCTCTCTGGTGGCGGTGATATTGGTGGTACCAAAGATGATGTAATAGATGAAGAAAGTAATGAAGACGAAGGAGATGATAGTCATGCTGATGTTTAAATGAATCAAGTAATTAATGCATAACGTTTGCTTATTTTTGAAGTGCTGAAGGTATTTTTAGTCTAGGTATTGCTTTCATTTAACACATTTTACCCTACTACAGAACACTTGGTATTTTTCCCGTGCTACAAATTTGAATAAATAGTCCAGCCACAAATAATTGGAGCGATACTAATAATTTGCTGCAAATTGCAGCTGTGATTAGGGAGAACTACATTCTTATGAAGAGGAAATAAGTAGTCTTATGAAATGATGTTAGGTCTCAAATTCCGTTTTCACGGTATGTTGTTTGGGTCTACAGTGCTTGTTCACCTAATAAATTTAAACTGAACGAAGATTTACAAAGTTCAACTGCGCAACTAAAAATAGTTAGCAGAAAAAAAAGAGTTAAGTTAGGGTTACAAATCTTTGTTTTATAGGAATTATTTATTCGTACCATCATGAGACGAATGCTTAAGACATCTCGAAGAGACTTATTCTTCCATACGCGGCACACAAATCGTATTGTAACATACAGTATGCACCTAAAAAGAATATTAACTAATGGTGTATGTATTTAAGTATTCAGCATATTTCATATTCTCTAGAAATATTAAATTTTACTAAGCGTACAGTGATTCGAAGCGCGAAATGGTCTAAAAAAGAGAAAGCTCTAATACCAAGGAGTTTAAAACTTTGTTTCAGCGTTAGGCAAACACGATCTCCAATGTATTTGATACTAAGTTAGCGCTTTTTCGCTACGTTAGTGGCACTCCGAATCATATGTCATATCAGCTTCTAATATGTTGACGCTGGCATCTTCTGTTTCCATGTTTCACAGAAAAAAAGTAGCAGTTCTATTTCAAAAACAATGTTTAGTAAACATAGTGGGCCACTATGACACGACTTCGCTTACGCTACACAATAACCTGACACTTTGATTTGTGTTTCAAAACTTAAGATAGGAGATTTACTCTGATGATTTTATCATGGAAAGCGTAAGTTTCTCCTACATGTCATCAATCATCGGCAGAAAGGCATGGCGTGATGCATTATAAGTGCCGAAATCTATTAATGAGCTGGACTACTGTGATATTCTCAAGACTAGTAATTTCATTGAAAGAGGGCCTCTTAAGCATAATAAACTGCTGCGCAAGATAACGGCTTCTAGTGATAAGCTAAGGTCACACTCATTTTACCGATAGTGCAGATCATTTCTAAAAGGTTCTCCTCCTTTTTTACGCTAAAGATAATAAATGAAGATCATTCAAGATGGAAGGAGAAAAACAAAGAAGAGTTGTTAAGTTCTGAAACTCAGGTATACATTAACTGCTGTAATACTGTTAAAGTATGGTGTAGCATAATTATTTTCTATGATGCCCTCTTGATTCTCTTTAAGTCAGCAATGCCTTACAAAATGAAAGGAGCCGCAATGGGATATCGATTATGTGACCTAAATACAGCTGATGGAAGATTACAGAATGTGAAAATATAATTAAGTAAAGAAATGTTTGGAAATGAATAAACAAAGTTTGTTGGTAATTCAAATAAAAAAAAAAGAAATTCAGTCACTAGCTAAAAATTAATGCCAAAAAAACAACAACAAAAAAACCCGAGTTATTTTTAACAATGAGAGAGCACCAAAGTCAATTTTATAAAACTGTAAGTGATTGGAAACGTACACTTGAAGAAATACAAGACATTTGGGACACAGCAACTTGCATGCCTCATCTGAAATTACGAAACCGAAATGAGTACAATATCTGAACTCCCCACGCATCATATTCAGTCTTCTAAAACAGTCTCCTTTCATCACAAATATGCAGCGAATACCTCCAGTTCCACACTTGATGTAAACTACGTCGTAAATATGGTAACCTGGACTCCACAAGATGTTGATAGGTGGTTTGTGGAATCTGAGACCATGCTTGATGAATAGCACTTTCCAGGAGTGTGAGATTGGAGGGTTGTAGATCCAGCTGTCTGATGACCCGTTCAACTTCATCCCACAAATTCTCAATGGAGTTGAGATCTGGAGATTGTGGGGGCCACCTAAGCAAAGTAAACTCACCGGCATGTTCCTGAAACCAATCCTGTACAATACGAGCACTACTGCAGGACGCATTATCTTGTTGAAAGTAGCCATCGCCTTTGGGATAAACCAACCACATGACAGGATGCACTTGGTCCGCAACGATGTTTAGATATGATGTGCCAGTCAGACGTTGATCAATACAAATTAAAGGGTCCAAAGCATGCCAGGAAAACATTCCCCAAACCATAACGTTGCCTCCACCAGCTTGAAGGGTTGTAGCAATGCATTTGGGGTCCATGTTTTCGTGCTGCTTCCGCCAAATTCTCACTCGGCCATCGGCATGATGCAAGTGAAAACGTGATTCATCAGACCACATAATTTGTTTCCAATGATCGACTACCCAATTCTTGTGCTCCTGTGCGGACTGGGGAAGTTTTCTCTTGTTAACTGCAGACAGCAAAGGGGTTCGAACAGGCCTTCGGCTGCCATATCCCATCCGATGCAGTGTACGGCGAACAGTGCGTGCAGATATCATTTGTGGGGAATCCATGATTAAGATGGTCTGTAATTTGCTGCACTGTTGCCCTTCTGTTGTATGTTACCAGTCTGGACACTGTCCGTTCCGCCCGAGCAGTCACTAGTCGAAGACGACCACACGTTGCACATAGAGACCCAGTTTTTTGCTGAGATTCCAGTCTTTAAACACTTTAACAACAGCTGCTCTGGAACATTTCACGAATGTGGCAGTTTCGGTGATACTCGCTTAATGGCTCCGAGCTCCTACAATCATCCCACGTTGAAAGTCTGTGAAATCGCATTTTTTACCCATATCGTTACCCAAAAATCACTTCTACTACTGTCGCAAGCACTAAGCTTTTCCTTTTTATACTAGCCTCGCCCTCTGGTGGCAACAGCGTGCAGCCATATCTTATTTGCTTAAAACTGTCAGGTGGTCATAATAAAGTGGCCACTCAGTGTATAACAGAGATCGAAACAGAAAAAAATGTTACGAAGGAGGTACAGGCTTATCTTTCGTCTTGTGATACTCATACGCCAGATCTGCGTAAACAGTTCTCAGAAGAAAATATGTATCGAAGTTGTTAGAAGAGAATATGTCCACCCCGCACCGTGATGCGTGTCCTGCACCGGTGAGTCATGCTTTGCACCAGGTGGTTTAGGAGATCTTTGGGTAAATTATCCCTCTCTTGCTGGCGATACCTGCTAAAAGCCGGAATGGTGTTTTCGGTGGGAAATTCTTTTGCGCCACACATCTCTCCAGAGCGTCTCAAGCATATTCTATTGGGATAAGATCAGGGGAACTCGCTGGCCAATCTATCCGATGGATACCTTCACTGGCCAATACTTCATCAGCAGCTGCTGCATATATAAATAGAACACGATGAACACGCCTTCTCGTACTGCGTCGTGTTATCACTGAAGGGGTTCTGATGACCGGCATATAGCGGCATAACTATATTATTAGAATTAGGGGAAATGCTATCCCATATTCACGAATCCGCTTAGCCAGCGTAGTGAGTTATGGCCAAACGTTCTTTAAAATAATTGTTGCACAGTCTACTCAATGGGCCTCAGTCTCCAACGGTTGAATGTACCTGGCCATGTCAGCGGCCAGTACGACATGAAAGCAGCGAGTGCTAAGAACTATTGGAGGACCAGACTAGGCTATCATTTGATGCTGAACTTGGCATGTAACAATGGACGAACTCTACCTTCTGATTCAAGGCTCCTTGAATTTGTAAAAAAAACTCCAGAGGATCAAGTGAGATGCCGTTGGATTGATAAAAGTTAGAAGATAGGGAAAGGATCTGATTTAACGGAAAAGTGGATATCACTTCTACTACCGTGGGACAGAAACTGGCAGAACTAGTGGTATTGGATTTATAATTAACAAAAAAAATGGAGGCCGAGGTCCGAAAGTCGAAAGTTTCTCAGACATAGCTGCTGAACTTGTTATCCAACTCTCAAAAAGATATCATATTCAAATCATTCAAGATTACGCACGCATCCCTAGTCATCTTGATGAAGAAATCGAACAGTATTGCGAGGAAATTCGGCTTCTAAATAAGAACGGTGAACAACCCTTGAAAACCATTATGGGTGATTTCAATGCGAAAATAGACAACAGCAATTGAATGAATCTTTAATAGTTAAAATCGGGCATGGCAACAGAAACCAGCGTGGAAATACTTTTGTAGAGTTTGCAAAAGGCAGAACAGTTTTTCCTCATGAACTACTACTTTTGAGAAAAAACCGCCTAGGAAATGGACATCGAAGTACCCAAATAGGGTATCAAGTGAAATTGATTTTATTACGAATAATAAGAAATTTAGCATTGAGGACTGCAGTGTGCTTGACAGGTTCAACACAGGAACTTATCATTGAATGGTGAGATGTATACAAAACTTGAAGGTCAGAAAGTAATAAAGCAAATGAAATGCAGTGGCATGCCAATCCTTAAAAGCCATCATGAAACTTTTAAATTGGAAATGAGAAACCGATTCGCAGCCCTAGAAGTTCTACCATAAGAAAAATTAGGCATCTCTATTTCAAATATATTCACCATCTCCGATGTTAACAAAAGCTTTAAAAAGGCCTCTATAGAAACAGCAACAACTGGTTATACTAACAGCAAATTGCACATGGAGGAAATATCAAAGCAAATAAATCTGTTGATGCGAAAAAAGAAGGAGATGAAGATAAACAAAAAATGTAATTTTCAAAATGGAAAATATAGAGTTGTGCAAGATGGTAGAAAAAAGTATCACTGAAGCATAAAAAGATTCGATTCCGAACTAGTGAGAAAAGCAATTGAAAACAACGAAAGCCTTTTGGAAGCAAAGGAACATCTCAGTAATGAGAGAAAACAGATTTTGGCACTCAAAAAAGAAGATGGCACTGTAACAAGAAATAAAAGTAAAATTTTGACTAGAGTTAAAGAGTTATACAGTATATATGTTACCGGCAATGTATGAAAATAAGGCATTCTATAGAATGCCTGGCGTTTTTAGGCAAAGTATGAAATTGTTAATATTTCACATATTTCCTAGACATTCTATACAATGCCTAAACAGAAACCGGCAAAGTATAAAATACTCTCGCTAATGATGGTTCTAATATGACGTAGCAAGGCACGTGACTTTCAACGCTTGCGTAAGACGGAGGATTCCCCATTTGTATTTCAGTCTTTGTTCGGAAGTCGTAGAGTTCCTATTCCTACACTGTAAGAAAAATTACTGTAGATATTACTGTTTTAAACCGTTTTCCAGGATGACAACACAAAATCTTAAAATCTACAGTTTTACGCCGTGTTGGAGCAAAGCTATAGCTTTGCTCCAACACAATCAACACATTCGTTCCAGCCAAAGTTTTGTGTTTTCGTGATTATTTGGACTCTGACTCGCTCCAGCCCAATACTGTGCTTTTTTCTTCGTTAAATGCGGTGTTGGAGCAAAGCTATAGCTTTGCTCCAACACGGCATAAAACTGTAGATTTTACGGTTTTGTGTTGGCACCCTGGAAAACGGTTTAAAACCGTAAAATCTACAATTTTGTTTTACAGTGTACCCAGCAAAAACAGTCTTGCTGGTCCAGCACTATGTTGCCGGGGACAAACCGTCAATAAAATGTTCGGGCGGCCAACAGAAGTGCCAGCAGTTCAGGCCAACAGCTGGCCAACAGTTGGCACCCCATCAGTTGTCATATGCCACAGCAGGGCCATCAGTGATCCATCACAGGCAATAGCTGCCACAAGTGGCCCTGCAAGCATGTGCCAGAAATGATGGCTAGCCTAATGTGGTCCGCTAGTGTGCCGTTAGTGGCAGCTAGCAACTACGTGACATAACTGGTGGCTTGCCGAATCTTGTCAGCCAATTTCCCAGTAGTAGCCATAATAAAAAAAAAGCAAGGATAACCGCAGTTTCCCAAAGCTACAATGTTTTTTTTCCTATCCTTACGAAGCTTGTGAAATAACGCACTGTGCTAGGGAAATTTTCTCAACAGACCGGAAAATCGCCCGCTTGCATCTGAGTAGATTTGAACCTGGGCCGTCCGTGTGGTAGCTGAGCTGTCTCTTTGGTACATAATGTGTAACCGAATGCTTCCCTCTTTCATTTTACAATATTGCGAGGTATTTTTCATAAAAGTCAGTTTCATATAATTCATAAATTTATTTTTTCAACGTAACGATAGTTTTCTTTTACCTTAAGGGAACTTCACTCATTTTCAAGGCGTGTACATACTTAGAGTCGCTTTCCAAAGTTTTGTATTGTCCTTGCCGTCTTGAAAAGAGATTGTTGAATTAATATATATTTACCAGGGTTCATGTCGCATTCTGTTACATTTTTAACGTTGTGTCTTTCCTTTCCGTTGTCGGAAGCTACATTTGTTTTAAAGAGTAAAAGATATTTTATTTTACTTCTCGTTATTTTTAGAAGCGAATTCCTCCCAGTCTTGTGTATTCAACCCATGGATGAGTACACCACGTAGCGTCGCTTTTTTTCTTTCAAATAATTAATAAATTTTGTACGCGTATAATTCTTTTTTCGAACAAACGTTGTTTTAATGGTTTTCCAGGATATTTGTTTCAAGCGGTTTCAAAATTTTTCTTGTTATTTATCCACTCCATTCCATGAATTGTTATTCACGGGAATGGAGTGGGTGTATTTCATGGCTGTAATCTAGTATTTCACGGCTTAATCTGATATCTTCGTCGCGGTAAAATTTCATTAGGAAATTAATTCGCTTCTCCACATATGGATTCTTTTCTTAACATCCACTAAAATAACACGATGGCGATAGCGTCGTATTCAACTAACTGGTACCATGAGAGGCACATCAAGTGTTGCTTCTGCGCATGCGCAGTCCCGATGCTTCCACCTGCTGTTGGGGGTTGCATTGGTTGCCAGCAACGGGCCACTAGTGGCACATGCTTGGAGGCCCACAATTCACGGCGATGCTGCAGGGCCATAAATGGCTCGCCAACTGAGAGCGCTGCCACCAACGGACCAATACCGGGCTGTGAGCGGCAGATTTCAGCCAGCAGTGACCCATAACTGCCAGCTGGTGGCCAGCAGCTTCCCAGCACTTGTGGTTTTGCTGAGTAACGTCGACAAAGGAAGAGATGCTTCGCAAAATTTGTTGGGAGTTGTTATGAGTGTGACAGAAGACGGTTTTTACCGAATTGGAACTTCTGAAGGAATTTTAAAACAACTATATGCGAGACCGCAAATCACTTTATGCCCAAAGAATTTACTGACAATTGAAGACATTCCTCATCAAGAAGTACCTCTCCGGTCAGCTGCTATTGCTCAGCCCACAGGAAGCGGCCAAGGATTTGTCAATTGTATGTGTAAGACAAAGTGCCAAAACATGAAGTGCTTTTGTGTAAAAAACGGAATGAAGTGCAGATCAAAATGTCATACAAACCTTCCTTGTTGCAACACGTAGGTTAGAAGGTTCTGTATTTTATTTAATATTTTTTGTTTTCGTTTTTTTCATATACGTCTTTTCAATAAAAGCCTTTTCATGAAACTCTTTTAATACTTTGTCCTAATAGCATTAGTCATTCTATAGAATGCCTAGGCATTCTATAAAATGCCTAGGTAAAGTATATATAATATTTGAAAATTTCTTACCTTGCATGAAAACGCCAGGCATTCTATAGAATGCCTGGTTTTCATACATTGCAGGTAACATCTATATCACTAAGCTGTTCTGTGAGATTCAGAGGTTAGCTCCACAAAGAAATGCAAACTACGAGATCAATTTTTAACTGATTATTTACTTACTGTTGCCGTATCAAACTTCTCCATTTACATTGATCTTGACATACAACGCGGGCTTTACTGATATCCATCATCCGACGTACACAAGACTTTCTATACTTCATATTGAATTTTTTCTCTCATGCAAACACTCCTGAATCTGATCCTCCTATGATTCCTTGGCCTACATTTGCCTTTCTTTCCTGTCACTTGGGCCAACAAATATTTCTTAGTAAGCATCTCATCACTCATCTTTTCAACATGGCCAAACTATCGAAAAATAATAGTTTTCACCTTGCTAACAACATTTTCTTCACATTACGCAAGTGCAACGCATCTTCATTCCTCACATGATCGGAACATGTCTTGCCACAAACCTCCCATAAGTAACTCATTTCTCCAGCACACAAACGACTCCTATGTCTCTTCTGTAGTACCTAAGTTTCACTGCCATACATTGGAGTAGGAACAATTACACTTTAATATACAGCCATGCGGGACTCTCTTGAGAATCTATTAATTCTGTGCAAACCTCCTAACGCAGCTATGACTTTCAATGTAGCATTCACTCGCCTACTAATTTCACCTTCTAATTTGCTCTCTGTGTCAAATATGCTTCCTAAATACACAAACTCATTCACCTGGTCAATCACTGTGCCATTTAGACTTATATTGCATCCAGTGCTAACAGTTCCTCTCTCAAAGACCATAACTTTGGGTTTTATCATATTTATACTCAGTTTGAATTTCATGCAAACATTGTACATCTGGAACAATATATTCTGCAACTCACCTTTGCTCTTTGCCAACAGGACTGTGTCATCAGCATACAGCAATCTGCACACAAGGATATTACCAAGACATAAACCAGGATTGTCCATCTTGGCATCACGCATACAAGCATCCATAAATATATTAAACATCCATGGTGATATTACACAGCTTTGTCAGAGTCCTGCACCAATGGAAAACTATTTTGATAAAACCCCATTTACTCGGACACAAGCTCTACTACCAGCATACATGGCTTTTACACTATTAAGTAGATTCCCAATAACACCATACTTATTCAATACCTTCCCTAAAACTACCTTATTTAATCGGTCGTAAGCTTTCTCTAAATCTACGAAGGCAGCAAAAACTTTCTTATTAACAGGCAGATACTTTTCAATAATCATGCGTAATGCAAAACTTTGGTTAGTGCAGCCTTTACCAGGCATAAAACCACTCTGAATATTTCATACTTTCTCTGATATAAACCTCGTATTTTTTCAATAATGACCATACCAAACACTTTCCCTGGCACACTCAGTAAACTAATACCACGATAGTTCTTGCAATCAGTCTGATCACCTTTTCCCTTATACAAGGGGTAATTAACACTTTTACTTTCTTGATCCAATAACTCACAGAAATTTTTACCGCAGCTCTCACTTAACTCATTAGGCTCCTATATCATTATATCATTTCCCCTATCCTATTCTTCACACAACTTGCAACCCCCCCTGTTTTTCCTGAGTTTCATGTACTTCCAGAAAGTTTTTCTATCTTTCCAAAAAGACAATTCATGCTTTTCCACCTTTTCCTTCCAATCTTTTTTGCCTTACTCTGGCGAACCAGCTTAGCTGCCTCCCGCTTCTTGCAGCAATATGCATCCTCAGAAACACTACTATGCAACATCCCCAAATATCCTTACTTCTTTTTCTTTACTGCCTCTTCAATCTCACTATTCCACCAAGCATCACCTCTAATGTTACCCACCACTGCGGTGCTATACAGACCTGTTCCGCAGCAGTGACAACACAGTTCTTAAAACATTCGCACATTTTTTTCTACATCCCTCTCACACGACTGCAACTCCTTCAGTCGCTCTCTGAGTAAGTTAAACTAACGCGGATGTCCTTCAGGGGGCTTTTCAATATTTATTCTTTCCATCTTAGGCCTCTTGCTTTTCCTCCAACCAACATCCAGTTTAATTCGTGACACTACCAAGTAATGATCAAACCAACATCTGCTCATCTCATCACACGAGTTGCGGATGTTGGCTCAAATTATCTTTTTCTACAGTAAACTGTAAGAAAGGAATGATATGTCTGTTCCGGGCAAAAAGAAATGTAGAAACACCAAAGTTTTCCAGTCGTCGCGGTAGTACTTGCACGTACAATTCAGAACATGAAAAGGGGAAGAGCTCCAGGGAAAGATGGAATTACCATGAATATAAGACAAGAAACCAGTGGAGAAATAGAAATTTCACTTTTCAAAGTTCACTAAGCCACAATGATCCTGCTACGTGAAAAAAAGGGACATTGAGGTTCTCAAGAAGTACAGACCCATCAGCTCCCGTGTTTTATGAAATCTTCACTAAGGTATCATCTCTTAAACGTAACAGTGAACATGGCTTAACCGAGAGAACAAACTCGATTCAGAAGTGATAACAGCACAACAGATCATGTTCTTGTACTAAGAAAACTATTTGAGAGAGCGAATCAGTATGAAATCCTATTATGTATGGCCTTTATTAATAATGAAAGGCTTTTAATTCTGTGAAACCGTCGTCAGTTACAATGTCTTTGAAATTCTGCTGCATTGATAATGCGTACATTAATATTATTAATAATATCTATGAAAATGGAAGTGCAAAAGTTCGATTATTCGAGGACATAGCACTGGAAATGGAGTGAGACAAAGTGATGCCTTGTCTCCTCCGAAAAAAATGGAAACAGAGTGAGACAAGGTGACACCGTGTCTTGCAAGATTTTCAATGCCGCGTTGCCGAACGTTTTCATTCATTAAACTGGGAAGAAAAAATAATAAAAACCTTTAAATATTATTTTGCCGCTCTCCGTTTTGCTGGCGACATAGTCATTTTTGCAAGTACCCCTTCGGAGGTGCGGAATATCGGCTAGAAACTTGGTGACAAGACTACAGAAGAGAGCTTAAAAATGAACTTGCAGAAAATAAAATTGATGTACAATTAGTTTACAAGAACAGAAGATTTGACGATTGATGGGGCAATTCTGGAAGTAACAGGTGAGTAAATCTAACTTGAACAACAAATATCAGCAAAGACCACATCGAAGAAGAAATGAATAGGCGTATAAACTTAGCCGAACGCATTTGGAACAAGCGGTACAATTTTCAAGAGCAGTTTACCATTATGTCTTAAACGAAATATTTTTAATCGGTGCATCCTTCCAATTCTTACTTATGGATCAGAGACATGAACCTTAACTAAAGAGACCTCCAGAGGCTGCAAACTTAAAAAAACAGCATGGAGAAGTGCCGTACTAGATATAATCAGGAATGATAGTACGACGACCTCATGGATCAGAAAAATGAAGGGAGTTAAAGACATTCTTAAGACCCTGAAGTGGCATTGGGCTAGACATATTGCTAGAACATAAAACGAAAGACACAAATCACGCCTTCTACAGCGATAAATACCAAATGGATGTTGCGAAGAGAATATTAGAATTTACCGAAGACACTTTTCCCAGGAGCAAATCGTGACACATAGATCCTGGCTATATCATCCAGTCCCACTTCATCCGTTCTGTCGTGGATGGTATACAGCAAATTTTCAGATTTGCTGCGTGATGCAAGCAACCCAAAATAAATAAGCAAAGTGCCTTTCTTTTCTCATTAGTGGTTTGAGTGACTGCGCGAAATCTCCATCAGATGGGTGAAGTCACCCTAATACATACTGCTCCCTCGAGAAATTTTCAGACTTAGGAACATTCTGATCCCCCCTTTCCCGAGAAGGGAAGAAAAAGAAAAGCCACCACACGAGAGGCGTTCACTTTCTGCGGCGTGAGTTAGGCAATTAACGACACTTTAGGGTGATGGAATCCTCTCATGACGTTTCCGCACCTTTTCGTCTTAATGAAACAGAGCGACATAGAGGAATGCCTCCACCTGTGTGAGGGAGATACTTTTATTGTTCTCTCAGGGCACAGTAAACTTTCATACTTCATTGCACTGTAGCCGAAAGCTCAGGAAACTGATAATTATTTTACGGGTATACAGAGATCATGGACATAGATAAGAACTCAGTAGTAGATGTGACCCTATGATGCCTGGCAGAGAAAGCGCCTTTACTTTAAGTTGTAGGATCACAGCTGAGTATAACTACGTAGAAAGAAAAGTAGATTTGGTAATATCAGGTGAATTCCTAAATCATACTGTACTGATGATCTCTTTGGTCTGAGAAGAAAAAAACGTATAAACATAATTCTTACTAAGATCCCGTGCCTTAGGAAAACCGTGGGGGAAATACCCACACAGCCTTTGGTCTGTGGATCATGTGCCCTTACTGTCCCCACAGGTTAGGCGCCACCTATTCAGTTCCGCTGCCTAGTGATTGTCCATTGATCCATCACCTGCAGTTTGGCACGTCCATTGACCATAACACTGATCCACACCATTGGTTCAGTACGTTCACTGACCATGACACTGATCCACACCATTGGTTCAGTACGTCCATTGACCATGACACTTATCCACACCATTGATTCGGTACGTCCGTTGACCATGATACTGATCCACACCATTGATTCTTTACGTCCGTTGACCATGATACTGATCTACACCATTACGGTTGAATGATAAGTACCAAAATCTTAACCTTTACTTTCATTGTCAGAATTTTGACTTTTTACCTTAAACTGCTGTTGTCTCTATTTCAGTTTTTTGCTTGTCTGCGTAGGTAAGTTCTCATCGCATTGTATGAAACCCGAAGACGTTTTTGGAGCAGCTGCTGATTACTTGTCGGGCTTGTAGTTTTAGGAACACAAAGTAAGTTGCATATTTTGTTCTCCAGCAGTGCAACCTAATCTGCGTTACTTCCATAAATTAGGAAAATGTTATTCGTCTTTTTTAAACATGGGAAAACGCAAAAGCAGGTAGGAAAAGATTGCACGAAAAAAGTTTACCTGCTACATACAGAAATAACACTGAGCAACAATGGTTTTGTTACAAAGAAAACTTTAACGGTTTTGTATGTATTTACGGGTGCACCAAATATCAAGTCACAATTGCTCCACTGGGCTCCAATTTCTTGTAATGGAACTCTCTATTGGGGTGAATGTTGCGTTACTTAAAGGAATTTCCATATGTTTCCAAACGGAGACATCTGTCTGCTGTCAGGATAGCTGTGTCTCTAAGAGTAGACATACCGGCGCCATTACTTCCTATTTGTGCAATTCCTTTTGGGAAGGTGGAACAAAGCAGAATTTTTGTCATTCGAATGCATTTAATCGGTATTGAAGGACGTGCATTTTCTCCTGGATTTAAAAAGTAGTGCGGATTGTGCAAAGTGTACGTTAAATAATGTCGCATACTTGTGTGAACCATACAAACAGTTTCTGCTATATTTTTGGGCCATTTACTTTAAAGTCTTAAAGGCGACATTTCACACCGTTGATTAGAAAATCGTATGAACTTTATTTCCAGTGAAAAATGGATGATGAAGGTAAATCTTGGGCGTCTCACATTTGTTGTAATTCATGTGTAACTTTGTTGACTGTCTGGTTGAAGGGATCACGTCAAATGCCATTTGTGGCACCAATGGTTTGGAGAGAACCGAAAGACCACTCAACAGACTATTACTTCTGCATCATTAAGATATCTGGAATTATAGCTAAGACCAAAGACACGATTCAGTATCCCAGTATTCTTCGGCCATAAGACCTGTTCCTTATGGTCCAGATCTTCCTGTTCCTGTACCTACAAAGTCATGGAGTTTAGATGATAGTAATACTGACGAAAGAAATACTCACAGCTAAGAAGATATTGAAGTACAACAAGACCCTGATTTCTCGAAAGATTCTGTGCCTCTACTTATAAGTCAGGAAAAATTAAATGATTAGGTTCGTGACCTTCATTTAGCAAAAAGTCAGGCCGAAATATTGGCTTCAAGATTGAAGGGATGGAATATTTTACAACAAAGTACAAAAGTAGGTAGTTTTCGTCCACGACAGAAAGAGTTAGGACACTTATTTTCCAAGAGTGGTAATCTTGTGTACTGAAATGATATAGACTTATTGTTTGAAGCTTTAGGACAGCAACACAAACCTGAAGAATGGCGACTTTTCATAGATTCCTCAAAAATAAGCTTAAAAGCTGTCCTTCTTCATAGCGGAAACATATATCTGTCAATACCTCTTGCATATGCTGCATATATGAAATAAACATATGCAAATATGAAACTGTTGCTTCAACAGTTTCATATTTGCACATGTTTAACAAAAAACACTCATGGAATATTTGTGGCGATCTTAAAGTGATAGCTTTACTCGTTGGTCTGCAACTTGGATACACAAAATACTGCTGCTTCCTCTGTGAATGGAACGGTATGGACAGAAATTCTCATTACATTAAAAAGACCTGGCCTAAAAGAGAGTCCTTAATTCCAGGTAATAAAAATGTTGTTGCTGAGCCTTTAGTAAGTCCTCAGAACGTGTACTTACCACCGCTTCATATCAAACTGGGTTTGATAAACATTTTTGTAAAGGCTTTGATTAAAGATGGAAAAGCCTTTCGTTTTCTAAAGAACATGTTCCCCAAAATATCTGAAGCCAAAATTAAACAAGACATTCTATTGGTCACAAGTAAGAAAATTTATGCCTGATCTTGCATTTGAAGGTACTTTGAAATGAGACTGAAGCTGCTGCATGGAAGTCCTGTAAAGATGTGGTACTGAATGTTTTAGGTAACCGGAAGGCAGAAAATTATAAATAACTTATTATTGAGCTTCTAGAAAACTATAAGGCCATGGGATGCAATACGTTCCGTAAAATACATTTCCTTCACTCGCATCTGGACTTTCTTTCACAGAACTTAGGAGTTGTAAGCGATGAGCACGGAGAACGTTTTCATCAGGACATATGTACCATAGAAAACCACTGTAAAGGAAAATGGAGCCCTAAAATGCCATCTGATTACTGCTGGACTCTAAAAAAGGATGTAGTACAACCAAAGTACCAAAGAAAATCTAAAGTAATTTCTTTTTAAGGTAAGTGTAGTTAATTGCTTGTAGTGAAATATACAGGGATTGTCCAAAATAATGTGAACACTTCGCTGAAAACAGTGACTTTTCTATGTGCTGCTTTTGGAGTAAAACGAACACGTAGCTACAATTTGTTTTGTAAAAAAGTGTTGCTTATAGTCTCAAGGATCTGTGTGATTACATTATAAATCGGTGTTTGGATAATTTCGTTCGAGGTGAAGGCACAATGAGTGACCTGTCGGAGTTCCAAAGAGGGCAGATTGTAGGAGCCCGTCTGGTTGGTGCGTCGGTAACCACAGAGGCACAGGTATTGGGGGTATGGAGAGGTACCGCCTCGGAGGTCATGACTGTATACAATGTTCACGGCACACCATGATCTGCGAGACACAATTGTGAAAGGAAAACCAAACTTACTGCGAGAGACAGGAGGACATTAAAGAGGATTGTGACTGCAAGGAGGAAGACCACGGCTACAACAGTGACTTCTGAGCTTAATGCACATCTCCAAAACCCAGTGTTGATCCATGCCGTGCGAAGGAAATTGCATAAGCCTAATCTTTACGGCAGAGCTGCGATTGCAAAACCCCTGTTGTCACAGGTGAATGTGAAACTGAGACTACAGTGGTGCCAGAAACATAAAACATGGACTGCAGATCAATGGAAACATGTCTTGTTTTCCTATGAATCAAGTTTCTCACTATTCCCCACCACAGGACCGGTTTACGTGTGGGGAACCCTCGTAGAAGCCTAAAGCTCAGACTGTCTCCTTCCAACAGTGAAGCATGGGGGCGGTTCCGTAATGGTTTGGGCTATGATCTCGGGGTTTGCAGCAGATCCCATTATCACCTTACACAGACGGATCACTAGCGGTGACTATGTGACTCTTTCGGCCGACCAGCATGTGCATTCAATGGCGCCACCATTGTTTCCGTCAGGGGATTGCACCTTTCAAGATGATAATGCTCCGATTCACAGAAGTCAAACTGTTCAATCATGGTTTGAGGAACATGAGGTTGAAGTTACACACCTTTCCTGGACTGCACAATCACCGGACCTAAACGAAATTGAGCCCCTGTGGTCTGTGTTGGAAAACAGAGTGCGATCCCATTATCCTCCTCCGGAGTCTCTCACGGAATTGGAGCAGTTTCTACAGGAAGAATGGTACAACATACCACTTACCACCATCCAGGACTTGAATGCTTCCATTCCAAGAAGGATTTAAGCAGTTTTAAATGACAAGGGTGCTCCCACACCATATTAGGTGCTCAACACCTATTGTTTCAAGGTGTTTCCATTATTTTGGACAACCCCTATACATGCCAAAATGAAGGCATATTATACACTGAAACAACATGTTACTCGAGAACTAAGCCCGATAGCACCAAATACCATTTGTAATCAGCATGACAAATACTGTATGATTCAGCATATGCAGTCTTTGTAACAAACAAAATATTTTTGTTGTTCAGTGATAATAAATGCTGTTATGAAAGAAATACGGGATTACGCCATATAATACAAATTTTGAAGATTACAATCCGATTTTTGGTGTAAATGTGAAAAGGATAGTAAGTCAGATAATATCCGAAAACTTTGAAAATTTTCATCGTCATTGAGCGGGACTCGGACCCGCGTCTCCCAGAAAACGCCAGGGTATGCTAACCACTACACAACCCAGAACGACCAAGTTTCAAGTTTCCGATCAATTTGAATATAACCATCACAGGAATCGCTAGTCGAAGCAACCGGCATTCATAGCATACCCGGGCGTTTTCTGGGAGACGCGGAATCGAGTCTCGCTCCAGGACGATGACAATTTTCAAGTTTTCGGATATTATCTGACTTACAATCCTTGTCACATTTACGCCAAAAATCGAATTGTCATCTTCAAAATTTGTATTATATGGCGTAATCCCGTATTTCTTTCATGATATCGTTAGTTAGTTGGTTGTTTATTAGCGGTAAAAGTACGAAAAGTACGAGGACAGGTTTCAGGGAATTGGAGAATGATATTGAACAGCTAGAGAAGGACATGTGTCACTACGAAGAGGGGAAAATCTGTTGAATAACATTAAAATTTAGGAAGAAGTTTTACCTTGCGTAGAAGTATCGGAAGAATATGCGGTTGTGAAATTGGAAGGGAGCACCTGTATATAACGCATACAGAAAAATATCGTGCAACAAAAAGCCTGCCAATGATATTGAAAGTAAAGAAATTTTAGAAGACCAGCAAAGTTGTTGAGATTTGACCAGCATCAAAATTCATGGGAAAGAAACTAAATCTTGCAGAAATGGAGGTGCTACAGAAACGGTTCCACCAGAACGTTATTATTAGAACTGGACAGTTAAGGAAGTTTCAAAAGCCTCAGGAAACAGGATGAGCATATGTATCGAGAACGGATAAAAAAAGTGTACGGTAAATTAAGTTACGAATATGCAACTGCGAAATAACAGAAGACAGAGAAGATGCGAAATAATAGTTTTCAAATGGTGTGTAGAATTATTACATTTAAGGTTTATCTTCACTTGGGGCTTAGCTTGGTTTTGTGACTTAAATGTCACTTTCCCGGATAATTTCAAATTGCTCATATCAATAATTGCAAAAGCTGAAACTTGAATTATACACGGAAATAATTTTAAAGATAACGTCCACGGTTTAATAAAAACAGAATACTTACAATGTCCAATTCCTTCTTTGTCCTTTATCCAAGCTCGTCAATATTTAAAGAACACTTAGCTTGTAATAGCATATAGATTCACTAAACGATTTCGTACAACATACGTTAACCCTTATCTCTCTGCATTCAACACACACCGAAGGGATAAAACATGACCAGCGCGTCTTTATGCAAAGCTTAGCAACTGAAGGTAAACTACGGCGCGTGTGGACGTCATGAAACGGTATAAATGACACCTGATGCTGAGCTCTGTTAATCACTGTTATTTTTGTTTTTCAGATGGGAAAGGCAGCGGACTTAAGAAAGTTTGATAAAGGACAAATTGGAATGGCTAGACGACTAAATCAGAAAATTTCCGAGACGTAAGGTTTGTGGGGTGCTAATGGTCAGCTGTGGTTAGGACATTCAAAAAGTGGTCCGAGGAGGGTTAAAAAACGAACCGTCGGTAAGGTGTCAGCTGACAACGGCTCATTGATGCAAGAGGAAAGCGAAAGCTATTCTGTATGTATACCAGAAAGGATACTGTGGCTTAACGTGAGGGTAATTTGAATGCTGGTGACAAGAGTAATGTGTCACAACACACAGTACATCGAACCCTGCTGAAAATGGGGCTGCGTAGCACCAGGATGCTCCAAGCACACATGATAACCTCAATTCCCCATCAAAAGCGCCTTCAAGGGTTACGCAAGCCTCAAAACTGGACAATAAATGATTGAAAGAAGGCCGTCTGGAGCGATGAATTTCGTTTATGTTGCATCATGTGCACGATTGAAAACATTTGCGTCGTTTACAGCAGGATGCACTGTGAGACGAAATCGAGCTGGTGGAGGAAGTGTACTGGTTTGGGCAATATTCTGTGCTGGGAAACTCTGGCCCCAGTCATTCATGTGCAGGAAACTATGGCGTCTACCACCTACCTAAACATCATTGTAGATCCGGTACATTCTTTCATGGCAACGGTATTCCCCTCTGGTAGTATCTCCTTTCAGCAGAATAATGGGTCATGCCAAACTGCCCGGATTTTTGGAGAATGGTTCGCGGAACATTAGGAAGACTTTCAGGTATTGCACTGACATTTAAATTCCCCAGACATCAATCTAATCGTGCATCTGTGATTTGTGTTGGAACAGCAAATTCGATCTACAGCAGCTCAATTAAGTAATGTACAAGAGTTAACGGATCTGCTGGTAACGTATTGGTATCAGATACCATAAGACACCTTAGAAATCTTGAAGCGTTCATGCCTCGCCGGGTAAGAGCTGTTTTCGCGTCACGTGTAGGACGAACATCTCATTAGGCAACTAGTCATAATGATTTGGCTCTTCGGTGCATAACCTTTTGGAACTTTGATGACTATAATCTATCTTTGACAACATCGCTCTTGCAACATGAATACAAAATCTCTCTCTTCTTGTCGAATACTATTTGCACATCAAATATCGCTCTTCACATCGGTCACAGTTTATCTCAACATTGCACTCAACACCTTTTACTTACTTGTGATTACCTTGTGACCCACGGAAATGCTGCGAACCTCAAGCTGTCGGGTGAAATTTTGTGGTGTTAAGTCAGAAAACATTTAAAGAGAAGAAATTAAATTTATATAAGAACACTGAAGCTCAAAAACAGGTTAAAGTAGAAGTATACGTCACAAAAATCTAACTCTAGGTTTGTGTGTACATCGATATGAAGGAGATCTTAAACAGTAAACTGACGCAAAACAGAACGGGCTACAAGGGGAAATCTAAAAAAAAATAATGTAAAAACTGAAGAAAAAGGAGGTTTTTAATACAGTTTGATGCCAAAGAATTATACACCTTAACCTTATTCAATTTAGTTTAGAGGAATTTACAGTTATAAAGCACTTATGCATTCTTCGTTATGATAGATAATTGAGGTTTATATATTTGCAGAAACATATTTCAGTGTCTAGGATGTTTAAAAATTAATCAAAAACACGAGCAAATCGTTTTAAAATTAATTACTTGATTTTACTTCTACACTTTGAAGCTCAACAGAACATGTAAACAGAGACTGACTGCTATTTATTTCGCCTTCAGCTTAAATCTTCCAGAATATCTATTTATACTGGTCCGATTCCACCGCTTGCAGAAAAATTTATTGTGTACTCTGTCTTGCAGATCTCGAAGGATAGCAATTAGCAGGAGAACCAAGTTGTTCAGGAAACAGTTTTTCTTTTACTAAAAATGAGAGTGAGAGAAAACGAGAAAAAATAAGAACAAAGTTTCATCACGCTAAACAGTTTTAAAAAATTTCTTTTCTTCCCAAAGACCTTAACAATGCGCCAGCGTCAAGTGTTGCAGAAATTCTACAAGCGTAATCTTCGCTTTCTTTCATTAGGAAAATGAAAACTTTGTCCCGGCTTGCTGGGTCTTTTGTCTCTCTAACATAAAGAGTCATTAAGGACAGGCGAAGAACTGGAAAATAACCACTCGGCACTTCTCAGTTCCGCTCAGTTCACAGCACAGGACAGGGGAAAATAATTTACGAAAAGAGAAATTATTACCCTTGATTCGTTGGCAACACTGTGATGAATATGACTGTAATCACTTATAACGTGAAAGCTTTTTCTGCTTTTTCCTTTCCATTCAAAATATCCTCACACGTAAAGCATGGACGGCAGACAGACGATGTTGGGTTTGAATTCTCGTTAACTTTAGCAAAAATGAAATTAAAGTGACATCTTTCGCAAAATTAGGAAACTGGTTGGTCTGCTCTCGCTTCCACACAAGAACGTGTAATGTGGCAGATTTTATAACAGAGTGTTTGCATGAACAAATCACTAAAGAAAGCTCTAAATTGCGTTCTTTTTAGTCTTTTGTTTTCCAGGACGAAAAAAAAAAATTTTTTTTTTTGGTCTTTGATTCATTAACAAGAAACTGGAAGGCTTTTTCTTCCGAAACAAATTACGCCTCTTCATGAATTAAATGGAAATAATTGGAATTACAGAAGAAACGTTTCTCACAAATACATGGAACAGCCACAGGATTATTAACGTGTCTTGTAACGGGAATCGAACACTTATCTCCCAATTTCCTTTCAAGCAGGCTATTCATTGCATTACCCAAGTCAAGAAAGTTCCACGAATAGCAAGAATTTGAAAACCTCACTGGCAAAAATTTAAAGTTATTCGGAATCCTTGAAACTTTTACCAATCTGGAAAGAAAGTTTCACTTGAAACTTTCTTGTCCTGATTGGTGTAACATATAGCAGGCTCAAACGGAAGTCGGGAGGTGTTAGTTCTGTTCCCACTCTAGAGCGATGTAATTTTCAGATTTTCTGAGATGATATTACATATTGAACAGAAATTAGGTAATCCACGCTATCCTGATTGTCATGTTAATAATCTTGGAAATATATCTGGGATTAAGTTTGGGACTTGGCTCAGGGTTAAAATACACTGACGGAAAAAAATCCCAACACCACGAAAAAATAGTTGTAGAGGAATGAAATTGCGGCAATACATTTGTATAGGTAACATATTTAATCGATTAAGGTTTCAAGATCACAGCTTAATGTAAGCGCGAGAAGAGCCATTTTAAATGTGAAATGCTGGTACATTAATTACCGGTGTAACCACCAGAATGTTGAATGCAAGCACGCAAACGTTCATGCATTGTGTCGTACAGGTGCTAGATGTCAGTTTGTGGGATGGAGTTCCATGCCTGTTGCACTTGGTCGGTCAATACAGGGACGGTTGATGCTGGTTGGGGGTGACGCTGGAGTTGTCGTCCTATGATGTCCCATACGTGCTCGATTGGTGAAAGATCTGGTGATTTTGCAGGGTACGGCAACATGTCGACACTCTGTAGAGCATGTTGGGTTACAACAGCGGTATGCGGGCGAGCGTTATCCGGTTGGAAAACACCCCATGGAATGCTGTTCATGAATGGCAGAACAACAGGTTGAATCACCAGACCGACGTACAACTGTGCTGTTAGGGTTCGTGGGATAACCACGAGAGTGCTCCTGCTGTCATAGGAAATTGCTCCCCAGACCATAATTCCAGGTGTAGGTCCAGTGTGTCTCGGCCGCAGACAGGTTGGTTGCAGGCGCTCACCTGGCCTCCTTTTAACCAACACACGGCTATCACTGGCACCCAGGCAGAACCGGCTTTCATCACAAAACACAACAGATCTCCACTCTGTCTTCCAATGAGCTCTAGCTTGACACCACTGACGTCACAAACGGCAGTGGTTTGGAGTAAGTGGAATGCACGCTACAGGGCGTCTGCCTCAGAGCTGTCCTTCTAATAACCGATTTGTAACAGTTCGTTGTGTCACTGTGGTGGCAACTGCAGCTTGAATTGCTGCCGCAGACGCGGTACGATGCGCCACGGCCATACGCCGTACACGGCGGTCTTCCCTCTCAGTAGTGCCACGTGGCCGGCCGGAACCCGGTCTTCTTGAGGCAGTACCTTCCCTTGACCACCGCTGCCAACAATCATGCACATTGGCTACATTCCTGCCAAGTCGTTCTGCAATATTGCGGAACGAAAATCCACCTTCTCGTAGCCCTATTACACGCCCTCGTTCAAACTCCGTGAGCTGTTGATAATGACTTCGTCTTCTTAAAGGCATTCTTGACTAACATCAACACACTACGTCGAATCTCAACATTTAATATTTCAAGGAGCTAGCTGTATATATTAAATAACGCTCACGAACGTTACAGCACGTATTTACAGCAAACCTGCTTTGCATGTTCCGAGGGGCGCTACTAGCGCCACACGTATGCGCCGAGCGCGAAATTTGCT
Organism: Macrothele yani; assembly: GCA_039090855.1. Taxonomy (NCBI): domain Eukaryota; kingdom Metazoa; phylum Arthropoda; class Arachnida; order Araneae; family Macrothelidae; genus Macrothele; species Macrothele yani. Next base: position 57,800,445 of record CM077008.1, on the reverse strand, counting down.
TAGACATCACCTTACAGATGTACTCTCACCGCCTACCAACTGTCGTTTATCTAACACAACCCCTTCTTGGTGTTGGGATTTTTTTTTCCGTCAGTGTATATATAATACATCATGAAATTGCATCACAGATTCTTTTAATTGGGGGTTTAACGACCACCGTGAGCAACTCAATGGGCTGTAAACAGTCGCTTATCCCTAATTTAGGGACACTGATTCCAAGGAAGGGAGTAGAGCCAGTGCTGTAAGACAAACATAACACCCATGCTCAACGGGATTCGAACTCGAGCGCATCTCGGATGAATAGTCAGAAGCTATCGCTTAGACCACTGCGCTGCTGAGGTCGCCATCCTGGATTTAAAAATAAGCAACAAATGCACATTTCTGATGTTTCAGAGTGTGCTTCCCTAATCTTCGCAAAGAAAAAGAACATGCAAACATTTAATATTTCAAGGAGCTAGCTGTCAAACAGCAGCGAAATGAGCAAAATTTAGTGAGTTCATAGAATCTAAAGGTGCATCTGGCAAGATGTGTTTCTGAAAATTAGTAGTACAACATATCCCTAATAAAAAATTCCATTATTATGGGTAAATATGAAAACTAATACACATAACAGCGAAATAACAATGGTTAACGAATCAACATGTTTTCTCAAACTGAAGTTAAAAAGAATGCTTCCAAAACTCATGGGAAAATCACATTATTCGCAGTAATCAGAATATGACTGTGAATTGTTCTAGTCTGTTCGCCATATGAAATCATATCAGAAAACTTGAAAATCGCATCGCGCTGTCGGGAATCGAACACCCATCTTCCCGTTTCCGTTCGAGAATATATTCGTGAGAAGTGAGTTCTATTTCAGCTGAACAGAGGGGCAATTTTCAAGTTTTCTGTTATGATTCTACAAGGTACAATGTTTTTGTTGTAAACCCGAGCAATATTCAGTCATAATTTGATTGTTGTGAAAAATCTTGAAGTTCGGTATTCTAACTGTCGATTTCAAATGGAAGCTGGGGAATATACGACATATCATTGCTTAAAATATAAAATCAATAGTAAGAAAGAAAATTACATGGGCTTTCCCATTTTCTCAAATATTTGCATGAGAATAATAAAAAAAAAAGGCTTTTTGATTTCAACAATACTTTATCTGAAACAATTTCTTAGAAATCAAATAATTACAGAAAACTGAAAATATTATTTGAATTAATTGTGAGTGAAATATTGATCTACGGAATGTTATTGCAAAAAATTGCTTTTGTGAGAGATTTCTGAATTTGGCATAAGCTCACGTAAGAATTGTGGTAGTCCTGAATGTTTCCATTAGAACAGGTACAAAAATCGTTGAACTTTCCGTCTGATAAACGTTCCTGCTGAAAATTTTGCATATATAAGAATTGTGGGTATTGCACAGCTTTTTATTGGCACTACGAAATGTTTCCAGTTTGACTTAACCGCAGTGAAAACTGATTTTCAATTTACCATTTGATGGGAGCTCCTTTTGAGAATCACCCCATTCCTAGAAGTTGCAAGTGATACTCAGTGGTCCACAATTATGAACAACGATTTCAGTTGCACGAAATTGGGTTACACGGATGCGTACAGGTCCTTGTTTCAGGTTCTGTAGAAACAAGAGCTGCTTCAGGTTCAGTAGAAACAAGAGCTGCTCTTCTGGCTTCTGCTTTAAGACGGTAGGTACGGGCTTTAGAAGAGTGTCGTCTTGCTTTACTTTATTACGGACATTCCTAAACGTGTGTGACATACTACAGAGGTGAAAACTTGTGTCCAGACGACAAATCTGCAATGAAACATTCTGTCCACGTAGCTCAGTTGGGAGAGCGACTTACTCCGGAGTGAGGGGACACGGACTCAATGGCCGTCCCGGAAATACTTGTGTTTTCACATTGGCGCTCGATTGTGGAAAATGGATCCACTGGCCGTTGGGTTCTTCGAAAAATGTGTGATGTTTGTTTCACACATTGTTTGGAATTAATGAAAAATTCCTACTTTGCTTCAAAGAAAAAAATTAAGAGGGAGATGCTGTGACGTACTACAGAGGTGAAAACATGTGTCAAGACGACAAATCTGTAGGGAGACGTTCTGTCCGCGTAGCTCAGTTGAGAGAGCGACTTACTCCGGAGTGAGGTGATGTCCGTCGCGGACAAACTTGTGTTTTCACACGCGATTATGAGACATTCATTCAGTAGCTGTTCACCTCAAATGCTACCATACATTGCGTCTTTAAAATTTGATCCCTTTTGTTACTCGCTCATGATTTAACAGCAGTATTTGTTTTCCGTAGTTTCTTCATTCCAACTGTCCAATAAACCCATTTAACTTATTTGAACAAGATTTGTTTTGACAATTGCAGGACTCAATCGGACTTGGTTTAGTTCAGTCGCTGATTAATCACGTATTATTCTTGCCAAAAGTTCATTTTCCCACGATTAATTATATAATTCCGTTTGCTCACATTTTGTAAAACAATTTTTTTATTGAACATTTAAGACCACAGTGAGCAACCCAATGGGCTATAAGAAGTAGCTCGTCCCTAATTTTGGGCCACTGGTTCCAGGAAAAAAAGAGAGCCAGTGCCGTAAGAAAAACACAACATCCACGCCTCAGCTGGATTCGAACCCGGATTCTTCTCGGACGAAAGGTCGCAACCCAGCGCTTAGACCACTGCGCCACCTGATAAAACTATCGTAAAAAAGAGTGTCTATAACCGTAAAGGTTATATCGATACTGCTCTCTCTAAGGACGCTTCCTAATATTTCAGATTCTTCAGTAATTAGCTTAAGAGGAATTAAAGCCGCCTTGGTGGAACAGTGGTCTAAACGATGGGTTCGGGTTCGAATCCCGGCGAGGCATGGATTTTGTGTTTGTCTTACGTTAAATCTTCAATTAAAAAAAGAGGAATTAAATGGTTTACCAGCATTTGCGAGATCTGCAGAAAAAGTCTTTCAAGAAATATTACGGACGTCTGTCTTCTTCATATGATGTTATTCCTTTTTTTTCAATTTGCATATACAGTATATCCGTTATTTAAACAGAACTCTTCAAATTAGTTTTGCTGCACATAAATCGTAAATTCATTTTTATCAAGTTCGAAAATTACTCTTCAATCACTTCGATGCAAAAGATAAACATGCCGACATCACGAAAGAGCAAGCGAAACACTTGCACCTTTCTACATGGTCCATTTTAAGTCTTGTGCAGGTAAAAACAACCCAGTACCGTTTTCCTTGAGTGTCAGCTGCCTATGACGGATTACGAATAGGCTGTCTCACAGTATTCTAATGGTGTCTCGGATGGGCGTTTGAATTTCCGATCTACTTAATGTGGGCCCTGATACCGGAGTAGGACATGGGTGTTGCTTTTGTAGCTCCGATACTTTCGACGCGTATTCTCCTCCTTCCCTGGAGTAAGTGGCTGTAAATTAAGGATGGAAAACTCTCTGTAACCTTAAGGCTAAGGAGGGATCGTTTAACTCTGAAACAAACAAGCATCCAAAATGAAATAAAACGAAATGATACTGAGCTAACAATAGACAAAACCAACTCCAAATATTGTATTTTTATGGTGCAGTTATTTTTAAATCGAATGGACGTAGCCAATCAGGCCTATTAATTCAAATAGTTGATTAATCAGCGGGCTCTGATTATGTTTCCAGTCAAGAAAAGTGATGCACCGAAGTGAAACGGTTTACCAACCACAAATACTTTCTCTGTGTTTGTCGTCGGAGGTGAGAAAAGAACAATCATAAATTAGGAGCGATTCTTTCCTGGGGTTGTTACTTGACCTTTTGCAGACTAAATTGCGTCCTGTTTTTAAAGCCTGAAGGGGCTTTTGAGGAAATGCTTTCAGCGCCGAATGAAAACATTTGCAGGAAAATGTATGGGAATAAAGGCAGCAAAAAACACTAAAACTCATAATTTGTGATACTAAAAGGAGTCAAACGGATCTTAAGTACGCCTGTGTTCCTGTGTGCGCGAACATGCAAAAAGCGATCCCGAAGCAGCAAAAAAAGGGAAAGGATGCAAAGATAGTTATTTCCTGGGGATCTCTGATGAGAGGGATCCGTTGGTGGATCCACATATAAGGTCACGAGAATGTTCCCGTGCATACATTAATGGACAAATGTCTAAAAGAATTTGAAGTCTACTGCTGACATTCCGACTTGACCATCAAAGTACGATTATGTGAAGTATAAGTGCTTCGTGGTGTACAGCTGACAACACGGAGAAGAAGTGAGTGACAAAGGGAGAGAAATCATTCCCCTCGCATCCGGAGTGTTCCTAACATCCGAGGAGCAATAAGGAATCTCCTCTGATTGTGTTACTCTCCCTATCGCTGCTGAGAGGAGATCAACGAGAGGAATGTGTGTTATGCCGAGCAAGCGGTCTAATATCGTCATAAAAAGAATTGCCTGGCCGGCCGGCGAGAAGTAGCTTATGGAAGAAAAACCTTCGTGTGCATCACTTAAAGTTTTAATTTGAATGCGTTTTGTTAGTGACCGGTGAAAAGATATGCTTAATTCATAGTGACTGCACGTGTTGTGCTGATGAAAGGTAACGTATCAATTGGATTACTATCAAAGGGCAAATAAACCGTGAGTACACGTTTTATTTGATTAGTAGATGCCGAAGTTTTTCTGTGAGGAACAATTGCCAATCAGGATCGTAAATTTATTACGTCACGTTTCGATAACGAACTGCTGAACTTACCTAGTGGCAAATGCTACTGGACAGTCAGATAGATTTCCAGCTTTGAATTTGGATCTTAGCGACCAATTAAAGTTTCGATCATTTCATTTGCAAAACAGAATAAATTATGTAAGTATGTTTGCCATAAATTGAAGTGCGTGTTGTGCCAGATATCCTAGCAGCTTATTTATAGATAACAGTAAATATTAAATTGTGTTTAAGAGAGTGCAAGCCCTACCGATTGCAGTCTTCAATGGGTCAAGAACCTCAGCAAGCTTTGATTTACCTAAATCCTTTTGTTGTTTGTGACGTTCTGGAGCATTCAGCTCTTCCGTAGTACTACTGTTAATTAATATTAAAAACAACTGGGTCGCCGCAGTATTGTGACTTATTTTTTATGCTGTATATCTGAAGTCCGCACATAACTTTTTTGGAAAAAGGATTAAAGTGTGGGAGTGCTAATAAATACCAACTTGCTCACAAAAATTATGGTTGTGTTATTGCCGTTGGAAAAACATACAGATTCGACTACAAGCATTTGTCGCAGTGAGAAACCAGGGCATTCATTCTCTTGGCACAAAAATTATTATCAAGGACTTACAGCAATGTCATAGGATCCGCAATAGCCTTACGTCAGGACAGTGGTTTGTGGGTCTAGTCATCACTCACAAACCGTTGTCCTGACGAATGATGTTTTGAAGTATGAACTGGATGAAATGTGAAAGACTGTGAATCTGTACTACTTTTTGAATCCTGCAGCATTTCTTTAACAATAATCGTTTCAGCGTGTGCGCAGTTACACTGCCATGGAGAATGACTGCTTCAGCATTCAATTTTATGCTTATTTCTGCTCAGTTTACCTGGTCTGATGAATATACACCTTCAATGAATGTCGAGAGAAATGCCACTAATAGGCCTTATTATGTTTTAACAGAGCCCGTTTTCTTAACCTCACTCGACTACAGGTGTCGCAATATTTCAATTCACAGTAGTTATCTGGGTTTTTAAACATTACTCTCTTCCGAGTAAATATGCTAACACAAATTTTATTTTCATTTGATCTGGCAGTAAAAATATAAGATGGTAAGTGACGGTGCAAGAAGACGCAGTGTAGCCTTCTATCGTCACTCTCCGTTCAGAGCACTTTCTTAAAAATCGCAATCTGTGTACGTTCTACCAGTTACCAGGTTCTTCATATTTTTTCACTATAGACAAACTACCTATGATGAGTTTGTATTGGCACATTGCCTTTTGTACGTAACAAAACAAAACAAAAACGAATCGTGCTTCTTACTCCTGTGCTTAACAGATCTCTTACCTAGCTGCCATTTTAGTGCACGTGCTTTCCTAATGCGTTCTTCTTGCTAACGAGAAAAGTGCATACACCATGCAATGACTTCCAGCACAATGTATTCCTTGTGAAAATTTGTAGCGTGTTGTGTACATTTATGTTTCTTTCTGAACTATCCTCCGAAGTAGAATTTGTTTGTTTTTATCGAATAAAATGTCTCATATTAAAATCGCACAACGTTCGAGGGAACAGCTCCATTGCACTCTCGAAAAACCAAAAAGGCAAAAGAATTCCATTGACAGTGAAAAACATATATGTCTCAATTAATAAATATAAATATTTATACAAGGCTCTAAGGAAGCTCGATTCTGATGGTGCAGTTGTCTGGAACCCCAGGGATACTCGTACAAACAAATCCTAGGTTTGAAGCCGTGGATAAAGTGTACGCTAAGGTACATTCATGCAGGGGTAGCTAGTCCACGTGCCTGTATCACTCGATTTGGATTCTTAGAATTGTCATCGAAGAACGGATGGCATGGATTTGAGATGGAAGAAACAGATTTTATATCCTGTGCGGGGTAGGAAAAAAGTTTCCTACTGACACGGAGAAGGAGAAGTGACAACGACGTCTGGAATCTTCTTTTTTTCTAAGAACTCACCCATTGCAGTTAAGAGAGGGAGACGAAGGAAATGTAGGTTTGTAAGAAATGTGAAGGGTTCCTTGCGTTAAGCATTAGTCATAATTGCAGAAATTATTTCTTTATTTTTAAAATATTACGGAGATCCTAGTAGCAATGAGACTAGACATTTCTCACAGAGGAGTCAAAACGCTGAATTTTGGAAATTTGTCACCGAAAAATTTAAACGCGGTAACATTTAATCCATAGCCTTAACGTGCAGAAACATTGGCAAAATTTTACTTCATTTTACCTGAGTTACGCCATGTATGTTCTTTACCTGATGTACTTGCTGTATCAAGGTTACGAGAAAACAAAGTCCTGTTTTTGTAAAGGAAGTTGTTAGATTATTCCATTTACAAAGAAGCAGTGGAACTTCACGTAGACCTGTTTCAGTGTTAGAAGGATTGCAGTAACAGGTAAGTCTCTCTAAAAGCGTCCCTGGAATTTTAAGGAGCTGAACCCGTGCCTGAGCGGCATGAGGCTTGAGCTTCGGATTAGTCGTCTGATACAGTCCCAGATCCCGGAAGACTGGTTTGATTGTCCGGTGGCACTTCATTGAAACCAGTGGGGCCGCCCCGGTGGCACAGTGAACTAAGTGATGGCATCTGATCATTCGTCCGAAAGGGGTCCGGGTTCGAATTGAGTCATGGATGTTGTCTTTGTCTAACGGCACTGGATCTCTCCCTTGCCTCGAACCAGTGACCCTAAATTAGGGACGGGCGACTGCTTATAGCTTATCGAGTTGCTCACAGTGGTCGCTAAACCTTCAACAAAAACAACAACAACAACAACAGAGGCAATGAATTTGGGACGGCCGACTGCTTATAGCGCTCTGAGTCAGTCATGATGTTCGGTTTTTTCGTTTAGTTTTTTATTGTGGGTTTAACGACTACCTGAGCAATCCAATATGCAATAAGCAGTCACCCGTCCTTAATTTCGGCTACCTGGCTTCAGAAAGGGAGTGAGCCATTGCGTTACGATAAACACACCATCCATGCTTTATTCGGGAACCAGACACATACCCATCTCTGACAAATTGTCAGAAGCCAGCGCTTAGACGACTGCTCCTTCAGGGCTGCCGTAGTGGTCGTTAAACCTTGCAGCAACACAAACAACAACAACAACAACAACAAAAAAAAAAACATTCTCACAGTTACTCATATGGAAGTAGACATTCGTCCTACATAACACGATGTGCAACTTGCTCATTAACCACCTTTGACGAAATGATGAAGATCACTTCTACATTTAATCAAATTAAAAACGGTATTTACAAGTTAAAACATATGATAGATTAAAACACTAGATCTTTCGATCACTCTAGTGATCTTCATCAGGTAACTCACCTAATGACATCAAGGTACGTCGACACGCAATATATAGGGATTTTTGATGACCCAAACAATGGGTAAAGCGCATGCTCACGAAAGTTGTTGTGAACACAGAGAGAGAGAGACATAGAGAGACAGGTAACAGTACTGCAAACGAAGAAAGTAAAAATGATGCTACACAAGTATTAATAATTCAGCTGTAATGATTATTTCCGCAATGTTCAAGTAGAGCAGTCCATGTTCGTGGGAGGAAAGAAGGTACATCGTCATTACAGCAAATACCTCTATAATGGTGAATATATAAGCTTTCTGCAAAGAGGGTCATGCTTTTCGTGCTGTGTGTAATGAGGATTTTGCATTCATCCCATAATGGTCTATGTGTGCCGCTAGCTACCAATCGGGCTAGGGCAGTCGAATGTGAGCCTGTTCTGACATCGCGTGAGTGTTCGAGCAAACGGGTTTTTAAATTACGTAGGGTGGAGCCTATGTACACTTGATCTATTTCACTGGGGTTTAACGCTCTCAGGGGAATAAGGTAGACTCCGTACCTGTGTTTGGTTTCAACGGGATCCCTGTCACGTTTAATTAGAGTGTACAAACTGCGTGTTTGTAAACCAAAGTTTATATTAAACTTGGCACATGCATGTTTTAGAACGCTGGTGCAGCCTGGAAAATAGCTCATGGAGCCTACGTACCTGGCAAGGGTGCGGGTTTTTTCTAATGCGGTAAACGCAAGTCGTCGATGCCTGCGGAGAATGGTGTGTACCAGGTATTTCGGGTACCCGAACTCACTAGCAATGACAAAAATTCGTTGAAGTTCAATGCGCCGAAGGCGTACAGATGACGAATGTGTAATTGCCCGTCGTACCAGGTAGCGCAGGGAAGCCAGCTTATGGGATGAATGCAAAATCCTCATTACACACAGCACGAAAAGCATGACCCTCTTTGCAGAAAGCTTATATATTCACCATTATAGAGGTATTTGCTGTAATGACGATGTACCTTCTTTCCTCCCACGAACATGGACTGCTCTACTTGAACATTGCGGAAATAATCATTACAGCTGAATTATTAATACTTGTGTAGCATCATTTTTACTTTCTTCGTTTGCAGTACTGTTACCTGTCTCTCTATGTCTCTCTCTCTCTGTGTTCACAACAACTTTCGTGAGCATGCGCTTTACCCATTGTTTGGGTCATCAAAAATCCCTATATATTGCGTGTCGACGTACCTTGATGTCATTAGGTGAGTTACCTGATGAAGATCACTAGTGTGATCGAAAGAACTAGTGTTTTAATCTATCATATGTTTTAACTTGTAAATACCGTTTTTAATTTGATTAAATGTAGAAGTGATCTTCATCATTTCGTCAAAGGTGGTTAATGAGCAAGTTGCACATCGTGTTATGTATGACGAATGGCTACTTCCATATGAGTATCACTTGTAACACGAAGTTCGTCTACAGTCTATTCTCACAGTTTATGCAAATCAAATGGCGCTTCATTTTGTCACATGATTACTTCATATGGACAATATGACCGATTGGAAGCGATAAAAATACGCTGCAATAATGTTGCAGAATAGATTTTATACTTATCTTTGGGAAAATTATTACAGTTTCCACTCTACAGGGCTGTGACCAATATTAAGGGATGCTATCTCATGGTGCGGCTCGACTGCTAGCATCTAAAAATGCTTCACATCTCTGGTAATTTCATTACGTAGATTTTACTGCCGCATTCTCGTTCCCAGCAGTTCTTCTTTATTCTTCGATTGTTCCAGATCTTTGATGAGGTCGTCCAGTTTATTCTGCGTGGTTCTGTGTAGCTCACTAAACGTCACACAGTTTCAAGTCCATCTATAATCTTCTTAGAACTACATTGCTGAACTGGAAGAACCGTGCAAAAGGAACAACTACAGACGCTATTCTCGGCTTCTCATGCACCATCAACGCAGTAAAGACATTGATCGCCTTCTGCCAGTCCTAGTAGCGCAGTGTTCTAAGAGCTGGCTTAAAGTCCGAGATGTGTCCGAGTTCGAATCTCTGCGAGACATAAATCTACTGAGTTTGCCCTACGACACTGGTTCTCTCCCTTCCCTGAAATGGTGTCCTTAAATTATGGATGAGCGACTACTTATAGCCCATGTACTTACTCACGGTAGATATTACCCCCTCCCCTCTAATATCAATCGCCTTACGTCATTCAACCAGATGTGGTTTCTTATTTGAGTACTGTAGCAGACGTATAGGGCGGACTCAGTCCAGTGTTGGCACCCAACCTTACAGCAGAAGTAATCATAGTAACAGGGCATATGACACGATTTGTTGCACAAGCCTCACCTCCAAAAAGCATATAAGAATACGTTGTCTGCAGTGTGAACGTTCGGCTAAGATGTCACTCAACAATTAATTATACGTAACCCATCATATAACTGAAGCAACACATTTCGAAACTCTGACAAAACCCAGCACACATCACTTGAATGATGTATCAAGTATATACCCATTTTGCAGGGAAATATTGTACGGTATGACAAGAGGAAGACACGAAAGAAAAGGCTATATGTCAAAAAGGCAATACGTAACGATTACGACCGCAATAAAGAGTTCGTGAAGACAAAACACACCATAAAAAAGGCGCATGACACATGTTCATTGTGCAGCTCATTAGAAGGAACTGATAAGCAGGGCCCGACTAAGATGGTCGGGGACCCAGGGCCAGGTAAGTGGTGAGGCCCCCCATCAAAACAAAAATTTTCATTAATACATAGCGCGTGAGATATGATACACACACACCAAATATATAAGCAGTGGAACACCGTTTATATGTTTCTCATTTATAAGTCTTTTCCATTTATATGTTGTTCGGATAAGGTACCGATGATCAACATGCTTTACAATTTTCGTATATACGACTTCTCGAGTCGGTCTTTTGAAAGACGTGTATATGGTTTCGTTTCCATTTTATCTATGCAGGGTTTTTGGTTTAATTTTTTTCCTCTGTTGTCGGAGGACAGTGTGTGTTGGCGAACTGACAATTTTCTTATTTTACTTAGCAGTGGAATTCTAAATATTTTCGGTGTTTCCCCTTTAATTGTCCCTTTTTCATATTTATTCCCGCTGTTTCTATCAAGCGCAGCTCGATAGCTTTTTTTTAATTGAATTTTTTAAGGTCGAAGGCTTAAGTCAAACAGCTATTTTCTAAACAAATGCTGTGTCGGGGAATTTCCCAAGGCAGTTGATAACAAGCTTTTTGGTTATAAATATAATGGTTAAATATCGTTAAAGTAAGGCATTTGGGGAAAAATAATTTTAGGGTGTCTGGGGGGAGAAAATAAAAGTCAGGAAAGCTAAGCGTCAGGAGCGTTAAACCTAAAGTAAACAGTAAGTCCGAAATATGTTTTTTTTACCAAAAAAAGTAATGGAAAATGGTAAAAGAAAGAGGGGAAGTAAAAATAAAATAAAAGACTTGTAACGTATACTCTATATTCACTTTCCTTTTGATTTTTACTATCTCTGGTTATTTTATTTTCCTATGTAAATTATCTTCTTACTGAACGAGATGTTATTTCACCCGCTGAATGAGATCTGGCAATGAGTGTAAGTCATGACGTGGTGGTAGTCAGTATAAATAGGCGCGTTCAACGATACCTAAGGAGAGCGTTTGTTGTTGTACAGAGAGCGTTTGTTGTTGTATATAGAGAGCGTTTGTTGTTGTACGAAGTGAGCTGTGGTTTATGTGTCAGAAAGCTGGTGCTGTATAAAGAGAGTTCGTTTATGTGAGAGCGAGAAGTTGTACCAAATAAAAGATTGTTGTCGTAAGTACGTCTTTCTCAGTTCATAGTACTGTCAGACCTCTGTCTGGCTGTTAGGTTTATTTCATTTAGTGTTATTAGTAACAACCAGCATAAGACTTTATTCATCTTAATTACTACTACAACATTATTACCAGTTATAAGCTTGATTATTATTATTACTACACTACTAGCAGGAAAGTTTATTCATAATTAATAACACAACAACCATTAGAAGAAGCGTTAGCTTAGAAGAAGCTCAATTTATTACATTATAATTGAAGGAAGCTATATTCATTATAATTAGCTAAATTAAAAGCTATATTCATTATAGACTTCCCATGTGAAACTGAATGTTCAGTTACCTGTGCCAATTGGAAATATCAGATCTTCAGCTAGTGAAGTGTATCCAGCATCATCAAGTAGTCTGTTAAAAAGTCCCGACATTAAAAATAAAATATCGAGCTGCGCCTGATATAGGAATAGCGGGGATAAACATGGAATAGGGAAACACCAAGAAACATTTTGAATTCCATTGCTAAGTAAAACTAGAATGCAACCGGCGAACCTCCAAATGATGCAACAAAGCTTTCGAAAGTAGAAACCGTTGAATTCCGTTAGCAATGGTGGACGCTTCTTCCTTGGCTAGTTCAAGTGCAGTTGGGTGATTGTCATTCCCATTTATCAATCTCAATATTTCCGCTTCCTTGGTTGGTCAACTTGGGGAAAAAATACTTTCCCATGAAATTCCCCGAAAAACTGGCCCTGCACAAATAAACTGAAAAATTACCTATATATATTGAATACAAATTATATTTATTTACTATCAATTTCAGATGGCTACAATGAAATGTTTCATTTGTGAAGTGGTTTAACTCTTAGTAGTTCGGTTAAAATAGAGATTAGGTAAAGGTCTGTCACAGCGCTTGCTTGGGTTGGAGTGGGCGGAGACACACACAATTATATAGGTCGTTTTCTTGCCTTTTGAGCTGCGAAACTAGTAATCACGTCATCAAATCAATTTTGCATGTAATTTCACTTTCTATTGTTAAAATTCCCTGTCAATATTTCTTGGGCTATTGTTGATCGCATCCTGTTTTTCACTCTTTTCAGAACGGAAAATGAGCGCTCAGCAGTACAGTTTGAGATAGGAATTGTTAACAAAATATGTAAGGCAATGTCTACATTGGGAAATGTATGAACAATTTGTTTTCCCCGTAAGAATTTTAATTTTTCTTTAGAACACATTTCTTTTGGCAAAAAATAAAAAAAACTGGTCGACTTCATCTTCAAATTTGTCATCTATGTCATCACTATATATCTTTCGAAAACAATTCGCTGCTTCTCGAAGTACTTATTTAGAAGCATCTTTTTTCATTAAAAACTAAATCAATAATTAATGGTTACATATGCTTGTTTCCTCCTTTCAAGGTCTGAAATAAGTGAATCACATATGTCATAGTGACACTGTGTAATAATCTCTATCAGACTGCTGAAGTTCAATAGATGGCCTATCATCAAGCATTTGACTTTTTGGCACTTTACCTTTACGCTTCACTGAATACTTGTTTTCCACTAAATGTTTCGCCTCAAGCTCGTACTTGTCAAACTCGTCACGCACTGACTGTAGAAATATAACTAATGACGTACACATTGGTACTAGGACTGATATATCCTCAGTAACAGACTGGAGCGTCTTATAAACACTGTTCAAACGTTGCAAAATTGTATCCCATACTACTGTTAAAACAGTAGTCTCAAACTTCTCCATTTTGTGCAGAAGTACTTTTGCTTCGTGCTTTATAGGAATTTTTTCATTGACATCATCAGTTACTTTAAGCAAGGCTTTCATGATGTTTTGATAACCTTGCCGAAGAGTTTTAGATGCATCAGCAGCGGCAGACCATCTAGTTTCAGATAATGTTTTTACCAGAAGTCCACCAGCTAGTTCTGAAGAAAGAGTTTCCCACCGACGAGGAGAACTGGAAAAAAATTAAATATGTTCTGCACTAATCCAAAGAAGGAAATAGCTTGTTGACAGCACTCAACTGCATGAACTTCAACTAAATGTAACGAGTGACCTGCGCATGGCACATATTCAGCTAATGGGCACGGTTCCTTTACCTTAGCATGTAACCCTGAGTATTTGCCAGACATGTTGCTGGCATTGTCGTAGGACTGTCCTCTGTAATTAAATATATCTATGCCAAGTTGTTTAAGCAAGGATGTCACAGTATGAATTAGATGACTGGAATCATGGCCATAGATTGATACAAATTTCAAAAAACGCTCAACAGGATCTCCGTTTTCAGTCACATAACGTACAGCTACTGCCAACTGGTCTACATGTGCAACATCAGGAGTAGAATCCACAATTAAACCAAAATATCTGGCTTTCTGAATTTCTGCAACTACTGCCTTCAATACTTTTTGTGCCATAATTTGAATTAATGCAGTCACAGTAGTAGAAGATAGGTAATTTGCATTACCAGTACCAATATTTCCGTATTTTACTAAATGGTCTGCCAAGAATGGATCGAAAAGGCTTACCAGCTCCAAAGTTCCAAGGAAATTACCGTTCTGTGGGGAATGGAGTGTTTCATTTTCCCCAAACAAAGCAAGTCCACGTAAAGCAAGAGACTTTATTACAGCCACAACTATAGTCAAAACTTTCCTCCAATACTGACACTCCTGCTGATATTCCTCAATTAGCAAATTATTCACACGTGAAGAGAGTGTAACCCTCTGTGACAGACAGAGTACCGAATTTCTATGAATGATGGAATTTTCATGTTCCTGAAGTCTCTATGCAGTATTTTTCCAGTAGGAAAATCCATCCTTACATAAAGCTTGATCACTGGAATTGAACAGTTTACACACATAACAAAAAAGTGCACGTTTAGCTGGAGAATATACTAACCACTCCCTGTTCACCAACTTATTATTTTTCTTCTTGCGATAAAAGTTTTGTTCTGTGAGCGTGCGTTCTCTTTTCAAAATAACGCGTTTTGATTTAGAAATTTGGCCAATATTTTGACTTGGTCTGTTACAAATGAAATGCTCACGAAACTCGTCTGTAATAAAATTAGGCCACAAACCGACATCTACAGGAAATAAATGTTGACATTTTGACTGATCATCATTATTACTACTATGTTCGTTTTCAATACTTGGACTGCTGAATTCACCACGTGGTGGCAAACTTGCACTTTGCAAAGACTGACATTGTGAATCTGCTGTGTTTACATTTTCTGTGAACGGAGACCTATTGCAAAACACATCTTCAGGCTCTATGTTGCCCCTTTCTTGAGTCTGGGAAGAACTTATACATAACAGTTTGCTATTAAAATGATCTCCTACCTTGAGTCCAGCACTAGGAGAGTTATCCTGCTTATCCACGGGAACATCTTTTTTGAACTTGTGATGAATTTCTCGATAGCCACCTTATGAGATAGCAACTGAAGTCGAATATCGTTACTTCATTTTCTTTTGCAAGCACCTGAAAAATATTTTCGTGAAGACATTGTAATAATAATAGGTCAAAATTATCGACTGATAAATCCGTTAAGTTTAATTTACAACTCGGAATCCTCTACCACATACGAAATACGATTACAATTGCGGTTTAACGTTAACAGAATTCAATTTGAAACCTGGCAACTGCGGTTGTAGATGATAGCATGAAACAGTCATTACTCACAGGATCACGTGACTCGCCCATAACGAATTTTCACCAGTGGCAAGCCGTGATACACTTGGTGATACATTTGCAAAGCAAAAATATATCTTATTTAACTGTTCATCATTGGTTGGTTTGTTGACTGACAAGTACATATGACTGCGTTCAGAAGACCCACGATAAATTCCCTACTGCTGAAAACCGATAGACGATAGTCATAACTCAAACGATGAATGAAACCTCGTAAAATATTACTTTCACAATAATGATAAGTTCAACAATTATTATAAGTAATTTTTTCCAGAAACAATTAAAAAGGGGGCCCAGGGCCCGAGACCCGCGGGCCCGTGCAGTAACCAGGCCCTTCTGATAAGCAGCTAGTAAAATACGCTATAACTGGTTGTTTTTTGGGCATAGGGTTATGGTAAGCTACACAACGTAAAAGTGGTACAAATCGTTCCTACTGTTCATATTGAGATCCACTTGTATCTGCAAGCTATAACGGATAAAATATTCTCAAGTTTCATATTCGTGCTCAGAGGCGCGGAACCAGTTAAGATTTCCTACTGAAGTCAAATTATCCGAATTTTGGATTACAGTGCAAAGATTTAGGAGAGCAGCTTTAAAAATTCGATCTCTTTTGCAACGTTCTACTTGTATAAAATGAGTTTAGAGTAGCTGTCACTTCAAAGAGGAAATTGAATCTCAGACGCAGACCATAAAATCACAGAACCAATTTAAAAGAAAAAGTCAACTTTCAGTGACCTCAACAGTTGCAAGCAGTCCATATTGTAGACAGCTTTAGAATAATCATTTCATTTTTTCTGTGAAACAACTTTAAGTTCTATAAATGCGTATATATCGTTCTTCAAATATGTGTTCCGTTAAATATACAAGGCATATCTTTTTATTTATCAGTTGCAGAATCATGCGCTCATATATAAAAGTGCCCTCTTCTGAATTTCGATCCATAGCATGAAATGCGCTGAGGATATCGACCTTTCTTTATGTTTCTTCTACAGTTTTTTCTTCTTCCTCAGAAATTAGATTGCATTCTGTTACAGTTTCGTAACTTCAGAAGCAACACATGTGTAACTGAACGTTTGGAAACATTCACCAGATTTTCAAATCTCATTAAAAAGCGCAAGTTTTTAATCAAATCCAGAATTAGATTATTACATTGAAGTATCCCTATAACGATATATGCCAAGTAGGCAGTTCAGTGATGTAAACATAGTCTCTTGAGATAGCATTGGTATATATATATATAATACATCAGCGTTTGAAATGCAGCGCCGTAGATTTCGTCTAAGAGCTGTTTTGCTTTTCGTAGCAGACGGGCACGCAGGCAAGGTAAGTGTCGGCTCTTTATTTATCCTTCCGCTCTTTGGAGGCACGCAATACATGTCGGGCCTTGCTTTGGGATTCAGCGCGGATGTTTGGCTCTAACAAAGAGCGAAACACCCTTCTTGGTAATTAAAGAGCAATGTTTGTCTTTCAATCCGTCGGGATTAAAGATGGATTGTTGGAAACAACGTCTCAGTGAAAGCAAACAATGCCTCCGAGAAAGAGCTACGAAAGCCATTCTCATCCCCTCTTCTTCATGGATACTTCACTAGGGAAATTCATCCCCTTAACCTCAGGAAATATTGCTCTTCTACCAGTGAAGCAAACAGCAACTGGACAAAATCTTAGTAATGCATTGTGCTGGTTTTTAAACGTTAATTTTTAATATTGCTTTACTTGTATGTATTGCAAAATAAAAAAAAAAAATGCCCGAAATAAATGGAAAAATAAAACGGACGACGAAAACAAACACATCTTCCATACAAATCACATTTACGAGCGTACTTCATTTAAATTCAATGCGAATGATATGTTGCCCCAAAATGGGAAGGAAAGAGATCGTGTTTACGTATTTCCCGAAATTATTATTTGAACGATCTACAGTTTTTGTGAACTAAGAGGCATTCCTGCAAAATATGAGTTGAGACTTATGTATTAAAAAACTATTAATTTTTTACTTTTTTCAGGTAAAAGGAAGTAGATGATTTATTGTGATTATAACCTTAAGAATCATTGCAAGTTGGTGATTGTATTTTCTTTCAGGCAATTCGCAATGACGTGGAGAAGGTGAATTAAGCATGTCAAAATTTTCTGTACATGTGAATCAAAGACATAATAAATCCTGGGAACTACAGAAAACGTCTTCCTGTGAACTACAGAAAATGGCGGCGTTGATGTGCAATTTGGAACAAACGCAGTTTGGGTTAAGATTTAAACATTTATTAGGTAAAATGAAGTTGATTCGATATATTTATACCCTTAAGAATCATTTTATAAGTCAGTAGTTGCATTTACATATATGCATACATCATCATCATCATCATCATTGTCAACCATTATCAATCCACTGTTGGACGAAGGTCTCCCCAAGTTTCCTTCACAACGGTCTGTTTTGTGCCAGTCTCCTCCATGTCACTCATGCATACTTTTGAATTTCATCCACACATCTTACATGTGGTCTTCTTCTGGGTCTTTTCCTGTCACTAGGAATCCAGTCTAAAATTTCGGCTGTCCATCTATGGTCTGTCCTTCTGGCAGTATGTCCAGCCCATTGCCATTTCAGGGATTTAACTCTGATCATGATGTCTTCCACTCTTGTCATTTTTCGGATCCACGAGTTCCTCTTCTTATCTTTCCTGGTTACACCAAGCATGCACCTCTCCATGCTTTTTTGAGTTGTCTGCAGCCTTTGTATGTCTCTTTTAATTAAGGTCCACGTCTCTGAACCATACGTAAGCACTGGAAGGATGCATTGATCAAACACTTTTCTTTTAAGACATAATGGCATATTGCTCTTGAAAAATATGCTGTTTCTTCCAAAAGCTCTCCAGGCAAGTTTTGTACGCCGATTAATTTCTTCATCAATGGGACCCTCACTTGATATCTGCTGTCCGAGGTAAACGTACTTGTCTGTTATCTCCAGCTTTTCTCCATCAATCGATAAATCTTCATTTCTTGTAAAAGCATTGAACATCCCTTTTGTCTTCTGAAAGTTCATTTTCATTTTTAATCCCACATCTTTACTCTTGTCAGCAAGTTCCTGGATCATACTCTGCAGCTCTGATTGGGCAGTTGCAAAAATGACTACACATCAGCAAAACGAAGGTGGGTTAGATAATCTCCATTAATCTTTATCCCTTTGTTTTCCCAGTTCAGTGATTGAAAGACATTTTCCAATATGGCATTAAAGAGTTTGGGAGATAATAGTGTCGCCTTGTTTCACTCCCTTTGCAATTTTTATATGTGCTGTATTCTCAAATAGCTGAATCTTTGCACTTGCATTTTCATAGATGTTATTAATAATATTAATGTATGCATCTTCAATACCGCAGGATTTCAGAACCATTGTAACTGCTGATGGTTAAACCGAATCAAAGGCTTTTTCATAATCGATAAAAGCCATGCACAATGGCAGTTCATATTCCTTCGCTCTTTCAATTAGTCCTCTCAGTACGTGGATATGATCTATTGTGCTGTAGCCACTCCTGAATTCAGCTTGTTTTCTCGGTTGAGCCATGTCCAGTGTTACCTTCAAACGGCGTGAAAGAACTTTAGTGAAGATTTTATAAACCACTGATAGGAGGCTGATAGGTCTGTAGTTGCTGAGATCTTCAATATCACCTTTTTTATGTAGCAGGATCATTGTAGCGTTGTTCCAATCCTCTGGAATCTTCCCTTCATTAAGGCATCGAGTGAAAATTTGGGCGAGTACTGTTTTGATTTCTCCACTTGCTTCTTGTATGATGTCTACAGTAATTCCATCTTCTCCTGGAGCTTTTGCCCGCTTCATGTTCTTGATTGCCTGTGCAACTTCTGCTGGGAGGAATGGAAGAACTCTAGTACTGGTACCTTTCATGATGTCTGGAGTACATGTATCATCCCTTTCATATAATTTGGAGTAGAAATCTTTTACTCTTGTCAAAATTTCGTCTCTATTTCTTTTTACAGAACCATCTTCTTTTCTCAGTGCCACAATCTGTTTTCTTCCCTTACTGAGATGTCCCTTTGCTATCTTTAGGCTTTGGTTGCTTTCAATTGCTTTCCTCACTAGTTCACAGTTGAATTTCCTTACGTCTTTGTTGATACTTTTTCGTACTGTCTTGCATAGCTCTATATATTCAACTTTGAAAGTCACATCTTCTTTAGTTGTCCTCATCTCTGTTCTTTTTTGCATCAACATTTTGGTTTTCCTGATAATTTGTTCACATGCAACTTGTTCTTAGACCTAGCTAATTTTTTGCTGTTTCCATAAGAGCTTTGGTTACTTTTCTGTTAACTTCAGAAATATCTCCTTCTTCCGATGTTAGGCCTTCAAAAGCAGAGAATCTGTTCTTCAGTTCTAACTTGAAAGTATTATGGTGCATTTTAAGGTTGGTATGCATACATACATATCACTAAATTGTTCTCTGAGATTCAGAGGTTAGTTCCACAAAAAAATACAAACTATCAGATAATTTTTACTTAGTGTTGCCGTATTAAACTTCTCCATTTAAAGCGGTCTTGACATGCAACTCGGGCTTCACTGACATCCATCACACGCCGTACACAAGATCTTCTATACTTCATACTCATAATCTTTTTCTCATGAAGACACTCCTTAATCTGATCCTCCCATGACTTCCTTTCTGCCACTTGAGCTAAAAAGATCTTCTTAGTAAGCATCTCATCACTCATTCTTCCAACATGGTCAAACCACAGAAGCATATTAGTCTCCACCTTGCTAACAACATTTTGCTTTACATTACACAACTGAAACACATCTTCCTTTCTCACACAATCAGAATGTGTCTTGCCACAAAACCCCCTTAAGTAACGCATTTCTCCAGCACACAAACGACTATTATGTTTCTTCTGTAGCACCAGGTTTCAGTGCCATACATCAGAGTAGGAACAACTACACTTTCATGTAGAACCATGCGGGACTCTCTTGAGAACCCATCATTCCTGTGAAAACCTCCTAAATCAGCCATGACTTTCAATGAAGAATTCACTCGCCTACTTATTTTACCACCCAATTTGTTCTCTCTGTGAAACATGCTTCCTAAATACACAAACTCATTCACCTGGTTAATCACTGTGCCATTTAGACATATATTGCATTCAGTACTACCAGTCCTCTCTCAAAAACCATAACTTTGGTTTTTCCCTCATTTATACTCAGTTTGAATTTCTTTCCAGGAAATCTGGAATAACCTGGAGAAGGTTAATGATGCATGACAGTGCTTTCTATACTTGGTAATTAAATACATAAAAATAGTATGTCTTCCTGGGAGTACAGAGAATGTCGACCTGGAAGAGCACTTTGGGCTAAGATTTCAAATTTTGTCAGGTAAAATGAGCTAAATGGTTGGAAAGAACGACAAGGGTCAGGGGCCTTTTTGTTTGGCCACCATAAGCCCAATCGCCTGTTTCTATTTAAGGGCCACTGGCTCCAGGTTAAAGAGAAAGCCAGTGCCATAAAACAAGAACAAAAAAATACTCATGCCGTTCGGGGATTTAAACCCGTATTCACCTCGGACTAATAGTCGAAGCCAGCGTTTAGACCACTGCGCCACAATATCGGGAAGAACCAGTTTGCAAGTTGGCGGTTGTATTTTTTTCAGACGACATGTAACAAGGCCCAGAAGGTGAATTATGCATGTCGGTATTTTCTGTACCTGCTAACTGGTGGCATAATAATCCTAATAATGCCTTTCCGGTAAGTACAGGAAATATCAACGAACATGATTGACATCCATGCTATTTCAGACTTCTTGAAAAATCAAATAACTACCTTTAATCTTTGATCATGCACGGTGTCATTCAGCCATCCAGCATAATGTCACCCTATCCCAGTAGACCCTGTGCTCCATAGTGGTCTTTTTTTTTTTGATTGAAGGTTTAACGACCACCGTGAGCAACTCAATGGGCTATAAGCAGTCGCCCGTCCCTAATTTAGGGTCACTGGTTCCAGGGAAGGGAGAGACCCAGCGCCGTAATACAAACACAACATCCATGCCTCACCAGGATTCGAACCCGGACCCCTTTTGGACGAATGATCAGAGGCCAGCGCCTTAGACCACTGCGCCACCGAGGCGGCCCATAGTGGTCTTGTTCATGGATGTTGCGCTGATGGTTGTGAACTCCGCGTTTTCTCAAGTTAACCCCCCCCCCCAGAATGCGTAGTCAGGCTAAAACGGGACTTCTTGAACAGCACTGCCGTTCTGCCCACGTGTTATGGTGCTTGTACCAAGTCATTCAAAAAGCTTTTCTTTGCGATGGACAATGGCCAAGCATAGAGAAAAGTGTTAGCCGGGGGATTACGAGTCGCAAAACACTTCTGCTTTCAGCGGGAGCATAATACCGTTAAAAAGGCCACTGACGTTTCTTCGAGCTTCGAAGCATATGTGTCTGTTCACACTGTTGCAAATAATATGAACAAGTGACAGTTTCCAACTTACACATAAGAGTCGAAGAGATTTTCCAATTCACACCACCATCGTGCGGTTTGCAAGACAGCAGCTGGCGGTCAGCTTTTCAGTAGGGAAAAAGCGACTTCCAAGTTATTCTTCGTTTATGTATTGATGAAAAAACTGCAACATTATCTTCATACCTATTTTTATTCTATTATATATATATATATTTTGTGGCACATCTTGATGTTGAATTGTGTGTGCATCTTACTAAAAGCATTTCATTATTGGATATGACATTTCCTGTGCAATCAAGGTAAATTACGTTACGTTACGTTACGCTACATTCTGTTTCTTTCCCCTTTTGCATGATGTGGTATCATTATGATGGATTCACGCTTCACCGTCCCCCTATGCCTTTTACTTGAAACCTTCACTGTTGGAATCATTATCTTACAAAAAAATATACAGGCCTCTCTCACGAAGTTTTCTGAACACAGTTCTCTTTGACACCATTGAGATTTTTTAAAAAAAGCTAACATAGAGTGCACAGGTATTCTCGATAGCAAGTTACCTGAATGTCACCCCCTATGAATTCCCTCTGCTAAGGGAAGGTATCGGCCCTCTTGGGATGTTATGACCCATGGCCAGCCAGCAGTTGGTTATCGCGACACAGTCCCGGATGTTTGACATCATCGCCACAGCCTGGAAATCACCATCTGAGAGACTACCTCAGCTGGTGCCAACTTCCTACATATGTCAATTTCCTACCGGTAGCTTCCCACCTGTCCGAATGCTCTAAGCGTGTGTTCGTCTGCAAATTCTCCAACAGCTTTTGCAAGATGAAGAGATTTTGAACGTGGGAGCTATGATATGACGAGAACCGCATCTGCGCTCTCTTTAACAGAATGTCTTACGTGGTTAGCATTTTGCATCTTCGACCACTGTTCACATGACATGCCATTTTTTTCATATGTTCTTTGTCATGGAACATATCGAATTTTGTTGAACTGTAGTCATTCGTTATATTAAGCAGCCGAATAATTAAGGGGCTAAAAGTAATATTGCCATTCTTTATATTAATTCTAGCCCTCCAAACGAATTGAATTCTGGCCATTTGTTATATTAATGTATTAAATTTCGTATTTGGAAGTTAATATTTACCCACCAGTGTAAATATTGGTTGATGGTTCTTAAAAAATTTACATTGTAAGATATTTGGGATTTGATGTTTCATAAAACACTGCACACAAGAAAATTGTGCCCATAGTCATTAGAATACATATTCAAGTTACGGTGTAAGAATTAGGATTAAAGTATACAAACAAAAAGATGCTAACTAAATTTTATTGATTGATTAATAGAAGCATATTAGATCGTCGTTCTGTTATATACTGAATTTTATTTCACTCTCCGAAGAGCTGATTATAAAATAAATGATCTTTGTTCGAACATTTTGCCTAAGATCGTGGTCGATTTACATATACTGAAGGCGTTAAAATCGCGTTAGGTAAGGAAGTATGCAATACAGTTATTGCGTATATTCCACTGTTGATTGATAAGGAACTACTATATGACTAACAACAGTGGATCAAAGTAGAAATCGCATCAGTTTCGTAATTGTCTCAGTTACTAATTCTTGTCAAACCATACTTAGATTCTTGTTGGAATTTAATTCACTGCATTTTACCTTTATATCTAACAGTCTTTTAGAGGATTGTACCGCTCAGAAACTTCTGACGTTTTTGCACCTTGGTAAGAAAATGAGTTACGAAGTAAAATCATTTCAATTCAAAATAAAATAAACACGAAGAAACACTTATACCGGTATCTGAGTAAACTTCGTCTTCATAATAAATAAGATTTTACGCATTTACCGAGTCCTGTTATGAGCTCGTTGCACGATTTGCTTATTTCTCATCGTCTCCATAGGAATGCATAATGATGACAAATGCTGAGAAAAACCTAAGCGTTGAAATTAAAACGTCTGAAATATTTCAGAGTTGTTTTTATTTGCTTCAACATTTCGCGATAAAAAAGGAAAAAGGATATGATTTCGTGTTGCGCAATTTTATGAGTTTTAAAATAAATAAAGAAACGAAGGAGACCCATCATCATTATCAATTACGTCTACTAAACGAATCATGCAGCGGTTTATTTTGGACATGTATTCTGAATAACTTGAAAAGAAGTGGACCTAAACGATTGATGCAGTTTCAACACGCAGGATTTTGCCGCTCTTTCCTAGTCTTGTAACGATTTGAGGCGGGAATCCAGCGCTTGAGGAAATCTTCGTTGTCAAGATCTACGCTAACAATGAAAAATGACACTAGTCTAGAGCAGAAAGAGAGAGAGAGAGAGAGAAAGGAAGAAGAACAACATCAAGAAGAAGAATTAATGGTTATTTATTTCGGGTGCACTGCAGTTTTCTCGTAATTGCGTTACCAGAAACGGGGGAAGTAAAAATGCTGCTGCATTTTTGTTCCCTTGGACATTTAATTGCTCTATGCTTCGATCCACGGTAAAAATTATACATGCAGAAATAAACACGAAGAATTTCATGGGAAAACTTTGACTTCCGGTTAAGCGAACCAGCAGCGCGTTCACGAAATAAAATCTCAAAGTTTTGTGCAAAGAAGTTAATTGGTTGGAGGATGTAACAGCGTTGCTGCTTAGAGCTGGAAACTAGCACGTACCCATCAGAGCTGACAGTAGGGGTGCAATATAATGACAATTTTACCTAGTCGAGAAAAATAAGGATACACAGTGGAAAAATTAAAAATCTCTTGCATTCTTTTGATCAATATGCAATGAGCATGGCCCAAACATAATTTGTGGTTTATTTCCCCCCCCCCCCCCTTCTTTTCTATCCTCAAAGAATGACTGCGATAAATTACATTTTGTTCCTCATTTCTTTATGTACAGCTTATTTTTGGGAGAAATTCGCACACAAAGTACGTTAAAGTAGAGTATGACATTTAGTTCGCCAACACACTTGTATTCTCAAGCAGGACCTTCTTCACATTGCAGGGAAATTGGAATTTAAACATTTTTCGCAGGGTAGGATATCCCTAGAATTTTGGACGATTTTTAGACAAAGAATTAATAGAACAATTAGTTAAAAACGGCATTAAAGGTTCTTAGCATTTGATAAAATGTGAATTTTTGTTTCTGATGTTACAGAAAGTTCAACATTTCTGGAGAAAACTGAGGTTTGCACACACACTCTATCGCTTTGACGGAAACTGTCTAGTGTATTACTAGGTCAAGAAGGTGAAAATACTAGCTAGTATCGAAATTTCTTGGATTTTCCAACAGAAACTTCATAAAGTCTTAGCTTGTTAAAGGGAAAAAATACATAGCGTCGATTTTCTGTGTTCACGTTCCACTCACTTTGGCACGTATTTAAAAAAACCGTATTCATTCAACGAAATCCTTACCTCTGCACCTATTGCTCCGTTTAGAAAAAATGTTTCTGCATTGGAAAGCTCTGAGCCACGAGGTCGATGATCCTTGATATTTGACCTTTCCTCGATGCATAATCTTGCCGCTAGGAGGCGTAAATACAGATGGTATTGAATTAAAAAAATATTTCATTCCATGTAATTCCTTCGAAAACACTGAAGCCATTCTTTTTTTTTCTTTCGATAACTTTTACTGCAAAGATCATTTTGCATACGATTTCTTCTTCCAATAATGTAAACAATTTTGGCGGTCTATTTATTTGCCGGTAATACAAGTAAGTATATGCGGAATTTTTCTCGATATCTCTGCTTGCAAGTAATAACTTCAAAATAATTCTATCAAGGTTCATTTATCGATTATACCCTATGATCGGGTAATAAATTTTCAGTTCAATTTCTAAAAAAGCACCACCTTGAAAATGGGCAACAAAAATTATACAGTGTACATTTCAAATACATTAATACTTGTGTCGCTGGCTGGCCATCAACTTCTGATATGCGGAGTTTTTTCTCGAAGTTCTACCACTTCTTTTCTGTAACCCTGTATCAATGCAGTACTTGACTAGAAACTCCTATTAAACCTGTTTCTGTCATTTGACAAAACCTTTTTTGGAGATTTATATCTTATATTTTTCCATTCTCATGTCTTCGTGTTTTCCGATGTCCTTGTGACCTTCGCATTTTATCACTTCATTCATCCATTTCTAATCTTTGTTATAAAAAAATATGGGTTTGTACTGCTCTTAAATATGTCTCCCGCACGGTGTCAGTTTGTTCACTAACTGATTGGGGAGTGGTGTGCCTAAGGTGTGGCCGTTTAGTTTGTCCAATTTACCTTGCACTTAACGCTCTGTAGGTAAACCTGTCCTTTGCTCTGCAACACCCTAAATCAAGGCAAACACGAAGTCATTACTAATTTTCGCAAAACTGCAAAGTTGTTACACTTTCGTCGCTTCTTCATGACCGGCATCTTCTCTATCTGAAGAACATCTTCTATTCAGAGCTTAAAGGAGATTCCTTCAAACTTTTTAATTATAGATTTAGTCCCTTTTCTTCAGATGTACTGCTTCATCGGCTATTGCATTTCTCGAAGTAACATGACGAATTAATGCTTCCCCCCCCCGTCATCTTCCGCTTTTCACCTCATTTTCCAAATTTCCTTCCTACTGTATCTTACAAGTACTATGCCATTGTCTAACACTTAAAGTCACGCTACATCAAGTACTCATATATTATATTGCTTTTGCTCAAGATCCACGGTAAATAGAAGGCGAACCAACTTTGATCCTGATTAATTCGAACTTTTCAGGCTAGGTTATTACTATCACCTAAATTAATTCAATTCCGGAGTTAGATTTCTACACATACGCTACACGTGACTTGTGCGAATAGTTGTCTCAGATGAGTAACTCGATTAAATATCTAAATGTCAAATAAATAAGCATGTCTTGTTTACCATATTTTTTGTTTGAGTAAATGCTATGGAATTCTGCGCTTTCTTTATATAACTCGAAATGTTTCCGAAATATTTCTTTTCCTCGGGGCACGGCATTAATTCTTAGTTAAGTCCTTCTCCCATTACTATTTCATAGACCCTCGAAGTATGATTCATATTTAATTTGTCACAGAATAATTACATTTTGTAACAAGAATTTTGCTCTTATAAATACTGCTACATATTTTCGATGAGCAACCGATGTTACGAAAACATAATTCAGCAATTTAATTCAGGGGTAATTACTTTGCACAACAAGAAGTTTTGTTCTGCAAAGGGAATGAATGATCTAATGAAACGTTCTTTGTTCATTTCGAAAATCACATTAATTTCTTTATAGTAAATTCCAATTTTCAAGTATTGGATAGCAAATAATTGTGATCATATTGCATGTTTTTCCAAATAATATAATTCATTCCTTTAATTATAAATATCAGCTGTGGAGGAACTAGATGATTCCAACAGAAACCGTTACCTTAGCACCAACTCAGAGTGATAAATTAAACTTCAAAATATAAAGCAAATGTTTATTTATGAAAGAGGCACAAAATAACATCTTTGCTTTCTAGAAGTAATTCTGAAATTATTTTTAAAGCGGTGACTTTACGACATTTAATTTCGTCAAAATCGCAGGTCCAAAATCCCAGTGTTATTTCTTTTTTTTTCTTTAATTTGATATTTAACGCTGACCATGAACAACTCTAAGATGTAAAAGCAATCGCCCATTCCTAATTTCGAGCCACTGGTTTCAAGTTAGGTAGAGAGCTAGTGCCAAGAGGCAAACATACTACCCATACTTCATCCGGGACTCGAACCCGAGCCTTCTCGGATAAACAGTCAGAAGCCAGATCTAAAAGCACTGCGTCACCGTGGCGGAAGATTTGAGTATAATGTTTTTTACGTCAGAGCAGGGAGTGCAATTAGACGGCCACACAGGCACTATTCAGATTGGAAGCAAACAAACGTTGTATAGATAATGCGCGATGGTTTATTCGATTTAGATTTCATGAATTAATTGACGCAGCATTTATACGGATATGCAGAAAACTTCACGATGAAAACAACACATTCTGTGTGCTAAATAACATTGGAAATACGCATATTATGGGAAAATGGGAATCGACAGCACGTAAATCAACCCTATGATTTTCGTTACGTACAACGTAGGATGCAGAACACTAAACAGGCACGAAATCATCAGACAAATAATGTAGGTAGTATAGTACTTTCCGCGTAAAAATGAGAGGGATACACACTGATTGATGCACATAAAATGAGAGACACGTTCTACAGTGACTCATAAGGATTGAATATTACACAGGGTTTATCTCGACCAGTCCGTATGTTGTCAACCCCTTTGTTGCTCACAACCGCTTGACTACTACATGTCATATTTCAAGTGAAATGATATAGCTAACTTTGTAGTAGTGCACCTACAGACGAGGCAAAAAGTCAAGTTCTGAAAGTTTCATAGGGGCAGGTGATGCCTGTGTCTAAGCTCTCTAAGTGCATATTAGACCTGCTGAATGGGAAAAGTTCCTGAACCTTGGCGGTAGTAATAAACGTGGAAAATCGGGATCTTCGAGCATGGAAATTAGGATGAACTTCGATGAAGTCGTTTTTTATCATCCACAAAAGACTATGACTTATACTCCTGATCAGGTACGTCTCCAAGGGGGTTCCCGCACGGGGATAACTGGTTTTCCAGTTATTTGGGGAGCGGCGCCCCACGGCCCGAGCTGACCTTGTGACGGTTTTTTTTGCTTTTTTGTATTTGCGCTTATACGTTTCCGCAGGGACAGCTGTTCATCCAGCTGATGGGGAGTAGCGACCCCACGGCCCCAGCCGACTTGTTTTGTTTGATTCTTCCCGTTACAACTTTGTGTTGCCACCACCTTGACAGCACCCGCCTCAGTTGTTGGTTGCTGAGGTTGTGATTATGCGCCAGCCCTTTCCTTTCCTCTAGCTTTCCTCTCCCTTTCCTGTTTTTACTTCTCCACTACCTGTTCTTTTCTACTCCATTTTCTACTCGACTTGCTTCTCCATTTTCTGTTCCTCTCTTGTTTTTCCGGGCTGGTTTGCCAGACCTACCTGCACGTTTGCCGTGTGCGGTGACCCGTAAGGTGGAAAAGGGGATGCTGGAGGCTGAGGTTTCTGGTGGCCAGGTTGTTGTTGTCGCCAGTCGCCAACACTCCTCTTTGCCCCCTGCTTCCCCCTAAACGGGCGGCTAGGAACTAACCCACTCCTAGTCAATCGGCTTGTTGTTTCGTACAACAGGGTGAGTTTGGGGATAGTGCGGGCATGCCAAAGGAGTGTTACCGAGACCTGGGAAAGTCTTGGTACTCGCTGAGCGCATGTCTGCACTATCAACATGCTATATCCGTTGCTTAACCCTAGAGTCGTGTCCTGCGTCCAATTGGGCTTGCGGACCTCCGGCTCTCCCCTGTTGGGCTCGGTTGTGGGCGGGGAAATCGGCGGACGAACTTTTCACTTCTATTCATGGCTAACCAAAAAATTTCCCAAGAACTTCAAACAAAGCGGCCCATTGAGGAAGGGTCACCCCCTCCCAACAAGAAACCTACACCTGATTCTGCCAATGTTCGGTTCTTTTGCATCCACTCCTTGGACGCTTCAAACCCATTAAACACCAGAAGCCCCTTCTGGATAAATAAAGCATTGCAATCAATTGCCAGCTCTCCTAAGAGCGTTAAGAAGCTCCAATCTGGAGATCTTCTTGTCGAGATGTCGAGTCCCAGATATGCTACAGTGCTTTTAAACACCACCTCTTTTTTAGATTGTCCTGTAAAAGTTACCCCTCACGGCTACCTCAATTCCTCACGAGGTGTTATCTCTTCTCAAGACCTTCTGGAGTGCAGTGACCAAGAACTTCTGGAGGAACTGAAAGACCAACAAGTGAGTGGAGTCCGGCGCATCCTATTTCGGCGAAATGGCCAATCTGTCCCATCTCGAAACATCATACTGACCTTTAACACCCCATCCCTGCCAACTTGAATCAAGGCAGGGTATCTACACCTTGAAGTGCGCCCCTTCATACCAAGTCCTCTACGATGCTTCAAATGCCAAGCATATGGTCACTCCCAGCAGTCTTGCAGGAGCACTGCTCGGTGTGGGCGTTGTACTGAAACCGACCATACTTTGCAAGATTGCCATGCGGAAGTCGAGCTGTGCTTCAACTGCAAGGGATCTCATGCAGCATCATCAAGAGACTGTCCAAAGTGGAAAGAGGAAAAAGAGATCCAACGCATTAAGACCGTTGAGGGAATCTCCTACCCAGAGGCCAGAAGAAAGGTCGCTCCAAACCAATCAAATCGGCGATCCTATGCATCAGCGGTTGTTGCAAGGACTACAGTCGGTACCCAGACTGATAGCCAAATCCCAGTGAACTGTCCCTACAAGTTAGACGACATCATAGCTGCTGGTCTGGCAGCACTACAATCCCGAGCTAGGGACGCGAAAGCTCCAACAACCACTGTGCCTAAACCTGCTGCAACTAACACCAGCACCACCGGGACTTCAACAACCCCGGGAGGAAAGAGAAAGGAAAAAGAAAAGGAGAAGAAATCTCCAAACTCCCATCATAAGAACCAGGATCGGGCAAGATCATCTGCGACACAGGAACCAAAATACCGCCCCATTTTACCACCAGAGACTACAGGGCGTCGGACAAAACAGTCCCAAGCGCAAATGGACATTGCAGACGAAATGATGGAATCGGACAACTTTTAGTTGTCCCAGTTTTTCTCGGGTTTTGTTTTTCGTTTTTTTCTTTTTCTCATTCACCACAATTCAAACCATGGATCAAATCGTTCAGTGGAACTGTCGAGGCTTTCGGATAAGACATGACGACGTGAAACATCTGCTTTCGTCATACTCTCCGGTGTGCCTTTGCCTCCAGGAGACAAAACTTAAACCATCAGACCTCCTTTCAGTTCGAGGCTACAGTGCATTTCGGAAAGATAATGTTTCAGGAGATATAGCTTGCGGGGGAGTTGCCATCCTTGTCCCCCACAGTGTTCCAGTTTCTCCCGTTGCTGTCTCAACATCTTTACAAGCCGTTGCGGTGCGTATCTCCATGCCTGTGCCTCTAACTGTTTGCAGCGTCTATCTGCCGCCGGATGAGGACGTGAGCGTGTCCGTTCTTGAGAGCTTAGTTGGGCAGCTGCCGTCACCTGCTCTTCTTCTGGGTGACTTCAATGCTCATAATCCATTGTGGGGTAGTGTCAGAACAGACACACGAGGCCGTAGGATCGAATCTCTTCTTTCCTCGACCTCTTTGTGCCTGTTTAACACCGGTGCTGACACTTACTTCCACGAGCCTACACGAAGTTTCAGTGCAATCGATTTATCTTTGGGTCAACCATCGGTTATGGCCGACTGGTCGTGGACGGTGTGTGACGACCTCCATGGAAGCGACCACTTTCCAATTGTACTTAGGTATAATGTGAGCGTACCATCTTCTGCCTCCCGCCCTCCTCGTTGGAGGATGGATCGTGCCAAGTGGGAGGTCTTCACACCGTCCGCAATGATATCTTTTGCCATGGTGACCCGGGGGTCAATTGACGCAGCTGTTACTGATGTCACAACGTGTATCATTCAGGCTGCAGATCTCTCTATCCCAAAAACATCAACGACGCTCCCAAGACGTCCGAAGCCTTGGTGGAACCCTGATTGCGCAGCGGCTAGGAGAGTTCAACATAAGGCCTGGTGTACTTTTCGGCGTTATCCGACCGATGCTAATCATGTTAAATTTAAAAGAGCAAAATCTTACGCTCGGTTGGTGCGTCGACGAAGCAAGAGGGAGTCTTGGATGCAGTACGTTTCATCTATCAATTCACGTGCCAGTTCAAAAACTGTTTGGGAAAAAATTCGTAAGATTCGGGGAAACTATAGTTCCCGCCAAATTTCAATTCTTGAGAATAACGGCTGCACGTATGCTGAAGTTGGGGAGATTGTGGATTGCTTGGGCGAAGCGTTTGCCTCAGTTTCTAGTTCTCAGGCGTATCTCCCGTCCTTTCAGAGGATTAAAACAACCGCGGAACGCCAGAAAATCTCCTTTGCGCCTTTTTATAACACTGAGTATAACTCCCCTTCAGCATGGTTGAACTACGGGTGGCTCTGCATCGGTCCGGCGCAACATCTGTCGGCCCTGACGGCATCCACTATGACATGATTCGTCATCTCTCGCAGTCGTCTCTCGAGAATCTGTTAGTGCTTTTCAACCGTATTTGGTTGGAGCACAGTTTCCCGGATTCTTGGCGAAGAGCTTTTGTTTTACCTTTTCCCAAGCCTGGCAAAGACCCCAAGTCTCCCTCTAGTTATCGGCCAATTGCCCTCACTAGCTGTCTGTGCAAAATCCTTGAACGAATGGTTAATTCCCGGCTAATTTATTTTCTTGAAGAACATCGAATACTGTCTCCATCACAAAGCGGCTTCCGTCGTCATCGTTCAGCTCCTGACCATCTCCTGCTCCTTGAGACGTCTGTTCGTGAGGCGTTCGTACGTAGGCAGCACCTAGTGTCTGCATTTTTTGACATCGAAAAAGCTTACGATAGAGCGTGGCGTCACGGTATCCTCCGTGACCTCCACGAGAGTGGGTTGCGGGGAAACCTGCCAACCTTCATTGCCAACTTTATTCGTAACCGTGTGTTCCAGGTGCGCCTGGGTACAAGGCTGTCCGCCTTTTCCCCGTCAAGAACAAGGCGTTCCTCAAGGCAGCATTCTTTTGGTGACTCTGTTCATCCTCCGCATTAATTGTTTACTCAAAAATCTTCCTCCTACGGTTTCGGCTACCATTTATGTTGACGACCTTCACATCTTCTGTTCGTCATCCAGCATGCATTTCGTTGAAAGGCAACTGCAGTCTGCAATTACCCAGATTGTTAAAGCCGCTAACAATAATGGGTTTGTTCTTTCTCCCGACAAGACAGCCTGTGTCCATTTCTGCCGGAGGCGTGGCCTCCATCCTGATCCAGAGCTCTATTTGGACCGTGCAGTCATTCCAGTTTTGCCGGAAACCAAGTTCCTTGGTTTGACCGTTGACCGTGCTCTCACCTTTCGCTCGCACGTTCTACGGCTAAGGACTTCCTGTCTGAGAGCCTTGTCAATCCTTAAGATCCTTGCCTCAGTCTCCTGGGGTGCAGACAGGACTTCTTTGTTCCGTATTTACCATTCTCTCATTCGGTCTAAGCTGGATTATGGCTGTATGGTGTATGGCTCTGCGCGTCCTACCGTTCTCCGGCCGTTGGATACCATCCACCATCAAGCGCTGCGTCTTTGTACGGGAGCCTTTCGTACGTCACCCATTCCCAGCCTTTATGCCGACGCGAACGAACCGTCGCTTCATTTACGCCGTCTGCAGCTGTCTCTTCAATTTTACCTGAAACTTAAATCACTCACAGACCATCCTTTATACGATGCAGTTTTTCATCCCCAGCATGCTCGTTTGTTCGAGATCCGTCCCTCGTGCATTCGAACCTTCGGTCTTCGTATGGCGGCCGTAGCTCGTGATGCAGAGCTCGACTTGTCACTCGTTGGAGAGACCAGGGGCTTTGAGGATTCTCCATGGCATCCTCTTGGTGTCATGGTCGATACCAGCTTTACATCTTTTGACAAGTCCTCAACCCCTGCGTCAGTGTACCAGCAGCTCTTCGCTGAACACCGTTACGTCAATGCAGACTTTATTCCTGTTTTCACCGATGGATCTAAGGCGGCTGGTGTTGTTGGATCCGCCGCCGTCTGCGTTGACGAAGTTTCTGTTGCCCGCATTCCTCCTGAGGCCACGGTTTTTTCGGCGAGATGCATGCTGTGTATCTTGCACTTGTTCACGTGCAGTCGAGCTCTCATCAGCGTGCTATTGTGTACACTGATTCGTTGAGTGTTGTGCAATCATTGTCATCTTTGGATTTCACTGGCCACCCACTTCTTTTTGCATTTCGGAGACTTCTTCGTTCTTTGCTCGAGGCTGATGTCCAGATTCGGTTCTGCTGGATTCCTGGGCATGTTGGGATCCCAGGGAACGAGTCTGCCGATGCTGCTGCTAGATCTGCCTCTTCTTTGGTCGTCACACCCTTGCCACTGTTTCACCGCGATTTTCGCTTTCTTGTTCACGATCATATCAGACGAACGTGGCGGGGTCTGTGGGACCAACAGGTTTAGAATAAACTGCACCGTATAAAACCTAACCTTGGAATCTGGAAATCATCGTGTCGCCGGAACCGTAGGGAAGAAGTTGTTCTTGCGCGTCTCCGCATTGGGCATTGTCGCTTCACGCATAGCTATTTGCTGTGTGGCGACGCTGCTAATGTGTGAGGCGTGCGACTGTTTACTCACCATCTCTCATGTTTTATGTAGTTGTGTTCGTTTTTGTAATCATCGGTTTCACTATTTTCAGTCTCATCTACTGGATGACGGCGCAGCTACACTGCAGAAGCTTTTGGGCGACCACTGCGACACTTTCGCAGTGTTTTCGTTCTTAAAGCAGATAGACTTTTTAAAACTTATTTAAAAAAAAAAAAATAATAATAATAATAATAATAATAATTATTTATAATGATTATAACAGTGAATTGGTGAATTTATTTATTTATTTATAAACCTAATTTGACTAACTAGTCTTCACAGCTTTTATCATTCTCTATTCTAACTTTTGCCAAGCCTGTCTGCTCTTAATCATTTCACCCCGCTTTTAAATATCTTTAACTGATTGTTCTGTGTCTGGCGATCTTTGGCCAAACCTGGCCCTTACGCCACTAAAATCAATTAACTAACTAACTAACTAACTCCAAGGGTGCGAGGGTGGGCTCAATTTGGCTTGCCCACCCTGACGCCCACCCAGTTCAAATGTGCCAGTTTTCAAAATATGTAACTTTAAAATATAATATGCACTTTGCCAAGCAATAAGCCTTGTGTTTTATTTCATGCAACCCTACGTATTTTTCCCAGGAAGTACGTTGTTTACGTCCCCGAAAAAAGGTTATCAAAATAGTACCGCAGGGCCATGAAAATATGAAAATTCAGTTGCTCTCCATTCTTCCAATTCCTTAGTTTAAGCCTCTTTTTCATGGTTGTATAGCCAGGGGGCTAATGAGGAGGGTGGGTAGGAATTTACCGAGGGGGTCACTACTAATTGCTCTGTTTGTTTTCTTTACAAAATAGGGGATCTCAACACGGAAAGTGTAGTCAAAAGCTACACTAGCGTTCTTAAGACTGCGCCGGGACAGTGAAAGTGCAGAAAGTGGCTGAAAACCGCTTTGTATGAGAGGAGTACGAGACAGTTGCTGGCGGGAAGGAAGGAAGTTAAGGAGGGCGAGTTATTGTGTCTGCGTGGCACTACGTTAGAATGTGAGTTAGATAAACAAAAACGCCATTTTCTTTTAAACAAATTGTTCACGTACAGTGCTATTTTCGTAAGAAAAAATGCAAAATTTTGAAAAACACTTTAGGACAACGCATTCAGAGTAAGCGAAAAATTGAAGGCGATATTCCACCAACACTTTTGTCATACACCAGTGACGTAACTAATCAGATCCGTGTATGTATGTATGTATGTATGTGTGTCCAGGTTGAGGGAGTGAGGATTGCGCGAATTCCTTTGTAGCCGATAGTGAAAAGCCTTAAAGCCGCCCCCCCTCCGGCGGCGGAGTGGTTTAAGCGTTGTCTTATGACCATTTGTCAGACAAGAGTTTGGGTTCGAATCTCAGTGAGGCATAAATGCTGTGTTTGTCTTACGGCACGGGATCTCACCCTTCCCTACGGCCAGTGATCTTAAATTAGGGACAGGCGACTACTTATAGCCCATTGAGTTGCTCACGGTGGTCGTTACACCTTCAATAAAAAAAACACTGAAAATGTGTTCTTTCAGTATTTCGTATAAAAAAAGTTGCTATCGAGCTTGCCCCCACCAAAAATGATGCTCGCCCACCCGTCGCTCATCCAGTCTAGCGACGTCCCTGCTCCTGATAATGTTGCCTTGTAGAGGCTTGCGTTCACATACATGCCCTCGATAAGCATACAAATCTGGGTTGCAACCGAAGCTGATCCCTCCCCACACCTTGACAGAGCCATTGCAGAACGGATGCCCAGGTTTGCACAACTACCGACTGCTGCTCGTTTGCATGATTCGACTGAAACGAAGCAACAGACTATCGGAATGTAGACCAAATATGAACTTTTCGTAGGCGAGAATATAATGCCTTGCCACTGTTCTTGCCAAGATAAGTTTTCCTGCACCCCACCTGTCTTTCCTTCCGGATTGCCTCAGGTATTGGTATTCGATGCATTGAGCGCCTAAATAGTCTTATGTTTCTACGTGAGTTTCTGGTGAGATTCTGATATTCCTGGAGCGTCGGTTTTCTCAGATGACCACTTCTCGATCAATGTTCGATATCGCATTGCTCCCTAAACTGCGCATAGAACCAATTTATCACACTCTGGGATACCCGAAAAGCAGATGCAACATATGTGTGCCTGAGCTTTAATTTTAGGATTCAAATGATCCTACGGCGTGTCTGCTCTGCATTGTTTACAGCTTAACAGTACCATTTACAGACCCGCATCTTCAAGAAACACCTCAGCAGATTGACTATTTTGATGTCCAGTTATCCTTCGTAATATCTTTCCTGCGCCTGCGCGTACGTGACAGCAATCTGCAATTTGCACAGTATTGCATCTCTGATTGACCGAGCTTTCAATCTGATTTAACAGCATTTCCACAAACACGCGCCTGAATTTCTGAATCGCAATATACGCAACTTTTATTGAGAAATTTATGAATAGGATGAATTAGGTAATTCATTCAGCTTCTCTTTATGATAGTTCCTAAACATATTGCTAGAGCACCTCGGAAT
This sequence comes from Macrothele yani, assembly GCA_039090855.1. Lineage (NCBI taxonomy): Eukaryota > Metazoa > Arthropoda > Arachnida > Araneae > Macrothelidae > Macrothele > Macrothele yani. The sequence goes on along the minus strand of CM077008.1, from coordinate 57,763,683 downwards.
TTTGTTGTCCACGTCTTGAATATGTGATGAGTATCTACACACGGTGTAATTTTTAAAATTTAAATTCGTCTTGTTCCGAAAGATCTTCATGAGACAGACGTCGTTATTTTATTTCTAGTGTCTCCGAATAAGTAATCTGTTGATCTAAAAGTTTTCCACCAAACAATGATAAATATCTTTCTGTAATAAATAATTATGTCGTTTTATTTTAAGAGTTTATATTTGGAAGAGTAATTTACGTTTACTACTTAAACGTAATTATATGTACGGCTTCTTCATGCTTATTTCGAATTGAAATGATTTTACATCGTCACTCATTTTCTTACCGAGATGCAAAAACATCAGACGTTTCTGATTGGCATTCTCTAAAAGAGTGTTAGATATAAAATTACAGTGAAATACCGTGAGTTACATTCCAAAGAGAATTTAAGTATGGTTTGACGAGAATTAGTCTTATTGTTAGTCATGGTCTTTGTCAAATAGGATGAAAGAGCTTTTCGCCTCGAACTCAAATGAAATATGAATGCGGTTGTTTTTCGCTGAAAGCAAATTAACGCTTTCCCAACTTCGAAATAAAAATATTTGCCCGAAACTACTACTTCCGAATAGCAGACAAACAAGAAAGATGACACCAATAGCTCGGGGGTTTAGAGCACGTCTTTTGAATCCTTTCCGAAAAGAAAATAATTTTTCAAAGTAACTTTTTACGGACAGAAAAAAGCGAATGAATTTACGTCATCTAATAGAAAAATTGTTCATTATTTGAAGCATGCAATGTGAGTAGTGTTTATTATACCAAATGGAACCACTCCCCCTTCAAAAAAAAGTTTAACCACATTTCTACAATCTAGAAAATATCCACAAATACAATTCCTCGCTTACGACGGCCACTAGGAAAGAATTGCGTGTTACAAAAAGTCACAAGCTATATACAAATATAGTTTGTAACTTTCCAAAACAATTATGGTGGAAGACACCCAAAGATGAAGAAATTCTTCAAATCGAAACGAAGAGAAGAAGTGCTACGGAGAAAAATGTAATAATTATATGACCCCCAAGCAACAGAGCTGAGAATTATTTGAAGATGTAGAAAATGAGGACAAAATATTCCTCACAGACAAAGGTATTCTACAAAGCAAGGATTTTTCCAGGGGACGTTTAGAATTAAAGATACTCTTTCAAATACAAATATAAGGAGAGGCACTCCCGCGAAAGAATTCTGAACTATGCAAGAGTAGAAAACATGCACAAAATATTCTTAACAACAAAAGTTGGGGAAATTTTTTTAAATATTACTGTTAGAACCAGACGTAGGCGGAAAAGGCATTTGCGTATACTCTCCTAGCGGGAAAACTTGCGTTGCTTAAAGATGATAACTTTCGCAATCTTTAGAGTAGCGAATGACATATAAAGCTAAAAGAATGTTTTCAAAATAATTTTTGAAAACGGAAATGAAGCTGCAAACAGAAATGCACACTAACGCCATCTGTCATTAGAATTGTGCATAATGAAAAATCCAAAAGAGCATGCAAAATGTTCCACGAAGTGAATGATGCCCTGTGTTGAAAGAATTTCTCAAGTCGGGCTTTTAGAACCAGAGATATTCAGGAAACTAAATTATAGCTATTAAGTTGCGCATTATTTTGGCCAAGAAATGTGCGGAAAATGTTTTCTTAGTGAGCGGTGTGTAACCTAAAAAATATATTTTCAATTAAAGATTTAGGTGTGCAAATAAGACAGAGATTCCGGCGCCCAAATACGTGCAAACAGCCGTTTCTTTTGAAACTCTAGGTGCTGAACACAAAAATGTTTTGATTGCTTACAGGTTTTGAAATACAGTCAGTTAGAAATATAAATTACGTCACTCAATGAATGTTGCATATCCACAGAGCCAGCACATTTGTCGGCGCAGGAGAAGTTACCTAGGTCTAGGAAACCCCCAAACGGGTATTGGAGTGAAAAATAGACTTAAGCATTAGAGTCTAATTCAATGGCCACCTCTTCTGCCGGTTTTACACCACATCAGGAGAAACTCGTATCACATATCAGTAGTAATATGCTATCATTTATGGGCTCTATATCCCTAGATATCTCCTTTCCATCGCGGCAATTTTTGATGAAAACGCTTTCCATGGTTATCACTCATCGCCACAGTTTTTCGGAGGGAATCCAAATGAGGAAGGAAATGTATCTTCAAATACATACAACAACACAGTTCGAGATATGAGAACAGCAGTTCTTTCACAAAATGATTGTAATTTTCTACTTTTTAGTTCCTTAAGAAGATCGTCATCACTTGTCTTAAGACATGCCATGCTCTCCGTTCGTAACAAATGTGATATGGTCTCATCATGTTGCCGTGAGGAAATATCTGGACGAGTAGAAACACCCTCTTTTATCTCTGCATCACTGCGTCTTGGAAATTTCTTCTGTATTCCATAGCCTTAATTAAATTCTTCATGAGGCCAAATTTTATGTGTAAACGTGAGGGAAATATTTATGGATAGTACCAACGGAAGATACTCTTTATTCTTTCTCCCTGGCTCTAGTGATTGCCAAGAAGGCGAAATCCTTTTCGTCTAATGAAATGCCTTGTCTGCTATTACATTCGCAAAAGAAACAACAGAACTTTGTATGTCCGAGCTGAAGTCCAAACAAAACATGAATGACTTTTAAGTCCGCACAGATGCGACCCTTGTATTTGCTATCATCTAACACCGAAGGGAAGAGTTTCCGGCACAATGATCATACAACAATTATTGTGATAGTTAGTCTAGAAATGCATTTTTGTAGATAATAAACATCCTTAATTCTGTAGGAGCAGCTATCGCTTTTACTCTCTGTAGTAAATTCATATTCATAAAGTCCGTAAGAGTTTGTTATCTGTTTATCATTTGCAGCGTCCTTTACTATTTGAAATGTGTATATGTGGCTTACGGAAGACTACTCAAGGTTTTGATCTTATTCACTCACTTTAATGAAACAGTCACTCAAATAAAGTTCAAGAAACACTTACTTACAGTTCTCCTCTCATTCAGCCGCGCTTCACTAATGAATAAACTTTTAAATCGTTAGCTCAATAACATCAATAGGCACTCAGTCAAGTTAACGCGAATAAGTAAACACACCAGTAGTTTCAAAATGACACACCCCAGATAGACAGACCTGTGGTGTATATTACGAAAGAGTACGAAATATACACCGAAATTTTGAAATATACACCAAATAAATATATGTCGACACACCTGTGATGTATATTACGAAAGAGTACGAAATATACGCCAAAATTTCGAACTGTACACCAAATATATATATGTCGGCATCACAGGTCGATAGACCTGTGGTGTATATTACGAAAGAGTATAAGAAATATACACCAAATAAATACATGTCGACACCTCAAGTCGACAGACCTGTGGTGCATATTACGGAGGTAAGAAATATACATCACAGGTCGACAAACACTATCGCTCACAGATTAGGACAGCCTCCACGACTACCAATAACGCAACACACCACAATTTTCGCTGCTTGCTCCAACATTATATAACTCGTTCTTATCATGTCAACACACACAAGTTACGCACCCTGACCTCAAGACTGCTGCTAACATAACATTCAGTGAGTGAGAAAATATAACGTTATGGTTCAAACGCTAAAAGAAGACGAATTCAAATTTTTTTAGAAAATAACAACTAAAACTGAAAGTTAAATTTGGGTATGTGTCATACTTTGTTCTATAAAATAATCTCAAAGACCGTGATCTGTATTTTCGGAGGTTCCGTTCATTTACAGATTTAGCAGAGTCTTAATTAAAGATAAATGTGCAATTGAAAGAACGGGCAACCCCTACAAAAATTGCCGGTGCTGAATTTCTGGGAAAGGCAAAGTACATTCAAAAATGCTGTAAAGAAGACGAGCTTCAATTAACACAACTACGGCTTTATGCTTCTGTGGGGACTTCACGTAACCTATGAACAAGATCAAAAGTGTGACCTCCCATTCCTGTGCATTCAAAGCTTTCTCTTATTCACGCCGATACATTCAAATCTTTAGCTTTTTTTGTTGTTGTTTGTTTACATTTTTCTTCTTTTTGTTTGTTTCTGTATAAATCCTTTGAGGCGCAATATTGAAAACTGGAAAAAAAAATTAACAGTATTAAAGTTCCACGTCTAGGTATGTAAAACGAACTTCAAAGGGATCTTTGCAGTCCTCAAATTTCACACCATGAGTTTAGTGGCTAATTAATGAACAAAAATTAGACGTCAGGTTTATCTTTCAAGCCTTAAGAACACTTCTTTCTAGCTACGAATCAAAACAGGGATTCTTGAATTCAACGAAAGTGCGAGATACGGCATGTATAAAGCAACTCAAGCAAAACTCGGGAATTTTTAAGCAACAGTTTGTTGAATTAAATTGAATAACATTATGGAGCTATTTTTTCGCAAAACAGCAGACTATTCCTAGATCGTTTTCCTTGTACTGACTTCTATTTTAAACCACTTAAAACACGAAGTCTTTACGATGGAAAAAGTCCTTTTTCACAATTTATTATTTTCGTCGTATCCTACGAAAGGGAACATCTTTTGAAAAGAACGGTTTGGCCCGTTGAGGTACATAACGCATTGCTTAACTTATAATATACTTCACCGTTGTATCACTACAGACGCTGTTCTGGATATTCCTCAAAACAGTTTTCAAAATTGCATTGTTTACTGCTGCCGCATATAAATTTTCAAAATTTTTTCCCTAAAACATCATTCTTTACTGCTATCATGTAAATATTACTCTGGACATATTGTATGGGAATGAATGAATATCGCTTGGAGTGAATCGTAGAAAATCTGCAGGGATCCTAATTTACAAAGCCCTGCTTGATTCGGACCCGACTTTCAGGGAGTCAGGCCCTACCCGTTTCAGACCTCCATCTCGCGTTCTTCTCCACTTATTTCAAATAACGCAAGGCTTCATCTTTGAGAACAAAGCTGTTCTACTGAACTGAACTACCTCAGAAGTAAACCGAATGTAACACAAGGAGACTTGCTTTTTCTAGTATGAATTCCTCCCACACAAGAGGTTTACACCTGACTACCTACTTCTGTTTAAAATGCAAACGCATTTCCTTTACCACACTAATAAGTACAAATAAGGTAGTCTCGATTCCAAGATATGTAAGCCAATGCTTCGGAAATATTCATATCCATCGCAGCAACGAATCACAGGAGAAGCTCAGTCACCTAGTTTCGCGAACAGGAAATTCTGTTTGTGTAAATATTAGGTCGTTCGGAAAATAAAGGATAATTTGTAGGGTAAAAATGAAAGAGACACACCTCACAGCACACACTCTTTTTTTTTTTTTCAAAATAGGCACCTTCAGCAGCCACACACCTCTGCCAGCGAGTGACTAGTGTGGAAGAAACCTGTCTCTCTGAAGGCAAGGAAGTCGTGGAATGCAATTTCGGCCTTCAGCAGCTACACACCTCTGCCAGCGCGTGACATGTGCTTAAATGCCAGTCTGGAAGAAACCTGGCTTCCTGGATGCAAGGAAGTCCCGGAATGCATTTTCGGCCTCCTCTCGGTTTCCTGAAGGTTCTGTCCTTGAGGTAATTGCTAGAAAGCATGAACAGGTGGAAATCGGTAGATGATAAGTCAGGCGAGTAGGCTGGATATGGTAGGTTTTCGAGCCTTAGTTCGTGTAGTTTCTGTTTCCTCATTTGTGATATAGTAATCGTGGAGAAAGATAGGACCCTTCCTGTTTACCAAAGGTGGCTGTTTGAAACACAGCTTCAGGTGCATTCGGTCAATTTATTCACAGTATGTGACTGTGGTAATGCTTTCATCAGCATTCAAGAACCTGTATACCCAGCAAATACCGTGTTGCTGGGCCACCACTCAAGCCAGAAGTGCCAGAACTGGCCCGGCACTATGTTGCCGCTGGCCAACCGTCAATAAAATGTCCCTGCGGCCACCACATGGGCCAGAAGTTCAGGCCAGCAGCTGGTCAACAGTTGGCACCCCATTAGTTGTCATATGCCTGAATTGAGCCATCAGTTATCCATCAGTGGCAACGGCTGCCATAAGCGGCACTTCAGCGGCCCTGCCAACTCGTGCCATAAATGATGGTCCGTCAGTGGCAACCGGCAATCACGTGACGTAACTGATGCCTTGCGGAATCTTGTCCGCTAATTTCACAGTAGTAGCCATAGAAAAAAATATGTTAAGCGCAGTTTCTCAAAGACACAACTACTTTTTCTTCCCCCTACGAAACTTCTGTATCACTGTACGGCGCTGGGAAAAGTTTCTCAACAGGTCCTGAAAAACACCCGGGTATGGATTTCGCTGGAAACGAACCAAAGACGGTCTGCGTGTAAAACCAACGCTCTACCAAATAGACTGGTTTGCCATGTACGAGCCTTTGCTTGAAACTGATCCTCTTTCTCGTGCGATGTGAAAGGAATGTTCCTCTTTTTAATTTTACAATATTGCAAGGTATTTTTCATAAATGTACGTTTCATGTAATTCACAAATTTGTATTTTCAACGTAATGATTGTTGTTATTTATCATAAGGGAACTTTACTCATTTTCAACGAGTGTACCAACTTAAAGGCGCTTTCCAAAGTTTTGTGCTGTCTTTGTTATGGTCTACAATGGCGATTGTTAAATTAATATATTTACCTGTTTATGTCACATTCTGTTACATTTTAAACGTTGTAACTTTAATTCCGTGGTCCGAAGCTACATTTCTTCTAAAGAGGAAAGACATTTTATCTTTCTTGACGTTATTTTTTGCAGCGAATTCCTCCAGTCTTGTGTATTCAACCCATGGATGAGTACATTGTATCCACATAGCGTTGCTTCTTTTTTCAAATAATTGATAAATTTTGTACGCGTATAATTCTTATTATTTTTCTGACATAACGATTTTTTAATGTTTTTCCGGGATTTTTGTTTCAAGTGGTTTAGTGTATATTAAAACGAAAGATTACACAGAAATTATTTCTTCTTGTTGATGGGAATGGAGTGGGTGAGTTTCATGTCTGTCTATATTCCCGATTCTTTGTGTGTCAGTGCAGCATGTTTGCTACAAAATGAGTTTCTATAAATGCACGAGAGTAAAAGACTATTTCTTATACTTCATTAATAATTATTTATATAATTTTCTTCCGACGGTAATCTTTGTCGACGTTGCATTGCATCAGGAAATTAATTCGCCTTTCTACATATGGCTTTTTTTAAAATCCATTAAAATGATACGATAGCGATAACGTTGTCCGAAACAAACTGGTACCACGATAGATATTGCACGCGTTGCTTATGTGCATGCGCAGTCCCGTTGCTTCCTCCTCCTATTGGAGTTGCTTTGGTTGCCAGCTACGGGCCACTAGTGGCACTTGCTTGTAGGCACGTAATTCACGGCGATGCTGCAGGGCTATCAATGGCTGACAACTGATTGCGCTGCCACCAACGTACCGTGAGCGGCAGATTTCATCCAGCAGCAGTGACACATCACTGGTAGCTGGTGGCCAGCAGTTTCCCAACATTTGTGGTTTTGCTGGGTAGTGTATGACACGGTGAACAGCCCACCACACTGTCAACAAAACTTTCTTTGGCGCCGACCTTTGCTTAGGACGTTGTTTCGGTGGTTCACCATGGTTCGGTCACTGTCGAAATCGCTTACGGTTGTCGAATAGCATTCACGTTTCGTCACAGGTTACGGTACGATTAAGTAGGTGCTACTTTTTTTTCGTTTCGAAGCAGCAGGTTACACATCTCAAATCGTGTTGTTCTGATGCTCCGTTAGTTCGTGTGGGACCCAGATATCGATCTTCTTGACCCTACCAATTTGGTGGAGAATTTTCGGAAATATTTTACACTGAGACGTTTTACTGTTTGGCGAGTTCTCTGACTGTGATGCGAGGATTTGCCTCCACATTTACCATCAGAGGGTCGTTATCAATGACCGAATGTCGTCCTCAGCCCTCCTCATCTTGTAGGCTCGTGTCACCGGAACGAAACTTTTCAAAACACCGACGAACAGTACGTTCAGATGTTGCCTCCCTTTTCAAACCACCGACGAACAGTACGTTCAGATGTTGCCTCCCTTTTCAAACCACCGGCGAACAGTACGTTCAGATGTTGCCTCCCTTTTCAAACCACCGACGAACAGTGCGTTCAGATGTTGCCTCCCTTTCCAAACTACCGACGAACAGTACGTTCAGATGTTGCATCCCTTTTCAAACCACCGACGAACAGTACGTTCAGCTGTTGCTTCCCTTTTTAAACCACCTACGAACAGTACGTTCAGATGTTGCCTTCCCTTTTCAAACCCCCGACGAACAGTACGTTCAGATGTTGCCTCCCTTTCCCAACTACCGACGAACAGTACGTTCAGATGTTGCCTCCCTTTTCAAACCACCGACGAACAGTATGTTCAGATGCTGCCTCCTCGCCCCCATGGCTCGACCACATTACGGTAGGTTTGTGCCGCATTACGACCCAATTTGAACTCATGCAGTGGAATCCCCGCAAACTCACTCCTTCCTAATATGTTGTACATACCACTCTCACACGAGAAACAACGACCGCAGTTCAACCGATTATGGCTTGTATGTGGCGTCTGAGTCGCCCTTTAACTCGTACGAATGGCACTGCAAGAGGGTTGGTCTGCAAGCATTGTGGGCAAGGTGAATGTGGCACCTCAGAAAATAGGCCATTATTTTTCGAACGACCTAATATTTATCGGAAAAGAAAAACAGCGAAGTGTTTTAATCGCTTCTTGGTATGTAAATATCGCTCCGAAACGACAGTCAGGTGCTGTATTACATCGAAAGGCATTGAAGAATGTCAACTCCGCAGTAATTATCGCCCTTTACATGAGATTTTAGTAGCAGTGAAGCTGAGTGCTGCCGCAGTTCTAGGTGCAAGTGGTCATAATGGAGTTTCCTTCCCAAATACGAATAAAAAAATCCCGTTAAGTAACTGCATCATGTGCAGAAATTGTTCAAATACGAATAAAAAAATCCCGCTAAGTAACTGCATCATGTGCAAAAATTGTTCAAATACCAATAAAAAGAAATCCCAATAAGTAACTGCATCATGTGCAGAAATTGTTCGTTGGGAAGTGTTCAAATACGAATAAAAAATCCCACTAAGTAACTGCATCATGTGCAGAAATTGTCCGTTGGATATTGTTCCACTACAAAAAAAAAAATCCAACTACGTGACTGCATCATGTGCAGAAATTGTTCTTTGGATATTGTTCAACTACAAACAAAAAAATCCTACTAGGTAACTGCATCATGTGTAGAAATTGTTCGTTGGGAAGTTACTCAAATATTGATCGCTGCCGGGAATCTTTGTGTTAAAGAAAATCAAAGACAAAGAAGTGAAAACAGAATCTCATTTCAACCGTTAAGGAAACAAAGCGCTACATTTCAGACTCCCGTCATACGTAGTCCAGCTTGCCGATCTTAGCTGTATAATTATTCAACACATCCTATGGCGGATGTATTTCTTGTCTTTGGTGTAATTCAAGGATCTTCGCTGGTTATTTAACAAATCTGTTTTCGTTTTGTGAAAGGAAACGTTTTTGTTTTGTTTTTTTAACCCAGGAAAAAAATGCTAAACCTTGCAGCACACGCCCTGTCCCAGTCCTAAATGTTTCATTTAAGTGATGAAAGACCTTTTGAGACATACAGCAAAGAAAGAAGATGTAAAGTTCTTCAGGTAATAATTTTCGTAAAAATACACTGCTGGCCACCCAAAATGCAACACCAAGAAGGAAGCATCTGATTGGCGTGAAATTCGCAGCATGCGTCGTCCGCGAGAGGACATGCAAACGATTAGCATTGCAGGGCATATGCAAATTATGTTCGCCAGGCACGCCACCGAGAAGCACTATAAGAAGAGTGCACAGAAGGCGGGGTTTAAGAAGTGGAAGTGTGTTGTGCTGCCAGACCTCTGCGTGGGAAGAATACAGAATACGGCATTCATTCTAACACGTTTCGGAGTTCGACAGAGGACGAATAGTGGCTTATTGCGACAGCGGTTTATCGTACTGAGACATCGGCGCCCGTGTGGGATGACATTCAGCTACAGTGATGCGAGTATGGATTCGGTGAGTGCAGGAGGGACGTACGGACCGACGTGAGCGATTGAAGCAGCCGCTGCACGACACCGTACAGGAAGAACGGCATGTTGTGCGGCTGGCATTGACGGCTCGCACCGCCACATCACGAACGTTAGCGCACGAATTAGGGTGTGTTGTGCAACAACCTATGTCAGCACGTACCGCTCGACGTCGTCTGCAAGAGCGGGGACTTGTCGTCACGGCGTCCATTGCTCCGATTACCATTGACGCTACACCACCGACGAGTGCGGCGGCAGTGGGCCGTTGAACGCAGCACCTGGACTACGGAATGTCACGACATTGTCTTCTCTGACGAATCCAGCTTCTGCCTGCAACACCACGATGGTCGGATCCGCGTGTGCGGGCACCGCGGCGAGAGACTGTATGACGCCTGTATTATGCATCGCCATACCGGTCAGTCGCCTGGCGTTATGGTTTGGGGAGCAATTGAAAATGACACCCGCACCCCTCTGGTACGCATCGCCGGTACACTGAACAACCACCGCTACATCTCCGACGTTTTGGAGCCTGTAATCCTCCCTTACCTGCAGGACCTACCAGCGGCCACGTTTCAACAGACAATGCGCGCCCACACGTGGTACGCATCATGCAACAATTCTTCACGGCCCACCAGGTGTCACTGCTGCCGTGGCCCACCTGTTCTCCTGATATGTCGCCTATCGAACACGTCTGGTTGCTGATCGACAACCGAGTGGACTGGCAAGCACCATTAGCGGCTACGCCTGATGAACTGTGGCAACGTGTGGGAGCAGCCTGGACCGACATACCCCAAGCCCACATCCAAAGCTTCTTTCGTTCGATGCCGCGGCGTGTAGCTGCCATTATTGCTATCCATGAGGCCACACGAACTATTGATGTCTGCGTGTTCTGCAAGTCGCACGGGCCTGTTAGCTGAATCGTTTCATCTTTGTATCTGTTGTTATGTGTCCAGTAAAACTGGCTTAGCTATCTCGTGTCCTTCTTGGTGTTGCATTTTGTGTGGCCAGCAGTCTATTACGGTCATAACTTAAGATAACCAGTTTCGTCATGAAGGGCAAAATGCAAAAGCGTTACACTAGGTCCATATCAAATGAGATTGAAGGAAAAATCAAAAACTGGTTTGTCCCCATTTTCAAGAAACACATCATCAATCTAACAGAACAACACTTCCCTGCATCCTGCAGAAATTCTACGTACATGCCGCTAATACTTGTGCTCTTCAAGGCTATGTTTTCTTATGCTTCCCAAATGTACAAACCACAAGATCATTAAAAATATCACAAGAGATACCCATAAATGACTTTAAAATGCAAATGTCTCTGTCAAAAAAAAAAAATGATAACTTCACAGTTAGTAGTCCTGGGAGAGGAAAAGACATATTCCTCACAAAATGTTGCTATGCTAACAGAACGCAAAAAATCGCACCGGATGTACTAGCGTTTAAGCCGAAAATGTTAGGAAAAATTCATATTTTTCTTCTGCATGTAAGTTAATTCCATTGATATATAAATTATGAAACAATTTTGAACTCAGTATATGGTATCAAGAAACGGCCCATCCGCAGTACTACGGGAATAGTTGTCGCTATTACGATAAACGAGAAACTTAATCCCATTTTAAAGTTTGAACACCGAATCTTTTGCTCTTGGAAAGGAAGTAATCCCCCTTCACTTCCCCTGCGAAACTTTGGACGTGTCAACCCACCTTTGGGGAGGGGCGTAACGAAAAACTTTGTGATGTCACGTGTTTTCACAGCAAGCGTGAGCGTCTCTCCTTGCGGCTGCTCACAGTGCCGTTGTTACCGAAGAGCAAAGTCGTAATCTTCTCAAAAAATACTGTATAAGTAATGTCATGGATGGCACAGAAGAACTTTTTCTTTCTGATTCAGTTGAAGAAAACAGGCAGGACAATTTTTTTTATACCAATGGTGCAATTTTTACGGAAATAAAATTAAATGAACTATTCCGATATCGAGTCAGATTCTGAAAGATTTTTAAAAAGATAATTTTAGAAACTTGCATGATTTTATTTAAATAAATGCCATCTTTCTCCCACTCTTGAAATTAAAGTAAGCTAATACACTGCCGGACAATTGCTAAGGACGGATGACAATAGCAACGATAGCAACCATAAAATGGAAGGCAGGAAAATGTGAAAATTAGCATAAGTGCGGGATACAGTAAGACGTGTTGTGCGTATGCAAATTTTGGATTGCCGAACTTGTTCGTGACGTCATAGCGCTGATAAGAGATATAAAGGATTTGACGCGTATTGACCGTTGTTGTTCAAACGCAAAGTTGAAAAGGAAAGAATCAATTGACGAACTTGCAATTTTCAGTATGTCTTCCCGACATCACCTAGATGATTTTACGAGTGACCGTATTATTGGCAAGATTGAAGAAGGGCGAAAAATAACAGATGTTGCCAGGGAGTTCGACGTCAGCCACAGTGTTGTTTCAAGGCTTTGGAAATCATTTCAAACAAATGGAGAGTGTAGCAAACGTCGCGGGGGAGGTCGTTTTCGCAGTACGACACCTGCAGAAGATCGGTGCATAGTGCTATCAACAAAAAGACACCGGCGCAGCACAGCTAGTGAGGTAGCAAATCAGTTTATGGCTGCTACTGGCAAGCGGATCTCCCGAAAAACTGTCGCCAGACGTTTGCATGAAGGAGGACTATACGCCCGCCGTCCTGTTGTGTGCATCCCATTGTCCAGACGTCGCCGTACCGCCCGTTTGCAATGGTGCCATAAACATCGCAATTGGACTGATAACGACTGGTCTGCTGTCCTCTTCTCAGATGAGAGTAGATAGATACAGTCTATCGACTCATTGTCGACGACAACTGATCTGGCGTGATAGTGGTACTGCATATTGTCCAGCAAACATACAGGAACGGGACCGATATCCGACATGTAGTGTCACGGTATGGGCTGGCATCATGATCAATGGCCGTACGTCCCTCTATGTGCTTCCAACTGGGACTATGACTGGCCAACGATACATTAATGATGTTCTGCTACCTCATGTTCGCATGTTCCGTGGTGCTGTCGGTGATAGATTCATTTTCATGGACAACAGCGCAACATGTCATCGAACAGTCGCTGTCCAGGAGTGTCTTGAGAGCGAGGATATTCAACGCCTCGTATGGCCAGCACGTTCTCCAGATCTGAATCCCATTTAAAATGTGTGGGATGCTTTAGAGAGGAGTCTTGCTGGTCGCCAATGCCCTCCAATAAACAAGGACACCCTCATCCGTGCACTGACAGAGGAATGGGATAAATTACCCCAACAGCTGCTTGATAATGTTGTGCAAAGCATGACACGACGTGTGGAATCTTGCATCGCCCTCCATGGTGGCCATATCCCGTATTGACATCTTACGCCAGAACGCCTGCGGACGGTAATTGCATTTTTTTTACGTTTACGTATTCTGCACAAAATGGCCTGTTTGTCCCTTTAACACGTTCCAAAGCCTTCTGGATTTCAGAGCACAATAAATTGTCTTTCTTGTAATGTCCTGGCATTCTGACATTATTTTATTTCACTTGGCATCCAACCACACTTACTTTTTTATGCGGTATATAGTCGTTTATGATCCGTCCTTAGCAATTGTCCAGCAGTGTATGTAGGTCCTGGAGTTTTACGAATTTTTTTTATATTGAACTTGAAGTCGATTTATATGCAAACGGCTGTTTTCAAAAATAATTCGCTGTCGTCAGTTTTCAGCCATAATGCAAGGAAAATTACACCTTAACAAGGAAGATGACAGCAATTTTTCAGGAGTAATGAGAACGACTTCTGGATTAAAAAAAATGTGAGTTTATAAAATATACTAATGGTCAACTACTGGATATAAGGATTTATTTTAACAGACTGTCTGCTCATCATAGAGAGTCCAATGCAAAACTAATTTTTAAAATTGATCATTTACTGGAAGAAACGGTTGCAAACAGAAATATCCATGAACTTCTCTACAAGAGAACCTAAATTCCAGCAGCAAAATATTAATGGAAAATGTGATTCACAAAGAAATCCATCCGAAACCAAAATTACTAATTTTTTGATCTGATCTCCACAAAAAGAAGTTGGGTTGCAAATAGAAAAAATATATTTGTACCATCAGCAAAAAAATTGAGCATTTTTTGAAGCAGGTAGTCTGTATATTTTTCTCGCATTGACTCTCCAACGCAGAAGATATTTTCTCATTCCAGATTACGGAATAAAATATATGATTTGGAATTCAAGCATTCCGACACAGTTGAAAAACGTTATTCGTGCCAGCACAAATTTATAATAAAATCACATTCCCACTCATGCACGATCAGAACTCTGGAAGAGGGCTAATCAGAATCTAACAATTGAATGTAAGTGAATATCTCTCCATGCTAACTTTTTAACATTCATGGGACTTAAATAGATTAATTTCATATCTTATTGTTTTTTGAAAAATTACCCTATACCATGTGATACGATGTTTTTTTATGTGTAAAAAGTGAAATAGTGTGTTCCATTTATGAACCGATTACAGAGGGACGATATTTTACTTTTACTTTTGAAAAAGTATTTTAACGCGAACTGTCGCAACACCTCCTTACATGATTCTGATAACCGTCACTGTACTTCCTTTAGGTAGTACTTACTCTACATAGTGGCACTCAATACGCGCTGTTGGTCTGAGGATGGCTTCAGAGTGAAGCCAAAAGGTCTATTTGTAAATAGTTTTTAACTCGTTACTTCTTGATCGTAGTTTTATTTTTAACGAGTTCTGATCGTGAATGAGAGGGAATGTGATTTTATTATGAACATTCCGACACAATTTTTCTTAAAAAGCGGATATTTTACAAAAAGAAAAGAATCAGCAAAAAAGAAGAAGAAGAAGAAGAAATGCGTTTCATTCTTTAGAGGAAATATTAGCATTGTACCCAGCGTCCTTCATGGTAAATGGTACACCGCGAACAAAGCAAATATTTTTAACACGCCTTCTAGAATCGGTAAAATATTTGCGAGTAAAAAAAATCTATTAAATAAAATACACCTACTTGAAGCATAGTTATGCGTTATGAAGAATAAGACCTTTTATGCAAGATATTCATTTTATAAAAAAGTTATTGGAAGCAAAAATAATTTTGCAACTGGAACACTTAGTAATACAAATGTGGGGAAACCTTTGCATACAGCCGTCACCTGCTGGATATAAAGTCAACATCGCAGGATAGACTTGATCGGCACGATGTTCAGATAATGCTTGGAGGAAAACCAACCTTCCACCAATATTAAGGCACCCGTACCATACCAACAGAAAGTGTCCTGCACCATGACAGTACCTCTAGAACCTTTGTGTTTACAAGACAATCTGGGTCCATTGCTTCATGGGCCTCGAGCCAAACTCTCTTCCTGCCGACGTTGAAACTGAACAAGGTGTGCCGTGAATCGTCGGACGACTTTTCTCTAGTGTCCAGTCACAGTGTTCCTTACACTATTATACAGGAACTTTTCGGTTCTTCGCACAGATCAGTGGTTTCCGTATAGGCATGCCAATTCCGGTTCTTCGCATAGATCGGTGGTTTCCGTATAGGCATGCCGATTCCGGTCCTCTTCAATTCCGTACGCATAATTCGCTGAGACATGAGTCGGGCACAGTCTTTATTGAATGCTTCGGACGAACTCCTGTTTCTCCGTACAAGCCTTCTCAGATACGGCGATCTCGTTTCTGACAGATCATTGTCGCGTCACGGTTATGCCTATTAAATAAGCAATGTTGGTTATTTTCCCACTGATTTAAGACCCCGGATATATGAGTCAGCTCTGCTGTTTTCAAAATCGTCGCTCCGGCTAGACGGGCACCCACCATAAGCCTTTTATCGAACTGCGAAAGACCTTTTGTTTTTAGCAAGTCTTTTGCAAAAAAATGTACGTGCCCAAAAAATCACTTTGTCCGTCCGTCTTAAGACTCCACATCTCTGCAACTGTTTGTCCGATTTGAAAAATTATTTTTACTTTGGGAAGCCCAAAATGTGAGAACGATGGTCATTGCTTTCAAAGTTTTTCCAAAACACAACTTTGCCACTAGAGAACGTAAACGCAAATGCTATCGAATCCAAAATATATTTTTACTCCATATCATCGTTTCTAAATATTCGGCTGCAAAATTTCTTTCTTACATTAGATACCATTTATACGAAGATTAATTTGAGTACAGTTTCTTTTTCAGGTAATGTATACTTTTTCCGCCAGGGGCAGTAAATTGCAATTTCTTTGATATCTCTGTCTCTTTTTTTTTTTTTATTGGAGGTTTAACGACCACCGTGAACAACTCAATGGGCTATAAGCAGTCGCCCGTCCCTAATTTAGGGTCACTGGTTCCAGGGAAGGGAAAGAGCCAGTGCCGTAAGACAAACACAACATCCATGCCTCACCGGGATTCGAACCCGGACCCCTTCGGACGAATGATCATAGGCCAACGCCTTAGACCACTGCGCCACCGGGGCGGCATCTCTGTCTCTAAATGACCGATTTGAAAAAATCGTTTCCATCTGATAGATTTCCAAGTGGAAAATGTTCTGCATATAATTCCTAATTTTTGGTAAATACGGCTTGGCCACTATGGGCATAAATGCATATTTCTGTTTCTGATGCATTTCCAGCAGCATCTGAGCTTTTGAAAATTGGATTGAAATAATATTTTTGTTGGCAGATACCACTCACTACGAAAAAGCTTTCCAAAGTGTGTTCTGTTTAAAGTGATGAATAGCTTTACCGCCAGGGCTCGTAAATGTATGTTTAATTTTTTCGATATTTGTGCTTCTAACAGTTCGATTTGAAAAGTGCTTTCTTTGTCCGAGAGCGTTTTTGGTTCGAAATGTTCTGCATGTAATTTAAAATTTTTTTGAACGTACGAGTTTGCCACCAGAGGGCATAAGTTCACGTTTCTGTTTACAGCATATCTACAGCAATATTTGCACTTCTACAATCCTGATTCAGAAAATCATCTTCCAGTCCGATACTAATAACTAGCAAAACTAATTGTTGTCATCTCCTTCCCGAAATAATGCAAAATTTTCCCGCTAGGTAGCACAAATATTTAATACGTTTTTCACGATATTTCTGCTCCTAAAAGTCCGATTTAAAAGTTCTTTTAACACCGGATGCCATTCACCTTGTGAAATACTTTGATTGTACTCGTGGATTTTTGTAGTTCATAGTTCTGGCGTTAGGTGGTGTTAGTGTGTATTTCTTTTTGCAGCTGTATCTCCGCTTTCTTTTTCAAAACGAAAGCAGAAAATCAAAAGAAAGGAAATTTTCAAAGAAAAGCAGCAGTATCTCTGCTTTTCTTTTGAAAATCTCTTTTTTTGTACTGGATCCCATTAGCTACAGAAATTATGTGTAATTACCCTCTTAAGATTATGCGGTGTTCCCGCTAGGGGCGTAAACGTCAAACGCTTTTCCTTGCTATCTCTGCTTCCAGGATATGTTTTTAAACCATTCCGTTCGCTTTTGCTATGAAGAATAGTTTTCGCATATTTTCTGCCTTTCCATTATTCAAAATTCCTCCACTAGACAGCATAAATTTGCAATATGTTTTCCTCTATGTCTTTTCTTCAAACTGTTTGATTTGAAAATCTCTTTGTACCTAATGTCTTCCTTCATCTACGAGAAGCCGCCCCGGTGGCGTAGTGGTCTAAGGCGCTGGTCTCTGATCATTCGTCCGTAAGGGGTCCGGGTTCGAATCCCGGTCAGGCATGGATGTTGTGTTTGTCTTACGGCACTGGCTCTCTCCCTTCCCTGGAACCAGTGACCCTAAATTAGGGACGGGCGACTGGTTATAGCCCATTGAGTTGCTCACGGTGGTCGTTAAACCTCCAACCAAAAAAAAAAAAAAAAATCTACGAGAAAATTTTTTTTGCACAGTTTCTTAATTATCGTAACATACAGCGTGATTCATAATTATTGTCGGGTTTTCCGTAGTCTGGGAGGCTTAAACCGTAACCGACCAAATAAAACTGCATAGCCAAGTTCACCGTATAAAGTTTTATATGGCAACACGGTACCCGCTGAATTGACGTTATACTTCAGAATGGCGACTGTTCAAGAAAAAGCAGTGTGCGTACTCTGGTTCTTCGAAACAAAGTTAGTTATGCAAACGCACCGTCGTTACAGAACGCAGTATGGCAGAGCTCCAGCTTCCGATAATGCTATCCGATGTTGGTTAAATCAGGTTCAAAAGACTGGTAGCGTGCAGCATCAAAAAGGAGTGGGATGACCGAGCTCTTCGCAGGACGATGTTGATCGCGTCCATGAAGCCTTTTCTGGAAGCCATCAGAAGTCAACGAGACGAGCTGCGTCGCAGTTAAGACAAACAATTGTTTGGAGAGTCCTGCATAACCGCTTACAATTCCGTGCGTACAAACTGCAGATTATACAGGCTTTACAGCGGGACGATAAACTACGCCGTTTCCAATTTGCTCAAGACCTTGTTTCCAAAAGTCGAAGCCAATGAACATTACCTGAGGACATGGATATTTAGTCACGAAGCAACGTTTTTCGTCTCACTGAGGGTACATCTTCATAATTGCAGAATATGGGGCTCCGAAAACCCTCACGCCATTCGAGAAGTCGAATGAGATAGTCAAAAGGTGAACGACTGGTGCGCTTTGTCATGTTCGGAAGTGCTGGGCCCCTTTTTCTGTGTGGAAAACATAGCAACAGCGGTGACCTATCTAGACGTGCTACAGATTGACAGCCCAATGTAGTGTTCCAGCACGATGGCGCACCGCCGCATTGGGCTGTTATTGCCCAATAATTAATGACCAGCATTTTCCTGGCCCATGGGTTGTAAGTGGTGGACTCATTACGTGGACTCCGCGCTCACCCGATATTATGCTCTTGGATTTCTTCCTGTGTGGATACGTGAAAAACATCGTTTACCAGACTCCTGTGACCTCTCTCGATGACCTGAAGACCAGAATTGGTGCTGCGATAGCAACAGTAACGCCGCATATGCTGGAGAACACTTCACGGGAAATTGATTATCGCTTGGATATCGTACGTGCTACGAAAATCGCCCATGTCGAAGTGATTTAGCAACCTGATGTATCGATTCTACAGGTAATGAAACTTTTATTTGTCATGTGTCATATTTTGTTTGCGGTTTTAGTTTCTTGTTTCCCGTTTTCCGATTAGATGCCACTCAAACCCCGACAATAATTATGAATCACCCTGTCAACTTACACCAAAATAACTGAATGCTGTCTAGACACGGTACCAAACAATGGAGATAACTGCAGATTAAAAGATGAACTTTTATTTACAACTTAAAATCATATATACATACGAGATCTTTCAGACCCACTATGGGTCCATCATCAGGCACCGCAGAATGGTGGTTCCGGGATTATAAAGTCGGAAAAACAACCCACAATGCATTGGCATGGAGGCGCCACTCAAGCCCACGCATGCGCACTTGTTAAATATATAAACATGCAAATATTATAAATGTACAAGAAACACGATTACGGATTACGATGATACACTGCCGGACAATTGCTAAGGACGGATGACAATAGCAACGATAGCAACCATAAAATGGAAGGCAGGAAAATGTGGAAATTAGCATAAGTGCGGGATACAGTTAGACGTGTTGTTTGCATGCAAATTTTGGATTGCCGAACTTGTTCGTGACGTCATAGCGCTGATAAGAGATATAAAGGATTTGACGCGTATTGACCGTTGTTGTTCAAACGCAAAGTTGAAAGGGAAAGAATCAATTGACGAACTTGCAATTTTCAGTATGTCTTCCCGACATCACCTAGATGATTTTACGCGTGGCCGTATTATTGGCAAGATTGAAGAAGGGCGAAAAATAACAGATGTTGCCAGGGAGTTCGACGTCAGCCACAGTGTTGTTTCAAGGCTTTGGAAATCATTTCAAACAAAAGGAGAGTGTAGCAAACGTCACGGTGGGAGGTCGTGTTCGCAGTACGACACGTGCAGAAGATCGGTACATAGTGCTATCAACAAAAAGACACCGGCGCAGCACAGCTAGTGAGGTAGCAAATCAGTTTATGGCTGCTACTGGCAAGAGGATCTCCCTAAAAACTGTCGCCAGACGTTTGCATGAAGGAGGACTATACGCCCGCCGTCCTGTTGTGTGCATCCCATTGTCCAGACGTCACCGTACCGCCCGTTTGCAATGGTGCCATCAACATCGCAATTGGACAGATAACGACTGGTCTGCTGTCCTCTTCTCAGATGAGAGTAGATACAGTCTATCGTCTGATTGTCGTGATAGTGGTACTGCATATTGTCCAGCAAACATACAGGAAAGGGACCGTTATCCGACATGTAGTGTCATGGTATGGGCTGGCATCATGATCAATGGCCGTACGTCCCTCTATGTGCTTCCAACTGGGACTATGACTGGCCAACGATACATTAATGATGTTCTGCTACCTCATGTTCGCATTTTCCGTGGTGCTGTCGGTGATAGATTCATTTTCATGGACGACAACGCAACATGTCATCGAACAGTCGCTGTCCAGGAGTGTCTTGAGAGCAAGAATATTCAACGCCTCGTATGACCAGCACGTTCTCCAGATCTGAATCCCATTGAAAATGTGTGGGATGCTTTGGGGAGGAGTCTTGCTGGTCGCCAATGCCCTCCAATAAACAAGAACACCCTCATTCGTGCACTGACAGAGGAATGGGATAAATTACCCCAACAGCTGCTTGATAATGTTGTGCAAAGCATGACACGACGTGTGGAATCTTGCATCGCCCTCCATGGTGGCCATATCCCGTATTGGCATCTTACGCCGAAACGCCTGCGGACGGTAATTGCATTTTTTTTGACGTTTACGTATTCTGCGCAAAATGGCCTGTTTGTCCCTTGAACACGTTCCAAAGCCTTCTGGATTTCAGAGCACAATAAATTGTCTTTCTTGTAATGTCCTGGCATTCTGACATTATTTTATTTCACTTAGCATTAAACCACACTTACTTTTTTATGCGCTATATAGCCGTTTATGATCCGTTCTTAGCAATTGTCCAGCAGTGTATATACAATGATGTAAAATAAATGTCTCCATGATGAGGGTAATGTCGACGGCATGTCGTCGTTACAACACTGGTTAGCAAATAGAGTTATGTACATGCTATAACTCTATTTGTTAACCAGCATGTACATAACTCTATTTGCTAACCAGTGTTGTAATGACGACATGCCGTTGACATTACCCTCATCATGGAGACTTTTTATTTTACATCATTGTATATATCATCGTGACATTGAGGATCTCGGAAACTACAGACCTATCAGCCTCCTATCAGTAGTTTATAAAATCTTCACTAAAGTTCTTTCACACCGCTTGAAGGTAGCACTAGACATGGCTCAACCGAGAGAACAAGCTGGATTCAGGAGTGGCTACAGCACAATAGATCATATCCACGTGCTGAGAGAACTAATTGAAAGAGCGAGGGAATATGAACTTCCATTGTGCATGGCTTTTATCGATTATGAAAAAGCCTTTGATTCGGTGAAACCATCAGCAGTTACAATGGCTCTGAAAACCTGCGGTATTGAAGATGCATACATTAATATTATTAATAACATCTATGAAAATGCAAGTGCAAAGATTAGGCTGTTTGAAAATACAACACACGTAAAAATTGGAAAGGGAGTGAGACAAGGTGACACCATATCTCCGAAGCTCTTTAATGCCACATTGGAGGGTGTTTTTCAGTCGCTGAGCTGGGAAAACAAGGGGATAAAGATTAATGGAGATTATCTAACCCACCTTCGTTTTGCTGATGACGTAGTCATTTTTGCAACTACCCCATCAGAGCTGCAGAGTATGATCCAGGAACTTGCTGACAAGAGTAAAGAAGTGGGATTAAAAATGAACTTTCAGAAGACAAAAGTGATGTTCAATGCTTTTACAAGAAATGAAGATTTATCGATTGATGGAGAAAAGCTGGAGATAACAGACACGTACGTTTATCTTGGACAGCAGATATCAAGTGAGGGTCACGTTGATGAAGAAATTAATCGGCGTACAAAACTTGCCTGGAGAGCTTTTGGAAGAAACAGCATAATTTTCAAGAGCAATATGCCATTATGTCTTAAAAGAAAAGTGTTTGATCAATGCATCCTTCCAGTGCTTACGTATGGTGCAGAGACGTGGACCTTAACTAAAAGAGACATACAAAGGCTGCAGACAACTCAAACAGCATGGAGAGGTGCATGCTTGGTGTAACCAGGAGAGATAAGAAGAGGAACTCGTGGATCCGAAAAATGACAAGAGTGGAAGACATCATGATCAAAGTTAAATCCCTGAAATGGCAATGGGCTGGACATACTGCCAGAAGGACAGATCATCGATGGACAGCCGACATTTTAGATTGGATTCCGAGGGACAGGAAAAGACCCAGAAGAAGACCACATAGGAGATGGGTGGATGAAATTCGAAAGTATGCAGGGGTGACATGGAGGAGACTGGCACAAGACAGACCGTTGTGGAGGAAACTTGGGGAGACCTTCGTCCAGCAGTGGATTGATAATGGTTGACAATGATGATGATGATGATATATCATCGTAATCCGTAATCGTGTTTCTTGTACATTTATAATATTTGCATGCTTATATGTTTAACAAGTGCGCATGCGTGGGCTTGAGTGGTGCCTCCATGCCAATGCATTGTGGGTTGTTTTTCCGACTTTATAATCCCGGAACCACCCCTTTGCGGTGCCTGATGATGGACCCATAGTGGGTCTGAAAGATCTCGTATATATAGTTTTAAGTTGTAAATAAAAGTTCATCATTTAATCTGCAACTATCTCCAAAACCGTGTCTAGACAGCATTGAGTTATTTTGGTGTATTTATTTGGCACGAATAGCACAGACGTTTGGATACCCTGTCAGCTTGGTAGGAGAAAGCAGTTATTTCTATTTCTAGAAGTTTTTATTGATTGTAGAAATCCATTTGACTTCTTTTTCTAACGATTTCCAATGATTGTGAATGACTTTGAATTATTTTATTCGTGTCGGAAAGGATGCAAAAGACGTGCTCATTGCAACCGAAAATTCGGTATTTCTTTTTTTTTTTCTTTCTTTTGATTGGAGGTTTAACGACCACCGTGAGCAACTCAATGGGCTATAAGCAGTCGCCCGTCCCTAATTCAGGGTCACTGGTTCCAGGGAAGGGAGAGAGCCAGTGCCGTAAGACAAACACAACATCCATGCCTCACCGGGATTCGAACCCGGACCCCTTCGGACGAATGATCAGAGGCCAACGCCTTAGACCACTGCGCCACCGGGGCGGCAAATTCGGTATCATCTATCTTGTTCCCATTGCGATCAACACTACTGACAATTACTGACGAGCAGCAGTGTTAAATAGTTGCCTAGGTCCTGTGATGACGCACTTGGCCGAGTATTTTGCATATGTGCTGCGTAAGTGACGTCTACGTACATCAGCATAAAGACTTCTAATTCAGTGGCGGCCTCCAACTGCTTTCTGAACATCTGGACATCACCTTACGACAAACTGAAGCAACGATACCGTGCTTTAGTCATTCGCAAGCGAGCGCTCCTTGAAAAGTACAATGTCAAGCCTCTTGCAAATATTCGAGCACAGGTGATATAATCGAGCTTCAGCCATACCTAATACAACCTTTCCGATTATCTCCTATTTCAGGTGATTTCGCGTTTATATACACTGTGGTAGGCACTTCGCTTATTCGGTACACGTCCAACACGGGTGTCAACAACTATTTTCATGACACTGTGTCAGGGTTGAACACGTTGCAGACAGATGGTTACGACCTCTTGAGTACGATGATGCATTCTTTTAAATATAAGCGCTAATTGCTAAAAAGTTCTGAATAAGTATATTTCTACATCAGAAACACATTTTTTAGAATATTCCAGTTACTTACCAGTTCTTGTAAGCAAAGGCCTCTAAAATTAGTTTTTTCATTGCATATCTCCAATTGTATCTTTTGTAATATATTTCAGTTTAAAAAGTAAGCTCATATATTTTTTTTATTGGAGTTTTAATGACCACCGTGAACAACTAAATGGGCTATAAGTAATCGCCCGTCCCTAATTTAGGGTTACTGGTCCCAGGGAAAGGAGAGAGCCAGCGCCGTAAGACAAACACAATATCCATGCCTCACCGGGATTCGAATCCGGACCCCTTACGGACGAATGATCAGAGGTCATCGCTTAGACCACTGCGCCACCGGGGCGGCGTAAGCTCATATTTTATCATAAGGAAAAGTTTGAAGAAATGTTCGATTCGTACAACTTTAATAAATAATTTATTTGCAGGTTTTCTGACAACTTGGGAAACTTTTTTGACAAATGAAAAAAATATTAAGCCCACCGTCAAAGGAAGTGACGCCGCCCCGGTGGTGCAGTGGTCCAAGCGATGGCCTCTGATCATTCATTCGAGAGGGGTCCGGGTTCGGATCCCAGTGAGTTGTGTTTGTCTTACGGCACTGGTTCTCTCCCTTCCCTGGAACCAGTGACCCTAAATTAGGGACGCGCGACTGCTTATAGCCCACTGAGTTGCTCACAGTGGTCCTTAAACCTCCAATAAAAATAAATAAAAAAGGAAGTGATCTAGCATTGCATTAACTTCTAAGCACAACTACTTTTACAGGTGATGTTAGAACGCACCCAGTAGTTTTAAGGACAAACTATACGCCGCCCCGGTGGCGCAGTGGTCTAAGCGATGGCCTCTGATCATTCGTCCGAACGGGGTCCGGGTTCGAATCCCGGTGAGGCATGGATGTTGTGTGTGTCTTACGGCACTGGTTCTCTCCCTTCCCTGGAACCAGTGACCCCAAATTAGGGACGGGCGACTGCTTATAGCCCATTGAGTTGCTCACGGTGGTCGTTAAACCTCCAATCAAAAAAAAAAAAAAAAAACAACAACAACTATACAATAAAAAATGAAAGAACTCGATTTAAATTTATAAAAGACATTTTTATTATTTAGATTTGATATGTATTTATATATATATATATATATATATATACTTAAGAGCAAAACTGAAGACTAAGGAAAACATTTTAGAATTTAAAACGAAGGGTGCAAAATAACTTGAAAATCAAAACGCGCAACGCAGCAGTTTTAAAAAGTCAGAATTCACATTCTATAAAAAGATACCTAAGCAAAAAAATACATATATAATTTTGACTCACACCTAGTACAACATAGAAAAGGTTATGTATCTACCTGTGTGAGTAAAAGGAGAAAAGATAAAAAAATAAAATAAAACAACTGAATGTAGAAGGTGTCGAGAATACTGAGCCTTGGCTTTATCAAGGACCAGCAAAAACTCTGCATTTTCTCACTTCCACAAAGACCTAGTTGGAAATGGGTTTCTGCAAGGCCATAGATGCAAGTAACATTCCCACCTAAAATAGTTTAAAAAATATATATATAAGTCATGTCCTCCGTAGAGTAGCATGACCTAGCACTAGTTAACAATTTCGCTTGCATCCATTAACCTTCATGGCCCGACCCATGCTCTTCATCTGTTACTATTAAACAGAGAGAAGAAGATTAAAGAGAACTCAAGCTGTGAGAGTGACATAATAATTAGAAATGATTTTCAGCTATAACGAAATTCCAAGTTCGTTTGAGAGAGAATTTAAACCTGAAAAACAATGCAAAAGAAATCCAAATTTTACATTGCAATTAAAAAAGGAAATGTTAATTTATAACGAATAGATTTTTGAAAGAAAACTTGAGTCTAAAACCCCCTACTCTACAACTTATGACAGCACGAAAACGAGAATAAGTTAAAGATAATAATTAACTAAAGAAAACTTTGTGAAAGTTATATACCTTAAACAGTTAGTTGCAATATGTACAAAGTATTTCAGCAGTGCTTTAAGTGCATAATTAATTAGTTATTAAGAACTTAACTACTTTGAAAAAACAGCGCATAGACAGCGCATAGAAAAGGAACAAGCTTAGCCATCTTCTGTTCCTAGGTACCCCAAAAGACGCTCAAAGTTACAAAGAAAAGTAAGAGTTAAAACCCGCAAAAATGTTAACAGACAAACCAATGCTTAAAAGCTGAAAAGCTAAAAAACGACAGAGAAAAGGTACATGAAGTACAAACATTGAACTTATAAAACCTAGAACCCAAAAACAAGGAAGAGAGCTTACCTCTTGTGTGACAAAAACTTTTCTCCTCACAAGAGAAGAACATGGCTGACCTCTTCCGCCACTCCCTAGACGCTGGGGGGCAGTGAGGGTGGGGCTGATGGCCTCCTCATACAGCAAGAAACCAACGCGCGGAGATTTTAACCAGAGAAAAAAATATATAAACTTAAGACTGTGGATCTGAATGATCAGAAAGAGCAGAATTAACTCTCCAGAATACATGAGAAATATTATAAAATACACGAGCAGTTTATTTAATAATCTTTGCATGTATTAAATCACCTTAGTGAGCTTCTATAGATTAATCAGAATCTTATTAATTTTAATGTTGGTTTTACTATTTTTAGTATAGCTATCCTAGTGATGAATAACTAGTTTTCTTTTTTATATGTTTTTATTTTCTTTTATAAACAGATTTTTAAGCTTTTTTTTGTGATTTTGTTTATATTATTTAATTTTTTGTTTTAATAGGACCGTCATATCCATAGCACTAAGGTTCCTTTAGGTAGTTAATAGGCATCCTCTAGCCAACTTCCTTACGGCTTTGATTGGTCAGAATCATATTATTAACTGTGTAGAAAATTAAAGCAGATCTGCCAATATATATATATCATCATCATCATCATTGTCAACCATTATCAATCCACTGCTGGATGAAGGCCTCCAC
Organism: Macrothele yani; assembly: GCA_039090855.1. Taxonomy (NCBI): domain Eukaryota; kingdom Metazoa; phylum Arthropoda; class Arachnida; order Araneae; family Macrothelidae; genus Macrothele; species Macrothele yani. The sequence goes on along the minus strand of CM077008.1, from coordinate 57,736,706 downwards.
AAGTTTCTTCCACAACGGTCTCCTCCATGTTACTCCCGCATACCTTCGAATTTCATCCACCCATGTCCCAAGTAGTCTTCTCCTGGGTTTTTTCCTGTCCCTTGGAATCAAGTCTAAAATTGCGGTTGTCCATTGATGGTCTGTTCTTCTGGCATAATGTCCAGCCCATTGCTCGTTCTTCACAGACGTGGTGTTGGTGGCTCCTATATTTTATGCATTCTTGTGGTATTTACCTCGACCCTCACTCACCTGTTGGGTGTCCCGCCTGCTTATAGATACTGTGTACGTTTTGAGCTACTTTTCTGGCGATATCGTCCTTGTATTTGTTCATATTTCTTCGGTTTCATGTCGTTTGCTCGTTTGTTTACGTTTGGAAGCTGCCTACATGGCGGCTTCCGGTCCTCCCTTATCATCTCTGGGCGTGGCGGATGCACGTCACATACCACTTCCCACGTCCATGGAAGTTTACCTACTTTCGTCCTCAGAAGTGTCTGCTCAGGTGCGTTCCATGCTTCCTAGTACTCCTTCTCCGGAGCCTTCACTGGCCTTGGCTTCGTCTCCTTCTTCAGCTTCCGCCTCTGCCTCGGTGCCCTCCCTGGGTACTACTGATACTACTGCCTTGTCTTCTGCCTGTGCTTCTCTTCCCTCACTGCCTTCTGTGCCTGCCGGCTCTGCACAGACTTCTCTTCCGGGGATATCATTTGCTTCTACAGTGCAGCGAGGAACTACTTCTACGTCAGCTTCTTCTCAACCTGATGGTCTTTGGTAATCAACACATATTTATCAGGTACCCAACCACAAGGTAAAGGTAACAATTGATGACAATTCGCAGATTGGCCCTGAGTTCCATAACCTCTTGGATAGAGGGGTGCTCTTTCATGCCTAACCAAATACTCCTTTGCCATGCTATTGGGTTGTCGGAAAAGTCATGACTTATTTTGGCACCCAATGGCGGTTGGGCGGTTTTGGAAGTACTAGAGGTATGCGCAGCTCTGTTATTGCTATGGCATTTGACAGGTGCCAGTTCTAGCTGCAGTCTAAAAGGAACAGTGAGCGATTTGATTGATTTGCGGATATTTGACAACAAGTTGAAGATGGAAGACCAAACTGTGCATTTTCGCCGTATTTTACTGTTTTACTTCCGTAAAGAGAAGAACGCGCGTCAAGCTTGTGAAAAGGTGCGTAAAGTGTACGGTGACAACGCTTTACAAGAACGTCAGTGCCAGTGGTGGTTCGCAAAATTCCGTGCTGGTGATTTTGACCTCAACGATGCTCCTCGGTCGGGAAGGCCCACCGAGGTTGATGACGACCAAATCAAGGCATTGATCGAGTCAAACTCACGTTACACGACACGAGAGATTTCAGACACATTGCACATCCTTCATTCAAGCGTTCACGACCACCTGAAGAAGCTGGGATACGTAAGCAAGCTCGATGTGTGGGTTCCGCATGTACTCAAAGAAGCTAAATTGACGGCGCGTATAAACATCTGCGATATGCTCATTAAACGTGAGGAAAACGATCCTTTTTTGAAGCGACTCATAACTGGTGACGAAAAGTGGATTGTGTACAACAATGTGCTGCGCAAACGGTCTTGGTCCCGACGTGCTGCTTTGCCTCAAGCGACATCTAAAGCAGACATTCATCTGTGGAAGGTTCTGGTCTCAGGATGGGGTTTTTTTAAAGGTGTCTTATTCTTCGAGCTCATACCACGGAACCAAACAATAAATTCGAATATGTATTGTCGGCAATTGGACAGTTTGAACGAATCCATTATCCAGAAACGTCCAGAGCTCGTTCATCGTAAAGGTGTTTGTTCCATCACGACAACGCTACACCACACACAAGTTTGATCACCCGCCAAAACTTATTGGAGCTTAGGTGGAATATGTTGACACACTCCCAGCATACTCGCCTGAGCTTGCGCCGTCAGACTTCCCCTTGTTTCCCCCTCTTCAACAGTCCTTGCGTAGTATAACGTTCAATTCTGATGAGGCTGTAAATCAGCACCTTGTATAGTTTTTCGCCACAAAAGACAGGTCCTTCTATGAACGAGGCATTCTGCAGCTCACTGAAAGATGGCAAAAGGTTAACTAACAAAAAAACGGGCATTATGTCATCGATTGATCTTTGTTATTTCTATCAATAAATGACCTTTGCAGGACATCGCTAAAATACGTCATGACTTTTCTGACAACCCAATACATGGAGGCCGTCTCTGGTCATGTGTCGTCTGCGTCTATTGCCGGAATTTCTCGTACCCCTCGGAGTATCTCAGTGCAGATCAAGCACAAGGAGGATGCTGATTTATTTTCTTGCACGCGGGCTTTCGATTGGTACAAATCATCTCATCCCTTCGCCTTTTTCCAAGTGTCCGGTGAACATCACGTTCTATAAGTGCTTAATACTGCGCTTCCTCTCCTTGTCAATCATGTTTGTAAGATCGTTGGCCAGGTCCGTGCCTTTCTGACGCTCCACGCCGAACCCGATTTGCACATGCTACGGGACCTCTCAGTTGTTGGTCGTTTTCTCCACTGAGAACGCCTTGGCGAATTGTCCTACAGACGCTACTATAGAAATTGGCTCACGCACGTACAGTTTCAAGGTTTTCACAACTCACTATTGTACTCACTGTCTTACTCAGGATCACACCACTGCCACCTGTGTGCTCATACGCTGTGGTCTTTCTTCCAGCTCGCCTCCCAGTGCCGATCACACTGGATTTTGTACCATTCCCTCTTCGAGTGTTTTGCCAGATGTGACCCCTCCTTCTCTCGGTCAGGCGCACTTTACAGTCAAGAATAATGATCCCTTTCCTCCTCTTCCGCACCGTACGAACGTACATCCCGCTTCAGGACGAATAGCGATGTCATACTTTACTAATGTGTCTCCGGCGGAGTGTTCCGACTCAGATGTGTGTAGTGGTGCTTCGGCACTCCGACCGGCTGACTCTTCTCTGTGTCTTTCTCATATCGGAACTTGAACTACGATCGTGTCTGATGTTCCCCTGTTGAAGCACCTTCCTGCTGCCTCGGCTGATGTCCCAGCGGTAAACGATGCTGATAGGGAACATGCTGATTCCTCGGCGCAACATGTGACTTCGTCTCCTGTGTCCGGTGCTCATCCAGATCCAGCAATGGATTCTTCCGCCTCAACTTCGTCTTCGAAACGGACTGGTCCTGTGAAACAGAAAAAGGTAAAACATCTTTCTCTTACTGCATCTGTGGCCTCCTCTAATGTTCCCGATGTTTCCAGTTCAAAAGTGTTTCGGCCTGATGACTTTTCGAACAGTTTACATCTTCGTTCTGGTCCTATCAATTCTCTCTCAGATGATGAGGTTATACAGGCCATTGATAAGTTTCCTCTTGTTCCTGGCCCACTGTCCAGACAACAAATTTCACACCTCTTCCAATCTGCTCGTACGGTTGTCTGTACCGAAGAATTTCTCCGTTCATCTGATCTTGATTTGTGTACAGCGGTGATGCAATTTGAAGCGTATGTAACCTTTTTCAAATCCATGAGTGTCACAGATTCTAGATACCAGGTCTTCATGAGACGATACACCCTCCGTCCCTCTCTCCTTGAAAGACCTCGCTGAGAAACAGTTTTGTGATACCGTGCATTCTCAAGCCGATGTCATTTAGCGCTTCGTCCTAACCAGACAATGTTTCTGTTGTCCCCGTCGTACTGCAATATTGTTTCATGTTTTTGTTATAGTGCTTTCTGTTTTTCATTTGCTCACATTGTGTGTCTTAAATTTTCTAGTGTTTTACCTTTTCACGGTTTTTTTATACCAAATTTGTTAACTTGTTCTTATTCCTTTGCGCATATGTTTATAATGTTGTACATGTTCTACTTTATATCAAATGATATGCCGATCTGATTTTCTTTCTTTGTTTACATCGTCATTTAACTATATGAGCAAAATGTTGTATTCTTCTGTTTGCTCTCCAGTTTGTGTTGTGGATAAACCAGATTTCCTCTTTATGGTTTCTATGTTGCACTTTTCAGTGATATCTCCTACGTATGTATTCTATGATAGCAATGAACTGGGCACCTTTTGGTACCCGTAATTTCCAAAACCAAAACCATTGCCATTTCAGAGATTTTACTCTGATAATGATGTCTTCCTATCTTGTCATTTTTCTGATCCACGAGTTCCTCTTCTTATCCCTCCTGGTTACACCAAGCATGCATCTCTCCATGCTTTTTTGAGTTGTCTGCAGTCCTTGTACGTCTTTTTGTTGTTCAGGTACACGTCTCTGCACCATACGTAAGCACTGGAAGGATGCATTGATCAAACACTTTTCTTTTAAGACATAATGGCATATTGCTCTTGAAAATTATGCTGTTTCTTCCAAAAGCTCTCCAGGCAAGTTTTGTACGCCGATTAATTTCTTCATCAATGTGACCCTCACTTGATATCTGCTGTTCGAGATAAATGTAGGTATTGGTTAACTCCAGCTTTTCCCCATCAATCGATAAATCTTCATTTTTTGTAAAAGCATAGTACATCACTTTTGTCTTCTGAAAGCTCATTTTTAATCCCACTTCTTTATTCTTGTCAGTAAGTTCCTGGATCCAATTCTGCAGCTCTGACGGGGTAGTTGCAAAAATGACTACATCATCAGCAAAACAAAGGTGAATTAGATAATCTCCATTAATCTTTTGTTCTTTTTTTCCCCAGTTCAGTGATTGAAAGACATTTTCAATGAGGCAGTAAAGAGTTTGGGAGATATGGGGTCCCCTTTCCAATTTTTATGGGTGCTGTGTCCTCAAATAGCCGAAGTTTTGCACTTGTATTTTCATAGATGTTATTAATGATATTAATGTATGCATCTTCAATACGGCAGGATTTCAAAGCCATTGCAACTGCTGAAGGTTTCACAGAATCAAAGGCCTTTTCATAATCAACAAAAGTCATGCATAATGGGAGTTCATATTCCCTCGCTCTTTCAATTAGTTCTCTCAGTACATAGATATGATCTATAGTGCTGTAGCCACTCCTGAATCCAGCTTGTTCTTTCGGTTGAGCGTGTCCAGCGTTGCCTTCAAGCCGTGTGAAAGAATTTTAGTGAACATTTTATAAACCACTGATAGCAGGCTGATAGGTCTGTAGTTTCTAAGATTCTCAATGTCACCTTTTTTATGTAGCAGGATCATTGTAGCATTGTTCCAATCCTCAGATATCTTCCCTTGTATAAGGTTTCTAGTGAAAACATGGGTTGAGTACTGTTTCGATTTCACCACTTGCTTCTTGTATGATGCTTACGGTAATTCCATCTTCTCCTGGATCTTTTCCCCGTTACATGTTCTTGATTCCATGTGCAACCTCTAGTGGGCGGACTGGAAGAACTCTGGTATTGGTAACTTTCGTAATGTCTGGAGTACATGTATCATCCTTTTCATATAATTTGGAGTAGAAATCTTTCACTCTTGTAACAATTTCGCCTCTATTTCTTGTTACAGAACCATCTTCTTTTCTCAGTGCCACAATCTGTTTTCAATCAGAATTTATTTTGGGTTTCCCTGATAATTTGTTCACATGCAACTTGTTCTTAGTACAAGCTAATTTTGTTGCTGTTTCCATAAGAGCTCTGGTTAGTTTTCTGTTAACATTAGAGACGTCCACGTCTTCCGACCTTAGACCTTCTAGAGCACAGAATCTGTTCCTGAGTTCTAATTTGAAGGTATTATGATGTTTTTTAAGGTTGGTCATGTCAATAGACTTTGTTTGTTTCATGAGCTTGCTGCGCTCCAGTTTAGCCTTGAGGTGCATCTTACATCTTACCACTATATCAGGTTCTACGTCAATTCGTCGCGTGCGTCAATTCGTCGACTGCGTCAATTCGTCGACTGCGACGATTCGTCGCGCGTCAATTCGTCGCCTACGTCAATTCGTCGCGCGTCAATTCGTCGACTGCGTCAATTCGTCGCGCGTCCTAATTCGTCGACTGCGTCAATTCGTCGACTACGTCAATTCGTCGCGTTTACAGATTTTATTTATATACAAAACGAATGCAGGAAAACGTACGATTTCGAACGTCTTGCTCCCTGATCAAATTTATAAAGTTTGGACACGCAGACAGGATAGGAATATTACTTTTTTCTTTGGCACTAAAAATATTAGACTGTAGACGGTTTTTGGAAAGGGGCAGGGTACAGTTTTCAATTCAGAACCACCAAATCTGGTATACTATCTCGTGGTATTCTAACTTAGACTGTAGACGATTTTGGGAAGCGGTTGCAGAGGGATGGGGGGGGGGGGGTTGAGCCCCCCTACAGAATTGCCGTAAGATATAGTTTTCAATTTAGAACTACCAAATTTGGTATATTATCTCATGTTTTCAATTCAGAACCACCAAATCAGGTATCCTATCTCATAGTACTCTAACTTAGACGGTTGTCGGTTTTTGGAACGGGTCAAGGCCCGGGGAGTCAGAGCTCCCCCTACATACAAAATTTTCGTAAAATCTAGTTTTCATTTCAGAACCATCAAATTTGGTATCATGAAACTCTAACTTAGACGCTAGACGGTTTTTGGAAGGGGTTGGAGCCCGCGGGGTCGGAGCCCCCCCCCCCTCATAAAAAATTTCGTAAAATCTACAGTTTTCATCTTAGAACCACCGAATTTGGTATACTATCTTATGGTACTCTAACTTAGACGGCAGACCGTTTTTGGAACGGGTCAAGGCCCGGGGGTCAGAGACCCCACATACAAAATTTTCTTAAAAACTACAGTTTTCAATTCAGAACCACCTAATCTGGTATACTATCTCATGGTACTCTAACTTAGACGCTAGACGATTTTTTGAAGGGGTTGCAGCCCGGGGGGTAAGGGCCCCCCTCATATAAAAATTACAGTTTTCAATTTAGAACCACCAAATTTGGTATACTATCTCATGGTACTCTAACTTAGACGCTAGACGGTTTTGGGAAGGGGTTGAAGCCCGGGGGTCAGACCCCCCGAATAAGCACTTTTTCGTAAAATTTACAGTTTTCAATTTAGAACCACCAAATTTGGTATACTAACTCATGGTACTCTAACTTAGACGCTAGACGGTTTTGGAAGGGGTTGGTGCCCGCGGGGTCGGAGCTCTCCCCCTCATAAAAAATTTCGTAAAATCTACAGTTTTCATCTTAGAACCACCAAATTTGGTATACTATCTCATGGTACTCTAACTTAGACGGCAGACCGTTTTTGGAACGGGTCAAGGCCCGGGGGTCAGAGCCCCCACATACAAAATTTTATTAAAAAATACAGTTTTCAATTCAGAACCACCTAATCTGGTATACTATCTCATGGTACTCTAACTTAGACGCTAGACGGTTTTTGAAAGGGGTTGGAGCCCGGGGGTCAGACACCCCCCGAATAATTTTTTTTGTTTGTAAAATCTACAGTTTTCAATTTAGAACCACCAACTTTGGTATACTATCTCATGGTACTCTAACTTAGACAGTAGACCGTTTTTGGAACGGATCAAGGCCCAGGGGGTCAGAGCCCCCACATACAAAATTTTCTTTAAAACTGCAGTTTTCAATTCAGAACCACCAAATCTGGTATACTATCGCATGGTACTCTAACTTAGACGCTTGACGATTTTTTGAAGGGGTTGCAGCCCGGGGGGTAAGGGCCCCCTCATATAAAAATTCGCAGAATCTACAGTTTTCAATTTAGAACCACCAAATTTGGTGTACTATCTCATGGTACTCTAACTTAGACGCTAGACGGTTTTTGGAAGGGGTTGGAGCCCGGGGGTAAGAGCCCCCCCATAAAAAAGACGCGTAAAATCTACAGTTTTCAATTTAGAACCACCAAATTTGGTATACTATCTCATGGTACTTTAACTTAGACGGTCGACGGTTTTTGGGACGGGTCAAGGCCCTGGGGGTCTGAGTCCCCCCCCTGCCCCGCACACACACAGACATGCAACATTTTCTTAAAAACTACAGTTTTCAATTCAGAACCACCAAATTTGGTGTACTATCTCATGGTACTTTAACTTAGACGGTCGACGGTTTTTGGGACGGGTCAAGGCCCTGGGGGTCGTAGCCCGCCCCCGCCCCGCACACACACACAGACATGCAACATTTTCTTGAAAACTACAGTTTTCAATTCAGAACCACCAAATTTGGTATCATGAAACTCTAACTTAGACGCTAGACGGTTTTTGGAAGGGGCTGGAACCCCGGGGTGAGAGCCCCTCGCCCTCCTCTTAAAAATTTCGTAAAATCTACAGTTTTCAATTTAGGACAAGCAGATTTGGTATACTACTTATGGTTATCTAACTTAGACAGTAGACGGTTGTTGGAAGGGGTCGGGGCCCGGGTCAAGGTAGCCCCATGCAAAATTTTCGTAAAAAGTTCCGTTTTTTACTCTTAAGAATACCCTATTTACGTTCTAAGGCGCTCTTTGGCCCTTTGAGGGCCTTGCACCATAAACCATCAACCAACCAACCAACTAACCAACCAACCAACTAACCAACCTACGGTCTAAGTTAGGGACTGTAGATAACAATAAAGTGCAAAAATATGCGTTTAATGGTGTATTAAAAACACAAATCTATATAGTTTAGCTTTCACTACCAACGAACGGCTTATCAGAAAGAAATATAATGTAATGTAAACAGAGAGTTCCAGATATTCAAAATTCAAAACGGTAAGAAAAAGATGATCAATGCCAATGTGAAGTCGTATGCATGCGACATCATGCATACGATAATCAATGTGAAGTCGTATGCATGCGACATTGTAAATTGCATTTCTGTGTCGCGGGATTCACAGAAGCACACGCCAGATGTACGGCAGTTCTATAGATGTCTCCTAGAAGGTAAGTATTCCCATTCCTTTTTCTTTCTTTTTTTGTTTCGCAAAATTAAATTAACTAAATCAAAGAATTTAAAATAAGTTTACTGGAAAATTGCAGGAATATCTTTTTCATTCATTAACTTTCACCCGCTGAACTTGGTGATTCCACAAATAGTAATATGTACCTGGCAAATAACTGGTATCCCTGCTAGTACAAATTATATTAATGATTTATTTGCGTCCAGTTCAATCTAGTATGTCCATAAGAGCGTTTGGGGCGGCGCAGTGGTCTAAGCGATGGCCTCTGATCATTCTTCCGTAAGGGGTCCGGGTCCGAATCCCGGTGAGGCATGGATGTTGTGTTTGTCTTGCGGCACTGGCTCTCTCCCTTCCCTGGAACCAGTGGCCCTAAATTAGGGACGGGCGACTGCTTATAGCCCATTGAGTTGCTCACGGTGGTCGTTAATCCTCAAAAAAAAAAAAAAAAAAAAAAAGAGCGTTTGGGGCCGTATGAAAAATACATTTCAACGTGTGCCGCTACGGCGGCGGAGTGATCTAGGCGCTGGCTTCTGACCACTTGTCGAGAAGGATCCTGGTTCAATTCCCGGTGAATCATGGACGTTGTGCTTGACTTCTGGCACTGGCTGTCCCCCTTCCCAGGAACCAGTGGCCCAAAATTGGGAATATCCGACTGCTTATAGCCCACTGAATTGATCACGGTGGTCGTTAACCCCCCCCCCCCCAAAAAAGATTGCGACGTGTCCATTGCTATTTGTTGTGGACCGTACAAAAAGTATGTTTTTGATATCAAGGTGTCCACTTCCATGTAGGCTGGCCATAAAATGTTAGGGGACCGTACAAAATTGCACTTTTGTTTTCACCTTGTCAGCGCTTCGGTATATGGTTGAAGTATACGTATATATAGTTGGGCCATTTCAGCACGTAGTTTGGTTTATATAGAAAATCAAGATAATGTTACATTTTTACTCAGCTACAACACATTAATCCCAAAGGCTATTTGTTGAAATCTTTAATCCGCCGTGCTCATATTCACAACGTTAACATAACATGTCAAGTTATTAATGTTGCAGTTTTACCCTGTCACAAAACTTTACTTTCAAGACCTTAGGCGTAAACTTTTTTTAGGAATTTTTAGTTTTTTAGTCCGACGTATTCATAAGGTTTCGATAACATGCCAAGGTTATGGTACTGCGTTTTGACTGAGGCACAAAAATTAATAAACAGGCCTTAAGCCTTTTTATCAGTTTTCAATCAACCGTGCTCATATACATAAAATTTTCAGAGAAAGTCAAGTTTACTGTGTTGCGCATTTACTCGAGTACAAAACTATAAACATCCATTAACTTTCACCCGCTGAACTTGGTGATTCCTCAATTCATCCATTAACAAGTCTTTTAAGTGATTGTATGCTATGGTCATATTGATAATGTTTGATGACAAGTCAGGTTAATGATGTTGCACTTATTAAAGACTTAAAAAGGTGTAGAGGCTAGTAATTATTATTTGAAGTCTAAGTAAAAGCTCATTTTTAACTTGACTCGTCATGAAATCCTTGTGAATATGGCGTTTATTTTATTTTGTACATTTTACAAAGCGTATGCATTTTTTTTTTGGCATTTGTTTTATTTTGTGTTGTACTTGTTACATAGCGTTTCGCATTTTTGTAATGCTTGTGACTTGTGATTGCATTTTGAATTTTTATTTGTTTCACATTTTGGATTGCATTTTGAATTTTTATATGTTTCACATTTTGGATTACTTTTTGACATTTTATGTTTTTGACATGCTATTTTGAAAATTTTGACTTTTTTAATTTTGCGTTGTGTTTTACATTCTTGCATCTTCGGCGGAATTACATTCTTGAAAAATTCAAATACAAGTTAGTAAAAGGTATAATTCAATTAGTGAGAAATACCAGCACATTTTAGTAAAGGGTAGAATTATATGAAATTCCTCTTAAAATATCCAGCATGTTAACATTGTCTCTGTGCACCAAAGAAGTTCGAATTCCTTTTTATCTTGCCAGCGTTTCTCTTCTGGGTGGATTTGTTGGAATCTGTGCTATCACTCTTTCGATTTCAGCCAGAGTTGTTCTCTGATCTTTCGCAATTTCACTGATTATTTCGTACAGTCACAGTTTTTTCTCTCCCAGAATTGTATTCCAGGGTCTGTCTAATCTGTTTGTCTAATCTTTCAAGTTCGTTTTGTGTTCTGGGAAAGCCAAACAAATTGTTTTCACTAACTGACCAAATTGTTGGTGTGAACAGCGGAGGGCTTCTGCTTGGACTGTTTCTTCTGCTTCCACGAAATTTTCCAAGAACATAATTTTCCTCAAACTACTGAACTACAGAATCTGCATATTCTAGTAAAATTGATTTCACTTCTTCAAAAGCAGCTGGAATTTCATCAGATGAAAAAAATGCGAGTGCTTGCAAATGTCTAACTTTGAGAGCAAACTCACTGTTTTCCTTATATTCCAAGGCTATGCCAGAGGATGGATATTCCTCAGCACATTTTTTTCCGAGATGAAACCAACAACATTTGTGTGTGCTACTTCCAAATTCCTTTTTAGCAGCATTATAACGGTAGCTATTTCAAAATCTATTATTATGCGTATATTGTGGTGCAAGCTGAATATCATAGTCTGATGCATAGTCTTGTAAATCCTACAAAAAATACTTTATAATAGTATTATATTATTTATACTTGCTGGAAAGTAACCCATAAATTAGTGGGACAAGTCTGTGCATCTCTGGATTCGTTTCAACCATAGCATGAATGGAACATAATTGCCTAAAAAGGGTTGGACAAGTTTCAAATGTCCCATCCATAATCCAGAGGGGTGCTTCTTTAAGCTTTCGTAAATTATTCTCTGTTAAAAATAAAATAATTCTTTGATGTCCAAATGCGCTACCTCTGCCAAGAAATTTTGCACCATCTTCTCCTGTAAATTTATTGGGGCATCGATCCGTTCTGAAGTCGTAAGCTCCGCAGGCATGTCTTGGCCTGTCTTCTCTTTTTTACAACTTGCCTTAGTGCATCCATATTAGGCATGTAAGCTGCATTTACTGTAGCCATTGACGTTGTCACGGTTTGAATAATTTGTGCAGGGGCTTCGTCCGTATTTCTCGCTCGTTCTTTTATTTGCGCTCTTGCAACAGCAAAATCACTTTTCTCCGGTCTTGGAGCATGATTATGTGGTTTCTCATTGTGCATCCTGTGTTCATCTCCAATAAGAATAGTACTAGCAAAGCCAGTACAATTTCCATAATTTCTTTCAATACAGTGACAATACCGTAAATCACCTCGCACTCTGTTATGGCAAAATAAATACCCTTTCCATTTCAGCAAATCATTTTCTTTTTGTGAGTTAACTATTTATGTTGCATTCTTCATCTGCATAGTGCCTTCGGAATACAATGCACTTTCTCTTTCCAAAATATTTAGAATGATATATTTCCACTATTATCACTTGACAACGCACAACAAAGGTTTCAACAAGCAGGTTCTCTGTTCTCCAGTCAACTACGAACTAATGAGCAACCATTCAATAAAACACTCAGAATACAGACAATCACGTGAAGCTTGTTCCTCGAGTTAGGGTTTAAGCGAAGTTCAAGATTTTCGTACCTGCGGTCACAAGAAGTGGTTAATTTTAAGGATCGGCATCTTATCTTTTGTTTTTCCAAAACGCAGAGGTACATGTATTTTACAGCTGGGACGCTCCAGGCGGGGGATCAACAGATGCGAAGAACCCGGGAGCCAGGTTCCAAAGGCGGCAGCAGGCGCGGACTGGGCAGCTGTACTCTGGGCCGGTAGGCGTCATGCTAATTCTCAAAAATAAATTCAAATTTTTTGTGTTGCACCATGCGTATGAAAGAAAATTGTTATACTGAAAAGACAATTTGTTTACCCCGTAACATATTAAACGAAACCTACGTCCCTACGTGCCAAATGATCTGTAAGCCAAACACAGTTTTTCATGCAACACCTTCCCCCGACTTTCTAAGTTCAGATCTGTCTCGTTCGACTTATTTCCTGTACCGCCCCTCTCTTTCGCTAATTGCAGTTAACTGCCGTGAAATTGGTGTTTTACATTGGGGTGTATTGCCGCCTGTCCTGAAGACTATAGTGAAAGCGGTGAACCCCAGGGGAAAAGTATTCCATCAAAAGCAACAGAAATCCAATGCGAGAGCAAAACTTTGTTCGTTGGCATTACATCCAAGCAATTTAGGCGAAGTAGGAAGTGTGTTTTTCTACTACGACATCAGAAGATTGTCGCGAATGCTCAGGCAATTACGATACAGATGTGTCCTTAAGACTTCTCTTTCAAGACGTCCAAAGACCGGCACTAGGGGATGGGGAGGGATACAGTGCGGATGCTCTTTTTTGTTGCAGTTAGAAATTCTTAAGCTCATTCTTCCTTAAAACTTTGCCTGGTTACCAGTAAGTACTGTCTCATGCCTCAACCATTTCACAGATTTGTTGTTTTTGTTTTCATTCTTTGAGTTAACAGCGGGAAAATATCTGAACTGCGTTGGTTCAGTTGGAAATATTTTTTTTTACTTCAGCAACAGGGCTTCACGTATAATTGCAAAATACTTCGATAGAATAAACATACCTTACATAAAGAGTTTGCATGAGAAAATAGATTAATAATGAGGAAAATATTCTAAAACCAAAAAAAGAAATTGCGGAACCGAAAAAGCTAGGTAGAGGAAACAAAAGGCTCTAAGAAAACGTTCATATTTAAAGAAACCTGTAGTCGCTTAATGAGTAAGTGGTATAACTCAATATAAAATCATGTGCTGTATTTGAAAAAAAAATTAGAAGCAAGTAGGCATCGTGACTGTCCAGTTTCCCCTTTCCATCCTGTCGACATTACAACCACCACAGAAAAGAAAATAACAAAAACATAACAAAAACACCCATACAAAGTATAATGCCCGAAACATAAAAAGAAGTAACCACACAAAATGAAATGCCCAAAACATTAAAAAAACTGCAACCACACGAAACAAAATACCCAAAACATGGTAAGAAATTCTGTTGAAAGAACAATGAAGGTATACGATAGGAGAAATATTTGTTTTTAAAACTTAATACAAGTGTCAAAACTGAAATAAAAAGAAAGAAAAAAAGAAATATTCCAAATTTCATTGTTACTTTAGATATTTTGACCTGTTGACATTTCGTAAATTGTACTTGCACTCGGTCAAAAAATATTACTTACAAGGACTCTTTAGTAACTTTTAATCGCTGTGGTCGTATTTATAAGGTTTGCATAACAAATCAAGTTAATAAAGTTGCGCTTTCACTTACCGTCTCCCGCTAAGTTAGAGTTTCATGACACAAAATTTGGTGGTTCTGAACTGAAAAATAAAATTTTTAAGAAAATTTTGTATGTGGGGAGGGGGTCTTATCCCAGGGCCTTGATCCGTTCCAAAAACCTTCTACCGTCTAAGTTAGAGTACCATGAGATAATATACAAAATTTGGTGGTTCTAAATGGAAAACTATAGATTTTACGAAAGTTTGTGTGTAGGGTGAGGGGGTAACCACCCTTGCCCCGACCCGTTCTGAAAACCGTCTACCGTTTAATTTAGAACACCATTATATAGTATACCAAATTTGGTAGCTCTAAATTGAAAGCTTTAGTTTTTACGAAATATATTTATGGGCGGAGGGACTCTGACCCCGTGCCCGACCCGTTCCAAAAACCGTCTACCGTCTAAGTTAGAGTACCATGAGAGAGTATGCCAAATTTGGTGATTCTAAATTGAAAACTGTAGATTTTACGTGGCATTTTTATGGGGGGGGGGCTTTACCCCGGGCTCCAACTCCTTCCAAAAACGGTCTACTGCCTAAGTTAGAGTACCATGAGATAGTATACCAAATTTGGTGGTTCTAAATTCAAAACTGTAGATTTTACGAAAAAGTTTTTATTCGGGGGGTCTGACCCCCGGGATCCAACCCATTCCAAAACCCGTCTGGCGTCTAAGTTAGAGTACCATGAGATAGTATACCAGATTTGGTGGTTCTGAATTGAAAACTTTGTGAGTTCCTCCGAAGTCGTCAGCCCCTTCTTGATACTACGTCCGACGCGATGCAACTGTGGCTCAGTGTCAAACATGACTTGGTCCTTTTGTACGGCGCTACTCCCATGCCTCTCGGAATGAGAGCGATATGAAAATTGCGAATCTACGTGCTCTATTGTCGATGCTCTCTCTTGATGATCTGCAATACCCCGGCTATCTGGCAGATCTCCATGCTTTGCTTCTTCCTCGCGCATCCGATGCAGCCTGCAGGATGCATTTCTTGCATCTCTCCCCTACAGCTGATTCTCACGATTACTTAACCGCCTTGGAATCTCAACATCGTTCTGCTACATCTTTGCGTCATCTTCGCCTCCAGGATGGTTCCATCACTTCGAACCCATCGAAGCTATGCACTTTCACCAGACAGTATTTCATCGCCAAGTACAGTGCGGTAACGCAGTCTTCATCCTCATTAGCTTCTCCTCTTCTCTCCTCTCTTCCTCAGGTCCCCTCTACTTTATCTACTTCTTTACTCTCTCCTTTCTCTCTTCGCGAACTCCGCGAGGCGTTCGCTACTCTCAATCCTCATGCCGCTCCTGGACCTGACGGCCTTCCTCTGTCCTTTTATCGTGCTTTTCTACCGTGCCTTCTGCCTTTTCTGTCTGCGTGTTTCTCGTCTGCTTTTTCCTCTCCTGCGTTACCGCCCGACTTTACTTTGGCACACACCATCCTCCTTCCTAAGAAGGGTGACCTCTTGGATCTTGGAAACTGGCGCCCTATCTCCATCCTAAACACTGACTATAAGTTCTATACAAAACTCTTATCCCGTCGCCTTAATTCTGTTCTCTCTTTCGTTATTTCTCCTGACCAGACATACACTGTGCCTGGTCGGACTATTTCCACTAACGTTTCTCTTCTCCTTCATCTTCACTTCCTCGCTCGCTCTTTTTGTGAACCTCTTGCCTTCCTCAATCTGGATCAAAAGTCCGCTTTTGATAACGTTTCTCATTTTTATCTCTCTGTTGTCCTTTCACAATTTGGCTTCCTCCTACCTTTTCTTCCGCACTCTTGGCCCTTTATCAGGGAGCTAGTTTCCATGTTCGAGCGGCCACATTTCTAACCGCTCCAATTCCGTTTAAGCGAGGCATCCGGCAAGGATGTCCGCTCTCCGGCCAGCTATTCGCTCTCGCTTTTGAGCCTTTCCTGTTAGCAGCCCGAAGATCACTCCTAGATGTCCTACCGCCGACAATGGCTAGTACTCGTCATCATCGAATAATTTTCACCGCCTATGCTGATGATGTGACCTTTTGCGTCCGGGATGAATCTCAATTTGATCGCCTGTATTCTGTATATCAACAGTATGTTGCATTATCTGGAGCAGCGCTGAATGCCACTAAAAGTACTGGCTTATGGTGCGGGGCATGGGCTGCCCGCACTGATGCTCCTTGGGGTGCGCAGTGGACAGCCACTACACAGAAGATCCTCGGTGCGTATGTCGGATTGCCCTTGGCTTCTGCATCTGCCACCTGGACTGCTCTTCTTCCCCGGATACAACGGACTGCTGCCTACTGGAGTAAGGCCCGCCCTTTCACATCGTTCCGTCAACGAGCAGCCGTTGTTCGTCGACAACTTATCTCTCTATGCGAATACTCTTGGATGTCGACGGTTGTGCCCGTGTCACAAATGATGACCATCACTCGCCTCTCAACTTCCGTCATCTGGTCTTCACATCACTGGGTTAAACCTGCCACGCTTCATCTGCCAGCCTCTTTGGGTGGCATCCAGCTTCCTGATCCAGCTTTCCTTTATAAAACTCATCGCATTATTCATTTCATTCGCCTTGCCACTTCAACTGTTCCGTCCCTTACCACTACCTTGAATGTTCTAGCTTCTTTCCGTGACCCATCTTTCACCTTCCTACTGTTTCTGAAGATGGATGCATACTCTCTTCTCCCGTCCCACCTCCCTCCTGTCCTGCGAGAGGGCCTTTCTCTCTTTCGTTCGCTTCCTCTTCTCCGTTCATTTCCTTCTTCAACTCTTGATCTCCTAGATGAACCTCTCTTCTTCTCTTCTCTTATTCACCCTCCTAACCTCCCTTACTTTTACTTTCCTCATTGGATCCGCTCTGGTGTGATAACTGTCCGTTCTCTCGTAACTTCTGATCTAACCTGGAGACCTCTTTCTTCCCTGTTTCTATCTCCAACCATTACTCTTGCTAACGAATATCTTCTTCTTCGCACAGCGCTTTGGAGCCTCTTTCCACTCCTCGCTTCACCTGATGGTCTCTTCTCGGTCCCCTCTGCTCCTCTTTCCCTACCGTTCTTTCTCCTCATTCGTAGCTCCCCGGTTCTAGTTACTTCTCTCTCCTCCTCTTCTCTTTATTGGCTTCTTCTTTCCCCTCCCGCACTTCCACTTTCTGTTCATTCTGCTCCTCCTTCTCTTCTCCCCGCCATCTGGACAGCATCTACCTAACCCCTTTCCTCCCCTCTTGAACTCAATGTCCATTGGCAATTTCTTCACCTTCGTCTCCCAGCCCCATCAGTACTGTTTCGCATGACCCTTCTCACCTCTCCGCAGTGCTCCTTTTGCCCTGAAGTCAGCGACGTCCAACATCAATACCTATTCTGCCCCGTTCTCCTGCCAGTCCTAAACACAGCATTTCGTCTTGCTGATCGAATTTGTGCTCGATCGTTACCATTTCTTGCATATGCTTGGCTACTCCAAACAAAGCATCCACCTACTCACTTGCCTCCTGTGTGCCGTTATATTTTTCTTCTTGTGAAGTTCACTGTCTATGCTTTCCATCTTCAACAACGCTTCCCCGCTCTTATTCCACCTCCTCAGGAGGCAAGTGCTATCATTCGGAGACGCTTCCTAGCACGGTTAACCACTCGCCTCCAAATGGAGCACTCTCGTGCTGGCTCAACAAACACCGATAGCGTTTTTCAATCCACTTGGGCCCAATCGGCTGGGTGGTTCCATATCCACAATTTGCAGTTACATCTCAACCTATAAGTGGGATTTTTGTTGTCGCCCACGTTCACTGTAACAAATCATGTTTTTACGTATTAATTTTGGTGCTTCGCTATTTGTGATTTTTCTGTTTTAATGTGCCATTGAAGATAGCTCAATATGTTTCCCATGTTCTCTTCGATAATGTTGGGTTTTATGTTGTTGTATATAATTCTTCCTTCTGCACAGTTTACTGCCCACGCAATGTCCCCTTCATTATGTTGAATATTTTTTTAAAATATTAGTCACTGTGTGTATAATTTAATGCAACAAGATGCCCTTCTGAGTACATTTAGCGTTATTTCCCCTTGTCACTGAATACTTCTGTACATATGTTGTAAATTTTGAATGTAGCATCACTGTTGCATTTCTGTGAATTAGTACCTAATGTTTAATCTTTAGTATGGTAGTAATGCTTAATTGGAATTTGTGCATAGTATAGAATCATGTCTTGCCCTGTCTACAATACTGTAGGTAAACATTTTCGTTTGTATCGCTCGTGCTTTATTGTCTGCCTCTCCTTCGCCCTACGTGGCGAAATATTTTTTTATGATTTTAACAATATTTTGTTTTACGTTTCACTGGAACTTTCCAGCTGATGTATATACCGCTGTATTTATTGGCAGAATTCCATTGTCATGTACATAGAAATGTTATTTTACTGAAGAATAAAGGCAATTTTGAAATGTAGTTTTTAAGAAAATTTTGTATGGGCGGAGGGGCTCTGACCCCCGGGCCTTGACCCGTTCCAAAAAGGGTCTGCCGTCTAAGTTAGAGTGCCATAAGATAGTATACCAAATTTGGTGGTTCTAAGATGAAAACTGTAGATTTTACGCGAAATTTTTATGGGGGGGCCTTTGACCCCCTGGGCTGCAACCCCTTCAAAAAACCGTCTAGCGTCTAAGTTAGAGTACCATGAGATAGTATACCAAATTTGGTGGTTCTAAATTGAAAACTGTAGTATTTATGAAAAAGTTTTTATTCGGGGGGAGGGGGTCTGACCCCCGGGATCCAACCCATTCCAAAACCCGTCTGGCGTCTAAGTTAGAGTACCATGAGATAGTATACCAGATTTGGTGGTTCTGAATTGAAAACTGTAGTTTTTAAGAAAATTTTGTATGTGAGGGGCTCTGACCCCCGGGCCTTGACCCGTTCCAAAAACGGTCTGCCGTCTAAGTTAGAGTGCCATAAGATAGTATACCAAATTTGGTGGTTCTAAGATGAAAACTGTAGATTTTACGAAATTTTTATGAGGGGGCTGACCCCTGGGCTGCAACCCCTTCAAAAAACCGTCTAGCGTCTAAGTTAGAGTACCATGAGATAGTATACCAAATTTGGTGGTTCTAAATTGAAAACTGTAGTATTTATGAAAAAGTTTTTATTCGGGGGTCTGACCCCCGGGGTCCAACCCCTTCCAAAAACCGTCTAGCATCTAAGTTAGAGTACCATGAGATAGTATACCAGATTAGGTGGTTCTGAATTGAAAACTGTAGTTTTTAAGAAAATTTTGTATGTGGGGGGCTCTGACCCCCGGGCCTTGACCCGTTCCAAAAACGGTCTGCCGACTAAGTTAGAGTACCATAAGATAGTATACCAAATTTAGTGGTTCTAAGATAAAAACTGTAGATTTTACTACTTTTTTTATGTGGGGGGGGGCGACCCCGCGGGCTCCAACCCCTTTCAAACACCATCTAGCGTCTAAGTTAGAGTACCATGATACCAAATTTGATGGTTCTGAAATGAAAACTAGATTTTACGAAAATTTTGTATGTACGGGGTGTGGGGCTCTGACTCCCCGGGCCTTGACCCGTTCCAAAAACCGTCTACCGTCTAAGTTAGAGTACCATGAGATAATATACCAAATTTGGTAGTTCTAAATTGAAAACTATATTTTACGGCAATTCTGTAGGGGCTACCCCCCGCTCCAACCGCTTCCCAAAACCGTCTGCAGTCTAAGTTAGAATACCACGAGATAGTATACCAGATTTGGTGGTTCTGAATTGAAAACTGTAGATTTTACGAAAATTTTGTATATGGGGGGCTCTGTCCAACCGGGCCCTGCCCCTTTCCAAAAACCGTTTACCGTCTAATATTTTTAGTGCCAAAGAAAAACGTAATATTCCTATCCTGTCTGCGTGTCCAAACTTTATAAATTTGATCAGAGAGCAAGACGTTCGAAATCGTACGTTTTCCTGCATTCGTTTTGTATGTAAATAAAATCTGTAAACGCGACGAATTGACGTAGTCGACGAATTGACGTAGTCGACGAATTTGTCCGCGACGAATCGTCGTGGTCGACGAATTGATGCGCGACGAATTGTCGTAGTCGACGAATTGACGCGCGACGAATCGTCGCAGTCGACGAATTGACGCAGTCGACGAATTGACGCACGCGACGAATTGACGTGACACCATATGGTCACTACCCGTGTTGCAGTCTTCCATGCCAAATTTCTTGTTACACATAATAAAACCAATCTCACTTGTCAACCCATTGGGATGCCTCCATGTCCATTTTTTTGTGGCTTTTTCTTGAAAAAGGAGTTCATGATTAAAAACCCTTCTGCCTCTGCAAACTCTGCTAGAGTATGTCCTGGCTGGTTTCTGTTGCCGTGCCCGAATTTACCTACTGAAGTTAAATTCTGTAGGCGATGCCCTATTTTTGCATTGAAATCTCGCATAATGATCTTAAAGTGCTGCTTGTCTTTATTATTTAGATGACGAATTTCCTCATAAAATTTTTCAATTTCTTCTTCAGGATGACTCGTGGTGGGTGCATGAGCTAGAACAATCTGAACCTGGTATCTTCTTAAAAGTTGGATAACAAGTCGTGCAGCTCTGTCAGAGAAACTTTCAACTTTTACAATTTTATCCTTAAGTTTCTTATTTATTATAAATCCAAAACCACTAGGTATGCCAGTATCTGTCCCGCAATAGTAGAAGAGATGTCTACTTTTCAGTTCAATGAGATCTTCTCCTTTTCTCCTCGCCTCACATAGCACGACGATGTCCCACTTGATCCTTTGTAGTTCCTCTTCCAATTCAAGAAGCCTTGAATCAGAAGATAGTCCATTGTAAGTAGCCAAGGTCAGCATCAAATGGCAGCCTAGTCTGGTCCTCCGCTGATTCTTAGCACCCTCTGTCTTCATGTTGCACTGGCAGCTACCTTGACCAGGTACATTCGGGTTGCCGGACACTGAGGGCCATGATTTAAGTTCTGGAGTCATTTAGGAAAGGTTTGTACATAACTCACCATGATAGCCAAGCGGGTATTTATATATATACACTGAAGAGCAATTGAATTAGAGATACCTGTCTAGTAACGTGTAGCACCATCTTTTGCACCGGAAGCGTTGGGAAGCCATACGGATCCACGACCCCTGAACAAGCTCCCACAGTTCACAAAGATTTGATAGAGGGGGATCAGAGCCTTGAACGTCGCTCTCGATGGCATCCCAGATGTGCTTGATGGGATTGTGGTCTGGTGACCTAGCTGGCCAAGAAAGCCAGGTTACCTCGGTGGAGTGTTTATACAACCATTCAGATACAATTGGGGTGCGATGGCACTGTGCATTCTCTTGTTGCATGATGAGGTCCCCTGTGGGATGTTGAAGACGCACGAAAAGGGAGCAAATGGTCGTTCAGGATAGCCCGGTAACGTTGTCCTGTGAGGGACGATGTCACACGTACCAGGGGTTCCCATTTCAGTCCACGTAATCAGTCCCCAGACGAGAATGCCACTCCCACCAACTTGAAGAGTACCCTGCTGGAAAGAGGGATCCATCGCTTTATGTGGTTTGCGCCGTACTCGTATCCTGCCATCCGCATGGACCAACGTGAATCTCGACTCATCAGTCCAGGCAACATTTTCCCACATGTCTAGGGTCCAGTGGCGATGTTCCCGCGCCCATGATAATGTTTGCACCCTGTGATGCGCGGTCAGTAGCGGTACCTTCGTGGGACGATGGTTTCTGTACCCCATAGCGAGGAGATGGTTCTGGATGGTGTGGCTGGTTACACGTTTTTGTGCACCAGCGTTAAATTGCCGAGTGATTTCTTGCACTGTGGCCCGTCTATCCGCTGTTACAATGCGAGGTAGCCGACGGTGATCCCGCTCATCCACACGCTGTTGTCCACGGCAGTTGGCCCTTGCAGGGATGGTTTTACTGGATTCGATGTACTCACGGTGCACCCGTGACACAGTGGCTCGTGAAAATCCCATTGCCTTGATGACTTCATTCTGAGTCAATTTGGAAAGGTTTGTACATAACTCACCACGATGGCCAAGCGGGTATTTATATATATACACTGAAGAGCAATTGAATTACAGATACCTGTCTAGTAACGTGTAGCACCATCTTTTGCACCGGAAGCGTTGGGAAGCCATACGGACCCACGACCCCTGAACAAGCTCCCACAGTTCACGAAGATTTGACGGAGAGAGATCAGAGCCTCGAACATCGCTCTCGATGGCATCCCAGATGTGCTCCATGGGATTGAGGTCTGGTGACCTAGCTGGCCAAGAAAGCCAGGTTACGTCGGTGGAGTGTTCATACAACCATTCGGATACAATTGGGGAGCGACGGCACTGTGCATTGTCTTGTTGCAGGATGAGGTCCCCAGTGGGATGTTGAAGACTCACAAACGGGAGCAAATGGTCGTTCAGGATATCCCGGTAACGTTGTGATGTGAGGGACGATGCTACACGTACCAGGGGCCTCATTTTAGTCCACGTAAACAGTCCCCAGATGGGAATGCCACTCCCACCAACTTGAAGAGTACCCTGCTGGCAAGAAGGATCCATTGCTTCATGTGGTTTGCGCAGTACTCGTATCCTGCCATCCGCATGTAGCAACGTGAATCTCGACTCATCAGTCCAGGCAACATTTTTTCACATGTCTAGGGTCCAGTGGCGATGTTCCCGCGCCTATGCTAATGTTTGCACCCTGTGATGCGCGGTCAGTAGCGGTACCTTCGTGGGACGATGGTTTCTGTACCCCATAGCGAGGACATGGTTCTAGATGGTGTGGCTGGTTACACGTTTTTGTGCACCAGCGTTAAATTTCCAAGTGATTTATTGCACTGTGACCCGTCTATCCACTGTTACAATGCGAGCTACCCGACGATGATCCCGCTCATCCACACGCTGTTGTCCACGGCAGCTGGCCCTTGCAGGGATGGTTTTACTGGATTCGATGTATTCACGGTGCACCCGTGACACAGTGGCTCGTGAAAATCCCATTGCCTGGATGACTTCCGAGACGGAGTGACCCATTCGTTGGGCCCCGACAATTTGCCCACTATCAAATGCGCTTAGATCCTTCGTTTTACCCATACTGCGTCCGACTCTTACTGATTCCCGTCGCATCAGTCCTTATATTGTCGGATCGCTGCGTACGTCATGTCGTTTCCGTTTACAGGGACGCCCACAGCGCCACATTTGCATAACGCCAGCTGTCTCTAATTCAATTGCTCCTCAGTGTACATATACAGTATACAGTATATGTATAATATATAATGCATTATAACATTCCGTTGTCGAGGTGCGGAAATAAAACATATGGTGTCTAAATTATTTTCAATAGCTGAAATCATTGGGTGTTTGGGATAAAATGCTATTACAAAAGTGATCTGAAACATAAAGAAATTAGCCCCAAAACGCAGCACATTTGAAGGTTTAAAACGTAAATTTCATCTGTTACAAAAACGAATGGCTGGTATGCTGTGATTGATCGATGAAGCGCAATTCGTTTATTTACGTTCGAAACGTTACAAAAAGCTTGGGTGACATATTATTAGCACGATCTTCCGTTGGTGGAACGCTTCTAAAATGTCGGAATTATTAATATGAAAACAATACTAACTGGTTGAACGAAAGAACCTTCTTGCCTCTTTCTCTGGTTTTACGGGAACAAAGTTTTAGGACCTAATCTGTCAAGAATGTTAAAGAAAACAAGGATCGAGACTGCATGGTCAATAGGGTAAGGAAAATGAGATAAACTAAACAAAATAAAATAACAAGAACACCGCCTGTAGGAGAGACATTTTTATTTTTTTAAATTTAAAGATTAATGCAATGTTTAGAAGAACGTAAGAGAAATAATAGAAAGAGAAAGAAGAGTGAACATTTAGATTTTAGAAGAAACTTTGGGGGATGGGGAAGAAGAATGAAAATCGTGTTCAATGCTTTCTATGATCAAGAAGAACTGAGAGAGAGAATATCGAAAATGATGAATAGCGGATTTTTAGAACTAGAAGATATAGATGTTTGTGAACAGTCCATGATAAAAAAGAGACTAAAAGGAAAGCAAAGAAAATCGACAGATTGCCGGAGGGATTTAACGAAACAGAAAAATCAAACAACGGTGATAGATAAAAGGGTTATTGCCCAAACAGAGACAGAAAATGATTTATCATTAGTTTTGCTCAGGCGAAAAGTTCAGGCTTGCTTGAATAAAGTACGGGTTTCCGCTTTCTTCTTTTCTTCTTCACTGGGGGGGGGGTTCGGAACGGAATTTCGTGGCCGAATACATAAAGAATGTAAAAGAAAACAAGGACAGAGACTTAACATTGTATGAATTGCGACGCAATGGAAAAGCAAAGCGGAAGGAAGAAAGCAACGAGGACATTAAGGAAGAGGACGGGGCAGGACGAAAAATAGATTCTTTTTCTGAATTCAAAAACATTGATTGTAATAGAAAGTAGAATAATACAGAAGTAAAAGAAAAGAAAGGAAAGTGAAGTGAAGTTTGAGAATTCAGAGGAAAAGATAGAAAAGGAGATGAAAAAGATGTGCTGGCGATTTTAGAATTAGAAGAAACAGGCTTTTTTATAAAGTTTGGAAAAAAGAGAAATAAAGGAAGTGGAAGAAGCAGAAGTAGAAGGATTGGGAGAAAAAGTATGCAACAGAAACAAGAAGCAAAAGAGCACTGGATGAAACACCGGTTGTCGATATGAGATGAAAATAATGGGTATAACAAATTAAGTGATATGCACATACACATGGACGCACACAGCAATATGCGCACATACACAATGATACATCATGTGCCTCAACTCTAAATAGACTCAGGTTTCTTTCCTTTCTTTTTCTGATACTTTACAAACACATTTTGTGCGCTTTTTCTAGTTTACCGTAACCATTAACACATTCATACTAAATGCACTGTTTTCATTTTGTTTTAACATTCGGTTTAACAATACAAAAAGAAATTATTCCTTCCGAATGACATAAGTAGGGAATGAAAGTAAAGTCATGTGTATGGTTCTGCAGCACTGTGGGATGTTGCGAAATCAGGCATAGGATCTGATAAAATTGCCCAATATGGAGCAATCACATTTAGAAGGAATTATGATTCGTGGGATGAGTCATCTGGGAATAAGTCGGGGAAAGCCTGTCGGGATACCATGCTCTTCAGTACTCCAAGAGTATGGGTGTTAGGAATGAGAGGGAAGTTCTCATTCTTTGTAACGTTCGGAGCCCCTGGTTGTCGATAAAGCTCCCTCATGGATAGCTCTAGTCACAGCATTACCGTGCCAGTTGGGTTCAGGCCCATACAAAGCATCATAGGGGTGCAATCACCAAGACCCATGCTAAATGTTGTTTTCCTTCCGTTGGCAGCATGCATCTGCATCATCGAACACGAATAAAATCCATGTGATAAATAAAAGTTTTTTGAATGACGAACCAAAATGTTGAGCTTTTTTCAAACTCCATCAATAAAAATTGAATACGCAGGAATTGACGAAAGTACAGTTTAGTACAATAAAACTGTACCAATTAAATCCTCGGTGTTGTAAAAAAAAAAGGAAAGAAAATATCAAGATTTGTCATGAAGAAATTTTAAGTTCTCAATCGCACAACGTGTTTAATTTGCAGAAAATCGCGGATTTGATTTGCCAAAAATTGAGGTTTCATTTGTCAAGAATCGAGGATTTAATTTATCTTCTGTAACATTTTTAACATTGTATCTTTTTTTACACAGTCCGAAGCTACATTTGTTCTAAATAAGAAATATATTTTCTTTTATTTCTAGTTATTTTTGCCAGCGAATTTTCCCAGTCATGTGTATTTACTCTGTGGATAAGCGCATTATATTCACATAGCGTTGCTTATTTTATTTTTCAAATACTTAATCTTTCTGTAATGGATTTATACCGGCTTTTTTCAGAAATACAGATTTTGTTTGATTCTTATTTTTTTCAAGCATAACGATTTTTAATGCCTTTGGAAGGCTTTTGTTTAAAGCGTTTTAATGTATGTTAACGAAGGATTTTCTATATATTTACTTAGGTTTCAGAAATCGTTTCCTCCCAACAAAAACAGTGTTGCTGGGCCAGCACTCAAGCCAGCACTGTCAGCCAGCAGTGGCCCAGCACTTCTTATATCTTCTTTTATTTCTAGTTATTTTTGGCAGCGAATTTTCCCAGTCATTTGTATTTACTATGTGGATAAATACATTATATTCACATAGCGTTGCTTAATTTTTTTTCAAATACTTAATCTTTTTGCAATGAATTTATACCTTTTTTTTCAGAAATACAGTTTTGTTTAATTCTTATTTTTTTCAAGCATAACGATAATTTTAATGCCTTTGGAAGGCTTCTGTTTGAAGCGTTTTAGTGTATGTCAACGAAGGATTTTCGATATATTTACTTAGGTTTCAGAAATCATTCCCTCCCAACAAAAACAGTGTTGCTGGGCAAGCACTCAAGCCAGCACTGGTTCAGTCAATGAAATGTCCCTGCGGCCACCACATGGGGCAGCAGTTCAGGCCAGCAGCTGGCCAACAGTTGGCACCCCATCAGTTGTCCTATGCCAGAACAGGGCCATCAATTATATATTATCCATCACATGCGGAGCTGCCACAAGTGGACCTTCAGCGGCCCTGCAAGCATGTGCCATAAATTATGGGTAGCCTAATGTGGTCCGCTAGTTTTCCAGCAGTGGCAGCTGGCAATCACGTGACGTAACTGATGGCTTGCCAAATCTTGTCCACCAATTTCCCAGTAGTAGTCATTTAACAAAAACGATAACTGCAGTTTCCCAAAGCCACAATTACCTGTCACATTTTCTGAAAGCCACAATTCCTGTTGCACGTG
The DNA here is from genome assembly GCA_039090855.1 of Macrothele yani. Lineage (NCBI taxonomy): Eukaryota > Metazoa > Arthropoda > Arachnida > Araneae > Macrothelidae > Macrothele > Macrothele yani. Next base: position 57,709,726 of record CM077008.1, on the reverse strand, counting down.
TTTTCAATGATAAACAGACTAAAAAATCGTCGAACACTTTTCCCTCATATATGTATCGCACATATGTCAATAGTTGATTCAAGCTCTGCACATCAATAGTTTCGTCCAATTCTAAAGCAAACTATCTGCTGCCACTTACACGTGATAGTATAGTTGTTCATCCACGTTGTGTATTATTTATGTTATGCGGCGTGCAACACTGTCATTTGACAAAGGGATTTTGTAAATAACCCATTCTGCTTTCTCTCTGAGTATAATATTCGCCCTTTAGATGGACGTCAAGTAATTTTGCTTCCTACACTTCCAATGGGAAAACTTCTGTACACATTTTCTTCACACTTAATACGTTTCCAAGGATGGAAATTTGAACATCGATTAAAATAGCTTCAGTTTATAACTTGGAATACTTAATATTTTCTAAAACATAACCAAAATTATGCAATCCAACAATTGTTTATCTACTGACGTCATCAAAGTACAGGTCGCGCCATCTATTTTCTGGTTTCAACTCCACCAAAGGAAAATTTATTGACTTTTTAATATGATTATGGTTATGTTTTAGAAAATATTAAGTATTCCAAGTTATAAAATTAGGCTATTTTAAACGTTGTTCAAATTTTCATCCTTGGGAACGCATTAATTGTCCAGAAAAAAGATGGCGCGACCTGTACATTGATGACGTCAGTAGACAAACAAATATTGCATTGCATAATTATGGTTATGTTTTAGAAAATGTTAAGTATTCCAAGTTATAAAATGAATTTATTTTAATCGATGTTCAAATTTTCAACCTTGGGAACTCTAGCGTAAAAGTTTTGTCTAACTTCTACGCTGTTTTAACACATCAACATACTAAGAAATAGTTTCTAAATGAAAGAAACCTTAACGGCCAGACGAAACATGTAAATAACAGAAGTCAACTTACGGAATTCATAGCTATATTCAGGCTGCAGTAGCACTTTCATAACTGAACGATAACATCACAATGTACTCCCCACACCACACATTATCACAATCCAACGCTCGTAATAATCGCTCTCTTACAACGCTCTCAAGCAATAGATCAGTCGTCGTTTTTATCTCTTGTTCTTATCAATATCAGGCATACGTCACGTGCATTCAACCTCAATTATGTTGCCAAACGTATTCGTTTGAGAGAAAAGATATTTCGTTAAGCATGAAGAATACTGAGAATAAACTCAAGATTTACATAGGGAAAGAAACTAAAAAAGGAAAGTTAATCTAGAATATACGTCACATTATCTCCCTCGTAATTTTTTTTTTGCCAAAACCCTATCAATTTTGTAGAGGTTTCCTTTCAAACAATCTAATCATTCATTCAACCTTTCAGGTAAGAACTTACAAAATGGATGAAGAGATTTGTTGATGCGTTGCTGTAACTGACTTTATCTCCGTATATATAATCTCTAGACATCCATAGTTCCATAAACATTCATAGAAAACTTTCTGTACGATATCAAATCTTCATTTTATACGTCGTGATAAATATTTTGTCACAATACGTGTGGAGAACACTCATCAATATACATATAAGTAGCATAGTAGTAGAAAAAACTGCGTATGGCAGGAAAAAAAAACTACTACCTTTTTAACGTGGTTAATTTACACATTCGTCCACTCCTGATAACTTCTCAGGGAAGACAAAACATTCAAACTAAGTTCATTGAATAGTCAACATTGTAATATAGTGTAAATTTAGTTAGTTGAAAAAAAAACCTGCACTTGCAGAAAAAAATTCAACACCAGCTCAAAAAGTGTCAAGCACACAAAAAGGTTAGACATGGAACAACAACACAAAAACATTTAACTGAGCACTTGGCGGCCAGGGCCGACTTCGAACTACTCCCATGCATTCCACATCGAATTTTTAGATGGGATAGGGGAAAACCCTGGAAAACCCTATCCTGGGAGTGAAACATCTTTATAGATATCAACAAAGGCAATGCTGATTTTCATGTTATGCCGAAAAGACAACATGCACAAAATGAATCGACAAGCATTTTAGTACTAAAAAAAAATTGTGTGGCGCCACACCAAAAAAAAAAAAAAAACCACAACAAAAAAACAAAAAAAAAAAAAAACATTACATACTGACAAGAAGATAAGATATGATATATATTCGTTCTCAAAGAGTGAGAAAAACGTTCTGTGGTACTTTGAGTGCAGAAAAGTTCAAATAAATAGCCTTCATAAGGTAAAGTTCTATGACATTTGTTTATCCTCACATTTTGTGATAAAAGTTCTGTGATTTTTTTCTTGAGGACAGAAAAGTTCAAATAAATAGTCTTTATAGGTATCAAAGTTCTGTGATACATTTTGAGTATAAGGAAAGATTCGAACGGTCTTCACAGAGCAAAGTTCGATATAGTAAAAAGTTCCTTTGAGCTTGAAGGTCAATAAAAAAAACTAAACAGTACCTGTTGCTCGCAAAGAATACCCGTGTGCGGACACGCTTATGTTGTTGTCGGGGCGACAACGGCACTCTCGAGGCTTCACGCTTCGCAGGCTGAGCTTGCAAGTCACTGGATCGCCGGGATGTGTCAGGAATTCCCACGGACAAGGCAAGCCGACCAAAAAAGGCAGGGTCATCAGGCTGTCGCAAGGAAGTCTCAGAATGGAGCGAATAGGTCTCAGGCTGGAGCGAAGAGGTCACAGGCTGGAGCGAAGAGTTTACAGGCTGGAGCGAAGAGGTCACAGGCTGGAGCGAAGAGGTTTCAGGCTGGAGCGAAGAGGTCACAGGCTGGCTTGGAGACGAACCCGGAATCTAAGAAGGGTGAAAATCCGATCGTTTCTATGGTGGTCGAAGAAGCGGTGTGAAACTAGTAGGGCGCTTCCGTGAACGACGAGGAACGGTGGAGGAAGGTATAGGCTCCGTCCGGCCCAAACGAAGATTCCAAGGACGAAAACCTGGTGGATGCAAATGCTGGACTCTATGTCTGGATTGTAGCCCAACACTAGAAGTTGCACTAGGAGAGTGTGGAACAGGAAGGGAAAATTCAGGCGGCGGACGCTTTGTAGGTTTAAATGGCATATATGGTGAAAGTGGACGTTTTTGCCCTACTGCTGATTGATCAAATGTTCCTAAAGTAGGCAGCTGCTCAGCAGAAACAGAAGGAAAGTTTGTTGTACTTGGAGACTGAAGAACCTCAACAATATTGTCCGATGATTCAGATTCAGCAAGAGGCACAAGACTCTTTTAGGCACAGGAGAGATGGAACTACCTGATGATGAAATGTCAGTTCTTGTTCGTTTTCAGTTTTTTATTTAAAACCAAAGGTAGGCACTATGCGTGAAGTAAATGGAGCGATTGGAGTATGAGAAGCAGATGAAAAAGAACCTCGTTGCACACGACAAAAATATCCAGAGGAACTGGAAGTACTAGAACTCTCGTCTTTTGAGAAGGCAGGAGACGGAGGAGTTGAAATAATGACAGCACCCCAAGTGAATGGAATAATGCCAGAATGGGAATCGTTAAGAGTAGAAGCAAAGACCCGCTCAGACGAAGGTAGCGAATCGGACAGGACAGAGGTGGGTCAATAATTTCATCATCAACTATACATACTTCTGAAGTTCCACCCTCTGCCTGAGGATTCCTACTAGATTTATGGTTAATAATTGCATCAGTGCTTCTAATAACCCATTTTCTACATTGCTGCACATGGGCAAAATGTAGGGAGCCATCTGGCTTCTTTAATATGACATTATTATTGTACAATTCTACCAATTCAAAGGGGCCTTCATATAAAGGTGCAATTTTTTTTTACAAAGGTGTGTGCAACGGAGGATTGGAAATGAGTTTCCAATAAAACCAGATCTCCAACTGCTAGATCTGGTTCCCCCCGTTTCGCATTTTAGTGCCTAGCTTGGCTTAATTGAGCTCGACTGATAGCAGTCCGTGCCTTTTGCGCAGGTAGTTTTACAGAATCAGGTGTTGGTCTTTGGTTGATTTCATCGATAATGCCAGTTAAATTCTCAAAAGGGGTGCGGATTTTGCGCCCTAGAAAAAGTTCAGCGGGCGTAAGCCGCGTTGATTCATGAAATGATAAGCGAAGGGCGAAACAAAACATTTCAACGTGTTCGTCCCAACAGTGAAGGTTGAGATCATCTTTAGTAATGTTCTATTTACACGATCAGCCGGATTGGCTTGAGGGTGATATGGACTTATGAATTTATGTTTGATTTGAAGCCTCGCACACATTAGCTCAAATAACTCCGAAATGAACTGAACCCCGTGGTCCGAGACTACGGTACGAGGACAGCTAAATGGAGTAGAAACATTATGTATTAAAGTATCACATATTACATCAACCGTAGCTGATTTAATGGGGAATGCTTCCACCCATTTAGAAAAATTATCTGTAACAATTAAAATATAACGAGATTTAGTTTTAGTTGATAATGGATAAAGCCCAATAAATCTATAGAGATAGTTTCAAATACATAATTATTTGAACTACAAATAAGGTGACCGGCAGGTCATTTATTATCATAATTGTGCTTTTGACAGTACTTACATGAGCGAATGCATGCGAGTATACTTTTGTACATGCCCGGCCAGTAGGCTACGTCTCGAACTTTAGTACGAGTTTTTCGTATGCCTAAATGGCCGGTAAGAGAAATATCATGAAATTAAAATAGAAAGGCCATGCGGAGAGACTGAGGTGTCGCAGGGCGGTATTCAGCTCTTGAATTCACAAATGTTTTATAATACAAAATACCATCGATGATCTCATAATTTTGACTACGATCCGCTAAAGAAGGTTCATTAGGAGCAGAAGAACCAGCGTGTAAGAAATTATATATTTCCCCAAAATCTGGATCATTCGGCAGTTCAGAAATTATTTGTTCCCTTGAAGTTATTTCCGAAAGAAGAAATAGGGAGGTAGGTTCAGTAACCGCCTGGGCACCAGAACTGACCGGACAGCGAGACAGTGCGTCAGGCAGTTGGTTTGATTTACCAGGGCGATACTGAATTTGAACATTATATTCCTGAAGTCGAAGTGTCCATTTTAACAATCTTCGAGACAGATTCTTTGCTGTGGTTAAATATTGTAATGCCTAATGATCCGTAATGACATTGACAGTTAAATGATTGAGATAGCATTTAAATTTGGTGACAGCAAATAAAATAGCTAAGCATTCTCGTTCAGTAGCAGAGTAATTACGTTCTGCTTTATTAAGAATTCGAGAGGCATACGCAATAGGATGCCCTCGTTGAGATAGAACAGCTCTTAGACCAACACCTGATGCATCGGTAAAGATATTGAATATTTCTGCATTGTTAGGAAAGGCTAACACAGGTGGCTAAACCAAGGCATGTTTAAGAGCATTGAAGGCCGTCTCTGTCTCTGTGGACCAAACAAAGTGTCTATACTTTCTCTTTAACGCAAATAATGGTTCGTATAAAGTCGCGTACCCCGGAACAAACTGTTGGTACCACCCGGTCATGCCCCAAAATCGCGACAATTCTTTCGCCGACTTGGGCCTCGGAAAGTCTGAAATTTGCTTGACCTTTGAGTCGTCAGTTAGAAGACCTTTAGGGGTAATTTTCAATCCGAGATATACTAGTTCGTCGCGGCCAATTTGACACTTGCCACGCTTTAAAGTCAAACCTGCATTATGTAGCAGTTCGAAAACGTGGTCCAACAGAGACAGATACTGTTCAAAAGTCTCAGAAGAGACAATGATATCGTCCAGGTAGACATGGACATTAGGTCCGAGCACAGGACGTAAGACTGAATCTATTAAGCGCTGAAACGTTGCAGGAGCTTATGCTAAACCAAAGGGCATTTGTAGAAACTCATATGCTCCAAACGGGGTAATAAATCCAGTTTTTTCTACAGAATCTGGGTGGACAGCAACCTGCCAATAGCCACTAGCTAAATCCAAAGTTGATAGCCAGTTTGTTGACGATAAATCCTGGAGAATATCGCTAATTATAGGCAATGGGTATTTAATAGCTTTAGGTACCGCATTGAGTTTACGATAATCAATCACGAAACGATACTCTCCAGATTGCTTTTTTGGAACCAGAAAAGCAGGTGCTGCGCAAGGACTATGTGATTCTTTAATTATTCCCGAATGGAGCATGTCCTGAATTTGTTTTTGGAAGTCAGCTTTCTTCTGGTTCGGACATGGATAAGGTTTACGTGCAATGGGTTTAGCCCCTTATGTATCAATGGTATGATACACTACCTGTGTAAACCCTGGTTTATTAGAAAATAACCCTGGTCTGCTATGTAAAACCTGACCAAGTTCGCTTTTATGTTCAGGCAATAATCTGTCACTGGCAAGAACTGCAGAAAAATCAATTGGCTCTTCTGGGGTGGGAGGACTAATCTCAGGCATTAAGATTAGGCCATGTTCGAAATCAAGTGTGAGCTTGAACATTTTAATGAAATCCACCCCCAGAAGGCAATCCACGGGTAACTCTTGGATTAAAAAGAAAGTATAAGAAACTTGAGCTTTGCCAATCTTGACAGGTAAATGAAATGATCCAGATATTGCAAAAATATTATTGTCGGCACCTCGCAGACATTGCTGGGAGGGCTCGACACAAGCATTTGGAAAGGTAGCAGCACAGAAATCAAAATTTAATGCGGAAATGTCAGATCCAGAATCAATTTCAGCCGGCACTACTACTTTACCCAAGGTCACAAGAATATCAGGCAAAACCGGAGCTTGAATAGTTAAAAAGAGAAATTTGAGGTCTTCAGAAAAACGAGGAGATAGACTCGACCCATCAACCTCGTGTTGAAGTTTAAATTGTCGTGTAACTGATGAGAATATCTTGATTGATTTTGGAAATGTGGCGAACCACCAGAACGTGCTGAATTGTAGTAACGTGCAGGAGAGGCCGCATTATTATCATTAGGCTTGCCTTGCCCCCAGCACGGTGTTTTGGATATGTCTTGTCAACTGGATAGTAATTATCCCGGGGACGAGAAACTTGGTTATCCTGATTCCCATAATGGCCAGGATGTCGCACCTCTGGTGCCCGACGATGCGGTGGCACGTATCTAGACTGCTGATAGGTATTTCTAGGCTGACTGAAAAATTGTCCTTGACGAATGTTCTGTTTTGGCTGCTGATATCTATTGGTTTGAATATGAGGTTCATGGTACTGCGTAGGTTGGCGATACTTTTTAACCTGTGAAGATTGCCCTTTACTGTGGCGCTCTTCATACACTCGAATGAGTTTCAGGCACTCATGAATGGAGACAGGACGTCGAACTTCCAAAAAATCCTGCAGGAAGGGATCCGGTTGCTGTAACAAGGTGTCACAAATATCAGACTCGACTGCAGCGGGATCCCATAATTTGTAAAGTCGAACTGTTTCCAGGGCGAACGGGACTGGGCTAACTGACGTTCGCTGTCGCCTGGAAAACAGTTGTTGTGCAAAGCCGGCCTTATTGGTGCCAAAAGGAAAGACATACAAAAAGTCAGCTCGAAATTGCTGATAAGAGCCTTCTGGGTTCATTCGACGCCACTGTCTGTACCAAAACCTTTGCCGTGTCTTGCAAACATGTGCCAGTAATTGGTATCTGACAGTCTTCAGGAACATTATATAGGTCAAAATGATCATCAAGATCCTCCAAAAACCTAAGCGAACCACCGTTTTCACCAAATACAATAGAACCCGCATGGGGCATGTAATGAGCAAGAATTTTGCTCCTTCTCACTGGGTGTGGTGGGGTACATTGTTGTTGAGGCATGCAGTCGAAGTATACGGTACATAAGCTTCGTACCTCGCGTATTCGCTGTCTGGTAAGTTAGAACCGCAGGCCTCGTACGAAGCACTTGGTGAGTTATTAGAAACTCTATAACGCTGAGTGCGTAGATTGTCTACTGTAGAATTATGAGCCTCATGATCATTTCTATAACAATAATAGAAGAGACCGATAGGATCCGTTAAGTTAGCCATTTTCCGTGACTTCTACTATGAATCTGGTCGAGTAGCATCCGGGCACCAATGTAGCGTAAAAGTCTTGTCTAACGTCTACGCTGTTTTAACACATCAACATACTAAGAAGTAGTTCCTAAATGAAAGAAACCTTAACGGCCAGATGAAACATGTAAATAACAGAAGCCAACTTACGGAATTCATAGCTTTATTCAGGCTGTAGTAGCACTTCTATACTGCACGATAACATCACAATGTACTCCACACACCACACATTATCACAACACTCCTATTAATAATAATCAGTTTACAATCCAACGCTCGTAATAATCGCTCTCTTACAACGCACTCGAGCAACTCTCTCGATGGTAAAACGCTCTCGAGCAACCCTCTCGATGGTACAACGTTCTCATGCAATAGATCAGTCGTCGTTTTTATCTCTTGTTCTTATCAATATCAGGCATACGTCACGTGCATTCAACCTCAATTGTGTTGGCAAACGTATTCGTTTGAGAGAAAAGATATTTCGTTAAGCCTGAAGAATACTGAGAATAAACTCAAGATTTACATACGGAAAGATACTAAAAAAGGAAAGTTAATCTAAAATATACGTCACAGAACGCATTAATTGTGAAGAAAATGTATACAGTAGTTTTTCCATTGGAAGTATAGGAAGCAAAATTACTTGACGTCCACCTTAATTTTGCTGCTGGTTTTACAAGCTGCTCAACAAAATTGTGACTTTTGCCTGTTTTGGCTACAAGGAGTGACAGTTTAAATGAAGCTTTGGTAGTTTTTGTCTCCTCTTCGCCTTTAGCAACATAGTTCATTAATCTTGTACTGGAAAGCATTGCTTTCAGCTTGTTATGGAAAAACTCGATAGGTTTGCCAGAAATGTTAGCGTGCCTTGTTGGCAAATGACGCAAGAGCTTCGATGACTTCATGGCACTGTTTGACAAAGTCTTATAAAAGATAAGGCAGTGGGGTGTTGGCGCCAGTGGATCGCTGGCCCGACAAAATTCATTTTCCGGATATTCATCGTCGTACTTCCTGTTGAAACTTTTCGGTGAAATAACCTCATTTCCACTAGTAGGTTTACTTGACATAGCACATATAAGTTCACAGTCCATATTCGCAATGGGGGCTGTTCATTTTCATTATTTACATGCCATTAGAGCATTTACTATTATTACAATTTTAATCATCATCATCATCATTGTCACCCATTATCAATTCAATGCTGGTCTCCCCAAGTTTCTTCCACAACGGTCTGTCTTGCGGCAGTCTCCTTCATGTTACTCACGCATACTTTCGAATTGCACCCACCCATCTCACATGTGGTCTTTTTCTGGGTCTTTTCCTGTCCCTTGGAATCCAGTCTAAAATTTCGGCTCTCCATTGATGGTCTGTCCTTCTGGAAATATGTCCAGCCAATTACCATTTCAGGGATTTTACTCTGATCATGATGTCTTCCACTCTTGTCCTTTTTCTGATCCACGAGTTCCTCTTCTTATCTCTCTTGGTTACACCAATCATGCACCTCTTCATGCTGCTTTGAGTTGTCTGCAGCCTCTGTATGTCTCTTTTAGTTAAGGTCTACGTTTCTGCACCATACGTAAGCAGTGGAAGGATGCATTGATCAAATACTTTTCCTTTAAGACATAATGGCATATTGCTCTTGAAAACTATACTGTTTCTTCCGAAAGCTCTCCAGGTAAGTTTTATACGCTGATTAATTTCTTCATCAATGTGACCCTCACTTGATATCTGCTGTTCAAGATAAATGTGGGTATTGGTAACCCCAGCTTTTCCCCATCAATCGATAAATCTTCATTTTTTGTAAAAGTATTGTACATCACTTTTGTCTTCTGAAAGTTCATTTTTAATCCCACTTCTTTACTCTTGTCAGCAAGTTCCTGGGTCATACTCTGCAGCTCTGATGGAGTAGTTGCAAAAATGACTACATCATCAGCAAAACGAAGGGGAGTTAGATAATCTCCATTAATTATGTTTACTATTATTTACACACTATTCTGAGTTTTGGTATTTTCGTTTCCATTTTCATCACTATATTTTACGTTTCAACGAACCACGTTCAAGAGACTGATCTATTTTTGTCAATTGGGGATACACGTTAACTGTGAAAACCCAAGTTTGTCCGTAACGAAAATCGAAACGCGCCCTCTCACTCTGGGGTAAGTTGCTCTCCCAACTAAGTTACACGGACGGAATGTACTGCTGCAGGATTTTCGTCTTGACACGCGCTTTAACATCTCAAGGACGTCACATAACCGAAAACAATGAAAATATGCGAATTGATAAAGACGAGCTGTACGCTGTTAATTGAATATACACTGACGGAAAAAAAAATCACAACACCAAGAAAGGGTTGTGTTAGATAAACGACAGTTGGTAGGTGGTGAGAGTACATCTGTAAGGTGACGTCTATGCAAATTTCGGGCTCGGCGCATACGTGTGGCGCTAGTAGCGCCCCTCGGAACGTGAAAAGCAGGTTTGCTGTAAATACGCGTTGTAACGTTCGTGAGCGTTAGTTTTCGTTGAGATTCGACGTAGAGTGTTAATGTTAGTCAAGAATGCCTTTAAGAAGACGAAGAAGCCATTATCAACAGCTCACGGAGTTTGAACGAGGTCGTGTAATAGGGCTACGAGAAGGTGGATTTTCTTTCCGCAATATTACAGAACGACTTGGCAGGAATGTAGCCACTGTGCATGATTGTTGGCAGCGGTGGTCAAGGGAAAGCACTGCCTCAAGAAGACCGGGTTCCGGCCCGGCCACGTGGCATTACTGAGAGGGAAGACCGCCGTGTACGGCGTATGGCCGTGGCGCATCGTACCGCGTCTGCGGCAGAAATTCGAGCGGCAGTTGCCACCACAGTGACACAACAAACTGTTACAAATCGGTTACTTGAAGGACAGATCCGATCCAGACGCCCTGTAGCGTGCATTCCACTTACTCCAAACCACTGCCGTTTGCGACGTCAGTGATGTCAAGCTAGAGCTCATTGGAGGACGGAGTGGAGATCTGTTGTGTTTTCTGATGAAAGCCGGTTCTGCCTGGGTGCCAGTGATGGCCGTGTGTTGGTTAGAAGGAGACCAGGTGAGCGCCTGCCACCAACCTGTCTGCGGCCGAGACACACTGGACCTACACCTGGAGTTATGGTCTGGGGAGCAACTTCCTATGACAGCAGGAGCACTCTCGTGGTTATCCCACGCACCCTGACGGCACAGTTGTACGTCGGTCTGGTGATTCAACCTGTTGTGCTGCCATTCATGAACAGCATTCCAGGGGGTGTTTTCCAACAGGACAACGCTCGCCCGCATACCGCTGTTGTAACCCAATATGCTCTACAGAGGGTCGACATGTTGCCGTGGCCTGCTAGATCACCAGATCTTTCACCAATCGAACACGTATGGGACATCATTGGACGACAACTCCAGCGTCACCCCCAACCAGCATTAACCGTCCCTGTACTGACCGACCAAGTGCAACAGGCATGGGAACTCCATCTCACAAACTGACATCCAGCACCTGTACGACACAATGCATGAACGTTTGCGTGCTTGCATTTAACATTCTGGCTGTTACACCGGTTATTAATGTACCAGCATTTCACATAAAAAATGGCTCTTCTCGCGCTTACAATAAGCTGTGATCTTGAAACCTTAATCGATTAAATATGTTACCTATACAAATGTATTGCCGCCATTTCATTCCTCTACAACTATTTTTTCATGGTGTTGGGATTTTTTTCCGTCAGTGTATGTAATGACAATATCTAGCCTTGTATCAAGCGCCACGGGCGAATTAAGGAGATCAAGGTCGTCATTGACAGTTGTGACCTTTACAGGTCTACACAGACACATCATCGAACGCGCTGTTTATGTCATTCATACCTGAAAGAAAGAGAACCAGGAAGGAAAGCGGAGGGAAACAAAAAAACATGTTTACCTGATCAGAACCGATGTTATTCAACGTCTGCCTTATCAGATTTGAAAGACCGAAGAGGATTATTTGTGTATTTTATTCTATTTTTATCAGTCATTGAAGTGAGGTGGGATATTCGCCTCATTTCACCGTGAAAAAAAATCCATACTGTGTATATTCATCGCAATATAGATTTCTTAAGTTACCTAGACACCCGCGAGGATATCACTTTTGGAAACTTTATTGTTCGCGTTGAATTTTTACTATAGTCGCGGTCGGGCACTGTTTTAATCACTGATGTGAAATACAATCTTTCATTAATTTTTCTTCTGAAACTTCCTGAAGATCCTGCGGACCACAGTTTAAGAAACACTAGTTCAATGTGTTAAGAATCGATATAGTAATTGTCAAAACTCGAGGGTTTAATTTATCAAGAATCGAGGGTTTGGGGATAAAAATATATGTTGCGTACCTCTTGCGTAAAATAAAATGAACCCATAATGGATGGTATATTTTGAAAAATATTTCGTGTTTAACGCTGATTTTCCTATGATATTTTGTAAAATACTTTGTATTTATGTCCAATTCTTTTCCTGCAAGATAAGTTTATATATTTTATGCAGGGTTATGACTGAATTCAAAGTCATAGCCCTGCATAAAATATGCAGGGTTATGACTTAAGTACAAAATTAAAGCGTTTTCCTTCTTCTGCATTCCTGACTTGATTTGATGACTTAGTTTCTATTAATCGTGACTTCTGTTAGTTTCTATTAATCCTGATTTCTGTTAGTTTCTACTAATCCTGACTTCTGTTAGTTTCTATTAGCCTTTTATTTCTATTAGCATAATAAACACTGCTTATTTGTGCTTCTTACAATGAAAGTCTATTACTGGTGCATGCAATAATAAATGACTAATTCATATTGCTGCTTTTAATATCGCATGGAGCATATTTTAAACTAAGAACCGGCTTAGACAGTCTTTATCAGAAACAGTTTTCTTTACACATAGATATAAAAACACTCTCGTTTATGGTTTCTGATGAAGGCTATAAGATTTATTGCTATTATAATAATGTGAATAAACATTTGTACAAGTAAATTAGAAGCTTCCTATTAGGATCATGCTTAATCAAATGATGCTTCACCTTTAAAGAACAAAAACATGAGTTTTAAGAACGACTCGGTTATTATGAGTTATACCAATTGCGTCCTAAATTGTATTGTTCAGGAATTCATGAGTTGGCCCTTTAGGGAAATCTTTGGAAACCAAACTTGACCTTATGTTCGGTGCACGCATGCTTCAGTAAATACCAGCAGAAGCTGAGTTTCACGACTTTGCTAGCGGGTTGCTCGACGGACTGTCTCGCACACGCGCGCGTTAGTGATAAATAGATAACGGCAGAGAAGTGCAGAAAATGGAAGATTAGTGATGCAGAAAAGCTAAGATTAAAGAACCACATGGTCTGTAATCTCGTCCATTGGGTCACGGAAGCGAGCATTGAGGGCGCAGTTCGCGTATCGAGTGGACGGAATGGGCAGCTTCCGATAATGCAGAGTATCATGCGAATATGAAATGCAGTATCTTTTCAAAAATCTGTTTCAGGCTCTTGATTATAGGTACAGTAAGACAAATTACTTTACAAAATCGTTATGTTAAATAATGGCATTAGGAAAACCATTAGCTCCTAACACGTTGTTTCAGTAAATCTCCAGGAAAGCTTCAGTTATGGCCAACCATAAATTAAGTGCAAGTTTTGAGGTATGATCTTATTCATAAAGAACATTAAACTTACCTTATAGAAGCGCATACATTGTTTCTTAAAGAAAAAAAGGTTCAGTTTGCATGAGAAAGAAAGATTACTGAGCCATCGCTCGACTTCTCTTTCCATGATCTGTGTGTGCAAAATTTTACTTGTCCGTAAAGATCCCTACAAGACGCTTTGAAATTTATTCACGGTGTTGGTAGCATAAAATATGCAGACTCTCAAGTGCTTATTATTGAACAAATAAACATAGTAAAGCTGAATTCAGGGTGTTTTGCAGTCTCGCGAAGCATTATCTGTTACCGAAGCGTTAGAAAATTTTATAATTAGGAACTGCATGACCAGTGATTGATAACAATAATACTCTCTGTCGGCCAAGACATAAGAGAGGTCTACAAACCTCTGAAGAAAGTCATAGATCTAACATTTGGTACATGCTATACTGTTACTTTCTCCAGATCTTCCACTTTCAAACTTTCACCTGCTCGAACTCTAAAGCAACTCATCACATGAGCAGAATTTGAAAGAGGACGATTCCGCATAGTTGCAAAGGAACGGATTCTTGAAATCTCCTGTTATTCTATGGACAAATATAGTGTATATCTCCTATTTATCGCTGAACAGATTACAATAAAAATGCTTTTATTCCTCGGTTGAACAGAAAGTATTGAAATTACAATATGGAAAAAGAAAAATGCCTTTAATGTTAATAAGAGTAGCTTGCGGAGTGGTAGGATGATTAATTGGTATGATAAGATTAGGTGTAGGGGCAGTGGAGTCTTTTGGTCAAAGAAATTTGCGGGAGTTGATGGCGTACTCGTCTGTTCAACACACAGGGTGGATAATGTTAGACAGGGGTTTGGAGGGTGGACATAATTGACCTATTTCTTTTTACATGTGCTTGTAGGGGAGATAGTGGTTTCTAGATTTGAGAAAAGTGGTATGAGAACTGGAATAAATGTATACATCTTGCTGAAAGGAAACAGGAGAAATATACGGAATTTCATTTACTATAAATATGCAGCCCGGTAACTTTCATACATTGGAAACTCTTGAAGAACATATTGAGGAAAATATCGAAGACTTGGAAAGTCATACAATCGGATTTCTTCGTTCAGTGCAGTTTCTTAGACAAATGACGTAATGTAGTTTAAAGCATTTGGTCACCCTTCAGCGCTTTTTGTCTATGTTAAGACATATTGAGAGATAAGTTAAATGTGAAACAACAGTCTGGAAAAAATGAGTGAAATGAACATTGGATTTACGACATCGTCAAAAGAACCGAATCGAACACCAGCTTTTTTTTTTTTTTTTTTTTTTTTTTTGATTGGAGGTTTAACGACTACCGTGAGCAACTCAATGGGCTATAATCAGCCGCCCGTCCCTAATTTAGGGCCACTGGTTCCAGGGAAGGGAGAGAGCCAGTGCCGTAAGACAAACACAACATCCATGCCTGACCGGGATTCGAACCCGGACCCCTTTCGGACGAATGATCAGAGGCCATCGCTTAGACCACTGCGCCACCGGGGCGGCGAACACCAGCTTTGCTTCGGAAGAACAAATTACAGGATCTTTTGTTTCTTACTTACTGGACTTCTTTTGAAAATTTGCCGCCTCGGTGTTGCAGTGGTCTAAGGCGCTGGCCTATGATCATTCGTCCGTAAGGGGTCCGGGTTCGAATCCCGGTCAGGCATGGCTGTTGTGTTTGTCTTACGGCACTGGCTCTCTCCGTTCCCTGGAACCAGTGACCCTAAACTAGGGACGGGCGACTGCTTATAGCCCATTCAGTTGCTTACGGAGGTCGTTAAACCTCCAATCAATTAATCTTTTGAAAATATTTAATTTAAGTATGATTAAGTTGTTGTGTTGTTAAAGAAATATGTTGTGGATAGTGAAGGTAGCTGCTGTCAGAAGCAGTTTTAATCTCGAGACCTTCACGCTAGTTTTAAAGCTTCAGCATTAGTTCACCACGAGCTAGCACGATACGTTTTTATTTTATTAGGATTTTTCAGTTTGGATCATTTCAGGAGGCACCTGATTATGAAGTCGCTTTCATGAGTCGAGACCCTGTATTCAACCTGCTTGAGAAGCGACTGCTGGGCTTGTGTGCAAGTACTGGTTTGCTCCCCTTTTACGTGGTCATTAACACTAAGTTCAGAACAGGTGGCTCGAACTGACATTCAGTGCTTACTGCAATCGTTAAGTTACTTTTCTTCGGAAAGAATACCACATAGCCAAAGCATATTTAATCTTCCATACTCTTGAGATGAGATGGATAACTGAAGCCATGTCGGATGTGTGATTCACACCAATGAGCCATTACACTATGACCATCTATGACCATCTACCTAATAAGCTGTAAAACCCCCTTTAACCCCCACAAAACAGTGACCACTCGGTGAGGCATCGATTCGATGAGGTGGTGATAGGTATCCTGGGTATCTGGAACCATAATGTCAACAGTAGGTCCTCCCGTGCTCGGCATAAGCTCCGATATTTTCGAGTCTAAAGTTCAGTTTATAGTGCCCTTCCAGTTCTAATTTTGTGTTTTTCGGCTATCTAAAGGTCTAGTGCATCGTTTTGTTCTACTTTGCGATTCGTAAGTACGATATTTTTTTCATTCCAAGCTTTATTTACCTTCTGGTCGAGCTGGCCAGAAAAACTACTGAGTGCCGCCATTACTAATGACGGCTTCCGGTGGAGATGTCCTGTTCGGTAGCCCTACTTCTACTCTTGCTGTAACTGGCGACGCTGCTGCTGACGTCGCTACGCTGATTTCTCCTCATGGCGCTGTTCAACTGCCCTCTTCCGGTGCGTCACTCGGCACCTCTTCTCCTGCTGCTGCCCAGTCAGACAGCTCATCTGATTCAGATTTCACTGTTTGTTTTTTTTTTTGATTGGAGGTTTAACGACCACCGTGAGCAACTCAATTGGCTATAAGCAGTCGCCCGTCCCTAATTTAGGGTCACTGGTTCCAGGGAAGGGAGAGGAGAGCCAGTGCCGTAAGACAAACACAACATCCATGCCTGACCGGGATTCGAACCCGGACCCCTTACGGACGAATGATCAGAGGCCAGCGCCTTAGACCACTGCGCCACCGGGGCGGCTCAGATTCTACTGTGACTTTTACTGATGCATTGCATACTCACGAAGACGTCACTCTTCCACCTTCCACAGCAGCTTGATTGCCATCGCCTTATTCAGCTGCAGCGACCTCTGCATCTGATCGCCAATCCTAGATTGTGTTACAGCAAGTCGATTCTTTGAAACCTCATGTTCGTCGCACCGGCATATCTATTCATCTTCATATTCCGGCGTCATCTGTTCAAGCTTAAAAGTTCTCGCATATGGCTTTAGGAGTTTTTTAAAGCCCTTCCCGATACCAAGTTGAAAGTTTATGCTACGGCAGTTAAGCAGCGTTTATCTCCGTCTGCTATTACTCATCTCTATCATCGGGCTCGGACTATTGTTGTTTATCTTTCTCAACCTGACCATGTGACCTCTCTTTTGCAGAAAGGTATTACTATTAATAATAACCTGTTGATGCCCAAATTTGTGATACAGCGCCCGGTTAACGTGTCGTTTTACCCGGTGCCACCTGAAGTCAAAAAGGTCATGCTCCTTTCAGTTATCCCATCTCTTGGTCACGTTGCCGGGGACGTCGTAATCCTACTCGGCAGCGCCCAACGACTTTGCGGAACGCCATATTAATGGTGCTCGTCGCATGGTGCCTATCATGTTTTCTTCTCAGGACGATTTTGCAACTTTACCTACACAACTTTCTGTCCATTCTCACGGTCCACGGAGACACATTGATCTCTTAACTGAGTTCCACTGCAGCAAGTGTAAAGGCCTAGGGCATTTTTATAAAGAGTGTCCTGGACCTTCCTCTTCTTCTGGACCCTCTTCTGGACCCTCTTCTGAATTGTTGTCTACATCAGTGCCTGTTGATACGCCTCCGTCTGGTTCTCGTGCAGAGCCTGACTTGCGTGCTCCTGATTTTACTGAAGCTCGCTTTCCTCCTCTCCTTGGTTCTCCAACTTCATCTGAACCGTTTTCACCTCCTTGCTCGATTTCTGAGCAGGACGCTTCTGCTCAGGTGGTGCTTTCTACTTCTCCTGGTGAGGCTCCCTCTAAGAAGGTGGCCATGGTTACCACTGATTCATCGGCAACTGATCTTGATGATTACCGCATTGCTTTAATGACTGCTCCGGACACTCCTGGACTGTTTCATCTTCCTATTACTCCTACTGCAGATCCCACCAGTGTGGATGACTTGGACATTACTGATAAGACTGTTGTTGATTCCAGTGGCCGATACGCAAAACGCACCGTCTTCAAAGCTCTTAGTGCTCCAGCTAAACGTGGACGTCCACGAGTGTATCGCTCTCGCTCATCTTCTAGCACTCGTTCTCCTCCAGCGTCCCCCAGGGGGTGTAGCCTTACGGAAAGTCCAGAGGAACTCGCAGTGGTTGCGCTCCAAGCGCGATTTGAACAGTTTAGTCAAGATACCGTTGTTCTCACTCGACCCTTTACCCATAGACCACTGTTTCGCCTATTTTCGCTCTTCCGGGATCCATCGTTTGATATGGCCTCTTACCTTTCTCACTCCACTTTTCCTCAGGATGCTGCTCATCTTCGGCTGACGTGTATAAGAGCTGACCTTGAGGCTCTTTGCAAGACTGACTGTACGTTCTTTTCTTGTTATCAACGGCTCTGTGAAATGGAGGACACCGCTCAACTTTCTGTTTCATTTCTTCGTCATTCTCCTGCTGATGAGTAGGACTTTTCCTGACTTATTACTTGCTCCTGGACTAGTCCTGCGTTTTTACAGCTTCTCTGGACTTTCCGTTCCTTCCTTATCGGACTTTATATTATGTCATTGTATGTAATTTATCCCGGATCATCTCCGGGCCATTTCTGTACGTATGTCATTTTTTGTTCTATATCTGCATCAGTGGTTTTATCTTGTTACATGCATTCATCTGTAGATATTGTCATTCATTGTTCTTTTTTATGTTTTCATCGCCCGAGGTGCGATTGTATTATAATTTTCTGAATAAATTGTTGAACTCCTCCAGTTCCCGCACATTCCAGGGTAAAGGTGATTTAGCGCGAACCCGAATTTCCAAGTTGGGTTCATGTCAGGTGAATTTGGAGGCCAGGGCATTAACAGAAAGTCACCAGCATATTCCTCGAACCATTCCTTGACGATTCTGGCAGTGTATCATAGAGCATTATCCTGTTGGTAATGGCCAATCACCAGCAGGGGAACACAGTTGTCATGAATGGAGGAACTTGGTCCGCAATGATGTTCAGATACCTGACAGCCGTTAGGGATTGTGTTATTGGGATAATGGGGTTTAAAGTGCCCCAAGAAAACATCGCTCACAGCATAACACCGTAGTCGCCGGCCTGTTTCCGCCCAACAGTACTTCCAGGTGCCATAGCCTCCGTTGGTAATCAGCGTATCTGCGTTCGGCCGTCTACGTGATCCACCAGGAATCTTGATTCACCAGGCCACTTTCTTCCAAACATCCATCCAGTCTCCATTATCTTGGGCCCATTTCATGCATTGTTGGCGATGACGTGCAGCATGGGGACCTTCATGGGTCTTCGGCTACGCAGAGCCATGTGCACAAGGCTGCGATGAACTGTGTGGTGTGACACATTACCGTGATCACCACTGTTGTAGCTGCGGGTGATTTGTCGCACGGTGGCCCTGCGGTCGCTGTGAACAATGAGTGACAGCTCCTCTACCCTCTGGCATTAATGGGCTGCGGCGACACATAGCTGGACGACGGTTCGTCGTTTGTCCATATGTGCACCACTTTTGATACGTACTCACTAAAGCGGAGAGTGAACAACCTGGAAGCCGTGCCGTTTGCGAGTTCGTAGTTCCGAGGTGCAGTGCCATCCGAATTTGTCATTTATCAAACTCTCATAAATCGGCAACTTCTCCCATTCTGACTCCGAACACTCTACTGACCGAAAGCCAGTCCTTCGGGTTGTATATATTACTGCTCTGTGAATTTCATCCGAGCCACCATTTGATCTCCAGAAGCTTTCATTTTTCTAGGTAGGGGGTGGTCCAAATGTAATGGCTCATCGATGTATTTTACCACGTTTAGCTTGAAAGGGAAAGTAGATTTGTTGCACTGTATTTACAAAATCCTTTGACTTTGCACATAAAACGTTATAGATTAAATATATAGAGGAGAAGGTCCAAATATGGGCTATGGTCTAAATACTGGCTAGTGACAGCACAGCGTTTAATTGGTTCTGTAACCTGATGGAAATAATGGGAAACGGTGCCTTAGGAGCATACGATGTATACGTGGTTAGTTGGTTGTCAGTAGGCGAGCGATCGAGACGCAGTATTTGAAAACGTTTCATTTTGCTTATTGCATCACAGCGGAAGTTTCGATAGGTATGTGTATTCTGTTTTATGTACAACACTCCGTTAGCCTTAAAGCTATTTCAGTATGGGCACAACATTAAAGATATCTTGAGCTTGTTTTAGCATAGATGGTTTACTTAATAGCAATGTACGGTTTTGGCTGCCAGCCCTCAAATAGTCCGTATGCAATGGATTTAAATACGGGCTACCCGGTGGGTCTAAACACGGGATACCCGGTGGGGTTTAAATATGGGCTAGCCTATGTTTGTACCACTTGTAGGATAACGTGAAACAAAAACCCACAATTATGTTCATTTTCGTTTCAGAATGCCCTGAACGATTGCAAAATATCTTTCAAAGGGTAAAAGAAGGCAATGGAAAGAAGAGGATATGAAGCATGCCATTACAGCATTTCAGAAAAATAAGTTGGGGATTCTGAAAGCAGCCAAGACGTTTAGTGTATCTTGTACAACACTTCAAACGTCAAGTAAAAAACTAGACTTCAATCCAGCTGAAGTAATTTGTACTAAACTAGGGAGCAAACTATTTGGGGAATTAAATCGAAGAACAGCTGGTATCATACTTAAAAGTTCTACCCATAGAACTTAAAAGTTCTATGGGTGATTTGCAACGGATGGCGTATCAGGTAGCAGTTCGAAGTAATATACAAACGCATTTCAAATTTAATGAAGCTGGTAGATGTTGGATTGATCTTTTTCTGAACCGGCATAAAGCTCGTTTATCTCTTCGCAAACCTTGTGGAACATCTTTTGCGAGAGCATTGTGTCTCAACAAGGAAAATAATCAGAAATGTTTCACACTTTTAGAAGAAACGTACGACAAACACAGATTCACAGCTGAAAGGATCTACAACGTTGACGAGACTGGACTTTCCATTGTTCAAAGTAAAGTCCTTTATAAGTAAGGCCTTTATCCCTCCTTCCGTTATTTCCCCCGTACGAACATATCCCAAGTGCTTATGAAAGGAACTCCTCCAGGTTCGATTGGCAGAGCCCACCCTTCGGGATGGGTGCAAAATTATCTTTTCACCGAGTGGCTTCATCACTCCATTAAAAAAGTCGGCCCTAAAGAAGATTCACCCGTTTTACCTACCTTACACGGACACTAGAGTCATGTGCGAAATGTTGATGTCATCGACATGACTAGAGCACACCATGTGACTATCATTTCACTTCCTCCACATTCAACACACAAACTCCAGCCTTAGGCAAGACCTTCATGGGTCTGCTAAAAGCATTTTACAGTGAGAAAATAAGACAGTGGCTCCTACATTGCAACAGACCTCTTACAGCATATGACATTATGGAGCTGTTTGGAAAGGCCTACCTGCGAGTCCAGAGTGAAGAGATTACAGTGAACGGATTCAGGTCAACTTGAATATTTCCATAGAACAAGGACATTTTCTCTGAAACTGATTTCATAGCGTCTACGATGAGGCCGCGAAGACATGTAACACGACTCCACAGACCCCAGATCCTACTCTGACAGCAGCTTCGACTTCCTCTGCATCGCAAACATTTCAGGCTTGCACTATAACTACTCAGCACGTTCTGCCTGGAACCGCAATGCATGTCACTTCTTTTGATATTGCTCCAATTCCTACCATTAAGAAGAAAGTTACCTATCAAGGTAGCGAGGCTGCGAAGACCTCTGTTATCACTGAAGAATTGTACAAAGCAGCGTTGTCTCTGTCTTTGGAAACATCTGTAGCCAACAAACGCAAATAGAGGGTGAAATGTAGATCTACTCATCAATATAAATGATCGGCTGCTTCAAAAGCTCCAACTGCAGGCATAGCGTCAACTAGTGGAACAACACCTACTAGAGGAATACGGCCTTCAAAACGAAAACGGCTGTAATTGGAATCAGATGATTTTGGCCCCGTAGATCTTCTTCTGTATGACAGTGACAGCGACTTTAAAATACCTCAAGGGGACTATCCTAACGACCAGGATGCGAACTGCATATTTTGCGGTGGACTCTTTTCTGCAGACTCAAAGGATTAGCTATGGGTGATGTGTGTACAATGCAATACGTGGGCGCACAGTAATTGTGCAGGTGCCGAAAAGTATAAATACATCTGTGACTTTTGTAAATAGACCATTAACATCGAAGGGTAGTATCCTTTTTACGACAATTTGATTTTGTGTTACATATTTAAAATGACAAATATGTGAGTTCGTTTTATGTTCCAAACGGCAGATGTTTCGATTATCAAGTTCATTTTGTTATTCAAATGCATTCTGATGCATTTATTTGAATTAAAAAAAGGTTTTCCACTCTCTCTCTCTATTGGTATTTTTTTACCACTTTTTATGGGTATTTTGAGGGTAGTTCATATTTGAACACTGCTTTCAAAAGTAATCATTTTGCCCCTCATTGTAAAACCTTCATTTCCAACACAACCGATATTTTAAAAAATTACGTCAACCCGATACCACATGGGAAACAAGTCTCCGATACATTGTAATGTGTTTCAATCTAGAAAATCTTTAAAGGGTATGCCCAGAGGTCCTCAAATGAAAGTGGAAGCCCATATTTAGACCTTCTCCTCTACTGTTCCATATTTTTTGGAATTTTAAAATCTCTTGTATGAACTCAGTACATTTCAGCAGGACGGGGAAATAAGTTTTGGGGAACTTTCGTAACACCTAATGGCTTTACCACATATCGAGTTTAAATATATACGGTATATAACAAGTCTGTGCCCCTTTAAGTCTGTGCGAAGTGCATAAAATTCGATTTCTTATAGACGATGGTTTGGACACCGCGACAAGAAAAACTTATTTGTTATATAAACGAGACCACTTGTTACACAAAGCCAATGCAACTCGTATGAAACTACAGCTTAGTATTTTTTGGAAAGAGCACTTAATACATTCCGTTCGGGAAATATGGAGACAGGGATCGCTCATTAAATGCGTGTTTATGTGACAGTTACTTTCTCTGTTTCCGTTGTCAATATGTTTCTGCTCTCTGAACTTCTGTTTAAGGTGGTCCTCGCCGCCCTGGTGGCTTAGTGTTCTAAGCTCAGGCTTCAGACTATTCTTCCGAGATGGGTCCGGGTTCGAATTCAGGCGAGGCGTGGATTTTACGTTGGCCTTACAGCACTGGCTCTCTTTCTTCCCTGGAACTACCCTAAATTACGAGAGGACGACTGCTTTTAGCGCGTGTAGTTGCTCACGGTGGTCGTTAAACTCTCAATAAAAATATCTAAATGAAAAAGGTGGTGTTCCACTCTAAGCAAATGTCCCGTTTCAAAAAGAATTCACAGCGGTCCTATTTATTGAATGCTTTTAAGCAGAGGCATTGGAAATAACTTCAGTCATCCATACAAAATCAATCAAGTATGTAAAAGCACCGACTATAAATCTCTTTTATTAGACGTAATAAAATACTGCAACACTCAATTTCGATAAAAGACAACGTCGAAACTCTCTTAGAAATAGCTATTTCAGAGGATGTTCGGAATCCATCGACACGTTTCAGCAATCGGTAATGTAAAAGGACTTAGCATACACTATATATACAATGACAACAAGGACCGAGGAAAATACAAAACAATTTGCGAAACAGAAACTCAGAGAATTTAGAGAAATATACCCTATAGTGTGCACAAAATGACAAATAGAAATACCATGAGAATCTTATACAGTTTTTCAATGTTTACCATGTAGTAAATACCTTGCAATATAGGAATACCTTTAAAATGTGAAATTTAAATTACTTCAGCTCTGAAAACCGATTTAGAAGAACAATCCTATATTAATATCATAATTATTATTTGTGCGTGCACTTTACGAGATGTTGTAAACGGGGTTTTGCTCCATCAGTGATTCGGATTCTATTCAAGAGTTTAATGAAAAGCTAGGGATCTACGTAGTATGTGCTGAGTTCCAAGTAGCGATACTTTTTGGAACTATGAAGCTGTTAAATTGCCAGTTCTGGTTTCTTCAGTTTGTTTTAATCTTTTACGGTATTTAACGTCCACCAAGGGCTATTTAGAAGTCGTCAGTTCATTTTGGAATTGATCCTAATGCAATAATTGTTGTTCTGTTCTCTCTGAAATGAAATGCTGATTTTCAGTTTACAAATCTTAGTGCTTTGTAGTCTAGTTAAGTTCTGTTTTTTCAATTGTATCATACTTTGAGATGCCCACATTTATTATTATAACTTTCTTAATTTTAGCCATAATATCTAGTTTATCAGGACCTAATTTTTCTCTGTTTGAATTTCAAAACCTCATAAAATATTTACATAGGCATTTTCTACAGTTTTGTTTTCAGATTTATGCTCCTACTGATTTCCTGCAGTTGGTAAATCACATATTTTTTCCACATGGCCCAAATGCAGCAATTTCGTTGTAACTTTTCTTGTGTTATGTTTGAACTATCTTGGTGGATGAGCTAATTTTAGACAACAATTTTTTTTGTATAGCCTGCACTCCTAATTTTCAAAGTGCCAGTTTTCATAACATCAGTTTGTAGTGCATGATCTCGTTCTCCTTTTAGTTATTATTATAATTGACCACCGCGTGGATGCAATTGGCTAATAGCCAAGTTGTGTGACAGGTGATATTTGAGGATTCGATTCCTCTTTGTCGCCTATCCGGTTCGAGGACGCCATATGTGTTAATGAGTCCCCCAAAATCGGCCCGGACGGTTGATCTGCTTCTGGCGGTTGCTGTTGTGATGCGTAATCTTCCCAGGATTGGACTGACCGCTTAATCTGCAGAATTCCCCACTGCATACCCAAAGAATAGGAAGAGAGTTCCGTTACTGGAAATAGAAAATTCCCTGTTGAGTGGAAATTTCTGACAAGAGAAAATTATTATTTGGAAATCTTTTTGTCTGTGGTGAAATATTTCGAAAGCAATTAGTTTTCGATTTCGGTACATACGCTGATAAAACTAGAGTATGATATCCCGGTGTCCAAACATTGATTATTTAAGATAACTAGTGCCGTGGAAATGTCACTTTTAAATGTACTGTATTTCTAAATTTAGTAACATCAAAGTTGCTTGTTGAAGTGCTAAAAATTTTTGAACCATTACAAGCAAATTTTTAACTCATTATTGTTTCACGATTACAAACTGTTTAAACAGATACTGTTTCACTAAATACTGAAGCATTGCGAAAATCCTATCTGATATTGCGTGTAAATTTTTCTATTACGGCTGGGTTTGTAAAGGCATGTATTTGCCCCGACAACATTCTGTGGATACTCTAGAATTTTTATTTCTTTTCATATTTCACAGACTGTGTTCAGATTTAGGCTAAGCGCTAAATAGTTCTGTTGGATAATTCATGGCTATACTATTGTCTAGAACAGTGTGCATACTTTCGACCGTAAACAAGGTCAATAGTTATCCTACAAAATTTCTTAATCTGTCGAAACCGCCGGTGATGTTGACGCAAAGTTATTTGCAACCAACCATCAAATTTAAACGTATACTAACGAATTAGTGAACGGGTGGAGATACACCTAGATTGCATTAAAGAAGAAAATTTGTTATTAGGTGTATAAGTAAAAAGCATGTAATGCAAGCTTTCACCAATGACCGATTGACTTCGTCAGGCGACAGTTATAAAGTAAAACAAGGAATCCCAAAGTCAAATTAAAAATATGCCAACAAATGGAAACATTGAGTGGTATTACAATGCATGAATCGCATATCTCAGATATCGGGTGCTGCTGTGCGTATATGAAGGAGGGTAAGCCAAGAGTGCGGAAGGTCTAGTAAGGTTTCCGTATTGTACACGTCATATCGTGAAATAATTTCAATAGTTTCTGTAAGCAGGGTTGTGCGGGCTGTTGTGTATGGCGCTATCTATCTCTATACATATATCTGTCCAAAGGGTGTGGCGGAGAGGTTGGCTCCGTCACGGGTTAGGCCGTGGTAAGTCTTCTTCGGTTGGTCTCCTGCTTGTGCTCTCGGAGTCGCTCGCTGAGTGATCCTTTCGTCATTCCGATATAGTATTTGGTTGTCCCATCAGAGTGCGCGGAATGGGATAGTATAGACTCCAGCTTCATTTAGGTTTCCAGAGTCGAGCTTCTTGGAAGAAATGCACCCATATATATTCATAAACGCGCAGCAGCACCCGATATCTGAGATATGGGATTCGTGCATTGTAATACCACTCAAGTTTTCCATGTGTTGGCATGTTTAATTTGACTTCGGGATTCTGGGTTTTACTTTATAACTGTCGCCTGACGAGGCCAGTCGGTCAATGGTGAAAGCTTGCGTTTATGCTTTTTTACTTGCACACCCAATAAACGGATTTTCTTCTTTAACCATCAAATAATTCGGCTATCCAGATCCTTCAAATTTGTGCAACGACACACATCTTGCTGCAAAGAAACTTATTCTGAAGCCCCATGGATGATCATACTTTAAGACGAAATGCCCTCATTCCTTGAAATTTGGTGATCGCAATAAACAATTTTTTTACTTAAATATTTAACTAAGTTTAAATATTTCACGTTAGCAATCGTGAAATGTTTCAATTTAACCTCATCTAATTTAGATTACTTAAATTAAATTTTCTTATGCTTTCTTATGGCCAACGTTGTGTATGTTCAAGGGTTTATCAAAATAATAGAAACACTTATAGCGACTGTAGTACACGTAATGCGCCGCATGCAAATCACAGCGACGACATCACTCGCGATGTGAGGTATATAAAAGGGTGCAGTACAATGGCGGCGATCACGTAGCAGTGCCACAGTTGCAGGTGAAACAGCTGTTGCGGAGTAACTGTCGACAATGGCAGATCTCAATGACCTCAAAAAAGTCATGATCATTGGTGAGCGTCTTGCACGAACTTTATTATCTAGATCGGCAGAAATAGTAGGTGTAACACGAGGAAATTTAAAGAAAATTATGACTACCTATAAAAAAGGACACAGCATGGCATCCAACATGCAAATTGTGGGCGCCATACGAAAATATCGGACAGGGATAGGCGAACGTTGACACGGATTGTACGACGGAGCCACCAGATCACGGCACCGCAAGTAGGAACAAAATTGAACACCAGTCAGAATTCTCCAAGAACTGTTATGATGGTTCGTCAGGAAGTTCATCCTGCCGGTATTTATGGCTATACTGCAATCTGCAGATCTCTGATAATCAAAATTAATGCAACAGAAAGTGTAAAGTTGTCGAAAGTACATACAAACTGGGATGCCCAAGAATGACAACGTGTCATCTGATTTGACTAAGCGTTCTTCACATTTCCCCCACCAGTAGAAAAGTGCGCAACTGGTGATAATCTGAAGAAGCGTACCACCCCGACTGTTTGGTTCCGACTGTGAAGCATGGTGGTGGGTCACTGATGTCGTGGGGAGTCATATCATGGCATTCCTTAAGTTAATCGGTTATTGCTACAAGATCGTGTCTAATCTTCAATATACAAATTCATTTTTGGGGAACACCTGGATCGAATGTTGCGGAAATATTTTTTCCGATGACCGTCGCTGTCTTAGATCAGATAATACACCCATGCATTGTGCGACACTTGCCAAGTTGTGGTTTGTAGAGCATTAGGATAAGGTACAGCAGCTACCTTGGCCACCTCAATATGATTGAATATGTGTGGGAATATCTGGCGCGAAAGGACAGAACGCACTTTTCACTTCCAACATCACTGGCACAGTTGGGACATATTTTATAGGAGAATGATCCCATATTCGATTATCTTACGTACATGTTTTGTATAATTCTATCCCAAGTGGAATTGCTTCTGTTCTGAAAGCCACAGGTTGGACTACACTGAGGAGCAATTGAATTAGAGACAGCTGGCGTTATGCAAATGTGGCGCTGTGGGCCACATTTGACGACATGACGTTTGCAGCGATTCAACAATATAAGGAGTGATGCGACGGGAATCAGTAAGAGTCGGACGCAGTATGGGTAAGAAGAAGGATCTAAGCGCATTTGATAGTGGGCAAATTGTCGAGGCCCGACGAATTGGTCACTTCATCTCGGAAATCGTGCAGGCACTGGGATTTTCACGAACCACTCTGTCACGGGCGCACCGCGAGTACATCGAATCCGGTAAAACCATCCCTGCAAGGGCCAACTACCGTGGACAACAGCGTGTGAAAGAGCGGGATCATCGTCAGCTAGCTCGCATTGTAACAGCGGATAGACGGACCACAGTGCAACAAATCACTTGGCAATTTAACCCTGGTGCACAAAAACGTGTAAGCAGCCACACCATCCAGAACCATCTCCTCGCTATGGGGTACAGAAGCCATCGTCTAACGAGGGTACCGCTGCTGATCGCACATCACAGGGTGCAAAGATTAGCATGGGCGCGGGAACATCGCCACTAGACTCTAGACATGTGGGAAAATGTTGCCTGGACTGATGAGTCGAGATTCACGTTGGTACATGTGGATGACACGATACGAGCACGGCGTAAACCACATGAAGCGATGGATCCTTCTTGCCAGCAATGTACTCTTCAAGCTGATGGGGGTGGCATTTTCGTCTGGGGACTGTTTGCGTGGACTAAAATGGGACCCCTGGTACGTGTGACATCGTCCCTCACAGGTCAACATTACCGGGATATCCTGGACGACCATTCGCTCCCGTTTGTGCGTCTTCTACATCCTACAGGGGACCTCATCCTGCAACAAGAAAATGCACCGTGCCATCGCTCCCGAATTGTATCCGAATGGCTGGATGAATACTCCACCGACGTGACCTCACT
Source organism: Macrothele yani (assembly GCA_039090855.1). Classification (NCBI taxonomy): domain Eukaryota; kingdom Metazoa; phylum Arthropoda; class Arachnida; order Araneae; family Macrothelidae; genus Macrothele; species Macrothele yani. The sequence goes on along the minus strand of CM077008.1, from coordinate 57,680,950 downwards.
TTCTTGGCCAGCTAGGTCACCTGACCTCAATCCCATCGATCCAATGTGGGATGACATAGAGAGAGATGTTCGAGGCTCTAACCACCTCCATCAAATCTTCGTGAACTGTGGAAGCTTGTTCAGGGGTCGTGGATCCGTATGGTTTCCCAACGCTTCCGGTGTCTTGTCGAGTCTATGCCGATACGAATCGCCGCCGTCATGAGGTCGGAAGGTGGTGCTACACGTTACTAGACAGGTATCTCTAATTCAATTGCTCTTCAGTGTATAGCTTATTAATTAGAAGTCCTACACAAGCAGTTAGCGTTTTCATTATTTTGATAAAACTCTGTAATTCCAGGGTCGGAAGTGTAAGAACGTTTACATTCTGGATGCAAACAGGCGATCTCTAAATACCGCGCGCAAAGAAATTTTCACTAGAGAGTTTTACAATTCACTTTTTGAAAACGGATTTGGAATGTGAGATTGATCTAATGTTAGTTCTATTTACTTTCACTCTATTTTGATGGTAGGTGGCAGAGGAGAAAATGAGTGCAGAACTCCGGGACTGAGTTCTGCACTCATTCATATATTCACAAATCACGTGTCCATGAAATATGCAAGTAACATTAGGGACTGACAATCTAGTTAATATCTTTTGCTGGAAGGCGGTTGACAACCACCCTGAGAAATTGTGAGAACATAAACAGTCACCCTTCCCAGATTTAGGTCCAGTGGTTTCAAAAAAAAGAAAACAGAACAAAAATGACATCATGCCTGAACCGGACTCGAACCAGGGACCCGCTCGGATGGCTAGCAAGAAGCCTACGCCTCTGATCACTTGGTCACAGGGGCAGCCAGTCTAGTAAAAGGATAAGAAAAATATAGAGGGAAACAAAATATTTTGAAATGAAACAGGGTGCTAAATAATAATATTCTGTTGCATCTGGAAGAGAGTTGGCATATGTATGACGAACTAAAAGACACTCGCACAAATGGAAGAACACTATTATGGTGTAAAATATGAAATATGTTGAAAAGCCGCGTAGCCATTAAAATCAGACGAAATGTCAGGACAAAGCGAAAGAGAAAATGTACATTTCATCAGGAGGCACAACTACGAGAGAGACAATTGAAATGTTTAGCGATTAAGTATTTGTAATGATTGGAGAGTTTTACTCCCTTATGAATGGCATAGAGTTATATTAAACATACCAGTGTGTTCAACATATTACAACACAGCTGTACGTTGTATTCTGTACATTGAAATATATTAATGTTTATCAAGCTGTGAGATGAAAACAGCACGTGAAAGCTCAAGTGATTTCCTGCGCAGCTTGCTAGGACAGTTTACTGAAATCAAGGCCATCTAGAACACAATCGTAGGGAACTCATCTTTCTAATGTCATGGTCTTGTGTTTTCTAGACAACATTTCTGAAACTCACGGAATTTCTAAAGCAAGTGTTGAAAGCAAACGTGCTGTGACGCATAGCTGTAATTTAACTCCTTGAGTTTCTGTTTTCTTATGTAAATTTGCTTTCTTCTCGTTAAACGTTTCCTAACTTATTCGCACATTTTCACCCCTGACATGTTTCCTAAGCTGGCAACATTGGCAGTGAATCAGAAGCAAATGAAATGTAATGACGATATGTAAAATGGTAGGGCAGAGTTGAGAGATTTGTTTGTTAACGCTAACAGTAGTTCTTTGGAGCTAACAACATGTAATGAGCAGAGTCTTTTAAAATTATAGTTTGTTAAAGATAAGTGGATTTTGAATTGAAAGAATTGATGTTGAGTTTGGATTTGAAGCCAGGAAGTGCTTTCTGCTTAGTGTGCTCAACTTACGATGACGTGCAATCGCATCAAATGAAGACAGGTGATATATGCTAAGCCAGTGTTAATTCACTAAGTACTCCTGGCCGTAAGGGTAATTCCTATAACTACAAGTGTCAATATCATGTTCAGTAGTCTTGGCTGACATTTAAGCAAATAACTATTACATGTTGCAGTCAATGCTGAATTCTTAAATCTACTGTTGCGTTGATACCAACTACTACGAACAATTAGCTTAAACGTACCACTGTACAAAGAAACAAATTATCATAGTGCAAGAAATTCCCAAGTATTGCAGACTTACAATTTAATGTAAGACCAATGCTGAGCCATCGTCGTTTAGGAATGGAAGACGGTAGTTCAGTGTTAGGCGTACGTTAAATTAAAGGTTGAACTACCTGGGTATTCTAAGCGTTATTTTAGTTTCGGACCTGTGTGATTCATTGCACAGCGGTTAGCAGTATTTTTTATTGTAGTTCTTTACACAGTGATAAAGTGTTTCTATTGCAATAATAATGAGCAGTACTACTTGAACAGCCCCGTCACACATAATGGAGGACACAACTTTTTCAATATTGTGATGTTACTTTTCTCCATTAGTGTTTGGTTATTTCAATTATCTTAGCAATGAAATTCATACCTCAGTTGTAGGAAAGCAACAGCTGAGCGGCGTGCGTTTAATAGTCCTTAGTAATTCAAATTTCTATCATGCTCAGCACACAAAGTCTCTGTGAGCTATTCCAAGAAAGGCTGCGTGATTTGGTGTGCAGTATAATCAAGAGGATGTAAGGTCAGGTGATGCGTAACATCACAGCCTCTCCTTGACAAATGTCAACCCCGCCTTCTCGTGGTACATCCTGTTCCCACTAAAGGGGCTCTGACGACCGCCAATAGCGGTATAACTATACCATCGGGATTAGAGGAAATGCCATCCCACACTCACCAACCCGCTTGGCCAGCGTGGTGAGTTATGGCCAAACCCCTCCAAAATGACTCCACAACTTAAATCTTGGCCCTCAGTCTCCGGCAGCTGGAATGTACCTGGCCAAGGCAGCGGCCAGTGCGACATGAAGGCAGAGGGTGCTAAGAATCCCCGGAGGAACGGACTAGGCTGCCATCTGATGCTGACCTTGGCTACGTACAACGGACGCTCCCTATCTTCTGATTCAAGGCTTCTTGAATTGGAAGAGGAACTACAAAGGATCAAGTGGGACATCGTCGGGCTAAGTGAGGTAAGGAGAAAAGGAAGATCTCATTGAACTGAAAAGTGGACATCTCTTCTACTATCGTGGGACAGATACTGGCAGAACTAGTGGTGTTGGATTTATTATAAACAAGAAACTAAAGGATAAAGTGGTAGAAGTTGAAAGTTCCTCTGACAGAGCTGCACGACTCGTTATCCAACTCTCGAGAAGATACCAGGCTCAGATTATTCAAACTTATGCACCCACCACAAGTCATGCTGAAGAAGAAATTGAAGAATTTTATGAGGAAATTCGTGATCTAAATAATAAAGGTAAGCAGCACTTGAAGATAATTATGGGAGATTTCAATGCAAAAATAGGGCAACGGCAACAGAATGAAACTTCAGTAGGTAAATTCGGTCACGGCAACAGAAACCAGCGTGGAAATACTCTCGTGGAGTTTGCAGAGGCAGAAGGGTTTTTCATCTTGAACTCCTTTTTCAAGAAAAAGCCACACAGGAAATGGACATGGAGACATCCAAATGGGACGACAAGTGAAATTGATTTTATTATGTGTAACAAAAAATTCGTCATAGAAGACTGCAGTGTGCTAAACAAGTTCAACACAGGCAGTGACCATAGATTGGTGAGATGTAAGATGCACCTCAACACTAAACTTGAACGTAGCAAGCTTATAAGACAAACAAAATGTATTGACATAACCAACCTTAAAAAACACCATAATACCTTCAAATTGGAACTAAAGAACAGGTTCTCTGCTTTAGAAGGCCTAACATCGGAAGAAGTGGATATTTCTGAAGTTAACAGAAAAGTAACCAAAGCTCTTATGGAAACAGCAACAAAATTAGCTGGGTCTAAGAACAAATTGCATGTGAACAAATTATCAGGAAAACCAAAATGTTGATGCAAAAAAGAAGAGTGATGAAGACAACTAAAGATGTGACTTCCAAAGTGGAATATATAGAGCTATGCAAGACAGTACGAAAAAGTATCACTGAAGACGTAAGGAAATTCAACTGTGAACTAGTAAGGAAAGCAATTGAAAACAACCAAAGCCTAAAGATAGCAAAGGGACATCTCAGTAAGGGGAAAAAACAGATTATGGCACTGAGAAAAGAAGATGGTTCTGTAACAAGAAATAGAGGCGAAATTTTGACAAGAGTGAAAGATTTCTACTCCAAATTATATGAAAGGGATGATACATGTACTCCAGACATCATGAAAGGTACCAGTACCAGAGTTCTTCCAGTCCTTCCAGCAGAAGTTGCACATGCAATCAAGAACATGAAGCGGGGTAAAGCTCCAGGAGAAGATGGAATTACTATAGACATCATACAAGAAGCAAGTGGAGAAATCGAAACAGTACTCGCCCAAATTTTCACTCGATGCCTTAATGAAGGGAAAATTCCTGAGGATTGGAACAACGCTACAATGATCTTGCTACATAAAAAAGGTGACATTGAGGATCTCAGGAACTACAGACCTATCAGCCTCCTATCAGTGTTTTATAAAATCTTCACTAAATTTCTTTCACACCGCTTGAAGGTGACACTGGACATGGCTCAACCAAGAGAACAAGCTGGATTCAGGAGTGGCTACAGCACAATAGATCATATCCACGTACTGAGAGAACTAATTGAAAGAGCGAGGGAATATGAGCTTCCATTGTGCATGGCTTTTATCGATTATGAAAAAGCCTTTATTCGGTGAAACCATCAGCAGTTGCAATGGCTCTGAAATCCTGCGGTATTGAAGATGCATACATTAATATTATTAATAACATCTATGAAAATGCAAGTGCAAAGATTCGGAAAATACAACACACATAAAAATTGGAAAAGGAGTGAGACAAGGTGACACCATATCTCCGAAGCTCATTAATGCCACATTGGAAAATGTCTTTCAATCACTGAACTGGGAAAACAAAGGGATAAAGATTAATGGAGATTATCTAACCCACCTTCGTTTTGCTGATGACATAGTCATTTTTGCAACTACCCCATCAGAGCTACAGAGTATGATCCAGGAACTTGCTGACAAGAGTAAAGAAGTGGGATTAAAAATGAACTTTCAGAAGACAAAAGTGATGTACAATGCTTTTACAAGAAATGAAGATTTATCGATTGATGGAGAAAAGCTGGAGATAACAGACACGTACGTTTATCTTGGACAGCAGATATCAAGTGAGGTCACATTGATGAAGAAATTAATCGGCGTACAAAACTTGCCTGGAGAGCTTTTGGAAGAAACAGCATAATTTTCAAGAGCAATATGCCATTATGTCTTAAAAGAAAAGTGTTTGATCAATGCATCCTTCCAGTGCTTACGTATGGTGCAGAGACGTGGACCTTAGCTAAAAGGGACATACAAAGGCTGCTGACAACTCAAAGCAGCATGGAGAGGTGCATGCTTGGTGTAACCAGGAGAGATAAGAAGAGGAACACGTGGATCCGAAAAATGACAAGAGTGGAAGACATCATGATCAGAGTTAAATCCCTGAAATGGCAATGGGCTGGACATACTGCCCGAAGGACAGATCATCGATGGACAGCCGAAATTTTAGATTGGATTCCAAGGGACAGGAAAAGACCCAGAAGAAGACCACATGGAAGATGGGTGGATGGAATTCGTAAATATGCGGGAGTGACATGGAGGAGACTGGCACAAGACAGACCGTTGTGGAGGAAACTTGGGGAGACCTTCGTCCAGCAGTGGATTGATAATGGTTGACAATGATGATGATGATGATGATAATCAAGAATTCCAGGATTCCATGTATAGGATGACACAGAATTCCCAGAATCTAACCTTGCTCCTAAATATTGATCAGTACAATTACCTCCTTAAAATAGTATAACTGTACAAGTAATCCGAATTTCTTGGCGTAGCATAGAAATTGAGTTTCTAAGATTTCGCACAGCAAGCAGATGTGTTTTTCAAGGAAGGTAGACAACTAACTGCAAACTCAAGAAAAGAACAATTCATAAATTTGAACGCGGTGACTTGACTAGACAATAAATGAATAGAAGTAAAAGTAATTATTTATTCGAAGAAATGAGGAGTCACGTTATTTGGACACGTGTACCGTGGGAGAAAAGGCAGCATTATTTGAAGAATTGATTCCAAATGCGTGTCAATTCTAGAGAAAATCTATCATTGCAAGCTTCGCTGTTGGTTATGATCTCTAAGGATTCGCGAATGGAAGTAGACTTGGGTGTGAAGTATGAAGCTAATTCCTTTATTTCATTCCACATATGATCAGAGGACTTGAACTTGACTTCTCTGGATAGGGCAGTGGTTATTTTCCTGTCCTTTGTATCCCTTTTATGTTCATTGATTCTAATTCTAAATGCACGTTTGATGATTCCGATGTAGTATCGACTGGAGCCGTCCGGATAGTATAGTGGAATGGCATAAACACCTGCCTTATTAAGAAGAGGGGGCTTGTCTATATTTCTTTTAAGCATCGTATATAAAGATGCAAGAGACCTTATGCCGGCAACGAAATTCATCCTCCTGAGCATGTTTTTGAGTTAATAGTAAACATTTGGTATGTAGGGAATAGAGCTGAGGTAGCGAAGTTGCAGCATAGAAAGATTAACGCGGCTGGTGCTGGCTTTTTCTAAACTGTTGTGCATCTGGTTCTAGGTGTGTTCTGCCTCCGTGGCCAATTCGACGATGTTTTTCAGTTCGCATTGTCTAGAAAGAATATCAGAGGAGGCGGCGAAGGCCCTTCTAATTCGAGAATGGAAGAAGGCTGTCTTGTAATCATCAGGGCAGAATGAACTGCGGAGCATCAGGTTGGGGACGGACGTGAGTTTATAATAGACTTCTGTACAAAGGCAGGAGTCAGGCGATTTACTCACTAAGCCGCCGAGATAAGGTAAGGTGTGTTCAATATCTATAGAGAAATTGATCGTACGGTGCTTATAATTGACTTTATCGAGGAAAAACGGGAGAGTCTCTTTTCCTTTAAACTATGTGAAAAATACGTCGTCCGCATATCGCAGCTAGGTGGTAGTAGGCCTTGGGGTGATGTCAGTGAATATATATTACTCAATGGGCCAAAGTGTTACTTCCGCGAGGACGGTCATTATCGCAGCGCCATGTACAGGTTTATAAATTTGCCTTTGGAAACTGAAGTAACTAGAATTTGAAACCAAGTCCATTAATTTGAAGATGCTGACACAAGACTCCTGCAAATAAAGTGATAAACTAGATATAGCATCTTTCAACGTTTAATGTTTTCGGGCGCAGGGACTGATATGTAAAGGGCAACCACGTCGAAACTGCTGATAATATCGGGATTTTCGTGATAAAATCTAAGTTAGAAGTTATTATAAAGTTCGATTCAGGTAGATGACTAGTCAGGAATCTGGATAATACTTTTTCTAAATAGTAGGCCGGTGCGAACTTTCTGGAGGCAATCGGTCTCAATGGATTGCAGTGCTTGTGGTGTTTAAGTCTTCCAAAAAATTACAGGATGTTAGCTGCAAGACTAACCACTATTCCTGAGATCGTCCGGAATAGTGGTCAGTCTTGCAACTCGTTATACCCGTGTAATCCAAGAATTTAGAGGGTAAATAAATAAAACAATGGTAGCGGCTCTCTAGAGTTACCACTCATTCAGAATCAATTCTTCAAATAATGCTGCATTTTCTCCACCGGTACCGCGTGCCTAATCAACAACGTGACTCATTTCTTCGAATGCAAAATCCCTTTTGCGTCTATTCATTTATTGTCTAGTCAAGTCACCGCGTTCAAATTGTTGAAGCGTTCTATTATTCAGCTTGCAGTTAGATACCTACCTACCTTGAAAAAGACATGTGGTTGATGTGCGAAAGCTTAGAAACTTTGATTTCCATGCTACGCCAGGAAATTATGATTACTAGTATAGTTGTACATTTTTAAGCATAGCGGTGTATTGTTCTTTATTATTAATTATAGTTACTTCCTTCTCTGAAAATATAATCATTGTCTTCCTTTTCTGAAATCAGAATCAGTCTTCTGCTTCAAATTTTAACTTCCCCAACTATTGTTGATTAGAGTAACAAATCAATTTGGGAAACTCCAGCAACTGATATCCAGTATCTATCTCGTCTTTTCTTAACTTTTAAAGAATGAAGCGTTACTGACAACCACCGTTCATATCTATGCGTGATATTATGATCGTAGAATTTACTGAGGGCTGCCCAAATGCATTCAAATAGTGAATATCAGAATAGTACTCGCCCCGCACTTTGAAACACAACACCTGATCAAACAGATTTTCACATCTCTTTGTTGAATTTTGCAAAACGGATTCAATGCTTTTTGAAAGAAATGTGCGTTCAACGAAGTATCTCAGAGGAAACTCAACGGCTGTGTTCAAAATTTGGAGATGGCGCTTTTCATCACGATGCAATAAATCAGTCTGAAATCTAATATCAGAATTTACTTCGAAATTTTCACGTTAGATCTTCTTTCTTACGGGCTTTGGTTGCAAGGTTTAGTAAAAGTGATGAGCGCACGGAGACAGCAATTCATATAAAACTGGAAATCTCTTCCTCGTTACATAAATCGGATTGGAGAAGCAACGTCATTAATTTGCTTAGGATCATGGTACCCAAATCATTTATTGACAAAGAGTCAAGAAGCATCCATCCCCGTTATATTTGCAGGTTATTTGTTTATAAACTCGAGATATTTCCTCATTTAGTAAAATTTTCAATCTCCTAAGTTTGTTTCCTTTCAATCTTCACAATGGTACACACCCAAATAAGTGCCAATTCCGTTCATGGTCGCAAATGATGTTTACCCTCCACTTGTTACTAAAATATCCTCGCAGGTAGATTAGTAATTTCCTTTTAAGAGGATCTAATGATAATTTCCCTTCACCAACATCTTCCTCTGCATGTGTTGGAATATTACGCTGGGTAAGACGATGGAAGATATTTCACCCACTGTTCCTTTGATGTATCTCAAATAATTCTCTGTTGTTCACATCGCCTTATTATGGTACTCTCGATGAACGGCAGCATGAATTAAATTAAACCATCGCAGATTCATGACAAGGCTATTATTATTTCTTCCTCGTAAAATGGCCTTTCTAAGAGATTTGCCTGTTATAATGAAAATGATACCATTGTAAAGTATTCATTCAGTTCCGTAAAGCAGACAGAGAGGGAAACTCATTTGAACAGATTCATTATCATTTTAAAATATTCGCTGACATGACTTTTTGTATTTTATTTCATGATATTTTCTTTTAAATATTAGTTTATGCGGGATATATGCGCCCCTTTTAGGGAAAAATCAGGACTGCTATTTCTGTAAACTCTCTCGAGAGTAAGTTTCTGATCACGTAGTCAGGTCAAGTCACGATAGAAAACATTTAGGTACTTTGAAGGTGAGATTTGTGATTGTGTAATAACGCAATATTCTAAGCTAGTACGGGTCTCGTTTTGATATTTTAGGTTCATGTAGTGGTGCTTCATCGATTTTGAACAATATAAGTTGCTGTTACAGCTTATAGATGTGTTACTGTATCTTATGAGATTTACATGGAAAACAACACTTTTGATAGCTCCTCTTCCGATGATGATGACGATACCAGCTCTACTGACTTAGTGGAATCGTTTCATGTATCAGTGAAGACTGCTAAGGTGCATTTTCTACTACATCGCTTGCTGCCAGGGGTGTCTATCATATTTGAGAGCTCATTGACTATTTACTTGTAGATATGACACAAAAATTTGTTTGATGTGTTCGACTGTGATCCATGCTGAAGAAGGGATTCAAGGCTACGGTAGATGAGGCGGCAGACATCATTATGCTTGTTGTTCAATAACAGAAAATGTTTACCGACGAATGTCAAAAGAGAAAAAAAATGAAATGGCAATTTGATGGTTGTCGACGTGGTGCATTACATGATTCCGGGGCCCATTCTGAGGGAGCTGCTTCCACTAAAAAAAACATTAATTCCGAGGTGAAATTGGTAAAAGAGTGTGCCAGTGGCAGTGATTCTCAGTCGGTTCTGGAGTCTGCCAACATAAAGCTAGATACGATTAACGAATTAAAGATTGAGTTACTAGATTTGAAGAGATCAGTTGAGTTCTTTTCACAGAAGTATGATGACATTTTGACTTCTTTAAATAAATCAAGTTCGTTGCTTGAGGACACTCGTAGGGAAGTGGTTGCTTTTCAATAAAGGATTTCGGACCAGGATTCTAAAATATCCAGGCTGTCACAGGACTTGAACAACCTTGATCAGTATATGAGAAACAGAAATTCGGAAATACATGGGATCCCTGAGAGTAATGAAGAGACTAATGCTGATCTCTCGAACATTGTGCTTAATATTGCAAAAGGGTTGGGTTTTGGAGACCTTTCTTGAGATGACATTGAAGTCGTTCATAGAATAAGAACTAAGGGGGCACGGTGTCCCTCGCCAATCATTGTGCAGTTTCAAAATAGAAAAGTAAGAGATATTCTTTTATCAAGGAGTCGGAAGATTTTGAAATTGACTGATATTGGTGCAAATTATTTGCAGGAAACTAGAATTTATGTTAATGAGAATTTGACTGTGCATAACAGAGGATTATTCTGGAATGCGCGGAAATGTTCCAGGGAAAACAATGGTAGATTTTGTTGGTATAAAAACGGGTGTATTTTTTGCCGAAAGGAGGAGGGTGGAAATGCAATTACCATTAGAAGCAGGGACGACTCGGATCTTAGTCAATTCTGATGGGTATGTGATGTTTCTGTAACTCCATTGGTTGTATATAACTCATTTTTATGACCTGTAATCCTAGTGTTTGTTCTGTTGAATTTTTTCGAGATTTGCTGGTTTCAAAAAATTGCAGTTTTCGAATGTTGCACATTAACGCTCGTAGTTTATTTAGCAAATATGACCTGTTCTTGGAGTTTTTGGGTTCTTTGGATTACCTTGATGACTTTATTTGCCTTTCAGAGACTTGGTTTAATAGTGTGGACCAACTTACTTGTAATGTACCGAGTTTTCGAACTTTTTCTGCTTCTAGATCAGGGAGTAGGGGTGGGGGTTGCTATTTTTGCTAGGCGCTCCATTTTACTTTCGCAGATTAATAAATATACAGTTATAACTGATAATTATGAGTTTATTACTTTAGAGACTGAAAATACCATTATAAGTGCAGCTTATCGCCATCCGTCTGGAAATCAGTCAGTTTTTCTTGATTTTTTTTTCCAGTTATTTGGAGGATGTCAATCAGAGTGGCAAGGCGTTATATTGTTTAGGTGATTTTAATATTGATATGACATCTACTAATAGCGCCTCATATCTATTCAGTGATATCATAGGTTCTTCTGGATGTATAAGTGTGGTTACAATCCCCACGAAAATTACACCTGTTACCTCAACTATACTTGATCTATGTATTACGAATGATTTTTGTTGCACTAGGGTGTGTTGGCATATAATATAAGTGATCACCTCCCTATTTTTTGTTTGTCGGGTAGTGTACCTACCTCGGACTTTGTAGACAGAATTTCGATTCGTATTCGTTCGTACGATCAGCATAGCTTAAGAACTTTTGGTGAGATACTTGCTGTTACGGATTGGTATCCGGTGCTACAACATGATAGTGCCACTCATGCTTTTGATGTATTTTTGGGGATTATTTTGGAGTTCTTATGAATGTTCTTTTCCACTTAAGACCTTTACACGTTCATTAAAGTGCAGAAAACCTTGGTTTACTCGTAACCTTTTAAGATGGCTAAACAAAAAGAATAGGCTGTTCAAGTTATTTATACAGTCCAGAAGTGCCTCTGATTTATCCCAGTTCCGTAGATACAGAAATTGGTTTATTACTGAATTAAAAATGCAAAACAAAATAATATTATTTAAATCGTTTTACTGGTACCACGGATGGGAAAAGGTTAAGGAAATCGGTTGGTGAATTGTTGCATAGAACACACGATGACGACCCTCCAATAGAACTTGATCATGGGGAAACTCGTGTCACTGATTTGAATCGTATTGTAGATATCTTTAATACTTACTTTGTTTCTTTGCCTGTGAAACTACAGAACGATATTTCGCGGGTGTCTGGTGACTTTGCTGACTTTTTGTCCCACCAAACTTTGTGTATGTCTTTTTCTTTTAACCTAGTATCGGCGGATCTGTTGCCTACTATACAACAGTTGGATTCCTCTAAGGGTGCTGGCCCGGATGATGTTCATCCAAGGGTGATTAAATCTGTTGCTTAGTTTTTGTTGGTACCATTGGAATATATTTTTAATCGTATTCTAGAAACTGGTTTATTACCTTTAGCATTTACGACAGGTAGAGTCACTGTTATACATAAAAAGGGTTAGAGTTCTAGTGTAGAAAATTATCGTCCAATTACTAATATTACAGTGTTGCTAAACTTTTGGAAAGACTAGTACTAAAGAAGTTATCTGGTTACTTGGAGAGAGGAACAAAATTTTACATCACGGTCAGCATGGTTTCTGCCAGGGCTTCTCAACAGAAACGGCTATATTGGATGTTCTTAATTTTTTGTACACAAATATTGACTCAGGAAGAAGCTTTCTGGGCATACTTTGTGACTTAACTCGAGCTTTTGACTGTGTGCATCATGAAATTCTATTGTCAAAGTTAAATCATATAGGGATCCGGGGAGTTGCGCTTTTGTTTTTAAGCAACTATTTGTTACAGAGATCGCAGTATGTTCAGATTCGTGGTATTCGTTCTTCGGTTCGTGGGGTAAATTGCGGAGTTCCTCAGGGATCGGTGCTGGGACCAGTTCTTTTTTTAATATACATTAATGATATTTTTAATGTTACTTCAGGGGCGCACCGTGTGCTGTTTGCTGACGATACCAGTTTATTCTTTTCGGGTAATTCTTTAATGGAGTTGGTACTTTTAGTTAATTGCGATCTTCAGGAGTTCTTTCGTTGGTTCAGTTGCAGTTATTTAACTATAAATCAAGATAAAACTAATGCCGTCCTGTTTTCACGTCGTTCTTATTGTTCGTCTGCCCCAACTGGTATCTTTTTGAATGGAGTTCCCATTACATTTAAGACTACTGTTAAATTTCTGGGTGTACTTATTCAGGAGTCTCTACATTGGGATAATTACGTTAACTATTTGGCATATCAGCGTAAATCACGTATAGGAATGGTTTGTAGAATTTCGGGTATGTTGACGATAAGATTAACACTAATACTGTATTACTCGTTCATATATCCACTTCTATCGTATTGTCTACTGTCCTGGGGTCAGACCACGTTGGGTAATGTCAATAGAATATATATTTTACAAAAGAAATACATTCGCTTATTGGATATTAATAGTTCTATGGCTGCTGTTTGCTGTTCATATAAAATAATCCCATTTAATAAATTTTATATATTTCGATTATTAATTTTTATGTACAGTAGAATAGAATTTATACTAATAAATTTATGAGTCTTCTGGAATTGCACCAATTTTCACATTTTCATGATACCAGGGGTAATGCAAACTTCGTTATTCCCAGGGAACATCTAAATCTTTTACATTACAGTGTTATTGCAGCCGGTCCGCGACAGTGGAATGAATTACCCTTGCACATTAAATCAATTGTTAGCTTCAGGGCATTCAGGAGAGTATTAACTACTGAATTATTGGCTGGCTGATATGATTTGAATTGATGCCTTGATTTCTTTTCTGGGATATAGTGGCACATTATTTTACCTTGTTGATTTTGGTTTGTTTATTGCTGCATGATTGTTTATTGTGCCATACAGATATTCTTGAGATGTGTATTTTCCGGTTGCATTGGTTTGGTGTATCATCATCATCATCATCATTGTCAACCATTATCAATCCACTGCTGGTCGAAGGTCTCCCCAAGTTTCCTCCACAACGGTCTGTCTTGTGCCAGTCTCCTCCATGTCACCCCTGCATACTTTCGAATTTCATCCACCCATCTCCCATGTGGTCTTCTTCTGGGTCTTTTCCTGTCCCTTGGAATCCAATCTAAAATTTCGGCTGTCCATCGATGATCTGTCCTTCTGGCAGTATGTCCAGCCCATTGCCATTTCAGGGATTTAACTCTGATCATGATGTCTTCCACTCTTGTCATTTTCGGATCCACGAGTTCCTCTTCTTATCTCTCCTGGTTACACCAAGCATGCACCTCTCCATGCAACTTTGAGTTGTCTGCAGCCTTTGTATGTCTCTTTTAGTTAAGGTCCACGTCTCTGCACCATACGTAAGCACTGGAAGGATGCATTGATCAAACACTTTTCTTTTAAGATATAATGGCATATTGCTCTTGAAAATTATGCTGTTTCTTCCAAAAGCTCTCCAGGCAAGTTTTGTACGCCGATTAATTTCTTCATCAATGTGACCCTCACTTTATATCTGCTGTCCAAGATAAACGTACGTGTCTGTTATCTCCAGCTTTTCTCCATCAATCGATAAATCTTCATTTCTTGTAAAAGCATTGAACATCACTTTTGTCTTCTGAAAGTTCATTTTTAATCCCACTTCTTTACTCTTGTCAGCAAGTTCCTGGATCATACTCTGCAGCTCTGATGGGGTAGTTGCAAAAATGACTACGTCATCAGCAAAACGAAGGTGGGTTAGATAATCTCCATTAAACTTTATTCCCTTGTTTTCCCAGTTCAATGACTGAAAAATACCCTCCAATGTGGCATTAAAGAGCTTCGGAGATATGGTGTCACCTTGTCTCACTCCCTTTCCAATTTTTATGTGTGTTGTATTTTCAAACAGCCTAATCTTTGCACTTGCATTTTCATAGATGTTATTAATAATATTAATGTATGCATCTTCAATACCGCAGGTTTTCAGAGCCATTGTAACTGCTGATGGTTTCACCGAATCAAAGGCTTTTTCATAATCGATAAAAGCCATGCACAATGGAAGTTCATATTCCCTCGCTCTTTCAATTAGTTCTCTCAGCACATGGATATGATCTATTGTGCTGTAGCCAATCCTGAATCCAGCTTGTTCTCTCGGTTGAGCCATGTCCAGTGTTACCTTCAAGCGGTGTGAAAGAACTTTAGTGAAGATTTTATAAACTACTGATAGGAGGCTGATAGGTCTGTAGTTTCCGAGATCCTCAATGTCACCTTTCTTATGTAGCAGGATCATTGTAGCGGTGTTCCAATCCTCAGGAATCTTTCCTTCATTAAGGCATCGAGTGAAAATTTGGGCGAGTACTGTTTCGATTTCTCCATTTGCTTGTTGTATGATGTCTACAGTAATTCCATCTTCTCCTGGAGCTTTTCCCCTCTTCATGTTCTTGATTGCATGTGCAACTTCTGCTGGAAGGACTGGAGGAACTCTGGTACTGGTATCTTTCATGATGTCTGGAGTGCATGTATCATTCCTTTCATATAATTTGGAGTAGAAATCTTTCACTCTTGTCAAAATTTCGCCTCTATTTCTTGTTACAGAACCATTTTCTTTTCTCAGTGCCATAATCTGTTTTCTTCCCTTACTGAGATGTCCCTTTGCTATCTTTAGGCTTTGGTTGTTTTCAATTGCTTTCCTCACTAGTTCACAGTTGAATTTCCTTACGTCTTCAGTGATACTTTTTCGTGCTGTCTTGCATAGCTCTATATATTCCACTTTGGAAGTCACATCTTCTTTAGTTGTCCTCATCTCTCTTCTTTTTTGCATCAACATTTTCGTTTTTCCTGATAATTTATTTACATGCAACTTGTTCTTAGACCCAGCTAATTTTGTTGCTGTTTCCATAAGAGCTTTGGTTACTTTTCTGTTAACTTCAGAGATGTCCACTTCTTCCGATGTTAGGCCTTCTAAAGCAGAGAACCTGTTCTTCAGTTCCAACTTGAAGGTATTATGGTGTTTTTTAAGGTTGGTTATGTCAATAGATTTTGTTTGTCTTATGAGCTTGCCACGTTCAAGTTTAGTGTTGAGGTGCATCTTACATCTCACCAATCTATGGTCACTACCTGTGTTGAACTTGTTTAGCACACTGCAGTCTTTTATGACGAATTTTTTGTTACACATAATAAAATCAATTTCACTTGTCGTCCCATTTGGATGTCTCCATGTCCATTTCCTGTGTGGCTTTTTCTTGAAGAAGGAGTTCAAGATGAAAAACCCTTCTGCCTCTGCAAACTCAACGAGAGTATTTCCACGCTGGTTTCTGTTGCCGTGACCGGAGTTACCTACTGAAGTTTCATTCTGTTGCCGTTGCCCTATTTTTGCATTGAAATCTCCCATAATTATTTTCAAGTGCTGCTTACCTTTGTTATTTAGATGACAAATTTCCTCATAAAATTCTTCAATTTCTTCTTCAGGATGACTTGTGGTGGGTGCATAAGTTTGAATAATCTGAGCCTGGTATCTTTTCGATAGTTGGATAACAAGCCGTGCAGCTCTGTCAGAGGAACTTTCAACTTCTACAACTTTATCCTTCAGTTTCTTGTTTATTATAAATCCAACACCACTAGTTCTGCCAGTATCTGTCCCACGATAGTAGAAGAGATGTCCACTTTTCAGTTCGATGAGATCTTCTCCTTTTCTCCTTACCTCACTTAGCCCCACGATGTCCCACTTGATCCTTTGTAGTTCCTCTTCCAATTCAAGAAGCCTTGAATCAGAAGATAGGGAGCGTCCATTGTACGTTCCAAGGTCAGCATCAGATGGCAGCCTAGTCCGGTCCTCCGGGGATTCTTAGCACCCTCTGCCTTCATGTCGCACTGGCCGCTGCCTTGGCCAGGTACATTCCAGCTGCCGGAAGCTGAGGGCCAAGATTGAAGTTGTGGAGTCATTTTGGAGGGGTTTGGCCATAACTCACCACGCTGGCCAAGCGGGTTGGTGAGTGTGGGATAGAATTTCCTCTAATCCGGATGGTATAGTTATACCGCTATTGGCAGTCGTCAGAGCCCCTTTAGTAGGAACAGGATGCACCACGAGAAGGCGGGGTTGACATTTGTCAAGGAGAGGATGTGATGTTACGCATCACCTGAAAATATCTTAACTAAATCATTCATTATTTTTTTATACTTTGCTTATCATTGGTTATGTTGGCATGTGTTAAGATTACTACGTATTGTAACTGTACTGTCTATATGCCACATAATTTTTAATTACAGTTGATTATCATCATGCATTCCTTAACTTACCTGTACTTTTATGATGGTTTGTGTCTCACTGTGAATTTCTGTGGACTGTGTTTTTGGCCTGTGACACACTTCTTGAGGACCGGGGACTCGTCAGGCTTTTACTTTAAAGCCTTTTCCCCTGGCTCCATGTCATCCACATACAGTGCTATATGTAGACATAGATAATTCTTTTACATTTCTTAACATCTACTTCATACGTTTTGGTTTAATTGTGCAAGCTCTTTAATCGTAATAAATGGAATGTTTATTGTAATTGTGTTATAACATACTACGGATACATTACTGAAACTGTATTTTGTTTTGTTTAACTACTTAACACAGATTTACTGTAATAATGTATTGTTGCGTTGAATTCTGTCATGTATGGTATTGCTATGATGAATTGCATATTATTCAATAAATAAATAAAATAAATTGCAGACTAAGACATGCTGCAATTTCTGTTTCGATAGGGATTTTGTGAGACCTAGTTACATTACTACAGAATGTCGCATAAATATGAAAGCACAGGGGGAAGTCTATATTATCGTTTTCTTATTTTCGGGGGTTGGAGGTGTTCCTGTTGGTACTCTTGTCCCTAAACAAAGAAGAATGCATCGATGTAATGCTGCTCGAAGGAAGTCAGAATAACAGACAGGTCGGTAAGGAATTTAACATATTTCATCCAGTCTGTACTCTGATAACGCCCAGTTTTGTTAGCAAAATGGTAACAAAACTCAAGGAAACGGGAATCGTAGGAGATAAGCCACAATGTTGACCTCCGAGGACATCCACCAACGATGACACAGGCACCTCCATTATTGCTCATTTCACAAGAAGCCATCAAATGTCCCTTTCACTACTGTCTACAGTGACAGAAGTGTCGAACAGCAGCATCCGAAACGATAGCAGTGCAGAGCAGTAGCATCTACCACATTCTTAAAGCACACAAATAGCATTTTTGCAAATATTATTTCCTTTAGAAATTAAAGGAAGATGAACAGGACAGACCGTCAGAATGTTGTAAATGGACTACGGAAAAATGTGCTCACAATATCATCTCCTCAACATCCATTCTGTCCCTGATCGGGCTTCCTTTCACACATGTTGCTGAGTGAAGCGACAGAACATAGACTACTGGTCTCACGAAAATCGTAACTGGCTTACTGCTTCAAAGGAACAAAATATCACTCCTATGATGGTATGGCCAAGGATTTGGAAGAACCGTATTTCATTTTCACTTCGTTTATTTGATGACAACACAGCTACACTTGTACATTTCCAGCGGGGAAACGTCTCTCCGTGTTTAAATACAGTTGAAAACTTCTCGACACGGTATCAGTACATTGGCTCTGCTTCTCATTGCAGCACGTTCTTAAGCGAGTGGATGCACCGGAATTTTCTGTTCATTGGACAAGAGGTTGGTAGCCTGTTGAGAGGCCACCGAGGAGCCCTGATCTCAGTTCAAAGGATTTCTATTACTGGGATATTTTTGAATTGGCTTTCACAAGCGGAATAAAATTCAGATTGCTGCCCATTTGTGGGGACACATTGTAGACGCATTTAACACCGCATCTCCTGATACCATTCAGCTGACTGAATTTTGTGAATACGTAGTGAATATGTTGAATTCATTCTGTAAATACAAGCCATTTTTATCATTTTATTTGTATGGCTACATACATATGGGACACCCTGCATATTTGGCCAAAATGCAATTGAATTTTAAATCACATTCATTCATGCCTAACCTTTGAGGTATTTTATTTGTAGAATGCTAAATATTATCGTAATTGTCAAATTTTCCCCAAAAGGATGCACCTCTTTGGATGCCCACCTCTCATTATTCGGATATTTAAAGTGAGATCTTTTAGTAAGAATATGTGTTACTTTGTATAGCACTCATATTTTGTTGCTTACACTTGTGCAAAACCGTGGACTCTGATTCTGATGAATTAGCACCTATGCGTCATTCGAAAGTGCGTAAATACAAGTTAAATCTCTCACAAATAGTTCGACAAGCTTTCCGTCCCCGGCCCAGTTACAAGCAGGTCAGAAGCGTAGGCTTTTGGCTAGTCACTCGAGTTGCGCCCAGGTTAGAGTCCCGGATGAGGCTTGGGAGACATATATGTGTTCTACTACTCTGACTCTCTCGCTTCCTTGGAACTAGTAGCCCTAAATTCGGGATGGTCAACTGTTCATAACTCTTAGAGTTGCTCATGGCGGTTGTTAGCCCCTACACCGAAAAACATGTCAAATGGATCTAACTTATTACATAATTTCTGCATCTGGCTTATTACGAGAGTTGTTACCCAACCTGCTCTCGTTGTTTGCGAAGCAGTTTTCTTAACTTTATGCCCCTGTGATAGAAGGACTTAATGTTTAGAGCGACAGCACACGTAAGAGGCGCTGGGATCGCAGGTTCGTTTCCGCGAGGCTTCGGTAAATGGTTCGTGCGTACACAGGAGCCGCCACATCTGCCTGTATAGTGTGACCCGGGTCCTCGTGGGATCTATTCGTGACTGGCGCACGATCCGTCGATCTTCTCTACTGGTGGTCCTCCTGGTCCGTCCGGAGCCACTCCGCCATGTGGCAGTGCCGTCACGTGTCCACTGCTCCCAACACGGTCGGACGTAATGGTCAGAGCGATTCATGTGGCGGGCCGACCACCCTGTGGTTTTCAGCCCGATGCTCAGGCCACTCTCAATGTCCATACGTTGCGTAAATAGACGTCTCTGGAATTTACCCGGCATTCTTGTCACTCTGTACTCTTGCTTGCGTCAGCAGGTACTTTTAGCTTTCATGGGGCATCGACTACACGCCGGTTTATAAGGCTATCGGGTTGTGCTTGCAGCGCCACCACAGGTTGTGCGGTCATGCGCACTCACACCAAAGTGGATTATTTGCATACAAGCATGTACTTTAGCTGTTTGCAAAGTTTCGCGGTTGTAGCATGTTTTCTTCTAGGTGCGCAAATTTCATTGTCCGTGAGTGTATTATGCCATTAAGTAACCTTTTGTGAGTTCAACCCTGTTCTACTAATCCTCTTATGCGTCGTGTTGAATTCCATATTCTGCATTGGTGTACAAGTAGATGAGCTCTGAGTAAAGGGTTGATTTTGCAACATGGAAATCATCCTTTTGCTATTATCTTCAATTTATTACCTAGCTGTTAGAATTCTGTATTAACCTAACACAGCAAAAAGGATGAGTTAAGATACAAAGCTTTCGGCGGACGACTGTCATATGATATTGCAACGCTGTAGAGGTGTTGGGGGGGGGTACTAAAGTAATGCAACACACTTAAAGAATTGAGTTTATATGGGTTGTGTGTTGCCATTGGCTGGCAACCTGGAGGAAAGAATTAGAATTTAAAAAATAACATTAGTAATTCGGGAATTCGTTACTACCGAAATCATAAGGGTTGGGCTAAAGTGTTTAACCTAACAAGAATCAAATGATAAAAAAAATTTCTGTGACACTCAAGATCATTAACTCGACTGCCGGGTTCGCATAAGACAACAGGCATTTAACTAACATAAAGAGCGCGTAGAAAATAATTAAAACATCACTTTGTGGAACATTGTCGAAAGAACACGTATCGAGCAGCCTCGGATTTTATGTTTCCCAATGTATGCTTGGTTCATTTGAGACTAGACTTACAAACTGTTCAATTACTAACTGTCTGCTTGAAATAATTCTTATAAAACTCAGTTTAACTAATGAATCATGCAAGCTTGAGTCACACTGGAACTTAATGCTCTTTTCTTTGACAGATGAAACAGTCACTCTAATAATAAGTAGGAGCTGTACTTACAGGTTTCTTGTTGCTGCAGATTGATACTGGACACCCTTAACTATTTTAATCGGAGTGTGTAAATTGCGAACCAAAATCGGACCGCCCTCAACCCCTATATGTAAATTGCAAACTAAGGCCTAAGACCCCCTATGTGTAAATTGCGAAACAACGTTTCTAGACCCTATGTGTAAATTGCGAAACAACGTTTCTAGACCCTATGTGTAAATTGCGAACCAACTTTACTTCGCCCATTTTGAAGACATCAAAAAACAAGAAAGATGACACCGTATTTTCGGGTGTAATAAGCACGTCTTTTGAATCCGTTCTGAAGCAAATAAAATTTATCAATGCTATTCAAAGGCAATGGAACCGGTATGGAAAACAATAGTATCTGACGGAAGAAAGAAGTTTTTCAATCGGGCCTTTAATCCCTCAGATATTGCTGTAAACGGAATCGTGAGCTTACGAACTCTTAGAAACAGAGTTATCGACGAAAATAAGATTTGAGTTTACGTCCCTTGGTGGGAAAACCATGCATCATTTTAGGAAGAAAGTATTCACAAAAGGTTTATCTATATAAGCGGTATCGGTCCAAGAAAAAAAAATTGGAGCCGCGGATGGCTTAGTGGTTAGTGTTACAGATTATCGATGCTGGGTCCCCAGGTTCTAGCCTGGGCTGATCTTTCAGAGATGGTGTGATTTACTAACAATCGCTGAATATCCGCCGTGCATCGGACGAGCACGTTAAGTGACGGCCCCCAGGCTGGACCCACTGGTTAAATGGGTATCCTTTCCTATGTCTTCCCTGAAATTCTCTCACCCATCTATGTGCAATATCGTACTTGTACGGTGGCGCCATCTACTGTACTCTAATCTCACTACAAACTGTTCTGTCAAAAGTCGTTAGACTTGCTCTCATTCCTTCCGTTTCTGTGTCCTGCCCAAAAGGCGATCTCGCTGTAGGTATCTGGGACCTAAACTCTACTCCCTGTGGACGGAAGTCCTACATGAAAATGACAAATGCGAAAAAAAAATTGTAGTCGAGTTTTCAGGAGCCCAGATGTTGCTACAAATACATCAGAAGTAGAAATTAACACTTATGACCCCTGGTGGCCAAACCATTCTTTACCAAATATTAGAAATCACGTGAAAAATATTTTCCGTCAGGTCTTGTATGCGATACAGGAAGAATTTTTCAAACCGAAGTTTTAGGAGCAGAAAACGCAATTTACTATTGTGCACCCTAGCGGAAAGTCTATGATTTACTTGAAAATTTTGAATTTATAGGTAAAACATTTCGCGTCGGAAACACTATCCAACAAAGAAGGAATTTTTCAAATCGCACTTTTAAAAGTAGAGATATTGACAAAAATAAGATATACATCTACGCCCCTGGCGTAGAAACCATGAATTATTTCAAGAAGAAAATGTTCCTAAAATGTTTGTCGACATGAGTAGTATCTGTCCTCAAAAGACTTTTTTTCAATCGAGATTTTAGAAGCTCATATTTTGCTGCAAATACATCAGAAACGGAAATTAAGGCTTACGCCCCATGGTGGTCAAACAATTTTTTACAAAAATTGGAAATTACGTGCAAACGATTTCCCACCAGGAGCTGTACCCGGTTCAGAAAGAATTTTTCAGATCGGATATTTAGAAGCAGAGATATAGGGGAAAACACAATTTACCTTTACGCCCCCTAGCGGAAAGTCTATGAATTACTTGAAATTTTTTGAATTTATAGGAAAAACATGTCACACTAGAAACACTATCCAACAAAGAAGGAATTTTTAAATCTGACTCTTAGAAGTCGTGATATTGACAAAAATAAGATAATCATCTACACCCCCTGTCATAGTCACCGTGCGCTATTTTAAGAAGAAAATGTTTCTAAAAGGTTTGTCGACATGAGTAGTATCGGTCTACAAACGATGTTATTTTCAATAGAGAATTTAGAAGCTCATATTTTGCTGCAAAAACATCAGAAGCGGAAATTAAGGTTTACGCCCCCTGGTGGCCAAACCATTTTTTTTTTACAAAAATTAGAAATTATGTGCAAACGATTTCCCATCAGGAGCTGTACTGTCATATCTCTAAATACTGTTGCACCTGTTAGTTCCTTCTCACCCATGGTCTTTTATGTGAATTAGTACCTTGTGCATGTTTAATCTTTAGTATGGTAGTAATGCTTAATTGGAATTTGTGCATAGTATAGAATCATGTCTTTCCCTGTCTACAATGCTGTAGGTAAACATTTTGATTTGTATCGCTCGTGCTTTATTGTCTGCCTCTTCTTCGCCCTACGTGGCGAAATAATTTTATGATTTTAACAATATTTTGTTTTTACGTTTCACTGGAACTTTCCAGCTGATGTATATACCACTGTATTTATTGGCAGAATTCCATTGTCATGTACATAGAAATGCTATTTTACTGAAGAATAAAGGCAATTGTGAAGTGCATCCGGTGCAGAGAGAATTTTTCAGATCGGAGATTTAGAAGCAGAGATATAGGAGGAAACGCAATTTACCTTTACGCCCCCTAGCGGAAAGGCTGTGAATTACGTGAAATTTTTAAATATTTGAAATTATATGAAAAACATGCGACAGGGAAAACACTATCCAACAAAGAAAGAATTTTCAAATCGGGACTTCTTGAAGTTGAGATATGGACAAAAATAAGATATACATCTACGCCCACTGGCGGAGAAACTGTGGAATATTTTAGGAAGAAAATATTCCGAAAAGGTTTATCGATGTGAGTGGCATCAGTCTACGAAATAATTTTTTCAATCGATATTTTAGAAGCTCAGATTTTATGGCAAATACATCAGAAGCAAAAATTAACACTTACGCCCCCTGGTGGCCAAAGCATTCTTTACCAAAAATTCGAAATTATATGCAAAAGATTGTACATCAGGAGATGCATCCGCTGAAAAAAAATTTTCAAATCGGAGTTTTAGGAGAAGAGTTATCGAAAAAAATGCAATTTAATTTTACGCCCCTAGCGGAAAATCTATGCGTAGTTTGAAAATGAAACTATATCCAAAATACTCTTCGACATAAATGGAATTGAAAGATAAAAGATTTTTTCAATCGGATGTTTAGAAGCAAATATGTGGAATAAAACGTATTTTTGAATTCGACATCATCTGCATTAACGCCCTGTAGCGGCGAAATTGTGCATCGTAAAAAAAAAAAAAAAAAACGAAATGGAGGATCATCATTCGCATATTTCAAGCTTTCGAATGCAAAAAGAGTTTTTAAAATCGGACTAATAGTTGCAGAGATACCGTGGGTACAGGCGGACGGACGGACGGACAAACCGATAACATAAGCACGATCTTTTTTTACAAAAGACGTGCTAATAAACCAGTATGAAAAAAATAATGATTAAAACAATTTAATGCAATGTATTTACGAAAACAACAAAACAAGTTTGTCATCCTAGCGCAGGGGCCATGTTCATTTTCTCTGTAATGTTCTATATTTAGTAAATGTACTTAATTTAATGTATTCACGAAAACAACCAATGTGCTATGTAAGTATATATGTACTTAAACAGCATCAAAAGTAAACAATTAATGATGAAAACAATGTAAAGGAATGTATTCACGAAAACAAGAAAATCAGTTTGTCATCCTTGCGCAGAGGCCATGCTAATATTCGCCCCCATTTTCGCAAAACAATCACATTTTATAATGATGCGATGCAAATTTTACATAAAAAAAACTCTTGAAATAAGTCCTCTTTTGTAATCGTCTATTTTTTCGTGTAATGTTTTTTTTTCGTTCGAGTGCACTTTTACTGATTTTTATTTTATTACGCAACAAACTTTCTCTGTAATGTTCCATATTTAGTATATGTACTTAATTTAATGTATTCACGAAAACAACCAATGTGTTATGTAAGTATATATGTACTTAATTTAATGTATTCACGAAAACAACCAATGTGTTATGTAAGCATATATGTACTTAATTTAATGTATTCACGAAAACAACCAATATGTTATGTAAGTATATATGTACTTAATTTAATGTATTCACGAAAACAACCAATGTGTTATGTAAGCATATATGTACTTAATTTAATGTATTCACGAAAACAACCAATGTGTTATGTAAGTATATATGTACTTAATTTAATGTATTCACGAAAACAACCAATGTGTTATGTAAGCATATATGTACTTAATGTAATGTATTCACGATAACAACCAATGTGTTATGTAAGTATATATGTACTTAATTTAATGTATTCACGAAAACAGCCAATGTGTTATGTATGTATATATGTACTTAATTTAATGTATTCACGAAAACAACCAATGTGTTATGTAAGTATATATGTACTTAAACAGTATCAAAAGTACAGAAAAAATGATGAAAACAATGTAAAACAATTTAAAGCAATGTATTCACGAAAACAAGAAAATCAGTTTGTCATCCTTGCGCAGAGGCCATGCTAATATTCGCCCCCATTTTCGAAAACAATCACATTTTATAATGATGCGATGCAAATTTTACATAAAAAACTCTTGAAATAAGTCCTCTTTTGTAATCGTCTATTTTTTCTTGCAATGTTTTTTTTTCGTTGGAGTGCACTTTTAGTGATTTTTATTTTATTACGCAACAAACCGAGCTCTTTGGAGCTTTCACACTTTGAGTTTTAATGTACGTTTGCGTTTGAAATAATGTCAACACTTCTACGAAATTATACAAACTTGGGGGCGGATGATGAAAATGGGCGTCGAATCTAGAATGAATAGAATGAACGGACTCGCATGTATTTGTAGTGTGTTCATTAGATGCACTGGCCTCTGCCTACAAATCTGGAGGGAAATTCGAACTGCTCTCAATATAATTGCCAGTCAAATAATCTGCCATTTTCGTGACACTTAGATGAGTCGATTGGAATTCTGATAAATCAATTGCAAAACACTCACCTACTTCTATAGGATCCAAAAATGACAGTCCGAAAACGTTTCGCAGCCACTGGGCTACTTCACTGGTTTTATGTTTATATTCTTTGCTCAAACTCAGCTACTGAATTTTTCAATGCCAGGCTTGGCCGAAATGAAACCTGCATTCAAGCAACAGCGTGTTTGGCCATACGACACGCACAGCATTATGAATCCCTTTTTTGAAATCGGCAACAATTACTTCAGGCTCAAAAGTACAAATTAACACTGAGCACTAATTCTTTAGAAGGTTAAAAGGCATCATGAAAGAAATACGGGATTACACCATGTAATACAAAGATGACAATCCGACTTTTGGTGTAAATGTGACAAGGATGTAAGTGTAGTGGTTAGCATACCCGGGCGTTATATGGGAGACGAGAGTTCGAGTCCCGCTCCAGGACGATGAAATGCTTGGTTATTATCTGACTTACTATCCTTGTCACATTTACACTAAAAACCGGATTGTCATCTTCAAAATTTGTGTTAAAAGGCATTCTGTAACATTCTTCGGTTTTATTACGCAACAAACAAAATGCTACAGGAATGTAATGTTCATTTTCAACAACATGTACGGTGAACATTTGTTTCCAAAACTTTGTACAGTATTCAAAAGTTTTGTCCATATAAATTTCAAGGCATCTACACAAAAATTGCATGTTGCTTTCACAAGAGAACACCACAATATCAGAGACTTTATCAGAAATCAATAAAAATGTTTCTGATTTTATTGTTAGTAAGTTCATTTTTTCCAGGGAGCACAAAGAAGTTTCGCGACTGTCGGGTAATGGCGGCTGTTTTCTTCTTCTGTGATTGTATAAATTCCGTCGGACACAACTAATATCCTTCTCTGATATTTTTTCGAATGACTGCATATTTTCTTCAATTGCTGCGTTGATAATTTTCGATGGTCGCTGAGTAATGTCCTCTTCCGCTTTTTTTTTGCACTATTGCTTAGGAGTTTTCAAAGAACCACTTGAACATTTTTTATGCAAATGATGCGTGTCGCTTCTAGTTACCACATCTTCAGGGACGATTGTAAGAACCTTTGCTTTGCAGTTTTTAACTGTGCGTAGCCAGAAACCCTCCTCACTTTCAATATCTTCATTTTACGGTAAGTGTAGGCGTCTGCAATTAACAAATCATTTCCTTTTACAGAGATTGAGCGCATCACTTCCATTGTAAAACTTATCGAACAACAAAAGATATATCTAAAGCAAGGCAATAAAAAAAGACGAGCTAGCTTAGGTAAAAAGGTGGTTACGAAATCAGTTGTCAGATCGCAAAGGTTTGTAAGAAAATCTGTTGCCACATCCCATATGTTGATTCCCGCAGATGTTCAGAGAAGTGGGTTCGGAATTTATATTCAGCGGTCATTGGCCCTTGGCTCGCAATGTACATACAGAACTTGAATGGCGGTCTGATTTTGGTTCGCAATTTACACGCTCTAGTTCGAAATTTACATACGCCCCTTTTAATTTGGAGATGAATTTGCCACACCTCTCGTCAATTTCCAACACGCGCAAAGGATACTTGTTGGTATGGTAGTTCACTGCGGATGCTCACGCACTGGTTGCCTTCAGAAGATACAAGTTGATAACCGGTATAAACCCCTTTGGATGGTTGATGAAGGACCGAGCACCACTTGTTTCCTCGGTACCCGCTATAGGAAAGGAAGAGGGCCGCCCCGGTGGCGCAGTGGTTCTAAGGCGCTGGCCTCTGATCATTCGTCAGGAAGGGGTCCGGGTTTGAATCCCGGTCAGCATGGATGTTGTGTTTGTCTTACGGCACTGGCTCTCTCCCTTCCCTGGAACCAGTGACCCTAAATTAGGAACGGGCGACTGCTTATAGCCCATTGAGTTGCTCACGGTGGTCGTTAAACCTCCAATCAAAAAAAAAAAAAAGAAGGGAAGAGGAGGCTGCGTGCCGTCCTCTTTTTTCGCTTTTTGTTGACACCTCGGCGAAGAAGCAGGGGAAGAGGGCTACCACTCTCTCTCAGAAATAGCTGGTACGCTGTCGCTGACCTGGGTCTCATCTGGACTTCTACTGTTCCCTACTTTCAATATATTTTCTCTAGTTTACAGTCGAATAGTCCTCCCAAACTCGAGCAACTTGATCAACTCCAAGTTGCACTGACAGAGGTCATTCTTGGGATGTATCGTTTAGCTGCCATTCAGTTACAGCTTGCTAACTAGAAAGTTTACTTCATCCTGCGGCTTTACAGCATCGGCCGGATCTTCATCTCTCTGTACACAGAATACTTCACCTATTCTGCATAGACGCAGATCGTCTTCACTTGGTCTCAGAAAGTTGCTCTTTCATTTTTACACACACAGGACATATATGCCTCAGCCTTCCGGGAGAGAGTCTCCAAGGCTTTTTTCACTTCGATTGTAAAACTTCCCACGCTATCACCATGAACAGCTCTTGATCAACTACAGCTCGCCGACACCATCAGACGTTTTTGACAAAAGCTTTTGTGTCCACAAACACTGCAGTATCACACCAGATCCTACTACGGAGTCTTCTTTACGTTAGAGCTCTCTTGTAGACTGCCTTTTCCGCGTACTTCGTTTGTTGTGCCGACAACAGATCTTCGTATATGTTATATTTATTGTCGAAAGCTGTTAACAAAGATGTAATATGTGAGCAGGCCACACAGGAGTTTGAAACATTACACTCTGCCTTGCTTCAGCGGAATTCATGTAAACTCTGAGATCCTATTTGTCTTGCCATTTGTGACAGTTTTTGTCTCAGGTGTTAGAGTCCCCCTTTTAGCAGTTCTTTACATCGTTAACATCGTTACGGCGCTTCTTACCTCTCCCCCCCGTTAGTATTTCTTGCTACTGCTTCATGTGCGGTCCCCGAAAATTGTTTTTTTAAAGCTTCTTGTCCATTCTGTCTTCCTGATGGAACAACGTTCTGCCTCTCTACTTCAAATTCCTCTTCCTCAAGTGATCTGGCAATGCAAGAGCTCTTTTTCTTGACCCCTTTTCCCAGCTTTCACGCCATTTCTTTCCTCTATGCCACAATCTAACACTTCATATTCTTTATTTCTATCCACAATGCAGATTAATCTCTTAATTTATCTACACATATTTACGTGCCCGTGTTTGTATAATTAATCAAAAATTATTCACTCTATTTACAAATATTTACATCATTAACTTCAGTCTCCGCCTCCGGGCCAATTAATTAAGCTACCCTGAAAATTATGCATCAGTAGTAAATACAAGCACATACAGTCATGAACTCAATGTTTGGAAGAGCATAGTACACTCAAAGGACAAAACATTAGAGATACCTACCTAATAACGCGTTGGTCCTCCTGTAGCAAGAATAACAGCTGCACATGCCGAGGCATCGACTCCACTAGATGTCGGAGGTTTTACGGAAGTAATTCAGGCCATGCCTTTTGTAGAATTGCACACATCTCCGCCCGAAACGTCGGTCCGGGGTCTATGGGTCTGATGTTCAGCTTCACGGCATCTCCTGAAAGCTTCCACGGGGTTTAAATTCGGCGACCTTGGGGGCCACTGGATGGTTTCAAACTCATATGAGTGTTTCTGGAGTCATGCATGGGTGGTTGCGGCTTGGTGGGGTGACGCATTGTCCTGCTGAAACAGACCATCGGCCATACGCGCGAAGGCGATGAAAGCTTGTAAGTGATTAGCAGCACATGCTGGTAGCAGGCAGCGCTTAAAAGCCTTTCCATACACATTAAGAGACCTACTGTGTCCCAGACGAAAGGTACCAAATCCCTCACAGAGCCACCGTCTTGGACGGAGACGACCTCGCATGACGGGGCCATGACCTCATGCTATCGACGGCAGACCTGCACCCTCCCGTCAGCTCAGTACAGATGAAAAAGTGAGTCATCTGACAATACGACGCGGCGCCACTTTTCAGAGGAAAAGTTTTGATTTTTCTACACCAGGCGAGGCGTAATATCCGATGAGGAGAAATCAACAGTGGCACACGAGTAGGACGTCAGCTCTCGTAGTCTAGGGTGTGCAAAGTGCGCTGTGCCGTTAGGTCGCTGACGCTGTGTGGTCCTCGTCAGTTAACCTGGCTGTGATTTGCGCTCCGGTTGTCAAGCGATCGGTCTGCATGAGCCTGTAGAGTCTATGTCGACTGCGGTCATGAATGGCGTGTGGTCGGCTCCTTCTTGCTCTCTGGGTGCTGGTCGTCAATGGTATACTCACAGCACACCCTTGATACGGTTGCCCTAGGGAACGCTAGGGTTCTTACCACTTGGACGATAGAACGACCCATTGGTCTTGGACCGACAATGCGTCCACGATCAAAGTCGCTCAGATCAGCAGGCTTACCCATGTTCGTCGATTGCGATGCACTTGTGCGGAGCCCTACTGTCCACCTATTTATCGCCTGCGTTCACTTTGGGTGTGTTTCACTCTGCGCGAGGGATGCCTATGTCAAGTGCCCATCACCTCTTTCTCTAAGTTTTGTCTACTGAGTGTATATTCCTGGGGTGACATCTAAGGGCTACTGAATTCCAACGTACTCCTATGGAGTTTTCTCCGTACAGTTGCCTTTTGTAAGTTAGAGTGGAATAAATACCAAGAAAATTTAAACAGACAAGGATTTATGTTGGTATTTTTGTGAAGGACACTGCTACCTGCAAGCCTTGTCAGTGTGACTCGGAATTCAATATACCAAACGTAACAGTTGCACAGATTAAGGTAGGTTTCCGATAATAACAAATTCACATATTACCTAAAACAAGAATTGCATTGCTTTTAAAAACAACAAAAACAAAAATTTCTTGTACAGTTTGCACAACACAGCTAAATCATTTTATAAGGAAACATTCATTTTCTTTTTAACGCTTTCCAACCGTAGGTTGAAGAAGCGTATATGCACCAGCCTTTTCCGTCCGTCTGTCTATCGGCACGATAACTCACGTAAAAATGGTTCGATTTCGATGAAATTTTAGTATGTGGTAGGGGACCACCAGGGGACAAACCCTCTTGAAAATGGGTGAAGTGGGGTCAAAGGTCACGCCATAAGAGCAGGATCCATTCCATTGCCCTTATGCGTCATAACTTGCGTAAAAATGGTTCGATTTCGATGAAATTCTGGTATGTGGTAAGGAACCACCTGGGAACGAAACCTATTGAAAATGAGTGGAATGGGGTCAAAGGTCAAGACATAAAAGCGGGATCCATTTCATTGCCTTTATGCGTCATAACATGCGTACTTCGATTTCGATGAAATTTTAGTATGTGGTAGGGAGCGACTGGGCACGAACCCTATTGAAAATGGGCGAATGGGGTCAAAGGTCAGGCAGGACATAAGAGCGGGATTTGTTCCATTGCCCTTATGCGTCATAACTTGCGTAAAAATGGTTCAATTTCGATGAAATTATAGTATGTGGTAGGGAACCACTGGGCACGAACCCTATTGAAAATGAGCGAAATGGGGTCAAAGGTCAGGCAGGACATAAGAGCGGGATTTGTTCCATTGCCCTTATGCGTCATAACTTGCGTAAAAATGGTTCCATTTCGATGAAATTTTAGTATGTGGTAGGGAGCCACTGGGAACGAACCCTATTAAAAATGGGCGAAATGGGGTCAAAGGTCAGGACACTGGAGTGGGATCCATTCCATTGCCCTTGTACATCATAACTTACCAAAAAATGTTTCGATTGCGACAAAACGTTATCATGTTGTTTCAGAGGTATAGTGAACCGATTCTGTTGAATATCAACGAAATGGGGTCAAAGGTCATTGCACAAAAGCAAGATTTATTCCACAGCCATTATTCTCATAACTTGCGTAAAACTGCTTCTATTGCGACAAAACTTTAGTATGTTATTCTTGAGGTATACTGAACCGGTTCTGTTGAATATCATCGAAATGGGGTCAAAGGTCAGGACACAGGAGCGAGATTTATTCCACAGCCATTATCCTCATAACTTGAGTAATAATTTCTGGTATGTTGGAAAGCGTATCTTAATCAATGCATTGCATGATTTTACTAACTTGTATATAATAAAGTAGCTGTTTACCTATATGTTACTCTGCAATAATGATGTTTTAGCAGCTATTATTAATAAATATTGATTTATCGAATCAACTACATGTCATATTATGGAAGATAGTGAAATAGTATTTACCTACATTTATTTGGTGTAATATTTCGTAAAACGAATCTTGCGACGCATCATTGTTCGTCTGGTGTGTAAAGAGAAGAGACTCTACGTTTGGAATGAATGAAAGAAGTGCAAGCAGTGGTTCCATTTGCTTTAAAAATATTAAAATATATTAAACATTCAGGAAAGGATTCCATTTTCTTGTACAGAGAACATTGCCATATCGCGGGTGAAAAGTTCGTTTTATGCGGCATAGTGTGATTTGAGAGAGTTGTCGACAGATAAATAAAAGTCAGAGAACTCCCATCTTCGGGCATAAATTTTTGCACTGAAGGCATAATTTTTAAAACGGTCACGTTCAAAGGAAAACATTTCAGGAGTTTGAAATGCGTGAATCTAGAAGGTGTGAGAATTTCTGAAAGAGTGGAGTCGAAAGAAAGAAAGAACGAGAGAGAAATCACTGGATGAAATATAAATAAAAGAGTAGGGGGAGAACGAACAGAAACGGATTCTTTCCGCGCGAGTGGTGCAGAAAGTGCGGATTCCACAACTGATTGACGCTTGCGAGCGACCAGCAGACCACTACACCAGCCAAGCCAGGGGTGTGGCACATCTTTCATATTTGATGGTTTCGGTTGTGCTCCGAGGAAATCGCCCATGCCGTAATCTTATTCACCCTTTTCACTTGTTGTCACAGAACTCCCAAAACTCCCCATTTACGAAGCGTTGTTTGGCAAAGAATTGCTGAAGTTAATTCCCAAGTGAAACTCCGGAGGTGTCTTGCAGAATTAACTTTAAGAATAATGCACTTTAGTGTGAGGTTTAAGGATAATAACACATATTTTTCCGAACAAAGAGATTTAGAAGAAGTCCAAGTCACGTTCTATGAGCTTGATGTGAAAATATTTTTCGTTTAAACCACTCATGAATTGCGGCACCATGAAATTTAATGTTTAACGTTTACTTTGAATGACTCTCCGTGTACAGATATATAATTTTAATCACGTAAGAAACTTCAAGCGCCTAAATGCATATCATGCAATCACGAAGAGAGAAAATATATTTTTTCTTAAAGGAGACTATGTCCTTGCATGCTTTAAGAGCTTCAGATTTCTCATTTCTGCTTACGATAAATAAACGAAAAGGTTTGGTCACATGCCCTCATTTCCTTTCATCGCGAAAATAACTCTAAGTTTATGACATAAGACTAATTTTTATGGAATCATATATTTTAGTATCGCAACATTAGATAAAACCTTAAGCATTTTCTAAACTCATTTCCTCAAATTTTTTATACAGTGACTGCAAAAAAAAGGTACATAAATATCTATGTAAAAGACTGACTGAAGAAACGAATGAAAATTTTGCGTATAATAATGGTTGAGAAACGTATGCAGATTTCCTGAGTAATAGTAAAGGAAACGGAAACAGTACATTATGATTAGACAAGAAGATGTGCTGACATTTTTGGCCGGATTTTAACGCTGCGAAAAGTGGTTAGTTTTGTTTTTGTCCTTGCTACCTTTCTTCCCTGGAGCCAGGAACTGGAAATTAGACATGGCATGTTATCCTGAACTTCAGAAGTGTTGTTAAACTGAAAAAATTCAATGAAACAGAGCAAAATGAAATATTATTATATGTCTTTGGTATGAAACTCGAACTGCAAAATATAATTAAAGCAGAATGTAAGCAAAAAGAATGTGGCATGACTTTGACGTATTTTTACTTATTACGTTGGACCGTAATTTCTAATTTTGTCATTTCGTAAACAAATTGTAATATGGTAACTATAGGTTTGACATCTAGTACTGCTTTGATGCGTTTAAAAGAGTTGAATCCATTCCTTTTTCCTTTCTTGGAACTGACGTCTCTGTAAAGATTTAGAGCCCTACGTTTCATCTTCTCAAGGCAAGTTTTGTTTTGGGCAACAACGAGGCTGTCAGAAGAGGTACAGAGAGTCGTGATTGAAAAATGGGTTGAAAGAAAATGCTAGAAAATTAGAATTATAGAAGTATGCTGTTTTTCACGATGAAATTAAGTTTTAAACTGCCTACATAATTACTTGCACTCTGAGCCATCTCACACAAACATCCTGCACCAAATGTCAGCCGAAAAGGAAAGCAGAACACACCATGATGACAAAACCCACGCTATTTATCCAGAATACATTCTAACGTGCGTATCCTTTTTCGAGAGAGATGAGTTTTCCACGCGGTTCGCACTTCACACGTGCTTTCAGTTCGTTTGGCTCAGAGCTTGAAATTTCATTAGTTACTCAGAACTGGGCAGGACCGATTGCTGATGCATAGGGATTGCGCAACAGATAGGCTGCTTCTGAGTACCGAACATTTACATTGCTTACCTATCTAACATGACACACAAATAAGAAAGTCACCTGGGAAAAGAACAAAACCAGTAAGCTCTGATAGGAAGGAAAATATTTCGAAAAATGATAAGAGGAGAAAGAAAGAGGTTTGAAAAGGAAGAGCAGAAAGTGCTGCTACATTATTGCTTCCACAAAGAAACCAACATGACATTTTTTTATCCTGAATCACTTTTTTCAAAAACAGTAATTCATGCAAAAGCGAACTAATCAAAGGTTGTGCTACAGTAAAGCAAACTTTCTGCATGGTGGTCTCACGGGGACAGAAAAATCTAAAACTCCCCTTTAAAAAAGTGAGGATGAAATGTATTGGATCTTAATTTTTGGCAGTGCTTCAAGAAACATGAACGTTTTTCTTCATCAATTTGTTGATCTTACCTTATCAATTGTAAAAAAGTTTGTAAATAGTATGAATTGTCGCATCATAAGGACTCTCTGGTAATGTGAACAATTTCAAATAAAGTTTTCGTAATTACTTTACAAACCGGATGATGAGATCCCACACTGAGGTTTACACTTTCCTAACGTTTACAGTTCTTTACACCTTTTTTGAAAAATCTGATCCTTAAGCAATAATATTTTGAACAAACCAGCCAAATATTTTCACATATTGTAGTCCAGAGGATTCAACTATAATAAAAAACTGTTAATAAAAACTTATTTTTTTGAAATCATTCCTTTTCCGTTCGGTACGATACAATTGTAAGATTAACACTTAATCTACTATTGGCTATTAATTGTAATTTATGTATACATATGAAGATTCGAACCTAATAGAAATCATGTAATTTTAAGAAATGAAGAGTTCTCAAATTAAAAGAATTCTAAAGAATGAACTCGCTAGCCAAGTGGCATACGCAGCTGGCTGGGAGAAATATTTTCTTGCGTATAATACGAGAAGTCATTTATGCGCTCTCCAGTGGAATTTGATATGAGGGACTTAATATATGCATGCATGTTTCATTTTTATCATTCTGAGATGAAGGTAGTTGCTGACAAGAGAAGCATTTCCCAGATTTTTACTTTGTCAGCAAATACAGCTCATTCATTAAACACTGTGTGTCTTCAGAGGTGATTTATATCTAGCATGAAGAATAAAGGACTCAGAAAGCAGTCATGCAACGATGCAGAACGCAATGGTGCTTAAATATGCGTGTGACACGAGAAAGACAAAAGTAGCACACTCATGACGCCCATACAAATTAGTAAAGCAGCACCAAATTAAGGTATCGGTGAAACCCAACGCAATTAATTTACGGTTTAATGCTGACTGGTTGGCATGGTTAAAGGTTGCGAAGAAAAGATTGTAAGTAATGCCTACGCATTACACATGCCCTAGAAAACTCAGAGAAATGCTGAATAAAGTCATAAAACTATGAGAGAGTGTATTTCTGTCATTCAAACATTTTGTACGAACATGTACATGTACCAAAGAAGAAGTCCACTATTCCTTTGTTGGCGATACTGCACAGAAGAGAAATTAAGAAAACGGTAAACTACGTTTCACCTTCTCAACTACTTGTGCAATAATAAACAATGTTAACTATTTGCGCATTCCACTCAGTCGTACACCCTGTCCTTTTCGGTACCGAAAGATCTGAGGCTCTGCTTTCAGACAATTTATCTGAGATGGGCCACGTTTCGAATCCCTTATAAGACATTGGTGCTGTGCTTGTTCTACAGGGATTGGCTCTCTTCCTTCCTTGGGTCCAGACGCCCAAACTTAGGGACAGGTAAGTGCTCTAATGAGTTATGTGTGTCACGAATTGTATATCTAGAAAGATTACGCTTTGATTGTGGCCCAGAAAAGAATACTTTTCACTCAAACATTTGACAATTAGCTGGAAGAGAACAATTCAACAAATATAGAAAAACGATTTTCTCGCTTTGTGACTCGCAAGTTCACGTGATAAGGGAAAGAAATAAGTAAAACCTAAGACCTTATAAATCAGAAAATCTAACGCAATGTTGTCATATGCTATGATATGAAGATAGAATTTCTGGATTTATAAGTTCTTCCCTTCAATATTTTTCCTTTTCAGTCGGCATTGTACACAGCCTGCATGACTTAACCCACTAAATTTTAATTTACTTTATTAATGGAAGCATTTCTATCTGTTACCTCCTGTATATTAATTATATCTAAGTAAATATGAAGTTATCACAAACAATAAGCGATGAAATCACTGACAATATGAGTTTTTTCTTTTTGTTCCGGGGTTTAGCAGCTCCTTTTGCATATAAGGTTGTAATCAGCACCCTTCCTGATTTTAATGCCACCGGTTCCACGTAGGGGCGGATGCTAGGGTTGAGGAACAGGAGCACCCCCATTAACCACGCGGCACTCGCAACGGGGGCTCACCATTACCACCAGCCGGACGCTCGGTCTTAATTACTAACAGTTAGATACCTGCTCTCCGCTCCTTTTACCAATCGTCCAGCGGTGTGGCGACAATGAGGTAACGTTAGGCTTAAATATAAGATAGTACAACTATACTAGTTATCCGAATTTATTGGCGTATATAAAATCAAGGTTTCCAAGCTTTCGCACATCAACCAGATGGCTTTCTCAAGGAAGGTAGACTTCCTTGAGAAAGACATCTGGTTGATGTGCGAAAGCTTGGAAACCTTGATTTTATATACGCCAATAAATTCGGATAACTGGTATAGTTGTACTATCTTATATATAGTTGGTGTACAGTTCCTTGTGTTATTATTTGTGTTATTATTAGTTAGGCTTAAAGTTAGGTTTTTGCGCAATAGGAAATTTTCTTGCGTTTTGTAAAACAAGAAAGATGACATCAAATTTTCAGTTGTAATAAGCAAGTCTTTTGAACCCTTTACAACATGAAAAATGTATTTCAAAGCAAATTTTTAGAAAATCTAAAAATTCAACAAAAAAAAAAAAAAAAGAAAAACACCAACACCATCTAGGGAAATATTGCGCATCATGTAAAATAATTAATGTCAGCAGGGTTATTGATAGTTAATTAAACCGGTTAGGAAAAAAACCTGATTTCTGCAATCGATAAAACATCCAAAAATAAAAATAGCTACTTACACCTACTAGCGGCTGAAAAGTATGTTACCAAAATTAACAAACTGTGTATAAAACGTTTCTCATAGCGGAAGAAAGATATCAGAGACGTAGTTCTCAAATTCAACAGTTAGAAGAAGATATATAGAGGAAAACCTGACATTACTTTACACCGCCAAGCGGAAAAGTTTTGTGTTACTTAAAGAAGAAAATGGGTTCAGAACACTCTTCAAAATGAAGAGTATCCTAACAAACAAGCATTTTCTCACATAATCTTTGGGATCGAATTAACTCTTTCAAATAGAAATATACGCTGACGCCCCTTGCGGAAGAATTTTGAATAATGGAAAAGTAGAAAATGTGTTAA
This sequence comes from Macrothele yani, assembly GCA_039090855.1. Lineage (NCBI taxonomy): Eukaryota > Metazoa > Arthropoda > Arachnida > Araneae > Macrothelidae > Macrothele > Macrothele yani. The sequence goes on along the minus strand of CM077008.1, from coordinate 57,643,164 downwards.
AAGTATTCTTCATAGCAAAAGCTGTGATAAGGAAAATAATTTTTCAAATAGGTCTACCGAGAAAAACGTTTTCACATTTAAGCTCCCTGTCGGAAAAACTGGGCGTTCTTTAAAGAAAGTAAAGCTTCCTAACCTTACTGTGGCGAATGTCACACAGTAAAACAGAATTGTTTTGAATAGGATTTTTTGAAAATATACACTAACATCACCTAGCGCTAGAACTGTGAACTACTAAAAAAACAAAAATATATGAGTACATGCAAAATGTTCCATAATGAAGAGCACCTACCAGAAAAGCGTATATATATATATATATATATATATATACTGTATATATTCTATATATTTAAATCATTTTGCGCAGAAAATGAACAAACAATATATTGGTAGTTAGTAGTATCAGACCGAAAATAGGTTTTTTAGACGCGCAGATATTGCTGTAAATGGAAACGTGCACTTACACTCTCTAGTGGAAGTTCAGTCTCTGTGGAAGTTGACATTCATGCACGATGTTTATGCTAGTTAAACGCAGACATTCATGCACGGCTAACAACTGGTAGCTGGTAATTAATTTGGTTTGCAACTTTATTTACTTTATCGTAATTCATGACGAATCTTTGTCCACCGTCTTTCTTCGAAATGAAGAAAGCAGGTGCAGTCCAGGAACTTGTAGATTATTTTATTATACTTTGTTGCAATATATAATAGATTTGACGACGCATTTCATCTTTTTTGTGATGGGCACAAGAATACGGATTTAAGGACACAGGCATGGGAATATGGTTTGAAGGCTCCTGCGGTTTCAATGCACCTGAGAAGTCTTATCGGAAAACAACCTAGGACGCTCTGCAATATTTGCAAAAGTTGGCATTATTTTATGAAGAATGTGAGAGGTCAACCTCTTCTACCGGATTAGGCTTTGCTGGTTCTAGCATAATACCATACTTAAAATTCAATGTTAATGAAAATTTCTTGATGAAGTCTAGTCCCAGTCAACACTTGACTGCTATTTCATTAATGAGTAGAAATGTATGAGTAAGTTTAAGTTTTCGCAATTTAACAAGTAATGATATTGATCCTGACACCAAAAATACCGCATTTTCAGCACCTCTCAAATTCAGCGCATTTTATGGAATTAATGGGTAAGTCTGGAAAGAACTTATTACAGGATTCATTACTTAAAGCAGAAATGTCCTAGAAGCAGTCGAACTTGTTTGAAACAACAACAATCTCGCTGAATGTAAAATATGTATTATTATCAGACTGCCCGTATTTTGTTACTGATATCCTTGGTTTGTATTATACGTGGTATTATTTTGCACAGGGACAATATCTGAATACCGTGAATAACTCTGGTTAGAATTACGCTGTGACCCTTGGTATTTTCTGCTGACAAAGAATGTTTCGTCGTTACGCTGTTTTCAACAGCATGCACAGTGTTATGATTATATGTGTACTGTAGTTCTAGTTTTCTCTCAGCCCTAGGACTGGTATATGGAACTTCGTTAACATTGCTTTGATAGCACTGATTGTAGCTCAGCTAGAGCCACGCAGATGCAAAGGCACATAACGTTGGAGATCCATTTGCTGGTGTTGTTGCTCCGGAGCTTAAAATGAAGGCCCATGACATCCTATAGCTTTCACATTGATCTATAGCTCTTCATTTATGCTAGTTAAACGCAGACATTCATTCACGGTGTTTGGGTATTGTATCTCTAATACATCTTGTAGGAATAGATCTAGCTGTTGTAATAGCATGTCCATGATATCCGTATTTCACGTCAGGGAATTCCAAAATTTAAAATGTCTGGCCGTCACCCGTGCAATGGCAACTGGACTGTTAGTTGGCCACTCCCACCTGGAGAACAACTTGTGTGCGCTCACTGCCGTTTTTAAACCATAAGAAAATGCGCCCAAAAAGTCAGCCCTAAAATGATCTATAATGATGATCACGATTTATTCTCCATCGCAAAAGAAACCAGGTTTTTGCTGAGTATGTTAAGCAGGTACCTAGTAATTGGACCAGACTATCATCTGTGGTACTGTATAGGACGTAATGATCATCGATATGAGAATTTTTTTTATGAAACCTAGTTGTGCCATCATGAAACACGTAATTTCTTAAACTTGGATTCCTTGCCGTCTATACAGACTCAGCAAACACTGGTCGGGTTTGTAAGTGTTGGGGTATGTCACCATTCACAGGATACGTATCAGGAAGAGAGGTATTTCAAGAGAAATAAAATGAAGACGCATAATGACTGTTACTCTTGGGATTCATTTTTAAACATAGTTCGGGCGCCAATGTAAAACTTGTAAAATTGGATTTTGCTGTAGAACTTTAACAGTTAACGTGCTACATTTTGACTTAAACTGCTTGTAGAAAGCTTAAAATTCAATTCGTTGCTCGCAAAAGTAGCAAATGCAAATAAGAATTTCCAAAGTCTCTGATTAAACACTTTAAACGAACCCGGGTAAATGATTCAGCAGGAGCAGTGCTAACTATTTCAATGCCCATTTTGTTTCATCAGAGAGGTACGTTAAGACGAACGCTTTGAAAGTAGTTCGCCAATACCAAGATGATGATGCACTGTAAACACAGCGTTTCAAACTATTAACTCGCGATTTATTAAAAAGACATATTTATCAAACCTCTGCTTGCTGTAACTAATCATATATCCACGTAGATCCATATAGATCTATAGATTTATATTTATCATAGATCTATAGATTTATATTTATCATAGATCTATAGATTTATCAAACCTTTGCTTGCTGTAACTATCCACATATCCACATAAATCTATTCGTACACTAATATCGTTCGTTCTTATTTTTCATCACTCTTCCTTAACACAAAGCATATCGAACTCCACACAAGTAATCAGCAAAGTGCACTCGTTTTATTACTTCTTATTGAACATTGACTCAATTTCAGAAAGCCAACTTCGATGGCTTGACGGGAGAAATAATAATATGTATTAATGGAGATGACCTTAGGCACACCAATTTTGAATTCTACAGTGATTTTTCAACGTATTCCGGTATATTTGCTTGCACGACTTTTGTCAGTCTCCTTTGATGCATGTAATCCAGCAGCTATTTTAGTTCACAGGATTGCCGATTTCAAAAGCTTTTTGCGTATCGCACCATTCACGGTAAACCCTTGTTTCGCTTTTGTGTGAAAAGCCTAGGCAGACGACCTTCTGGAAGATACTACAACTGGCAAGCCCCGCACCACCCATCTTAACACGTTCAAAGTCTTTCAGATCATTCATTTTGTCTGAATACAAAACGAGTATAAAGTATAGTCAATAGTCAAGAATCAAAAGCTGTCGGATGCACGTTTAAAGTAATACAGTAAACAGTACACAATAACCGGACGCTAACTGATGAGTATTCCATTTTGTATGAATCAAAAAACGAGTATAAAGTATAGTCGATAATCAAGAATCCAAAGCTTTCGGATGCACGATTAAAGTAATACAGTAAACAGTATATAGTAACCGGACGCTAACTTATGAGTATTTCATTTTGTATGAATACAAAACGAGTATAAATTATAGTCAATAGTCAAGAATCAAAAGCTGTCGGATGCACGATTAAAGTAACACAGTAAACAGTATACAGTAACCGGACGCTAACTGATGAGTATTTTATTTTGTCTGAATACAAGACGAGTGTAAAGTATAGTCAATAGTCAAGAATCAAAAGCTGTCGGATGCACGATTAAAGTAATACAGTAAACAGTACACAATAACCGGACGCTAACTGATGAGTATTCCATTTTGTATGAATCAAAAAATGAGTATAAAGTATAGTCGATAATCAAGAATCCAAAGCTTTCGGATGCACGATTAAAGTAATACAGTAAACAGTATACAGTAACCGGACGCTAACTGATGAGCATTTCATTTTGTATGAATACAAAACGAGTATAAAGTATAGTCAATGGTCAATAATCCAAAGCTGTCGGATGCACGATTAAAGTAATATAGTAACCGGACGCTAACTGATGAGTATTTCATTTTCTATGAATACAAAACGAGTATAAAATATAGTCAATAGTCAAGAATCCAAAGCTGTCGGATGCACGATTAAAGTAATACAGTAAACAGTATACAGTAACCGGACGCTAACCGATGAGCATTTCATTTTCTATGAATACAAAACGAGTATAAAGTATAGTCAATAGTCAAGAATCCAAAGCTGTCGGATGCACGATTAAAGTAATAGAGTAAACAGTATACGGTATCCGGACGCTAACGGATGCTTGAAGAGCTGGTATGCCTAATTTATACCACATAACGCTCTCACGTGACGTCGTGCGTGTTAGAGTGAAGCATTTATGTAACGAGGGCAGTTGTACCTAATAAACTGGCATCATAGTATGTACAGGGGTTGGACAAAATTGTGTGAACACTCTGATTGTAGATGTTGATGTTATTTGTGTTAGCTATACTGATAAAGAGAAACATGATTATCTTTTGTGTATCTTTTCTTTGTATATAATCTCAAGGTTGTATGCTAGTGCAGTACAAGTTGTGTTCAGCAGCTGTTCGTCGTACGAGCGGTCGGTGAAATGGATGATCTGTCAAACTTCCAAAGTGGATAAATGGTGAGGGCCCGTTTAGCAGGTGCATTTGTAGCATAACGGCCAAATTGTTAGGTGTTTGAAGAGCAACAGTCTCCACGGTTATGACGGCATATAGAAAGCATGGCAAGATTTCATTGGCGAAGAAAAATAGCAGGCGAAAACCGAGATTGAATGAGAGGGACCTTCGAAAAGCAATAAGGATTGTGTCTAAACAACACAGAACTACTTCAACAAAAGTGACAGCAGAGCTTCAATATCCACCCGGAAGACCCTGTTTCCAAAAAATCAGTCCGCAGAGGACTTCATAAATCCAACATCCACAGAAAAGCTGCAACTGCTAAAACTTTAATCTCAGAAACCAACGCTACAATACCAAAAAGATCGGACCATGAGCATAAACTCTGCATAGCTGACGACTGGAAACGTGTGATATGGTCGGACGAGTCCTCATTATTATCAACAGTACGCCGGACTTTTATATAAAGAACTCACAACGAAATGTACAATTCGGAATGTCTGGTTCCAACTGTCAAATATAGCGGTGGATCTTTGATAATTTGGACTGCCATTTCTTGGTACTCGGCTTTCCTCATCATTACCCTACATGGTCGAGTTATGGACATTCTACGTGATCAGGTTATTCTACGGTCCAAATGTTGTTTTCCAGCAAATGATGGCATTTCTCAAGTAGATAATGCCCCGCTACGTACAGCCAGGAAAGTTCAGTCTTGGTTTGAGTAGCACCATAATAAACTTCAACATTTGCCCTTGCACGCTGAAGCACCTGACTTGAATATCATTGAACCACTGTGGGTAGATTTGGAGAGCAGAATGAGAAACAAATTCTCCCCTTCAACAATGATCTACAAATGTACAGCATTCCACAGAAGACTATTCAAAAGTTGTTTGAATCTATTCCAATGGGGTTGGAAGCTGTAGTAACGGCAAATGGTAGTTCAACATCTTATTAACAAAGTGATATTACCTGTTTCCTAGGTGTTCACATTACTTCATCTAACCCATGTACTTTCGTGCTTTTGACAAATCAGACTCTTCTAAGGATATTTTGTAGCTTCCGTAAGTTTCTGAAGATCCTTCATCAATCTTTAACGAAAATACGGAAAACCTTTGCTTTTTTTATCTATCATTTACTCAAAAATTACTGATCCCATTGAAGACTTTAATACCAAATGTCACCTGAGAAGTGACTAACGCGGTATAAAACAGCGCCCGATATGACAGCTGGCAGTCAGAAATGCTTTCTAATGCCGTCTAGCTAGAGAAAGATGTAGCATTAATTAAAGTGCTGACAAAGCAGTATCACATAATACTTTGACCGTACCTTGGATATGGATTATAACTCCGCTTTCAGGGATAAAAGAAGTAATGTAGAGAGCTGTTCTTATTTCTTTACTCAGCTCTCTTTAACTAATGCATTAAATATCGCTAATATCCTTATGTGCCAACTGGTGTCCTTCATACAGAAACTCTTTAAATTCCTGGAAAAAAACCAATAATGATTTAAACGCTGTCCCTTGGAATTATAGAAATCCCTATGTACAACATTGTTAAATTCCTTTGGTGTAAAAACTAAGTCATGCTTTAGATATTTTCCCTTGAAATCGCTGCGGTTTCGACTCATTTTCTTTGTTTATCCTATCAAGCCAAGGCAAAACCCTTGAAACTGATACTACCGCTGGTAAAGTGAAAATATTTGGGTGTAAGTCAAATAGATAAAAATTCTTTCGGGCGTGTTGTTATTTATGAGAAGCAGCGTGACGTAAAATACTCTTGGTGTTTCTGGCTGGGTAAAATCACAAAATGGAATGTGATAAGTATCCCGTAAACCTACACATAGGCCAATTAATTATTTTGCGAATTTCCGAACGTTAATCGCGTTATACTTCGCTGTGGATACCACGGCCTATAATAAAATGCTAAATTATTTATTGCTTGCGAATTCCTCCTCCATTTATTCGTGTTACGAGATAATAAATAAGAGTTTGGGTAAAATGCTCAATTTTTATTTCATAGCATTTTGTGGAAGCGAATCGTCGTTTTCAACAGAAGGGATTTAAAGGGGGATAATGCCTGAGATAATTAATGACGGTAATCATTTTATAATCACGCTTAAAAAAGAGAATAACGTCTTAATCGGGTTGGAGAAGTGTTCTTAGGAATTGCATCATCGATTATCTCAACCATTTATAACATTAACTGTCCCCTCTATGGCTGGATGCTCATTTATTTCTATTCGTAATTCGATTGATCCCCGCAGATAAATTAAAGCCTTTTTTTTTCAATCTTTGGCGATTTCTTCGTATCTTTACTTTTCTCTTTCATACTTTATTTGTGAAATATTCGCCGTGTTCTCTGTCGAGTGGAATCTCAGCGAAATTGGGTTCCATCCTTGAAATTTCTTTATAATTTTCAATGCTTTTCAATTTTTCTATCCCAGATTCGTTGGAGGTTTATGGTGATGAACGTAGAAGAATAAAAAAAAAGATGTATAAATAAATATGTACGTGCAAAGGTACATAAATCCATGGGTGAACACTTAGATAGGCAGAGAAAGAGAGCGTGCGAGCTTTAAGGGTATAAAACATATAGGTAAACAGAATATTGGACAAATTGTGAATACCCAGGACATTTTAAAGTAATATTTAATAAAATTATTCAGACAAATATTTAGCTTACACATCTGTTAGTTGTGTAGTGTATAGGCGCAAAAGTTTGAAATATACACTGCTGGCCACCCAAAATGCAACACCAAGAAGGACACGAGATAGCAAAGACAGATTTACTGGACACATAACAACAGGTACAAAGATGAAACGAATGAGCTTACAGGCCCGTGCGACTTGCGGAACACGCAGACATCAATAGTTTGTGTGGCCCCCATGGCTCGCAATAACAGCCGGTACACGCCGCGGCGTCAAACGAAAGAGGCTTAGGATGTGGGCTTGGGTTATGTCGGTCCAGGCTGCTTCCACACGTTGCCACAGTTCATTAAGCGTAGCCGCGGGTGGTGCTTGCCGGGCCACTATGTTGCCGATCAGCTACTAGACGTGCCCGATGGGCGACCATCGTGGTGTTACAGGCAGAAGCTGGATTCGTCGGAGAAGACAATGTTGTGCCATTCCGTAGTCCAGGTGCGGCGTTCAACGGCCCACTGCCGCCGCACTCGCCGGTGGTGTAACGTCAATAGTAATGGGAGCAATGGGCACCGTGCGACAAGTCGTCATCCTGCAGACGACGTCGGTACGTGCTGAAACAGGTTATTACGCAACACGCCCTAATTGTTGCGCTAACGTTCGTGATGTGGCTGTGCGAGCCGTCAATGCCCGCCGCATAACATGCCGGTCCTCTTGTTTGGTGCTGTGCCTCGGCTAAGGAAATCGCTCGCGTCGATCAGTCCGTCCCTCCTGCATCCACCGAATCCGTACTCGCCTCACGGGTGCCGATTTCTCGGTACGATAAACCGCTGTCGCGATAAGCTATTATGCGTCCTCTGTCGGACTCCGAAACGTGCTGGAATGACTGCCGTATTCTGCGACGAGGCATCATGAAGATTCCTACTCACAGGTCCGGAAGCAAAACACACTTCTACTACTTACACCACGCGTACCCTTCTTATAGTGCTTCTCGGTGGGGTGCCGGGCGCACATGATTTTTTTTTCCTTTCTTTTTTTTTTTTTGACTGGAAGTTTAACGACCACCGTGAGCAACTCAGTGGGCTATAAGTAGTCGCCAGTCCCTAATTTAGGTCACTGGTTCCAGGGAAGGGAGAGAGCCAGTGCCGTAAGACAAACACAACATCCATGCCTCACCGGGATTCGAACCCGGACCCCTTACGGACGAATGATCAGAGGCCGTTCGCCTTAGACCACTGCGCAACCGGGGCGGCCACATGATTTGCATATGCCTTGCAATGATAATCGTTTGCATGTCCTCTCGCGCACGACGCATGCTGCGAATTTCAGGCCAATCGGATGCTTCCTTCTTGGTGTTGCATTTTTTTTTTTTTTTTTTTTTTGATTGAGGTTTAACGACCACCGTGAGCAACTCAATGGGCTATAAGCAGTCGCCCGTCCCTAATTTCGGGTCACTGGTTCCAGGGAAGGAGAGAGCCAGTGCCGTAAGACAAACACAACATCCATGCCTAACCGGGATTCGAACCCGGACCCCTTACGGACGAATGATCAGAGGCCAACGCCTTAGACCACTGCGCCACCTGTTGCATTTTGGCTGGCCAGCAGTGTAAATAGATGTTTTACACAATGATAATGATGTACATTATTTAGTTTTTGCGCCGCCCGGGTGGCGCAGTGGGTCTGAGCGTTGGCCTCTGATCATTCGTCCGAACGGGGTCCGGGTTCGAATCCCGGTGAGGCATGGATGTTGTGTTTGTCTTACGGCACTGGCTCTCTCCCTTCCCTGGAACCCGGGACCCTAAATTAGGGACGGGCGGCTGCTTATAGCCCATTGAGTTGCTCACGGTGGTCGTTAAACCTCCAATCGAAAAAAAAAAATTCGTCCGAAAGGGGTCCCGGTTCGAATCTCGGTGAGGCATGGATGTTGTGTTTGTCTTACGGCACTGGCTCTCTCCCTTCCCTGGAACCAGTGACGCTAAATTAGGGACGGGCGACTGCTTATAGCCCATTGAGTTGCTCACGGTGGTCGTTAAACCACCGTGGTCGTTAAACCACCGTTAAACCTCCAATTTAAAAAATTATCAATTTTTTGCACAATGACAGATAAAACGGTCATCCACGAGTAAAAATCGGTATGTCTTCAAGATATTGTATTGGTTCTTCAATTACGTCTGCTTCACAGCGTATACCAAGTTTCTCATGTGTGATATTGGTCCTAGTAATGTGAGCAAATGCTTTCTACTATAGTTTGGCGGGAGCTTGAATGGTTTGATACAAGCGAGCCTAAACCTTGACAGACGCTCCGTTGGAGATCTAAGCAATGGCTTCTGATCATTCGTCGAAGATGGGTTCGAATCCTGGTGAGGCATGGATGTTGTGTTTGTCTAACGACGTTGGCTCTCTCCCTTCCCTGGAACCAGTAGCCCTAAATTAGGGACGGGCGACTCCTTATAGCCCACTGAGTTGCTCACGGTGTTCGTTAAACTTCCAATAAAAAAAACTTTTACATGGTGCAGCAAACATATATCGACCATGAACGCGTATGATCAGTTAAGGCGGAGAGAAAGGTTCCACATCTTATCGAACTGACAGAGAAACATTCCGCTTCTTGCTGCCCCGGTGGCGCAGTGGTCTAAGCGATGGCCTCTGATCATTCGTCCGAACGGGGTCCGGGTTCGAATCCCGGTGATTCATGGATGTTGTGTTTGTTTTACGGCACTGGTTCTCTCCCTTCCCTGGAACCAGTAACCCTAAATTAGGGACGGGCGACTGCTTATAGCCCATTGAGTTGCTCACGGTGGTCGTTAAACCTCCAATCAAAAAAAAAAAAAAATCCTCTTCTTATAGTGATGTGTGCTGGAAATTCCTCTATATACGTTTCATCATCAAATTGCGTCAGGAAAGACGAGCGGATATCTTTTTCCGGATCAGTGCAAGCACAACGTTCTGGAACGCAACTAATTTCGAACTTCAGTTGAGTTAGTACAATTCCTGAAAGCCCTTCTTCAACAAAAGATCAAGATGTGGTCCGAGGTTTCAAGCACATATGTGTCTGCCTCCGGTACTGGTGGTTTCTGTCTGTACCAGAGCACATTCAGTTTCCGTAACATGTCCAGTTTCAATAATTGCCAGTTTGGACATCGATTTAATGTCTTTCGAGCTTTGGACGTTTGCTAAAATCTCTTTGTCACACATCTAGAATTCGAAAGGAATTAGTTGCTTATGGTGCATACCATTGTGGACAGCGATGCTCGTCAAATGTTACAGCGGAAATATAGTGCATTTATGATATACAAAGGCGGAAGACATGTCCCGATTCAAGACCATGGCCATGCACACCGTGCAAACAATGATACCGTCGCATTTATATTTATTTCCAAATAAATTATCGGCCATTACTCTGGATGTTACCTTAGTATATTTTACATATCAAGTAAGCCTAAATTCTGTAGGTTTACAATGGAAAATAATTTGTTGATATGTACAATGTGTTGTATTATTTAAAAAGTAGGAACTGTACACCAAATTATACTCAAAATTGTATAACTATATAGTAAAAATCCGAAAATTTCTTGGCGTAGAATAAAAATCAAAATTTCCAAGCTTTCGCACATAAACTAGATGGCTTTCTCAAGGAAAGTAGACAGCATAAAGGAAGGATATATAGAGAAGACACTGGCTGTATTAAGCTGAAACTCATGACGTCATGAAGTCGACTGTAGCGCACCAGTGACCTAAAACAGAACTACAGTTGATTGACAGCTGGTTTTCCAGGTAACACCCACGAACCACGTGATTTTTGTCCGTTAATGTCATGATTTTTACTTTGACTGTTGACTTTGGCTTGCTATCCGGCAGTGTTGAAGATTCTTTTTGGTTTTCATTTCCTCTAGCGTTCTAATAAGTGGTATTATTTTGCTTATTACTTACTGATCGTGTACTTTTCCTTCTAGCATTGTAAACAGAAGGTGAACATATGGAGGCGTCATTCCTTCTGCAGCTGCACGCTGGCTCACTTCTTCTTCCACTTCTCGCATCATCATGAAGGATTGCGCGAATAATTTTCTCCATGAATTCCATTAGAGCTCGGCTGATTCCATATTTGAGAGGATGTTCGAGTCGCTCGGCAACACTATCACGGAGTCCAGGAAGTATATTTCGCCATATTGAGATCATTCTAATTAACCTTTGGTGTTCTGCGTCGGATGAGCTGCAATATTCATTTTGTTGTAAACTTTTCTGCCAGCGATGAAGCTATAGATACCATGGCTGTTGATGGTTTAATCGTCGTCCACGTTGAGTGAAGCAAGAGCGAAGCATGCGTTCAAATTTCATATCCTTTTATGGAATTCTTCGGTGAGCAGATGACGTCGTAAAAGAGGCGCACAATTCATCCTGAAATTGAAGTGGTTCCAGGTGAATTCGGCCATGCAAGCAGCAGTCTCCAAAAGAGTCGCGGTTAATTTGGTTGGATACACGTTCTTCGGGAAATGGGCAGCTCCGCAGTGAATGCACGCGACGTTGAGAGGTTCCAAGCTTTGGAAGCTCACATCGGCCTAAACAGCGCACTTGTACGTCGGCAATCGATTCTGTTTCAAGGCTCTTTGGCGTCTAGCATCACGATGGCCTTGTTCTTCCAAGCACTGGTCACGTCGTTCTTTGGTTTCGCTGGCTAGTCGTTCAGTTGCACGTTCTCGCATGTCTTCCAGTAGCTTAACACCTTCATCCGCGGTTTCGCCTGCGATACGCTGTGATGTACGACGTCGTTGTTCTTCCAACCGCTGGATACGTCGTTGATTGGTTTCGTTGGCTAGTCGTTCAGTTGCATGTTGTCAAAAGTGTACCAGTTGCTGAAGACGTTCATCCGCGGTTTCGGTTTCGGTTTACTGTGATGAACGACTTTGCAGTTCTTCCAAGTGCTGGTTAAGTTCTTCTGATAATTCAGATGCGATTCGCTGGCTATTTACTCAGCGCATTTGATCGCGATTTTCTTCCGATATAGATTCATTGGGGGTTATAATAACGTCGGACACTATTTCCATGCTCCTCGCCTTAGCTGCTCGGAATGGTCTTCTTGAAGGCTGATCTTCTTCCTATGGAAGGTCATATGTTTCGAGACTGGAATGTGATCGGAAACCATCGGCTCTTGAATGTCCAAGCTGTTCCATATTTACTTCTTCCGCTTGTTCTTGTTCCAAAAGGGCCGTATTCTTCTTATTAAAGTTGAAACGTCCACGTTTCGTTGGGGGTCGACCAGCCATATTTTTTTATATTGTTTCACCATTCACGTGACACTCTGTTAATAGTAATTAATAAAAATGAACTAATCATATTTTAGCACAGCGGATACGCTCGTCATCAAGTGACTATTCAACAATATAAAAAAAATCTCTTTATTAACAGTTTACCTTTTGAAGGGAAAAACACACGAAATCAGCGTTCCACTGCTTATATTGTACTACGCATGAACTCCAAGCGGCTGGCACAACTCATTTTTTGTTCCAGAAGAAAATAGAAATAATGCGTAGCGTAAATACGCACACAGCGCGTGACGTAATGAGGCAGATGGTCGAGAGAGTGCGACGTCATTAAACTTTAATAGGATCCACACACAGCGCGTGACGTAATGAGGTAGATGGCGTGACCTTGCACCAACATCTCAATGGCGAAAGTGTGACGTCATAAAATTTCTGAGCATGGGAAACCTTAATAGGACGACGCTATGACACTAAAAACGTGGTAACTCGGGGTGGTTATTTAACCCACTAAACGAATTTTTCGAAAGTAGAGATTAAGCTAAATCGATTTCTAGTATCAGTAAATGGTAGGTTAACCACTTTCATCAAAATCCTTAGAGCCGTTTCCAAAATAAAATTTACATAGGTACAATTATAGAAAAATTACTCCTTTAATAGTATGGGGTATCATGAAATAAAAACCTTTTTCAATCGAATACTTAGAAGCAGTGATAAGTAATAAAATAGATATCGAGATAAATTATACTGTTCATTTCCTCCTTGTAGAGCGGCAATATTATGCCTCAAAAACGAAATAATATATGCTCTAAAAAGGTTCGATAAAAATAGAGCCCACATATAGCGTATTAAATCCGTTTATTTTTATGGCGTAATAAGCACAAAGATTCGCCAAGCTTTCTCAACCCACTGGCAGGCTTTTTCAAGGCAATGGTAGACATATAAAGACATTTTTATGCCAACCATTGCCTTGAAAAAGCCCCCAAGTGAAGTGCGAAAGCTTGACGAAACTTTGTGCTTATTACGGCATAACAATAAACGTATTTAATACGATATATGCGTTTCTTGAGCATTCACATTGTGGTGTATTAAAAATAACGTAATAGAGCCCATACTGTTAATTACGTTTTTTGCGAATAGGAAAGAGGAACGAGAGAACACAACCACCAAATCGCTCCCAATTTCATATTTATCACAAACAGATTGCCCAAAATAAAACTGCTGCTTTAATTCAGGATGCTGTCTACCAAGCTAACAGATCGCCATTGTAGTAAGTAGGACAAGCCGCCAACGGTAACCGATAACTCGGGTACAGTTGGCAAATTTTGAACGAAGCTATTGCAAAATCTGAGCTCATTAAGGCGTCTATTATAACAAATTCTAAAAAACGAACGCGTACAATTTATGACTTCCAGAACAATAGTACGAAACATTCTAAAATAGAAATGCCTAAAATTCATCATGAACTACTTTCCTTCACGCCTTCACGTTGGTTGTTATCAGGTTGCATGTAAACAAAGCGGAAAGACACACTCAGATCGGGAACCACGTTTTTCATTTTGTATCGCGAAAGACGGATACACACACACATACACAAACTTCATTTTATTATTATAGATTAAGCAAGTGTTGAGCTAACAGACGGAGAATTTCCATTTCCTCGTTTTTCAATTCAAACGATTTTTTACGCTTTCCAACCGTAGGTTGAAGAAGCGTATATGCTCCAGCTTTTTCCGTCCGTCCGGCTGTCTGTCGGCACGATAACTCACGTAAAATGGTTAAATTTCGATGAAATTTTAGTATCTGGTAGAGGACCACCTGGTCAAATGGGGTTAAAGGTCAAGACATAGGAGCGGGATGCATTCAATTGCCCTTATGCGTAATAACTTGCGTAAAAATAGTTCGATTTCGATGAAATTGTAGTATATGGTAGGGGACCACCTGGGGAGAAACTCTATTGAAAATAAGACAAATGGGGTCAAAGGTTAGGATATAGGATCGGGATCCATTCCATCGCCCTTATCCCATACTGTTAAGGTGGACGTCAAGTAATTTTTCTTCCTATACTTCCAATGGAAAAACTTTTGTACACATTTCCTTCATAATAAGTGTGTTCCCAATGATGGAAATTTGAACATTGATTACAATAACTTTATAATATAACTTGGAATACTTAACATTTTCTAAAACATAGCCATAATTATATTAAAAAACAATAACGTTTCCTTTGGTGGAGTTGAAACCAAAAAAAAAAAAAAAAAAAAAAAGACGGCGCCACCTGTACTTTGATGACGTCAGTAGACGAACAAATGTTGGATTGCATAATTATGGTTATGTTTTAGAAAATATTAAGTATTCCAAGTTATAAAATGAAGCTATTTCAATCGATATTCAAATTTTCATCCTTAGGAACGCATTAATTGTGAAGAAAATGTGTACAGAAGTTTTTCCATTGGAAGTATAGGAAGCAAAATTACTTGACGTTCACCTTAAAGGAGCAATTCTTGTATCTATGTAAATTTTATTTTGAAAACGGCTCTAAGGAGTTTGATGAAAGTCGTTAACCAACCGTTTTCTGGTACTGAAAATCGATTTAGCTTGATCTCGACTTTAGGAAAATTCGTTTACTGCGTTAAATAACCACCCCGAATAACTACGTTTTTAGTGTCATGGCGTCGTCCCATTAATATAACCCATGCTTAGAAATCTTATGTCTTCCTTCCCTGGAACCAGTGACCCTAAATTAGGGATGAGCGACTGCTTATAGCCCATTGAGTTGCTCACGGTGGTCGTTAAACCTCCAATCAAAAAAAAAAAAAAAAAAAAAAAAATCTTATGACGTCACAATCTCGCGACTGAGATGTTGGCGCGCGGTCACGCCATCTGTCTCATTACCTCACGCTTTGTGCGTGGATCCTATTAAAGTTTCATGACGTCACACTGTTGTGAGCAGCTGCTCGCGATTCCCATCTGCCTCATTGCGTCACGCGTTGTGTGAGTATGTCCGTCCGCACACGATAACTCGCGTAAAAATCGTTCGATTTCGATGAAATTTCATTATGTGGAAGGGGAACACCTGGGAAGAAACCTTATTGAAAGTGAACAAAATGGGGTCAAAGGTCAATACATAGGAGCGAGATCCATTTCACTGCTCTCATGCGTCATGACTAACGTAAAAAAGGTTCGATATCAATTAAATTTTAGTATGTAGTAGGGGACCACCCAGGGACAAACCCTATTGAAAATGGGCGAAATGGGGTCAAAGGTTAGGACACAGGAGTGGGATCTATTCCATAGACCGTATGCATCAGAACTTACGTACAAATGCTTCGATTGAGACAAAACTGTCGTTGGACTTTGGCTCTCGAGCTCTTCACATTTTGTTCAGTTTGTTCGGTAAAAGTACCTGTTGCTCCCGAATTTTGTGCTCCAATCATGCATAAGGGCTATCTTTCTCACCACCTTTCTTGGCCGAACTGTGCATATTTGCATGATTTTAATAGTAATATTACCTGTTGACCACGCCCCTCTGCGTTCTGAAGGGTGCGCCCTGTGTACACGTTCCAGTGCCTTCGCTTCTTTTCTTGTGCACCTCGCTCAATAAATAAGCTGTCAGCAATCTTCCCAGCTACGTTTCCGCACCAGTAAGTGAATATTATAGCGATATTCCTTCATATTTCATCTCAGTGTGTTTGTTTACCACTGGCCATCGTGACTCGCCTTGACTGTCTTCTATTCTCCAGTGACGTCCTGATCTCACAGTTGTGACATCTCTCTTGTTTTTTTTTTGTTTTTTTTTATTGGATTTTTAACGACCACCGTGAGCAACTCAATGGGCTATAAGCAGTCGCCCGTCCCTAATTTAGGGTCACTGGTTCCAGGGAAGGGAGAGAACCAGTGCCGTAAGACAAACACAATATCCATGCCTCACGGGATTCGAACCCGGACCCCGTTCGGACGAATGATCAGAGGCCATCGCTTAGACCACTGCGCCACCGGGGCGGCATATCTCTCTTGCAGCTCTACTTGTGTCGTCATTGTTTGTCGCTCAGCCTTCGTTCACCTGTTCGTTGTGCAATCCCCATTTGTCTTCCTAGCAATTGTGCATTCTACCACCGCTCATGGATTTCAAAGCAATTGTAACTGCTGATGGTTTCACCGAATCAAAGGACTTTTCATAATCGATAAAAGCCATGCAAAATGAAAGTTCATATTCTCTCGCTCTTTCAATTAGTTCTCTGAGTACGTGGATATGATCTATTGTGCTGTAGCAACTCCTGAATCCAGCTTGTTCTCTCGGTTGAGCCATGTCCAGTATTACCTTCAAGCGGTGTGAAAGAACTTTAGTGAAGATTTTATAAACCACTGATAGGAGGCTGATAGGTCTGTAGTTCCTGAGATCCTCAATGTCACCTTTTTTATGTAGCAGGATCATTGTAGCGTTGTTCCAATCCTCAGGAATCTTCCCTTCATTAAGGCATGGAGTGAAAATATGGGCGAGTACTGTTTCAATTTCTCCACTTGCTTCTTGTATGAGGTCTACAGTAATTCCATCTTCTCCTGGTGCTTTCCGCCTCTTCATGTTCTTGATTGCATGTGCAACTTCTCCCGGGAGGACTGGAAGAACTCTGGTACTGGTACTTTTTCTGATGTCTGGAGTACATTTATCATCCCTTTCATATAATTTGGAATAAAATTCTTTCACTCTTGTAAAAAGTTCTCCTCTATTTCTTGTTACAGAACCATCTTCTTTTCTCAGTGCCACAATCTGTTTTCTTCCCTTACTGAGATGTCCCTTTGCTATCTTTAGGCTTTGATTGTTTTTAATTGCTTTCCTCACTAGTTCACAGTTGAATTTCCCTACGTCTTCAGTGATACTTTTTCGTACTGTCTTGCATAGTTCTATATATTCCACTTTGGAAGTCACATCTTCTTTAGTTGTCCTCATCTCTCTTCTTTTTTGCATCAACATTTTGGTTTTTCCTGATAATGTGTTTACATGCAACTTGTTCTTAGACCCAGCTAATTTTGTTGATGTTTCCATAAGAGCTTTGCTTACTTTTCTGTTAACTTCAGAAATAACCACTTCTTCCGATGTTAGGAGTTCTAAAGCAGAGAACCTGTTCTTCAGTTCCAATTTGAAGGTATTATGATGATTTTTAAGGTTGGTCGTGTCAATACACTGTGTTTGTTTTATGAGCTTGTCACGCTCGAGTTTAGCATTGAGGTGCATCTTACATCTTACCATTCTATGGTCACTACCTGTGTTGAACCTTTTTAGCACACTGCAGTCTTCCAAGACAAATTTCTTGTTACACATAATAAATTAAATTTCAGTTGTCAATCCATTGGGATGCCTCCATGTCCATTTCCTTTGCAGCTTTTTCTTGAAAAAGGAGTTCATGTTGAAAAACCCTTCTGCCTCTGCAAATTCTACGAGAGTACTTTCAGGCTGGTTTCCGTTGGCGTGACCGAATTTACCTACAGAAGTTTAATTATGTTGCCGTTGTTCTATTTTCGCATTGAAATCTTCTGCCATAATGATCTTCAAGTGCTGTTTGCCTTTATTATTTAGATGACGAATTTCCTCATAAAAGTCTTCAATCTCTTCTTCAGGATGACTTGTAGTGGGTGCAGAAGCTTGAATAATCTGAGCTTGGCATCTTCTCGAGAGTTGGATAGCAAGTCGTGCAGCTCTGTCAGAGGAACTTTCAACTTCTGCAACTTTATCCTTCAGTTTCTTGTTTATTATAAATCCAACACCACTAGTTGTGCCAGTATTTGTCCCACGATAATAGAAGAGATGTCCAGTTTTTAGTTCATTGAGATCTTCTCCTTTTCCCCTAAATTCACTTAGCCCGACGATATTCCACTTGATCCTTTATAGTTCTTCTTCCAATTCAAGGAGCCTTGAATCAGAAGATAGAGAGCGTACGTTATACGTAGGCAAGGTAAGCAACAGATGGCAACCTAGTCCGGTCCTCTGGTGATTCTTAGCTCCCTCTGCCTTCATGTCGCACTGGCCGCTGCCTTGGCCAGGTACATTCCAGCTGCCGGAGACTGAGGGCCAAGATTTAAGTTGTGGAGTTATTTTGGAGGGTTTTGGACATAACTCTCCAAGCGGGTTGGCGACTGTGGGATAGCATTTCCTCTAATCCCGATGGTATAGTTATACCGCTATTTGGCTGTCGTCAGAGCCCTTTTAGTGGGAACAGGTTGCGCCACGAGAAGGCGGGGTTGACATTCGTCAACGAGATGCTGTGGTATATTGTGCATCAGATGACCTTATATATATACTATATATTGTAGGAATGTAATGCAATGCCCGTAACTCTACTGAAGTTTCTTCCAACATATGAAACACTAGGAAGTGCAACGGCTCCTTATACTAAGTGATTCAGCATCGCCGAGCCCCACCCCACTACCGCAAAATAGACCTCTTAAAGAAAAATCTATACTGATTTCCATAGCAAGTCACTTCCAGTAGCATCCACAATGGATTTCATTTAAGCTCATTAACTGCCACAGGTAAGTTGCATACAGTTCAAGGCCTAATGCAGCTTATTAAATGCACTGAGTGTTGAAACGTAGCAGCACAAAGTATACTTATTTCCTTCAGACTGCCATGAAATAAATTTTTTGAAGCACTGCATGTAGGTATACTGACAGAAAAACATAAACAACTTATTTAGTAGTTACATATATGACTACATGCTGTTCCCAATACCATACTTGAACCCAATTTCCATTACCAAGCACGTGTCCTACTTTTCCGACCTCTTGCTGACACTAAGATAGTTGTTTGTTCCCACCTATAACTCGGAAAGAAACAATTTCCAACACTATATTTACTTTTTTATAATAGATCATCATCATCATCATTGTCAGTCATTATCAATCCACTGCTGGACGAAGGTCTCCCCAAGACTCTTCCACAACGGTCTGTCTTTTGCCAGTCTCCTCGATGTTACTCCCGCATATTTTCGAATTTCATCCACCCATCTCCCACGTGGTCTTCTTCTGGGTCTTTTCCTGTCCCTTGGAATACAATCTAAAATTTCGACTGTCCATCAATGGTCTGTCACTCTGGCAGTATGTCGAGCCCATTGCCATTTCAGGGATTTAACTCTGATCATGATGTCTTCCACTCTTGTCATTTTTCGGATCCACGAGTTCCTCTTCTTATCTCTCCTGATTACACCAAGCATGCACCTCTCCATGCGTCTTTAAGTTGTCTGCAGCCTTTGTATGTCTCTTTGTGTTAAGGTCCACATCTTTGCACCATACGTAAGCACTGGAAGGATGCATTGATCAAACACTTTTCTTTTAAGACATAATGGCATATTGCACTTGAAAATTATGCTGTTTCTTCCAAAAGCTCTCCAGGCAAGTTTTGTACGCCGATTAATTTCTTCATCAATGTGACCCTCACTTGATATCTGCTGTCCAAGATAAATATACGTATCTGTTATCTCCAGTTTTTCTCCATCAATCGATAAATCTTCATTTCTTGTAAAAGCATTGTACATCACTTTTGTCTTCTGAAAGTTTATTTTAAATATTACGTCTTTACTCTTGTCAGCAAGTTCCTGGATCATACTCTGCAGCTCTGATGGGGTAGTTGCAAGAATGACTACGTCATCAGCAAAACGAAGGTGAGTTAGATAATCTCCATAAATTTTTATCCTTTTGTTTTCCCAGTTCAGTGATTTAAAGACATTTTCCAATGTGGTATTAAAGAGCTTGGGAGATATGGTGTCACTTGTCTTACTCCCTTTCCAATTTTTATGTGTACTCTATTCTCAAACAGCCGAACCTTTGCAGTTGCATTTTCATAGATGTTATTAATAACATTAATGTATGCATCTTCAACACCGCAGGATTTCAAAGCCATTTTAACTGCTGATGGTTTCACTGAATCAAAGGCCTTTTCATAATCGACAGAAGCCATGCATAACGAACGTTCATATTCCCTCGCTCTTTCAATTAGTTCTCTCAGTACGTGGATATGACCTATAGTGCTGTAGCCACTCCTGAATCCAGCTTGGTCTCTTGGTTGGGCCAAGTCCAGTGTCACCTTCAAGCGGTGTGAAAGAACTTTAGTGAAGATTTTATAAACCACTGATTGGAGGCTGATAGGTCTGTAGTTCCCGAGATCCTCAATGTCACCTTTGTATGTAGCAGGATCAATGTAGCGTTGTTCCCATCCTGAGAATCTTCCCTTCATTAAGGAAACGAGAGAAAACCTGGGCGAGTACTGTTTCAATTTCTCCACTTGCTTCTTGTATGAGGTCTACAGTAATTCCATCTTCTCCTGGAGCTTTCCCCACTTCATGTTCTTGATTGCATGTGCAACTTCTCTCGGGAGGACTGGAAGAACTCTGGTACTGGTACCTTTCCTGATGTCTGGAGTACATGTATCATCCCTTTCATATAATTCGGAATAAAATTCTTTCACTCTTGTAAAAATTTCGCCTCTATTTCTTGTTACAGAACCATCTTCTTTTATTAGTGCCATAATCTGTTTTCTTCCCTTACTGAGATGTCCCTTTGCTGTTTTTAGTGTTTGGTTGTTTTCAATTGCTTTCCTCACTAATTCACAGTTGAATTTCGTTACGTCTTCAGTAATAATTATTCTTACTGTCTTGCATAGCTCTATATAATCCACTTTGGAAGTCACATCTTCTTTAGTTGTCCTCATCACTCTTCTTTTTGCATCAACATTTTGGTTTTTCCTGATAATTTGTTCACATGCAATTTGTTCTTAGACCCAGCTAATTTTGTTGCTAAAACAGGTCGCTTCCACTAAATCCGAAGAAATGCTCGATAACAGAGGGAAAACACAATCATATTAAGGCTACATATATACATAACTTAAAGTTGATGATTTCTATTGTTAAACAATAATCTCCACGGTTGATGTAAGATGGCAGAAAGTTCATCATTACAACACGTATTAAAGTTTTGAAAAATATACATACTTTCGGTAAGTAGTAATGAGGTTCTGGAGGGTGGAACCGCAATAATGGTAGTCTCGCTCCAAGTGTTAGAGTGGGAGCCTTTATTGACTAGAGAGGGCGGTAGATTGTGAACAGATTTTCACACTGTACTTATGTTCAGAGAGTCTAGTTTTTAATCTTCTTGAGGTCATGCCAATATAAATACAGTCGTTATCATCGTTCTCTATCGCTTTAAGAGGAATGCAGTACACTCCGTACTTATCAAATATATTAACACTGTCTCGATCTTTTTTAACCCTAGCGAGGATGTTCTGAGTTCGAGTGCCAAACGACAAATTATAGCGGTGGCACACATTTTTCAGGATATCAGCACATTGTGGTATGTAATCCATGGCTCCAACGAATTCGGTGGAGTGACTCGCTCTTGTTAGAGTTGTGAATGCCCATCTTTGAACCTTCCCCAAGATGCGATCAACATGCGTTTTATCATAGCCATGTGCAAGAGCAAGATTATAAATCCTCTGCAACTCAGTCGTACGTTGATGAAAAGAAGAAGAATGGGAAATGGCTCGGCGGACAAGGAAGTTGATGGAAGCTAATTTGTGGCTGATGGGATGAGCTAAAAAGTACGGAATTAAATTAGGGACAAAAGATGGTTTTCGGTAAACAGATTACTGTAAAGTGTTGGAGGAGGGGTCCCTCTCCAGAAGAAAATCTAAGAACGGAAGAGAAAAATTAACTTCAACTTCAACTTCAACTGAGAATTTGATAGAAGGATAGAAGGAAGACATAGTATCTGCAAAGCGATTAAGTTCCTTAATGGACCCTGGCCAAAAAATGAGGACATCATCAACATACCTTAGGTACAGAAGGGGCCGCACAATGGGGTCAAAGAGGGCATGGGATTTAATGTCCTGAAGGATTAACTCAGCTAAAAGGGGTGAGAGTGGGGACCCCATTGGGGCACCTTCTAGTTGACGATACACTTGACTATTAAACCCAAAGAAGGAACGATTGTTGATCAAACGGAGGGCCTGCAGAATGGAGTCTATTTCTTCAGAGGTAGCTAACCCTAAAAGGGAAAGTTGTGATTCAATGAGGTTATGTACTGAAGGAACAGGAACGTTTGGAAACAGAGAAATCACGTCAAGTGAAGCTTAAAGGAAAGGCTTATTGGAGGTTTCAAAAGAACGGATTTTATCGATAGCTTGAACAGAATTAAGAACAGAGAGCCTAGAAGGGGAAGACACAAGAGGGGAAAGAAACTGAGCTAAACATTTCTCCAATGGGCGAAGGTGGCTCGCGTACCCGGAAACTAAGGGGCGGAGAGGGCAACCCTCTTTTCAAGCAATTTTAATTTCCCCAAAAGTTCCGGTACGCGAGGCCCAAGGGGTGGGTGCAATGATTTGACAATAGAAAGAGGAAGGTTTCCATGCTTTTTTAACTTGCTTAAAGCACTAATCGTTGCAGAGGTGGGGTCTAAGGGAATGATTGAGTGAGGAATATCGTGTAAGGCGGTATTCATCTTAAGAATGTAATCAGAATTATTAAGGATTATCAACTGGGCAGACTTATCAGCAGAGATGATCGCAACGTTAGGGTTATCTCGTAAGTTCTTCAGTTTAAGTTGTTCGTCCTGGAAATCCGGAAGTTCAGTCGATTTATTGCTCCTCAGTATGGCTTTGGACAACTTATACCGAGTTGGCTCTCGCTCGGGGGATGGAAGAGCCTGGATGATGTGCTCTGCTTGTGGAACAATTTTGAACTTTTTAATTTTTGTCGCCGGATAAGAGAACTTAAGGCCACGTTGTAAAGCCCGACTTTGGACAGAGTTCAAGGGATAATCACTTAAATTGAGATAGTTAACATTGGTAGCTTGTGATAGTGCTCGCCTTTGATGATATGCATTAGAATACTTTCTCTCGGTCTCCAAAGCCACCAAATTACAGAGTTTCTTCATATGCGTAACCTGTATATGCCCAACCTCAGTAGAACAACTTTCCAAAAAGGTAATCATAAGTCTATCTAGGAGAACTGGATGTAGAAATTGAATTACATGTTGGTAAGCAGTATACGACCTCCGTTGTAAATAATCTATCGTTCCTCTCTTCACCCGAATTTCACATAGAAGTCTCTTGCGTTCTGCTGTTGATATAATAGTCTTGTCTCGTCTGGACAAGGGGGAATATCTTAAAGAGAGGTATTTAGGTAAAACTTCTAAGCCTCTGCAGTTGAGTAGGAACGCCAAATGTGTTTCTTGGATTAACAATTTCCTCCTGAAATATCGAAATATTTTAACTGAGTGTTCCGCACCACGGGTCCCGAAAAACATTGTAAGAACTTAAAACCAGTTCACATACCAGAGTCGGCTTTGTCCAATGCAATAAAATATTCGTGCTGTAAATCAACGAAATACAAGAACTTTGCCTTAGATGCACGATTAGAACATGCATTAGAAAATAAAGTGTTTATTAAAAGTTAAAAAGTCAAACACACCATGAGATCTTTCGTAGCTGCTACAGCCACATCTTCAGATGGAAAGACCCGAGTGCTCGGAACCCGACAGTTAAATACAGGAGCAAAAAAAGGTCGTTGCCACTAAATCCGAAGAAATACCCGATAACAGATGGAAAACACCATCATATTAAGGCTCCATATATAAATAACTTAAAGTTGATGATTTCTATTGTTAAACAATAATCTCCACGGTTGATGTAAGATGGCAGAAAGTTCATCATTACAACAAATATTAAAGTTTTGAAAAATTTGCATACTTTCGGTAAGTAGTAATGAGGTTCTGGAGGGTGGAACCGCAAGGATGGTAGTCTCGCTCCAAGTGGGAGAGTGGGAGCCTTTATTGACTAAGCGAGAGAGGGCTGTAGATTGTGAACAGATTTTCACACTGTACTTATGTTCAGAGAGTCTAGTTTTTAATCTTCTTGAGGTCATGCCAATATGTCGTTATCATCGTTCTCTTTCGCTTTAAGGGGAATGCAGTACACTCCGTACTTATCAAACATATTAGCACTGTCTCGATCTTTTTTAACCCTAGTGAGGATGTTCTGAGTTCGAGTGCCAAACGACAAATTATAGCGGTGGCACACATTTTTCAGGATATCAGCACATTGTGGTATGTAATCCATGGCTTCAACGAATTCGGTGGAGTGACTCGCCCTTGTTAGAGTTGTGAATGCCCATCTTTGAACCTTCCCCAAGATGCGATCAACATGCGTTTTATCATAGCCATGTGGAAGAGCAAGATTATAAATCCTCTGCAACTCAGTCCTACGTTGATAAAAAGGAGAATGGGAAATGGCTCGGCGGACAAGGAAGTTGATGAAAGCTAATTTGTGTCTGATGGGATGAGCTGTATATATGTAGCCTTAATATGATTGTGTTTTCCCTCTGTTATCGGGTATTTCTTCGGATTTAGTGGCAACGACCTATTTTTTGCTCCTGTATTTAACTGTCGTGTTCCGAGCACTCGGGTTTTTCCATTTGAAGATGTGGCTGTAGCATCCATGAAAGATCTCATGGTGTTTTTAACTTTTTAACTTTTAATAAACACTTTATTTTCTCCTGCAAGTTCTAATCGTGCATCTAAGGCAAAGTTCTTGTATTTCGTTGATTTACAGCACGAATATTTTATTGCATTTACTGAGCAAACTGGGCAAAATTTGAAGAGCTCGAAAAGATACGTCCAGCAACAAAGACCTAATGTTTAATCGAAATCGAAGCATTTTTGCTTAAGTTATGAATATAATGGCTGTGTAATAAACTTCGCTCCTGTGCCCCGACCTTTGATCCATTAAATTATATTCAACAGAACTGGTTCGGTATAACTCCGGAACAACATAATAAAGTTTTGTCGCAATAGAAGCATTTTAGTCAAGTTATGAGGATAATGGCTGTGGAATAAATCTCGTTCCTATTCCCTGACCTTTGACACATTTCCATTATATTAAACAGAACTGGTTTGATATACCTAAAGTTGTGGAGTCAATCGAAGCATTTGTACATACGTTATGACGCCAAAGGGCGATGGAATGAATCCCGTTCCTATGTCCTGACCTTGACCCCATTTCACCCATTTTCAATATGATTCGTCCCCAGTTCGTCCCCTACCACATACAAAAATTTCATGGAAATCGAACGATTTTTACGCTAGTTATCGTGCGGACGGGCAGACAGACAGAGAGACGGAGAAAGTTGGAGCATGTACGCTTCTTTAACTTACGGTTGGAAAGCGTAAAATTCCACTGAAGGTGTTTCCTAGAAGTAGAAGAGTTATAATGCAGCATTAAGGTATCCTTAGTTTTCTGAATAAAGACTGAAAAATTGTACTTTAGTAGAATGATAAAAGAAGTTGTACTGCTCAGCACCATAGAGGGAAAGTGTCTTGAAATTCTTATCTATCTTAAAAGACAGACAGCGGCATTTCAGATGTTCCGCAGAAATGCTGCACAGGAC
The DNA here is from genome assembly GCA_039090855.1 of Macrothele yani. Taxonomy (NCBI): domain Eukaryota; kingdom Metazoa; phylum Arthropoda; class Arachnida; order Araneae; family Macrothelidae; genus Macrothele; species Macrothele yani. The sequence continues at coordinate 57,617,228 of CM077008.1, read as the reverse complement.
GTAGGTCCCAACTAATTGATGGATACCCTACACGAAGCAAAATGACAAATCAGAGGAACGGGGCAACAAAAATGTTGCTGATTCCGTAGCAACGCACACTGCGTCATAGATTTTGATAATGCACTTCACTAAATTGGCTCGAATTCGCTCTTATTTTTCCTTCTTGTTGGATCATGAAACAGCAAATGGGTAAGGACAAGGAATAGTGATCGGAAGTAAATTTAATTGCCCTGAGAATGTCTGGGTCTTCTCTTGGATGTTAAGTTTTCAAAATAGGGAGCCCTTCAGTAATATCGCGCAGTATAAAAATCGCCTTTGCTTTGAGGCTGTCTGACAATTCTGAAACCACATATGTTTATTAAAAAGAGCTCAGGTTTTGTATGCGTTGACCTAACATTTTCAAAACTGACGTCAACCGGGTGTCTCAAAAAAGATTAAAACAAGATTTTGTCCCTTCAACGGTTGATCACAGATACATACTTTCAATTAGAAAAAATACTCAAAATGACGTAAAGACTTACGACATGGCAGTTGCATCCCTACGGGTGGCGTTTGCATAAAAATAAAAATAGAATATTTTTTACATAACCTTCGCAGAAAAAAAGTTCTATAAAAAAATGGTTGCCCAATGTTACAATAAGTAAAAAAACTTCACGTCATTCTGCTTTCAAAATTTGTAAAGATATTCGCGATGAAAGTTATAAGAAGTGCATCGTCTGGAGCGATAATTTCCTGCACTCGCGAGAGCTTTTCCCTAATTCGCTTTCAGTGTTACAAAGCTATGCAGCGAAACAAACTACAGTTTGCCCGTAAACGGACTCCAGTCGATACACATTTTTACAATTTCATTGCGAATATCTCTGCGAATTTTGCGAGTATAACAACGGGGTTGTTTTTTTAGACTAATTAGGACATTGCCCAACTTTTTTAATTGAACTTTTTAAATTGAACTTTCGGCGCAGCCTTTTACAAAATTTTTAGAAGTGTACTCTTTGCAGTCTTTCTGGAACCATGCATAAATTTAAAATACTGTACTTCAATTAATGTGAATAATGCATATTATTTTTTATAGATTTTTGCTGTATTTATAATGTTGATTTTCAATATCAGCGATTCGTATGTAATAAATTCATGATCACTGACACAATAGCATCCAAGTTTTTGGGTGCTTTGTCTTCAGAACGTAAGCATTTGCAGAATCGAACCAAATCCCAAAGGAAATGAATTCAAGGAAGACACAAATCAAGAGCTGAGGTCTGGTTATCAACCTTTTAAAAACGCACTGAAAAACAATACTCAAATCATAGTTTTGTTGACTGTTATGCTTCTTAGCGATCGAGTAAAGACCGTCACTTAAAAATGCATCCGAGGTTTTTAATGACGGTCTCCGTTGGTAGGCCTGTTCACTAAAAAGCCCGGATGTTCAAGCATTATTAAAACATAAAAAATAATCAAGCATTTATGCATTAAATTCAAGACATTTGGGCCAAAATAAAACAAATATGCATTCCAAATACCTGAAATTTTTTCTGTAGAATTCATAAAGGTTTTGCAAGAGAAAAGAAACAGAAACAAAACCGAAGCATCCTGAAGGAATCATCCAATCAAGCTGAAAATTGGTATGTGCAATGTACATGTATAGAAAAGGTAATGACTGCAATCCTAGAGCAGTTATGCCATTTCTTTGGATAAAACAGCTACACGAGTTGAACAAGTCAGTACGTTGTAGCGCCACCTCGAGCTTGGATACAAGGGACGACCTGGCGTGAAATACACGCATACAGTTAACTGATGCTGTCCTGAGATATAGCATGCCAGATGTGCCCAAATTGAGGGCCAGTTCACTGAGATTTCGCCGTGATGGGTGTAGGCAGAGTCTCGTCATGTCCCAAGCATGTTTGATCGGTGAGAGGTCGGGAGATCGGGCTGGCCATGGAACGGTATCGACATTACGGAGGCAGGCCGGGGAGATCCGCGCAGTGTGTATGGTCGAGAATTTTCTGTTGAAAAATGGCTCGGTGATGCTGCGACAGGAATGGCAACACAACAAGTCGTAGAATGTCGTCGACATACCGTTGAGCCATGAGGGTGGTACGGAGGGCTACCACGGGTGTCCGGTTATCGTCGGAAATGGCTGCCCATATAGTCACTTCCAGTGTGCGAGAATTGTGCCGTTTCACGGAAAAGCAGGATCCGTGCGATTACCGCCTCTTGTCCATACACGTATGAGCTAGTCATCAGCTCCAAGTGCAAACCGTGACTCATTACCTCAGACAAAACGACGCCAATGGGCACTACCCCACGTTGATCGGGTCCACACCACTGCAACTGGTGCCGGTAATGCTTGCTGATCAGTGATAGATGGCGGAATGGCCTCCTCGAATGTAGTTCCTGTCGTCCGGTAACAGTCTGGATGGCTACTTCCGTAGCTGTGGAGGACACAACATGGCCAAGAATGGTTGAGAGCCATGAAATCGGTTTTGTTCGTGTGGCTCTCACAATCGTTCGATCCTCGCATTCTGTCGTTGCCCTCGGCCGTCCACTGCCCGGGTGCTACTGAGTTGCGCCCTTCTCCATCCATTGGCACCAATATCGTGTGATTGCTGCATCGCTCCGGCCCAGATTCCTGGCGATACAGCAACTTGACCAACCGGCCATTTGCATCAATATCGTAATACAGCAACTTGACCATCCATTGGCACAAATATCGTGTGATTGCTGCATCGCTCCGATCCAAATACCTGGCGATACAGCAACTTGACCAACCGGCCATTTGCACCAATATCGTAATACAGCAACTTGCCCATCCATTGGCACAAATATCGTGTGAGTGCTGCATCGCTCCGATCCAAATACCTGGCGATACAGCAACTTGACCAACCGGCCATTTGCATCACTATCGTAATACAGCAACTTGACCATCCATTGGCACAAATATCGTGTGATTGCTGCATCGCTCCGATCCAAATACCTGGCGATACAGCAACTTGACCAACCAAGTATTGGCACCAATATCGTAATACAGCAACTAAACATTATTGGTACCAATGGATGGTCAATCCATTGGTACCAATATCATGCGATTGCTGCATCGCTCCGACCCCAAAACTTGGCGATACAGCTACTTGACAAACCGGCCTCTCTCAGCCTAATTATACGTCCTCTCTTAAACTTGCTCAAATGCTAGTATAGCTACTTGACCAACCGGCCAATCTAAGCCTACTTACACGTCCTCCATCAAACTTGCTCAACTGCTCGTATATCTACTTGACCAACTCTCAGTATAATTATACCTCCTCTCTCAAACTTGCTCGACTGCTCGTATTGTGCCCAGATCAGACATTGAGGCATTATCACAGTCCGTGGAAGTTAATACACTGACGGGAAAAAAATCCCAACACCAGGAAAAAATAGTTGTAGAGGAATGAAATGGCGGCAATACATTTGTATAGGTAACATATTTAATCGATTAAGGTTTCAAGATCACAGCTTATTGTAAGCGCGAGATGAGCCATTTTAAATGTGAAATGCTGGTACATTAATAACCGGTGTAACCGCCAGAATGTTGAATGCAAGCACGCAAACGTTCATGCATTGTGTCGTACAGGTGCGGGATGTAAGTTTGTGGGATGGAGTTCCATGCCTGTTGCACTTGGTCAGTCAATACAGGGACGGCTAATGCTGGTTGGGGGTAACGCTGGAGTTGTCGTCCAATTATGTCCCATACGTGCTCGATTGGTGAAAGATCTGTTGATCTAGCAGGCCACAGCAATATGTCGACACTCTGTAGAACATGTTGGGTTACAACAGCGGTATGCGGGCAAGCGTTATCCTGTTGGAAAACATCCCCTAGAATGCTATTCATGAATGGCAGCACAACAGGTTGAATCCCCAGACTGACGTACAACTGTGCCGTTAGGGTTCGTGGGATAACCCCGAGAGTGTTTCTGCTGTCATAGGAAATTGCTCCCCAGACCATAACTCCAGGTGTAGGTCCAGTGTGTTTCGTCCGTAGACAGGTTCGTTGCTGGCGTTCACCTTGCCTCCTTCTAACCAACACACGGCCATCACTGGCACCCAGGCAGAACCGGCTTTCATCAGAAAACACAACAGATCTCCACTCCGTCCTCCAATGAGCTCTAGCTTGACACCACTGACGTCGCAAACGGCAGTGGTTTGGAGTAAGTAGAATGCACGCTACAGAGCGTCTGGCTCGGAGCTGTCCTTCAAGTAACCGATTTGTAACAGTTCGTTGTGTCACTGTGGTGACAACTGTAGCTCGAATTGCGGCCGCAGACGCGGTACGATGCGCCACGGCCATACGCCGTACACGGCGGTCTTCCCTCTCAGTAGTGCCACGTGGCTGGCCGGAACCCTGTCTTCTTGAGGCAGTACCTTCCCTTGACCACCGCTGCCAACAATCATGCACAGTGGCTACATTCCTGCCAAGTCGTTGTGCAATATTGCGAAAAAGAAAATCCACCTTCTCGTAGCCCTATTACACGACCTCGTTCAAACTCCGTGAGCTGTTGATAATGGATTCTTCGTCTTCTTAAAGGCATTCTTGACTAACATCAACACCCTACGTCAAATCTCAACGATAACTAACGCTCACGAACGTTACAGCGCGTATTTACAGCAAACCTGCTTTACATGTTCCGAGGGGCGCTACTAGCGCCACACGTATGCGCCGAGGGCGAAATTTGCGTAGACGTCATCTTACAGATGTACTCTCACCGCCTACCAACTGTCGTTTATCTAACACAGCCCCTTCTCGGTGTTGGGATTTTTTTCCGTCAGTGTATAATATCAATCCGTGAGAATTGTGAACACATTAACCTCCACGACTGTGAGAATTGTACTGCGAGCGACCTTAGCTCTTGATATGCCCTCCTTAATGCGCGGTTCCCATGCGCTGTGGTGGGCCACTCTTACGTCTTTGGTCGTTATTTTTTTATCCTTTGCACATCGGTCTTGTGGTACTCTTTGGCAGAGTTTCATCAGGATAGAACGCCTTTCTCGGGGTGATTCGTTTGTTTCGGCAAAGAGTGTATATTTACCTGGTATAGATGTATGTACATTTTACTCTTGAATATTGTAACGATTGCACATGATAATTAAACGCTTTTTTTATATTTTCGAAAGAAAATGCATTTCTTGTATCATTGAAAAAATACATATATATAGAAAAAGTCCTTTCAACATCCACAGATGTTATCGCTGCGTATTTCAGGCACGCAGTGTAAGTGGGAGATATACTTTCAGAATCAATATTTTCTCCTTAAAGAATTTTCAATTTTTTTTAAATTTTTTTAAACCAGCATTAGTAGAGAACACCTTTGAATACTTTCTGGATAGCTTTTGCTTTTGAGCAATGTATATTTTCAATCTCTTTCTTGATGCCTTCTGTCACTTGGAAAGAGTTTACTAAAGTATCATCTTTTTTTCATCCCAGTTCATTGATTACGGTTGACTTTTTAAAAGTTTTTTTGGCTCTAACGGTCGTTGAGGGATTTTTATCTGGAAAGGTATTCACGATATCTGAAATTTGTTCAATGTGCGAATCACAAAAATCTGCAGCAAAAATCCGTGATCTTCAGCTCGTTACAACTATTTTTTGGTGGGAAATGTACTCCTGGAGCCATTTCCTAAAATAACTGAATTCGAGAGGGAGCTTTTGAGAAACAACTTTCCTTACATTTGTTGCTAATGCGCCAACGTTAGGAAATGATATCGTCACTTTTTCTGAAACTCTGTGTAATGCACTAGTCAAACACTTGAGACTGATCACCTTTGGAAACAAAAATTGTAAAGCTTTAAAAGCATTTTTCTTATAACTAGCAGTGACTGTAATGAAAAGTAATACATCATCATAGATTATTGTCTAAGAGCAGAAGGATTTTGTAAACTGCTGAGCTATAGTAATGCTGTTAGGTTCTTGTAATTTTTCAAAACATCAGAAATATTGGAGACGGTTTATCTGAGGCCATTGGCTTGCTAATGACATTTGCTGCATATTTACCTACATCAATTGTGGTTTCATCAGTAGAGTTGTGAACGCCTTATCTGACCTTTTGAAGGTATTTGCGTTGTAATGTTTTTAGTGCATTTGAGTTGCAGATATAAGTAGAATGTCTATGTTACGCCAGAACACTATCATTACTTAAATGTGGATACTCTTACTGAAACGTTCCGCAGCGTTACGTCCTGCTCCAGATAGCTTAACTAAACACAAGTAAGCTTAGGCACTAAATAATATAACGACCAGAAAATTAAAGTCTACTTACTATTTCAGACTTTTATTGTTCTCGATAGTGTGACGTATATTCTAAATTAACTTTCCTTTTTAGTTTCTTTCCCTATGTAAATCTTGAGTTTATTCTCAGTTATACTTCACTCTTAACGTGATATCTTTTCCCTCAAATGAATACTGTTGGCAACATAATTGAGGTTGAATGAACGTGACGTGTGCCTGATATAAGATAAGAACGAGAGATAAAAAAGGACGACAAAACTGTTGTGGAGGCGAGCGTTGCTAGGGAGCGTTGGTAAGAGAGCGTTGTGTTGTAGAGCGTTGTGTTAAAAGCTGTGTAGAGCTGTGTGGTGTGGAGGGAGCGTTTAACGCGAAGTACTATGTGATGTTATGATTTGTTATGGAAGTGCTACATCCTGAATAAAGCATCTTTTCCGTAAGTTTGACTTCTGTTGTTTACATGTTTCGTCTGGCCGTTAAAGTTTAATTTAGGAACTATTTCACCTAATGGTTATGTTTTTAAAATAACGTAGAAGTGCGAAACGACTTCTACGTCATAATAGGTATTCAAGACAGCACATCAAAGCCGAATTCGCTTCGCACTCAATAATCTAGTACTTCGACAGCGAGATGTAAAAAGGATTCTCAATATACAGAATACTTTTCAAGACAACAACAATTTATGGCTTCATTTTCACAAAGCGTAATGTTCAACGTCAACCTGTAACCGCACAATATCCACGCAAATGGAGCTCTCTAGACAATCTCTCTCCGAGACAATTAAAACGATCTCACAATCTAGCCGATTTTTCACAAGATTTCTGATACATTCGTAAACTTCATTGCTGTCTGTCTAGTTAACATACCTCATCCTACTTTGACCTCAAGTCAGGCTGCCACAAAGTCATTCAGCGAGAGGGAAAAAGTATCTTGAAGTTCGGAAAAGGCTTAAAGTGAGTGAACCAAAATTTCCTTAAAGTAACTGGAACCAAAACGAAAGTTAAATTAGAGTATTGTTACAATAGCCCACATGGTCATTTAGATAGTTTTGAAGTCAAAGGCTTTTCGTTTCACTAAGAAGAATGGCTGACAACCTGTATATCAGAGTTGTGACGTATATTCTAAATTAACTTTCTTTTTTAGTTTCTTTCCCTATGTAAATCTTGAGTTTGTTCTCAGTTATATTTCACACTTAACGTGATATCTTTTCTCTCAAATGGATACTGTTGGCAACGTAATTGAGGTGGAATGAATGTGACGTATGCCGGTTATTAGATAAGAACCAGAGATATAAACTGCGAGTAAACAGTTGCTTAGAGAGCGATTTGGGAGCGATTAATATGGAGCGTTGTGGAACGTAGCATTCTTAGTGTGTGGTGTGTTTAATGCGGAGTGTTGATACCAATTTGTTATGTGAAATGCTACATCTGTGCTGGAGAAGTAAAGCATCTTTTCCGTAAGTTTGACTTCAGTTTTTTAAATGTTTCGTTTGGCCGTTAAGGTTTTTTTTAGGAACTCTTTCATCGTATGGTGCTGATTTAAAATAACGTAGCAGTACGAGAAGTCTTACTACGTTATATTGGCACCCGAACTATAGCCGAACAGATTCATAGTAGAAGTCACGGAAAATGGCAAACCCCACGGATCCTATCGGTCTCTTCTGTGACTGTTACACACACGATCATGAGGCTCATAATTCTACCACAGACAATCTACGCACTCAGCGTTATAGAGTACCAAATAACTCTCTAAGAGCTCTGTACGAGGCCTGCGGTTCCGACTTACCAGACAGCGAATACGCGAGGTACGAAACTTATATACCGCGTACTTCGACTGCAGTGCCTCAACAACAATTTACCCCACCACCTCCCGTGAGAAGGAGCAAAATTCTTGCTCATTACGTTCCCCATGCAGATTCTATTGTATGTAGGTTAAACGGTGGTTCGCTTAGGTTTCTGGAGGATCTTGATGATCATTTTGACCTATATAATGTTCCTGAAGGCTGTCAGATACCTATTGCTGGCATATGTTTGCAAGACACGGCAAAGGTCTGGTACAGACAGAGGCGTTAAATGAACCCAGAGGGCTCCTATCAGCAATTTCGAGCTGACATTTTTTATGTCTACCCTTTTGGCACCAATAAGACCGGCCTTTCACAATAACTGTTTCCCAGGCGACAGCGAGCGTCAGTTAGCCCAGTCTCGTTCGCCCTGGAAACAGTTCGACTTTACAAATTATGGGATCCCGCTGCAGTCGAGTCTGATATTTGTGATACTTTGCTACAGCAGCTGGATCCTTTCCAGCAGGATTTTTTGGAAGTTCGACGTCCTGTCTCCATTCATGATTGCCTGAAACTAATTCCAGTTTTTGAAGAACGACACATCAAAGGGCAATCTTCACAGGTCCAAGAGTACCGCCAACCTACGTAGTACCATGAACCTCCTATTCAGACTAATAGATATCAACAGCTAAAACAGAACTTTCGTCAAAGACAATTTTTCAAATAGCCTAGGCAGGCTGCTTATCAGTCAAGGGTGGAGAACGCCTATCAGCAGTCTAGATACGTGCTGCCACATCGTCGGGCAACATAGGTGCGATATCCTGACTATTATGGGAAGGAATCAGGATAACAACCAAGTTTCTCGTCCTCGAGATAATTACTACCCGGTTGACAAAACATATGTAAAACACTGTGCTAGGGGGCAAGGCAAGCCTAATGATATCAATGCTGCCTCTCCTGCACGTTCAGCACGTTCTGGCGCTTCGGGAAATTTGCAAGATCAATCAAAACATTCTAATCAGTTTCACGACAATTTTAACTTCAGTAGATGGGTCGAGTCTATCTCCTTGTTTTTCCGAAGACCTTAAATCTCCTTTTTTAACCATTCAAGCTCCGCAATTGCCTGATATTCTTGTCACCTTGGGTAAAGTAGTGGTGTCGACTAAAATTGATTCTGGATCTGACATTTCTGCATTAAACTTTGATTTCTGTGCTGCTACCTTTCCAAATGCTTTTGTCGAGCCCTCCCAGCAATGTCTGCGAGGTGCCGACAAGAATGTCTTTTCCATCTCGGGTTCAGTTCATTTACCTGTCAAGATTGGCAAAGTTCAAGTTTCTTACACTTTCTCCTTGATCCAAGAGTTACACGAGTATTACCTTCTGGGGGTGGATTTCTTTAAAATGTTCAAGCTTACACTTGATTTCGAGCATGGCCTAATCTTAATGCCTGAGGTTAGTCATCCCACTCCAGAAGAACCTATTGATTTTTCTGCAGTTCTTGCGTGTGACAGATTATTGCCTGAGCACAAGAGCCAACTTGGTCAGGTTTTACACAGCAGACCAGGACTATTTTCTGACAAGCCAGGGTTTACATAGGTGTTGTATCATACCATTGATAAGGAAGGGGCTAATCCCATTGCATGTAAGCTTTATCCATGTCCGAACCAGAAAAAAAGCTGAGTTCCAAAAACAAATTCAGGACATGCTCCATTCGGGAATTATTAAAGAATCACTTAGTCCTTGGGCAGCGCCTACTTTTCTTGTTCCAAAGAAAAAAACAATCTGGAGAGTATCGCTTTGTGATAGATTATCGTAAAATGAATGCAGTGACTAAAGCTATGAGTTATCCGTTGCCTATAATTGGCGATTTTCTCCAGGACTTATCGTCAACAAACTGGCTGTCAACTTTGGATTTACTAGCGGCTATTGGCAGTTTGATGTCCCCCCAAATTCTGTAGAAAAAACTGGATTTACTATCCCGTTTGGAGCATATGAGTTCCTGCAAATGCCCTTTGGATCGGCATATGCTCCCGCAACGTTTTAGCGCCTAATGGACTCAGTCTTGCGTCCTGTGCTCGGACCTAATGTCCATGCCTGATGATATAAAAGTCTCTCCTGAGACTTTTGAGGAGCATCTGTCTCTGTTGGACCAAGTTTTTGAACTGTTACATAATGCGGGTTGACTTTAAAACCTGCCAAATGTCAAACTGGACGGGACGAACTAGTATATCTGGGATTAAAAATTACCCCTAATGGTCTTCTAACTGACGACTCAAAGGTCAAGCCAATTTCTGACTTTCTCAGGCCTAAGTAGGCAAAAGAATTGTCTCAATTTTTAGGCATGACCGGGTGGTATCAACAGTTCGTTCCGGGGTACGCTACTCTATGCAAACCTTTATTTGCATTAAAACGAAAGTATAGACACTTTGTTTGGTCCACGGAGGCAGAGACTGCTTTTAATGCTCTTAAACATGCCTTGGTTTCGCCACCTGTGTTAGCCTTTCCTACCCATGCAGAAATGTTTAATATTTGTACTGATGCATCATCAGGTGTTGGTGTAGGAGCTGTTTTATCTCAACGAGGTCATCCTATTGCATATGACTCTCGAATTATTAACAAAGCAGAACGTAATTACTCTGCTACTGAACGAGAATGCTTAGCTATTTTGTTTGCTGTTACCAAATTTAAATGCTACCTCAATCACTTAACTGTCAATATCATTACGGGTCATTCGGCACTACAATATTTAACCACTGCTAAGAATCTGTCTCGAAGATTGTTAAAATGGACACTTCGACTTCAGGAATTTAATGTCCGATTTCAGTATCGCTCTGGTAAGCCAAACCAACTGCCTGACGCACTGTCTCGCTGTCCAGTCAGTTTTGGTGGCCAGGAGGATACTGAACCTCCCTCCCTATTTCAAATTTCGGAAATCACTTCAAGGGAGCAAATAATTTCTGAATTGCCGAATGATCCAGATTTTGAGCAAATCTATAATTCCTTACTCGCTGGTTCTTCTGCTCCTAATGAACCTTCTTTAGCGGGTCGTAGTCAAAATTATGAGATAATCGATGGTATTTTGTATTCAGGTGATGCGTAACATCACAGCCTCTCCTTGACAAATGTCAACCCCGCCTTCTCGTGGTGCATCCTGTTCCCACTAAAGGGGCTCTGACGACCGCCAATAGCGGTATAACTATACCATCGGGATCAGAGGAAATGCTATCCCCACACTCACCAACCCGCTTGGCCAGCGTGGTGAGTTATGGTCAAACACCTCCAAAATGACTCTACAACTTAAATCTTGGCCCTCAGTCTCCGGCAGCTGGAATGTACCTGGCCAAGGCAGCGGCCAGTGCGACATGAAGGCAGAGGGTGCTAAGAATCCCCGGAGGACCGGACTAGGCTGCCATTTGATGCTGACCTTGGCTACCTATAACGGACGCTCCCTATCTTCTGATTCAAGGCTTCTTGAATTGGAAGAGGAACTACAAAGGATCAAGTGGGACATCGTCGGGCTAAGTGAGGTAAGGAGAAAAGGAGAAGATCTCATTGAACTGAAAAGTGGACATCTCTTCTATTATCGTGGGACAGATACTGGCAGAACTAGTGGTGTTGGATTTATAATAAACAAGAAACTGAAGGATAAAGTGGTAGAAGTTGAAAGTTCCTCTGACAGAGCTGCACGACTCGTTATCCAACTATCGAGAAGATACCAGGCTCAGATTATTCAAACTTATGCACCCACCACAAGTCATCCTGAAGAAGAAATTGAAGAATTTTATGAGGAAATTCGTCATCTAAATAATAAAGGTAAGCAGCACTTAAAGATAATTATGGGAGATTTCAATGCAAAAATAGGGCAACGGCAACAGAATGAAACTTCAGTAGGTAAATTCGGTCACGGCAACAGAAACCAGCGTGGAAATACTCTAGTTGAGTTTGCAGAGGCAGAAGGATTTTTCATCTTGAACTCCTTTTTCAAGAAAAAGCCACACAGGAAATGGACATGGAGACATCCAATTGGGACGACAAGTGAAATTGATTTTATTATGTGTAACAAAAAATTCGTCATCGAAGACTGCAGTGTGCTGAACAAGTTCAACACAGGTAGTGACCATAGATTGGTGAGATGTAAGATGCACCTCAACACTAAACTGGAACGTGGCAAACTCATAAGACAAACAAAATGTATTGTATAACCAACCTTAAAAAACACCATAATACTTTCAAGTTGGAACTGAAGAACAGATTCTCTGCTTTAGAAGGCCTAACATCGGAAGAAGTGGATATTTCGGAAGTTAACAGAAAAGTAACCAAAGCTCTAATGGAAACAGCAACAAAATTAGCTGGGTCTAAGAACAAGTTGCATGTGAACAAATTATCAGGAAAAACCAAAATGTTGATGCAAAAAGAAGAGAGATGAGGACAACTAAAGAAGATGTGACTTCCAAAGTGGAATATATAGAGCTATGCAAGACAACACGAAAAAAGTATCACTGAAGACGTAAGGAAATTCAACTGTGAGCTAGTGAGGAAAGCAATTGAAAACAACCAAAGCCTTAAGATAGCAAAGGGACATCTCAGTAAGGGAAGAAAACAGATTATGGCTCTGAGAAAAGAAGATGGTTCTATAACAAGAAATAGAGGCGAAATTTTGACAAGAGTGAAAGATTTCTACTCCAAATTATATGAAAGGGATGATACATGTACTCAGACATCATGAAAGGTACCAGAGTTCTTCCAGTCCTCCCAGCAGAAGTTGCTCATGCAATCAAGAACATGAAGCGGGGGAAAGCTCCAGGAGAAGATGGAATTACTATAGACATCATACAAGAAGCAAGTGGAGAAATTGAAACAGTACTCGCCCAAATTTTCACTCGATGCCTTAATGAAGGGAAGATTCCTGAGGATTGGAACAATGCTACAATGATCCTGCTACATAAAAAAGGTGACATTGAGGATCTCAGGAACTACAGACCTATCAGCCTCCTATCAGTGGTTTATAAAATCTTCACTAAAGTTCTTTCACACCGCTTGAAGGTAACACTGGACATGGCTCAACCGAGAGAACAAGCTGGATTCAGGAGTGGCTACAGCACAATAGATCATATCCACGTACTGAGAGAACTAATTGAAAGAGTGAGGGAATATGAACTTCCATTGTGCATGGCTTTTATCGATTATGAAAAAGCCTTTGATTCGGTGAAACCATCAGCAGTTACCACGGCTCTGAAATCCTGCGGTATTGAAGATGCATACATTAATATTATTAATAACATCTATGAAAATGCAAGTGCAAAGATTCGGCTGTTTGAAAATACAACACACATAAAAATTGGAAAGGGAGTGAGACAAGGTGACACCATATCTCCGAAGCTCTTTAATGCCACATTGGAAAATGTCTTTCAATCACTGAACTGGGAAAACAAAGGGATAAAGATTAATGGAGATTATCTAACCCACCTTCGTTTTGCTGATGACGTAGTCATTTTTGCAACTACCCCATCAGAGCTGCAGAGTATGATCCAGGAACTTGCTGACAAGAGTAAAGAAGTGGGATTAAAAATGAACTTTCAGAAGACAAAAGTGATGTTCAATGCTTTTACAAGAAATGAAGATTTATCGATTGATGGAGAAAAACTGGAGATAACAGATACGTATGTTTATCTTGGACAGCAGATATCAAGTGAGGGTCACATTGATGAAGAAATTAATCGGCGTACAAAACTTGCCTGGAGAGCTTTTGGAAGAAACAGCATAATTTTCAAGAGCAATATGCCATTATGTCTTAAAAGAAAAGTGTTTGATCAATGCATCCTTCCAGTGCTTACGTATGGTGCAGAGACGTGGACCTTAACTAAAAGAGACATACAAAGGCTGCAGACAACTCAAAGCAGCATGGAGAGGTGCATGCTTGGTATAACCAGGAGAGATAAGAAGAGGAACTCGTGGATCCGAAACATGACGAGAGTGGAAGACATCATGATCAGAGTTAAATCCCTGAAATGGCAATGGGCTGGACATACTGCCAGAAGGACAGACCATAGATGGACAGCTGAAATTTTAGATTGGATTCCAAGGGACAGGAAAAGACCCAGAAAAAGACCACATATGAGATGGGTGGATGAAATTCGTAAATATGCGGGAGTGACATGGAGGAGACTGGCACAAGACAGACCGTTGTGGAGGAAACTTGGGGAGACCTTCGTCCAGCAGTGGATTGATAATGGTTGACAATGATGATGATGATGATGATTTTGTATTAAAAAAAATTATAAATTCGAGAGCTGAGTACCGCCCTGCGATACCTCAGTCACTCCGCATGGCCTTATTTTATGAGTTTCATGATATTCTTCTAGCCGGCCACTTAGGCATACGAAAACCTCGTACTAAACTCTGAGACGTAGCCTACTGGCCGGGCATGTACAATAGTATACTCGTATACATTCGCTCATGTGAGTACTGTCAAAAGTACAATTATGATAATAAACAACCGGCCGGTCACCTTATTTGTAGTTCAAATAACTATGTATTTGAAACCATCTCTATAGATTTATTGGGCCCTTATCCATTATCAACTAAAACTAAGACACGTTATATTTTAGTTGTTACAGATAATTTTTCTAAATGGGTGGAAGCATTCCCCATTAAAGCACCTACGGCTGATGTAATATGTGATACTCTAATACATAATGTTTTTACTCGTTTTGGCTGTCCCAGTACCGTACTCTCGGACCACGGGGTTCAGTTCATTTCGGAGTTATTTGAGCGAATGTGCGCGAGACTTCAAATCAAACACAAATTTATCATTCAGAATTGAAGAAATATTCTTCTCATAATACGTGGAAAATACGAAACTTGAGAATTCGTCGTCGTGGGTGGTGTAACGCATAGCGCGCTCGATCGGAAATCGGGAGATGCGGATTCGATTCCCGCTCCACGGCAATGAAACTTTCAAGTTTTCTGATGTGATTGAATTCACGTGTGAAACAGCAATTACAGCCAATTCGGCAATGTCCGATTGCTGTGTTAATTAACACAAATTTATCAGTCCATATCATCCTCAAGCCAATCCGATTGAGCGTGTTAATCGAACCTTACTAAAGATGATCTCAACTTTCATTGGCAATAATCATGAGCGTTTGGACGAACACGTTAAAATGTTTTGCTTCGCCCTTCGCTCATCATTTCATGAATCCACGCGGATTACGCCCGCTGAACATTTTCTAAGGCGCAAAATTCGCACCCCCTTTGGGAATTTAACTGGTATTATCGATGAAATCAACCAAAGACCAACACCTGAAACTGTAAAACTACTTGCGGAAAAGGCACGGGCTGCTATCAGTCGAGCTCAATTAAGCCAAGCTGGGCACTATAATGCGAGAAGGAGAGAACCAGATCTCCCAGTTGGAGATCTGGTATTGTTAGAAACTCATTTTCAATCCTCCGTTGCACATACGTTCGTAAAAAAATTTGCACCCTTATATGAAGGCCCCTTTGAATTGGTGGAATTGTACAATAATAATGTATTGAAGAAGCCATATGGCTCCCTACATTATGCCCATGTACATCAATGTAGGAAATGGGTTATTAGAAACAATGATGCAATTATTGACCCTAAATCTACACTTCTGGCCACCCAAAATGCAACACCAAGAAGGAAGCATCCGATTGGCCTGAAATTCGCAGCACGCGTCACCCGTAAGAGGACATGCAAACGATTAGCATTGCAGGGCATTTGCAAATCATGTGCTCCCGGCACGCCACCGAGAAGCACTATAAGAAGGGTGCACAGAAGGCGGGGTGTAAGTAGTGGAAGTGTGTTGTGCTGCCGGACCTGTGCGTGGGCAGCTTCCTGATGCCTCGTCACAGAATACGGCAGTCATTCCAGCACGTTTCGGAGTTCGACAGAGGGCAAAAAGTGGCTTATCGCGACAGCCGTTTATCGTACAGAGACATCGGCGCCCGTGTGGGACGACATATAGCCTAAGTAAGGCAAGTATGGATTCGGTGTGTGCAGGAGGGACGGACGGCCCGACCTTAGCGATTGCCGCAGCCGCGACACACCACCGGACGACAGGACCGGCATGTTGGGCGGTGGGCATTGACGGCTCACACCGCCACATCTCGGACGTTAGCGCAGGAATGAGGGTGAGTTGCGCAACAACCTGTGTCAGAACGTACCGTTCGACGTCGTCTGCAGGAGCGCGGACTTGTCGCACGGCGCCTATTGCTCTGGTTACCATTAACGTTACACCACCGGCGAGTGCGGCGGCCGTGGGCCGCTGAACGCCCACATGGACTACGGAATGGCTCCGACGAATCCCGCTTCTGCCTGCAACACCACGATGGTCGGATCCGCGAGTGGCGGCACCGCGGCGAGAGACTTTATGACGCCTGCAGTATGCATCGTCATACCGGTACGTCGCCTGGCGTTATGGTTTGGGGCGCAATTGGATATGACATCCGCACCCCTCTGGTACGCATCGCCGGTACACTCAACAGCCACTGCTACATCTCCGACGTTTTGGGGCCTGTAGTCCTCCCTTAACTGCAGGACTGGCCCGCGGCCACGTTTCAACAGTACAATGCGCGCCCGCACGTGGCACACATCGTGCTACAATTCTTCACGACCTACCAGGTGTCACTGCTGCTGTGGCCCGCCTGTTCTCCCGATATGTCACCAATCGAACACGTCTGGTCGCTGATCGGCAACATAGTGGCCCGGCAAGCACCACCCGCTGCTACGCCTGATGAACTGTGGCAACGTGTGGAAGCAGGCTGGATCGACATACCTCAAGCCGACATCCAAAGCCTCTTTCGTTCGATGCCGTGGCGTGTAGCGGCCGTTATTGCCAGCTATGGGGGCTACGCAAACTATTGATGTCTGCGTGTTCCGCAAGTCGCACGGGCCTGTAAGCTCAATCCTTTCATCTTTGTATCTGTTCTTATGTGTTTAGTAAATCTGGCTTTGCTATCTTGTGTTCTTCTTGGTGTTGCATTTTGGGTGGCCAGCAGTGTAGTAGGAATCCTCAGGCATAGGGTGGGACTTCTTCACAAGTTGATGATGAAATTATTGACCCCACCCTTGTCCTTTCCGATTCTCTAATTTTGTCTGAGCGGGTCTTTGCTTCCACTTTCCACGATTCTCATTCTGACATTATTCCATTCACTCGGGGTGCTGCAATTATTTCAACTCCTCCGTCTCCTGCCTTCGCAAAAGACGGGAGTTCATTTCCAGTACTTCCAGTTTCTCTGGATATTCTTGTCATGTGCAACGAGGCTCATTTTCATCTGCTTCTCATAATCTAATCGCTCCTCATACTTCTTCACGCATGGTGCCTACGTTTGGTTTTAAATCTAAAAAATTAGAAAGGACAAGAACTGACATTTCGTCTTCAGGTGTTTCTGTATCTCCTGTGCCTAAAAGAGTCGTACCTCTTGCTGAATCTGAATCATCAGACAATATAGTTGAGATTCTTCAGTCTCCAAGTAAAAAAATCCCTCTTTCTGTTTCTACTGAGCAGTTGTCTACTTTAGGAACATTTAATCAATCTGCAATAGGGCAAAAACGTCCTCTTTCGCTAACTGTGCCATCTAAACCTACCAAGCGTCCGCCGCCTGAATTTTCCCCTCTGGTTCCACAGTCTCCTAGTGCAACTTCTAGTGTTGGGCTACAATCCAGACATCGAGCCCAGCATTTGCATCCGCCTGGATTTCGTCCTTGGAAGCTTCGCTCGGGACGGACCGAGCCTATACCTTCCTCCACTATTCCTCGTCGTCCACGGAAGCGCCCTTCTACTTTTTACACCGCTTCGTAGACCGCCAAAGAAACGACCGGATCTACACTATTCTCAGTTCCGGGTTCGTCTCCAAGTCATCCTGAGGACTCTTTGCTTCAGCCTGGGACCTCCTTGCTTCAGTCTGGGACCTCCTTGCTTCAGTCTTGGACCTCCTTGCTTCAGTCTGGGACCTCCTTGCTTCAGTCTGGGACCTCCTTGCTTCAGTCTGGGACCTCCTTGCTTCAGTCTGGGACCTCCTTGCTTCAGCGTGGGACAACTGTGCTTCAGTCTTGAACCTCCTTGCTTCAGCCTGGGACCTCCGTGCTTCAGTCTTGAACCTCCTTGCTTCAGCCTGGGACCTCCTTGCTTCAGCCTGGAACCTCCTTGCTTCAGCCTGTGACCTCCATGTTTCAGCCTGGACTTTCCTTGCGATAGCCTGATGACCCCGCTTCTTCTGGCCAACTTGCCTTGTCCACGATAAATCCTGAGACATCCCGGCGATCCAGTGACCTGCAACCTAAGCCTGTGAAGCGAGAAGCTTCTAGAGTGCCATTGTCGCCTCGACAGCAAAGTAAGCATGTCCGCACACGGGTCTTCTTCGCTAGTAAAAGGTACTGTTAAAACATTTTTTTTGTTATTACAATTGACCTTCAAACTCAAAGGAACTTTTTGCTACATAGAGCTTTGCTCTATAAAGGTGTTTTGAATCTTTCCTTATACTCAGAATGTATCACAGAGCTTTTCTCTATAAACAGACTATTTATTTGAACTTTTCTCTGTACTCAAAGTATCACAGAACTTTTATGACAGACTTTGAGGACAAAATATTACATACATTATCTCCTTGTCAGTATGTAATGCCTTTTTTTTTTGGTGTGGCGCCACATTAATTTTTTTAGTACTAAAATGCTTGTCAACTTATTTTGTAAATATTGCCTTTTCGGCATAACATTGCCAGCCATTGCCTTTGTTGATATCTATAGATGTTTCATTCCCAGGGTAGGGTTTTCCAGGGTTTCCCCTATCACATCAAAAATTGATGTGCGAATGCATGGGAGTAGTTCAAAGTTGGCCGTGGCCACCAAGTGTTCAGTTAAAGGTTTTTGTGTTGTTGTTCTATGATTAACCTTTGTTTTGTGTGCTTGGCACTTCTTGTGTTTGGTGTTGAACTTTTTTCTGCAAGTGCAGTTTTTTTTCAATTAACTACATTTACACCATGTTTTCTGTGGTAAAATGTTCAACTATTCAATTAACTTAGTTTGAATGTTTTTGCCTTCCCTGAGAAGTTATCAGGTGTGGACGAATGTATAAATTAACTTCACGTAAAAAATGTTGTAGTTTTTTTCCTGCCATAAGCAGTTTTTTACTACTATGCTACTTCTTACATGTATATTGATGAGAGTTCTCCGCACGTATTGTGACAAAATATTTATCACGACTTATAATATGAAGATTTCATATCGTCCAGAAAGTTTCTTCTTTCAATGAATGTTAGTAATATTGAACTATTGATGTTTAGAGACTATGTACTGATATAAAGTCAATCTCTTCATCCATTTTGTAAGTTCTTATCTGAAAGGGATGAATGAATGATCAGATTATTTTGAAAGGATACCTCTACAAAATTGATAGGTTCTTGGCAAAAAAAAAAAAAAAAAAATACGATGCAGATGATGTGACGTATATTCGAAATTAGCTTTTCTTTTTAGTTTCTTTCCCTATGTAAATCTTGAGTTTGTTCTCAGTTACATTTCACACTTAACGTGATATCTTTTCTCTCAAACGAATACTGTTGGCAACATAATTGAGGTGGAATGAATGTGACGTATGCCTGTTATTAGATAAGAACCAGAGATATAATCTACGAGTAAACAGTTGCTTAGAGAGCGATTAAGGGAGCGATTAATGTGGAGCGTTGTGGAACATAGCGTTGTTGGTGAGTGGTGTGTTTAATGTGGAGTGTTGATACCGATTTGTTATGTGAAATGCTACATCTGTGCTGGGGAAATAAAGCATTTTTTCCGTAAGTTTGACTTCTGTTTTTTAAATGTTTCGTCTGGCCGTTAAGGTTTAATTTAGGAACTCTTTCATCGTAGGGTGATATTTTAAAATAGCGTAGCAGTGCGAGAAAACCTACTGCGTTATAGAGTATACATGTATACATTACAGCGTAATACTTCTCTAAGTAAGGTTTTCTCAAAGTTGATTCGTTCGGAGATATTTCGTTTATGCACTTTTCCAAGAAATTCTTTAAGCAGGAATTTTCCAGCTTCCCCAGTGGAATTATTTCGTCCCTAAAGCCTTGCACAGATCCAGAGAAAAGTCCGACCCACGTGTGGATGTAGATGCATAATTTGAAATTAGGCAAATTTTTCCTTTTTTGACTTCCGGCTAACGAAATACAGTATTTTATGTACGGCGGTCTCGATATGTTAGGAAACGCTAATTTATTTCACTAGAAACAAGCTTTTCAGACACTACACAAAACAACGTCGCTCCATCCGTTGAAAATAAACATGGAACAAAATCCGTCACAAACTAATTCAGTCTCATATTGTCTTGCGTTTTTACTTCAGGCATATTAAACAACATCGTGAAGTTACTAGTCAACGTTAACAGAAGTGCCAGAAATCGTTCTTGTGAGTCACGGCATAAAATTCGTATCTGGATTTAATGGATCGATGAGAATTGAAAACTGGATTATACATACAGTAGTTCTAATTGCTTGTTTATGAAATGTCAAAAGAAAAACAAAACAGTTAGATGAACTTCACTGAGTGCTCTTATCGTCTACTTACCCTATCCCTGTGCACAGCATTGCTTACAGCGTGTAAACAAACGAGACATATGACATTTGGGTCTTTCGTGAACCCATTTCAACAGCCAATAGCTAGCTTACTTCATGCTAAACAGAATGTAATAATCAAACCATAGCTCTAGTAATTTTGACATACACTGCTTGCCCTCTCTGTTGCTAATGCCACTTTCGATACAAAAATTTGTCTTACTCATGGATTTTGATGCGCAGAAGAAGTTTCGTGTTAACCTTTACAAACAAGGATGCTTACGAGTAGAAAGTTAGGATTTTAGTAAACATGGCCTTCCTAGAGAAAGAAATATTCACATTGCTGGTGAGGTCGTTTAATGGAGACATGACTGAAATACATTTTCTCTTTTGATTGGAGGTGGATTCGTTTGAGTAATACTGTTTTGTACTGGGGAAGATATTTTTAACATGTTGTTTCGCTATGGTAACATGATGCTGCTAAGAGTCAATTACAAAAAAACTTCAGGATATATGCAAAAATATGCACTAAATGTGAAAATATGCTTTTGTTCCTCAAAGTGGCTAAATATACAAATATATTGAAAATAAGCATTTTTGCTTGAACATATCACATACTTTTCCCAAAAAAATATTCTGCTGAAACTTTTCCACACATTTGTCCTTTAACTTTCCCCTCCCCGTCTGACTTTATAAAAAGTAATTAAATGTAATTAATTTTCAACTGCGGGAGAACATTTTTTTAATATTGCTCCACTTTTTCTCTTTTAATGCCAAAATTTTTACATGACAATATTCAAAGAATTATCACTGTGCGTAAATAAAAAAAGCGAAATGTAATTTTCAAAGCACAATTAGTAGAATGAAGTAGAATTTTTTTTAAAACATTTATTGGCTGTGAAGAAGGATCAGTTTTTGTTTTTTGTTTAATACAATTCTTGATGTCCCTTTCAGAACATCTCACCGTTGTAAAATGTAATATTTATACATCGTAAGAATACATTTGAATAAGATATTCCTTCATCAACAATTTCATTACTAGAACCCCTACAAAGTCTAGCACTTTGGAAAACATGCTAAAAATTATCTTCAACATGTTCCAATGTGGAGCTCTTACCAAACAAGTAAAATTTGCAGACATTTCTCACTAACATAGTTGCTTTTAGCAGTTATGTCCCATTTTGTTTTTACAAGAGGAAATATCTTTGCAATTGTGACTAGTTAGAGATAGAGTGTATTCGAAAGTGCCAGTAACGCAGTTCTAAGTCGCAGTGGTTCCATGATGCTGACTTTGCCATTTTTTTTTTCAGGAGTTCCTTCTGCAGGATTGTTTGGGGCCGAGTGACAGATGTGGAAATGTAATTTACCCTGGTTGGGTGCCGAAGTATTATTCCAGCAGAAGTCCCAGAGAAAGGCCAAGACGGAGGAATGTGATTAGTTTTATCCTGAGCATGAGATGACGGTGCGATACGAAAAGGAAGTTGAAGTATTGTTCCGACATTATTGCTACATGGTGGTAACTATACGTTACACGTGCTTTCCGGAGGAAAAGCTGTCTGTTCCAGCATTGTAAAAAAACTGCTGATTGACTGAAAGTAACATCACGATTTTACTACAAAAAGTAACAATAGATTTTATTGCTTTATCTGAGAACACCGCAGTAGCGATATTAGGTGATTCTATATTTACTACCAGAGGTGTCATATTGACACTAGAGGAGAATCACCAATGTTTTAAAAAGTGAAAACCTCACCGATGCGATGACGAACTGAAAGGCCACCGGGTTCTTGTGTATTCTTGACTGAGTTAATGGTACTTCAAAAGTTCAAAATATTGTCTTGTAATCTGACAAGCCAGCAGTAATGGACCAATGAAGGTTTTTCCAATCGTTCATGCTATAGCCACGGTTTCGTGAATGGATTAGACAACTGACTAAGTCGATTTTTTTCTCTGGTGTCCTACATATAAGTGGTGAATAAAATGTTAATCCAGCTGAACAGAAAGGAAAAACAAATGCATAGGCATATGGGTATTTCGTAAATTAAAACGTTCTTTTTGGTAAAACGTACAAAGAGATATGGAGAAGCAATATCTGATAAAGAAAAATGCACTGGATTACACGCCCGTCTACGAATCAGCAGCTGCAAGACAAGAGCAAACAGCCATCTTACTCAGATAGTCATTTAAAAATTGTAGGACTGAACAGCTGGTAACTTTCATGGGAAGATCAGCCGCTAAATTATTAAAATAATAATAAAAAAATGTTTTCTATGCATGGAGACAAACAAACGAATTTCAAAAGTACATTATATGATTACACCCATTTTTAGTAGGGGATTTACCCATATACGTCACAGCCATGGCCCACACAGGAATATAAAGTCTCACGTAGTCTGGCATACATAAATAGCAGAATGGGCAGTATGTCAGAGCTCAGTGACTTTCAACATATCATGGCCATAAGATGTCGTCTCAGCAATAAGTCAGTTCGGGAAACATCTGCCCTAATCACAAATAATAGATGTTATTGTGAAGAAGAAACGCCTAGGAGCAGCAACAGCGCAATCGCAACATGCTAGGTAACGGAAAATGACAGAGTCGGACCTCCCAGTTCTGAACCAAATGCTACGACAAAATTGCCTTTCCTCGGTTGCAGCACTCAGCAAAGAGTTCAGAAATGGTACTTGAAGAAACGCCAGCATTACACTGAAGAGCAATTGAATTACAGACAGCTGGCATTATGCAAATATGGTGCTGTGGGCGACCCTGTAAACGGAAACGGTATGACGCATGCAGCGATCCGATAATATAAGGAGTGATGCGGCCAGAATCAGTAAGAGTCGGATGCAGTATGGGTAAGACAAAGGATCTAAGCGCATTTGATCGTGGGAAAATTGTCGGGGCCCGACGAATGGGTCACTCCATCTCGGAAGTCGTGCAGGAACTGGGATTTGCACGAGCCACTGTGTCACGGGTGCACCGTGAGTACATCATATCCGGTAAAACCACCGCTCAAGGGCAAACTGCCGTGGACAACAGCGTGTGGCTGAGCGGGGTCATCGTCGGCTAGCTCGCATTGTAACAGCGGATAGACGGGCAACAGTGCAAGAAATCACACTGCAATTTAACGCTGGTGCACAAAAATGTGTAAGCAGCCACACCATCCAGAACCATCTCCTCGCTATGGGGTACAGAAGTCATCGTCCCAGGAGGGTACTGCTGCTGACCGCACATCACAGGGTGCAAAGATTAGCATGGACGCGGGAAAATCGCCACTGGACCCTAGGCATGTGGAAAAATGTTGCCTGGACTGATGAGTCTAGATTCACGTTGGTACATGCAGATGGCATGATACGAGTACGGCGCAAATCGCATGAAGCAATGGATCCTTCTCATCAAGTTGGTGGGGGTGGCATTCTCGTCTGCGGACTGTTTACGTGGACTGAAATGGGACCCCTGGTACGTGTGACATCGTTCCTCACAGGTCAACGTTACCGGGATATCCTGGACGAGCATTTGCTCCCGCTTGTGTGTCTTCAACATCCCACTGGGGACCTCATCCTGCAACAGACAATGCACCGTGCCATCGCTCCCGAATTGTATCCGAATAGTTGGATGAACACTCCACCGACGTGACCTTGCTTCTTTGGCCAGCTAGGTCACCTGACCTCAATCCCATCGAGCACATCCGTGATGCCATCGAGAGAGATGTTCGAGGCTCTGACTCCCTCCATCAGATCTCCGAGAACTGTGGGGGCTTGTGCAGGGATCGTGGATCCGTCCCAGCAAAAACACAAGTGCTGGGAAACTGCTGGCCTCCAGCTGGCAGTGATGGGTCACTGCTGGCTGGAATCTGCCGCTCACGGCCCAGTAGCGGTCCTTTGGTGGCGGCGTTATCAGTTGGCGAACCATAGATGACCCTGCATCATCGCCGGGAATTGTGGGCCTCCATGCAAGTGCCACTCGTGGCCCTTGCTTGGAGGTCCACAAACCAATGCAACCCCAACAGCAGGTGGAAACAACGGGACTGCGCATGCGCAGAAGCAACACTTGCTGTGTCTCTCATCGTACCAGTTAGTTGAAGACGACGCTATCGTCATCGTGTTATTTTAGTGGATGTTAAGAAAAAAATCCGTATGTAGAGAGGCGAATTAATTTTCTAATGAAATTCCACGTCGACGAAGATGTCAGATTAAGCCATGAAATACTAGATTACAGCCATGAAATACACCCAATCCATTCCAATGAATAACAATTCATGGAATGAAGTGGGTAAATAACATAAAAGAATTTGAAACCGCTTGAAACAAATGTCCTGAAAAACCATTAAAACAACGTTTGTTGAAAAAAATAATTATACACGTACAAAATGTATTAATTATTTGAAAGAAAAGAAAAGCAACGCTCTGTGGATATAATTAACTCATCCATGGGTTGAATACACAAGACTGAGAGGAATTGCCTTCTAAAAATAAAGAGAAGTAAAATAAAATATTTTTCCTCTTTAAAACAAATGTAGCTTTGGACAACGGAAAGGAAAGATACAACGTTAATAATGTAACAGAATGTGACATGTACCCGGGTAAATATATATTAATTCAACAATCTCGTTTCAAGACGACAAGGACAGTACAAAACTTTGGAAAGCGACTCTAAGCATGTACACGCCTTGAAAATGAGTGAAGTTCCCTTAAGGTAAAAAAAAAAAAAAAAAAACTATCGTTACTTTGAAAAAAATAATTTATCAATTATATGAAACTGACTTTTATGAAAAATACCTTGCAATATTGTAAAATGAAAGAGGGAAGCATTCGATTACACATTGCATACCAAACAGACAGCTTTAACCATATGCTCGAGCGTGGCAAATTAGACCGGTTGGGAGCGCTCAAATCCCACGCAAACGGTTCTGGTTCGTATTCACTCAGATCCAAACGGGCGTTTTTCCGGTGTGTTGAGAAAATTTCCCCAGCGCAGTGCTAAAATTCACAAGTTTCGTAAGTTAAAAACTATGTACAAGAAACCTTCACACACGTAACTCACTCGAAGAAACTCCGTAGTGATTTTTAAGAACTTTTAATAAAAGTCATACGACTTCACAATCCGTTAGATCTTTCGGGACTCCTTGTTCCCATCTTCAGACAGATTGTCTCAGTCCGGTGCGTCCCCTACATATACACACTACAGTTACAGCAATGATGCATGCCACAAATAAGCATGCGCACACAGTTTCACTCCCTGTCTTTATGTTCTCAGCTTATTAGAGACCTAAAACATTACACACTTATAATAATTGTAAACACACGTACATCACCCAATCAATTGAATGCCATCATTTTTACAACACAGACACACACAAACACCAATCAAATACCTGCTACAGAATACACATACTACAAATTCAAACAATTCAAACTATAAAATAAAAAATAAAAACATACAAAAAAACACAAAAAAAAAAATTAAAAAAAGAATTAAAAAATTAAAAGTTAATATTGGTGCTACGAACTGGAACAAGTTGTTTCCAAGGCTCCGGTATATCACAAGGGTAATTATCATTGCACACGGAGCCCCTGTTAGCATAAATGCTCAAACTCTCAGCTAACAATATGACGGAATGTCAGGTTGTGAAGACAGTATACTTACATGACTCCAATCTTGATAATGTAATCCATCTCGAGGCGTGCTAATGCTGTGTTCCCTGCTCCATTCTTAACAGCATATTTATGTTTCATCAACCGAAATTGTAACGCACACTTTGTGGAACCAATGTATTGTTTGGGTTGCACGGAACCGTCCACGGGTGGAAGGGGTATACTGTAAGCACCATGACGTTCCTGTATACCTGCATTATCCCTATCTTTCTTTATCAAAGTAAGGATATTTGTTGTTTTCACGCCAACATCCAAACCGAATCGTCTACATAAGTTCTTTATCACTGTCACTGGGGCTGGGAAATAATTAATGGAACCCACAAATCTGTGAGATGGTTGACTGCGTTGCAACCTAGAACCCAGTTTTCCCTTCAAACTGGAAAATAGGCGGTCCACAATATTGGTCTCATAACCAAAGAGAGTAACTATTTCTTTTATCTTCTTAAGTTCTATAAGACGAAGTCTTGCACTTGAAGAATGCGTAATCGCTCTTTGGATCATGAAGCGTATCCCAGATAATTTGTAGACAAAAGGGTGGGCCGACTGTGCTGGTATTATCGAAGGAATGGTCAACGGTTTCCTGTAAACTGAGAACTGAATAGATTGACGCTCTGGATGTCTAAACAACTGGAAGTCTAAAAAGGTAGTGTACAGTTAACTTCTACCTCCGAAGTAAACTGAATAGAAGAACACTGCGAAGACATTTTTCCAGTAAATAACGACAACTGTTCAAAGGATACTGCCAAAATACTAAAATTTCGTCAACATACCTGATATACAATAATGGAATTTCCAGATAGGTTATTAGTATGCTATCCTCTATATATTGCATCATAATCTCGGCAACAACAGGTGACAGCGGGGATCCCATAGGTGACCCACTCTCCTGTCTGTAAATGACACCATTGAACTTAAAATAAGTTCTTGTTTGAATCGATTTAAGTGCACTGAGAATGTCTGCAATTTCTGATTCTTCAATATTTAGTGCACGCAACTTATTTTCAATAATATGGTGTACTTGATCTAAAGGTATACTTGGGAAGAGAGAGACAACATCCAATGACACAAACCTGAAAGGAATGGGCCGGTTGCCGTAGGAACGAATCTTACTCAACGCTTATGTCGAACTTTTGACACCTTTCTTTTACCAAGAGGACACTTTCCCCTTCCACAAAGCAAGGTGAGTGCAGGAGTGGTTCGATGAGACGGATGTGGAAGAACTAGACTGGCAGGCAGAAAACCCCTATCGTAATCCCATGGAACACTTTTGGGATGAATTTGAACACAGACTGTAAAACAGGCAGAACAACTCGACATCGGTGACTGACTTGATTAATGGTCTTGTAGCAGAATGGAAAAAAAATTCCCGCAGCAATGAACTAAAATCAAATATAAATCCTTCCCAGCAGAGTGTACACTGTGCTAAGAGTAAAGGGTGAAACAGTTCGATACTAAACCATTTCTCATTACACGGAATTTGTATATAAGAAGGTGTCCGGAAACGTTTGATCAGATATTGTATATGGGATAGTAGAGTTAAATAAAAGAGAAACTCTATCGAACTAAGCTTGTGCCGAGAAGATAGATAGGCATCAGTGCGATTAACTGAGATACCTCCTCAGCACGATTCAGATATTTCATATTTATTGCATGAGTGTGTGGGCGTGTCGCAGAAGAGAATGGGGTAATTTTTGTTTTGTGAATTCCGAAATATAGTTGAATTTGTTGGCCAAGTTGATTTGCATCCAAGACAATGGTACTCGTTCGTTCATGTTCTTGGAATTTCTTAATGTTGCATACAAAACCGAAAGAGAAAATGCGTGTCTTGTCGGAATATGTGGTAATTTATTGATGTGACTTTCGTTAACCGTTTTAGAGAGAGGAGAGTTAGGATGAGAGAGAGAGAGAGAGAGAGAGAGAGAGAGAGAGAGAGAGAGAGAGAGAGAGAGAGAAACACAGAATGCCATAAAAAATCGTTCGTGCCTTTGAGAAACCGCATTCAACAGCTTTGGTAAAACACAAATGCTTTTTAGTCGGTGTCTAAAAAGCAAACGTACAATTCTGAGTTCGTATCTTCACAAGAATTTACTGATTTGAAAGCAGCTGTTGTCTTAAAATTTGAAGGAGTAGTTTGAAGTTTTCTAAAGCTTTCGGAACATTCACTGATAAGAAAACTGATTAATAACACAGGCATTTTATATTAGAATGTGCAATAACAAACTTCAGTTTCCCTATCAGCACGACATACACTGCTGGCCACCCACAATGCAACACCAAGAAGGAAGCATCCGATTGGTCAGAAATTCGCAGCCTGCGACGCCCGCGAGAGGACATGCAAACGATTAGCATTGCAAGGCATATGCAAATCAAGTGAACCAGGCACGCCACCAAGAAGCACTGTAAGAAGGGTGCACAGAAGGCGGGGTGTAGATAGTGGAAGTGTGTTGTGCTGCCGGACCTGTGCGTGGGAAGCTTCCTGATGCCTCGTCGCAGAATACGGCAGTCATTCCAGCACATTTCGGAGTTCGACAGAGGACGAATAGTGACTTATCGCGACAGCGGTTTATCGTACCGAGACATCGGCGCCCGTGTGGGATGACATCCAGCCACAGTGAGGCGGGTATGGATTCGGTGGGTGCAGGAGGGACGGACGGACCGACGTGAGCGATTGCCACAGCCGCGGCACACCACCTAACGAGAGGACTCAAATGTGAATTTTAGACGCAGAAATACCACGAAAATACTTTATTCATATACATCACTAGAGCAATAAACGTAAACAATTTCAAGAAGATAATATTTCCAATCTTCATTAAAGCGAATGACATACAGTGCAAAAAGGATTTCTGCAATCGGATTTTTTGAAGCAGATGTATAGTTGCCAGTAGAAATGTGCACTTTCACCAGCTAAACTGCCCATTATGAAAATTTTAAAATTTCATGGAAAGTGTTTCCAACACTAAATGTCATGAGAAGAGGAAACAAAAGATTTGCACCACCTAAGGGGAAAACTGTGTATTTATTTACTTTTTTTTTTTTTTTTTTTCGTAGGAAACACGTTTATTTCCAGTGCTGAGTGATATGGGTCCCCTAAGCTAAATTTTTTCAGTTAGGTTTTTAGAAGCGTAGATAAGGTGGTAAAGATGTCGCAAATGAAAGTAAACCATTACGCCTCCTAGCGGCAAAACTGCCCTTTATAGAAAATTAGAAAATTTTTGCAAAATATTTTTCACCAAGAGAGTTATGCGACAGAAAAAAAAAATTTTAACCGAACTTTTCGAAGTGAATATATAGGAAAATGCAATACAGTTTTACGTCATCTTGCGGGAAAACTGCGCATTACAGCCAGTAGGAACCACAGCCAAATTGGTTTTTGTGGTAAATAATTTACGCAAGAAGAAAAAAAATCATTGGAAGTAATGATATGGAATATACATAGATCCTGCATTTATGCCCACCAACGGCAACAGAATGTATCGGAATAATCCAAAAGGAATAGATCTGGTTCTCAATTATCAGGAATTCAAATATGAGCAATAGTCAGAGAGAATTTTCCCGATATCCGTTTACAGATGGGGGGGGATATGGTAGGCACCATGAACACGCACTTATTTTCGAAAGAGATGATAATAATACTGTGATGTGCTAGCTGGCCTGAGTTCCAGACCCTTGTTTTAGTTCGCTTCGTCCTTTACGATATACAGTAGGAAGCCAGTACGTATTTGAAATAGCTTCAGAAATTCATTGATAGAAGGTCCGATTTTTTATTCAGGATACACATACATGTGCATTATTTACATACTCTATGGGCTATATCCTATACAACCAAAAACATTTTTCTCAGTCTGTCCGTAACATCTCCTTCTCTCTCTCTCTCTCTCTCTCTCTCTCTGCCTCTAATGTCCTTCTCGTCTCTCCTCTCCCCACGATCCCCTCAACCATTTCGGGGTCGCATTGTTGACACCTCGTAACGAATGTCGCTTTGGTTCCGCCTCCAAGCATGTAAAAAAGGCCTACAGAATATCACTATGTATTTGACAAACAACGACTATCTTATCAATTCGAGCAACATGGCGTCTCTTAGGAGACGTTTCACAAAATGTCCAGCAGTAGGTTTGTAAGAAAAAATTGTCCGTTCTCATACAAGATATCTTACACTGCAGTTACTTGAACAGGTACAACTTGAACCTTGAACAGGTACAACTTGAACCTTGAACAGGTACAACTTGAACCGAGTTCTGTCACTAGGGAGTGCTGGTGTATATTTACATTTGGAAAAGCATACCCGCTTCAAAAGGTCCGATTGAAAATATATTTCATTGGTCGGATATCCTTGGCTACAAAGAAAATTACGCGTGCATTTTGATCTTCGCACAACATTCAGTTTTTACGCAAGGAGTCGCTTAGTTACATTGCATTTCCCCGAGATCTATGCTTCGAAAAACCCGATTTGAAAATTTCCCTTTGCTTTGGATGCGTATCTCTACCATAAGAGGTTTTTTTATTATTTTCTTACACTTTCCGATGTTTCCTAACGTACTGTACTTCCGTCAGCTGGCATAAGTGTATGTTTCTACTTGCAAATGTTTTACTCAGGCCAACTATCAGGTTGAAAAAAATGTTGTTCCTTTTACCGTTTGACATTAAAAACAAACTGCGCACATCGTGCATTGTGAAAAATGCGCACCCCCCCTACAAGGAGCAAATACGTTATACTGTTATCGTTTTCCAAAAATCTAGTTTGAAACATTTGTTTTGCTAGGAAAAACAAACAAACTAAAAAGTAAACAAAAAATGGCATGGGAAACCGCTTTTTTGTTTACTTTTTAGTTTTTTCGTAATGCACAGTTCTGTGACTATGCGTTAAAAACTCGTATTTTCATCGGATGCCATAGTTCAGCTTCTACAATATTGATTGAATTAATATCATCTTCATGGGATAGCAGTCGCTCTGAGAAAGATTTTTCAATACTTCTAATTACGCCAAATGTTTCTATTAAGAACATACGCGTTTATTTCTATTTCCGACTAATTTCCGTTTCTGAATGTCTGGCAGAAAAAAATCACTTCGGAACGACTGTTTTCTAAATTGCAAAATGCAATTTAGAAAACAGTCGTTGCATTTTGCTTGCATTTTATACTATCGTAATTCTTCTTCTGGTAGTTGAGTAAATGGATATTTATTTTCGCAACGGTTTCTCCGCTTTTGAGAAAAACAATTCAAAAAGTAATTTTTTGCTTCGGACTCCTTTCTCTATGGCGAACAGACTGTGTTATAGTGCCCCCATAGTAATGAGATTTCACATACCAAAAAATGTTCAAAGTTTAGCATGTTATATATTACCATACATTTCTTTGCTATGATTTCAAAAGATGTACTTCTTATTCCCGAGAATTCGTTATTATATTTCTTGTCGTTTTTCTGTTTTCATTTTTTCTGGTTAATTAACCAGTTTCAGATTTCTAAATCTGTAAAGAAGAAATGAGATCATTGGTTTACCTCTGGTTAGGAGATTTCAGTTTCCTTATCTGATTATTTGCGGGGAATTTTTTCGAAAATTCGGCTTTGTATGCATCAAGCGGGATTTACATCTCTTATTCTCAAATTTTTAATGCTTGCTTCTGAGGAAAGAAAACAATAAAAAGCATGGAAAAAAAAATCAAAAAATGAAAAGCACGCCCGCAGATTTGAAAAATGTATCTTATCAACAAATGTAATACATCTTTGCCTGACAGGAATGCAAATTATGATACGCCGACATCTGAACGGAGTTTTATTTATAGTATTTCCTTCACCAATAGGAACTAAATTTTTAACATTTCTTTGTTTTAACGGAGTTCCGCACGTTAGATAGGTTTCGAATGCGACAGATTGTGTGCTTGTGTTTGTTGTTTTGCTCCAAGCATGACGAATTTGCAAACGAAATGCGACTCTCTCTTCTTTTAAAACGAAATATGGCAAAACATCTTTGCCGACAAAGCCTTTCTTTGTCTTATATTAAAAAAAAGATCGTAGCAATTCAACAGGCGACGAACTGTTTTAAAGTACTGTTATTTCTTAGATTGCTTTCAAGTACTGTTTTCAAGTAATGTTATTTCTTAGATTCATGAAATTTGATGTGATATCTTATTCCTCAGCTAGCCACAAAACACAATGGTCCATAAAATGAAAATAGAAGCATTCCGTACGGAATTTTATCTCCGGGCTAATATCTTGCTTGCCGTTCTACGTTAATTTGCGTTGAAATATTTCTAAGTAATATTTTTCCTTAGAGATTACCCTGCGTACTACGGATTCAAACTCAGAACCTTTCCATATTGTTGTATCGCATCTAAATAATTTGTATTTCATACTAAATGTAAAGTAAAATTGAATGAATAGGGGAAGCATGTATAGCGAAAACGTGGAGCAAATGCGACGTTGATTGAACACGTCTTGCAAAAAATTAACCATGTCTACATAATATATGTGTGTAGCTGTTAATGAAATCTGTATTTCATAAATGTGCGAAATAAAAATACTCTCGAGTACAATGGCACAAAAATGCATCCCGCTGTTCAGTTTTCATTGTTAGCGTAACTGGAATCCAAAGACTATGGGCAGCTTAGAATAAGACTTCCCTTAATTTATTTTGTTGACACTTTAAAAACTTTGCACATTGAATTGTGTAATGCTCTACGTGACCCTAAGTAGATGACGTACTACTTAGGTGATACATGGGTCAAATCGACAATTAAGCAGTAATAAGCCTGTCAGCGTAATCCAGTGGGCAAAAAGTTATATATTATGTTGGCTTTCGGAGAAAAGCGAAACTCCTGGCTGTAAGGTGTGGAAAATTTGTGTCAGGATCTCCACACAAAGCACGCAATTGATAAAATTAATTCTTCTACAATAATCGTTTCAAGAACGGTTATTGGCTGACCCTAAACCCGCGATTTTGTGCCTCCGCCATTCTCAAGAGGGAGATGATGTAATGTACTGCGTGACATGACGCAGATGAAGTACTAATGGAGTTACTCATAAGCTAAATCGGCAATGCATCCGCAATAAGCCTGCATGCATTATTCAATTGGGTGAGCAGTCGCTTAGGAATAGAAAGACGCGGATTGGAGTTCACCACCGG
The DNA here is from genome assembly GCA_039090855.1 of Macrothele yani. Taxonomy (NCBI): domain Eukaryota; kingdom Metazoa; phylum Arthropoda; class Arachnida; order Araneae; family Macrothelidae; genus Macrothele; species Macrothele yani. Next base: position 57,583,847 of record CM077008.1, on the reverse strand, counting down.
TAATGTTAAAATAGCAAGACTTGGAAAAATACAATTTTATGACCTGATAACCAGAACTCATTGTTCAGTTGCATTAAATCTCAAGTGTTGAGCTCTCAAGAGTAATTTCAGCTTTTTTAGTAAGGCTGCAGAAAATTGTGGCGTTGTGGGCCACCGGTGGCCTAGTGGGCAACGTTCGGGACTGCCACGGAAATGACCTGAGGTTCGATGCTAGGGAGACACGAACGCTAGATCCACTAAATATCCGCCGTGCGTCGGATGGGCACGTTAAGCCGTCGGACCCCAGGTACTGGCCCCCGGTAATAAATAAGGGCGTCTTCCTCCTCCTTTTTACTTCGCTTCCGTGTCACTTTCCTATCGGGCACTCTAGCCCAAATCTCCTAGCTTCCTATTTCTAAGGGTTGTTTAAGACCTGGGGTTAGACACTCTCTTCCTAAAATCCTCTACATATGATCATTTGATCATTTGATCAAATGTGGCGTTGTAACTGAAATGCTCTGATGCTAATTCTTGTAATTATCTGTTTGGAATTTAACGCCTCCCATGAGCATTTAACACTGGGATTAGTGGTTCTTTTCCAGCTCTTTGACAGGCGACTTTTTTAGGGAACGTACAGCATCAATTTGGTAATAGCGGACTCAATATCGATATCGTACTACGGATTCGAACTCAGAACCGGAAAAAGGAGGATCCCATGCCCTGGATCACGGGTAGTCAACCCGCTGCACGCGTGCCACAAGTGGCACGTGGATGCTTTTTAAGCGGCACGCGAGCGCAAAGCCACTTTTTGTAATTTTAATAAATCATTAAACGATTTAGCAATTGTGACGGACATCATGGGTCACCTTAACAACTTAAATCTGCGTTTGCAAGGTAAACACAATCTTTTCCCAGTGTTATTCAACGCAGTAGAGGCATTTAATCCAAAACTTGTTCTTGGAATGCATCTTTCTCGTCATGATCTGGTACATTTTCCTCGAATGAAACAACTGTCCCAAACTGAGTTCGGTGAGATTCCAAACATTACTAAATATCAGTAACATATTTCTGATTTGAAATACTCCTTTGAAGCTAGGTTTTCAGATATCCGAAGCAAAAAATATAATTTTCTTCTTTTCACAAATCCCTTCTCCCTTTCTATCGGGGACATCATTCACGTTCAAGAATGTGCTTGGAAATCCAGCCAGTCAGGAATTTGCCACTTCCTGGAAATAGACCCCCCCTCCAGTTTCCTGAACGACAAGACATGGCCCTGTGATATTATTGCAAGTTCGAGTCGAAATATGGGAAAATACTTTTCCTATCATGAACTTGGTGAAAATAAGTACATTTCAGCACTCACTGATCAGCGTCTCAAAAATCTGCTAGTTGTTGCTACTTCATCTCTGAATCCCAACATTGATGAACTTCCGAAGAGGAAAGACATCCAAAAGCCTCACTAAGAACTAAGCCAGATTTGCTTCATGTGAATGGAAATGTAATCATACAATGTTGGAATATGTCTCTTTCTTTGCAAGTAATTTGTGTTTTTAATATAGTAGTAAACTAGTTCTTGAATTATTATATTAGTGTTCTGTTACAATAGTATTGGTTTAACAATCACTGAAGTGCCAGAAAAACTGGTACAGACGAGCGTATGCAAAATACATAGCAACGTCCCCTATGCGCGTATTCGGTTGCGTCCGCCAGTGCGTATATAAAGCGATAGACATCCTTGCCAGCTGCCAGAGATATTTTCGGCATGAGAATGACAAGTAATAACGATTTAAGCGATTTTCAACGCGGTGTCATAGTTGGCGCTCGTGAGACGGGTCATGGTATTTCGGAGGTAGACACGAAGTTCGGATTTTCACGGACAACCATTGCAAGTGTGTACCGTGACTACAAAAATACCGGCAAAACCTTCAACCTACGATTCCAGTGTGGCCGTAAAAAGACATTGGGTGAACGTGACCATCGTCGGCTGTCAAGAATCGTTTCACGCAATAGGCGTGCAACACTCTCGCAGGTATTATCGGAATTCAATGCTGGAGCCTCAACAAGCATCAGCGTCCGGACTGTGCAACGTACCCTGCACGATATGGGCTTTGGGAGCCGACGCCCATCTCGAGTCCACTTGATGGGTGCACGACACAGAGCTATGCGCCTTGCTTAGGCACGGCAACACCGCCACTGTACACTTGATGACTGGAAACAAGTAGCCTGGTCTGGCAAGTCGCATTTCCAACTGTATCGGGCAGATGGAAGGATTCGTGTATGGCGCAAACCCCATGAAGCCATGGATCCCCTCTGTCAACAGGGAACTGTACCGGCTGGTGTGGTGTACATAATGGTATGAGGTGTGTTTAGCTGGACTTCACTGGGACCCGTGGTACGTCTACAAACGTCTGTGACCGGCCAACGCTATGTGCGCATCCTTTCGGACGAGGTACACCCGTTGATGTCCTGCATTCATGCTGATGGGTTGGGCCTGTTCCGACAGGACAATGCACCTCCACACAAGTGTCGGGACGCCACATTATGGTTAGAGGAGCATTCATCTGAGTTTGGGGTGTTGCCATTTCCACCCAAGTCCCCAGAACTGAACGTGATAGAACACATTTGGGATGTCATGCAACGCGCTATCGAACACAGGAATCCGAGTCCTCGGAATACACCCGAATCGTGGAACGCTGTGCAGGAAGTATGGTGTGCATTGCCTACAGCATATTTCCAGGAGCTAGTGGAGTCCATGCCCCCTCGTATTTCTACAGTCCTGCGCTCCCGTGGGGGACCTACCAAGTATTAGACTGGTGCACCAGGTTTTTTGGCACTTCAGTGTATATCTCTTCTTCAGTACAATTTTATTTGCAGTTACAGTGATACATAACTGTTGTATCCTTTCTGGCAACCGTGGAGGGGGGTTAGGTTAAGGTGGAGTGGCACGTTCAAGATTATTTACATCAAAACTGGCACATGGCGAGCCGTGGGTTGGCCACCTTTGCCATAGATGACCAGATTATTTCATCTTCATCGGCGCAGAGGTTAGCCTTTATGCAGTGCCATAATACAAAATTATCAGCAGAATTATGTCAATTAGAGAACAATCCATTCATCTATCTCGTCCGCCCATGGCGGGTTGAGTCCCACAAAGACGACTATGCGCCCGTGAGAGTTACTGGCAAAGTAATGCAGCCAGTTTGCCGTTCCTCCGCTGCGTACAGAGAAGTGACAAAGTGCGTCCGGGCCCGACTTCACAGGGAACAACCTACGCATACGCGTCTCCAACCAGAGGGAGTCTGTGGAAAATTTCGAAAAACTGTAGAATATAAGGCCTGCAGGACCGGGATTCGATCACCCGTCAGAAACCTCCCCTCCCACACAGCGCATAACGATTTAACCAACTGCGCTATGCCGGTGGTGAGAGAACAATAGGACTCGAAATATATGTGCTGTGGGATTTCATTTGCACAATAAAAATACACTATCCATTTGATAAATAATGCAATAGCTCTGATCAGAAAAAACATCACGGTTTATGAATTATTTTGCTGAAGTCAGTCATACAGTCCGTCTCCCTCTGTCTCTCTCTCTCTCTCCTACACACACCCACACCGATACCCACACACACCCACACCGACACCCACACGCACCCACACAGACACCCACACACAGCCTATTACAATAATTTCTTGGCACCTCTAATAAAGCCAAAGATTAACATCAAAGTAATGAAGAACTCAATATATGATGGAAATAGCACTGTAGATATAGTTTCAATCAAGTTACTGTACGTAAGTCTCACCTTTTTTGCTGTGATTGCGTTAGTAAATTTTGTACAAGGGGATGAGAATAGTTCGATTTTTACTGGAAGTAAATCATTTGGTATTTGGTTGTAATCCTCCTCCTTCGCTTCTCTTCTTCCTCATATTGCTTCTTCACAACATACCAATATAAATCGACTAAAAAGTTTTCAGTTGTTTAATTGCAAGCTTACATATTATATTAATAGCATATGCTGCTGTCATTCTCCCGATAATTGGCTATTAAGTGAACGCTTTGAAATTAATAAAATACGGGATTACACCATTGTACAATACACATTTGGAAGTTGTGTATTCTTTTATTGGTGTAAATAAGACATGAATGATAAGTCAGATAATATCCGAAAATTCGTCGTCCTGGAGCGGTAACCGAGCCCGCGTCTCGCGCCCGAGTATGTTAACCACTACACCACCCAGAACGACCAAGTTTCAAGTTTCCGATTAATTTGAATATAACCATTACAGGATTCGTTAGTCAAAGCAATCGGCATTCATATACAGCAACTCTGGAGGTTTAGAATTCATTCCATTTTCATTCATTGATATTCTGCGCCTCCGGGCAAAAACGGGAATCAGTTCTAATCCTCAAGATTCGCTATATATGAACGTCGGTTGCTCCTAACACGTTTGTATATGTTTACTTGTATTTGTTTTCTCCGTTGATGTACCTATTTTAATTTCTCCCGTGCGGGGTACTACGTGCTCCTCTCGCATGGCCATGTATTGTTGATCTGTTGATGGTTTCATTTTTTTAAGATGGTCCTATGTTTGGCACTCTTTGGCCAAATATGGCCCTTGCGCCATTAAAATCCACCAACCAACCAACGAATCCTATATACACTGCTGGCCACCCAAAATGAAACACCAAGAAGGAAGCATCCGATTGGCCTGAAATTCGCAGCACGCGTCATCCGCATGAGGACATGCAAACGATTAGCATTGCAGGGCATATGCAAATCATGTGCGCCCGGCACGCCGCTGAGAAGCACTATAAGAAGGGTGAACAGAAGACGGGGTGTAAGTAGTGGAAGTGTGTTGTGCTGTCGGACCTGTGCGTGGAAAGCTTCCTGATGCCTCGTCGCAGAATACGGCAGTCATTCCAGCACGTTTCGGAGTTCGACAGAGGACGAATAGTGGCTTATCGCGACAACGGTTTATCGTACCGAGACATCGGCGCCCGTGTGGGACGACATCCAGCCACAGTGAGGCGAGTATGGATTCGGTGGGTGCAGGAGGGACGGACGGACCGACGTGAGCGATTGCCACAGCCGCGGCATACCACCGAACGAGAGGACCGGCATGTTTTGTGGCGGGAATTGGCGGGTCGCACCGCCACATCACGCACGTTAGGTCAGGAATTAGGGTGTGTTGCGCAACAACCTGTGTCAGCACGTACCGTTCGACATCGTCTGCAGGAGCGGGGACTTGTCGCACGGCGCCCTGTGCTCCGATTACCACTGACGTTACACCACCGGCGAGTACGGCGGCAGTGGGTCGTTGAACGCCGCACTTGGACTACGAAATGGCATGACATTGTCTTCTCCAACGAATCCCGCTTCTACCTGCAACACCACGATGGTCGGATCCGCGTGTAGCGGCACCGCGGCGAGAGATTGTATGACGCCTGCATTATGCATCACCATACCGGTCCGTCGCCTGGCGTTAAGGTTTGGGGCGCAATTGGCACCCTCACCCCTCTGGTACGCATCGCCGGTGCACTAAACAGCCACCGATACATCTCCGACGTTTTGGAGCCTGTAGTCCTCACTTACCTGCAGGACTTGCCAGCGGCCACGTTTCAACAAGACAATGGCACGCATCGAACACGTCTGGTCATTGATCGGCAACCGAGTGGCCCGGCAAGCACCACCCGTGGCTACGCCTAATGAACTGTGGCAACGTGTGGAAGCAGCCTTGACCAACATACCCCTAGCCCACATCCAAAGCCTCTTTCGTTCGATGTCGCGGCGTTTAGCCGCCGTTATTTCCAGCCATGGGGGCCACACAAACTATTGATGTCTGCGTGTTCCGCAAGTCGCACGCGCCTGTAAGCACAATCGTTTCATCTTTGTATCTGTTGTTATGTGTCCAGAATATCTGGCATTGCTATCTCGTGTCCTTCTTGGTGTTGCATTTTGGGTGGCCAGCAGTGTATATGTTTTAACTAATCAGAAACTCGAAACTTGTTCGCTCTGTGTGGTGTGGTGGTTTGCATGCTCCGGCGCTGTACGGGAGACGCGGATTCGATTCCCGCTGCAGGACGACGACATTTTGTAGTTTTTTGATATTTTCCAACTTTGCATTCATGTCATATTTACACCAATAAACGGATTCACAGATTTGTATTGAACGCTTTTAATTTGAACGTTTTCATTATAATTAGTTTAGGAAGCACAGAATATTTTACGCTGGAAAGTCCATTAAATTTAAAGAACCCGAACTTAAATCCTATCGCAAGGGTATCTCAGATTGAATTTAAATTTGTAGTTTAAAGCTAAAGATGGAGGACGGAATATCGCAGTCGATTGTCGTATGAACCAAGAAGGAAGCATCGGATCGAACTGAAAATTTATGGACGTAATGATACTTGTGAATGAAACACATGATGGCAAAAACAGAGCTACAGAACAATTACAAAGGGATCTGTGGCATGCAGTCCGGTCATCATCAATAGCGCGTCGGACCGCCTCGTGCGGCAATACATGATGCAATATGGTCCGGCATGGAGGCGAACAGATGCCTAATGTTGCTCTGCGGCAGAATGGCCCACAAGTGTTGCATGGTGTGCTCCAAATCACAAATAGTGATGCACGGCGGCAAGTGGCGTTTCAACTGGTCCCACTAATGCTCGAAAGAGGACATGTTCGGGGAGCGGGAAGGCCATGGAAGTGTCTGGACATGACGTAGGCAGTCTTGTGCAACCCGAGCCGTGTGCGGGCGGGTATTATCCTTCCGGAATAGCGAACCTGGAATCTTGGCCAGTAATGGGAGCACATGAGGCCGTAGGATCTCATCCTCATACCGTTGCTCCGTCAATAATCCACGTACCACTACTACAGCTGATCGACTCTCGTATGCAATGGCTCCCCAGACCATTATGCATGCAGTGGGGAAGGTGTGGAGCTCGATAACGAGGTTGGGATTGTGCCGTTGACCCGGGGACCTCCACACCGAGACACGATGATCATCTGCCTCTAAAATGAAGTGGCACTTGTCACTAAACACCACACGTCGTCAGTCTGTAGCGTTCCACGTCGCTCTGGCCTGGCACCACTGCACACGGAGACGGCGATGTTCCGGTGTTAATGGCAGCACACCTAAGGGGGCTGTGGGATAGAAGATTTGCGAGGCGTCGGGGAATGGTTCATGGGTATACAGGAGCCGCCTGTATAGTGGACCGGATCCCGGAGGGATCCGTTCGTGCTTGGCGCACAGTTCGTCGATACTCTCTACCGGTGGTAGTCGTGGTTCGTCCGAAGTCACTCTGCCATGTGGCAGTGATGTCATGTGTCCACTGCTCCCAACACAGTCGGACGGTATGGTCACAACGATCCACGTGGCTTGTTATACAGCACGCTGACCTCCTAGCGGTTTTCAGCCCGATGATCCAGCCTCTCTCAAAGTCCGTAAGTTGCGTAAATCGACATCTCTGGCGTCTACCCGGCATTCTTGTCACTCTGTACTCTTGCTTGCCTCGGCCGATGATTTTGGCTTTCATGGGGCATCAACTACACGCCGTTTCATAAGGCTGCCGGTTTGTGCTTTCAGCACCACCACAGGATGTGCGGTCATGTACACTCGCACTAAACGTGGATTATTTGCATACCAGCACGCACCCTAGCTATTTGCAAAGTTTCGCGGTTGTAGCATGTTTTCTTCCAGGTGCGCAAATTTCATTGTAAGTGAGTGTGTTATATTTATGAACATATTTCTGTACCCTTTCCACCGCCAACAACAAACAAAAACAGATTAAAGAGGAAAGAATTTCCAGTGTCCGAGTGGTATGAGGCACTAACCTCTAACTATTTGTCCTAGATGGACGCTGTTTCGAGTTCCTGATGCGGTTTGGGAGGTGTGCCTGCCTAATAGATCTGGCTGTGTCTCTTCCCTTGATAAAGGGGCCAAATGTAGAGGCAGGCTGCTGTTTATAGCTTTGGAAATTTTGTTTTGAAGTCGTTAAACCACGAAACAAAAATAAAAAAGAGAGGAAACTCTTTCGTCGCCGTTCGTATAATATTGAAATATGAATTGTTGCAAATAAGCTTTTTTATCCGGAATGTTATTTGCAACCGTGCGTATTCATCTTTCCTACAATTTAGACAAAAAGATTCTGCAGAGATATCTAGAGGTAAGTGAAGCCCGTCATTATAATTAAACTACAAATACATCACTGTACTAATAAGTAAAAATCTTTTGAAACTAGAAAACGCCTGTCAAATATAAAGCACAATGAATTAATTTGCAACCAGTATATTGCTTTGAATTTTCAGTTCTTTCGAAACAACGGGATGCAGAAATACACTGCTGGCCACACAAAATGCAACACAAAGAAGGACACGAGATAGCAAAGCCAGTTTTACTGGACACATGACAACAAATACAAAGATGAAACGATTGAGCTTACAGGCCCGTGCGAATTGCGGAACATGCAGACATCAATAGTTCGTGTAGCCCCCATGGCTGGCAACAACGGTCCCTTCACACCGCGGCGTCGAACGAGAAAAGCTTTGGATGTGGGCTTGGGGTATGTCGGTTCCGGCTGCTTCCACACGTTGCCACAGTTCATCAAGCGTAGCCGCGGGTGGTGCTTGCCGGGCCACTCGGTTGCCGATCAGCGACCAGACGTGTTCGATGGGCGACATATCGGGGGAACAGGCGGGCCACGGCAGCAGTGACACCTGGTGGGCCGTTAAGAATTGTTGCACGATGCATGCCACGTGTGGTTGCGCATTGTCCTATTGAAACGTGGCAGCCGGCAGGTCCTGCAGGTAAGGGAGGACTATAGGCTCCAAAACGTCGGAGATGTATCGGTGGCTTTTTAGTGTACCGGCGATGCGTACCAGAGAGGGGTGCGGGTGTCATATCCAAATGCGCCCCAAACCATAACGCCAGGCGACGGACCGGTATGGCGATGCATAATGCAGGCGTCATACAGTCTCTCGCCACGGTGCTGCCACACGCGGATCCGACCATCGTGGTGTTGCAGGCAGAAGCGGGTTCATCGGAGAAGACAATGTCGTGCCATTCCGTAGTCCAAGTGCGACATTCAGCGGCTTACTGCCGCCGCACTTGCCGGTGGTATAACGTCAATGGTAATCGGAGCAATGGGCGCCGTGCGAAAAGTCCCCGCTCCTGCAGACGATGTCGAACGGTACGTGCTGACACAGGTTGTTGCGCAACTTACCCTATTTTCGGCGCTAACGTTTGTGATGTGGCGGTGTGAGCCGTGAATGTCCGCCACACAACATGCCGGTCCTCTCGTTCGGTGGTGTGCCGCGGCTGCGACAATCGCTCACGTCGGTCCGAATCCATACTCTCCTGCACCCACCGAATCCATAATCGCCTCACTGTGGCTGGATGTCGTCCCACACGGTCGCCGATGTCTCGGTACGATAAACTGCTGTCGCGATAAGCCACTATTCGTCCTCTGTCGAACTCCGAAACGTGCTGGAATGACTGCCGTATTCTGCGACGAGGCATCAGGAAGCTTCCCACGCACAGGTCCGGCAGCACAACACACTTCCATTACTTACACCGCGCCTTCTGTGAACCCTTTTTATAGTACTTCGCGATGACGTGCCGAACGCACATGATTTTCATATGCTCTGCAATGCTAATCGTTTGCATGTCCTCTCGCGGGCGACGCATGCTGCGAATTTCAGGCCAATCGGATGTTTCCTTCTTGGTGTTGCATTTTGGGTGGCCAGCAGTGTACATTTTAAGTGTCGGGCGTCACAAATTCACTGATGTCTCAATAATGGAAATGTCAAATGCCATAAAATAGCTAAACACTCTTTTTTTGCTGAGAATTTTAACATGGCTATCTTTCAACTTAGATTACACGTACTCGGTTTTCGCAGTAATTTAATAATTGGGGTTCTTTTTTATTCTAAGAAACAGTATCCCAACGTTCGAACTCAGAATGTGTTCCATTGCGTCATTCATTAATGTTTCACTCCTTATGCATCATAAAGTTATTAGAAGTATTCGCAGATAACATTAGAACTAAGAAATTCATTTTCCGCAAATAGCGTAGAAGATGAGTAGATTTATCACAACTAATATGCCTGTTATTGGCATCGAAGTAGTAAATCAGCGGCTGTGGGAGGTAACATGTGTAAAAATTATATACAAGTTTATACTCTCAGTGGTTCTCAAAAAGCTGTAGCTTTCAATGACACTAAGAAAATAAGTTAACACTTCCAACGGTGCTGGTAAGTCACTCTGCGAGCTCATGAACAAGCGTGTTGTTTTGATTATAAAAAAGTGAAATTTTTCATCGTTCTCAGATCACTTACTTTCATAATTTTTTAGTAGAACTTAGAAATATGCTTCTGTCTCTAGGATTTGAATTAAAAAAAAAACCCTCTTGGAAAATTTTGCTGTAGGTTAAAAGGAAACCTTCGGTTTTACAAAAAAAAAAAAAAAAAAAAAAAAAAATTATTTGATCGCCATGATATCAGGGAGAGCTAATGTATTTTATTAGCACAAGACTTGTGACGTTGAAACGAAATAAAATAACAACTTTTATTCACCATTAAATATTTATTTAACGTCTACTATATATAGTTTCTCAGAGCGTTTGGCTCGGCTTCATCAGGACAAATGGAGCGTAAACATTCAAATCATTGTGACATCGTCAGAGTTGTACCGGTCACGGATTTTGGTAGTTGTTTCCACGCATTTGAAAGAAATGAAGTAGATATCATGTCGTTGACAAGCAGCGAAGAATTGTGGTATGTTGAAAGCATCTAGCATATTAAGCTTGATATGCGAATCAGCTTTATCAATAAGCGTGGCGTTTTCAAACAAATATTTATGATTATTTTCGTGACAATGTTGGGCTACAGACGACTTCTTCTGCTCACAGTTCCGTACGTAAGTATTGTGTTCCTTTAAAGTCCTACGGACCTTTCTTATATATGAAAGTCCATATTCACAAGGGATCTGTTAAATTTCCCCAGGAATTTATTACTTCGACATAGTCTTTTGATCCGTAAAAATTCACCTTGCTTATAGGTTATTCAAACCGTCTGCTTTGGAATCAGTCTCTTCGATGATCTTCTTGATATCGTAGCGATCAAATGAAATTAATTCTGTTGACTCGTAAAACGAAAAGTTTCCTTTTAAAGAAAGAAATTTTTCAAATCTCACTTTGGATTTCACTCGTCAGCATTTACGGCGAAAAGTGATCTGCATATACTTTCTAATGTTTCGGAACGCAAAGTCTTGCTACTTAAGAGCATAAGTACATATTTCTGTTTGAATATATTTGCAGCCGTTCTTACGCTTTCCTAAATCTTCTTTATGTCCGATATTACTCGCGACGGAAAACATTTTGAACATATTTTCTGGTCAAAATATTTAAAGGTTTCAGGCTAGACTGCGTAAATGCGTACTCAAGTTTTCCCGATATCTCTGTTTCTGAAAGAGCGATTTTATATTTATTTCTGCGTTTGATAGTTCCATAATGAAGAATATTCGATACCTAATTTTCAATTCTTCGTGACCTAAAACTTCGCCACGGGGAGGCTTAAGTGCATTTTCCTCTTAACAACGCATTCGCAGTTGTATTAATATCTCTAAATACCAGATTAAAAAAATCCCTTAAGGAAATATACCGATCACGATAGCGAACATTTCGAGCATACTTTCTGCTCACAATAATTTGCAGTTCTTCTGCTTATCTGCAAAAATATGTTCTATGTTTTCTCCTTATCTGTTCCTGTAAGAGTTGGACCTGAAAATTTATTTTTCACATAGAATATTATTTTGTGGAAAACATGTGTAATTATTCTAATTTTTCGTAATGAACCTTAGATGGGAACACTACGGCTTCCGGTCCTAGAAGTCCGACTGAAAACATTCCGTTTGTACAGCATGCCATTTGCTACGGTAGAGATTGCGATTAAGTTATGCGCTTAAAACAATGCTTAAGTTCTCCTCTATGGGCAAATATGTATACACTTTTATCTTGATATCTCTACTTCGAGTAATCGTTCTTGATAAACTATTTTCCATTACACAGCTAATTGTAGGAAGAATGTTTTGTACATAGTTTTACACAGCTTTTAATTGAACCTATTCTCAGTAGGGTGGATCGAAAAACACTTTTTTTATTTAGAACGTCACCATGTGCAATAGTTGCGATTTTGTTACTGAAATGAGCCTCCGAAATATGGAAGACATTATTCGATATCTCAGGCTTCCCCAAGAATCTCGAAGTTTGAAAGTTATAGGGGAAAATGCTTTAAAAACAACCGCTTTCTCCATTTTGTAAATATCAGAAAATGCTGTGTCACCATGTTATTTAATATCACCTTTGAGGGTATAAACACGGGTAAAAATTCAGCAGACGTGAGTTAATTTCTTAGGCTTCCCCAAAGAGCTCAAATTTTGTCATATGTCTCTGAAAATGCATAAGTTATGTAAATATGATAAACACTAGCCTTACTTAGTAGTATAACTTGAGAAGTGAGTTTATTTAACTTGGAAATCAGACTTGTTTTCAAACCTTAGCAACAGCTTCCTGTCCAAAATTTTTGCTCTGATGAATCCATATCTTGCAAGATGCCGCACACATGAGAAGAAGAATCTGTTAAAATCTTAACCATCCTCTCTATTGCCTGAGAATGGCAGGGTATTTTTGTAAATTCTTGGCAAGAACTTGGATATTTATCCGACTGCAGTATTTCCGGAAACTCACCGTCTTTCCATTTTCGTTTCCGTGTAATGTGAGGTTCAGTCACAATACACTCTTGCCAGTCGATCAGGTCGATGTAATCATTGCTCTGGAAATTCAGTGCAAGAATCCGAAACTTCTTAATGGTAGTTGTTTCTTCGGAAGGTTTACTGGCCTTCATGATGCGTCGAACAGCAAGCTCATGGACACACCTTCTGCCATCAAACAACATTTCAGCAAGCAAGTTTTCTGCATGGGCAAAATACGTGTTGTCTTGGACGACTCTTTTACAATATCCTTTAAATTATCGAGATATAAAAAGTTGCAAATTTCTTGGACCATCTTTACAGGTACCGTTACATTTGATCGTGAACCACGATGGTGCGTATACTTTCATTACAAAGTTGGCTAGTAAGACAAGTTGTGGTGTTGGATCACTAGTTCCAACATACAAACGCAGAATGCGATTTGCGGGGGTCAGCCAACGGGAATGTGCAAGTGTTTCAGGATCCCGATTTGCCAGATCTTGTGGGCAATCACCTGCAGAGACTGCCTTACAAATTTTCTACAAATAAAGTTGATCCCAGATAAGAATTCCAAAGTTTATGTCGGACTGAAAGGAAAATTCAATTTTCTGGAAATTAACGATAGGAAGGTTTGCACACATTTTCAGGCGCTTTCCAATAAATCGACTAAATCCTCTTGGACCTGATGTTTTCCCATCAAGTGCTTCAGTGAGGCAGCGTAAAGGCAGTTCATTAAAATGAAGTGGACATATAATCCTGTGCGCAGGAGAATTGATCTTCTCTTCAATGCACCTGATTATACTTGCATTTGTGCACGTATTAGTCACTTCCCCGTAACTTCCAATAAAGACTAACTAGGACAAGTCAAAGGTTTTATGGTCCAATAAGCTGAAGATGCCGTCGGAAATGTCCTTTGCACTCTTGCTTTTCGGTGCAAAATGTCACAAAAGAACCGAACACGGTTTTTCAACAAGTGTAATATGCTCCTCCCATTCTTTTCGTTTGTGCCACTTGCCATCATCTGTCTGTGTATTCGTAAGAGTCTCATCCCTTCTTCTTTCCAAAAATAGAGCTACAATCTTGGGACCCGTCAGGTTTACTTCATCTTGAATTGTTTGACTGATCTTTTTCCTTTCTCGTCTTATTTTATGCAGGTCAATAACAGGTGCATTACATGCTTTAGACTGAACCTGTTCACTTATATCATGAAGCAACGCCGACGCAAGATCGGCTGCCGCTCAATTGCTGATGCCTCGCTTAATGGCGCATACAGGCAACACATTTTCATGCATCTTCTTATAACTCCCGAGGATAAGGCAATCAGCTTTATTTCTTGTTTCAGCCATCTTAAGTAGTTGAACGACAAAATGAAAATGCCGGTACCTCCGATCAACGTCCCTAGGAGTGAAAAAAACTGTTGCATCATTATGACGCACCACCGGCCAACACTCTCTACCAAAACGATATGTACGACTGTGATGAGATGACTCAGCGAGTTCGTAAAGAGACCTGCGCTGTGAGGGAGGTGGTGGGATGAGATGACTCAGCGAGTTCGTAAAGAGACCTGCGCTGTGAGGGAGGTGGTGGGATGAGGTGAAGGAAGTTAGAAAAACAAAGGAGAGCGCAAGGTCGCAAGTTATGCTTCTGAAAATCAACACGAGGTTTTTAGAAAGTATGAGAGAAGGGATTGTTAATGTTAAGCCCCAATTGATAACGGCGAGGCTGCTGTCGAACAACATGATAAGTTGCCATGCTTCTTATCCTGCCATTTTTGGCGAAACATTACATATTTTAAGGGATCTGGGGAAGCCTAAGAAATTAACTCATGTCTGCTGAATTTTTACCCGTGTTTATACGTTCAAAGGTAATATTAAATAACATGGTGACACAGTATCTTCTTATATTTACAAAATGGAGAAAGCGGGTGTTTTTAAGGCATTTTCCCGTTGCTTTCAAACTTCCAGGTTCTTGGGGAAGCCTAAGATATGGAATAATGTCATCCATATTTCAGGGTATCATTTCAGTAACAAAATCGCAACTATTGCACATGGTGACGTTTCAAATTAAAAACAGGAAAGATGAAACCGAATTTTCGGGTGTAATAAGCACGTCCTTTGAATCCGTTCTGACGCAAATTAAATTTATCAAAGCTATTCAAAGTCAATGGAACCGGTATGGAAAATAGTATCTGACGGAAGAAAGAAGTTTTTCAATCGGGTCTTTAATCCCTCAGATATTGCTGTAAACGTAATCGTGAGCTTAAGAACTCTTAGAAAGAGAGTTATCGGCAAAAATAAGATGTGACTTTGGTGGAAAAACCATGCATTATTTTAGGAAGAAAGTATTCACAAAAGGTTTATCCATATCAGCGGTTTCGGTCCAAGAAAAGAAATTTTAGTCGAGTTTTCAGGAGCCCAGATTTTGCTACAAATACATCAGAAGTAGAAATTAACATTTATGACCCCTGATGGCCAAACCATTCTTTACCAAACATTAGAAATTACGTGAAAAATATTTTCCCTCAGGTTTTGTATGCGATACAGAAAATTTTTTCAAATCGGAGTTTTTGGAGCAGAAAACGCAATTTACCATTGTGCCCCCTAGAGGAAAGTATATGATTTACTTGAAAATTTTGAATTTATAGGAAAAACATTTCGCATCGGAAACACTATTTAACAAAGAAGGAATTTTTCAAATCGGACTTTTAAAAGTAGAGATATTGACAAAAATAAGATATACATCTACGCCCCTTGCGTGGAAACCATGCATTATTTCAAGAAGAAAATGTTCCTAAAATGTTTGTTGACATGAGTAGTATCGGTCCACAAAAGACTTTTTTTTCAATCGAGATTTTAGAAGCACATATTTTGCTGCAAATACATCAGAAGCGGAAATTAAGACTTCCGCCACCTGGTGGCCAAACAATTTTTTACAAATATTTGAAATTACGTGCAAACGATTTCCCATCAGGAGCTGTATCCTGTGCAGAAAGAATTTTTCAGATCGGAGATTTAGAAGCAGAGATATAGGGGGAAACGCAATTTACCTTTACGCCCCCTGGCGAAAACTCTATGAATTAGTTGGAAATTTTGAATTTATAGGAAAAACATGTCACACTAGAAACACTATCCAACAAAGAAGGATTTTTTTTTAAATCGGACTCTTAGAAGTCGAGATATTGCCAAAAATAAGATATACATCTACGCCCCCTGGCGTAGAAACCGTGCACTATTTTAAGAACAAAATGTCTCTAAAAGGTTTGTCGACATGAGTAGTATCGGTCTACAAACGATGTTATTTTCAATCGAGAATTTAGAAGCTCATATTTTGCTCCAAATACATCAGAAACGGAATTTGAGGTTTACGCCCCCTGGTGGCCAAACCATTATTTACAAAAAGTAGAAATTATTTGCAAACAATTTCCCATCAGGAGCTGTATCCAGTGCAGAAATAATTTTTCAGATCGGAGATTGAGAAGCAGAGATATAGGGGGAAACGCAATTTACCTTTACGCCCGCTAGCGGAAAGTCTATGAATTACGTGAAAATTTTGAAATTATATGAAAAACATGCGACAGAGAAAACACTATCCAACAAAGAAGGAAGTTTTCAAATCGGACACCTAGAAGTAGAGATATTGACAAAAATAAGACATACGTCTGCGCTCCCTAGCGTAGAAACCGTGCACTATTATATGAAGAAAATGTTTCTAAAATGTTTGTCGGCATAAGTAGTATCGGTCTACAAACGACGTTTTTTTAATCGAAAATTTAGAAGCTCATATTTTGTTGAAAATACATCAAAAGCGGAAATTAAGGTTTACGCCCCCTGGTGGCCAAACCATTTTTTTACAAAAATTAGAAATTATGTGCAAACGATTTCCCCATCAGGAGCTGTATCCGGTGCAGAAAGAATTTTTCAGATCGGAGATTTAGAAACAGAGATATAGGGGAAAACGCAATTTACTTTTACGCCCCCTAGCGGAAAGTCTATGAATTACTTGAACAGTTTGAAGTTATATGAAAAACATGTCACGCGAAAAACACTATCCAACAAAGAAGGAATTTTTCAAATACGACTCTTAGAAATAGAGAAATTGACAAAAATAAGATGTACATCTACGCCTCCTGGCGGAAAAACTGTGGAATATTTTAAGAAGAAAATATTCCGAAAAGGTTTATCGATGTGAGTGGCATCATTTCACGAAGAAATATTTTCAATCGATATTTTGGAAGCTCAGATTTTATGGCAAATACATCAGAAGCGAAAATTAACACTTACGTCCCCTGGTGGCCAAAGTATTCTTTACCAAAAATTCGAAAATATATGCAGAAGATTGTGCATCAGGAGATGTATCCGCTGAAAAAAAAAATTCAAATCGGAGTTTTAGAAGAAGGGTTATAAAAAATGCAATTTACTTTTAAGCCCTCTAGCGGAAAATCTATGAGTAATTTGAAAAAGTAACTATATGCAAAATACTCTTCGACATAAATAGAATCGAAAGATAAAAGATTTTTTCAATCGGATGTTTAGAAGCAAATACGTGGAATAAAACGTATTTTTGAATTCGACATTATCCGCATTTACGCCCTCTAGCGACGAAATTGTACATCGTGAAAAAAAAAACGAAATGAAGGATCATCATTCGCATATTTCAAGCTTTCGAATGCAAAAAGAATTTTTCAAATCGGACTAATAGTTGCAGGGATACCGTGGTTACAGACGGACGGACGGACAAACCGATAACATAAGCACGATCTTTTTTTACAAAAGACGTGCTAAAAAAGGTGTTTTTCGCTCCACCCTAATTCTCAGTCTTGTGTGTTGCATGTTTATTAACCACATAGGTTTTCGTTATATATCGAGATATTACAGCGAGGAAATAGCGCCAAGTTCCTTAGGACTGTCTTTAGGCATACTTTGGAATATATATACTTCGTTTTTAGCACGTCTTTTGTAAAAAAAGATCGTGCTTCTGTTATCGGTTTGTCCGTCCCTCCGCCTGTACCCACGATATCTCTGCAATTAATTGTCCGATTTGAAAAAATTCTTTTTGCATTGGGAAGCTTGAATTATGCAAATGATGATCCTTCATTTCGTTTTTTTTTTACGATGTACAATTTCGCCGGTAGAGGGCATAAATGCAGATGCGGTCGAATTCAAAAACGTTTTATTCCACATATTTGCTTCTAAACATCCGATTGAAAAAAAAAATTATCTTTCGATTCCATTTATATCGAAGAGTATTTTAGATATAGTTACTTTTTCAAATTACGCATAGATTTTCCGCTGGGGGCGTAAAAGTAAATTACCTTTTCCTCGATAACTCTGCTTCTAAAACTCCGATTTGAAAATTTTTTTCTTCAGTGGATACATCTCCTGATGGAAAATCTTTTGCATATAATTTCAAATTTTTGGTAAAGAATACTTTGGCCACCAGGGGGCGTAAGCGTTAATTTTTGCTTCTCATGTATTTGCCATAAAATCGGAGTTTCTAAAATATCGATTGAAAAAATTACTTCGTGGAACTGGTGCCACTCACATCGATGAACCTTTTCGGAATATTTTCTTCTTAAGATATTGCTCAGTTTCTCCGCCAGGGGGCGTAGATGTACATCTTATTTTTGTCAATATCTCTACTTCTAGGAGTCCGATTTGAAAAATTCCTTCTTTGTTGGATAGTGTTTTCCGTGTGACATATTTTTCACGTAATTTCAAAAATTTCAAGTAGTTCATAGACTTCCTGCTAGGGGGCGTAGCGGTAAATTGCGTTTCCCCTATATCTCTGCTTCTAAATCTCCGATTTGAAAAATTATTTCTGCACCGGATACAGCTCCTGGTGAGAAATCGTTTGCATATAATTTCTAATTTTTGTAAAAAACATAGATTGCCCACCAGGGGGCGTAAACCTTAATTTCCGCTTCTGTTGTATTTGTAGCAAAATATGATTTTCTAAATTCTCGATTGAAAAAAAGTCTTTTGTTGACCGATACTACTCATGTTGACGAACCTTTTAGAAACATTTTCTTCTTAAAATACTGCATGGTTTCTACGCCAGGGGGCGTAGATGTATATCTTATTTTTGTCAATATCTCTTCTTCTAAGAGACTGATTTGAAAAATTCCTTTTTTGTTGGATAGTGTTTCTAGTGTGACATGTGGTTCATATAATTTCAAAATTTTCAAGTAATTAATGGACTTTCCGCTAGGGGGAGTAAATGTAAATTGCGTTTCCCAATATATCTCTGCTTCTAAATCTCCGATTTGAAAAATTCTTTCTGCACCGCATACAGCTCCCAAAGGGGAAGCGTTGGCACATAATTACTAATATTTGTAAGAAATGGTTTGGCCACCAGGTGGCGTAAGCCTTGATTTCCGCTTCTGTTGTATTTGCAGCAAAATATGAGCTTCTAAAATCTCGATTGAAAAACAAGTCGTTGGTTGACCGATACTACTCCTCATGTCGACAAACCTCTTAGGAAAATTTTCTTCTTGAAAAATGCAGGGATCTGCGCCAGGGGGCGTAGATGTATATCTTATTTTTATCAATATCTCTACTTCTATGAGTACGATTTGAAAAATTCCTTCTTTGTTGGATAGTGTTTCCGATGCGAAATGTTTTTCCTATAAATTCAAAATTTTTCAAGGAAGTCATAGACTTTCCTCTAGGGGGCACAAAGGTAAATTGCGTTTTCTGCGTTATTTCTACTCCTAAAGATCTGATTTGAAAAATTCTTCCTGTATCGCATACAAGACCTGATAGAAAATATTTTTCACATAATTTCTAATGTTTGGTAAAGAATGGTTTAGCCACCAGGGGTCATAAGTGTTAATTTCTGCTTCTGAAGTATTTGTTGCAAAATCTGGGCTCCTGAAAATTCGACTAATTTTTTTTCCGACCGATACCGCTTATATGGATACACCTTTTCAGAATACTTTGTTCCTAAGAGAATGCATGGTTTTCCCACCAGGGGACGTAAAGTCACATCTTATTTTTGTCGATATCTCTGTTTCTAAGAGTTCGTAAGCTCACGATTCCGTTTACAGCAATATCTGAGGGATTAAAAACCCGATTGAAAATCTTCTTTCTTTGGTCAGATCTTTTGTTTTTCATACCGGTTCCATTGACTTTGAATAGCTTTGATAAATTTAATTTGCGTCAGAACGGATTCAAAAGACGTGCTTATTACACCCGAAAATTCGGTGTCATCTTTCTTGTTTCAGTCAGATATCAGCAACAATTATATTGTCCTTAAGAATGACCTTACTATATATAACAGTTTTAAAAAACATCAAACGAGTATACATTTATACCATATACTTCTTGCAACCTGCATTAAAGACGTCAGAAGATGAATATCTAGAAGTGAATAAGTGAATATAAAAAGATATATCCGAATATTTATACATGCAACACAGCAAGTGAATACTTGTGTGTTATTTAAATAAATGTTTTTTACACTATTGCACTATCGTTTTAAGATTGAAGACCTACATAAGCATTATTTCAATTTTTTAGCGAAATGCTCAAATTTGAATTCGAAGAAAATCATGAACGTATTGAACAGAAAACGGAATAGTAGATTATAGCTACTGTAATATATATTGAGCTTAAACCACGTATTTATTTGCACTCATTGTTATGAAATTATGGGTCAAATTAATTTACATAGTTTCTACTTTTTCATATTGTATAGCTTTACTTCTAATGGAGTCGGTGCGCATTCTTATTTGAGAGAGTATTTTTTCAGGGATTCCGTTTAAAAAAGCCCTCTCTTGGTAGGATGCCTTGCGGTGTGTTAATATTTTAAGGTTGGTGTTTCTATAATTTGTGTTGAACAAGCAACACAGTCACTTAAGTTTGACCAAACAAAGCACAGCCACAGTTCGTGTGGATGAGAACATTTTACGTTACAGTAAAAAAACAAAAAGAAAGAGAAGTGCATTACTCCTTTCAAAGGTAGAAGTCACGTGGTTGTAGAAACTTTCATAACATCAATAATATACAGCAGCAGCAATCACTTATAAGCTTTACACCTCCGTAGTATCAAGTTAATATTCCAATGTAAATAAATCCGTTATCTCTCACGCTCATAATGCACACTTTTTGCTATCGAGGTAGTTTCTACCTATTATTTGACCCACGTGGTTGTAGAAACTTTCATAACATCAATAATATACAGCAGCAGCAATCACTTATAAGCTTTACACCTCCGTAGTATCAAGTTAATATTCCAATGTAAATAAATCCGTTATCTCTCAAGATCATAATGCACACTTTTTGCTATCGAGGTAGTTTCTACCTATTATTTGACCCACTGTTAATGTTGCCAAATTAAATAAAGAGGTTCTGGAAAGTGATAACTCTTTCAGAAGGCAAAATCTGACTGAGAAGTAACAAAAATTTACATAGGAAATAGAAACTCGAAAGAGTAAATTAGACGTACAAACAACCTTTGCACTACGGAAAACATTTTGCATCCTTTTTATTTTTAAAATAACGGACAGTATCTCCACTAGGAGGCGTAAAGCAACTAGGCTAAATCAAAAATTTATCAAAAACAAAGTGAAACGGACTTGTATTAGTTTTCAATGTAATCTCCCTGTAATCCACACGCTTTTTAACGGCCTATAAGCTTTTTGGTTCCGTAAGAGAAGAAGGATATCAATGGACCTTGAAGCCATGTATGCACCACTACTTTCATCTCTTCATCACTACCAACCCAAAGACTAAGTAATGCTTCTTTAAGCTGGCCGGTGAGCTAAGATACGCTTGGTGCAAGACATGGCATCTAAGGTGAATGTAGAAGAACCTCAGACTTGAGCCACTGAATTGTTGCTATGGTTGCAGCAGCACTATGAGAGTGAGCATTGTCGTGGTTAGAAAGAAAAGCTTTTGACAACAGTCTTTTTATTTTGTTGCGAATTGAAGGTTTCAGCTTGTCTTTCAGCATTGCTGAATATGTTGTGCTGTTAACAGTTTGTACATGTTCCTTTTTATTGTTCCAAATAGGCTCATGCGTATCTCAAAACAAGATTAGCAAGATTTTTTTTTTCGTACAGGAGAAGCTCTTGAACTTTTTTGCTGAAAATGTAAAGTGTTTCCACTCCATACCTTGTTTCCTGTTTTCCGAATCAAAATGATGAATCCAAGTAACTTTCCTCCGTCAACAATAAGTTCTATTAATCATGGACGCCCTTCATAACGCTGCAAAAACTGTGTAGAAATTTTCCATATGCAATTGCTGGTAAAATAAAAATTCCAACGTTTACCACAATCAAAGGTTTATTATATATCGACTATAGGTTCGCAGAGCTATTGGCTCGACATCATCAGAACGAATGGAGCGTAAACATTCAAATCATTGTGACATCATCAGAGTTCAGACGGTCATGGTTTTTGGTGAGTTGTTTCCACGCGCTTGAAAGAAATGGTGTCGACGTCATGCCATTGACAAGCTGTGAAGAGTTCCGGTATATGTGTAAAGCTCCTAATAGCTTGATAGTTGATACATTCGTATTTGAGAGAGTATTCATAAATATATGCTATATTTATGAAAACTCTAGTAATAAATTATATGCTATTGCTGGTGTTGATCCGTCAACTGTTTCGGGACTCAGCTGGAAACACTTTCCGACATTTTAAGTCGCAATGCATCATTAAATAAGAAGAACGCATAACTTATGTCTAACATATCAATCACAACAGACACAGTAATCCGTCGTAGAGATCTGCACCGGTTTTTATTTGGAAAGTCCGGCCCGGTTCAAAATTTCCAGCTTACGGTCCGACGCGTTTCAGACTTTCATCACGTGTTCTCCGCAACCTTTTGCAAATAACACAAGACTTCCTCTAGAGCAGGGGACTTCAGCCCGTGTGGCCTGCAGATCACTGTTTAATGGCCATAAATACGTTGTCCACAAAAGAAATTCTAAAATATAAAAATAAATACATTTTTGAAATGGGAAAACGAATACCCAGGTACCTGGTGTACGTGGATTTGAAATTCCCAGATCTGCTATGAGCTATGCTGCGAGGAATTGTATAATTGGAATGTTTAAAGAGTTGTGAAAAATATAGAAACCTTAGATGCCGACTTCGGGCTCATTTGTAATACAGATACCAATGTTAATTGGGTCGTTCCATTTTCTGAAAGTTAAGTTTAGGGATTCAAAGCCTCTCTGAAATAACTGATATTTATAATACACACATTTATTATCATTGTCCTCCTCAGGGAATCTTATTTCATTTTGTCATGTAGCCCGTGATTCAGAAAAGGTTGAAGACCGTTTTGTGGTAGCGCAAAAATTTGCAAATATAAATTCTACAGTATGTTGAATTAGCTACGTCCAAAGCGAACTCAGACTGAGAAAACATAAGTTCGCTGGCACATAAATTGATTTATGTGAAACTCGAGACACTACTTAATTCAGAAAGTGAAAGAAATCAAGATATTTTGCGTATAATCTTTGCACAACGGGGAATTGCAGATATTATTTTAAAACTTAGCTAACTAAGAACAGACTGGAAGCTGATATCAGCTCAAGAACACGATGATAATTCAGTAAACTTGAGTTAATCGCGTTACTTTGAAGAAGGGCCACAGCTGTGAAGAACCTTTCTCTTGCAAACAAGGAATACTAACGATTTTCGGAACTGAATAAGTGTCAACAGTGATGTTCCTCAGACGAAAAGCTTTAAATAGGAAATTTACTTAAAAACAATATCAGAGATGTTTCTTTCATCAGCGGTAGACCACGAATAGCATACGTTGAATAATGCATTCTTTTCTGGGAATCAGATCACTGCGTAACATCAAAAGTAAGAGAAAACACTTCTAAGCTTCTAAACGATAGGATTCCGCATTTTTAAGCAGCTGAGGATATCTACTACAAAGCAAGTTGACATGGCATTGATATGCTTTCTGCAGCTCGTAAGGACGCCACTAGATGCTTTCTTCAAGTTTTTTAAAATCCTTTTTTTGCCGGTTTTGTTTCCTTGGAAACAGATTTATATAGCTCATTTCGAAAAAGCGTAACCACGAAGGTTTGCATTAAACTTTTCCTGTTTGGCTCCATTTCCGGAAAACCAGTCTGTCGCTGTGGTGAATTAAATCTACCTTCCAACGAAAAAGGAGCAACTATTCTCCTGCCAAGGATCTGAATTTTAAATGAAACATTTCATCATCCATGCCAGAGATGTATGCTTTATTATAAGTCAGTCTTTTACTCCATCCCATCGTTGGTACCAGAAGATCAAAACTCAGCAACAAACAAAGATCTTCTTAAAGGCAATTTCCCGAGCATTCTACTTGAGCCAACTTCCGACATGCAAATTGATTCCTCATGACGAACTTCCTGTTTGAGCATCAATTGCGGTTGCAATGGAGCAGTCGGATTCACAGGCATTCAAATGAGTTTCTCCCAAATCGTGAAAGCTCCGTGATTTCTGGTTTTTGAAGGTGACATGAATGTTATCGACCGTGAAGAGCATTCTTGGCAACGGGAAGTGGCTGGATATTTTATTAATCCCTGATACCAGATTCCCATCTTTCCTCGAAAGAAGAAAAACCCTGTGAACTCAGAATTTGATAACCCCGGTACACCTTTCTGAAAAAAAAATATTTTGAACTTATTACCAAAAATACGCACGGCGTTTACTTATAAGGTATATTTAAATGAACAGAAAAGTTGGAACAGTGCCCAGAATATTTTCAGTGAAGATTCTTTTAATATTAAACTTTGAAGTAGATTGGAAATGAAAATACACTGCTGCTAATAAAAATTGCAACACCAAGAAAGAAACAAGCAATCACAATGAAATTTATGGGAGTGATTAGTTATGGTACAAGCTACAAACGATCACAATTACATACCGGTCCATGTTGAGGAAGGCCAAAAAATTAGTAATAAGTAAATTCACCGTAGGCGGTGATGACCTACTGCACACGCTTTGGGGTCGAATAAAACAGAGTTCGGATGTCCGTCTGCAGTATGGCATTTCATTCTGCTTCTACATGTATCCATAATTCGTTGTGTGTGATAGGCGGCAAGATTATGCAAGCTAGTCGTTGCGCACTGAGGCCCCAGACGTTCTCGATAGGCGTCAAATCTGACGAGCGAGCAGGCCAGATAAGACGAGCCACTTGGTGTGCACAGAGTACGTCTTCGACGGTACGAGTAATTTGGGGTCGGGCATTGTCTTATTGGAAGACGGCTCCCGGGATCGTCTGAAGGAAAGGTAGAAGTTCAGCTTTGAACATTTCCGTGATGTAACGTTGGCTGCTAAATATTCCTGTGATGCGTAGTGGGGAGAGCGTGAATTAAACGCAATAGCATCCCAGACCATCTCGCTCGGGGTGGGACCCATATGGCGCTTCACAATAAAGCCTTCGAGATGCCGTTTACCACGGTATCTGCGAACGAGTATTCGCCCGTCGCGATGCATTTCATTGAATTTTGACTCGTCCGAAAACACAATATGCTCCCATTCAGCACTCCAGTTTCAACGTTTGTGGCATAATTTCAATCGCTGGTGCCTACGGTTCAGAGTCAAGGGATGTCGCAGTAATGGACAGCGAGCAACGAGGCCACTCTGCGCAATCGGTGACGAACAGTGCTTGCAGACACAGGACGATGTACAACCATCCTCCATTGGTGCGCAGATGTGGTGGATGGTGTGCGCGAAGTCACTGCTATAAGGTGCAAGTGCCTGTCTTCCCGTTCGGTCGTGCGCTTTCAAGCTCCATACCCCGCACGATGATGCCTAGAACCGTCTGCTGTCCATTGACCCCATGTACGCATAACGGTAGTTGCGTTACGCCTAACGCGTGCATCAATATCACGGTATGATTACCCACCTTCTCTCAGTCCAACGATTCTATCACTTTCAAATTCCGTTACGTGTTCGTATGGTTGTCTCGCATTCCTACTGGGCATGTTTGATAGAAATTATTATAAGAAATATGACTGTCAGAGTTCTTCGATCCAGACGCCTCAGTGAACATTTAACAGAATTGCAGATGGCGCTGCTCGAAATGTTTTTATTTGTTTACTCTAGCGAGCGTTGCCTAAAATCCCCTTCTGCTGCTCACGTCGGTTAGTAATATAAGTGGTTGATCTTTGACTGAACAGCAACAATGTCGGTGATATGTAGAGCGTGTGCGTGTTGGAATAGTGAGTTATTACCTTTTTGTGGAGATGTACAATAAATGTTAGTGTGTTGTCATTGAAGCGTTTATATGTGTGGAATCCCCTTTTTCTCTCTGTGATTACAAAGGATAGATCTTCCTGCAGCTTTTAAGTGGCTTACTGCGTTACTTAAAGGAATTATAGTTTTTATTTACTTAGAAATATCTAACAATGTTTACATGTTAACAACTGCGTATGGTCCTGTTTAGCGAAATCAAGTTTAAAAACCTGCTTTTTGTACGACTTCTTTTATACCTCTTGTTGTAACGTTTCCGATGGCATAGCGCGCATCATATTTGCATGTGTGCTGCACATGTAATCATTTGCATCTGCCATAGTGCTCTATCCACTCTACAAATGTCGTGTAAATCCGAGAATTTCTGCATGGCGTTGCAATTTCTATGAACAGCAGTGTATTTCCAAAATTTGTTAATTGTAAAGCTGAACTCACCAGAGTTAATTTCACAAGAGAAAGGGAACGGTATTTCTGTGTATTCTCATACAGGCTGTTCATTAATTTGCTCCGCCATCAAACAATGATCGAGTAATTCTGTAAAACACATGTAAATGATTTCCGTATTTCACTACAGCGGACACCTATACACGATCCGTGAATGAAAATAAGCTTACCGTGCGTTTTCGCTTTTTGATATGTAAGTAGTATTTTTTTTTCCAGGCCGCGAATGGCCTAGTGGTCAGCGTTCGTGACTGCCACGGGGAAACCTCAGGTTCGATCCCAAGCAGGTACGAACGCTCGAACCACTAAATATCCGCCGTACGTCGGATGAGCACGTTAAGCCGTCAGACCCTTTGTACTGGCCCCCCGGTAATAAATAAGGGCGTCTTCTTCCACCTTTCTACCTTCCTTCCGTGTCACTTACCAATCGGGCACTCTAGCCCAAATCCCCTAGCTTCCTATTTCTAAGGGTTGTTTAATACCTGGGGTCAGATACTCCCTTCCTAACATCCTCTACATATGATCTGATGTGATCTGTACTTTTTTCAAGTGATCCTTAGATTTTGATGACGTTAAATTGGTTTGACGGATTTTAATCTGCTCTTCCTCAGCACTAGGCCCGCTTAATGGAAAGCCACTGCAATAAAATGAGAATTTGGGAATTAGCAGCTATTGGGTATTTACACATTATTCAGTGTATATCCGTAACACTGCGACGATGCTGTATCTGTGAGTCTTCCTTTGGCTTTCCGTTAAGCATTCATGCACCACAAAAAGCGTACTATCAGTCGAAACACGTATTTGACGTCATCAAACTTTAAAGTCGTGTATGAAGGAAGTTTCACATAAGAAAACGCAAAACCTTGCAAATCAAATTCTTTACTGATAATTATTTATGTGCCGCTGTCCAATTGCTATTTATAGAAGAGCATGTACCTGAAAACAAATCCAATCCCAGTAAAAACAGTCTTGCTGGACTGGCACTCAAGTCGGCAGTGACCCAGCACTATGTTGCTGCTGCCCAAACGTCCATAAAATGTCAAAGCGGACACCACAACAGCCAGCAATTCTGCCCAGCAGCTGGCCAACAATTGGCACCCCCATCAGTTGTCATATGCCAGAACAGGGTCATCAGTTATCCATCACAGGCTGTGGCTGCCACAAGCGGCCCTTATACGGTCCTGCGGGCACATGCCGTAAATGATAACTAGCCTAATGTGGTCTGCCAGTTTCCCGGCAGTCGTAGCCGGCAATCACGGGACGTAACTGATGGCCTGCCGAATCTTGTCCGCCAATTTCCCAGTAGTAGCCAAAGAGAGAGAGAAGATAACCACAGTTCACCAAAGGCACAATACCTCTATCTTTCCTAACGGAACTTCTGCATGACGGAACGCCGCTGGAGAAATATCCTCAACAGGTCCGGAAACGTCTGCTGGATCAAGGTAGCATCGAACCAATGACTACTTGTTTGCGAAGCGGACGCTTTAACCACTACACTAGTTTGTCACGCGTGAACGTTTACTTGAAGGTGAGCCTCTCTCCTGCACTATGCGAAACTTTTTTATTTTACAATATATAAACTTTTTAACTTTACGTACTTTTTTTAATTTTACAATTTTGCGAGTTATTTTTGTAAAAATCCGCTTCATGTAATTCATAAATATTCTTTTTCAAAGTAACGATTTTTTTTTTGTTTACCTTAAGGAAATTTACTCACGTTCAACGAGTGTACCAAATTAAAGAAGTTTTCGAAAGTTTTGTGCTGCCTTTGTGGTCTTGAAAGGTGACTGTTTAATCAATATATTTACCCGTTCATGTCATATTCTGTTACATTTTAACGTGGTATCTTTTTTTCCTAGGTCCGAAGCCACATTTGTTCTAAATAGAAAATATATTTTATTTTACTTCAGGTTATTTTTAGCAGCGAATTCCTCCATTCTTGCGTATTCAACCCGTGAATGAGTACATTATATCTACATAACGTAGCTTTCTTTTTCAAATACTTGAACAATTTGTAATGAAAATACCCATTTGTCCACGTATAATTCTTATTTTGTTTTCAATATAACGATTTTTAATATCTTTTTGGGACTTCTGTTTGAAGTGGTTTGGTGTGTGAAGATTTTGCCTAAATTATTTCTTGTTATTAATGGGAACAGAGTGAGTGTGTTTCATGACTTTTTGTATTCTTGATTCTTCGTCTGCTTGCGCAGAAATTTTGCTACGAAATGAGTTTCTATAAATACATGAGAGTTTTTGACTGTTTCTTACAGTTTATTAATCATTTATATAATTTTTCTCTGACGGTAATCTTCGTCGATGCGGCATTTCATTAGGAAATTTATTCGCTTCTTTAAGTATGTTTTTTTCTTAACATCCACTAAAATAACACGATGGCAATGGCGTCGTCTTCAACTAACTGGTACTACGAGAGACTGTACACGTGTTGCTTCTGCGCATACGCAGTCACACTGCTTCCACCACGTGTTCGGGTTGCTTTGGTTGCCAGCAACGGGCAACAAGTGGGACTTGCTTGAAGGCCCGTAATTCACGGCGACGCTGCAGGGTCATCAATGGTTGCCAACTGATGGCGTTGCCACGAACGGAGCGATACGGTACCGTGAGCGGCAGATTTCAACCAACGGTGGCCCATCACTGCCAGCTGATAGCCAGCAGTTTCCCAACACTTGTGTTTTTGCTGGGATACTATGGTAACATAATTCCATCCGTGTCAAGTTACACGTGATCTATATACACAATAGAGTCACAATATTGTTACCACCTCCAACTTTTGACGTCAACACCACGTAGCCAATGAAAGAAGGCAGATGTCGTGAGCTGGCTTAGAGGGTATATAAGGTGTGCTGTAGGCATTCTGAAAACGTAGAGCCGCGGGTAGCCTAGTGGGCAACGTTCGTGACAGCAGCGGAAAGGACCTCCGGTTCGATCCCAGGCAAGTACGAATGCTCGATCCACTAAATAATAGCCGTGCGTTGGATCAGCACATTAAGCCGCCGGACCACGGATACTCCCCCCCTCCGGTAATAAATAATGGCGTCTTCTTCCCCCTTTCTGCTTCGCTTCCGTGTCACTTTCCTATTGGACACTCTAGCCCAAATCTCCTAGCTTCCTATTTCTAAGGGTTGTTTAAGACCAGGGGTCAGACACTCCCTTCCTAAAATCCTCTACATATGAACATGATAATTTGATCTGAAAAGGTATCACTCGTTGCTGTCATGGATAAAAGGAGCAATTTATCAGATTTGCAAAAAAGGATGATTATCCGCTTTCGGGCCAAGGGTGGCAGTATTTCTGAAACAGCGCAGTTTGCGAACTGTTCGCGTGCTGCTGTGGTTACAGCGTATCGTGATTGGAGAAATGGCACCATTGCGAATAAGCGACGTGGAAAATGTTGTTCATCACGTGTCATTGATGTGAGACGTGAACGTAGGCTGCGTAGGTATGTGAGGGACGATCGATACGCTACAGTGGAGCAACTCACTAGCCGAATGAACCAGGAGGCTACCAGAAGTGTGTCTTAAACGACAGTTCAGCGAACCATGTTGCGTATGGGGCTCCGATGCAGGCGGATGGTATTGCACCTATTCTAACGAAGATGTATCGGCAGAAAAGTCTTACATTTGAACGGCAGTATCAGAATCGGACCTCCGCTGATTGGCAAACGATTGCCTTCTCCGATGAGTCACATTTTCTGCTTCATCGAACGTATGGACGTTGGCGTATAAGGCGAGAAAGATCGGAGAACTAACACTCTTCAACCATTGCTGGAAGAACACAAGCTGGTGAGGGTAGCGTTATGTTCTAGGGAATGTTTTCGTGGCATTCCCTGCGTCTACTCATACCTGTGGAAAGCGCTATGGACCGAATTCGTTATGAATCCATCCTTGCAGACATTGTACAGCCATACATGCTGATTGTTTTCCCTTGGGCAGTTGGGATCTTCCAGCACGACAATTCGACGTGTAACACAGCTAGAAATGTCCGAGTGTGGTTTGAAGAAAGCACGATGGAGACTTCAAAGTACTTTCCTGGCCCCCTAATTCTCCAGACTTAAACTCAATTGAGCATCTGTGAGACCACCTCGATCGTGTTGTTCGCTTTATGGATCCTCCACCATGCACTCTCCAGCAGTCGTCAGGTGCACTGCAGTCAGCATGGCTCCACATAACTGTGAACACCTTCCAATACTTATTGAGTAATTGACAGCCCAACTAGCTGTTGTCCGCGCTGCACACGGCGGTTACTCTGGATGTTAGCTGGTGGTCCCAATAATGTGTCTCGACTGTGAATACCGTATGTAAAGCAAAGTGAGAAAGTATGAGAATGGGAAATGCGAGTGTTATCCTCCTCAAATTGTTCGACCTCTTCTAAATGCCCTAGCGATCTGAAAATTCGCATGCTCAGAGGCCTTAAGGTCCATATATCAAGAAAAATCTGAAAACCAAAAGATTTAAAAGGGAGGATTGGCTTTACTATTAAAAAGGCTGATAGGTTTAAAGATAATTATGCTAGAAACGTTAAAATGCTGTAAAAATCCGCAAAATTTTGATTTAAAATGAAGCGACGCAAAATCCTGCTACCTTTTTACGTCAAGCGGTATAAATTAACGTTACGGCCCTGTTCTAAATCGTAAAATAGTTACGGATCTTAAATTACTTTTCCTTCCCTTAATTAACTAAGTTCAAAAAATGATTTTATAAATACATCGTTAAAGAGAACGCGCATGGCTGCTAGTTTTACATATGAGGCCATGACCTGCAAGTTTCATGTTTCAACAGAGCTGTTGCCATTTTCAACACAATATGTATTTTTCAGTGGTGGTAGGTTTCATGTAAAGTTTGATTATACAACATGAAACATAGGAGAATGCCGTTTTAACAATGCCTCAACGATATCCAACATACATAAATTTTGTTGAAGTACCAAGTACGATAAACCGCAGATTTAAGTACAGTACAGACTTTCTAGTTGTTTAAGGATTTCTAAGGGTAGTGGAAGCATTGAATATCGTCTAGCATTGCCATAGTGACGTGACCTCAGTCACAGAAAAATGTTTCATATGAATGCAGTTGATAAAGACAAAATTCTTTTTGCACTGGTCGATATAGAAAATGCCACACCATGTAGGAATGCACGAAATGAGATGAAACGTACCACACATGCAGACACGTAGGTGTGAAAAAAGCGATTTAATTTCTGAGGGATTAAATGAAAGCAATGGTAAAGAAGACAGTATCAGAATCAGTAAGTTGTATAAACGCCATTCGG
Source organism: Macrothele yani (assembly GCA_039090855.1). Taxonomy (NCBI): domain Eukaryota; kingdom Metazoa; phylum Arthropoda; class Arachnida; order Araneae; family Macrothelidae; genus Macrothele; species Macrothele yani. The sequence continues at coordinate 57,552,181 of CM077008.1, read as the reverse complement.
AAACACGTCGTAACATTGAATAGAGAAGTCCCCGGATGTTGTCATGAGGTATCATTGTGCATACATATGTCGGCGATTAATCGATATCACGAGAGGGTCGTATAGATGTGTGAAGTCGTCTACCAATGACGTCCCACTCGTGCTCTATTGGGGAGATATCTGGTAATCACAGGGCCCGTGCAGCACCTGGGTACCTCGAAGGCACTGTTTTCTGGTAATAGCACTGTGAGGGAGGGATTTCTTTATCTTGCTGAAACTGGGAATCAGGAATACCACGAATATATGGCAACAAAAAGGGCTGTAGTACCACATCGACGTATCATCGTGCTGCCATTGTATCCACTTTGTGTACGGGGGTAAATGGCTGTTGAAAATGATAACTCATGGATAGCATCAAGATCATGCCAGTTATCATGTAGTTTCCAGACTCTTCGTCGCTGATCGTCGGCACTAAGACAGAAAAAGACTCGTTGCTGAATGAGACATGGTTCTATTCGCTCCGTCACGCATGTGTACCACGGCACCATTGTAACCGTCAAAACGGCGATCGAATCCTTCTGACGTCCGCATACGTGCAGCAGTCCCACTACAGCGACACACCATCTACTCCTGTTGAACTATTAAACCAAACACTTTCTAGTGCTGAACTATGAAACCAAACTATGCGCATCCCGACGTCTTTCCGCTGCAATGTTAGGCAGCACCAACAAGACGAGCGTAGCCCTATTAAGACGTCTGTGATAAAGGTGTCCAAGTAGTGGTAGGATTCTTGATGACGTTGGTGAGAAATTATCTCTGCTTACACAGGCTTTCATACTGAGATCACTCCGATATAGTGGTCCACATGCCCAGGTGAAGAGATTAAACTTAGCTATGCTGAGCAGTTTTGCCGTTTTTCTTGGTCATTTCTCCCGTGATTGGTTCGCAGTGACAATCATTTACATAAGCTGGTTCAAATGGTAATCATTTACATGGTCACTTTGTAGACACATAGTGACCAATTTGTATCGTACTTCAACAAGTACTTTCTTGTGTGGCATTTTCTATGTTGAGCAGCGTATGTATATACATATATTATTTTACGGCCGTGAGTCGTTGAAGCTTGGCGAGCTTCTTATATCGATCGCAACATATATCACATTTTCCATAATGAAAAACCAGTGAAAATTAAACTGAGCTTACTGCAACAACGGCGTGTATACTAGATCTGATCCAGATGTCATTGTGGAAATTGTTTCCAGCACATGAGTACCTGCTTCTGTCATTTACCGGAGGTGTCAACACTTTTGCAAACATTGCTTCTGTGCAGACTAGCAGTATTGAAGAGGTGACATTATTAATACTGTGTATGGAATTATATTAGAGAGATGGTCTTAGTTTCGTTTCTATATCATGAACAGTTTGCGAGAATAAATAGTTAGATAGATCTTTTAACTTCAACGCACATCGTGATGTCTCTTTTGGTCGCATATTTCAGTAATTCATAATAAAACACATTTTTTTCATCTTTTGATACATATGGATTTTGGATGAACGTGTATGATCTTCCGTTATTTAACAATTAATTTAATTTCCAAATTTTACAACGGTGACTCTTTTTTAAAATTAAATATCCGAACATGCGTAGTAAGGTAAACAAAGTGTATCACAAAGTAATTTCAATGATTAATTATTTTATACCTGACATACTTGTATCTCATCCGAAGCTCATTTTTACTTCTACCCGTTTTTGTTGCATCTTTCTTTATCTACCGAAATCAGTGATTCACGCAGGTTCAAAATCCCTCCATCACCACGATATGCCAATTTCCTAAGCACTTATGTATTTAATAAGGATCAATACTATAAATCTTCTTTAAGGTATCACTTTATCATATCCATGACAGTTTAGCTTTGATATTAATAGTAGCAATTCCTATTCAAAATGCTTAGTTGACTGTTTAGCTTACTAAAAGACAGTGGGAAAATTTCAAGTCCAGGCTTTATGAAACTATGTTTTGATACCACTAAGTTGAGACATATGATAAAAAAGTATTTTTCTCCCTTAGTTACAGAAAAATAAAAATAACTGAGTAGGTACATGTATCTCAACGAATGTTCTTGGTTCCCTTAACAGCCCTCAAATATCTTGATCTGGATATTTACAGATATGACAGTAAGAACCTTCGTTATTTTGAAAGAATTCCAAGCAGATGTATTCAACTAAGGACATCAACACTCCATCAGTTATTTAACTGTAATTTACTGATCAGAAAGGGAATACAAAAATGATGGAGAACCATGCAAAAAAAAATTCCCGTGTATAACCATGCATCACTTGAAGACATCCACCAAAGAAGAATGACCTGGGAGTTTGTCAAGCAGGCGTAGCCAAAGCAGGCTGATGAGGGAGAACAGAATAATTCATAATATGAGCTTGGGGCAAGCGTATAATACATATACCGGTCACTGAATTGGGAACTTTTATGCGAACGTCACTTATGCTGCGTATACATATACAAAACAGGTATTTACGTGCGTCGTCACGTGATCTAGGCAACTACACTCACGGACAAAGAAATTTGCGCACCAAGAAGGAAGCATCGGATTGAACTGAAATTTTATGGACATAATGGAACAGATGAATGATGCACATGATGGCAAAAATAGAGCTGCAGGGCAATTACAGAGGGATATGTGGCACCCAGTCCGGACATCTTCAATAGCGCGTCGCACCGCCTCGTGCGGCAATACATGCTTCAACTCGGTCCGGCATGAAGGCTAACAGACTCCTGATGTTGTTCTGCGGCAGAATGTCCCAGACGTGTTGGACGGTGTGCTCCAAATCCCGGATAGTGCGGCACGGCGTGAGCCGGCGTTTCAACTGGTCCCACACATGCTTGATAGGGGACATATCCGGGAAGCGAGCAGGCCACGGAAGTGTCTGGACATGATGAAGGCAGTCCTGGGCAACCGAGCCGTGTGCGGGCGGGCATTATTCTGCTGGTATAGCACACTTGGAGTCCCGGCCATGAATGGGAGCACATGGGACCGTAGGATCTCATCCACATACCACTGGCACGTCAATGATTCACGTGCCACTACTAGAGCTGATCGGCTATCATAGGCTATGGCTCTCGAGAACATAAGGCCTGCAGTGGGGGAGGTGTGGCGCTCGATAGTGTGGTTGGGGTTGTGCCGTTGACCCGGGGACCTCCACACCCAGGCACGATGATCATCTGTTCCCAAAACGAAGCGGCACTCATCGCTAAACACCACAGGTCGCCAGTCTGTGGCGTTCCACGTCGCTCTGGCTAAGCACAACTGCACACGGAGAGGGCGATGTTCAGGTGTTAATGGCAGCACACGTAAGGGCTGCTGGGATCCCAGAGTCGCTTCCGCGAGGCGTCGGGAAATGGTTCGTGGATACACAAAAGCCGCTAGATCTGCCTGTATAGTGGACCGGGTCCCTGTGGGATCCGTTCGTGCCTATCGCACTATCCGTCGTTCCTCTCTACCAGTGGTCTCCTGATCCGTTCGGATCCGCTCCACCGTGAGACAGTGACGTCACGTGTCCACTGTTTCCAACATAGTCGCGCAGTATGGTCAGAACGATCCACGTGGCGAGCTATACGGCACGCCGACAACCCTGAGATTTTCAGCCCGATGATACGGCTTCACGCAAAGTCCGTATGATGCATAAATTGACGTCTCTGGCGTCTACCCGACATTCTTGTCACTCTGTACTCTTGCATGCGTCGGCCGGTGCTGTTTTTTCTTTTTCTTTGATTGGAGGTTTAACAACCACCGTGAGCAAGTCAATGTGCTACTGTATAAACAGTCGCCCATCTCTAATTTAGGGTCTCTGGTTTCAGGGAAGGGAGAGAGCTAGTGCCGTAGGGCAAACACAACATTCATGCCTCGCTGGGATTCGAACCCGGACCACTTTCGGACAAATGATCAGAGGCCATAGCTTAGACCACTGCGCCAACGGGGCGGCTGGTGCTTTTCGCTTTCATGGAGCATCGACTACACGCCGGTTTATAAGGCTGCTGGTATGTGCTTGCAGCGCCACCACAGGGTGTGCGGTCATGCGCTATAGCACCAAACGTGGATCATTTGCACACTTGCACGGACTCTAGTATAATCTGAATTTTTTATCTGAACATTGTTCCTGATCACGTCAATTCGGCAATACTGACTTTTTATAAAGCAAGTGACGGCTGTTTCATGGACGACAATGCTACTGTCCATCGTAAAAGATGTTTTCAACTGTGGTTCAAAAATGAAGTTCATACATAGATGAAGCTCCGAAGAATCACCGTCAACAGTTATACTGTGTGATGATAATTGTTACACATTTTTATACGAACTATTTATATGATCGAAATCTTTGGATGCGTTCAACTTTGGAAAACTTCGTTTGCGGTATCTGGACATACTTCTTCGCTGGTTTAGTTTCATGTATCGAACTTTGCTTGGCAAGCAGAAATTTATGTAAAATAGAAATAACAACTCATATTGAATAATCGTTTTTGTTCTTTGAAATGAATGAAAGATTAATAAGAAACGCTAACACATCAAGGTGTTTTTAATGTTGAGAATTGTTTGCTTGGAGGTTTAACGACCGTCGTGAGCAACTCGATGGGACATAAGCAGTCTCCCGTACCTGATTTACGGTCACTGGTTCCAGGGAAGTGAAAGTGCCAGTGTCGTAAAAAAATACAACAATATGCCTCACGGGATTCGAACCCATACCCTTCTCGGACGAATTGTCAGAAGCCAGCGCGTTGATCACTGTGCCATCGGTTGGCTTAATGTTGTGTAAATGCAAAATGTAAATTTGAAAATTTGCATAAAAATCAAATTTAAGAGTTCAGTGGGCTATAAACTGAAACAGATCAATATTTTAAGTAATGTTTAAAGTAACCATCCCTTTATGTCAAGCATATCGTTTTTCTTCACTAATATATCATGAAAGTATTTCTTGTAAACACTATGAATAGTCACTAACGGTTCTTGGTTTTTAATGCCCCTGAATGAAGATTTCAGGCGATGACCACCTCGGGCTCGTTTTGAATTCACATTAATATATTTCACCTGTTTGCTCTGATGTCTCCATGCCAACTTCTTGTCGTTTTTTTATTCACAACTTTTGATATTGTCAGCTGGCAACTCACCAGGAAGTCTGCCAACGGTTTGAACCTTGACCGCTTTCGCATAACTCATATTACTTACACTGTGTAATTAATTTCAATGATTGATCACTTTGACCTTTAATTCCAAAACTTTGCGGATTTTCTTTCTATTTTTTATTTTCCGGATTTCATGACCACCAATTTTGCTCGCAGTCCCTAATCTGGATTCACTGGCTCCTGGGAGGGAATATAGTAATGCCGGGAAGTAGGCAAACTACCCATACCAATTCCGGGACTCAAAACCTGGCTAAGCTTGGAGAATTCGCCAGATGCCACCTTGGTGCACACTTCCTGCGTTATTTGTTTGTTTGCTTGTTGGGGAGGGGGGAGGGGATAGCGACCACCGTGAGCAACTTGATGGGCTAATTTAGGGCCTCGGGTTCCAGTGAATGGAGAAAGCCAGTGCCTTAAGACAAACACAACATCCCTGCCCCACCGGGATTCGAACCTGAACCCATCTACAGAAGACAATCTAAACAGAGGTAAGTCTCCCTTTATCAGAATGACGGAGATAAACGAAATGGAATAAGCTATTTAACTGTTAATTTAGTTATCTTTATCAACGGCCTATATCTTATAATGCAGTCTACGGCAGTGTTGCATTAAACCTGCAAAACTATAATGTCATGTCAATTTTGATTGGTAAGTTTCCATAATAGACTCGAACAAGTAAAACAAATAAAGTCATATTGTGGAAGCTTTTTACTTCATCCAAAATTTTGAAGTGAATTTTGTTATTATGGAAGAAAGTGCAATCAAGTTTAATGACCACTTCTCTTCTGCTTATGCAAAGTTAAGCTGTTTTTTTAAGTTGACATTTCCCCGTCAAAATAATTAAACTGTCTGTACCTATGATCATGTTAACAGTTTGATTATCGTAAATGCGTATATATTATTTACTTCAGACATCTCCAACCACAAAGTTTCTTTACTTATCAGCTTTAATTTTCTAGGGATACAGAAAGTAAACAGGTAAGCTGAAAACCTGCATGGTTAACACAGCTCGAAATAAAGCAAAATAAAATAAAATAAAATAAAATAAAATAAAATCCTATTTCAATTCATTAGTTGCAACCGTAGTGCCTATGGCAACCAAATGTACCATCACTTGGATGACATGCCACAGGATCGAGTACTTCGACGAAATTCTGCAAGAGTGCACGACGCAATAGCCTGAAAAATTCATTGTACTTGAGACTGCTACAGACTTTCATACTTTAGTTTAAATACAAGCCATATCTGCTTTTATTCAGAGCGAAACTAAAAATCCGGAACTGTGGTTTCCGTGGAAGAGAAAAGGAGTTTTCAAAATCCTGTGTTTCATATCGAGGAATCGTATTTTGAAGCTGATTCAATTCAAATGAATTGACTGGATCGACAGGTTTAGGAAGATGGCTACAGTTATCTGTTTTGCTGGTTCTGCGTACTAATCCCGCGTAAGGCATGGTTCAATGATATTTGCTAATGTGCCCCTAGTTGTCCTCCTTTCCTGGAACAATTGACAATGAATTAGAGGTGAATCACTCCTCCATGTTTTAAGAGTTCACTGATAACGGAAAATTCCAGATACTTAAAATAGCTTTGAAGGACAGAGAATAAATATTGTTGAGGTTTATTTTCTGTAATTTTGCAACATCTGGTCGGAGAAGCACGGCAATTTTCCGTTTCACTTTCACTTGGGGAAGCAAGCAAAATTTAAATTTGTATTCTTAGGCAGTTATTTTCTTTTGGAATCAGGGATATCGAATATCATTACAATTTCCGAAGAAGATTTTAGCATCTGAAACAAAACATTTCATAACAAAGTGCTTCAGAAAGGTAGAGGTTAATATTAAATGGTCGAAAGGCAGAAGTTAATGATAAAAAGGAAAACAGAGGTTAATGATAAATGCAACAAATTCAGTATACACGTGCTCAACGATGAACGAAAATCAGCTTATGATACAAAGGGTGAGTCGAAAGTTTTGCAATATTTGTATAAACGCACATGCTGCGGGTGGCATGTCATATGTTTAAACCAGTTAAAGTCGCGCACTGCAATCAGTCGAAAGGGATATAAAGTGGTAGTCGTTGCTGTGAACAGCATTGCATGTCGTCGTTCTGTCTGTGGTTGGGACGCCTAAAAAGGTGAGCAGCTACAACTTTTGCTTTACGAGTTTGAACTCGGCCACGGTGTATGATAAGTCAGGTGATGCGACTCTCCGTGCTGTCAACAGTTTGAAAAACGGACTGTTAATTTCACAGCTCGCCAGGAGAGTTCAGGAGTTGTGGGCCGATCGTTCACGCTAACCATCATAGGATTACATGGTGTTTATGAATTCATCAGTGCAAAATCGGTATTTATCTTCAGTATGTTTTATTTATTACTTTGTGTAATTATATTGTATGGAGATCCAGAAAATTTGAAGTTTCTGTGCAGAAGGTAAAGTGCGTCAACTCTGTTTTTACTTAACTGGAGATAAATTTATAGTGTAAGTAAATGTCGGACTAGAATCTGTTCAGTTCTGTTTTGTAATGGGCGAAAGGGTTTTGTACCGAACTATAGGTTATCAGACAGGTTAGGCAGCATGTAAAGAACTTGCATCAACCTTTATTGACCCAACTATACCATAATAAAGAATTACTAGGGACGTTGAAGGTTGTGGCATGGAGGTATGTATGGTGATGACGGAGTTGTTATGAGGCGGACGAATGATTGTTGTTATGAAATAAAAGTTTAAGTTCTCGAATGGAGTTCGTTACTGCTTAAAAGTAAGTTCGTCTTTCTTATTAAGGCTTCGTATGTAACACCAACAAAGTAGGAAAAATGGCGGCAAGCATTAGGATGTGATGCATTTTTCCACAGCTTACAATGTGTAAAAATTTTACGTTTAGAGTATTAACTGTTGTTTAAATGTAGGATCCCGAATTTTATCCCTTGATATCAAATATGTTCATCGTACTATATGCACACAGGTCGGGGAAATCTCCGCCGAGAAAAAGCAGCCATTTTGCCACGATAGACTTTCTCTGCCGTTATCGCCTTATTCATTAGTATGATTAGGTACAAAAATAAAACAGATATGTAAGATATATTATGTATTACTAAATTAAAACATCAATAGTGACTGATTTCTCAAGCTGAAGATTAATCAAAATTATTTTTTGCGAATAGTTCGGTAAGTTTTCAAAATCAGCAGTTTCCGTTAACGATTCTCCAGTGACTTACGCAAAAACTGATATTCCATGTTAAAATTGCTACTCCGAATGTACAGCACCATCTCATTTTACAAGAAGTATAACTTTTTTTACGATAAAGGGTCTATTCTCTGTTGCCTCAGTAAAAAACTCAGCATCGTCTGCTCAGAAATCTTCACGTTAGAGTACTCACTCTGTGACTAAAAAAAAATATACATAACGCTTATTTGACGAATTCCACGTGATAGGTACAAAAGTGCATGTTTGCGAAGCGTTCCAGGTTATTGTTTTTTTAATTCCAAGCAAAACAGTATTCGTAAAATATGAGTGTTTGTGCCGCCTCCTCCAATAAGAAAGCATAGGCTCTATCAAATTATTGGCCCACACGTTGGTCGCACCATCTAGTGACAAGTGACATTAACGGGCGATTTTTGTTTCCTGAGTCGTATCACCTGACTATCATACACCGTAAACTTGGCCATAGCACTGCTCAAGCAATACGAAACATTTGTCATGCGAAAGGGGAGGGTTCCGTGTACCACAATACCGCAATGAGATGGTACAAGAAACTTCGCTCAGGTGATACAAACCTCGACGATCAGCCAAGGCCAGGTAGGCCGCGAACAGTGGATTCGGAGGTCGTGCGCCAAACCGTTGAGGCAAATCCGAGAACCAGAGCTCGGAGATTATCAGGTGAGCTGGGCACATCACAGAGCATCGTGATTCATCACCTTCAGAACCTCGGCAAAGTCTACAGAATTTGCCACATTGTCCCTCACGAACTCACGCCAGCTGAAGTAAACCGTCGAACGGAAGTGTGCAGCCATATACGTTACATTAATAGAATCGTTACGTGTGATGAAAAGTAGATCTATTTCCGTAATCTTAACAAACAACAGCAGTGTTCGAGCCCGGGCCAGCTTCTTGAACCTGTTGCGAAAGGTGCGCGCTTCGAGCGCAGGGTGATGCTCTGCGTCTGGTGGAATTTCCAGGGGATAATCCATTACGAATTTATTCCAGACGTCAGGACTATCAGTACCCGGGACTGGTGAACCGAAAGCGCGCTCTCGCACAGCAGAACAACGCTCGGCCTCATACCGCGCGAACGACCAGAGCAAAACTCCAGGAACTAGTGGGCATCGAACTGATGCCCCACCCAGGATATAGTCCGGACCTCTCTCCGTCGGATTATTACCTGTTCCGGTCCATGTCAACTTCCTTCGTGGGCCGCTCTTCAACAACCAGAAGGAGATTGCAGCTGGGGTGATGGGGTTCTTCGCCCCAAAGGACAAGAACTGGTCCCGCAGCGGAATCTAAGAACTGGGAGACAAATGGCTAAAGACGCTGCAACACGATGGCCTATACTTTGAATGCTAGTTTGCTTTAGTCGTAAAAGACATAAAGTGATTCAAATATTAACAAACTTTCAACTCATCCTCTGTACTAATACTCAAGAACCAGTGATTAAAGCAGAAAGAAGATTTAAATACCTGGAATGATAGTTGGTAACAGTTGAATAGCAATGTGAGTAGCATATTACAGACGGGATGGGATAATTGAGGAAAACACTAGGAACACTCTCCGATATATCTGCCAGTGAGACTGAAAACAGTTTTAAAATATGCAATTTTCGTTAAACGTTTACAGCTAAAAGCTCAGTGGAGATTAAAACACTTCGGCAACTGAGATACTGAAGTGAATGTGTTGGGTCACTAATATAAGTTCAATTGAAAATGCAGTATAACTGCAAACGTTAAAGAGAGAGAGAAATACCAAAAAGGCTAGACTGCTCTGGTGTGGGGGTGTACCGTGCACGAAAGAATCATACGTGCAAAAAAAAAAAAAAATGTTTTGCATGTGGCGATATTAGAAAGACGGAACAAAGGAAGACCTAAGATCAGATGATAGGACAGTGTAAACAACGAACATAGAAAAACATAGAGTGAGGTGGTACTGCATAGAAATTAAAGAAGAACGAAAATTAGCACCAGCAGTGTCGCCGAACGATTGAACTGCTGATGTTACACTTAGACCACAAGTACGTCATTCCGTTCAACGTGAAAAATAAATAATATTAAAAGTGTAAATCGATTTTATCAGAGTTTATACATAAAAAAATATATTAGAGACTTCATCGAGATTGCATTTCATTTAATCAGTTGACAGTGTAACCCTCTTTGTTTGGTGCACGCAACAGCAGTCAAATTGCTCGTGAAGTCTCATTCTTTTATATATACAACTTTGAAAACTGGAAAGCCGAGATTCAAAACTTTAGATCATCCGAAACTTTCAACTAAACTTTTCCATTAAAGAAGAAAGTTTTGACATACACCAAACATACGACTGATTAAAGTTAGCACTCAAAAAATTAAGCAAATGATTTTCCTAGGAGAAGAAATATTGCTTACTTCAATGCAATTAGTTTAACTTTTGTTCAGTTTAATAAAAGTAGAAACTTCCCTTTACCAAAAGTGGCTGACGGCAATCCTTGGGCACCGAAGATGGGAGAAGACGGGTTTCCTCATCGAGGCAGTGTCATTCGGAATTTGAAATAAATATTTATTATCTCATTAAATTCATTTGTGTTATCTGATAATTGAAACGGTTTGAATTATGATCTCATTTACATAGAACGCACTGAAGGGCAGAGATTGTTTCGTGTGAAGAACAGAATCTGTTTCTGTAATTAACATTCAAAATACACACTCCACGCGTTTGGTTCTCCCCTTAATACCATGCAATCCCATCATCCGAGAACACTCATCGATTTATTTTTTCACTCATTTTGCGTAATGATTCGGAGATATCGGATTATCGCCCTGAATAAGAAAAGAGCAAAAATGCGAATGAAAGAATTTTCTCGCGTGTTCAAAAAGTTTAGTATAATTAAGAAACGCACTTACTTAACCTCAAGATTTAATTATTTGCTCTGGTGAAGTCTGAGCAAGTTGAAATTACTTCATCAATAACAAGTCCTGGTTTTTATAGCAGCTTTTTTTTTATCCCTATTCATTTTTTTCCGTGTCTTGTTCATTACTTACATTTATTGACGGTATCTCTTCTGCTGTTCGTCTTTTACTTCCGAAGTTTATTTTTACCCGTTAATTGAGATTAGTGGAAAAAAACTGAGGTAATTTAGCGAACTCTAGAGAAAAATGCATAAAAAATGGCGTGCAAGATGCGGGAACTTTTGATGGGAAAATTGAAATATTTGTGTTCAGCATTTTAAATAAAGCATACTACGCTTCAAAAATTGATCATGTGTTCCCTTTAAAGCATACTTTAAATTTTGCTACAAAAATGTTGTATAGAACTGCTGATAAATGATTAGATGAATGAAACGTACAGGGTTCTGTATATGTTTTGTAAATCCTTGTGCATCACAACTTTTGAATGCCGATTTACTTCTCAATATACACTGAGTGGCCACTTTATTATGACCACTAACTCAGTACTTTGTTGGACCCCCTTTTGCCTTTAATACTGAGTCGATTCTTCGTGGCATGGACTCCACGAGATGTTGATAGGTGGTTTGCGGAATCTGAGACCATGCTTTATAATGAATTGGCTTCTTCTACTGCTTCTTCTAATGGTTGTTCAAATGCTTGTTGTTTGTTAAATATATCATGAATAAACTTGCCTGCTAGTAGTGTAGTAATAATAATGAACAAGCTTTTAACTGCTAGTAATGTTGTAGTAGTAATTAAGATGAATAAAGTCTTAATGCTGGTTGTTAATAATAACAACTAATGAAATAAACCTAACAGCCAGACAGAGATCTGACAAAACTATGAACTGAGAAAAACGTACTTACAACACAAGCTTTATTCAGAGAAATTCCTGGTATCCTCCAACATACACGAAGCTCTACTCACATAAACGAAGATCTCTTTACACATAAAAGCTCTCTCACGTAACACAAACAAAATATCTCCTCCACATAAACAAACGCTCTCTGGCACATAAACAACAGCTCTCCCTACGCACATCAACAGAAAGCTCTCTTAGGTATCGTTGAACGCGCCTATTTATACTGGCTACCACCACGTCATGACTTACACTCATTGCCAGATCTCATTCAGCGGGAGAAATAACATCTCGTTCAGTAAGAAGATAATTTACATAGGAAAATAAAATAACCAGAGATAGTAAAAATCAAAAGGAAAGTGAATCTAGAGTATACGTTACATCATGACGAATAGCACTTTCCAGGAGTGTGAGGTTGCAGAGTTGTGGATCCAGCTGCCTTATGGCTCGTTCAACTTCATCCCACAAATTCTAAATGGGGTTGAGTTCTGGAGATTGTGGGGGCCACCTAAGCAAAGTAAACTCACCGGCATGTTCCTGAAACCAATCCTGTACAATGCGAGCACTATGGCAGGACGCATTATCTTGTTGAAAGTAGCCATCGTCATTGGGGTAAACAATCCACATGACAGGATGCACTTGGTCCTCAACGATGTTTAGATATGATGTGCCAGTCAGACGTTGATCAACACGAATTAAAGGGCCCAAAGCATGCCAGGAAAATTCCCCAAACCATAACGTTGCTTCCACCAGCTTGAAGGGTTGTAGGAATGCATTTCGGGTCCATACTTTCGTGCTGTTTCCGGCAAATTCTCACTTGGCCATCGGCATGGCGCAACTGAAAACTTGATTCATCGCACCACATAATTTGTTTCCAATTATCGACTGTCCAATCCTTGTGCTCCTGTGCGAACTGGAGACGTTTTCTCTTGTTAACTGCAGATAGCAAATGTGTTCGAACAGGCCTTCGGCTGTTGCACGTAGAGACACAGTTTTGTGGCTGACATTCCAGTCTTTAAACACTTTAACAACAGCTGCTCTGGAACATTTCCCAAATACGGCGGTTTCGGTGATACTCGCTCCATGGCTCCGAGCTCTTACAATCATTCCACGTTAAAAGTCCGTCAAATCGCATTTTTTACCCATCTCGTCACCCAAAAATCACTTCTACTACTGTCGCAAGCACTAAGCTTTCCGTTTTTATACTAGTCTCGCCGTCTAGCAGTAACAGCGTGCAGCCATAGCTTATTTGCTTAAAACTGCCAGGTGGTCATAGTAAAGTGGCCACTCAATGTACTAGATAGCGACTTGCGATGAATACGTTTTGCTAGATTTTTCAAGAACTTCATGTACTGCGTACGCCATTCACTACACGCATAATTTTGTTTGGAAATGCTCGAATTATGTTTTATAATGTCATCGGTAAAGAACAGTAAGCGTAATTAAAAAAATTATATTGCAAACTGAAACGAAAAAGAAAGGGAACTTCATCTCGTTCTAAACAAACAGACTAAATAATTGTAATATTAATATACACTGAGTTAGCTTTGCTTAGAAACACCTACCTAATAACGCGTTGCGCGACTTTTCTTTGCAGTCGCGGATCACAGGCGCCTAGGAACAGATCGTAAAAGGTGACGAACACCCTTCATGCTTAACTTGACCCATGCCCCCTACAGCAGCTCCGTCAGTTCTCACTCATTCCGTGGAGGAGGATCAGCAGTTCTCACACATTGTTCTAGCATATCTCAGAAATGTTCAATTGGGTAACAGTCAAGGGAGTTTGGTGACCGAGCACCCCTGACGAATTCTTTAGCGTGTTTCTCCAACCACTGGGTAATTACACGAACCCGATTACACAGTGCATCGTCCAGTTGAAAGAGTCCACTGTGGTCAGAGTAAACATCCCGCAGATATGGATGGAAATGGTTGGCTAATAGGTCCCCGTAGCGCCCACCATTCGGTGTTTGTGTGATGATAACGAACGGACCTAGGACTTGCGAGGGAAAAGCTTTCAGACCAGAAAACAACCTCCACCGACATGCTGGACCCGAACTGTCAAACCAATAGATACGGTTTAATGCTGTTTCATCACTCCGGATAACCTTCTTCTATCCGTCGTGGGTCCATTGCCGACGTTCCGTGACCAATGAAAGGCGTTATTCGTGATGACTGCGTGTCATCGTGGGTATCCCACTTGGTCTCCGGCTGTGGAACCCCAGACGAAGCAAGGTATAGCGCACGGTGCATATGGAATTAGGTCGAATTGCATGCCGGTTTTACTGGTGGTACTGGTGGGTGATCTGGGTGACTGCCGCACGTCGTTGCTGAGATACCAGTCATGACAACCGAAGGCCACCTCTGGGATTAACCGCGCGTGGCTGACTAATGTGAGCCTTTCTGCTGGATGGCTGTGCACTGTTAATCCAATCCTGGCACATCCTTGATACAGGAGCACCCAATAAGTTTGGCTGTTTCTGAAATAATGACTCCTGCCCTCCGGAATACAACTATCTGTCTTCGGTCAAATTATCCACGTTTCCCCATTACTGGCAAACATTCACTGATAACGTACAGAGGATAGCTGTGCACAATTGATAGTAGCCGCACGTGATGTTGATATCACGTGGTACTTTGTTATGTCTCCAAATATGTAAAACGGGGGTTTATCCTAATGCAGAAGTGTAAATATATGTTATTTTATGTATTTCATTCGAGATGGTGGAATATACATTGTTCTTTTGACATACTAATGTAATTTCCGGAAATTAAGTGTCGGTGCAAGGATTTTCTATATTTCTTAGAAAAAAACTTTTGATTCCGCTACTGGCACTGAAGTACATTTTCAGCTTATGATAGAAAAGCTTAATTTGTGACTTTCTCTGAAGTGAATTTAAAAATTACAGTTTTTTTCTTGTAATGTTTCTTGAAATACCTGTTTTAACCAAGTTAAGTAAATTGAACGCCATCACATTTGAGCAGTTGAGTTCCTGTTTGTAACCAGATATTGCTATGATCGTCCAGAAAATTTACTTTGAAATCCCGAAGATCCCCAACCACACAACTTTTGAAGAAAAAAATGAAATCTCTTTTTTCATATGAAATGTTTTGCTGTATCTGAAAAGGTTTGGAAAATTATCGCCTTGTAACGTACCAGGAGATGTGACGTACCTGCCAGAAGGACGCACACGACATAAAGGCAGATAGGAATCAGAATAAAATGTCCGCGTAGCTCAATTGGTAGAGCAACTTATTCCGGAATGAGTGGACCCGGGTTCGAATCCTGGCGCGGATAAAAATGACGGAGAAATTCACTTCGTTATAATGGCGCCCGAACTATCCGGATGACCCGACCGTTCACAATCTCGCAATGGTGTGATGTTATTTCCACACCGCGAGATAGGAAAAATAAGAGCCGCACTTCGAAAAAAAAAATAAAAAATAAGGGGGAGATGATGTAACGTACCAGGAGATGTGACGTACCTGCCAGAAGGACGCACACGACATAAAGGCAGATAGGAATCAGAATAAAATGTCCGCGTAGCTCAATTGGTAGAGCAACTTATTCCGGAATGAGTGGACCCGGGTTCGAATCCTGGCGCGGATAAAAATGACGGAGAAATTCACTTCGTTATAGCCTGTTTCTTCCTACCGACTATAAGTTTTTTTTAAATATTACTTTGCTTACAATTTTTGATATGTTATAAAATTAAACTTAAATGAGTCTGAAGATTCTTCTTTTAATTGAGTAAATACAAAACACTGAATATCCTCCGAGATTTGGCACTCCTCTGGAAGACTTCTTCTGAGTTTATAACAATAGAACATAATGTCGTTTCGGTCTTAAAATAGTAAAACGCAATGTTGAATATTTCAGAGCTAAAAGTGTTTTACTCTTTTAGGCTCTGAAATATAAGCCCAGAAAAGGCATCCCAGCGGGATTTGAAAGCTCGCCAAAACTTGAATGTTCTGCATTTACGCCATTACAAAAGAAAATCTTTAGACTAATTTAAGTCGAGTAACATTGTATATTTATGATGTAGCATCTTCAATAATTCCGACATATTGTTAGGTTGTTTTTGAAAAATCAGTTTTTGTTCCAACGGCATTCATAAATCAGATATTGAAGACATGACACTCCTGCCCTCAAGTTGTTTACGTTAACGGATTTCAACTGCAATGAAAGTGGAAAGAATTTTAGAAGAAATTAAGAAACAATGAATTGAGTATGTATTATTTTTTGGTTTGGTCGCTGGTTTAAAGACCGCCGTGAGAAACTCGATGGGCTATAAGCAGTCGCCCATCCCTAAATTAGGTCCACTGGTTGCAGGGAAGGGAGCGAGCCAGTGCCGTAAGACAAACACAACATCCATGCCTCACCGGGATTCGAACCCGGACTCATCTCGCATGAAATGTCACAAGTCAGCGCTTAGACCACTGTGCCACGGGGGCGACGAGTATGTATCGGGAGATTTTACCATTTCGACTTTACTAACTACAGTTTAAAACATTTTACCACACAATTAGGGGAAAAAAAGAAACAAAAAGAAAAAAAACAACAACGGTAAGTCCGTCTATTTTATCCTTGCATATTATTCACTGCGCAGGGCCATCCAGGAGGCGCAGTGGTCTACGTTCAGGCTTCTCTGGCCATTCGTCCGAGATGGGCCCAGTTTCGAATCGCGGTGAGACGTGGATGCTGTGTTTGCCTTACGGCAAAGAAACTGGGCGACTGCTTAGAGCCCATTAGCTCATTCAAGTTGCTTACGGTGGTAGCTAACCCTCCCCCACCCCTCCCTACCACCGCAAAAATTGGCTGCAAGCTCCCAATCTTCCACGTACACGTAGGATCTCTTCAGAAACCTTGAAAATGTCGTCTCCCTGAAGCGGAAGTCGAACAGCACTTTTCGATTTTCCTTCGAGTATGCCATCGTTACACAACCCAGTACAGCGAGTTGCCAAATTACTGAAAAACCTACATCAGATTGAGCTGAACAAACTACTTGAAATTAAACCGGACAAATGGCTTCAGATTATGCTGAACAAACCAGTTCAGATCATTCTAAAAGAAGTACTTCAGATTTGCACTGTCGAAGCATCATGATGCTTCCTTGCAGGTGGAAGAGACCATACTAATCTGGGAATGGATTAGTCGTAAAGCAGGAGGCCCATTGGCAAATTTCCCATAGATCCGGTAGAAACCGGTTCACACCTAATATCGTAATAAAACTGCGCGCAGGTGAACAATCACGGAATATTGTTCCATGCGGCAGCCGTGAAAGTTTAGCTACTCCTTGCAGTTTTTCAACAATACAAACTCTCTCCGTAACGCAGCTTTCTAACTCTCTGCTTGCCGCCCCGGTGGCGCAGTGGTCTAAGCGATGGCCTCTGATCATTCGTCCGTAAGGGGTCTGGGTTCGAATCCCGGTGAGGCATGGATGTTGTGTTTGTCTTACGGCACTGGTTCTCTCCCTTCCCTGGAACCAGTGACTCTAAATTAGGGACCGGCGACTGCTTATAGCCCATTGAGTTGCTCACGGTGGTCGTTAAACCTTCAATCAAAAAAAAAAAAACTCTCTGCTTTTGAATCACGTGACAGATGCTAATGTACAAAGGGGCATCCTGAAATTAATGCCTCCTCGTTAATAACTATTAAAATTTTGAAATGATTTTAATGAAACTACACTGACATATACTATGACATGTTACCAATGTGGGAACATTTTTTTTTCAGAAACGTAAATAATGATCATGAATGAGAAAAACAGCGAGCCGTAATTTCATTCCTGGAAAAAGATGATTGTGAAGCCCCAGAAATCCACAGAAGACTCCTGGCGGTGTATGGAGATGCCACAATCGATATCAGTTATGACCAAAGATAGAAGTAGAGGTTTCAAGAAGGAGAAATTTCAGTGTCCGACAAACAAGGGAATGGAAGTTTAAAGCTTAATTCGTGTATTAGTCAATATAAACAACACTTGCCGTTTTTACACGATATTATAAAAGTCGATGATGCTAACTACAAAACTTTAATCAAAAGGTTGTAATACATTAGTACTTTCGGGTCTACTATAGACCCATCTTCAGATTTGAATTAATCGAAAACTGAGATTACATATGGTTATATCAAGAACAATGCCAGATTACAACTTAAAACTTGAGAAGTAAAACGCATGTGACGTAGTCAATCAAAAAGCCTGTGCACGAGAGTCAACGTCTTGTGGGAGGGGCACTGTTTGTTCAAAATAAGGTTCTTCCAAACTCTCGAAATGTAATTAGGTAAATCATCGTTGCAACAAGAGTCAAAGTTCTTAAGTATAAATAAACTTTCTGTAAATAACAAATTTGATTTACATAACGGAGATGTCAGAATTGACAAATTGTCCCAATCTGGAAAAAACTTACCACTGTTAACTGCTCTTGCCAATGCAGTCGTTTGTGATCAGTTCCGAACATTGTATTTATGTTCGACAAGTCTAGTATGAATCTTTTTTTTTTTTTTAGTGGAGGTTTAACGACCACCGTGAGCAACTCAATGGGCTATAAGCAGTCGCCCGTCCCTAATTTAGGGTCACTGGTTCCAGGGAAGGGAGAGAACCAGTGCCGTAAGACAAACACAACATCCATGCCTGACCGGGATTCGAACCCGGACCCCTTACGGACGAACGAACGATCAGAGGCCAACGCCTTAGACCACTGCGCCACCGGGGCGGCAGTATGAATCTTCCTAGAAGTTGATCCGATATATAGAGAATCGTTAGTTCCTGGTTCGTTTGATCTCAACGGAATACTGTAAACACCCCATATTTATTTACAGAAAGTTTATTTATACTTAAGAACTTTGACTCTTGTTGCAACGATGATTTACCTAATTACATTCCGGGAGTTTGGAAGAACATTATTTTGAACAAACAGTGCCCCCTCCCACAAGACGTTGACTCTCGTGCACAGGCTTTTTGATTGACTACGTCACATGCGTTTTACTTCTCAAGTTTTAAGTTGTAATCTGGCATTGTTCTTGATATAACCATATGTAATCTTAGTTTTCGATTAATTCAAATCTGAAGATGGGTCTATAGTAGACCCGAAAGTATTAATGTATTACAACCTTTTGATTAAAGTTTTGTAGTCAGCATCATCGACTTTTATAATATCGTGTAAAAACGGCAAGTGTTGCTTATAAAGGGAATGGAAGACCGGCAACTACAGTGACAGATGCCAACAGGCAACGAGTCAAAGACCTCATCACAGCTGATAGTCGTGCCGCCATCCAGAAGTTGTGTGCGGCAATTCATTGTGGTCATAGTGCTATGGAAACATTAATTAGGGATTTAGACAACAGAAAAAATTGCTCAAAGTGGATCCCAAGAAACCTAACACGTGAACAATGTGAGCAAAGGGTGGACATGTGCCTAAACCTCTTGGACCATTATGAGAGAGAGGGTGAGGTGTTTTTCTTTAATGTTGTAACGGAAGATAAAACCTGAGTGTTCTTTCATGACACAGAAACAAAACATGAGTCTATGGAAAGGCACCGCACAACTTCACCTTGAAAGAAAAAGGTGCAAATAACTCGTTCTGCAGGGAAAGTGATGGTGACAATTTTCCGGGACAAACGTGGTGCCAGTTTGACTGATTTCATTGAACGGGGTGCAACGATAAACACTATGTGCAGACATTGAAGAAGCTAAAGGAAGCTATCAGAAGGAAAAGACGTGACATTCCACCCCATAGTGTTGTTTTACACCATGATAACGCACGTCACTACAACTCAATGAAGACTTCACAGGCTATTGCCAAAATGGGGTAGACGTTGATGCCCCAACCTCTCTACACGCTCCCTCAGACTGTTTCCTGTTTGTCCCTTTGAAAAACACCCTTCGTGGGGAACGTCTCGACGATGTGACAGACGTTAAACTGGATGTGAACTCATTTGTGAAACGACAGCCTCAGGAATTTTTCCAAAATGGATTTTACCGACGGGTTCAGAGATGGCGGAAATGTATAGAAAGTGATGCACAATAATTTGAATAGGCTAGAATTATTAACAATATGTCCAAGTATTTTGCCACCAAGTTTGACATTTTTGCTGCTAAAAATAAAAATCTTAGGGAATACTTTCAGGATGCCGTTTTAATGTCAGGTTCGTCTACTGAAGGATAATAGAAATTACCAGTTGTTCAGCAGTATTTTTTCCTCTCGATTGGATTGGATTGAGGATTTAACGACCACCGTGAGTAACTCAATCGGCTATAATCAGTCGCCAGACCCTTATTTATGCTCAATGACTTCAGGGAAGGGAGAGAGCCAGTGCCGTAAGACGAAAACAACATCCATACCTTACCGGTATGAATGTTGTTTTCGTCAAACCCAAATAGACGATATTTTATGCTGAACTTGGATCAATCTTGGGCAAATGGTCAAAAACCATCGCTGAGACTACTGCGCCACTAAGGCTGTATCATTTCCTCTGTGGAACTAGTATGCTTGTGAACAACTATTCATACTTAAAAGTTTCAATGCACCAAGCTTAGGTAACTGTCTCGTTGAATTGTTCTTTTCCAGATTTGTTCAATGTCTGTGCTATAAATCCATAAAACTTAGTGACGCACTTATGTACTACTGCATTATAAGAAACTCGCACTACAATAGGTTTGGCTCTATGAAACGGTCAATTTCAATATCGGTAGTGGCAAACCCAAATAGACGATTTTTATGCTAAAACGATATTAAATGGATTTTGGAACGTTTCAGTGTCGATGGCAGGGATGCACCTGATAAAAATGCATTGACCTGGCTGGAAGCAGTCCTCACTGTATTAATATTGCAAGAAGAAAAGTCTGTCTTCCTGAGTCTACCATTCGCACTACAAAACTGATATCTTTTCTCAGCAATCGTACGGAAATTATTACTGTGCTTCAGGTTGCATTCTTGGTTTCCAGCTCATTTCCACATTCCATTTAGTTCAGTTCGTTTCTGTTCCTTTTTGTTTCAGAGTTTAACAGTTACTATGAGAATGTAGAAACATGCAACTGTTATTCGCATTTGCTAGGGAATAATAAAAAACTGCATTCCTAAAGAAGTGTTTATTTCGGGTTTAACATTCACCGCGATCAATTCTAACAAGGGAAACTATCGGACCTCTCAATAACAATCGTCACGGAACGTTCTGTGTTGGACAAGCATGACACCAAAGTATTCGCAATCGTCCGCAAACCCTAGAACATGGCTTATAAAAGTAGGACGCTCGCCTGTAATGTATGCAGCTATAGAGTGTCAAACAATATTTACTTGTCAGATATGAGGCACCTAAATGTTGAGAGAGACCACGTACCACACCATTAAGTTGCAAATGTCATATACATACCTAACTCCACGTCATGGTAACGTCTTGAGAGAAGGCAGTGCTGCAAGCAAAGGTGAATATCGCACCACGAGCAGATAATGACGGCACTGGAATCACAGTCAGCAGCGTTGCACATGTCACGCACAGCAAAATTGATGTCCAACATATTACGGAACGGAAGAGGCGTTCCGTGTGGCAAGTATCCAGACGCATTCCACGCATAGCGAAGCATAGGTTGGTACTGTGGTGCACACAACTGGTTGTATATAAATGAATGCATTTTGAAAATGAAGATTCTGTCATGCAGGTTGACGCCATGAAACTCATCAGAGCGTATGAACTCTTCCATGCGTCGTGCAAACAGTTTGTATTGTTGAAAAATACACACATCAAGGGGCTATCACTATTTGGTGACTTTCGGTGGTATGATTTTTGTGTACTAATTGACGTACCTCTCACCGAAGGCTTTGGCTAGCAAACTAGTGTTGGTTTGAATAGACCACGAATCCAGTAAGAGAAGGATAGGTCCTGTTAGCTCTGGTTCCAGTACGTTACGCATCCAGGACAGAACGAGAGCTGTGGACATCTTACCACTGGAGCTGCAGTCACATTCTATAGTTGGAGGTTGGTTACGTCGTACTGTTTCAGAAACACGTTTTCCAAACTCACCACCCGCTTTCTGGGAGCAGATGTGCAGTTTCTTAGCAAGGCGTCCTGACATGGACATAAGCACCTGAATGGTATAGAAGTGGGTAGTCGATGCAACGGATTGCACAACAGCTTCAGTTATCTTCTCCCCAGTCAGTGATAGCGTCCTGTTTAACGTAAGTTCGTAATCAAATTGAGTTTGGTCTGTATTGAACACCATGTCCGCATCAATTGTATTGGCCGTAAAGTAGTCCGCAACATCTCGTACAAACTCCAATGCGCTGTTCCTTACGGCCGTGTCAAGGGTAACATCCCGCCACGCAACGAACCTCGTGATATTGCGTGATGAAATTTTATAGCGGCGTTTGAATTTGTACAGGAAATATGTGCTGGCTTTAAAATTGGGGACACCCATTGCGTTAGCTGCTTCCTTCACCCACGTCTTTAAATGCCAGTAGTGAATTGAGAGTCCCATGTTACGCGCATCTTGGAATTTGGTATACATATGCTGGCGAATGCGTGCAGTTTTGTGTTCCATCGTACCACCACTCTCAAAAATTGTTACTCCTTTCTGCATTTTTTCTGGAGATGTCTTGTATTTACGGGCAGTTGCTGCAACGGTTTTCTTTGAGAGCTTCACATTGTCATAGACACTCTGCATGGTTTGTCCAGGAAACTGTTCGTGAATGCTTTTCCGTTTCAATTTGGGGAGTGATGGGTCATAGGAACGTGAACTGCTTGGCACGTTGTGTGCTGGAGTGCCCGGTGTATCACTATGTTCAGATAACGTGTCCGACGTTTCATCGCTATCATGCCACAATGTCTGTCCTTCACACATGTCAGCGCCTCCAATGACATGTTGCTTCAAAACGCTATACCACTGCCTTGCAATTCTCCTGTCGATGTACGTTGGAGCCGTGTCCTCCACTTCGCATTTCTGCTTCACCTCGTTCACCAGTATCTGTACTACAGCATGAGGGTTACAAGCCATTTTCTTAAATCACACAACACAATATTTGTATGCGTACGAACAGGCCCGTGTGCTGTCTCACACTACTCACGTTTAACAGTCACTGACGAACACAACGCAGGACACCTTCCAGGCATGCTCAGTATCACCCAATCACATCACACCCACATTTACATGTTGTTTGACACTTTATGGCTGCATACATTGCAGGCGGGCGTCCCACTTTTATACGCCATGTTCTAGGGGTTACGAGCGATTGCGAAATGCCGTACTTCGCACCTATTACTTTGGTGTTATGCTTGTCCACCACACAACGTTCCGTGACGAGTGTCGTCGGTAGGTCCGATAGTTTCCCTTGTAAGAGTAATAGCAGTAACTCGCCCCTATTTTGGGGACATTGGTCCCACAGAAGAAAGGGGTTTCATAATTTGGAATTTGGGAGCTCAAGAGAAAGACAGACTCCAGCTGCTTCTAGTCGCCGTAGTTCTAGTCGCTATTTGGATGTTTCCATGAAGGGCGACACGCCGCTCCGGTGGCGCAGTGGTCTAAGGCGTTGGCCTCTGATCATTCGTCCGTAAGGGGTCCGGGTTCGAATCCCGGTCAGGCATGGATGTTGTGTTTGTCTTACGGCACTGGCTCTCTCCTTTCCCTGGAACCAGTGACCCTAAATTAGGGACGGGCGACTGCTTATAGCCCATTGAGTTGCTCACAGTGGTCGTTAAACCTCCAATCAAAAAAAAAAAAAAAAAAAAAAAAAAAAGGGCGACACAAGTGGAATCGTAACATGCCTACAGAACCCTAAGCGTGACCCAAGGATACAGGAATTAAATATTTTTTTGTGATTGGAGGTTTAACGACTTCCATGAGCAACTCAGTGGTATATGAGCAGTCGCTCGTCCCTAATGTACGACCACTGGTTCCAGGGAGGGGAGAGAGTCAGCGTCGTAAGACAATCACAGCATCCATGCCTCACCGGGATTCGAATCCAGACCCATCTCTGACGAATGATCAGATGCCATCGCTTAGACCACTGCGGCACCGGAGAGGGGAATTAAATATTGAATTACAGACATCAGAAAGGCGGTTCGGGAAGTCTGTACTTTTTAATATTTGAAACGTCTTTGATCTAGTTTCGTGTTTCCTTATTCTAAGGTTTTGTCTTACGGCACTGGCTCTCTTTCTTCCCTGGAATTAGTGACCCTAAATTAGGGACAGGCGATTGCTTATAGTCCATTGAGTTGCTCACGGTGGTCGTTAAACCTTCAATTAAACAAACAAACAAACAATATTCTGAGGTTTCCGACCGTGAGCAGCTCTAAGGAATATAAGCAGTTTCCCGTCTCTTCTTTTGGTGCACTGGTTTCAGGGAAGGGCTAGGGACAGTGCCGCAAGACAAGAACACTACACATGCCTCATCCGGGACTCGAACCCGGACTCACTGGGACGAAAGATAAAGAAATAGTGTATAGACTACTGCGTCACCAAGATGGCTTAGAATTGCACTAAAGTTTTTCTTTATTTGTTCTTTTAAGGGTTTCTTCAAAAGGCTTAAATTTGTATTTGCCGCCCCGGGGGCGCAGTGGTCTAAGGCGTTGGCCTCTGATCATTCGTCGGAAGGGGTCCTGGTTCGAATCCCGGTGAGGCATGGATGTTGTGTTTGTCTTACGGCACTGGCTCTCTCCCTTCCCTGGAACCAGTGACTCTAAATTAGGGACGGGCGACTGCTTATAGCCCATTGAGTTGCTCACGGTGGTCGTTATACCTCAAAAAAAAATTGTATTAATTTGTAAATCGGGTTTCTCACTGCATTTTATGTAACAGATGAAAGTGTTATTAATTCACAAAGCTTTCCTTTGTCGTTCCATTTTTTTCACTTCTTTATGTGGAACACACTTATTTAAATTCTTCATCTTCGCGAAATTCGACGCTTCTTTTATGCGCCCTAGTTTAAGGGAAAAAGTTTCGCCACATAACGACTTATTTTGAAAACTATCTCGTTTCATGTTCGAATAATCAGCAAGGATGCATAAAATATCAACACTTTTGAAGCATCTGTGTTATGGAAAATCGGAACTGAGAAAAGTCATGAGCTTGTCACGCGCAGCGAGCGAGCCACTGCAAATTTCAAATGATTTGAATTCAGATAAAGGCATTTTGTTCGGAAAGACTTCGAAGAAACTGAAGCACATCACGCTCCGAATAAATCTGGCACTTATTTAGGTAGGCAATACATTCAAAATGATCCCAGTTATCATTCAAGTATTAAGCTTGCAGATATTGCATAAACAGCTTTTGTGCTGTCTTGCAGATACTACATAAACTTCGTACTACAGAAGCAGCTCTTGTTAATATGAAAGCTACAGGGAGGGGTCATATAATTATTTTTCCTTCCTCGGTTGAAAAACGTTCATAAATTGTGATATTCATATCACGAAAAGGAGAGAGCCTGCAAAAGATTGCGAGTAGCACCTAATGCATGAGCTTCTGTTTTATCGTACTATGCGCTTGACTTCGAATCTCGGATAAAAAAAAATATGATATCATTTCAGCACGCTGTTTGTTTTAAGATATTGCTAACGTTATCAATATGTCAATCGGCCCATGAGACCTCCTGTGGACACCATATCTTTTGACATATTAATTCAATTTAAACAATACTTTCCGCATTTACGAACTTTAACTGTGATAATAATGACACTTCACCTTTAATTTTGTTCTGGTGCATGCATACCTTCGCCGCTAAGGGTGTAAATGCAGGTGTTATCTAGAAATAAAAGTAATTTAACATCGTTGCTTCTAAAAATCCGATTGAAACATTTTTTCCTTCGATGCGATTCACCAAGAAACTGTTCTGCATTCAGTTTCTTCAAGTAATACACAGTTTTCCTGCTAGAGGGCGTAAATCTATATAGCATTTTACCAATATTTCTGCTTCTAACAGTCCGATTTCAAAAATTATTTTTGCGGCGGATAGTGTTTAAAAAAAGAACATTTTGCCTACCGTTTTTAAGTTTTTTTAAGGAACAATTTTGCCACGACTGGGCCCACTAGCTCAGTACAAAACCACACCGCAGATCAGTACTATACCTGAAGGCCAACTTATAAGTAAATATACGATGTCATCGCTTTGTCCACATTATTTTTATAAGCAGCGAATAGCAACTGAAAATTGTACATCCGACACCGCTGGGAACGAGCCCCAATCTCTGGATAACTAGCCGAGTGCGTTCGCTTTACGCTACGGTGCCAAGAATTCACAGCGCTATTCGTGGTTTATCAGTCAGCATCTGACTACAAAATCCATGCTGATGGGCTCAGTAACTGATGTGTCGCCATCTAGTGGCATTCAACAAAGCAAGCTGTTTAATTACAGCTGATAAATCCAAAGGGCGATAGAAATGGTGAATATATTTTAAATACGTGGAGATAATGTAAATATACGATGTCATCGCTCTGTCCACCTTATTTTTATAAACAACGAGTATCAACTGAAAATAGTACATCCGACAACCAGCGGTGTCGGATAAATCCAAGCAGTTACTTATAAGTAACTGCTTGGATTTACTAGCTAATGTACTCAAGTCACCGACTAGCCGCATTTGTATGTGCATAAGGTACGTGGAATATACTGTTTGGACAGTGTTTTACACGCTGACAAAATCTGGCATTTGAGCCATGATTTCCAACAAATAAACAACATTCGTGTTAATATGAAGGTTAATACACTGTAGAAGACATGGATCGCTTTCCTTATCATGTTAGAATCTCCAGCGATATTCCACGTATTTTGCAGCTGTTCAGTAATTAAAGCAGTACCTGTCGTAACAGCAGAAATGTGCTTTGCTATATATGATCTATTAAGCATCAATACATGCTTAGTATTTAATTAGTAGGAATTTAAATTTAATATGTATTTAGTAGAAGCCCATGTTAGTATCCTCTAATGAGTAGAAGTCCATGTTTAATATCTAATGCGTAGTAGCCCATGCTTAGTAACTATTACGTAGCGGTTCATGTTTACTCAACAGATACTAAATAAGCATTTCTACTAAATATATACTAGCATGAACTTCTATTAAATAGGTACTAAATATGAATTTCTACTAAATAAGTATCAAACATGGACCGCTGCCTAAAAGGTACTAAGCATGGACTACTACGTAATTGATATTAAACATGGACTTCAACTCAGTGGAGGATACTAACATGAGCTTCTACTAAATATATATTAAATTTAAATTCCTACTACTTAAATACCAAACATGGATTAATGCTTAATAGATGCCAATTATATGTTTCTACTCAAAAGATGCTAACGTGGACTTCTACTACTTCTACTAAATAGATACTAAACATGGATTTCTACTCAATAAATACTAAACATGGACTACTACTCCTCAGAAGATTCTAACCTGTACTTCTACTAAATAGATCCTAAACTTGAATTTGTACTAATTAAATACTAAACTGGACATGGACTGAGGATCGATTGATACTAAACATGGGCTTCTACTCAATAGATGCAAACGTGGACTTCTAGATAGATACGAAACATGGATTTCTTCTAAATGAAGGCTAAACATAGACTGCTACTGAGTAGATACTAAACATGGAATTCTACTCAATACATATTAACATGGACCTCTACTAAATAAATATTAGACATGGACTACTACTAAAAATATACCGATTTCTAATTACATAAGAATATTTGCTTTGGAGAGAATCAACAAATCGCGATTGTTCTTCATATAAGGTATGCGTCATTTTTATTAAAATGTTCATTGTTCTTTTAGATTGATTGACTTGAAAAATGCTGTATTTATTGTTAAGTCCCTTATGTATTTAGTCCACAAAGAGCTCTCTGCCGAAATTAGTTCTTCTTTAAATTGCAAAGTTTTAGGCCGCATATAGATTCCACCAAGCAGAGTATCAAACGCACATTGCTTTTTAATGTCACTTCCAGAAGTAATCATTATTACCGATGTGGATTTTGGGAAAGGTGGGGGAGTTAGCATGAAGGAAACATTTGCTTTAATGTTCGGAGCATTATCTAAGTCTTTAGAGCATTTGATTCACTGTTTTCGCTCATCATCGTTCGTCGGAGAATTTTCTAATTCATTCTAACGATTTCTTGAAGGAACCTGTGTAATGGCAGTCCATTCATTTTTGTTTTTCTGAAGAACAGCGTGGTGCGTATTTTGAGAGAGAAAGAATATTAAAATGAAGTATGATGTTAAAATTTCCCCTCTTCTTAGAACGACAAGCCTTGAACTTAATGCAGCAAAACTCTTGAAGAAACTTTTTAACTGCCTAATAATCGTACTGGAATTGGGAGATTAATTTTTAATCAGTCCTCATATGAAAGTAAAATTTACACGCGTCTGTTGAAAGTGTTAATCGCTTTTTCTTGAAGTTCTATTCAAGCTTGGAGAAAACTGGTCTTTGTTAATTAGCTGCTATTGGTGGAATACAGAAAATAAGAGAAATACGGGAGATTCCGATATTACAGAACAGTGTTTTGCTTTGTTTGATGGTTTAAAGTGAGCAACTCGATGGCCAAAAAGCAGTCTCCTGGTCCTTATTTAGTGTCACCGGCTCCAGGGAAGGGAAAAAGCTGGTGTCATAACACAAACACATCTTCCATGCCTCACTGGTACTCGAACCCAGATCTACCTTGAAAGAACGGGCAGAAGCTAGTGTTTAGACCACGGCGCCATCGGGGCTGAGAAGAAGCTTCAAAAATCTATTTTAAAATCGTTTAGCTTTACAGCATAACTTTTAGTTAGATGCAAACGTCAGATGTTGACACTTGTTAGGAGAATGAACTAATCAGATATCTCCAGAAAAGAATGAACTGTGCGTTGTGGTTTGCAGGGACTGAAAATAGTATGCCCGATGTAGTGGCTTCTGGAAGTTAAGACTAGCGGAATACGCTACTCCCGAAATATACATTTCTTTTTTCGCATTTGAAGATTTAACAATCACTATGAGCAACTCACTGAGTCATATGGAGTCGCACATCTCTGACTTCAGGTAGAGCTCCCGAACTTCTTTTTTTTATATACTTTTTCGCTTTTGAAGGTTTAACAATCACTATGAGCAACTTACTGAGCATCTCTGACTTCAGGTAGAGCTTCGACTTCAGGTAAGACTTAACAGTCGCAATGAGCAACTCACTGAGCTATATGGAGTCGCACATGTCCGACTTCTGGTAGAGCTCCCGAACTTCTTTGTTTTTATTTACTTTTTTCGCATTTCAAGATTTAAGAATCGCTATGAGCAACTCACCGAGCTATATGCAGTCGCACATCTCTAACTCCAGGTAGAGCTTCCGAAGTTCTTTTTTCTTAATTTACTTTTTTCGTATTTGAAGATTTAACAATCACTATGAGCAACTCACTGAGCTATAGGGAGTCGCACATCTCTGACGTCAGGTAAGATTTAACAGTCACAATGAGCAACTTACTGAGCTATATGGAGTCGTACATATCCGACTTCTGGTAGAGCTACCGAACTTCTTTTTTTAATTTACTTTTTTCGTGTTTCAAGATTTAAGAATCGCTATGACCAACTCACTGAGCTATATGCAGTCGCACATCCCTAACTCCAGATAGAGCTTCTGAAGTTCTTTTTTTCTTAATTTACTTTTTTCGTATTTGAAGATTTAACAATCCCTATGAGAAAATCACTAGGATATACGGAGTCGCACATCTCTGACTTCAGGTAGAGCTTCGACTTCAGGTAAGATTTAAAAATCACTATGAGTAAATCACTAAGCTATATGGAGTCGCACATATCTGACTTCAGGTAGATCTCCAGAACTTCTTTTTTTATTTACCTTTTTCGCATTTGAAGATTTAACAATCTCTATGAGAAACTCACTGGGCTATATGCAGTCGCACATCTCTGACTACAGCTTTTCTTTTTTATAAATTTCGTGGATTTTCAACCCCTGTGAACCACTTGTTGGGCATTGGGAAGTTTCTTCTGTTTCTTCTACCATTCTTCATTTTTTCTTCCGCCCCTGACGTGCGGCCGCTGGTTACGGGGACGGGGGCAGTGTTGTAAAGTAAGCGCAACACGGTGCACCACCCCATACTCGATACAGTGCTCAGCTTGTTCAGAACCCAGCGCTTAGACTATTGCTCCATCGGGGTGGCCACCAAGAGCTTAAAGCAGATAAAAAAGAACGCGAACTCGGAAATGTGCACGCAAGCGGTTTAACAAATCCAAAATCTCTAAGCACTCTTGGTGCGGTGTCTTCATAATGCTATTTAAGCCATTTAAGTATACAACGGTGTAACCAAAATATGAAACTGTATGTCCACTTATTATTATTTTTCTGGTTCTGATATGCGTCAACGAAAGAAATGTCGTGAAAGAGACAGATCATACTCAACAGAATGGCTGAGGCCTTATCTAACGGGAATATGTTTTTTCTGAATGAAAATAACGTAATGCAAATTTCTGGCATAAAAAGAGGTAGCAACTTTTATCGGAGGTTCAAAAAAAAAATTCCACTTTTCGTTATTTTCAGAGAGTCCGCTTTATTTACACAAATATCGAGTTTTCGACCTTTAGTAAGCTATCATGTGCATAGACAAAAACGAACAAAAATTTCGTAATAGATCCCAACTCTTATGCTCTGCTACGGCGTCCACCGGCTTCATTTTTCCCGGTAACAAATAATGGCTTATGTTTGGTAAAGACAAAGTAGCAAGCCAACAGTTGAAACCGAGCTTAAGATTGACGCAAACGATTTATTGGGTAAATGCCGCGAACGTCGTTAGTTTAATTATCGGTCACACAAAACTCACAAATTGTTTTTGAAAAATTAGGAGCAATCGATGAAATGTATTGCGTTCTATGTCTGGCACGAATTTTACGGGAGCCGTTCGAAATAAATTAAAGTTTTTAATGAAAGTAATACATAAAGGGATTGCAAATGTCATATCGTGATTAATACTTGTAAAACTTAATTGCAATTCAAAATAGAGAATAATGACGGATTAGTCTTCTTTCTAAACTCCGTGTTGAACGAACTAAACAATGAAAAGGAATTGAGTTCTGGATTGCTCATTCGGATCTACTTTCTAATGAACCAATTCCCGGATAATTTGATGAACATTTTTTCGGAAATGTCTTCAGACGATTCAGGAATAAATTCTTTTCTTTCATTAATAACTTTCTGTTTAAGGAAAATCCCTTTATTCTGAATTCTATTACATGAATACACATTAATGCGTTCTGTCATAGCAAGATTTGCTTCGTGGTAAATGAGTTGTAAGAACAAAATTTAAGGGATGACGGATTACTTGAATAGCGCAAAAGAATCCCAGGTCTTCTCTTGTCTTGTACAGCGTTATGTTGTGTGATAGAAATGGCCTGCACTAGAACGGTTAATAAATGAGAGCTAAAGTATTGTCTTGCGTTAAATTAAGAATATATCAAAGAACTGAAAAGTAAGAACAAATGAAAAACTGAAAAGAAATTCTGAACCAAAAAAGGATTTATTTACTTAGAACGATCCCTTTAGAACGATATGCTTTAAAAAAAGGGGAGGGAATATTTCTTAGAAGAAAATGTAGAAAGAAAATTTCAGAAACTTACTGGAAAATTATGAGGTAAAAAATAATAAGATATTAAGAAACAGGGCTGATTTTCTAGCTTAGCGAAAGTTATGTACGAAGAGCTTGCTTTAATAGTGGACATTTTCGTACAGGCTAAACAGAAAATACTCTTGCATGGGATCAACTGGTGAACTGGTTAACTGGGCAGCTGTGTCAAAAACACCCAAATCTGACTGATAAAAATTATACATGGTTTCCAATTGCACTATTCTGTTTTATTGAAAGACTTATTCTCTAACTAACTCAAAGCGCATACTATCCCCAATATAGGGAGTTAAGAAGCAACATGCAATCGATCACAACGAATATGGTACAACTTATCCGGAACTTTAAACAGCTTTTTCCTTAATACTGCTCAAGTGTACACTTAACTGTACAAGCTGAAAGCGTGTATAGCGTTGCATAAATCCTTTTCTTTCCTGGAATAATCTGGTGTATACAAATAGCTAAGCTTTGGCTCTTCACTGGGAGGCACTTACAAAGCAGAGGTTAAACACAAAATTGAGGGAAAAAGAACACAGAGGCAATTAATATCCTCTTCAGTAAGCTGGCATGCAATTGCCTCTATTGAATTGACAGTGGTTTCGCATGCACAGCTAAGGGTTGGAGATACGTCGGAACACATCATGTAATTGCGATATAAATAACACTGCTCGTGTTGTCTTCCATGCTGTTAAAAATAATGACTCTGCTTCTTATATGTTGTAATTCTGTGCATTTTATGTCTAACCTCTGTCTAGAAAAAGTCACCCAGCGGAGAAAAAAAACTTGACGATTTATACAAAAGCAGTTCCATAAAATCTGAGAGTAATATTTTTGAGTTGGCAACAGTGCAAAGGGAAAAAATAACCACGCAGGCGACTAACTGAATTAAGGAAGTATCTATGGCAACAATAATTAGCCGTGGCAGACGATTTTGGCTTTGTTATTCCTCAGTTGTTTAAAGTACGTCTTAATTTCGCCGTACAGCTGTGCAAGTGAGTGATTCAGAGGTAAGAAGTGAAATGCGTTGTATGATAACATTTTGCTATCGTTTGAGTAAAACAGCCCCAGAAACACTTGATTTAATGAACAAAGCTTACAAAGATAAATGTTTGAGTGAGTCAACGATTTTTAGATGGCCCCATGATTTCAAACAAGGGCGTTTGTCGGCAGAATTCGCTTCTAGACCTGGCCGACCTGAAAGTGTTGTTACGGAGCGTATTGTAAACACTGTTTGAGCAATCCTGCAAGACGACCAACGAATGACGTGTGAAGACATAGCGGCGTCAACTAATATTTCAAAAACGTCGGCATTCCGCATTCTACGAGAAAAATAACTGCTGAAACGAGTGCATTCCAGATGAGTACCTCATCACCTGACGAGAAAACAATTGTTAGCTAGAGTTCAGGTGTGTCATGAGTAGAAGCAGATGATTGCAAAAGATCCAAACTTTCTAAATACAGTAATAATTGCTGATGAAATACGGGTCTACTATTTCGACTCCCCTCACAAAGCGCGCAACGAGTGCCTGGAAACACACAGAATCACCTCCTATGAAAAAAGTCCGCCAAACCAAATCAGCTGGGAAGGTGATTATGATAATTTTCTTTGATCATAAAGGTGTAGTCTACCAGCATGTCATTCCTCCACAAATTACTGTCAATGCTGTTTGTTACATTTCAGTCTTGAAACGTCTGCGCCGACACATACCGATTAAGCGACCGGAACTAGTGGGCAAGTGGACCCTACCCGATGATAACGTCAGCTCACATATCGCTGCTTGTGTTCAACAGCATCTTAAGAAATGCAATATTGAAATCATGCTACAGCCTGCCTACAATCCTGACCTCGCCCCAAGCGATTTCTGATTGTTTCCAACAATGAAGGAAAAGTTTCATGGCGCAATATTCAACACAGATGCTGACGTGGCGAAGACATTATGCTTCCACAAAATGTCCTCGCCACGTGCTTTGAAAAGTGGACTGAAAGATGAGACCGTTGCATAACATCCGAGTGAAGATATTTTGAGAAAGAATAACGCATATTTTGCTGTACCTATATTTCTTTATTTTGGGTGATTTTACTCCTAGTTTTTATGGAACTGCCGTTTTATATACCATATTACACCAGTAGGTGAATGGATTTATATTATGCTATAAGTTTCATTCCATTCCTTTGTTTCATCTGTTAGGCAACGCATTTTCCATTAACGTATTTTAGTTAAGGCACACAGTTTATTCACATTTGAAAGTATGGTGTGACATCATACTCGAAAAATTTTGAAAGAAAAAAAAGACATAAAATCTTTCGATTTTTTTCGAAATATATCTGGTGATAAAATGAAACGCTGTAAACAAGTTTTAAGAACAAAAAGTTTCGAACAATTTTTTATGTGATTCTGATATTTTACCGCAAGAAATTTTTATGTGAAAGCGATGAGCACTCTGAATGTACGCCTACTAGTAACAGCTACAAATTAGTAGCTACCAAATACGAATTATATGCAGAAATGACTAAAAGTGTTTGGTAATTCTAATGACTTCTATATCGTTCAAAGTTTAGCAAAAGAGGTGCCCTCCTCTTTATTTATTTTAATCACATGATATTCAACCAAATTCAAGAAATTACGAAATACCATTCTGACAAGAAAAGTTGATGAAAAATGCTGAGATCATTCTGTTAGAACTTAATCTGCTGCATTCGTAATTATTATGCTAAAAATCATCTTAGAGTAAAACTTTGTCTTACTCACTTCCGAAAATTGCTTTGCGTAATCTAACTACTGATCAAGAGATATTCCAATTTGAAAACTTTTGTAGGGTTACATAGCTCTTTGAAAAATAGTTCACATACGGCCGTAGATATGCTGATAGAGAGGAGCTAACTCAGAGAATAACGTCTTTCGCAGAACACAGAAAAATGCAATCGCCGGCAAATTTCAAAAATTGCGGACTATCATTTCTTAAATTTATGTTACACTTATATTGTACTACCTGTTACACAAATTTCATAGATTTATATGAAATCCTATTTCACATTGCGTTTTTATGTCGTTAAGTTAAGCTAGATTTAACTAAGCTTTACTGCTCGAAATACAACCCATGGAAAAGAAAATTGCGCTGTCTCTTTTTGCTTTGTATCTTAGTGCGCGGTGATATCACTGAAATCGCAAACATTATCGATGCTTTCTCGAAGCATCTTCAAAATAGACATATGACTGCTACATAGCTGGGTTAGTTAAAGTAATGGTGGGAGTCAACTTAGCTTTATATGTTTATTATCCGATATCTGTAAAATTTTATATGAAAAACGTTCGACGAAATATGATCCGTAACAATGTAATATACCAGGAGATGTGACGTGCCTGCCAGCAGGACGCACACGACGTAGGGGCAGATGGAAATTAGAATCAACGTCTGCGTAGCTCAATTGGTAGAGCAACTTATTCCGGAATGAGGGGACCCGGGTTCGAATCCTGGCGCGGACAGAAATGACGGAGAAATTTACTTCGTTATAATGGCGCCCGAACTATCCGGATGACCCGACCGTTCAAAATCTCGCATTGGTGTGATGCTATTTCCACACCGCGAGATAGGAAAAATAAGAGAATCCTTTCTCCAGCACTTCGAAAAAAAAAAAAATAAGGGGGAGATGATGTAATATACCAGGAGATGTGACGTGCCTGCCAGCAGGACGCACACGACGTAGGGGCAGATAGCAATTAGAATCAACGTCTGCGTAGCTCCATTGGTAGAGCAACTTATTCCGGAATGAGGGGGCCCGGGTTCGAATCCTGGCGCGGATAAAATGACGGAGAAATTCACTTCGTTATAACAATGCTTTCACACTACATCATTTTATTAGGCCTGATGTGATTAATTTGTAAAAAAGTAACTAAAATGTGCTTCGATTTTTGGAATATTTAATATTAACAAATTTCAATGAAATTTGGATCAAGGTAAAGTACTTTTAACCCAGTGTGCTTCATTAGTCTTTCCGGAATTAATTAGTCTGTTTTTAAGTGCGACTTTTCTGCTCTTCATACTGCTGAGGTATTGATGAAATGCATTCTCTTTTAAACACAAGCACAACGTGTCTTACATATCAAGTTCTATTTATAATGACGAAAAATGAGCCTGAATGAAAAGAAACTGAAAGATGTATCCCGAGAACACGTAGGTTAATTAGGTCATCTAAATTAAAAGGCTTAAGGTTTGAAATTTAAGCATTATGACTGGAATTTCATAAAATTTAAGGGGCTGAAACCTGATAAACATAAAATCTGAAATACACTCACTTCCAAAAGTGAAGCACGGAGCAGTAAGATGTAAAAAATGGAGAAGTACTGCTTGGATTGACACGAAATGCGGCAGGAACGTAGGAAATATGTCTATTAATGAATCAAAACAAAGAAATACAGACAGAGATGAAAATAATATTGAATTTTCAGAAATTATAAGATAACGTCAAATTGGAGTCATTTACAAAGTGAGTAATAAAGTCTGTAACGTATACTCTAGATTCACTTTCCTTTTGATTTTTACTATCTCTGGTTATTTTATTTTACTATGTAAATTATCTTCTTACTGAACGAGATGTTATTTCTCCCGCTGAATGAGATCTTGCAATGAGTGTAAGTCATGACGTGGTGGTAGCCAGTATAAATAGGCGTGTTCAACGATACCTAAGGGAGAGCTTTTATTGATGTGCGTAGAGAGAGCTTTTTGTTGATGTGCGTAGGGAGAGCTGTTGTTTATGTGCCAGAGAGCGTTTGTTTATGTGGAGGAGAGCTTTTGTTTGTGTTACGTGAGAGAGCTTTTATGTGTAAAGAGATCTTCGTTTATGTGAGTAGAGCTTCGTGTATGTTGGAGGATACCAGGACTTTCTCTGAATAAAGCTTGTGTTGTAAGTACGTTTTTCTCAGTTCATAGTTTGTCAGATCTCTGTCTGGCTGTTAGGTTTATTTCATTAGTTGTTATTATTAACAACCAGCATAAGACTTTATTCATCTTAATTACTACTACAACATTACTAGCAGTTAAAAGCTTGTTCATTATTATTACTACACTACTAGCAGGAAAGTTTATTCATGATATAATTAACAAACAACAAGCATTAGAAGAAGTTGAATTCATTATAAGTCACAACAAACAACAAAACAAGACATTAATAGGGTATATGAGCACCCCTCATCTGCATACAAAGTTTACAACGTCTGACCATGCTTTTTATGAGGTGATCAACCACCTCAGAGTCCAGTCATCGCTGTTCTTCCTGTAGAGCAGTTTCCAAAGCTGTGAGAGTGGTTGGGGGCGGAGACGTGAACACACAGCACGGCCGAGGGCATTCCAAAGATTTTCAATGGGATTAAGGTCGGGTGAGTACGCCGGCCACTCCATACGCGCAATCCCCTCACTCTCCAGGTAGTCGTCGACGATGGCAGCTCTATGGGGACGCGCATTATCGTCCATTAAAACAAAGGCAGGACCAAATTCTGAAGCGTACAATCGCACAGTGGGGTCTAGGACTTTATCACGATACCGTACAGTCGTCACAGAACCCCATCTGTAGATGTGGAGGTCGGTGCGATATCCCAACGGAATTCCTGCCCAGATCATGATGCTTCCACCTCGGAATGCATGATGTTCGGTGATGTTCTGTGGTCGATTGCGTGTGCCTTCTTCCCTCCACACCCGTACACGCTTGTCATCGGGTTGCAGGGCAAATCTGGACTCATCCGTGAACATAACGTTTCCTCAATCAGACACAGTCCAATTGACATGTTGGCGACACCACTTTAATCGTTCCCCTCTGGATTGGACGGATAGAGGAACACAAACCCGTGGTACCCGGGAGTATAGTCCCTTCATGTATAGCCTTCGACGCACAGTAGTGGCAGATATCGTCTTACCAATGGCCGCAGTAACCATAGATGTCACACGTGTGGACGTAGCTCTTCAATTCCGCTTGACTACAACAGCATTATATCGGTCTTCCGCGGGGTCGTAACCCTTGGTCGACCGGCCACAGGTCTGCGGACAACTGTTTGGCTCGTTAGAAATTGTTTCTATAAACGTGAAATGACGGAATGATTCACGCTGAAGAAACCAGCAATATCTGTGATTGACCGTCCTGCTTCAATGCGTCCGACGGCACGCCAGCGTCCAGAATCTTCCAATCGTCTTCTGGAAGCCATAAAATCAAGTCTGTCTTCAAAACAAATCCTGCGACCGTTCTCAACACCTTGTAGCAGCACTTGCATGCAACTCCTGTACCCCTTTCAGAGTGCTGGCTTCTTATACGACTGCCTGTTTTTCATATTTCTCGGCAAGACACCGTGATTCGCTGTTACCTACCACATTTGCATACTTCCATCTACCGCTGCGGCGAATTGCAGCCTCTCCAATTCCGATTGGTTTCCGGAAATTAACTTCTCCCTCAGCGTGCTTAACTTTTGGAAGTGAGTGTATTTAGCAGATCTCTTTCGGGAATCTCTGTTATGTACATATGATGCTTTTGTGCTACGAATCTTCTTATTTGAATAAAGAAAACTGATTGGCTCTTTAGACTAACTTTATGTATGGATCTTCATGAAATCTCATTGTTTACATGAATCATCTGCCTAAAAATATAGTATATCATAATAATTTCAACTCACATTTTGCCTAAA
Organism: Macrothele yani; assembly: GCA_039090855.1. Lineage (NCBI taxonomy): Eukaryota > Metazoa > Arthropoda > Arachnida > Araneae > Macrothelidae > Macrothele > Macrothele yani. The sequence goes on along the minus strand of CM077008.1, from coordinate 57,513,770 downwards.
TTAATTTGTTTGTTTTTTTGTTTGGGAATTTAATGGCCACCGTTTTAAACTCAATTGGCTACAAGCAGTTCCACGTCCCTTGTTGCAGCAAAAGGAGAGAACCAGTGCCGTAAGACAAAACAAATATCCATGCCTCACTGGGATTCGAACCCGGACCCAACTGGGACGAATAGTCAGAAGCCAGCTCTTGGATCACTGCGTCACCGGGTGGCCTAAATATATTTGCATGAAGTTTTATAGCTTGAATACACTGAAGAGCAATTGAATTAAAGATACCTGTCTAGTAACGTGTAGCACCACCTTTCACCCTGATGATGGCCGCGATTCGTCTCGGCATGGACTCGACAAGTCACCGGAAGCGTTGGGAAGCCATACGGATCCCCGACCCCTGAACTAAGCTCCCACAGTTCACGAAGATTTGATGGAGGGGCGTCAGAGCCTCAAATATTTCTCTCGATGACATCCCAGATGTGCTCGATGGAATTGAGGTCAAGTGACCTAGCTGGCCAAGGAAACAAGGTCACGTCGGGGGAGTTTTCATCCAACCAATCAGATACAATTCGGGAGTGATGGCACGGTGAATTCTCTTGTTGCAGGATGAGGTCCCAAGTGGGATGTTGAAGACGCACAAACGGTAGCAAATGGTCGTCCAGGATATCCCGGTAACGTTGACCTGTGAGGAACGATGTCACACGTACCAGTGGTCCCATTTCAGTCCTCCACGTAAACAGTCCGCAGACGAGAATGCCAACCCCACCAGCTTGAAGAGTACCCTTGCTGGCAAGAAGGATCCATCGCTTCATGTGGTTTGCGCCGTACTCGTATCCTGCCATCCGCATGTACCAACGTGAATCTCAACTCATCAGTCCAGGCAACATTTTTTCACATGTCTAGGATCTAGTGTCTATGTTCCCGCGCCCATGCTAATCTTTGCACCATGTGATGTGCGGTCAGCAGCGGTACCCTCCTGGGGCGATGGCTTCTGTACTCCATAGCTAGGAGATGGTTCTGGATGGTGTGGCTGCTTACACGTTTTTGTGCACGGGCGTTAAATTGCCGAGTGATTTCTTGCACTGTGGCCCGTCTATCCGCTGTTACAATGCAAGCTAGCCGACGATGACCCCGCTCATCCTCACGCTGTTGTCCACGGCAGTTGGCCCTTGCAGGGATGGTTTTACCGGATTCGATGTACTCACGGTGGACCCGTGACACAGTGGCTCGTGAAAATCCCAGTGCCTGCATGACTTCCGAGATGGAGTGACCCATTCGTCGGTCCCCAAAAATTTGCCCACGATCAAATGCACTTAGATCTCTCGTCTTACCCATACTGCGTCCGACTCTTACTGATTTCCGTCGCACAACTCCTTATATTGTCGGATCGCTGCATACGTCATGTCGTTTTCGTTTACTGGGCCTCCCACAGCACCACATTTGCGTAACGCCAGCTGTCTCTAATTCAATTGCTATTCAGTGTATTTATGTCTCAGAAGAATAATCAAATTGTTTGCGGCGTGTAATAAAGTTGACTGTGACAAATTTATTCAGTTGTTAAGAATAAGAGGCAAAAATGAAATTTGCGTTACACAAGCAACGAAAAATGTCACTTTTGATTGAGTGTCCATGCTTCATCTGAGCATAGCTAAACTACATCTATGCATAAGAGTCCGGAGCTTCACATAGCAGAATGTTAAAGCAAAACGGTTTAAGTCAGAATTTCCTGCTGTAGGGGTAAGGAGGCAACACCATGTCTAATGACACAGCCCATATGAGGTGTTGTTAGTTGAGCTAGGACATGGTAACCGACGAGTTGCGTATTCGTGACTCTCTGCTATTTATGTTTTATCTCGCTAAAACCGAAGCACAAGAGTGGATTTGTTCGGCATACGTCGAGAACGCTGTAGGTGAGAGAATGTGTTATGAATGGTTTGTGAAATTCAGAAACGATGATTGCAGGGTGGAAAACAATCAGCGTAGCTGAAGACCGAAGGAGTTGTGGAGCGTAGATACGCAAGCTCTCCTGAACGTAGATGACACCTAATCGACCACAGAACTGGCAATGCAGTCAGGCGTGAGTCAGTCGACCTTGGATAGACGGTTGCATGCCATGAGAAAGATTCAGAAATTAAGTGCGACTTACTTATAGTGTAGAAGGACGACATCTATGCGAACATAAAACACCGAAAACTTAATCGTAGACTTAAAATATAGAACGGAAGGCTTTACCTCTTCACCATAAATAGAGCCAAAATACAAGGCACTGAATCTCTGAGATTGCACATCTCTTCTTTTTCTTCAGGGTTAGCGTGTTCACCAGAAAAGTTATGAAAAATATAATATATAACCTGGAAGAACTTTAATTCCAAACTGTAGCGCTAAGTATGTGTTTTAAGCCAAAGGTTAATTAATCAAGAAAAATGCAAGAAAAAAACATTCATATTACCTGTGAAGGTGGAAAGAAAAGTCAAAGAGAAGTTCTTCTTTTTCGGGGTTTAAGGAGTATTACGAAAGGCACAGAGGGCGATAAGCCTATCTCTAACTTAGGATCAGTCGTTCTATGGAAGTAACAATGCCAGCGCTATGGGACAAACACACCACTCGTGCCTCATCCATGACTCGAACCTGGCATAACTTAGAAAAGTCACTTGGTCACCGGAGTAGCTGACAGGTGTTCAACAGTGTATACATTTTATGGAGCATTTACGATTCTGTCACTGAAATATTACCAAGTAAATGATGTGTATATTTTTCTCCTACACTGAATAAAATGCATAATGAGAAGTTTCGAGGAATAAAATATATGAGATGTGATTATTTCTAGAAAGTGAAAAGCAGGTATTAATTTTTCAATTGCAGGTTTGGTCTTGTTCTCAGGAAACTTCGCGTTGTTTTTACACTGCAGATAACAAAGTCCGTGTACTTCGTTTCTTTCTCTTTTCCGAATGATCTGAGGCAATTATAACATTTGTGTGAAAGTAGTCAGTGATTGGCTGACGCAGATGGACGAGATAATACTTTCCCATCCAGTGTTGTCATCATTCTACCGACTGATGCATACTGCATGTCTGTTTCATTGTTAAAATTGCATTCCTGTAAAGTATAGTAAGGTTTGGTCAATGAAAAGGTGACGACGACGCGTAAAAGTTCCCCGACGAGGATATGGAACAGCCAACCAATGACAAATATAGCCGCGACCGTAGTGGACGTGATGCGAGAGAAATAGGTTTGTGACATGAAGCAGCAAGAACGACCGTGCGCAACAGTGCGGTGTGCAGCATTAGCTGGCCTCCAGGGGGATCAGCAGGTGTGTGTGAAGCGTGGGTTAGGTGAAAATGGCGTTTCAACTGTGAACTGCGTCGGCAAGCGAACAACGTGCGGTCATACGTTTATTTATCGGACGAAGGCAACAAGGTGATCGACATTTATAGGAGAATGTTCGCCGTGTATGGGGAAAATTACGTATCACGAAAAACTGTACTAAAATGAAACGCACGCTTTCGTCAAGATCGTGACAGCCTGTTGGATGATGCGAGACTCGCCAGGCCAACGTTGTCTTCACACCCGAACTCGTGGAACAAGTGGATGAATGCGTGAAGGCCGATCGTAGGGTGACCATACGTTTCCTGAAATAGACATTCAATGTGAGTTATGGCACCATGTGGACAGTTGTGCATGAGAAGTTGGGATACAGGAAAGTGTGAGCACAATGGGTGCCAAAGGCCCATCCGAGAACTCTTTTGTCCGATGCACAAAAAAGTCTTCGAATGGGCCTTTTATTGGAGCGTTCATTGCGGTATCAGAATGACCCTGTCTTTCTTTCCAGATTAGTGAGAGGTGATGAAACTTTATGCTGTCTCTTCGAATCGGAAAAGAAAACGTAGCAGTATACAGTGAAGGCATCCAGCTTCGCCTCCACGCAAAAAGTTCAAAGCTGCGCCACGGACTGGGAAGGTTTTGTTAACGGTGTTCTTCGATAAAATGAGTGTGCTACTCATCTACTTCCTCCATCAACCGGATACCATCAACAGTGCAGCGTACTGTCAGACACTGCAACGAGTGCGTACCGCCATTAAAAACAAAAGGCGCGAAATGTTGAGCTCCGGTTTCGTGTTGTTACACGATAACGCTCGGCCCCAAGTCTCCCGTGAAACTTCCACTTTTTTGACGAAATTTCAATGGGAGGTATTACAGCATCCTCCCTATAGTCCGGACATGTCACCCTGCGATTACCATTTGTTTGTCACCCTGCGATTACCATTTGTTTGTCACCCTGCGATTACCATTAGTTTGTCCCCCTGAAGAAACATCTCAAGTGTCGACGTTTCCCATCGGAGGCTGAACTGCGTGGCTGTGTGACGGAATGGCACCTTTCCCAGCTAAGATACTTCTTCGAGAAGGGTATTCACCGGCTGCCGTAACACTGGAACCGCTGCCCTAGAATCCTACGGTAACTACTTTAAACTGGTACGTATATGTGCCTTTCCATGACTTTCGTTACCTTTTCATTTCGACCAATCCAATAATATCTGCCAATGTTATTCTGTGTGGTGTAACGGTAACATGTTCGGACGTAAATCGAGAGATGAGGGTTTAATTCTCTGTCCAGGCGCTGTGATTTCAAAATTTTCTGAAAATGGCTAATGGGAAATTCTAAAAAATACAGCACCTAAGGGCCGATGAGGATATTTGCACCGGCTTTAAATATAATTTTGAACAATTATTGTTTCAGGGAAACCGTTCCCCTCTGATATACAGTAAAACCCCGTTTATACGTTTCTAATTTATATAATTTTTTCTTATTCATTCGTAAAATGTTGCCAGTTCAAATATTCTGAACTTCTCTTAATGTTAAATTTTACCACTTATTCATTAATCAAATCAGCTTTCTTCTCATTTATACGTCAAACTGTGGTGTCGAGAATTTGAACTTCGAACCAGGCGAATCCCGTTTACAAAGATCTCTTCCCATGCGCCTCCTTCGCCGCGAATTCCTTTTTAGCACGTGTTTTTGTAAAACAGAGATAGTGCTTATGTTATCGGTTTGTCCGTCCGTCTGTCTGTGGACAGAATGTCTCTGCAACTATTTATATGATTTGAAAATTTCTTTCTGCATTAGGAAGATTAAATGTCCAGAATGATGATCCTTGCATTCTAGTTTCTTTCCGATGCACAACTTCACCGGTAAAGAACGTAAATGTAGATGATGTCGAATTCAAAACACATTTTGCTCCATATATTATATTTGCTTCTAAATATCCGATTGCACAAATTATTTTTCGTTTCAATGCCATTTACATCGAAGGCTACTTTAGGTACAGCACTTCTTTCAAGTAATTCATAGAATGTTCGCAAGAAGGTATAAAGGTAAATTACGTTTTCCATGATATCTCTGCTTCTGAAACTCCAATTTGAAAGAATTCTTCCAGTGTAGGATACAGTTCTTGATAGGAAATGTTTTGCATATAATTTCTAATTTTCTGCAAAGAACGGGTTGGCCACCAAGGAGCGTAAATTTGTTTTCCGCTTCTGATGCGTTTGCAGCAAAATCTGAGCTTCTGAAAACTCAATTGAAAAAGTATTTCCGCAGAGTGATGCCATGCACCTCGGAAACCATTTAAAATTACTTTCTTCTTAAAATAATGCATAGTTCTTCCGCCAGGGGGTGTAGATGCATATCTTAGTTTTGCGGTATCTCTGTTTCTAAGAGTCCAATTTGAAAAATTATTTTTCTTTTTCGGTAGAGTGTTTCCGGTGCTGAATGTTTTTAATATAATTTCAAAATTTTCAATTAATGAATAGATTTCCGCTAGAGTGCGTATAGGTATATTATGTTTCTAACGATATCTCTGTTTCGAAAACATCGATTTGAAAAGTTTTTCCTGAATCGGATACAGATCCTTATGGGAAATGTTTTTAATATGATTTTTTATTTTTAAACGTAACAACTTGGCCACCAGGAGGCGTAAGTGTTTATTCCTGCTTCTGATGTATTTGCAGCAAAATCTAACATTCTGAAATCTCAATTGAAAAAATTCTTTCGTGGACCCATACTACCGCTCACCTTGGAAATCCTTTTTAGAATACTTTCTTAAATTAATGTATAGTTTTACAACCAGGCAGCGTAGATGTATGCCATATTTTTGCCGATATCTTTGCTTCTGAGAGTTCGATTTGAGAAAATCTTTCTTTGTTGGAGAACATTTTTGGTGCGAAAGTGTTTCTCATATGATTTCAAATTTTTTCAACGGACAACTCTGCCACTAGATGACGTGAGTACACGTTTACGTTTTCAGCAACACCTGCGAGACTAAAAACCTGGTTGAAAAAATTATTTTTCGGCGAGATACTATTAATTACGAAAACTAGTTTGCGTGTATTTACTACATCAAATAATACCCAATCTCGCTTGGGGTTCCAAATGTTTAATCTGTTTTTCTCAATATCTCTGTTCCTACATGTGCGATTTAAGAAATTCTTCTAACACCTGATGGCCTTTACCTTATTGAACACTTTAGGTTTGTATGTGAGGAGTTTTACAGTTCATTGTTCTGTCGCTGTGGTGTTTGTGCACTTCCGTTGGCAGCTTTATCTCGGCTTCTAAAAATCCTATTGAGTACAGGTTTTTGTACTGTATGCCACTCGCTATTGTAAAGATGTGGAGTATTATCGTCTTAAAATAACGCACACAGCTCCCGCCAGGTGGCGTAAAGTTTAAAAACTTTTTTCTCGCTATCTCTGCTTCCGGAAGACATGTTAAGAAGTTCTTTTTCCTTAGCATAGCTTTTTCCTAGAAGAATATTTTTATCCTATTTTCAACTTTTCCGTTATGCTTTTTCCATTATTCTTCCGCTAGAAGGAGTAGAGTTATTATCCTATTTACTTCTATATTTCTTCTTTTAACTTTAAGATTCCATGCCGCCCATTCACAGGCTGGTCAGAGGCTCTGACTTCCGACTAGTTGCCTTAGCTGGACACTTGCTTGTGCACCGATGAGTCACAGGTTGTGCGTTTGCTCTTCGGCACTGGCTGTCTCTCTCTTTTTCATAGAGCCAACGGATCGAAAATACGGGAAGGATAAAACTAACAGTTGATCACAGTAGTCGTAGACAGCAAAAAAAAAAAAAAAAAGAGTTTCCGCATTCTTGAAATTTTATAAAAGCATATCGCAAAGAGATTTAGGAAGACGAAAAAATATTGTTGTTATTAATTAAATTATATCTTCCCGAAAATCCATAATGTGTTTTCAATGCTCTAAGAACAAAACACGAATTTGAATTGGAATGAGAATTTCTTAAATGACAAAAAATTACCCGTTAGATGTAGGTATATTTCGTATTTCAGAGAAATTGGAAATTGAATATTCAAGGAGGGGGAATCGAAGCCTGCATCTGCGGGTTTCCGTCGAAACATGCCACCATTTTTCCAGCCAGTACAATGATTTTCATTTGCCCGGAAGTTTATTGTCCAGCATAGTGCAGTGACGGCATATTCTGGTGGAAAAATGAAACCGCGCATTCCATTTCCGCTCCAGGTTGATACAAGTTTCCTGAAAAGATTCGCGTATAGATCACAGTGGCTGCCATTGCTAAACGCTTTCTTGTGCCCAAAAGAATGAACAAGATTTTAAATAGCACGTGTTTCTTTCTTCTGAAATGTGTCCTCAATTGTGTATTTGAGAGGAATTTATGAAGTTTACAACGCGAAATGGAAGAGAAATCTTCCAGTTAAGTGGATTCCTTAATGATAACAAAACCACACGAAAAGAATGTCGTGGGTGAGTCTTTGAACTCGTGAATTTAACGTTATTCACACTAGTATTAAAGTATTTTAAAACTATTCTTATGAACCTAACACTATTCATATCTACATTCTTCTTGTTACTTTGTAGCGAATGAAGCATCAAACGATTTTCTGGTGATTTCTCCCACTGAAGGACAAAATAGTTAATCTGCTTCTGATTACCACTTTGACTGCCAGAAATTAGGTGAACAGATATTTTTCGGTACTTTTGGATTTATATTTTATATATATATACAATATTTTCTGCGACATATAATTCGTTGAGCACTCCCACACTTTCATATACCCATTTTACAGCTTTAGGGATCTCTTCAGTGAAAGGGGCAACAACTGCTATACATTTCCAATCTGATACAGTTAAGAACTTCATAAGAAGCTCCTAAGTACATGGCTTATTTGAAATGCAAATCTTTTAAATAAAACGCCTCATTGTTTTTTTTAGGTTTTACTACCCTACTAAAAGAAGTTAAGTTGCGGTGTTTGGAGGAAACACCCAGCCTGATCTCTTGAGAAGTCGTAAATGCTGCGTACATTGAAGGGACAATTTGGATATTGAAACTGAAACGTACGGTGCTTACTTACCCACTTTAGCTATCTGGTTGGTTTCTATTAAATTGAGATACCAAAGGAGTGTAAAACATGATGTTAAGATACATTTTCTGGGACGGTGTATTTTTTTCTTGCAATAATAGAAGGACTTTACGCTTTTACTGTCAGTAAAAATTATTATTTAATAGGGCCGTTAGATGCAAACGGAAGAGCTTGACTAATATCGCTTGCACCGAGATAAGCTGTATACTGTAAGTTCGAGTGAGAACTACTGTGCTTGGTTCATTCTACTTATCCCTGAGTATGTTTTTAGCACGTGATTTGTAAAAAGTGATCGTGCTTATGTTATCGGTTTGTCCGTCCGTCCGTCCGTCCGTCTCTATCCACGATATCTCTGCAACTATTAGTCCGATTTAAAAATTCTTTCTCCATTAGGAAGCTTGAAATATGAAAATGATGATCCTTTATTTCTTTTTTTTTTATGTTTAATTTCGCCGCTAGAGGGCGTAAATGCAGATGATGTCGAATTCAAAAATACATTTTATTCCACATATTTGCTTCTAAACATCCGACTGAAAACATTCTATTATCTTTCGATTCTATTTATGTCGAAGAGTATTTTGGGTATAATTACTTTTTCAAATTACGCATAGATTTTTCGCCAGGGGGCGTAAAAGTAAATAACATTTTCCCCGATAACTCTTCTTCTAAAACTCCGATTTGAAAAAAAAATCTTCAGCGGATACATCTCCTGATGGAAAATCTTTTGCATATAATTTCAAATTTTTGGTAAAGAATACTTTGGCCACCAGGGGGCGTAAGTGTTAATTTTTGCTTCTCATGTATTTGCCATAAAATCTGAGCTTCTAAAATATCGATTGAAAAATTTCTTCCTTGGACTGATGCCACTCACATCGATAAACCTTTTCGGAATATTTTCTGCTTAAAATATTCCGCACTTTCTCCGCCAGGGGCGTAGATGTGCATCTTAGTTTTGTCAATATCTCTACTTCTAGGAGTCAGATTTGAAAAAAAAAATCCTTCTTTGGTAGATGATGTTTCCCGTGTGATATGTTTTTCATATAATTTCAAAATTTTCAAGTAATTCATAGACTTTCCGCTAGGGGCGTAGCGGTAAATTGCGTTCACCCCTATATCTCTGCTTTTAAATCTCTGATTTGAAAAATTCTTTCTGCACCGCATATAGCGCCTGATGGGAAATCGTTTACACATCATTTCTAATTTTTGTAAAAAATGGTTTGGCCACGAGAGGGTGTAAGTCTTAATTTCCGCTTCTGATGTATTTGCAGCGAAATATGAGTTTCTAAAATCTCGATTTAAAAAAGTGCTTTGTTGACTGATACTACTCATGTCGACAAACCTTTTAGAAAAGTTTTCTTCTTGAAATAATGCATGGTTTCTACGCCAGAGGGCGTAGATGTATATCTTATTTTTGTCAATATCTCTACTTCTAGGAGTCCGAAATTTCTTTATTTGTTGGATAGTGTTTTCCGTGTAACATGTTTTTCATATGATTTCAAAGTTTTCAAGTAATTCATAGAGTGTCCGCTAGGGAGCGTAACTATAAATTGCGTTTCCCCCTATATATTTGCTTCTAAATCTCCGATTGGAAACATTCTTTCTGCACCGATACAGCTCCTGATGGGAAATCGTTTACACATAATTCCTAATTTTTGTAAAAAATGGTTTGGCCACCAGGTGGAGTATGCCTTAATTTTAGCTTCTGGTGTATTTGCAGCAAAATATGAGCTTCTAAAATTTCGATTGAAAAAAAAGTCGTTTGTTGACCGATACTACTTATGTCGACAAAACTTTTAGGAACGTTTTCTTCTTGAAATAATGCATGGTTTCTACGCCAGGGGACGTAAATGTATATCTTATTTTTGTCAATATCTCTGCTTCTAGGAGTCCGATTTAAGAAATTCCTTCTTTGTTGGATAGTGTTTCTAGTGTGACATGTGGTTCATATTATTTCCAAATTTTTAGGTAATTCATAGACTTTCCGCTAGGGGGCGCAAATGTAAATTGCGTTTCCCCTTACATCTCTGCTTCTAAATCTCCGATTTGAAAAATTCTTTCTGCACCGAATACATCTCCTGGTGGGAAATTGTTGGCACATAATTTCTACTTTTTGTAAAATATGGTTTGGCCACCAGGTGACGCAAGCCTTAATTTCCGCTTCTGATGAATTTGCAGCAAAATATGAGCTTCTAAAATCTCGATTGAAAAAAGAGTTGTTTGTTGACCGATACTACTTATGTCGATAAACGTTTTAGAAACATTTTCTTCTTGAAGTAATGCCTGGTTTCTACGCCAGGGGGCGTAGATATATATCTTATTTTTGTCAATATCTCTACTTCTAAGAGTCCGATTCGAAAAATTCCTTCTTTATTGGATAGTGTTTGCGATGTGAAATGCTTTTCGCATAAATTCAAAATTTACAAGTAAACCATAGACTTTCCGCTAGGGGGCACATAGGTAAAATGCGTTTTCTGCTTTTTTCTGCTCCTAGAGCTCCGATCTAAAAAATTATTGCATACAAGACCTGATGGAAAATATTTTTCACGTAATTTCTAATGTTTGGTAAAGAATGGTTTGGCCACCAGCAGGCATAAGTGTTAATTTCTGCTTCTGATGTATTTGTAGCAAAATCTGGGCTCCTGAAAACTCGACTATTTTTTTTTCTTGGACCGATACCGTTTATAGGGATAAACCTTTTGAGAATACTTTCTTCCTAAAATACTTTCTTCTTGCATGGTTTTCCCAAAAGAGGACGTAAAGTCACATCTTATTTTTGTCGATATCTCTGTTTCTGAGTGTTCGTAAGCTCACGATTCCGTTTACAGCAATATCTGAGGGATTAAAAACCCGATTGAAAATCTTCTTTCTTTCGTCAGATATATTGTTTTCCATACCGGTTCCATTGATTTTGAATAGCTTTGATAAATTTAATTTGCGTCAGAATGGATTTAAAAGATGTGCTCATTACACCCGAAAATTCGGTGTCATCTTTCTTGTTTTTTTTTTAAATTTCGTATTGGGAAACAATGCGGATTAACGTTGTGCAGTACGATTCATCATTTTATCATTCCTGCTTATGTAAAAATTCTTTGAGAAATGACGTTTATACTGTGATAAAGATTCAAATTTAAAATTAATAATCAAGAATTGCACACCAGTTATACATAAAGCAGTTAAACCATACTAGTAATCCGACTTATTAGCGTAAAAACATATGCAAAATTATAGAGCATTCGCGCATCAATAAGATGGATTTTTCGAGGAAAGTTAAGGAAGTAAACGAAAGTAAACGTTTATTGGACATGTTTGTTTTTATATTTTTTCGCCAATAAATCGGATTAGTTTAATTATTTTATTACCCGGATTTCTTCTAGGAATTTATTTTGAAGCAGCACTCTTTTACTTGTGTTAGACATAGAGATGGAAAGCTACCTGTTTCATTTTACATCTATTATTGCGTTTTCGGTGTTCGCCCTTCTTTGTGTTACCTCACGTATATAATTTCAATCATTACTAACTGATGTTATCATAAGAAAAACTTTCAATTTTGTGCAGGTAATTTTCGCTGCATTTTAATGAAAACAATCTTTTTCAGCATAACACGATTTTTTGAATACAGGTTCCAGATTTGGACCTTATGCTCATTTTGTCAGTCTGATGTGCAGTTTTTATATTTTATTCCACATTTTTGCTGATAATGTTTGTTGCTGTTATTTCATTTTCGCAATATTTTTGCACATTTGTCCTGTGTTCATATGTTCGTCTTTGTGATTGTCAGAATCACATCCACACGTGGGCTGCGTCAATAGTCCCTTACAACAGTACACTGCATTCTCTTTGTCATTTATCACATGACTACTTTAAATATCTGTAGATATTCTTGAGCTTCTGAGTCGATTAATGTAACGTTTTCAGTCAGTTGCCCAACGTCGTGTTCGGTGATTTTCCATATACACTCGCGCCAGGACAAAACTGTGGATCTGTATTGCACGGCGAGTAATCTCTTCATGTCCCAGTGCCGTAATCTATGACTAATGGAAGACTTCGCAAACCCTGGTCAGTGTTGGTGAGTAGTACCTCCGCTGTCATTAATTCATCACACAACACGGGCTGCATAATAACTCAGTGGCGCATTACCATTATCGTCGTGATTCTGGCCTGCCATCTCATCTCTCTCTTGCACCATTTGTAATTCTGCTTTGGTTTCTACGCAGACCATTTTCCACCTGGAGCCGCTGTGGTCTTCAACGGTGTTTGCCCCGTTTAACGAGAAGGCTGGACCGTTTGTCACGCTGGAAGATTCTCCCTTGCGTGACGATGTGTCACTGGAATGCGCTTGTAGATCTCCCCACCCTACTCACCCTTTCCTTACCTTCCCTTAATTTTCTCAACAACACTAACTCTGTCACGTAATTCGAAAGAGGGAGGGGTGCGGAACAGGGTGGCTCGACCGTCCAACAGCGTGAAATATTCTCTTAACGGAGCCTAAAAGTCGCTATGGCAGATGGACTGTATGCTAAAGTCATTGAGTGCTATTCTACTTAAATTTGCAGCAAGGATTTGATGACGTGGTTTTCAATGAAATTGATTTTCTAAATATTTTGGTATGGACGTATCAAGTTAGAAATTTTAAATCGCTCTTTTATTTAGAAAAGTTCAACAAACAGAAAGTTTTCTCCAGTGATGAATGGCTGTTACAGCACCACCCGAATGAAAACACCATCGTGTTATTGATAAGGAGCACTGAATCAACTTTAAAAGGATAAGTAAATAAGTTCTAGCTTTTCTTCAATTGGCAACCGTAATACGTATGCTGGAATTAGAGCAAACTGGTCTTGGTGTGAAAACTTTCGTTGAAATACAGAACGAATGTTAGTTTCTGAGTAGACCTAGATAAAATAATATGAGGTTTTCAAGTTGCCCTCGTAGAACAGCAATAATAGAATTTTTTGTGAGGTGACGATAAGATGGCCACGTATTTGTTGCCAGCAGCAGAACCACTTTTTTATTTTCTCACTCCTTTCTATACGATATTATTGCTTCTGTAAAGAACTTTTGATTTAGTTTAGATGCTTTACTTTAAAAGGCTATAAAGAAAAATATACTTCCTTTTTCTCCCATATATGACAATTTTAATTTATAGGAAGTTAGCGCTTTATCACTAAAGGTAACAACTTATAGGACATAAGAACGACCCTTTTCTGTGGCACAGTTTGGCGCGTTTTTAAGTGTTTCTTATTTTACTTGATAACAACTTTGCATTTTCTTTTGAATTTTCTGATTTTTTGCATAGGAATTTGCTTTTATCTTTTGCAATTGCAAATTCGTTGACTTTTGATATAAAAAATTTCCAATCTCAATGTGTTTTCCACTGCAAAGACTTCATAGAATCAGTCGCGCAGCTGTCTGCCATATTCTGTATATGCATGGATTTTGGATAACAACAAGGGTATAACTACACTGCTGGCAACCCAAAATACAACGCCAAGAAAGAAGCATGCGATTGGCCTGAAATTAGCGGCATGCGTCGCCTACGAGAGGACATGCAAACGATTAGCATTGCAGGGCATATGCAAATCATGTGCACCCGGCAGGCTACCAAGAAGCACTATAAGAAGGGTGCACAGACGGCGGGGTGTAAGTAACGGAAGTGTGTTGTGTTGCCGGACCAGTGCGTGGAAAACTTCCTGATGCTTCGTCGCAGAATACGGCAGTCATTCCAGCACGTTTCGTAGTTCGTCAGAGGACGAATAGTGGCTTATCGCGACAGCGGTTTATCGTACCGAGACATCGGCGCCCGTGTAAGACGACATCCAGCCACAGTGAGGCGAATATGGATTCGGTGGGTGCAGGAGAAACCGACGGACCGACGTGAGTGATTGCCGCAGCCGCAGCACACCACCGAACGAGAGGACCGGTATGTTGTACGGCGGGCATTGACGGCTCGCACCGCCACATCACGAACGTTAGCGCAGGAATTAGGGCGTGTTGCGCCACAGCATGCATCAGCACGTACCGTTCGACGTCGTCTGCAGAAGCGGGGATTTGTCGCACGGCGCCCATTGCTCCGATTACCATTGACGTTACACCACCGGCGAGTGCGGCGGCAGTCGGCCGTTGAACGCCGCACCTGGACTACGGAATGGCACGTCTTCTCCGACGAATCCGCTTCTGCCTGCAACACCACGATGGTCGGATCCGCGTGTGGCGGCACCGCGGCGAGAGACTGTATGACGCCTGCATTATGGATCGCCGTACCGGTCCGTCGCCTGGCGTTATGGTTTGGGGCGCAATCGGATATGACACCCGCATCCCTCTGGTACGCATCGATGGTGCACTCAACAGCCACCGCTACATCGCCGACGTTTTGGAGCCTGTAGTCCTCCCTCACCTGCAGGACCTGCCAGCGGCCACGTTTCAACAGGACAATGCACGACCGCACGTGGTTACGCATCGGGCTACAATTATTCACGGCCCAGCAGGTGTCACTGCTGCCGTGGCCCGCCTGTCCTCCCGATATGTCGCCCATCGAACACGTCTGGTTGCTGATCGGCAACCGAGTGGCCCGGCAAGCACCACACGTGGCTGCGTCTGATGAACTGTAATAACGTGTGGAAGCAGCCTGGACCGACATATCCCAAGCCGACATCCAAAGCTTCTTTCGTTCGATGCCGCGGCGTGCAGCGGCCGTTATTGCCAGCCATGGGGGCCACACGAACTATTGATGTCTGCGTGTTCCGCAAGTCGCACGTGCCTGTAAGCTCAATCGTTTCATCTTTGTATCTGTTGTTATATGTCCAGTAAATCTGGCTTTGCTATCTCGTGTTCTTCTTGGTATTGCATTTTGAGTGGCCAGCAGTGTATTACAATTGATCATGTATCTTGAATTGGAAATACACTAGACACACAAGTTGAAATTTTCTGCTTCATAAAGATTCCCTATAAATCGTTTGTGATGTTTTAATCTTTTCTTGTGGTCGTTTGATGGTTCTTAAACAGTCAATAAGAACTTTAAATAGCCATAAGCACTCAATAAGCAACTAAGCACTTGCATAATAAATCTAGCAGGATACTAAAGGACAAGGTTCTTTCGACTAGAAACAATTTACTTACTGAAAAAACTTACCTTTCTTCTTCTTTAGTTGTCGATATACAGCTCGACACAAAATATAACTAACTCGTGAACACATTCCACTTGACAACACTCGTCATAATATATGATAACACACCAACAAGCTATCAGATATCATGGAATGGCAATTAACCGTCGTTAGATGTTAAGCTCGTCATCTAATTGACAACTCGACTCTTTTTCACCGAGAACATTCTTCTTTTATTTACCTTTACCATTTACCTTCTGACTAATATTTAGTGGTTGCAAAAATTTACGTAGAAACTTTGGGTCTCCGTTCAGGGGAAAAATGCACCTAAGGAGTAATATACACTGAAGTACTGTTGAATTTAGGATACCTGCATAGTAACGTCTTGAGCCACCGCTTGTCCTAATGACAGCTGCCATGACGAAGCATGGATTCCACGAGCTTGCAAACACGTTTTACAAGTATCGCCAGCCATGTCTCCTCCAGAGCTGTCCATAATTTCCTCAAGTGTGTTGTCGATGGGACATGCGCCCGAACAGCCTGTTCGACGGTATCCCATAGATGCTCGATAGGGTTGAACTCTGGGCTTCTAGGAGGTCACTTAGGAGTTTCATTTACACTACGATCCTCTTGGAACCATGTACTATCCAGGTGGGACCTGCGGCATTTGTTATTATCTTGCTCAGATACGCCATCATTTGGTGGTTTTCGAAGCCGACTGTACCAGTTAAAGCTGCATCAGAAGAAAAGGTCCCAAAGCATTCCAGCTGAAGACACTTCTGATAATCACTGATCCACCCCAGCCAACTTGACTGGAAGGGCTCATGGTATTATGAGGTTGGCGCTATATATTGTTCCAACTTGACAGGAAAGGCTCATGGTATTCTGAGGTTGACGCTATATCTGCACTCTTCTATGGGCTCGATGCAGCTTTAACTGGATTCATCACTCCAGGATATCCACTTCTACTTTTCTGCGGAACAGTGTCGGTGTGCTTTTGCCCAGGCAAGGCGTTGATCCTGGTGTCGTGGCGTTAACATTGCGATTCTTGCCTGCCCGCTGCTACCGAACACTAGACGTTTTAGGGTACATTTCACTGTCCTTGCACTGACATAGTGACTCTATCCACTGTTCAAACTTATGCCTATTTGTGATATTGCCCTACGCCTATCATTTGGAACAATGCTGCCCAAATGGCATACACTACGAGCTGTCAAGGCTGGTACGCCTCTACAATTTATTCTAGAGCTTGTTCTTTTGCAAGAATTTTCGTATTCCCGAAACACTAGAGACACTATTACATAGGAAAACACCAGTGTGTTGTCGACTTCCAAGATGGAGTGAGCCATCCTGCTGGCACGTACAATCTGGCTTCTGTCAAAAGTATCCAAATCATGCATTTCACACATTACAACCTGTATTCAATTGCTACTGTAGAAGCTGTGGGAGTTGGCTGTATTTAACCATATTTTCGGCCAGGCATGCACCATAATGTGGGAGTAGCAGCCAAGCACCATAATGTGGGAGAAGCAGCCAAGCACCATAATGTGGGAGTAGCAGCCAAGCACCATAATGTGGGAGTAGCAGCCAAGCACCATAATGTGGGAGTAGCAGCCAAGCATTTGGATAACATCTGCTACCTCTAATTCAATGGCACTTCAGTGAAATTTATGTAGAATAAAGAAACTAAAAAGGAAGTTTAATAAGGACATTTGTCAGACACCTGAAAATCAGGTAACGTGTCCCATTAACGAGTGTTATAGAGTTCAATATAGATCAACATGAGCAAAATATTAGTGTATCTCAACTTATAAATGCAACCAGTTCAATGTAAACTTTTCCAGAAGTGGTGTTATCGAAATGAACGCAGAATAAAAATTAGTTGCACGCTCTTTGATATGTACAAGAATGTAGGTAAATATTTAAGTGAAGCTAACAAAAGACGATGCAAATAATTTTATTTTTGTTAACTACATCCGAGCTTTAAAACTGAAGAAAACACTTCTGATACATTTATTATACGGCATCCAATAAACAGAATGGAAACTATGCCGCAGTGGCTTATGACTAAGGGTCCGGGTTCGAATCCCTGTAAGGCATGCATGTTGTGTTTGTCTTATGGCACTGGCTCTTTCCCTTTCCTGGAACCAGTTGCCATAAATTAGGGATGGACGAGTGCTTATAGCCCATTGAATTGTGCACGGCAGTCACTAAACTTTCAATCGTCGGCCCAGTGGCGCAGTTGCTTCTGATCATTCGTCCGAGATGGGTCAGGGTTCAAAGTTCGGTAAGGCTTGGATGTTGTGTTTGTCTTACAACACTGGCTGTCTCCCTTCCCGGGAACCAATGGCCCTAAATTAGGGACAGGCGACTGCTTATAGCCCACTCAGTTGCTCACGGTGGTCATTAAACATCCAATAAAAACAATCAAAATAAAAAAAAAGGAACTAACTCAAAATCAGTCTACATCACCAATTATGCGAATAAGCGAGTTCTAGGAATGAATGCAGATAGATCGTTAACATTTTATTGTCCTAGATCTCAGTATAATAATTTGGTATCTTTTCATGCAAGCCCCACTGACGAAATTCAAGTTATGTTGGTTGTATCATGTCTCTTTCAGTCCTGTCTTGAATCAATTCACAATTAAAATTCTACAAGTATCTCAGTAAAAGGAACTTACCCCCACGTACACTTTACCCCTTATTAATACGTAGTACATATTCATAGACAGATACTGGCAGAACTAGTGGTGTGGGATTTGTAATTAACAAGAAACTGAAGGATAAATTTGTAGCAGTTGCAAGTTCCTCTGACAGAGCTGCACGACTCGTTATCCAACTCTCGAGAAGATACCAGGCTCAGATTATTCAAACTTATGCACCCACCACAAGTCATGCTGAAGAAGAAATTGAAGAATTTTACGAGGAAATTCGTGATCTAAATAATAAAGGTAAGCAGCACTTGAAGATAATTATGGGAGATTTCAATGAAAAAATAGGGCAACGGCAACAGAATTAAACTTCAGTAGGTAAATTCGGTCACGGCAACAGAAACCAGCGTGGAAATACTCTCGTAGAGTTTGCAGAGGCAGAAGGGTTTTTCATCTTGAACTTCTTTTTCAAGAAAAAGCCACACAGGAAATGGACATGGAGACATCCAAATGGGACGACAAGTGAAATTGATTTTATTATGTGTAACAAAAAATTCGTCATAGAAAACTGCAGTGTGTTAAACAATTTCAACACAGGTAGTAACCATAGATTGGTGAGATGTAAGATGCACCTCAACACTAAACTCGAACGTGGCAAGCTCATAAGACCCACAAAATGTATTGACATAACCAACCTTAAAAAGCACCATAATACCTTCAAGTTGGAACTAAAGAACAGATTCTCTGCTTTAGAAGACCTAACATCGGAAAAATTGGATATTTTTGAAGTTAGCAGAAAAGTAGCCAACGCTCTTATGGAAACAGCAACAAAATTAGCTGGGTCTAAGAACAAGTTGCATGTGTACAAATTATCAGGAAAAACTAAAATGTTGACGCAAAATAGAAGAGAGATGAGGACAACTAAAGAAGATGTGACTTCCAAAGTGGAATATTTAGAGCTATGCAAGACAGTACGAAAAGTATCACTGAAGACGTAAGGAAATTCAACTGTGAACTAGTGAGGAAAGCAATTGAAAACAAACAAAGCCTAAAGATAGCAAAGGGACGTCTCAGTAAGGGAAGAAAACAGATTATGGCACTGAGAAAAGAAGATGGTTCTGTAACAAGAAATAGAGGCGACATATTTACAAGAGTGAAAGATTTCTACTCCAAATTATATGAAAGGGATGATACATGTACTCCAGACATTATAAAAGGTACCAGTACCAGAGTTCTTCCAGTCCTCCCAGCAGAAGTTGCACAAGCAATCAAGAACATGAAGTGGGGAAAAGCTCCAGGAGAAGTTGCACAAGCAATAAAGAACATGAAGCAGGGAAAAGCTCCAAGAGAAGATGGAATTACTGTAGACATCATACAAGAAGCAAGTGGAGAAATCGAAACAGTAATCGCCTAAGTTTTCACTCGATGCCTTAAAGAAGGGAAGATTCCTGAGGATGGGAACACGGCTACAATGATCCTGCTACATAAAAAAGGTGACATTGAGGATCTCAGGAACTGCAAACCTATCAGCCTCCTATCAGTGGTTTATAAAATTTTCACTAAAGTTCTTTCACACCGCTTGAAGGTAACACTTGACATGGCTCAACCGAGAGAACAAGCTGGATTCAGGAGTGGCTACAGCACAATAGATCATATCCACTTACTGAGAGAACTAATTGAAAGAGCGAGGGAATATGAACTTCCATTGTGCATAGCTTTTATTGATTATGAAAAAGCCTTTGATTCGGTGAAATCATCAGCAGTTACAATGGCTCTGAAATCCTGCGGTATTGAAGATGCATACACTAATATTATTCATAACATCTATGAAAATGCAAGTGCAAAGATTCGGCTGTTTGAAAATACAATACACATAAAAATTGGAAAGGGAGTTAGACAAGGTGACACCATATCTCCGGAGCTCTTTAATGCTACATTGGAAAATGTCTTTCAATCACTGAACTGGGAAAACAAAGGAATAATGATTAATGGATATTATCTAACCCACCTTCGTTTTGCTAATGACGTAGTCATTTTTGCAACTAGCCCATCAGAGCTGCAGAGTATGATCCAGGAACTTGCTGACAAGAGTAAAGAAGTGGGATTAAAATGATTTTTCAAAAGACAAAAGTGATGTTCAATGCTTTTACAAGAAATGAAGATTTATCGATTGATGGAGAAAAGCTGGAGATAACAGACACGTACGTTTATCTTGGACAGCAGATATCAAGTGAGGGTCACATTGATGAAGAAATTAATCGCCGTATAAAACTTGCCTGGAGAGCTTTTGGAAGAAACAGCATAATTTTCAAGAGCAATATGCCATTATATCTTAAAAGAAAAGTGTTTGATCAGTGCATCCTTCCAGTGCTTACGTATGGTGCAGGGACGTGGACCTTAACTAAAAGAGACACAAAGGCAGCAGACAACTCAAAGCAGCATGGAGAGGTGCATGCTTGGTGTAACCAGGAGAGATAAGAAGAATAACTCGTGGATCCGAAAAATGACAAGACTGGAAGACATCACGGTCAGAGTTAAATCCCTGAAATGGTAATGGGCTAGACGTACTGCCGGAAGGACAGACCATCGATGGACAGCGGAAAATTTAGATTGGATTCCTAGGGACAGGAAAAGACCCAGAATAAGACCAATGGGAGATGGGTGGACGAAATTCGAAAGTAAGCGAGAGTGACATGGAGGAGACTGGCACAAGACAGACCGTTGTGGAGGAAACTTGGGGAGACTTTCGTCCAGCAGTCGATTGCTGATGGTTGACAATGATGATGATGATGACATATTCATAAAAGTTCAAGCTTGCTTTTTGTCTTCGTTGTTCTTTTGCCGATAATTATTTAGAATATTTCGAAGCAGGATTTTGTGACCAGAGGTGATTGGCGCTTTCAACTTTATCGTTTGTACTAGTTAGAAGATGGCTGGCTTTCCCAAGTCATTAGGAGTGGTGGTGATTGTGAATTGGCATATTTCTTATATCCGAACATTACACTTATATCTGTAATATTAGTTTCTTCTGACACCTTTTGATGAATCAAACGTTAATCGCATCTTCAATAGCCTGTGTCCTTAATCAGTTATTCATATGTTGGAAAAATTTTATCTCCAAAGAAAACGGAAGATGCAATGCATTTTCATTGAAATCTTCATGTAGGCAGTTTCATAGAAGCTAATCATTGAAGATCCGTTGCCATTTTAATATACTGCTATACTTCACATATTGCTGTCAGCGCATGCTTAGACATTAATGCAAAAGAAAGTAATAAGCGTAAAAAATACATCGGCTAATCACCGAATCTGATTAAAATTTAAACACTTAATAAAGAAATACGTATTACTTTAAAAAAATCTGCTGGAAAACTTGGTTTACTGTTATTTCATCTAGTCAAATCAAAGCAGATTAAGTGACGGAAATTTCTGCAAATGGGAAGTAGAAAAAAACCTATGTGCATGTCTTTTGGAGCATAAAGAATCCTAGTTGAATTATGATGCAATTACAGCAAAAATATTTACTTTACCTTTTACATGAATCATATACCTGAAAAAGTAAAAGACAAAAGCAAACATTTTGAAGGAAATATTGGTATCATTAAACAAAATTAATTGACGCTTTCTATTATTAACCACGAAAGTTACTATTTCCGCTCCTTTTCCATCATAATGAATCTTGGATAGGACTTAAGATACATTGTATGGCACTGGAAAATGTACACATGAAGATTAGCAATTTATGTTCGATATATTTATAACCATTTCCGTTATCCTGTTGAAAGTATTGATCTGGCAGTATTATCGTGAAAAATGAGTTATTAGTTCAATATTTGATATCAGACAGGGCAACTTTGCCACAAATAAGAGTACAATCATCTGACAGTACGTTTAAATGTTGTTAAAAGGAAAATAGTATATGTTTTCACTCCTGTTTCAAACCATACGCCCTACAAGCAGCTGGAGAAGACGTATTGATGCCACTGTAATACGGCATTCCAGCTCATACCAAACTTGTTCAAAGTCTTTCGGGCATTTAATGTTTGGAGACAGGCTTGATCAACGAAGAAATTTTGCTTTTCAGAAAGAAAATAAGTTTGTGATCTGAGTAGTATCATACGGGCCATTATTGTCATGAATGACGTAGAGTGCAATTACGAAGGGCTGCCAACTTGTATGTAGTTATCTAAAATGCTTACAAACCATTCCTATTTTACACCTGAATATACGAATCGGAGGTTTAATCCAATTGTTGTTCAGGCCTTTATAGCTGAATGCCTACGAGTCTACCGACCAAATATGGGGAAATATTATAATGCCAATTGCATTAAAACAAATCAAAGGGGCAGAGTAGCAACTGCACCTCAACCTATAACGTAGAACTACGTCAACTGTCACTATACCATGCAAATATCTCACTAGTTCTACGTCCTTAAATTATTCAGCGAAGGACAGTTGATATAGTCCTACGTTGTAGGTTGCAGCATAGATGATTTTTTCAGATATAAAATGTTTACGAAATAAAACGAAAGAAATGTTTTACTTTAATTACTTAAAAGCAACTTGCACTATGTACAATTCATAGTAACTTATGGTGATTATGAATTAATGTTAGTAAAAGTAGAAGGCGTAGTATCATCGTTGTCAGTAGTTATTGCTGAAATTGTTTCTGAAGAAATCGTTCTTCAAAAATAATTTTTCAAACTCCTCAGTTGCCTTGTTATAAATTTGGCGATACGTCTCGGAACTTCTTGTTGTTGCTCTTGTTCTTCTGTAGTTTCAGAATGCATTGGCGGTGAAAAGGTTTGAGACGCAATACATTCATTACCCAGTGAAGTTATTAAGACTGGCCATGTATAATACGTACATTGGTATTCCATGCTCGATGCGAAAATTTGGATCGATGACATCAATCTCCATCTTTTCTTGCTGTTCAGGCTCAATTTGTGCAGTTGAAGTGGAAGGTTGTGACTCTAGAGTCGAACTCGGGTGAAACGGATCCTGGCGCGCAGACTTTTGACGCTCCTGACATTAGCGGCCTTTTCGGATTTCTCTCGTTTTTCTCTAGCTGTCTTAATTTTCCCTTGATTTTCTGGCACTTCTAAATTTTCGCCACTAGCTCTTTTTATTTAAAAAACAAATAAATTTCAGATCCACTTTATTTCGGTTTATCACATACGTCCATTAGCCCTGACTGCCAGCTACAGAATGCGGGGCTGATATCACCGTTACCATTGTCTACTCACTAGTTATCAACCTTAAAACCGCGTACAACGGAACAAAATCACGCGAAATTTAGCTTAACTTTCTAACGCTATACTGTATCGACGGGTTAAGGGGTGGAGTGTTGAAAATATTTTGTTATAAATGGGATTCTATAAACTATCTAATGATGTATTATTTATTACTCTACGAATATTAGTTTCAAAGAAATGAGCGTTCAAATTGTGAGTTTTTTTTCGTTGCATCCGTGCTTCCTATGTTACTACCCAGCGCGCACAAACACCAAACACGTAGTTCTACGTCAAAATGAGAGATCGTAATGCCTGTCACAGTAATTTTCCACCAATGTGTTCCGTTTACTGAAAGTCTTCATTTCATCACTAAGTAACAATAACCACCTTTATCACCAGTAGCCGGTTTTACACCGTTTCGTCAACTTTCCCATCGCGCCCTGACAGATTGGTCAGAGGAACAATTTTGTTGCCCATCGTCCGAACAAGGCCTGGGTTCGGGTTGGACATGGATGGAGGGTCTCTACCACGATGCTGGTTCACTTCCTTCCCTAGAGCTATGATCTAAAATTTGGGACGGGCAACTTCTTAAAGCCCATAGAGTTACTCATGGTAATCCTTAAACTCCAAAACAAAGATAAAAAAAACCCTTAACAGAAATAATCGTTCTTTCCACGTCAATAAATGAGTCTCGGAAAAATTATTATCCGCCGTCACAGGGAATCGAACCCAGGGTCTTCCAGTTACGCGCCGGACATGCTACCAACGCACCACAGCGGCCTCGAATTCTCCAGACCTACATGTGATTAACTGCCAAAATGCATGGCAGGTTCCTTCACGAAGCCCCGCACAGTGCTGGGGACTCACCATAGATGGATAGCAGCAATTGAACAAATAACTAAAAGGTGACAACTGAACAATAACTGTGGTGCAGTGGTAACATGTCCTGCGCGAAACTGGAAGACCCTGGGTTCGATTCCCGGTGGCAACCGATGGGAATTTTTTCGAGACTCACTTATTAACGTGGAAAAAATTATGATTTGTGTTTGGTGTTCTTGATCCACGTCGAGTGTTTGAATTAATTATCCATTCGCCTCCTAGTTATTTGTTCAGTTGCTACTTTCCATCTTTGGTGAATCCCCAGTACTGTGCGGGGCTCCATGAAGCAACCTGCCATGTGGTTTGACAGTTAATCAGTTGTGAGTCTGGAGAACTCGAGGTCGCTGTAGTTGCAAATGTAGCATATCCTGCGTGTAACAGGAAGACCCTGGGTTCGATTCCCGGTTGCGGCCGATGGGAATTTTTCCGAGACTCACTTATTAACGTGAAAAGAGCGATGATTTCTGTTTGATGTTTCTGATCCACGTCGAGTGTTTGAATTAAAAAAACCTTCTCGAAGTTTCTTTCTTGGTCCGTGCATACTAATGCCGGATGCCATCTGCTAGAATAACTTCACTGAATCGCTTACTTCGCATTCAACTTTCATATCAGAAAAATATAACATGCCTACTTACGGTGCATTGGAACACGGCTTTTCTTATTTGTTAAACCTTTTCTCAGAGAAAAAGAAAAGTCTTATACAACAAAAAGTAAAGCTTTATGCATGCTTTTCTAAAATAATGCTCTTGAATGAAAAAATTACCTAAGAGATTAAAACATTATGTTTATTGCAGATCCATTTCCTTAAATATACATTCGCTGTTCTTTTGGATTTCGATTAGTAGTACCGATTTTGGCTTTCAGTGTTTATTCTCATTTCGAATTACCTCTTGTCATGCAACATTCAAAGCAATAAATACTACTATATAATGACACTAAATCACCAGTGTATATTACAGCCGCCTACTTCTGCATTGATCGCAAAGGCTCTTTGTCCAAAAAATTACAAGTATTAAGAACTTTCGGCTGACTCGGTAGCGTACCTCTGCGAAGCTATCAAATGAACTAGGAGATTTACATGTAAGTCATCTTTGATATCATTCTCAAGTAATGACTAATTGCACCCTGAGTGCGATACTGTACATTAATTATGTATTTAGCCTGCCAAGTTCAAGTTGGTACTAAACCAAAAAATAATTTTAAAAATTAAGAAGTTTTACTCAATTATTACTTATTTGCCTTTCTGGGGTGCAATGAGTTTTGGTTGTATGTTATGAGAATCTGTTATGAGGAGCATAAGAAATAAAAAAATGCATTCCAAACTTTAAATTCGAAACTCCGCCTGCTACGTGTTAAAAAACTATAAGTTTAAAGGGCATAGGTTTTAGTTCAAAACCTGAGTAGGGTACCATTTAAAAGCCGTCTGCTTTGACCTCTTGTTCTTCATTTAAAGATGCTGGTTCCTATGCATTAGCATTCCAAAATTCTTTTATGCTAAATGCTATAAACTACTAAAATGCACATATGTGATGAAATCATAGCTAAAATGCACGTATGTGGAGAAATTAGCATTATAGCATTTATCATAAAATGTTTGTGATAAAATGCATTTATCATAAAATGTTCTTATGATAAAATTTTATATAGCATTTTAATAAAAAAAATATTTTATATAGCATTTTTTCATAAAATGTTTTTATGATAAAATGCTATAAAATACTAAAATGCACGTATGTGAAGAAATCACAGCAGGAAGAACAAATAAATCCATTTCTTACCAGGGATTCGAACCTATCTTCACCAGCACAGAGAGAAAGAAGTCCACGATTGGGCTTCTACGTCACCTAGTGAATTATAAACCGCAAAGTTATTTTCTATTTAGGAACATTTGTTTCACAACGGTTTTTTGATTTCTGTAGATGTCGCCTGACTTCTCCTCTTATCTTGAAACACAGAATAACCTTCAATAGTCCATTCGTTTGATTTTATGTCTGCCAGTTCTCAGTGGTTGTAATTTATAATCTCTGTCGCAACTTTTGTGTTCCTAGGAATAGAAACAAAAATTCCTACACTTTCGGCTTATAAATGAAAACTCACATAAAGAGCGTTAATCATTTGATAGAACTATTTTAAATATTTATATACCTGAAGACAGAACTACACTGCCCAGGTGGCACAGCTGTCTAAATTATGTTTATTGACGATTCGTCCAAGATAGATCCAGGCTCCTGTCCCGATGAAGCGTGGGTGGTATGCTTGTATTACGGTACTGGCTCTCTTTCCCTGGAATTGTGACCCTATAACAGGAATAGGCGACTGCTTATAACCAGGGAGCAACTCTGCTCACTGTAATCGTTAAACTCCGAAACAAAAAGAAAAGACAGAACTTATGGAAGTGATGCGGTTCTTTTCACCAATGTGGTATTTCATAGGTATGTCAGACTTGCAGGATTTTGCTATTCCAAAAAAAAAAAAAAAAAAAATAAAAACAAAAAATGAAAAGAAAGAAAGAAAATAAAAGAAAACGTGGCGGTATAATTTGAGATGTTAAAGTATTCTGTTCTACTCACTCTCAAAACATCGTTTCTTTCAAAATTTAAAGAATTTATAGAATTTTATATTTCGCAAAGTTCATCATATTGCTTTATATTGCCATTATTTAGTGCAATGGCAATGTATTAGCAGTCTAAAATGCTTTTAGTTTTTGATGAAACAACCGCTGAGATTCAGAAAGAGAGCTGTTCAAGTTAATATTTACGCCAGATCTTATAATAGCGAAAGTAAAATAAAATACAAAACAAGCCAGTGAAAACGGAAGTCTTCGCTGGATTTTTTTAGTGAAGAAAAAAATCAAACAGATTCAATTAAGTTAACATACACAATTTTTGGTTGTGAAGAACTCGCCATGTTTTGGAAAATTACTCTTGTGTAGGTAAGGATATGCTCTCTATTATTTTCGTCTGGATCAATAACTATTATAAAACCTCCTCCACCAATCATTCTAACCTGAGCAAGAAACATTCGCAGCAATAATGAAACTAGACAAAATGAGCAGAAAAAAGAAATTAGAAATTACAAAACAAATATTACAAAGAATTAAAAATTACATGTTTATTTTGTTCTTTACTCACAAATTTTCAATTTTTTTTTAAATTCCCCACTTTTGATGCTTACAATGAGACAGCATAACACTCTTTAATCCTAATAATTCATCACCTGATGGCTTCACAAGACATGAAACTAGGATTCGTTCATGTCTAGGATGTCTTTCTCCGGAGGAATACACCGGGTTCTGCAAAAGTAAACTTTCCTTCTCTGTTTAATATAAATATATAACTAGAATATGCGACCCATTACAGCAATCTTTACAGCAGGTGAAAGCATCGGTCTAACCCCTTTGACCTGAACACAGAGCTTCAGAAGTGTTACACAAATAGTAATATGGGTTGCAGTGTAAGAGTCCCTCATTTCTGAAAATTTAAAGAACTTTGAAGTCGAACAAAGAAGCATCAAAGAATGCGTTTAAATAAATCAAAAACGTTTGCTTTCTCACCAAATGATTCATTTGTCAATGACGGAAGCATGCCTTTGACGTATGCGTAGCTTCAGCTGAGAGCTGTGTTTCTAATAGCTCAGAAGAAGGGTTGTCGCTTTCTATTTGAATAACTAAAGACTTCCATTTAGGAGATCCTTATTGAGTCAATATTGCGCAAAGGCATGCATGGATCGGCGAGTCTTTATTTTATTAAGACTATTAAATAAAGAAGTAAGAGTCCGACAAATCAAAGGAAACGCAACCTCGGTGACTTCGTCTTTGATGCAGATGAGCAATGAGAACTTGTTTACCAAAAAGAATAAATATTTGATGGCGTAACATCGACATCCACGGCAATTGTTCTTAATTATCTAATTTTCGCATTCTCCCATCTCTTTATTAGGGGGACGCAACTGGAAAACTTTGAATCTCGAGATAGTTCAAATTCCTGTCATTATTAATGGCAGTTGTGCCGATAACTTGCTCATTTTTCATAAGATTATCATCGCTAATAAACATTGCATGCGACTTCATATTACTAAAAGGTTCATTGGTTTACAATGGGATTTAAAATTAGTGTGAAGTCTTGTTTCTTTCAGTTGGAAAAGAACTTTAGTGCTTAAGTAATGCTAAAATAAATGCAATATGCATATTTGCCATCCTAATAGACTGTCACTGCGACAAATGTTTAATTATCAGTCTAACGCAGTAAACAGTCTATTTATAGGCTGTGGTCACGCATTATTAAACACTGTAATGGTGTTTCTGTCATGCTTGCAAAATTTGAGCACCAATTTCCGAGCAGCTTCCTATGGAACATTTAGCAAGCTTTCAAAAATTGTAGCGACGTGAAAGGATTGGTGCTCAAATACTTCAACAAACAATTAACTTACTTTGAATTGCAACAAACGATAGGTTTGAGGCATAGCATATCATTAGCAAGGCTGTGACAGAGCTGTGAATTTTTTTCTTGGACATTTAACAACCACCGTGAGCAACTCAATGGGCTACAAGCAGTCGCCCGTCCCTAAATTTAGGGCCACTGGTTCCAGGAAAGGGAGAGAACCCGTGCCGTAAGACAAACGCAACATTCATACCTCACCGGAATTCAAAAGCGGATACAAGTCGGACGAATGGAC
The DNA here is from genome assembly GCA_039090855.1 of Macrothele yani. NCBI lineage: Eukaryota > Metazoa > Arthropoda > Arachnida > Araneae > Macrothelidae > Macrothele > Macrothele yani. Next base: position 57,484,842 of record CM077008.1, on the reverse strand, counting down.
AGAAGACTGATCCACCGGAGCAGTCTTCTGTGAAAAACTGCTCCACCGGAGCAGTCTTCTGTAAAATGCTCCACCGGCGCGGCCTTCTGTGAAAAACTGCTCCAGCGGAGCGGCCTGCGAAAATGTATGTGGCCATTATAAACAAGAGGAATTGATCTATAAACCTGTTATGTTTTTTAAATAACAAGAAAGGCAAATTAAACTAAGCCAGTGGCGCTTTTTAAACACATGATATGCTACCCCGTTGGCTGAATGGTCTGAGGCATAGCGTAAACACTGGGAGGTCGGGGGGAGCCCCCCCAGATTTTTTTTTATTTGAAGTTTAACGACCACCATGAGCAACTCAAAGGGCTATAAGCAGTCTCCCATCCCTAATCTAAGGTCACTGGTTCCAGGGAAGGGAGAGAGCTAATGCCGTAAGACAAACACAACATCCATGCCTCACCGGCATTCGAACCCAGACCCCTTTCGGAAGAATGATCACAGGCCATCGCTTAGACCACTGCGCCATTGAGGCGGCCCAGATTTTCAGAGTCGGATTTTTAGACCCACCAAATTTTGAAGCATGTTGACGCCACTGGTCTGAGGCACTGGTTTCTACCTATTTGTACATGATGGGCCCGGGTTGGAGTCCGTATGAGTCATGGGTGTTGCACCTGTATGACGACACGTGCAGTATACCAGTGTCCCTAAATCAGGCGTGGGAGACTGTTTATAGTCCTAAACGTTGCTCATGATAGTCGGTCAGAAAGTACAACAACATGGTTTTCATTTGGTGATCACCTATTGCAACAAGATTTGTCGTAAGGTAACTGAAATCTGTAAAATGTTTAGTAACAATAAAAATATTGCACGGAAATGAAGAGTACACATCACAGACACTAATAATAGAAAACATCATTTCGTACGAATTCAGTCAGTCGTTGAGCAGACCATTTTTCTCCGAAGATCTCCACACTGCAATCATAACATAAACTTAAATACTATGTTTTGCCTCTGTTTCATTACTTCGTATGTTTTACAGCTTTTCACATATTACACTGGTTTCATAAAACTCAGCGCCGTCCCGAAAGTTTAGCAGTCAGAAGCGTGGGCTTCTAGCTTGTCATTTGAGTTGGGATTGGCCCAAGTCCCGGATGAGGAATGTATGTTGTGTTCATTTTAAGGCGTTGGTATTTTCTCTATCGTGGAGCCAATGACCCTAAATTCGGGACGGATGACTCATTATAGCATTAGATGCTTGCGCGAAGGGGAGGAGATCATTTCATCGAGAAATATATTTCAAAATACCTATATAAAAAAGGTTACAAAAGTGGAAGAAGTTAACTTACTTTTGGCTGAACAGTACTGGAAAATCTTAATGTAACCAAGTTTTAGGGATTTAAATATTCCTAAACGAAGAAGAGCTTCTTTGAGAAAAGAAGACAGCTTCCTTGTTTTCTATACATCACACTGAAGCATAATCGAAACCCCTGCACAATTAACAGCATTAAAACTTTACTCTTCAACGAAGTTAGTACACTGGTGTGCAAAAATTAAGGACGAAGAAGGGAAATTAGCATAACAGCGGAACGAGCAGGCAGAACGGACCGAAAGACCACTCATGAGATAGACTGGGGTCCGGTACGGTAGGGCATGCGCATATATGCAGCATGACGTAGGGGGAGGGGGAGTGACGGAAGGGTATAAAGCACACGGGCGGTGTACGCTCAGAAATTGGTGAAAGATATTGCACGGTGTACATTAGTTTGAACCACGTCGAGTTGCTGCCACCGTGTGACATGGCCAACAGGCAATCCAGTAGACGACATCTGGATGACTTTACCCGAGGTCGCGTCATTGGGAAGTTGGAACAAATTCGATGTGTGACTAGTATGGCCGAGGAGTGCGGGATCGCTCACAGCTTCGTTTCACGAGCTTGGAGGGCATTTCAAACGACAGGAACAGCTGTCCGAGAGTTTAGCAGTGGTCGTCCACGAGCAACCACGGTGGCGGACGACCGTTATATTGCCCTACAGGCAAAAAGAGACAGACTGCAGACAGCGGGAGAAATCGCAAGGCACAGACAACTGGACGTCCGTTATCGCGTTTTACCGTGGCCAGGAGGCTGCACAAAGGTGGTCTATTTGCACGACGACCAGAACGGTGTGTGCCATTAACGCCTGCCCATCGGAGATGGCGGTTTCTGTGGTGCCAGGAGCACAAGAACTGGACACATCAGCAATGGGGTCGAGTTCTATTTACGGATGAGAGCCGATGTAGTATGACGAGGGATTCTGGACGTATACACATCTGGATAGAGCAGGGAATACGCAATCACACCTCCAACATCATCAAAAGGGACCGGTTTGGAGGTGGCAGAGTTCTCGTTTGGGGCGGTATCATGCTTGGTAGCCGTACTGACCTCCACATCTTCCAAGGAGAAATGTCCAATGGTGTCCGCTATTTTACCGAGGTTTTCCTGCCTCACGTGCGTCTGTTTAGAGGTGCTGTACGATAAGGTGTAGCGTTTGGGGCGGTATCATGCTTGGTAGCCGTACTGACCTCCACATCTTCCATAGAGAAACGCTGTCAGTGGCGTCCGCTATTGTACCGAGGTTTTCCTGCCCCACGTGCGTCTGTTTAGAGGTGCTGTGAGTCCTGAGTTCCTCTTCATGGACGACAACGCTACACCGCATCGTACAGTGGCTGTCGCAGAGCTGTTGGAGAGTGAAGATATTCAGCGCACGGATTGGCCCGAAAGGTCCCCGGACCGAAATCCAATCGAACACGTTTCTCGGGAGACGCTTGGCAGCACGTCAGTAGCCGCCAGCAACGATTCCACAGCTGCGATTGGTGCTACAAGAGGAATGGGCCACGATGCCTCAACAGCTCCTTGACAACCTCGTCCTCAGCATGGACAGACGTTATAAATCCTGGAACGCAGTCAGGGGTGATCATATCCCCTACTAAAGACTGGATTTTTTTGGCAGCCGTCTGTCACATGGAAGTTTTTGTCTTCTGTCCAGTTGTGCTCGAAGCTACTTTTTCTATAAAGTGCCTTTGTGTCCTTTGGATTCCTTGTTTCGACGGTTTTGCTCACTTGTCCCATATTCTTACATCTTGGGGATCTTATGGTATGATTTGAGTCGGCGTGGAGCAATTCTGTACGACGTTACATTCAAAAAACCGTCTTGTCCTTAATTTGTGCACTCCAGTGTATATCGGGTGTCTGTAGGTATAGTTTTAGGGAAGGATTTAGATGCTTTTTTGGGAAGATTACAAAATACAACATCCATATTCTTTTTCCAAAATGTGGGTTGAAGAACATAAAGCGGATATTAAATGGTGGAGCCATTCAACCACAGGAGAACGCTTTACTGGGAAAGTTCCATTCATCTGTTAAATTGCTGATTTTCCAGCGATGCAATGCCATTTAGAATGTCAAAGCAGACTGATGACAGCCCAATGTAATTCGATGGAGAAACAACCAAAAATCCTCAAATCGAAAATTCTTTCTGCCCACTGTTGCAAGCAGTTCTTCTTCTTTACGTTGCAAAAGGAACGTCTAGAAAGGTTCATACTACGGAGGATGATAGCTAAGCTTACATCTTCGTAAAACTGTTTCTTCAGAACGAGAAAGTCGTATGCCATCACACTAAACAGTTGCTGCGATACAAGTGATCACTTTAGAGAATGAAACATCAGAATATCAGTGTAAATTCTGTGAATTAAGATTTTTATTTTTAATGTACTAAATGAAGAGGCCAGGACTATATTTTGGAATTTTAACAAAATTTGCGAAATACTTCAAATACGTCTGCGTTGCATAGAAACGTGAATCGTCATAACTTTGTTTACTTGTGACGCGCAACTCCACGAGTTGTGTGCACAATTTTTGTAAAAAAGATACGTGTTTATGTAATCACTTTGTCCGTCCGTCAGTCTGTGGACACCATATCTCTTCAACTATTAGTCCGATCTGGAAAATTCTTTTTGCATAGAGAAGTTTGAAATGTGACAACGACGATCGTTGCTTTCCTTTTATTTTCTTTACGGTGACAACTTCGCCGCTAAAGGGCGCAAATGCAGATGCTATTGAATTCAAAATAATTTTGTTCCTTATAATTGCTTCCAAATATCCGAAGGAAAAAATTATTATTCTATTCGTTGCCATTTATATCGAAGACTATTTGGGGCACAATATTTTTTCAAGTAATTTCCAGTTTTGCGCTTGGGTGAGTAAAGTCGAATTGCGATTTTCCCTATATCTTTGTTTCTAAAATACCAACTTGATAAAGTTTTTTGCATCGGATAAAGCTCCTGGTAGGAAATGTTCTGCATATAATTCCTAATTTTTCCTAAATAATGTTTTTTCCACTAGGGGGCGTAAGCGCATATTTTTGTTTCTGATGTATTTGCAGGAATATCGGTGCTTCTGAGAATTCTATTTGAACAATTATTTCGCGGTCACATGCCACTTATCAAGACAACCTTCTTTAAAACACCTTCTGCTTAAAATAATGCATAGTTTTTTTCCGCCAGGGAACGTAGATGTATATCTTATTTTTGTAGATATCTCTGCTTCTAACAGTCCTATCTGAAAATTTCTTTTTTTGTTGGATAGAATATCTAGTGCGCAGTGTTTAGCATATAAATTCAAATTTTTTAACGCAGAAGTGTGCAACTAGAGGGAATAAGCTCACTTTTCCGTTTGCAGTATTTTAGCAGCAATATCTGTGCATCTAAAAACCCGATTGAAAAAATCCTTTTTCGGTCAGACACTAACTGTCAAAGCATTTTCTGTACATTTATTGCCCAAAATAGTGCGACCACTTCACGCTAGGGGCGCAAATATCTGACAGGATTTGTCAATTTCTCTGCTTTTAAATGTCCGATTTAAAAACTCCTAAGAACTCGGCATGTCATTTACTTTGTGAAAAACTTTGCCTGTACTCGAGGATTTTTAGTTCACAGCTCTGGCGCTAGGTGGTGTTAGTAATTTTTTTCCACAATTTATTACATTCTGTTTTGTTGTCCACTATTATTACTCTTTTTTGCTCACAATTAGTTTTTTTTTTGTTTAATGCTCTATCTCTGCTTGTATAAGTCATTTTGAAATTTTTTTAATGTATTTCATTTTATACAGAAAGATGAGGAATATTATCTTTCTTAAATAATTCTCAGTTCGCGGAGCAGGTCAAAACCTTTTTCGCTATATGTACTTGCAAGAGACGTATTTGAAAAATTCTTTTCCTCAGCATAGATTTTGCAATGAAGAATACTTTTTGCATATTTTTTACTTTTCCGTTATCCAAAATTCTACCGCTGTGGGACGTGAAGTTATATCATGATTTTCTCTATATCTGTTATTTTAACTGTTCGGTTTGAAAATTGCTTTGTCTCTGATATCTTCCTTCAGCTAAGAGAAAGGTTTTGTCCGTAATTTGATAATTTGCGTAACAGATTTTTCAACAGCTAGTGGGAGAAAGTAACTGTTTCTGTATTTCTACGTGCTTTATTGATTGTAGAAATGCAGTTGATCTTTTTGTTTTTTCTTGTAATGAGTTTCATTGACTGTGAATAACTTGGAAATATGTTATTCATGTCGGAAAGGATTCAAAAGACGTGCTCATCACAACCAAAAATCCGGTGTCATCTTTCTTGTTATTACATTGGACTTATTTCTCAGAGTATAAAGATTAGTATTTTATCAATGGGTCAACGCTTTTGTTGGAAAGGCAATGTTTCTGAAAGGAAAACATGGTTGCAGACGCTATTTCTTTTAACAAAGATAGAATCTTTTATCATTTAAAAGATAGAATCTTTTATCATTTAAGATAATCTGATACTACGAAAAACTTTGTATCTCTACTCTATTCCTGGTTTAAGTAATTCATCACTTAGAAGTTACCAAAACATATTTTATGTGTCACATGAATTGTAAGAATTCGTATGGTTCTCTAGTTAACGAGTGAGCATATGATAGAGATTCTGGCTAAATTGTCCGAGGAGTGCTCGGATTCGAGTTTCGGATGGCCCAAGAGTGGTGAGTTTATCCTAGGCGGAGGTTCTATCCCTTTCTTGGAACCAATCACCCTAAATTAGGAAGGATATACTCCTTATACTTTTAAAATACTCATGAGCCCTATACAAAAGCCGAGGACTGTGCGTTCGTTTTCGCTATGGTACTTTGTAGCAACACTGGCCGTAAAGTAGTTGATCGTGGAACACCATGGTCCTTCCTGAACACTTGCGGAAGCGCAAGTATTTCACGTATGGGAGTATGAAATTGCATCCAGGGTTATTTGTGTCACTGTTGGCGCCTTCTCCTTCCCATAAACTCTGTCTGGACTTCTCACAAAGAAATAGTGAGGTGTTGTTTATTCTTCGTCCTTACTGTTTGATTAGTGTACACGATACTTTACAAATATCTATATTTTCACACATGCATGCCTCCCATGTGCAATATAAAAATAAATCCGTTGTAATACTTTTAACCGAGATCTGAAATTTTCGGAAATTCTACAGACATGATGAGGCTATCCTAAAAAAGGGCACCCGTTAATAAAACAAACACCTCCCCCGTTTACTTTGGCTTTGGACAGATGTGCCAAACAGGAGGCCCTCATATGCATGTTTCTTTCTGCAGATGGCTGTAAACTTTACATACAGGCAGGATATTCGGCTTAGTCATTCGCTAGTTAATGTTATATAGAAGTTAACTGAATAACATATAGAAAATACTGAAGACATTTCATGATTTGAGAAAAGCAGTTGCTATTTTCTAAGAAATGAAGGAACAGAACCTTGTCACGATAAAAATGATCAAACATATTAAACATCTTGTCGAAATTACAGGACACTGTAGTTGAGTTAAACATATACATTCAACGTACTGACATCTCAGAATATTTAGGTGATATAAGAAGCAAGAGAAATATTTTATCAAGACATTAAGAAAATAGGAAGGAGATATCAGGAAAGATGGAATGTGAGCATGAAGGCGGATTACTGTTCCATGTTGAAGATGGAGGGGCCTAGTGGCTGCTCAGTTGGGGCACGCTTTCGATCGTTCGTCCTAGAAGGTCCCAGATTGAGATCCGCAAGAGGTAAAAGAGAGAGAGGGCCAGTGCCGTAAAAGCTCTCCACTCCCTGGAAACACTGGTCCCAAATCAGGAACGGACGACTGCTTTTATAGCCTTTGAGAAGCTCACGTGGTCGTAGAACCCCAATAAAAACATTGAGGGACCCAGTGACAGACATAGCTATGAAAGGAAGTTAAGGAAACAGAAACTTCATTCATCATAATGTACAGGGTGATTCTCTGCTTGTATAATGACCCTAAAAGTATAAGTTTCCAGATGCTGTAAAACAGTAACAGTTGAAGACACCGACCACAACTGCGAACTGTTAGGTAGATGTACTCATAAAGTTTGTGTCCTTCCCTTCCTGTTGATCTAGCGGAGCTTAAACAGCGTATCACAGCCCCTATCACTGCATTTCATTCAGATATCTTACCTCGCGTTTGGGCGGAAATGGATTACCGGCTCGATGTGTGTCGTGTGACTAAGGGTGCACACACAGAACATCTGTGACTTTCTCTAAAAAAACTTCAAACATTCCCCTACAATTATGTTACAGGTAACAAAATATCTTACATTGTTCTTGTTTTATAGTGCGTTGAAACTGTATACTTCTTTATGAATCACCCTGTATATGTGGAAATTCATGTGACTTTACAAATATTGGGCTGGTGCGAATGAAATATCCGGCAAAGGACCAGCACACGCGGACGGCGAGAACGGAAAAGTAAGACAACGTACCTAGGTAAAATAATCCCCTTCGGCATCGATACATAGTTGCCATCTGTCCGGCAAAGCCATGATCCCGGAACGAAATACAATCTTGTGGCTGAGACCCGAAGAAGTCATTAACTGCACGTTGAACCTCGTTGTCTGTCGTGAACTGTTTCCCGGACAGGAAGTGATCGATGCGATGAAACAGATGACAGTCTGTCGGAGACAAGTCCGAGGAATAGGCAGGAAGAGGCAGTGCTGCATAGCCCAAGGCACTTAGTGTCAGCATCGTGTGACATGAGGTCGGACGTTTTCCTGGAGCAGAAGAACACCATGTCTGTTGACCAACGCCGGTTGTTTCTGCGGCAATCTCCGGAGCTTCTGGTGTAATTCAACACAAACACTTTCTAAAGTGATGATTTAGCCTCTTGCCGAGAGACTCTGATGAATTATACCGGCTGTGGACCACTAGACAAGGGGCATCACCTTCTTTGTGTATAGTGGTGGATTAGGATGCATTCCAGCAGGCTGTGCCTTGCTGCCTTTCTTAACCATTGTGCAGATCGTTTCCAATTATCATAAAAGACCCACTTCTCGTCGCAGGTGACGATTTGATGCAGTAGAGGTTCCTATTTATTCCTGGCAAGCAGCGACGTGCAGGCTTCTAAACGCCTAGCCTTGTTGGCAGTTGTCAACTCATGCGGCAGCCACATGTCCAACGTTTCGAACTTAACCAGCGTAGCCAGACGCCGAACAACTGTCGTGTGGTGGACACCTACCTCTGCCGCTATCTTGCGACACGTTCTTCGGGGGTTCGCTTTAACCACACGTGACAGAACATCGTCAGAAACAGCAACAGATCGGCAACAACGTGCTTCGTTTTACAGGCCCGTATCTTCGCTTCGAAACTTCACAAACCATCGCCGAATGGTTCGTTCGTTGGCTGTATTCTTTCCCCAAACGCTTTGTTAACGTGTTGAGTGGCAATTCCTGCAGAATGGCCTAGTTTAAATTCATAAGAAAGATGACTCTCAAATCCGACGTCTTTATGTTGCCATTGCAAGCTACGTTACGTCCAAACAAACAACGCCTGAACCTTGATATTCACACACATGCTTGGAGCTACACTGACGGAAAAAAATCCCAACACCACGAAATAATAGTTGCAGAGGAATGAAATGGCGGCAATACATTTGTATAGGTAACATATTTAATCGATTAAGGTTTCAAGATCACAGCTTATTGTAAGCGCGAGAAGAGCCATTTTAAATGTGAAATGCTGGTACATTAATAACCGGTGTAACCGCCAGAATGTTGAATGCAAGCACGCAAACGTTCATGCATTGTGTCGTACAGGTGCTGGATGTCAGTTTGTAGGATGGAGTTCCATGCCTGTTGCACTTGGTCGGTCAACACAGGGACGTTTAATGCTGGTTGGGGGTGACGCTGGAGTTGTCGTCCAATGATGTCCCATACGTGCTTGATTGGTGAAAGATCTGGTGATCTAGCAGGCCACGGCAACATGTCGACACTCTGTAGAGCATGTTGGGTTACAACAACGGTATGAGGGCGAGCGTTATCCTGTTGGAAAACACCCCATGGAATGCTGTTCATGAATGACAGCACAACAGGTTGAATCACCAGACCGACGTACAACTGTGCCGTCAGGGTGCGTGGGATAACCACGAGAGGGCTCCTGCTGTCATAGGAAATTGCTCCCCAGACCATAACTCCAGGTGTAGGTCCAGTGTGTCTCGGCCGCAGATAGGTTGGTTGCAGTCGCTCACCTGGCCACCTTCTAACCAATACACGGCCATCACTGGCTCCCAAGCAGAACCGGCTTTCATCAAAAAACACAACAGATCTCCACTCCGTCCTCCAATGAGCTCTAGCTTGACACCACTGACGTCGCAAACGGCAGTGGTTTGGAGTACGTGGAATGCACGCTACATGGCGTCTGGCTCGGAGCTGTCCTTCAGGTAACCGATTTGTAACAGTTCGTTGTACCACAGTGGTGGCAACTGCAGCTCGAATTGCTGCCGCAGACGCGGTACGATGCGCCACGGCCATACGCCGTACACGGCGGTCTTCCCTTTCAGTAGTGCCACGTGGCCTGCCGGAACCCGGTCTTCTTGAGTCATTAATTTCCCTTGACCACCGCTACCAACAGTCATGCACAGTGGCTACATTCCTTTCAAGTCGTTCTGCAATATTGTTGAAAGAAAATCCACTTTCTCGTAGCCCTATTATAGGACCTCGTTCAAACTCCGTGAGCTGTTGATAATGGCTTCTTCGTCTTCTTAAAGGCATTCTTGACTAACGTCAACACACTACGTCTAATCTCAACGATAACTAACGCTCACGAACGTTACAGCGCGTATTTACAGCAAACATGCTTTGCATGTTCTGATAGGCGCTACTAGCGCCACACGTATGCGCCGAGCGCAAACTTTGCATAGCCGTCATCTTACAGATGTACTCTCACCGCCTACCAACTGTCGTGTATCTAACACAACCTCTTCTTGGTGTTGGGATTTTATTTTCCGTCAGTGTATTTATAGAAACTCTGTGACGTAATACTCGCAAAACCTGTGGGTGTTTCCATCCCGCTGTGGTGGGGGCCTGTATCCAGTACTCGTTTGCGCTGGACATGTCATTCCCACCAAACCAATATGAATAAAATGAGAATTTTATGCACAAATTTTATAAAGTGAACACATTATATCGTATTTTGAACTTCACTTTAAATTTACGAGTATTTGGTTTCATTAGTTGTTGAAATTCCCGGCAAATATGCAAAAATTCTTTCCACTTTCTGAATATTTCTGACGCTAAAAGAAACAAAAATGGATTACGTTTTTGGAATCAGTGTGAAAAATGATTAGGAATCTCTTAAGTCTATAGAGAAATAAAAAATCAAGATTTTAAAATGTAAGTCGCTGTATATCTTCAGATGTCTTTCGACCTTGAATTCGAAGACAATAATCGTCAACTCTCCTTTTTGTCCAACATGTTTTTCATTTTGTATTCCACAATACTTAACATACTTATTGCAAATGCACACATAAATTCTTCGGTAGCAGATTAATATATATTTTTTCATGAAGACTACCACAAAGCAGAATCAACTTAGCTCACGGACCCTTGAATGATATTCGGAAACCCGTCACACCCAACTCATGACCATCAGATGCCACTGACCATTGGTTGAAAAACAATTCTTTATATTGTATCCTTAAAAGAATCGTTAATCTTTAAAGCTAACAGCAGTTCTATTTTCATCTCTTAAAGAATTACTGCATAAAGGATGGGAAAACAAGTGTAGCAGCTTCATGCTATCATATTTTCTTCCAACAGACGTTGTAAATCTTTTTAAAACCACTTTATGTTAAAATCTTCCTAACCTAAAAATTGAGGAACTGCTAGTGGATGTAAACAAAACGGAATATATTTCTTTGCAGACGCGAAAAAGAGGACAAAAAAACATCCACAGAAGTGAATGAAAAATAAGCGTCTATACTTAAAGAAAATTTTACTGTAAAGATAAAAATCTGAAAACAATGCAAGACAACGATTTCATTTCATTGTGTTCTGTTACGGAAAAAAGGAATTTACCATCTCGAAGGAAACTGATTCTTTTGTTTTACAAGAGAAGAGCACAACTTTAAAACATAGGAAATGAAGCAAAATTTAATCATGTTTTGAGTAAAGTAGTTCGAACTGTTTTGATTTACTGATGCACTGGAAATCGCGATTTATAGATGTTTTAGAAAATAGAACTGCTACGACTCAAACCGTTTTAATGAAATATGCTACATTTCGCCTCTGCCTGCCAAGTACTTCTGTGCATAGCACATTTCAGAAAAACTGTTATTTTAAATTTGTTAACCAGATTTACTGACTAAAAATTGAAAAGAAAGAATACTCAGGAGGAAAATTCCTGGAGCGTAGCATTTATAATTCTGTTGCCTACGTACATTTTTGTTACCGACACCTCTGTTCTGATATTTTGCAAAGCTGTGAGGTATTAAATGAAATGTGACTCTCTTTTTGAACTATCTCTTAATTCTTAGAAATCAGTAGGCAACCATATAGAATTTTTACTAAGTACTTTTAATTTCGAAATGCACGCTGGATTATTTCGATGGTCCAACGACCCTTGCAGGCATTTGAGATAAGTCAGTTGTCCCTCATGTGGAATTCAGATATGGGAAACGAAGAGCAGCATATAAGGAAACACAGCACCCGTGAATCACTAGCCATTCAAAATCCCTAATATGAGATGCCAAAAACCCATTTCTTAAATCTCTGGATAATCTGCTGATATCCATTTCTCCTAGATTGTTCCCTATGTTTTGCACCGAGTTTTAATTGGAGCAATAGTTTAATTAGAACATCCAGCTTACATGATTTCCTTTGTTTTTCTGACTTTGTCGTACTTCTGAAGTTCTGCATCTTAATTTGGCATTTGCGGAATAAAATTTTATCATTCAATCAGTCTATTACTTCCCCCTCTGTTCCTAGCTCAACCCTTTCTCGCATTCATGTCACATATACAGTAGCGAACAAACGCATTTGGCGAAACATTTTTTCGACCATAATTTTTTTCTGCTGGACCAAATCGGGTCATTTTGGGATATGATATGTGTTGATTCGTGGGTTACAATGCCGCGTTGTTTGTATTTCGCTCAGAGCGAATTTGTCTTTCGAAATGGGCCACATTCAAGAGTCGCCAATTATTACCCATTTGTTTGCTGCGTGTATTAATGTTTTTCTTGTGATTTTGTTTTGTATGTTAGGTGATGTGTAGTGTGATAATAAGTCAATCTTAGGTTTTCACAAATGGGTAAACAGGCGGAGATCCCTGTTGGAGCTCACCAGGCGGCTGTGAACATGATGGAATCCGGAATGCACGTCATCGACATTGCGGTGGCCCTGAAGTTCAGACACCAGTCCATTTCAGCTATCCTGCAACGTTATAAGAAGACTGGGGCCGTCGAGAACAGTCTGCGATGTGGTAGGCCTCGTTCCACTACGTTGCGTCAGGATAGACGCATCGTTCGTCAATCTCGTGCTGATCCCACCTTAACTGCTGTGGACATCGCCACCGAATTCCGTGACAGCGACGACCTGAACGTCAGCCGAATGACCAACTCCCGTCGTCTCATTGCCGGTGGACTGAATGGAAGACGCCCCGCCAAGAAACCATTCATCGGGGTCAAGAATCGACGATCCAGAGTCGCGTTCGCGGGCCGTAATCGACCATGGACCGCGGCGGACTGGAGTAAGGTGCTATTCACCGACGAGAGCAGCAAGTTCAACTTGTTCGGAAGTGATGGCATCCGATACGTACGACGTCCGTGTGGCCAGAGATTCAACCCCCAGTTCAATCAGCCGACTCTCAAGCATGGAGGAGGATCGCTCATGGTTTACGGCGCCTTCTCTCGCAATGGAATGGGCCCCATCATCAAGATTGGCGGAATAATGACCGACCAGAGCTACACGAACATGCTCATCAACGATGTCTTCCCATGGGCAAACCAGAACATGCCACCCGGAGGGATCATGCAGCAAGACAACGACCCGAAGCACACCTCTAGAGTAGCGAAGGCAGCCTTCCAGCAGCAACAGGTCACACTTCTAGACTGGCCAAGCCAATCTCCATACCTCAACCCCATCGAACACATGTGGGAGGAGCTGGAGAGACGATGTGCGAAGAAAACCTGCTGGAATAGGGCCCAGAAGTTCAACCAGCTGTCTGCAGAATGGGCGCGAATTCCGCAGGTCCCCGTCGAGAAGCTAGTGGACTCGATGTCGGCCCGTTGTGCAGCTGTTATTAAGTCTCGTGGTTATCCCACTAAGTATTAGTTATTGTTTTTTCGTTTTTTCGTACTTTTTTTCTGTTATCGTTGCATTAAATGAATGTGATACACACCTACTTTGTTGGTCAATTTGTATGATCTTTGCGATTAAGCTCGGTACCTGATGTGTGTTAAGGTTTCCTATCCATCTGCATATGGGTCATGTTTACAACTGAATAACACATATCATATCCCAAAATGACCAGATTTGGTCCAGCAGAAAAAATATTATGGTCGAAAAAGTGTTTCGCCAAATACTTTTGTTCGCTACTGTATGTCAATATTGTGCTAAGAATGTGGGAATACTATATTAAATTACCTGTACTCAAATTCAATATCTATATTAATAAAATTAATGTTTCTGTCTGTCTGTCAATCACCTACAAAGGAAACTACTGAGCGTATAAACTTGAAATTTGATATTAACGTGCAGACTAAAGCGAGGGTGTCCACCTTGGAGCCTTTTACTGAAATTCGAATTTGCCAATTTTCAGTGATTTTATTTATACTCACAAAACGCTAATAGCATAGTAAATCCGTCTATTTTCGTGGTTTAATATGCATAAAGATTCGCCGAGCTTCCGCTTTCCACTGGAAGGCTTTTTTTAGTAAATGTAAATAGTATTATTTTCTGAGGCATTCAACTATTTTTCAAGAAACCGTTGTCTAAATCTTATCATCTGTGGCACAGGCTCACTCAACAATAGTTATTTTATTGTTACGTAATATTATTTCGTTAAAGTCTTGCACAGCAATACCTCAATGTGTTTTGCGTAAACGCAAAAATATTTCATCGCACTGTTATTCGTAATATGGCCTCGATTGAATGAAGTAAAGATGACTTCAGAAAATGAAGCTTTTTTGTGCGGACGACAATGAGTTGATTATGAGCTGATCCCTGTGAAATGTTCGGTGTACTCCTTCACCATTACGGTAGTAGGAAACAGAGCCTTTTTTCGTCAAAAACTTATACGTATAGTTTCTTTAAAATGGGATAGTGCTGTGCATTTCGATATGTCCGCCCATAAATTAAAGCCCCTGCTGGTGCAACATTCGGTAATTTTACATGCATTATTAATTTTTCTGCAAATTTTGCGTTTTCTGTAAAGATGTTGGAGTGTCATTAAGAAACTTGCAAAATGTTTAGCACACGAAAATTTATTTAGCATAACATTATCCTCCAAAAGTCGTTTAAAATAATGCGTTCATTTACGAAAAAAACAACAATATTAATTTCAGATTTGTATTTTTCAATACCTAATACATGAGGATCTCGATCTGCACTTTCGTCCGCGGGGAGAGTGCATCATAGCACAATGCCACATTTTTTTCTGCCGGTCTTTATCAGACATGCGTGCATGTAATATAGTGAACAAATGTTTAATAAAAAGTGACAAATTAGTGATCGTATGTTTAGCGCTCTTTATGTTAATGAATTCCAGTAAATGTTTAAACTAAATTTTCATTGCAAAAATCACGAAACGTAAAAAATTTTACTTGGCTACCACATGTTTCACATTCAGCTATACAGTTTACACATTCCGGAGAGTTTGATTTGCATAGGTATACCCGTAAACTGATACACAGAAAAAATATGCTCAAAGCTAATGTATGCAAATTTAACACATGTCTGATGTTCAAAACCATCGAGTGGCGCAGAGGTCTAAGCGCTGACCTCTGATCATTCGCCAGAAAGGGGTCCAGGTACGAATCTCGGTGAGGCATGGATGTTGTGCTTGTTTTACGCACTGGCTATCTCCCCTCCCTGGAACCAGTGACCTTAAATTAGGGACGGGCGATTGCTTGTAGCCCATTGAGTTGCTCGTTGTTTTGTGCTCCAGTTTTGTGCCTAAATTAGCGTGGTTGTGTGTCTCTTCAAGACGAAGGTTTAAGCTTTCTTTTGGTTCGTCTCACAAGGTGGTGAGTAACTTATTATTTCTGTAATCAGCATTTATATTTTTGATCGAGTTGATCGATTCTTTCGTTATCCCTCGCCATTAACAATGGTGACAACTGATAAGGGCGATGTCCACGCACATATCAGTAAGGCTGCTTTAACCTCCTCCTCCTCAACCTCCGGAGACCAATCATCTCCAATATTTGTCAGTGACGTAGTGCGCACACAGGATGTGGCACGTGCCTCCTCTGTAAAGGCTCAAGCTGCTCGCCCTGTCCAGGATAGTGACGTCGCCTTGACGCATGTCTCTGGTACTGCAGAGGAAGCCATGGATGTGACTGACGGCGCAGCTCTGCTGCCTTCCACTTCCACTCAGTTCAAAAAGCAACTTCCAGCAACTAGCGCTGCGTCGCAGTCCTCTCCCGTCAGTTCTCCTTCTCGCACATATTACAAGGTTACCTCCGGAGCGAAAACTCCTTCTAAATTTGTGGCGACAGTCTTTCCAGGTCCCTACGTCAGTGTTGACGGCAATTCCACTACCATTGACATCCCGGAGGACTCCCCAGCAGGAAAACAATTTTTGACTACCATGGACTTCGGCGTCTGTTTCGATGCCCTACCTGACACGAAGCTCAAAGAGTACAGTCTTGCACTTCAGCAGATGCTTCCCGCTGGAGCCCACATTGCTCATATGGCCTGCAAATCATGGGTCGGGTTGGTGTATTTTGCCCGCAAGGAACATGCCGATCTTCTAATGACTGACGGCTTGACCATCAAAGACGTTCATCTTCTACCCGAGCCTATTGCGCAGCTGGCTATACAGGTTACCTTTCATCCAGTTCCACCTGAAGTCTCTGATGTTGCACTGTGTACCTTACTTAGAAAATTTGTCCGAGTAGTGGGACCGGTGACGACTCTCTCAGCGGACCTTAGAGATCCAGATGGCAAAACCATTGGAGGGTTTCGTCGTACTGCCCGCGTCATCTTTCAGTCGGATGAACATCTGCTGGAGTGCCCGAAGATCCTCAATGTGCGCTGTGGACAACAGCTTCGGAGAATCGACGTGATTATCTCCCTACACTACACACTATGTCAGGGCGAAACTCATCTTCCAGTGCATTGCCCGCATCAAGTTCCACCGGCTCCAACTATCAGCTTCTGCACCTCCCTCGAAGCGAAACCCACCATCCACCTCAGCAAAGCAAGCCCTAGAGCTGAGATATGACAAAATTCGTCGACTTACAGCTATTGGTCAACGAGAAGCTTCCACGGCAGCTTCTTATGATTTACAAGAGGATTTTCCAACGGTTGCCTCAACACTTACCCAACGTCGTCATTCGGCTTCTGTATCCCCCTCAGAGGGTTTTCAGTCCACTTTTACTACTGGTACTTCTACCTCCGTCGCAGCAGATACAGAATCCATTGGCAGAGAGTCTCAAGGTGATGATGATTCGACTGAGCCTCCGTTGAAGCGCCGCGGTTCCTCCCGTCGGCGATCAGCGAAGAAGCAGAACTCAACTTCACCCCGATCCGGCAGTTCTACCCGCCATACATCCCCATCCAAAACTGAAGTCTCCTTCCCCACGGTTGAGGACTTTGCTGCATCTCTCCAGAAAGCCAATATACCTCCCGTACCACTCTCCTATGAAGATCTCCATGCATATTTAACGAACAAGACAGGCTACACCATCGCACATGCCCTAGCCATGAAGAATCCTTCATTTCTCCATCTCGTGCCAGATCAGATCTGTAACCTGTCACACTGTTGCTGTCAGAACATACCTGCCCACTCATGGGCGAAAACGTTTTTTCAACCGACTCAAGTCTTTCCCTCCAGTCCTGAAAGATCTTCAGCAAGCATTAACTCAACCTCATATTCAAGACTGTATCACTTAATTGCAGGGGATTTGCATCCCCCATCAATAATGCCTTGGCTTATGAAGACCTCAACCTGTTAGGGGCCGATCCTCTCCTACTCCAGGAAACGAATTGCAAATCTACCACTCTCTTCACTAGATGGCAGCCGTGGAACTATACGTTTCACCATGCATTTGAATTATCTCCTCATAGTGGCCTCGCTATTGGTGTCCGCAACACCTTCAACTCTACTGTCACCTCCCTTTCAGTTCGCAACCTGTGTCGAGATCTCTTACGTGAAAATAGTCCAAATACGGCCACCGTTAAGTTAACGCGCTCGGTTAGATATCGAGAGTTCCGTGGTTCAATTCCACCACAGCGGATGAAAACAATTTTTCGGGTGCTATGTGTTTCTGGAACGTGGAAAGAGCGATGTATTCATTTATTAACTGACGCCACGTATTTGGAGGATTTTCACCTTGGATCTCGCCCTTTGGATTTAACTGAGCAGCGTGTTGTTGCTCCGCGTTTTTTTTGTGATTTGGGTGTGTTATTGGACTCTTCGCTCCTTAATTCCACGTTCACCTTAAGTATAAAGGTATCGTCTTTCATTTTGCTTCGTTCCGAGCGCGGGGAGTGCCTATTTTGTGGTATTTTCATCAGCAAGGAACGTGAGATTCTTTTTTCGCCAGTTTTAACACTTCTTATTTTAACTATCTTGCCTCCACGTCACTCGGATACATGACGATTTAGTCAATGGTGTTCCATAAATTAATCAAAGGACTGAAATTAATATGTGTCTTTTCTGAGTTCACAACATGAAGTATATCTAATTATCTTACAATGCAAATTCAGAAAAAAACACACCATGAATTTCGATCTGCGTTTGAGAGCACATCGTTTGTATGAATGGAAAAAAATTTCTCATCATTTGCTTTTTTGCTTAAGAGATTTAGCGGCAGTTTAGTACTGGTTGGATTCAAGTGCTGAGAAAAGTAAGATATTATTGTCAAATATCTTACCGCACGAATGTAAGATCTCAGTAATGCATTAAAGTTTCCTGGTTGATTGCTGAATGACTGTTTTATCAAGAATTTTGCAGTGATGATTTAATATATTTAATATATGCATGGCTTCTTGCAATGCTATTTGACACAACTATAACTAAGCAAAGATTCTACATAACTTTACAAAAACATAAATCCTAAGTTAAGAGTATTTCTACAAGGCGATTTTAGCATGAAAACATACACTGCCGGACAATTGCTAAGGACGGAGGACAATAGCAACGATAGCAACCATAAAATGGAAGGCAGGAAAATGTGGAAATTAGAATAAGTGCGGGATACAGTAAGACGTGTTGTGCGTATGCAAATTTTGGATTGCCGGACTTGTTCGTGACGTCATAGCGCTGATAAAAGATATAAAGGATTTGACGCGTGTTGACCGTTGTTGTTCAAACGCAAAGTTGAAAGGGAAAGAATCAATTGACGAACTTGCAATTTTCAGTATGTCTTCCCGACATCACCTAGATGATTTTACGCGTGGCCGTATTATTGGCACGATTGAAGAAGGGCGAAAAATAACAGATGTTGCCAGGGAGTTCGACGTCAGCCACAGTGTTGTTTCAAGGCTTTGAAAATCATTTCAAACAAATGCAGAGTGTAGCAAACGTCACGGGGGAGGTCGTGTTCGCAGTACGACACCTGCAGAAGATCGGTACATAGTGCTATCAACAAAAAGACACCGACGCAGCACAGCTAGTGAGGTAGCAAATCAGTTTATGGCTGCTACTGGCAAGCGGTTCTCCCGAAAAACTGTCGCCAGACGTTTGCATGAATGAGGACTATACGCCCGCCGTCCTGTTGTGTGCATCCCATTGTCCAGACGTCACCGTACCGCCCGTGTGCAATGGTGCCATCAACATCGCAATTGGACTGATAACGACTGGTCTGCTGTCCTCTTCTCAGATGAGAGTAGATACAGTCTATCGTCTGATTGTCGACGACAACTGATCTGGCGTGATAGTGGTACTGCATATTGTCCAGCAAACATACAGGAAAGGGACCGATATCCGACATGTAGTGTCTTGGTATGGGCTGGCATCATGATCAATGGCCGTACGTCCCTCTATGTGCTTCCAACTGGGACTATGACTGGCCAACGATACATTAATGATGTTCTGGTACCTCATGTTCGCATGTTCCGTGGTGCTGTCGGTGATAGATTCATTTTCATGGACGACAACGCAACATGTCATCGAACAGTCGCTGTCCAGGAGTGTCTTGAGAGCGAGGATATTCAACGCCTCGTATGGCCAGCACGTTCTCCAGATCTGAATCCCATTGAAAATGTGTGGGATGCTTTAGCGAGGAGTCTTGCTGGTCGCCAATGCCCTCCAATAAACAAGGACACCCTCATCCATGCACTGACAGAGGAATGGGATAAATTACCACAACAGCTGCTTGATAATGTTGTGCAAAGCATGACACGACGTGTGGAATCTTGCATTGCCCTCCATGGTGGCCATATCCCGTATTGACATCTTACGCCGGAACGCCTGCGGATGGTAATTGCATTTTTTTTCACGTTTACGTATTCTGCACAAAATGGCCTGTTTGTCCTTTGAACACGTTCCAAAGCCTTCTGGATTTCAGAGCACAATAAATTGTCTTTCTTGTAATGTCCTGGCATTCTGACATTATTTTATTTCACTTGGCATCCAACCACACTTACTTTTTTATGCGCTATATAGCCGTTTATGATCCGTCCTTAGCAATTGTCCAGCAGTGTATTAACCAAACAGAGGATTTCAGAAGAATTCCACGAAATTCTGTGAATAAGTATATCCTCCTTAATTATTGCAATTATTTTCTCTGTAATTTGCTGATCAATTTTGATTTGAGTTCAGATGTCACAGGTTCTCTTTCATTCCAATCTTGGAAGTAAATAATCAAAGCGCGGCTTCAGCACAGTAAAAACGAAACAAAAGAAGGAAGAGGAATTTATTTCCAACAAGAACGAAGTTATTTATTCAGAAGAAAGGAAATCACAATGAATAAGATGGCGAGTGCAGAAACAGAAGAAGAAGAAGAAATGCCTTACGACGTAATGTTCACGAAGTTTTAATTTCCTTGTACTTAGCTGAAGGGAAGAGTATGAAAGATTGAAGAAAGCGGAGGAATTTCAGGAATAAAAACTAAATACTCCTATTTACATTACATTTGCTAGCTGTCAATGTTCTGAACATTCGCACATTAGCAACAATTTTAATTTATTCCAGGACAAAATGGAGCTATCCGCAAACAGCACTAGAAAACAAAGAAGGCGGGGGAAGGGGGTGATCTAGCCAAATATTTCGCTCTAAACACAGTTCTTGTCGCCAATTTAATTGGAAAAGTTTTCATTCATGTAATGGGCAAGTGACGTGCTCAAACCTTTTCGGTGACTTCTGAGAAAGTGAGGTATCAGCGTTCTTCCATAGGGTGGAAGATAGCCGACCACAAAGCTATCATTCCCTACAAAGAGATCTTTCAGGAAAACTAATAGTGGGTTGTCGGAAAAGCCATGACGTATTTTAGCCATGTTTTGCAAATGTCATTTATTGATAGAAAAAACAAAGATCAATCAATGATATAATGCCCGTTTTGTTCGATAACCTTTTGCCATCTTTCAGTGAACTGCAGAATGCCTTGCTCATAGAAAGGCCTGTCTTTCGTGGCGAAAAACTGTACAAGGTGCTGATTTACAGCCTCATCTGAATTGAACCTTATACCACGCAAGGACTGTTGAAAAGAGCAAAGCAAGTGGAAGTCTGACGGCGCAAGGTCAGGTGAGTATGCTGCGTGCGGCAACACATACCACCCCAGCTCCAATAATTTTTGGCGGTTGATCAAACTTGTGTGTGGTCTCCCGTTGTCGTGATAGAACACGACACCTTTACGATGAACGAGCTCTGGACGTTTCTGGATGATGGATTCGTTCAAACTGTCCAATTGCTGACAGTACACATTCGAATTGATTGTGTGGTTCCGTGGTAGGAGCTCGAAAAACACACCTTTAAAATCCCACTACACTGAGACCAGAATCTTCCGCTGATAAATGTCTGCTTTGGATGTCGTTTGAGGCGAAGCAGCACGTCGGGACCAAGACCGTTTGCACAGCACATTGTTATACACAATCAAATTTTCGTCATCAGTTATCAGTCGCTTCACAAAAGGATCATTTTCCTCACGTTTAATCAGGATATCGTAGACGTTTATACGCGCCGTCAATTGAGTTTCTTTGAGTTCATGAGGAACCCACACATCCAGCTTGATTACGTATCCCAGCTTCTTCAGGTGGTCGTGAACGCTTGAATGATGGATGTGAAATGTGCCTGCAATCTATCGTGTCGTGTAACGTGGGTTTGACTCGTTTCCATAAGAAAAAGAAATCTGGCCAGCCAAAAATGTGTTCACAAAAAAAAAAAAAAAAAGGAATCTTGCCACACTACCACATGTTCATAAGAAAAAGAAATCTTTGTAGACTACACCGTGTCTATCACAAAACGAAATCTTGTCAGACTACTCCGTGTCCATAAGAAAAAAATATTGCCAGACTACCCTGTGTCCATAAGAAGTATAACGAAGTAAATTTCTCCGTCATTTTTGGTCTACGCCGGGATTCGAACGCGAGGCCGCTTATTCCGGAACAAGTCGCTCTACCAACTGAGCTACGCAGACGTTTATTCTGATTCCTATCTGCCTTTATGTCGTGTGCGTCCTGCTGGCAGGTACGTCACATCTCCCCCCCCGAAAGAGGGCCGGGGGCATGGCCCAAGGGTCAGCCGTGACCATGAATCGTTGCAGGCAGCCATCCACTGTAGAACGTGCACTTGAGAACTCCCAGTCAATCTGCTGTGTGGAATGCAACATCCCACATTTTTATTTTTCGAAGCGCTGGAGAAGGAATTCTCTGACTTTTCCTGTCTCGCGGTGTGGAAATAACATCACACCAATGCGAGATTTTGAACGGCCGGGACATCCGGATAGTTCGAGCGCCATTATAACGAAGTAAATTTCTCTGTCATTTTTGGTCTACGCCGGGATTCGAACCCGAGGCCAGCTTATTCCGGAACAAGTCGCTCTACCAACTTAGCTACGCAGACGTTTATTCTGATTCCTATCTGCCTTTATGTCGTGTGCGTCCTGCTGGCAGGTACGTCACAGAAGAAGAAATCTTACCAGACTACCCCGTGTCCATCAGAAAAAGAAATTTTACCAGACTACCCCGTGTCTATCAGAAAAATAAATCTTGCCAGCCTGCCCCGTGTTCACAAGAAAAAGAAATCTCACCAGACTGCCCCATTTCCATAAGAAAATGAAATCTGGCCAGCCAAAAATGTGTTTAAAAGAAAAAGAAATCTTGCCACACCACCCCATGTTCCTAAGAAAAAGAAATCTTTGCAGACTACCCCGTGTCCATCAGAAAACGAAACCTTGCCAGACTACCCCGTGTCCATCAGAAAACGAAACCTTGCCAGACTACCCCGTGTCTATCGGAAAAATAAATCTTGTCAGACTACCCCGTTTCAATAAGAAAAATAAATATTGCCAGACTACCTCGTGTCTGTCAGAAAAAGAGATCTTGCCAGACAACACCAAGTCTATCAGAAAAAGAAATCGCGCCAGACAACCCCGTGTCCATAAGAAAAAGAAATCTTGCCAGACTAGCCTGTGTCAAAAAAAAACTAATTTTTACCAGACAGCCCCGTGTCCATAAGGAAAATAAATCTTACCAGACTACCCCGTGTCCATAAGAAAAAGAAATTTTGCCAGACTACCCCGTGTCCATAAGAAAAAGAAATCTTGCCACACTACCCTGTGTCCATAAGAAAATTATATCTGGCTAGACTATCCCGTGTCTATCAGAATAACAAATCTTGCCTGACTATCCCGTGTCCATAAGAAAAACAAATCTTGCCTGAGTAGCCCGTGTCCATAAGAAAAACAACTTTTGCCAGACAATCTCGTGTCTATCAGAAAAAGAAATCTAGACAGACTACCCCGTGTCCATAAGAAAAATAATTCTTACCAGACAACCCCGTGTCCATAAGAAAAAGATATATTTTACTGACTTCCCCGTGTCTGTCAGAAAAAGAAATCTTACCAGACTACCCCGTGTCCATAAGAAAAATAATTCTTACCAGACAACCCCGTGTCCATAGAAAAAGAAATTCTGCCAAACTAACCCGTATCTATCAGAAAACGAAATCTAGCCAGACTACCCCGCGTCTGTCAGAAAATAAATGTTACCAGACTACCCCGTGTCCATAAGAAAAATATATATTTTATTGACCACCCCTTGTCTATCAGAAAAAGAAATCTTGCCAGACAACCCCGTGTCCATAAGAAAAAGAAATCTTGCCAGACTAGCCTGTGTTCATGAGAAAACGAATTTTTACCAGACAACCCCGTGTCCTTAAGGAAAAGAAATCTTGCCAGACTTCCCCGTGTCCATAAGAAAAAAAAATTTGCCAGAATACCCCGTGTCTATCAGAAAAACATCTCTTGCCTGACTACCCCGTGTCCATAAGAAAAAGAACTTTTGCCAGACTATCTCTTATTTATCAGAAAAAGAAATCTGACCAGACTACCCCGCGTCCATAAGAAAAAGAAATCTAGCCAGACTACCCTGTATCCATAAGAAAAATAATTCTTACCAGACAACCCCGTGTCCATAAGAAAAAGAAGTTTTGCCAGACTACCTTGTTTCCATAAGAAAATGAAATCTTGCCAGACTACCCCGTTTCTATCAGAAAACTAACTCTTGCCTGACTACCCCGTCTCCATAAGAAAAAGAAGTTTTGCCAGACTACCACGTGTCCATGAGAAAAAGAAATCTTGCCAGACTACCTTGTTTCCATAAGAAAATGAAATCTTGCCAGACTACCCCGTTTCTATCAGAAAAATAACTCTTGCCAGACTACCCCGTGTCCATAAGAAAAAGAAATCTTGCCAGACTACCCCGTTTCCATAAGAAAAAGAAATCTTGCCAGACTACCCTGTGTCCATAAGAAAAATATATCTGGTCAGACTACCCCGTATCTATCAGAAAAACAAATCTTGCCAGAATACCCTGTGTCCATAAGAAACAGAACTTTTGCCAGACTACCCCGCGTCCATAAGAAAAATAACTTTTGTCAGACTATCTCGTGTCTATCAGAAAAAAAAATCTTGCCAGACTACTTGGTGTCCATAAGAAAAATAAATCTTGGCAGACTACCTTATGTCCATAAGGAAAGAAATTTTCACCAGGCAACCCCGTGTCCATAAGAAAAAGAAGTTTTTCCAGACCACCACGTGTCCATGAGAAAAAGAAATCTTGCCAGACTACCCCGTGTCCGAAAGAAAAAGAAATCTTGGCAGACTACCCTGTTTCCATAAGAAAAAGATATATTTTATTGACCACCCCGTGTCTATCAGAAAAATAAATCTTGCCAGCCTGCCCCGTGTTCACAAGAAAAAGAAATCTCACCAGACTGCCCCGTTTCCATAAGAAAATGAAATCTGGCCAGCCAAAAATGTGTTTAAAAGAAAAAGAAATCTTGCCACACCACCTCATGTTCATAAGAAAAAGAAATCTTTGCAGACTACCCTGTGTCCATTAGAAAACGACACCTTGCCAGACTACCCCATGTCTATCGGAAAAATAAATCTTGCCAGACTACCCCGTTTCAATAAGAAAAATAAATATTGCCAGACTACCTCGTGTCTGTCAGAAAAAGAGATCTTGCCAGGCAACACCAAGTCTATCAGAAAAAGAAATCGCGCCAGACAACCCCGTGTCCATAAGAAAAAGAAATCTTGCCAGACAAGCCTGTGTCCATAAGAAAACGAATTTTTACCAGACAGCCCCGTGTCCATAAGAAAAAGAAATCTTGCCAGACTACCCTGTGTCCATAAGAAAATTATATCTGGCTAGACTATCCCGTGTCTATCAGAATAACAAATCTTGCATGACTACCCCGTGTCCATAAGAAAAACAAATCTTGCCTGAGTAGCCCGTGTCCATAAGAAAATTAACTTTGGCCAGACAATCTCGTGTCTATCAGAAAAAGAAATCTAGACAGACTACCCCGTGTCCATAAGAAAAATAAATATTTTACTGACTACCCCGTGTCTGTCAGAAAAAGAAATCTTACCAGACTACCCCGTGTCCATGAGAAAAAGAGATATTTTATTGACCACCCCGTGTCCATAAGAAAAAGAGATATTTTATTGACCACCCCGAGTCTATCAGAAAAAGAAATCTTGCCAGACAACCCCGTGTCCATAAGAAAAAGAAATCTTGCCAGACTAGCCTGTGTTCATGAGAAAACGAATTTTTACCAGACAACCCCGCGTCCATAAGGAAAAGAAATCTTGCCAGACTACCCCGTGTCCATAAGAAAAAGATATTTTGCCAGACTGTCTCGTATTTATCAGAAAAAGAAATTTGGCCAGACTACCCCGCGTCCATAAGAAAATGAAATCTAGCCAGACTACCCTGTATCCATAAGAAAAATAATCTTACCAGACAACCCCGTGTCCATAAAAAGAAATCTTACCAGACTACCCCGTGTCCATAAGAAAAAGAAGTTTTGCCAGAATACCACGTGTCCATGAGAAAAAGAAATCTTGCCAGACTACCTTGTTTCCATAAGAAAACGAAATCTTGCCAGACTACCCCGTTTCTATCAGAAAAATAACTCTTGCCTGACTACCCCGTGTCCATAAGAAAAAGAAATCTTGCCAGACTACCCCGTTTCCATAAGAAAAAGAAATCTTGCCAGACTACCCTGTGTCCATAAGAAAAATATATTTGGCCTGACTACCCGTGTCTATCAGAAAAACAAATCTTGCCATAATACCCTGTGTCCATAAGAAACAGAACTTTTGCCAGACTACCCCGTGTCCATAAGAAAAATAAGTTTTGCCAGACTATCTCATGTCTATCAGAAAAAAAATCTTGCCAGACTACTTGGTGTCCATAAGAAAAATAAATCTTGGCAGACCACCTTATGTCCATAAGGAAAGAAATTTTCACCAGGCAACCCCGTGTTCATAAGAAAAAGAAATCCTACCAGACTACCCCGTGTCCATAAGAAAAAGAAGTTTTGCCAGACCACCACGTGTCCATGAGAAAAAGAAATCTTGCCAGACTACCCCGTGTCCCAAAGAAAAATAAATCTTGGCAGACTACCCTGTGTCCATAAGAAAAAGAGATATTTTATTGACCACCCCGTATCTATCAGAAAAAGAAATCTTGCCAGACAGCGCCGAGTCCATAAGAAAAAGAAATCTTGCCAGACTAGCCTGTGTTCATGAGAAAACGAATTTTTAACAGACAACCCCGTGTCCATAAGGAAAAGAAATCTTATCAGACTACCCCGTGTCCATAAGAAAAAGAAATTTTGCCAGACTATCCCGTGTCTATCAGAAAAACAAATCTTGCCTGACTACCCCGTGTCCATAAGAAAAAGAACTTTTTTCCAGACTATCTCGTATCTATTAGAAAAAGAAATCTGGCCAGACTACCCCGCGTCCACAAGAAAAAGAAATTTGGCCAGACTACCCTGTATCCATAAGAAAAATAATTCTTACCAGACTACCCTGTGTCCATAAGAAAAAGAAATCTTGCCAGACTACCCCGTTTCTATCAGAAAAAGAGCTCTTGCCTGATTACCCCGAGTCTATCCGAAAAATAAATCTTGCCAGACTAACCCGTGTCCATAAGAAAAAGAAATCTTGCCAGACTACAATGTGTCCATAAGAAAAATTTTACTTGCCAGACAACCCCGTGTCTATCAGAAAAATAAATCTTGCCTGACTACCCCGTGTCCATAAGAAAAAGAACTTTTGCCAGACTACCCCGCGTCCATAAGAAAAAGAACTTTTGCCAGACTACCCCGCGTCCATAAGAAAAAGAACTTTTGCCAGACTAGCCCGCGTCCATAAGAAAAAGAACTTTTGCCAGACTATCTCGCGTCTATCAGAAAAATAAATCTTGCCAGACTGCCTTATGTCCATAAGGAAAGAAATTTTCACCAGACAACCCCTGTGTTCATAAGAAAAAGAAATCGTACCAGACTACCCCGTGTCCATAAGAAAAATAAGTTTTGCCAGACCACCACGAGTCCATGAGGAAAAGAAATCTCGCCAGACTACCCTGTGTCCATAAGAAAAAGAAATCTTGCCAGACTATCCCGTTTCTATCAGAAAAAGAGCTCTTGCCTGACTACCCCGTGTCCATGAGAAAAAGAAATCTTGCCAGACTACCCGGTGTCCGAAAAAAAGAAATCTTGGCAGACTACCCTGTGTCCATAAGAAAAATAAATCTTATCAGACTACCCCGTTTCCATAAGAAAAAGAAATCTGGCCAGCCTAAAATTTGTTCATAAAAAAAAAAAGAAATCTTGCCACACTACCCCATGTTCATACGAAAAAGAAATATTCGCAGACTACCCCGTGTCTATCAGAAAACGAAATCTTGCCAGACTACCCCGTGACCATGAGAAAATGAAATCTTGCCAGACTACCCAGTGTCCGAAAGAAAAAGAAATCTTGGCAGACTACCCCGTGTCCATAAGAAAAAAATCTTGCCAGACTACCCCGTGTCTATCAGAAAAAAATCTCGCCAGACTATCCCGTGTCCATAAGAATAAGAAATCTTTACAGACTACCCTGTGTCCATAAGAAAAACAAATGTAACCAGACTACCCCGTGTCCATAAGAAAAATAAATTTTGCCAGACTACCCCGTGTCTATCAGAAAAATACATCTTGCCACACTGCCCCGTGTCCATACGAAAAATAAATCTCACCAGACTGCCCTGTATCATAAGAAAAAGAAATCTGGCCAGCCTACCCAGTGTTCATAAAAAAGAAATCTTGCCAGACTACGTTGTATCCATAAGGAAAAGAAATCTTACCAGACTACCCCGTGTCCATAACAACAACAACAAAAAAAAAACCCCAAGAAAGATGACACCGAATTTTCGGGTGTAGTAAGCACGTCTTTTGAATCCGTTCTGGCGCAAATTAAATTTATCAAAGATATTCAAAGTCAATGGAACCGGTACAAAAATAATAGTATCTGACGGAAGAAAGAAGTTTTTCAATCAGGTCTTTAATCCCTCAGATATTGCTGTAAACGGAATCGTGAGCTTACGCACTCTTAGAAACTGAGTTATCGACAAAAATAGGATGTGACTTTGCGTCCCTGGGTGGGAAAACCATGCATTATTTTAGGAAGAAACTATTCACAAAAGGTTTGGCCATATGAGCGGTATCGGTCGAAGAAAAAAAAAATTAGTCTAGTTTTCAGGAGCTCAGATTTTGCTGCAAATACATCAGAAGTAGAAATTATCACTTATGATCCCTGGTGGCCAAACCATTCTTTACCAATATTAGAAATTACGTGAAAAATATTTTCCGTCAGGTCTTGTACGCGATACAGTAAGAATTTTTCAAATCGGAGTTTTAGGAGCAGAAAACGCAATTTACCATTGTGCGCCCTAGCGGAAAGTCTATGATTAACTTGAAAATTTTGAATTTATAGGAAAAATATTTCGCATCGGAAACACTATCCAACAAAGAAGGAATTTTTCAAATCGGACTTTTAGAAGTAGAGATATTGACAAAAAAAAAAGATATACATCTACGCTCCTGGCGTAGAAACCATGCATTATTTCAAGAAGAAAATGTTCCTAAAATGTTTGTCGACATGAGTAGAATCGGTCCACAAAAGACTTTTTTTCAATCGAAATTTTAGAAGCTCATAATTCGCTGCAAATACATCAGAAGCGGAAATTAAGACTTACGCCACCTGGTGGCCAAACAGTTTTTTTAAAAAAATTGAAATTACGTGCAAACGATTTCCATGAGGAGCTGTATCCGGTGCAGAAGGAATTTTTCAGATCGGAGATTTAGAAGCAGAGATATAGGGGAAATCGCAATTTACCATTACGCCCCCAGCGAAAAGTCTATGAATTACTTGAAAATTTTGAATTTATAGAAAAAACATGTCGCACTAGAAACCCTATCCAACAAAGAAGGAATTTTTTAAATCGGACTCATAGAAGTCGAGATATTGACGAAAATAAGATATAAATCTACGCCCCCTGGCGTAGAAACCGTGCACTATTTTAAGAAGAAAATGTTTCTAAAAGATTTGTCGACATGAGTAGTATCGGTCTACAAACGATGTTATTTTCAATGGAGAATTTAGAATCTCATATTTTGGTGCAAATACATCAGAAAGGTAAATTAAGGTTTGCGCCCCCTGGTGGCCAAACCATTTTTTTTACAAAAATTACAAATTATGTGCAAACGATTTCCCATCAGGAGCTGTATCCGGTGCAGAAAGAATTTTTCAAATCGGAGATTTAGAAGTAGAGATATAGGGGAAAACGCAGTTTACCTTTACGCCCCCTAGGATAAAGTCTGTGAATTACTTGAAAATTTTGAAATTATATGAAAAACATGTCACACGGAAAACACTATCCAACAAAGAAGGAATTTTTCAAATCGGACTGCTAGAAGTCGAGATATTGACAAAAATAAGATATCCATCTACGCCCCCTGGCGGAGAAACTGTTGAATATTTTAGGAAGAAAATATTCCGAAAAGGTTTATCGATGGGAGTGACATCAGTCCACGAAATAATTTTTTCAATCGATATTTTAGAAGCTCAGATTTTATGGCAAATACATCAGAAGCGAAAATTAACACTTACGCCCCCTGGTGGCCAAAGTATTCTTTACCAAAAATTCGAAATTATATGCAAAAGATTGTGCATCAGGAGATGAATCCGCTGAAAAAAAAATCAGATCGGAGTTTTAGAAAAAAGAGTTATCGGAAAAAATGCAATTAATTTTACGCCCCCTAGCGGAAAGTCTATGCGTAATTTGAAAAAGAAACTATATCCAAAATACTCTTCGACATAAACGGAATCGAAAGATAAAAGATTTATTATCAATCGGATGTTTAGAAGCAAATATAGGGAATAAAACGAATTTTTGAATTCGACATCATCTGCGTTTATGCCCTCTAGCGGCGAAATTGTACATCGTAAAAAAACAACGAAATAAAGGATCATCATTCGCACATTTCAAGCTTTCGATTGCAAAAAGAATTTTTCAAATCGGACTAACAGTTGTAGAGATACCGTGGGTACAGTCGGACGGACGGACGGACGGACAAACCGATAACATAAGCACGATTTTTTTTTAGAAAAGACGTGCTAAAAATTTCCAGACTACCCCGTGTCTATCAGAAAAAGAAATCTCACCAGACTACTCCGTGTTCATAAATAAAAGAAATCTTGCGAGACTACACTGTGTCCATAAGAAAAAGAAATCTGGCCAGCCTACCCAATGTTCATAAAAAAAAAAAAGAAATCTTGCCAGACTATTCCATGTTCATAAGAAAAAGAAATCTCGCCGAACTACCCCGTGTCTATCAGAAAAAGAAATCTAGCTAGACTACCCTACCTTTTGTTGGACTGAAGAATGCTTTGGAATTTTCCTTTATGTTGAAATCTTCAAAAGCCGCATTACCGCTTACCCTGGGCACGCATCGCAAAGTGACTCTTGGCTTACTAGTTGTCCATGCTACACAAGTTTCCATTATCTCTTCGTAGGAAATTATTCAAGCACGTTGTTGCTAAGATCAGGTTGTTCACCAACTAAACAACCTGTAATTATATTAGTTAAGTTAACAATATAAGATGAGACTTGTAATTTCAATACGCGCAATACATACTTCAGCGCAGTGGACGTCTTGCAAATTAATGATCGATTCCGTTAGTGCTTTTCCGACTTAGTGTGTGGAGTCCTATCTTTTCAACCGATCCCAGTCTGTTATTTATCACAAACATGTTTCTGATCCCTATGTAGCCACATCTGGAATACCTCAAGACTCTAATTCAGGACCACTCCAGTTTTCCATATAGTACATTAATAACCTTCCTTTTTACATTAATGACCCATTTTCTCTTGTTTGCTGATGATCTCAAGCTTTATCGCAATGTACAGACCCCTGATGACTGTCTTGCTCTTCAGACAGACGTCAATAACCAGCTTCAGTGGTGTACATTAAACCATCTCCACCTCAACATCTCCAAGTGTCATGTCGTTTCCTTTTCGCGGAAAAGAAAACCAATTCTTTTTTACTACAAAGCTGGCGACTATACTCTTACCCGGACAAACGAAGTCCAGGACTTGGGAGTCACGTTTGAATCGAACTTTAAAAGTCATATAAAAAGAATTGTACGCACAGCATACAAACAACTCCAAAGTGACATTCCAAGTATTATTCGAATACTCAGACACTTATTTGCATTTTTAGCACGCCTTCTGTAAAAAAAAGATCGTGCTTCTGTTATCGGTTTGTCCGTCCGTCCGTCTCCTGTACCAACGATATCTCTGCAACTATTAGTCCGATTTAAAAAATTCTTTTTGCATTGGGAAGCTTAAATTATGCGAAGGTTGATCCTTCGTTTCGTTTTTTACGATGTACAATTTCGCCGGTAGAGGGCGTAAATGCAGATGAAGTCGAATTCAAAAATACGTTTTATTCCACATATTTGCTTCTAAACATCCAATTGAAAAAAAAATATCTTTCGATTCTATTTATGTCGAAGAGTATTTCAGATATAGTTACTTTTTCAAATTACGCATAGATTTTCCGCTAGGGGCGTAAAAGTAAATTACATTTTCCCCGATAACTCTTCTCCTAAAACTCCGATTTAAAAAAAAAAAATTATTCAGCGGATACATCTCCTGATGGAAAATCTTTTGCATATAATTTCAAATTTTGGTAAATAATACTTTGGCCACCAGGGAGCGTAAGTGTTAATTTTTGCTTCTGACGTATTTGCCAAGAAATCGGAGCTTCTAAAATATCGATTGAAAAAATATTTCGTGGACTGCTGCCACACACATCGAAAAATCTTTTCGGAATATTTTCTTCTTAAAATATTCAACAGTTTCTCCGCCAGGGGCGTAGATGTACATGTTATTTTTGTCAATATCTCGACTTCTAGGAGACCAATTTGAAAATTCCTTCTTTGTTGGATAGTGTTTTCCGTGTGACATGTTTTTCCCATAATCTCAAAAAATTTCAAGTAATTCATAGATTTTCCGCTAGGTGGCGTAGCGGTAAATTGCATTTCCTCCTGTATATCTGCTTCTAAATTTCCGATTTGAAAAATTCTTTCTGCACCGGATACAGCTCCTGATGGGAAATCGTTTGCACATAATTTCTAATTTTTGTAAAAAAATAGTTTGGCCGCCAGGGGGCGTAAATCTCATATTCCGCTTCTGTTGTATTTGCAGCAACATATGAGCTTCTAAATTCCTGATTGAAAAAAACATCGTTTGTTGACCGATACTACTCATGTCGACAAACCTGTTAGAAACATTTTCTTCTTAAAATAGTGCATGGTTTCTACGCCAGGGAGCGTAGATGTATATCTTATTTTTGTCAATATCTCTACTTCTAGGATTCCGATTTGAAAAATTCCTTCTTTGTTGGATAGTGTTTCTAGTGCGACATGTGGTTCATATAACTTCAAAATTTTCAAGTAATTCATAGACTTTCCGCTAGGGGGCGTAAATGTAAATTGCGTTTCCCCCTATATCTCTGCTACTAAATCTCGGATTTGAAAAAATCTTTCCGCACCGCACAGCTCCTGATGGGAAATTGTTTGCACAAATTTTCTCATTTTTGTAGGAAATGGTTTGGCCACCAGGTGGTGTTAGTCTTAATTTCCGCTTCTGTCGTTTTTGCAGCAAAACATGAGCTTCTAAAATATCGATTGAAAAGAAATTCGTTTGTTAGCCGATACTACTCATGTCGACAAACATTTTAGAAAAATTTTCTTCGTGAAAAAAGGCATGGTTTCTACGCCAGGGGGCGTAGATATATATCTTATTTTTGTCAACATATTTCTAAGGGTACGATTTGAAAAATTCCTTCTTTGTTGGATAGTGTTCCCGATGCGAAATGTTTTTGCTATAAAATCAAAATTTTCAAGTAAATCATAGACTTTCCGCTAGGGGGCACAAAAGGAAATTGCGTTTTCTGCGTTATTTCTGCTCGTAAAGCTCTGATTTGAAAAATACTTCCTGTATCGCATAGAAGACCTGATGGAAAATATTTTTTACATAATTTCTAATGTTTGGCAAAGAATGGTTTGGCCACCAGGGGTCATAAGTGTTAATATCTGCTTCTGAAGTATTTGTTGCAAAATCTGGGCTCATGAAAACTGGACGATTTTTTTATCTTCGACCTATACCGCTTATATGGATAAACCTTTTGAGAATACTTTCTTCCTAAAATAATGCATGGTTTTCCCACCAGAGGACGTAAAGTCACATCTTATTTTTGTCGATATCTCTGTTTCTAAGAGTACGTAAGCTCACGATTCCGTTTACAGCAATATCTGAGGGATTAAAACCCCGATTGAAAATCGTCTTTCGTCAGATCTATTGTTTTCCATAGCGGTTCCATTGACTTTGAATAGCTTTGAAAAATTTAATTTGCGTCAGAACGGATTCAAAAGACGTGCTTATTACACCCAAAATTTCGGTGTCATCTTTCTTGTTGAAACTACGGTCAGTTCCTCACTGGAATACAATGTATGTGGCGATCATTTGGAGTCCTAGCCGAGTAACTCTAGTAAATGAAATCGAAAAAGTTGAGAAACAATTTCTTCGACACCTTTTTTATAATTAATACTAAAAGTCTATCGTACGAAAGGTCACTACAAATTATTCACAGATGCTGTCGCACGTACGGTCATTCACAAACATAATTTCCAAATTGCAAGTCAAGATTAAAACACTTTATTTACAATTAAAAATTAATATTTACACGCGAGATTTTTCGGGGCTGAACATAGCACCCATCATCAGGCTCCAAGTGCCACGAAACACAGGAGCGGACATTATATATTTTCAACACGACCCACAATTCACTCGGTCTTCTCAATCACCAGTGATGCCATCAACAAATCGTTAAACGTCCAAAAATCAAATCTTAATTTCTTCTCAGATATAGTCCTCTTCTTCAGAGTTGTGTGCGGAGGGGGCAACCATCCTTCTCCACTGTCTTGGAGCAAATGTCGGGAGTTCAATTTTACAGCATGTTTCCCCATATGCAATAATGAAGAGGCTTTCCGTAAGGAAGACAGTACGTTTATTAACATTTGAGTTAAGTACCCTAACATTTGTCCAATCTGGGGAGTAACCTCCCTGGTTAACAGCATTCGTGAAAGCTGTGGAAACTGTTCCAGAACGAAGAGCGTATTTATGTTCACCCATTCTGACATTTACGGTTCTTAGGGTAGAACCTATATAGTATTTAACTACACTCTCTGAGTCTTCATGAATTAATGGTATGCGGTAGACTCCTGGTTTGTTAAGAGCTGCGACTCTATCATTTCTTATCAAGGAAAAGATTTCATAGATTGTGTTTGTGACAGTCTTTTCTTAAAATAGACACAAGAGGTGGAATGAAATCAACTTTGCCTATGTACTTAGTAGGTTTCGTCTCAGTGGACAAAGTCGTGAATCTCAGTCTTCGAAATTGTTGTAATAGTCTTTGAAAGAAGTTGACAGAGAACCCAAACAATATGGCCAAGTTTTGAACTCTAGAAAGTTCATCAAGTCGAGTTCTAATTGTCGAGGAATGGGTGAAGGCACGTCTTATTAGGAAGTGCAGAGCTGAAGCTTTATGTTCGAGAGGGTGAGAAGAAGTGAATAGGATCATACAAGGTATGAACGTCGGTTTACGGAAAACACAATGTTTGATTTTATTGGAATTCAAATCTCGAGACAGTAAAATGTCTAGGAAAGGCAATTTTCCTTCTTTTTCAAGATTTTTTGTAAACTTTATAGTTGGAAACTGGGTAGAAAGGCAATCTACAAATTCGTCCAGTAATGGTAAAGAATGGGGCCAAAAAACCAACATGTCATCTACGTACTTAATCAACAGTGACGGTTGATAAGGGAAGTCCAACATGACCTTGTTTTCTAGATACTGCATGAGAATCTCAGCTAAAACGGGGGAGAGGGGGGGGGCTTTTTTATAAATCGACCGGTGTGTATATAGCGGACATCTCGACTGCTGAACTTCTGACATTCTTCAAGATGACCTCTCTGCAATCGAGAAGGAAGGCTTTCCAACTCAAGTTTCTGTACGGCATCATCAATGGAGAGATAGATGATACTCAAATTGTAAACCAATAAAGTTTCCGTGTCCCATATTTACCAAGGACAAAATGTGAATTATTTGCAGTGCCATTCTGCAGAACTGATGCTGGAAAAAGTTCTCCGTTATGTAAAATGTATAGGCTTCACAACTCACTTGAAGAATGTCCGGATGTAAGTAATAATTTCTTTCATAAAGCATATTTTGTAAGATTGTAAATATCACTTGGTAATTATCACTGTAAATATAAATATAGCAATTCCTGTAACTAGATTTACCGTCTGTAGGGATGTGCTTACAATTAATAAATAAAACAAACTTCGTTTCTGTTCCGAAGTATTCCATTTCGACGCAGCGTGTGATGGACGACCCTAATAACTTCGACACCCTTCACAAAAATAAGCGTTTCGTACACTTTACACTATGAAGTTTCTCTAATTCGGTGCAGTAACGACCATGGACATTTTATAGGCGTCAGACACTTTGTGCGCAATTGTTTACAAGACCAGGATTGTGAACTTCATGCTCAGAGTCATTCAGATTTTGAACTAGGATGTGCACAAAAAAGACAAGTTCAGTTCTCTAGCAACCACCTGCACTGGCTTTGGCCTAGAAAATATTTAATTTCAATTTTCGCAATTTGTTTTCACTTAGAAATTTTCTTATTAAGGGAGCTAAAACTACAAAATGTGAGCAAAGTTTTTTTTTTTTTTTGAAATTTTCTTATTAAGGAAGCTGAAGCTAGAAATGTGCGCGAAAGATTTTCTGCTGTTATTTTTATAGAAAGGAAATGTCCTTTTCATTAGCAAAATAATTTTTGAGATTTACAGCTCGTTATATATTATAGTCTTGAATAGTGTAATTATTCGTTATTTTTTTATTTTTGCTAGTGATCGTTAGCGAGAAACCAAAATAATTTAGTTTTCAAGGCTTATGAAGGTTCAACCGCATACGTGAACGAGATGCAGTTTTGCACATATCTAGTATGACGGATACTCTAAATTAACTTTTCTTTTCAGTTGTCTTTCTCTATACAAGTTCATTCCATTTTAGTGTTTCAATCTGAACGTTAAATTTTCTCAGTCACTGAATGCTTTATTGGCAGCAGTCTTGAGGTCAAGAGTGAATGACATGTATACATGTTTGACAAGCGGAGAACGAGATATAATGTCTGGAGCTAGCAGACAAAGTGTCGTGTGGTGTGATGTGGCGTGCTTTTGCAGATTACTGTAGCTATTTGTTGTAATTGGTAAATTAGATGTAAACACGTTGAACCTCATTTGATAGATGTTCAGTATTCTGACTTATGCAGATGTGATCATTTGTGATCAAATACTCTCGTAGAGTTTGCAGATGCAGAAGGGTTTTTCATCTTGAACTCCTTTTTCAAGAAAAAGCCACACAGGAAATGGACATCGAGACATCTAAATGGGATGACAAGTGAAATTGATTTTATTATGTGTAACAAAAAAATCGTCATAGAAGACTGCAGTGTGCTAAACAAGTTCAACAAAGGTAGTGACCATAGATTGGTGAGATGTAAGATGCACCTCAACACTAAACTCGAACGTAGCAAGCTCATAAGACCCACAAAATGTATTGACATAACCAACCTTAAAAAACACCATAATATCTTCAAGTTGGAAATGAAGAACAGATTCTCTGCTTTAGAAGGCCTAACATCGGAAGAAGTGGATATTTCTGAAGTTAACAGAAAAGTAACCAAAGCTCTTATGGAAACAGCAACAAAATTAGCTGGGTCTAAGAACAAATTGCATGTGAACAAATTATCAGGAAAAACCAAAATGTTGATGCAAAAAAGAAGAGAGATGAGGACAACTAAAGAAGGTGTGACATCCAAAGTGGAATATATAGAGCTATGCAAGACAGTACCAAAAAGTATCACTGAAGACGTAAGGAAATTCAACTGTGAACTAGTAAGGAAAGCAATTGAAAACAACCAAAGCCTAAAGATAGCAAAGGGACATCTCAGTAAGGGAAGAAAATAGATTATGGCACTGAGAAAAGAAGATGTTTCTGTAACAAGAAATAGAGGAGAAATTTTGACAAGAGTGAAAGATTTCTACTCCAAATTATATGAAAGGGATGATACATGTACTCCAGACATCATGAAAGGTACCAGTACCAGAGTTCTCCCAGTCCACCCAGCAGAAGTTGCATATGCAATCAAGAACATGAATCGGGGAAAAGCTCCAGGAGAAGATGGAATTACTGTAGACATCATATAAGAAGCAAGTGGAGAAATCGAAACAGTACTCGTCCAAATTTTCACTCGATGCCTTAATGAAAGGAAGATTCCTGAGGATTGGAACAACGCCACAATGATATTGCTACATAAAAAAGGTGACATTGAGGATCTCAGGAACTACAGACCTATCAGCCTCCTATCAGGGGTTTATAAAATCTTCACTAAAGTTCTTTCACACCGCTTGAAGGTGACGCTGGACATGGCTCAACCGAGAGAACAAGCTGGATTCAGGAGTGGATACAGCACATTAGATCATATCCACGTACTGAGAGAACTAATTAAAAGAGCGAGGGAATATGAACTTTCATTGTGCATGTCTTTTATCGATTATGAAAAAGCCTTTGATCCGGTGAAATCATCAGCAGTTACAATGGCTCTGAAATCCTGCGGTATTGAAGATGCATACTTTAATATTTATAACATCTATGAAAATGCAAGTGCAAAGATTCGGCTATTTGAAAATACAACACACATTAAAATTGGAAAAGGAGTGAGACAAGGTGACACCATATCTCCGAAGCTCTTTAATGCCACATTGGAAAATGTCTTTCAATCACTGAACTGGGAAAACAAAGGAATAATGATTAATGGAGAATATCTAACCCACCTTCGTTTTGCTGATGACATAGTCATTTTTGCAACTACCCCATCAGAACTACAGAGTATGATCCAGGAACTTGCTGACAAGAGTAAAGAAGTGGGATTTAAAATGAACTTTCAGAAGACAAAAGTGATGTTCAATGCTTTTACAAGAAATGAAGATTTATCGATTGATGGAGAAAAGCTGGAGATAACAGACACGTACGTTTATCTTGGACAGCAGATATCAAGTGAGGGTCACATTGATGAAGAAATTAATCGGCGTACAAAACTTGCCTGGAGAGCTTTTGGAAAAAACAGCATAATTTTCAAGAGCAATATGCCATTATATCTTAAAAGGAAAGTGTTTGATCAATGCATCCTTCCAGTGCTTACGTATGGTGCAGAGACGTGGACCTTAACTAAAAGAGACATACAAAGGCTGCAGACAACTCAAAGTAGCATGGAGAGGTGCATGCTTGGTGTAACCAGGAGAGATAAGAAGAGAAACTCGTGGATCCGAAAAATGACAAGAGTGGACGACATCATGATCAGAGTTAAATCCCTGAAATGGCAATGGGCTGGACATACTGCCAGAAGGACAGACCATCGATGGACAGCAGAAATTTTAGATTGGATTCCAAGGGACAGGAAAAGACCCAGAACAAGACCACGTGGAAAATGGGTGGATGAAATTCGAAAGTATGCGGGAGTGACATGAAGGAGACTGGCACAAGACAGACCGTTGTGGAGGAAACTTGGGGAGACCTTCGTCCAGCAGTGGATTGATAATGGTTGACAATGATGATGATCATCATTTGTGATACGTTATGAATCTGAAGCGCCGTTAAGTTTCGACAATAAAGACAATTTGCGTGTAAGTGTTTTGAAGATTTGTCTTTTCCGGCTGTTATGTCGTCTATGCAGCTCAGTGTGTACTAATTTATTTATTGTTTATAAATTAGCTACCCGAGGTTTAACAGTACATGGTTCTGGGTGATACGAGAACAACCGACTAATGTACGAAGGTAATGTTTAAGTAGAGACATATTTAACCGACAACCATTACACTGGTTAAAGTCGTTGTATATTTATTTATCCTGGTCGATAAAAAGGGAATTTTAAATATTTGGTGTGAGTTAGTAAAACATAGAGTGGAAAATAATGTTTCATTTATTTTGGGTGTCTTACTCGATCAATTGTTGAATACAAGTTTACTATTATTTTATTGCGCAAAGAAATTGTTAAAATAGTTTCCACCTATTAAATATCTGTCTACAATGCTACGGGAGAAACTATAGCTGTCATACTTCAAATACTTCAATTTATAAAAATCGCGTTCCGCCTAGCATGAGCAAAAAATCCCTGGAAAAATGATATGGGGCTCCTCCAGCTCCTTTGCAGTCCATCCTAGATTTTGAATAACTCGTTGAGCAGAGAATGTTTCGTGGAGTGCATTTGAAACCATCTAACCATTTCCATTTCAGCTAGCAGGAAGGAAAAAGGGGCCATAAAAAAGGCACGAGTGTCCTTTTGAATATAGTGAATTACTCCGCAGAGGTAGCCGGTGGAAAGAGGCATTGGACTCATTTATCACTTGAGACACTTCGACTTTGACTTTGTTTCGAAGAGAAAAACAACGCAACACAGCAAAGAATCATTCTGAGTCAGGTTGAGCATTGTATGAGGTTTTATTCAAAACTCCCGGAACAGTGCTGTATGAAGAATAACAACCAATTCGAACAAAGCATAAATAACTGCAGCTTTTACATTTTTGATTACCAGATACATCTTGGTGCTGTTAACAGAATGAAGTACTCTTCAACATTCAATAAATTTCTGTACAAAGAGATAAGAATCATCTCCACAAACATACTTATAAGAACGTGGCTATATTTGAAAATTTCCTTACAGTGCATTGAAAAATTAAAGGAATTGAATGTTCTCTTCTTAATTGTTCATTGGCGCAGTTGTTATAAAATGGCGAAGCTTTAAAAATAATAAGAGAAAAATGCATCATTAAAGTATTGGCTTAATTACAGGAGGGGCAAGGAAATTTTCTCGCTCCGAAAAAAATCACATTATCGACTTGAACAATTTTTGCAGGTAGTTGAGTGAGTATAAAAACTTTTATGAATGCACTTGCTATACATTCGCATCACATACACACACACACGCACAAAATTTGCTCGATATCTAAGCTACTATAGTACGAATGACTTTCTTCTCTCTGCATTATAACTCTTAAAATACATGGAATGTTTATTTGCAACTAAGTATCGTCAACAATGCCATTTGAGCTTTATATATGAGCTTCCATTCAAATAACGTTTAAGAATACTTCTGGGCTGGACAATATTTTCAAAAATATTGCGGAATTACATTGCATTTTCATTATGTGTAAACAATGCTTTAAAACGTTTTTCGTCTGCAGATACACTCCTCAGCGTCATAAAGGTTCCTTCTTCTACGTCTCCTTGTCATGCAGTTCTTAATCATATAAACGAATTTCAAACAAAATCAAATTCTAGAATGGAATGTGTATGCCAATTTTGTTCTGTTGCTTAGCATATTTAAACTTTTAGATTTCGAAATGCGCAGTTACGCACCAAATAAATACAAAACAAGAACAGTGATGTCCTTAATTAGGGATTCTTTTAAAACAGCACGTATATCGAGAAACAAGGTAATATGTGAGCGATAGTGCTACAGGGTCACGTGTGGTGCTCAAGCGCCAGTAAAAACGAACGAACTGAAGATTTGAATATCTCGCCCGCAGCATAGCAGATGATCTACCAAAGTAGGAATTAATGAAAATTTTGCTTTTTTGTAGTTATTTTCTAAGTTTGTAAAACACAATATTTTCGTATCTTAATTTTCTGATACAGAGCTTCTTTTCAGTATAAAGCCTTCATGATGAGTAGTATAAGACTTCGCATTTAATATTTTAAAAACGGACTATTTCATTTTCGGATCTAGTAGTCCATGTTACTAATGAAAAGTACTGATGCTTAAAAATACAAAACAATATGAAAAAATAATGTTTTTTCAAAAAAGATGCAAGAATATTAAACATTTAATGGAAATTATAGTTGCAGCCATCTCACAAAATAAAAACGCTTTGATTGCTTTCACAATTCAACGATAGATATAAAATAAATAGGAAATCGTTTAAAAATACAGAATTTTTAATAATGAAAACTTAAGAAGCTATTTGCCGGTGAAGAAAGTTTTGTTGCGTGTTCCAGCTAAACTGACTGGGTTTCATACAGCATGCAATCAACATTTTAAGCTTGATCATTTCAACAGTACTTATACTCTATGTAATAGCACTTCACAACCGTTTAGTGTAAAATTCTATGTCGTATATTTCCGTATAGTTCTATCAAATGAGGCATATTTTCACGTGGACAAAAATTATCCTGAATAGCAGTAGCATGAACATAGTATCAGTAATGGCTGAAGTTGGTCATTGTGTTCCAACCTGAAGTTACCAAACCCAGGATCTGGTTTCGAATCTAGAAAAAGATATGAATTTTGTGCCATTCCATCCTAGGAACTGGAAATGCTTTTAAGCCGGTGGGAATTCAGGGGTTCGAAATACAGGATATTTTTCCACCTGTAGTTTTAGATTCTCTTTATGTATCCTATTTATTTATTACAGTGTCATTCGCCCTTTGTGCACGGTTTTACTCTGGTATTTCGCAAATTTAATGAGTTGAAGCAACTATATTACAAAGTTAATTTAAGTACGAGTACGCATTATTACACGACCAATGTATCTGTTAGATCATTGCAATTTGTCTGTGTGTGTGTGTGTGTGTGTGTGTGTGTGTTACATCTTCCAGTCTCCACTCTCTCTTTCTCTCTCTCTGCGTTTGCGAGAAATCCGCGGTCCCTGTTTGTCTGCAGACGTAGTTAAGAGATTTTCCACTTCTTGGACTCAGAGCAGTAAAATGTGCGATTGATATTTCCAGTACATTAGAGAGAAATTTATATTCCTAAGTGCAACAGGAATTTCCTTTTTTAACCCATCAGTCTGGAGAATCACGATTTCGTTTTGTGAAAATTGAGAATCCCATGAAGTGAAGATTTGAAGCCTACCGTAACGAAAATGGAAGCATTTGACTATACTGCAATTTCAATGTACTCCGAAGTCAGCTATGAACGGAATACCGTTTATCCACTGTTGCTTTCTGGTGATAAGACACCGTAAAAATCAAGGAGAATAAGACTCAGTTATCATTCTTGTATGGGTTTGACGATCTCCTTTAGCATCTAGGACTACAAGAAGTTGCCCGTGCCAAAGTTTGGGCCAATTTGTCAGAAGCCGACATATCTGACCTCAATCAGCCACGGGAATGACGTTCCAGCAGTTTCTTCGTTCGAAGTACAATGTTAAAGGAAATATTAAGGTAAAAAGAATAAAAATGAAAAGCGGAACAGATAAAAATAACTCTCCAGCCAATCGTGTTCTTGAGATTCAAGTTTTATTCCAAATTCGTATATTAGCTACAGGGGTGTAACCAGTGATTTTCCCCTGCATAAAGCCACTAGCAATAACAACAAAAACAAACCCAAAACCTACTTATCTCACACTCACGGTACTTTTCACTCAGAGTATTTTGATGGCATTTGTTCACTATATTATAAAAATATATTTAGCACTAGGTATTCCTTAAAGCAACAGAATTCAAAGTAAACTACAATTACTTCGATTATCAAAGAACACTAAAACAACTAAAATATGCATGTTAAAGTAAAC
This sequence comes from Macrothele yani, assembly GCA_039090855.1. Taxonomy (NCBI): domain Eukaryota; kingdom Metazoa; phylum Arthropoda; class Arachnida; order Araneae; family Macrothelidae; genus Macrothele; species Macrothele yani. The sequence goes on along the minus strand of CM077008.1, from coordinate 57,441,598 downwards.
TAATATACAAGCTGTTGGTACTGAAATTTGCTATGTAGATTTCGAGAGAAATTGTTTTGAGGTTACTGTTTTGCACAAATTTTGTTCTAGCTGCTTATACACTTTGTTTATAGCGGGTGCGCCACATAAAAGGGCCCTGTGGCCAGACGTTGTTAGGCGGGTTTCCAGTTAAAACCGCTTTGTTCCCCTTTTAACCGGTTTCTGCGTGTACAGCTGCAAAGAATTCTCTGGAGTGATTAGTCACTGCCAGTCTACGTGCTGTACATGAAGTGTTTGGGGAGGACAGAACTGTATCGAACGGACTATGCCACCCAGATCACCCGATCTCTCTACTTGTGATTTTTATCTGTGGGGAGCATTGAAAGGGAAAATGTATGCAACTAATCCGCACACCCTTGATGAATTAAAAGTGAACATTACGTATACCATATCCCAGATTACTGCCGATGAGTTGTGGCGCGTTACGAACAACATGTTCCGCCGTGTGCAGCTGTGCCTTGATGTCGGAGGACGGCACTTTCAGCAATTGTTGTAAACGCAGGCAAATTACTCCTGTTTTCTGTCATTTCAACTATTCTTTATCATGTATAGCAACATTGCCTGAATGTTGTCGTTCATTATACTCGGGCCTCTTTTATATGGCACACCCTGTATGTATATTACATTAAATACTGTCGTCATAGTGGTTGTATGTATGCATGTGGATGGTCCCGCTGGGCGAGTTATCAGATGCGCTGTTTCCTTGCTAGTAGTCCCATATGGGCGGTGTTTCAAATCCCGGATGAGGTGTGTGTATGTGTGTGTGTGTGTGTGGGGGGGGTCCTACTCCTAAAGGTTGCTGATGATAGCCACTAAAATCCGATAAAAGGATGTGTAATGTGTATGCATATAGTCAATGCGGAAAAGAGAAAATGTCACGGAGCCATCGCGAAATGAAATCGTGGATACTTCGTCGCTTGTAACCAGTAATTCTAAATAAGCAACACCGCTGTTGTGGGTAAAAACTGTGGTCATTAAATTTCCTAAAAGAGTATGCGATCTAGTAAAAGAAACGAACAACATAGAAATGGAACGTAAATACCGTTTTTAGTTAGCCGAATGAAGTTCGATATATCAGTAACCTTAGATCCATGATAGTAGAATACTTATTTTGTTTCGCTAGGAGCACTAATTGAAACTTAATTGTAGTTCATTGGTGAGCAAGACTATAACTAGTTTTTAAGATATGTTGTGTACTTTATCTATTTCATGTTTTTACTTTTCGAACTTCCATTTGAAGAATAATTTTATTTGCATAACTCTGATAATTTGAAAATGTCCTTATAAGAAACTGACAGTATTGCCTTTCTATTTATTAGACGAAACATTAAAATGTGTACAAAAAATAATGTTTAAAAATTATGTATGTAAATTAAAGTGAAGAACCACAGATGTACGTAAACTTAAAGGATGACATAAAGTGAATTCCCGTAATATGCGTCCTAAATAGTCATAAGTTTAAAAGCGGATAGCAATTTATGGTAGTAGAAGAATTATTTTGTTTTGCAAAGAGTACTAATAAAAACGTAATTGTAGTTTATTGGTGAGCTAAGCTTTAACTGGTTTTCAAATTTTGTTGCGTACTTTATCTATTTTATTTTTTATTTTTGAACTTCTGTTTGACTAATAATTTTATCTGCATAACTCCAATAATATGAAAATGTCGTGATCAGAAAGTCACAGTATTAGCTTTATGTAGCTTAAAAACAATTGAAATTTTGCAACAAAGAATGTCTCAAAATATTTGCATAGATTAAAGTGAAGGATCACAGCTGCATGCAAACTTATAACATGAGATATAGTGAATTCCTATAATATGCTCACCAAATAGTGATACGTTTGAAAGCGCATAGTAAGTTTACGGTTGTAAATATCAAGTCAAAGAAAGGTTAACTTTTGAATTTCAAAAGCTGTCTGATCTCGTGAACAGTGTGTTACCCTGAAAAGCAAAGGAACTGACCAAAGCTGCCCTAGTTGTCAGAAGAGTGATGGTTGATCATTCCTGCAAGCTCAGCCTCGGTTCAAGCCTTGATGCGGCATGGGTGAGGTGTTTGTCTTATGGCTCTAAATTTCTCCGTTTCCTAGAGCTAGTGACCCTAAATAAGGGATGAGTGACTACTTATAGCCCTGAGATTTGTTCATAGTGCTCGTTAAACTCCAAACCAACAACAGAAGGAATCAGTGAGAGTTCCTTTGTTGTTTAACGACTTTCATTTCTATTGCCGTTTGGTAGTAGTCGTGGAAGTCCTAATTGAAGTTTCATCTCCTCAGGCAATGTATTTTGGCTCAACGAAGAGCGTAAAAGATTTCTACTGAATAAAGACATATTTTTGTAATTTTCATGAATCAATTTAGCAAAAGCAAGTCAAATAATTCTGCTTGAAGGACCCGAAAAATAAGAAGAGAAACAAAGACTCATGTTAGCAATTTGCTACATGATTACATGATTTTTTAAATGATGCAATTCAAAAATAAATACACTCTTTGCCAATTAATAAAACAGAAGAAAGAACAAAATAACAAAAAACAGAAGCACACGAGAAAGTCGTTCCATCCTGATGAAACTCCGCATGCAAATACCCGAATATGCAAATGATTAAAAATAACGATCAGTGACTAATAGTGATGCGTCATAGCGCATGGGAACTGCCTATTGAAGATGGTATATCAAGAGCAAAGCTGGCACGCAGAGACAATTGTGTCAGCGGACTGCGGTTGCATTAACATCCATTGGCTGTGAAGATGCCTCGACGTCGGATCCGTGCACAAAACGAGCGGTTGAGCTAGCTTGAGAGAGAACGTATAATTAGAATGAGAGAGGCCGGGTCGGTCAATCACCAGGCATTTAGGTCGGAGCAGTGCGACAATCGGACGATGTTGGCGCCAATGGGTCGAGAAAGGCACAAACTAGCAGCACGTAGGCAGTGGACTGCCCAGGGAAATGACAGAACGCGGGGATTGAGCAATTGTGACAGCCGCACGAACAGAACCGAATTCGTCGCTCTCAACAATCTCTGTCCATGTTGCGTCGTCCAAAGGTACGGAAGTGGCTACCCTGATTGTTGCCAGACGACTTGCAGTACGGAGGCCACATTCGAGTACGCCAACCCGCCGCCTAGCACTAATCAGCGAGCATTGCCGGCACCGGTTGCAGTGGTGTCAGGCCCGATCAACTTGGGATAATGTCCAATGGCGTGGTGTTATCTTCAGGGATGAGTTCAGGTTTGCATTTGGTGCTAATGACGTTTCCGCAGACGAGCCGGTGAGGATCCCGCATTTACATGGAACTCTGTAATTATGATTCTGAAGGGTGGTCAACGACATTTACTGTACGTATTTCAGCTTATTTAACTGTATAATGATAAATACTATTTTGAATAATGAGAAGCGAAATTGTTCAATCGAATTTCATATTGTTTTGTTTCGAGGTTTAACGACCACCTTGAGCAAACAAGCAGCTGTCTGTCCCCAATTCAAGGCCACTAGTTCCAGGGAAGGAGATCAAAGACAAGAGGCTGGGCCCATCTCGTACGACTAGTCAGAGATCTACGCCTCTGTACACTCGGACCCAAGGATGGTATTTGACATATTAAAAAATAAATACAGGGTTATGAAGAAAGAATCATCCGATTTCAAAAATTTATATTTCCAAAAGTTAACAACACAGAATGATAAGTAATACAGCAATGTAAAGGGAAAATGTCTAAGTTGTTTTTACAAATGTTCGACACGAATAATGTCAACGCGATATGAAAATTTCTGCCAAACACGGTCTAATGTGTTATTGGTAACTGTTCGCATAGAGTTGTGGGCAAAGGGAGGCACAAACACCTGACCTTTTACATACTCCCAAAGGAAAAAGTCGCATGGGGTCCTATCAGGTGACCGAGAAAACTAGCTATGTAACACCTAGTCATCTGGTGCACTCCGACCAATCCAACTGCGGGGCAGCTATTGCATGTAAACGCAGAAATTCGTTCGGTGTAGCTCATCACAAGGCTTCAGTGCTTGCAAGTTATGCAATTTGTATGGCTTATAACACAACTTTTTTCTCATCACACGCCAAACACTAGGCTGAGGAATCCCTAGTGATCGACTAGGGCAAATTGTCGACTTCTTCGGTCCGCGTAGAAAAGTCTCTCTCACTCTTCCAACATTCTCTGCAGATACGCCTGATTGCCCTGGAGGTTTTCCATTACAAAGACATCCAGTGTCCTCGAACTGATGATACTACCTGCGAATACTCTGAGCAATCAGTGGATTAATTTCGTACTTTCTACGAAATTCAAGCTGAAAAGGTGATTACCGACTGACATCGTGCAAACGACAGCACACAAAAAGCCTTCTGCTAACCAAACGCCATTTTCACTTGTTCGCCAAAAGAGCTTCATAAAGGACACACTAACGCCATCTATTGTGCATAATCTAAAACTTAGACATTTTCCCTTTACATTGATGTATTGCTTATTTACGTTGATGTATTCTGTGTTGTTAATCTTTCGAAATATAATTTTTTGAAATCGGATGATTCTTTCTAAATAACCCTGTATAATGAAACAGTGATTAAAAAATTCCCAACAATTGAAAACGAAGAAAGAGATCATCGTAATTTAGACAGTTATTAGTGGAATAAAAATCTGGTACGTGTGTTTCATAGATAGAAACAGGAGACATATTTGACGGTGACAAAATTGTTTTAATAGAGATCGTTTTCTAGATCAGAAATCTATTTTAGATGAGAAATTTACTGAAATAGAGAAAAATAATTACCAGTCAAAAGAAAGTTTATCTTCTTCCGGGAACAAACGCATGCACACACATACACACTTGCAAACAATGTTGCTATGTATGTCTTGTCTATATGTTAGCATGTGAAGATAAGGGTCCACCACTGAGGCCTGATAAGAGGAATCATTTATGATGAAATGCAATATGGAGTGAAAGCGCGACTACATGACTTACAAAGCTGCATTGAGCATGATGTCTAAAGTGGAATGTTCTCATTCAGTCAAACTGGAATGCATGGTACGTGTGACTGTACGTGGGGAGACTTTCCCATTTTTTTACCCATGGAAAAAAGAAAAGAAATCGTATGGTAAAGATACTGAAATAGACCAAATTTAAAGAGAGAAGCTATTAACTCCTTAAATTGTGTGCCATCAACTGCACTGAAAAATGTCAAAATGTTTTTGCGCATGGCACATATTCGTGAATCACACACGTTTCATAAAACTCTGGTCTAATTATAGTCTGCTTCAGCTTTTTCATTAGCGCAGAAATACTTGAATATGAAATGGTTATTTAATTTTGTGTGTTCAAATAAGTGGGCCGCGATAGCCCAGTTGGTGGAGGGCCCGATACCGGCCGGACCATCTATACCACCAAAGTTTTGCCTCACCTCGAAGGGCACGCCAAGCCCACTGCCAGGGGTATCGGAAACTCGCCAATAGCCAGGTGGTCCGCACCCTCTTCCTCACCTAAAGTGCCCTCTGTTCGCCCCGACACAGTCTGGCAGCATGCCACGATGGTACCACCTCCACCCATCGTTCGGCATCCCCGACTACGTCACTTAAAATACATTTTTAAAAGTTTTTTTAAGTGAAAAAAGGACCGGAAAGTTTCTTTTCAGTCACTTAAAGAAAATATAGTGATCGAAGAAAAAAAAGTGATCGACAAGTTTCTTTTCGGTAGCTAAAGCAAAAGGAAAGTGACCAAAAGGTTTCTTCTCAGTCACTTAAAGAAACTTTTAAAAAGTTTAACACATGCTATAAAAGTCTTATTTTTAATAAATTGGAATAAAAATGCTTCAAGACCTAAACGTTTTGGAAAAATCATTTTGGTGAATTAAGCGTGTTTTCAGTTTCATCAAGAAGTATAGGTATCCCTTGTATGACGCTCTTACTTCTTGCCTCGAAATCGCCGGGTAAAGTGAATTGATTTGAACACGGGTAAATCAACGATACGTTGCTCAATATAGGAAAGAAGAGACGAAGCTACTGGGTATCTAAAATTTATAAAGAAATGCATATACTTTTTAGTTATTCAGTTGGAACTTTGACACAGTAATTAATTTTATTGGATCATGAATTACCGGACACAGATGGGTCCGGATGATTTACTCCCTTCCTTAAAGTGTTTGGCCAAATTTACTGACAAATTTAGTTTTGTTGAAGAACTGGACAGGAAAGAGCTATCAGGTACTATTTTTTCTCCCCGAGTAGCGTTCACAAAGCTCTGAATCTCTCTAACAGCTTTAGCTCATTTCTGACTGTTAGTACCTTTCAAAAGTAATATTCTCTGCTTATTAATTACTATGGCGATTCTCTCCAAGGACACAAATGTAGGTGTAATGGGCTTAAAATTTCAGCCACTTGCTTTATAGAAAAGTGTATAACACGTTCAGCAATGGAGGGTTTATCGTCTTCTGGGTTTTAAGTCTTTCGCAAGTTAGAGAGAATCGTCATCAAGTCAGGTCAAATAAAGCAAAGGACACCTGTATTAAAATTCCACTGCACAAAATATTGAAATACATTGGCTTATTCAGAAGAATTGATACATTTAATAATGCATAAAACAGTAGAAAGCAATACCATCCGAAACGAAACATTATTAAGCAACGGTAATGGACTGCTTCACAACAGCAGAATGTCTATCACTGAATAGCTCCCAAAGGGATTTTGATGGGCACATTATTGTGGCCGGGTAGCGCAGGTTTGTAGTTGGGTGCTGTTGAGTATGAAAAATTTTACTTTCAATGTCAAACCAACGACTGTGATAAATGTTATACGCCCTGGAATGTTGTGTAATTGAAAAAAAAAAGGACTATGAACTGATTCGGAGATAAATCTCAAGAAGCGACTTGAAATGTTCACAACATAAATATCAGCCACAGTCACAGACCTCATGGTTTAATAGTGAAGTGCCTGTGGCTGACTTCCATGTTGTAAAAATTTCAACGTCGCGTCTTGAGAATTATCTCCGAATCAGCTCATAGCCAGCAGTTTTAACTCACACAATATTCCAGGGCATATAACATTTATCACAGTCGTTGGTTTTACATAGAAAGTACAATTTTTCACGCTCAACTGTACCCAACCACAAACCTGCGCTACCCAGCCACAATAATGTGCCCATCAAAATCCCCCTGGGAGCTATTAATGGGGCAAACGCCTATAATCTTTATATAACGTACCCGCGACTGTGACTATGGATTAACACGGAAACCTTTTTATCTTGGGTATATAGTAGAGGTAAGTGGTATCTCCGATACTACAGACCGACCGTCCGGGGTTTTCCCGTGATACCATTGAGTGTGTTTCGGGACAACAGCAAAACCAGCAGGCAACCGAGAACACGTGGCCCTTAATGGGCCGTTGATGTTCAAGGGGAAAGCCGAGTGTCTCGTATCATAACATCAGAATGGAGGGCCACAGCAGAGAGGATAATATAAAGATTCAGTGATGAGGAACATACGGAAGATTGTGTAAAGACCATCGACATAATGGATTATGGCAAAACGCACTCACATTTAACAGCACGTCTCCAGGTTATGAGGCTGCAGTGGAAAAGAACATCGTCATTTGTCCATGGAAGGCTGAAAACGGGTCCAAAGAATTAGGGGTTTCAACTAAAACATACCAAGAGAAGAGTGCATATGCTGTCTAGACAACAAGAGGCCATCAATCTCAACTATCAAGTCGGGGTGCTACGGGCCGGTTGAGGCGATAAAATGCTTCAGGAGTGTTTTTACGTGGGCCACCTTGGAGCACCTTGAACCTGTTGAGACTACCATTGCAGTAAAAGCCTATGTTCACATATCTTCTTGCAACTATACCCTTTCTCCGCCGCGGTAGCATATTGGTCTGCTACGATGGCTTCTAACGATTCTTCCGAGATGGGCCGGAGTCCGGGACACGGATGAAATATGGGTATCGTGATTGCTATATGTATTTTCTCCGGAACCGGTAACTCTAAATTAGGGATGAACAACTGTAAGTTGCGCATGGTGTTTCTTAAATTCTGTTCATGGCTATCCATTTCGCATATCAGGACGCCGCCTTCATTCAACAAGACTAGTTTTTTTTTGACGAAACACAAATTAAAGAAGAATTCCAGTGAATTCGCAATCCTTGAAGAGATCTCTCATCCTCCGGATTTGAACCCAGTTAAGCGCTAGTGGGACGAAGTAGAGCAGTGCACTCGATCCCCAAACTCACCAAGGGGCATCATTGGTGCTTTTTGAGTGCCTGTATTGTCATCGTGGGCGGTAATACTACCCGAAATTTTACAACAGCTGATATGGTCCATACCATGACATGTTACTGTTGTTATGATAGTGAATGTCGGGTTCATACGTTACTAACAGTGTGTGTATGCTAAATTATCTTTTCAGTGTATAAGTCTCCAAACTGCCTTTGAAGACGCTTTTTCTTTCCTCTTAAATAAAATTTTTATTGACCTCATGTAACAAACGCTATTTATTTATTTACCGACTGGATTTCTCAACGATTAAAATGTCTCATGGTATTTTCCAATAATGAGAAAGTCTGACGTTTACGTCAAATAACACAGTATCTCCGTCAGAGCTACGTTATCACCACAAGACATGAAGCTATGCTTCGTGTTCAGTCAATTACACGCGATTAACCAATAAATTATTGCCAGAGGTGTAAACTCCCAAACAGCGTATTAAATGTACATCCGACTTCTTTTTTACTGCATCCAGAAAAAGGAAAGAGCTAATGCCGTAAGATAAACATACCACGAAATCCTCAACCGGTACTGGAACCCCGTCCCATCTGTGATGAACTGTCAGAAGCCAGAGCTTAGATCACTGGTCCGATTTGTCTACTGAAGCCATTGCAGTTTTTTTAAATTTAGGATTAAGAGTAACTAAATCGGAACTCCTATTAGAACAACATACCATCCTAAAAAGATAAAACTTTTCTGTCGTTTGGAAGACTTTAAGAAATGGAACGATTTTTCAAAGAGATTTTAAGCTCAAGGAAACAGTGTAACTACGACGCGATACAAAGGAAATCATATGTTACTTCTCAGAATTTGCCAACACTCTTTGGCGCTCAGTAAACAATATATAGACGCAAAGCCAGCAATGAACTGTTTCAATTGTTCTGTAATAAAAATGTTAGCCAATAAAGCTAAAGCTTCTTGAGACGTCTGATGAAAGAACGATAATTTTGTTTTAAGACTGAGTCTCAGCAATTTTTTACAGTGCCGCGCTGCATGGAAATGTTTAAAAAGTCGATTCTTATTTCGCAATTAATGTTTTATCAAACTCAGCACAGAATAAATCTGATTAATTAAAGGAGCATTTGGGAGTGGGGAGTGATTGAGTGTGAACCATTCCATTAACTGCCTTAATGATTGGCCTCCGATGGAATAATATCTTCAAGAACGGAAGTTAATCTTTAGATGCTATCAAGTATTGCTTTAATTTCTAGTAATAAATATAGCACAGTAGATCATTTATTAAAGTAAACAGTAAAACATGTATAAGGATAGAGTTTCAGTTTAATAAATATTATCAAGTATTAGAGTATGGGAACTACGGTCAAATCTGAAGGTAAATTTTGAGATCAGCACAGAGATTTTGTATTAACATTTCCTTGCTTTACGTGCTTCAGAACATGAGACATGTTTAGCAGTGTTTGTTCCGCAATTCCATTCCTTTATTCTTGGCAGTATCTGTAATCTGATTACGGACGAAACCTCACAGTTATGTTGGACCACCAACATGATATAAAGTATAAACAAGCTGTTAAATTTTCGGATTAAACTGGTTGTTACCTTAGGAATTATTTCAACATATTTTTGTGATTACTCAAAGCTGCATTTAAAAAAATGAAATCATATATTGATGGACTGAATGTAGAAAAACTAGGAAACAGAAAAGGTACGATTGAAAAAAATCAAGTGGTGTCAATTGACAGAAAATTCCAAAAAATAACATGCAGCAAAGTTGCCGGTAAGTCTCCGACTTCTGAAAAATTTTAGTTTCCAATAATTGAAATATTCAGTATTTTGATATATTTCTCGCTCTAATACCAGTTTTTCACAGAGAAGTCAGTTTCGAGTTTCCTCGTCTTTAAATAGAACCAAGGAGAATGAACTACTTTACGGTATTATTTCACAAATGAGAGAAAAAAAAGGAGAATGAACTACTTTACGGTATTATTTCACAAAACCCCTAAATATGAATTTTCTCTTTTCTCCCCATCCCTCAGAGTTTCCAAAAATCTTGATTTGCTTGTCCTTGCGTAACGTAGCCCGCTATCATGCAAATCCACGAGTCGTGTAACAGTATTTAGTGCTTAGCGACCGGAGATTATGCAAACCCTACCCTCGCAGGAGCTCGCGTTGGCTTGAGCGCGAGTAAGGAGCTTTGCTGACTGAACCAGCAAGACTCTTAACGTCCCCCAACGCTTAAAGTATAAACGCAGGAGACAAGAGTTGCGCGATGATAAAATGTTTTTCGCTATGAATGCGGGTTAGTTAGTCACTTTATTTTCTGTGGGAGCTTATTTTTTTAATGGGTTTATAACAATTTTATTTTTTCTATCGGAGGACCTGTCACAAATAATTTTTTTCTCACCACGATGTTTCAAAACAATATTGTTTTGAAACATCGTGGTGAAACATCGTGGTGAAATATTGTTTTGTGGTGTGATATATATAAACATTGTGGTGAAATATTGTTTTGAAACATCGCAATTTAACAAATAATCTCGAGTTTCAAAACAATATTGTTTTGAAACTCGAGATTATTTGTTAAATTGCCAATGGCCTTTAATTGTGTTTAAAACAAGGAGAATGAACTACTTTACGGTATTATTTCACAAAACCCCTAAATATGAATTTTCTCTTGATAGCTCTAATAGCCTTTGTGTTAAGGGATACACATGCTAATAATCATACACCATACCACAACCTGTACGGAATTTCAAGTACCCGGTTTCTTACGGAGTAACAAAACATAATAGCAGGTGCATCAACTTGGAGGAAGGTGCATCAACTATCAGCTGCCGCAATAACCTTAATATCATATGTTATGCTATCCACAATATTCGGTCTCGCAGCAAAACCTCAAAATCAGGTTTGCTAACAGACGAGGGTAGGAATGTTGCCCCCCCCCCAAAAAAAAAAAAAGTGTGAGCACAACCTTCGCTGTTTCGCTGCTACAACTTTGAATGGTATGAATTATTAGTACCGCCCCAGTGCCGCAGCAATTTCTGAGCATTCTTCCGAGATAGTCCGGTTTCGAATCCCGTTGAGTTTGTCTTACTCTCTCTCTTTACTGGAACCAGTGACCCTTAACCAGAGACGTGCGAATGCTTACATCTCATTGAGTTGCTCACAGCTTTCGTTAAAGCCCCTATAAAAAATGATTAATGATTCAGCAAAACTGCTGAATTGCAATTTAATTATGACTAAAATACGAAATTACACCATATAATACAAATTCTGAATAGGAAACTTGAGACTTGGTCGTTCTGGGTGGTGTAGTGGTTAGCATACTGTGGCGCTATCTGGGAGACGCGGATTCGATTCCCGCTCCAGGACGACGAAATTTTCAAGTTTTCTGATATTATCTGACTTAACATCCTTGTCATATTTACACCAATAAACGGATTGTCATCTTTGAAATTTAATTGTTAATCAAACCTGAAGTCTTCCCTCTGATTGCTCTTACTTTCGGCAATTTTTCGCCATATGGGTACGAAAAAAATGATAACAGAACTGTCTCGTATACAGAATGCCAATTACAACATTTCGCATAATAAAATGTTTATTATACATCGACTATAGTTTCGAAGAGCGTTTGGGTCTGCTTCCTCTGAACGAATGCAGCGTAAACATTAAAATCATCGTGACATCATCAGAATTCTGACTCACGAGTTTTGGTGAGTTGTTTCCACGCGCTTGAAAGAAATGGAGTCGACGTCATGTCGTTGACAAGCCGTGACGAGTTCCGGTATATGTGGAAAGCTTCTAATATATTAAGTTTGATAGTCGAGTTCGGTGTATCAATAAGCGTAGCGTTTCCAAACAAAAATTTATGGTTTGGGGCGCAATTGGATAAGACACCCGCACCCCTCTTGTACGCATCGCCGGTACACTCAACAGCTACCGCTTCATCTCCGACGTTTTGGAGCCTGTAGTCCTCCCTTACCTGCAGGACCTGCCAGCGGCCACGTTTCAACAGGACAATGCGCGCCCGCACGTGGCACGCATCGCGCAACAATTCTTCACGGCCCACCAGGTGTCATTGCTGCCGTGGCCAGCCTGTTCTCCCGATATGTTGCCCATCGAACACGCCTGATGAATTGTGGCAACATGTGGAAGCATCCTGGGCCGACATACCCCAAGCTCACATCCAAAGCCTCTTTCGTTCGATGCCGCGGCGTGTAGCGGCCGTTATTGCCAGCCATGGGGGTCACACGAACTATTGATGTCTGCGTATTCCGCAAGTCGCACGGGCCTGTAAGCTCAATCGTTTCATCTTTGTATCTGTTTTTATAAGTCTAGTAAATCTGGCTTTGCTATCTCGTGTCCTTCTTGGTGTTGCATTTTGGGTGGCCAGCAGTGTAGTTTTATGATATTCAACATGAATGGGCAAAAAGTTAATGCTTAATGTGACTGAAGCGCTTAAAATTTAACTTCCCGTTTACGTTTTCCATGACTTATGAAAAACAGCCACGTTTCCAGGAGTTGTGAAAATAAGAAATTTTTCTCAGTAACAAAAATGAAACAATTAAATTCACAGATTCATCACTGTCCGAAAAATTGTTGAAACACACTCACAGTGGAAAAATTCCACTGTGAACCTTCCAAAATATTTATTTACTGACAATTTATAGTGCGTTCTGATAGATTCTGTTACAATATAAAATGCTTTCGAAATAAATATTTCCATATTTTTATTAGTCAAGTTATTTTATAAATTCGGGAAAACGTTTTGTAATGACGATTAAGGAAAACGTTTAAAAAATAATGTGTAAAATAAGGCCCGAAACGTTGAACGATTTTGTTTCAATTTCTCATTAGGATGACTAAATAACAGCCATTTTTAAAGGGCTTAATGGCAGTCTAAAAAGTATTGAAATTCTCTTTGTGCTAGAAAGGCTGCGAACCAACACTTGTTTCATTTTGCTATTTTTATATAATTTACAACAAGACTAAATTCATTTTCTTTTTATCATGAATCATTGAACAACAATAGCTATGTGTGTTCTTTGAACCTGAAAAAAAATAAAAAAATAAATCATTTCAAAAGAATTGCTTGCCGCCTTTTTTTCCTTCTTTTTTTTGTGATTTTGAGTAATTGAAATTGCAACGTGCTTATAACTAAGTTACTGCACACTGGCGTTACTTATATAATAATGCAGTTCATTTTTACACTAAATTTCTGCTCATCTTAAGAATCCGATTAAGATCAAAGTGAAATGAATGCAAGCACTTTTTGAGGCTGTTACTCAAAAATGTTTCAACAAATTTGCGTTTTATTTTAACCATAACAAATCGTATTGCCTTCCACTAAATTCATCAAATGTAGGACTTCTTGTACATAGAACCATTATGCTATTCTGATCTCTTCACCATTTTCTCGAGACATGAAATATTTATTGTATGGCACTCGCTCGTAATCGGAACCGTATAGTCTGTTTAAATTCGTTGCCGTGTTTCACAGATGCACGAACCGGTTTCTCTTTTGGCTTTGTTATAAATTCCGACCGATTATCTCAGAGGCTTTTCTCCATCTTTTGGCAAACGTGTCATTAAAATTTGCATGTTTCGGAATCATTTAGCTCTTATGCATTATTCATAATCGTCAATCTGAGGAGTGGTTATTTGTGCACGAAGGTATTATTTGGAGATTCAGTGTCTTTGGATTTCCGCATGTCCTTAATGAGAACGAAAACACTTCATTATATGCCTAAGTTTTCCATTACATGAATGCAAGGCAGTAATTTCCACGCCAGTGGTGAAAACCATGATTGTGTGTATTTGCGAATACATCAATATCATTTGAGGGGGAGAAAAGAAATGCAGCATTTCCTTTGAAGTGAAAATGAGTGGGTCTTTTTACGGATAGTTTAATATTGTTTGTGCGTGATCGAGTGGTTTTGTTTATGAAACGCGCCAAGTCATTTGCGCATTTGTTTCAATGGGCGCTAAAAACACTTCTTAAGAGGAAATGAAATATACATGTGATGCAGAAAGTATATTTCAGTCAAGAGGCAGTTTTTCCTCTTCACGACAGCTCACCAACCACTTACGAATTCTCAGCTGATACCTTACACGCCGTGCAAGCACATGGCCGCTATGGACGCAAACACTGGGGGTACAATGAAGCTTCTCGTCTGGTATCAAGATTAAAAATGTTACAACACATCAATACAGTATAATCCATTCCTTTAGTTTGTGAAATGACAGGCGATTTTGCGTATTGAAATCACAAAAAAGCACAAGAGGAATTTTTTGATGCTCTGCTTTCAGTTTTTCTTTGTTTGCTGCTTGAGCCTCTAAGCCTTTTAGCTGCAAGAACCATCTTGTTCCACTTCCCCCAATTTAAAACACACCTTCTTTAACTTCCTCACTCTAAAAAACACGTTCTTTCTCCACTCTTCTGAAAAACTCACTTATGCTGTACCGGTGGTGCAGTGGCTGGCTTTTGACCATTCTTCAGAGAAGAGTCCGGATGCGAATTGTGGTGCAAAAATGATGTTGCGTTTGTATTGCGGCACTGGCTCTCTCCCTTCCCTGGAACCAGTTACCCTAAATCAAGGACGGGGGACTGCTTATAGCCCATTGAGTTGCTCACCGTGGTCATTAAACCTTCAATAATAAAAAAAAACGCACTTTCTTCTTCCACGCCCCAATCTTACCTGCAATTTCTTCCATTCCGCTCTAGTCTCACAATTTTTATCTAGTCCAGGATTACCGGTTCTACTAAGCTTTTTTAAACATTCATTATGTTCCCAACACATACATAAGTGGTTTTCTAGTAGTTTATTTTGAAACCTACATCCGCTGAATTTTCTGTCTCGGAAGGCAGTCATATTCCATCCACTGCAAGCCTCAATTTGAATAATATAATTTCCCCTATTGGTGATGACCACACACACACACACACACACACGCACACACACACATACAAACACACACACACGCACACACACACACACACACACACACACACACAAAGAGACCACATATTTCATTTTTACGACTTCGTCTCTATTTTCCAGATCCCTTTATTATTACGTGTCCAAATATTCAACCAAGGATTTAGTAAAATACAAACAAACCCTGCCAGATTACCTCGTTTTGTACTGTTTCCCTCAAAGATTTTGCATCGCTGAAAGCGTTTAGCTTTAAAGTATGTATTGTAGGAAAAGTACGTCTTATTTTCTGATTAGAGTTCAGCACGAACTTTCATGTTTATTTTGCTTCAGAGTTAATCGGAGAGAAGGAGACTTGCTTTTGAAAAAAAGTGCTATCGTAAAATCTTACGAATCGGATGGACCCAGAGGATAAGAAATGAAGAAATGTACAGAAGAATACAACTAAAAGAGACCCTGTTCCAAAAAATTATACAGAGAAAACAAAGACTCGTTGCACACATCTGCAGAATGAAAAATGACAGAAAGATAAAGACATTTGTGTTTAGCTTAATGAACGGAAGAAATGTGTGGGCTGACGATATTAAAGACTGGTGCAGTGGAGCTCTTCAAGAACTGAGCCATTCTGCAATGAACAGACTTCGATGGGGCAATATAGTTAAAATGGCAACAGACACCTACTGGAATTGAACAGATTTCAATGGGGCAATATAGTTAAAATGGCAACATACACCTACGGGAATTGTACCAATGCTTGATGCTGATGAGAATTAGTGCTTCAGAATATTTAAAAGAAGCAAGTGTTTTAAATTGCATATTGTCGGTTGAAAAAGGATCATAGCCTCAGTGGATATCATATTTGAAACCTTTTAAATATTCCTTGCAGCCTCGGCGGCATAATAGCCAAATGCGTGGGTTCGAGACTGCTCGTCTAAGATGAGCCCATGTTCGAGTCCCAGATACGACGTCGGATGAGTGTTTGTCTTACCAAGGTCGTTTGCGCACCTCCTTGGAACCAGTGGCTCTAAATTAGGGAAAAGCGATTAGTTATAGCCCTCACAATAAGTGATGGTTGTCGTTAAGTACAATTAGTGATGGTTGTCGTTAAGATGG
This sequence comes from Macrothele yani, assembly GCA_039090855.1. Taxonomy (NCBI): domain Eukaryota; kingdom Metazoa; phylum Arthropoda; class Arachnida; order Araneae; family Macrothelidae; genus Macrothele; species Macrothele yani. Next base: position 57,425,303 of record CM077008.1, on the reverse strand, counting down.
TAGCTCGTCGCCTTTTACTTGTAATCTTAAGTGTGATAGGGAATTTCAATTTCGTCAAATGTTGTTCCGCTTTGTGTTCTAGTAAAAGCCTCACGCCTAGCTGCAAAGGAAAAGGAAGGTAAGTATAAGTGACGGAAAGAACTTATCAAGGCTTTTTATGTTTTATTTTTGGTAGTCTGACTGTCTCCATGCTTAGTGAAGTACATAACAAGAAGGGCACTCATACTTGAATGCTACCGACTGAAGAAATATGGCGTAACTAGAACTTTAGGACAACTTCAAGACTCATATATTGCCAGAGAATCGAGCAAAGACCTACTCGTACGAGGGGCCGTAAGAGCTCATCCCTTTCACTCTCGATCACTAGTCTACAAGACTGAGTTATGCGATGAACATAGATAAAAAGAACAGTATTTTGATGAACGTATCAAGACATATGCGATGAACATAGATAAAAAGAACAGTATTTTGATGAACGTATCAAGACATTATACTGCATGTCATGGCATGCACATTCTGTTGTGCGTTTTAAAATTATGTTTTTTTTTTTTTTTTTTTTTTGTGTCATATATCACTATGGGATGTAAGGTCAGGTGATGCGTAACATCACAGCCTCTCCTTGACAAATGTCAACCCCGCCTTCTCGTGGTGCATCCTGTTCCCACTAAAGGGGCTCTGACGACCGCCAATAGCGGTATAACTATATCATCGGGATCAGAGGAAATGCTATCCCACACTCACCAACCCGCTTGGCCAGCGTGGTGAGTTATGGCCAAACACCTCCAAAATGACTCTACAACTTAAATCTTGGCCCTCAGTCTCCGGCAGCTGGAATGTACCTGGCCAAGGCAGCAGCCAGTGCGACATGAAGGCAGAGGGTGCTAAGAATCCCCGGAGGACCGGACTAGGCTGCCATTTGATGCTGACCTTGGCTACCTATAACGGACGCTCCCTATCTTCTGATTCAAGGCTTCTTGAATTGGAAGAGGAACTACAAAGGATCAAGTGGGACATCGTTGGGCTAAGTGAGGTAAGGAGAAAAGGAGAAGATCTCATTGAACTGAAAAGTGGACATCTCTTCTATTATCGTGGGACAGATACTGGCAGAACTAGTGGTGTTGGATTTATAATAAACAAGAAACTGAAGGATAAAGTGGTAGAAGTTGAAAGTTCCTCTGACAGAGCTGCACGACTCGTTATCCAACTATCGAGAAGATACCAGGCTCAGATTATTCAAACTTATGCACCCACCACAAGTCATCCTGAAGAAGAAATTGAAGAATTTTATGAGGAAATTCGTGATCTAAATAATAAAGGTAAGCAGCACTTGAAGATAATTATGGGAGATTTCAATGCAAAAATAGGGCAACGGCAACAGAATGAAACTTCAGTAGGTAAATTCGGTCACGGCAACAGAAACCAGCGTGGAAATACTCTCGTTGAGTTTGCAGAGGCAGAAGGATTTTTTCATCTTGAACTCCTTTTTCAAGAAAAAGCCACACAGGAAATGGACATGGAGACATCCAATTGGGACGACAAGTGAAATTGATTTTATTATGTGTAACAAAAAATTCGTCATCGAAGACTGCAGTGTGCTGAACAAGTTCAACACAGGTAGTGACCATAGATTGGTGAGATGTAAGATGCACCTCAACACTAAACTGGAACGTGGCAAGTTCATAAGACAAACAAAATCTATTGACATAACCAACCTTAAAAAACACCATAATACTTTCAAGTTGGAACTGAAGAACAGATTCTCTGCTTTAGAAGGCCTAACATCGGAAGAAGTGGATATTTCGGACGTTAACAGAAAAGTAACCAAAGCTCTAATGGAAACAGCAACAAAATTAGCTGGGTCTAAGAACAAGTTGCATGTGAACAAATTATCAGGAAAAACCAAAATGTTGATGCAAAGAAGAGAGATGAGGACAACTAAAGAAGATGTGACTTCCAAAGTGGAATATATAGAGCTATGCAAGACAGTAAGAAAAAGTATCACTGAAGACGTAAGGAAATTCAACTGTGAACTAGTGAGGAAAGCAATTGAAAACAACCAAAGCCTAAAGATAGCAAAGGGACATCTCAGTAAGGGAAGAAAACAGATTATGGCTCTGAGAAAAGAAGATGGTTCTATAACAAGAAATAGAGGTGAAATTTTGACAAGAGTGAAAGATTTCTACTCCAAATTATATGAAAGGGATGATACATGTACTCCAGACATCATGAAAGGTACCAGAGTTCTTCCAGTCCTTCCAGCAGAAGTTGCTCATGCAATCAAGAACATGAAGCGGGGGAAAGCTCCAGGAGAAGATGGAATTACTATAGACATCATACAAGAAGCAAGTGGAGAAATTGAAACAGTACTCGCCCAAATTTTCACTCGATGCCTTAATGAAGGGAAGATTCCTGAGGATTGGAACAATGCTACAATGATCCTGCTACATAAAAAAGGTGACATTGAGGATCTCAGGAACTACAGACCTATCAGCCTCCTATCAGTGGTTTATAAAATCTTCACTAAAGTTCTTTCACACCGCTTGAAGGTAACACTGGACATGGCTCAACCGAGAGAACAAGCTGGATTCAGGAGTGGCTACAGCACAATAGATCATATCCACGTACTGAGAGAACTAATTGAAAGAGCGAGGGAATATGAACTTCCATTGTGCATGGCTTTTATCGATTATGAAAAAGCCTTTGATTCGGTGAAACCATCAGCAGTTACCACGGCTCTGAAATCCTGCGGTATTGAAGATGCATACATTAATATTATTAATAACATCTATGAAAATGCAAGTGCAAAGATTCGGCTGTTTGAAAATACAACACACATAAAAATTGGAAAGGGAGTGAGACAAGGTGACACCATATCTCCGAAGCTCTTTAATGCCACATTGGAAAATGTCTTTCAATCACTGAACTGGGAAAACAAAGGGATAAAGATTAATGGAGATTATCTAACCCACCTTCGTTTTGCTGATGATGTAGTCATTTTTGCAACTACCCCATCAGAGCTGCAGAGTATGATCCAGGAACTTGCTGACAAGAGTAAAGAAGTGGGATTAAGAAATGAACTTTCAGAAGACAAAGTGATGTTCAATGCTTTTACAAGAAATGAAGATTTATCGATTGATGGAGAAAAACTGGAGATAACAGATACGTATGTTTATCTTGGACAGCAGATATCAAGTAAGGGTCACATTGATGAAGAAATTAATCGGCGTACAAAACTTGCCTGGAGAGCTTTTGGAAGAAACAGCATAATTTTCAAGAGCAATATGCCATTATGTCTTAAAAGAAAAGTGTTTGATCAATGCATCCTTCCAGTGCTTACGTATGGTGCAGAGACGTGGACCTTAACTAAAAGAGACATACAAAGGCTGCAGACAACTCAAAGAAGCATGGAGAGAGGTGCATGCTTGGTATAACCAGGAGAGATAAGAAGAGGAACTCGTGGATCCGAAAAATGACGAGAGTGGAAGACATCATGATCAGAGTTAAATCCCTGAAATGGCAATGGGCTGGACATACTGCCAGAAGGACAGACCATAGATGGACAGCCGAAATTTTAGATTGGATTCCAAGGGACAGGAAAAGACCCAGAAAGAGACCACATGGGAGATGGGTGGATGAAATTCGTAAATATGCGGGAGTGACATGGAGGAGACTGGCACAAGACAGACCGTTGTGGAGGAAACTTGGGGAGACCTTCGTCCAGCAGTGGATTGATAATGGTTGACAATGATGATGATGATGATGATATCACTATATTCGAGACAGCGACGTACTTCAAGAACATTGAAAAACGCGCCAGTACGTAAGCAGTAGTGTTGTATCAGAGAGGGTTCATAGTTTCTCAAAAGCAACAAATACACCAGTAGAGTGTAAGGAACAGTGAATATGTATATTAGATACGAAGTGTGAGATTAAATGAAAGTTATTGGAATAATGTACTTAATGGGCAGTTTCTTTACACTACATTTGAAACAGGAATAGCAACATAACATCTTGTTTGTGAGGTTTGGTTCAACATGTACATCGAATTAACCCTATTAGAAGATATCATATTTTATAAACGGTTTCATGAAATATTTCTGTTTCTGAATAAAAGATAAAATTGAAAACTAAAAGATTTGGTGATGTTGAATCAGCGAAGTGAGATGGGCAGATCAGCTGTTAACGATACTAAAATCTGAACATGAGATCTGTTTCTAATGAACAGTAGAAGAAAAATGCAGGATAACTGAGGTATCGCAATGAATTGGGTTAATTTGGACTAACATTTCTCAGAGTAACGCATGAAGTGACCCGTTGTGTAAATACGAGAATGTTTATTACGGCAGGTGATCTTGATTGAGCCAGATCATTTTCACGAATAGTGTAATCCAGTCTTTTAAACCCCTGATACACCGCTGGTTCACTCGTAATACTCCACAACCATTGAAGTGGATAAATTGTTTATCTTTTCGCATTTACTTTCATTTGGAGGTGAATGCAGGGTTTCATGTTTAGGCCAGTAATTATGACAAACGTGTTTAAAAAGCTTTTTTGTGGATGTTTGAAAAGTTGTAACCAGTTCTCTGCTTCATAAAACACAAAATGTTATAAAATACACGACGTAAAATGGCGCTCAAAATCGTGACGAAAAGTGAAAGATTCCAATTTTATTGAGAATGTCAACTGTTACACTATTTACTTTGAGAAAGATTTCATTGATTTCAGCAATTGAATTATACGTGAAGTATCACGCTGAAAAATTATTTCGGATCTGGGAATGCTCTCAGCTACTGTGGACAAATAATGCTTTACCTGCTTCTCTTAACATGAAAATTACGTACCAGAAGAAAACAGACAAACAGGAAACTTTTCTTTCTACGCAAAGAAAATTCGTATCTTTGATTCACCAATGAAACCGTAATAGACTACTGTTTGTTTTGTGTCTAATGACTGGTGAAGTTTCTCTCTTCAAGTGGTATAATAAAAGTTCCCGACATCGTAGGACAAGGGACAGAATTTTACGTTATTGAAATCGCTATGTTCAAATAGATTGTTTTCGTACTTGTTATGTTTTAATAATGCTATAGATTGGTCTCACCGTTTCTCGTAGCAAACTAGTTTAACTTGATGGTCACGAACGTTTGTTTTGCATTTTTTACTCATATTAAACTTTACTTTCATATTTGGCACCATTATTTTCATCACTTCAGACCGCTTCATATCTTCTGTTTTCAGAATGCTTTTAGATTTGCGATGTTTCTTTTTAAATCTTATTTTTTTACTTATTATACTGAACGACTGAATGACCATGGAAAATTTATGCGATCGTGCCCATCCTTAAGCTTTCAGACTCCATATTGAGGTCATTTTGTTTTTAGTAAGCATCTTGGCAAAACTCCTAAGAACAAGATTGATGGCAAAAGGTATTGTACGCAAAATCAAGAATCTAAACTCGTATTTTATATATTTGTGTTCATGTAGTTATAATGAAAATACACTGATTTTCGTTATTTATAAGCAATTTCTTATTTTTTGCCATGGACAGTTTTAAAAATTTGTAAAAATATTGAACTCTAAATGTGATGATTTCATTCTCTTTTAAAATGTTTTTAGGAGTTAAAAATGCAAAGTTTTCCTGAAATTTGTTATTATATTTAATAGTATTGACTAGGCGAGTAAATTTTGAACGTTTTATATCAATCGATCTTTAATTCAGTACATTAGGCAATTTGCTTTCGACAAATTTCAAACAAATGCAGAGATCACCATATAGCAAATTTATTTATTCACGTGAGCAGTCAAAGAGATTTCATATTCTTTACAGATGTACAGTCAATTCTGGCATAAAAAAGTTAATGTTTCGACGCTACTGTTCAGAGATCTGTTTTCGGTTTTTCATTCTAGTACATTATACACATGCGAATTATTTTAGTGTGACAGCAAATTCAAACCTATTTGCATCAGCGAGTCGATTCCTTTATTCATGTCCTCGAGCACATTCGTTTTATCATTATACTAATTTATTGTACCAAAATTATTAATCAAACTTTATCTCCCACAAAACCGAAGATAATTATTTTAGTCCAGAGAGAAAAAGCAGTGATATTATAATTCAGTATGTTAGTTCACTGTCTAGTAGTTTTCAATATCAGATGCTTTCTCTTGGCTCTTTCTTTGTCAAACGGATACCCCAGGTAATTGTCCCTACTTCTGCCCATCATGGCGGTAACTCCAAGATCTTTTTCTGCTGAGGTATTTTACGTAACGTATACCTCCAGGTTTACAGAAAATACTGGTGCATTTTCGTTAGCGCATAGGCGTCCCTACGGCATCGTCTCGTACTTTATCTGCGTCTATTCACTACATATTACCAGATATAGAGTGGGATTGTTTTCTCCCAAAATGCTTGGTACCACTTTCTCATCTCATGGACGTGAGCGCCAATTTTTTTATTTGAATTATGGATTGATTGTAATGTCAAGAAGTTGTGATACCTAGATCATTCATCCTTCTAGGAAAACCAGGTCGAATGTTTGGTTTTGTTTTTGGTTTAGCGACAACCATGAGCAACTTTAAGGTTTATAAGCAGTCGTTCGTCTTTAATTTAAGGACACTGGTTCCAGGGAAGGTAGAGAGCCAGAGAACACACTTCCATCACCTCATCAGGAACTCGAATCCAGGCCCGAATCGAAACACTATCAGGAACCTGCTCCTCTCACCGCTCGCCACCGGGGCGGAAGGTCGGATTAATGTTGCTACAATCGGGACTTAATTTTTTCTGCGGTTCAGATGAAGAAGCTGCCTAAAGCCAGAACTAAAGTCCACTTGATCGCCAAAAATCATACATATTTTTTTTTGATTGGAGGTTTAACGACCACCGTGAGCAACTCAATGGGCTATAAGCAGTCGCCCGTCCATAATTTAGGGTCACTTGTTCCAGGGAAGGAAGAGAGCCAGTGCCGTAAGACAAACACAACATCCATGCCTCACCGGGATTTGAACCCGTACCCCTTTTGGACGAATGATCAGAGTCCATCGCTTAGACCCCTGGGCCACCGGCCGGCTACAGATTTAATCATAACGTCGTCTAGATTTTAATCATCTAGACACATTTTTTTATACAGTAATTTGCGGAAGGCTGCCCCGGTGGCGCAGTGGTCTAAGGAGATGGCCTCTGATCATTCGTCCGAAAGGGGTCCGGGTTCGAATCCCGGTGAGGCACGGATGTTGTGTTTGTCTGACAGCACTGGCTCTATCCCTTCCCTGGAACCCGTGACCCTAAATTAGGGACGGGCGACTGCTTATAGCCCATTGAGTTGCTCACGGTGGTCGTTAAACATCCAATCAAAAAAAAAAAAAATTGCGGAGGTCTTTTTCCATGACGTCATCATTTGTTTAGATACTGCACGAGTAATTTTTATCTAGTGCTGTATTCGATGGTATTAAAATTTCCTCTCGTCTTCTGTAGTTCTAATTCACGTGCACTTCCCGCATAGTTAATCGCTGTAAAATTCCTGTTTTTCCTAGAACAAACTCAGGTTGATGCGTGAGTTTTAAGATATCAGGTCATCCCAGTAGTAATGTTGTTTTGCCCAAGCCCGACAATAGTGAACCCCTGGTGCCCAGACTATGACGTCTACCACGTTGAGTATAAAAGGGATCACGCAAGCAGACCTTTAAGTCACTTGAGACCGCAAACGGGAATTCTAGGTGCAGTCGCTGTGTACTTAAACCGCATCGGAAATGACAGTGTCAGAAGACCACATTAGGCACATTATGCTGTATGAGTTCCACCATCGATATTCAGCGACGGTAGCAACACGAAACATAAATGCCGTATATGGGCCATGTTCCCTGGAGGTCAGGAAATGTCAACGCTGGTTCCAGAAATTTCGAAGGGTGACACCAGACTCAAGGATATGCAGTGACCCGAACGGCCTGTTGAGCTGGATAACGACGTGCTGAAAGCTGCTGTTGAGGGAAATCCGCAGGCAACAGTCGAAAAATTCACCACACTTGTTCATTCAACCCATTCCACTGTTCACTGGCATCTGCAGGACCTCGGTTATGTGTCGAAACCGGATAAGTGGGTACCCCATGATCTCACTGCACAACAGCTGCAACAGCGTGTGGACATTTGCACTTCTTTGCTCTCCCGTGAAAAAAGGGAGCCGTTTTTGCACAGAATTGTGACAGGCGATAAAAATGGATTGTTTATTACAACATTAAGCGTAAACGGCAGTGGTTTTCCAAAGGAAATGTGCCTGCAGCAGTGGCGAAACCAGGACGTTTCCCACAAAAGGTTTTGATGCCTGTGTGGTGGGATATGCAAGGCATAAACCATTAGGAGCAGCTGCCACCCAGCAAAACCATTACAGGGGAAATCTACTTTCAGCAGCTGCAGCGCCTACACACTGCTTTTCAGGATAAACTTCCAGGACTCGTGAATCGTAAAGGCGTTCTTCTGCAGAAGGACAACGCAAAACCACACATAGCCAAAATGACCAATGCAACATTGCATGACTTCTGATGGGAAAAACTTCGGCATGCAGCATATTTCCCTGACATTGCGCCATCCGACTACCACTTTTTGCGCAGCCTGTAATGCTAGCAAGATGGTTATTTTGCTGGGACTACACTTCCAAATGTGCAGGAGGTACGGCGAACTCTTTCTGTCTTTTTTGCATCGAAACCCATGGAGTTCTACAAGTCTGGGATTCAAAAATTTGTCGATGGGAGAAGGTTGTAACTACCGGGGGCACTTATTATATGGATTAAAACCTCTGTTCCAAGTCGGGTTTTCTTTCTTTTCTTCACACATTGAAAAAACGACAGTATTTGTGGGATTACCTGATAGGTTCGTGGAAGCAAATTAGCTTTTCCTGATTAATATCCAGTAGTGATCATGGTGTCGTCTTCCAACCCCTTATTACGAGATCTTGCCTGCTAATGAAATGCAGTGTCTCACCCTTTTATTTGAAAATGATTTCGAACTTGTTTAATTTACAGCTGTCGATTCATAACTTTTCCCGTAGTATGTTTTCCGTGCATTTCTACGATATTCATATATTTCCTGGCTATTGCAAGTAAATACTTGCACATTTTGACACATTACAGTTTTTTTAAACCTCACTTCTACGTTTTTTTTCATTTGGCAACAATCTGGTTGTCGTTCTAGAGTTTCTCTATAGAAGGGGTTTAGGGGAGGCAAAATGGTTGGTAAGGATGCTAGGATTTTTCTTAAAGCTGCGTTTTCGTAATAAGTTTACGGATGTTACTTGTATTATGTTGTACATGGGGGTTGGTTGGAGAATGTTGGAGATAATGGAAGACTAAAGATGGCGTTCATGAAAGACGAAGGATGGAACTTATGGGAGACTATGAGAGAAAAGTCTGACTCTATGATGCTGCCAGTGTCATGATCTTATGTTCTTTCGATTTACACCTAATGTTTTCCCAGAAACTTTGTTTGTATGTTCTGGTATATATACTGTAAAACTTTCAGCTTATTATTATTTTTTTTGGATTGGAGGTTTAACGACCACCGTGAGCAACTCAATGGGCTGTAAGCAGTCGCCCGTCCCTAATTTAGGGTCACTGGTTCCAGGAAAGGGAGAGAGCCAGTGCCGTAAGACAAACACAACATCCATGCCTCACCGGGATTCGAACCCGGACCCCGTTCGGACGAACCATCAGAGGCCATCGCTTAGACCACTGCGCCACCGGGGCGGCAAAACTTTCAGCTTAAACTTTTTCATTTTTTGGAGGAAGGAGGTTTGACGACCACCGTGTGCATCTGAATTAGTTATCACAGTCGACCGTCTCTAAGTTGGGTCGTCTGGCTCCACGGAAGGGAGAAAATAAAAGCCGCCGATGCCGTAAGACAAACACACCATCCATGTCTCACCGGAATTCGAACGCGGACCCATTTCAGACGAATAGTCAGAAGCCTGTGCTTAAACCATTGGGTCCTGCAGCGGCCAGTTTAAATTTTTCTACATAAAAAATGTTTGAACTTTATTAAACGTCAACTTAGGTTCTTAAGAAAATCAGTTAACATACGCAGAAGAGGATTGACTCCTTGTGAAGAAAATCATAGCATCGCAAGGATCACATTTCCGCGTTTTATTGTGAAATACGATAGTCTGTATGTATTTCTTACAGAAGGCTCTCTTGAATTGTGATATTTCGATATCGTAATGTCAACACATTTTAATTGCGCACGAAGTGCTACTCTTTTCTTGCGAAGCCGTACCAACGTAACATTCTTGTCTCTGCACCTTCAGTTATGGTCTGCGGTTTTCATCCTACAAATTTGCTGCTTTGCGCATGTCTTGCACGTAGGACCTGCATAGAGATTAGATATCGCAGCGAATTGAAATGCCAAATGGATCATTGTTTTTTTTAGTGCTAACATTCTTTCGTTTTTTTCTTAACATAAAGTAGATTATGAAGTGTGTTTATCCAAATTCGACGGTTATAAGACTCTTATAATTTAAGTTCCCAGCATAGACAGGATAACACCAACGTGTTTCCAGCAATCTTTTGCTTATACAAGAGTTGCTGACACCGTCGATTCCCAGACGTTGTAACTCTGCGATATCACTCACAAGATACAAGATACATTAAATGCTGTCAACGGCAACCGAAGTATATCTATGCGCTCGCAAACATTTCTTTTGTAGTAAAGAAATGCCTATGTGTGTTTGGACGAGTAGATGATTTTTCATTTTTCTTAAATTCTTGTGCAATCATAGTCTTCCTGCAAACTCTCCACGTTCAAAAGTTAAGCCAGCTGGCATACTGATGCTCTTTATATGCGTACTATGTTTTTGCTTTCATGTGATCCAATCTCAGCTGACTACAGCTGTGTGCCATACAAAACATGCCATTATCGTCGACAAATTATTGAAAGTCTTGTCAAGTTACTTTTATATTTTTACGATGGCTGTTTTTCATCGGTTTTGGCAATACAAAACACATATTTTACATTGCCAAAAATACCTCAGTTTATCTTAACATTGTTTAAAAATACCCAAACATGTTAAAAATAATACTGAAATAGTCTACTAAATATTCAGATGCATCCATTATTGTTACTGAGAATACTATTCACTCTTGTCGGGCGATTCAGGCTGCCGTGGTTTCCTACACGTTTGAGTGTTTTGGGCGTCATGGTCGTTAAAGGGTCAACATATTTACTGGTATTAACAAATATACACCACTTTCACGGATCCATCTTCAGGATTATTTATGAATGTGTTTGTATCCGTTTGCGTCAGACATGTCGGAAAATATTGCTATGATGCTTGTATATATGGTGTTTTGTAAAAAATGGTGATATTTCTTAATGATATACAAATAATAATACTTTTATCAGCAAACACTTACCAAACCATTCATTTCATTTATTTCCAACGGTCTCGCTCTTTCTAGCAGCAGGAGCATTAAATTTCTGTTTAGAGACTGAAATTTGTCCAGCTCAATTGTAGTTGCCTGCAGTGTTTCATCCCACTACAAGAAACGGAACCATTTTATATCCGAAGCATTTCCTGCTAAATATATAATGCCAAATCCGCATTTTGGCGTTCCAGATGCTCATATGCATATCCACGAACGCCGTTGCATATGTTGCAGGGCCACTGCCGTTAAGTTTATATAATGTATGCGGATTTTCTCTTAACGTCATGTAATGCATGTAGATTTTCCCTTCCGGTGCTGCAGAAAAAATCGCAAAAAACGTAACAATATATAGCTTTCTCTCTTGTCTTCACCTAAATATTTAATGCAACAACTGTATTCGTTTACTCTTCATATATGTCTCTGGAGTCACGATTACAATAATATTACAGACAAATGAATACGGTAATAATTAACAATATCTTCCACAAAAAAAGAAATATTTCTTTTGAATTCCACATTGCAAACAATCACAGGGGACTCAGAATTACTGACTTAACTTTTGAGGTGAGTTATCTACAAAAACACATTCGTCAATATTAAAACTGCCCTTATCACATTTCAAATAACGAAAACAACAAATCTTTATTGCTATGATTTCCTGCAGGTTGTAATACGACATTTGATTTCTCCGAGGTAAGGAAAAATGAAGAGCGTACTTTTCTTAGAAAAGTAAAATGCATCAAGAAATAGGTCGAACATCATTTTAAAGGCAACATATAGTTGTGGAATGTGAATGCGATACTGTTGAAAATATTCCACTTGGTGTGAGAAATATTCGCAAAATAATTTCAAGTAATCACTAAAGGCTTTTACGTTACGCCCCTTTTTCAAACGCTTTGATCATGAGTTTAGACCAAACTAAAGGAAGAATAATAGAATTAAAAATCTCAGGAACGTATTTGAGTGAGCATAAATATTTCTGGAATCTAATCTTGTTCGCTGCTGATGTATACATAACAATTAAAATTTGCATTACATGTTAACTCTCTCTTTTACTTCCCCATTATTAAAATGATGAGGTTTGGAGTTCTAAACGTACCAAACATTTTTCTATCATCAAACAATCTTTAACACATTCCGCAAACAGTATTTTACTTTTCTTGTGGAACAGTTCGTCTCATAACAATAACAAGGATTGAATTTTTTCATGACGTGAAATGAATTCGCTGACCTTCTTGGTCGCTTTTCATCACTTCAGAAGTAAGTTATTACTGAGAACTGGATTTACAAAGCAATGAACATTTTCAGAAGTCTACGCAAGAGCTTCGTTCAATCGTTTCAGTTTTCAACGTTTGGACTGGCACAGCAAGATTTCCAAACATCTTGCCCCGAAAGCATAGGCAGTTATATCAGAAGTCATTTGCAACAATTTTAAATCCGAAAGCAAGATAAACTGATGTTCGCTTGCGTCTCCAATACGTAGGAAAGCTACACAAGCCCAGGGATACACACCAAAATAAGCTTCTTTACACAACACGCAGACTGTCAGACGTCATAGGGTCTGGAAGGCTAAGGCTACAGTCGCATTACACTTCCCACTTGGTGTCAGGCTTCTTTATTGTTCATGAGATCACTTCATTCTTTTGTTAGCTAGAGATGGGTAGTAATGGCAATAAACCGGTAGCTCATAGAGCTGCCACGTATTCCACGATGATCTGAGGCTTAACGGAAAGTAAAAACGCTAAGGTGAAGTAGAAAGTTAAGGAATGTAATCTTTGCATGTTATTGGCGGTATCTGAAAAGAAAGAAAATTGTGATTAGAATTTCAAACTTAAGAACAATAAGGAAACATATAAAGTGCACAGCTTAGAGTTTAGAAAAACAAAAACCATCATACAGCACATTATTTGTTGAAGATTCTTTCGCGCCGGTTTTTAAGCTAAGCGCAGCAGTGCTTTTTGGTAAGTTTGCTTCTAAAGTATAGTGGGGATCAAAATGAGCCGTGGATTTAAAGAAATCATAACTTAGGAAAGAAGGCAGCAAACAACCTAAAACATATGATATAAGCACACCAGACAAAATATTAGTCATCCCTAGTAGCACTTATCTAATAACGGGTGCCGGTGCCTCCTGCATTGATAACAGCATGAATCCGGTGTGGTAGAGACTTCAGTAGGTCATGGATGTATTGAACATGGATTTGCAGCCACTCGTGTGTCACTTGGTCCCGAAGTTCCGCCAGAGTACGCGCGTGTCTATTCCGGCGTTTCACCTTCTGTTCTAAATGATTCCACAGATTTTCAATAGGATTTAAATCTGGGGATTTGGCGGGCTACTCTAGGCGTGGTAGTGTTGTTGATTGCTTGTCGTGCCACTCTAACACAGTTTCAGCCCTGTTCACACAGCAATTGTCGTCTTGGAAGACTGGAGTTGTCATGTAATGCTGCTCTTCGAGATGTAGAGTAAAAGGCAACACTTCGTCATTCAGAATGCGGAGGTACGCATGCTGGTACAAATGCATCGTCACTGCAACGAGAGATGATCCCCATTTCGTGGTGCGAAAGACATCCTCAAAACATCAAAGAACCCTCACCTGCTCGAACATTTTCGACACAATGAGTACTAAAGAGTTCCTTCGACCTGGGATGCACTCTTCGCCTCTCATCATTGGAGTACAAACAAAAAAGAGACTGATCAGACCAAATTACTCGTTTCCAATCCTCCACAGTAACGTTTTGGTGCCTCTGAGCTTATTGATAACGTGAGACTTTGTGACTTGCTGTTAAAAGAAGCCTCTTCCGTGGTACTCTGCTCCAAGATGTCCATCGCATGCAGTTCTCGTCGCAATGTTCTTTCGGAAATTGGTTGGAGTGGACTTTCGTTGATTGTTTGGAGCAATTGTTGCCTGGTTTGAAACCGATTTGCAGTTACTAGGCGTGAAACATGGCGGCCGTTCCTGTTGGTGAAAATCGTTTTCCGACCACAGTTACGTCGCCGATTTTCAGTTGACTGGGAACTACACCATTGTTTGTTGACCCGCTGAATAATACGCTTCGACACACCAACAAATTGGGGGACTTCATTCACTTCGTGTCTGTGGGCACGGCCTAAAACGATGTTTTTGTTTTTTTTTTGCAACTCAGTAACGTCTATCTTACGAATCATACTGCAGATTAAATTCAACACACACGTTTCTCTTCACCACTGCACGAGACAGAAATGATCCTGTAGACCGCGTAAGTGCTATTTATCTCCCAACAATATTATCACGGCGCCCTCTGTGCAACCGGTAACTTCCTACGGTCATTTCTGTTAGGGGTGATTAATTTTTTGTCCAGTGTGCTTAGTATACATACATACCTAAATCAGTTTTACAAGACACAGTTTCACAAATGTTATGTGTGGGTGTCACGTGTTACGCGACAAACGTCCCACCTGCATGGTTTGTAATACTTTTTTCGCGCTACAAAACACATTGAATTTGGGATTGTCACATTCGCTTCGCATAATAAAACGTGGGTTTTCTATTTCTCATGTAACACATCTTGTACTTATTTACCCTGCCGCCTATGTGAAATGTGACCTCGTTGCTAAAAACAATACTCGTGAGAAAATCCTCTTCCGACTCAGTCCGTTCACACATGTATCTTCCGCATTCATGCCAGCGCTAAAATTGCATGAAGTAACTGCATTTAGTATGGTTTCAAACTCATTCGTTTACGCCAGATATACATGCATACACCACACAGTACCTTTTTGGCATTTAAATTTTCATGTTCGCTCGCGTAGGTGATTTACGCTGTCTTGTTGCTATACATACCGCACACGTTCCACTATAGTTTCGGAAAGAGTTGGGCGACCTTGACACGAAGCATGGAGCCTTGGCACGAAGCATGGAGCTTTGATACAAAGAATGGAACCTTAATGCGAAGCATGGATCATTGATATGAAGCATATAACCTTGATACGAGACATGGAACCTTCATAAGGAGCGTGAATGCCATTCGATGATAAAAGAAAGTGTAAGAGACTTCTTTTGGCATTTTCGTACAAAATTTTGTTGTACGACAGTACAAAAATCTCTTTTGTTATTGTTACAACACGAAACATATTGATGCACCTTCGCTACCAGTAAGTGTGCCATTTTGGATTTCTGACTGCACTAGCGTCATCTGTTTCGGATCAAGACAGCCAAATCGGAGTGCTAAAAAGTAAAGGCAATTTAACTTTCTCTGTCCCAAAACAAAGCGAAATTATCGTAAATGTAGCATTATTTTTCAACGTAATCTGCTGCAGTTACACACATTTTTGTGACGGCCTAGAAGCTTCGTGATCCCACGGGGAAATGCGGTTTTCGGCTATCCTTAAAGCAATACCTGCACTCCCTCTTTTATCCTCTTCACCACTACCAAACCACCGACCACATAGTGCTTCTTTTAGCAGACCGAAGAAATGAAAATCTCTTGGTGAGAGATCCGAGATCTAAGGTGAATGTGGAAGAACCTCACGCATGAGGTTTCGAACTGTCGTTATGGTTGCATCAGCTGTATGTGGACGATAATTTTTTTGGTGTAAAGAAACAGTTTCAGACCACAATCCATTTCTTTTGTTGCAGATTTCGGGTTTCAGCTAGTTTAAGTATTGTTGAATGTGCTGTATTGTTGATAGTTTGTATGTCCTCATGAGAATGCTCCGAAACAGGTTCATGTGTAACCCAAAAGAAAGTTAGGAAGTCATTATTAAAGATAGGAAGGTTTAGTTTTACAGAGGGGGAAAGTCACGAAATTATTTTTTTGTTGAGGATAAAGGGTGTTTCCGCCCCATGCTTTGTATCTTGTTTTCAGGGACAAAATGGTGCATCCGGGTCTCGTCCCCAGGAGCAATCATTTTCTGTATATCTGGATCTTCTTCACAGCGCTGCAAAAAGTGGGTGGAAATTTCTATACGCGGTTGCTTATGTTGATCGGTTAGCTGTTTCAAAATTCACCTAGGACAGATTCAGATATCCTAAATCCTTATGCATCATTGCGCAGACAGAACGGTAGCTTATTTCTAATACATCAGCCACAGCAGACATTAATCCATCGGTTTACTTGAATGAAGAAGCTCGTGCTATCGACTTGGTCTTGAGTTTGCGGCGTTGACGAACATTTTGATCAAGCTTCGTGAGTAACTCCTGTTTTGCCAGATTTAAACCTTTCTACGCATGTGTAAGCTTTTTCTAGCAGACACAATTAATAACCATACGCTATTGCCATTAATCTACAAATTTTCTCTTTCTGTTTAAATAGATATTATTACGATACGCTGTTCAGCAAGGTGCCAATAGGAATGAGGAGCTTCCATGTTTACGCCCTCACCGCCGAAGACAGACTGACGTGTAGCGTTACTGTCTTTATATCCTGTTAACAATGATCGGATGCTGTCCTGTGCGGTATTAACTTAATTTATAAATTGGGTTTTCTGCGTACTACGAAACACGCGTTACGTGAAAAACGCTTGCTATGGACTTTCAGTGAGAGAGTCTGCTAGGAAACTGTTCCCAGAAAGTCACTATTGAGAGCTTTCCCCACTATTTTCTGGATCTTTTAAAGACGCAATTCCATGTCTTCTAGAAAAACCCTTAAGCAGCCTATGAATCTGAAACAAATGGCGCCCAAACTTATCCGCGCTCCCCAAACAGAAATATTGACATAACGTTTGAGTTTTACGAAAACTATAGCAAAGCAATCCCACTCTCCCTCATGTTAGCAGTATTTCTCGAACGTAAACTTGTCATTGGAAATAGGCGCTCCCTTCTACTCGTTTATTCTTTGCACCATGACCCAAGGCATGATGGGAAAAGGATAATCCTCCTGACAGGGTCATCATGCCTCCTGACAGGGTCATCATGCCATACTCGTTTATTCTTTGCACCATAACCCAAGGCATGATGGAAAAGGGATAATCCTCCTGACAAGGTCATCATGTCATTGCGTAGAAGCAAGTGCTTCCAAACATCTCTACTGTAAGGTTCGTCGCCACTGTTATAGCAAGTAAACAATCGGAAAGGATTAGCGCTAATCATTCTCCTGAATGACAACTTGGAGTAAGAAAGCTATGGCGGAACGCAAGGCGCTCTTATGAGCGAATTCACTCGTTCCAGCCAAGTTCGGCTCACTTCTTAGACAGCAAATATAATTATACATCTTGACTTCATCCTAGTTTATTAACCGAGTGTTAATTCGTTACAGGCGCTTATAGGGTTAAAACGAATAATAACCAATAATGATCAAAGTTTGAAAAGCGATTGACATTAAATATGGTTATTGGGATGATCTCATATGATCAGGAGACTCAGCAGCGCACAGACGTTACCTAAAATTTTATTCCGTGATAACTTACTTCATGTGTTGTCATATTAATGGCTCACTTTGTTGTTTCTCGGGCTGGATATATTCTTCCTAAGTATTTTATGCCAGATAGAGTTACTCTTACGGACAATGAAATTTGCGCACCTAGAAGAAAACATGCTACAACTGCGAAACTTTGCAAGTAGTTAGAGTGCGTGCTGGTACGCAAAACATCCACGTTTGGTGCGAGGGCGCATGATCGCACACCCTGTAGTGGCGTTCCAAGTACTAATAAAGACGCGTGTAGTCGATGTCCTATGAAAGCGAAAAGCATCGGCCGACGCAAGCAAGAGTGACAAGAATGCCAGGCTAGACGCCAGAGACGTCGATTTATGCAACTTACGGACTTTGAGAGAGCTCTGATCATCTGGCTGAAAACCGCAGGGTGGTCGGCGTGTCGTACAGCCAGCCACGTAGATCGTTCTGACCATACCGTCCGATTGTGTTGGGAGCAGTAGAGTGGCATGTCACAGCACTGCCACACGGCGGAGCGGCTCCAAACTGACCAGGAGGACCACCGGTAGAGAGGATTGACGGATCGCACCCCAGGAACGAACTGATCCCACGGGGACCCAATCCATCTTGGGGACAGATACAGCTGCTCCTGTGTGCGCACGAACCATTTTTCGACGCCCTGTGGAAGCGAATCTGAGATCCCAGCACCTCATACGTGTGCTGCCATTAACACCGGAACATCGCCGACTCCGTGTGCAGTGGTACCAGGCCAGAGCAACGTGGTAAGCCACAGACTGGCCACGTGTGGTGTTTAGCGATGAGTGCCGCTTCATTTTGGGAACATATGATCATCATGTCCGGGTGTGGAGATCCGTGGGTCAACGGCACAATCCCAACCTCGCTATCGAGCGCCACACCTCTCCCACTGCAGGCATTATGGTCTGGGGAGCCATTGCCTACGATAGCCGATCGGCTCTAGTAGTAGTACGCGGATCATTGACGAGCCGACGGTTTCTGGATGAGATCTTAAGGCCCTATGTGCTCCCATTCCTGGCCGGAATTCCCGGTGCGCTATGCCAGCAGGATAATGCCCGCCCGCATGCGGCTCGGGTTGCACCGGACTGCCTACGTCATGCCAGACATTTCCATGGCCTGACAGCTCCCCGGGCATTTCTCCAATCGAGCATGAGTGGGGCCAGTTGAAACGCCAGGTGCCGCTGCGCCACACTATCCGGGATTTGGAGCACACCGTCCAACACGTGTGGGACAGTCTGCAGGAGGACATTATCAGGCGTCTGGTTGCCTCCATGCCGGACCGTAATACAGCATGTATCACCGCACGAGGCTGTGCGACGCGCTATTGAAGATGACAGGACTGCGTGCCACAGATCGCTCTGTAATTCTCCGGCAGCTCTGTTTTTGCCATCATGTGTATCGTTCATCTGTATCATTACGTCCATAAAATTTCAGTTCAATCCGATGCTTCCTTCTTGGTGCGCAAATTTCATTGTCCGTGAGTGTATGTACAAATCGTTACACGGAGGTCCGAAGTCCAGTGAATGAAACCCTTCAGCTGACACAAACAGTGTTTGGAGATAAAGAGGAACTTCGTACACGAGTTGTTAAAAAGGTTCTATCGGTTTAGAAAGAAACAGAAATAATGTGAATCAAAGGATACCGTTTCCTACGGCCAATTAGTCGAAGAGATAATCCATTGCTTAAGTATCCACTTACGCTAAAATCACCTAATGTTGACTACCCTTGAAACAGCTGAAGAGGTCACTCGCTGTCTTTACTGTTCAAAGTCAATGTATTTTCTCAGAATTATTGCTGTAGAACGAAATGCAGTGTTTCTTGCTTTGTAAATATTATACAATATAAAAACATTACTTTTCCGGAGCTTTTAGTCGGAATTGCAGAGCTCCAATTATAGTGGAAAACTTTCAGCTTCTTTGTCTGACACACAGTTCTTTTTCCATGTTGACTAAACCTGAGCTTAAAGATGCGATGGCTAAATTGCTTTTGAATTTATGTTAATGAATGTGAATCCATACATTTAAAAATTAATAAATGAGTGCCATGTCTTTTAATCTTACCATTAAAAAATCGTATATCACTATACAATGAAATTAAATAGCTTACTTTATCATGACAGAATGAAATATAGCATCAACCGCTCACAGTTTCTTAAAATTTCATCCTTGAATAATGTTTACATGAAAATCTTGATTTAAATTTTCCAGGGTCCTGATTTATAATATGATATCCATCTAAAAATAGCTATCTGGTTTCCACTCCCATCATGTAGTTTTGAAAGAGCGTATAACAATGCAATATTTCTTTTCCATACATTATCTCGACTTCAGATATTTATTATGCTACTTGTATTAGATATATGGGGAAGGGCATTCTTTCGATCGGCATACTTTACACACAAAATGTGTATGCACCTAAATAAATGTTCAGTTACGTATTTTTAATCGCAACAGGAGTAAAAATTGCCGTGTCAACAGAAAAGCAATGAAAACGTTTTCAGTCTGGTTTTCTCTTCGTTAATTATTTTTTGACTGAACGCCACATGTTTTCTCCGGACGAGCTTATAAAGGTTTTCAGCCTGTCAGTGGATCAAAGTGCAATAAAAAAATTGTAGATAAAAGTATTGAATGTTCTGAGCTATGAACAATACTCGTATATTGAGCAGATGTGTTCGGTACTGTGTTAGAGCAGATGTAAGGCCTATTGTATTAAGAGTTAATTTTACTTGAAGAGAGTAGGTCGATTTTTGTATGAGCAGATTGTTTTCAGAGTTGAGAGGGATGTTTTTTGATTTGTGAAATCTATTCGTCTTATTGTTGAGAACGAAGTGATTATTGTGAACTATCGGACGTATTGGAATATTGAATAAACGTGGATTTTGATTTTCATAAGTACTACATTACTTACCTAGGCCATTTGTTTGAAGTAAGAGATTTGCGTGGTTAAATTAGGACTTCAGCTATAACGAACGAGTTGGAATAATCCGATTAGAAAAGTCAAGCCAATTCCCTAAGTTGAAATAAAGATATAGGCTTTAAATAAAGAAAACTTTAAACAAAACGATCCTACAAACCCAGTTAAAGGCTATTATTTCACAACGTTCAGATTTCATAATTGCTCCTGTATACAACTCCAACAGGATCATGAAACTGCAGCAGAAACATCTTCTCTAGGTGAAAGAAATTTATTTAAAGTCTCGCACGGGTATTTAAGGAATAAATGTACGACAATTTCAAAATACGGAGAAACAAGCAGAAAACCAGTTTGAAATGACCAGCAGAAAATTAGCTTCAGCTGGGCAAAAGATGGAGATGGACAGATCCACTGATTTTACACCTATTGCTTTGCTGCGAAGACTCCGATTGGGCACGTTAATAGGATGATGAAAATTTCCCAAATCCGTTTTGTTTGCTATGCAAACTATTCATTAAAACAGGCAAAAATCCGAACAAAGAATTGTAATGTAAAATGTAGGAGAACATTCCTGGTGTCTGAAACGTATTGTTTCCCTGATATCACACACAGTTTTTCAACAGGATAGTTACAAGGCGTGATAAAATCAGTCGATTTTTTTTTACCGAAGATAGGAATTTAATGGTAGAGTTACCTAAATTAATCCCCCCTAGGCACATGCACACTTATTCCAGTGGTTCTGCCATTGTTGGAAACACCCATAAAAGTCCTGTTTTGGAACATTCTTTAAGACAATCGTTGCATTACTTCATTACGTTTACCTGGCATTAATTCCTTAAGTTTCGGGAACATCCAAAAGTCATTCGGTGCTACGTCCAGTGAAAAACGGGGATGCGAGAGCATCGGAATAGATTTTGTAGACAAGATCGGATGATCGGCAGAGCAGTGTGACTTGGGGGATTGTCTTCAGATGCATCCATCCACTGGTCTTCTCCGGCCTCTTGTGATGCACTGTAGTCCTCAGACTTTTCAGAATTTCCAAGTAACGTGCACCGTTAACAGTGGAGACACATGGTAGGAATTCTCAATGCACTAATCCTTTGATATCGAAAAATGACAAAAGCACGATTTTAACGTTTGATCGAGACTGACGTGCTTTCTTGGGTCTTGGGGAGGAAGGCATTTTACTCTGAGAGATTTAGACCTTTGTCTCAGGGTCGCAACCATAGACCCAGATTTCATCACCCGTCACAATTAATTGTCTGTAAAAAAGTTAACATCAGCTGTTGCACGTTGAAACAACTCAGACGAAAACGTGATACGATTGCTTTTCTGGTCGTCGTTCAGAAGGCGTGGAATGAACTTGGCACTCACACTTTCACATGTTTCATTTATCACTAAGAATGGCTAGAACAGAACCAAACGACAGACCAATCTCTGCTACAATTTCTCTGCTGGTGAGGAATCGGTTTTTCCTGATCATAGCACGAATTTTCGTGAGGTTCGTCGGTTAACGCCATTGATGGTCTTCCACGAGGAGGTTCATCTTCGATGAAGAAGCGTCTTCTTTTCTCCTGGAAAACCACTTAAACAATGTCTTTTGGGTTGGAGCACTTCACCATAAACACTTGTCAGTTCATCATGCGTTTATTTTACCGAATATCCAAGGTGGGAACAACATTTTATATCTGTGCGCTGCTCGAACTTCGACATCTCGACAGCGCTACACAAATGACAGACACGCGCCTACACTCCTTGCAGTCAGGAGGACTATTGGCATTTGCTGGAAAACCGGTTTCTGGCCTTTCAGGGTCAATTGAGGTTTAATGACCGCTTACGTCAGACACCTCTCCTTTGCTTTCGCAGCAAGAGCGACTTCATTCACTTTACTTTTTGATCACCCCTCATATGCTTCAAAGGAGGTAAAATCTGATTTTTGACCTAGACTAAGGAACAGTAAAAACCAATTGGAATTTTGCAACAAGAAAGATGACACCGAATTTTCAGTCCAGCCTGAATTTTGAATCATTTCTGATACGAGAAAAATATTTCAAAGCAAATCTTCAGAAAATCTGAAAGTTCAGCTAAAGAGAATGCACTGACACCACATAGAAAAATCTGCGCATAATTTAAAATAAATAATGTGAGCGGAGTTCTGAAAAAGAACACCGCACGAGTACATGCAAAATGTTTTACAAGATATCATTATAGGTATTCCGTGTTCAAATTGTTTTAAAGTCGTACTTTTAGAAGCAGAAATATCGAGATAATATTGGCTCCCTTTGTGGAAAAACTTATCGACGGACATATATTTGACATATATGCACCTAGATATACTGCAAAATTTTGCTATGCCACAAGAGAAGGCTTTCAGCTATATGTCGTGTTTCAAAAAGATGGAGCTCCTCCTCACTGGGGAACAATTGTTCGTGAGTATTTGGATGCTCTGTTCTTGGGATTTGGCTCAATTCTGTATCCGGCCTATTCACCTGATATACTCCCATTGGATTTTTTATTGGGAACTGTCAAAGAAAGAGTACACCGAACAAAAGTGAGGGATTTAAGGGACCTAAAGGAACGGATCATGAGCGCCAATTCTCTTATTGAAACGGTAATATTATTGGGTTGGAAAAAAAGTAATGCCCGATGACTAGGTACCTGAAGTCAAAGCCCTGGCCACGTCACGCATTGTGCACCCAGACTGTGCAGCACACCGGCATGACATCAGCAGGTAGGTAGCTTAAGTCAGTGGCAGTTAGCCGATAGAAGACGAAGGGCGTAAGTACCAGTCACCATGCGGAAGCGGACAAGGAGCACATCTGGCACTGCATGCTGTACGAGTTTCGTCGCGGTAGCACTCCCGCAAATGCTGTAAGGAACATTACCAGTGTGTATCTCAAGGCCATATAATATCGTTAGTGCTTTCATTGGCTCGAATAGTTTCGAGATGGAAATTTTGACCTGTCAGACCATCCCAAACACGGAAATCCCGTAACAGTGGATATGGACATGCTGAAGACCTTAGTGGAGACCTACCCACGTGTGACCACACGAGAGTTGGCCGAACAGCAGGGTACTACCCACACGAGCATTATCACGAACCTGCGTCAACTTGGGAAGGTGCACAAGAGCGGAGTTTGAGTACACCATCAACTCACAGTTGAACAGAAAGCAAATGGTATAAGTGCATGCGTTTCCCTGCTTGCATGTCACCAAGTCGAACCGTTCTTGTGCCGAATCGTGACAAGTGACGAGAAATGGGTCCTTTATGGCAATTACCTCTCACAGAAACAGTATTTACACCCAAAACAGAAACCCATGCGGACCCAGAAAGCCGGCTTACACCCAGATAAGGTCTGCTGTCTGTTTGATGCGATATGCGAGGTGTCGTGCTTTTTGAGCTGCTGCCGGACCACATCACTATCGCCGCCAATGTGTACCGCCGTCAGCTCGACGTTCTGCACGTATCGCTCACGTCGAAGCGACCAGCACTGCTGAACCGCAAGGGCGGGCTCCTACAGTAGGATGCAGCGAGACGTCACACAGAACTGTTGATCTGTCACAAGATCAGGGACCAGTGATAGGAGCTGCAGCCTCACTCAGCATATTTTCCGGACTTTGCCCCAAACGACTACCATATTTCCGGTCGTTGCAGAATTTCCTGGACGCACAGCGGTTCATAAACGGGACAATATTGAACCCGCACTTACCCACTACTTTGCGGCCAAGTCACCACAATTCTATAGGGACTGTATCCAACAGCTGCCCGGATGATGGGAGCAGGTCATGGGAAGCGATGGCGACTAAATTTTGGACTGATTTATACTTCTATTAGGTGTGCAACTTAATTCTCGGCCACATTTCAGCAAATCGAATACGTACCTAATCAGGGAAATAATCATGTCATGTTGGATACATTTGAGTCATCGGTCATGGAGCTACTGAATGCCACTGCGGAAAAAAGATCGCTGTTTCGAGTTGATGAAGTCATCAATACTTGTGTGCATCTCCTCGACAGAAGTGAAGTGCGTAACACTCAGGTGATGTTACAGGGAGCGAAAGAGGTGATAATCCGACGGGGAATACGCCGGGTGGGACAAAATCTCCCGACCCAGGTCGGTGATCGTGTTTTAAGTCGTTTTCGCGGTGTGAGGACGCGCGTTATCCTGAAGCAACAGTACCGACTTTCTGCCCTTCCCGGTTATGGCTTTTTCGCCTCCATTGCGTCACTCACACGAATGAGTTGCTCACAATAACGCTCAGCATTGACTGTTTCACCAGGTTTGAGCAACTCGCAGTGTACGATACCGCGCTGATTCCACCATATGCACAGCAACAACTTCCTGGCATGGATATTCGGTTTCGCGGTACTGATGGTAGGCTATCCTGGATAAAACCACGATTTGCGCCGCTTAGGATTGTCGTAGAGGGCCCACTTCTCATCACAGTTCAAAATCTTGTGGAGAAAATCCTTCTTCTTGAATCTAGAGAGCAAGGATACAGCAACATCGTAGCGCCCAGACTTGTTCGCAGCTGCGAATTGGTGGTGCACCCAAAGGCGCTCCTTGTGAATCCGTCCAAGCTTGTGCAAGCGCTTTGCAATGGCTTGCTGTGTTACTCCGAGTTCCTAGGCGAGTATTGACTGTGTGCGACAGGAATCCGTGATCCAAACGTTGTTCCATATTCTCATCGTCAACTTTCTGTGGCTGTCCTGGACGTTCTGCATCACGGAGATAGAAATTTCCCTGCTTAAACAGCTGGAACCACTTCTTACACGTACTGTAGGACACAGAAGCCTCACCCAAATCAGCACAAATCATTTGATCGGCTTCCGCGGCCCTTTTTATTAGCTGAAACGCTAACAGGAGGCAGAGCCTCAAATGTTGTTTCTCAAACGACATTGCTTTCACCGTCAACGTTCGTCCTTTCTCTCACTACAGCTGTGAGCGGTTACGGTTGCCTGGAAAGCTGTTGGATGGCGTTGCAATCAGCCATTATCGCACACATCTATTTGCATTTGCCAATGTTCTATGATTGCTTGCGTTTAGGGGCCGATAATTAAGTTGCACACTTATAATATACGGTAATTGGCACTTTTCTGTTGCCTTGCATTTGCAAACATTATTTTGTTTCAAACACAATTCAGCAGATGTAGCTTGAAATTGACTGCAAGTTGGACATCCTGGGTACAACCAAGGAAATCCATATAGAAGTGTATTAGTTCGTATCATTAAAAAAGAAACTTTAAATGTTTAAAAACTAGGACAAGAACTTTTTTTATTGGAGGTTTAACGACCGCCGTGAGCAACCCAATGGGCTGTAAGCAGTCGCCCGTCCCTAATTTAGGATCATTTGTTCCAGGCAAGGGAGAGAGCCAGTGCCGTAAGACAAACATAACATCAATGCCTCACGGGATTCTAACCCGGACCCCTTTCGAACGAATGATCAGAGGCCATCGCTTAGACCACTGCGTCACCGGGGTTGCGACAAGAACTTTGGACCACGCAGTATATTTGAAGACGGTGAAATTATATGAGAAACATAATTTAAAATGTTAGTTTATATTTTAAAAAGTTGTACTGAATGGGGAAAATAGGCCGGTTTTGGTAAACACTATATGACGGGGCATGACAAGAAAAACCCTCAAATGCGAACAATTTTAATATTGTTTTAAGCGAATTGCAGCCGAATTGGCAAAAATGGACACCAAAAGCAGAGAATTGTAAAACGTAAGATTACTGGGACTTCGTAATAATAATTTTTTTCTTATCAAGAATAAAATATATATGTGACAGATCTCTCTTTTATAACGGCGCCTTGAACGCGTATGGCATTGCGACGTGCAAAGAAACAAACTGCGGCAACAACGGGGACTCCACAAGGCTAGACATTGCAGCTTTTACTATATTTTCTACAGATTTGATCTCGATAAGGTTTGATGAGGCATCCTATTTATAAGCGTGCAACAAATTAAGCCTGCAAGATAAAATAGTTAGCACGAACCATTTGCAAATAAAACTGCATTCCACACAGAAAACCTTTCCTGCCGGAACATTATGTTGAGACAGCCCCATTTTATATGTTGCCTCGTGCTATAAACGTAAAGTAATTCTCCGTAGAGCAGCTGCATATTTTGCGCGTCTTTTCTCTGTTAGAAATAATTTCTGCATTCGTTAAATTGATAAAGGAGAAGCAATTTGCTTTTTCATTAGGCTAGCTAGAGTCTTAAAATGCTAAATAAAAAATCCTTTCCCAATGCTGCTGACTTTCTCGGAGCAAGTGTTTTTATTCATCATGTCATTTCTTCAGTTATGCAACAACGTTTTGGACACCCAGTATTACGTGCTTACGGAAACCATATCAAAATGTAATGTGTTTAGCAGTATTTGTTCACAAAGTGATTAATATGTGGGAGCCGCAATGAAAGCATCAGTCCTGTAATTTATTTGTGCCATGTGTAAGATTTGAAGAAGCAAATTTTTGTAACATGCGTTTCGAATGATATAAAGGATAATTTCTTTAATTGTTAAGATTTTTTATTTGTGACGAGCAATTTGGGAAAGTCAGAAATGCTACTTTGAATGGCAATCTGTTTTCAAGGTTTTTTTTCACTTTAAAAGCAATGTTTAAAACGTAAGGTTATTTAACAAGCATTCATTGATGAGACAGAAAATATCAGGTCAAAGTTACCGAAAATATGTTTTCCAAAAACAGTTACCGTATTTTTCTTCGTATAATTCGCAGCAGCGTACCATCCGAAGACCGTGAAATTCAGTAAAAGAAAAAAATGCTCATGCATGATGTAATACGCAGCGGCGCATAATCAACAGGCCGTGAAATTCAAGAAAAAAATGGTGTGTAATGCTTACTAGCGATGCTGATCCTGAGCATTAATTTCTTGCAGAAATGTCAAAATTTATGGGATTACCCAGCAGTCCAAAGGAATTTTTTTGTTCTCTTGAAGTGAAAAAAGACCAAAAACTATGAATTTTTTCAGCATTACTGCAGTTTCATAGGTATACCCGCAAACTTGTGTGGCCCTGAGCTTCCAAGAGCACGTGATGGTTCTCGAGAACAAATAATATCGCCTTCATTGCATCATGCTATCTACCAAAATGCTCGTAAGAAGAAACTAAAAATATTTCCAACAGTTTATGGCCTTCCATCTTTGTATTGCGTTACGTTTTCCTCTTATTAACGTAATTATGTTCATTTCCCAAATGTAACTTCTCCCGACAAAAACGACGTTGATTTTTTAAAATTGAAGTGCCGCAATAACTGTTTTTTAATGAGCGTATTAACCGCGTCGACGTGTAATTAGCAGAACCTAAGTTTATAGCATTTTAAACAGATAATCCGTAGATTATATGATGAAAAATGCAATGCAATATACACGGCAAGTACTTATACAACGGCCGTTCCATAGAAACTGAGAGTAAAATCATGCCAAATGAAGAAATATACTGTAGGTACAGCAAAATATATGTTATTCTTTCACAAAGTATTATATCTTCCTTTGAATGATATGCAAAGGTCCCGTCGCTCAATCCACTTTTCAAAGCATGTGGCGAAGCCATTTTGTGGAAGCTGCTTTAGCGACCCCTGTGTAACGTCAGCATCTGTGTTGAATGTTGCGTCACGGAACTTTTCCTTCATTGTTGGAAAAAACCAGAAATCGCATTTAAGAGGAAGTTGTTCAACACAAGCAGCCAGATGTGGGCGGGCGCTATCATTGTGTAGCCCATGATAACATCCGCCCACATCCACCTGCCCTCCAGTTCCGGCCGCTTAATCGACATGTGTCGTCACAGACGCTTCAAGACTGAAAAGTAATGCTCAGCTTTGACAGTAATTTGTGGAGGAACGTCATGATGGTAGACTACACCTTTATGATCAAGAAAATGATCATCATCACCTCCCCAGCTGATTTGGTTTGGCACATTTTTTTTTTCGGAAGAGGGAGCCTGTTTGTTTTCAGACACTCGTTGCGCGCTTCGTGAGGTGGTCGAAATAGCGGACCCATGTTTCATCGGCAGTTATTACTGTGTTTAGAAAGTTTGGATACTTTGTAATAATTTGTTTCCACATCATGACACACCTGAACTCTGGCTAACCATTGTTCTCTCGTCAACTGAAGAAGTACCCATCTGGAACACCCACGAGGCAGCAGTAATTTGTCACGTCGGAATGCCGCCGTTTCGGAAATATTAGTTGACGCTGCTATATCTTTACACGTCATTCGTCGGTCGTCTTGCAGGATTGCCCAAACAGTGTTAACAATAGGCTCCGTAAAAACCCTTTCAGGTCGACCAGGCCTAGGAGCGAATTCTGCCTACAAACGCCCTTTTTTAAAATCTGGTGCCATTTAAAAATCGTTGACTTGGCCAAATATTTATCATTGTAAGCTTTTTCATCAAATCAACTGTTTCTGGAGCCGATTTACCCAAACGATAGCAAAATGGTATCGCACAACGCATTTCACTTCTTAACTCTGAATCACTCACCTCCATAGCTGTATGGCGAAATGCAGACGTACCTTAAACAACTGCGCGACAACAAAACCAGAATCGTCTGCTATGGCTAATAACTGTTGCGATAGATGCTTCCTTAATTCAGTTTGCTGTCTGCATGGTTATTCCCCCCCTTCGCAGCGTTGCCAACTCAAAGAAAAATTACTCCCAGTTTTTATGGAACGGCCTTTGTAAAAGTTGAAATTTTTTTCCTTTTGATCTCACTTATTTTCCACTTATTATTAGTGTATCTCTTTTGTATTAATATATCTCTTTTACTAATATATCTCTCCCAATTGAGCTACGCGGATATGTGCTTTCCTATCTATCTTTCTTTATCTCATTTGCGTCCTGCCGTGTAGGCACGTCACATCTCCCCCCGAAAGAGGGCCAGGTACATGGCCCACGGGTCATCCGAAACCATGTTTCGCTGTAGGCAGTCATCCCATGAAGAACGTGCATTTGAAAAATCTCAGACAATTTGATGTGTGGAACGTAACAACACAATGATTTATTTTTTTGCAGCACTGAAGAAATGATTCTCATTTTTCTATCTCGCCGTGTGGAAAGAACATCACATCATTGCAAGAAACTTAACAACCAGATCTGCCTGGAAGTTCGGGTGCCAATATAACGTACAAGTTTGTCTGCGCCGGACATTGAAATCGGGTCCCCTCACTCCGGAGTAAGTCGCTCTCCCAACTGAGCAACGTCACATCCCCCCTCCCCGAAAGAGGGCCAGGGACATGGCCCACGGGTCATCCGAGCTCCCACTGCTATCTGCTTTTATCTCAAGTGCGTCCTGCTGTGCAGGAAAGACACAGTTGCTATAAATCATCCATACATTCTTTTTTGAATATCAGTAAAAAAAGCCAGGAAAAGCTCACTTTAATCATTACAGTCTGAAATGTTCTGTTCATATTTGCAAATTTTATTTTTTTATTTATTTTTTTTTTGAATTGGAGGTTTAACGACCACCGTGAGCAACTCAATGGGCTATAAGCAGTGGCCCATCCCTAATTTAGGGTCACTGGTTCAAGGGAAGGGAGAGAGCCAGTGCCGTAAGACAAACATAGCATCCATGCCTCACCGGGATTCGAACCCGGACCCCGTTCGGACGAATGATCAGAGGCCATCGCTTAAACCACTGCGCCACCGGGGCGGCAGGAGGGGGTTAGCGAACACCGCAAACAATTCAATGCCTATAGGCAGTCGCCCGTCCCAAATTTAGAGCCACTGCTTCCAGAAGGAGGGCGAGGATACTGCTTTAAGGGAAACGCATGTTCCATGTTTCACCCGGGATTCCAACCCCGGCCCATCTCGGACTGAGTGGTCAGAGATGGCCACGTAACAGTGGTTAGAGATTGTCCAACATCCAATAAAAAAAAGAAAAAGGAGTTCAATAGTTTTTTCTGAAGTTACGTTAAGCTGCAAAAATTTCTTTTTGAAAGACGCTTGAGAATCTTGTTTGAAAAACACGTTAACGAAGAAGAATAAGGGTATTCTGATTTTGAAGCATGAAGAAATACGCTTCGACTGCCAAAATAAACGTGAAAGGGAAACTCGTTTTTCAGAATCAATATTAATCGCCAAACAAAATTGCCAACATGCAATAAAAACGGCGAAAGAAAATCACAAATAGCTTGTAAAACTTTAATTAAAGATGAAAAAGAAAATTTCTCAATTAGGAAGCAAGAACTTCCGAAGAAACTCAACAGATGGTATTACTACACAGACAACCCGCAATATCATAAGCACGCACCTGAGATAAGTCGTTATTCCTGAAAATAAAAAAAACTAGCGCTTTCCCGTTTAAGCTACTGCAAGCTTCACTCTAAACACATGTTAGGAATTTTAGCCTTTCCAATCATTTTTTACATGTGGTGTTAAAAATCACTGAAAATGATTACCTTCGTTAGAGAAAATTGGAAAACGCGTATTTCCACTGGGAAAGGTGTTTTTCAAATAAGGTTGGTCATTGTGCAGAAAGAGATTCTTGCGCCAAACAGCTCTAGAAATGAAGAACTAGGTTTACTTTTTTATTTCTGGATATTTGACGAGCATTAAAGGGAAGCACTGACTGAGAAATGCCATTTCGTACAGCATTTTTTAAGTATATTTCAAAAGCTTTTTACTATGTTAATTGTTAATTAAGTGTTTTCTTCTTTCGGGGTTCAAACACCACAGTGGCGTATCTTGAGTCCGAGACCTGGGCTGTCTCAACGGTTCTCCCCCCCCTCCCCCAGTACTATTTTTTTTTAATTGCGAAGTTTAATTTTTAATTGTAAGTAACAGAAATAAAAAAATTCTAAATTTTAGGTACATACCATTGCCAACATGATACCAAATAATTAGGATTTGAACACTTCTTTGTACACTGCTGGCCACCCAAAATGCAACACCAAGAAGGACACGAGATAGCAAAGCCAGATTTACTGGAAACCTAACAACAGATACAAAGATGAAACGATTGAACTTACAGGTCCGTGCGACTTGCGGAACACGCAGACATCAATAGTTCGTGTGGCCCCCATGGCTGGCAATAACGGCGGCTACACGCCGCGGCATAGAACGAAAGAGGCTTTGGATGTGGGCTTGGGGTATGTTGGTCCAGGCTGCTTCCACACGTTGCCACATTTCATCAGGCGCAGCCGCGGGTGGTGCTTGCCGGGCCACTCGGTTGCCGATCATCAACCAGACGTGTCCGATGGCGACATATCGGGAGAACAGGCGGGTGAAACCTGGTGGGCCCTAAAGAATTGTTGCACGGTGCGTGCCACGTGCGGGCGCGCATTGTCCTGTTGAAACGTGGCCGCCGGCAGGTCGGAAATGCAGCGGTGGCTGTTGAATGCACCGGCGAGGCGTACTAGAGGGGTGCGGGTGTCATATCCAATGGCGCCCCAAACCATAACGCCAGGCGACGGACCGGATGGCGATGCATAATGCAGGCGTCATACAGTCTCTCGCCGTGGTGCCGCCACACGCGGATCCGACAATCGTGGTGCTGCAGGCAGAAGTGGGTTTCGTCGGAGAAAACAATTTCGTGCCATTCCGTAGTCCAGGTGCGGCGTTCAACGGCCCACTGCCGCCACACTCGCCGGTGGTGTAACGTCAATGGTAATCGGAGCAATGGGTGCAGTGCGACAAGTCCCCGCTCCTGTAGACGACGTCGAACGGTACGTGATGACACAAGTTGTTGCGCAACACACTCTAATTCCTGCGCCAGCGTTCGTGATGTATTAGTGTGAGCCGTCAATTCCCGCCGCACGTCATGCCGGTCCTTTCGTTCAGTGGTGTGCCGCGGCTGCGGCAATCGCTCACGTCAGTCCGGCCGTCCCTCTTGCACCCACCAAATCCATACTCACCTCACGGCGGCTGGATGTCGTCCCACACGGGCGCCGTTGTCTCGGTACGATAAACCGCTGTCGTGATAAGTCACTATTCGTCATCTGTCGAACTCCGAAACGTGCTGGAATGACTGCCGTATTTAGCGACGAGGCATCAGGAAGCTTCCCACGCAAAGGTCCGGCAGCACAACACACTTCCACTATTTACACCCCGCCTTCTGTGCACCCTTTTCATAGTGTTTCTCGGTGGCGTGCCGGGCGTACATGATTTGCATATGTGTTGCAATGTTAATCGTTTGCATGTCCTGTCGCGGGCGAAGCATTCTGCGAATTGTAGGCCAATCGGATGCTTCCCTCTTGGTGTTGCATTTTGGGTGGCCAGCAGTGTACACGAACTCCATTCTTTTTCTGAAAACTTTATTTGTACATGAACTTCATTCTTCTTCTGAATACTTTATTTGTACATGAAATCCATACTTCTTTCCTTTTGTGTTAACTTGAGTGTTACGTTTTCATAAAATGTTTATTCCGAGTACTTTTTCATATTTTAGAAGAATGTGCTTCTGTACTGACAAAACACCCAGGTTTTTCGAATGTGCATGTCCTGGTGTGGCTCTAAGATATATCTTGATTATTGTTAATGCAGAAAAACGTCTTTCGGCAGTTGCAGTTTTTGATGGAAAGCTTAATATGAGGTATGCTAATTTGTACACCTTCTTAAACACTATGTCCAATTTATTCGACTTTATGTAACACGTAATGTCTCTTACTGATTTGTATTTGTATTCACCAAGGGAATAAAGCACCTTCAGTTAATTTTGTAGTCGAGCTGTTTCAAAATTTGAAGCTTTAAGTTCTGGCAGTAGATGTTCAGGGAAGCTTTCACAAATTTATCAAAACAGTTCAAATTCAACAAAGCCACGAATTTCAGATATAATATCTCTGATTTTAATTCATTGACACTTCACAAAATTCATTGACACTTCACAAAACCTGAAACAACTGTTGCAAAACACCCTTTTGGGCAGGAGTATGCGAGTGACAGATAGTCAGTCTTCTTTCTTCTGAGCGAAACCTTTCCCTAAGCAATGGCCCATTCCCCTCTACCAGTTGATTCATGTTGTCATGGAAACGCTAGCAGGCGATGGTACGGAAGGTTTTCGCATCAGAACTGCGAAAACTCTGGAAGAGCTGCGTGCGTTATGCCGTTGGTTTTCTTTTGCCAAACTGAGTCAAAGAAGCGAATTCGCACGCGTTATTTTTCGCAGCGAAAGTATCGATATATTTTAATACCATTGATAATTGGCTTTTATTTGTGTATATTTAATTCAGTTTTATTTGTGCATTCTCTGGGCTTCGCAGCTAGCTTAGCTAACCTCGAATATACGCCACTAAAACACCAGCATCAGCAACATATAGGGCTATAAACAGTCGCCCATCCCTAATTTGAACAGGGAAGGTAGAAGGTCATGACCATCAGACGAGCACATCAGACATGCTTCATCCGGGTCACGAGCCCAGGCCGATCAACGACGAATTGCCAGAGATCATCGTCTTAGATGACTCGGGTACCGTGACGTGTGTTCCATAAGTAAAAACAGTTTTATGAGTGATTAAGATTATAGCAAGAAAGAAATAGCATGTAGAATGTTCGTAAAATTAAAGAAGACATTTTTGTTCTTGTAGGCATTATGTAACCACCGGCATAGCAGAGTTGGTTATGTTTCTATGCGCTATGTGGGAGGCGGACGTCTGACAGGTGCTCGAATACCGGTCCTGCTGGGCATCTAGTCTCCTTTTTCTCAGGGGTATTCCGAAGTCTCCCTGCAGTTGGGGACGCGAATGCGTAGGTTCGAACACACTTTGTCCCTTATCCGTATGCATCAGAGTAATGGCAAGCCGGCTTCATTAAATTGCCAGTAACCCACAAGAGCGCATTGTCGTCTTTGCTAGACTCAACCCGCCATGGGCGGAAGCAAGATAGATAGATGGATCCATGGAGATATTTTGTAAATATAAAATAACCCACCGATTATGTCTGGACCTTTTACGGTGCGGGGGGTGTTCAAATGACCCGGAGAGCTATGCCGGAAGTAGCTTTGCTATTGGTAGGGCCTCCCAAGTCGGACAGGTCATAGGGTAGCAACCAGATGAAATAAAACACTCGGAAGAAGGCAATGGAGAAGCACTTCTCTATTTGCCAGAAAAAAAAACTCATGAATAAGCACTTCAATTTAAACAAGTTAAAGTGCCGGAAGATGAGCACACCAGATCTGAAAGCACTTTTCCTTCTACTGGAGACGAACATCGTGTTTCGTTGAGTAGATCTGGTCATGATGACGTACACAGGCCAAATCCAAATAGAAGTCTGGTTATTGTTGTGGACAGTGTTGAAAAAGGAGGTCCTCGCTTTAAAAGGACTCACATGATTGGTACCTGGTGCATGAGAATTACGAATCAAGGAAATTCCGAAATGGTCAAGGCTGAGATGAAAAGTACGAAACTAGACGTTATTGGTACAAGTGAGCTCAAACGGACTGGAATGGATGTTTTAGATTCAAATGACAACAAAATTTATTATTCTGGACATGAATTAATACGTAGGAATGAAGTGGCTTTGATATTTAAGAGGAGCATTCCTAAATATGTGATTGGCTACTTATAATCCATTTAGTAACAGGATTATTCTTATCGGAATTAGTGGACATTAAGTGAACATTAATGTCATACAAGTGCATGCCTCTACCAGCTGCACAATGTTCTTGATGCGGTGCCAAGAAGCGGTGCTTTATTATTTTTCGGAGACAGGAATGCTAAATTTGAAGATATTGAGTAATCTGGAATCACTGGGAGATTTTGTTTGGGCACTCGCAATGCCGCAATAGAAAGACTAATTGAGATCTGTGAAGAGAATTCCTTTTTTATAGTAAACACTTGCTTTGTAAGCAACAGAAGAATAGAATCTGCAAGTGCACATTTGCAAATGGTATACATCGAAATCAAATTGATTTCGATGTAAACCCGGGACAAACCATGAACTGCTGGTGACGAGAGTACGAGTTAATCATAGTAAGTTCAATAGATCAGGTACATCTGTACGGTATGATCTCTAACACATTTGTCTAGGATATACAATTAGAGTAAGCAACATATTCACTGCCCATGACCTTTGTGAACGAGAAACTAAAGCCGATGCTAACCTCGGTGCACAGTCAAAAGTGTCTACAATTGCACGCGAGAATAAAAACTGGTCCTTGAATGATCGGATGAACGTCGTCTGGTCCGATGAATCTCGTTTCCTGTCGTACCATGTGAACAGCCGAGTGCTTGTGCGTCGTTTACCTGGGGAAGTGTTTGCACCAGATTGTATCGTCGAATGAAAACAAGCCGGTGGAAGAAGTGTAATGCTTTGGGCAATGTTCTGGGTCCAGTCATTCATGTGCAGTAAACTGTAACATCTCCCATGTGCAGTATAGTGGCCAAAATTGTGGAAACCTTTGGAGAAAGTTTATTTTTGTGGTTTGATGGCTCATAACACCTCTATTGCTTGGAGTAATACCATAAAATTATATGTCAATGGCAAGATAATTTCATTAAGAATGTAATGCAACAAAGTTTGTTCAATTATCTGTATTCTGTGAAAAGTTATAGCCAAATAACCAGAAAAAAGAAGCACAACTTGCTTAGGTTGATATGAAGTAGCTTTCCTTCATTTGAATGTTGCCACTGAGCATGAGTGTTTCGAGAGCCAATCAAGTGTCATCTTGTTTTGGCAATGAGCCAATAAGGTCACAGTAGGATTCAGCTATTGATGTCATGTATTGGGGCTGAGAGGAGAACATTTGTCAGTGTGCTACGTGATTGCTTTTAAGTTGGTTGGTTTTGTTTTTTTGTGTTCTTTCATTTATTGAGCTTGTAAAACGTAATAAAATTAAAGTAATGGCTCAAAGAGTTGACTGATCACCCACAAAGCGATGTAAAATAGTACTATTAAGTGAAGAAAGCTTCAGTTAGGAAGAAATTAGAAGAAAAATTGGTAGAAACTTAACCAAAGGTGGCATTTCTAAATTTTTGAAGAGGTATAAGAAGACTCAGTCACTACAAAAGAAGACTGGTACAAAGGCAGGAAAAGGTGCACAACAGTAAGTGATGACAGAAGAATTAAGAGACAGTGCCTAGGTGACAGAAAAAAATCATCTATTTGTATACAAGATGTAATGGCGCAATGCAATGTGAAGTTGAGTATAAGGACTGTTCGGCGCAGACTGCAGAAATTTGGTCTAAAAGCTAGAATTCCACGAAAAATGCCATTTTTATCACTTAAACAGAGGTTGAAAAGATTAAACTGTCCTAAAACCCATGTTAACTGGACATTGTTATTTGGAGTGATGAGACCAAAATCTCCTTGTTTAGTAGTAATGGCATAAAATACGTAAGCAGAAGAATCGGTGAAGATTTGCATCCTGATTGCATTGCATGTACCGTGAAACACCCAGTGAGTGTTATGATCTGGGGTTCTATGACATCAATAGTTGTGGGCAGAATTTGCGTGTATAATGGGAATATAAATGGCCAAAAATACATTAATGAAATACTTGAGCCCAAACTGAAGCCTTCCGCACGTGATGTTTTCCAAGATAATGAAGCATTTATATTTCAACAGGATTCAGCTCCATGTCACGCTCTTCTTTGTGCAAAAAGTGGTTTCAAGATAATCATATTCCACTGCTGGAATGGTCTTGGAATAGCCCAGACCTTAACCCCATCGAAAATCTATGGAGCCGACCAAAGAAACTTGTTAGTCAGAAGCAACCCAGGAATAAAGCCCAATTAATAGAAGCAAAAATTCAATCTTGGTTTCACATTATAACAGTTGCAGAACTAAAACACTTGGTTCATTCCATGGGAAGGCGTTGTAAGGCCGTAATTAACTTTAAAGGTTACGCAACTAAGTATTAACTAAAATGGTGAGAATTTCGTATATCTCATTTTTTCTATATGTTTCACTTTTCTTCTTTGCAGCTGCTGTTCTAATACAAAATCCTTCATGAAAGATATTGCATTACATCCTTGCTGACATTATCTTTCCACTGATATATAATTTTATGCTGTTGCTTAAAAAAAAGGATGGTATGAGCCATCAAACCTCAAAAATACATTATTTCCAAGCGCTTTCCACAATTACGGCCACTACTGTACCTACACATCATTGCAGACTAGATAAATCCTTTCATGTCAATGATATCCCCGTCTAGTAGTGCCATCTTCCAGGAAGGTAATGCGCTATACCAAACTGCCCGCATTTTTTGAGAATAGTTCGCGAAACATGAGATACTGCACTGGCCTCCAAAGTCCACAGAAATCAATTCAATCGATCATCTGTAGTTTGTGTTAGAATAGCAAATCCGATATGCAGCGGCTGAACAACGTAACTTACAAAAGTTGAAGGATCTGCTTGTAACTTCATGGTACCAGATACCACAAGACACCTTTAGAAATCTTGTAACATCCATTCCTGTTCGGGTAAGAGCTCTTTTGGCGTCACGTTGAGGGCTTACATCATATTAGCCAGCTAGCTGGTCATAATATTTGGTCTCTCCCATGTATAAGAACGTACCGCAATTTCCTGCTATTCAGTAGTCCAAGTTTGATAATCTTTACAATTCTGCAGTTTCAAACATACATTGTGTTCTGTTTTGTGTGGATTATGCACAACCCTCCCTTTGGATAGTGCACTGAGCACCTATTTTGGGGTGGAAGTGGCATGCACGTGAGAATTTGCTATCTTTGGCTTGCTTTGCTTTGCAACCTGAACTAAGGTCTGTTTGTTCCTTAGTAATGTGATCGCCTTCCCTCAACGGCTGCATTACGCATTAATCATTTTACCTGCACGTTCCCCTGCTGATATCGCGTTCGGTACCAGAGTTACTCCAAATACGTTGACAACATCATTGTTACATATGCACTCGCTGACCGTACAACAGGGACGGGAACGCTGTCGAAGATACTTAGGTCTGTTCTTGCCATCACACTCACGTAATGTAATAAATCTAACTCCTAACGGTTTCTAACAAAAGTTTAGGTTTGGTCTTTCGTCTCATTAAGTTGTGGCGCTCTAAAAAGCAGAAAAGACATGCTGTTGGATGAGAGACCACATTTTATCGACATTTCATGGAGTGATAAAACTTCACCTGCATTACTTAAAGTGTCACTATAGCCGGAAGTTTGCAAGACGAAAATATAATAGGCGACAATGGAGAGAGACGAATAAAGGAAAAGGGAGTGATAGCAAGGAAAGGAAAGCGAAAGAACAAGGGTTGGAACGAAGAAACAATAGGAAAAGAAATGCCAGTGTCATTCACTGTCCGACGCATGATGATAAGACATGAAATTGGGAAGCAGACAGGAGAAACCGAAAACGTGTTTGTGAAATCCCACTATTGGGTCGTTGATTACAATATACTAGCGTGCATGGTTAGTTATCTGGAATACAGAAGGCTATTTGGTTAATACAGGGTTAAAAATATACTCGGTTACGATGCAATTTGTTTTTTTAAGTAAGAAAAGTAGAAGACTGTGTGAGGCAGGAAAAGTGAAAATAATACAGCACAAAAATTAAGAGCACTTTAACAAGAAAAAATGGTTGGTGCTTAAGATTGGGTGGGATATAATCTGAAGAAAAGATTACAAATCACAGTTTTGAAAAGAGGGCCGGTGTTAACCGGATTTGTTTGAGATTAAGAGGAGAAGTGAAGAACGGGTCAGGATAGATGAAAAAAGATGAAGAGGAGGACAGTAAGAATTTTCGCATCCTTACTGTCCCCCTCTTCATCTTTTTGCAAGACAGATTGTACGCCTACCTTTCTTTGGGATTCAAAAGTGGAATCTTATTATCGGTTATCCCAACAAATGATTTAATCTCAGCTAAGTATTTTGAAAGGGCTTAGATAAAGAAATTTGTTGCGGATGGCTGAAGAAGATTATACTAATTGTCAGGATTTACCATTATTTACTTTCAACATCTTCAGATCATTCTCTGAAACAGGTCTTACAGCACATTCCAATTTTTTAAGCAAGATGAGAGGACTCCTTTGAAAGATACTGAAGTCTACCAACTTGCGCAACATATCTATTTTGCCATATACTACGTGATCTGCCTCATGATGAGGTATTCTCATTTCCTTCTTATTTTTCCCCACATGTGGTACCTTAGTCTTAATGAGAAATTTGCAACTACGAATGTTTAATTCGGTGTGTTTACGCTGTGAAATAGTCTAAATTTGCAATTATAAAAATTAAATAAAAATGTTTCAGTATAATGAGCATTTGCTTAAAAAAATTCAAGAGAAATCCAAAAAACGAAACTGCGTGAATGATCTTTTTAAAGAACGGTGAAACTTACTGCATGTGGGTTTTGTAGGGCCATTCCAAGTTGTGGACTCTGGAGACCAAGTCCCATTCCTGCAAACCATTACTTCAGGACCTCTGAGCTTCTTATTTGGATTGCATGTATACTGTGCTATGGCTCCTTCGCGTGGCCTGTTCCAACAAGACTTTTCTTCCGACATATTGTAGTAACCTGCTCCTGGTTCTGGAGCATTTGGTGAACACCCAAAGGCTAAAAAATCGACATTAATGTCAGTTAAAAATGAAAACTTAATTTGAAGTATCAGACATAAAAGTATGGTTAGATTTGTATAGGAGAGGTGCAGTGAGTGCCGCAAATGCGAGCACATGTTAAAGAATACACAGATTTGTAAAGGAGAGGTGCAGTGAGTGCCGCAAATGCGAGCACATGTTAAAGAATACACAGATTTGTAAAGGAGAGGTGCAGTGAGTGCCGCAAATGCGAGCACATGTTAAAGAATACACAGATTTGTAGAGGAGAGGTGCAGTGAGTGCCGCAAATGCGAGCACATGTTAAAGAATACACAGATTTGTAAAGGAGAGGTGCAGTGAGTGCCGCAAATGCGAGCACATGTTAAAGAATACACAGATTTGTAGAGGAGAGGTGCAGTGAGTGCCGCAAATGCGAGCACATGTTAAAGAATACACAGATTTGTAAAGGAGAGGTGCAGTGAGTGCCGCAAATGCGAGCACATGTTAAAGAATACACAGATTTGTAAAGGAGAGGTGCAGTGAGTGCCGCAAATGCGAGCACATGTTAAAAAATACACAGCTTTGTAAAGGAGAGGTGCAGTGAGTGCCGCAAATGCGAGCACATGTTAAAGAATACACAGATTTGTAAAGGAGAGGTGCAGTGAGTGCCGCAAATGCGAGCACATGTTAAAGAATACACAGCTTTACAATATGTTACTTATCAAAAATTGTTTAACTTATTTTGGTGGTTGCAAACAAGATTTTAGGTTTACTCTGTCAGGTAACATTTTTTTCACAAAAAGATGTAGCACTGTGAGCAGAGTTTCCCTAAAATAGTAGCTCCTCAAGTAAGGGAAATGCAGAAAATAATAATTTCAATTATTGACGGTATTCCCATCACACTTAAAACATTTGTGCATAACTCTTTCAGTCTCCCTGTAATATTTATGCCTTTTCCCTTCAAAAGTGCAGTTCTTAAACTTCCGCTCATGTGTTTCTCGTGGTTTAGGCATGTTCCATCACAGGCATTAGCCACAAGAAACATATAAATGGAAACATTACTCAATTATTCTTGGTACATCTCCTTCATATCATGATGGAATATTTCATATTGCTCTGCACGGATAACTCCCAAATTTTCTGGAAGGTAGTCCAAATGAGCATCCAGGAAATACAATTCGATATTCACATTATATCCTAATGCCTTAAATTTCCCCAACACTGTTTTTACGATTAATGGGTAGCTTTGGGGCTTTCAGTTTTCTAAAAAAAAATTTTGACATCTTCGTAGTTTGCGTTTTTGTATGTACCGAATAAGTGTTTAAGGATATACACTGGCGGAAAGTGAAAAAAGAACACCAAGAAGGAATTGGCGGACGATCATGAAATTTACATATGTTAATAGGGTCGAGTTTACGTAGGTGTGATGTTAATTCCGGGACCAACCGGTGAGCGCTTACGCCACAGCACGGCATAATATGTAAATTATCGTCGGTGGTATTTAAGGAGTACGGCAAAGTGAATGTAATCAGTCGTCGGCGTACGGACACGTGCGAAGACCCTGAAGAAGCTGCAATGCCTGGACATGGAAGACGTGTACAATTTCAGCAGTTATCGGATTTTGAGCGAGGTCGTCTAGTCGGACTGCGCGAGGCCGGGTGGTCGTATCGTCCTATTGCGGAGCGAATTGGAGGAAGTATCGGTGGTGGTACGATAGCGGCGTAGATGATCCAAGGAACATTCCCACACGAGAAGACGTGGAACCGTGAGTCGCAAACGGACTGATGAGCGGACCGATCGACCCATAAGAAGAGCGGCGTTGTCAAGCAGAACATCCACTGCGACGCAAATCCGAGCTGCCGTTGCACCTGAGGTGACTGTGCGAACAATCCGCAACCGTCTACTGGATTCAGGACTACGTGCACGTGTGCTTCTGGCATGTGTACCTCTGACTCCAGCGCACCGTCAGGAGCGGCTGCAGTGGTGTTGCCAACGTCTGCACTGGAGAACGCAATGGCGATCTGTCGTGTTCAGCGATGAAAGCAGATTCTGCTTGGGAGCTTCCGATGCCCGTATGCGTGTTCGCAGCCGCACAGGGGAGCGTCTCCACCCTTCTTGCATCCGCCAGCGACACACCTGGTCTCCTGGTGTGGGGAGCGATCAGCTATCACTCCCGTACACAATTAGTGTTTGTACCGGGTACGTTAAACAGCACCTCCTATATCAACAACATCATTCAGTCCGTTTTTGTGCTATTTGTAATGTCGGTCCGTCGTGGTGTTTTCGAGAAAGATAACGCACGCCCACACACGGCACGTGCAACGCAACATGCACTTCAGGGTGTGAGACAACTTCCATGGCCTGCACCGGATTTGTCCCCCATTAAGCGTGTGTCGGATTTTATGGGACAACAACTTATCCTGTCTCCACGGCCAGCAACGACCATCCCCGATTTACGCGTCCAGGCTGAGGATGTTTGGAACTCAATACCCCAAACTTACATCCAACATCTGTACGACAGACTCCATGCCAGAATTGCACAGTGTGAAGCAGTTCATGGCGGTTCAACCTCGTACTAACCATGTTACATGGAAATGTTATTTTTCAGTTTACCAGCAAATACAGCTGTATTTTACCATAATGTTTTGATCACGTTATCCTCTGTATTCCGTTATTATGCTGTATAAATTTCGTTGGTATCAGACGTCTCCTTCTTGGTGTTCTTTTTTCACTTTCCGCCAGTGTATGTGACTGTATCTATGTTTCTTTTACATTGCCAAGCAGGGATATTTTAAAATTCCAGTCAGGAACTAGTTTTTTTTTTGATTGATCAGAAATCAGAAACATATGCCACCTTTGAGCTTAACATCACATATCCCTGTCGGCAGTGCTAAAGGGGTTAGCCCCTCTTCCGTGAACAGCCGGAAGGTAGAGCCCAATGCCAGGGGGAAACCGTCAAAGACGCTTCCCACAGCGAAGAGCTCTAAAGCCGCTACACCCACGAAGGGAGCCTCGACTGAGCAGTCTCAGTCAGTTATCGGTGTAAGCACCCCCTTGCCAGTTCCGCCCATGGCAAGGAAGGGCAAAACACCATCTCAGCCCGAACCCTGTCGGGCTCCTGAGGGGTCGTCCGCTGGTTGCCCAGAGGTCCCTCTGGTGGGATGCAAGCATCCCAGGACACCCCGGTGCTTACACCTGAGGCTTTCCTGAATTGCATCTTAGATCTCACCCGGGAAGTTGAGTCCGTTCTCTTGGACTCGCGGGTCACTTCCTCAGGGAGAGACAAAGTGAAAGCTGCCCTGAGCAGTATTAAGAATGCTTGTTTCGAGCAAGCTGAACGGGTAGCCTATGTAGAAAGCAGGCTGTCCGTTCGGGATGAGTTGGGCTGCGAAGCCGACGTGAAAGCTGTTTCCTACGCCGAAGTGGCTAGGAAGGGGGCTAGCAAGGCGAAAGGGCCTTCGCCCGCCCCGATTGAGATTAAAAAGAAGAAGGTAAAGTCGGGAGACAGGAGGGAGACACGTGCTTTTAGTCTACCCGACAGTTGAGAGTGCGTCCTCAGAGGACACCAAGAAAACCCTGAAAACTGCAGTAAACCCAACTAAACTGCAGATAGGGGTCAAGAGCTTTCGGAGCATAAGGAAAGGAGGGGTCTCGGTGGCAGTGTTACCATCCCGGGGAGCTCGACCGCCTTGCTCAGGAGTTGAGAAGCAATCCGCTGACCAAGGATTGCACACTCCCCACGGCCCCGCGAAAGAGAAACCCCGGTTGATAGTGTATGGGGTCGACGGGGATATCTCAGGGAAAGAGTTCGAGCAGGCGGTTTGTGGGCAGAACCCAGAGCTCGAGAACGGGTTCAAAGGCTGTTTTCCCATCAAGGGCAAGGGAGGTAGGGTCCACTGGGTGGCAGACGTGGATCCCAAGGCCTTCAAGCACTTGGTGAGGCGGAAGGCACTGAACTTGGGTTGGTCAGTGCTCCGTCTAAAGGAATTTTTGAGGGAGGTCAGGCGCTTTCGGTGTAATGGCTTTGGTCATTTCCGAGGCAACTGCCCGAGACAGAAGCAAGGTGCGGCAATTGCGGTGATGTTGGGCACCAGCACCACCAGTGTGCAGCC
The DNA here is from genome assembly GCA_039090855.1 of Macrothele yani. Taxonomy (NCBI): domain Eukaryota; kingdom Metazoa; phylum Arthropoda; class Arachnida; order Araneae; family Macrothelidae; genus Macrothele; species Macrothele yani. Next base: position 57,381,036 of record CM077008.1, on the reverse strand, counting down.
GCACCAAAATGCAGCAACTGCACCGCTGCGAATGCCAAGTTCCGACTGAAGTTGGACGTCGCTCACTCCAGCTTCAGTAAGACATGCCCTAGTCTTGTCAGGGAACTTGAGCAAAGGAAAAGCCGGGTCAACTATGGTTGACAGATGGAAGTACCCTTGGAGGTACGACGCTCTCAGTATTGAGCTTTTGGGTCTATTGACCAAGGTGTTTTTGAGGAACCTGGCCCGGGGTCATCACCACAGCACTGGCCCTAGCGCTGTGGACAATGTAAATATTTTCGATTTGTGTGATTTTTTTTAGTGTCTAAATATTGTGAGAGGGGTGCATGAGACCCTCATAGTGAAATGTGCATGTCTGTAATACACTATGATACCAAATAAAGGACTTTTGTCCCAAAAAAACTCGCGTTGGCGGGCTATCTCCCGGCCACGAGATGGGATATTTTTGAAAAACGTTGCTTGCCCCAACTGCCCATAGCACGTCGCACACACGGGTTGTGACAGAAGGGTGTAGGGTACCGGTCCCGTGGGGAGGCAGAACCCCACAGGTCTCTAGACCGAATCTGTCCCAGTGGAAGACTGCGGTTTCCGGTGACTGACAGGCTAGCTGTCGGAACGCCGTCAGGGATCCTATCAATCCCAAACTATTCGAGAGAGTTCCGCATTTCCCTGCGAAGTCAGCACTTTGACGGTACAGGTAAAGTCATCAGATAGTATTCACATCACATATTCCTGGAAACATTTTGTACAAAATCTTTATAAATCCGTCACCATATAATGTTAAAGATTTCACGAACTCCTTCGGTTAGCTAAGTTTTATACGTAGAAGCGGCACTAAGGCTTTTTCCTGATCAACGAAAGTCGTACGGAATTTTCTGTTCCAAGGTCCGCCTAGTTCTTCCTGACGATTGTTTCTTGGGCCAGTACAGACTCTTTGCTCTCTTATACTTTTCACGCAAGAATCATGGAAGCATTGTATATCTTGACTGCTGCTTAAACAACATACAAAGTACCTCTAAGTCCTCACATATCCTCCACCAGTGTATTTTTAATTTATTTAGACCCAGTAACAGATTTTCATAACTTTCGTTCAGTTTCACGAAATGCCCTTTAGGAACAGAATCATACTTACTACCATTGTATAAAAGAAATGCCTTAAGATTTCTTTTCGAGATAGTCTCCACCAGCATTACACTCTACACCAAACTTTTCTATTAAACCAAACACATCCGTGCAGTAGATTAAGCCATCTTTTTAAGCGAAATATGAAACAAATTCTTTCTCTAGGCTTCAGGGCCAAGCGAATGATAAATTAGGTGCTAATAAAATTTTTGACTTTAGTGTGGAACCTAAAACCAGTGCAGAATGTTTAGCAAGAATTATGTCTCTGATTAAATCATTAAACTAACTTTGAGTGAGAAAATGTTAAGATTCTGTGTTACAGCTATCATACTGCAACTCTGTGTCTTCATTATCACAGATCACACGCTCAGTGCTTACAAGAGCATCCTTAAAACCTTTACGTTGTAATGGCACTGATATGACTGGTCCATAGATAACAGGTCGTATAGCAGGCACCAAGTGTGGATAAAAAATACCTTTTATTTTTAGTGTTGTATCCTTGTACATTACAACATCAAAAGTAGTGATTTTTCGGTTTCTTCCAGATCATTGGAACAAAAAAATGGTTTATTTCCTACCTTTTATCTAACAATATTCATAAAGCTGTCGAAGTAGGATATATTAAAATACGTTTTCAAATTGCAAATTAAAACCACTTTATTTACAAATTGAAAACAGGTTAAAAGACGCTTGATCTTTTAAGGCATCATGGCCCCATCCTCAGGCTAAGTGCCACAAGTCACAAAGATGCAACCAGTATATGTTGAATGACATAACCCATAATGCACCCCGCCACAAGCACAAGTGATGCCATTTAAAGTAAATTAAAGTTCAAAAAGTTCCTAATTTTTATGCTACTTCTTCTTCAAATTGCTGGGTATTATGAGTAATAAACCGTTTCCAGTGTCGAGGAACAAAAGCTGGAAGCTCAGAATACAGAATTACAGCATGCCTTTTATCTTTAGCTGAGTTTTTCTGCACCAGTGGTTCTCAAAGGTTTTTGTCTCAGGGCTCCTTAACATTATTTAGGACCCCAAAGAACTTTTCTCTATGTGAATTATACTATCGATATTTACCGCACTAAGAATTAAAACTAAAAATTCCAAATTAAACTGAAAACTAAAATTGAGATAATGAAGTTATACATACACTCATTCTCATAAAAGTCCGCGACCTAGAAAAAACCGTGCGATTAACGCGAAACTCGGCAAATAGCTACGAGGAGCGCAGACATGCAAATTATTAAAGTGTGATTCCGCATGCCTGCGCCACCAAGACCGGCGCTGAAATCGCAATTCTTAGGGCTTATAAGTAGCAGGGAACTCCACATTCGTGCCGAAGTGCACGGTAAAAATAAAGTGAGATCCCTGAGCAATAGCCATGCCGAGGAGCCGCCGTAGATGTGCGTACGGGCAACTGACGGAGTTTGAACGAGGCGGTATCGTCGGGATGAAAGAGGCAGTGTGGCCGGCGCGCCGAATCGGCCGCCCTATGGGCCGGTCGGACAGTAGAGTGCGATCGTGTTGGCAGCAATGAACGCGGGAAGGCACCCAGACACGGCGGACATGCTCTGGACAACACAGACACACCATCAGCAGAGAGAACCGTGGGATCGTGAGAGCGGCACGCACAGATGCAACGACGTCCTTGCTCACTATCCAGAGACATGTGGCGGCTGTACAAATGACACCTGTTTCCGCCAGAACCATTTCCAAACGCCTGGAAGAGGCGAATCTGCACTTACGACGGCCCTTACGTTTTCTGCCATTAACGCCTGACTATCGTCGGCGTCGATTGCAGTGGTGTCAGCAGCGAGCAACGTAGAATACTACGGACTGGCGACGTATAGGGTTCAGGGTCGAATACCGCTTCTGCATGGAAACACGTACGACTACCGTGTCAGTGTGTGAAGGATCCCAGGTCAGCGCTACAATCCCAACCTCAGTGTACAGCGGTACCGTTCCGAACTACAGGCGTGATGGTCCGGCGAGCCATCGCCTATGACAGCCATATTTTCCTCGCAGTGATATGAGGATGTTGACAGCCCAGCGATATATACAGGAGATCTCGCAGCCCAATGTACTATGTTTCCTCGCGGGGTGGCCCGGAACCATTTTCCAACAAGATAACGCCCGTCCGCACACAGCGCGCATTTACCAGGACTATCTACGTCATATTTCGACGATTCTGTGGCCGTTCAGATCGCCTGATCTCTCGCCCAGCGAGCACGCGTGGGACCAGATGGGCGGCCAGCTTTCTCCATATCCCAGTGTACGTGATTTAGAGTGTCAGTTGCAAGAAGTGCGGGCCAATCTATCCCAGGATAACATACGGCATCTCTTTGACTTCATGTCGAACCGTATCACCGCATGAATCTTAGCACTAGTCGGTCCAACGTGGCACTAACGCTGACTGGAATGTGTACCGTATTTCCGCGGGACATCCTCCTGCTGCTGTGTTATTGTAATCACTTCTGTCCATGGTATGCACCATATCACTACTAAAGTCTGATTTCAATCCGAAGCCTCCTCATAGGTGTGCGGATTTTTATGACAATGAGTGTATCGCAGCGGCTATTGCGGAATGTTGCTTGTAAGAGCACAGTAGAAGTATTGCGAACTGAGTTAATCTCTGAAAAAACGTACATATTTATATCCTAAACCGACTGTCTTAGAAAATCAAGAATAGCCAAGCTCACATCTCCTTACGTGTTAGAGCGATGACGTCATGACACGTCATGTAGCCTCTGGAAAACTCCACTGCCTAATCGTGAGAGAATGAGAGTGAAAAAGGCAAGTAACATCTTAGTGTTATTATGAAAATAATTTTGACTGCGCGAACTCCCTGAAAGAGTATCGGGGATTCTCACGGGTCAGAAGACTACACTTTGAGAACATGTATTATAAGCAAACAGCACAAACTATACGTGGAGCCCACGATTAGACTTGGTTTCTGAAATTAATGCCAAAGTATTCACAGTAAGCTTTTCTAAAATGTCTGGGATACTACTGTGTCGTTTTTAAACAACAAGGTCACACTCATACACACTGTCCGGACGGTTATCGCATTCTGATGCAGTCATTACCACACACACTGACACACAAAACCGCCCCTACCATTTAGTATGTTGAAACCAATCATACCTGCAGTAGCCGTCTCGGTAGCGCTGTGTTCTGAACACTGGCTTCTGACCATTCGTCAGAGAAGGGTCCCGGTTCGAATCCCGGTGAGGCATGAATATTGTGTTTGCCTTACGTCACTGGATCTCTCCATTTTTTTGGAACCAGCGGCCTTAAATTAGGGACGGGCGACTGCTTATAACCCATCGAGTTACTGATGGTAGTCATTAAACCCCTAAGCAACAAACAAAAATAGACAACTGTTCAGCGCAGAGACAACTACAACTGTCAGCTTTTAGGAGAGGTGCAGATGCGATAAAGTGCCTATTCAGACATTCTTTAATCCAGTCTCCACATGTTTCGCTACCTTGTTAGCATTCTGTTCAGTACTTCTTTCTTCCCTCTCCATGCATCACCATATTCATGTTGAGACCTGTTACAAAAAAGTTTGAATGGCATTGCGAACAGAATCAGTGTTATGTAAAACCATTATTTTTTATTTAACGGGATGATTTTAAAATTTCATTTCGTGGAAACACTGTACGTGACAGACAAATTAGATGATCATGTCTGAAATTAGTACTTTGAAATTAATAGGAAAGAGGCAAAAAAATTTCAAATAATAAAAATGTTGTAAACCTGTGTTACTAGAGGAAACCACGACGACCATAACGGTGTGAAACGATGCACTCTGATTAGAAAACTAGTGAACCAAAACAAGCACAGTGAAGATACGTATTTAAAACCAAGTAACTTACATAGTTAGTAATCTACTTTTTAAAGCACCACAACTTACACAGATATATTACTTAATTTTTGGATAATTTACATTTCATTTAAATTCCGCAACAAACTTGTATGGTCACTTGACTGAAATGCTTTTCAATTTCTTCAAACCGTTTCAGGAAGCTACTTCTACAGCATCATCATAGTTCTCATAACGATGTGAGCTATGTTACTCATTTTGTTCTTTTACTTTTCTCCATAAAATTATTTTAAAGATGCATTTTGAAATGTTACTCATACTTCGTTTTGCATCTTACGCATATTTTAAAAGAACAAAAACGTCTTTATAAATAAGTCAACCTCTAAGACTTCAGAGCTTACAAAGAGAATTCAGGGCTATTTCACACAATGCACTGTTATTTGAGCTTCAAACACTCATTTATTAAAGAAAGGATAAAGCGCCGCGGGTATGTCATCCATTTTATTTATGGTCAGATAGCTATATCTGTCTACATATATAAAATCTGTCGAGATTAATTTGAAGAATATGAACAGTGTTATCACATAGGAGTGACCAGGATCTAAATCTGGGAATTCATAATCATTCGTTTCCAGTAGGGATTAACACATCTGATACAAGCCGTCATGTACCGTAAAGAAAATAAAGCTGCTTTATAATATTTACATAACTTGGATAGGATCCTTTCTCATTAGCTCGAGATTCTAAGTGATTATAGTTGACATTGGTATGCAATTAACTGTCATCGCTTAAACAATTAGTCTTCATAAGGAAACAGACACCTTGTTGCAATTATTCACTTTCACCGTTCCATACAATTGCAATGAAATAAATACAATAATAACGCAACTTAAAAAGCGTGGAATTGAACACTGCGGAGAAAAGGGGATCTGTATTTTGTTACATTTACTAAAAACATTCTCTCAATTTTGTTATGTTTCAGTGCATTGCCATTTCAGGCAGTTGTTTTTTACCTCAGGACTTAATTTAGGGTAAGTCTAAATTTCTTCTCGAATATCAAAAAGTCGTAATCTGAAATTTATTTAACTTGGCGTACGTGATGATTTTTCAAATATAAACTGAAACTACAATTTATTATACACAGCGCACCCATCCACCAACCAGCACAACCCCGCCACAATTCCAGTCGATACACTCTGAACGCTATAAATAGTTCAATAGTTTCTGGGAGACTTAGACGAACCATTTAGAGAGAGGACCGACGGGTTGTCCCACATGCGCGGAATGACCCAACAGCCACGATTGAGGATATCCAGCGAGCAGTGGTGCCCGCCATGCATCGTCCGATTAGTGACAGCACCATTGGCAGACAGCTACACGACGTAGGACTGCACTCACGCAGACCGTTACGACGACTGCCCTTAACACCATTGCATCGTAGCCAAAAACTGCAATGGTGTGCCAGACTCCCATGGATCCACTCAAAATGGCTGCGGGTGATCTTCAGTGACGAGTTCCGCTTTTTTCTTGAAGGAGACGACCAAAGAATCCGTGTGTGGAGGTACCGTGGTCAGGGCCAAGATGAACGGTTGTTGTCGAGCGTCACACGTCCTGAAGGCCTGGTGTCACTGTGTGGGGAGTATTTGCTTACAATTCCAGGTCACCTTTGGTGTTCATTACAGGCACGTTGACAGCCTAACCTTAGGTTAATGAGGTCCTGCAATCAGTGGCCCTACCTTTTCTGAACGATCACTCGGGTGTGATTTTCCAAAAGGACAACGGTCGGTCTGCTGTCTCGAGAGCTAGCCTTCAAGCCACTGACACGCTGCCATGGCCAGCCGCATCGCCAGACCTATCGCCGACTGAAAATGTGTTGGATGCTATTAAACGCAATATCCACACTCCAAACCTATCGCACAAGCTGCAGGAACTGCGTGAGAAGATTCAAGCTGCATAGGATGGCTTATCGCAGGACACCATTAAGAACCTTTACAACTCCATGCCGAGACGTCTGGCATACTGTGTGAGCAAACATGGAGGCCAGACGCTATACTGAGAGACACTGCTTATTGGTGTGTAGCTCAATAAATATTGTCTATATAAGTCTCAATGTTTAAACTTTTATTGTGCCTGGTAACTTTTACCTTCCTCCAGAATAGCATTGCAATCCGACTCGTTCTTCTGGGTGCAACCATTTTTCTTACGTAGAGTGTATATTTTACTCTACTTCTGGTTATTTTTTGCAGTGAATTCCTCCAATCTTAAGTATTCAACCAATGGATGAGTGCATTATATTCACATCATATTCACATTATTATTCGCATTTCACTTATTTTTAGCGTTGCTTTTTTTTCATGTACTTGATCATTTTGTAATGAAATCACCTATTTTGTACGTGCATAATTCTTATTTTTTTCTAACATGACTTTTTTATAATGTCTTTCCGGACCTTTGGTTTTAAGCAATTTAGTGTAAGTTAAAGAAAGATTATTAAGCGGCTCTTCCAAGAAAAGAAAATACAGCAGTTACTATGTTTTCAGAAATTATTTTCTGTTATCATGGGAATGGAGTGGGTGTGTTTCATAGCTGTAGTGTGTGTGTATTCTCGATTATTCGTGTGTTAGTGCAAGAATTAAGCTGCGAAATGAGTTTCTATAAAATACATGAGAGTAGCTGACTATTTCTTACAGTTCAATAATTATATATATAAATTTTCCTCCGACTGTAATCTTTGTCGACGCGGCATTTCATTAGGAAATCAATTCGTCTCTGTATACATGGCTTTTTTTTCGTAACATCCACTAAAATAACACGATGGCGTCGTCTTGAAGAAACTAGTACCAGGAGGAACTGTGCTCGCGTTGCTCCTGCGCATGCGCAGTCCCGTTGCTTTCACCAAATGTTGGGGTAGCTTGGGTTGCCAGCTACGGGCCACTCGTGGCGCTTGCTTGCAGGACCGTAATCCACGATGATGCTGCACGGTAATTCACGTCTACCAACTGATCGCTATAGTACCGTGAGCGGCAGAGTTCAGCCAGCAGTTTCCCAACACTTGTGCTTTTGCTGGCAGCATCGATATTTGTACACAAATATGTTGAATGTTAAGTCAACAGTTAAAAAAAACGTGTATTTCTAATCTCTTCAGTGTTCTCTTCGTTATGCTTTAACAGTATTTCGAATCAAAGTTATGAAGAAAAAAGGATACAGTCCCTAAATAAACTCTCCAAAATAATCAGTATTTGAGCTTGCTTTTCCTTAGAATGGAGTAATCAGAACAGTAAATTTTATCTAGAACTAAAGCCAGATATAGGTATAAAAATTGCAACAGCGCGATCGTTACTGATCTCCACCAATGAAATTTTGAATACCAAGCTGACCCTCAAAAAATAATCAGGGGATTCGTCACTGGTAATCAGATGTTATAATATATTAACACTAATGCAACATAATCGAAAAACACGAGAGAAGCGACATCAGCAAAATCAGACCGTATTGCCTATCACAGGAACTTACGGTATGTGGGGATGACATACACGCATAAACCGTTCTTACGTTATCGTAAAACTGACTGGAATCAGAGAAGAAACGGTAGCCACAGTGGTGATAAAAACCCAGAAGATAATATACCAGTTCTTCAAGGCAGCTCCTGCTGACCCCACAAAATAAATCGGGACCCATTTTTCCTGACACTTGGTGAAGGAAGCTCTGTCCGTTTACTTCGATGTCTCCGCAAGAACTGGTGCATGTAATGTGTTCCCACATGTATGCTTGACGGGTCTTCAGGTGTAAACTACTTTTACAGATATGTAGTTAAAGACGTACGAATATTACTCAGAAATGGATACTTACGCTTCCATGTGCAGTGAAGGATATGGTGATAAAACACTCATTAGACTTCAACACATCATTCCTAACTCAGTTAAGCGTTTTTAATTCTGAACGCTACGTTTTCTCTCTCGATGAATTTATGTTTGGCAAACGTAATCTAAAGCTGAAATTGATGTTTTGACTGTCCGATTTAGCAATAGGAAGACCGATTACTCTTTGTTTAGACCGATTACTGTTTGGTACGAGGACTTGTTATCACGAGCGCTTGACTATCTCTGTCATTTGGCTTTTGCAGTAGCACTTGTTGATCTGCCTGACTTGTAAACGTTCCTGATGTTTGAAGCATGGAAGCTGATTTATTTAAGAATTGCTGCAATAAAGCGCGAGCCGTCTTAAAATACTGCTAAGTATATAGAGTGCTATATTTCGCAGTTGATGCTTTCTGGACTTTTGATGCTTTCTGGACTATTAACTGAACTGTGTTTGACAATCGATGCAAAGGACAAATAAATAAAGAGTGGACTCAGTAAGTACATTTTTCTTTACTTTCATCCAGTTGTATTCCGATTGCTAAATCAGTTAGTTCATGTTTTATACAGTTGAAACGAAGTAAAGCTATTCGGTTTTCATCTAATGTGGCTCAGTAAGCTTTCCGGTGAAGCTCGTTTACTTCGGTAAATAAGCCTTACTCTGTTATTGTTGGAGTGCTTTACAGTGAAGTTTCGTGTCTGATTAATAGCTTCAAACGTAAACATATACCACATACGTTATGTGCACATGTCTAGGTTAGTACGCTTACCAGAAAAAATCATTTCCATAGTGTACTCTTACACGTAAATGCTAGGAATATTTCTCATATAACAGAAGTTTGAACGCAGGTCGATTAATCCCGTTAAAATTTAGAGATAATGGGCTAGAACAACGCTGGATTGGTTAATAAAAGCTCACAAATAACAAACAAAATTGACTGGTTTTACCAGTACATAAAATTCGTTACCAGTGATTATTAGAATAGTTGAAATATAGAATAATTATAACAAATTGAAGTACGGATATTTTACTTTTGAAAACAGAGAGTTAGATGAGTTTATTAATTAATTAACTCGCACGTGCGGATGTCAAAGGGAAGTCATTTTGAATATGTACCTGTACACGAAGAAGCCATTACTCATGTCATCTTCATGACTACAAAGACAAGGGTGTGGTCGGTTAATATTCCATATCCCAGTGATGCTAAACTCTGTTTCTCATTGCTTTAGATTACTCTCAATTCAAAGCGTGTATGCTCTAGTTTATTATAGCGGAAATTAGGACTTGCGCTATGGTATACAAGAAAAAGTATTGTCATTTTCACACATTGTAAGTAAACCTCAAATACATTTCTTTAAGGTAGATATTAACTACAATCTATCAAAATGAGAGAAAATTCCACACATAAATGTACAGAAGAATAAAATATATGTGCTGCTCATAATCGTGACGCATAATCCCAGGCACGAAATCTATATCGTTGAAAGAGAATTGCAATTTTTTTCCCTCTTCGGCGTAAACTGTTTCCCAAACAAAACATTCATACTAATAGCAGCACATCGTGGAAATCCGTTTTAATGGTGTATGATAAAAACTACAGCATAAAAGCAAACTTTCGCCCTCACGGGTGGCTTCGTCAGGCAGAAAAACTAAATGTAAACACTAAATTGGAAATGCAAACGGTTCTGTAGTTTGTATCATACACCATTAAAACGGATTTCCGCGATTTACTGGTATTAATGTAGGTGTATTCTACCAGATTATTATACATTCATACTAATTTGATCTATGAAGCATCAGAAGCTTCCCAAAAATAAGAATTGTTTTTAGTAATTTAGTGAATGCGTACAACGCTCGTACTTAAGATTAATTGCTCACAACACACTGTCAAGTAAGATTTCAAAATATTTCTACACGTCAAAAATTATTTGGCGCGAAGGACTGACAAAATTTTTTTTTGCGCAAATAGTGGCAACCAAAGTTTGACAGTTACATTAGAAATCTTTTCTTTTATAGCCTTTTTTCCGATGGCAGAACTCGAACACAAGTCTTCCTACTTCGAAATGTTTTTTTCTGTCAACTGAACTACGCATGCAAGCGTATAGGCTCATGTATATAAGCGTATGTTCCCACTGAAGGAGCTATGATGACCGCCGATAGCGGTATAACTATACCACCGGGATTAGAGGAAATGCTATCCCACACTCACCAACCCGCTTGGTCAGCGTGGTGAGTTATGGCCAAACCCCTCCAAAATGACTCCACAACTTAAATCTTGGCCTTCAGTCTCCGGCAGCTGGAATGTACCTGGCCAAGGCAGCGGCCAGTGCTACATGAAGGCAGAGGGTGCTAAGAATCACCGGAGAACCGGACTAGGCTGCCATCTGATGCTGACCTTGGCTACATAAAATGGACGCTCCCTATCTTCTGCTCAAGGCTTCTTGAATTGGATGAGGAACTACAAAGGATCAAGAGGGACATCGTCGGGCTAAGTGAGGTAAGGGGAAAAGGAGAAGATCTCATTGAGCTGAAAAGTGGACATCTCTTCTACTATCGTGGGACAGATACTGGCAGAACTAGTGGTGTTAGATTTATAATAAACAAGAAATTGAAGGATAAAGTTGTAGAAGTTGAAAGTTCCTCTGACAGAGCTGCACGACTCGTTATCCAACTCTCGAGAAGATACAAGGCTCAGATTATTCATACTTATGCACCCACCATAAGTCATCCTGAAGAAGAAATTGAAGAATTTTATGATGAAATTCGGCATCTAAATAATAAAGGTAAGCAGCACTTGAACCTAATTATGGGAGATTTCAATGCAAAAATAGGGCAACGGCAACAGAATGAAACTTCAGTAGGTAAATTCGGTCACGGCATCAGAAACCATCGTGGAAATACTCTCGTTGAGTTTGCAGAGGCAGAAGGGTTTTTCATCTTGAACTCTTATTTAAAGAAAAAGCCAAACAGGAAATGGACATGAAGACATCCAAATGGGACGACAAGTGAAATTGATTTTATTATGTGTAACCAAAAATTCGTCATAGAAGACTGCAGTGTGCTAAACAAGTTCAACACAGGTAGTGACCATAGATTGGTGAGATGTAAGATGAACCTCAACACTAAACTCGAACTTGGCAAGCTCATAAGATAAACAAAATGTATTGACATAACCAACCTCAAAATACACCATAATACCTTCAAATTGGAACTGAAGAACAGATTCTCTGCTTTAGAAAGCCTAACATCGGAAGAAGTGGATATTTCTGAAGTTAACAGAAAAATAGCCAAAGCTCTTATGGAAACAGCAACAAAATTGGCTGGGTCTGAGAACAAGTTGCATGTGAAGAAATTATCAGAAAAAACCAAAACGTTGATGCAAAAACGAAGAGAGATGAGGACAAGTAAGGATGATGTGACTTCTAAAGTGGAATATATAGAGCTATGCAAGACAGTACGAAAAAGTATCACTGAAGACGTAAGGAAATTCAACTGCGAACTAGTAAGGAACGATATTGAAAACAACCAAAGCCTAAGATAGCAAAGGGACATCGCAGTAAGGGAAGAAAACAGATTATGGCATTGAGAAAAGAAGATGGTTCTGTAACAAGAAATAGAGGCGAAATGTTGACAAGAGTGAAAGATTTCTAGTCCAAATTATATGAAAGCGATGATACATGTACTCCAGACATCATGAAAGGTACCAGTACCAGAGTTCTTCCAGTTCTCCCAGCAGAAGTTGCACATGCAATAAAGAACATGAAGCGGGGAAAAGCTCCAGGAGAAGAGGGAATTACTGTAGACACCATACAAGAAGCAAGTGGAGAAATCGAAACAGTACTCGCCCAAATTTTCACTCGATGCCTTAATGAAGGGAAGATTCCTGAGGATTGGAACAACACTACAATGATCCTGCTACATAGAAAAGGTGACTTTGAGGATTTCAGGAACTGCAGACCTATCAGCCTCCTATCAGTGATTTATAAAATTTTCACGAAAGTTCTTTCACACCCCTTGAAGGTAACACCGGACATGGCTCAACCGAGAGAACAAACTGGATTCAGGAGTCGCTACAGCACAATAGATCATATCCACGTACTGAGAGAACTAATTGAAAGAGCGAGAGAATATGAACTTCCATTGTGCATGGCTTTTATCAATTATGAAAAAGCCTTTGATTCGGTGAAACCATCAGCAGTTACAATGGCTCTGAAATCCTGCGGTATTGAAGATGCATACATTAATATTATTAATATTATCTATGAAAATGCAAGTGCAAAGGTTCGGGTGGTTGAAGATACAGCACAAATAAGAATTGGAAAGGGAGTGAGACAACGTGACACCATATCTCCGAAGCTTTTTAATGCCACATTGGAAAATGTCTTTCAATCACTGAACTGGGAAAACAAAGGGAAAAAGATTAATGGAGATTATCTAACCCACCTTCGTTTTGCTGATGACGTAGTCATTTTTGCAACTACCCCATCAGAGCTGCAGAGTATGATACAGGAACTTGCTGACAAGAGTAAAGAAGTGGGATTAAAAATGAACTTTTAGAAGTACAATAATTTTACAAGAAACGAAGATTTGTCGAGTGATGGAGAACATCTTGAGACAACCGATTCCTACATTTATCTTGGGCAGCAGATATCGAGTGAGGTCACATTGATGAACAAATTAATCTGCGTATAAAACTTGGATGGAGTGCTTTTGGAAGAAACAGTACAATGTTAAAGAGCAGTATACCATTAGGCCTCAAAAGAAAAGTGTTTAATAAATGCATCCTGCCAGCGCTTTCGTACGAAGCAGAGACATGTACCATAACTAAAAAAGATATACAAAGACTTCTGACAACTCAAAGAAGAGTGGAGATATTCATGCTTGGTGTAAACATGAAAGATAAGAAGAGGAACTTGTGTATAAGGAAAATGACAAGAGTGGACCTCATCATGACCAGAGTAAAATCATTGAAATGGCAATGGGCTGGACATGTTGCCAGACGTACGGACCACCGATGGACAACCGACATTTTAGACTGGCTTCCGAGGGACAGGAAAAGATCCAGAAGAAGACCCCATGGGAGATGGAAGGAAGAAATTCGAAAGTATGCTGGATTGACATGGAGGAGGCAGGCCCAATGCAGACAGTTGTGGAAGAAAGTTTGGGAGACTTCATGCAGTAGTGAATTTATCAATCCATGGTTGTTGTGGTTGTTGATGATGACGATGATATAAGCGTATAGACTGTATGTATTCGACTCATGCACTACTCCAGCAATTCGTGATCTACGTCATGTCACGTAGTGCATAGCGTACCCCCACCCCCTTTCCCGCTTTGATAAAGGCGGGTCACAAATCGCAAGTTTCGTGTCAGCCGACATCTTTGCTCGAAACACTATTTAATTGCAGAAGAATTAATTAGTTACGTGCGTAGTGTGGAAGATTAAAAACAGGTATTTCTGAATCTCATAGCCAGGAGATTCAATTTTGTTCGTTAGTCAATATAACGTGTAATCTGTGGTGGATTAGATCTCACCTCTTCCAACTCCGGAGCAGCTGTTCTCCCAGCTGAACTACGCCGGTAAGCTTATCGCTGCTTCATTGTCGATTTGACTAATGCATCATATCATGTAGTACGTTACATACACCAAAAAATTTCAAATTTTGTTACTGGTCTTAAACATTAAAGGAAGCATGTTAACCTTTGAAAAAATCAGTTAGTAGATTCCTTTATATCGCTTTGCAGATATTTTTCATTTTTGAAGATCTTGTATGATGGGGTAGTGTGTACAACTACATGTCGTACAGCTCGATGCTTTCAACAGACGGTGTATAGAATCTTAGTAAAAACTCAATAACACAAATGCCAGCTGAGAATGAGTAACAGACAAACCGTAGTTTCTGTAAGATTTCACGCTGTGCAACACATCACAGGCCCTTATCGATGTAAGTATTCATCGTGTCTTTCAATGCCAGAGAGGCACAAGGCAGCGAACGAGATGGGACTGAGGGGTACAGGAGAGATAGAGAGAGAGAGAGAGAGAACGAGAGGAAAATATTCCAATAGACAGGCTATGGGGAGACAGAGCCTTCTCGAAAATACCCGCGGGTATTTAATAAATATTTCTCACGTACCATGCTCAGAGTTCCAACAAAGCAGTTAAATAGTACATTCGGCTGAAGATCGACAACAAGTTATCGGACTGAAACAGCAAATCTTTGAGTCTTACAACAAATTTCGGCACGCACCAGAATTTCGAGAGTGGCAAATATGAACAGAAGTCCCGCATTGAAGAGGGAACGGAGTTCCAGCGTAATGATCTGCCTTCTCCACTTCTGGTGGCTTGCATACATCATTACGCAACCTCCGGAAACGCCGAGATTTCCGCCCAAGACGCCAGTTTGTAACCCATCAAAAGATCCTATGGAATTTCGTAGAAACCATTCTGAGAGCTCAGAGAGCGCAACTATTTATGAGGGGTGCAAAAATCAATAAAATATTTCCAAGTATATATTTTTTATTTTGAGACTTTATTGTGGGAAGAGTGTTGTTCCCCGCGATCTTCAAACTTCATTGCAGCGTGAACAGCTATCTCGATCCAATAGATGGAATGAAAACTATTGGCAAGCACCGAAAGCGAGCGATGGTCACGGACTATCGAATGCCATTTCTAATGATTTCCACGAAACCTGGCGGAATTCTTAATTGCGCATTCAGCTATTTTATTCCAGGTATTCATCGGAACTGCGAAAATCAAATATTCAGTTTTTGACAATCTGCCTGAAGGGATGAATTGTCTAAAGTCCTCACGAATATGTTAAAAATAAAATATCCCACATTGCGCAGTGAACAAGAGAAGTAGTAATAATAATAATAATAATTGCTTTCAGGTAACTGGTTTTAAGAAACTAAAAAAATCATAAATAACAGTAATAATGTAATCTCTTTGTGTCAGAGGGGTGATTTTAAATAAGCCAGACAGAAACTCTTAGATACGCTTCTCTGATAAATATCAGACCCAGAAGCAAATGAGGTATTATCACTGTCTTCATTACCGCAGCAATGGCGCAATGGTCTAAACAATGGCTTTTGACCATTTGCCCGCGATGGGTCTGAGTTCAGATCAAGGTTGATGCATGAGTGGTGTGTTTGTTTTACTGCACTGGCTATCTCCCTTCCCAGGTACCAGACTCCCCAAATTAGTGAGAGACGACTACCTATAGCCTATAGAGTTGCTCACGGTGGTGGTGAAACTCCAAATTAAAAATAAGAAAGGTGACGCCGAATTTTCGGGTGTAAATAAGCACGTCTTTTGAATACGTTCTCAGGCAAATTAAATTTATCAAAGCTGTTCAAAGTCAACGGAACCGGTATGGAAAACAATAGTATCTAACGGAAGAAAAAAGTTTTTCAATCGGGTTTTTAATCCCTCAGATATTGCTGTAAACGGAATCGTGACTTTACGCCCTCTGGTTGCAGACTTGTGCGTTAAGAAAAACATAATTATATACGAGAAGCATTTCGCACCGGAAACGCTCTCCAACACAGAAATAATTTTTCAAATCGGACTCTTAGAAACAGAGATATCGACAAAAATAAGATGTGACTTTACGTCCCCTGGTGGGAAAACCATGCATTATTTTAGGAAGAAAGTATTCCAAAAGGTTTTTCCATATGAGCGGTATCGGAAAAAGGAAAAAAACATTTAGTCTAGTTCTCGAAGTTTGATGAAATATCTTAGAGACACCTGGTAACATTGACAAGTGAACTTGAGTAAAATGCAAATAATATTACTTATTATGAGTCATGTTTTTAGCACCAAGGCTTTTGAAAACTTTGTATTATTTATGTTGTTTTCTACTTCACTATCTTGAAAATCACAGCTAAAAGATTTAATAAGAACTTTCTTACCTCCACAGATTTTTTCAGTGAATTTCTCATCACCCAGAAGGTAAGGTAACTTACCTATAATACTGAAAACTGATTAATGAATTGGCACGTCTTTTATAAAGGTACGTGCTTATGTTATCACTGTGTACGTCCGTCTGTCTGTGGACATCAAAACTCTGCAACTATTCCTTCGATTTAAAAAAATTATTTTTGCATTGCGAAGCCCGAAATGTGTGAACAATTATTATCCTTTCCTTCCGGTGCTTTTCCGATGCATAATATTGCCGCGGGAGGGCGTACACGCAGAAGCTGTAAAATTCAAAATGCATTTCATTCCGTATGTAAAATTCAAAATGCATTTCATTCCTAATAATCCGACTGAAAAAATTCTTTCTTTCTGTCGATATCATTTAGTACGAAGATATTTTTTGGGTACAATTTCTGTTTTCAAGTAATGCACAGTTTCCACGCTAAGCGGCATAAAAGTACATTGCGGTTCATTTTATACCTCTGCTTCTGAATGCCCGATATGAAGAATAATTTTTGTGTTGGACAGAGTTTCTAGCCGAAAACGTTCTACATGTAGTTTCAAAATCTGGTGTAGGACTGTTGTGCCACAAGGGGACGTAAGCTTATATTTAAGTTTCCTATATACACTCATTGTCATAAAACTCCGCGCACCAAGAAGGTGGCGTCGGATTGAAATGAGATTTTAGTAGTGAGATGGTACATACCAAGGACAGAAGTGATTACAATAACACCATTCCAGTCAGCGTTAGTACCACGTCGGACCGCCTCGTGCTCCGATACATGCGGTGATACGGTCTGTCAGGGAGTCAAAGAGATGCCGTATGTTGTCCTAGAACAGATTGGCCCACACTTCTTGCAACTGACGCTCTAAATCACGAACACTGGGACATGGAGAAAGCTGGCGTCCCATCTAGTCCCACACGTGCTCTATGGGCGTGGGATCAGGCGATATGGCATGCCCGAAAGCGTCGAAGCGTGACTTAGACAGTCCTGGGAAACCCAAGCCGTGTACGGACGGGCATTATCTTGTGGGAAAATGAATCCGGGCCGCCCCGTCAGGAATTGCAGCACATGGAGTCGCAGGATCTCCTGTACGTAGCACTGGGCTGCCAACGTCACTCGGATCACTGCGAGGGAAGTCTGGCTGTCATACGCAATGACTTTCCAGAACATCACGTCTGGAGTTCGTGACGTCTGCAGCTATACAGTAAGGTTAGGATTGTAGCGATCACTTGCGGTCCTCCACACTCTGATTCGGTGGTCGTCCGTTCCCATGCAGAAGCGGAATTCGTCGGTGAAAAATATACGTCGGCACTCCGTAGCATTCCACGTTGCTCGCTGCTATGACCACTCCAATCGACGCTGAACAATATACATCGGCACTCCGTAGCATTCCACGTTGCTCGCTGCTAACACCACTGCAATCGACGCCGACGATGGTCAGGTGTTATTGGCAGAAAACGTAAGTCCATCGAGATTTCGGATTCGCCTCTTCCCGGCGTCTGGAAATGGTTCTGGCGGACACAGGATTGTCTTGTACAGTCGCCACATGTCTGTGGATATTGGACGAGGACGCCGCTGCACCCGTGCGTGCCGCTCTCTCGATTTTACAATCCTCTCTGCTGTTGGTGTGTCTGGGTCGTCCAGAACCAGACAAACGTGTCCGGGTGCCTTCCCGTGTCCATTGCTCCCAACACGATCGCACCGTACTGTCCGACGGCCAAAATGTTGGCCGATCGGGCGTGCCGGCCACCCTGCCTTTCTCATCCCAACGATAAGGCCTCGTTCAAACACTATGAGTTGCCCATACGCACAACTACACTGGTTCTTCGGCATGTCAATCGCTCAGCGATCTCACCTGATTCTTTCCGTGCAGTTCGACACGAATGTGGAGTCCCCTGCGCTGCGTCTTATGAGCCCCATGGATTGCGATTGCAGCCCCTGTCTTGGACGCGCGGACATGCGGAATCGCACGAAACTTTAATCATTTGTATGTCTGCCCTCCCCGTAATTATTCGCAGAGTTTTGCGTTAATCGCACGGTTTTTACTTGGTGCGTGGATTTTTATGGCAATGAGTGTATTTGAAGCATTATCTGCAGGTCAGAAATAGAATCCGAAAAAGGTACTATGAAGTACCCAGCTACCGCTGAACACGGAAAATTTTTGCTCGTAATCTGCATATAATAGTGAGCAGTTTTTCCGCAAGAGGGCGAGATCCATGTATTATTTTTCCTCGATATTTCTACCTTTAACATTACGCTTCAAAAAATCCCTTTTTTTTTTGTCAGACACCGTATCTCACGCGGAGTTTCTGTATATGCGTAATTCCAAATTTTTCTTAACACACCAGTTCGTCACTAGTGGAAATAAGTCACGTTTCCGTTTACAGCATATTTGCAGCAATAACTGCGCGTCTGAAAACATCCGTTGTTACTAAATAAGAAAACATTCTTTCCGCATTTCCTGCCCAAAACGATACAAATTTTTTCGCTGGGGCGCATATGTTTAATTCGGGTTTTTTTTTTCCATATCTCTTTTTCTAAAATTTCGATTTAAAAATTTCTTTCAACAATGGACACCATACACCTTGTGGAACAATTTGCATTTACTCCTGAGTCATATGTATTTCGCAGTACTGGTGCTTGGTGGTGTTAGTGTGTATTTCTGTTTGCAACACCCGCTTCTAAGAATCCTATTGACCTCCCCTGTGGCGCACTGGTTTAACCGATGGCTTCTGACCCCTCGTACGGGATGGACCCAGGTTCGAATCCCGATGACACATGGATGTTGTGTTTGTCTTGCGGCGCTGGCTCTGACTTTTCCCTGGAGCCATTAACCATGAATTAGGGAGGGGTGACTGCTTGTTGCTCGCTGTGGTCGTTTAACACCCAATCAAAAAAATGGGAAAAAGAATCCTACTGAAGATTTTTTTGATGTATGCCATTCGCTACAGTGGATATTAGGAACATTATTCTTTTTAAATAATTAATAACTTTTCCACTAGGGGGTGTAAATGTCAAACTTTTTTCCTCTAGCTTTGATATTGGAAGACGCAATTGAAAAATTATTTTTCCTTAACAGAGCTTTTGATTTCCATAATATTTTCCCCGTATTTTCTACTTTTCCATTATTCAAAATTCGGCCGACAGGAGGCATTAGCACTTATGTCTATGCGAAAGACTTTATTCGGTTCTAAAACGTTCTTAGGAAAATCCATTTATGGCAGGATGTAAAAAATATGCAGCCCCAAAATTATTTATTTTGTACCCATTTTCTTCTTTAAGTGACGCAAAACTTTTCCGCTAGGGAGAGTAAAGTTACATCACGTTATACCCAACATGTCTTCTTCTAATTATTCAATTTGAAAATGCCTGTTGTTTTTTATGTCATAGGCTACGAGGAACCTTTTTGTGCACAATTTTTTAAATTTTCGTAGCACACTTTTCAGCCTCTAGTGGGAATAAGTAGATATTTCTGATATGTGGATATATATTTTATCGGGTATGAAAATGAGAGCTAATTTTGTTCACTATGAATACCTTTGCTTACACTGCGTGCTTTAAATTATGCGGGTTTTTCCCTAGGTGGTATAAGCGTGTTATTTTTTTTAGCTGAATTTTTAAGATTCATAAAATTCTGCTTTGAATATTTTTTTTGTGTCTGAGAGGATTCAAAACATGTGCGCATTACAGCCGATAATCGGTGTCAGCTTTTATGTTCTGACTGCGAAGAAGAATTCTTTTTACCACAAAATTATAAGTGTTTCATTTGAAGAGGACTGTGTATGGCTATGCATGTTCCGTTCAACATCCTCCGTCTTTATATGGCTATTTAAATCATATTCACTTCCTATGTAATGGATGATTCAACAACACGAAGTCACATTTTCAAATCAAAAGGTCGCAAAGTCCTCAAGGATCATTACGTTTTCACAAAGGACGTCACTGGATTTTACATAGACAGCCAGATCTATAAAGACCAAAATTCATGATATTTTATAGACGAAAAAGAATCACAAAAACAGCAAACTTTGGAAAAGACTGAATTAGTTCAAATGATATTATCTTCCGAAAACCACAAAGGTGGTACTTTGACTTCTTTTTACCAGTTTTGCAATTAGCACCGGAACCCTTTTGATTTGAAGAAGTGTCCCCATTCAGTAGACATAACTCAGATCTTCCCAAAAAGCATATTTTCTACAACGAATATTCTTTCTTATTCTTTTCTTGCGCTTAAACTCTACTGCCGTCGTACTTTCATTAGATTTGACAGTGTCAACCCTTAAGGAAGAATTACGCAGACAGTGAAATATTAAACCAGAAATAAAACTCCAAAATAAGAGATGGAAAAAGTGAAACACAGAATAGCAAAAAGTAGAGAAGCGTAATATACAAAAATGATATGAAAGATTGCAAAATAAGTGTTGCCTCGCAGGCATCTATGTCATGAGCATTTACGAGTACAGAGCCATATTTGATCTCCTAAACTTGCGTTGCTCGCCATTCTACCGAAAGTTTAAAATAAAAAGAAAATGCAATAATAAATACCTTTTTTGAATTTCTCGTCCTTTTTCAATGCAGTATTCCATCCCTTTGCACTTTTTGGCAAAAGAACGTAAAATGGAAAAACAGAAAGAAAATTCAACAAAGTGTAAGAACATTTTGCTGCATAAGTAGCGATATCGATGCACAAAAATTAGTTTCCATCGTTTTTCGTGTTAAATGAGATTAAGTAACTTGTTCCATTAAAAAGATGATAAAAAGTGATTTAAATTATTTTATACGAAAAACAATGGAACATAGATTTTGCGTTATTATTTCGTAACTAATCTTTATTGTATTTAAGGCAATCTAGATGTATTTGTATTTCTCTTAAGTATTTCGTTATTAATAGGGATAAGAAACTTATACTATACTTTTTTTGTAGTACAAGGGTCTTACGTTTGAAAACAAAATAGGGTTCCTATTGCTTTACTCTTGAGCGGCGGTTTGCACAAAGGATCACATGCGTAGGAATAGCAGCCGGATAATTCATCCGCTCTTCAGTGGTTCGGGGTTGTAACGAAACTTGCCCCAAGGTCCATTTTTAATTTGTGTAGCATCGTATTTTAGCACCCTGGATGTCTGTTTGGAAGAGAAACGTACCATGGGAAGAGGCACCACAAAATTATTGGATTTTTGATAATTCTCGTTGATCTACTGTAAAACTTTCAATCCTTTGGTTCTATCATCAGCAACAATTCTCAGTCGAGTGCTGGATAGAGGTATCTCTAGTCCCTTTTAAAACTCTCTGTCTTGAGCATTTCTCTTAAGACCATATTCGTTCGACCTGGTCTTCTGCATCTTTTTCAGTCAAATATTTCAGATGTTTAGCTGTGGTCCGTTCTTGTAACAGCTCATTTCGGCCTCGGGGCTTTTTACTTTAATCATGACGTGATCTACACCTGCCATTTTCCTGATCCATGAGATCTTCTTTCTACCTTTCTTGGTTACACAAATTATGCACCGCTCCATGTTTCAAAGTCATCCACAACCTCTGCATGTATTTTTCAGTTATCTTTGATCCATAAGCAAAAATTAGAAGGATGCATTGATTAAATACTTTCCTTTTCAGACATGACGCAAATTGCTCTTGAAAATTTTGCTGTTCGTTCCACATTCTCTCCAGCCAAGTTTGTAACGCCGCTTAATTTATTCTCAGATGTGATCTTCGCTTGATATCAGCTACCCAACGTAGATGTAGACATGAATTATTTCTAAATTTGCCTCGTCCACTAGTACATCTTTAGTTCCAGAAGAATTGCGGATCTATTTTGCTTTCTGTAAGTTCACCATTAATCCCACTGCTTTACTCTAGTCAGCAAGTTTCTGGATCATATCCGACAGCTCTAAAGATAAACCTCAAAAAATGACTATGAATCCAGCAAAATGCAGGGTTAAATTCGTTCCATTAGTCATTAACCCATTGTCTTCTCAGTTGTGACATTCTGCAGAGAAGCACTGAAGAGCTTCGGAGATATGGTATCACGTTGACGCACTCACTTTCCAAATTATATACTTTCTATGTCGTTGACCAGTAGAATCTTTGCACTTGCATTTCATAGATACTATTAATGATTGTAAATATGAAACTTGAGTTTCGCTGGATTTTAAAGACACTAACTGCTGAAAGTTTCACGGAATTAAAAATATTTTTATAATCAATAAAAACCATACGTAGTGGGAGTTCATATTCACTCGCTGTTTTGATTAGTTCCCCCACTACATGGATATTATCTGTAGCTCTGTAGCCACTCGTGAATTCGACTTGCTTTCTTGTTTGAGCTAAGTCCAGTGTTTCTTTCAAGTTTTGTGACAGCGGCTTAGGGAAAATTTTGTGAAGAGCTGTATAACGTACAAGGTTTGTCCGCGCCGGCCATCGAATCCGGGTCCCTTCACACCGGAGTAAATCGCTCTCTCAACTAAGCTACGCGGACATGTGCTCTCACTGCTATCGGCCTTTATCTCATGTGCGTCCTGCGGTGCAGGCACGTCACAGCTGATAGAAAATTCAAAACGAAGTTTTACTGGCCTTCTATGTTACATCTCAGAAAACATTTGTCAACCGGTAGCTTCTTTTCGTTGAGGCC
The DNA here is from genome assembly GCA_039090855.1 of Macrothele yani. NCBI lineage: Eukaryota > Metazoa > Arthropoda > Arachnida > Araneae > Macrothelidae > Macrothele > Macrothele yani. The sequence continues at coordinate 57,357,682 of CM077008.1, read as the reverse complement.
CCATGAAAACTTTGGAGAATGTAGCTTTTATTTCTTCACAGGTTTACTGTACAATGTCCACGGTAATCCCACCTCCATTTGCAAATCTTCTCTGTTTCATGTTCTTAATTGCGTGAACGACTTCTGCCATGAGGACTGGAGGAACTTTAGTGACTGTGTATAATTTTTATGTCTATAATAAATGTATCATCTCTTTTATACAGTTTCGAGGAGAACTGTTTTACTTTCTTCAAAAATGTCCGCTAATATTTTGTTATGATACTATCATTTTCACACGCACACTGAGTGCTCACTGAATTAGGACCTCCTGTTTAATACTTTGCGGACCCTTCTTTCGTTCAGAGAATTTCCACCAATTTGCATCACATCGACACCACGTGATCTCTGCACGGTTGTGTCGAAATCTGAAACCAAGCTGTCTGCATTGTAATCCGTAGTTCGGATACGGGGCGGGTTGGTGTGTCCAACTTCCTCACCTGACGGTGCCCAAAATACCACAAATTTTTAATTGGGTTGAGATCATGAAAAATTGAGGGACATTCATTCGAGATGTCACACATTAGCACTATGTTATTCGAGCCATTTCTGTGCGGGGCGGGCCTGATGACACGGTGCATTATCGTCCTGAGAGAGTCAGTTCCCCTCGGGATTTGGGGGAGGAGTGAGGAGGGTGAGGTACAACTGTTTGGGCTGTACATGGTACTCCTGCAGTCTCTGGAAGCAGCCGTCATCAATACGTTAGGCCACACGCACTCAGGGCTTCACAGCCCTGACACACACTAAGAGTCCCAGTTCGTGACAGCTAAACCCTGCCCCATATCATAAAACCACTCACACCGGGCGGGTTAGTCGATGCCATTCAGGGGGGCTTCGACTAACCACCATTTGTGATCCGCTTTAACCAGGCAGGTCCTAGAACAACCCCAAATTTGTCGATGTCCCCAAATGAACGCACTAAACCTTTATGAGTCCACAATTTAGCATTTCGGAAACTCCGATAAATTCGTCGTTTACCCATCACGTCCGTAATTTCGCTCTTAATTCAAGCATCAATTTTTTCTGTACATCTCTTTAGTCTTCAGGCTACGCCCTACTCTTAATTATGCCAGTATTGGGTGTAAATCACATTCCGTAGATGTGATCGTAATACAGTGAGCATTCAGCGTATATATATCAGCCCTTTTGGTGGCACTCCTGCGAATGCTTAAAATTTTGTGCTATATATTTTGATTCATATACCTCTCTTCTTCGATACCTTCTTTGATTACATAGATGAAAGAATGACTAACTTTTTCCATGAGGAATTGATCGCTTTCCCCGTTTTCCGTATTGTTACGTGACCTAGACTCACATGAAGACATAAGTGCATATTTTGCGTCACGGAATTTATTTTTCCTTCTTCGGTTTTCAAAACAGGGATCGAAAAACCCCGAAAGCCCATAAGAAGCCCATTATATGCAAAAGATGGTTCAGATATGCATTTGCCTCTCTCCGTATCTCTATTGAGATATCATGTCCAAAATATTTCATTGATTTTACTGTTTCTGCTGATTCACAATTTTGCCGCAAAGGCCCCTAAATGAACGCACTTTGTCACCGTCTCACGTTTTGTGAAAGGGAGTGTTGTTTATTGTAAGTAGGTATTCATGACTAAATATTCTTGATCAGGATATAATTTTTGTGCTTGATTACATATAAAATGCAACTGTTTCTTTTTTGTTTCAGGATTTAACTACCACCTATAAACAGTCCCCGGTTCCTAATTTAGGGCTATTGTTCCTAGAGAAGGGAGATAGTAAGTGCTGCAAGACAAACAGACTACTCATGCCTCACTTTGGCAGAAGCCAGCGCTTAGACCATTGCGTCACCGTGGCGGCAAATTACAAACGGAAAACTCATACGATATTGTCTTTGCATGGACCGGACATCTCCAATTATTAAGAATTTTTTTATTTAGTTCTACAGTAAGTTATTCTTCATATAATGCAAATTCTAAACGCAACGATGTTTGTCAAAAAGCCGTGTACTTTATACCTTCTTCTCTTATTTTTGTTTGTTTTGGGGTTTTAAGGACTACCGTGAGCAACTCGATTGGCAATTAAATGTCGCCTGTCCCTAAGTTAGGGCCTCTGGTTCCAGTAAAAGGAGACAGCCAATGCAAGAAGACAAACATAGCATCACCGGAATTCCAACCCGAACACATCTCGCACAAATGCGCAGAATACAGGCCTTAGATCATTGCACAACAGAGTTGGCACCCTAATTTTCAGTGCCATACCCACAACAGCTTTTTAAAAAAATAAATTATAATAATATATAATATTATGATAATTTTGAAATGGCATAAGAATATAAATAAACAAAACAGCGTGTATAATTTTGAGTGCAAGTTATTCCTAGCCAAGTTCAAATATTAGATACCCACCACAAGCTACATAGTTAAACGTAATCTGTCAGCCAGCTGAAAAAGTTATATTCTGATGATTTAAGGAAACGAGGTACTTCGATTCGTAAAACTTTTCGGCGGATGTTCAATATACAGTACATGACTTTACTCTCCTTATTAGATTTGCGCAATCGAGGTGAATCACGTCAATGATTTGTTCTCGTACCCACATATAGGCGATTGTACCATCTTAGGAGAAGTTGCTGTCGATACGTTTACGCAGCGGAAAGATGTTTTTAAATCCTACGGTCTGTTGTATTACCACCTACGCACTCAGTTTTAGATGATGAATGAATCACTACTAATAAATCAAATTATGGTAGGCAGCAGTTTCCGTGAAGAGGGTCTAAGAACAGAAAACGAAAACGTTCGAATTGAAAAAGTAAACTGTCAGATAGAAGGATATCTTTTAAGTTTGCACTTCCTAATACCATGTATGGTAATTCTTATTTAGATTATAAGGGATACATCCCCTCAAGGCATTTGAAGTATTTGAGGTAAGATGAAATGAAAAGCTTCCAAAGCTTATTCGGAAGGGCTAAGCCACTTACATCCACCCATTCAATGACTACCGGAGGACAGTGCTCAACGCAAGAACATTAAGGAAACAATTTGACCTGCGAAATATGATATCAATACTGTACTGCGACATTAATTTGGTGCACATGAATGGCTTAGCCCTTTGTAACGAACGTTGCAAGATTTCGATTTCGTCTTACTTATTTCAGAGGGAAATTAAACACAGCTGCGGGAGGAAAAAGGATCCATCCCTTATAACCGAAATAAGAATTACCATACACCGAAGAGCAATTGAATTAGAGACAGCTGGCGTTATGCAAAGGTGGCGCTGTGAGCGGCCCTGTACTCTGAAACGAGATGACGTGTGCAGCGATCCGACAATATAAGGAGTGATGCGATGGGAATCAGTAAGACTCGGACGCAGTATGGGCAAAACGAAGGGTCTAAGCGCATTTGATCGTGGGCACATAGTCGGGACCCGACGAATGGGTCACTCCATCTCGGAAGTCGTGCAGGCACTGGAATTTTCACGAGGCACTGTGTCACGGGTGCACCGTGAGTACATCGAATCCGGTAAAACCATCCCTGCAAGGGCCAACTGCCGTGGACAACAGCGTGTGGATGAGCAGGGTGATCGTCGGCTAGCTCACAGTGTAACAGTGGAGAGACGGGCCACAGTGCAAGAAATCACTCGGCAATTTAACGCTGGCGCACAAAAGCGTGTAAGCAGCCACAACATCCAGAACCATCTCCTTGCTATGGGGTACAGAAGCCATCGCCCCACGCGGGTACCTCTGCTGAACGCACATCACATGGTGCAAAGATTAGCATGGGCGCGGAAACATCGCCACTGGACCCTAGACATATGAAAAAATGTTGCCTGGACTGATGAGTCGAGATTCATGTTGGTACATGCGGATGGCAGGATACGAGTACGGCCCAAACCACATGAAGCGATGGATCCTTCTTGCCAGCAGGGTACTCTTCAAGCTGGTGGGGGTGGCATTCTCGTCTGGGGACTGTTTACGTGGACTGAAATGGGACCCCTGGTACGTGTGACATCGTCCCTCACAGGTCAACGTTACCAGGATATCCTGCTCGACCATTTGCCGTTTGTGCGTCTTCAACATCCCACTGGGCACCTCACCGTGCAACAAGACAATTCACCGTGCCATCGCTCCCGAATTGTATCCGAATGGTTGGATGAACACTCCACCGGCGTAACCTCGCTTGGCCAGCTAAGTAACTTGACATCAATCCCATTGAGCACATCTGGGATGCCATCGAGAGAGATGTTCGAGGCTCTGACCCCCCTTCATCAAATCTTCGTGAACTGTGGGAGCTTGTTCAGGGGTAGTGGATCCGTATGGCTTCCCAACGCTTCCGGTGTCTTGTCGAGTCCATGCCGAGACGAATCACCGCCGTCATCAGGGCGAAAGGTGGTGTTACACGTTACTAGACAGGTATCTCTAATTCAATTGCTCTTCAGTGTACATGGTATTAGAAAGTGCAAACTTCAAAGATATCCTTCTATTGCATTTGTTTCCCGTTGAAGGCACCTAGGTCATTTTTGAAGTTTTTAGAATACCACTAAATCACACTCATTATCACTTGATTTTTTGTCTGTCCTTTGGTAGTCATTAGATTAAGTTATGGTTAAGGTTTTTCACCTTTTTTACGTACAGATTCCATTGTTTCTTACATTTTTTGCACTTATTTATTCAACAGTTCACCAAAGCTACTTTGTCTGGGAATATTATTTCCACTAACCTAAATACATATGCACTTGCTATCATCAAAGAGAGTTAATGGTGCTTCGGCACCATATACAGTATATATATATGCTATCGAAAGATAGTTTCAGAAGAATTATATTTTTGCACAAGTGGCACACAATCAAATATAATAAGCTTCCAACAAAGAGTGATTAGTGTCAAAAAGCAGTCTGCATGCATGCTAAGTCAGTTCATATGTGTTACACGAAAAACAATAAAGCAAAACAACTGCTCCACATAAAAGTAACGCTGCATAATCGCTGTTCTGGTCGATAAATGCTCTCAGAGAGAGCAACATCGTATAGATAATCATCAGTTTACTAATGGGTACACGTGATAGATAATGGATCAGTTTTACGTAAGTTTATGGGTCACATTGTTCCTAACTCAAACAGTATAACGATAGCGTTGAGAATAATTTCATGTCCTTTACGTCTATCACAATGCTAACATAATTCCATCAATTATTATTATATTTTTGTTTTGAAGACATTTTCTTAGATGATTTCCTGTTTTCGTTTACTAGCACAAAATAAATTGGGGTACAAAATGTTCGTTTATCGAAAAGATGGTGCTGACTTATTTAAAGATAAACTCATCCATGAAAACATAGTTTAAGATTTCATTAGGAATGGGGCGAAGTCCTCATGTACGCATTTAGCCTTCGAGGCTCGACTACCAAGAAATGAAACGCAACGAAGAACATAAGTAAAACAGGAAGAAATAAAGGGAAATTTTGGCAACAGTAATGAATATCGTCTATTTTCAAAGCGTACTCTATTTTTGCAATTTTTGTCTTCAGCATACCCCAAAATGACTTTCTGTATTACTTTCATAACATATTATTCTGCGTTTATACACAGTCGAGTCACATTATTGTGACCACCTCCTACTTTTGACGTCAACTGCGGGTAGCCAATAAAAGAAAAGACGTGTTGTGGGCTTGCTTGCAGGGTTTATGAGGTGTGCTGTAGGCAATCTGAAAACATAACACTCCTTGCTGTTATGGATAAAAGGAGCGATTTATCAGATTTCCAAAAAAGGATTATTATTATCGGCTTTCGGGCAAAGGATGGCAGCATTTCTGAAGCAGAGCAGTTTGTGAACTGTTCGCGTGCTGCTGTGGCTAAAGTGTATCGTGATTAAAAAAATGGCACCATTGCGAATAAGTGACGTGGAAACTGCGGAGCACCACGTGTCATTGATGTGAGAGGTGAACGTCGGCTTCCAAGGTGCGTGAGTGCCGATCGACACGCTACAGTGGAGCAACTCACTGGCCAAATAAACCAGAGGGGTTAAGGAAATGTGTCTAAAACCACAGTTCAGCGAATCCTGCTGCGTACGGGGCTCCGATGCCAACGGATGGTCACTGCACCTATGCTAACGAAGGTGCACCGACAGAAAAGGCATACATTTGCACAGCAGTATCGAAATTGGACCTCCGCTGATTGGCAAAGTATTGCCTTCTCCGATGAGTCACGTTTCTGCTTCATCGAATGGATGGACGTTGGCGTATAAGGCAAGATACATCGGTGAACAGACACCTTTCAACCGATGCTAGCGGAATACAATCTGGTGGTGGCAGCGTTATAATCTGGGGAATATTTTCGTGGTATTCCCTGGATCCACTCATGCCTGTGGAAGGCACTATAGACTGAATTCGTTATGAATCCATCCTTGCAGACCACGTACACCCATACATGCTGATTGCCTTCCCTGGGACGGATGGGATCTTCCAGCACGACACTACGACATGTCACACAACTAGAAATATTCGAGAGTGGTTGGAAGAGCACGATGAAGACTTCAAAGTACTTCCCTCATCTCTTAATTCCCCATTCTTAAACCCAATTGACAATCTGTGGGACCACCTCGATCGTCTTGTTTGCTGTATGGATCCTCCACCACGCACCCTCCAGTAGCTGTCATATGCACTGCAGTCAGCATGACTCCACATACCTGTGAACACCTTCTAGAACCTTACTGAGTCGCTCCCAGCCCGTTTAGCTGCTGTCCACGTTGTACACTGCGGTTACTCTTGATATTAGCTGGTGGTCACAATAATGTGATTCTACCGTGTATTATTTAATAAATAAGAATTTATAATGCACATATTACATAAATTTAAACATACGTAATATGAATCGTCATCATTGTGAATCATTAGCATTCCACTGCTGGATAAAAGTCTCCCCAGGTTTCTTCCACAACCTTCTGTCTTGGGGCAATTTCCTCCATGCCACTCCCTCATGCTTTCGAATTTTATCTACACATCACCCATGTGTTTTTTTTTCTGGGTCTTTTCGTGTCCCTTGCAATCCAGGCTAAAATTTAGGTTGTCCATCAGTAAGCCGTCCTTCAGGCAATATGTCCTGCCCATTGCCATTTCAGGGATTTTACTCTGCTCATGAAGTCTTCCATTCTTGTCATTTTCCTTATCTACAAGTTTCTCTCCTCATCTTTCATGGTTACACCACATATGCATTTCTCCATGCTTCTTTCACTTGTTTTCGGTTTTTTCATGTCTTTTTTAGTTATGGTCCATGTCTCTGCTCCGTACGTGAGAACTGGAAGGATGCATTATATAAACACTTGTAACGTATACTCTAGATTTAGTTTCCTTTTGATTTTACTATCTCTGGTTATTTTATTTTCCTATGTAAATTATCTTCTTACCTAACGAGATGTTATTTCTCCCGCTGAATGATATGTGGCAATGAGTGTAAGTCATGACGTGGTGGTAGGCAGTATAAATAGGCGCGTTCAACGATACCAGAGAGAGCTTTTGTGTACGTGAGAGAGCTTTTGTGTACGTGAGAGAGCTTTTGTGTACGTGAGAGAGCTTTTGTGTACGTGAGAGAGCTTTTGTGTACGTGAGAGAGCTTTGTTTTATGTGTAAGAGATCTTCGTTTGATGTAAAGAGAGCTTCGTTTATGTGAGAGGAACTTCGTTATATGTGAGAGCCAGATATCGAGTAGTTGTGTGACCTATGAAGTATGTGTGGATAATACCAGGAGTTTCCCTAATAAAAGGTTTTCTTAGTAAGTACGTTTTTCTCAGTTCATAGTTTTGTCAGACCTCTGTCTGGCTGTTAGGTCTCTTTCATTAAGTGTTACTATTAACAACCAGCATAAGACTTTATTCATCTTAATTACTACTACAACATTACTAGCAGTTAAGCTTATTCATGATATAATAATTACTACAACTACTACCAGTAAGAAACCGTGTATTCATTATACACTTTTAAAACATTACGCGATAACGCTCTGAAAAATTGTACTCTGTCTTCCGAAGGTTCTTCAACAAAGTTTTATACGCCAATTATTTTATTCATCAAGTGCTACATTGTTGAAGTGCTACATTTCAAACATTATAATTTCGTTCCAAAATACAACGATCAGAACTAGTTTCTCGACTTTCAACGCATGAAAATGAAACCTAGGTAATATTTGTCAAGTACTGTCGATATTTGATGGCCGGTGTTATTGGCCAGTGACCACATAGTAACAGTTCACAAAGTATTTGTAAAAATAACCGTTTGCGAAGTATTTCCTCATATCAGAGCCTTCCTCTTCGTATTGGCGGTTTTTACGTTCAGTTCTTTTAATAATGCCTGAATGATTACACCTCGGTCATTTTTCAACATTTCAATTACTCTTTGCAAATTTTAACAAGCTCCCGCAGATGTCGGGCGGCACATCTATCTGTCATATCCCACTTTTTTCCTGTTTTCAGGAACCTTTTAACACATACCCAAGAAAAAGGAAATATATGCTCTAAACCATTTTTCCGTTCATACGTCATTGAAATATTTTCCCTCGGTTTAACCAAAAATCCGATCTTGATCTTTTATAAACATTTATCAGAGTTTTGACAAATGATCAGAACATTCCATTAACAAAATATTAACTGGTGCCAGAAATCAAAATGCAAAGAATTGTATGGTGGATTGAAGTTCAAGTGAAAACACTGATGTACCATTTTATTGATTCCTTTTTAGTATTAGTTTATTTCGTTAAAAATAAATGTACTGTCAGCTAAAAGTTAAGTATCTTTCTTTTCTGTTTCGGAGTTTAACGACTCCCATGAGCAACTCTTAGGTCTTATAAGTACGTAGTTACTTGTCCCTAATTTAGGACCACTGCTTCCAGGAAAAGGACAGTGGCAGCTCCTTCAGAGAGGCATATCACATATATTTCTTGTGAGACCTATCACGAACCCGGTCCCATCTCGGACGAATATTCAGAAGTCAACGCCTCAGACCATTTGGTTACCAAGAACGCTAAATATTAAGCACGAAACACACAAGCATTAATACCAAAAGGTGCAATGGAGACTTACGAAAAATGTTCACTGTATTGAAAATTGTAAATGTGAGAACACGTGACCAAAGACGCTTAATGCAGAGAGTATGCAAATCAGAGAGCCCAGTAAAATGCTTACTTTCATATCGGAGGCTATAAACGCAAAGGTCAAGGGTATTCAGAGTTACGGAACTTTAAGGTAGCTGTTCCGTTGTACTTTAAACTTCTGGCAATTGTATACTGCATTTACTTAACTCAGTTTTTAGAAGACTTTTTAGTACATATCTTCAATTCTTTGACTAACTAATTAACAGCTATACGGCCAGATATACGAATTAGAATGAGAGATAAAGAGGCTTACGTTATTCCACAAATATATTGTTTCACTCAATGGAAGGTCTAATCCACAGACCCAACGACGCTCAGGTCTTCACACAGAATCCACATATATTTCAACAAGCTTTATATCACCGTTTCACAATTTATTTGCAATCTCTACAACTACATGAACATAGATCTTGACGACTCCACCAACTCCCCCAACTACGTTCAATGTCAGGATTTCTATCTTTCTGAAACCCACTGTAAGCGATGCCAAATATTAGAATCTATTCAAGGAAGTAATGTGGTTGTTCAATGAGAAAACGTTTAACTAAGACATAACCTAAACTTAACTACTAAAACATAAACCCAAAAGGAAGGTTATTTAGATGTGTATATCATAGAATGACTGGTTCAATCACACAGGGAGCTCGATTATTTATTGTCAGCTATGATAGATCCCGTGACAACCTCTCAAAGTCTGTACTACACGGGATAATTTTCCAAAACTAATGAAAGAGACACATTATCTTGTTGCTCTTAGATTCAATGGACATATTTTTCACAAGTCTCGATTGATCAATTAGTGGCCCTCACGGAGGTCGTTAAACCACCGAATGAAAAAAAGAATATTTTCTGTAAAATAAACCTCCATGTAAACAAGTCTCCGTCTTGACACAGTGTTCTTTACTCTTTAACTAACTACATCATAAAAACAGTGCACAGTTCAGCATACTGCAGTTCTTAAAATATTCCGTATCCCTCCAGAATTTTTTTTATCTCGATGTTTAACGAATAACGTGAACGAATCTAGGGGCTATAAGCAGTCGCTTATCCACAATTTGGGGCCACTGGTTCCAGAAAAGGGAGAGAGCCAGTGCCATAAGACAAAGACATAATCCATACCTCATCTGTGACTCGAACCTATGCCCATCTCAGAAGAACGATCAGCGCTCAGACAACTCCGTTATTGGGGCGGTATTCAGAGATTAGCTAAAGAAGAGTTGCTGTGCCATCACCGTAGCAAAGGCTCTGTGGTCTAGATGAGCGTTAATTCTCTTAGACGTTTCCATGGGGCAGTAATGGGTACAGATGTACGCCAGTATGGTGAGAAAAAGCTGATTGGCTGGTAATTTGTTTTCCATGGGTCAAAGTACATTGTAAGGATAATAATTTAGTGTCAAACATAAGGTCTAACGAGCAAAACACGAAGAAAACTAAAACATCAAAGAACAACAACATAGCAGATACGGGATACACAGACATAACAGACTGTATAAATGGATAAAGTGAAGAGATATGGAAGTATACAAAGTGAAATAGATCAATATAATACGGAAAAGGAAATCAAGGGCCATATATCCTAGTGACAGCTTACAATACGACCCAGTTTACTGTATCATCTGGTAACGCAGGTAAAGAAGAAAACGTATTCGATACCAAAAGACCAGCAAAACAGTAAAAGGTGTGCTGCACGTCCTACACAATCAATCAGACAGTGTCATCACAAATGACATAAAGTTCAATGGAATGGTATTGCCTTTTCCGAAGATTTTCAAGTATATCTTTCTGATGTTGACTCGAAAGCCAAGATTCGATTGTCGGTTTGATATCATGTAATTTGTTACTTCCTCGTTGGTTTAGGAAAACCTAAACCCTACGCCGAACATGCCCCTGACTACAGATAGTAGGTATCTGGGGTAAGGGAGAGAGGTAATAAATGATGACTTTATGTGTCTTGCGTGTTTACCTCCCACATACATCCTATAAGTAGTTGAGTGCAGGGAAATCTTATTCACTCATTAAGGGCAGTTTGGGATGCCCTCGGTAACCCTCATGTTCTGGAGTTTGGAACGATATGTTGTCAATGGCTAGCGATGACCATTGAATAAAACAGGAGAAAAAAACGCAAATTTGGAAGGATTAGTTTCTCACAGAGATTTTAGAAATCTTGAGCTTCCGAATAACTTATTGTGTGCTATTTAAAACGAAAATAAATTTGTTTTTCAACAATGTTCAACAGCTAAAAACCGCAGTTTTAACTCAACATTTGTGCGAACTTCTATTTCAGAGTAAATCCGTTGTGTCAAGATTATTTGTTTTAATTTGTTGACAACGCTGCGTTCCATAACACAAACTGTTTAGATGAATATTTTCTTTTGTGTAACGCAGAACTCATAAAACATGAAGAACCGCAGACATAAGTCGTGAACACTCCTGCTTTAGTTTGTGTTGAATGAATTTGAAACTGGAGCACCATCGGTGAATGGAACCATCCGAACTTCACAAACTGTCCGAAACTGCAGACGGCATCATATATTTGAACTCTCTCATGCCCCTTGTGGAGAACGAATTGAAAAATGATGTGAAAAAAAGCATAGAGAATCGGAATTGAAAATGCTTAGAAATAAATACACTGCTATGCCAATAATATGGTCATACTCCGCTACTGAAAGTTAAATAACTGTGTCTTAAGCAGGGACCAGGCCACAGACAGAAGAAAGAAATTTTCTAAATTGTATCGTCCTGGCAGTGAAATTTTTGAAGACAGCACCAGCAAAAACTTAAGTGGTGGGAAACTTCTGGCCACCAGTTGGCAGTGATAAGTCACATCTGGCTGAAATCTGCCACTCACGGTACGGTAGCTATCCTTTGGTGGCAGTATCATCAGTTGGCAGCCATTGGCGGCCCTGCAGCATCGCCGAGAAGTACGAGCCTCCACGCAAGTGCTACTAGTGGCTCGTAGCTGGCAACCGAAGCAAGCCCAGCAGGAGATGGAAGCAGAGGGACTGAGCATGCGCTGAAACAACAGGTGCACAGTCTTTCGTGGTACTAGTTAGTTGAAGACGACGCCCTCGCCAACGTGTTGCTTTAGGGGATGTAAAAAAAAAAGCCAAGTGTACAGAAATGGATTAATTTCCTAATGAAATGCCGCATCGACGAAGATTACCGTCGGAGGAAAATTATATAAATAATTAATGAACTGTAAGAAATAGTCAGTTAATATCATGTATTTATACAAACTCATTTCGCAGCAAAATTTCTGTACTAACACACGAAAAATCGAGAATACAAACAGCCATGAAACACACTCATTCCATTCCCATGAATAACAAGATATAAATTTTGTATAATCTTCATACACTAAACCGCTTCAAACAGAAGTCCCGGAAAGACATTAAAAATCGTTGTGTTAAAAAAATAAGAATTATACCAGTTCAAAATAGATATTTTCGTTACAAAATTATCTAGTATTTGAACATAAAAAAAAGGAACGCTATGTGAATACAATGTACTCATCCATGCGCCGAATACACAAGATTGGAGGAATTCGCTGCTAAAAATAACCGGAAGTGTAATAAAATATAATTCCTAATTAGAACAAATGTAGCTTTGGACCGTGGAAAAAAAAGATACAACACTAAAAATGTAAAAGAATGTGACATGAATGTGTAAATATATTAATTAAGCAATCGCCTTTCATGACCACAAGGACATCATAAAACTTTTTAAAACGTCTTTAAGTTGGTACACTCGTTGAAAGTGAGTTACGTTCCCTTAAAGTAAATAAAAGAAGTCATTACGTTGAAAAAATAAATTTAAGAATTGTATGAACCGTACATTTACGAAAATGAAGTCGCAATATTGCGAAATTAAAAAGAGAACCCTATTTCACATCGCGCAAGAGACAGGCTCACCTCCAAGTGGACGGGCACGCGTGGCAAACTAGTGTAGTGCTTAAAGCATTCACTTCGCACACAAGCAGTCCTTGGTTCGTTACCCGTCAGATCCATCGGGCGATTTTCCCGACCTGTTGAGCAAATTTTTGCAGCGCTATGACATCATTTAGGAGTTTCGTTGGGAAAAAAGCAGTTGTCTGTGCCTTTAGTGAACTATGATTACCTACTTTTTTTACTACTATTGGGAAATTAACGGGCAAGATTCGGCAAGCCATCAGTTACGTCACGTGATTTCCGGCTTCCACTGCCGGACCACATTAGGCTAGCCATCATTTGTGGCACATAATTGCAGGGCATCTTAAGGGTCACTGGTGGCAGCCACAGTCTGTGATAGATAATTGATGGCCCTGTTCTGGCATATGACAACTGACGGTGAGCCAACTGTTGGCCTGAACTTCTGGCCCATCTCTTGGCCGCCGGGACATTTTACTGACGGTTCATGTAACGGGCTGGCCCAACAAGACTGCTCTTGCTGGGGCGTAACGGCATGCCACTGTTCTCCGTAGTTCGGCCCATTAGACGTTTTAGACAAAACCATGAATGCTGAGATCTACCTAGAAGTCCTGCACGTAGTACCAACGTTGTGGCAATAATTTGCGAAAGTCTCATACCTCTATCAGCAGGACAACCTACCATGCCATACTACTCACTTTATTTCAGATTGGTTTGAGGTCATGGGCGTCGAAAAGTTGGACTAGCCGTCCCATAGTTCTAACCACAATCCTACAGAGATTCTGTGGGATGAACCTGATCTTTGAGTCCGTGGAAAAAGAGATCGCCGAACAAATAAAACTTAACTGGTCACTGCTTTGAATTCTGGATGATGTAACATATCGGCGGATATTTACAGAAAACTGGTGGAGAGCATTCTACGTCGAACACTTCAGGTTTTCATACGGGCCTAAATTTTTAGAACACCGTACCAAATTTCTGTAAATTAATTTTTTGTAGACATGCAGGTTTAAGGATATTAATGGTAGGGCAGTGTATATGAATAATCTGTTTCAAAGCAAATATCAAAATAAATAATCAACTCATGATAAAGAAGCATTTTCAGATGGTGAGACAGAGCTTTCAGATATTGCACCTACGCCTTCATAGTCGGTAAGAATGCTTTTTGAAAGTGCTTATAGCGTAGAATAGATCCATGGTGTAATATGGCATAAACAAATCGGCAAGCTTTCGATCCCCACTGAGAGGCTTTTCCCAAGAAGAAGTTAGGTATATAATATATCAGATATTAATTGATATGATAATGTCATTAATGGTTCAAAACTGAGATATCTTTTGCTTCTGTAGAAGTACTTTTAAGCTCTACAACTATTAATACAAATGGCATTAAACTTCATATCATTGAAAAGATGAGTCGCAAATACGTGTCACAGCAGTCTCAAGCATTGTTTCCACGCGCTAAGGAAGAGCTGTTTGTTATTATTTAACTTCTCTGCGTTTTATACTGACAGAGTGTCACGTGTTCAGTTCATGAAAAAACACTTGGTGTGAGAAGAGGATTCCTTCTGTTCCCACGCGCGTTGTATGATTCCTTCTGTTCCCACGCGCGTTGTATAATTCCTTCTGCTGCGATGTTTTTTGCAAGTACTGTGTGTTGTGTTCTCTGATACTCCATGTTTACTCTTAAGTATTATACTTTAGAAACTCCATGTCTATTTTTTAAGTTTTATACTTTGGAAACTCCATTTACTTCCACACGGCCGTATCAGAATATGACCACCTACATAATAACGGCAATAACCAACGTTGGCGTGAATGACAGCGGCGAGAAGGCGTGGCATGGATTCAATGAAGCCCTGGAAGCCGCCCCGGTGGCGTAGTGGTCTAAGCGATGGCCTCTGATCATTCGTCCGAAAGGGGTCCGGGTTCGAATCCCGGTGAGGCATGGATGTTGTGTTTGTCTTTCGGCACTGGCTCTCTCCCTTCCCTGGAACCGGTGACCCTAAATTAGGGACGGACGACTGCTTATAGGACATTGAGTTGCTCACTGTGGTCGTTAAACCTCCATTCAAAAAAAAAAAAAAAGCCCTGGCAGGTTACCCAAGGCAAACGTGCACACCCGGACTGCAGCAGAGCACGGAAGTCCTGGAGATGACGTGGTTGTGCGTCGACACGTCGAACCGTCGGTCGTAATAGTCTCACAAGTACTCTATGGGACTCATGTCTGCCGATTTTGCCGGGCAAGGGAGAGCGGAGACATCGCTGTCGTGTTCCTGGAAACAGTCACGCACCTCCTTGGCGACGTGGCTTGGAGCAATTTCCTGTGGCTAGACATCATCAGCACCAGGGTAAATGTCCAACATGAAGGGATGCATGTGGTCAGCGAGGATGGACAGGTAGCCGTTAGTGTTCCAAGACCTATCCACTGGTACCAGCAGTCCCTGGTCATCAGTCCTATCCACTGTACCAGCAGTCCCAAACATCCACCAGACCTGCACACTGCCATTGCCGGCCTGTACTTGACCGACAAGCGTGTTTCAGTGTCGGGTTTCGTGTGTCTGTCGTCGTATCTACTCCCGTCCATCACTTCTGTGGAGTAGAAACCTTGATTCGTCGGAAATAGCAACCTTTTCCCACTCTTCTACTGTCCAATGACGTAATCCCATGCGAACTGCAGGCGTCGTTGCAGATGGACCTGGGCTAGCATGGGCGCCTTAACGCACCGTCGACTCCAGAGAACCCATGCGTAACAGGGTTCACTTTGCTATTATCGGGGACAGTGACCTAGTTACCCAGCGTTAATTTGAAGGGTCAATTGCTGCCCTGTTGTTGTCGATTGCCCTCTGCCAATCGACGGAGACGGCGTTCCCCTGTGGGTTCGATAGCCTTTGGTGCACCACAGTTATGGAGTCGGGAGGTGCTCGGTGTGTCAGTGGTCCATTCTTGGCGCACCCTAACTACGACAGCACGCGAACAGCCCACGAAGTCGAATGTTTCCGAATTGTTTAAACCCTTGGCGCTGTAGCCGATGACCATTCCTTTCTGAACGTCCGTCAAATCACTACCT
This sequence comes from Macrothele yani, assembly GCA_039090855.1. Taxonomy (NCBI): domain Eukaryota; kingdom Metazoa; phylum Arthropoda; class Arachnida; order Araneae; family Macrothelidae; genus Macrothele; species Macrothele yani. The sequence goes on along the minus strand of CM077008.1, from coordinate 57,341,555 downwards.
CTGCCCATGGTGCTCACGTTGCACACTATGGCTCATCTGTCCTGGCTAGACGCTTATATCACCGTGTGGTCGACCTTGTCACGTGCACTCTGTGACGCACCTGGGTGGGTACAATGTGATTTCGGGGGTGGTCATATTATTTTGATACGACTGTGTATTCCGAGTGCGTGCTTCTTTATCAATTAAAGATACAGTATATTCTTAAGTGTAAATGCCATCTTCATCTATATTGGATTTACTTATTAAAGATGAGTAATTTTATTCGCATACCATAACTTCCAAAGTATCAAATCGGTCGACTGGAGCAGGGTGTCGTATGTATACCGAACCAAGTGTAGAAATATAAACATCCCGTTTTTTATACCGCACAATACATATAACTTATTAATAAAGATGGTTGTCCGCAACAAGCTCAAATTTAGAAAACCTGTTGAATGATTTTGGAATATTTGTTTTTAAATAACCTTTTGTCGCATTTCTACGAACATGAAAAAATTCAGTATCTGAAGTGGCGAATATGCAATCGATCTTCCGAATGTTTAAAGCTGCAACCATAAAAAAATAAATAAAAAGACAACTGGAGTGCATACTAACATCCACTCTCTTTCTATAGCTGTCACTTACTTGCTAAGAGAGAAGCACAATCTAAAGTCCATGATCATTCAGCGGACTTTTTTCGCCTTTGAAGTAAATAAAAGAAAATTTACGATCGTAACTCTTTACCTAACACTTTAAATTTACGGCTACAAAAGGAGTCACGTGTAATGTATATCATTACATAGGGAGCATTGGTTTTCCCCGTTTCGCCTAGAAGAATGCCCCGTGCTTTCGATAACGGCCTCCATTGTTATCCAGACAAAGTGTATAAATTGCTCCTGCCGTCCGCAAACAATGCTCCCGAAAAGAGCAACAAAACGTGGAAGAGAGCGTGATTTTACGCTGCCAGTTCCGTATCATTAAAGAGGAATGAAAAATCACCCATCGGAGTTAAGGGTGGTTGTTTTAAGGGTTGAAAACTTGTTTTGTGAACGTGCGGAAATTAGTTAAGGAAGAGAAAGCTTTCTGATGCTGTAATTTATGTTGTGCGTTTTTCTAAGGATAAGATAGCCTTCGCATTCATCGCTTCTAAGGATGCTTATTATCTCAAAATATCTATCAAAAGCTCGTATCGTTGTGTAGACACAGAGAAAAAGCAAGGAAAAAGATTTTTGCCAGTAATACTTATACGTCGCTAGAATAAAATAACCTAATGCTTCAAAATATTGTTTCTGTTCGCTCTCTGGAACCAATTGTTAATTGCTATTTCTCTACGTTAAAAAAGTAAAACCACAGACTTTAATTACAGAAAGCGAAAAAATTAATTCTCGGTTCTCAGTGGAAGTTTGGTTTGGTTCTGACGAAATCACGTCCAGTATGATTAGATTAAAGAAAATCACGGGAGAAATCTTGTTTTTGTTTGATGCTGTACTTTGGTGCATCCCTCCAGAGAAACGACTGCTGATTCTAGTTGTCTTTCAGAATGGTGTTATGTATTTTACATAGCATAGTCGTGCAGAATAAGAGATAAGTTCAAAGAACATGTATAGTATCAAGGCAACGACCACTCTAATGCTGTTATTTCTGTTAAGACGCGAAAAACATGGTAGGTTCTCCATCAGTTCACCAAACTTGATAAAGGATCCCAAAATATTCTTACGCCGGTAAACTTTGAAGTGATTTACACTCAAAGTTAATTATTGGGTAACATCCAAATTTTTAAACTCATTATTGCTTAGAAATTACTCTTAAAACTTTCGGTTCATTTGAAATAAAATAATAATACTGTAAATATTTTGCCATCACTACTGCGTAAACATCCGTTATTGAGAAGTTTTCATCTGTGTGCGATAAATAATACCACTACCAGTATTATTACCGTAATTAGCGCAGCAAAACATCTGCTGTAATTTAAGGTAGGTCATTCGGTAAAGAAAAGAAAGCAAAAGGGGTCATTTCGTTTAATTTTGTTGGAAAATGTCTTGCAGTATTTTCGCCGCGTGTCAGTCAGATAGGAAATCAAAATAAAATGTACCAACTACAGAAATAATAAGTAAAGTCTTAGTAAAAAAAACAACCCCTCAGAAGCACGAAATTTTGCAAAAAGAAATAAAGCACAGACATTTTTACAGTGCCTTTAGAGTAAGAAGATCGACTGATATTCAAAGAAAAACACAGGTTCGTTTTGCTATGTAGACACATATGGATCCCGAATGTGCGATATATACGATAAGGATAGTACGATCCAGAATTTGTTATGCATAGGATATTGATAATACGGATTCAGAATGTTCTGTGTGTACGACATGGATACTACGGATCCAGAATCTGTGGTCGCTAACCATATTTGCTAGAAGTGGTAGAATTTTTGTCGCGGATAGTTCAAAAACTCATTTTTGGGGCGTGACACCATGCATAACACAAGTTAGAAATGTGCGAGAAAATTACTATTAGGTTTCAAACATTTAGTGGTCGGTCCCTCCCTTAGTTTTGCGGTATTAACCCAACGAACACTGTAATCCTATTCTCTCTTTTACCGCACAAAATCTTGCAGGTTCTCCAGCCGTTCAACAACGTTCATACAGAACCCCAAAATTCTTACGTCTGCAAAGTTCGAAGTGATTTACACACAAATTAATAAAATAAGTTGCTCTAGCGTAAAAGACCCAATCGATGACTCAGATTCCTAGGTGATGTATTGTACAAAGTTTTAGTACGTCCTGTCGTATTTAGGTCAGACCCTCAGCAGTTTAACCCTTTAACGACCATGACCCCAAAATATGGTATCACTCTAAATACCATAACACCCGAAAATGTCTGTCGTTTCTTGTTTAATAACAACGATGGTGACTGACTGCAGATTTCCTACCCTTACCGTCAACGATAGTGACTGACGGTAAGGGTAGGGAATCTGACTCATTCTAGGCAGGCGTTTCGGGTGGCTATTGTCGTTTGAATGTACGGGCGTTTTGGGCGCTATGGTTGTTTAAGGGTTAAGATATGGTATAAAGAATACCAAAAGTTTGTGAAAACATATGCCTTTAACACATCTTCCACAGCATACTATTGTTGGAGAAATAGCGACAAACGTGTTCGTAAGAAGGCAAACTTGTTAGAATAACTCGACTCAGTTTTTAAACCTGGTTTTTCGGACTTCATAATTTTTTAAAATTTGCCGTATCTAGTGAATGATTATAGATCTTTGACAGCAAACATTTAATCAAACCATGAACTGCCGATGCAAATAACTTAATTTTAAAAATGTAACAGACCACTCCCTTAGCGCAGGTCGATGAATGTTCCAGTGAAACTGCAGTGAATGGTATTTATAATTGCTCTTAATTACATGCGTGTATACTTTTTGCACCCCCCCTCCCGAAAAAAAAACCAAAAAAAAAAAAAAAAAAAAACGAAACGGAAATCCAATTGAGAAGAAAATTGGAATGCCCAATCACACGCATAGGAAAGGAAATGCTTGCGAGTCCAGAGCAGTTTGGCAGTTTATTCAGATAAAACAGCTACACGTGTGGAACAATTCAATAACTTGTAGCGCCACCCCTGGCTCGGATACAAGTGGTTACCCGGCGTGTCATAGACGCATACAGTTCACGGATACTGTCCTGAGGTACTGTCCAACTGGCCTCTTTCACGCCAGATGGTGTCCAAATTGCGGGCCAGTTCGCCTAATTTCCGAGATGGGCATAGTTGGCGTTACTCTTCTTTACTCTTCATGTGCTCTCCTCGATGTGCGGTTTCCATGCCCCAAACTTGTTCGATCGGTAAGAAGTCGGGCGATCGAGCTAGCCATGAAAGTTTACCAATATTTAGGAGGAAACCTGGGAGACCTGTGCTGTGTATGGCCGGGCATTATTCTATTGAAAAATGGCTCGGTGATGCTGCGACTGGAATGGTAACACAACAGGTCGTAGAATGTCGTCGACGTACCAAGTGTGCTGTTCCATGGTAAAGGCAGCATCCATGCGCTGACTAGTTAGTCTACAGATACGTATGCGCTGGTAATCTTATCGATACGGAAGACAAAACAACGCCACTAGACACTATCCCACGTTTATCGGGACTGACACCACTTCAACCGGTGCAGGCCATGCTCGCCAGTTAGTGGTACGTTGCGAAGAGCCCTCATGGACTGTAGTCCCCGTGCGGGAAATCGTCTGGCAACGGTCCGGATGTCCACTTCCGTAACTGTAGACGATGCAGCATGACCACGGATGGTTGAGAGCGACGGATTCGGTTCTGTTCCTGTGGCTCTCACAATCGCTATATCCCCGCGCTCTGACTTTGCAGTCGGCCGTCTACTTCCCGCGTACCGCGGCGTTGTAACCTGCTCGGCCCATTGGTACCAACATCGTCCGATTGTCGCGTCGCTCTGACCCGAATGCCTGGCAGTACGGCGACTTGGCCAGCCGGCCTCTTTCCGCGCAACTATACGTCCTCTCTCAAACTCGCTCAACTGCTCGTATTTTGCAAGGATCCGACGTCAAGGCGTCCTTACAGCTCGTGAAGGTTAATGCAACGGTAAGCCGCAGTCAAAACTGCCCCTGCCTTCGAGATTTACTCTTCATGTGCTCTCCTCGATGTGCGGTTTCCATGCGCCGTGGTGCGTCACTAATATGACACTGATCGTTATTTTTAATCACTTGCATATTGAGCCTGAGGTACTTGCATGCGGCGTTTCAACAGGATTCAACGGCTTTCTCGGCGGCTTTTTTATTTTTATTTTATTTTTTGTTGCGAAGAGTGTATTTGCAGATACACTATACTGACAAAAGTCACCGGACACTTAGGAAAGAAACACAACATAACATTTATTGACATACATTAGTACCATGACGGTCCACCTTTGGCCTTAATGCATGCACTGACCTTTCGAGACATGATTTTCACACAGTTTTGGAACACAGCGATCGGTATGCACTTCCATTCAGTACTCAATGCTGCCGCGAACTGTTGCTTAGTAGTTAGGCCTTGGCTCCAAATTTCTTATGCAGCGCTCTAATTCACCCCGTAGGTGCTATATGGGATTAAGATCAGGGCTCTGTGCTGGCCAATCCCCATACTATACGGAATTATCGTCTAACCACGCCATAACAGTCCTTGATTTATGGCTCGGTGCATTATCCTGCTGGTACCAACAAGGCTCGGTGCCATAGTATTGCCACAGAGTTGATAAGGCATAATTGTCCAGAATATAGAGGTAGACGTACTGGTTAACTGGTGTATCCACGATAACCAATGGGCCACAATAACACGAACAACACCCCCACACAAGTACACGGCCAGCTCCAAACTAGACCGTAGGAACAGTACACTGAGGCATATAGCGTTCCCCCGGCTACCGCCATACCTACACACGGCCATCAGACTGGATGGATCGTGTATCTGGATTCATCAGTCCATAGAACCCGTTTCCATTGATCTACGGTCCACGATAAATGTTCTTTATACCATGCTTAAGCACGAGTAGCACTCCGAGTGAAGATGAAAATATTATGAGCAGTCACACGACCACGGTAACCGATGGAGTGAAGTTCTGTGCGATTGGTACGTGTACATACCGAGGTTCTAGCATTTTTACTCACCTGTACACTGAGTTCTTATGACTCTTACGATTAGCTGTAACGACACTCCTGAGGCTTCGACGTCCTCTATCACTGATTTTCTTTGGTCTGCCGGTACGTTTTGCTGCTTCAGGCCTGCCATGTGTCTTCTACTTATTCAGTACATCCAAAACTATTGACTTGGGTATGTTTAAACGCCCCTCGGTTTCTCTTATGGTCAATCCACTAATATAACACCCAACTATCTTTCCTTTCGCAAAGTCAGTTCTTTCCCGCCGCGACATTTTCACTCTATCTCACAGTGCGATATAATCGCGATCAGCTGTAGGCTTGTTTTTATACCGTTTGCAGCTGTACCGCGCATCTTAATAACGCAGCTGATTCATTCATTTGTTTTTTAAGGGGTGCCCGGTGACTTTTGTCAATATAGTGCATATGTGTATGGCGATGATTTTGTGAACCTAAAGAACGGAGGCTTTGGTCCTCGTCTCAGCTGGGCAAGATGAGTGGTTTTCGTACATGTGCGTCCGGTTCTCAGGCGAAAAGATTTGTAAATATGCTTTTCTGTATGAAATGTAACTAAATGGGATGGAAATGAATTTGAGAGATGTTAAACAAATATGCTTTCTTTTAAAACTAGTTCACTTACAGAAATAAGACTTGAGCTAAAAGATCTAGCAACATCTTTTCTCTCTCTGTACAAGAATCTGTGCGGCGATGAGAGCTGTTGCGCATGCTCAGCTACCGATTAAACAAAGAGACTGCGGTACTTAGAGTGCCAGGTTTACTTGGAGATCGAACTTAATGGCGAATGTACGAATGTTACAGATTTGATCGAAAACAGAAAATCAGGCTGCTATTTTGGTATGAGTAGGTGTACGTCTTTGTAGACTGATAGAAGTGTGTGGTGAAGATGCAATATTCAAGCAGATGATACGGAGATGATATCTGGTACTCCGCGGAAGTTGAACGACCGTGTTTTATGAAGAGGGAACTGGTCTAGTACGTACTACCAGAGAATATACCAACGTCGACTAGGTGAACCAAATGATTCAAGATAATTGGCAGTTTAAAGTGTGAGATGTTGCAGAAGTATTGCATGTCACTTACTTTTGTTCATGACATCATCCATGACGTTCTGGGCTACGGAAAAGTGAAATCACGATGTTGACGCAAATTCACCACAGGTCATCGTTACTGTAGAATGGACTGCGGTTTGGAACACCTTACGGAGTACCACAACTAAGAGGATAACTCTTTTTTGTCACATTGTGACAAATGATAGGAGACGGGTGCGTCATTTTACGTTTGAATCTAAGGACACATCCATACATCCAGCGTTTCCAGTAAGAAAGGAGTATAAGGTTACTCAATCCGCACGAAAAAATTTGCTTTCTAGGATGTTGAAAGCTTACTCTTGTGGAATTCCTACAATGTTCAGCCGCTGACAAAGTTGGCCGTTACTTTGAGATCTCGGTTCGGCTGAAGTCCGCAATTCTACGGTAGCGTCCCCGTTTTTTAAGCAAAGGTGCCTTTCTGTTGGACGACAACGGTCGCTCGTGCACTACACAGCTACAGCGAGGATTTGCTCACACGCATCGAAACTTTCTTACTGATTACTTTATTCGGTCCGAGCATATACGAAAAAGTTGGAAGATAAGCATTTCTGATGCAATACAAAGTTAAAGAAAGCGCAAACTACTTCCCAGTGCGGCTCGAAACATTGGTTAGACGGCGGCACAAGCTATATATTGCGATATACCGGAAGGAAGTATCTGAATCTTACTGTATAGTTAATTACTAAACATAAATCACTCTTTTTTTATCAGAACCGGAAAACCTATTTATGGAGCATCACTCATACATTCGAGGTCGATTTAAGTACAAGAAAATGCAGAAAAATTACATATTTGGGATATGAATGTAATAATATTAAAATTACTTCTCGGGGAGAAGCTGACAGATTTATTCAAAATCACAATGATTATAAAAAAGACATTTATACGTAAAACAAAGTATGGTATAATGGATAATTCACTGTAACCTGGATTTTTCCACGTGACCTGGGTTTTGATGTCATTCGGAGACTAAAGACACGGTCAGAATTATTGAAGCATAAGATGTCATTTCAAGTTACAGTTTAAAGGGAAGAGATTTCACCAAGTGTAACACTTTGAGGGAGAGATATTTTGAACAATAAGCATCATTCTGCGTTCGAATATACCGCGTGTCTTTGAAGTAATCGTTCAGTGCCGCAGTTTGTTGCTAGTGTCGTGGAGCTTGTGGATATCTTTCGAAACATCTTTCAAAGATGATCGTACAACGTGGCTGACCGGAGCATGATAATCATATCACGCAGACTTTCTCAGTTCTTAAAACCGGTACATGGCCAAGAATTATTATTCTGGAAGTTGTCTCTCGATTAACTGCAAACTGGCTATTACATTACGTATAATATGTTAATCAGCATCAGTCTTATATCTACGTCCCTTGTACGCAAATCAAAGATCGAATGCAACATTCGAAGCACGCAAATAACAGCAGACTGCGTGCATTTTTCCTTGCACAGCTGTTGCCCTTTGCGAGTTCAGAAAAAATGGTTTCGTACTTATATCCTGATTGATTCAACCGTCCACTGTTGGTTGAATAATCTGAAACACTATGCCTGATCTGAAAACGAAAGATCATCCTTTCACTGTCAAAGGAAATTAATCAAATTCTATGCTACTGTTATTATGGTATATAAATTTTACGTACGAGGTAGTAATTGCTTCTTGAGACAAAAATTATTCTTTTTAAGCAAGCTACTCTTTCAACAGCTGATTACGATGTTCTTCACATAAAAAGAACAAAAATGATCATTTGTCTTGAACGGCACCCAGAAAGTATTAAGAAAAAGAGCACAAAGGAGAGGAATTACTTCTGTTTTCACGAAACACACCAACAATAAAGAATTTTGGCTTAGTAATAATACATCTCTTTTATTTTTTTATCACACTAATCATAAAACAAGAAGCATGAAGACAACAAGTTGTTAAAGAAACGGCAAACTCTAGTGGAATAGTTAAGCTGTTATTCCAAATGGAAGGACATAAAGAAAGAATAAAAAAATTAAGAACGCAAAGCGCATATTGTCAGTGAGAGAAAAACATGTTACAGCTAACACAGTGAAAGCAGAAATGAAAGGCATAAACTTGCTAATGATATAGCTGGCGCGAAGAAGTACAAGTGATATTAAAGAAAAAGAATGTTGACCAAATCAGCGGGATCATTATGAAAGCAAATAAGAAGTTAAAAATAATGGAATTACATCACCCAGAAATGACACTTATTAGGCCCATTATGGAATTAGTCTTTCATCACAGTGAGTAAAACTCTAGAAAAGCTAGGAACACACTCACGCACTCAAGAAAAGAAAATGGCATGCGATTTACGCACACAATTACAAATATTACGCGGATGATAAAATCAATAACGTTCGACATACAAAAAAGTACCTGAAGAAGTACGACTATTTTTTCAAGAAACCTTTCACATGAGGAAACGGATAGGTTACACTGTGTTTTCAACTAGTAAGGTTTCTTCATGAGTTCTTAATCGCATGAAATTGCTTGCTACTTTGAGGTCTTATCGAAACTATTTGAAACATGGAAGTGTCTGTAAAAAAGATTTGAGTTTTCGCCTTGGGTTCTTTCGATTGACTAATTTCCACTGTCTCAGCAGGATAGTTGGAGACTGTGCCGATCGTATAATTATCGTTGCGTGTGGGACTGGCTCATGTATGCTGCATGCAGTTCAAAACGTGCGTTTATCGCTTTGTACAAAATAGCCACTAAGTTCGAAATCTTGGCTCTGTTGCTTCATTACTAGAAGCAAGAGTTTAAAGCGGCTAAAGTAGTCCATAGCGTAAACGAGGTCGAACGCAAAGGTGTTGTAATCTCTGGGACGGCTCCAGTCTGGGTTAAAAAGGTTGTTGCTGGCGACGTGAGGTTTGGGGGAAGAAATATTCGCGAAGGTCCTCTGTGTCAGACGTACCCTGCTTGAGTCAAATGGATGGCCTGATAAAGTCTATTGAAGAAAATACCACCATCTCACGAAAATGGTTGGCCAAACTAGGAGTTTCCACGTTTAACATTGCTGACCACCTGCAGAAACTCGTAAAAGTCTACAGATGAGAGCGCGAAGTGCCGTATGACCTTTTCCCGGCGCAGGCTTAACTATGCCTCAAGGTCTTCTAGGATCTGCTCAAGAATCCGCGTGAGACATGGTTCTTCAAGCAGATAGTTACTAAAGATTAGAAATGGATCTAACTGCTCAGTTGGGACATCTCCATCCACTGGTTTAAGACACGAAACCAGATTTACCTATCTACAAACGCCGCTGTTTCGAAATTAAGTTCATGTTGCTGTTTCTAGAGGAGTCGCGAAGGGGTTGATCCCCTTTAGGATTATTTCGGATTGCAAGGATATCCACGCTAAAGTCTATACTGAGCAGATGGATTGGATGCATGGCAGATTGAAGCAATAGTACTCTGCTTGAGTCAATCGAAATTGGGAGCTTCTTCAACTAAAAGACGTCAAGCATCATGAACGTAAAGCACTCGAGCTCTTATCATACCAAGCGTACAGCCCCTTCCTCGCCACCTGCTGATTATCAACTGTTTTGGGCGATGGTGCTTTTCTGTGTGGTAGACATGTAACATATACTGTAATATAAGTTTCCTTTTTAGTTTCTGCATCTGTGTAAATTTTTGTTTTTTTTTCTCTCCTTAAGCAGATTTTAATTTAACGCTACATTTTCTCCCTCAACTGAATGTCTTTTCGCAAAGGGAATTGAGCTCGGAGGTTGAGTGACGTATGGGAAAACTAGAGGTAAGAAAGGTGTTTACAATGTTTGTTCGTTGGCTTACAAGCTGTGTGGCGTTCTAGCTAGATGTAGATCGATGATTTCCAGTTGATGTGCGTAAAATTCCTCTTCTGCTTTAACCATTTGGAGTTGTTAGTGTGATGTTTTGAATCTCTTATGTGTGATGCTCCAATACGTTAGAAATTGATTATTACGTTGTTTCGAGCTTACAGCTGTAATCTGTTACCAAGGTTGTTGCACTTGAAGAGTATTACACGTTAGAAGTAATATTATGACATGTTCTGACTTTTTAAAGTGCCTAAGTGACTGAATAAACGTTTAAGTTTCTAAAAGTACATTTATTTTCACTGAATCTCTAGATGTACCATATATGAAAAAAAGCATCCGGGCACCTGCTTCCTCAACAAAAATGGAACACTCCAATAAATTACTTGTACCAGATTTCGTGTAAAACTTCGGGCAAGCTTCTCAGACATGGTACATCGTCTACTCGTGAGACATTTCCACGAGTGTTGAGCTCACTGACTTCCGACGAGATGTTGATATAGGGTTACATATCGGTAACCTGTTCGTGCGTGCGACTTCAAAACAATTGTAACACCTGCTGCCAATTGTACAAGACGTTATTTGAAAATGAAAACGTGAGGGACATACAGCTGGAAAGAAACTTTCAGGAAGAGCAAGTAAATTGACGGAAAGCGACAAGAAAACTGAAACTCTTAAAAGTGTCGTCCGTGAGTACTGCCATTTCTCTGCACAGATCATCACTAAATAATTTTGAGAATTAACAGTGGTTAGTGTGGGCACTAAGACAGTTCGCAAGGAACTGCACAAGTTAAATTTTCATGGCTGAGCTGCTGGTACAAACCATTGCTAACGCGTAAGAATTCGAGTAACCTACTTGCTTGGTGCAAAGCAGTTAGTGTATGAAACATAGACCAGTGGAAACGAGTGTTTTTGAGTGATGAATCACACTACACCGCTTCTAAATCCGATGGTCATTGCTGGGTTTGGCGTATGCCAGGTGAACGGTATCTGCCAGAATGTGTAATTTCAGCTGCTGAATTTGGTGGTGGAAATGCCATGGTCTGCAGATGTTTCTTGTGGTATGGACTCGGACCGTTGGTGGATGTGGATAGAAACATGAACGCAACGAAGTACCGGGGCATTCTAGACAACTCCGCACTGCCTACATTTTACCATTTTTATGGAGACGGGCCACTGTTGTTTCAGAAAAACAAGGGGCAGTGTCATAAAACACGCTCCATTTCGATATCGTTTGGGGATATGAGTGCACAGAATTTGGAGTGGCCAGCTCAAAGTCCCGATCTCAATCCTTATAGAGGCTCTTTTGGATAAACTTGAATACCGGATTCGGCTCAAAACACGTCCACTTCTGTGTCTGAACTGACCATTGCTTTGCGAAAGGAATGGAACAATATATCTGCGACTACCTAGGATTTCATTGAATGTGTGCCACAGAGACTGCACATAATTACATTTAGGGCCAAAGGTGCGCCAATCCCTTATTGATTTTCCCATAAATGCAGTACTGTATAAAAAGCACTTCTGTCCGGATACTTTTTTCCACATAGCGTATTCTAGAAGTGAGATTTGTGTGCTTAGTTAAGGATATTAAATTTTACTCTATCCTGGGTTTCAATTAAAACGAATCAAGTACGATATTTAATCACGCTTCACGTAATATTGGTGCTCTAGGTAAACTGATATTTTCATATATATTTACGTTCTTAAAACCAAAGAACATCACAGACACTTCGCGGATTCAGACGAGGTCGAAAGCGGGCATCAAGAATTCTTGACTTCTATGCCGAATGCATGGTATAGTGTCAGGATCGAACACCTCAGAGAAAGATGGGTGCAAGATCTTAGACAATGTTGTGTGCACTTCCATTGATTGTTACAAGGTTCTGAATATGTACTTTTCTATATCATAAATGCAATGCTTTTCGGACAACCCAATACCTCGGAAACATATGATGGCTTCACGGATTCAGAATATTTTCCAATTATACGGGGTATTCAGCGAAATGAAATATTTGTAACATTGTTTATTTTCAGTGGAAATGTGTAATTTAAATGTTTTCTAATTTGCATCCCCTTATGATGTGTTCATGTATAGAGTTCATAATTATCTATACTTGTAAAGTGAGCAATTCCCTTGACGAAATTATGCGTGATCTGTTTTTGCGTCTCCTGGCGTGAAGCAATGTGTCCCCTCGATTTTGATTAATTGGATTCTTCCTTGAACAACATTTTGTTCCTTGACAAAATAACTCTTCTTTCCTGCATAGCATGTATGCTCCTTTGGAATTCAATGTAAATGTTGCAATCGCACCAAAATGGAAACGATTTGAAGATGTATTTTGTAAAGAGATTTAATATACAGCGGCCAACATGCGCATTTCAAAGCTCATCGCCTTGAATTTTGTTAGACTGCTCTTTTCGTCAACGGTAAGGGGTTATATTAGATTGTCGGTTCAAGGGAGTTTCACTCTATTAAATTTTAATTGACAGTTTAACGGTGAAGACATGGCAACCTTATTTACGCCTCGAGAATGGGAATTATGGTTACCCTGGGCATCATGATTCGTAGTATCAGATGCTACTAAAGAAATGGATTCAGTAACGCAAAGTGAAATTAATATTGATACCGATGTCATGTATGTATATGAAGTAAATTTTTCTCCTTCAGTGGCCGGTTCTGTTGCTGTCATGCCAGTATTACTATGCGCGGTAAATTGCTCGTAGTAGTAAATGACCTTATTAATCACTTATATCGGATATACGCCTTTTCCGAAGCTTAAAGGATGCCATTTGGAGCAATCATTTTCGCTAAATTACCAGCCAGTGTTGAACGCAGCTGTAGATTTGATATTTCTACAGGTTCTGTCAGGTTTCGAAGCAGATTGCTGGAACAAACTGAGCGCTGAATGTTAAATTGGTATTCTAGCGACAGTTATGCACCAGGAATGAATCAAGCGATTGGATTGAATATCGGGCTAAAACAGTGTACTATTATTAGAACAATGTCTTAGTTTATTTTTTTGTGCTCCATTGCAACAATTGCTCTTTCAGAGGGCTTTCTTTGGGGATAAGAACTCATTGCTGAAAATAAGAACACATATTTCTTAAAATCTTTGTGAAAAATCGCAGCAAGATTTCGTTCTTATTAACACATCTTTTATAAAAAAATGTGCGTGTTTTAGTATCACTTTATCTGTTAGTTAGCCTATGAACACCATATCTCTGTAACTATTCGTGCGATTTGAGTTACTTTTTAGAAATGGGTAGCTATGACGTATATTCTAATTTAACATTCATTTTTAGTTGCTTTCCTTATGTAAATTTTGAGTCTGTTCTCTTTAACCGTTTCAACCTTAACGTTATATTTCTTCACTAAATGTTATTTGGCAACAGCCTTGGGGTCAGTTCTGAATGAGGTATTCATGTTTTGACAAGATAAGAACGATTTATATAATGTGTGGAGCAGCTGTGTTAAGTGGATAGATTAGTGCAGCTGTTATTGTAATGTTATACTTTCATCAAGACTAGCTATATACAGAATATTCATTGAAGTAAATTGGTAGTGAGACGGTCTGAGCCTCAAGTCACAGAGGTTCAGTGAGTTTGTTGAATTCGTTTGAAGTGTATTGTTTTTGACTGCTTTAAAGTAACCCGTTGTTACCGATTATTACCACTGATGAGCTATGAAAGTGATGTGCTGGAAAGAACAGCAAAGACTACTATCTTCCGGCCGTTCGAAACATTCCTCATTGTGTTATTAAGGATTTTGTGCAAGTTATCAGAAGCATAGCGTTAAGAAGCTCCAGCAATACAAGTATCACAAGTGAACGAGAAGTAATGTTTTAAGGCTATAGACTTCCAAGCACATAGTATAGCTACAAATATGCAGTATATACCAATTTTAAAACATTATGAAGCCAAAATGTCAGAACAACTATCTATACTCTCCGGCCTTTCTCCGATAACGGCAGATGCTATAGAATTGAAAATGCATTTTATTCTATATCTTTACTTCAAAATACCCTATTGAAAAAATTCTTTCTTCTTCGATACCATTCATCATGAAAACTCTTTTAGGTAACGTTATGAAAATTGCGATTTATCCTATATCTCTGATCCTAAATGCCCGATATGGAAAACATTTCTTGCGTCGGATAGATTTTCTAGTGGAAAAAATTCATTCTGCATATAGTTTGAAATTTTGTTGAAAAACTGTTTTGCTATTAGAGGAGCACTTGTAAAGTCTTGTTTCAGATATTTCAGCATTATCTGCGCTCCTGAAAATTCGACTGAAAACATTCCTTTGCGGACAGATACCGCTCACTACGAAAACTTTTTACGCATAGTTTCTGCCTCAAATATTACACGGGTTTTCCGCCAGGGGACGTATATATGTATTTTATTTTTCACTATATCTCGGCTTCTATCAACTCTATTTCAAACATTCTTCTTTGTTTGACAACGAAAATCAAGTGGGATGTTACGCATATAGTTTCAATCTTTTCTTAAGGAATATTTTTGTCTGTAGATGGCATAAATCGCGTTTCCGTTTATAGCATACTTTCAGGCGTATCTATGGGTCTAAGAACCCGATTGGAAAAATGGGTGTTTTGTTCCCCAAATAATACACACTTTTCCCGCTAGAGGCGTAAAAGTTTCATTTGTTTTTCGTTTTATCTCTGCTTCTAAAATTCCGAATTAGAAAATTCTTTCAGCACAGGATACCATTCGCCTGGTGGAAAAATTTACGTGTACTTGTGGGTTATTTGTAGTTCACAGTTCTGGAGCTAGGTGTGCTACTATGTATTTTCATTTGCAAACTTTATCCCCGTTTCTAAGAATCCTATGAAAGGTTTTCGTAAATTAATGCCATCCACTACAGTGAATATCGAGAACATTATCCACTTTAAATAAGACACAGCTTTCCCGCTAGAGGGTGAATACGCCATTTTTTTCTCGTTATGTCTGCTCTGAGAAGATGTATTTGAATATTTTTCCTCTTAACAGAGATGTTTCTATGGAATTAGTTTTCAAATATTTTCTAATTTTCAGTTATTCAAAATTATTCCGACAGGGAACGTCAGCGTATATTTTCTAGTGAAACAGTTTTTTTTTCTTTTCTAAAATCCCCTAGAAAATCTTTTCTTTTGGTGCGATGCTCTTCACTGTGAAGAGCATTTCGCACCTATTTTTTTTAACACGCACAGCTTTTTTCACTGCGGCGTGAAAAATTATATCATATCTATTCTCTATATCCATTCTTCTAATTTTTCAGTTTCGAATTCGTTTTTGTCTCTGATATCTTCTGCTATAAGGGGACTTTGTGCACAATTTGTTAATTTTCGTAACACACTTTGCAGCAACTAGTGGGAGTAAGCAGCTGTTTACATTTGTGGATGTTTTATCAATTATAGAAATACGATTAAAGTTTTTTTTCGTAACCGGTTCCATACACTGTGAATAAGAGCTCACAGAACGTGTTTTAAGTTATGCAAATTCTTCCTTAGGTGGTGTAAACGTATTCTCTTTTTAGCTGAATATTTATGAGTTTTGAAAATCTGCTTTGATGTTTGCTTCATTTCTGAAAGGATTCAAAAGACTTGCTTCGTTACAACCTGATAATGGGTGTCATCTTCTTTGATTTTTTACAGGGACGAAACAAAGAAATTATCACGAGGTCTTCCTCATTGAAATGGGTATTAAAGGTGACGAAATCCATTTCAGTGGCCATGGGGTCGGCGGCGCTGGGTTCTGACCATTTCTCCGAGATGGGCCGGGATCCGAAACCGGGTGCAGCATGGGTGGTGTGCTTATCTTACGACCCTGGCCTTCTTCCTTCCCTTGAACCAGTGGCCCAAATTTATGAACAGTCGACTGCTTATAACCCTACTACTTGCTTATGGCGGCAATTAAACCCAAAAACAAAAGGAAAGTACCGAAACGCAAATTATGTTTTGAGCAGTTAAGAATGGATTCTGGCTAGGATAGACTAAAATTACTGCAATGATAACGAGATAGAAAAAGGGAAAACCTACTCACGTCCACTCAGTGTACAATCTGGGGTATAACTTATGATTCAGCTCATAAAAAGCTTTGAAAAATTAGTAAGATATAATAATTGTGCATTACGAATTTCTCAGCTTTATCAATGTACCACAGATAAGGAATAAACAAATCGCGAAGCTTAGAATTTCGAATATTGAAGTTCAAGAATTGCATGCTGTAGCTTAGCTGACAGAAAAGATCGAATCAGAAATGAATTTCAAATCGGAACTAAAGAAACATCTGAAAACTAGGAGAGTGCCTGTAATGTGAATTTCTTATAAATATAAAATGACGATTTCAATTTTAAATTAAGTTGTTCATATTTTTCTCAAAATAAATATCACACATAAATCATTATATAGTAGAAAGTGTTAATTAAAATTTAAAGTGTTTCTTCTACATTTTGTACGTTACATAAACTTGTATTTTTATTTATGTACTTAAAAAAAATGCATTTAAATTTAAGATATGGCATTTGAAACATCAGATATCTATGACTGATCAGGCTGTTAGACGTTATATTACATATTAGCCACAATTAGAATTTTATTCTTTACTTTATAACGAAGTAAATTTCTTCGTCATTTCTGTACACGCCGAGGCTCGAACCCGGGTCCCCTCATTCCCGAGTAAGTCACTCTACCAATTGAGCTACTCGGACGTTTGTTCTAACTGCTATCTGCCTTTATGTCATGTGCGTCCTGCTGCCGTCACATCTCCCCCCCCCCCAAAGAGGGCCGGGGGCATGGACCACTGGTCAGCCGTGACCATGAATCGTTGCAGGCAGCCATCTGCTGTAGAACGTGCACTTGAGAACTCCCAGTCGATCTAGTGTGTGGAATGCAACATCACACACTTTTAGTATTATTATTATTATTATTATTTTGATTGAAGGTTTAACGACCACCGGGAGCAACTCAATGAGCTATAAGCAGTCGCTCGTCCCTAATTTAGGGTCACTGGTTCCAGGGAAGGGAGAGAGCCAGTGCCGTAAGACAAACACAATATCCATGCCTCACCGAGATTCGAACACGAACCCCTTTCGGACGAATGATCAGAGGCCATCGCTTAGACCACTGCGCCACCGGGGCGTGGGCTATTTATTATTATTTTTTGAAGCACTGGAGTAGGTATTCTCTTATTTTTCCTATCTCGCGGTGTGGAAATAACATCACACCATTGCGAGATTTTGAACGGCCGGGTCATCCGGAAAGTTCTGGTGCCATTGTAACGAAGTAAATTTCTACGTCATTTTTGTACACGCCGGGGCTCGAACCCGGGTCTCCTCATTCCGGAATAAGTCACTGTACCAATTGAGCTACGCGGACGTTCTTTCTGACTGCTATCTGCCTTTATGTCGTGTGCGTCCTGCTGGCAGGTGCGTTACAACTTCCATTGACCTGAATTACATTTGACGACTGTTTAAAGCTAAATAGTTTTTTGGTAGAGTAAGAGCAGTTCACGCTAATTAAAAATAGTTAAATTAGTTTGTCTTAACATGAAGTATGGAAATATTTAAACCTATGTTACATTTAAGAAGGTTTGTAAGAAACGCAAGAAATCAAGTGGGGTTTCTAGCTACCAGCCCAGCATCTACATTGCTACCTAGAACTTCGCTTCCATGATATTTAAAAACGCCACAAAAGCGAATTTTACCAAACTGACAGATGAGATTACTCTCTGCAGAAATACAAAGATGTTAGGAATCTCGTTTCTCAATTCTTAATGAAGTGAAAACAAAATTTGGATTTTCTCAGATGTGGTAAATAAAAATCAAGAGTATACAAAGATGTAGATTACATATCAAATTCAATTTAGGAGAAACTGATAAAATACCATAATTTTGAAGAAATTCTTGTAAATGAATTGTATCCCTGATGGAACAAAATATCGCATGAATTGCTTCTCAGACATTGGCGTAACTTTTGAATAATTAATTACTCTTGCAATACACGATGTCATAGTAATGATAAATTTATCTACATTATTCCAGTTTACTGTTAACTGTACTGTATACAAAGCAGTTCAATTTGAAATTTTAGATGTTCTCTATATGAAACCTTGTGAGAATACAACGTTGGGCAAAAGTTGAGATTCTGTCAGAAGAGGTGGTGCTTATAATAGTGATAATGACAATAAAAGTACTAGAGACAGTACGATAAAATTGATATTAGTGAGTTCATCTAATCTGAATTATTTTAAATTTGGGTATTTTGATTCATACATATACAGAGGATGTTCCCACATATTTAGAACGATTTTCCAGCAATATAATTAATGTTTAAACTAAAATTATTTCTTTCTTAAATATTCTATCTGACAGCCCTTTCTATGGACTATGAACCTACATCTAGATTTCCAAGGTAAGAGGGCACTCTTTACAACTGGTAGTGGCATTTTATTCCACTCCTCTTGTACTGCTTTCTGTAATCCAATCATTATTTTACGTCAGCGTTTAGAAAGCATTCCTTAGCAGCACAAGGCACAATAGTCTATTGGTGACACATCAGAGGACTTTGAAGGAACATGAACAAAAAGTATATAGACTTGATGTCCGTCTCGTTTTTAATTTTTTCAAGAAATAGAGTGGTAGATTTGAATGTTGACTGATAGCCCCATCTTGATGGAGTTTTAATCTTCGAAGGCCCTGTGGATAAAGGAATGGTATTTACCTCTTTAAATATAGTAGTTAAAACATTATTTTGATAATATGTAGAACTGATTATTTAAGGTGGTTAAACCTAAGATCTCTGTCTTACGTTTCCAATGGTAAAATTTCTTTACACATATTCTTCACAATCAATGTATTCTTAAGGATGAAAATTTGCACATCGATAAAACTAACTTTAAGTTATAGCACGGGATACTTAATACTTGCTAAAACATAACCATAATTATATTAAAAATCAATTGTTTTTCTTTGAGTAATGTTCAGATCTGTTAATAGATGGCGCGACCAGTACATTGATGACGTCAGTAGAAAAACACATGTTGACTTGCTTTATTATGGATATGTTTTAGCAAGTATTAAGTATCCCATACTATAACTTATAGTTAGTTTTATCGATGTGTAAACTTTCATCCTTGGGAAGACATTAATTGCGAAGAAAATATGTAAAGAAGTGTTACCATTGGAAATATAAGGCAGATATTTCAGGTGGAACCACCTTAACATTCTTTTCAACTTTTCTTAACTTTAATTTCCCATTGTACGAGAAACCAGAAATAATCATAAATCCTTCACTGAATCTTTCTTTGGATTCTTAGAACCAAATTTGTAAGTCTTTTTCTGCTATTTTCCAATAGTAAATCGACCTTTTTCAGTCACAGTCACTTAAGTAAACCCATGCTTCATCAACAGTCACAATAAATTTCCATGTGTCTCCGGCTAAGTGATTTTCATAAAGAAGTCTACACCGTGTTCTGCGCTCATACACGTGCCTAGGCAAAAGGCGGTGAATTTTATGTCTTTTGGTTTATTCACATTCAAATCTTCGTTTACTACCTTGTTTACAGTTGATATAGAGATTTTAAAGACTTAGCGATTGCTCTTTGTATCGCTGGATTTTATTTTAAGACCAGAGACCTTACTTATGAAATAGTAGTAAAAAAACGGACCTTCTTTGGATATTCGTTCGGTGTTCTTTTTCCTATTAAAAGCAAAGCTTGACGATTTCCCCCTCCATTATTAATAATGTTGCTAAATGTACATTTATAAATGCTAATTCCACGAAGTTTCACAGCGTTTTGTTGATTATAGAATATGAATATTTCTCTTCGTAAAGAGCAAAAACCTAACCTTCTATTCACAGCTTGTTTATGTGCGCCGTTGTCTTAGCAGACGATATTTAACTGCAGCAGATGTTTCTGTCATTTTCTTCTAAAGGACATCTGCCAGTTTCAGTTCTTTGAACTCATTTTATTCGGGAAATTTCTTACCAAAAAAGTTCTAACAATGTGCGAACGTCCTCTATGCATTTGAAGATGCAAGCTTTTCAACGGATTGCACAGGCAGTACTAATGATTATACAGCACTATTTACGTTAATAATTTCATCTTGTGTAGAAGCCCCAAATATTTTTTCCACTTTCCCCATGGGATTGTTGCTGGGAAATTTTATACCGAAGTGCTTTCTCAGTAAGTCTTAAAAAAACAAACGAGCAAGATGACTCATAAAATTTTCGGGTAGACTGAACACGTCTTCTTTAAACTTTTCGGAAGAAATTGGAATTTTTCAAATCGGACTTTTATAAAAACAGAAAATTAGCGTAAAATAAAATGCATTTACTTCCCGCAGGTGGAAAAACTTTACGGTATTTAAAACACACAATATGCACAGATTTCTCTTATTGAATATAACTAGTTACAAAAAGAATTTGTTCAACCTGATTCCCACAATTGGCAAAATATTGAGCTACTCACGCACACTAGTGCGAGAAGCGTGCAATGCGAAAATTCGTAAGCTGTACGCAAAGTTTTCCACATAAATGAAGATATCCGAAGCAAAAAGAATTTTTCAAGTGGAATAATCAGAAGCAGAAATACGTTGGAAAGTATAATGTTGCTTTACTGCCACTAGAGAAAAAAACGAATATTATTTGATAAAGAAAATGAGTGCAAAGTACTTTCTTTAGTGAAAGATCCCAAAAAAGAAGTTTTTAATGCAATTTTCGTAATAGGAGATATTCTTGCAAATACGATTATTTGCTGACGCCCCTAGCGGCAGAACTGTGCATTATGAAAAAGTACACAGCATTGGCAAGAACACCACATGAATTTTTGTGAGAATCCGAGCCAAGGAAATTCCGCAAAGGAACCGTAAAAATGCGTGACCGCCTATTTGATGCGTATTAATCTCAAGTATTGTCGCCCAGGTAACGCAGTGGCCTAAGCGATAGCTTCTGACCATTCGTTCAAGATGCTCCGGGTTCGAATGCCAGTGAGGCATGAATATTGTGTTTGTCTTACGGCACTGCCTTTCTCCATATGATCGAACCAGTTAGAGACAGGCGACCGCTAATAGCCCATCGAGTTGCTCACCGTGGTAATTAAACTCCCAATCAAAAAGAAAAAAATCTCAAGAGTTCACTATTCATTTGTGGATACCATAATGTTCGAAATCAAATACAGTTATTTGAACATAGTTACCAAAGGTAATGAATTATTTTATGTCTACCATATTTGAATCGAACTTCGTCGTTGTTGAAATCGTTACTTCATTGGAACGATCTCAACAAGGTGGATTGATAATGACCGAAAATGATGTCGAATGATGATATGTATGTACACACACATGAGTCACATTATTGTGACCACCTCCTACCTTTGACGTCAACCGCTCCTAGCCAATAAAAGAAGGCACGTGTTATGAGCTGGCTTGCAGGGCATAGAAGGTGTGGTGTAGGCATTCTGAAAACATATCACTCGTTGCTTTCATGGATAAAAGGAACGGTTTATCAGATTTGCAAAAAAGGATGAGTATCGGCTTTCGGGCCAAGGGTGGCAGTATTTCTGAAACAGCGCAATTTGTGAACTGTTCGCGAGCTAGTGTGGTTAAAGTGTATCGTGATTGGAGAAATGTCACCATTGCGAATAAGCGAGGTGGAAACTGCGGAGCACCACTTGCCTTTGATGTAAATGGTGGACATCGACTTCGAAGGTCCGTGCGAGCCGATAGACATGCTACAGTGGCGCAAGTCTCTGACTGAATGAAACAGGGGGCTACCGGACGTGTGTCCAAGACGACAGTTCAGCGAAACCAGCTGCGTATGGGGCTCCGATGCAGACCGATGGTCACTGCCGCTATGCTAACGAAAGTACATCGGCAGAAAAGGATTACATTTGCACAGGAGTATCGGAATTGGAACTCCGCTGATTGGCAAAGGGTTGTCTTCTCCGATGAGTCACGTTTTCTGCTTACTGAAACGGATGTACATTGGTGTATAAGGCGAAAAAACATCGGAGAACAAACACTCTTCAACCATTGTTCATTGCTGAAAGACCACAAGCTGGTGGAGGCAGCGTTATGGTCAGGGGAATGTCTTCGTGGCATTCTCTGGGTCCACGCATGCATGTGGAAGGCACTATGGACCGAAGTCGTTATGAATCCATCCTTGCAGACCGCGTACACCCATACATGCTGATTGTCTTCCCTGGGGCGGATGGGAACTTCCAGCACGACAATACGACGTGTCACACAGGTAGAAATGTCCGAGGATGGTTAGAAGAGCACGATGAAGACTTTAAAGTATTTCGCTCGCACTCTAGTTCCCCATACGTAAACCCATTTGGCAATCTGTGGGACCACCTCGATCATGTTATTTGCTCTATGGATCTTCCACCACGTACCCTCCAGCAGCTGTCAGATGCACTTCAGTCAGCTTGGCTCCACACACCTGCGAACTCCTTCCAGAACCTTATTGGATCACTCCCAGCCCATCTAGCCACAGTTCGCGCTGCACACGGCGGTTACTCTACATTTTAGCTGGTGGTCACAATAATGTGACGCATTTGATCTTTTTCTGGGTCTGTTCCTGTCCCTTGGAATCCAGTCTAAAATTTCGGTTATCCATCGAAGCTACGTTCTTCTGGCAACATGTATGACGACACACACACACACACATGCACGCACATGCAGGTATATGTATTTATATAAAGGAAATTGGTCCGAAGCACAGGGATACCGAGGAGGTCGACAAAAAATCGTATTTAAAGGTATTCTCCAGCTTTATATACTTCACAATATTTTAATGCAAGGTTTATTGCAAGTCGAGCAATATGAGTTCTGAATTAGGTGAATTTATGCCATATCATGTTCCTGAAGAGGATAATGATATCGTATAAATTGAAACAAATGAACAAACGGAAAATCTGCGTGTGTATAAGGAGTTACAAACGATTGTGTGTATGATGGCGATTGGAAAAAATAAAAGTTTGTAGAATGCAAAACGTTTTTTTATTTCATAAAAATGTTATTATTTGTTGATGAGGGGGAACCAACGAAGCACGACGCACAAGAAAGGTGAACTGAGTGGAAGCTACAAACAGTAAAAGTGCGAGTAAATACACTGCTGGCCACCCAAAATGCAACACCAAGAAGGACACGAGATAGCAAAGCCAGATTTACTGGACACATTACAACAGATACAAAGATGAAACGATTGAGCTTACAGGCCCGTGCGACTTGTGGAACACGTGTGGCCCCCATGGCTGGCAATGACGGCCGCTACACCCCGCGGCATCGAACGAAAGAGGCTTTGGATGTGGGATTGGGGTATATCGGTCCAGGCTGCTTCCACACGTTGCCACAGTTCATCAGACGTAGCCGCGGGTGGTGCTTGCTGGGTCACTCGGTTGCCGATGAGCGACCAGACGTGTTTGATGGGCGACATATCGGGAGAACAGGCGAGCCACGGCAGCAGTGACACTTGGTGGGTCGTGAAGAATTGTTGCACGATGCGTGCCACGTGCGGGCGCGCATTGTCCTGTTGAAGCGGGGCCGCTGGCAGGTCCTGCAGGTAAGGGACGACTACAGGCTCCAAAACTTCGGAGATGTAGCGGTATCTGTTGAATGTACCGTCGATGCGTATCAGAGGGGTGCGGGTGTCATATCCAATTGCGCCCTAAACCATAACGACAGGCGACGGATTGGTATGGTTATGCATAATGCAGGCGTCATACAGTCTCTCGCCGCTGTGCCGCCACACGAGGATCCGACCATCGTGGTGTTGCAGGCAGAAGCAGGATTCGTCGGAGAAGATAATGCCGTGCCATTCCCTAGTCCAGGTGCGGCGTTCAACGGCCCACTGCCGCCGCACTCGCGGGGGTGTAAGGTCAATGATAATCGCAGCGATGGGCCCCGTGCGACAAGTCCCCGCTCTTGTAGACGACGTCGAACGGTACGTGCTGACACAGGTTGTTGCGCAACACACCCTAATTCCTGCGCTAACGTTCGTGATGTGGCGGTGCGAGCCATCAATGCCCGCCGAAAAACATGCCGGTCCTCTCGTCCGGTGGTGTGTCGCTGCTGCGGCAATCGCTCACGTCGGTCCGTCCGTTCCTCTTGCACCCACCGAATCCATACTCGTCTCACTGTGGCTAGATGTCGTCCCACATAGGTGCCGATGCCTCGGTACGATAAACCGCTGTCGCGATAAGCCACTATTCGTCCTCTGTCGAACTCCGAAACGTGCTGGAATGACTGCCGTATTCTGCGACGAGGTATCAGGAAGCTTCCCACGCACAGGTCCGGCAGCACAATACACTTCCACTAATTACACCACGCCTTCTG
This sequence comes from Macrothele yani, assembly GCA_039090855.1. Lineage (NCBI taxonomy): Eukaryota > Metazoa > Arthropoda > Arachnida > Araneae > Macrothelidae > Macrothele > Macrothele yani. The sequence continues at coordinate 57,316,691 of CM077008.1, read as the reverse complement.
TGCATCCTTCTTATAGTGCTTCTCGGTGGCGTGCCGGGCGTACATGATTTGCATATGTGCTGCAATGCTAATCGTTTGCATGTCTTCTCGCGGGCGGCGCATGCTGCGAATTTCAGGCCAATTGGATGCTTCCTTCTTGGTGTTGCAATTTGGGTGGCCAGCAGTGTACAAAACAGATAAAATATATCTATGATTTGTACCAGTATAAATTAAAAGGAAAGTTGGGTCACTGCTTCAAGCAATTTTTTCACAAATCATACGTTTAAAACATAATGTTTCAAATATGTGTGATTGTCAAACAAAATGAAACAGAGCAGTAAAATATTTCATCTGCTAATATGATCTACGGATAACTGAAAAGTCTTCCTTTCCCCTTCGTTAATGTTTTCAGGTAAAAGTTATGGGATTTCAATTCAATAGGACCTCATGTAAAAAAGAAAAAAACTTGAAACTGTTAGAAATGTGTCTATTTTCTCACGCTATGTTCCATGAATTTCCAATTTGGGTACTGACGATCTACAATTAACTACTTGGTACACTTCCCAAAACTTAAATTTGTTGTTGCATTATAACACCCTGTGATGCAGGTATAAATTATTGAAGTGCAAAACGAAAGCTTTGTTCTAGAAACCGCTTTTGCATCGACACCATAAAAAAGTCAGTTTCTCAAATCATCAAATCCTTATTATTCTACAACGTAGTCATCCAAAGTGAATACATATTAAGAACCTGTCAAGAGGCACCGGCAGAGATTTCTTTCGTCTGAACGGCGGACAACATTAGATGCCCATCACATGTCAAATTAACATGTTACACAAAACGCAACACCACGTAACAAGGGCAGGTCGTGGAACTACACTTTGTTGACGTAGCTTTCTCGGAGCTTTACCTGTTCATTAGCACCTGCTTAGGACACTGTTATATTAACAAAATGTCTTGTCCGTTCCAATAAGCCACTTAAAAAGATGGCTGAATTTCCCTAACACACTGGGAAGCAAGCACGTGACGCACTTGACGGAAATTTGACGTATCCATTGATTTCAGCATAACTCTCCTCTAAAAACCCTATTATTGCCAATCTTCCATTCAGCTGAAAGCAATTTCTCCCGAACAAGTGAAGCTATTTATTCATGTGCTTCAACCCTATTTCTTAAAGAAATAATAATAATAATAAAACATTCTGAATTTTCGCGAATTGACGCATGTCTTTTGGGTTTGTGAACAAAATTTATAGTCACAGAGATTATACTCTTAAGAATTGGTTAATGTCCATAGAAAACATGTGTCCTGATAATACGCGTAACTTTAACCTATTCACGGATGGGAACGTTCGAAGTTAATTGCCCTTCCACATGGGACACTTGTCTAAGCGCTGGTTTCTGACACTTCGTCAAAGATAAGTCCAGGTTAGAATCCGGTTGTGGCATGGGTGTTCCGTGTGTATTACGGCACTGGTTCTCTCCCCTTCCTGGAACCAGCGGCTCTAAATTAAGGACGGGTCACAGCTTATAGCTCATCGATTTGCGGAGGTAGTCGTTAAATTCCTAAACGGGAAAAAAGTTGGTTGCGAGTATCATATCGCATGAATGACGCTGAAAGAATGCCAGAATAACTTACTTCTTTTCTTGTTCAATTTTTTTAACTTTTTAGTGTGAAATGTGCACTGCATTCTCGTGTCACACACCACCTCGAAGTTATGAAAGCTCGTAAATCAAGAAGTAAAGTTTTAGCAAATGAAGTTGTAAATGATACATAGAAGATGAAATAAAACATGATCATTATAATATGGTTTAAACCTCAGCCACATAAACTGATTCGATTTTGTACGATGCGCTAATGATGTCCTCTTGAATTCCAGGCTGCTGGTATCTTCTTGGGAAAAGGTGTTTAGAACAAATTGGGTAGATGCGCAATGCTCGACTAAGAAAATGTCACATCTGGAAGTGATTGAGCGCCTTACAGATTGGTAAAGACATGTTGGATTATATAAATAATTGCAATTGCGAGCACATCACGTGATACGCGATGGAAATAAAATGGCAAGATGGCTCAACGTAGCTAAGATTTGTTGTCCACACCTCAGCGTATGGAACACTGCATTTGAAGGATCTCGGTGGCGAAAGCACTTTGAAGGATACATGCAGCTGGTTGGTCCCTGCGTCGTATTGCTGCGGACACGCGCCGGGATTCAGCAACTAACGGCCAAATGTGGTGACTGTAGTTCAAGAAAGGTAACGAGCCTCACTGAACTGGGACTGAAGCGAGTAGGTGGACGTTCAAACTCTTCGACCTCCGAACTCTACGGCAAGCTGTAGCAACCCAACAATCCAAAACGCGCGACATTCGACGAGGTGTACAGGCGGCTATGGACATTCGCTTATCGATACATCCCTTTATCGATGGCTATGGACAACCGCTTATAGATACGTACTGTTCATTGCAGATTGGTTGAGTCAGGTTTGCACTATGCTCATCTAATGCGGCGACTGCAGCTCACTCCAGCACATCGTCTCCTCACCTCAAGGATGTAGCGTTGTCACATCAAGACATGTGTGGCTGTAAGAACGAAACCATGTCTTACATAGCGACGAGTCTCGTTTCTGTCCCAATCCTACGATCGCGGATTGAGAGTCTGGAGACAACGTGGTCACTGGAACGATCTTGCAGCTGTTTGGGAGCTTCATACGTCTCCTCAGCCCAGTGTCATGGTTTGGGGAGCTAATAGTTCCATTTTGATTTCCCCCGTGCATTGCTCTTATGCATAGTTGCGTCGGCGAGGTTCTGAAGCGCGTTGGTTTGTATTTCCGTAGTATCCCTGATGACCAGTTTCAACAAGATAATGCCTGCCGGCACACTGCCAACATTTTTACGACAGTTCCTGCACGATGTCTAGGTTCTGTTCTGGCCAGCACGATATCCAAATTTACCCCTAATAAAAATCATCTGGGAATCACTCGGCAGCCACTGCGCGACTCCTTGCAATGTTGATAAACTGTGGACACAGGTCAAAGACTCATGGGAAGCGATACCTCAGGACACTATACGAGGACTTTTCCGCTCAATTTTGCTCTTGTTGCCGTATGTGTAGCCCAGCATGCCACTCATATGACCTGCTTATTGACTTAATCGACATTATACTGTCTCCTAACCAATCTCGTTCCTGTAATTCTTTAGAAATTAAATCTCTTTTCCTTACGAAATTTCGTCTTCTTTTGTACAGTCCAGCATGGCGTGTCATTTCGTGTAGTTCAGAATCGTTGCATTTCTTCGACGTGTGGCATTTTCTATGTCAATTAATGTTCTTTACGCCACCAGACAGGTATGAATAAAACTATAAGGGAGGCTTTCTACCTGGTGGTATTTTATGGGAAAAATGAGATGCTCCATCAATCGCTAAATCTTTAGTGATTGTGAAAGTCGCATACATCTGTTTTGTTTTCTGTAAGCTAATTTTCAAGCCAACATCTTTATTCTTGTCAGCGAGTTTCTGGGCCATACTCCACAGCTCTAAGATGATACTTGCAAAAGGGATTATGTCATCAAACGGAAGGTGGATTGAATAATCTCTGTTAATTTTCATCCCATTTTCTTCCCTGTCCAATTATTGAAAAACATTCTCGATTGCGGCATTGAAGAGCTTGAAAGATACGGCCTCACCTTGTCTCATTCCTGTTCCAATTTTTACAGGTGCTTTTCCTCGAGCAGTCGAATCTTTGCACTTGCATTTACATGCCTGGTATAAAAAAATTTACTTATGCATATTCAACCCCGAATGGATCGACAGGCAAAAATATATACACAGCGAAATTACATTTCTTACCTATTTTTAAACATAAGAACCGAGACGCTCGAGACATTTATCCCAGCGTGGTACCAGTTTTAATATACCTTGTTCATGAAAGTCCGTTTTCTGGGCAAACAACCGATATGACTTCGTCAAATCGGTTGATTGAAAGCAACCTGCGGACAACCGATTAGACTTCGTCAGCCAAATCGAAGTGTTGGATGCCCAAAGACCTTTACAGGTGACCAAACAGATGAAAGTCCAAAAGAGCCTGATCCGGGCTGTATGGTGGGTGCTGGGGGCCTCCCAGCCAAACTGCGCAATTCTGTTACTAACATGTTGTGCAACATGCGGGCGAGTGTTGTCGTGAAGCAGTCTGACTTTTGCAGCTTCTCTGTTGAGTCTTTTGTCACGAAAGGCATGGCGTAACTTTGTCAATGTGTTAGCGTAGGTTTTGGCATTCACAGGGGTCACCGTTTGATGAAACCCGCCAGGAGAACGAGAACGCCATTCATGTCCTAAAACACTTTGATGAGGATTTTTTGTACAAATTACTGTGAATTATTTTGGTGGCGGGGAGTCGGAAAGTTACCACACCACACTGGCCTTCTTTGTTTCGGGAGTGTAGTGGTACACCAAGGACTCATCGCCCGTCGCTACAACTTCCAGAAATTCATATCCTCCTTGTGCGTAACGCATCAAGTGGCCCAAGAATGCCGTCATACTCTGTCCCTTCTAGTCATCTGAGTTCTTGGGCGCCCATTGCGCACTGACCTTGCGAAATTGCCATTTGTTATGCACAATATCGTACGCTATACCGTACGAATTGTTGAACTTCTGTAAGAATGTGCGCAGATGGATCCACGGGTACCTCAGAATTGCCTGACTGTGCCTCCCACAGTGATGACGCGGTTACAGGCCGACCGGAACATGGTATATCGGTAAGGTTGTCACTGCCTCTGCAAAGAAACTGAACCACCTGGAGATGTTGCTGCAATCCAGGCAATCATCACCATACACTTCAACCACTTCTTTGTGTATTTCCGTCGGAGGTTTTCGTTTAACCTACAGAAATCGGACTACACCGCGTTGCTCTTCATTCATAGACGACGCTAACAAACGTGACATTTTTGTGCCGTTGTTCACACTCTCTTCCACCACGGCGACACGTGATTCAGTCAAACCGGTCTGTAGCGTGATATTCCAACTCGTTGTCTGCCAAATTGCAACCTGCAAAGAGAAAAAATTGCTGTTCGTTACTTTTCGATCCTCCCTCGTATTATCAGTGCTTATGGTTTAACGGAATCAAAAGCCTTTTGATAATCAATAACAGCCATACATAATGCAAGTCCATACTTATACGCTCTTTCAATTGTCTCTGTAAGTGCATGGATGTGATCTGTAGTGCCGAAACCACTCCTGAATCCAGCTTATTCTCTTGGTTGACCCATGTCTAGTGTTTCGTTCGAGTGATGTGATAGTTCCTTAGTAAAAATTTTATAAATAACTGATAAACGGCCGGAGGGTCTGTACTTCGCGAGAACCCCAATGCCTCCTTTTATGTAGCAGAATAATTGTAGCATTATTCCAATCATCAGGAATGTCCTCTTGATTCGGACGTCTCGTACAAATTTGTGTGGGTGTTGTTTCATTTTCTTTACTGACTTCTTGTATAATGTCAACAGTAGTTCCATCTTCCCCTGTAGTTCTAACCTGTTTCATGTTCTTAGTTGCATGGACAACTTCTTCAGGGAGGACTGGAGGAATTTCGGTGCTGGTACATGTTTTAATGTCGGTAATAGCTGTATTATCATTTTCATATAGTTCAGTGTAGAACTCTAAATTTATCAAACATTTCGCCTCCATGTCTTGTTACAAAACCACCTTCTTTTTTTGAGTGCAAAATTCTATTTTCCTCCAAATGAAATAAGAAAACTCACCGTCTATGTACGATATTTAATAAAATACGAAATATATTTACAGTTAAAATACCCCACTAGCACTTTCGGGGTAACATTTACCCAATCATCAGGTGGAACAGGTGCAATGTAGAACAGCATATATACATTCGCTGCATTTTGTTGAAAGTATGTACATCGAAGCTTTAGGGGACAAATGTTGTAATGACTACTTGCCTGGGACATATCAAGAATTTGGAAAGAGCGTATTACTAACCTGAACTTTAAATGATAGTAATATATATTTACAAATTCCAAGAATATATAAAATTGATCATAAGTTTGTATTTGTAACGAATCCCTGTATTGATATGCTAAACTAATAACTTGTGAAATTATACTCTTCACACTGTTATAATGGCAACGGTCACGACCCATGCGACGTTTGAGGACTTATACCCATAATGCATCGTTGCACTTAAAAAGAGTACTATATTGCCTCTGTTCTGCCTTATGATGGGGTAAATGTTTCCCCGAAAGTGCTAGTGGGGTATTTTAACTATAAATATCTTTCGTATTTTATTATATATCGTATATAGACGGTGAGTTTTCTTTTTTCATTTGACGTATTGTGCAAAGTCATCCTTTTATTGTCTATTTTCTTCCATTACCGAGATGCCCATTTGCCATCTTTAGGCTTTGGTTTTTTTCCAATTGCTCTTTTCATTAGTTCATAATTAAATTTTCTCATGTCTTCAATGGTACTTTTTCGCACTGTCTTGCGTATTTCTATATACTTCACTTTGGAAGTTACATTTTCTTTGTTTTTCTTAATTTGCATTCTTCTTACATCAGCAGTTTTGCTTGTTTTGAAATTTCGTTCACGCGGAATTTGTTCTTAGTACCATCTACTTTGTTGCTGCGTCCATAACGACCTTGATAAGGTTTCTGCTAAATTCAGAGATGTCAACTTCTTGTTACGTTAGACCTTCTAGTACAGAGAATCGATTTCTCATGCCCATTTTGAAATTTTATGACAACGTTTAAGGGTTTACATGTAATACATTTAATTTGCTTCATTAGCTTGCCACGTTCAAGTTTTGTGTGAATGTGCATCGTACATCGCACCATTCTGTGATCACTCCCTGTGCTGACCTCGTTAAGCACACTGCAGGCTTCGATGACAAATTTCTTGTTACACATAATAAAGTCAATTTCGCTTGTCACCTCTTTGGATGCCTCCATGTCCACTTCCAGTATGCCTTTTTCCTGATAAAAGAGCTCGTAATGAAAAACTTTTCTGCTTTTGCAAACTCTACAAGAGTATTTCCATGCTGGTTTCTCTTGTCGTTCCCACAGTTACCTACATTGGTTTCATTCTGTTATTGGTGCTCTATTCCCATATTGAAATCATCCCTAATGCTAATGAACTTCAAGTACTGCTTGGCCTTGCTATTTAGAAGCCCAGTTTCCTCATAAAACTCTTCAATTTCATCATGAGGATGTCTAGTTGTAGGTGCGCAAACTTGAATGATCTGAAACTGGTATCTTTTTCGGAGATCGTTAACAGAGGAACCTTCGACTTCTAGAACTTTATCCTTCCGCTCTTATTAATTATAAATACAGCAGGAAAATCAAACAGACTTATATCTCCTTGATGTTGTGCCGTTAGAAACATCTTCTATGACTTAGAACTGTAGTCTTCACTCTATTTGCATTTATGGAGAGTTGCAACTTGGTGAATCTTTCAAAGGAACTCTCATGATAAAAACTACTGTGAAGAGCTATTATTGCTTTTGCAAACACATTGCTTTTCACGTTTCTTTTTGTTTCGTTGTTTCAACACCTACCATGAGAAAATATGAGGGCGATAAGCATCTGCACGTTCATAATTTACCACCCTTGGTCCCAGTTAAAAGAGACAAAGACGTTACCCATGCCACATCCGAGACTCGTGCGATATCCCATCTCGGACGAATTTTCAGAAATCAGCGCCTCAGGCTACTCCCCCATCGGAGCTGCCCAGTCACAGATCTTATCACCAAAACTAATCACACAATGCGCATGCCACGAACAGCAAAATAAACATCGCACATATTCTTGACCTCAAAGAATAGTTTTGTGACGATTATATATATTTAGAGAATACAACATTGTTTGTTACAAATATTTACTTTTTCAAGTCGACCATGGTTTCGCTGGATATTGACCTAGCTTCATCAGGAGGAATGGCACGTAAATATTTAAATTGTGTATGATATCATAAATGGTGCATACAGTCACGGGTTTTGGTTAGTTGCTTCCACGCGCTTGCTAGAAGTAGGGTGGATGCCATGTCATTAACAACTTGCAAAAACTTCTGATATACAGGGTGTCCGAGAATTATTAGACACATTACAAAATTCTATAAAACAAAACATTAATTTAAACAGATAGAAAGAAACTGACTGTACTAACTTACAATGTAACTACACAAGTTAATACATTTCGAGATCCCTTGGTTGCTAGTAGTAAGTTCAAGCGATACTCGATTTAATTCCATGTATTGGCAAGCATCTGAGGAGTTATGGAATTAATAGCAGTTCTGATACGCTGCTTCAGTTCCTGCAAATCAGTACAAGGCGTCTGATAGACACGATCCTTCACATAACCCTACACGAAATAATCCAGTGGAGTTAGATCTGGAGAGCGAGGAGGCCACGGAATGGGACCACCACGCCCAATCCATCTGTTGGGCAAATGCTCATTTAGACACTTACGTACACACGTTGACCAATGCGGAGGCGCGCCCGTCTTGTTGTAAAACGACGTTTTCATGTCTTTTGATCTGCGGTATAGCGAAATTTACTAGCATATCCAAGTAAATGTCACCATTTATGGTTTTTTCGCAGAAGAAGAAAGGGCCAATTACTTCTCTTTTTGATAGGGCGCACCACACATTAACTTTTGGAGAATCACGTTTCAGTTCAATAGCAGCATGGGGTGTTTCACTGCCCCATATCCTACAGTTGTGATGATTCACAATACCTGATACATGAAATGTGGATTCATCACTAAAAATTACAGTACTGAGAAAATTTTCGTCGTTTTCCACTCGATTCAGCATATCCAAAGCGAAATAGTATCACAGAGTGTGATCATTTACATGCATCTCTTGCACTATTTGAATTTTATAAGCATGAAACTTTAATTTCTTGTGCAAGATATAGTGAACTATTGATTTCGGAATGCATAGTTCTCTGCTTGCTTTGCGAAAGGATTTCCTGGGTCTTGGTCGAAAACTTTCATTAAGTTGGTCAACCGTCTCCTCCACGATATTTCACATTTCCAGTTTCTTTAACTTGTTTCATCCACCCCTTAATTGAATTCGTTGACGGAAGATTACAACCGTAATCTAAACGGTACCGTCTTTTAACTTTAATGACAGACTTGAATTGTGCAAGCCATAACACACACATTGCCTTCTGCTGTACAGATGACATGACTACTGATTGCGCATTTCTCATACATTCCTCATCAGGACACACCTAGCGCCATCTATCAGATTTTGGGAATAACAATTCTGCAAAACAAAAATATAGAAACCGTGTTAGTAATACGCGATATAGAAAAACAGACAATGCTCATAGTTTTTTTTTTTTGTACATAATTTTGTAATATGTCCCATGTACATGGAAAGCTTCTAAATATCAAGTATGGTGGTTGAATCTGGCTTGTCAATTAGTTTTGCTTCTTCAAAGAGAAATTCATGGTCTTTTTCGTAACAGCCTTTTGCCATCAATGATTTCTTTAGGTCTTTTACAGTTGCGTATATTGCGCGATACATATATGTTCAGATAAAGATAGTTTGGAAAAAGAACTTTATTTCCTTGAACGTGCTGCAGTACAGCGAGGATACAATCCTTCCATTATAGATAAGGCTTTAACAAAATTCCGGAAACCGAAGCATGTCTCCACGTTAACTCCTGTGATGCGCCCATTGTGAGAGAACTTTGCCAATATTCCATTTTTCCGTGATACTGCCCTCGAAACTTCAAAAATTCTCAAAACCTTTTATTTTAAAGTGATTCTTAAACCCATAAACAAATCTAACATTTTAGGATCTATATTGAAGACAAAACCTCGTGGAGAATTTATCAAATTCCATGTGAATTTGACGCTTCGTATATAGAACAGACCCATAGAACCTTAAATTTTCGATTGAAAGAGCATACGTAAGATCTACATTCGGAACTGTGGCCTAAAGAAGTCATCGATGGCTAAACATTGTTACGAAAAGGACTATAAATTTCTCTTTGAAGAAGCAAAACTAATTGACAAACCAGATTCAACCACCAAACTTGTTATATTTTGGAAGCTTTCCATAAGTAGTTTTTTTTAGCTTTCCTTCAGAAGTTTTCGCAAGTTGTTAATGACATGGCATCCACCTCATTTCTATCAAGCGCGTGGAAGCAACTAACCAAAACCCGTGGCTGTAAGCATAATTTATGATATCATATACAATTTGAATATTCGTTTTCATTAAGTTAGGTCAATACCCAGCGAAACCCTGGTCGGCTTGAAAAAATAAATATTTGTGACAAACCACGTTGTGTTCTCTTAATATATATCGCACAGATTGCTATGCAGGGCTCATTCAATTTTTCTGCATCACAGTTTAAGAATTTATTTACTCTTTTCCTGTAATTTTTAGTGTTCTGTGATTTCACAAAATCAAAGCAAATGTGCTCTTCGAAGCTCGTCCCTGCAGGTTTACCTGTCAAGGATAACTGCCGTTCTTTTTTAGGAACTTTTTCTCGTTAAATGAAGAGAAGAAAGGGAAAGAAAAAAACGCTGTTGAAACTGAGTATTTGAGACTTTCAGACGGAATTGTTGGGAGCAGAACCATAACAGATGTGTATGAATAGTTTCAAACTTTTACACGGAAGTGCACTTTGAAATTCCTGTTTCTTTTTTAGTCTGCTCAGTTGCTTTTATTGTTTTGTAAACTACGAGTTGAAATACGGTTTTGAAAAGTTCTTATAACAGGCTAAAAGATGCATTGAAGGATCCTTTTATAGTTAAATTCGCACGGCAGTGGGCCGAATGTGATATATTATTATTTCTACGGTTGAGCAACCTGCATTTCCTTCGAGTTTAAGGACTTGAGATAAAAGATAACCGCTTGGTGTAAACTGAAGGATACAAGGGAGAGAAAGAGAGAGAGAGAGAGAGAAACTTTTGTTGAAGATGTGTAGCACCACCATGCTTTCATCGCAGGCGTCGATGCGTCCAAGCGTGAAATCCCAGATGACTCTCCGGGTGCCCTTTGGATTGGTGGCCGAGATTCCAGCTGGGCAACGAGTACTCAGGGTCATTAAGGGAGGAGGTGACGGAGGCTAAGTGGAGTGAAACTGCGGAGAAATGCTGCTGACACTCGCCCGTGATCCAGCGGCAAAGACTTACAACTTCTACGGAGAAAGAATCTTCCCACGAAGAGGGCGGAAAACAAAAGACTTTCTTAGGAACCCGCCTTAGCAAATGCCAAAGGAGAATACGCTTTTACCAAACACGAATTATGAAGACAGTCCTTGACGATGAAAACAGCTATGACAACAGATGATGGGAACTCACAATAAAAAATGTCAGCTCCATCATGCACCGAATAAATTCCGCTGAAGACACAGCAAAAAAATAAATGTACTACTTACTCTCGACCAATACTGAGGCCCGATACATTACAGGCTTACGAATTAAATTTTCATCGTAGAGAAACTGAAACTATTTTTAAGGCACCACAATATACAGAGGGAGAGTGATAAGTAATGAGCTATGTGAGAGGTAGTTTGAGATGGCGTTGTTTTTTCGGAAATAAACAATCGTTTAAACTGGAACTTGTTTATAGGTAGAAAGAGCATTTCATGGATTATCAGAATTTTCTTAGGTGGTGGACAGGGTCTGGTTCACTTCGTCGACAGGTACATTTCGTCGACACTCAATTCGTGCAGTTCTTAAGTAAAAAATGGAAATTTTGGAGATAATTTTGTATGGGGCTACCTTAATCACGGGCACAGACCCCTTCCAAAAATCGTGTACGGTCTAAGTTAGAGTACCATGAGATAGTATACCAAATTTGGTGGTTTTAAATTGAAAACTGTAGATTTTACGAAAATGTTGTATGGGGTCCCCATCACCCCGGGCCCGGACCCCTTCCAAAAAACCGTGTACGGTCTGAGTTAGAGTACCATAAGATAGTATACCCTAATTTGGTTGTTCTAAATTGAAAACTGTAGATTTTACGGAAAGTTTGTATGGGGCCCCCTTGACCCCGGGCCCCGAACCCTTCCCTCTATGGTCTAAGTTGGTGTAAGAGTACATTGAGATAGTATACCAAATTTGATGGTTCTAAATTGAAAACTGTAGATTTTACGAAAATTTTGTGTGGGCCTACCTTGACCCCGGTCCCCGAAGCCTTCCAAAATCCGTGTACGGTCTAAGAGAGTACCATGAGATAGTATACCAAATTTAGTGGTTTTGAACTTTCTTTCGGTTTTTTAGGAATCAACTGTTTGCATATATAATGTCGACGAATTAAGTGTCGACGAAATGTACCTGTCGACGAAATGAGTTGTCAATGAAATGAACGAGACCGGGTGGACATGAATATGAATTAATTGTGTTTTTTTTTATTGCTTTCAGAACATGGTCGAAAAAACGACAGTTGGAGTACTGCTGCTTCATTATTGAAAAAAAAAAGGACTATCTGCGCAGGCTTCGGTCGCCGAAATTCGTACAGTGGAAGGCGTGGGTGTAATCAGCTACGCCACAGCGAAAAGATGGTTTGTTCGCTTTAACAAAGGGAACGCCAGCCATCAAGACGGACCTCGCTCTGGCAGACCCCCAACGGTTGATTCGGAAGCCCTGCGTGAAGCCGTAGAGGCAACACCAACCCCAAGCACTCGCAGATTATCGGACGATATTTGGAGTATCAGAATCGAGTGTAGTTCGCCATCTCCACAAGCTTGAGAAGGTCAATAGGAGCAGCCGAGTGGTACCCCACAAATTGACCACAGCACAAGCTCCAAGGCGGATGGAATTGTGCAGAGAGCTGCTGAACCACTAAATGAACGTGCGTTTCATCAGACGAATTGTTAAGTCTGATTAAAAGTGGATCTCTTTCCGTAATCCCGACATGAGAAACCAGTGGATTAACCCGGACCAGCTTCCAGACCTATCGCTAAGCGGGGACGCGTCGAACAAAAGTCATGTAATGTGTTCGGTGGAATTTCGAGGGGCCCACACACTTTGAATTTGTTCCAGCTGGGCTAGGCGTCTGCGATGCGCTCTACGCTCAACAACTACAGAGGATGTACGAAGCTCTGGTCCGTAAGTACCCGGCCCTGGTCAACAGAAAACAGGTTCTCCTTCAGCACAATAACGCACCACCTCATACCGCCCGTTCAACGAGGGATAATATCCGGAAGCTCGATAGAATCGATTTTCTTCCACATCCTTCCTATAGCATAGACCCTGCCTCTAAGTGACTACCATTTGTTTACCGCGATGGCACATTTCTTCCGTGGCAGAAACTTTCGAAACCGTCATGAGGTGAAAGCCGTGGTCCAGGAGTTTTACACCTCAAAACCCAAGGAGTGGTACTGAGCTGGAATTCACAATTTGGCAGAAAGATTGCTTCAGACCATAGAACATAATATCTTGTATTTCGAAGATTGAATTGTATTCGTTTGTACTTTAGACATGTTTGAAGATTTCCTATCCAACGGCTCATTACTTTTGGCTCAACCTCTGTATGTCATGCAATGATTTATGAAACTGGAAGCCTTTGTTTTGGAAATAATTTAAGCTACAAATAGAAAGAGGGACAATATATTCACACTGTCGTCATTTTCTAAAATTCATGTCTCACTGTTTTTATGATGAAACCAGAAAGATGACAACGAATTTTCGGGTGTAATGAGCACGTCTTTTGAATCCGTTCTGACGCAAATTAAATTTATCAAAGCTATTCAAAGTCAATGGAACCGGTATGGAAAACAATATTATCTGCCGGAAGAAAGAAGTTTTCCAATCGGGGTTTTAATCCCTCAGATATTGCTGTAAACGGAATCGTGAGCTTACGTTCTCTGGTTGCAGACTTGTGCGTTAAGAAAAACATGAATTTATATGACAAACATTTTGCACCGGAAACGCTCTCCAACAGAGAAATAATTTTTCAAATCGAACTCTTAGAAACAGCGATATCGACAAAAATAAGATGTGACTTTACGTCCCCTGGTGGGAACACCATACGTTATTTTAGGAAGAAAATATTCTCAAAACGTTTTTCCATATGAGCGGTATCGGTCCAAGAAAAAAAAAACATTTAGTCAAGTTTTCAGGAGCCCAGATTTTGCTACAAATACATCAGAAGCAGAAATTAACACTTATGCCCCCTGGTGGCTAAACCATTCTTTACGAAACATTAGAAATTATGAGAAAAATATTTTCCATCAGGCCTTGTATGCGATACGGGAAGAAGTTTTCAAATCGGAATTTTAGAAGCAGAAATAACGCAGAAAACGCAATTAACCTTTGTGCCTCCTAGCGGAAAGTCTATGATTTACTTAAAAAATTTGATTTATAAGAAAACATTTCGCATCGGAAACAGTATCCAACAAAGAAGGAATTTTTCAAATCGGACTCCTAGAAGTAGAGATATTGACAAACATTAGATACACATCTACGCCCCCTGGCATAGAAACCATGCATTATTTTAAGAAGAAAATGTTTCTATAGGGTTTGTCGACATGAGTAGTATCGGTCTACAAATGACGTTTTTTTCAATCGGGAATTTAGAAGCTCATATTTTGTTGCAAATACATCAGAAGCGGAAATTAAGAATTACGCCCCCTTGTGGCCAAACCATTTTTTTTTACAAAAATTAGGAATTATATGCGAACGATTTCCCATCAGGAGCTGTATCCGGTGCAGAAAGAATTTTTCAAATCGGAGATTTAGAAGCAGAGATATAGGAGGAAACGCAATTTACCTCTACGCCACCTAGTCTATCAACTACTTGAAAATTCTGAAATTATATGAAAAACATGTCACACTGAAAACACTATCCAACAAAGAATGAAATTTTCAAATCGGACACCTAGAAGTAGAGATATTGACAAAAATAAGATATACATCTACGCCTCCTGGCGGAGAAACTGTGGAATATTTTAAGAAGAAAATATTCCAAAAAGGTTTATCGATGTGAGTGGCATCGGTCCACGAACGAACTTTTTCAACCGATATGTTAGAAGCTCCGATTTTATGGCAATACATCAGAAGCAAAATTTTACATTTACGCTCCCTGGTGGCCAAAGTATCCTTTACAAAAAATTACAAATTATATGCAACAATTTTCCATCAGGAGGTGTGTCTGCTGAAGAAAAAATATTTCAAATCGGAGTTTTAGAAGAAGAGCTTTCAGAAAAAATGTAATTTACTTTTACGCCCCCTTTCGAAAAATCTATGCGTAATTTGAAAAAGTATCTATATCTAAAATACTTTTCGACATAAAGAGAATCGAAAGATAAAATATTTTTTTCCGTTTGATGTTTAGAAGCAAATATGTGAAATAAAACATATTTTTGAATTCGACATCATCTGCATTTACGCCCTCTAGCAGCGAAATTATACATCGTAAAAAAACGAAATGAAGGATCATCAATCGCATATTTCAAGCTTCCCAATGCAGTCAGAATTTTTTAAATCGGAATAATAGTTGCAGAGATATCGGGGGTACAGACGGACAGACGGACAAACCTGTAACATAAGCACGATCTTTTTATACAAAAGACGTGCTAAAAAGTGAATAAAGTTTTATGTTATATAATTCATTAATTTTGAGGCAATAACTAAGAATTCTGATTATAACAATAAACAATCGTGGTTTTATTTTCGAGGAAATAATTCACTTCTGTTTAATTTGGACTTCGATAATATGGCATTTTTTGGCATGATCAAAACAGCATTACTGCTGTGAAATAAGACTGTATTTCATGCTCTTATCTATGTTCTTAATACAAACATTAATTCATTCGCGTCTAATGTGGGGAGAAAAGTACATAACAGGATATTTTTGCATCTGTATGCTGTCCTCATTATTTCTTTCTCTGTCATTTGGGCATCTCCCACTGTGGATGCAAAGCTTGCTGCGTTGCCATAAATACTATCAGATTAAAAATCCTGTAAGACTGATTTAAAATATTTAATTCAGGAGTATGAAGGACACTTTAGTTTTGTCCTACTTTGAAATCATTGATACATTTCACAAAAAGGAAAAAAACATATGCCGAACTCTGAACAGAGACAAGTAGCATTTTTTTGTTTTACAAGGTAATTTTTCTTCAATAAAGCTGCACAAAATAGTGTTGTAACGAGCAGATGCTTTTAGAATTCCTAAGCAAGCAATGAAATACATACAGAAATGCAAATGGAAAATAAAAATATAAATGAGGTACGTAAATTATTGAAAGAAGAATTGGCATGGAGAATGCCGGTTTCTATAACCTACTAAATTTGAAGAATAGATTATGAGCTTTGGGTAGGAATGGAGTAACAGTGTAAGAATAGAGTGTAAGCATTACTTAGGAAATACTGCGATACTCAAATACGTGAATATCCACTTCTTCGGAAATTACCCTTGGAATAAAATGCTTTTATTTTAGTCTGTTTCCTGAAGTTTGTTTACTGGGTTTCATGTTGATACGTGTTCTCTCTTTTCTGAGTTTTTTTTTCTTAAAGTAAAGTGCTGCTGATTAGCTTTTCTCCAGTCCATAAATGATGTGTTCTTTCAAATGAATATTTGTAAGTGCTGAAGTTAGTCCTCATTTCAATGGAAACCACCATACTGAAATAGGCATCACGCTTTAAAAGTAACAAAATCCCTTTCGCTCTTCTTAGCGAATAATTGAAGATTTGAAGAGCATCGTATCTAACAAGAACTACAATTTGCACTTCTCATACGAGAAAGAAGTACTTTCGACATTGAATGAAGAGTTGCAAAAAGTGTGCCAGCGATTTGAAAAAAAAAACAGAGCCTCATTGTAATTAGATGGCCTCTCACTGAAAAACAAGATACACAATTATTTATACTCTGTAAACTCCACATTTTAGTTCTTTGTGTGGAATGTATAAAACAGGTACTTAGAAAATTGATTCCAACACATCAACAGAAGTGCTTAGGAGCTTCATTTCTTCGATGACTTTCTGCTATATCTTTCATTAGTAAATATATCCTGAATACTTCGGGCAATATAACTCAAAGCCTTCTAACTCTTCCGTTACCTATGCTTAGTATTCAATCCTCTTAGCAGTGCTGGGGTATTTAAAAAATAACTCTCCAGTAACTTATGATTTAGTGTAACTTTTAATTACTGGTTAAGATCAACTGTATCGAAGTGAGTCATCTATCCCCGACGAGAACTTTTTTCTTTTGCTTAGAGTTTTTCAACTCTAAACAGGAAATAATGTAAATGTCTGAAATTATAATTTTGTGCGTTATAATCTCTCATAAAAACACACTTTGTGTATGATCAATATTACATCTTTTTGCTAGTGTGAAACACCAAGTGATACATGTACTTTCACCAAGAGCTCACCGTTGCAAAATAACACATTTTAATTAAAGTGTGACCAAGCTTTTGGAGGTCCCATCCATTTCATTCAAAAACCCTATGCTTTTCTAGTTAACATATTATAGACTGTACGTTTGTATTTATTCCTATCTCACAGCTACACCATGTACTTCTAAATATATCTAAAATCCTTTTAATGATACAATTTTTTACAATATCTTATTTTTCTGTTCAACTGCACATATTTTAATACACTGACAAGCATCTACGAATTAATTGGTTTTTTGGTAACGCTTTACCAAAAAACCTTGTTACCAAAATCAATTAATTCGTAGGTGTTTGTCAGTATATTAAAATATGTGCAGTTTAACAGAAAAATAAGATATTGTAAAAAAATTGTATCATGAAAAGGATTTTAGATATCTTTGGAAGTACATGTATCACTTGGTGTTTCACACTAGCAAAAAGATGTGATATTGATCAAGAAATAATGGTTTCAAGGAAACGAAGGAAACCACTGCTGTAGTTAAGATCTAAAGAAAAACGAAAATACAAATTTTGCATACCCTGGCGTTTATTGTGAGACGCGGTTTAGAGTTCCGCTTTAGGACGATGAAAATTTTCAAGTTTTCGGATATTATCTGACTTACCATCCTTGTCACATTTACGCCAAAAATTGGATTGTCATCTTCAAAATTTGTATTATATGGCGTAACCCCGTTTTTCTTTCGTGATCAACAGTCTTGTTTAATTGGAAATTTTACCAGTTCTTGTTCCCCATTACATTTTTTTACAATGACTTCAACGCTAGTTTTCATTTAATTTGAAGGATTACTTTTTATTAATTTCGAAGAGTATAATTAAATTATTCAAAATATAAAACAAAACCCAATCAATGAAACAAGCAAACCAGAAAACAAAGGAAATCAGATCTTTTTCATTGTAGCTGTATAATAAATATATTTTACAAAATTCTAGAAAAACCAAAAAAGCTAAAATATAAAAGGTTTACATCCAAAACAAAGAGGAAAAACCTAGATTTCATTTACTTGAGAACATTATGAGAAAAAGTTAATTTGCACAAGATGCATATGACAACCCGAAATTTTTTTTTGTTTTCACTCAATTCCGGGTGAATGTTGTTTTTTATGTAGCGATATATTCGAACGTCTTGTAACATCCCTATTACAAAACAAAATATTGAAATCTGAGCGGGCAATTCTGCATAACAATAAATTATATTAATAAATGCAATTTTTTTAGAAATGTAATTGGATTAAATATTTGAAACAGAAATTTGTTAAATCTTTTGGATAAAATGTGTTTTGAAATGCCATTCCCAAGGTATTGTGCCTGGTAATAAGACCTTTAGCTATTGAAGCAGATGTGAGAGCGAAAGTACTGTCACGTGTTGTAGCGCCGCCTCCTACTTATGGATCTGAGGCGTCCGCGCTATATGGTCTATCACAACAACAAGGAAGTGTTTGTGCTTCTCGGAAACACTCCTTCCCCCTCTCTGTCCGAGCGAACAAACGAAGCCTTCCCCACTTTAATATTAAATCTGTGATTCGGGAAGACAGAGTGACAACAGCTGAACGTACGGAATAATATTCACACTAAGATATAATGATATCCAGAGGAACTTTGGTATGACAACCAACAAACATTTATTACATAAACAATTAGAGTTTAGACGGCGGCGGATTACTTGTTCTCTAACGTCAGTCTTCACTAAGGATTCGACCTGACAAGAATCGTGAAACACGAAAGCTAGTATGATCATTTCCTGAGGAAATCTAACTCAGCGCTGAAGTTCTAGCATAGATTCGACCTGACACTAAGTAGATCTGTATCTTGGTGACTCTTAAGAAATAGTAGTCTAACTACTCTTTTCTACCATATGTTCCAGTCTTAGCCTGTGCTAAGCTCGTATTCTCTGTAGCGAAATATCTACTACACCAACGGAACCCCTGACTACGGCCTATTCCGCTGCAGCGGCGATCTATCTCTTCTAGGATTGATGCTCGCTAAACTCCCTCTTAAGCGTCGTACTTGGAGCGTCCTTCGGCCCACACACAAAAAGGCAAAAGCTTCGCGTCTCCTTCTCTCGGATAACTGCCCTCTCCGTTGAACGAAAGCAGACCAACTAACAGATACTCTTCAAGGGACCCGCTAGACTCCCCTCCACGATGCGTTTGCGCGAAGTCTTCGGCGCTGACCTTGTCCTCCCGCTGACCTGTTCATGAGGCTCGCCTCTCCGGTCACGTAGGTCACATTTGGCGCCCTTCACCGGCCACGCCCATGGGCGTTGGCCCAGCTTCTTGCTGATGGATTTTAATCCTACCTTCCGCGTCTTTCGCGGCCCTCCTCAGATCGTCCATTAGTGAGTGCCCTCTTTGAGAAAGTAATGATACCTTCCTTGTCTTTCGCGGTCCTCCTCAGATAATCCATTAGTGAGTGCCCCCTTTGAGAAAGTAGTCCTACCGCCTGAGTACATCCTTATAGTAACCCAATACACATTGTTATGTTCATACAAAGGTGGATGGCTGTTTTTTAGATTTATAGGCGTCTGGATGACACTAACAATGTCCAGCGAAAGTCACGGTGTCATTGACGATACTATCAGTTCGTCGACAAAGGCCTCGCCCTCCTAAGGCGTGAGAAACTACAGTCCTTTGTCTGACGCTCTTGACCTCAGAAAAATAACAAATGTTCACAAACTTTCTGTCGCCATTTTGGGCTTGTAATGACTTTTACGTCATGAAAAAGCAACATAATGTTCCTCATTAATATTAATTAACATGATTAATGTGTCCGTTCTTACAGCAGAATTGAAACATCATAAAGTTGGGTCACATATTGCTGAATGTTTTTGCAGTTATCAAAATACTTTATTATTAGTGCACGTAGGGTAATAAAAGCCTTTATGTTGAGAAGTGTTTTTATTTGCCATTTTGCTACTAAAACTAAGACTACATCTCTTGGATTTTAGACGAACATAAGTTTGCGTATTTTCAGTAATCATAACATGATCCCAAGCATGACTTACTCTTCAGACCACTGCACCACCGGACCCCACACTCCATTAGTCAGAAACCAGTGTTTAGACCACTTCGCCACTGCACCCCACACTCGAATCAAGTGGGACAAACGTACGTCATTTTGGTCACTCTTGAAAAAATAAGTAACAAGAAAGATGACACTGAATTCTCGGGTGTAATGAGCACGTCTTTTGAATCCGTTCAAGTTTGTTCTCGTTT
Source organism: Macrothele yani (assembly GCA_039090855.1). NCBI lineage: Eukaryota > Metazoa > Arthropoda > Arachnida > Araneae > Macrothelidae > Macrothele > Macrothele yani. Next base: position 57,296,140 of record CM077008.1, on the reverse strand, counting down.
ATTCACTAGTGTCTTTTCGATAGTTGATTAAAAATATTTCTGATGAGTAAGTTTATTCTGTTGTGCTCGTAGCTCTTCTTCCTCGTGCTGTTGCTTAGACAAATGAAGAAAACAAAAAAAATGACGTAAACGTGTGCAATTTTATTCATAAGTGTTTTTCAGGCAACTGGAAAACTGTAAAAGTTTATGTAAAAGTTTCCTCCGCCCAAAACTGTAAAAGTTTTGTCGTATGATGAGTGGAAACTAACATGGATCACATTGAGCTCAAAGCACACCTTCTGTACCACACCAGCACGGCGAAATGGTGCATTTTCCTCTCGATGTATTAAATAGCTTCCAGTAACAATCTGTTTTCTCTTAAGAATCTGGTATTATGTCATTTTCTAAAACCTGGCTCTATTTCTGGGTCACGTTTAAATTTTTTTCCGGATATCTCAAAGCATTGTATTAGTATTTTTACATGTAGATAGCAAGTTGGAAATATCCTCCGTTTTCAGAATTTGCATTTGTGTGGTGTAATTAGCTATTTAAATGTGTAATTGCACTGATTAATTGCAATTCACAGCTAACATGTGATTTTTTTAATATTCAAATTTAAATCCCCCTAAATATTTTAAGAAAATGGCAAATTAACACATTTTTACTTAATTTGTTATTGAATAGAGCAAGCACATATAACACAAATTTCAATTTGGCAGTTCGATGATACAAGATTTTCAAACACTTCTATTTTATCTTACATTTTCCGAAATTTAAATGCTTTCTTCCTTTTTTAAAGCTCTGTTGAATTTAATATACTCGCTAAAAGTATTTTACGTGAATAAACTATTTTATCATGGAGCATTTCTAAAAAATTCCCTTTTCTAGGGAATTATAAAACTATCAGAAAATATAACAGGTGCTTTCCTCCAGCTGACGGGTTTTCCTTAAGCATGTACACGTCATGAATTCAAGCGTTTTCACAGCAGAAACCATTAATATTTCACATTGGTGTACAAAAATGTGTAATACGAAATAGAATTGCAAAAATGAAGATTACTTTCACAAAACAATATGTGTAGATGTGAAAAAGTGAGTCGTCCGGTAGGTTTACGCTATTTTGCAAGCTCTGACTAAGATGAAACTGGAATTAAAAATAAAAAAATATGCTGTGAAATCACTGCAGTCTCTTTCAAGATGGCAGCACAAAGAGCATAAAATGTAAGAAGCTGATGAAATATTCTTCACGGCGTATTCCCAGAGAAGTGGGGCAGACAGATGGACTTTTAGCCTTTCTCCTTAAGATAATAAGGCATGATTAATTCAGTGCCACGATAACTGCGTTTTCCTCGTCGCCAAGAAGAAGGGTTTGGCGGGTTCTGCCTTGGTCTCAGGGAATGCTCTTCTCCTCTTCCTATCTGGGAAACATGCATCATACATATACACATACATAATTCATTCAAAATGTCTAAAAAAAGAATAGAGTTTGCTTCTGATATTGAAAATCGATAAATTAAGTCAAAATGTTTAAACGTACATCATACAAAAGAATACGTTCCTTCGATGGAAAGAATAAAATGGCCTCATCTTTAAGTATTGTAAATTTCTGGATTTATTCCTTATCTAAAGACCAAACCACTCGATTGTACTAAATGGTCTTGAAGCGCTCATGGTTTTCTTTAATGAAGATTTCAAAGTGAACCAATACCTTGCGGCGAACTTTAACGGAGAAATGGTATAGTGCAATGCTTCAAAGGATTACGAAGCAGCCAAATATTCCAATTTTGATCAAATTTCGTCAAAATGTTTTATGAAAATCATTATACGGGCTTAGAATTACTGACATGTGAACATTTTGCTTGAAATGAAAGAAAACGAAAATGTCTAAAAACGAATTACTTTGCGGATTAGTTCCACAAGAACAAAGCTGGGAATATTAGTCCATGCAAAAAATAAGATACATACATTTTACATCGGAAATTTATGCACACCGCATATTTAGGAATCATTTGTCTACTCGCGGTGATGCAAAAAAATAAAAGATAAGGTAAGATAAATAATGCACTGATATATCGGAATTCTCTAGGTAGGAATGCAGACAATAATGGCAAATGTCAGCAATTACGTAAGGTCCCAACGGGGTGAGAAAGCAATTCTTTCTGCTTGTGACTTATTCGTAGAGAAAAGTTTATGTTTTATAAAAAATTTGAAGAAGACTCTCTACTATGATCTACATACATTGAGCAACTGTCTCTTACAATTTGAGGTACACTGCATTGTGAAGTGCGGAACGCCACATTGCGTATGTGACAACAAATAAAAACTGCCAATATTTTGCTGATGACGTTCAGGGAGCCACACTTCTACTACAGGGCAGCGGTCAGCAAGATACAAGATATTGCACGAAAATGTGTGGAAAGTCAACATAAATTGCAGTGACAAATCTAAGTCAGACAGAAGACGTATTTTCACGGAAAGAAGTCCAGAAGCTGTGGCAATTGTTGTGAAGTTTTTTCACAAAAGAAGATGGACCCAGTCATCCGGGTAACCTAAAGGGTACAGGAGTAAATTTCCGTGAGCAGAAAGTGCGCAGAGATAAAGTTCACACGAAAAGTGTTTTGAGAATACCTTTTGTATAAAATAGTGCATAGTTTTTTCGTCAGAGTCGTAGATGTACATCTTATTTTTCTCCAAATCTCTGCTTCTAAGAGTTCGATTTGAAAAAAAAATTCTTTGTAGGAGAACGTTTCCGGAGAAAAAATTTCTGCACATAATTTCAAATCCTTTTTAACGCACACGTGTGCCACTAGATGGCGTAAGGTCATTTTCCCGTTTACAGCATGTTTGCAGCAATATCTGCAGGACTAAAAGCCCGATTAAAAAAAAATTCGGTAAGATACTGCTAACTAACGAAAGCATTTTGTGCGTAGTTCCTTCCCCAAATAATGCACAATTTACCGTCAAGGCGGTGCAAATGTTTAATACGTTTCTCTCGATATCTCTGCTTCTAAGCGTCCTAATAAAAAAAATATTTTAGCACCAGATTTCATTTACCTTGTGGAACACTTTAGGGTTGTACTTGAAGAATTTCTTGAATTTCGCAGTTCTGTCATTAGCTGGTGCTTCTGTTTGCAGCTGTATCCATTCTTCTAAAAAGCCTATTGTAAATATTCTTTTTTATTACTCTACAATAAATATGGGAAACATTAACCTCTTTAAATAATGAACAGCTTTCACTCTAGGTGACGTAAACGTCGGAACGCTTTTCTCGCTATCTCTGCTTCCAGGAACATTCAAAAATGTGAAGAATACTTTTCGAATATTTTCAACTTCATACCGTACATTATTTAAGAGTATACTACTTCAAACTGTGCCTTATTTAAAGAAGATTACTCTGGCAAATGGCGTATAGTAAAAAAATAAATTTCTCAATTGAGTTTTAAAAGCGGTGATACAGCTGCAAACTGAATAACACGCGAACACCACCTAGTGCCAGAACTGTGAACTACAAAAACTCGCCAGTACCGGCAAAGTGGTCCGCAAGGTAAATAGTATTTGGTGTTAAAATAATTTTTTTATAAAACAGGACTTTTGGAAGCAGAGATATCGAGAAAAAGAGATTATGTCTTTGCGCCCCCTTGCGAGGATGTTGTGCATTATTTAGAGAAGAAATGCCCATAAATATATTTCGTAGAGACCGAAAAAATAATGTTTTCAATCAGGATTTTAGACACGCAGATATTGCTCTTTATGTGCTGCAAGCGCAAACGTGAACTTATGCCTTCTGGTGGCAAACTTGTACTTTAGGTAGCATTTGAAATTATATGTAAAACATTTTGCACCAGATACGCTCTCCGACGAAGAAATAATTTTTCAAAGTAGAGGTATCGAATATAATAAAACATACAACGACACCTTGGGGAGAAACTAGGCATATCTTTAATCAGAAGGCATTCTAAAAAGGTTTTTCCGTAGTGAGAGGTATCTGACCATAAAATAATTTTTTCAATCGAATTTTCAGATGCGTAAATATAATTACTAGTGCAGTATAACAGAAATAATGCCCCTAGTAGCAAAAACATTCCGTTCCAGAAATTAGAAATTATATGCAGAACTGTGCTACCAGAAGCCATCCGATGCAAAAAAGATTTTTCAAATCAGACTTTTAAAAGCACAAATATCGGGGAAATCGCAGTTTCCCTTTACGACCCTAGCAGAAAAAATGTGCATTACGTTAAATACAAACCCTATCGCTACCCAAAATATTCTTCGTTATAATTGGCATTGAAAAGAAGAAATAATTTCTTTAAGCTAATATTTAGCAGCAATGATATGGAATAAAATGTATTTTTAATTCAATATCACCTGCATTTATCTGCTAGCGTAAAGTGATGAACAAGAAAAATAAAATAAATAAACAGAAAGCAAGAATCGTTATCACATTTCGGGCTTTTCTACGCATAAATAAATTTTCATATGGGATTAATATTTGCAGCGATATGGTGTCAGCAGACGGGAGGATGGCTGGGCAAAGTGACACAACGAGCATATACTTTTTTTTCACAAAAGGACTAAAATTAGTGTAGTTACAGGAGCGTATCGTATGCAGAACATCTGCCACCAGGAGCTCAATCCAATGAAAAAATAATTTGTTTTTATTGGAGATTTAACGACTACTGTGAGCAACGCAATGGGCTATAAGCAGTCGCCCGTCCCTAATTTAGGGCCATTGGTTTCAAGGAAGGGAGAGAGTCAGTGCCGTAAGGCAAACACGACATCAATGCCTCACCGGAATTCTAACCCGGCCCCTTCTCGGACGAATGATCAGAAGCCATCGCTCAGACCACTGCGCCATCGGGGCGACAAAACGATTTTTCAAATCAATCACTTAGAAACAGAGATGTAGGGCACTCGGACTTTATTTTTACATCTCTATCAGAAAAACTATGGATTACGTGAGAAACAAACTGTACCCAAAACAGTCTTTTCTAGAAAATGGTATCGAAAGTAGGAAAACAAAATTTCATTCGGATATTTAGAAGCAATAATATGGGATACAATGCATGGTGAATTCGATAGCATCAGCAATTACACCCTTTAGCGTAGAAATTGTGCACAAGAAAACACTGAAAAGCACGTATCATTGTTCTCACATTAAGGGCATCATAACATAAACAGAATTTTTCAAATCGGACTAATAGTTGCAGAGATATGGTATTCAAACTGGTGAACGGATGGATAAAGGGATACTATAACCACGTACTTTTTTTTTGAAAAAAAGACGTGTTTATGTTTAAAGTTTCTCTAGAAACATAAAATAAAATTTTTATTATTCCTTCAGTAAGTCAGAAACTTCCAGACGCATTTATTTCTGAAGGACTATGACATTTGTGCTTTACAATGTCTTCGCAAACGGTGTTCAACTTGATTTGATAAGAAGTCTTTGTTCAGAGGGACGATTTGAAGAAATACTGACATAACGGATAACCAAGTACAGACTGCTCTTGTAGATCTTTTCCTCACTTTCTGAGAATGTCACAAACCCCAAATATTGTTTGAGATACCGGGTGATCATAATTAAAGTATCCATATTACAAGACAGAGACATCTGGCTTCCAAAACTCAATGAAATTTATTAGAAATACAATTCACTACATGCGGGAGCCATTTCCAATTTTTTTGTAGTTTAAAAATCACCGCCGCCAGGCAATGACGCTACCAGAGTCAAAAACATAACATAGGTATACTCCAAAGCGTAACATTTGTAACTCAGCAGGCGATTGATGGACATAAAGAAAGACACGAATTGTTTCATGACATTCGTGCAGTGAGTGAGAGTGCAATGACTTTCACCTTTCCAAAACCTACTTTGAAAATCTTTGCTTTCAAAATAATGGAAACGCTGATGCTATGCGTTGAGAATTTTGACAGTGTAAACAACTGCGAAGAGGTCCACTGGCACAATGGGAAATCAAGAGAATGGTCGCTCGTCTTGAGGAAACCGGATATCTAGGATTAAGACCAGCAAGAGAGCTCAAAGAGATATATGAACAGCTGGCTGAAGGCGTTGCCGCTGCTGTTTTTGAAGGAACACTGGGTAAGGAAAGCAGTGCAGGTGAAGTATACCGGCAGTTGGATATACCCTATATAACTGTGCGAGATATTCTGAGTGAAGTATTACTTCTTTATACTTATAAGACCAGCCAGACCCAACAGTTGTTGCCCGCTGACGGGAAACCCCGACCAACATCTGTTCTGACATTACTTTTTTCGAAAGAAGATCGACGATGTTTGGCCGTTCCTGTGGGGAGAGACGAGGCTCATTTTCACCTGAGTGGAACTGTGAACGCACATGACTATCGCGTTTGTTCTGAGGAAAATCGCCATGCGATCTCAAAAACTTCCTTTGCACTCGCATACAGTCACCATTTGATGTACGTTCAGATCAGTTTTTATCGGTCCGTTCCTTTTCGAAAAACATGGTCAAATTCGATCTGTGATCAGATCTATTACAGTGTAGAGGTATTAAAGAATCCCGCACAATTTCGTTGTCTATAACTGCACCAGAGAGGGATCATACTACATTCCATCGCTTCTGTGCACGATGGAGCCCGCACTCACATTTGATGGTCTCTACAGTAGCTGCTACGACAAAGCTTTACTGAGGACTGAATGATTGGTCGTTCTTTCCGAACAGCATGACCATCCTTTTCACGAGGATTGAATCCCTATGACCTTTGGTTTTGGGAGGCCTCCAAAGCATAGTTTATTAGTCAATGTGTCTATTTTTTTTTTTTTTTTGATTGGAGGTTTAACGACCACCGTGAGCAACTCAATGGGCTATAAGCAGTCGCCCGTCCCTAATTTAGCGTCACTGGTTCCAGGGAAGGGAGAGAGCCAGTGCCGTAAGACAAACACAACATCCATGCCTCACCGGGATACGAACCCGGACCCCTTACGGACAAATGATCAGAGGCCAACGCCTTAGACCACTGCGCCACCGGGGCGGCGTGTCTAATTTGACAGCTTCGAAATGCACCGTTACACTGTACACTGTACACGAGAAATATCACTACGAACCAGTTGCGTTTAACCGTTGAGAACACTGTTCAGAGGATGCAGTTTTTGGTGAAGTAGAATGGAAGGCACATTCAAAAACATCCTTCGCAGGCTCCATTCATTTCGGTACAACGTCACGGTTCTAATCAGCAACAAAATAATGTTTATTGTTAATGCTTCTAGTTATTACGGTTATTTTACAAGACCTTCTAACAGATCACCCCGCCGGTGTCTTTTCGCTTCTCTCAGCGCCAGTGCCCTTTAGGGGCGTTCTTCTAAACTATTCACACCTATGAGCCATTCAATTACAAACAACCTCAATCATAGAGGAATGAGCGCGCCTGGAGACCAAACGCTGGTGGAGATGAAGTTCACAGAGCAGTATATAGAATATATAGAACCCGAGGACCGGCTTTCGGTTAGTAGAGTGTTCGGAGTCAAAATGGGAAAAGCTGCCAATTTATCGGAGTTTGATAAAGGACAAATTGTGATGACATGGTGCCTCGGAACTGCGATTTCGGAAACGGATTGGCTTGTGGGTTGTTCCGGTTCCGCTGTAGTGAGTACGTATCAAAAGTGGTGCACAGATGGCCAAACGACGAACCGTCGTTTAGCCGTGTGTCGTTCACAGATCATTGATGCCAGAGTGGAGCGGAGACTGTCACCCATTGTTCACAGCGACCGTAGGGTCACAGTGCGACAAATAGCCAGCAGTTACAACAGTAGAGATTAGGGCAATGTGTCACAGCACACAGTTCATCGCAGTCTTCTGCGTGTGGGTCTGCGTAACCGAAGACCCAGCCGGATCCTATGATCACCTCACTTTATCGCCAACCTGGCATGCAATGGGCCCAAGATAATCGGGATTGGACCGTGGACGATTGGAAGAAAGTTGCCTGGTCTGACGAATCAAGATCACTGGTGCATCACGTGGACGGTCGAGCGCGGATACGCCGATTATCAACGATTCTACGGGACCTGGATGCATTGTTGGGCGGAAACAGGCGGCAGTGTTATGCTGTTGCAATGTTTTCTTGGGACATTGCAGGCCCCATTATCCCAATAGCACAATCCCTGACAGCTGTCAGGTATCTGAACATCGTTGCGGACCAAGTTCTCCCATTCATGGCTGCTGTGGTCCGTGCTGGTGATGGCCATTACCAAAAGGATAATGCGCCAAGTCACACTGCCAAATTCCTCAAGGAGTGGTTCGAAGAACATGCCGGTGACTTTCTGTTAATGTCCTGGCCTAAACATTCATCTGACTAGAACCCAATCGAGCATTTGCGGTTCGACTTTAAAAAGCTGGTTCGCACAAAAACACCACCACACCGAAATGTACGGGAACTGGAGGAGTTCAACATTTTATTAAAGAAAAAGATACAGGCGCACCATCCAAGGTGAAAACAGGAGAAGAACAATAAATGATCATATGTACAAAGTAACGCCCACAAAATAACACGAAAAATGCTAAAATCACTGAAAATGGTACACACCGTTCTAAAGTAAACAACACAAACATGTACACAGAAAACTAGAGGGTATTCGGCAAAAGCAAAGACAACTGTAGGTGTAATGAACATGGGCAAGAACTCGTGTGATGAAGAAGCTTACAATAGGCATAGCAATCAAGCAGAGGAAAAGTCGGGAAGTACAACACATCAAGCTTACAAGCAAAGAAAACAGGCTATGAAACAGATACAGACTAACACGCTAAGTTGTAAACAGGAGAAGGTGAAGAGTGAATAAATGAAAAAGACAAGAAAACACAGTCCCAAGACAGAACACATTATGGTGATGACAATTGATGCACACTTGAAAAGTTGGGACATAGAAGAAAAGAAAATTAGAAGCTTACACAATGATAAAACAAATGCAGGAAACAACACGGTACACTGTAACAAATAGATCAAAGTAGTAAACTATGAGCGAAAACGAACGCAGAAATACAAATCAAACACTGATCAAGAGTGTAGTGAAATAATAGAGATATTAACAAACATATACTATAGTAAGAACATGCCAGAAACAACATGGTGCACTTTTACAAAATAAAACACGTGTCACACTGCATGCAAAACGTACACAATAAAATATAAAAACTCACTTCAACCGGCGAAATTAAGATGAAAAGAAGGTAGGGGATATGCAAAGGTATCTAGTAAGCAGACAACTCAATGTTTACAATAGAACAAAAGCCGTAAGGTAAGTAGCTAGGCAGTATTCAAAAACACAAAAGAATAAGTAGAAACTAGAGTCCGATTACCTTAGACTCAACCATAGACCTGTGTAAAGCCATGCAAGACAACAGGAATATAAAACACATTTACAATGCAGCGATCGTAAAGGGAAGCGAAATATACAGGTAGAATACGCATAACTATCATGTAGTTAACAACTTAACACAACACAACATTTTACTCAGGATAACTTGCCTGAAAGTAGGTACAATGTTATACCAAAATGAAAAATTATACACAATACCACACAACGCGTTACACAGATACACGATGCGATATGAGGAAATGGGTCTTTCATCACAAAAGATAAAGCGTCGAACCATCAACGTGGAACCACCCTGCATCTTGCGCCCAGCCAGACCGGAAAGAAGCCATAGATTGAGGAGTAGACGCTGTGAAGTACTCCAACCAGAGCCGAGCCAAGATGCGGTTCTGAAAGATCTTCCGTAAAATCCCTCCAGCAGAAACGATGCTGGGTATAGTAGAATTGGAGGGTAGAGGGAGGCGGTAAAGGTGGATCACATGTTTCGCGAGAACAAATAAGTAGGCGCAGACATCAGGAAGTTTAAGTGGTGGGTGCTTTGTGAGAAGCAACCAGGAATATGCTTGAAAGGGGAGATCTTGGGAGCAGATAGCGCCAGCAAGTCGAAAGGCAGTATGAAGCAGCGGCCACAAGATCGGGCAATGACAATATATGTGCTCGATGTCACCTTCGGAATCACAAAAGCAACAGAGTGGAGAAGGAGAGAGGGACATATGAAAGAGAGAAGAAGGAACAGGAAGGCGACGGTGAAGAAACCGCCATTGAATATTACGCTCTAGCTGGGAGGAGAGAGGAGAAAAGGACGCATTCCAAATAGTCGGAGAAAGCAAAGGAGAAACGTCTGGGATTGGGTGTGGAAGAGCAAAGGGTGTTTGGAGAAAATTGTAGATCGAAGCAACAGTTAAAAAAGAAATGGGGACGGTGGAATCTCGAACAGAAAGGAAGAAAGGGAGAGAAAGGCTAGGGCCAGAAACGGAAATAAGACCAGTTTCAGAAACAAGGGAGGGGAAGAGGAAACGGAGGGTAGAGCGAAGGAGAGCAAAATCCTTCTCCTCGGAAGGAGTAGGATCAGGGAAAAAGAGAGGAGAGGGGCTTCCAGGATAAATCGGTAGTAACCAGAGCTTGCACAGTTAAAATCCCAGAGCGGACCCAACAGGGGAAGATAAAGTAGGGTTGGTCGGAAGAGTGAATCAGAGTGGAAAAGAAAAGCGGTTCGGCGAGGAGATCGCGGGTAGTAGAAGGTGGTGCACGGAGAAGTGGAAGTCAACGGAGAAACGCTAGAGCTTCAGAAAGAATGGGTGGAAAATGGTAAAAGTAAAAAGGATAGGAATCCATCCGAAGAAAAAGGAGAAAAGAAAAGAATGGATCGTGAAGAGAGATAAGAACATCGAAGGTAGAGGAAAGTGAGGGAGAGGGGAGATAAGAAGGCGTAAGAATGAAACAATGCGAGAGGCGCGGTAATAAGAGCGAACATCCGGTAGATGAATTCCACCTAAGGAGGCAGGGAGAATATGTGTCGTAGCAGCCACCCAATGTTTTGCAGACCAGATGACTGATGTAAAGATGCTATTGATAATAGACTGACGTCTCAGGTTAAACACCGTTGAGGTCCAGGAAAACAAGCATTGAGAGAGAAGGTATCGCTTGACGATTTGCGCCCGTTGGAAGTAAGACGCAAATGAGTGAGTGAAGCGCCAGAAAGCTGCTGTACGTTGTAGACGAGGAAGACGATCTTGCCAAGTAAGATTACCTGCAGTAAATGAATGACCAATATGGGTGCCAAGGATTTTCTGGGACGTGGAGTACCACAACGCACCCCACGGGGTATCAGTGCGGCCCTTCCACGACCCGCACCACAACCCAGTGCTCTTAAGAACATTCAAAGACGCACCGGAGATAGTTGCGTATTGTTGGTACGTGAAGCGGAGAATATCAAACTGGTCATCTCGGCGGATGCAAAAAGTGACATCATCTATGTAAGCGGAGACAAAAAAATTGGTGATGCCTGGTGCTTGAGACGATCGGTGGCAAGGAAGAAAGAAATGCTGATCGGCAGGCGATCAGAAAAGGTTCGAATGCAAGAGCAAAGAGTTGCCCCGAAAAGCGGCAACCTTGCCGAATTCCACGCCGAAAGGGAATAGGTCCCGTCAAAAATGTAGCCGTCCGAATATGAAAATAGGCGGCCCGGTAGAGACTGAGAAGGAGAGTGACAAAAGAAGAGGGTGAGCCGTAGTGGGTTAAAACAGTAGAGAGATAGTTATGAGAAACATTATCAAACGCGGATTCTTGATCAAGATTAAACAAGGCGAGAAGTTCTGAATGTTTATGAGCAAGGAAGGTGACATGGAGAAGAAAAGAAATATTGTTAGAAATAGAACGACCAGGCACGGTGTATGACTGGTCGGGGGAAAGGAGAAACGGAAGAATAGAATTTAAGCGGCGAGAAAGAAGTTTAGTAAACCATTTGTAATCAATGTTAAGAATAGAAATAGGGCGCCAATTGGTCAGATTCAGGGGTCTCCCTTCTTCGGCAGGAGGATGACATTAGCAACCGTAAATTCCGGCGGAAACGCAGTGGAAGAAAGAGCGCACGAAAATCCAGCGGAAAGGAAAGGTAGGAGAAACGGAAGGAAAGCATGGTAAAAGGACAGTGGTAGACCATCAGGTCCAGGAGAAGAGTGTGAGTTAAGGGAATCAAAAAGCTGCCCTAAGGTCAGACAAAGTGAAGTTAGCAGTAAGAGGAGAACACAGAGAAGGCGGGACCTGAGGAAGAGAAGTGAGAAGGGGAGAGGAGGAAAGGTCCGAATCCTGCGCAACAGCACGGAATTTCTCCTGAAAGAAGTGACGGACTTGAGAGCAAATAAGAGAAGCATCAGAAGTAACAGAGCCATTTGGAAGACGAAGATGACGCAGTGATATCGACTTTCGCCGCGTGGTTTCCATCTTAGAGAGAATTGGAAAGGTTTGTGGTGTTGGCGAGAAATGAAGAAGCCGCAGTCGACGAACAGCCTGTTGGGCCGATGGTAGGAGATGAGCATGTAGTTCTTCTTGAATCACTGGATACTGCGGGTCTGTCAGCGGCAAGGAAGAAAGAACACCTCGGAGATTGCTGACCGCCATCGACCGAGTGGTAGAGATGAAAAACGAGAGTTGGCGCACCAAAATTAAGAAATCGCGCTTAGTGTCTAACCACAGGCGGAGTGCACTCGGTGTAGTAGCAAGGAGGGGTTTCCGGGCAGTAAGAAATTGCTCAACTGCAGCACAAAAAGAGCGATCTTGCAACATGGTATCATCGAAAGTCCATCCACGACGCACAGAAGACGAAGACGGAGAGACACAAATTGATAAAGACACGGCGCAGTGGTCTGAAGACAAAGTTGCAAAATGCCGCCCAGCAGTGATTGCAGGAAGCAAAGAAGAGGAAACGTAGATACGGTCAAGTCTAGCAGCAGGCGGTAGGAATAAACAAACTGGTAATCACTTAGAAACTGAGTTAACTGAGAAACCAGACGTGCACGATGTTCGCCATGCGAGGAACGGTCAATGGATGGTTGCAGAGTACAGTTAAAATCACCCCCGAGGATAAAACCCTCTGCAGAGGGGAGCGCATCAAGCGTGGAACGTAAGCTCAGAAAAATAGGAGTAACATACGAATCATCAGTTGGGATGTACACATTAAACACATGAAAAGTGACAGCAGCAGTACAGAAGGTAAGGCAATGCAATAAATCTAAATACACATTTGTGATAGAAACAGTAATCAGACGTTGCATAAATCGGCGGTGAACTCCGACGGCAGTTCCACCTAACCGCGACTGTCGGTATGAGTGGGAAAAGGTATAAGGCCATGCTCGCCAACGATGAGTCGGCGTATCTGAAGAACAATGAGTCTCTTGAAGGAGGAGGACATCACTGTCAATGGCTGCAAGGTCCTCGTAAACAAGAGCGTTCACATCGGGTGCCGCAAACCCGCGAAAATTGTAAGTCGTCACTGTGAAAGCGGCAGATCAGAAGTAATAGTGATTTTCTTAACCAGATGTTCTAGAAGATTATTAACCCGGCGATGAATGTTCTTCACAGCAAGTGAGTCATCAGAGGACTGACTACGGATAGTTCGGAAGAGGGTGTCTAGCGCCTGCAACTGCTCAAATGCTGCCGGAAGATGATCCTGATGAGTGGTGATAAATGGAGGGAAACCGCCAGGCAAGCGTCTCCTGCAGGAAATTTTAAATAATTCTTGATACGACAACGGAGTAGTTATAAAATCTTGTTGTTGCAATTTCGCAACGAAGACATCGTAAGGTAGTAGATAGTAGGCAGAAGATGAAGTCAAATCAAGGTCTTTCAGAGCAGGCGGCAACGAGTGGCGTCGAGAAGACAAAGCAGGTGACAGTCCGGGTGGTTTCCGCCGCTTGGACAAGCCACGTGGAGCCTTCGGAGCTTCTCTTTTCAGTGCGGGAACGGGAGGTCGCTGTCGACCCCTCACTCAAGGTGTGGTCACTAACACCCAGGTAGGCGGTATCGGTATCCGCATTAGAGGTCTCGGTATCAGATATATTTCTATCATTAACATCTGGAACGTTGGTAGGAGGGTCAGGAGCCTTGAAAAGGGTGTTTGATGACAGGGCAGGATAATTTTCCTCGGAGGCTAGAGGTGGAGAGGAAGCTGACGGAAAAGTAGCCTCCAGACGGGGAGGATCATCAGTTGTCAAAAGTGTAGAAGAAGCTCCAGTAGGCGGGTAGAGAGGACCCACTCGGGCGTCAGGCAGAGCAGAAGTCGCGTGCTCCTTAGGACACTGTGTGTAACGGTGTCCAATCTCCTTACAGCGACTGCAATGATATTCCGTCAATAGATCAATATGCCGGATCTGGTCTCTGCACTTGACTGTGAATTGTGTTGGGAGCTGTGCAATAGCTTCCTGAGTTGGAAATACGACTCTTGCGACTCGACGAGCACCACGAATAATGTCGTGCTGCGGGTCATGCTTCGCTGCTGAGTGGGTGAAAATTCAACCAACGACTCGCCCCAGAGACGATAGCACAGCATACAACATGAGGTCACTTATCTCTGGGGGAACAGGATAGAACGAGACGTTCACAGGTCTTTGGGCGACAGGCTCAGGAGAAAGTTGACGATCATCGACGTTTAGACCGGTCGCCAGGAGAGTCTGTGCATATTTAACTTTGTCAAGATAGACAACAACTGTCCGGCCACGCCGGTACATATGCGAAATGGCTTCAAGTGAAAACCTCTGGATAATGGCGTCCGCGTAAATTCTCATCGGAGTATCCGGGAGAGCCTCGAAACTAACTCCCTTCGCCAGGTCTTCAAAGAAAGTATTTTCTGCTCAAGAGTCAGCTGGGATTTCAAGAAAAATGGATTTACGATCTCGACGAATATAGTTATTCAACGCCTGAGCGCCCGCATACGGCATCTTGGGCTGCTGACGTGGCGCAGAAGAGGCAGCGATAGCAGAATACGTGGACAAAGGCTGAAAGGGCATCGAGCAGCTCGTGGAGGCTGCAACTCCAGAAGTATCCATGGCGTCATCACTCTGAGTAGAAGCAGAAGAATTCATGTGGGCAGAGTAAGGCAACGGGTTGACACCGACAGAATTGCTGAACACACCACCCGGAGAAGGAAGAGTGCCATAGCGAGCTGAGGAAGACAGCGTAGTAACGCCGACATCAGAAGAAGTAGAAGTAGATAATGATGATGATGATTTATGACCGGAAGTGAGGGCTGAAATCTTTCCCTCGCTCCCGGCAGCCGCCATTTGCAATGGCGATGAATCAAGCCACGCCGACCGACGGGGTCGAAACGTAAACAACACAGAAAACTTGAAAGGAAAGCAACTCACCCACTTGAAAGCAGATTCAAACGGAACACTGACCTTTCACGGAATCACGAATGTAGACAGGAACGAGAACACACTCAGGAAATGTACAAAACAAGCCCAGTATTAACGGAGCTAACGACACGCACACGACAACCCAACAGGGAGGACCTGCTGTTGCCATTATGGTGCCAGATACTCCAGGATACCTATCGCCACCTCATGGAATCGATGCATCACCGATTGGCCGCTATTTTGCAGGCTAAAAGGGGGCCTGCAGCTTATTAGGAAGATAGTCATAATGTAATGGCTCAGCGGTGTATTTCCCAGCAGAAATCGAAGTCTGCATGTTCGAAATGTCATTCCTAATAAGTTCGGTTGTGTTTGGGCCACTAGATCTCTGCAGATGCCTTGGAATAGGAATACTTTATTTATCATCATCCAATATACTTATGAAATACGTATAAAGTACACTGCCGGACAATTGCTAAGGACGGATGACAATAGCAACGATAGCAAACATAAAATGGAAGGCAGGAAAATGTGGAAATTAGCATAAGTGCGAGATACAGTAAGACGTGTTGTGCGCATGCAAATTTTGGATTGCCGAACTTGTTCGTGACGTCACAGCGCTGATAAGAAATATAAAGGATTTGACGCGTATTGACCGTTGTTGTTCAAACGCAAAGTTGAAAGGGAAAGAATGAATTGACGAATTTGCAATTTTCCGTATGTCTTCCCGACATCACCTAGATGATTTTACGCGTGGCCGTATTATTGTCAAGATTGAAGAGGGCGAAAAATAACAGATGTTGCCAGGAAGTTCGACGTCAGCCACAGTGTTGTTTCAAGGCTTTGGAAATCATTTCAAACAAATGGAGAGTATAGCAAACGTCACGCGGGAGGTCGTCTTCGCAGTACGACACCTGCAGAAGATCGGTACATAGTGCTATCAACAAAAAGACACCGGCGCAGCACAGCTAGTGAAGTAGCAAATCAGTTTATGGCTGCTACCGGCAAGCGGATCTACCGAAAAACTGTTGCCAGACGTTTGCATGAAGGAGGACTATACGCCCGCCGTCCTGTTGTGTGCATCCCATTGTCCAGACGTCACCGTACCGCCCGTTTGCAATGGTGCCATTAACATTGCAATTGGACTGATAACGACTGGTCTGCTGTCCTCTTCTCAGATGAGAGTAGATACAGTCTATCGTCTGATTGTCGACGACAACTGATCTGGCGTGATAGTGGTACTGCATATTGTCCAGCAAACATACAGGAAAGGGACCGATATCCGACATGTAGTGTCATGGTATGGGCTGGAATCATGATCAATGGCTGTACGTCCCTCTATGTGCTTCGAACTGGGACTATGACTGGCCAACGATACATTAATGATGTTCTGCTACCTCATGTTCGCATGTTCCGTGGTGCTGTCGGTGATAGATTCATTTTTATGGACGACAACACAACATGTCATTAAACAGTCGCTGTCCAGGAGTGTCTTGAGAGCGAGGATATTCAACGCCTCGTATGGCCAGCACGTTCTCCAGATCTGAATCCCGTTGAAAATGTGTGGGATGCTTTGGGGAGGAGTCTTGCTGGTCGCCAATGCCCTCCAATAAACAAGGACACCCTCATCCGTGCAATGACGGAGGAATGGGATAAATTACCCCAACAGCTGCTTGATAATGTTGTGCAAAACATAACACGACGTGTGGAATCTTGCATCGCCTTCCATGGTGGCCATATCCCGTATTGACATCTTACGCCGGAACGCCTGTGGACGGTAATTGCATTTTTTTCACGTTTGCGTATTCTGCTCAAAATGGCCTGTTTGTCCCTTGAGCACGTTCCAAAGCCTTCTGGATTTCAGAGCGCAATAAATTGTCTTTCTTGTAATGTACTGGCCATCTGACATTATTTTATTTCACTTGGCATCCAACCACACTTACTTTTTTATGCGCTATATAGCCGTTTATGATGCGTCCTTAGCAATTGTCCAGCAGTGTATTAGGATATGAGATAAATCTGAAGCCTCAGTTGTTAGATTCCAGGCTTTAACTTCTTCCAGAAAACGTTGAGACATCCAAAAGGGATCAAGTAAGACGTTGCTCAAAAAAACAAAAAAATAAATAAACAAAATGGAATTGAAAGGAGGCGCTTATCAAGGAAAATAAAATTTCCGTAATGAAAATTTATGATTGTCTTTTGAAAACATTAGTTAAGATCAGCGTGAACCATTTTGCAGTCAGAGAGTAAATTGGAAGAAGAAAACGTCAGGAAAGGTGAAACATCAATAGCGTACGGCTTGTGTTTAAAAGGTAGGCTTCCAGAAATTGGCGGTAAAATAAAAGTTTAAAGAGTAAGGACTTCGGATTTATTTCGTGAAATCTGAAAATTATCCGTAAAAAATCACTCCCCACTGTTTTTTTTTTGTTTGTTTGTTTGTTTTTGATTTAACTGAATTTTGTTCATTTTAAAACTTAAGAAGTTAAATTACCTAATGGGTGATATTAAATATAATTTAAAATAATAGGATATATGATTTTCCTTTTACTATACTGAAAATATTCTTATTCATTTAAAAACATGCGCCATGTGAATTTTGAAATGCACAAAGTGAACTTAGAGATAACAACACCCTGGCGAATAGAAATAGTATTATACAGTTTAGGTTTCCCATGTTCTGTTATTTATGAGCTACAATTTCGCAATGGTCAAACATAAATTTATTTTAAAGAGGTAGGGGGCGGGCTTTTCAATACGTAACTAACTAAATCGACTTCTCCGTTTGAAACAAATGCTGCCTCACAAAACAAACTTTTTGGTATCTCCAGCGTGAGTTTTTATTTTTTTTTAAGTACCGGCTGCGGTGCATTAGCAGCTGCGACTTAGCAAACAAAGAGAAGCTGTGCGATATACTTTCGGAAAGCCGTGTGTAAGCTCAGTCGAAAATACACATTTGTATAAACTTCAACAAGTTATGTTTACAAAATTTCCAACCTATGAACAACTTGAGATGTGTTCCCCAAAATGGCAGCGATGAAAAGTCATCAGGGTAATGGTCTGCAGTTCTACCATTAAGAACCACCCCGGCATATAAGGGGGAAAACATCGTTTGCCAAACAATACTATCTTCTGGGTTCTTCGTTTCCGACTCAGCGGTAATCTGGAAAGAGTTTCAGCAGCTCGTTCAAGGCATTTTCCCCAAGAGATTCCCTCGGCCCGCTCGTCGATGCCACCAGACTACGCCATTTACATGAACAGCGTTTTTCTCGAAACAAGCTGAAGAATGGCGCTCCTATTACTTACTTCTTTTATTTTTATCACACGGTTCTTTATCTCTGTGTTCTGTACCTCAGGCCTTTGCGAATCATACAAATAACCTTCGGAAGACTTATTATTTTTCTCACCCCACTGAGCATTCCATTCAGCTCTGTATGCTTCTTTTGAGGAGAGTGCTTCGCGCACCTCGTTTGAAGTCTGGCGAGTTCCGTTTCCTCCGAGAAAGCTCCCAAATCAATTTGTCTCTCGACAATCCGAATTTATTAAAGAAAACGTGGCGGGAAAAAAAAAAGAGAAAGAAAGAAGTTGTTTAAACAATAATTTTACTTCTGAAAATCGACTGCCTGATCAGTCTCTTGTCGGAGCACTCCAGATTTAACAAAATTAATACAATTCGAAAACACTGTTGAGGAAGAAAAAAATATTTTGAATTACGCTTTCTGCTTTTTGCGAAAGAATCTTTGCTGTAAATGTACTTTTAAGCTGTTCCAACATTATAAAAAAAAGGATAGGTTCGTCCAAAGATAAAAATATTTAAGTACGCATGAGAAAATGCTACCCACTGGACCACGCACTCTCATTTTTCGGTAGTCTTAGTACTTAAAACACGTTCTGTTCTTCAAGCATGTATTCATTGTATTATTATGGTTAACTTTTTTCACGGTTTAGAATGCCCACCAAGTGTTACAGCGTATAAACTCTTTCGCGGTGGCACTGATCAAACACGCATCCTTCTGCTCCGGAGCCGAATGCTGTTCCAGTTAAGCTACACCGGTGAAGTTTTGTTCTGCAATTTTTCCATCTTGACATGTGCGTCACCTCTGAGGTAGTTACGTCACAGTGTACTGAAATTGCATAAAAATGTACACATGCGAGTACAATGTGAACGCGGTTCGTTTTCATCAAGTCGATGTACACTAAATTAGGAAACGAACACCAGCTTATTAACATGACGCCCCGTTAAAGGTATTCAAAACTTTGTTCAATTGGATTAATATCTGGGAATTGTGGGGGCGGCTTTATCACTTTGAAGTCACTCTCGTGCTCCTATAACCATTGTGTAACGACCCGAGCCTAGAAACCTGGCGCATTATCCTGCTGGAAGTAGTCCTGTCCACCAGGAAACACCATGCGGATGCACCGCTTTGTCCGGTCTTTAGTGATCTTAAGATACTTTATGGTATCAAAATGCTGTCCCCCCCAGGTATTAAGGAACCCAAAGGACGATATAAAATTGTACACCAGATCAATACTCTTCCTTCACCAGCTTGTACAATTAATACTAGACTCTTGGGATCCATCGATTTGTGATGATGACACCAGTTCTAGCCCGTTCATCTAAGAATGATGTAATTATGTTCAACACGGCGGCACTGCTTTAAAAGAAAATGAAACGTTAATCAAATAGAACAAATTTATTCAACGTATTTTAGGAAACAGTCCCCGAAAGATAATTCAAGTCACAGTTCGGGAGGTTGTTTTCCAGCTCTTGAACATAATTAATGCAACTTTGAAAATAATGTTAAAGATTTTAATGAGAGAAAAATTCAGGACTTGTCAGATAAAGACATATTTTGTCGATGATTACTGAAAACATACTTTTGGACAAAACCGAATTTGCATTAGAGTTGTTAACGAATCTTCATCTGAAAGGGATATTTGGAAGGTTTTATTTATTTTTATTTTAACAACCCAGACGAAAGACATAGACAGTTTGCTGAGCAAGGCGGCTGGAACGTCCGCGTTATTGCAAACTCATAAATATAATTTTGAGCTATTTTCTGCTTTTAAAATAACTGAAAATTAGTTAAAAGAATTTATCTAGGAAGCGGATCAGTCTAAATTTCTCCAAAATAATTGACACTATCGGCAGCTTTCGTACCGTGGTAAGGAAACACGAATGAGAGAGTAAGACGCAGAGGAAGACAGAGGAGTAGAGCAACTGTTATTTGGAGAATTTCCAGAGATTCAGTAAAATTAAATACATAGCTGTTTCAATGAATGAAATACGGGATTACACCATTGTACAATACAAATTTGGAAGATGTGAATACGTTTATTGGTGTAAATATGACAGGGATGTTAAGTCAGATATAAAACCTTCACAAGATTCGCTAGACGAGAAAACCGGCATTCATATATAGCGAATCTGGAAGTTTTTAATTCATTCCCGTGATTGCCTGTAGGCGCAGAATATTAATGAATGAAATACGGGATTACACCATTGTACAATGTATATTAGATTACACTTGTACAATATATATTAGAAGATGTGAATCCGTTTATCGTGTAAATATGACATGGATGTTAGGTCAGATAATAACCGAAAACTTGAAAATCAGTTCTTTCTTTTCTTTGCGACTAGGAGTGTGAAGACGACCGTACGCACGTTTATGGCAATAAACATTCGCCCGTTCCTAATATAGTTCCGCCACTGATTCCAATGAATGGAGGGTACCGGCACCGCAAGACAAGCAGATAACTCATGGCTGACAAATTGAAAACGGATCCGATTCGGGCAACTAGCCGGAAACCGATGCCTTTAACCACTCGGCCACAGGTGTAGGAAATTAGTTCTTTTCTGAAAGAAAACCGCTTATTTTAGAAATATATGTATATTGTATTTTAACAACGAAGACTATTTTTGTTAGAAATCAGAAATCCTTTTCCGAATTGTTTTTCCACAAATCTTAGAAAATTACGGAACGAAACATATTTGCATACTGTTTCCCACATAATTTGTACCTTTAAGACACGGATCTTGTGTTGGCAGTTTCAGTTCATTGGAAATAATTCCAATCAGAAACGTGATATTAATGATAAAAGAGAAGCAATCGCCGCTGTTCACAAATTTCGAGTCTCTGCCATCAGGCTCTGATTACGTAAAAATAGATGAAAGTAATTCAGGGGATCTCATGGTGAGTTGAAGAAATGTACAGGAATATTTCATATTTTCTGATATCCAATGGGATATATTTTCGATGTTTGAAGAAATTAATTTCCTAAAAAGACGATTTGTACGTCACAAAGAGTTGTTTAGGTTGAAAGTCGTTCAAGATAATTGCTGTAATACACATCAATGACTTCAATAAGACTAACTTTATGAAAAATACTCTCCTCGATATGGAAAATGGCACACCATGAAAGAATACTCGAAATAAGACGAAACTTACAAAACATGTAGAAAATTAGACAGAAAGAAGTGATTTAATTTTTGAGAAATTCAATGAATGTGATGGCAAGAGGTATAATGCCGCCTGAGCCAGCATGTCCGATGAAAGCCATACTGAACTACTTCAGCAACACGGCATGGCGTCGATTGGAAAAGGCTCTCTGACCGTGCGTCATTAGCATGTGTCCGCAATTCATCGGCATAGTAATGGTTCAGAACTTTTACATATAGGAGATTTTAGGAAGGGAGTGCCTATTTTTACAGGGGTTTAACTACTACCATGAGTAACTCAATGAGCTATAAGTAATTGCTCGTACCTTATGTAGGGTCATTGGTTCCAGGGAAGGGAGAGAGCCAGTGCCGTAAGACAAACACAACATCTATGTCTCACTGGGATTCGAACCACTACCTAACCCAGACCAATGATCATAAGTCAGCGCTCAGACCTCTGCGCCAGCGGGGCGGTAGGGAGTGTCTGGACCCAGGTAATAAACAACCCATAGAAGTAGAAAGCTAAAAGATTTGTGTTAGAATGTCCGACAGGTAGGTCACACGGTATGGAGGTAGAAAGGGGGTAGAAGATGTCTTTATTTATAACCGGAAGGCCAGTGTCTGGGGTCCAACGGCTTAACCTGTCCATCCGACTCACGGGGAATATTTAGTGGTTTGAGCGTTCGTACCTGTCTCGGGTCGACCCTGAGACTTTTCCGTATCAGTCACGAACGTTGACCACTAGGCCATCACCGGCCTGACATTGCGAGGGGAAAATGCACAGGCGTTAAGACGTCTGCTAATGATGTCCCACACCTTCTTTATTGGAATAAGTCTGGGGATCGCGCAGATCAGGGTAGTACTGGACACCTTTTAGTTACTGTGTTCTGATGTTGGCAGGGTGCGAACAGGAGTTATTTTGTTGAAACTGGGCATCACAGCTTCAACGAAGATACGGTGATGGAACGGGCTCCAGCACCTCGTCGATATATCGTCTTGCTGTAGTTGTACAGACTGTGCGTAAAGCGATGAACGGCTGTCGAATCTGATAGAATCCCAAACCATGACACGAGGTTGAGGAGCCCTAGGACGCTCACAGATAGCAGGAAGATCAGTCCGGTGACCACGCGGTCTCCAGACTCTTGATCGACAATCACCGGGCCTGAGGCAGAAGAGAGACTCGCGTCACTGAATAAGATATTATTCCATTTGCTCCGCAACGCATCTCTGGTACGCATCTCTGGTAGAGCCATTCTGTGGTGAATGACAGTCGTTGCCATGCTGTGGTGAGTGACAGTCGTTGCCATGCTGTGGTGAGTGACAGTCGTTGCCATGCTGTGGTGAGTGACAGTCGTTGCCATGCTGAGGTGAGTGACAGTCGTTGCCATGCTGTGGTGAGTGACAGTCGTTGCCATGCTGTGGTGAGTGACAGTCGTTGCCATGCTGTGGTGAGTGACAGTCGTT
This sequence comes from Macrothele yani, assembly GCA_039090855.1. Lineage (NCBI taxonomy): Eukaryota > Metazoa > Arthropoda > Arachnida > Araneae > Macrothelidae > Macrothele > Macrothele yani. The sequence goes on along the minus strand of CM077008.1, from coordinate 57,273,067 downwards.
GCCATGCTGTGGTGAGTGACAGTCGTTGCCATGCTGTGGTGAGTGACAGTCGTTGCAATGGCTGGCGAGAGCGCATATCTACTTCAGCCAATCTGTGATTCAAAGCTCTACTCTATACAGTCATGTCCGTTAGATTCCTATACTCCTTGTTGAATGCCGTACGCTGAGGATTGTGTGGCGGCGACGGCTTCTCGTCGAACGCGGCGAGCTAGGCTTTCGGACGCCAGCCTACGTTCGCCAGTCACACTAGGGCAACGCAGGTTACCTTCCTCCAAACGCTGTAGCTACTCTTCCCGACAGTTATTGCAACCCCATAGTACTCGGCCACGATGCAACGTAGGAAATAATCAGACGTATGTAACCTATGAGGAAGCCTCTAATAACGGTGTCCTTGTGACTGTAGAAATCCCGATAATGTCGCTCAAGTATTTTCAATCCTTACACGTGCTTCGACATCGAGATCACTTCGTTACAGTGGACAACAATCTCTGGTGAGGACCACAAAATTTAACTACGCCGAGCCGTTACCCCTCTTATCTCTCTCATTTATCACGTGATTGGCTGGGAACAGTAACAATTTACATAACCCAACTATCGATGTATACTCATCAATTTGCATGGCTCTCTGACAAACACTTCGTGTTGTGGCCTTTTCTGTTTCGAGCAGTGTATATGAATATTTCAGGATATTATATCATTACATTACAGATCTCCCTATAATAAATTTCATAAGTGATTATCTTCCGTAAACTTGTGCTTTGTAGCCCATTGACGCCGCAAAAACATTTGAAAAAATGGAAAAGATGTGGAAAGCCATTTAAAGAAATCCATAGCTTATAAGCAAATCGCAAAAATGATTATGCAATGAATAACTACGAAGTTTACATAAATATTCCCTTTATGAAAGTGAATTATTTACAGTATATATTTATAGTGTGAAGGCTTTCTGTTGCTTCATTTTACATGATTTGTAACATAATATTCCTTAGCAGATGTTTCGAATATTTTCAGAATAATTGATTTTATCTTTGTTGAAAGCAGTGATTTACAATATTTATAATAAAAGAAACACTACTGAAGTTGATTTATCTCGCTCTCGAATTTTGAAACACCCTTATCAGTGGGATTGCATATTTACTAAGTGAATAGTTTAGAGTAAATAATCTTGTAAATATTAATCAGAAGTGGCACTCAGAATGCGGAAAGTATGTAACAAATTTAGTATTAAATACCTAATTAAAACTGTAATTTATAGACACGTTTTGCTCAAAAATGAGATTTTTTCTAAAAACATACCTGAAAGGAAAAAATAGTTTTTCTCTATAATAATTTCTATTTTTCTATGAAACACATTTAAATAAAACTCTTGCGTTTTTTGTTTTCGCTTTCTCACCATTTTAAAAAGAGAACTTGCATTTTCAACAATTTGGCCTGACGTTTTTGGATTTTACAATTTATGTTCTGCGTCAGTTTCTTTCAACAAAGCGCAGTTAAAGTTCTTTTCTTAACTGAACTCGCTTCTATAAAACTAAAATATAGTTCTTGCTAACGTGGTCAGCAGTGTATGCATCGATCAATGGAAAATTGCTTGCACTTGGAGAGGAGGAGAGTCGATTCAGCATTTTGTTTAGTTTTCGTAGAAGTTCAGCTTTAGCAGCTTCCACGAAGACTAGATGAAATGCTGAATTGTGCCGTCGGTTGCATTATTAATCATCATTACTGTCAGTGCAACACGTGATTCGAATCAAAATGATAAAAGATCTGTTCGAAATAAAAATAGCTCCAAAAAAATGGTAAAATACTGTCGGACAGTGGAATTAGATCCACATCTTGAACACATTAGAAGGAAATTTTCTCGCTTCTCCTTCAGATGACAAAAAAAAAGTTTTTTTACAGCAGCGAAGTGTCATCACAAACGAACGCACAAAAACTTTTTTACAAAATGATCCGATTTCTTTCCATGCAAAAAGTTGTTCAGAAAAAGTAAGAGATTTCTCTGCAACTATCTGCAGACTTTAACAGTTTCAAGTCTTTTGCGAATAAGTAAATTTCTCAGTACGTTAAAAAATGACGTTCTTATTTAAAAGGTGATAATTTTAGATATTACGCTGAGCAGGGAATCTTAACCGAGCTCCAGAAATAAGAAATGCTTTGGCAAGTCGATAATGACAATAATGAAATGAAATTGCAGCAAGAAGTGTCAAAATGAGACGCGAATCTCTACAAGTAATGTCAAACAAAAAATGCTTCCATTTCTAACCAATGCCTTTTAAGCAAATAAAATTACGAGAAACTATGCCACATAGTCACTAATTTCAGAGAGAGCAGAATACATAAATTGAACTGTGAAAAGTGTTTTTCTTTTCAATTACTTTGAAAATGCCATTTCACTAGGAAAGGCTTGCGTGAATTTTTTCTGAATGTTGGGCCTAGCTTAAAGGTATGTAAACTTCGGGGCTGTCCAAAACAGTTAACGTTTCTCTATGATTGGGTATGATGTAAAGTTTCTGGTAATAACACCTGAATTTATGCTTATTAGGATAAAGACCTTATACCCCATACCGACTTGGACATTCTCGTTACTTTTATCATGTTTCGAATATTATATCAGCATTTTAAATGACATTAACGGGATGCGAATTTCATGTTATATGGGTCACATTTGGCCATAGAACACAAAATACTCGACTGCTAAGTAAATGGGAAATTCGGATCGAAGTCGGAGGAACTTAGTCGTGCAGGAAAATTACTGATCAGCTGATTGCGTCTGAAATCTATAAATTATTTAAAGCAATCTGCAAACGTAAAAACTATTGTGAAACTTAATGCAATTTACCAATGAAAAATAACCTTGTGTGTGTCGTTGTTTTCTGTTTTTTATTTTATGGCCATTTTGAGCAGCTTTTCGGTCTACGAGCCGTGGCCCGTCACTAACTTCGAGCCTTTATTTTCAGGAAAGGGACAAGAATGTAAGGTAATCATAACAAACATGCGACCTCTGAGACTCGAACCCAGACCCATTTTAGCACCATAAACTCTTCGGGCACCGAGCGGGCTAGGCATATACAGCAACGAATTTACATTTACTTTTTCGTCCGTTTTCTCCTACAGTTGTTTAAGTACCACGCTGAGTTAAAGTTGCTTTATTAAATTGTTCTCTTATTTCTGTTTCATGTGATATCGCCCTTTTAAACAATATTTCCTTCAAGCTATTGTTTAAACAGTTTCTCCACCTTGTCTTACTTTTCTCTCTTCTCAAGAAGCACAGTTTCATAACTGAATAACGCTTCACGTATGCTTTGTTTATTTTAATAAGCGTCCGTACCGGCACATTCTAGTTTCTTGGTCCCCTTTTGAAGCCTCTGCCACTTTAATTGTTGCTCACATCTTTCATTTCTGCTTGTATCCTTTCTGGAGATATTGCAGATCCACCTCATTATATCTAATCTCCGCAACGTTTAGCAATTTTCCACTTGTTTCTTCATTAAGAAAGGTGCACAACTACATAGAATTCTTCGAATTAGTACATCCTTGATAAGTACGCCTTTCAAGCTCTTTCATTATATGTTTTTGGATATTAATACCAACTATATGACCTTCGTCTTCTTTAGTGAAGCTTTATATACAGTAATTTTATTCGAATTATATTCATACTTCTACCTTCTGATAAGCATTTTTAAATTTAAAATTCCGTTTTACTACTTTTTTTAGGCTTAACAAAAAGTGCTACACTATCTGAAAACAACGTCGTCCACAAACAAAGTTGCTTTCATCATTATTTGATGATATCTCCCCCATGAAGATATTAAACAAGAATAGGCATAATATTGACCCTTATTGAAATTTAAACTTGTAAACAAATTTCTGTTTAACATATGCTACGTCTTGCATACGCGCGGAAATTTCAGTTCATTTCTTTCGTTTATTTCACATGTGTCTGTGCCACGCATTTTACCTCAAGCAGTTTCACATCTCTTGTCCGAGATCTCTATTTTACGCTTCTTTAGATCTACAAACATCATGGGAAATGGCGTTTTGTTTATATGCATTTCTCTACTACAGAGGATATGGAATCTTTTGCCTTTTCCAGTGGTACATATAGAAACTGCTCTTTTCCCATTTTTATGTCTTCTTTTTAGTTTCTGTGTAGCACGTATTTTTACCGAATTTAAAACTACCTTTGCAGCTTGGTTATTATTGCAAGAGCGCGTGCGCATTATCTTTTGCTTTGTAAATATTATCGTACTAATTCACTTAGCATTAATTCCTGCTGAAATACAGGGTCATTAAATTCCACCAGATAATTAATACTATCTGAGGACCTGGTTTTTGGGGTTTCATAGTTTTTAAGGAATCCAGTAAGTACTAGATTCCTTCTTCTTTATTATAGACGATCTTCATCTTCATGACACATTTTTCTTATTTCATTGCGGTTCTGTTTATACATATATTCAGAAGTTTTACAAAATATTTTCCCGTCTGATTGTCCTGTCCACTGGCATTTATTAACGCCGCGCTATGTTAATTTTTAATCTGCTGTATAAGTGATTACCTTTTCTGTCTCTGTGCTAATTTCATCTAGCAGTCTCTTTCCATCGTTCTTAAACTCCCTGCATTGCCTTCATTTTTTTTATTCCGAGCGACTTGCTTCTAAAAGAAGAATTACATTCCTCTTTGAGTCTTTACAATTTAATTTCAGCTTCTTCTAAAAGATATTTCTATCTTATTTTTCTCCGTCTGCTCCTTTGTCTTTAGGTTCAAAGCAAGCATTCAGAATTCTGATATTACCCATTTACCTCAAAATTAATCGACACCTTTTAATTTCTTTCCATTGGGCGTTGTATATTATCTAGTTCTGATGCTTGTTTTCTCTTCTTTCATCCGTGGTAAGGCTTTTGCAAGATCGAGCTGATCAGTGCTTAAGTTATGATAAGGAGAAGTGTATTATTCTTATATCACCTTGTTTTCAGTCCCTCGAAGATCTCAAGGGCTCTTGCAAGAACTTTCAGATATCACACATTTCCTCTAGGTTGTGCTGCACAGCATTAAACGTATTTATTTACGTTTCATTAAATTACATTAGCCTTTTACTTATAGGTTTTTTTATTGAAATCTTAACTCCATTTCTTCCTTGGACTGCGGCCGCATTTTATAATAACCTGCATTAAGTTTTCACTGCTTAATGCCATTTTCATCTTGTTTCTGGGTAAGAACGAATCTATATTTTCCTTTTTTACTTCCAGTAAGCTACTTATTTTCCAGTCATGTCCAACTTTTAATTTTGACAGTCCATGCATTTTCAGAAACTTCAGACGACTTTATTTTCACTTCATTTAGCCGTGGAAAGGCCTGAATATTTATCGCAGTGGTAAGGCAGTGCACTGACAGGTCACTCATGGTCTTTGGCTTAATTTTACCAGCATTTCATCGATTCGCTTCTCATAAATTGTAGAATGTTTGTGACGTACCTGCCAGCAGGACGTACACGACATAAAGGCAGATAGCAATCAGAATAAACGTCTGCGTAGCTCAGTTGGTAGAGCGACTTGTTCCGGAATAAGCGGACTCGGGTTCGAATCCCGGCGTAGACCAAAAATGACGGAGAAATTTACTTCGTTATAATGGCGCCCGAACTATCCGGATGACCCGACCGTTCAAAACCTCGCAATGGTGTGATGTTATTTCACACCGCGAGATAGGAAAAAAAAATCCCTTCTCCAGCGCTTCGAAAAATAAATGTGTGTGACGTTGCATTCCACACACCAGATTGACTGGGAGTTCTCAAGTGCACGTTCTACAGTGGATGACTGCTTGCAACGATTCATGGTCACGGCTGACCCGTGGGCCATGCCCCCGGCCCTCTTTCGAGGGGGGGGGGATGTGACGTACCTGCCAGCAGGACGCACACGACATAAAGGCAGATAGCAATCAGAATGAACGTCTGCGTAACTCAGTTGGTAGAGCGACGTGTTCCGGAATAAGCGGACTCGGGTTCGAATCCCGGCGTAGACCAAAAATGACGGAGAAATTTACTTCGTTATATGTTTTTACGAGAAGAGTACTTCCTGTTGCAGCGACCTCGTTATGCTGAGATTATAAAGGAAAAGGTGCAGAAGAGCCTAATGGCGCCTTAGCGGCACTGAAGCACTATTTTCCCGAACTTAGCAGTGCTAAGGAAATTTTCATAGATACTGTAAATGGTGGCACAAGTTGCTCAAAGGAATGTTTTGGATCCTGAGATCGAAAAAATAAGGATTATTGTGCTTTATATGCATACCGATAAGTACCTTAACCAAGTGTATGTATTGACATGATGTGAAATGTGTATGTACTGAAATGAATGATGGATAACGGAATAGAACTCCTCATGCATCATAATGATTACAGGAAAATAGCAACTCCCTTGTGTAGACGACAGTTCTCAAAATAAAGTTATAAGAAATGTAACGTACCAGGAGATGTGACGTACCTGCCAGCAGGACGCACACGACATAAAGGCAGATAGGAATCAGAATGAACGTCTGCGTAGCTCAGTTGGTAGAGCGACTTGTTCCGGAATAAGCGGACTCGGGTTCGAATCCCGCCCGGCGTAGACCAAAAATGACGGAGAAATTTACTACGTTATAAAAATTGATTCTCCGTGGGTTAAATTTGCATCTCTGCAGGACAAGGGTTTTATATTTATTGGTTGAGTGACAAAGGTTTTCTCACCGAGTAACAAGAGGTCGAAGAATATTTACACCGAATAACTCGTCACTAGCTACCACTCCCATAAAAGTAAGCCATGTGAGCCATTCTTTGATTCCTGATGGGCCACACAAAAAACATTTCCTACATCCACCTCCTAATCTTCGGAAAAAATGCACATTTGTTCTGCTGAACAGATGTGATCATACACCTCTGAGTCATTCAATTACGACCACCCCAGCCTAGAGAAAGAAGCGCGCCTGGAGACCGAACGCTGGTGGAGATGAAGTTCACAGAGCAGTATGTAGCACAAATACAACCAGAAGACCGGCCTTCGGTTAGTAGAGTGTTCGGAGTCAGAGTGGCAAAAATCTGCCGATTTATCGGAGTTTGATAAAGGATAAATCGGGATGGCAACGCGCCTCGAGACTACGATCTTGAAAAAGGTGCGGATTGTGGGTTGTTATCCTGCCGCTGTAGTGAGTACGTATCAAAAGTGGGCCACAGATGGTCAAACGACGAACCGTCGTCGGGCCAAAATGCGACAAATCACCCGCAGCTACAAGAGTGGTGATCAGGGCAATGTGCCACAAAACACTGTTCATCGCAGCCTCCTGCGCATAGGGTTGCGTAGCTGAAGACCCAGAAGGGTCCCTATGTTCACAGCACGTCATAGCCAACATCGCATAAAATGGGTCAAATATAATCGAGATTGGACCGTAGATGATTGAAAGAAAGTGGCTTGGTCTGACGAATCGAGATTCCTGGTGCATTCCGTAGACGGCCGAGCGCAAACACGCCGGTTACCAACGGAGGCTGTGGCACCCGGATGCACTGTTGGGCGGAAACAGGCCAACGGCGGCGGTGTTATGCTGTGGGCGATGTTTTCGTGGGACACTTTAGGCCCCATCATCCGAATAAAACACTTGTCTGGTATCTGTACATCGTTGCGGACCAAGTTCACCCATTCATGGCAACTGTGTTCCGTGCTGGTGATGGCCATTACCAACAGGATAATGAGCCATGCCACACTGCCAGAATCGTCAAGGAGTCGTTCGAAGAACATGTTGGTGACTTTCTGCTAATGTCCTGGCCTCCAAATTCACCTGACATGAACCCAATCGAGCATTTGTGGTTCGACTTGGAAAAGCGGGTTCACGCTAAATCACCACCACCCTGAAATGTACGGGAACTAGAGGACCTGCTATTGGTATTATAGCACCAGATACCCCAGGGTACTTATCGCCACCTCATGGAATCGATGCATCACCGAGTGGCCGCTATTTTGCGGGCTAAAAGGGGCCCTCCAGCTAATTAGGAAGTTAGTCATAATGTAATGGCTCAGCGGTGTATTTCCCAGCAGAAATCGAGTCTGCATGTTCGAAATGTCATTCCTAATGAGTTCGGTTGAGTTTGGGCCACTAGATCTCTGCAGATGCCTTGGAATAGGAATACTTTAACTATCATCATCCAATATACTTATGAAATACGTATAAAGTATTAGGATATGAGATAAATCTGAAGCCTCAGTTGTTGTATTCCAGGCATTAACTTCTTCCAGAAAACGTTGAGACATCCAAAAGGGATCAAGTAAAGCATTGCTCAAAAAAAAAAACAAAAAAGCAAAATGGAATTGAAAGTAGGCGAAAAAAATGGAATTGTGTGCCCACGAACTCTTTCCCGACGCCTCGCGGAAGAGAATCTGCTAACCTAGCACCCCTTAAGCGTGCTGCCATTAACACCGGAACATCGCCGGATCTTTGTGCCGCGGTCCCTGGACGGAGCAAGGTGGAACGCCACAGACTGGGGACGTGTGGATTTTAGCGATGAGGTCTGCTTCGTTTTGGGGACAGGTGATCATCGTACCAGGGTGTGGACGTCTTCGTGTCAACAGCACAATCCCAACCTTGCTATCGAGCGCCACACCTCCCCCACTGCAGGCATTATGGTGTGGGGAACCATTGCTACGATAGCCGATCAGCTCTAATAGTGGTACATGGATCATCGACGGGCCAGCGGTATGTGGGTGAGATCCTACGGCCCAATGTGCTCCCATTTCTGGCCAGGATTCCAGAGGCGCTATACCAGCAGGATAATGGCCGTCCGCTCCCCGGACATGTCCCCTATCGAGCATGTGTGGGATCACTTGAAACGCCGGCTGCCACCGTGCCGCACTATCCGGGATTTTGAGCACACAGTCCAACACGTGTGGGCTAGTCTCCCGCAGCACAATATCAGGCATCTGTTCGCCTCCGTGCCGGACCGTATTGCAACATGTATCGTCGTACGAGGTGGTGAGACGCGCTATTAAAGATGACCGGACTGCGTGACACAGATCCCTCTGTAATTGTCCTGCAGCTCTGTTTTGCCACCCTGTGTATCATTAATCTGTATCGTTACATCCATGAAATTTCAGTTCAATCCGATGCTTCTTTCTTATTGCGCAAATTTCATTGTCCATGAGTGTACTTTCCGCAAACCTTACGGATACAGGAGGAAAGTTTGGATTGCACTAATGGACAGTAGAGGTCGTATGATGGACAGTAGAGGTCGTTGAAATATCCAGAGAAAAATTTACGAAGAGTTATCCATATTGATGTTGACCTGTTTATCCAAGATCTGCAAACCTTAGGCCATCCAGTGCTTGAGCCAGATGAACAGGTGATGGCAAAATGTGATTTTGAGGATGGGGAAGAGTGAACTGCGACACGACAGACAACATTTTGTGTCCTGACATTTCACTATTCGCAAAAGATACTGGCTTTCAGCAACGTGTTTGTTTCTCCATGAAGTATTTTTTAAAGAATGATTTTAACTAGCTCAGAGTCCGTGGGATCTACATACTCCGTGATTGTTGGATACTCATCGATTACAGTGTTAGTCAAAACTTCTGCAGGTGTTTTTTCAGCAAATGCGAAGTTCATTTTTTTCTTTTTCGATATCAACTTTTCTACCTTGCGCATCCAAGTGGCTTCCATAATGATCATGCTATAAAATCAAACCTGCGAGATCTCTTCTTAAAGGAGCCATTCTTCGTTCGACTCTGTTAAAGGAACTTCAACCAGGAGCATTGCAGGCAACAAATACAGCATACAAATTTCTTGTTAAAAATGATGTATACTTATCTTGATAACTTTTTCATAGTGTGGACTTTCATCAGTGCCACCATCGACAGTGATTATGAGCACTGGCTTTGGTACATTTCCTGGTACAGTTCTGATAATGTTCCTAAATTTTAGAAGATCTTATACCCTGTTAAGATCACGCGCGTGAAATGATGCGGTGGATGATGAATGTTTTCTCAACCTTATTGCTATGAATGTTGGACAGAGTAGCTAACAGTTCCTCGTTCTCTAAACAGACCGTCTTTAATAACGATACCTGCACACACTGATGGAATTAGTTTATGGAGATTTGCAATTACCTAGTCATGATCAGGCAACGTAACTCGGTATTCCACGTGCATCACTATCGGTGCTTGCTTACTGGCTGCTTTTAACCCTAGAGGTACGCATGCTGTATCATCTTGCCTCAGAAAAGACACTTCCTGTGACCCCAAGAAAGAAGCAAGCTGCTCAAGAAACGACATTGTTACCATTGCAAAACAGGTATCTATATGTTTTTCGGGTGATTGAGCTGTTGCTCGAATTAGTTTTACAGGTACAGAACGAACATGGCGTTTTCCTTCTGATTCCAAGATATAAACAGAGCTTCTACTAACAACATAGCCATCCTCATTTATGTTTTCCGTTAACTGAGATGACGTCTGTACCGAATGATACAATTCTTCACGGCACTTCTCGTGGGCAGCTGATCCAATATACAGTAGCTATATCCCTAATTGGTTTCAAAGCAGTGACTGGTCGTTTTCTAAAGAAGGACGCCTATTTTTTCCCGGACTTTAAGCTTGGATTTAAGTTCAGGATATTTTACACGAAGTTCACGTACCTTTTTTTTTTGTAGCACGCTATTTTGTTTTCCTCTGCATTTCACGTTTTTTTTTCATAGTCTTTTTTCAAGTTCCTTTAGCTTCTACTTTTTTACGGTAAGTTCTTTCGTCTGTATTTCCGTTAATATTCCACTTTGTTTCCTTTTCAGTAGTTTAAATACATCGGCGTTTAAAACATCGATTTCATAATAAGAGCTTGTTGCGCTGGTGCTAATCGAGGGAATATTCCTGGCCTAATTTTGGACGACCTTGGGTTTTGTTCTTCATTACCTTTTTATCAGAAAAAACAACAGCGGTTTTGTTGCTGTAGATGTTCCGGGGGGACAATTAGCTTCAATGCTCGAAGATGCATCTTGAGAAGCATCAGAAGATGCTGTTTTTATAGCAGCTTGTTGGGATTGTTTTCTCCAGAACGACATCAGTGAAGTTATTCTGTGCAACTCTTTCGATTTCCACTCACTAAAGTACTTTTCTACTAATTCAGGTACACTTAAATCTGCCCTGATGGAGTTCCGAATTGATTCAACGTCATCCTGTTGTCGTTTCCATCTTTTATTAGGATGTGCTGTTTTGTATCCCGCTGCGGTTGCTGAAATATCTTCTGCTTATCCATTCGGAATTAAGAAGCTGCAGATATAAACAACCGTACTAATCCAGCACTGAATTCACTTTGACTGCGTGCTTTATTGAACATACTCTGCTGAGGTAAAATGACACGTAAATTGCCTCGAGTGAACGGTTCTGTCATAGTGGCGCCTGTCGTTGTTTGTTTTCGTTCCCTTACGGCAGCGATCAAATTTCATTAACGTTTAAACTATCCCACGCAATCCAAAACTTTTGTGACTCATTTACCTCTGCTCCGTGGTATTTCCACACTGCTACCCTAGGGGGCACAACCCTTGTCAAAAGAGCTCGGACAACGCATTTTCCATTAGTTTATTTTTTATTTTTTTAACTCGAAGCAACTGAGATTTTAGGCATAGAATACAGAGGGGAGCTCCTGGGCGCCTCCCACCCTGAAAAAGAATTCACATGGAAGATATATGTTTCAGATAAAATGTAATTAAGCAAAAAACATTGCGTTCTCTCAGTTTATTAAGTTGAAAGAGCCTAATTCTAAGAAGCATAAAAGATACTTCCAGTCTCTGTCGCTAAGGACTGCGAAAAAAAAAAAGCACTATCCCCTCACGTTGATATAAAGACATATCTGCAAATATATTTAAATTCCAATGTGAACGAACGGGGAGATTTTTAATATCACGCTTTCACATTATGTTTGCCACTGGACGTCCGAATTACTAAACCTCCCCCTCTCCCCCATGTCACATTTGGTCCGTTTGTCAGGGACCCCCTGCCCCCTGTAATCTCAGACGTACTTTATGGTCCGAGACTACAGGGACCTTATTGGTCATTAAATGGAAACATTCTGCTTTTGAATTTTATATATTTTTCTCGGGCGTACCTTATTGGTCATTAAATGGAAATATTGTGTTTTTGAATTTTATATATTTTTACTCGGACATACCTTATTGGTCATTAAATGGAAACATTCTGTTTTTTGAATTTTATATATTTTTACTCGGACGTACCTAATTGGTCATAAAATGGAAACATTCTGTTTCTGAATTTTATATATTTTTACTCGAACGTACCTTATTGGTCATTAAATGGAAACATTATGTTTTTGGAATTTTATATATTTTTACTCGGACGTACCTAATTGGTCATAAAATGGAAACATTCTGTTTCTGAATTTTATATATTTTTACTCGTGCGTACCTTATTGGTCATTAAATGGAAACATTCTGTTTTTTGAATTTTATATATTTTTACTCGGACGTACCTAATTGGTCATAAAATAGAAACATTCTGTTTCGGAATTTTATATATTTTTACTCGAACGTACCTTATTGGTCATTAAATGGAAACATTCTGTTTTTTGAATTTTATATATTTTTACTCAGTCGTACCTAATTGGTCATAAAATGGAAACATTCTGTTTCTGAATTTTATATATATTTACTCGGACGTACCTTATTGGTCTGGAGCATGTAGGCGGATACATTTAGTGCGTTTGCATTACGCAGGAAACGATTTATGAATTTTGGTCGCAATGGATTAAAAGCTTCAAACTTTGCGTATTTATAATACGCCCTATTAGAATAGAATGAAGGCTCTATTGCTTTACTATACGAGACTTCCTTTAATATGTGCACTTCTTCATCTCCATATTTTGAATTTTCTCTTTCACGTGATTAAGTGTTAGAATGTCATTATTGTCAACGAGTTTTCATTTAATTAATCATAACCGCCTCGAATGCTGAGTGGTCAGAGGCACTGGCCTCTGCTAATTTGTTTGTGACTGGCCCACGATCCAGTTCCGTCTGAAGAATGTGTGGTGCTCATGGCTTTCGGCTCTGGTTCCGACCATTCCCAGAAACCAGTGGAGTTAAATTATTTACTGGATAATAATAGAACCATCCCGATAAAGATTAATGGAGATTATCTAACCCACCTTCGTTTTGCTGATGACATAGTCATTTTTGCAACTACCCCATCAGAGCTACAAAGTATGATCCAGGATCTTGCTGACAAGAGTAAAGAAGTGGGATTAAAAATGAACTTTCAGAAGACAAAAGTGATGTACAATGCTTTTACAAGAAATGAAGATTTATCGATTGATGGAGAAAAGCTGGAGATAACAGACACGTATGTTTATCTTGGACAGCAGATATCAAGTGAGGGTCACATTGGTGAAGAAATTAATCGGCGTACAAAACTTGCCTGGAGAGCTTTTGGAAGAAACAGCATAATTTTCAAGAGCAATATGCCATTATGTCTTAAAAGAAATGTGTTTGATCAATGCATCCTTCCAGTGCTTACGTATGGTGCAGAGACTTGGACCTTAGCTAAAAGAGACATACAAAGGCTGCAGACAACTCAAAGAAGCATGGAGAGGTGCATGCTTGGTGTAACCAGGAGAGATAAGAAGAGGAACACGTGGATCCGAAAAATGACAAGAATGGAAGACATCATGATCAGAGTTAAATCCCTGAAATGGCAATGGGCTGGACATACTGCCAGAAGAACAGACCATCGATGGACAGCCGAAATTTTAGATTGGATTCCAAGGGACAGGAAAAAACCCAGAAGAAGACCACATGAAAGATGGGTGGATGAAATTCGAAAGTATGCGGGAGTGACATGGAGGAGACTTGCACAAGACAGACCGTTGTGGAGGAAACTTGGGGAGACCTTCGTCTAGCAGTGGATTGATAATGGTTGACAATGATGATGATGATGAATAGAACCATAGGGTGCTCATTGTGGTAGCTAACCTTGAAGCTAAACGAAAACTACGTAATTCATTCACGAATGAAGAAAACGCAGGTTAAAATATCTCATTAGAAACTAGAGGGGAAAATTTGTTGTATTATGAGAATCACGTAGTATGTGAAATAAAAAATAATGCTCAGTACCGGATAAAGCTCGCGTAGTGTTTGTTTCCAGGCAAGCAAACATTCGATGCCAGAAACATTAATTAAAGTTAGGATGGGGGGGGGGCACTCGCTATAGATTTAGCTGCATATGGGAATTCTTAAAGGACTAAAAACATCCTTTGAAAGAAACGCTTTCAGCAATAATTAATCCGTGGGTGATTTTTTCGTTGCAAACAGGTTTCAAGTGGGAAAAGTTACTCGTTTCGAAAATTCAAAGACGCGCTGCAGTATTTACGAGCTGATTTTAGGAAGAAACATTACAATTTACTCTCCGCGAAATAACATTGCTTTCCCGTTAAGAAACCGCTTCTCGGAGGTGGGATTTATGATGCTCTTTGATCCACAATGTTTTACACGCAGAAACCGAAACGCTTTTGAAAGGTTTCTTGCAGCTTCACAAATCCTTTGAAACTTCTCATAAAACATTAAATTAAGAACTAAATCGTTGCGGAATTCAGTCTCGTCAAACAACTCCTTGTAAACACAGGAACTTCTAAGAGAATCTAATAAAAACTTCGGATTTAGCTTTCTACCATTAGCAAATTTCCAGCTGAATGGGAGAATAAATCATTTCAGTTAATATAAAAAAAATATTGGAAAGTAAGTATCAGCGTTTTGTAAAAGACTTTTTCTGTTCAACAATTTATACGTAACGCGAACTACTACATCAGAGTTATTAAATGTGATTCAAATTATAAAACGAGACCCAACGTGTTGTTCCCATAGCACAGATGCGAACATAGCAGCCCATCTATGCGTTATAGCCATGATAATGTCATGAACGGTAGTTAAGGTCATAGAAATGTCATACTCGAAAGAATAAAGACACGTGTTTTGTATACTCCGCAAAGACATAGTATAAAGTTTACTTTGCATAAAGATTGTGTGTGTTTAAGTTAAATAAGAAGGATCCTGCAGTAAAGTAAACAATATCAGATATTTCGGCTCCAGATGAATTTATCAAAAACAAAAATACCGAAAACAAAGTCATCAAATGCGAAAATATCGAAAGTGAAGTCATCGAATCGAAAACATGGAAAGAGAAATAATCAAAAGGAGTATTCATGGTAGGGCACAGTTTTTGAGAATTACGAGTGTGAGTAAATGGAGCATTCTCCGAGGAGTAACAGCGCTAATTTAGTGAACAGCATTGAAAGTTCCAATTGGTAGGCTAAGTATATGGCTTGAAGAGGATTTCCCAATACAGGTAATTTCCCCTCACTTTAAGAATAATATTGATTTCATTTATAATGCGTTGTTTAATAAAATAAATATAAGGTTCAACAACTTCTGGAAGCTAAATTAATTATTAAACGTTGTTAGCATATGTCTTTAGGGATGTATGTTGATCTTTGATGATGTTCTATAATGCAGTATAAACAGAATCCGATTTTTATATAAACTCGTATATACACTAGCCCCAAAAAGTTAGGGATACTGCAGTTTCGAAGGGAAAACATGTTGGTATGCAAATTTAGCAACTACTAGAAATCGGTTATCAGCGCGGATAGCTACGTCATATGTAAATTAGTATCATGACGACACAGCAGGTGGCGTGCGAGCTCCAATAATAGCACCCTGTGAGAAGTGGACAGCGGGTTGTTTGACCGATTGGTCTAGAAGTCTGCTGAATGTATTGCCTTCAGTGTGGGATTAACCTGAAATGATGCCCAGACGACGCTTAAGCATTGACAACAGAAATAGGGCTGTTGGCATGCTCAAGTACGTTTATGGCATATCGATGTGTTCGCTGCTTTTTGAATTTCGCAAAGTGTAGTAGGTCAGCTACACACAAGATTTCTACGCCATGGACATGTTGCAGATCGATCCAGGAGTGGTCGCCCGAGGATAACCACCAAGAGACAAAATCGCTACCTGACAGTAAGTATAAAAAATAGCCAATTCCATTATTACAAATAGCCAACTCCGGGAATCACTTCGAGCTGCTTCTGGTGTCACACTATGAACTCAAACGGGAAACCGTCTTCACGAGTGCGGACTCAGAGCAAGGAGACCGCTATGATGTATAGCATTGACATCTCCTCACTGTCGTCAAAGATGTGCCTGGGTACAGCAGTTCATGTCATGAAATTCAGAATGGCACCACGTACTTTTCTCATAAGAATCCCGTTTCAATATTTATCCTGATATTTGACGAGGACGGTTGTGGAGCAGGTCCGGCAAACGAATGCAACCATACTATGTGCAGTCCGTCCACACTTACCAGCGGCAGTCAGTTCTGGTCTGTGTAGGAGTGTGTCTTAATGACAGTACTTCCTTGTATGTTTGTCAAGGCAACATAAAGGCTTCAATGTACCAAAACGATATCATTATGCCCATTGTGATACTGTATCACGCTGCTATTGGACATGCATTCCGTTTTCTTGATGGCAATGCAACCAGTCACTGTGCCTGCAGGAGTTGGAAAATCATAGTATTAAATTGTTACAGTTGTCTCCGAGGTTTTCTAACTTTAATCCTATTGAGAACATTTGAGACGCTGCACAGCGATATCTGGATAACCACGTTCCATACCCCAGTACACTGGCAGACCTCAGAAACGTGTTGCCTGTAAAATGGGGCGAGCTGCTGCAGACATTCATCAATAATGTCATTTCAAATATGCCTCGTAGGTGTCAAGATGTTCTTCGGCACAGAGGGGACGTTTCTGGGTACTGAAATCAAGAGGTATGGACAATCTCCGAATTTACTATTTTGTTTGTATCGCAGTGCTACTTTGTTGTGTGCAGAAATTGCACAATATTTTGTTTTTGTAAATCACACCCTTTATCGTTTGTGTTACTGATGTTACTTCAATCCGTGTTTTTTGAGTCATATGCATACATCCTTCATTTCATGCAATATCCCTAACTTTTGGGACCAATGTATTTATATTTTATATAAGTGTATTCGTTTTTTATATAAAACAGATTATACAGAATTGAGGTTTAGATTGAAGCAGCACAAGGCCTATATCCGAGACTATAACCTGAAGAAATCGTCGATGGCTAAGCGCGTTAAGGGTCATATATTTCTCTTTAAAGAAGCAACGTTGATCAATTCCACCACAAAACTTGATATTTAGAAGCTTTCCATATACTTATACACTATCTACCAACAAGTAATTTGACACCCCTGCAATCGACGATATCTGAGGTCCTGATACACGTCACGGCCGCCGCCGTTAAATATCGTGTGGGAAACAACAACGCAACCAGTCGCATGCAAGATGCCACGCAGTTCGGAGCTCTCTGATTTCGAGAAAGGTGTAATCGTCGGGTATCACAGAAATGGCCGTTCAATACGTGACATATCCAGCGAGTTGAAGTACTCAAAATCGACAGTGGCCTACGTGATTGGCAAGTGGAAGATGAAAGGTGACTGTCGGAATGTGTCCCGACCCGGCAGACCCACAAAACTGGGAGTTAGAGACCGACGGGCGCTGGCCACAGAAAATTAGAAGAACCGCACCAAATCGATAGGTCACATCCGCGAGGAGTTTCAACAGGCATCCGGGAGTGTTCTTTCGATGAATACCATCCGTAAGAAAGTCCATCTACTCGGTTATCATGGACGAGCTGCCGCCCACAAGCCTTTGATCACCAAGTCCAATAGCACTGCTCGGCTAACGTGGTGCAAAGAACGTCGACACTGGACCGTTGAACACTGGAAACAGGTTCTGTGGAGCGACGAATCAAGGTTCACCCTCTACCGTTCGGATGGCAGGGTCTGGGTTTGACGTCTGCCTGGAGAACGCCTCCTGCCGGAATGTATTGTGCCAACTGTGAAGTTCAGCGGCGGTGGAATTATGCTTTGGGGTGTTTCTCCTGGTATGGCACGGGACCCTTGGTCACAATTTCTGGTAGACTCAACGCTGAGACCTACTGCACCATTTTGTATGACCATGCGCTTCCTACATTGTGGCAGTTTTACGGGGTGGACCCATGTTACTTTCAGGATGACAATGCCACCGGTATGTTGCGAGGTCCACCATGGCTTGGTATGGTGACAATGGGGTTAATCGAATGGACTGGCCTGCTCAGAGCCTGGACCTTAACCCTATCGAGCACCTCTGGGACGAGTTGGAGCGTCGACTTAAGGGGTGCCCCCACCGTCCGAAATCGGTGAAGGAACTGACCTGTCTTCTCCAAGCCGAGTAAAAGAAAATACCGCTAGCCGTCGTACAACGCCTGGTTGAGAGTATGCCCCGGAGGCTCGCAGCTGTAATCGCCCCTCGTGGAATCTCCACCAACTATTGAAGGTGAATAAACTTAGTTTTCCTTTGCTATCACAGGTGTCCAATCACTTGTTGGTAGATAGTGTATATATATAAAAATTCTTTACAACTTGTCGACGACATGGCATCCACACAAAGTGCGTGAAAACAACTAACAAAAACTCGTGACCGTAAACACCGTTGATGATGTCACAAACGATTTGGATATTTACGTGCAACTTGTTCTGAGGAAGCTGAGCCAGAGTCCAGCAAAATCTTGGTTGACAAGAAAAATAGAATAATTGTAAAATTACTTTGTTTTTTTTAATATAATGATCATCATAACTTGCAGTCTACAATTAGTAAAATCCGATTTACCGCACATTATATAGATATCTGTTTTTTATGCTTTTTCACCTGTCCGGAATCCTGAATTTCTATTAAATAATTTAGAAAAATTCCACAAATCTTCGATATTTTTCCAAGCTTATAAATTAAAAATAAATCGTATTTTTATTCTTTAAATCAGATATCAGGTTAGGAAATTAAATGCGCCAAAATGTTTTTTAGGAGGGAATACGTGCTCTGAAATGTTGAAAATACAAAACTCGGATGAATTGCTACAAATGTTATTGTTACAAAAAAAATAAGGATCAAAGGAGTTCATAACACATTCCAACAGAACTACTTCGTGAAAATTATTTTAAGACATCCAAAACAATTCTAAATTGACTAAACAATTTAAAAGGGTTAACATTTCAAAATGCTTTTAAAAAGCCATTTTTAGCTTTAAAATATGTCGTATTCCAATAATGATATTAGATCATCCATGAATATGTCACTTCATTAAACATTTTGACCACCGAGAAATTATATTCTTTATCGTGATACTAAAAATATTTCATGCCAACTATTTAACGCGCTGATCATGCGCGTCTTTTAAGCGGCGATATTGTTGCCATTAAGAAAGGTGATGATTCTGTATATTCAAGTTGTTAAAGGAATTCTTCGAAAAAATTGTTTTGATAAATTCGTTTCATAATTTGCGAAAAAGTCGTCGTTTAAAGTGCTTCTGCGATGAATTTGGTTTCGACGATTTTGCATTGCATGATTTCGTTTTCGATTAAATTGCTCTCAATGAAGTCGATTTCGAAGAAGTCTTCTGCTCCCGACATTTCACTTTTCGGTTTTCGTATTTGGAAAATGGACCATGATTATTATGCTTGAGTATTTTCGAGTTCTAAAATGTTTTTTATCTCTTTTGGAATTTCAAAACTACGTTATGCAGGGTTATTTCACTTTCTACGTGTTTTCTCCGCATGGCCATGACAAAAATATCATCCACATTTGAGAAAAAGTGTTTTTTTTGGGGTTGGGACGGGAGAGGGGTGTTGCCTATCCAGTTTTGTGCGAAATGAGTCAGAGCGAAGACGATTTTCTTACTCGTATTGCATAACTCCATAATTTGGAACTAGAATTCTATTCTAGCTCTTTCGCCCTGATGACGGCGGCGATAACCTTCACCTTTCCCCAAAACCTACTGTTGATTAGAAATTGCGAGGCAGCAACTTTTTGATAAATTTACATTATGTGTTTTATAATCAATGTCATCACCGATTTACCGATCAATGCTACTCTATGCTTAGCAGAAAGCCAGCCGGGTACGTCTTGTCGAGGATCACCATCGGAAATTCAGGATGTGATTTCACTGGTATTTCGTAGCGGATTTGCCGAATTTCGACACATACAAAGACGGCGACAAAAGCAATAAAATAGTAACAGTGTTTTTCTTTCTCTGATTAATTCCTTCCTGGTTTCATCAAACGAAGTCCAAGACTTGGGAGTCACGTTTGGTTCGAACTTAGAGTTTTAAAGACATATCAAAATAATTGTACGTACAGCGCACAGAAAACTAGGATTTATTATGAGAATACTCAGACACTTATTCGCATTTTTGAGACTACGGTCAGATCCTCACTGGAATATGCGGCGATCATTTGGAGTCCTAGCCAAGTAACTCTAGTAAATGAAATTGAGAAAGTTCAGAAAAGGTTTCTTCGACACCATTTTTATAAATCGACAGGAGTTTATATAGCCGACATCCCGACTGCGGAACTTCTGACATTCTTCAAGATGACCTCTCTGCAATCGAAAAGGAAGGCTCCCCAACTCAAGTTCCTGTACGGCATCATCAATGGAGAGATAGATGATACTCAAATTGTAAGCCAACTAAGTTTCCGTGTCCCATATTTATCGAAGACAAAATGTGAACTATTTGCAGTGCCATTTTGCAGAACTAACGCTGGAAAAAATTCTCCGTTATGTAAAATGTATAGGCTTCACAACTCACTTGAAGAATGTCTGGATTTTTTAAATGTAAGTAATATTTTTTTCCATAAAGCATGTTTTGCAAGATTGTAAATATCACTTGGTAATTATAACTGTAAACATAAATATAGCAATTCCTGTAACTAGATTTACCGTCTGTAGGGATGTGTTTACAATAAATAAATAAATAATTTCATTGAAATTCCTCACTTGCACTTTATACTGCTTTTGTCGTTAAATCGTTCGGGGATGATGATCTTTAACTGTACACCAATATTATTTATTTTGCATTAGAATAATAAATCCATTAATTGGTGGTGTTTTGTGGCCTTTCAGAGGAAAACTAACCCAACTCTGGTACTTTTATTTACGATCCGTGAGCTGCAGTCGACCACATCTATGATGATAGCCGTTTCCCAGACAAATGACTGTCATCATTGCAATTAACACATTGCATTTTGTCGGATGTTATTCATTCATTCATTCGTGTCCTACACTGGTGTGCAAAAATTAAGGACGAAGAAGAGAAATTAGCATAACAGCGGAACAAGCAGGCAGAACGGACCGAAAGACCACTCAGGAAATAGACTGGGGTCCGGTACGGTAGGGCATGTGCATATATGCAGCATGACGTATGGGGGGGGGGGGGGAGTTTCGGAAGGGTATAAAGCACACGGGCGGTGTACGCTCAGCAATTCGGTGAAAGCTATTGCACGTTGTACATCGGTTTGAACGACGTCCAGTTGCTGCCACCGTCTGATATGGCCAACAGGCAATCCAGTATACGACATCTGGATAACTTTACCCGAGGTAGCGTCATTGGGAAGTTGGAAGAAGGTCGAAGTGTGACTAGTGTGGCCGAGCAGAACGGGATCGCTAACAGCATCGTTTCACGAGCTTGGAGAGCCTTTCAAACGACAGAAACAGCTGTCCGAGACTTTAGCAGTGGTCGTCCACGAGCAACCACAGCGGCGGAGGCCCGGTATATTGCCTTACAGGCGAGAAGAGACAGACACCGGGAGAAATCGCAAGGCACATGCAACAGAAAACTGGACGCCCGTTATCGCGTTTAACCGTATCCAGGAGGCTGCACAAAGGTGGTCTATTTGCACGACGACCAGTACGGTGTGTGACATTAACGCCTACTCTTCGTAGACGGAGGTTCCTGTGGTGCCAGGAACACAAGAACTGGACACATCAGCAATGGGGGCGAGCTTTTTTACGGATGAGAGCCGATTTAGTCGGACTAGCGATTCTGGACGTATACACATCTGGTAAAAGCAGGGAACACCCAATCACACCTCTAACATAATTGAAATGGACCGGCTTGGAGGTGGCGGAGTTCTCGTTTGGGGCGGTATCATGCTTGGTAGCCGTACTGACCTCCACATCTTCCAAGGAGGTTCAGTCACTGGCGTCCGCTATTGTACCGAGGTTCTCCTGCATCACGTGCGTCTGTTTAGAGGTGCTGTGGGTCCTGAGTTCCTCTTCATGGACGACAACGCTACACCTCATCGTACAGTGGCTGTCGCAGAGCTGTTGGAGAGTGAAGAAATTCAACGCATGGATTGGCCTGCACGGTCCCAATCGAACACGCGTGGGACCTTCTCGGAAGACGCTTGGCAGCACGTCACCAGCCGCCAGCAGCGGTTCCGCATCTGCGATTGGCGCTACAAGAGGAATTGGCCACGATGCCTCCAAAGATGCTCCTTGACAACCTCGTCCTCAGCATGGACAGACGTTGTAAATCCTGCAACGCAGTCAGGGATCATATCCCCTACTAAAGACTAGATTTTTCTTGGCAGCCGCCTGTCACATGAACGTTTCTGTGTTCTGTCCAGTTGTTCTCGAAACTACCTTTTCAATAAAGTGCCTTTGTATCCTTTGGATTCCTTGTTTGGACGGTTTTGCTCACTTGTCCCATATTCCTACATCTTGGGGATCTTATGATATGATTTGAGTCGATGTGGAGCACTTCTGAACGACGTTACATTCGAAAAACCGTCTCGTCCTTAATTTTTGCACGCCAGTGTAGTTGAAATTCTTTACATGCGAATCATAGCACAGTAAAATCCAGTATGATGTGATACATATTGCACAGAACTATTGACCACTTCAAAATATGCAGTTTGGAGAGATGCACAGTCATGATCACGCGATGTGACCCACCTTTTTATTCCAGGGATCGCCAGAAGCTCCTACAGTAAGCAGGGTTTTTCAGGGTTTGACTACCACTACGAGCAACTCTTAGAGCTATAAGCGGTCTTCCGTCAGTAATTTAGGGCAACTGGTTGCGGGGAAAAGCATGGACCCACTATCATCACAGGAACACTAAAATCCATGCATCCTTCGTGACCCGAACAAGTTCCCATTTCCGACGACTGGGGTACCAGTGCATACCAGACGTTTTACATCTTACTTTCATGCTTCAAACCAATCTATTCCAAAAGCGTGTCCCACTCCTAAACAAAGAAAGCTTTTAACAACTCTCTAAGATAGACACGGCCAGCCGTAATTCATTTTCTAGTATTACAGTGGTGGTTTTTATATTTCCATTGCACAACGAATGGCTTCATGAAAAGGTTTTGTAGATTAAAGATCATTAAGTTTAGTACAGTAGTTTTATCTATTTTTACGGTAAGCGGAGAGCTGACATAACAACACCTATGCGCTAGTAATAATAGGTACACATGGAATGGATATTTTGATACTTTTTTAAAACTACTCTCTTGTTTTTTCATTTTAAACAGTTACGCTTTTAAATCTTCAAGGAACGACGATTTGAAATAAAGAGACTTTGGTACAGCAGGTGAAGAAATAATCCATAACTTCAAACGTTGATTACAACTAAATGTTTGAAATCAGATTCTGTCATTGGCTTTGTTCCAGCAGTTTAGCAAATTTTTCTGAAACATGGCAGAATATAAATTAAAATCATATTTTTTTGCTTTCAAACAGCAACGTGTGTGTGTGTGTGTGTGTGTGTATTCCGGTGGAAGATGTGCATGAGCATGGGCATCTTTTATATTTCAACTTCCAAGAACGAATTTTATTCTCATCAGCGCGCAAGGTACACTTTTACTGAAAGATTGCTCTGATCAAACTTGCTATCTACTAAAGAGGAGGAACAACAAGCCATCTAAATCTGCATAACTTATGATTAATCTGAATAACACAGAACTGTTCAAAGTCGTATATCACATATGATAGTATGAACTTTCCAGTGTTATATGGAGAAAACATAATGATAATAATAACAGCAAGAAGAATGATGATCATAATAATGAAAAAAAACCAAGCGCCGAAGAGCATTGTCAGAATTATATTTCATTCCATCTGCTTTAGTTCGGGCATGATATCAAAGCTTCTTGTGCAAGATCAGATGATCCTGAACATGACAATAGTTAGTAAACCTGATAAAGCACTGTCAGTATATGAACAAAGGCTACACGATTAAAAAAGGTTGCTGTTGTATACGGTACAAAGTATGACAAATACAAATGCCTCTAGATACTTAAATTTTGCATTAGATCATCGGAAAAAACTATTTGGTTCTTATGTATTTACAAATCAGATGAGAATGTGAGTATATTAGGATTTGTACTTACGTCCAAATAATCTATGCCTGATTCCCCGCCTCCAGGATGTCCCATCAATGACGAAGTAGCATCGGAATGTGATATCGGTATAACTAGCCCAGTCTCTGATGCTGTATTTCCTGTTGAGAATAATTTCGAATGTTCCGTTACGCAGAGTGACCACTTTATCGAAGGGTACACTGGTCAGGTAGCCTTGAGTTAGCTCATTGTAGACACCACATGAAGGTGAAGGTTTGGGAAACAGACCAACGCAATGCATGTTTAGAGTCTCAGTGCAAGTTTCCATGTGAAGCTTCGTGTGCCACACATTTTCTCGACAAGCATCTACATCAAAACAAAGAAAAGAAATGACACTTTGTTATACATATCATGCGGACGAAATTAAACTTAAATAAATGATAAGATTTTCTACAGAACAACAAACAAAAGCACATCCATCATAGAAATAGCTAAAAAAACCTCTTTTTAGCACATCTTTTGTAAAAAAAGATCGTGCTTATGTTACCGGTTTGTCCGTCCACCTGTACCCAAGATGTCTGTGCACCTATTAGTCCGATTTGAAAAATTATTTTTGCGTTGGGAAGCTTGAAATATGCGAATGATGATCCTTCATTTCGTTTATTTTTACGATGTACAATTTCGCCGCTAGAGGTCATAAATGCAGGTCATGTCGAATTCAAAATTATGTTTTATTCCACATATTTGCTTCTAAACATACGATTGAAAAAATTCTTTTATCTTTCGATTCCGTTTATGTCGAAGAGCATTTTAGATATAGTTACTTTTTTAAATTACTCATTGATTTTCCGCTAGGGGCCGTAAAAGTAAATTACATTTTTCCCGATAACTCTTCTTCTAAAACTCCGATTGAAAATTTTTTCTTCAGCGAATACACCTCCTGATGGAAAATATTTTGCATATAATTTAAAATCTTTGGTGAAGAATACTTTAGCCACCAGGGAGCGTAAGTTTTAAATTTTGCTTCTGATGTATTTGCCATAAAATATGAGCTTCTAAAATATAGATTGAAAAAATTATTTCGTGGACTTATGCCACTCACATCAATAAACCTTTTCGGAATATTTTCTTCTTAAAATATTCCACAGTTTCTCCGCCAGGGGGCGTAGATGTATATTATATTTTTGTCAATATCTCTACTTCTAGAAGTGCGATTTCAAAAATTCCTTCTTTGTTGGCTAGTGTTTTCTGTGGGACACGTTTCTCATGTAATTTCTAAATTTTCAAGTAATTCATAGACTTTCTGCTAGGAGGCGTAGAGGTAAATTGCGTTTTCCCTTATATCCCTGCTTCTAAAACTCCGATCTGAAAATTTTTTTCTGTACCGGGTACAGCTGTTGATGTGAAGTCCTTCGCACATAATTTCTAATTTTTGTAAAAAATATTTTGGCCACCAGGTGGCGTATGCCTTAATTTCCGCTTCTGATGTATTTGAAGCAAAATATGAGCTTCTCAAATCTCGGTTGATAAAAAAGTCGTTTGTTGACCGATACTACTCATGTCTACAATCCTTTTACGAACATTTTCTTCTTGAAATAATGCATGGTTTCTACTCCAGGGGGCGTAGATATATATCTTATTGTTATCAATATCTCTACTTCTAGGAGTCCGATTTGAAAACTTCCTTCTTTGTTGGATAGTTTTTCCGATGCGAAATGTTTTCCCTATAAATTCAAAATTTTCAAGTAAATCATAGACTTTCCGCTAGGGAGCACAAAGGTAATTGCGTTTTTTGCGTTATTTCTGCTTCCAAAACTCAGATATGAACAATTATTTCTGTATCGCATACAAGACCGGATGCAAAATATTTTTCACATAATTTCTAATGTTTGGTAAAGAATGGTTTGGCCACCAGGAAGCATGAGTTTTAATTTCTGCTTCTGATGTATTTGTAGCGAAATCTGGGCTCCTGAAAACTCGACTAAATGTTTTTTTCTTGGTCCGATACCGCTCATATGCTAAACACCTTTTGAGAATACTTTCTTCCTAAAATAATGCATGGTTCCCTCCCCTCCCCCCATGGAACGTAAAGTCACATCTTATTTTTTGTCGATATCTTTGTTTCTAAGAGTCCGATTTGAAAAATTCTTTCTGTGTTGGAGAGCGTTTCCGGTGCGAAATGTTTGTCATATAAATTCATGTTTTTCGTAAAGCACAAGTCTGCAACCAGAGGGCGTAAGCTCACGTATCCGTTTACAGCAATATCTGAGGGATTAAAAACCCCATTGAAAAACTTCTTTCTTCCGTCAGATACTATTGTTTTACATACCGGTTCCATTGACTTTGAATAGCTTTGATAAATTTAATTTGCGTCAGAACGGATTCAAAAGACGTGCTTATTACACCCAGAAATTCGGTGTCATCTTTCTTGTTAACTGTCTTATCGCATATGCAGCATGCAGTAACTAAAATTAATACACTATATCGACAAAACTTTAGAGTTACCTACCTAATAGCGTGTTGGTCCTCCTTCGGCGTGAATAACAACCTGTACACGCCAACGCATCGACTCCGTCAGATGCCGGGCGAGTTTTGGAGGCAATTCCAGGCATCCCTGTTGCAGCATTTTTCACAGGTCCGCCCTTAGAGGTCTATCCAGGAAATGTCTTCCCAGTTGCGGACAGGGGAAAAACAGTGCCGATTGCGGACAGATCCCCGTTCTGTCCGCAACTGGGAAAAGGGGTAAGGACTTAGAGAGGAATTAGAGAAACAGGAAAACACACCCCATTCCTAATCCCTTACCAGAAAGGTTGAATTTTATTTGAAGTCTTTCAAATATTAGAAAAGTGGTATACTGACTAATGGGCGATTTATTTCATTCTAATTAAATATTTTCTCATCAGCCAGTTCAAAAAGTATGGTTATTTTTGTACGCTACTTTGCACAATATACAGCCGGGACCAGTCCATCTATGACAATGAACTCTCAATGTGGCTACAACATTTTTCAACCCCTATTTCTGAAAAAGTTATTATTTTTTTTATTGATGCTTTTTTTTATTTCGCCTTCTTTAATTCAAAACAAAGACTAACATAGATTACACAAATATTCTCATAAAAACATAATTATACTGTATATCCAGTTTCATATAAAATTGAGAAACTAAAGGTAGCTGTTGATTTCTTCATTATTCCAACTTCTGAATGAACGATATAATCTTCAAACAACGTCGGATATTCGCAGTTGTGTAAAACTCTGTTATAGTTTTGCTGATCCGCTAATCCAATTTGATTGTCGCTTTTTTCTTTTCTTGCCTTCGAGATTTAGGCACTTTCTGTCGTTTAGAATGTCGCTGTGCCTCGCTTCATCTTTCAAGCACGTTAATAACTTCGCGACTTTAGGATGAGGATTTTGATAGCTGCATTTAACAGATGCTTCCAGCCTTCGACGACATTATTTGTTTTATGTCCTTGATGTTGCAATTCCACATTTCTACAGTGATTACGGGATTTTCCAGCCAGTTATTTACGAAATATTCACAAAATTTCTGAAGGTGTTCATTAACGGGACTGGATTATTGAATTCATATCCAGCCATCGTCTACATTTTCCACAGAAAGATAGGCCAGTGAAACACACATCCGGAGGTGTTACCTTTTCTCCTCGTTATTGTTGTATTCATTCACTAATCCCAGTTCTTGAATTTTTGGCCAAAGGCTCTAGTTGAAGTGGAAATTACATCGGCTTATTTGTATAAAGGAAAATAATTTCGTCAGAGGTATGATTGTAGCTGTTTTAAAATCCATCACAACTACTTCCGGATTCCATTTCTCCAATTTACGTTTCAATAGTGTGAAAAATCTCTTATAAGTAACTTTTCTCTTGTTTGGCAACAAAACGAAGATTACTGGAATAATGTTTGTTTCTTCTGTTGAGCTTTCGATATTTACATGAACTGTGTAGATTTCAGCAAACTGTATACTACAGCACCTAAAAGTTCCGTCCACGAAAAACATTGTGCTGTTTTTCATAACTTCCCTTCCTTTTCTTCTTGCAAAGGTAAAGGTTCTTTCTTTTTCCTCGTCATCAAATAAGAGAAAATTAAACTTGTCTTCCATAAGTAGTATATATTCGTCCATCTCGATGTCTTGCTGATTTCCCGGCTGTGGCAACGACTGACCTCGATTTTTGTGTATTGATCGATATCATCATCATCATGAACCATTATCAATCCACTGCTGGCTGAAGGTCTCCCAAAGCTTCTTCCGCAATTGTCTGTCTTGAGCCTGCGTCCTCCATGTCAATCCAGCATACTTTTGAATTTAATTCATCCATCTCCCACGGGGTCTTCTTCTGGGTATCCTGTCCCTCGGAATTCAGTTTAAAATTTCGGTTGTCCATCGGCGGTCCGTTCTTCTAGAAACATTTCCAGCCCATTGCCATTTCAGTGATTTCACTCTGGTCATGATGCCGTCCACTCCTCTCCTGTCATTTTCCTTATCCACAAGTTTCTCTTCTTATCTTTTCTGGTTACACCAAGCATGCGTCTCTCCACTCTTCTTTGAGTTGCATGAAGTCTTTGTATGTCTTTTTTAGTTAAGGTCCATGTCTTTGCTCCATACGTAAGCACTGGCAGGATGCATTGATTAAACACTTTTCCTTTAAGACATAATGGCATACTGCTCTTAAAAATTGTACTGTTTCTTCCAAAAGCACTCCATCCAAATTTTATATACTGATTAATTTCTTCATCAATGTGGCCCTCACTCAATATTTGTTGCCCAAAATAAATGTAAGAATCGGTTGTCTCAAGCTTTTCTCCATCAATCGATAAATCTTTGTTTCTTGTAAAAGCATTGTACATCACTTTTGTCTTCTGAAAGTTCATTTTTAATCTCATTTCTTTATTCTTGTCAGCAAGTTCTTGGATCATACTCTGCAGCTCTGAATAGGTAGTTGCAAAGATGACTACGTCATGAGCAAAACGAAGGTGAGTTAAGTAATCGCCATTAATCTTTATGCCTTTGGTTTCCCAGTTCAATGATTGAAAGTCATTTTATAATGTGGCGTTAAAGAGCTTGGGAGATATGGTGTTACCTTGTCTCACTCCCTTTTCAATAATTATTTGTGCTGTATCCTCAAATATTCGAACCTTTGCACTTGCATTTTTATAGATGTTATTAATAACGCTAATATATGCATCTTCAATACCGCTGGATTTCAAAGCCATTGTTACTGCTGATGGTTTCACGGAATCGAAGGCCTTTTCATAATCAATAAAAGCCATGCATAATGGTAGTTCATTATCTTTTGTTCTTTCAGTTAGTTCTTTCAATACATGGATGTGATTTACAGTGTTGTAGCCACCCCTGAATCCAGCTTGTTCTTTTGGTTGAGCTATGTTTAGTGTTTGTTACCTTAAAGCGATGTGAAAGAACCTTAGTGAAGATTTTATAAATCTCTGATAGGCGGCTAATGGGTTTGTAATTCCTGAGATCCTCAACGCCACCTTTTTCATGAAGCAGGATCATTGTAGCATTGTTACAATCCTCAGGAATCTTCCCTTCATTGAAACATCTGGTGAAAACTTGGGCGAGTGTAGTTTCAATTTTCCACTTGCTTCTTGTATAATGTCCACGGTAATTCCATCTTCTCCTGGAGCTCTTCCCCGTTTCATGTTCTTAATTGCATATGTAACTTCTGCAGGGAAGATTTAGAGCGACTTTGGTACTGGTACCTGTCGTAATGTCTGGAATAGATGTATCATACCTTTCATGTAGTTTTGAATAGAAATCTTTCACCATTGTCAAAATTTCGCTTCTATTTCTTGTTACAGTACCATCTTCTTTGTTCCGAGCCATAATCTGTTTTTTTCCTTACTGAGATGTCCTTTTGCTCTCTTCAGGCTTTGGTTGTTTTCAATTGCTTTTCTCACTAGTTCACGATTGAATTCCCTTATGTGTCCAGTGATACTTTTTCGCACTCTCTTGCATAGCGCAATATATTACACTTTGGAAGTTACATCCTCATTTGTCCTCATCTACCTTCTCTTTTGCATCAATATTTTTGTTTTTCCTGAAATTATCTTCATATCTAACTTGTTCTTAGTATCACCTATTTTTGTTACTGTTTCCATAAGAGCCTTGGTTAGTTCTGTGTTAACTTCCGAAATATTCACTTCTTCCGATGTTAGGGTTTCTGAAACAGAGAATCTGCTTCTCAGTTCCAACCTGAAGGTATTACGATTTTTTTAAGGTTGGTTATGTTAATACATTTTGTTTGTCTTATGAGCTTGTTACGTTCAAATTATTGTTGAGGTGCATCTTACATCTCACCATTCTATGGTCACCACCTGTGTTGAACTTGTTAAGCACACTAAAGTCTTCGATGACGAATTATTTGTTACACCTAATAAAATCAGTTTCATTCTCGTCTTATTCGGATGTCTCCATATCCATTTCTAGTGTGGCATTTTCTTGAAGAAGGAGTTCACGATGGAAAACCTTTCTGTTTCTGCAAACTCTACGAGGGTATTTCCACGTTGATTTCTGTTCCCATAACCGAATTTACCAACCAAAGTTTCATTCTGTTGCAGTTGGCCTACTTTTGCATGGAAATCACCCATAATGATCTTCAAGTGCTGTTTGCCTTTGTTATTTAGATTCCGAATTTTCTCATAAAATTCTTCAATTTCTTCTTTAGGATGACTTGCGGTGGGTACCTAAGCTTGAATAATCTGAACCTGGTATATTTTTGAGAGTTATATAACGAGTCGTGCAGCTCTGCCCGAGGAACTTTCAACTTCCAGAACATTGTCCTTCAGTCTTTTGTTTATTATAAATCTAACACCACTAATTCTGCCAGTATCTGTCCCACGATAGTAAAAGAGATGTCTATTTTTCAGTTCAATGAGATCTTTTCCTCTTCTTCTTAATTCACTTAGCCCACAATATCCCAGTTGATCTTTTCTAGTTTCTCGTGCAATTCAAGGAGTCTTGAATCAGAAGATATGGAACGTCCGTTAAACGTAGCGAAGGTCAGCATCAGGTGGCAGCCTAGTCCGGTGCTCCGGTGAATCTTAGCATCCTTTGCCTTCATGTCGCACTGGCCGCTACCTTGGATTGGTACATTCTAGTTGCCGGAGACTGAGGACCAAGTTTGAAATTGCGTAAGCATCTTTAGGAGGGTTTGGCAATAACTCACCACGCTGACCAAGCGGGTTGGTGAGTGTGGGATAGCATTTCCCCTAATCCCGATGTTGTAGTTATACCGCTATTCATTGGTCGTCAGGGCCCCTTTTGTGGGAAAAAGGATGCAGCACGAGAAGGCGGGGTTGACATTTGCCAAGGAGAAGTTGGGATATATTGCGCAATCACCTGACCTTGAATCTTTGATCGATATAAACTGCTTTTTATTGACATAAATTGTGGATTTCGGTTACGATATCATATCCACGGTGAAATAATGCTCCAAACTTCGTGCGATAAATGATTGATAGAGCTTGATTCTCTTCTCTGGCTCGTTTCTTGGCGATGAATACCTATGTTTTCACTTCTGTTAACGCAACATCAGTTTTGCATACATGACTGGAGGACCGTAATATATTATTTCCTTTCGTTACCATACGGCCTTTACATTTTGCCGTTTTCTCATTTATACATGCCCAAGTCATAACGTTTTGCTGACTCGTGTGATAAATCCTATGCCTGTGCTCATTCCATACAGGTAATGGCTTCCCTTTTTCGATCTCAAATATTTCAATCTCATCCATTGGAAGAAACGAATATTCTATAACAATATAAATAACATGTAACAATCGAAACAATTCTTTACTTCACTTCTTCAATCCAAACTGCAAATGAAGAGCTTGAGAATAATAACTTGAAACTCCATCGCGACAGGGTATTTTCCTAATCCCTCCTTGAAACTCTTCCTCTCTTTCCAGTTGCAGTCAGAACGGGGACCAAACCTATCCAGGAGTGATGGATCTGATATTGCGCTCGATCCAGGGACTTTCCACAGGATTTCATTCCTGGAACCTTGGGGTCACTCGATGGTTCCAAACTCAGATCAGTGTTCCTCGAGCCATACCTAGGTGGTTGTGACTTAGTGGGGGGCGCATTATTCTTCAGCAGCGTGAAGACAGAAAGGTATCAGAGCCCCTTTTGCCATTGTCCACTGCTCGTTATCAGATTTTACGCTCGCCTAGTGCGGGGAACATCAAAATTGGATGTCTGCAGAAGACTTTCCTTTCTGCTGAAAGAGAATTACAGTCAAGAATCATGTGGGCCACGTCTCCTGTCAGGGTACCGCATCCGCACGCCCTTTCCTTAACCGCAAAACCGGCTGAAGTACTTCGGCGGATCGCTGAGTACTTGGTTAAAAAACCATCTGATTCAACCCTTCTGTTGAGACTCTGAGAAAGACACGGTTCGTTTTCCTCTCCGTAACCCGGGCGTCCGACCTTCTTTGTCACTCCTTTAACGTGGCTTTTTTTTCCGAGTTCACACACTTTGTAGTGGCGTTTTCAGATGATGTTCAATGTCTCGTTTTCCAGTGGCCTGTTTTACCGGCTGATCTCCACGTTCATTTCCACCTTCCCACATGGGGTCGGGTCTAGTGAAAAGTGATCACGGTTTCACCTGCAGTCTCCACAAGATACTTTTTTCCAGGAGAGTTTTGCATCTGAATTTGCCAAGCTCCTTCAGAGGGGCGACAAGGACCGGTCGGTAGAAACGTAGTAAAAACATTCCCGTGGAATTCTTTATAGCGAGTAGTAACACAAAGAAAGCCTTGGTCTGACACTAAACAACCCCCCGGCAACTGGGATGGAAGGATGCACGTAATCCTTTGGAAGTCTAACTATACAAAACAAAAGATGAAATTTATAATTGTAAATAGCGCGCTTTATGTCAAATTCGAAACAACGATTGACGTTATGTAATCGAAACCTTCCCTTAGAAATACATGTAGCTTGGAACTATTTATAGCGAGTAGTAATACAAAGAAAGCCTTGGTCCGTAACCTAAACAAACCCTTCGGTAACTGTGGAGGAAGGATACATGCAATACTTTAAAAGTCTAAATCAGTATATAATTTATGACTACAAACTTGTGGTGTTTAATAAAGTAAAAATATCAACGTTTACCACAATCAATGATTTATTATATATCAAATACAGTTTCGCAGAGCTTCTGGCTCAGCTTCATCAGGAAAAATGAAGCGTAAACATTCAAATCATTGTGACATCATCAGAATTCTGACGGTCACGGTTTTTGGTAAGTTGTTTCCACGCGCTTGAAAGAAATGGAGTCGACGTCATGTCGTTGACAAGCAGTGAAGAATTCCGGTATATGTGAAAAGCTTCTAATACATTAAACTACATCGTTGAATCATGTTTATCAATGAGCATAGCGTTTCCGAACAGAAATTTATGGTTGTTTTCGTGACAATGCTGGGCTATAGACGACTTCTTCAGTTCACAATTCCGTACGTAGGTCTGGTGTTCCTTCACACGGAAAGTTAAAGCCCTGCGTGTCTGTCCTATATACGAGAGTCCACATTCACAAGGTATCTGATAAATTCCCCAGGAATTTATGTCTTCGGCGGAATCTTTGGATCCGAAAAAAATTATCTTGTTTATTGGTTTTAAAATAACTTTAAAAAATTAAAACTCTTGAGAATTTTTGAAATTCCGAAGCAAATCTGTGGAGCAAATGGGATAACCGCCCAATTCTGTCGTATTGGGTGGTCTACCGGCGTGAGTGTGCAGACAGGCTTTGGTTTTCCTAAATTTGTGGACAGCTTTATCTACGACGGAACGTGTATATCCTCTGTGTACTGCAATTCGTTTAAGAAAATCTAGCTCTTTCTGCAAGGAATCCTCAGCTGAGCATATATGTATTGCACGATATACGTATGTGTAGAAGGCAGAGACTTTTTGTTTCCATGGGTGATTTGATTTTGCATGTGGGGGTAAGCAAACAGCGAATGGTTTTCGATAAACTGTTGTGCTAAAGGATCCTTCAGAGCGTGACACAAGGACGTCAAGAAATGATGAGTAGCCATTATTTTCAGTCTCACATGTGAACTGTATATGAGGATCAATTGAATTGATGAGTTCCACTAATTTAAGTATTTCCAAATTTATGCCTTTCCAGAGAACGAAAGTATCATCAACATATCGAATCCAAAAGTCAAACGTAACAAGCTGAAAAAGTTTGTCCTCAAAATGACGCATATAGACTTCGCATAAAATAGGTGACGATGGGCTACCCATTGCAAGGCCTTCCGTCCGTTGGAAAAATCTTCCACGAAAAAGGAAACTATTTTGTCTGGTACAAATTTCCACTAGTCTCAAAATTTCTTCTACTTCCGGTTGACTGAAATGATGTTTAGTGAGACTCGCTTTCAATGATTCGAGGGCTCCATTCAGTGGGATGCTTGTGAACATGGATTTCACATCAAAGGATAACATGAATTGATCTTTGTATGGATGTCGTTTTAGTCGATTGGCAAACTCTATGGAATTTTTTACAGTTGTTTTGTTCGAAGAAGTCGTTAAGGCGGATAATTTTGAAGATAGAAACCTGGCCAACTTATGTGTAGCTGAGCCATTGTTGCTGACTATGGGACGGAAAGGGATACCAATCTTATGTATCTTCGGAAGTGCATAGAAGCGCGGACAACGGGCATATGAGGTCTTTAGACGACTTTTGGAACTTTGGTCAAGAGTTACACAACTTGATATCACTTTTCGAACTTCCTTTAATTGTTTCTCCGATGGATCCTTTTTTATTTCTTTATAGGGTCTTTCGGAAATAAATTTTTCAACTTCTGTCTCATAACGTTTTTTGTCGAGAATAACGACTTGTCCTCTTTTATCTGCTTTAGTAACGACAATATCTCGATTTGACTGAAATTCTTTTAAAGTATTATATTCTTCTTTGTTGAGATTGGGTTTAAATGGTTGAAAGGACTTTGATGTTATTATCTGGCTGACACAATGTCTAATTGTTTCTTTTTGATCAATGTTTAAATCGCTTTTTATCAGGGACTTCTCAACCAACGCAACTATATTGGATACAGGTACCCTTTTCGAAATCGCAAAATTTGAATTGTAACGTAAAATCCTTTTTGAATTTCGCTCGGCTTAAAACAAGAAAGGTTAGATATTACTTCATTATCCGAAAAGGAATCCTGAGTTTGCGCAGCAGAATTTTCTTTATTGTTGTTGTTATTCAATAGTTTTTCAAATTTTCTTTCTAACGTCATTTTATGAGTAAAACACATATTGTAACTCCTAGACCACGTTTTGCTGTCCAGGTCAGAAAAATCTGGCAACGTTTTAGCCAGTAAAAGATGTAGGTCATACAGTTAGACCTCAACGTTTGCAATATTTTTCCTCGTATCTTTAATAACAGCTCTTAATAATGCAAATGAAGCATTCTTTTGTCTAAATCAGTAAACAGAAATATCAAATTCGTTATTTTAAATCATGCGCGTTATGTCAGATTCGAAACACCGGTTAAGGCAGCCTAGACAAAATCTTCCGGAAGTAATAGCTTGGAGCTGTGTATAGTGCGTAGCTACACAATGGAAGAAGCTGCCTGAAGCGTAAATAAACACCCGGACCACTTCGGCTGAAGGACACACTTCAAAAGACAATAAACAAAAAGAGCAAATATCAAATTGTGAATCGTTCGTATTATGTCAAATTCGAAACAATGGTTAAAAAAACCTAGTCAAATTCTTTTTGGCCGCCCTGGTGGCCCAGTGGTCTATGTTCAAACATGTGATATATAGAAAAAACTTAAACTGGCCGCTCCGGGACCCATTAGTTTAAGAACAAGCTTCTGACTATTCGTCTGAGATCGGTCCGGGTTCGAATCCCGGTGTGGCATGGATATTGTATAAGTCTTACGGCTCTGGCTTTCTCTTTTCCTTGAAACCAATAACCCTAAATTAGGGAAGGGCGATTGCTTGCAACCCACTTAGTTGCTCACAGTGGTCGGTAAACCTCCAACCAATGAAAAAAAAATTCTCGAAAAAATAGTTAGAATTTCTTATAGTGCGTGATAACACACAGAAAGCTACGGTCTGAAGCGTAAACAAACCTGCCTTCAATTGCGGCGAAATCATACGTGTCAGACTTCGGAAGTTCATCCCCCAAAACTTCAGTGGACCTTATTAATATAATCGCTTTTATTGTACCATAGGTATTCTCCTGCATATAAAGCCACCTGTAAATGTGCGAAGGTTTGCTACGCCAATAAAAAAAATGCATTTGTGTAACGACCTTTTATCAAAGTTAGCATCAAGTTCTCGTAATTTACACAGATTGTAATGAAATCTCTTTACATTTACGTAAAACGTAGTGAAATAGTGTTTGACGATAGTTTAGTAAAATATATTGTTGCGTAACAATAAAATTAAGTGTTTTACGTCACTTCATGAGGCAGACTGCCGCACAATCAGATTTCAACAATCGGTTAATGCTTTAAAGACCAATAAATTAATTAAAAAACAATGAATTCGAATTTCAAAAATCAGGCTATGAGGCGCATCATGCCCCGTTCAATTTCTGTGCGTACCAAAATTCTAGTTTCTGCGGTTAGTAGTTTGCTCAGTAGGCGATCGAAACGCAGATACGGTAATTACATTTATATAGATGTACTCTATAAGTACACTCCTCTGTGACAATGAATTTGTTCAATATATCGCTTGGGCATTAAACTATTTATAAGAATAAGGATTACGCTGTTTTCTTTTTCTGATATATCAAGGGTTTAAGTAATTATGCTTCGCTGTAGGACTGTGCTTCTTCCTATCCGCGTGATTTGCTAACAAGCTTAAATTTCTCCTGTTACAACCGACGATTTCAACAGTTTTCTTGAGCGTGAAAAATTAGCAAAAAATATTATGATTGACATTAGCGTTTGGTTTTTAATATTTCGGTGCCACAAAACTTTCTATCTGCCAGCGAAGTTCTCCGCTCCAATGGGCACGCCACTCTTGAGGAAGCGAAAGTATTGATTTTCTAAATAAGAGTTTCCATAAGTCTTTGCGAATAACGTTTCAATGGAAAATTCTTCATTGCTTCCTTTAGCATAAGCACATGAAGTAAACTATTCTACATGTCAAAAAATGTTCAAGCGAAACTTTTTATTTTTGAGTCATTAATGACAAATCCAGATGCAATAAGCGTTAATACTAAAAATTCAAAAACATTTAAAATTTATATTCAGAATTCGTAAGTCATTGCATGATTTTCTCTGTAAAACTGGAAATACAGTAAAACCTTCATTATAGGTTTTTGACTTTTACATGGAATTCTGCGTTGGGCATAATATTTTGCTGTAGTTTCAATCGCTTTTGCAATTTGGTTTAACGTAATTGATTTATACGCTTCTTGCGATTATAACTAAAATTTTAAATTTCAGATTATAAAAGGTACGCGGTTCTTTCATTCTTTTCTGCGTAACCCGGTATGTTACAACTTTGATAGAACTGACGACCGCGTTGCCGTGTTCTTTCTTGGTGCAGGTAAGAATGATTCTGCTTCGGTTTAGATGAAACATTGATTTCGCGTTTCATGACTCACACGCGCACACACACACACACACACACACACACATGCAGTATTTAAAAATCGACACATTCCTGGGACGTAATTTTGTGGCTCTACCATTTCGAATATAATCCTCGATGTGTCATCAATATTCATCATTCCGATCACAAATGAATGAATCCGGGACCTGCAGAAAGAAGAGCTCTTATTCCAAATGCTGCTTATTGAAGCAAAGGTCTCAGATTCTTAGTTGTGAAGATTTCGCTTAATCTAGAATCAGAATTTTTATAGACAGACAGAGCTGTCGAAAGTGAAGTCAGATTTTACAAAGCGATAAAATATAGCATAATTTATAGCGCTTTTTGTCTTTCGCCGCCAACTGGACTTTAAATATGTCAGTATTAAAGCATATCTTTTTCTTCAAAGCAAAACGTTTACAAAAGTATGTAACATTTCGAAATTTCTTTAAACGCGTTTTTAAGGCAATTCCCTGGGAAAACGTATAAGTGAGGCACCCTGTACCTTTGTAATATGGTCACTAACAATTTTAGGTACATAAATGAAAATTTGGACTGTGGTAAGAAAACATTAAATCTCTATCGGTTTTGAATGAAATTTAGTAAGATGTGCCGGTCAAACGCAATTATATCGTCTAAAGTTTTAGCGATTTTCTTTTTACTTTTCCATTCTGTTTCACTGTGCTATTTTCCTTGTTGGAAGTAGGAATCTGCCCTGATGATACAGGGTAAGTTTTTCCCACGTTACAAAAATTAACATAAAAAAATATGTATTACAGGTACAAAAAAGCGATTGCACGACAATGATGGTGCACAAGTAAAGTTTTTCTTCCAGTGTCAGTACACCACCACATGGGCGCTATTTGTGGCCCGAAGGACATATAAGTGATATTCGATTTCACGCCATGTTTTGTTTAACATCTCAGCAGAGACAGAACCAGTGACGTCAGTTATTCTGCTCTTCAAAGTCTCGACATCCGGAGCACTGCTAGAGTAAATTTGGTCTTTCACATAACCCCCCAGGAGAAAATCTAGAGCGGTCATGTGGGGTGATCGAGGAGGCCATGTCATGGGACCGTCGCGGCCAATCCATCTGTAAAAAAATCTGTCAGGAAATGTGGCATTCAGGAACTCATGAACCATTATTGACCAATGTGGTGGGGCACCGTCTTGTTGGAAAATAACCGAAGGTTGTAGTGCATGCAGTTGAGGTGCTGCAAAAAGTTCCAGCATGTCCAGGTATACGTTACACGCTACCGTGGGCTTTGTAAAAAGAAGGGTCCGATGATTCTGTCGTGCATCAAGCCGCAGCATTACGTTCACTTTCGCGCTAGCCCTCTGTTGTTAGATGACACAATGAGGATTTTCTGATCTCCAGATCTCACCTAAAGAACAGACAAAGTAACTTTATGAGTGCTGTTATATTATGTTGGCAACCATTTTATTTTAACTTACATAGATTTTTTTTGTATTAATCTTCGCAATGTGGGAAAGACTTTATGGAGACCCGGTATGTCTTCCGCAATAGTAAATTCTACTTGGCTGTGCCATTTTTAACAAATTAATGGACACTTTATAAAGGTTAAAGTGTGTCTGCAGAGTTTAAAAAAGTCTTACGTATTGAGCTCTCTCAAGCGGCTCACTCGTCATACAGACATGAATGACTGGGTAATTAGATATCATTTGTTATCTAGAGACGTTGGAATTTCTTATCGTGACTACCCGTGCTTCCATAATTTGTTATTGTATATGAAATTTTGGTTTTGCTTTTCTCGGATCATATGCATCACATTATACGGATATTTGTTTGCTGGGAGCAATTAGCGTAGGCCGATCTTCCGCTTCTACGATTCAGTGAAGAGGATAGCTTCGTGTAAACTGATCGTCGTCTGTAATATTGCTTTTTTATTTCCAATTAGAGAAAACAACTTCCTCATCTCAGCTCTGATTTCAACTGAACCTTCGACTCCCGAAAGATTTATTGCACACGTTTTCAATTTTCCTATCATGCCGTAATTTCATTTTCTTTCGTTAACTCATGAACGAACGGATGTTTAATGTTGCCCATATACACTCATAAGACAAATCATTAGAGATAGGAATGATGGACAATTGACATGGATGTGGAAGCGTACCGAACAGAAGGCATGAGATAAATAGGTGGAGAGCAGGGCTTCCCTACAGCGTGTCGCAATCGATGAACATGGGTAAACGGCGTGATCTGAACAACTTTGATCGTGGGCTCTTTGTAGGCGCAAGACACATGGGTCATTCTATAGCCAAAGTGGTAAGAACCCTAGGTTTCCTGAGGGCAACCGCA
This sequence comes from Macrothele yani, assembly GCA_039090855.1. Taxonomy (NCBI): domain Eukaryota; kingdom Metazoa; phylum Arthropoda; class Arachnida; order Araneae; family Macrothelidae; genus Macrothele; species Macrothele yani. The sequence goes on along the minus strand of CM077008.1, from coordinate 57,232,924 downwards.
TCAACGGTGTATCGTGAGTATACCTCCCACAGACGTACCAGCCCCCATAGAGCATGCCATGGCCGACTGCACGTCATTGATGACAGGGGTATAGGGTAATTATCGCTGACTAAACTCTACACAAATCAGTTCTTAAATACTTCTGCTACAGTGAAACTGGTGGTTACAAAAGAACGTGTGAGGCGTCAACAACATGAGGCCATGGCTCCGTCGTGTCAGATTGGCTCTGCTAAGCGCGGTGGTGGCTCTGCTCAAGGCGGTGGTGGCTCTGCTCAAGGTGGTGGTGCCTCTACTCAAGGTGGTTGTGGCGCTGCTCAAGGCGGTGGTGGCTCTTCTCAAGGCGGTGGTGGCTCTGCTCATGGTGGTGGTGGCTCTGCTCAAGGTGGTGGTGGCTCTGCTTAAGGCGGTGGTTACTCTGCTCAAGGAGGTAGTGGCTCTGTGCTGGATTGAGGAGCCTCCTTATGCAATACATTAGGTCCCTTAATATGTCTGGAGAGATCCGTCGTTGCGGAGTGCTACCAGTATGTGCTGGCTGGTCACCTAAACAATTTCATGGCCTTCGCGTATCCTGCGGCTGATAGTATGTTGCAGCAGAAAAATGTGCCGCCTCACTGGGCAGCAATGCACTCGCGGAACACTCACCTGAGTCTGGAACCATCCAGTGGTTCCCGAGGTCGCCGGATGTAGACCCTCTAGAAACTCTGGAACGGTTTAGACACCGTGCGGTTAAGATCCATTTAGTAGAAATTGCTATCATGATTACTTTCCTCTTATACAGTATTTAACCCTTTAAACGGCCGATGCAGCTGAACTAAATGAAGATAGAAATTTTCTGCGCTTTCTGAACAGATATACAGGGTGATTCATAAAGACGTATACAGTTTCCAGATGCTGTAAAACAGTAACAGTTGAAGAAACGGACCACAACTGCGAACTGTTAGGTAGATGTACTCATAAAGTTTGTGCCCCGCTACTGAGGGAAGTGACGTAGGCGATAGCGCGCGTGTCACGTGACTAGCCAGTCGATGAACATCTTCCTCACCGATGGATTGGACGAGCCGCGGACTACAACATGCCACTGACTTAATTGGCCACCCAGAAGTCCTGACTTAACACCTTGCGACTTTTTCCTGTGGGGGTACGTAAAGGACAAGGTATTCGCCTCTCCCCTTCCTGTTGATCTAGCGGAGCTGAAACAGCGTATCACAGCCACCATCACTGCACTTGATTCAAATATCTTACCTCGCATTTGGGCGGATATTGATTACGGGCTCGATGTGTGTCGTGTGACTAAGAGTGCACACATAGAACATCTGTGACTGTCTTTAAAAAAACTTGAAACATTCCCCTATAATTCTGTTACAGGTAACATAAAATATCTTACATTGTTCTTGTTTTATAGTGCATTGAAACTGTATACTTCTTTATGAATCACCCTGTATTTGCATATCTGCCGAATGTTACGAAAGCTAGGGCAAAAACAACCCCTTTCCCGCTTTTTATCTCAACAGTACGGTAAACCTTTCAAAATGATAAGCAATTTCTCTCCCTCTCGCTGTTTGTCTTTTTTTCTCTTCTACATGACCCAAGTCATAATGGGGAAGAGCTAGTTCCCTGACACAGACATCATGCCACTGCGTTGAAACAAGTGACCCAAACATCACTTTCCTTTCTTAGGTTGCTAGCCATTGTTATAGCACTTTTATCAGGTAATCAGTTGAAAGGCATTATTTACAATCATCTCTCTAAATGATCACTTTGAGCCACAAAGCTAATGCGAAATCAACGCTTTCTGATGCGGACGTTCACTCTTTCTGGCCCCGTTCAACCTACTTCTTACAATAGTTGATGTATTACGAATGCATTCATTCTATCTGATTTTAGCTCATTTTGCTAACCCCGAATTAATTCTTGCCAGTTGGATAAAAGGTTAAAGTTTAATGTGCTTCAATGTCGAGAAAGTGAATCACTTTTGGATTCGATTTCAAGTGCACAGTGCAGTGATTTTGGATAATTAAATATGCGTACATTGAAGAGTAAAATAAACCTTGTTCCGTGTTTTAGAAACTCCCAGATACCAAACTTTTCAGCTTTATAGATTTTCGATCTATCGAATCTAGGGAGAAGCAAAAATGTGTATACTTAGCGATTACATCGTAGCATCGCATAGTAAAAATTTGCTGGTGTAGTGTTTACCACTGAATAAATTTAAACATCTTTTAAAGCACCGAAAGCTCATCCTAAACTATTTACAAGGTCAGAAATATTCCATGACACTGCCGATGGATCAACGTTTTGCAATTAAATCATTTTCTGTATGCAATAGTTGATGTATTTTGCATGTTTTGACTGAATTTTGTCAGCAAACATAAAGAAAATTTATCTCCTGTAGTATTCACGTTTGTAAGGTTTGTGCTTCAAATGCTGATAGAAATTCAGATCCGTCAGCATAATACATTTACTGCTTAGGGTAGTAGCTGAAAGGCACATTTATGGTCTACACACAAAACAGGGAGGAGGATCATGCATGACAAATCCACTGGATATTTAGCTGCTTACTATACGCACTTTAACAAGCGGAACCATTAATGTTTTGGAAGATAATTGACCCTACAGTTATTTCCGTGGACGATTGAGCGTCATGGAGCATATGAGCCGTAGGAAAATAACTCATCTGGGAGTCAATGTGTTTTTTTACGACCATCAGCTAGCTGTGTTTAAAATTGGCAGTGTGAAGAAAAATTGTTTTAACCAAAAAGTATATCAACAACAAGAGTTGGTTTTTAGCGAGGGAACTTCAGTATGGGGAATAGACGCCAATTGAATCATTCTATCGAAGGAAAGAGTTTTGATGAATTGCTGCCCAAGCTATATATGCATGCGAGTATGGAATATTTTCTCCTGAATACGGAGATATGTTGCGGCATAAAGCATGGAAAACAAATGGAAGGATGTGGTTGGGCATAATGCAGATGAAAAATGGCTGATATACTTTATGCGATGTATAAAAGTGCCAACTAAAAATATATTACGTGAAAACGAAATGTTTACATTTATTTAAGAAAAAACAAGCAGAAGCCGAAACACTGTGTCATAAGATTATATTGCGCCTAAACTGAAATCGTCTTTTTGGAGCGTTTAAGAACTTAAATTCGGCACACGGCAACCGTGATCAGTGTTTGTTGCATCTGTAGCATAATATAGGCGTTATGTGATGATATTTTATTCTTGGACATTAAGACACCATATCATCATCGTATTTGCTTCTCTTGGTTCATTATAGGCTTGCATATAGATGTACAATTATTTAATTTCCTCCTTTGTTTTGGGACACAAAATAGGCCCTGACCTTTCCTCAAAATAAAAATGTGAAACGCATTCTAATGTTACTCATGTGTTTCGTTTTTAAAAGATAGAGCGTAATTATGGTAAAGTGAAGGAAACAACAAAAATAATGATTTCGATATAATTAATTATTAGAAACAAGGCGAAAGTGTCAAATTAAATCATAGGATAAGATGCAAATATACAAAAAAATTCAATACTTCCTTTAAAAGTACTCATTACATTAAATACGTTTTTGAGATCAACGAACGAACCGCTGGCAAGAGATTTATTATTGGAATTAACATGACAGTATGTTTCCCTGTTTGGCGCTGCCATCATACAGAACGATCATACAGAAATTTGATGCGGTGATCATACACATACTGATTAACTGAACCTTGTATTGGCCGCGTAAGGATTTTGAACAGATAGAGGTAAATATGTTTATTCTTGCAATTTCCTGAAGGCAGTTAAGTCACTTGCAGGTTACTTGCGATATTTCCCATGCCTTTGCAACACATCGACTTAAGAATGACAGAAATTCCTTTGATAAAAGTTAAGGCGTCGACTTTTTTCAGAAGTGAGAATTATCAATTAAATATTTCTATGAATATAAGCATTCCTGAATTTTTGGAGTTTTTCTCTAAAACTAACTTGAATATATTTAATTACCAGACTCTTGATATAAAAACAATTTTTCATATCCCGGCAACTGTATCGCTTTTCCGTATGTTTTGGCCCAATAAGGTAATCACATATTCTAATTAGACTAGCCAACAATGGTGCTGCGGTAAACGCGAAAGTAGGTGTTTCTTGTAAAAATCTGTGTCCTGAATCCGAAAATAACGTTAGTTTTGGTCCATCACATCTAGTTGTTTTGCATTTTTGTTTTTTCTGTATACGTGAATTGACGTATCCACATTGTATGTAATGTAGAGCCATCTCCTCACAATTACACTTACATATCCACAAAGTACTTGACTTAAACCTAGGAAATGCTATATTACTATGAGAAATGCCCCTTGTCAACGAATGTTCCTGCGTACTTCTGCGTTTCGTTATTGTTTATGTTTTCAGACGCCGCTGCGGCGCATCAGAGCCGTCGGCGCTACACTAGGCGTACGCCGCCGCTTGTTTATTGTACCCCTGGGAGTTTCTATTTAAAGAACCCTCACATTTCCTCAGTGAATATCCTATCAGATGAGCAGAGGGCCGGCATCCTTGTGCATGTGCCCGTCCTATATTGGAAGTATGAAATTAAAACGTGAGTTTGTAAGTACGACTAGTGTGTCGGTATTGTGTAGAAGACAGTGTGTACGAAGTCCTCAGCAATTTTGTTACATTTGTGGATGTTATGTGTTTGATTGTAAGGTACGTAAACTAGGTTCATTCGTGAAGAAACTATACTTTGCGTACTTCAAAGTGAAAGTCGGCAACCAAGATAAGTCTTTTGCGCCTCATTTTGCTTGTAACAGTTGTGTCGAGGGACTGCAGTACTGGTACGAAGGAAAACGAAAGGCAATGCCGTTTGCAATTCCAATGATATGGCGTGAACAGAAGAACCACCACGATGACTGTTATTTCTGTATGTGCAATGTTGCTCGTTATAACAAAAAGAATAAGAAACGAATTAAATACTCAAATCTGCCATCAGCCATACGGCCTGTTCTTCATGGACTTGACTTACTAGTACCTACACCACCAGCTAACTTGAGTGATGAATCTGAAAGCAGTTCTCTACATTCAGACACTGAGGACATAAGTTTCCAACCTGAAGAATTTAACCATTCACCAAAAATGTTTACTCAGCCGAAGTTGAATGACTTGATAAGAGAACTGGGGCTCACGAAGGAAAATAGTGAAGTACTAGGCTCAAGACTTTATGAGAAAAACCTGCTGGCACCTGGAATTACATTTTCGTGGTAGAGGAATCGTGACAAGTGTTTTCGGAAGTACAACTCAAAGGAAGATGATCTGTTTTTTTGTATGGACATCCGTAATCTTATTCATCAGTTGGGAGAGGAACTCTATCAACCTAGTTCCTGGTGCCTTTTCATTGACTCTTCCAAAAGAAGCCTCCAAGGCAGTTTTACTTCATAACAGCAACAAATTCGCTGTACCACTTGCTCATTCCACAAAATTAACAGAATCATACGAAACATTAAAGTTAGTGCTTGTAAAAATTAAATTCCATGAACACGAATGGCAAATACGTGGTGACTTGAAAGTCATTGGCATATTGTTAGGATAGCAGAGAGGATACACAGAATTTTCCCGTTTCCTTTGCGAGTGGAATAGCAGAGCCAGGGACAAACATTGGGATACTGCACATTGGCCTGAGAAAAAGCAACTGACAATATGTTCCAAGAATGTCATTAATGAAAGTCTAGTTGATCGTGAGAAAATTCTACCCCTTCCGTTACACATAAAACTTGGCATTATGAAACAGTTTGTAAAGGCACTAGACAAAAGTCGTTCATGCTTCCAGTACTTATTCACGACATTTCCTTCATTGTCACAAGTTAAAATCAGAGAGGGACTATTTGATGGCCCGCAAATTCATAAACTGATGATGGATAACAATTTAACCTGTACAATGATCGAAACTGAAGAAGAGGCTTGGGACGCTTTCAAAGAAGTGGTGAAAATGTTTCTCGGAAACGTAAAGGACCCGTCGTACAAGACAATTGTACAAAATTTTGTTGAACAAATTAAAATTGCTTGGTTGTAATACGAGCCTAAATTTTTACTTCTTAAGCACATCTCGATTACTTCCTCCGAATTTGGGAGCTTTGAGTGAAGAGCAAGGTGAAAGGTTCCACCAGGACTTAAAAGACGCAGAGCGACGTTATCAGGGACGTTGGGATGAGCGTATGATGGCTAATTATTGTTGGTCTGTTGCACGTGAGGATCCTTCCAGAGAATACTCAAGTGCATCGCGAACACTGAGATTCCATGACAAGATAAGAAAAAGAACTGCCAACTGACATTAAGGAATGTAATTAGGTACGTTTTCAACTCTTGTACACTTTTTATTTTATTTCTATGTAGTTTTCTAAAATTATTCCCTTTCACTTTTAAAGGTGTTCTTGCTTATGTTTAGTTTTAAAAATGGTTAAACATGCATGCTATATATGCAAAGACAAGAAATGTATCGCCTCGGTCAACAGAAATTGATGAACTTACATTATACCATATTGCCAAGAAACCCGATGTGATACAGCAGAACCGAATGCATTTTTGAATTCAGCGTACAAAGATTAGTAAAAGTCATATATTCAAGTTTATACCGCAGAAAAAAAGTTTTGATTTGCAGGCTAGTATTATTATAGTTATGGTATTTTTGCGTTTCTGTTGTAGTTGTTTTTTTTGCGGTCGTTTTTCAATAGCTTAAGTGCTTTCCTTAAAATTTCCGAACAGATTTACCGATAATGTCATACTTTTGCAATTAACAAACAAAAGACATATCATGTGACCGACCGAATCCAAGTACGATTTTAACATCACGTGCTAAAAGGAGAGAACATTGAACCACAACGTTACGAGTACATCTTGTGTCGTCCTGAGCAAAATAGCTCCGGGGAGTTCTGGGAAAAAGTTATTTCAAAACAGTTGTGGTCAATATTAACTTTTTACAACTTATGTGTAGGCCGTCCTTTGTTCTTGAAAGGTCGATTTGCGTACAAATTCCACTTTCACATATTATACACTCAGTAGACAAAACGTTACCTGATAGTGTGTTGGTCATCATCTAGCACGAAAAACAGTCTGTTCTTGCAGAGACATCGAATCCACCTGAAACCGAAAGGTTTTCGGACGAAATGGCCGTCATGCTTGTCCACAACTCCGCCCGAGATGTCTGTCCAGGATCCATGGATCTAATGCTCCGCCCCACGTTGTCCCAGACAGCTTCCATGGGGTTCAAATCCGACGACCCTGGGACCACTGGATGGTTCCAGACTCAGGTGAGTGTTCCTCAAGCCATGCATGAATCCTTGCCGCCCCATGGAGCGCGCGCGCATTGTCATGTGAATTAGACCATTGGCCAGAGGTTGCCTGAAGGCCATGAAACCGTGCATAGGTGATTATCCAGCACATGCTGATAGCGCCCAGCAACGACGAACCACTCCAGACACTATAAGGACCTAATGTATCCCATGAGGAGGCTGCCCAATCCATCACAAAGCCACCACCGCCTTGAACTGAGCCAATTTGGCACGACGGGGCCATCCGTGGCCTCATGCTCTTGACACCTCACACGCACCCTTCCGTCACATCGGTACAGCTGAAAAACGGGATTCATCTGGCACCATAACGTGGCATCACTCAACAGAGGTCCATTTTTTATTATCCCGGCACCATAACGTGGCATCACGCAACAGAGGTCCATTTTTTATTATCCCGGCACCATAACGTGGCATCACTCAACAGAGGTCCATTTTTTATTATCCCGACACCGGGCAAGGCGTAATGTCCGCACACGAGGAGGGCGTCAGCTCCCGTAGCTCAGAGTACGCAGACCAAGCCATACCACTCGCTTGTTGACGCTGCTTGGTCCTCAGAAATTTAACCTGGATGTGCCGCCGTTGCGAAGCCATCGGTATCTAGAAGCCTGAAGAGTCAACGTCCACCGGTGACGTATACTCTAAATTAACCTTCCTTTTTAGTTTCTTTCCCTACCTAAGACACATTAAGGGACCTAATGTATCTCATACTCCATTCGCTTTCTGACGCTGCTTGGGCCTCAGAAATTTAACCTGGATGTGCCGCCGTTGCGAAGCCATCGGTATCTAGAAGCCTGAAGAGTCAACGTCCACCGGTGACGTATACTCTAAATTAACCTTCCTTTTTAGTTTCTTTCCCTACCTAAGACACATTAAGGGACCTAATGTATCTCATACCATTCGCTTTCTGACGCTGCTTGGGCCTCAGAAATTTAACCTGGATGTGCCGCCGTTGCGAAGCCATCGGTATCTAGAAGCCTGAAGAGTCAACGTCCACCGGTGACGTATACTCTAAATTAACCTTCCTTTTTAGTTTCTTTCCCTACCTAAGACACATTAAGGGACCTAATGTATCTCATACCCATTCGCTTTCTGACGCTGCTTGGGCCTCAGAAATTTAACCTGGATGTGCCGCCGTTGCGAAGCCATCGGTATCTAGAAGCCTGAAGAGTCAACGTCCACCGGTGACGTATACTCTAAATTAACCTTCCTTTTTAGTTTCTTTCCCTACCTAAGACACATTAAGGGACCTAATGTATCTCATACCATTCGCTTTCTGACGCTGCTTGGGCCTCAGAAATTTAACCTGGATGTGCCGCCGTTGCGAAGCCATCGGTATCTAGAAGCCTGAAGAGTCAACGTCCACCGGTGACGTATACTCTAAATTAACCTTCCTTTTTAGTTTCTTTCCCTACCTAAGACACATTAAGGGACCTAATGTATCTCATACCATTCGCTTTCTGACGCTGCTTGGGCCTCAGAAATTTAACCTGGATGTGCCGCCGTTTGCGAAGCCATCGGTATCTAGAAGCCTGAAGAGTCAACGTCCACCGGTGACGTATACTCTAAATTAACCTTCCTTTTTAGTTTCTTTCCCTACCTAAGACACATTAAGGGACCTAATGTATCTCATACCATTCGCTTTCTGACGCTGCTTGGGCCTCAGAAATTTAACCTGGATGTGCCGCCGTTGCGAAGCCATCGGTATCTAGAAGCCTGAAGAGTCAACGTCCACCGGTGACGTATACTCTAAATTAACCTTCCTTTTTAGTTTCTTTCCCTACCTAAGACACATTAAGGGACCTAATGTATCTCATACCATTCGCTTTCTGACGCTGCTTGGGCCTCAGAAATTTAACCTGGATGTGCCGCCGTTGCGAAGCCATCGGTATCTAGAAGCCTGAAGAGTCAACGTCCACCGGTGACGTATACTCTAAATTAACCTTCCTTTTTAGTTTCTTTCCCTACCTAAGACACATTAAGGGACCTAATGTATCTCATACCATTCGCTTTCTGACGCTGCTTGGGCCTCAGAAATTTAACCTGGATGTGCCGCCGTTGCCGAAGCCATCGGTATCTAGAAGCCTGAAGAGTCAACGTCCACCGGTGACGTATACTCTAAATTAACCTTCCTTTTTAGTTTCTTTTTTCCCTACCTAAGACACATTAAAGGGACCTAATGTATCTCATACCATTCGCTTTCTGACGCTGCTTGGGCCTCAGAAATTTAACCTGGATGTGCCGCCGTTGCGAAGCCATCGGTATCTAGAAGCCTGAAGAGTCAACGTCCACCGGTGACGTATACTCTAAATTAACCTTCCTTTTTAGTTTCTTTCCCTACCTAAGACACATTAAGGGACCTAATGTATCTCATACCATTCGCTTTCTGACGCTGCTTGGGCCTCAGAAATTTAACCTGGATGTGCCGCCGTTGCGAAGCCATCGGTATCTAGAAGCCTGAAGAGTCAACGTCCACCGGTGACGTATACTCTAAATTAACCTTCCTTTTTAGTTTCTTTCCCTACCTAAGACACATTAAGGGACCTAATGTATCTCATACCATTCGCTTTCTGACGCTGCTTGGGCCTCAGAAATTTAACCTGGATGTGCCGCCGTTGCGAAGCCATCGGTATCTAGAAGCCTGAAGAGTCAACGTCCACCGGTGACGTATACTCTAAATTAACCTTCCTTTTTAGTTTCTTTCCCTACCTAAGACACATTAAGGGACCTAATGTATCTCATACCATTCGCTTTCTGACGCTGCTTGGGCCTCAGAAATTTAACCTGGATGTGCCGCCGTTGCGAAGCCATCGGTATCTAGAAGCCTGAAGAGTCAACGTCCACCGGTGACGTATACTCTAAATTAACCTTCCTTTTTAGTTTTCTTTCCCTACCTAAGACACATTAAGGGACCTAATGTATCTCATACCATTCGCTTTCTGACGCTGCTTGGGCCTCAGAAATTTAACCTGGATGTGCCGCCGTTGCGAAGCCATCGGTATCTAGAAGCCTGAAGAGTCAACGTCCACCGGTGACGTATACTCTAAATTAACCTTCCTTTTTAGTTTCTTTCCCTACCTAAGACACATTAAGGGACCTAATGTATCTCATACCATTCGCTTTCTGACGCTGCTTGGGCCTCAGAAATTTAACCTGGATGTGCCGCCGTTGCGAAGCCATCGGTATCTAGAAGCCTGAAGAGTCAACGTCCACCGGTGACGTATACTCTAAATTAACCTTCCTTTTTAGTTTCTTTCCCTACCTAAGACACATTAAGGGACCTAATGTATCTCATACCATTCGCTTTCTGACGCTGCTTGGGCCTCAGAAATTTAACCTGGATGTGCCGCCGTTGCGAAGCCATCGGTATCTAGAAGCCTGAAGAGTCAACGTCCACCGGTGACGTATACTCTAAATTAACCTTCCTTTTTAGTTTCTTTCCCTACCTAAGACACATTAAGGGACCTAATGTATCTCATACCATTCGCTTTCTGACGCTGCTTGGGCCTCAGAAATTTAACCTGGATGTGCCGCCGTTGCGAAGCCATCGGTATCTAGAAAGCCTGAAGAGTCAACGTCCACCGGTGACGTATACTCTAAATTAACCTTCCTTTTTAGTTTCTTTCCCTACCTAAGACACATTAAGGGACCTAATGTATCTCATACCATTCGCTTTCTGACGCTGCTTGGGCCTCAGAAATTTAACCTGGATGTGCCGCCGTTGCGAAGCCATCGGTATCTAGAAGCCTGAAGAGTCAACGTCCACCGGTGACGTATACTCTAAATTAACCTTCCTTTTTAGTTTCTTTCCCTACCTAAGACACATTAAGGGACCTAATGTATCTCATACCATTCGCTTTCTGACGCTGCTTGGGCCTCAGAAATTTAACCTGGATGTGCCGCCGTTGCGAAGCCATCGGTATCTAGAAGCCTGAAGAGTCAACGTCCACCGGTGACGTATACTCTAAATTAACCTTCCTTTTTTAGTTTCTTTCCCTACCTAAGACACATTAAGGGACCTAATGTATCTCATACCATTCGCTTTCTGACGCTGCTTGGGCCTCAGAAATTTAACCTGGATGTGCCGCCGTTGCGAAGCCATCGGTATCTAGAAGCCTGAAGAGTCAACGTCCACCGGTGACGTATACTCTAAATTAACCTTCCTTTTTAGTTTCTTTCCCTACCTAAGACACATTAAGGGACCTAATGTATCTCATACCATTCGCTTTCTGACGCTGCTTGGGCCTCAGAAATTTAACCTGGATGTGCCGCCGTTGCGAAGCCATCGGTATCTAGAAGCCTGAAGAGTCAACGTCCACCGGTGACGTATACTCTAAATTAACCTTCCTTTTTAGTTTCTTTCCCTACCTAAGACACATTAAGGGACCTAATGTATCTCATACCATTCGCTTTCTGACGCTGCTTGGGCCTCAGAAATTTAACCTGGATGTGCCGCCGTTGCGAAGCCATCGGTATCTAGAAGCCTGAAGAGTCAACGTCCACCGGTGACGTATACTCTAAATTAACCTTCCTTTTTAGTTTCTTTCCCTACCTAAGACACATTAAGGGACCTAATGTATCTCATACCATTCGCTTTCTGACGCTGCTTGGGCCTCAGAAATTTAACCTGGATGTGCCGCCGTTGCGAAGCCATCGGTATCTAGAAGCCTGAAGAGTCAACGTCCACCGGTGACGTATACTCTAAATTAACCTTCCTTTTTAGTTTCTTTCCCTACCTAAGACACATTAAGGGACCTAATGTATCTCATACCATTCGCTTTCTGACGCTGCTTGGGCCTCAGAAATTTAACCTGGATGTGCCGCCGTTGCGAAGCCATCGGTATCTAGAAGCCTGAAGAGTCAACGTCCACCGGTGACGTATACTCTAAATTAACCTTCCTTTTTAGTTTCTTTCCCTACCTAAGACACATTAAGGGACCTAATGTATCTCATACCATTCGCTTTCTGACGCTGCTTGGGCCTCAGAAATTTAACCTGGATGTGCCGCCGTTGCGAAGCCATCGGTATCTAGAAGCCTGAAGAGTCAACGTCCACCGGTGACGTATACTCTAAATTAACCTTCCTTTTTAGTTTCTTTCCCTACCTAAGACACATTAAGGGACCTAATGTATCTCATACCATTCGCTTTCTGACGCTGCTTGGGCCTCAGAAATTTAACCTGGATGTGCCGCCGTTGCGAAGCCATCGGTATCTAGAAGCCTGAAGAGTCAACGTCCACCGGTGACGTATACTCTAAATTAACCTTCCTTTTTAGTTTCTTTCCCTACCTAAGACACATTAAGGGACCTAATGTATCTCATACCATTCGCTTTCTGACGCTGCTTGGGCCTCAGAAATTTAACCTGGATGTGCCGCCGTTGCGAAGCCATCGGTATCTAGAAGCCTGAAGAGTCAACGTCCACCGGTGACGTATACTCTAAATTAACCTTCCTTTTAGTTTCTTTCCCTACCTAAGACACATTAAGGGACCTAATGTATCTCATACCATTCGCTTTCTGACGCTGCTTGGGCCTCAGAAATTTAACCTGGATGTGCCGCCGTTGCGAAGCCATCGGTATCTAGAAGCCTGAAGAGTCAACGTCCACCGGTGACGTATACTCTAAATTAACCTTCCTTTTTAGTTTCTTTCCCTACCTAAGACACATTAAGGGACCTAATGTATCTCATACCATTCGCTTTCTGACGCTGCATGGGCCTCTGAAATTTTACCTGGATGTGATATGCGCCGCCGTTGCGAAGCCATCGGTATCTAGAAGCCTGAAGAGTCAACGTCCACCGGTGACGTATACTCTAAATTAACCTTCCTTTTTAGTTTCTTTCCCTACCTAAGACACATTAAGGGACCTAATGTATCTCATACCATTCGCTTTCTGACGCTGCTTGGGCCTCAGAAATTTAACCTGGATGTGCCGCCGTTGCGAAGCCATCGGTATCTAGAAGCCTGAAGAGTCAACGTCCACCGGTGACGTATACTCTAAATTAACCTTCCTTTTTAGTTTCTTTCCCTACCTAAGACACATTAAGGGACCTAATGTATCTCCATACCATTCGCTTTCTGACGCTGCTTGGGCCTCAGAAATTTAACCTGGATGTGCCGCCGTTGCGAAGCCATCGGTATCTAGAAGCCTGAAGAGTCAACGTCCACCGGTGACGTATACTCTAAATTAACCTTCCTTTTTAGTTTCTTTCCCTACCTAAGACACATTAAGGGACCTAATGTATCTCATACCATTCGCTTTCTGACGCTGCTTGGGCCTCAGAAATTTAACCTGGATGTGCCGCCGTTGCGAAGCCATCGGTATCTAGAAGCCTGAAGAGTCAACGTCCACCGGTGACGTATACTCTAAATTAACCTTCCTTTTTAGTTTCTTTCCCTACCTAAGACACGTTAAGGGACCTAATGTATCTCATACCATTCGCTTTCTGACGCTGCTTGGGCCTCAGAAATTTAACCTGGATGTGCCGCCGTTGCGAAGCCATCGGTATCTAGAAGCCTGAAGAGTCAACGTCCACCGGTGACGTATACTCTAAATTTACCTTCCTTTTTAGTTTCTTTCCCTACCTAAGACACATTAAGGGACCTAATGTATCTCATACCATTCGCTTTCTGACGCTGCTTGGGCCTCAGAAATTTAACCTGGATGTGCCGCCGTTGCGAAGCCATCGGTATCTAGAAGCCTGAAGAGTCAACGTCCACCCGGTGACGTATACTCTAAATTAACCTTCCTTTTTAGTTTCTTTCCCTACCTAAGACACATTAAGGGACCTAATGTATCTCATACCATTCGCTTTCTGACGCTGCTTGGGCCTCAGAAATTTAACCTGGATGTGCCGCCGTTGCGAAGCCATCGGTATCTAGAAGCCTGAAGAGTCAACGTCCACCGGTGACGTATACTCTAAATTAACCTTCCTTTTTAGTTTCTTTCCCTACCTAAGACACATTAAGGGACCTAATGTATCTCATACCATTCGCTTTCTGACGCTGCTTGGGCCTCAGAAATTTAACCTGGATGTGCCGCCGTTGCGAAGCCATCGGTATCTAGAAGCCTGAAGAGTCAACGTCCACCGGTGACGTATACTCTAAATTAACCTTCCTTTTTAGTTTCTTTCCTACCTAAGACACATTAAGGGACCTAATGTATCTCATACCATTCGCTTTCTGACGCTGCTTGGGCCTCAGAAATTTAACCTGGATGTGCCGCCGTTGCGAAGCCATCGGTATCTAGAAAGCCTGAAGAGTCAACGTCCACCGGTGACGTATACTCTAAATTAACCTTCCTTTTTAGTTTCTTTCCCTACCTAAGACACATTAAGGGACCTAATGTATCTCATACCATTCGCTTTCTGACGCTGCTTGGGCCTCAGAAATTTAACCTGGATGTGCCGCCGTTGCGAAGCCATCGGTATCTAGAAGCCTGAAGAGTCAACGTCCACCGGTGACGTATACTCTAAATTAACCTTCCTTTTTAGTTTCTTTCCCTACCTAAGACACATTAAGGGACCTAATGTATCTCATACCATTCGCTTTCTGACGCTGCTTGGGCCTCAGAAATTTAACCTGGATGTGCCGCCGTTGCGAAGCCATCGGTATCTAGAAGCCTGAAGAGTCAACGTCCACCGGTGACGTATACTCTAAATTAACCTTCCTTTTTAGTTTCTTTCCCTACCTAAGACACATTAAGGGACCTAATGTATCTCATACCATTCGCTTTCTGACGCTGCTTGGGCCTCAGAAATTTAACCTGGATGTGCCGCCGTTGCGAAGCCATCGGTATCTAGAAGCCTGAAGAGTCAACGTCCACCGGTGACGTATACTCTAAATTAACCTTCCTTTTTAGTTTCTTTCCCTACCTAAGACACATTAAGGGACCTAATGTATCTCATACCATTCGCTTTCTGACGCTGCTTGGGCCTCAGAAATTTAACCTGGATGTGCCGCCGTTGCGAAGCCATCGGTATCTAGAAGCCTGAAGAGTCAACGTCCACCGGTGACGTATACTCTAAATTAACCTTCCTTTTTAGTTTCTTTCCCTACCTAAGACACATTAAGGGACCTAATGTATCTCATACCATTCGCTTTCTGACGCTGCTTGGGCCTCAGAAATTTAACCTGGATGTGCCGCCGTTGCGAAGCCATCGGTATCTAGAAGCCTGAAGAGTCAACGTCCACCGGTGACGTATACTCTAAATTAACCTTCCTTTTTAGTTTCTTTCCCTACCTAAGACACATTAAGGGACCTAATGTATCTCATACCATTCGCTTTCTGACGCTGCTTGGGCCTCAGAAATTTAACCTGGATGTGCCGCCGTTGCGAAGCCATCGGTATCTAGAAGCCTGAAGAGTCAACGTCCACCGGTGACGTATACTCTAAATTAACCTTCCTTTTTAGTTTCTTTCCCTACCTAAGACACATTAAGGGACCTAATGTATCTCATACCATTCGCTTTCTGACGCTGCTTGGGCCTCAGAAATTTAACCTGGATGTGCCGCCGTTGCGAAGCCATCGGTATCTAGAAGCCCTGAAGAGTCAACGTCCACCGGTGACGTATACTCTAAATTAACCTTCCTTTTTAGTTTCTTTCCCTACCTAAGACACATTAAGGGACCTAATGTATCTCATACCATTCGCTTTCTGACGCTGCTTGGGCCTCAGAAATTTAACCTGGATGTGCCGCCGTTGCGAAGCCATCGGTATCTAGAAGCCTGAAGAGTCAACGTCCACCGGTGACGTATACTCTAAATTAACCTTCCTTTTTAGTTTCTTTCCTACCTAAGACACATTAAGGGACCTAATGTATCTCATACCATTCGCTTTCTGACGCTGCTTGGGCCTCAGAAATTTAACCTGGATGTGCCGCCGTTGCGAAGCCATCGGTATCTAGAAGCCTGAAGAGTCAACGTCCACCGGTGACGTATACTCTAAATTAACCTTCCTTTTTAGTTTCTTTCCCTACCTAAGACACATTAAGGGACCTAATGTATCTCATACCATTCGCTTTCTGACGCTGCTTGGGCCTCAGAAATTTAACCTGGATGTGCCGCCGTTGCGAAGCCATCGGTATCTAGAAGCCTGAAGAGTCAACGTCCACCGGTGACGTATACTCTAAATTAACCTTCCTTTTTAGTTTCTTTCCCTACCTAAGACACATTAAGGGACCTAATGTATCTCATACCATTCGCTTTCTGACGCTGCTTGGGCCTCAGAAATTTAACCTGGATGTGCCGCCGTTGCGAAGCCATCGGTATCTAGAAGCCTGAAGAGTCAACGTCCACCGGTGACGTATACTCTAAATTAACCTTCCTTTTTAGTTTCTTTCCCTACCTAAGACACATTAAGGGACCTAATGTATCTCATACCATCTGCTTTCTGACGCTGCTTGGGCCTCAGAAATTTAACCTGGATGTGCCGCCGTTGCGAAGCCATCGGTATCTAGAAGCCTGAAGAGTCAACGTCCACCGGTGACGTATACTCTAAATTAACCTTCCTTTTTAGTTTCTTTCCTACCTAAGACACATTAAGGGACCTAATGTATCTCATACCATTCGCTTTCTGACGCTGCTTGGGCCTCAGAAATTTAACCTGGATGTGCCGCCGTTGCGAAAGCCATCGGTATCTAGAAGCCTGAAGAGTCAACGTCCACCGGTGACGTATACTCTAAATTAACCTTCCTTTTTTAGTTTCTTTTCCCTACCTAAGACACATTAAGGGACCTAATGTATCTCATACCATTCGCTTTCTGACGCTGCTTGGGCCTCAGAAATTTAACCTGGATGTGCCGCCGTTGCGAAGCCATCGGTATCTAGAAGCCTGAAGAGTCAACGTCCACCGGTGACGTATACTCTAAATTAACCTTCCTTTTTAGTTTCTTTCCCTACCTAAGACACATTAAGGGACCTAATGTATCTCATACCATTCGCTTTCTGACGCTGCTTGGGCCTCAGAAATTTAACCTGGATGTGCCGCCGTTGCGAAGCCATCGGTATCTAGAAGCCTGAAGAGTCAACGTCCACCGGTGACGTATACTCTAAATTAACCTTCCTTTTTAGTTTCTTTCCCTACCTAAGACACATTAAGGGACCTAATGTATCTCATACCATTCGCTTTCTGACGCTGCTTGGGCCTCAGAAATTTAACCTGGATGTGCCGCCGTTGCGAAGCCATCGGTATCTAGAAGCCTGAAGAGTCAACGTCCACCGGTGACGTATACTCTAAATTAACCTTCCTTTTTAGTTTCTTTCCCTACCTAAGACACATTAAGGGACCTAATGTATCTCATACCATTCGCTTTCTGACGCTGCTTGGGCCTCAGAAATTTAACCTGGATGTGCCGCCGTTGCGAAGCCATCGGTATCTAGAAGCCTGAAGAGTCAACGTCCACCGGTGACGTATACTCTAAATTAACCTTCCTTTTTGGTTTCTTTCCCTACCTAAGACACATTAAGGGACCTAATGTATCTCATACCATTCGCTTTCTGACGCTGCTTGGGCCTCAGAAATTTAACCTGGATGTGCCGCCGTTGCAAAAGCCATCGGTATCTAGAAGCCTGAAGAGTCAACGTCCACCGGTGACGTATACTCTAAATTAACCTTCCTTTTTAGTTTCTTTCCCTACCTAAGACACATTAAGGGACCTAATGTATCTCATACCATTCGCTTTCTGACGCTGCTTGGGCCTCAGAAATTTAACCTGGATGTGCCGCCGTTGCGAAGCCATCGGTATCTAGAAGCCTGAAGAGTCAACGTCCACCGGTGACGTATACTCTAAATTAACCTTCCTTTTTAGTTTCTTTCCCTACCTAAGACACATTAAGGGACCTAATGTATCTCATACCATTCGCTTTCTGACGCTGCTTGGGCCTCAGAAATTTAACCTGGATGTGCCGCCGTTGCGAAGCCATCGGTATCTAGAAGCCTGAAGAGTCAACGTCCACCGGTGACGTATACTCTAAATTAACCTTCCTTTTTAGTTTCTTTCCTACCTAAGACACATTAAGGGACCTAATGTATCTCATACCATTCGCTTTCTGACGCTGCTTGGGCCTCAGAAATTTAACCTGGATGTGCCGCCGTTGCGAAGCCATCGGTATCTAGAAGCCTGAAGAGTCAACGTCCACCGGTGACGTATACTCTAAATTAACCTTCCTTTTTAGTTTCTTTCCCTACCTAAGACACATTAAGGGACCTAATGTCTCATACCATTCGCTTTCTGACGCTGCTTGGGCCTCAGAAATTTAACCTGGATGTGCCGCCGTTGCGAAGCCATCGGTATCTAAACCCTGAAGAGTCAACGTCCACCGGTGACGTATACTCTAAATTAACCTTCCTTTTTAGTTTCTTTCCCTACCTAAGACACATTAAGGGACCTAATGTATCTCATACCATTCGCTTTCTGACGCTGCTTGGGCCTCAGAAATTTAACCTGGATGTGCCGCCGTTGCGAAGCCATCGGTATCTAGAAGCCTGAAGAGTCAACGTCCACCGGTGACGTATACTCTAAATTAACCTTCCTTTTAGTTTCTTTCCCTACCTAAGACACATTAAGGGACCTAATGTATCTCATACCATTCGCTTTCTGACGCTGCTTGGGCCTCAGAAATTTAACCTGGATGTGCCGCCGTTGCGAAGCCATCGGTATCTAGAAGCCTGAAGAGTCAACGTCCACCGGTGACGTATACTCTAAAATTAACCTTCCTTTTTAGTTTCTTTCCCTACCTAAGACACATTAAGGGACCTAATGTATCTCATACCATTCGCTTTCTGACGCTGCTTGGGCCTCAGAAATTTAACCTGGATGTGCCGCCGTTTGCGAAGCCATCGGTATCTAGAAGCCTGAAGAGTCAACGTCCACCGGTGACGTATACTCTAAATTAACCTTCCTTTTTAGTTTCTTTCCCTACCTAAGACACATTAAGGGACCTAATGTATCTCATACCATTCGCTTTCTGACGCTGCTTGGGCCTCAGAAATTTAACCTGGATGTGCCGCCGTTGCAGAAGCCATCGG
Organism: Macrothele yani; assembly: GCA_039090855.1. Lineage (NCBI taxonomy): Eukaryota > Metazoa > Arthropoda > Arachnida > Araneae > Macrothelidae > Macrothele > Macrothele yani. Next base: position 57,213,567 of record CM077008.1, on the reverse strand, counting down.
TATCTAGAAGCCTGAAGAGTCAACGTCCACCGGTGACGTATACTCTAAATTAACCTTCCTTTTTAGTTTCTTTCCCTACCTAAGACACATTAAGGGACCTAATGTATCTCATACCATTCGCTTTCTGACGCTGCTTGGGCCTCAGAAATTTAACCTGGATGTGCCGCCGTTGCGAAGCCATCGGTATCTAGAAGCCTGAAGAGTCAACGTCCACCGGTGACGTATACTCTAAATTAACCTTCCTTTTTAGTTTCTTTCCCTACCTAAGACACATTAAGGGACCTAATGTATCTCATACCATTCGCTTTCTGACGCTGCTTGGGCCTCAGAAATTTAACCTGGATGTGCCGCCGTTGCGAAGCCATCGGTATCTAGAAGCCTGAAGAGTCAACGTCCACCGGTGACGTATACTCTAAATTAACCTTCCTTTTTAGTTTCTTTCCCTACCTAAGACACATTAAGGGACCTAATGTATCTCATACCATTCGCTTTCTGACGCTGCTTGGGCCTCAGAAATTTAACCTGGATGTGCCGCCGTTGCGAAGCCATCGGTATCTAGAAGCCTGAAGAGTCAACGTCCACCGGTGACGTATACTCTAAATTAACCTTCCTTTTTAGTTTCTTTCCCTACCTAAGACACATTAAGGGACCTAATGTATCTCATACCATTCGCTTTCTGACGCTGCATGGGCCTCTGAAATTTAACCTGGATGTGATATGCGCCGCCGTTGCCAAGCAGTCCGTTTATACGAGCTTGGAAAATCTACGTCCACCCCGGTTATCAATAGCTTGTGGTCGGACACTTCCTGCTTTCTGACGGGAGGAGGAGGAGTTGGTACGTCCGTCGGTGATATGTATACTCACGGTACACCCTTTATGCGGCTGCCCTTGGAAATCCTAGGGTTCTTCCCACTTTGGCTATAGAATGACCCATGTGTATTGCGCCGACAATGAGTCCACGATGAAAGTTGTTCAAATCACGACGTTTATCGATGTTCATCGATTGAGATACACTATTGGGAAGCCCTGCACTCCGCGTACACTCGGTTTGGTATTTATTGCCTGGTTTGGTTCGTTTCCACATTGACATTTTTTCCATGTCAACGGCCCCATTGCCCCTATCTCTAATCTTTTGTCTACTGGGCAACATTAAACATTCGTTCGTACATCAGCTGACGAAAAAAATGAAATTATGGCACGACAGGAGAAATGGAAACGTGTGCAATAAATCTTTCAAAAGCGGAATGTTCAGTTGAAACTCAGAGTAACTAGGATTCATAATTGTGAAGTGGTGCTGCCTTGTAACTCACAGCGCATAAGAGACCCAGATTTACAAAGTTTGGCTTTCTTTCAGTATGATCAGCGATAGTTTTGTTTGTTTTGTTTTGTTTTGTTTGCTTCCAGGCTTAATGTTCAGAGTGAGGATCAAAATCTATAAGCAGTTGCCGAACTCTTATTTAGGGACATTAGTTCCAGTCAGGGAAGAGAGCTAGCAAGCATCGTTTAGACAAGCCCATCAACCACGCCTCATCCGAAACTGGAATACAGGCACAACTCCGATGGCTGTCACTTTATCTTTTCACCTAACTAGCCAATTGAAAAAATCCTTTTTCCGTTACAAAGCTCACAACTAGGAGAAAATGATCCGAATACTTTTCCTTTTTTCTAATGCATAATATTTGGAGCTATCTTAAACGTAGATCGTATTAATCCCTATATGTGTATTAGCCCATATCATTACTTTCAAAAGTTTGACTGAAATATTCTTTGCTACTTCCGGACACATTTTGTCATGCGACCAAACACACATTTTCTGCTGCTGATAGTATTGTACAGATTTTCAGCCAGAGGAAATAAATATACAGGTATATATATTGAATTTTTCTCGTATGTTCTGTTTTCACGGAATAAAAATGAAAATGATTATAATAAAGTGGGTAAATATTGTGTGCAATCCATAGGCAGAATATGCTACATAATCTCATTTCTGTTTTGGCTGAATTATTTGTATTGTAACAAAGTTGGGATGAAACATTCGGAAGTAATTAAATTAAAAGTGACCATAATGACATAACGAATATTCTACAATGCTTGCTGAAAGTGTACATATCTGAAATCTTACCAACAATTACGACGAGGTTGAATTCTGTATGTGCTATCATCTGGTTGGTCTGTACAAGACACCTGTACCTTCCTTCCATGTCCATGTGCGCTGTCTTGAAGACGACCATCCTGGGTTCGGTATTGGACACGTCAGCACGTCCGAAAAACACTTCCTTAGCAACTGGACGTCTTCCGGGTCTCCAGACATAGACTTCTGCACTCTCTTCGGTTCCACGCCTCTTCCACTCCCACCGTACTGATGACACTGTTTCATCTGGCCCTGTTGCGTAATTGCAGTAGAGATTCGCTGCTTCTCCTTGCAGCACATAGTCCGTACGGTTTGTTTCCGTAAGTAGTGTGATATTAGATAGAATTACAGATGAAGACCCTGCGGGAAAAGAAAACAAAATCTAATTCGTATGTCTTAATTGATTCTTATAATTTATTCAATATTTTGTTTCTTCAGTATTAAAGGTGAATTATTTCGAGATACGTATTAAAATATTTGAAAGTGAAAATATTGAAACTGGTGTTCGCAAAACAAAGAACGACTTCCTGCCATTGATTTGAAGAGCTCAATACGCTAAAATATTCAGAGCTTCTAATATGGGTACATAATATAAATCCCTGAAATGGCAATGGGCTGGACATACTGCCAGAAGGACAGATCATCGATGGACAGCCGAAATTTTAGATTGGATTCCAAGGGACAGGAAAAGACCCAGAAGAAGACCACATGGGAGATGGGTGGATGAAATTCGAAAGTATGCAGGGGTGACATGGAGGAGACTGGCACAAGACAGACCGTTGTGGAGGAAACTTGGGGAGACCTTCGTCCAGCAGTGGATTGATAATGGTTGACAATGATGATGATGATGATGATATACATATATTTCTGTACCTTAAACACATAATTAAATACTTCGATGAACACCTAGATTTCTACATTTATCAATATGTTATTCACAGAATATATCAAAATGTTTATACATTAATTAATAAATTTTGCAGTTCTGCATAAGATTAGTTCACAGGGTCCAATTATGCTTCTGCTTCAAAGGGTGATCAGACTAAAGCAATCAAAACTATACTCCATTGCATAAATGATGAATGCAAAGGCAATTGTTTAGTCACTGCGTTTTTGACTTTAAACCTAACGGTTACGGTAGGCGACTTGAGTGTGGTGATTCTCAGGTTCGTGTTACAAATCTTGGTACAGAAGCTGAGAAACTGGGAGTATGGCCTCACTGTTGTGAACAAGTCTTTGTTCCTTCCATTAGATTCTATTCCTTCCGTACTACTCTTTCAAAGTTTTAAAATCATTTCCCCCGCGACTTATTGTTCTCTCTTCCCAACACAAAAAACCTCCATAAGAAGACGGAAGTTTCGACTTGACCTACCGAGGAAATTAGTTTGGAAATTGTGAAGCATAAGAAAGGCAGATAGCTAAGACTTGATCAAAAACCTTTCATTAAGTATCAAAATCGTATAAGAATGTATTTTTTGACGCCACTGGCCGATTAGTGATATCCGACGGCCAAAGTAATCAGTGGTATATAAACTCTGATTTAAAAATCAATTGAACCTATGTAGAAAGAAACAGTTAACTACGGTAGATGGTTAATCCCTTTAGGCAGCCCCGGTGGAGCAGTGGCATAGCAACCGTTCTTCTGAGTGGGCCAGGTCCTGAGATCTGTGCATGCACTATCTAAAATATGATATGCTGAGCTCAGCTTCAGACCATTTCTGATGTCTGAGCTCTAGCTTCAGGCCATCTCTGATGTATGAGCTCTAGCTTCAGACCATTCTTTGACCATTCAGTTGAGTTCAGCTTCAACCAAAATCTGATGTCTGAGCTCTAGCTTCAGACCATTCTTTGACCATTCAGTTGAGCTCAGCTTCAACCAAAATCTGATGTCTGAGCTCTAGCTTCAGACCATTCGTTAAAGAAGGGTCCGGGTTCAAACCTCGGTGTTGCATAGATGTTGTGTTGGTCTTACAGCACTGGCTGTCTTCCTTACAAGTGGCCCTAAATTAGGAACGGGAGACTGATTATAGCCCATTGAGTTGCTCACGGCGGTGGTTAAACATACAATAAAAAAAATCCGATAACAAGATAGAAAGAAAATCTGAATCGGAAGTGTGCTAGTAAGGGTGAGGGATTGATAACATTTGGTCTAGGATATATAGAGGTTACATACACCCCCATCGTTTTATAAATCATTGTTAAGATCTCATCAATAACAGGAAAAGGCGAGAGGAGGCCAAATTTTTCTAAGATACACCGTTTTCATAGCCACAAAAATGCATTTTTGTACGTCATGGCTGAATTTCACATTTAGTATCAGGTTGTCGTATTTTACGCAGATTTCAATGATATATTTTTATGTTTATGTAAAACGAGATGAAGATTACTACAATATATTGTTGATTAACTATTTCAGTAATGATGTAGTAAAATATATTGTTGATTAACTATTTCAGCAATGATGTAGTAAAATATATTGTTGCTTAACTATTTCAGCAATGATGTAGTAAAATATATTGTTGATTAACTATTTCAGCAATGATGTAGTAAAAAATATTGTTGATTAACTGTTTCCGCGTCTCTTAATGGGACACCATTTTCTTTTCTTTGTTTGGGCGGATTAACGACCATCGCGAGCACCTTTATGGGCTATAAGCAGTCGCCCGTATCTAATTCAGGGTCACTGGTTCCAGTGAAGGGAGAGAGCCAGTGTCGTAAGACCAAAACAACATCCATGCCTCCGGGGATGAGAACCCAGACCCATCTTAGACGAGTGGTCAGAAGCCAGCGCAAAGAGCACTGTGTCATCAGGGCGGCAAAGAATAGCATTCAAACCTTTTTTCCATAATTATTTGGACTACTTACGTTACCCATTTTCGTTACATCGAAATTTGTTTATCAGAGGTTAACTTTACTGCTTTCGAGAATTTGTTACAAGCTCATTCCAGCGGCCTGGTTCTGCGTATATGTGGATGAAATTCTTATTGACAGAGCTTCGTTGACATTTTAATGTAAATTCGTGGACATGCAGATTAATTAGAAGCATCACAGAGACTGGATATGCACAGCAGATCCCTTTGCTACGTTGAATTATCTGGCGTTTGATCCTGTTTGTGCATCATAAATTTCAGAATTATCGAAATTTGATGTTTTGATTCTTCACTCAGCTGCCCACAGACTAAAGGAAACCCACAGCATAGTTGAAAAACCTTATGCTTCATTTATGCTTTTTCATTCTGTGAAGAACTGTCATTCATTAAGGAGTACATAGGAAAAATAAAAAGAGTGAAAACTCAATCACTGTGATCAAGGTATCTTAGAAGCCTTACGAACTGCAGAATGCCACCGGATCGTTCAAACACAATCCTTTCTGCTGAACATTATTCTCAGAAACGGTGACATTTCTTTCCATTGCTGATTTCTTTTCTTTTTTATATGTAAGTAAACTCGGGGCTTTTTTTCAAGACCACAGATTTGAGAAAATTTTAATTAAAATTAATTGTTTGAAAATAAGTCGACATACATTTTAATCAAGGTTGAAATTAATAAAGACAGAAAAGTTTGAAAAAAAGTTGGTGAAGGAGAACAAGTAAAGATGAAGAAATAAAAATGGAAACAAACTCCGTTCGCGAAGCATGAATTTTCTCAGAAAAATAGAAGACATGCTGATGCGCGACGGCGGAGCAAAACGAATGTGGAAAGAAAGCTTGAACAGAGAGGGAGAGATAGAGAAGCACCGATAGTCCGAGAGTGCAGAAAGAACAAGAGAGAGTGAAAACTTCTTCGATAAATTGTGGTATAAGGACATGATGATGATGTTTTTCTTCCCCACTTCTCTCCCCATGTTAATGAACTTTGTCTTTGCTGCAGTTTTGCAGCAATCGATCACCCTTTGGGTGGAGACCGTAGAAGCCAGGCATGAACTCAATCAGCCGCAAAATTCAATTAACCTTCTCCGGAAGGAATTAGCTGAAGGACTATAAGATGCTCGATGAAAACTGAAAAATTGCACAGATAATCGAGCACCTTTTTAGCTATAAGTAATGTCCAAATGCGGATATTAAATGAAACTGGCATGGATTGTCGATGATTAAGGGATAAGAACCTAGTGGTTACGCAACGTTCATTTTAATTTTAGAAAAAAGATAGGGCTTAATTTCCTCAACATTTCATCTTTGATGATTGGTTAAAACGCATTTATTGAACCATAGTCTGGTTTATTAAATTACTAAAGGAAGCACATCTTATTATTTTACTTATATAATCAGAGCTTTTTCCTTTCTTTCTTTCATATTTTGAGTTGAACGACCATAATGAGATGCTTTAAGACCTATAATAAGGCGCCTCTCCTGAATTTGAGGCTACTTGTTCCAGGGAGGAAAGAGAGCCAGTGACATAAGACAAACGCACCACTCATACATCGATCAGGACTCGAGCCCGAAAGAATGATCAGAGGCCAGCGCTTAGATCGCTGCGCCCCCTAGCGGAAGATCTCTACTTCAAAAGTTTGTGAACGACAGATTTTAATAATAGCTAAAAGCTTTAATCCTGGTAATTAGTAATACGCGAGAACTTTCGCTGAGACGTATATTAATTAGGCATTCAATCTGCATTCTTCTCGTTTAAAATAATTTATGGCTTACAGTTAAAAGGCAGATGTTTTATATAAATAGCAAAGGAAAAAATAAGTATGTTTTAATAGTTATTGAATACCTTTATATCAAGTATTCAGTGATTAATATCGAAATACAAATACATTTTTTCTTATCTTCAACGGCTAAAATTTCGAGAACCATTTTGCTCCGTCATGATAAACAAAGGCGAGGAAGTTTTGACAGTGATCAAAATATCGGAATCGCCAGGCATTCTAGCAGCACATTTCGTCTCCGAAAATTTTGCTTGAACAAGGAGAAGAGAAGTCGAGGAGGGAGTCTTACGTTAGAAGTCTGGTGTGTTGGAATAACTTTCCTAGAGAAACTCACTCAGAATTGTTTCCTTTGAGTTTGTGATCAAGTACGAACTTATACGAACAGCGGGTATTGCAAAATGTGACGTTTATGCGAATATGGTATTGTGAGAGATATAGTATTGGAAACGCAGCACAGAGAGCTGTGTGTCTTCAGTCGCGGAAATTTCTTGCTAGGCAAAAAAAAAAAAAAAAAAAAAAAAAGTTAGATGTCATTTTTAAAATCAAATGATCGAAATCCTTCATTTCTGTCATTGCAAGATTAATTTCTTTAAATTTTTTTTGTCAAATACCGACATTTTTTAACAAAGAAAATTTCATATGTCCGTGAGAAATACAAGCATGATAAATGTGAAAATTTAATACCCAAAACACTGACCGAACGGTCTGAGGCGCAGAGGATTCTGACTAGTTGTTCTAGTTGGGTTCTAGACAAGGTTGAAGCATTCCGCTTCCCTGAAGCCGGCGGACACAAATTTCGGACGGGCTTATAGTTTTCAGAGTTCACACTGCGGTCGTTTAACCGCTAAACGAAAATATTGAATACGTTCCGCAAACGACTCCAGGAAATTTAGAATCAGCCGTCATGTTGAAGTATATCAAACAGAAGTCATCGCTCTTTCAACGTTTATAAGTGAGTCACGGAAAAATTCTCATCGGCCGCCAGCGGGAATCGAAACCAGGGTCTTTCAGTTACGCGCCGGCCATGCTAACAATGCACCAGAGCACCCTCGAATTCCTCCTGACTCACAAACAATTAACTGCCAAACCACATGGCAGGTTGTTTCTTGGAATCCCGCACAATGCTGGGGATGCACTAAAAATGGTAAGCAGAACTGAACAAATAACTAGGAGGCGAATGAATAATTAGTAAACACAATTAATGTGGATTAGGAACATCAAACTGAAGTCATCGCTCTTTCCACGTTTATCTCTCTTTCCCCGTGACTCATTTATAAACGGGGAAAGAGCGATGACTTCTGTTTGATGTTCCTAATCCACCTTAATTGTGTGTATTAATGTTGAGGTATGGCAAAAAGAATTCAAATACGTACATGCATTAAAAGTGAAAAGTATTCTGAAGTTAAGGCATCAAACGAGATTCATCTAAGAGATCGAAGCCGATAAAATTTCAACATATAGTTGTTACATATAAATTTCTGCTTATCTGTCTCTGTACTTTTCAGTATCTGAAACTATTGAAATTATGGATGCGTTCTTCTCTAGCTGAAAGTTCAAAATGTTTTGTAAAAGCTGAAAAATTCAGTCCGAATGGCCTTAGATAAAAACAAAAAAAATATTGGAAAAATGCATGTCAGCTAAAATCAGGCGCCCGTTGTCATCGTCCAGAGAATCAATTCTAAGAAACAACCAAAGATGTAAGAACCCGCTGTCCTCTTTATTTTTCGAATTTGAGTTATATCACCGAAAGAGAGATTAAAGAAAAGGAACGTCTTCTCTCAGTACGTTAAGCAAAGTCAAGAATGCCGAATTCTCAAAATGATCTGGTCAGTTGCATTCATTTTTAGCATTTTTTTTGTGAAAAAGATAGTGCTTATGTTATTGGTTTGTCCGTCCTCCAGTTAGCCTGTGGACACCATATCTCTGCAACTAACAGTTCGATTTAAAAAAATTATTTTTGCATTGGCAAGCTTGAAATGTGCGAATGATGGTCCTTCATTTCGTATTTTTTTTTATGATGGACAGTTTTGTCGCTAGAGGACGTAAATGCAGATGAAATCGAATTCAAAACATATCTTATTCCACATATTTGCTTCTAAACATCAGATTGAAAAAAATTGTTGGTGGACCAATGCCACTGACGTCGATAAACGTTTTCGGAATATTTTCTTTTTAAAATAATGCATGGTTTTTCCGCCAGGGAGCGTCTAAGCGACCGACTTGAAAAATTCCTTCCTTGCTGAATAGAGATTACAGTGCGAAATTTTTTTTATATAATTTCAAATTTTTTAAGTAATTCATAGACTTTCCGTAAAGGTAAATGGCGTCTTCCCCGATTTCTCTAATTCTAAAATGCCGATTTAAAAAATTATTTCTCCACCGGATACAGCTTATGATGGAAAATAATTTGCATATAATTTCTAATATTTGGTGACAAATGATTTGGCCACAAGGAGCGTTCATTTCTGCTTCTGATGTATTTGCAGCAAAATCTGAGCTTCTGAAAACTCGATTGAAATCTAGTTTTCAGGAGCTCCTCATCGAAAAACCTTTTCAGAATACTTTTTTCTTAAAATAATGAATGACTTTTCCGCCAGGGGGAGTACATGCATATCTTATTTTTACCGCTATCTCTGCTTATAAGAGTCCGATTAGGAAAATTCTTTCTTTGTTAGAGAGCGTTTGCGCTGCGAAATGTTTCGCATATAATTTAAAATTTTTCTTAACGTACAAGTCGGCCACCTGAGCGCGTAAATTCACGTTTCTGTTTACAGCAATACCTGCAGGATTAAAAACCCGATTTAAAAACTTCTTCCTTCGATCAGATACAACTAACTATTCAAACCCTGTGCGCGTATTTTCTTCCCAAAATAATGCACAACTTCGCCGCTAGGGAGCACAAATGCATAACATGTTTTTCTCAATATCTTTTCTTCTACACGTCCGATTAAAAAATTTATTTCAACACCAGATGCTATTTCTCTTGTAGAATACTTTTGACTGATATATAAGGAATTTTGTATTTTACAGATCTGTTGGTAGGTGGTGCTTGTGTACTCCAGTTTGCAGCTGAATCGCCGCTTTAAAAACACGGTTGAGAAATTTCTGCTTTATTGCATGCCATTCACAACAATAAAGATGGGTACTCGAGATGTGGAGCATAATCCTGTTTAAATAATGCACAGATTTCCCGCTAGGAAGCGTAAAGGTCGAAACCTTTTGTTCGCTACCTCTGCTTCCGGGAGACGTATTTGGAAAGTTATTTTTCCTTCGTATAGCTTTTTCCATGCAGAATATTTTTCGCCTATTTTCAATTATTCCATTATGCCAAATTCTTCGGCTAGCATACGTAGACTTATATCACGTTTCTTTTTCCATATTTCTTCTTTTAACTGTTCGATTTTAAAATCTCTTTTTCTCTTTTGAAAACGTTTTGTGCGCCACTTGTTAATTTTAGTAACACGCTTTTGAACCCCTTGTGGAAGTAACTAGCTGTTTATTTATCTGGATGTTTTATCGACTGTAGAAATCTGGTTGTGTGATTTTTTTCTAACCGGTTGCATTGACTTTATTATTTTTACCAATTTAATTCGCATCTGAAAGGATTCAAAAGACGTGCTCATTACAATCCAAAATTTGGTGTTGTCTTTCTTGTTGAATTTGTTTATTCAATTGCCGCCCATTGAAATCGATTGTTAAAAAAAGATCGAGTTTAGTGGGTTTTTTAAAGATCGATTTCAATAGGTTTTTAATGATCAATTTGAATGGGTTTTTTAAAACCGAGTTTTTGCATGTGCTTATTCTTCGCTCTCTCTTTCTCTCTTTACTTATTTATTTTCCATGGTAGCTATGCACAAATCCGTAGAAATTTTATTAAAGAACCACCTTAGAACCAGTCGGAGAACATGGTATCAGACAGTATACATATATAACATGCTGAAAAGAGTAAAGAAGTGGGATTAGAAATGAACTTTCTGAAGATAAATCTGATGTACAATGCTTTTCAAGAAAGGTTGTTTTGGTGATTGATGGGGAAAAGCTCGAGGTAACCGATACTTCCATTTACTTTGGACAACAGATATAAAGAAAGGGCCACATTGATGAGGAAATTAATCGGCGTATAAAACTTGGTTAGAGAGCTTTTGCAAGAAACAGTGCAATTTTCAAGAGCTATAGGCCATTTGAGTCGGGTTTTGAATAAACAATGGGAAATTGATTATTCTTTTGTGCAATGCAAAGACAAATATAAATTTCATTTGTATAGAAATTGTAGCACTGTTCAAAGAGAATACTGTAAGGACTCTTATTATAAAAATGTGATTACATTATGTCTTAAAAGAAAAGTGTTTAATCAATGAATCCTTCAATTTTTACATATGGAGCAGAGGCATGGACCTTAACTGAAAAAGACATACAGAGGCTGCTGACAACTGAGAGAAGCATGGAAAATTCATGCTTGCTGTAACCAGGAAAGATAAGAAAAGGAACTAGTGGATAAGGAAAATGGTAAGAGTGCAAGACATCATGATCAGAGAAAAATCTCTGAAATGAAAATGAGCTGAGCATACTCCAAGGAAAACCCCAGTGCACAACCGAAATTCTAGTTTGGATTCCAAGGTTAAGAAAAAGACCCAGAAGAAGACCACGTGGGAGATGATTGGATGAAATTCGAAAGCACGCAGGACTGACAAAGAGGAGACTGGTTCAAGACAGACACTTTTGGAAGAAACTTCAGGAGACCTTCATCCAATCGTGGATTGACAATGGTTGACAATGATGATAATGATGATATATACATATATACACTATCAACAAACAAGTAATTGGACACCTGTGATAGCAAAGGAAAACGAATTTTATTCACTTTCAATAGTTGGTGGGGCCTCCACGAGAGGCGATTACAGCTGCAATCCTCCGGGGCATAATCTCAACCAGGCGTTGTACGACGGCTAGCGGTATTTTCTTCCACTCAGCTTGGAGAAGGCAGGTCAGTTCCCTCACCGATTTCGGACGGTGGGGGCACCCCTTAAGTCGACGCTCCAACTCGTCCCAGAGGTGCTCGATAGGGTTAAGGTCCGGGCTCTGCGTAGGCCAGTCCATTCGATTAACCCCATTGTCACCATACCAAGCCATGGTGGACCTCGCAACATGGCAGGTGGCATTGTCATCCTGAAAATAACATAGGTCCACCTCGTAAAACTGCCACAACGTAGGAAGTGCATGGTCATCCAAAATGGTGCAGTAGGTCTCGGCGTTGAGTCTACCAGGAATTGCGACCAAGGGTCCCGTGCCATACGAGGGGAAACACCCCCATAGCATAATTCCATCGCCGCCGAACTTCACAGTAGGCACAATACATTCCGGCAGGAGGAGTTCGCCAAATCCAGATCCTGCCATCTGAACGGTAGAGGGTGAACCTTGATTCGTCACTCCAGAGAACCTGTTTCCACTGTTCAACGGTCCACTGTCGACGTTCTTTGCACCACGATTGCCGAGCAGCGCCATTGGATTTTGTGATCAAAGGCTTGTGGGCGGCAGAACGTCCATGATAACCGAGCAGATGGACTTCCTTACGGATGGTATTCATCGAAAAAACACTGCCGTATGCCTGTTGAAACTCCTCGCGGATGTGGCCCATCGAATTGATGCGGTTCTTCCGAATTTCTCTGGCCAGCACCCGTCGGTCTCTAACTCCCAGTTTTGTGGGTCCGCCGGGTCGGGGCACATTCCGACAGTCACCTCTCATCTTCCACTTGCCAATCACGTAGACCACTGTCGATTTTGTGTACTTCAACTCGCTGGATATGTCTGGTATGGATCTGCCATTTCTGTGATACCCGACGATTACAACTTTCTGGAAATCATAGAGCTCCGAACTGCGTTGTTGTTTCCCACACGATATTTAACGGCGGCAGCCGTGACGTGTATCAGGACCGCAGATATCGTCGATTGCAGGGGTGTCCAATTACTTGTTGGTAGATAGTGTATATACCCTCACGGACAATGAAATGTGCGCACTAAGAAGGAAGCATCTGATTGATTTGAAATTTTATGGACGTAATGATACAGATGAATGGTACACATGGTGGCAAAACAGAACTGCAGGACATTTACAGAAGAATCTGTGGCACGCAGTCCGGTCATTTTCAATAGCGCGTCACACCGTTTCATGCGGCGATACGTGTTGCAATACGGTCCGGCACGGAGGCAAACAGACGCCTGGTGATGTCCTGCGGTTGACTGGCCCACACATGTTGGATGGTATGCTCAAAATCCCGGATAGTGTGGCACGACGACAACCATCGTTTCAACGGGTTCCACACATCCTCGATAGGGGACATATCCAGAGGGTGGGCAGGCCATGGAAGTGTCTGGACATGACGTAGGCAGTCCTGGACAACCCGAGACGTGTGCGGGCGGGCATTATCCTGCTGTTTTAGGGCAGCTGAAATCCCGGCCAGGAATGGGAGCACATGGGTCCGTAGGATCTCGACCACATAACGCTGGCCGTCAATGATCCACGTACCGCTACTAGAGCTGATGGATATCGTAGGCAATTATGCCTGCAGTGGGGGAGGTGTGGCGCTCGATAGCTAGGTTGTGATTGGGCCATTGACCCTGGGACCTCCACACCCGGACACGATGATCATCTGTACCCACAACGAAGCGGCAGTCATTGCCAGTCTGTGGCGTTCCACGTCACTCTGGCCTGGCACAACTGCAAACGGAGCCGGCGATGTTCCGGTGTTGACGGCAGCACACGTAACGGGTGCAGGGATCGCACATTCGCTTCCGCAAGGTGTCAGGAAATGGTTCGTGGGCACACAGGAGCCACTACATCTGCCTCTATGGTGGACCAGATCCCCGTCGAATCCGTTCGTGCCTAATGCAAGATCCGTCGATTCTTTCTACCGGTGGTCCTCCTAGGCCGTTTGAAGCCCCTCCGCCGTATGGCAGTGCCGTCACGTGCCCACTGCTTCTAACACAGTCGGACGGTATGGTCAGAACGATCCACGTGGCGGGCTATACGGCCTGCCGACCACCCTGCGGTTTTCAGCACGATCATTCGGCCTCTTTCAAAGTCCGTAAGGTGCATAAATCGACTCCTCCTGCATTTATCCGGCATTTATTTGACTTTGTACACTTGCTTGTGTCGGCAGGTGCTTTTTGCTTTCATGGGGCATCGACTACACGCCGGTTCATATGGCTGCCGGTTCGTGTTTGCAGCACCACCACAGGTTGTGCGATCATGCGCACTCGCACCAAACGTAGATCATGTGCATGCCAGCATGTACTCTAGCTTTTTACAAAGTTTCGTGGTTGTAGCACGGTGCGCAAATTTCACTGTCCGAGAGAGTATATTTTAAAGCGGGGTTCGTGTTCAAAATTTGGCAAATGGGTTTTAAGGTCAAAAATGAGCTGGGAGAGGAATAAACTTTTGGGTATGGAAGAGAAACGTTTTGAATGCCTATTTTCCCATTCGGCCCTCCCAGAAGCGACATTTGGGGAAGTGGGGAAAACAAAGCAATAAATTGCCTTGTTTTCGAACTCTTGGCTCTAACCGAATTTCCTTCGTAGTATTTGCTCTGTTAGTAACTTTAGAGAACGCTCTTTGGGATGCAAAGCTCCTGAGCGCAGATAAGGCAGTCCTGTTGTTAAGGGTCGGATCAAAAAACTCTAGTTTGCGTGGAAGGAAGCTCATGAGAATGACCAGATGACATTCGGCAAGTTTGTGCGGAGACATCTTTATGGGTCTTAGACCTGGACTAAAGAAAGAAATGCACCTAGCAACACGGCAGTCCGGGTTAACACGCTCGAGACTCTTTATTTTCTGCTCCGATTGCCGTGTTGCAGAAAGAGAAGGAGCGAAAGCCCACAGTTGGCTCCCGGTCTAATAATAACAGGACAAAAAGACAAAGTAGAATAGCAGCAGGAACAGTCTGCGATAATCTGCGAAATTGTGAGAAAGAGAATCTGCGAAATTGTGAGAAAGAGAATCTGCGAAATTGTGAGAAAGAGAATCGGAGCAGAGGTGAAAACACTACCGTCCCACCCTAGTGCGAAAACGCATGTCGAACCTGAGTACTTCTACAAGACAAAACATGTGAACAGCGCAAGGAAGATCCATGCTCGGCAGATCAGCAGCCATCACTGGTCCAGAAGTGACCGTTCCTGTATTCCTCCGCCCTTGCCCCTCAAAATCACCCGAGAAGATAGAAAAGAGGAGTAAATCGACGCTATCTCCATGAGAGAAAGATTCCTGGGCCAACAGAGAGAGGATACTCACACTGGTGCTAAACTGAGTCAGCGTCATTCCACCGTGGTTGTGTGTGTGTGTGTGTGTGTGTGTGTGTGTGTGTGTGTGTGCCTTCAAAGTACTAAACTAGTGCTAAATTCAAGAACTGATCACCACAATGTCATGTAAGTACATTTTCTTGACACTGTAAGCATTCGGTGAGGAATCTCAGTGAGCCACACGAGGCGATTGTAATTAACGCGGAACAGATTATGTGTGAACTGAAGGTAGAGATTAGTTCACTCTAGTTAAAGTTGGTTAAATTCATTTCTTTTGTTTTTAAGTCGTATTTAAGCTTTGAAGCGTATAATTAAATATTGTGTTCGTGCTAAGTCCATTTACCAATTATTGTGAGTTGCCTGGTTTTTGGCCAATGAACTGAATCCAGATTGCATTCTTTTAATTATCGCCGTATCAAAAATAATTCATGCTCAGGGACCCCTGGTATAGGGGGGCAAAAATAACAATATATATATATATATAATCGGCGTATAAACTTGCTTATATATACAGTATATATATAATCGATTTCAAATGCTTCTTGGCGCCCTTCCATATCTACGGAGTCGATAACGCCTAGGGCCTGGGTCGGTCTTCAGAACGCCTGGCTACTTCTGTAACACTGAACGGATCACTGGTACATACCGTGCCTATGGAAATCTAATTATCTTTGAAAAAACAATAAATTTTGGACATACTTTTAGGAGCATGTGTTGAAATATTTTTACCTGAACATATTGTTTATAATGAATATATCGCTTCTGCTACTGAATTATAATGAATATATGCTTCTTCTAAGCTAATGCTTCTTCTAATGCTTGTTGTTTGTTAATTATATCATGAATAAACTTTCCTGCTAGTAGTGTAGTAATAATAATGAACAAGCTTTTAACTGCTAGTAATGTTGTAGTAGTAATTAAGATGAATAAAGTCTTATGCTGGTTGTTAATAATAATCAACTAATGAAATTAACCTAACAGCCTGACAGAGATTTGACAAAACTATGAACTGAGAAAGATGTACTTACTAAGACAATCTTTTATTTGGTAAACTTCTGGCTCTCACATAAACGAAGATCTCTTTACACACGAAACAAAGCTCTCACGCACATAAACAACCGCTCTCTCTATACAACAACAGCTCTCTGACACATAAACAACAGCTCACTTCGTACAACAACAGCTCTCTCCGTACAACAACAGCTTTCTCTACGCACATCAACAAAAAGCTCTATCTACGTATCGTTGAACGCGCCTATTTATACTGGCTACCACCACGTCATGACTTACACTCATTGCCAGATCTCATTCAGCGGGAGAAATAACATCTCGTTCAGTAAGAAGATAATTTACATAGTAAAATAAAATAACCAGAGATAGTAAAAATCAAAAGGAAAGTGAATCTAGAGTATACGTTACATGTTTTAGTACAAGATTCCAGAAATGGTGAGACTCTTTTGTATCAACATTTTTCATAGAAAAACGAACATGTCTTTACTGTGATGTTTTCTTTTATGTCGTGTATCAGAAAGTCTCAAAAGTTATATTTTATTTGTTCAATAGCACTGAGGATCAAATTTTTTTATTTCTAAAATGAAATGATTTTATGATATATGTGAATTTCTGTTTACTTATATCAGTTATTCTTGACGAAAGTTATCTTCAGTGTAGCAAACTCAGTGTTTCATTCACAAAGAATGAATTTTGGCAGTATAGTACAAAAGTATTTCTTTACGAAAAATGTAAAGCGATTTCTGTGAAACTTCTGTCGAAAGATATATTGAATGCTTATTCTCAAATGGAAAACATACACTCTAAGCAGATGAATAATTTTTTTATCAGCCTTTACCAAAAGGAAGTATTAAAAAGCGAAAATACTTATTTACTCTCACTAGGAATATAAAGTTCTCCTCCCCCATCGTCTTCCCTTCAAAAGAAAAGAATTCACAGTGTTGTGAAAAGAAATAAAAGTTTTTTACACTAAAAATGCAGTCTTAAAAATTGATCATACAAAAAAACATATAATATTGACACATAAAATATATGGTTACACAATGAAATTTGCTCATAAGAAGACAAAAGAATATGGAAATCTTTGTCTCGGTCTCTCTGAATTTTCGTTTCTTCATGTTGTTAATTGTTCTCATTTTGTGAATCATTTCTGCATTTTTTCTAAATCAAACCAAAACTGGGAATTTTTATGGATAGGAAATGTTTGTATAAATAATTATTTGATATATCTAGATGAAAGTTAAGATTATGATAACATTCTGCTTCTCTACAGGATATTCATGACTTAAATATGATTTAATTTAATAACCTTTTAAGTATCCGATGCAATTGGATAGAAGGTTCCTCAAATTTTCTGAGCCCCCTTAACACAGAGATTTTCACAACGAGCGGATTTAATGAAAGCTATGGTTGAACAATTCCTTTCATTTTAAAATCTCAGAAGTACGTCCCCAAAAGCTGACACTGGTGATAATCGCTTGCTTATAGTCTCTTATTCTCTTTCACGTAATTCAAGGCATGTCGAGAAAGGGAATCCCTCTGAATCGGACATCATGCCACAGGGTTCAGATAAGTGATTCAAACATCTTCTCTCTGCTTTGTTATATTCGTCGCTATTGTCGTCGCCCTTTTAAACAGATAATCAGTCAGAAAGTATTAATGTCAATCACTCCCCTAAATGACAGCTCTGAATAACAATACTAAGGGGACTGCAACGCTTTCTGACTCCCAGGTACACTCGTTCCAGCCGCGTTCGATCCACTTCTTCGAGAGCGAATGCGTTCGTTCGAGCTGATTTCAATCCATTTTGCTTACCGCAAGTTAATTCATTCCAGCAAAGGTTAATTGACAAATCTTTTTGAAAAGAAATTTAAAGAATACGAGGGGAACTTCAATTTTTCAATTATTTTGACGAACTAACCAAATGTTTACGTGTCCAACACTCAAGGGTAAACAAAGGGAATTTAAAAAAAAATACATTGGCTGAACAGTTTGCAAATTTCTCTGAACTCGGCTTCATGGAATCACCTAAAATATTTAGAGAAATATCGTCTCTGTTTCCAGAGTAATAATGTTGGCGTGGTGTTGAACTCGTAGAACGTAAATTTTAATAGCATTAGATAACTGAATCATAATGTTATAGATTCAAATGATCATTCTTTAGAACTTCTGCTCAATGAAAAGTTTTATTATTTTGCCTAAATTCCGATTTTATCTAAAGACAAACAAATTTTCAAAGTTCATGATTGGAATGTTAACAGAATTCAAAAATGTTCTACGCGATATACCAGAGTTTTATGCGAATCTTACTGGAACACAGGAATTCATTGCATACCACGGGACTACGCACATTTTCAAAGCAAAACATTACTGTTTTTCGAAGCAACTGATTACCGATGAACCAGAGTTCCGTTAAATATAGACACCGGTAATCCTTTGTTTGCACGAGGAGTATTTGGTACTGTTCAAAAATAAACTCTTCTCTACTCTCGGATGACCTTATCATTGAAAATGGCTGGCATTACCATTTGCCTCAACACTGTGCTAAGTCACATAATCATTAACCTCAATATTGGTCGCTGCAGGGATTTATGTGTGGTGTTTGGCAGATCGCGTTCCATTTTATAGTACGACAGCATTTTCTTGAGTGAATACGAGGCTGCCCATATTTTGCTCCAATATTCTGGAACAAAATATTTTGTTCCAAAGTAGCACCTAAATCGGTTGAAGCCGGGCACGGCGAACTGTCAAAAAAATGCATTTCTAAAAAATATTACAATTTTGTTTCATCACCGAGGGTTGTACAGCTTAGTGAGTACTATTTTCGAGGTGTCCACACACATTGCTGTTTTTGTAAATTTTAAGTGTACGCGTCAAAGCATAATTTAAATGACCTAAGAGCGCAGTGCATAAAAATGCAAGCAAAAAAGCTCACTACTTCTTAAAAATATTCAATGTCTGTCTGTTTTATTCATTTGTTTCTGTAGCAAAGGGTTACTGCATAGGTTATACACTGGCGTGCAAAAATTAAGGACGAGACGATTTTTCGAATGTAACGTCGTGCAGAAGTGCTCCACATCGACTCAAATCACACCATAAGATCCCCAAGATGTAAGAATATGGGACAAGTGAACAAAACCTTCCAAACAAGGAATCCAAAGGATACAAAGGAACTTTATTGAAAAGGTAACTTCGAGCACAACTGGACAGAAGACAGAAACGTCCATGTGATAGGCGCCTGTCAAGAAAAATTCAGTCTTTAGTAGGGGATATGATCACCCCTGACTGCGTTGCAGGATTTACAACGTCTGTCCATGCTGAGGGCGAGGTTGTCAAGAAGCTGTTGAGACATCGTGGCCCATTGCTCTTGTAGCGCCAATCGCAGCTGCGGAATCTAGTGACGTGCTTCCAAGCGTCTCCCGAGAAGGTCCCACACGTGTTCGATTTGTTTTAGGTCCGGGGACCCTTCGGGACAATCCATGCGTTGAATATTTTCACTCTCCAACAGCTCTGCGAGAGCCACTGTACGATGAGGTGAAGCGTTGTCGTCCATGAAGAGGAACTCAGGATCCTCAGCACCTCTAAACAGACGCACGTGAGGCAGGAGAACTCCGGTACAATTGCGGACTCTAGTGACTGAACCTCCTTGGAAGAAGTGGAGGTCAGTACGGCTACCAAGCATGATACCGATCCAAACGAGAACTCCGCCACCTCCAAGCCGGTCCATTTCGATTATGTTAGAGGTGTGATTGGGTGTTCCCTGCTCTACCCAGATGTGTATACGTCCAGAATCGCTCGTCAGACTAAATCGGCTCTCATCCGTAAAGGGAACTCGACCCCATTGCTGATGCGTCCAGTTCTTGAGTTCCTGGCACCGCAGAAACCGCCGTCTCCGATAAGCAGGCGTTAATGGCACGCACCGTACTGGTCGTCGTGCAAATAGACCACCTTTGTGCAGCCTCCTGGTCATCGTAAAACGTGGTAACGGACGTCCAGTTGTCTGTTGCATATGCCTTGCGATTTCTCCCGCTGTCTGCCGTCTATCTCTTCTCGCCTGTAGGTAAATATACCGGTCGTCCGCCACCCTGGTTGCTCGTGGGCGACCACTGCAAAACTCTCGGACAGCTATTCCTGTCGCTTGAAATGCTCTCCAAGCTCGTGACAGGATGCTGTGAGCGATCCCGAACTCCTCGGCCACACAAGTCACACTTCGCCCTTCTTCCATCTTCCCAATGACGAGACCTCGGGTAAAGTCATCCAGATGTCGTCTACTGGATTGCTGTTGGCCATATCACACGGTGGCAGCAACTCGACGTCGTTGAAACCGATGTACACCGTGCAATAGCTTTCACCGAATTGTTGAGCGTACACCGCCCGTGTGCTTTATACCCTTCCTACACCACTCCCAATCCCTCCCTACTTCATGCTGCATATATGTACATGCCCTACCGTACCGGACCCTAGGCTATCTCCTGAGTGGTCTTTCGTTCCGTTCTGCCTTCTCGTTCCGCTGTTATGCTAATTTCTCCTCTTCGTCCTCAATTTTTGCACACCAGTGTATTTCACGTAGGTTGTGTAGTTGTTTTAGTTTTACATTAACGTGGTTATCTACATGCAGTCTAAATCACGGCATCCTTAATTTCTTTGATTTGAGACTGCATTCTATATACCAGTGACAAATACGTAGGAGTTCCAATAGTTTGAACTTGAATCTTCGAATTTCTGACGGACGGCAGGTTCAACAATATGCATGAAAAGTTGGAGCCCACAAAACACAGTGAATGAGAAAGAAGTATAAGAACGCGTGTAGAAAAAGCAAGAAAGAAAAAGAAATAGGAATACAAAATATGACTGCGTGTGTGTGTGTGAGAGAGAGAGAGGGAAAGGGGTGTGATTGGAGAGGTGAGGGATGTTCTCCGCCAGAATGGAAAGCAGAATTGTTTCCCTATGAAGAGGAACGAAGCGCAATTGCATTGAGTCTGGCTTTGCATCGTTTTGCACAACTCAGGAGCACATTTCCAGCGGCAGAGCACCGGTCTACGCTATCGCTTTCCCATTCGCGGTTATCTCATATTTCTGTCGAGGCAGCATTTGGAGATGTCAGCTTTACTTGTGCTTGATAGGAAAGCTGCATTTACAGGCGCCAGTCTGTCGTTCCGGCATGCAGGCTCCGCAGTTCCTCATCAGCCTGCAAACAGATCAGCATCACTTTACTCATGCCAACGTCCCTCCCAGTCTTCCACGGAGGAAAACCGCTGCTTTAATCTTTAGTTCGTAAGCGCTATCGGACAAATGGGATTAGGCCCTCACCAGTTGCTTTCCTTTCTTTAGAAATCTGCTCTTTCAAGATTGTGATTCTTCTTTTATTTCACGACAGAAGACACTTGTTTTCCTTTCTTGCGAATAAGTTCCCGATTTTCCTCTTCACTTGTAGCGGGTGTTCGCTTTATGCTCGGACTTATACAGAAAGTCTTAAACGATGGTCAATAAATTAGCAAAGTCTTGCTCCCATCCGTTTATAAGTATATAAGATTTTAGAGTACTAAATACAATAAGCCCAAACATTACTCATTCCATTTTCATTATATTCAAAATTTTAAATGACGACTTTGCAACATTTTCATTTTTCTTTTTGTTCAATTCTAGGCACATGATTTTATACTTTTGTTAGTTGTTGTAGAGCGCTTTCAAGGTAATGATGCTAATTATAAATATTAAATGAGACGAATATTCGTTAAATTGACTTTAATTTATTTATGTCTTAGGAGAAAAAGCTTTACACCGAATCAGTTACGCCTGTGTGAGCACGGTTTCTCATATCCGAAAAATTAAATGAACGATGAATTCTTTCGGTTCCCTACTTACAAAACTGCAATCTAATTTCCACCAGGTTACAACCATTTCTTACATTTAGCTTGATGTTAAAATCGAAATTTAAACATTATTTGCCATATCACATTACAATGAATCATGTATAGTGCGTCGCATAAATATAGAGACAGAACAAATTCTCGAATAAAAAAGAAACAACAACGAGCTGAAATGTACAACTCATATTTATAGCAAAAATAGCATAGCACACGCAGCTGCTCAATAGTCTGACGGAAACATAACAATTTCAACGCCAAATTCAAGAAAAAAACAGAAATACGCTGTCTCATAAATATAAAGACTTACTAGTTATGAGCATCTCCGGTACGAATAGTGGAGCAGTTGTTCCGAATAACACTGAAAACCCGATTGGGCATGCTGTCTACCAAGGGGTGTAAGTGTTCTGGACGGAGTGCGTACCAGCTTTGTTCAATCTGCTCTTTCAATGCCACCACACTTGAGAACTGCCGTCCATTCGCATACAGATCACGAACTAGGATACCTCAGAGATTCTCGATAAGGTTCAGATCTGGACTGAGTGCTGGCCAATCCATTACGATCATATGATGAGTGTTAAACCAGCTTTTCGTTGATGCAGACCGATAGATAGAGGCATTGTCTTGCTGGAACAGATAAAAACAACCAACACCCGCTAGAGTTCTGACAAACGGCAAAAGGTGGCTGCTGAGTATCTCTTCATACGTTTCGGAGTTTTGCCTGTCTTGCAGAAAAGTGATATCCGTTGTCCCATTGAACGCAAAAGTTCCTCAGACCATCACAAATCCCCCTTCTTTCTGTCTGCTGAAGAAGGTGCGTGGTTTGTGTCCTAAATCATGCCAATAGCAGTTCCAACCGCCAGGGCCGTCCAGGCTGAATTTTTTCTCATCGGAGAAAATAGTTGTGGTCCACTCGTCCGTCCAGTGCATGTGGCTGCTTGCCCATAACAGTCTAGCTTCCTTGTGGTGCCGCGTGAGGTGTGGCAGACGGCGCATTTTACGGAGCACAATATTGCGACTTTCCTTGATTCGTCGATGAACTGTGTCCTTTGAAAAGGGGATACCAACAGTCCGAGAAACTTGACATAGTGATAACCTTTGGGATGAAACTAAACGCATGATGGCACGATCATCTCGTTTGGTTGTTATTCGAGGCCTTCCGGGCCGTTTTCTGGCAGTTTTCAGACGCACCGCGTGTCAATAAAGTCTTAAAAATGACTGTCCTACTCCTCCCCATGGCTTTACAAATTTTCGCTACAGGCAATCCATTTGCTCTCAGTCTCCAAATCGTCTGCACCTCCTCACCAGAAAGTTGACTGTTGCGTGGCATTTCGGCGAAAGAATGTCTGACGGCAGATCCGCTGTCTTTTGTAGGCTGGACCGAATTACGGCCCATGCGCGTGCGTTCAACATGCTAATTTGTACATCTCATTTGCTTGTGGCTACTTTGCATAGTTGTCTTTATATTTATGAGAACCTAAAATTACACTATTTCACTTTGTGGTGTTCTTTTCACACAATCCGGTCATCTCGACGGATCGAAACGTTTGTTGTAGGGTTATGTCTAATTAGGTACCACTTCAGCTTCCTACCTATATTCGCATTGCGTTCACCGCGCAAAGTCGACTGTCTCTATATTTATGCGACGCCCCTTACATGCCAAAGTATTCCAAATATAAAATTATTCCTTTTTCTTACATCTGATCAAGAACAAAAATTTAGTGTTAAACAATTGCAGAAGTACATTTTAAACAGCATCTATCTACTAAATGAAATGCTGCAAATTTTCTGAATGTTAGTAATTTCTTTTCAGAAAATATATCTCATTTTAAAAAATGGAATATAGTTGTTTCTACACCCAAGCTCGTGTTGTTTGCAAGAACTACATTCAACCATTAAATGTTTCAATTGTTGTTACTTTCCTTACACACTGTTATTTAAAAGAGTGTAGACTAATATTTTAAAAGTAAATGTTAGCACAGTCTCCAAACAAACAATCATATATTTTAGTAGCCTCAAATAAACAAACAATCATATATTTTTGTGTTCGGTAAAGAAAAAGAAACAGATAGTGTCGAGCAGGTTAAATGAGTGAAATCCTACCATTCAGTTCTGCAGATCAAAAATCAAAATTTAGAGGAAGCTTCGTTGCGTGATGGGACCTTTTGTCGGGGTTTCTTTATACATATGAGAAAAAATCTCCTTAAAATATAGCACTAATATTTGCCAAAATTTTTTTTGAAATATGAACATTTTACAGCTATACATAACAGATTTAGCAAACGCAAAATTTAAAGAAAAATGCAATTATTTTTAAAAGATAAACTTTGAGTCTTACGTTATGTGACAGGAAAACACAGGAAAAAGAGGGAAAATTACACCGGTGATCCAGTACTTCATTCGATTTTTATTATATGTATGAATTGTCTCGCATCTCCATTATGACTATCCCTTTTTAGTTTTCTTCTCTTATGTAATTTTGTTACTCATTAGATAAATTTTTATGCTAAACGGAGCGTGGTTACTTCCAAGTTTCTGCGTTCGTTTTGGCTATAATTGGTAACTACTTATTTTGAAAATTAAATGCTGAGTGTCTACAATTAGATAATCTTAAACAACAAATAGACTGGGACATGGTCTGCAAAAGAGCTGAAAAACGTATTTTAATTGCGATTGGTATATAGTGCGAGTTTTTTTCAGATAAAGTATGTTCCGCAAAGTTGTCTTTCCCTTTCGGTACACCAGTAACTAATGGAAAATAAAGAGAGTAACCGGTATTGTTTTCTTAAAAGCACATGAAATCTGTTCGTTAATATCATTGCTAGCCTTAGTGTTCCTCATAATTGAAGTGACTGTATAATAAGAACAAAAGTTTACCAGTAAAACCTGAAAACATTATAGAGCAAGAAATTAAGGAATTGAGAAAATTCGTATTATACAATGCAGTGTTGTTTTCGTTAGAATTATTTTAGTACAGGAGTTCTTCTCTTCCTTTTTGAATTTCAAATGCAGTTTACGTTAATCAATTGCTTATATATCTTGAAATTAACAGATCACTGTTTATTTTATAGCATATCAAGATTCAAAATAAGTTGCAATTTACCCAACTCCATTTTTAATAAAATATACAACTCTAATAACTTTGGCCCTTAAAGTGATACACTTTCATTTCCTTTTTCGGTATGTAATAGTGTTGAAATCTAAATCGCGTATTCCAAGAAATGAACATAATTCGTGGGCATTCACGAAAGAAATGAAATGTCTTTACGGTGACCCTTACTAATTAAAACAACAGTATTTAAATGCCTTGAAAACAAATTAATATATGTTCAGGGAAAAAGAAAAGTGAAATATATTATGTTATACCTCTAATTTATTAAATTTTTAAACTCCAGTTTTTATCAGTAAGGAAGTACAAAAATTAGAAACAAAATATTGGTAGGCTCGTTACCACTTGGCTATAAAATTAAGTGCGATCTGTCAGAAACATAAAGTTAAGTTAAATAAATTAAAACAGACATTAAATCAAATTAAAATAAATTTAAAAAATAATTTTTAATCGTTTTTTTACTATAAAATTAAGTGCGATCTGTCAGAAACCAAACAGAAATTCCTGCAGCTACCATTGTTGAGGTAACAGTCATATATTTCTGCAGGAAAGATATCTCTCATAATTATAGCGCGTGAATTTTTGCATGCACGAACAGATAATTTGAGAATTCTGTATTCGAGGAGAAGCTTCATTGTCATACCAGTAAGCAGGTCGTGAAAATTTGCATACTTGAAAATTTGTTCAACATACTGTGATACATTAACTCTGCGTCATCAGTGTTTGTGTCTCTATGCATTAACAGCTTTTTGTGTAAAAGGTGCTAAGGAAATAAAGAGAAAATTAAATTATAAACTTTAACCAAACTAAATGGGACATACCCTCGTTGGCCGCAACATTACGAACCTACCTAACAGCTGGTTCGGACACATATCATGGTGATAACCTCTTCCATCCGGCATGTTATCGACCCCAGTGATCGCGGAAGAAGTCATCGTGTATTCTCGACCAGCTGGATAAAATGACATTACGGAGTTTTACAACGGAATCTGGTACTTCCGTGGACGGGAGAATGCTGCGTTCTATTACATCCAGCAAATGTTCAATGGGATTCAAATCGAGGGAATTGGCTGTCATGGGAGCACACGAAATGGTTACACATGATTCTTGATCCATTCCTGCAAAATGCAAGTCTTGTGACAAGGAACGTAGGCTTTTTTTTTAAAGCAATCTAGTGCTGTCATGATAAACGGTTATCATATAAAAAAACACTTGATCGGGAACAACGCTTAGGTAGGACCTGTAGATGAGTGTGTGTTCAATAGAAATGAGGGGACCCAGTGTGTTCCTGAGAACAATATCATAACTATAACACCGATAGCACCGGCATGTTCCCATTCCATCAAGTAGTCAAGTTACAGATGTACCTTCGTGAGAAGTCGAATACGTACTCGTTTATCAGCACGTAAGAGCTCGAATTCATTGGACCAGGCGACTTTTTCCATTTGCTCAATGTGCAGTCCAAGTGCTTCTTTGTGACCTGGACAGCGAAAACATCGATAAAAGTCAGCCAACTGTATCATTTTTAGTAGGCGTAGTTGAATGTTGTTGACTCATTGATTAATTAATGTCTTTACATAACTCGTTAAGCGCACAATACACTAGGTAACTCATTAGAAATAAACCGCTGGGATTAAAACGATCAGCGCTTACCTAAACTGAAACATGTTTTCTTATTTTCTGCTTAGTAGTAACGCGCCGGAAGTTAATATCACTTATGCACTTTAGTTGATAATCATCAAGTTGTAATTCATCAGATTACACTTAACAGCAAGCTAATACATAAAAACATAGAAATCCCCACCGTACATGTTATACATGTTATTTACATAATCACATATATCTACAACACGCTTTCCACCTCTCTGCCCTCCGTCGTTTTGTGTTCGACTTGTTTTGGGAGCACGGACTCACTCTGAGGGCGTTGCCAAAAAGTACGATGTTCATAGAAGTAATGTGCCGTTTAGTAAGAAACTATCTAAGCGACTAGTAACAAAATTTACATATAGGAAAACTTAAAAAGAGGGCTGAGTTAGAAGAATATGTCGCACAACATGGGAACATAAACAGGCAATTGACTCCTTAAACTCATTTGCAGAAGCGACCGCATGATTTTGTGTCGAGAACCGTTTCTTTGTGCTTCTTGGTTGTAGTCTATCGTTAAATAAAGGATCGTAAATCCTCTTCTGATGTCCCAGACAACACGTGCCAGCCAGTGGTGGTCTCGCTCTTCCAGCATACTAGGAGGATCGATATTCCTCTTAGGAACATTCTCAGGACACCATCATCACGCTGGATCTCTCGACCAGCAAATAATTCTTGCTGTTGCCGATATTCTAATACCCGCAGTCTACGCGCCAGTAATAATTTCTTTCTTCAACCTTCAACAAGTTCACTTTCTCCATTATACAGATTTTGCACTGGCGAACTGGCATTTCCTGCTGGTGCTTCTACGTACATTCCTCACCGGTCAGTGACTTAACTGCTAAGTGTACCATGGTACGCATCCACTCGTAGAGATAGGAGTGTTCGTAATGACATGGCCTCGTTAGTATCAGTTTAAGTACCAGTTTAAGCGGAACAATACGAAAGGTGTCATTAAAGTAAGTCTATATACTTGCATTTAGGCGTGAAAGGAGTAATATTATTTCATTTTATATTACATTACATTATACATATACACAATATTGGCAAACGTTACCGGACGCCACTCAAAAGCAAATGAACGTATCCGCTGCGTTGTTAAGATGCGCGGTACAGCTGCAAACGGTATAAAACAAGCCTGTAGCTGACCGCGATCATATCGCACTATGAGGTTGAATGAAAATGTCGCGGAGGGAGAGAGCTGACTTTGAGAGAGGAAAGATTGTTAGATGTTATATTAGTGGGTTGTCCATAAGAGAAACCGAGACGCGTTTAAACACACCCAAGTCAACTGTTTTGGATGTACTGAATAAGTGGAAGACACATGGCGTGCCTAAAGCAGCAGAACGTACCTGCAGACCAAAGAAAATCAGTGATAGAGGACGTCGAATCCTCAGGAGAGTCGTTATAGCTAATCGACGGAGTACTGCAAAAGTGCTCAGTGAACAATTGAGTAAAAATACTTGAACCTCGGTATGTACACTTACATTTCGCCGAGAACTTCATTTCATGGGTTACTGAAGTCGTGCGGCTACTCATAATCGTTTCATCTACACTCGGAATACTACTCGTTGCTTAGCTTGGTGTAAAGAACATTTATCGTTGACCGTAGATCAATGAAAGCGGGTCCTATGGACTGATGAATCCAGATACACGATCTATCAGTTTAATGGCTGTGTGTGGAGGAGGTGGCAGCCGGGGGAACGCTATTTACCACAGTGTACCGTTCCTATGGTCAAGTTTGGAGCTGGCAGTGTACTCGTGTGGGGGTAGCTTTCGTAGTATGGTCCCGGCTCATTGGTTATCATGGACAAACCTGTTAACCAGCACTTCTACCTCGATATTCTGGACAATTATGCCCTACCAACTCTGTAGCAATACTATGGAACCGAGCCTTGTTGGTACCAGCAGATAATGCACCGACCCATAAAGCAAGGACTGTTACCGCGTGGTTTAACGATAATTCCATATCGTGTGTGGACTGGCCACCACAGAACCCTGATTTTAATCCCATAAAGCACCTATGGGATGAATTAGAGCACCATACAAGAAGTTTGGAACCAAGGCCTACTACTAAGCTACAGTTAGCGGCAGCATTATGTACTGATTGGAAACGCATACCTATCGCTGTGATCCGAATTCTTGTCCAAAGCAAGTCTCGAAGGGTCAGTGCATGCATTAAGGGCAAAAATGGACCGACACCGTATTAATGTATGCCACTAAATGCTATGTTGTGTTTCTCTTCTAGGTGTCCAGTGTCTTTTGTCAATATAGTATATATTATACTACACTATATACCAACCAGTAATTGGACACCTGTGATAGCATAGGAAAACGAAGTTTATTCACCTTCAATATTTGATGGAGCCTCCATGAGAGGCGATTACAGCTGCGACCCTCCGGGGCATACTCTCAACCAGAGGTTGTACGACGGCTCGCTGTATTTTCTTCCACTCGGCTTGGAGAAGACAGGCCAGTTCCTTCACCGATTTTGGACGGTGGGGGCAACCCTTAAGTCGACGCTCCAACTCGTCACAGAGGTGCTCGTAGGGTTAAGGTCCGGGCTCTGCGCAGGCCAGTACATTCGATTAACCCCATTGTCACCATACCAAGCCAGGGTAGACCTCGCAACATGACAGGTGGCATTGTCATCCTGAAAGTAACACGGGTCCACCCCGTAAAACTGACACAACGTAGGAAGCTCGTGGTCATCCAAAATGGTGCAGTAGGTCTCGGAGTTGAGTCTACCAGGAATTGCGACCAAGGGTCCCGTGCCATACCAGGAGAAACACCCCATAGCATAATTCCATCGCCGCCGAACTTCACAGGTGGGACAAGACATTCCGGCAGGAGGCGTTTTCCAGGCAGACGCCTAACCCAGACCCTGCCATCCGAACGTTAGAGGGTGAACCTTGATTCGTCGCTCCAGAGAACCTGTTTCCACTGTTCAACGGTCCACTGTCGACGTTCATTGCACCACGTTAGCCGAGCAGCGCTATTGGATTTCGTGATCTAAGGCTTGTGGGCGGCAGCACATCCATGATAGCCGAGCAGATGGGCTTCCTTACGGATGGTATTCATCGAAAGAACACTCCCGGAGGCTTGTTGAAACTCCTCGCAGATGTGGCTCATCGATTTGGTGCGGTTCTTCCGAATTTCTCTGGCCAGCACCCGTCGGTCTCTAACTCCCAGTTTTGTGGGTCTGCCGGGTCGGGGCACATTTCGACAGTAACTTCTCATCTTCCACTTGCCAATCACGTAGGCCACTGTTGATTTTGGGTATTTCAACTCGCTGGATATGTCACGTATGGATCGGCCATTTCTGTGATACCCGACGATTACACCTTTCTCGAAATCAGAGAGCTCCGAACTGCGTGGCATCTTGCATGCGACTGGTTGCGTTGTTGTTTCCCACACGATATTTAACGGCGGTGGCCGTGACGTGTATCAGGACCGTAGATATCGTCGATTGCAGGGGTGTCCAATTACTTGTTGGTAGATAGTGTATATTACATTATATTATAAATCATAGTATATTATACATACTATGCATGACATGACACGACATAACATTATATGATATGATAGGGTAATGATATAACAAGGAATGAACAAAAAGTTTCCTTTCTAGGTTGCTGCAATATCCTGTATGACGTAAACGTTGACGAAAGTCCGGCTCTATGGAGGTGGTTCGTAATCTGTGAG
This sequence comes from Macrothele yani, assembly GCA_039090855.1. Taxonomy (NCBI): domain Eukaryota; kingdom Metazoa; phylum Arthropoda; class Arachnida; order Araneae; family Macrothelidae; genus Macrothele; species Macrothele yani. The sequence continues at coordinate 57,183,157 of CM077008.1, read as the reverse complement.
GGCAACAGTCGAATCTTGACGTAGTGCGGTGTTTGTGGAAGATATCGTACACATTTTGATTGCATCATTGTTAGGGAGCGAGTCCAAAGCAGATCAACAAGATAGAGTTCTGTTTCTGTCCGCTGATGGAAAGAAATCTGAACATATTCATCACAGAATGGTGAGAGTGTATGGTGATGAGTGATTGTCAAAGAGCTCTGTAGTGAAATAGTGTCAAAACGTCCGTGAAAGTTGCGGCACGACACATGATTTGCAGCGCTCTGGGCGTCCACATACATCAAACACGCCCGATAACTTCGAGAATGGGAAAGTCACTTTTCTCAGTGATCGGAGAGTAACCATTCGGCAAATGGCCAGTGACTTCAACATGAACTAGAAAAGTGTTCAAAGCATCATACATGGTCAACAATACCGTAAGGTATGCTGTTAGTGGATACCGGGTGCCCTCTATAGTGGTCAGGAAACACACTGTATGGCAATTTCTGTGCAACACTTACTGCGTATCACCGTAGAGGGCATTGTATTCTTAGAGAGCATTATGGCCGTCCACGAAACCTGGTGATTCCCCTTCCAACCAGAGTTGATGTCTGCGAGCATGCAATGGCGACATCCGTCCTCTCCCGGTCGGAAGGAATTCAAGCATCTGCTGGAAAAGTGGTGGTGACAGTGTTCTTCGACCACCGAGGTCCATTGCTAGTAGAGTTAAAGGACCGAGGAGTCAGTTTCAATGCAGAACGATATGGCGAGGTATTTCAGCGTTTGCGTCCTATAATTAAGAATGAAGGTTCAGGCAACCTCAGTAAATGGGGTAATCTTACTGAACGACAACAAGTGCCCTCATTTTGCCAACGTCGTAAAGGAAAACTTTCAAGCCCTGGAGCAGAATTGCAAGCACAAATTGGAAATTAAATGTTTACATTTTGGAAAATTCTAAGCCGTGGAACACCTTCCTTATAGTCCAGAACTATCCCTTTGCAATTTCTACTTCTGCGGTCAGCTGAGAAAGACACCAAAAGGACACAGGTTCCAGTTGGACGATGACGTGGAGCAGGCTACATTGGATTTTCGTAAGCAACAGATGTCTACCACAACATCTTCAACCTTGTTCGTCAAGAGAACAATTGCCTTATCGCCTTCAGCAAGTTATTTTAAATATTTGTAACCAATCTGAACTTATCGACTCTGAACGGAAACTTTTCGATCATGCATTATATATTACTAGCTGTAAAGCCCGTTGAGATATGATACAACGGGTTCTAGAAATCACTTATTTCTATTCAAGCGTTATTAACGACGTTGGAAAATATCTTTGTACACGATAGTTTTAGTAAAACCCATTTCGAAATCTGGAAGTAGTTTTTCTTGTTCTGGCGCATGGACTACTTTAACTGTGACATCATCAAACCATCGAACTCTTGATAATGTAACATAAAGTTGTCCGTGGCTAATCACTGGCTCAGGAAGGTAGATACCTATTTTCTCCAATGTTTGTCCTCGAGACTTATTAACGGTCATAGCAAAGGCGAGTTTCACAAGAAATTATCGTCGTCTTAATGTGAATGGAAGGTCCATATCAGTAGGTGCGAAGTCAATTTGCAGAATAAAAACAGTTGTACCAGATGCTGAGCCTATGAGTACTTCTGCAATGATCAAATTGGGTTTTTGTTATTTAATTATCAGACTTGTTCCATTGCATAACCTCGTTGTGTATTGAGGTTTCTCAGGAGCATGATTATAGCTCCAATCTTCAACTTTATTCCGTGAAGTGGCATTCCTGATGGAGTTTGCTAATTTAAAAACCCTGTGGGATAATACTGTTCAGTATTTTCTTCGCCATCGACATCAATTGCAACAGAGCTTAAGTATGTGCTTGTTGTCCCCTCTAACAGATAATGAACATTCTCATTTGATTTGTCAACATCAGAGCTTTTGGGACACCGAATGGCTTTCTTTGCAAATGTTTTAAAAACAGAAATGTTCAAGTCCTCATGTAATATTTTTGGCTATATCACCATAATATAAAATATGTGTAGGTATCTCTATCATTTCCTATGGTAGGCCTTCAACTGTTTCACGGGCGCCATCACCAAGTCGTAAAAGCCATTCACTGAATGATGAATCAACAGATCGAACATTACTTTTGAGTCTTAAATTCTCAAACTTCTCCCATAATTGGTTGCATTTAATGCTGGCTTCGAGTATTTTGGTTCTGTCACCATGTTTGACAACAGGAACAGTTTGTCCAAAGCCTCCTCCTAGTAAAAGGACTCTGCCACCAAAAGGTTTCGGTTTTCTCGTAATATATTTTAGTATTCGGTCAACTGCAAATAAAGCAGTACAAGGGGTCATTGTAGATTCGTCCTAAATGATGGGTTTCGCAGATCGAATGATTTTGGCGTCGGTGGAATTAATCTTTATATTCGACGTAGACGTTTTATTTAAAAGTGGCACTAACTTAAATTGGTTAAAGTAGGTTTTGCCACCTTCTAATAGATTAACAGCGATTCCTTTGGATGCAACAGGCAAAGCTGTGTTTCCTTCTCCACGAATACTGCTGAGGAGGGTTTTATTCAAATAAATTTTTCCTGAAACCCCCTTCCCCCCTGGCCATTAAGGAAAAAACATCTATCAGGAACATCATACAGAAGTCATCGCTCTTTCCACGCTTTATAAGTGAGTCACGGAAAAATTCTCATCGGCAGCTACCGGGAATCGAACCAAGGGTCTTCCAGTTACGCGCCGGATATGTTACCACGGCACGACAGCGGCCTCGAATTCTGCAGACTCATATACGACTAACTACCTAACATCTTGGCAGGTTGTTTCTTGAAGCCCCGCATAATGCTGAGGATTCACAAAGATGGTAAGCAACAACTGAACAAATAACTAGGAGGCCAATGAATAGTTAATACACTCAATTGAAGTGGATTAGGAACATCAAAAAGCAGTCATCGCTCCGTGACTCACTTATAAAACGTGAAAAGAACGATGACTTCTGTTTGATGTTCCTAATCCACGTCAATTGTATATATTAATTATTCATTCGCCTCCTAGTTATTTGTTCAGTTGCTGCTTACCATCTTTGGTGAATCCTCAGCATTGTGAGGGGCTCCAAGAGGCAACGTACCAAGTGGTTTGGCAGTTAGTCGTATCTGAGCCTGGATAATTGGAGGCCGCTGTGGTGTAGTAACATGTCCGGTGCGTAACTGAAAGACCCTGGGTTCGATTCCCGGTGGCGGCCGATGAGAATATTTCCGTGACTCACTTATAAAACGTAGAAAGAACGATGTCTTTTATTTGATTTTCCTGATCCACGTCAGTTGTGTGTATTGATCTATGCGGAAGATCATCATTAATGGTTACTGACATAATACAGTCATACGTTGCTTTTTGCTCTGCATTTAAATTTACTTGCCATTCCTGTAGCTTTTTGCTGTTCTGCAACACTGTCGAAATAAACATCCGGATTTTGAGGAATGCTACTTGATGGAATTGGAAGATTATATTTATCGCATGAGCTGTCGTTATCTTTGGGAGCGTCGTTAATCTCTTGAAGGACCAAATTCAAGCGATATTCACAGTCCTCAGTACGGCCAATGTTTTGTCTGTGTGCAAAATTTCCCAAAGATGGGATTAATATTTTTCAAACAATTCTTGTGCATTGGGTGGTGAAAGAAAGATAAGAGTGCATGCAAATAAATCTCGTAGTTGTCGAGGCATGCTGCAAACTGATGCTTCATCTAAGATTTTCTCACATATTTCTTCATTCTTAATTAAACCTTTCAACAATGCAGCTTCTTGGAAGTTATCATATAGAATTCCGTTGACCTTTCTTAGATCTGTAAAGCTTTTCGCTCCAGGCACATGAAGTAGCAGTAGTCTCAAACAATATCTTTCGGGATCAGAGCCAAGGTTGACTGAATACATTCTTCCAATCACATTATCTCCACCACGTTTTCGTTGAACCCATTGTCTTTCTTTTTGAATGAACACATACTGTCTTGGAATGTTGCTATGTGAAATGGATCTCGCATCTTCATTGCCTTCATTTAGTTTGAACCATGCTGTCAGCATTGTATATCTTTGAGCATATGCTTTATCTAAGATTGATCCTTGTTTAAACGCTTCAGACTAAAGATAATGTTCTGATCTTCAGGAAGGTGAACAGGTAATCTAACTATTATTGTATGAGATTGTTGATGCATATCATAACCAAGAATTCGCCACATCGTCGCAGGTGCGCTAACGTATCGGGGATCGACGTGACTTTTGGATGGATTGGAGATTTAACGACCACCGTGAGCAACTCAATGGGCTATAAGCAGTCGCCCGTCCCTAATTTAGGGTCACTGGTTCCAGGGAAGGGAGAGAGCCAGTGCCGTAAGACAAGCACAACATCCAAGCCTTACCGGGATTCGAACCCGGACCTTTTTCGGGCGAATGATCAGAGGCCATCGCTTAGACCACTGCGCCACCGGGGCGGCGACGTGACTTTTTACTTCGTCGTATTTGGTGTTGTGCTGTGCACATTTGCGCAGTCGTGACATTTTATACGTACTTGAAAAGGTATTTCACGCTTTTCTCAGCAGCGCACCCTTCGACATTAATATGGCAATTGTACTTTAACAAAAGATAAGGATTATAAGGGACTATCCGGTTGTTATCAATAATTTTACCACGTACAATTGTTGCTGTACCACTCTTTCTACAGCAATATAAAGAATACCAGCCTTTGTTAGCTACTGTTTCATGTTAAAAAGACCAGAAATTGCCTGGTACATTTGCCAACTTCCCTACAGCGTTAATTGTGATTATTTCACCACACGGGCCATGAACCATGTGTTTTGCAACAGTTCTATGTAGAAATGGTAAATGGTCTTTATCGGGAAGTTCCGCCGATACAATATGGCCAGTTTTCTCAGGCAATGTTGGTTTGTCCTGTTACTTCAAAATCAAGAGCAAATGAGCATGGGGAAACCTTGTTTTTGGGAATTCCATTATATGAACTTTGGCCACCGCAACTACAAAAATATGCCTTTTGGTATTATCGCCATTAATTCTTTCAATTTTAGTGGGAAGACTCTTGCAACTAAATCTGGACGGTTTTCGACAGTTGACAGTTCAATTTTTAGGAATTTCTTCCCATTTCTGGTTGCAAGTCATGGTAAGGAAAATATCAGGCTTGCCATACTTTCTGACTTTCGCCATTGTCGTGAATGTACTCAGTGCTTGTAACAGATCTTTACTTCACCCATTATTTTCTCGCATTTGCACTCTTTGGGCAGCAACCTCATCAGGATCCAATATGTACAAATACGCATATTTCCGCTGTTCACCATTATCAAGATGCAATGCTCCTGCACGATTATAGGTTGATCCATTTATCCTAAAACAATAAGGCACATAACCTGGTGGAGGAGCCATTTGTGCACCCATCGATGCAAATTCAAGAGAACTATTAACTGACCGTGTATGTTAACCATAAAGTTTTTTGAATGCTTATGCTGAGAGTTCATATGTTGTTCAATTAACGGGGAAGTGCGAATAGGATCTAATTTTACTGCTCCTTAGTGCAAAATGTAGAAAATTTACTATCTGAAGGTCTCTCTCCGGCAAAGTTTTTGGCTTTAAAAAATTCACAAATTTTCTCAAGAGTGCCCATGAGTATCTCGCTACAGTCTTTTCATCGTCTGTAACGTTTAAAGCCATATGACGTGTAGCATTTGTTTGTTGTTGTCGGTTCGTTAATTTCCTCTGAACATCTCGACTGCAGCGTTCATTCCTTTGTTCGGAGGTAATATTTTGTGCCATGAACATTTCTCGTGCGCTGAGATTCAGCTTCAATATGTTCCGGCGTCATATTAGTACGACGATCACGCAAACGTCGAATTTCAGTATTTCTTTAAGCTCTACTGCATTTTTGTCTTTTTTCTTCTGGCATGTCGGCATTCCAGCGGTTAACTTTTTGCCTTTCGACTGCAGTGCGTTGTTCGCGATCCTAATTGGCTTTGCGGCGTTTACCTTTAATCTCTACATCTAATGAAACAGGCATTTTTTTTTGACGCGGCATAGGCGAGATTTAAAACAACAGTCTAGTTCGCGAAGGACACTGACGTTCGTCCTTGCCTAGCTGAAATAAAAGTGATACACGTCGTCGCAAGTACGTATTAAAATTAATACATGTAATAAATATTAACGGCCATTAAATATTTGTAGAAAGAAAATGCATGAAAAAATAATAATATTGTAAAACGTCTTACAACCTAGAACTGTATGCTTCCACTTGCATCGCACTCGAAAAAAAAAACTATAACTTTGAACGAAAGAAAAAAGATGTAAACAAAGCATTAAGCAGGAACGGTTACGGATAACACGGTGTGAACACCGGAATATAAATGTTCTTCTTTTTCTGTTAAACCGCGTAATAAAGCATATCAAGGTTATGTAAAGTAAAACCAAAATTCCTGACATAGTTTTCCTATTTTTAAAGAGTTAACCGTGTGACGTAACGCATCTCTGACGTCATGCGAGAATGATTTAGATGAGATGATATCACAGCAGCAGCTGTGTTCTTTGTTGCAATGACAACAAAACAAAGTGGTATACGCGTTCACTGTGCGCGTGTAGTTGATGACGTCACCTGTACGTAAACAGGAAAAGTAAGCGTGACGTCACAAACATTTGTTTCTCGGTTGTTGTTATGACGACTTAAAAAGTGATCCACGTCGTCGAAACTTAGCCTTTTTATATATTAGGATAATATATATCTGTTGGAACATAATGTAATATTTGTAACATTCTCTTCTTGTTTCTTGCATCCTTTGTAGAAATTTTAAGACGGCGACCTACCTACGTGTATTTTTTACCTTTTACTATTCTACGAGTACGTTGACAATAAGCATAGAAATGTGATAGAAAATAAGCTGAGTAAACACCAGTGTGGTATTAGGAGCAGTAATAAATAATAGTATAATATTGCTTATCATACAACTGTTTGAAAAGACTCGAGAGAAACAACATGATTTGCAATTGTGTCTATGAATATGAAAGGTCTTTTGAGCTGATTTGTAGAAACAAGATGTTCAGTATGATATAAAGTGACTGGCCAATTTTTGAATTTGCACCGATCACGATCGAGGGAAGTCCCTGATAAGTGGTTTTGATTAACCCTGGGGAAGATAAACCAGTAGGATGTTTCATCTTTGCGTTTAGTATGCATCGATAAACTGTTTGAAGAATTCACCTTAATAATAAATGTCTTAGTGTTAGTTTTTTAGAGCATAAATAATTTTCATTACAACGTTAGACACCACAGCTTGACTTGTGACGATTACGATTCGGCAGCGAAGGTAAGTGTTGTGTACATGAGTCAATGGCTCTGATTTCAACACCAGAACTTATATCAATTGTGTAGTACAGTGAAACAAAGTATAACTGATTTTAATTATTGGAGTGTGATTACTGGTTAAATTGAAAAGCTGATAAGGAATTGGAGAACAGAATCGTTAACGTAAAGAAAGCCTATCAGCTTTACATAAATGTTCTCATTGCATACAGATATATTTGATCGGAGAACAAATCTAGCTATATGCAATGCAGGATTTAGAACCATCACACTATTATATGTATTACTGAGATTTCAGTACAAGGTAAAAAGAGCTTTAGAAAGATCTTAGAAGCTGTTGAAATAAAGATTGTAGGAGGAATGAATTTTAAAAAAAACATGTACGTCTAGTGGCAAGAAAACATCAGTAATGCAAGCATTAAAAGGATCATGATGGCTTGTTCCATAAAAAAACACAATGTTAATCAGCACATATTGAAATGATTAAAATGTGCGTAGGCAATTAAGATAATTTAAACAGATGTTACATTCCCTGGTATCGGATTGCAGACCCAAAAGTACCAAGAATGCGTCGAAGTAGACAGTAGTAACAGATTGTTAGAGACAGATAACATTTCGATGGACAAAAAGAGATGAAGAAGGTCCATTGCAACCATAATTCGTTTTCTTTCAGCGGTTGCGAAGTTGGTACACAGACGGAAAATTATGATTATATTATATTACAATTTTGCGGGTATGCAAAATTATCTGGGATTATTTCAAATAACGGAAATTTAGTAATCATCTTTCGCTCAAATCCTCAGAATTTCATGCCAGGTAATTCAAGTTGCAGACAGTAGGGGTGGACTGGTTATCATCATTGCATATTTCCTTCTGAACATTAAGGTAAGTGGCGATAAATGATGCATTTCAGTTGTGTCATAAGATGAGGTGTTTCATCACCCGTGACTTGATATGATATATGTATATATGCCCTTAATTCCCATTCCAAAGAAGACAAGAATAAGTATGTGTTTAATTACAGTTGTCGTATAATCAGATATTTAAATGGAGAAACATTTTCCGGCTGGAAAATTATTTCATTTACGCTGTTGCGTGCAAGTCGAGTTCATTCAGATTTAGTGCTCCCAGTGATGGAGGGTTTCGTTTTGGAAAGTGATGTCTTCCGGTGATTACAATACTCCTCACACGCCTAATGCTACGGGCATTGCAAATTTTGCTTCGCTGATTTGCGATTTTCGCCTAGCGGAAGGGCTTAAGGGCCACCGACAGTATTCCGAGGAAATCACGAATTCTAAGACTTAATCCCAACATTTTCCTCGTGTCCACGTTCCGTCTTCTGCGGAAATACCCGGATGAGACGAAACAAGCACAGCAACGTAGAGAGCTGTTGCGGTAGATCTAAAAGCATTATTAAATCAACGGCATACGAGATTCATTCCCGAAGCACGAAGCGTAGATGTTGCTTCTAGTGCTGCTGTGATAGCAAAGCCACTCACAGTATGCCTTCATGAGCAGCACTAAGTCATTAGAGTGAAATTTAAGCATGGCCTTAGTCTAGTGCATGCGAAGATGGTGTGCCCTGCCATCCCTCTTTCTCTCATCTTGCCCCCCCCTCTCGTCTCCACACATCTTAATATATATCAATGTTCTCCACTTCATACAACAACGGAGGAGAGACACTCCAGCAGCGGAGTTCCTCCGCACACATGCAATCATAACGTCATATTTGTCTGAGAAACCAATGTTAATCAAGTCACTGAAGAAGATATCACTCATCCTGTAATTAGAAGAATACGGTTATTTTAAACAAGGTTTGTTGTCATTATAGAAATATTTAAAGGAAAATCAGTATCTTGATGTATCAAGCCTTATTAATTTCTGAACCTAAAAGATCAAGTCTTTCTAAATCAGCCTTTCCCAAGTAATTTAGTGCCCGTACAACTAACTAGCAGTAGAAATAGGAAAGTGCTGCCTAGTATTGAGTCAAGAAATTCCTGACCCTGTTTTGACAAGCGTTCATTTTCAGTTTCTTTGAAAATACAATTTCTTCAGGGAAAAAAAAATTCAAAATATGATAATAAATCCGTACGAGATACTTTTCCAAGCACTCTATTTTGAAGTACGAGAAGAACATCTTCTTCAATAAAAATACACTGGCGGAAAGTGAAAAAACAACGCCAAGAAGGAATTAGCGGACGATGACGAAATTTACATATGTTAATGGGGTCGAGTTTACGTAGGTGTGATGTTAATTTCGGGATCAACCGGTGAGCGCTTACGCCACAGCACGGCATAATATGCAAATTATCGTCGGTGGTATTTAAGGAGTACGGCGAAGTGAATGTAATCAGTCTTCGGTGTACGGACACGTGTGAAGACCCTGAAGAAGCTGCAATGCATGGACATGGAAGACGTGTACGACTTCAGCAGTTATCGGACTTTGAGCGAGGTCGTATAGTCGGACTCCGCGAGGCGGGGTGGTCGTATCGTCGTATTGCGGAGCGAATTGGACGGGAAGTATCGGTGGTGGTACGATGTTGGCGTAGATGGTCAGAGGAACATTCCCACACGAGAAGACGTGGAACCGAGAGTCACAGACGGACTGATGAGCGAACAGATCGTCGCATAAGAAGAGCGGCGTTGTCAAGCAGAACATCCACTGCGACGCAAATCCGAGCTGCCGTTGCACCTGAGGTGACTGTGCGAACAATCCGCAACCGTCTATTGGATGCAGGACTACGTGCACGTGTGCCTCTGGCATGTGTACCTCTGACTCCAGCCCACCGTCAGGAACGGCTGCAGTGGTGTCGCCAACGTCTGCACTGGAGAACGCAATGGCGATCTGTGGTGTTCAGCGATGAAAGCAGATTCTGCTGGGAGCCTCCGATGGCTGTATGCGTGTTCGCACACTCACAGGGGAGCGTCTCCATACCCTTCTTGCATTCGCCAGCGACACACAGGGCTTACATCCGGTCTCCTGGTGTGGGGAGCGATCAGCTGTCAGTCCCGTACACAACTAGTGTTTGTACCGGGTACGTTAAACAGCACCTCCTACATCAACAACATCTTTCAGCCCGTTGTTGTGCCATTTGTAAGGTCGGCCCATCTTGGTGTTTTCCAGCAAAATAACGCACGCCCACACACGGCACGTGCAACGCATCATGAACTTCAGGGTGTGAGACAACTTCCATTTCATGCACGTTCACCGGATTTGTCCTCCATTGAGCACGTGTGGGATTTTATGGGACAACAACTTATCCGGTCTCCACGGCCAGCCACGACCATCCCCGATTTACGCGTCCAGGTTGAGGATGCTTGAAACTCAATACCCCAAACTTACATCGAACATCTGTATGACAGACTCCGATGCCAGAATTGCATAGTGTGACGCAGTTCATGGTGGTTCAACCTCGTACTAACCGTGTTACATGGAAATGTTATTTTTCAGTTTACAAACAAAAACAGCTGTATTTTGCCATAATGTTTTGATCACGTTATCCTCTGTATTCCGTTATTATGCTGTATAAATTTCGTTGGTATCAGACGTCTCCTTCTTGGTGTTCTTTTTTCACTTTCCGCCAGTGTAGTTCCCGAATTTCTGCACTTGTTAACATCACTTCAAATTGGGCTTTATCCAGAGGAACAAGTTGAAAGTACGGTCGTGTATTTTTTTTTATTTAGCGCATTATTTATATTAATTTTATTGAACAAGAATTATTGTTATAGAGACTAGCCACAACATAAAAAGTGGCGAACGTAATATACATAGATCTGTTATTTTATATTTTCTCATCTCAAATAGCTTTTAATTACCGTATATACTCGCATATAAGCCGATTTCGTGTATATGCTGACTACCCCAACTTCAGCAGTTAAAAGTTGGTGAAAATCCTTGAATCGCATATAAGCCGAACTTAAATTTCAAGATTTTGGGAAACTTCTTAATTGTTATGAAATATAAAAATCTCTTAATTTACTTTCTTTAAAATTCTCATTTACTATCGGAGTTTCCAAATAATTTCTGTAAATCTCTTTCTGTTGCGCTTGTATCGTATAAACATCGTCACCAAATTCATCATCGTTCCTTTTGTCTCCACATGAATGGTAAATCAGATCACCTTCCTTTCCATCCATGGGATTACAGCACTTTCTGATAGATTTTATTACCATTTCTGGTGGAATTGCGTCCCACGCTACACCATCCACGAAGTAACAAAGCCAAAGTCGGCCTTTTTCAAGTCACCACCTTGTACTGTTTCCGCATCGGATGATGGGATCCATTCAATTCATTTCTCTAGCATTTTGTCTTTGAAAGGTTTTATCAAACTAACATCAAGTGGCTGCAGAAGTGATGTTACACCAGTTATTACTGCCAGTGTATTCCTAGTTTTCTTTGTTTGCCTTTTATTTTAACATCTTCAGTTTTATGCGCTTTAAAGATAACCCCCACGACTGGTTGTTCTCCTCCTTAATAGACAAGGGATATATCCGATGTCTAACTCACTGCGTGTCCGGTTCTACACGTGAGGTGACGCAGTATGCAGTCCCACAGGGTAAATAAAATAAAGGGATTCCTTCAGGTTTGGAAGCAAAAACTTCCATGGTCTAAATCTAAAACATGATCAGGTATGTCATTTATTATATTAGCAGCACCTATTCCTGTAGAAATCCTACTCTGGATGAAAAAATATTCCATATGTTTTTTTTTTCATTTCTTAATACCCGCATATAAGCCGATTCCCCAACTTTGAAAGCAGTCAGTTCCTGGTCCACGTCAAGTGTCTGTATTAATTAATCATTCACATTCTAATTATTTGTTCAGTTGCTGCTTACCATCTGTGGTGAATCCCCAGCATTGTGCGGGGCTCCAAGAAGCAACCAGCTAAATCGGCTTGGCAGTTAGTGTGTGTGTGAGTCGGGAGGAATTCAAGGCCTCTGTGGTGCAGTGGAAGCGTATCCGGCTCGTAACTGGAGGGCCTGGGTTCGATTCCCAGTGGCGGCCAATGAGAATTTTTCCGTGACTGACTTATGAACGTGGAAAGAGCGATTACCTCTGTTTCATGTTCCTGGTCCACGTCAAGTGTCTGTATTAATTTGAAAGCAGGATTTCTTCCAAAAACTTTCGGCTTATACGTGAGTACATACGGTAGATTAAAAAAACCGCCAGTGCTCTCTACATTCAATTCTTCCCTCATTTCCAAAGGTGCATCATCTGGCTGTGACTTATACCACTATTTTAACACCTCTTTTAAGTTCCTGCATTCTCACGTAAATTGGCTTTCTCTTTGTAAACTAATTTCTCCGATTGAATTTGAACTTGACAACAACTGACAGCAGGCCAGAGTTCAACCTACGTAGTAAAAGACTCAAGAGATAAGAGCTAGTATGTGCAATGTTCGGTGTGTAATTTTGAAAGGCAACGATAGAGGAGCGACTGATGCAATATTGTTCTCATACTTTATGTATTCTGTTATACAGTGCGCTGTGATATAGTAGAGAGCTGTGATTCATTGTATTGAGTAAGCATTTACATTTATTGTGATTGAAGTGCTGTTGAAACAACTTGTTGCAATATGAACTACTCCATTCATCCATCTATCTCGTCCGCCCACGGTGGGTTTTGTCCTGGAAAGACGACTGCGCGCGCTTGAGCGTTACTGGCAATATAATGCAACCGGCTTATCATTCCTCTGTTGTATACGGATAAGAGACAAAGTGCGCCCGGTGCCCACTTTACGGGAAACCATCTACGCATTCGCGTCCCAAACCACAGGGAGCCTGGGGAAAACCGCAGACTAGATACGGCCGGAAGGACAGGGATTCGAACACCCGTCATAAACGTCCGCCTCTAACACAGTGGATACCGACTTCACCAACTGCGCTGTGTCGGCGGTAAGAACGACTAGTGTATGATTAAGAATCGATGTGCTGACTGAGATTAATAACAGATTTGAACTCGTAAGTAACCTTGTTTTCTATGAAGTTCGGCTGTAATGTAGAAGTAAAATATATTAGTTAAGACTTTCAGCTGCTACGACTGAGCAGGAATCCAAAACTTCACAAGTAAGAAAATTTACTACGTTACGTGAGTTAAGTTATGTTGTGTTTTACAGTAAAGCTAAAGTAAAACGAGCAAAACGAGGAAAGCTCATGGTGTTCTACAGAAAAGTTAACTTAAAGGCAGAGTTCCATTAAAACAATTCACATTATATGGCATAGATGATGTCTCTCCATTTGTCTTGTATTTTCAGGTCTCTTATGCTTTATACACCTTGTAATTGCTGGATCAAAAGGCGTCCCTCTTTTGGGCGCTTTTTGAAAGGTAGTGCCTAAATTTTGGTGATTAAAAAATCATTGCCGATTTGAAGAGTCGTTCTGTGTCAGGCAATTACTCGATGCGCATGCATTATGCACATAAGGACAATGCATAACCGAAAAACCAGTATCGTCTAGTTGGTATACATAGGAGCTCACGCTGCCGTGATTTATTCGACAATTTTCTGCTGTCAAATAGAAATACACGATCCGAGTGCAGTTGCGGCTTTTCGTTAAAAAAAACTTTGACCGCTGCAGCTGCGTAGAGGGAAATTTGTGCTGTGGATGGTGTAAAAGCAGTGTCTGAAAGAATGTCAAGATTTTATTTTCAGTGATTCAAAAATAGGGACTGCAACTTTGAAGACAAAACACGTGCTAGGATACCTTCGACGCTTAATTCTGAAACTTTTCGCGAAGCCGTAGAGTCAAATCTGTGCACAAGTTCTAGACAACTGTCAAATGACCGGAAGTACCTCAGACAACAATCGTTTGCGAACTGCTCAATCTCGGCAAGAGACACATAAGCTGTAGACAAGTAGCAACTACTTATCAAAGTAATGAAATAGCTGAAATTTCAGTGAACTCATTTGTAAAGAATGCTTTACGGAATTGGACATTGTTTGCTTACCCATGAATGAAAACACGTGCGCCCAAACATATACTAACAAGAAGGGCGTGTTTCCAGGCGAAACATACGGAAACTCTGGCAGTTTAATTAAAATGGTTTGGTTCTAAGTTTGAGAAATACATTTAATCAAAGTAACGTAATAGCCGGAAAATGTAATTAATATTAAAAATTAAAAAAACGTATTTACTGATTTCAACACTTTTAGACAATACTTACCACTGCTGGAAAAAAACTGCAGACAACTGAAACAAACTTGGAGAGATGCATGCTTGGTGTAACTAGGAAAGATAAGAAGAACTCGTGGATCAGGGAAATGACGAGAGTGAAAGACATCATGATCATAGTAAAATACCTGAAATGGCAATGGACTGAACATACTGCTAGAAGAACGAACCACCGATGGACAACGAAAATTTTAGACTGTATTCCAAGTGACAAGAAAAGACCCAGAAGAAGATCACGCGAGAGATTGGTCGACAAAGTTCGAAAACATGCCGAAGTGGCATGGAGGAAACTGCCTTAAGAGAGACTGTTGTGGAAGAAACTTGAGTAGACCGTCATCCAGAAGATCTTCCATAACGTTTCATGATGATGATATACATACAATATACACAGTTGGCACTCACTGTATATGAAGTTATAATTTTGTAAAGAATAATTTTAACCGTGTCAATGGAATTAAATTTTCCTTTGCACGCCAATTTATTTTCCTTTAGATTACAACTAACCAAAGCAAAACCATTTATTTCTTGGCTTTCCTTACAATGAATCCTGGAGAAGTACTTAGAAAACCTGTTGAACGCTTCTGAAATAATGTATGAATTATTAGAAAGCATTAAATAGTACGAAGCGATTCCTTATCTTCAAGAGAAACTGCATATACCATACATTATTCCAACGCATTTTACAATTAGTCTATTTATACATCGTGTTTTTTGTGCTGTAAAATTTGAATGAGTTTCATCTTATTCCTTCTCAGTTAAAAATAGGAAGAAAATTGAACGCGCTTTTGATATTTTTTTCTGCGTGTACAGACGGTAATAAATTATTTTCCCTGGGGCGACCTCTGCTGAATTTACCAAAAAATAAAAGGAAATATCCTCCCTTCCAACAAGTATACCTCTTTTCTTGGAAGACTTCCTGCTTAGGTTACAACTACTTCCATTGCAACGCTAAATCCCAAGGCTGCATGATCAAGAGAAAAATTATTTTCAGAGCAGGTATTTGAGCGCTTCGAAGTGGCGGGAGAACAGCGTTTCCAGTGTCAGTGCTATGTAAAATGATATAGTTACTCAAGCCTCAGGCAACTTTTCGTTTTTACGTATATTTCCCTTTTGTTATTTTTTTTTGTGTAGTGATCATCTTGTTGCTAATGTCCTAAAGCGAAAATAGCAAGGAATGAAAAATTCTCTTGATCCTATCGAGAGACAGTTCCAGTATAACGTGTTTGAAAAGACGTATTGGACATATCTCAAGACTGGGTGACTAAAAATTGCCTGTGAGAAGTTTGTAAAAAGAAAAGCGTTGTAAAGAAAACTTTTCTTCGGCTAAAAGGAAAATGCGTTTCAAAAACAGCAACCATGTGATCAGAAACTCTCTTCATTTATCCGTCGATAAAAAAGGAACGCGAAACTTTTGAAATAGCATCTTCAAAAAGAATAAAGGAATATTATACACTGAGTGGCCACTTTATTATGACCACCTCCTCAGTACTTCGTTGGGCCATCTTTTGCCTTTAATACTGCGTCGATTCTTCGTGGCATGGACTCCACGAGATGTTGATAGGTGGTTTGTGGAATCGGAGACCATGCTTGATGAATATCATTTCCCAGGAGTGTGAGATTGCAGGGTTGTGGATCCAGCTGTCTGATGGCACGTTAAACTTCATCCCACAAGTTATCAATGGGGTTGAGATCTGGAGATTGTGGGGCCCACCTAAGCAAAGTAAACTCACCGGCATGTTCCTGAAACCACTCCTGTACAATACGAGCATTATGGCAGGACGCATTATCTTCTTGAAAGTAGCCATCGCTATTGAGATAAACCATCCACATGACAGGATGCACGTGGTCCCCAACGATGTTTAGATATGATGTGCCAGTCAGACGTTGATCAACACGAATTAAAGAACCCAAAGCATGCCAGGAAAACGTTCCTGAAATTATAACGTTGCCTCCACCACCAGCTTGAAGGGTTGTAGCCATGCATTTGAGGTCCATGCTTTCGTGCTCTTCCCGCCAAATTCTCAGTCGTCCATCGACATGGTGCAACTGAAAACGTGATTCATCGGACGACATAATTTGTTTCCAATTATCGACTGTCCAATCCTTGTGCTCCTGTGCGAACTGGATACATTTTCTCTTGTTAACTTCAGAGAGCAAAGGTGTTCGAACAGGCCTTCGGCTGCCATATCCCACCCGATGCAGTGTACGGCGAACATTTCTTGCAGAGATCATTTGAGAGGATCCTTGATTAAGATGGTCTGAAATTTGCTGCACTGTTGCCCTTCTGTTGTTTGTTAATAGTGTGGACACTCTCTGTTCCGCCCGAGCAGTCACTAGTCGAGGACGACCACACGTTGCACGTAGAGACCCAGTTTTTTTGGCTGACAGTCCAGTCTTTAAACCCTTTAACAACAGCTGCTCTGGAACATTTCACGAATGCGTCGGTTTCGGTGATGCTCGCTCCATTGGTCCGAGCTCCTACAATCATCCCACGTTGAAAGTACGTCAAATCGTATTTTTTAGCCATCTCGTCAACCAAAAATCACCTCTACTACTGTCGCAAGCACTAAGCTTTCCCTTTTTATACTAGCCTCGCTCTCTGGCGGCAACAGCGAGCAGCCATAGCTCATTTGCTTAAAACTGTCAGGTGGTCATAATAAAGTGGCCACTCAGTGTGTAATTCACTAAGAAGCGTTTAAAATACCGAAGTCAGAAGTGGAGTAAAATGTACAGGGGTGATCCAAATGAAATTTAATTTAGACTTACCGGTCATTTATTTGATCTTTTCTTCCATACAAAGTGTCCGCAATGATGCCGACATTTGTACCTCTGTGTGATGAGACCGTGAACGTCGTTCTTATAAAATTATTGGCACTGGATTAAAAACCATCCTGTTGCTCTTGTCTTTATGAGTCGAAGTTTTAATCCTTCACCGTAAGGCAACACAAAATCGAGAGAGAACCCAGGTGCTCCTTGTAGATAACTTTTACTCGGCATCTTTCGCATGATAAGATCTTTGTGGGTGTTAAATAAAAGGAGCAATTTGAGAGTATACATTTATTTACGTACAACACATCCTAATATATAATGTGCTAGATTCCTCCTCCTCCGTGCTACTTTTTAAGTCGCCATAGCAACAACCGAGAAACAAATCTTTGTGACATCACGCTTTGTTTTTCGTGTAGGTGACGTCATCACATACACGCGCACAGTCTACGAGTATATGACTTTGTTTTGTTGTCCTCATAGCAACAAAGAACACAGCTGCTGCTGTGACGTCATCTAATCTAAATTATTCTCACATGACGTCAGAGATGCCTTACGTCCCACGGCCAACTCTTTAGCGATTCGAAAACTTTTCGTCAGGAATTTTGGCGCTATTTCATATAAGGTATATAAATAATGATAATAATAATAATAACAAATTTTATATTTTGCAGCCTACAATTTAACAGCAAAAAATAAAATTCATTATTTTTATCATTTATATACCCTTGATATGCTTTATTACGCTGTTTAACTGAAAATGACAAACATTTATATTCCGGTGTTCAAACTGTGTTATCCGTAACCGTTCCCGTTTAAAGTTTTGTTTACATCTTTTTTCTTTCGTTCGAAGTTAGAGTTGTTGTTTGTTTCTGGTGTGTGCGATTCGAAGCCATTTAATTCATATTGGCCGCCCCGGTGGCGCAGTGGTCTAAGGCGTTGGCCTCTGATCATTCGTCCGTAAGGGGTCCGGGTTCGAATCCCGGTCAGGCATGGATGTTGTGTTTGTCTTACGGCACTGTCTCTCTCCCTTCCCTGGAACCAGTGACCCTAAATTAGGGACGGGCGACTGCTTATAGCCCATTGAGTTGCTCACGGTGGTCGTTAAACCTCCAATCAAAAAAAAAAAAAAAAAAAAAATTCATATTGTGGTTTATTTGTCTCTAAACATCGAGTTTGTTTTGGGTGAGTTTAAACAACAGCACTGCAGATATGCCTCCTAAACGGAAAAAAATCTGCTGAGGAAGTAGCTTTCCAGAAGGAAGCAGTAAAAAGGCGAAAGGTGGAGCAAGAAAGGGCCCGTCGGGAAAGTATGTCTGCTGTGCAAAGAGAATGCGATCGGAATCGTCGTCGTGTAGCAAATATAACTCCTCAGCAAATTGAACGAAGTCGGGAACGACACCGAATTGATTGCAAACATGACGTCAGAACAAATCGCACAAGGTCGCGAACGACATCAGATTGCAGACATTACACAATCGTAAATATTACGCCAGTAACGTTGTGTTACAATCCGCCGACAAAATCCACGAACTAGAAACCAAGCTGTTCTTGACGCAGTGAATGTTGTAGAATCAAATGTAGGCGCTCATAACTGTGGTTCCATGGAGAGTATGTGCGAATTTTGTCATGCAAAACATTTTGCGGCACAACAGCCATCTGACAAACTTTTAACGCAATGCTGTCATAAATGCAACGTAAAATTAGATGCTATATGATCATCTCCTATTATTCAGCAGTTAACGAAAGAACAGCATCAACATTCGAAAAATTTCATGGACAACATAAGATCAATAAATAGCACTTTGGCCTTTGGGTCCATGGGAGCTAACATTGCTCCGCCTCCTGGATACTGTCCCTGTTGTTTCTGAACTAACGGACAAATTTACCATCGAGCAGGAGCTTTGCACCCAGCAAATAGGAACCAGTGAAAGTTTGCTCAACTGTATGTATTAGACCCGGAAGAGGCTGTTGATCAAAGAATGAGGATTAGGGAAAACGCCCAGAGCAATCCAAGTCTGATGCAAGAGCTAGGCACTTTCATGTCTCAAAATAATCCTTTTGCTGAAGCGTGCAAAATGCTTTATGAAGTTGAACAAGAAAGCATTAATGATGCCACTCTGCATGGCATTGAGCCGGTAAAAATGGTTCACGGAGAAGAACAGGGGGAATTGATACAGGGCTCACAGTCAGCGTATACGAAAAATGTTGTGTTCCAAGAAGTGTTGACGAAATAGGGACTAAAGGTTTTACAAAACACATTACAGACAACCCGTCGTATCAAATTCCATAACCGACTGCTTGGGAAATTTTCAGAAAGCTGTGAGCCAACGTCGCCTTCTATTGACGTGGAACTCAAAAGCTCTAAATAAATGTCAACAATTTCTGTACTATAAATTTTATTTTCATCGTCATTATTGACGGACTTTCATCTAGTTACATTTATACGCGTCTTTCACCACCTCGCCGAGCCACAGTGTAGTGTATACTAAGTAAAATTGAATCATAACAACAAACAATAAGATTTCCTAATTCCTGACATTAAGCGGTACTTAGGTAGGTGGATTAATGAATGTTATTGTCGTAAGACCAATGAGAGAAGATATGTGAGTCATAAAAAGAAATATTGTCTAAACTATGGCGGCGGCAATAGTAAGTATTTCGACTGTATGTTTCTTCAAAAACAATATTTATTATTATTATTATTACTATTATTATTATTATTATAAAATATACTCAGTGGCCAAAACATTAGAGATACCTACGTAATAGCGCGTTGGTCCTTCTCTAGCACGAATAGCACTTTGTGTAGACCGAGGCATCGACTCCATCAGTTGCCGGACGGTTTGCAGAGGTAATGCCAGCCATACCTGTTGCAGTATTGTCTACAGTTCCGCCCTAGACGTCGGTTCAGGATCCATAGATCTGATGTTTCGCCCCACGGCATCACAGAGATTTTCCACAGGGTTTTAATCCATCTACCTTGGGTTCCACCCAATGGATAATCTACGTCGATCCCGGTCTTCAATGGAGTGTGGTCTGCCACCGCTTAATATCTTGGCGCTGGTACATATGTCAATGGTGTACTCGCTGTACAGCCTTGTTACGGATACCCTCAGAAATCCTAGGGTTCTCATCACTTGGGGGATAGAATGACCCAATCTGTCTTGCGCTGACTTGTGTCAACGATCAGATTCGCTCAGATCACATGTTTAGACATGTTCGCTGTTGGCCCTGCTGTCAGCCTACTTATCGGCATGCGTTCGGTTTGGGTTTGTTCCACTGCGCACGGCAGACGCTCATGTTAACTGCCCCACCCTGTCTCTAATGTGATGTCTACTGAGTGTATGATTCAAATTTAGGCGAACATAAGAAAACGACCCTGGCACCCATGAAATGTGATATAGCTAAAAAAGTTCATCTGCGCATGCGAATGCTAAATTCTGCCCTCAAGATCGAAAGCAAAGTTGAATCGCAAGCGTGTTAGTTAGGGGAGTAAGGTAACTTTTAATGTAGGTTATCTACAGGTTACACCCCCATCGTGCTATACATCATTTTAAAGTTCCCGTCAATAGCAGGTAACCACCTGTTGGGAGTTAGGCGGTTCAGTAGGAAGCTGAATTTTGCAACGACGCAATCAGTCCGAGTAAATGCATAGCATCGAAACGCATTTTTGTAATGGCTTTTGTCACATTTTGCATCAGGTTCCGGTTACCAGAGTGCAGTGAGTTATTGCTATGTTTAAGTACAACGGAATGAAGCAATGTTCATTCATAGTTGAGTACAGTATATTGTTGAGTAGCATTGAAATTAACTATTGTCGTTTTCCTTCATGGGACATTTTGCGGCACAATTATATGTCAACCATGTGTTTGATAATGACGCACTGTTACCCACATTCTTTACATCGATTTTTTTCCTTGGGCGGATGGGGGGGGGGATTTACTTTACTACTGTAGGGAAAGATGCTTTTTTAGTGGGTGTGTGTAATGACCATGGTGAGCAACTCAGAGGGCTATAAGCAGTCGCTCATCCTAATATAGGGTCACAGACTCGAGGGAAGGAAGTGAGCCAGTGCCATATGACAAACACAAAACCCATGCCTCACAGAGATTCGAACCGGACCCATCTCGGACGAATGGTTAGTAGCCATTGCTTAGACCTCTGCGCCACCATGGCTATTGGGAAAGATGCGTAGCATCAGAAAGGGTTAAAATCTTTAGGGCAAATCCCAGGCGTTTCTTAGTGAAGTTACCTCATAATGTTAGATGTTGAAGTTGCCACATAAAGGTCGACATATTCTTGAAGCGACCGTGATTCCATTTAGCCTTCAGTTTGCTTGTGTTATTTTAACTTGAAGCTGTTCACAAACGAAGCATAGTGACGCAGCAGTGACATTGGTACCCTGCGGTACAAGGACACAAAAGATCTCAGCACAATTTTATCCGATGATGCTTATGCTTTAAATGCTTTTGGTGGAAGCGAGTTTGAATGTTCTCACTGTAGGTTATCCCTCTCCGATTGTGGACACTACAATTTATCTTCTGCCGTAATGTGGTCGAAGACGTGTAGTCCAATTTCATGTTGATATTTGTAATAAATATAATTAGCTAAATCTCAAGTTTTCTACTTTCTAACTTTTACTGAAAATTGTTTATACATTGTTATTAAGATAATTTTTTGTACCATTAGTATCAGGGTTAGTCAATTATCTTCTAATTTTATACTTTCCCGAAAAAGGTTACGAATCAAATGGTGTAATGGCAATCAAATCCCAAACATATTGGAATCCACGTAGCCCACGCTTTTCTGTGTCCTAGGAGCTAGTTCAAAAATCTGGAAAACAGAGCCAACAGGAGCACCAACCTTCTCATTTAAGGTCCAAATGGTCGACCGCACATTTTCACTAAAAAATTCGTAGACCTGTGCCATCATTCATCCATAACCATGAACATTACGTGATCTGTTCTTGTATTGTTCTTCAGGTATGTCTTACATTCTCAAAAATGATTATATTATTTTTAAGAACTTGTAAGAGAGCAGCAGTTGTCCTGTTCTTGGTGGCTGTAGCGCTTCTACAGCTAGGATCCAGATAATGGTCCGATACTCTTTCATAAAGCTTTCCAGTTGAAACGTCATTCCTATGCACTTGCTTTAACTTGGACGCTGACTGCATGTTTTATGTATCTCTGTGCTCTCCAATCGCGCCGTTCGTAATGGCACCAATGTGCGGAAAGGAAACAGAATAAAATTAAATATGTATGCTTTCACATTTATCATTTTGCTTTGGCAAATTCATGCGGACCCATTAGTATTATGAGTATCAGTCCCTTTTCATTAGAGCGCACCCTAACTTTTCTAAATCAGAAATACGTCAACGAAATTAAAGAATCTTAACTTGCTATTTGTGGTATTCTTTAGTGGCTTGAACAAGAACGTAAGGGCAGATTACCACTGGTATGAAACGCTTTAAACGATAAACAAGGATGGCAAGCAATTTTCGGATTTAATTAAGACAACGTTTGATGAAATCTCAAACTTACTGGACAAAGTGAATATCAATTTTGTTTTAATTACAAACTGTTCAATTAACGGTATCCAAAAATAAATATCGTCTTATCGAAAGCTACCAATTGGAATCGATTTTTTTCAATCGTGCTTGACTAGACATACAGTTCCAAATAGAAATATGTACTTACTCCTTCTACAGGAAAAACAATCTTTGACGAGAAAGAAGAAAATGAAACCAATTCCTTTAAAGTTTTTTCCCCTATATAAATTAATTCTATAGGGAAAAAAACTATGACGAGAAAGATGGAAATGAATTTAAAACTGCTCCTTACAGTAGAAAATATCCGAACCTATAAGAATTTTCCGCCCAAATGTTTAGAAGCCGAGATAGCGAGCAGGAAAATGTTCTAACTGAAACCGTTTCTATTATTCAGTATAGACAATTTGCGCAATATATTCTTCATAATGGATACTATCCAGTAAAAACTGAACTTTTATTAACCAGATTTTCAAGCGAAGATACACTTGCAAAGAGAAATAACTCTAAAACTCGAAACTGTGTCTTACGAAAGTGAAGATGACACCTCTGTGACTCGGTGGTCTGAGCGCAGGTTTCTGACCGTTCGTCCGAGGGTGCTAGAGACATGAGGTATGGGTAGCGTGTTTGCCTTGCGGCACTAACCCTCCTTCCTCCCCATAACCAGAATAATACCCAGACACTAGCAAACTATTATATTCATCACAACTGACAAAGAAATCCAGTGCCTGATAAAACCAAACTCGTGTTTCTGTTTTGTCCAACAACGTTGCCCCAGATGAGATTGTGTTTTATGTGGTCGAATCTCTATAAAAGACGACGTTGAATGACGTGCATTTTGAAAGTGAAGCTCTAGCGATCCACTCGGAGGTACTTTAGCAACAGTTCTGGTCATCAAACAATTTAATTTTTTGTGGTGCAACCGGACAACTTTTCTAAGCAATAGAAGAGGAAATACCTTGAATTTCCCATCCAGCGCATTAATTTGGCATTACCTCTCTACCAGCATGCCAGAAAAAAACTCTTTATGATGTACACTACATCATCAAAAGCATTCCGACACCACAATGATTTGGGACAAATGGCTCCACTATCGAAATTAGTCGGTTCACCTTTTTCTTGTGTGACAGTGACAACACATCAAGGCATACTATCAACCAATTTCCGGTAAGTCTGGACAGGAATGGTTCGCCATTCGTCTAGCAGTGCTGCTGCCAGAGTGGAGAGCAAAGACGGTCGTTGTGGTCGATTTCGTATCCGGCGCTCCAGTTCACCCCGAGGTGTTCTATGGGATAAAAACCAGGCCAGTCTAACAACTTCACCTCATTTTCAAGAAACCAGTCCTGTACACGTCGTGCAGTGTGGAAGGGAGCTCGATCGTGTTGGAAGAGACAACGGTCATTTTCCATAATGCTGCCAGATTGTCGGTGAGACAGAAATATCCAAAAGGTCGAGGTACACTTCAGAGTTCATGATTCGTTGTATAATAACCAACAAGCCGAGTCCAGTGCACGAAAAAAAAACAAAAAACAACCTCGATACCATGATGTGGCACCCCCGAACTAAACAGTTGGAAGAATACAGTCCGACGAAAATCGTTCGCTGGGCTGTCGCCAAATACAAATACGCACATCAGGTTGGAAGAGTGAAAAGCGTGACTCATCATTTCAAAGAACAGCTTTCCAGTCGCCCACAGTCCAGGAACAACGGGAGATAAAGTACTCCAAACGGCGCTTCGCATTCACGATTGTGATGTGTGCCTTGTGTGCTGCTGCACTAGCACGATAACCCACACTGTCCAACTCTCGGCAGATAGTTATGGAAGTAACCGATATAAGAATTTATTACTTCAGCAGTGATGGAAGCGGCAGAGGAAGAACGGGATTGCTTAGCATTTCTTACCATTGCTTTTCGGACAGTTTGTGCGGCCTCCCTGAACGTTTTTTTTTCTCTGTAGTTGCACAGTCCTGCTTCAATTTCTTTTCGCGACATCTCTTACAGTCGATTTTGTTATATTTATTTTACCTGTAATGCTCCGTATGGACACACTTCTGAAATGACGTCCTATGACCAGCTCATGCTGATACTCGGAAAGTTCACGTCGACACAGCATGTCCGCTTCAAACTTACTGACAGCACGACAAAATATGTCAGCTTTATATACGTACCTCTCCACTCACAGCGCATCTTCCTGCACAACCATTCCTTGCGCTCATTGAAATATTTGTTAGTGTCCGAATACTTTTGATAATATAGTGTATGTCATAAAGATTCTGTGTTATCATCTGGAGAAATGCCAGACAATAGGTATTCTTAACTATATTTATCATACAATTAAAACCTAGTTTCCCAATCTTTCACTGAAATTCTAGATGTAGAGAAACATTTAAATGAATAAACGCTGAACATTTACACATTTAATTATTAAAATTGGAAGCTCTGTGTGCACGTACAAGTTATCTTGTTTACAAAATATCTTTGTTAGAAATTGCGAAAAAAGCTTTTTGACATTTTTTGTTTTGTGAAATCTTTCACCATCACGTAATTTTCTTTTCGTGTAGTCAATGAAAATTCCTGAACACTTGTCCGATTTTTGTTCTTCTGGGTTAAACTGCGAGATTACCGTATTTTCAGAAAACAAATCACCGTGGATTTAAAACCACAGCTAAACATAACGTCACCTGATTTAAAAATTTAAACCCAGAGTGGGCTATTTTGGATATTCTGTTACATATATTTTGCCATTGGTTTTTCAGTACGTTTTTGTTTTATCCAATTCCTAATCCGTTCCAAATGATGTCTAAATGCAAATAGCCTTGGTTGTCAATTAACATTGTGTTCTTTAAGGCACTGCGACTGAGCCTTGCGTTTGATAGTTTTCTAGGACACAAAACGGCCAAGTTTCGAAAAGATAAAATAGAAAAAACTGAAATATGTATTTAAAAATTATTAATAGTATAATTTCTTTAAAACAAACTCGCTTTTATGCAGCAAAACGTTTTATTGTGAAACTGGAATAAAGTGTTAGAAAACGCACACCGAATATGACGCACGCGTGTGTAGGCCATATTGTTTAACGACAAAAATTCATTCTTTCTTTCTTACTTACTATTTTTTCTTTTTTTTTTTTGATTGGGGGTTTAACGCCCAAAATTTTAATTACTTTAACGTGAGCAACTCAATGGGCTATAAGCAGTCGCGGTTCTTAATTTAGGGCCACTGGCTTCAGGGAAAGGAGAGAGCCAGTGCTGTAAGGCAAACACAACGTCCATGCCGGACGGGATTCGAACCCGGACCAATCACGGAGGAATGACAAGTGCTTCACCGAGGCACAATTCATTGTTTCAGTGCACTCATCCTAAATTTGTATTGGGACTGATACCTAGTTCATTGGGTTAGAGGTTTGATTAAGACTATTCCGCTAAGCCTGAAACTTTCTGAGGCGCCCCGGCAGCGCAAAGAGCTGACTTCTAACCATTCGTCGGAGATGAGTTCGAATTTTGGTGAGGCATGGATGTTGTGTTTGTCTTTTGGCACTTCCTTGAAACCATTGGCTCTAAATTAAGAATAGGCGACATTTATATCTGATTGATTTGCTCGAATTGGTCGTCAAACCCCTAAATAAAAAAAAATGAACCATTCTAATACTCTAAGTAGTGCACGGTTTTGTAGACAAAATCAGAGAAATAATCCCTTATTTTAAAACTAAACCTGTAAAAACACAAGTTTGTCCTCGACGGACATCGAAACCGCGTCCCCTCACTCCTGAGTAAGTCCCTCTCCCAACTGACCTAAGCTTACAGAATGTCTGCTGCAGATTTGTCGTCTTGACACATGTTTCCAACTCTGTAGTACGTTACACCATCTCCCTCTTAATTTTTTTCTTTGAAGCGAAATAGGAATTTTTCATTAGTTCCAAACAATGTGTGGAATAAACATCACACGCTTTTCGTAGAACCCAACGGCCAGTGGGTAACATCTAGCTTTGACATTTCTTAGCCACTCCAGAAAAACTCACCATTGCATTACTTTTTCGAGTATTTTCGAAACTCAGGACACATATAAAAATAAATATTTAACTTTCTTACATAATACCACGAACTAATGCGAAGAAAAATGAGAAATCTCGAGCACTCCTCTAAAAAGGGAAAGCAGAAAGCCATCTGCTAGTTTATGAATTCTATCTCGCTCTTACGTTGAAAGAAGTGTGTAAACACCAAGTTTGTCAGCGACGGGAATCGAGTCCGTGTCCTCTCACTTGAGAGTAAGTCGCTCTCCCAACTGAGCTACGCGAACAGAATGTCTCGCTGCAGATTTATCGTCTTAACACATGTTTTCGCCTCTGTAGTACGTCACAAACCGTCAAGGCGAATCGCCTTCTGTCATAATAGACTCATATTTGAAGGCACATATCAACTAATTGAAGACACTGCAGTGAGGAAATAATATACTGAAGAATAATTTGTATGGCGTGAGGACCTGAAGGCGGCAAAGTGGAGAAAATACTTTGTATTTGAACGTTAATAAAGTTCATTTATTATGCCAAAAAATATCCAGGTGGCGAAATTTCTAAAATAAATAAACGCGAAACACAAACTTTTGTTGAGTGTACGTCGGTGTGGAAGCCATGATTTGGAAAGTGGAAAATCTTCAGTTCATCACTCCTTAAATTCTTCATCACGAAATGAAACATTATTAAAAGTTTGTTCCCTCCTCACGTTTTTAACGGGACTCGCGTTTAATTTCCTAACTTCCGGGAGAAGCAGAAAGGAGGAGTACGGCGAAATTCAATGGAAATAAAACTTCATTTAAGCGTGGTAGCAAGACTTCAAAATTGCGCGGTGTAATTACATTTGTCTTAACGAGAGCTCGCACACATAAAATAATCAGGAAGACCACCTTCTTGAATGGAAGTCACGCAACACAAACATGAAGGAAATTGTATATATTGTACAAAGAAGGAATGGAAGAAGAGCAACGCTGTGTTAATTGTTAGCGGAGAAGTTAAAACGGTTTAAGACGAAATGCCGGAATGCACGTAACTAAAGTTCTTTGAATATGATAAGTGCTGGTCTTTTGAATATGTGACAGATGCAGTGTAGTAGAAACCCTGTGGTCGGAAATTCCTTTGTGATGCATTCTACGTCAGCTCGGTTAATGGAAAAGAAAAAAGAACGCTGATTTCGGGATTTCTGTAAGATACGAGGGATTTGTGAATAAAGTGTCTTGCAGAAAAATGTGATTCTTCGTTTTCCGAAAATGCTTTAAGATAATACAATCGAAAACAGCAACATCAAAATTCATAATGTACATTTTTTGTGTTTTACGTATCTTGACAAGGAATTCAAAAACAAAATTGACTGCGTGTCTAAAGCACGGATCCTGGAAATCAAACCTTATCACTGGACGTGGCGTAATTTAAAAATAATTTTAGGTTTATCTATTATTATATCGTCTGTTCTCATTATCAGAATAGCATTATGCTGAAAATACTGTATTAACAGGTTTTTATTTTAGTTTATGTGAATTCCTAACATATGCTAGTGGCGCAATGTTGATTTCTTGTGTTGTTAAAGGTTTTTTAAGTGAATGTGGGTTTTAAAGTCAGTAACTGATCTGAAGATTCAGTTTCCTTAGTTCCTTTATCAAGTATGAATTATATCCTCTGTTGAGAAACAACGCAGTAAACTAATCTTCAAATCTTGAGTAGCTTGATTATAATGGCAAAAGTAATATCATATCAAAACCACTTCTTAATATCGTATTTGTATCACGGTACCGGAAAAATGCTTTTCTGATAGTACACGCATTTTCATCGTATCGAGAACATATTTGCAGCCACGCTTTTTTGTACGCTTTGTAAAGGAAAAGCATGATACTTTTTATGAACCATCCGTGTGTAGGCTTAGCATTTTCTCTGAAAGTCATGATCAGGGTTATTCGATGAAAAAGAAATTTGCTTTTTGGTTTTGGGTAAATGATCCCCTTCTGTTTCTGATTGGGAGTTTAACGACCACAGTGAGCAACTCGATGAGCTTTAAGCAATCGCTCCTCCCTGATTTTGGGCCACTGGTTCAAGAAAAGGGAGAGATCTAGTGCCGTAAGACAAACACAAAATCCATGTCTAATCGGGATTCGAACCCGGACCCATCTCGAATGAATGGTCATTAGCCATTGCTTAGACCACTGCGCCCCAAAGGCAGCGAACCCCTTCACTACTAAGGTTATGAGTAGCCATCTGTACTTAATTTACCGCCACTTTTCCCAGGTACGGGACAGGACTAACGCAGTGCTCGGGGCTAATGCAGGATTGAGAGGGCCCAGAGTGGCCAATTTGTAGAAAGTCCTGGACTCTGACCACTAGACCACTAGGACAGCACAAAGCATTTACAAATATTTCACCAGATAGCGCTATTGATGGTACGCTAATGATTCATACACTTTCGAATTTCTGTAAATCTTAAGACTTCCGCTAGGTGGCTTGAAATATTTTTATTGTTTACAGTATATACATTTGTGAAACGAAATTCCTTTTGTGTTCCACTGACAAATTTTTATGCAAATTAGTCCGTGCACTTTCAGATATTTATAATGCACCGTTTCATCGCGAGACAATGCTAAAGCACATATAACGTAGAAGTCTTTTCGTACTTCTACGTTATTTTAAAAACATAACCATATGATGAAATAGTTCCTAATTTAAACCTTAACGGCCAGACGAAGCATGTAAACAACAGAAGTCAAACTTACGGAAAAGATGCTTTATTCAACGTTTTCTCCAGCACATCGTAACATAACATATCGGTATCAACATTAAACACACCACACACCAACAACGCTACGTTCCACATAGCTCCACAACACAACGCTCTCCCCAAGCAACAGTTTGCTCGTAATTTATATCTCTCGTTATTATCAAAGCAGGCATACGTCACGTTCATTCAACTTCAATTATGTTGCCAACAGTATTCGTTTGAGAGAAAAGATATTACGTTAAGTGTGAAGTATAACTGAGAATAAACTCAAGATTTACATAGGGAAAGAAACTTAAAAGGAAAGTTAATTTAAAATATACGTCACACACATTTTTGTGAAGTGTAGAAGTAAACTGGGTGGAAAAATTTATTATACACACCTACCTAGTAGTGGTAAAACTCAATGAAATCTTGAAAACACGGAGGTGGTAATGTAGCCTACAAAGGGAGAATCGCCTATCATAAAGTACCCACACTTACCAATGGAAGTTGATTGCCTCGAAGAGATATTTCCAATTCTTTCCACAAATTGGGTTGAGGTTCAGCAATTGAGGAGGCCGTTCCACTGCAGTAAACTCACTTGAATACTCCTGGAGTCAATTGGTCGCCACACGAGAAAGTATACGTTGTGTTGTGACGTTGTCCTGTTGAATGATGGCGTAATGTTTCAGAAAGAGAATCGTTACGAATGGGTATACATGATCGGCGAGGATAGTGACATACCTTGTGCTGGTGACGGAGATTTCAGCGTGTACGAGTGGACCCAAAGGAGCCCATGCAAATGCATTACAAACTGTTTCGCCGCCTCCAGCTTCCTGTGTGATCAATTGGCAGTTCGAATCCATTGATTCATGTGATGTATGCCATCCAAGCACCCTCTCATCTGCATCATGAAGTTGAAGCCATGATTCATCAGATCAGATGAGCGTTTCCAGTCCCTGACACTCCATCTGCGATATGCCTTTGCAAACTGCAGCATAACCTTTCGGTGTCTTGCAGTAAAAAATGTGACACCGTGTGGACGTCGGCTATCAAAGCCTACTTTTTCCATGATACGACCAATAGTCTTTGTCCATAAGCTTCTTCACATGGCCCTCATTATTAAATTCAGACGTTATCTACACCGCGGTAGATGTGCAATTCGATGTAACGATGCAGGGCAGTCTGGCCTCACCTCAAGGGACATTTGCACGTTTACGGCCACATTTCCTCCATTCTTTGGAAATTTTGTCGTATTTCATGTAGTCTTGGTGTACACGTGTGACGGTCCGCCGTAGAAATGCCAACAACTCAGCAGTTGCAGTTGTCCTCTCGTACAGCTACCATCTGACTACGGTCAACTCATTTAACTCTCTGTCTTTACTCATGATTACTTTTCATGACGCTTACAGACCTGCTCTATACGCATTATCAGTTTCAGCATCCCTGACTGGACACGATACTCCTGCTTTGCATATTGTTATGAATGTCCAAACAATAATTTTTACATTAGTCTGTAATTTTGTATTTGACGCAAAATGTAAGCGTCGACTTAAAATATTCTTCCTTGCATCCGACAGCTGTGCTTTCGAAACATATTTTTAGGCATATATGTCCCTTTTATAACGTAAAATGCTTCTTTTAAATTGGGTAAGTTTAGATTCTAAATTCTCGGTTTGTAATAACTGGAAAAACACATTCTTTTAAGACCGCCTTGTTTAGCCATCATCAAATATTGTTTTCAAAATCAGTTCTACAGACTTTGTTAGGGAACGTATTTAAAAAAAACAATATTGTCCTCTAACCTCCAGATTTCTTAGACCAACTTTCCATTTGATGTCTTAACACTACATTTGCTTTAATCATTGTATTTGAGTTTATAATGGTTTTAATTTTAAAATGTCTTTCTCCTCCGATCGTTGTGACAATACTTCGATTTCCTGTAAATTGTTCCACTACTGAATTTAAAATTAGATTTATTTTTAAAAAGTGTCTGCATTACCCGAAGTGAAAAGAAATGTGCAGTCAAGTTCCGTATCCCATAATGTTTACTTCACAATAACAAAGTTTCAACAACATGTACAGATGTTTGTCTTGTAATCTAAGCATACTGTCATTTGAAGCCTTTTGGTAGCGAATTTAACAGATCCAACATTACAGCCATCTTATTAAGTGTAAGTTCGGTAACAGACCGCTTAGAAATCTTTTTGCTCTTCCCAATGTTACGTAATTGATGTTGTCAAAAGGAAATGCGTTTCTGGGACCATAAGGCAAGTTGCGAGCGATGGTGCGTTTAATTAAACTCACGGGACTGGAGATATAAAAAAAAGAAATACCTTCGTACTTCTCGGGAAGAACAAATGATTTTTTTTTGTTTTAGCTTCCAGGTTTAAGGACCAACATGAGAAGCTAGAAGCAGCCGCCTGTCTCAAATTTAGGGTTATTGCTTCCAGAAAAGGAGGCAAAACCAACACCATATCGGATGACTAGAAGGAGACAAAAGTCTCTCTTCACTTAGCCAGCGAGGAGGCGAGAGATATTTCACATCAACTCATATACACTCTTTGAAAAAAAAGAAAGAAAGAAGGAAATACGTGAGAAGTCGTCCAATAAAGATAAAAATTAATATTTGCAATGCACATGTATAAGGAAGGAAATGATTGTAATTCCAGAGCACTGGGCCATTTATTCGTATAAAACAGCTACAGGAGTGAAACAAGTTCGTACGTTGTAGCTCCACCTCCAGCTCGGATACAAGCGGTTACCCTGTGTGCTATAAACATATACAGTTCACGGATACTGTTTGGAGGTATAGCGTGTCAGATGGAGAAACACAGCCATTTACTTAAACTTCACAGCTCTCTTTATTAGCAACCAATTGCTGATCTACAACTCGGTGAACCGCAACTTCGTGAGACACACCGCACTTTCAAATAGCAAGTCGTACAACAAACCAATAAAGTATCACATATCATTGAATCACAACTAATATTCCCTTGTCACCTATATTAGAGACTATCTCTCTGTCAAGGTTATCTAGCCGTAGACTTCCTGACACTGAGAGTGTACCTCTTTTACTTATAATCATCTGAGTTTGAATGGCCAAAACGTACGGAGAAACTTGGAGGATCCGATGCGTCGTTTAGAATGACATTTTTTGTTTGCTTTTGGGGTATAACGCCACCGTGAGCTTCTCTAAGGGATATAAGCAGTCGCCTGTCTCTAATTTAAGGCCACTGGTTCCAAAGAAAGTAGTGACTTAGTGCCGTCAGGCAAACACACATCTCAGCCTCAACAGGGGCTAGAGCCCGAGCCCAGTCTAAAGAACGTCATACCTTGCACTATGATTCCACCTAGACTGCAGAATGAAAATGCAACTCTGAGATAACATAATTTATATAATGGAAAGAAACTAAAAAGGAAGGTAAAAATATGTATATGTGTCACAATATACATTTATATCAGGTCATAGAAAATTTGTAACCTGTACCACAGCATAGAGATAGCTCGTGTTCTTATTCTTTCGAAAGCGTTTACACAAGGCATAAATTTTATTCTACGAAAGCCATTTTCTCGTTTTCCTTTAACTTACCGCGGTTTCCCTTGCGAAACCTTATACTTTCTTCGCCTGGAAGTTCTGTAGCAATGATGCCACTGGTACATTTTATGCCTATTTAGTCCTTTATCATTCTAGATTTTTCGGTTGCGTTCCCTTGCTTATTCTGTATATCGTTTGGCATTAAAGTAAGATGAGCTTCTCACATTGCCGAAACTAA
Source organism: Macrothele yani (assembly GCA_039090855.1). Taxonomy (NCBI): domain Eukaryota; kingdom Metazoa; phylum Arthropoda; class Arachnida; order Araneae; family Macrothelidae; genus Macrothele; species Macrothele yani. Next base: position 57,149,818 of record CM077008.1, on the reverse strand, counting down.
ACACAAAACAAACGTACTGCATCAAACAATAGTGATTCTAATTCTTAGGTATTCAGTCGGTGGTTGATGTTTTATGCCTTATCGAAAAGCAAGAATGCTACTTTTTCAGTGTAAACTATAAAGGATGAAAAAGCTGTTCTGGTAAATTTGATATTTTATGAAATGAACCACATATGTCTCTGATTTTATTCATCGGGGAATTTTCCAGCTTGCCTATGAATTAAATTTGGGAGAATACAGGCAACAACCATAACTCGTTAGACCTACTCAGAAACGCTTTTGAGAGAGTAAAATCCCAACACTCAAAAGCGAAGAATATTTCAGGCCGTGACTTTTCTTAATTCATTATTCCTGCTTTTTTCGCATGAACTGGTCGGCATATTATTAAAGCACGGCAATAAAGGAAGCTATGGCGGGTACCTCAGGAGTACCGCGATACACAAACATATAATTTAGAAATGCGAAGTTACACTCAAACTTATAGTATTTTTCTTTTCTGGGTTGAAACATATAACACCTTTTCAACAGATGTAAGTTATTTGCAAGACAAAAAATACTTAAGCTTTCACCGAGTCTCTTTCCTAATCCACTTACTTTTTCCAGAACATATTTTAGTTTTGTACTTATATTCATTGTTATACTTTTTTTACACAGGTATCATTTAGATGGTTTTCGATTTTTTGTTTCAGTTTTCTTCTCGAGTGATCTGGTTTTTTTCGTTATACTTTCCGCGCAATTTTGTTTTACTTCACACTCATTCTTGTTTTCTGTTCCATGCTTATTTGCAAAAACAGGTGATCTCTTCTAACACAGAAATTCTTAAAAGGATAAAACACTTCTTCAACACTTTTTTTTTAATTCCCTGTTAGCTTTGTTGCATTGTATCTCGTGGGTAACGGTGTTTTCCTTCCTAAGTATGACGGAAGTACTGAAATACTTTATGTTTCATTGATCTTGCACCAATGTTTTTTTCCCATAAGTATTGATCTTGTAAATAATCCGTTAATGTACGTCGTTCTCAAAATGAAACTGTTATCTTCTTTAGTTTTTTCTTAGAATTACTCAAGTCTTTTTGTTTGCCATTTTCTTAATTTTCACCCGTTCTGGCACAACATTTTTTTTTTAAAGTACATCTACTTGCCTTTAATTCTGCTTGTTAACATTTTACTTCAGAAAGATTTATATAACTTTAATTACTACATGGCATCACGGCAAAACAAACCTTTTCAAAATTCTTCTCTTGGATTCTGCATAGTGTACTACTGTGACGTACGTGTTTCACAGACGACGCACATGTCAGTATGGCAAAGTTGCAGCGACAAACTTCGTTGGTGTAGCTTAATTGGGAAAGCATTCGGCTCCCGAGCAGAAGGATGCGAGTTCTAAATCTGCAATCGGAAAATGGCTTTTACACTACACTGCGCCCGGACGTAAAATGAGTCTCCTGGCCCTTTCTTTGAAAAATGCGTGATGTTCGTTCGGCGTACCATCTGGAATTAAAGAAAATTTCTTTGTGCGGTGACCGGTGGCCTTCTTCAAGCGGGGTTTGCCGGCTAACCTGGAAACCTACGATTACGTCACAGCCCTTTCACAAGGCCGGGGGCATGTAATATATATACAGTGCGTCATAGAATTTTTAAGACTGGCGCTAGATTTCAGCCTACGGGGGCATCACCAGTGTAATCGCGAATGCGTTATAAACCGTGATTATCTGCTTGCTTTCTGCCAAAAGTACTGCGCAGTTGTTAAAGTAACTCAAACGAAACGGCCGTTCATTAGAGAAGTAAAATTTTTTCATGTTGAATTACTAAGATGGAACAAAGGGCTGTTATTAAATTTAACGCAAAACTTAGTAAAAGTGCCTCGGAAACGTACCAAATGATGAAACAAGTTTACTGTGAGTTTTGTTTAAGTAGATCAAATGTTTTCCTGCGGCACAAACGTTTTTTGGACGGAAGAGATACGCTAGAAGATAAGCGTACCGGAAGACCAAGTTCATCTAGGACACCTGAGATTATTGAAAAGGTGCGTGATTTCGTGGCAAACAATCGATGTGCGTCACAAAGAATGATGGAAAAGTCTTTAAAGATCAAGAAAGAAACGATTCGAACCATCCTGCATGAAGATTTGGGCAAAACAAAAGTCTGTGCTAAATTTGTTCCACACACGTTAACCAATGAACAAAAATCAAGGAGAAGTGCACATTGCAGAGACATCATTTCAGCCGCTGAAAATGATCCAAACGTCTGAAAATCGATTGTTACTGGTGATGAAACATGGTGTTTTCAATATGATCCTAAAACAAAGCAACAAAGTGCGGAGTGGAAGTTAAAAAACTCACCACACGGCAAAAAAACAAAAAAAGTTCCATCGAAAATCAAAACAATGCTCATTACATTATTCGATAGTAAGGGTATCCACAAAGAATTTGTTCCAAGTGGACAAACAATTACTGGGGAGTTTTATTTAAATGTTTTGAGGCGTTTGATGGCCAGAATTCGTCGCATTCGTCCAGAATATCGGGATGAAAACAGTTGGTGTTTGTTGCACGATAATGCACCCAGTCACACCTCACTTCTTTTTCGTAGATTTTTGGCAAAAAATAACGTCTGTGTGTTGAATCATTCACTGTATTCGCCTGATTTAGCTCCCTGCGACTTTTCTTTATTCCCAAAACTTAAAATGACGTTAAAAGGGTGTTATTTTGATGATATTTCGACCATACAAACAGCTTCGACGCGTGCTTTGGAGGCAATTCCTCAAAGTGAACTGGAACAGGCATTCGAATCATTATTAAATCGCTGTAACAAGTGTATTGAAGCCGGAGGTACTTATTTTGAATAACAAACCAAAACAAATTATAATTTCTTGTTTCTATTTAATTTTACAGACCCAGTCTTAAAAATTCTTTGCCACACTGTGAATGATGTACCTACCTCAGAGGTGACGCACATGTCAAGATGGCAAAGTTACAGTGACAAACTTCGTTGGTGTAGCTTTATTGGGAAAGCATTTGGTTCTGGAGCAGAAGGATTCTGGTTCGAATTCAGCCTCCTGCAAATGGCTTTATGCTATAGTTCTAGTAAGAATTTGAAAGCTTCCTAGCGAATATACCACGCCACGGACGGATTTGGAGATTGTGATTCATTTGGGGATTGCGCCTGAACACCTCTCAATTTGCCGCTCCTGTAATTTCAGTCATGGAGCACCAACTTGTTTGCGTAAAACGATATCACTCGTACTTGCTGCCTGTATCTCCTAAACATTATTGGTTGCTGCACAGTAATTTTGGACTGGGCACGGAGGAGGATTGTTCCTGGGCCATTAAGACAGTTTGTTTAAGGAGGGCGGGGGGGGGGGGAGCATCTTATCTGATTTCTAGGAATCTCTAAAACTACAGGGGATTTCTATCTTTCTGGGGAAATATTTCGTTCCTGGTCATTCTTATGATGCGATTCTTCTTTAAACTATTAATGGCTTTTTTTTTTTTCTTTTTTTTTAATTCGAGGTTTAAAGACCACCGTGTGCAATTCAGTGGGATATAAGCAGTCGCCCGTCCCTAATTTAGAGCTGCTGGTTTCACGGAAGGGTGAGAGCCAACGCCGTAAGACAAACACAGCATCCATGCCTTACCGGGATTCGAACCCGGACCCTTCTCGGACGAATGATCAGAAACCATTGCTTAGACCACTGCGCCATTCATGGCTTCAGTTAACCTGTTTGACAAGAAAAATGATCAATGTAAATGACAGCAGTTTTCATTTAAGCCCACATTATCAGTTCCGCCAGATAAAACCAGTGAATAATAATATTTAACGCATAAACTCACCCCACTAATTGCTCAGTATGGAATGTTTTCAAGTGAGCTGTTGATATTCTTCGGCCTCCTTCGCGACGGAAGTCTTGCCACTTCCTAACTTTTACCATTGCTATTATTTTTATGTTCAAATCTACATCTGTTGTGAATACTTTCCGTCGTTCACGATCTACCTGTTCTTTCTTTCTTTTTCAATACGTTTCTTCGTTTCCTTTTTTGCCATCCCTAAAATTATTCCGCCCTAGGCTATAGCCCACCTTAGTCTATTGGTAAACACGACCCTGTACCATACGCTTCATAATAGATACGATCCTGTACCATAAGTCCTGTTTGGCTACTGAAAGGTAATACAATTTACCATGTATTCTCACAGTTTCGCTCGTTCTGATCGTTTCCATTCTTTCTAGACAGACAACAAGCTCTGAACCTCGTACTGTCTTTGTGGATAACTTTTTATGGGGATTTCGTTTCTACTTTTGACGAATTTGGTTGTTCTTTCAGCTCCGCTTCAGAAATAAAGTAATTTTTTACAACACATGTTTTAAACAATTGCTGATATTTGTATAATAATGTTGGAGTGCGAAGATTACATAAAACGCCTGTCAAAATATGTTTTTTGTTTTGTGGTTTCAGAACCAACTTCAGCACCTTTAACTCATTAAGCGGCTGATGCGCCTGAACCAAACACTGCGTAAGACTTTCTGCGCTCCCCAAAGAGAAATATTCTGATAGCTGCTGGGCATTACAAAAGATAAAAAAAAAATAATTCTTTCTCTCTCTGATCTCAGCAGTACCTACCGTAAATCTGTCAAAAGTGGTAAGTACTCCCTTCTAGTCCTTTATTCTCTGCTTCATAACCCCACACATGAGGCGCTGGTCTGTCTTCCTGAAACGGACATCATGCCACTGAGTAGAAACAAATGGTTTAAACATCTCTCTCCTATCTTATGTTCGTTGCCATTGTTGTAGCCCATTTTGGAGAAAATCAGTCAAAAGGAATCATTGTCAATCATCCCTCTAAATGACCACTTTGAATAACAAAGCAATAGAGAAAGCAACGTTTCCTTATGCGGAGCTTCATACCTTCCACCGTGTTCAGCTCACTTCTTCGACAGTATTTATATTAGTGCTAGCTGATTTTTTCATCCCACTTTTTTTAACCCAAGCTAATTCGTTCCAGCCAGCTGTTAAAATGTTTTTTCGTGAATTCGTTAATTCTGTTAAAGATTGTTTTGTCTATAAGCAGTGGATTGTCTCTAATTTTGGTCCACTGGCTCGCGGAGTGGGAGGACGGCATGTTGTAAGTCTACGCCTTTGACCATCCAACCCTGTGGGTAGCCTTCAAAGTATGAAGCAGGTATTCAAATTTTCCAAGTTGCTTCCATTGCGACTAATTCAAGTTATTTTTCTATCTCTCTGTCAAAATCATAAACAAAAGTTCTGGAGATCTTAACGCCCCTAATTGGGGACACTGTTTTCGGGAAAGGAAACCAGCCAGTGCCGTAAGGCAAATACAACATCCATGACTCACACGGGATTCGAACCCGGTTCTACCTCAAACGAAAGATTAGAAGCCAGATCTTCGTACCACTCGCCAACAACAGGGGCATTGTCGTTTTCTGTTCCGCAATAAGGCACTGAAGTACGTCATCTCATAATTACAAATACAGTCGAACCCGCTTAATGGAATATATCGGATAGTGGAATATCCACCTTGAAAGAATAAAATTCCTGTGTCCCAAACCGTAACCTTTGTATATATACACTCGGGTTAATAGAATAAGAATATTGGATTAATCTCGGTTATTGGAATAAATGTTTGCTCCTTCAAGGTTACAGAGGAGAAAAGCAGTTTCTTTATTCAATGCATCTTTCTTGGAATTTGTATTGTGATCGTTCACTGACAAAAACACGCGTAACAAAGTGCGGTGGGCTAAAAACGGGCCCCTCGCAATTTTAAACAATGGTCAGGTTAAAGTGATCATTTCCCCCAGACTTGAGTTCGACCTTATCTCACCTTACTAAAAAGAAGCGGTGAAAAAGTTTGTTGCCTGTTTGGATTTTAATGATATGCTGCTGAGGCTGGTGACATTATGGAGCAAATACCAATACTTAACACGGTTCATAGAATGCAATTTCAACAGAAAGCATAAAAAATTGTTTTCTTAAGTGTAAATGTTTGGTAGATGTTACTCTCGAAGAAGTGAATTTACCTCTCCTTGATTCTGCACCTGAAGGAATGATGGAAGATGACTTTTCTAATTCCGTAAACTTTGATACTGACTTAGAGGTGTTTGGAGAGATATCTGATAGTCAAATCCTGCAAAATGAGATTATAGAAGATGATAATGATCATCATGCGAATATTGAAGTACCTTCTCATACGGAAGTGAATAACGCCTTAAGACGCTTTTGGAAAATAAGAATAATGTGGACTTCTCCGCATATTATAAACTGGAAAATCAGATAACAAATTTATTAAATTCCGAAAAAAGTAATGTAAGATATACAACTGATTATTTTGCCAAGACATCAGTACTGTACATATATACTCTACTGTATTTTATCAAATTGTACACTATTATTTGTACAGTACTGCACTGTAGAAAAATTTAAGTCTCTATAAAGCAACATTTAACTTAGTTTTTATCCGTTCTTTAAACATTGTTTTGTTCACTTCGTATTTATATAGTAATACGTACTGTACTTGAGTTCGTATGTAAATACATGCGTATGTGAATTTATTTGGAGAGATCGCGGAAAATAGACTGTCTCGCTTATTGGAATATATTCTTATGCCAAATAGGCTATTCCATTAAGCGGGTTCGATAGTATAGAGCATGATGTGTAGCATTTGCGTATTAATGTAGTTCACGGTATCATTTCAACATTACATCCCAATAAAAAAAAATTCCGCGGCAAATAACGACAATTCTTTCTCTGAATGGAAACCAAGTTTTGCCGCTGTAATAAAATTTACAGTGCAACGGGAAGTGTGAAACACCTCTTGATTTGGGGGTACCGAAAAGTGAGAAAATTATTGTCGCAATAAGTGAAACTTAAACAGGAGTGTGTACTTGCTTTTTTCTCTACCCGCTTATGCCTAGGTGACGGGACATGCAGCTGCGTTAACTTTAAGTCAATTCCGTATAGCGATTTACAGACATAAAAAAATGTACTCGTTCGAACTTAATCACCCTGTTCACTTTTCTAGAAAGTTTCATTAATTCGTCCTTGAAAGTAAGGCAGAAAAATTGGGAAGGAAACAGCCATCCAACCATCGTCCTGCTAAGGCATCTGACCAACTGCGGGGACAATTAATTCGCAACACAGTGTACGACAGTCCACTTTAAGCCATGTCAGTGAGTAATAGTTGTCTCTTTCTCAGGAATAATGGGGTTCGCGAGAGCACGGAAATGCAGGGGATAGGAAAACGCCGAGAAAAGAGAGAGGCTCCTCTAATTTAGTTTCAGCATGTTGAGGACAAAAACACGTTGTACGACTGAAAGCCACAAAATGATTAATGAAGGCCGATGTCTTGTGTCACTTCTTTCATTTCTTTTTTTCTGCTTGCTGATTACAACCGCAAAGCAAAATTGACAACCACCAGAGACGAGAGGATCTAAATTGAGGCTGCGAAGTCACTCTACAGAAAAGACTTTCACTAAAAACACAAGAACTTTGTTTTTGATAAACTGATGCGAAAATGAAGGATGCATATCTTACTGAGGTGCGTGCAGTATTTCTTTATTTTTTGCCTAAAATCTTAAATATCCGAAAAAAAAAAGATGTGTCGTTAGTAATTTATTTTATGGATAAAAGTCACATGCGATGGACTCGCTTTGGATTTCACTAGAACAAAAAAATAACTGAACTTTTATAGCTTCTAAATAGTAGAAACCAGATATAGTTTCTTTTTTGCGAACTTCATTTTCCAACGAAAACGCAAGTTTCTGTTTCGAAACATGCGCATAAAAAGTATTTATGGGAAGAGTGATTCGCGTAGAACGAAACCCATGCATATGGCTATAGAATGCGAGGCGATGGACTTAGTGTGATAAAGCTGAATGACCTAATACCTTGTTTCAAGGTGAGAAAAGTGACGTCGTATCATGCTCATCGTACTCGGCTACCTTGTGGAAAATCCTCTGAAAGTCACGAGCTATTTTCCATGAGTCCTTTCGTGAAATAACGAAGCATGTTCTTGATACAACATTTTCCGTGAAATGACGAGAAAATACCGGAATCTCACGAATGTTTCATGCACCTGGAAAATTCTGAATTTTCAGAAATCTTTCTGCAATTCCTTTGATATATTGATAGTAAAATTCTGAATTTTCAGAAACACTTCCTTAATTAAAAACATCATTCCTTTCGTACATCAACAACAAAAAAAAAATTCCCATTTTTTCCGTATCAATACGATGGGCAATTTCCTTTAACAGGATCACTTCGCGGATACATATTTGACGTTTGATTAACTACTATTAGGTGTGCAACTTAATTCTCTGCCCCTAACCACAAGCGATCATAGAACTTCGGCAAATGCAAATAGCTGTGTGCGATGATGGCTAATTGCAGCACCATCCAACAGCTTTCCAGGTAATCGTAACCGCTCACAGCTCTAGTGACAGAAGCGAAAACAATTTAACGGTGAAAGCAATGTCGTACGAGAAGTAACATTTGAGGCACTGCCTCCTGTTCGCATTTCAGCTGAAAAAAAGAGCCGCAGAAGCCCAGTAATTGATCTGTGCTGCTTTGGGTGAGGCTGCTGTGTCCTACAGTACGTGCAAGAAGTCGTTCCAGCTGTTTAAGCAGGGAAATTTCGATCTCCGTTATACAGAACGTCCGGGATAGCCACAGAAAGTTGACGATCAGGAACTGGAACAACTGTTGGACACGGATTCCTGTCGCACACAGTCAGAGCTAGCCTAGGAACTCGGAGGAACACGGCAAGCCATTGCAAAGTGCCTGTACAAGCTTGGACGGATTCACAAGAAGGGCCGTTGGGTGCCCCATCAATTCACAGCTGCGAACAAGTCTAGGGGTTACGATGTTGCTATGTCCCTGCTCTCCAGATTCAAGTAGAAGGATTTTCTCTACAAGATTTTGACCTGTGATTAAAAGTGGATCCTCTACTATATTCCTAAGCGGCGCAAATCGTGGGTTTATCTACGTCAGCTTACTACCAGTACCGCCAAACTGAATATCCATGCCAGGAAGTTGTTGCTGTGAATATGGTGGGATCAGCGCGGTGTTGTACACTATGAGTTGCTCAAACCTGGTAAAACGGTCAATGCTGAGCGTTATTGTCAGCAACTCATTCCCGTGAGTGACGCAATGGAGGCGAAAAGGCCTTACACCGGCAAGGGCAGAAGGTCGGTCCTGTTGCTTCAGAATAACGCGCGTCCTCACACCGCGAAAACGACTTTAAACACGATCACCGACCTGCGATGGGAAATTTTGTCCCACCCGGCGTATTCTCCAGACTTCGCCCCGTCGGATTATCACCTCTTTCGCTCCCTGCAACATCACCTGAGTGATACGCACTTCACTTCTGTCGAGGAGGTCCACACAAGTATTGATGACTTTATGAACTCGAAACAGCCCTCGTTTTTTAGCAGTGGCATTCGGCAGCTCCCTGAGAGATGGCTCAAATGTATCCAACACGATGGAGATTATTTCCCTGAATAGGTACGTATTCGATTACCTATAATTTGCTGTCAACGTGTCGTGCCTATGGCAGAGAATTAAGTTGCACACCTAATATAGCCAATCCTCAGTCGGGAGATTTTTTAAGTTCTGTAGCGAGTTTGGATGTTGTGGATAGGTATTGCATGGAAGTTTGATTAATGTGGCACCAGATATTCCTTCCGCTCTCTCCCATTTTGTGCACCAGCCATTGCACATTGCATTACCCTAAGAAACCGGGTACTTAAATTATTGTACAGATGAGTGTATGATGTCTATGTACCAATTTGTGGACCCCTTAAGACAAATGCTATTATAGATATCAAGAGTAAATTTTATATTTAGTTGTTTTATGAAATACTATAAAACAGTAGATTGCACCTTTTCTTAAAGACAACTCAAAGTTATTGTCACTTTAAAAACATCTCTAGTTCCAAAGCATTCTGTTACTTCGAAAAATCAAGATGAAAAAAATACGAAATTTGTAATAAGTTTTTTATAGCAAAAATAAAATGATAACAAATCTATTCAGAATAACAATAATACTACAACAGAAAATAAAATGACCACTTCACCTTAATTTTACGTGACCGTGCGTTACGGGTATTTCTGGTTCAAAGGTAGCACGCGCGATAGCCATTGAAAACAAACTCAGACGAATTTGTTTTGAACTCCTCCATGGGCAAAGGGAAAAGTTTTGTACTTCGTACGTCAGGAAAATTAAGAATGTGTGGTAAAAGAGCTGGAAAATTCAAAATCGGAAATTTTGCGAAATTTCTGCACAACGATAAATCTTCATCTAACCCGAAACGAAATTTTTGTGAAATAAAAGGAATTAAAAGCTACGGAAAATCTGTCTAATTACTGAAGTTATGAGAAACCGAAACTTTTCAAAACGGATATTTCCTTAAAAGAAGGACACCTCATGGCTACTCTGCTGCACGTAATTTTGAGCAATTTTCCGTAAATTGACACCACTTATTTTTTATAGCGAAGGTACATCTGACAGCGTCGCTGCATGTTGTCGCCGATGCATCTCAGTATCGCTTGCCAGTATCTCTGATTTCATTTCTAATGTTTTTCTTTAGAAAGTTTGTTGGGCGGGTTATGTTACGGCATAGTGTTCTCTAAATATCCCCTCTCCCCCGGAAAACAAAGGAAAAAGAAGGACATTAATTTCTAGGACCTATTCAGAATAATGATGAATCTTATAAATCATTTGATTCTCGCAGACCCTCTGGATAATCTGCATGGGTTCTTGACCTGTGATACCTAGAAAGTAGCAGTCTACAAGTTAGACATCGTCGCTCCGGTAGCAGAGTGGTATGAGGCGCTGGGTTCTAATTATTCGTTTGAGATGAGTCCAGGCTGGAATCCCCGATGAGGCCTTGATGGAATGATTGTTTTATAGCACTGACTCTCTCCCTTTCCATGAAACAATGGCCCTAAATTAAGGACAGTCTACTGCTAAATACAGTCCATTGAGTTGCGCAAGGTGTTCGTTAAACTCCCATACAAACAAACAAGCTTCACATCATCCTTTGTTTTTCACGAGAAGTGAGCAAATATACAAACGGGTTGTGGGACAACAGTTGGTTTACAGAATATGTTAATTTCCAACTATTACGCTAACATTCAACTTCACTGTTAAGCACTACAATGATCACAGAATAACGCTTTACTTGCCGAAGTAAACTTACTTCACCGTAAAGCATACTGAATTATTTCAGATTAATCTCGGATAGCTTCAACTGTATATTGAATTAAACATTATGTTAATTAGGTTATAAGGATAACAATCGCCAGAATGAAGTTAAATAAATCGCACTTACTGAGTTCACCCTTTTATTCACTTACGTCAAGGATAGATTACATGGCAAACACGCTACTTAGTCAAACAGCTCGGTAAAAGAACAAACCACCTTAAACACAATCCCCCATTTCCCATGTCTCTCAGCAAAATACAATACATTCGTAAATTACAATCAGAACACTTCACAATGCCGTGCTTAAAACAGCATAATCGTAAAATATCGCCAACGTCCCTTAAGCAAGTCCTAAAATAAGGACGTTTTTTTTAAAGAAAACTTCCTTTAATAAGGAAGCGTAAACATTTAGTGAGAGCGTAAGTGACTACTCATATCGGCATAAATTCATTTATTACCACAAATAAAATCCCCCAATACATTTCGAAACAGTAACTCTAATCATCAGATTTAGCATACGCCATTACACTTTCACCTGTTGTCAGACTTGCCTAATAGAAATTCGTCGAGAAAGAAAACTTTGGCGTTCAGATTGAAAAAGGTTTAACGAGAATAACCCCAAATTTACATAAGAAGTCAGGAAGTAAAACAGAAAGTTAAATTAGGATATACGTCAAAGAGTGGTGGTATCTGTAGGTCCTTCGAAGGAAACAGAACAATCCCATTCCCGAAGTGTTCTAAGAGCTAACTTCTGAATGTCCAACCAAGATTGGCACTGTTCGAGTGCCAGATGAGGCATCTATTGTGTGCTTGTGAAACTTCACTAGCTCCTGTTGATTGCCTGGGGAACCAGTGGCCCCAAATCAGCGACGGACAACTGATTATCGTCATTAGGAGTTGCTCATGGTGGTTGTTAAACTTTGAAGCAAAAACGAAAAGGGGGAGCATGGTCTTGATCAGAACAGCGCACTAAAATTCCAGTGTCCCTAGGTGCAGTGATTTTTATCGAATCACATTAAGACTCTTCGCAGGTCATGTACGAGTGGAACCATTCCATTTCCGTGAGCAATGTGATGACTTGTATCTTGGGCGAATTGGCAAGAAGATTCTGTTACTAACGACACTTGCGAAATCGTTTCTCCACATCTAGTTTCATCAATAGCTGGGCCGCCTGTCGCTTCGCGCGGAGGAAGCTAACAAACTTTTGTAGGTAACAAACTCTTTGTTGCTTTCTGACATGTGGAACTGAAATACTATATTTTTTGCGAGAAGCATTGTTAGCACGTCCTAAATCGCAGACTCAGACATCTTCGGTTAACTTTTCAGGGATTTTTGCAAAAAAAAAAAAAAAAAAAAAAAAAAATCACCTGTGGTCTTCCGTTACCTCTCCAGATTATGCAACGAGGATCTCACTAGTACACAACTCCCGCCAGCTGTGCTCCTGGATTTCGTCGCTCGATATCACCCAGCAATCCGCTAAGCTTACATTACAAGCTTGCATTCCTACAACGTGTAAGTGATACAACAATTACCGACATGGAAAATGAAGGCCTTCGTAAATTGCAACCTAGAGCGAAAGGAGTGAATTACTGACAAATGCTCAAATATTCAACGAGAAATACCCGTGAATTCAAAAGTTATTTAATAAAAATTAGGATCGGTCTTTATGTTTTATTTATAGGCAAAAGCACCACACTGCTTTAAAAGTTTGGCTTGAACTCGTACCCGTTCTGATCAAGAAAATGTCTTCCAAGTAGCTATCTAGGAAACAGAGGTACACTGACGGAAAAAAATCCCAACACCAAGAAGGGGTTGTGTTAGATAAACGACAGTTGATAGATGGTGAGAGTACATCTGTAAGATGATGTCTATGCAAATTTCGCGCTCGGCGCATACGTGTGGCGCTAGTAGCGCCCCTCGGAACATGCAAAGCAGGTTTGCTGTAAATACGCGCTGTAACGTTCGTGAGCGTTAGTTATCGTCGAGATTCGACGTAGTGTGTTGATGTTAGTCAAGAATGCCTTTAAAAAGACGAGGAAGCCATTATCAACAGCTCACGGAGTTTGAACGAGGTCGTGTAATAGGGCTACGAGAAGGTGGATTTTCTTTCCGCAATATTGCAGAACGACTTGGCAGGAATGTAGCCACTGTGCATGATTGTTGGCAGCGGTGGTCAAGGGAAGGTACTGCCTCAAGAAAATCAGGTTCCGGCCGTCCACGTGGCACTACTGAGAGGGAAGACCGTCGTGTACGGCGTATGGCCGTGGCGCATCGTACCTACGTCTGCGGCAGCAATTCGAGCTGGCACCACAGTGACACAGCGAATTGTTACAAATCGGTTACTTGAAGGACAGCTCCGATCCAGACGCCCTGTAGCGTGCATTCCACTTAATCCAAACCACTGCCATTTGCGACGTCAGTGGTGTCAAGCTAGAGCTCATTGGAGGACGGAGTGGAGATCTGTTGAGTTTTCTGATGAAAGCCGGTTCTGCCTGGGTGCCAGTGATGGCCGTGTGTTGGTTAGAAGGAGGCCAGGTGAGCGCCTGCAACCAACCTGTCTGCGGCCGAAACACACTGGACCTACACCTGGAGTTATGGTCAGGAGAGGAATTTCCTATGACAGCAGGAGCACTCTCGTGGTTATCCCACGCACCCTGACGGCACAGTTGTACGTCGGTCTGGTGATTCAACCTGTTGTGCTGCCATTCATGAACAGCATTCCGGGGGTGTTTTCCAACAGGATAACGCTCGCCCGCATACCGCTGTTGTAACCCAACATGCTCTACAGAGTGTCGACATGTTGCCGTGGCCTGCTAGATCACCAGATCTTTCACCAATCGAGCACGTATGGGACATCATTGGACGACAACTCCAGCGTCACCCCCGACCAGCATTAACCGTCCCTGTATTGACCGACCAAGTGCAACAGGCATGGAACTTCATCCCACAAACTGACATCCAGCACCTGTACGACACAATGCATGAACGTTTGCGTGCTTGCATTCAACATTCTGGCGGTTACACCGGTTATTAACGTACCAGCACTTCACATTTAAAATGGCTCTTCTCGCGCTTACAATAAGCTGTGAACTTGAAACCTTAATCGATTAAATATGTTACCTATACAAATGTATTGCCGCCATTTCATTCCTCTACAACTATTTTTTCGTGGTGTTGGGATTTTTTTCCGCCAGTGTACTTTACTTTCAGCCCAGAAATGTAAGGTGCACCAGAAACAAACCACAAAACACTGCAATTTTTAATTCTGGTGGCTTTGTTTTCAGTTTTCTTCTAAATAAAGACCTCATTTTTTCAAAAATAGTGATGCAACAAAGCAGTCCTAAAAAAACACGCCACATGAAATGTGAAATTGTTGTAGGTAATGAATAAAATTTGTTATGCCTAAACAATGAAGTGGGTACTCTAATTTGAAGGCCCGCTCTTGTAGTCAGCAAACATTTTAGTTAAAGTTTTTCAAAGTCTCAAACATTTGTACACGTCTCACGAAGCTCTTATATTTCATTCCGAAGTTAAGTGAATTTACGAATTTATTATTGGAAGAAAAATGCTTTTTACATTAAAAGTAGTAACTTGCAAAGAATTGGTTCGTACAGTGAGAATCGTAGATTAATATTCTTTGACAGATAATATAATTTATTAGTGCACTGAAAAATAGATAACAAAATACACATGAAAATAAATATTTTTCAAATTGAGTCGTGCGTTTTGATTTCCTTTTTGTTTAATCATATTTTTCAGTACCTTCAGCGAAAAATCTAATTTTATGGGCAATAACGCGAAGTGTTACAAGAAGACGTAACGATTTCATATGAACAATATTAATTGTTCTTCATAAGAGTCGTTATTATCTCCTTATGCTGTACTACAACAAACCGTGCTGTTATTGCTAAGTGCTAATTGCGAGATACTGTGCTTAGCAACAGTATCTCGCAATTAGTCATGGGGGTAAGCAAGCGTCTGCGTAATGCGCATGCGTGAAGTGGCTTCGTTCCATTCAACAGAGACGGCTGCATTGTCGATTTGTGAAGTTAGTTGGATGTAATGTTTTGGGCCACAATTTATGTTTTTGGCACTTGCATCGATAAGTTTCATAGGAATACTCCCAGCTAATATCGAATTCTTTCTTGCATTTATATTTTTCAACGGAAAGAGCACAAACTATAAGAAAAATCGACGATTTTCAAATATAATTCTGGATTACACAATCTGATGTATTTCTCGATTATGCAATTAATGCATTTCTCGATTACAGAACACTAATTCTATGAATGCCATTTTGGCATTCATTGGATTTGTGTTGAAATTGCTTTTTTTTCACTTGTTTCTCCAAAGGAGAAACTAGTGAAAAATGGAAATGGCGAACCTAAGTGAATACGTTGCAGCTATACATAAGAAGTTAGATTGAAGGTATAGTGAACATCTCCAACAGGTGAGCAGGAAGTTGATATCCTTCGCACAGTTTGTAGTTCACTACAGGTACTGTACTCTAAAATACGAAAAAAAAAAAAGAAAAAAACTTGAGAAGAAGCCATAGGAAGCAGCTCATTCTACTAAATAATATGATGCAAAATTCGGTACAAAGTTTTTTTAAATGGAAAAAAAGTGGACAGAATACTAGGACATCGTTTGTGGACATTCAGAAGAGAAATACTCCTACCAGTTTTAGCTCCTACCCTGAAAACAATTTTTAGAGTTCTCCTTGTACCTTTTCTTTTACATTTTGTAAAGGAAGAAGAGTATCGAGGAATGAAGATGTATTTCACGTTAGATAGTTTAAATGCGCAAATAATGTGCGTTTTGAAAATGAAGTTTCCGAAACTACTTCCTTTATGCAATGGAAACACCACACCGGCATTCACGTATCTTCTTACGTACAGTATACCGGCGGAAAAATATTTCTGGTACAAGGCCATGCTTTCCTGAAAGAAGCGCACGTATTTAACCAGAAACTTCTGCATTAGTTGGAACTGCAAGCATGTGACATTTATTTCCTTAAGGAAGTGCCCAGTATACACTGTTAGGATTAGACGGGAATTTGGTCTATTCTAATATTTTTATGAATCCATGTTTTGACATCAAATGCAATGATAAATTTTCATCGATAAAACAATATACCTGCAGAAATAAACGCAAAGTCAAGGTAAAAACAAAAATAATTAATGTCGGCTATGATATTCCAGTAAGGTATTTTAAAAACAGCAGATGGTAACTTCCTGAAAGTAACTGATCTCTCGATGCACCCAAATATCATAGGTAGTCCAGATGACGCAGTGGTCTAAGCGAACATCCATGTGAGGCATGGATGGTGTGTTTGTGTAACGGCACAGGGGTTCTGCACTCCGGCCCGTGGCCCCAAATTAGGGGCAGGTGACTGCTTATAGCCCACTGAGTTCTCAAGTTGGCTGTTAATTTCCCCCTGCCCCCAAACAAGAACATAACAGAATAAACATATTATCTGGCTTATGAATTTTAATAGATTTTAAAGTATTTTTTCTTGAGGCATAAAAAAGGCTGGTTTCTGTGCTTGATTAAACCTCAAGAAAGGTCAGCCGAGAAGGTGTTTTGATTCTCTTCTGCGAATTTTCTACGAAATGGAAATTTGGAAAAGTTTTGCATGAAGCATGTTACACCAAAAACAAAAATTATTTCCTTGGGTACCGATAATCAAATATGGACGTGTTAACTTTATACACACATCAATTTTTAATTAGAGAGGCTGTTTCTAACGCGACAAAATTTTGAAATTTGCCATTATTGAAATGGAAAACAGTTTTATCAATCAGGTAAAATTTTATATTTTTTTTTTGTTTCGGATCTTTAGAACTATTAGTTCCGAGACACTGAATATTTCAGCTCCGAACTTTTTGAAATATATTGGATCTCAACCAGATTGGCAATACAATGGACTCATCACCTAAATGAGTGCGATTTGGACAATGTGTCACGTTCACACCTTGGTGATTAGAAATTCATTTTACTTTCACGATCGGTTCGCATCGCCATGTCAATAAAAAGTACTTTTCGGCTAAGCTGGACACGAAAGTGAGATATTTTTTCTCTCGGCTAGAATCGAATCTTTGATTATTCCGCCAAAAACTTACATCATGCATAGTTAAAATTTAAGGTACCGTAATGGTTTCGTGGATTAGAACGTAGGTGTAGATTTACTTAAAATTATTTTCCAAGTTAAGTGAATTTCGCATCGTGGCTATTCCAAGTGCATTAATATTCGTATTTAAGCATTTTGGAGAGAATTAAAACCATGAAATTCTTCGTCCACCAGCACACATAAATTAATGTTCGTTAAAGAAAAAACGGATTCAAGAGCATTTCAAATATATTCTATAGAGTACATCAGAAATATTAACCAAAAGTATGAAATGAGGCGGTTGCAGATTTATACCCTGCAGCCAATAAGAAACTTCTCGACTCCCGGACAGAGGAAAATATACAACTAAAGCAGAAGCATAATAGGGCCGTAAGGTGTCTAGTGCTCAGTAACAACTTGACGGAACATTCCGCTGTAGAGTTATGACCCCTGTTCAGTAGTTTCGATTATATACCATTGCCTCCCAGATACTACCAGTCTGCATGGATGTACTATTTATTTATTACCTGCAACAATACGATGCCAGTAACATATTGTCTCAATATACTTAAGACACGAAAGAAATACGGGATTACGCCATATAATACAAATTTTGAAGATGACAATCCGATTTTTGGCGTAAATGTGACAAGGATGGTAAGTCAGATAATATCCGAAAACTTGAAAATTTTCATCGGCCTGGAGCGGGAGTCGAACCCGCGTCTCCCAGAAAACGCCCGGGTATGCTACCCACTACACCAACCAGAACGACCAAGTTTCCGATAAATTTGAATATAACCATCACAGGATTCGCTAGTCGAAGCAACCGGCATTCATGTTTAGCGAATCTGGAGGTTAAGAATCTTATCCTGTGTTTGCCCGGAGAAGCAGATAAATCATGAAAGAAATACGGGATTACGCCATATAACACAAATTTTGAAGATGACAATCCGATTTTTGGCGTAAATGTGACAAGGATGGTAAGTCAGATAATATCCGAAACCTTGAAAATTTTCATCGTCCTGGAGCGGGAGTCGAACCCGCGTCTCCCAGAAAACGCCCGGGTATGCTACCCACTACACCAACCAGAACGACCAAGTTTCCGATAAATTTGAATATAACCATCACAGGATTCGCTAGTCGAAGCAACCGGCATTCATGTTTAGCGAATCTGGAGGTTAAGAATCTTATCCTGTGTTTGCCCGGAGAAGCAGATAAATCATGAAAGAAATACGGGACTACGCCATATAACACAAATTTTGAAGATGACAATCCGATTTTTGGCGTAAATGTGACAAGGATGGTAAGTCAGATAATATCCGAAAACTTGAAAATTTTCATCGTCCTGGAGCGGGACTCGAACCCGCGTCTCCCAGAAAACGCCCGGGTATGCTACCCACTACACCAACCAGAACGACCAAGTTTCCGATAAATTTGAATATAACCATCACAGGATTCGCTAGTCGAAGCAACCGGCATTCATGTTTAGCGAATCTGGAGGTTAAGAATCTTATCCTGTGTTTGCCCGGAGAAGCAGATAAATCATGAAAGAAATACGGGACTACGCCATATAACACAAATTTTGAAGATGACAATCCGATTTTTGGCGTAAATGTGACAAGGATGGTAAGTCAGATAATATCCGAAAACTTGAAAATTTTCATCGTCCTGGAGCGTGTGTAGTAGATAGCATACCCGGGCGTTTTTTGGGAGACGCGGGTTCGAGTCCAGCTAAACGATGAAAATTTTCAAGTATTCGGATATTATCTGACTTACCATCCTTGTCACATTTACGCCAAAAATCGGATTGTGATCTTCAAAAAAAAAAAGGAGAAAGGCTAAAGACGCTTCAAGGGTTACATAACATTACATGCCGAATCGCACAATGTATTGAATAAATTAATTAGACGTGCTCTATGTATGTCTAAAATAATGGCTGAGTAATACCCGTACTTTCCCGCAAACATATTGAATTGAAATGAATATACGGTTTATAAGAATGAACTTTGGGGGATAATATTGTATGTAGTGCGAAAATATAAGTTCGTCCGAGTCTCCTGACTTCGGAGTAAGTCGCTCTCCCAACTGGGCTACGCGGACAGAAAGTCTGCCTGGAGATTTGTCGTCTTGACACATATTTTCACCTCTGTAGTACGTCACGTAGCACTCACACAAACCAGGCATGCATTTTGAGCATTTCAGGCAAACACTGAAAGGGTAAATTTATTCTTCAGTGAATAAGCATATGACATTCTTTTCAGTGCTGTGCGTTAGCTCGTCAAGTAGTTAATGTTCCGCGCCTCTGTGGTGGAAGAAGTCGTCAGGGGCTCAAGTTCCTGGCTGGTCGTCCTAGTTGGGTTCTTTCCACCTTACCATAAGAACCAGAGGAAACGATTAGGGACAAACGACTGCTTATAGGCTTAAGAGTTGCTCATGGTAGTAGTTCACCCCCCTCCAAATAAAAAAGAACTATTTACCTCCGTATAAGAAAACAATCAATTTATCGCAGTATCTTGGCATTAGACTAGTAATGAAACAACTTGTCATATCTTAAAGCTTCCGTTAAATTTTTTTTGGGGAAATAAAGGAATAGAAGTCTTTCGATGTGACGCTTGAGAGACTGGTTCTTTTTGTTTGGGAAGGGGGGGGGCTTGACAATCACCGTGAGAAACTCCATGTGCTATAAGCAGTCAGCCGTATGTAATTTAGGGTTACTACTTCCAGAAAAGGAAGAGAAACGATAACGCTTAAGGATTTTCATTAACTACCTTTTATTTTAACATTTTTCCCCATTCTCAACTAGAAAAATCCTGCGTTTCTACCTTAAAAAAAAGAAAGATAACACCGAATATTTGGTTGTAATGAGCACGCCTTTTCTATTCTATCAGACATGATATTTCAAAATTATTCCTATTCAATGAAACCCGTTAAAAAGATCAACCACATTTCTACAATCAGTAAAACATCTACAAATAGAAGTATTCTCATTTTCTCACTAGCAGCTGAAAAGTATGTTACGAAAATTGCCAGACTGTGTACAGCAAGTTTCTCAAAGCTGAAACAAATACCAGGGACAAAGGGATTTTCAAATCGAGCAGTAAGAAGAAGAGGTATACAGAGAAACATAATATATATTCACTCTCACTAGTTGAAGAATATTTAATAATGGAAAAGTAGAAATCACCTAAACGGCCTTTTTCATAGCAAAAGCGATGCTAAGAAAAAATAATTTTTAGAATACGTCTCCTGGAAGAAGACGTATTCGAAAAATTCTTATAGCGAGAAAAAGGTTTTAACAAATAAGCTCTACCTGGAAAACTGTTACCTATCTTTACTCTAGAAAATGGCCTACAGTAAAAAATTTTAATTTTCAAAGGAGTTTTAGAAGCTGTGATACAGCTGCAAACAAAAATACATACTAACACCGCCTAGCACCAGAACTGTGAACTAAAAAATCCATAAGTACTTACAAACGGTTCCACAAGTAAATGGTATACAGTGTTAAAGGTATTTTTTGAAATCGGGCTATTAAAACCAGACATATCGACAAAAACAGATTAAATATTTATGCCCTTATGAGGGAAATTGTGAGGAAATTTGGGTAGGAAATGCAAACAAAATATTTTCGTACTTAGTAGCATCTGGCAGAAAAGGAGTTTTTCAATCCGGTTTCTAGATGCGCAGATATTGGTGCTGATATGCTGTAAACGGAAACGTGACTTGCGCTCTGTAGTGACACACCAGTGCGATATAAAGAATTTGAAACTGTACACAGAACATTTCACACCAGAGACTCTCTCTGACAAAGAAAGAAATTTCCTAATATGGGCATTTAAAAGCAGAGTTTCAGAAGTGCAGATATTGCTGCAAATGCATCAGAAATAGAGTTATACGGTTACGTCCCTTAGTGGTAAAAGCATTCTTTACCAAAAATTGTAAATTATATGCAGAACATTCCCCACTAAGAGCTGTATCCGATGCAATAAGAAAATGTCAAAAAGAACTTTTAGAATCATAGATGTCGGGGAAATCGCAATTTAACTTAACACCCCCTAGCAGGAACACAGTACGCTATTTGAAAAAGAAACTGTACCCATAATACTATTCGTTATAAATGGTATCGACTGGAAGAAATATTTGTTTTTAATTAGATATTTAGAAGCATTTATATGGTATAAATATATTTTGAATCAAATATCATTTGCATTTACGCCCGCTAGCGGCAAAGTTATGCATCGTAAAAAATCAAAGATCGTCGTTTACACAATTAAATCCTCCCAATGCTGAAGGAAATTTTCAAATTGGACTAATAATTGCAGAGATATGGTGCTCAAAGACGGACGAACGGAAGGACAAAGTGCTAACATAAGCACGTACTTTTTTCTTACAAAAGACGTGCGAAAAAACGGTTCTTCTACAAACATACTAGCATTTGATTTCAAACACACGAACACCGTACTCTGTCGGACCACCCACGATATGTTTTTGCTTCGTTAGTGGGCGAGCGATCAGACGGGCAACTCTCTGGCTACTCATCCTAGGTGGTTACCGAAACGAGTCACCGGTGATGCATGGATATCGTGTTTACCCCATGAGTTGGATCTATCCTTTCGTTGGAACCAGTGGGGAACAGATTTTAGCCTTTCAGCGACGGGGAACAGCATTTAGCCTTTCGGTGGAACCAGTGGCCCCAAGTCAGCAACGCGGAACAGTTTTTAGCCTTTTGGTGGACCCAGTGGCCCCAAGTCAGCGACACGGAACAGTTTTTAGCCTTTCGGTAAACCAGTGGCCCCAAGTCAGCGACGGGGAACAGCTTTTAGCCTTTCGGTGGAACCAGTGGCCCCAAGTCAGCGACGCGGAACAGTTTTTAGCCTTTTGGTGGAACCAGTGGCCCCAAGTCAGCTACGGGGAACAGCTTTTAGCCTTTCGGTGGAACCAGTGGCCCCAAGTCAGCGACGCGGAACAGTTTTTAGCCTTTTGGTGGAACCAGTGGCCCCAAGTCAGCGACGCGGAACAGTTTTTAGCCTTTCGGTGGAACCAGTGGCCCCAAGTCAGCGACGGGGAACAGCTTTAGCCTTTCGGTGGAACCAGTGGCCCCAAGTCAGCGACGGGGAACAGCTTTTAGCCTTTCGGTGGAACCAGTGGCCCCAAGTCAGCTACGGGGAACAGCTTTTAGCCTTTCGGTGGAACCAGTGGCCCCAAGTCAGCGACGCGGAACAGTTTTTAGCCTTTTGGTGGAACCAGTGGCCCCAAGTCAGCGACGCGGAACAGTTTTTAGCCTTTTGGTGGAACCAGTGGCCCCAAGTCAGCGACGGGGACCAGCCTTTAGCCTTTCGGTGGAACCAGTGGCCCCAAGTCAGCGACAGGGAACAGCTTTTAGCCTAACACTTTTGTGGATGTCATCAAACACCAAAACTGAAAAATAGCTGCGATTTTTTGTAGCTCTAAGGTAGATTAATATTTGTTCAAAAAAATATTCTTGAAAATATTCGGTTGAAAAGCTGTTAAAAATTTGCAACTCAGACTAAAATCACAATATATAAGAAAGGGTCACAGTCAAGAAGGTTTCTATAAAGAAATATTTTACATCAGCAAGAAAAATATCCCCATACATTTTTAGAGCATGGAGCCGGTGCTCAATCAGTCAGTGACCTTAAAAAGGTGTATACCTGCGTATCTGCAGCCCATAGGTCCTTTTTGGGGGAGAAACATAGAAACGTTTGATGCGAAGCGGGGGGAGGGGGCAGGGTCCCCTGATTGGAAAGTAAAAAAGAAGAATTAGACTGAATTTGAATATTAGGGATATACGGTTGCTCGTTAAGTGAAGAATGTCTAAACTGCCCCCACATATTTACCTAAACTATTACTAGCTTCATACCCCTGCGACAATGCTCCAAGACTTACGCTCAAAGAAGAGGAGGAAAAACCGCCAGCAACGGTGTTTCAGATGAAAATCTGCTGGTTTTCGGGAAGAGAGAGAGCCAGTGTCGTAAGACAAACACGACATCCATTCCTCATCGGGATACGAACCCGGGCCCATCTCGGAAAAAGTGGTCAGAAGGAATCGCTTTGGCCACTACGCCACCGGGAAGGCCTTAATTGAAGACAAGCATATTCGTCATCCGTGGCAATTACTTTTAGCTGTGGTTCAGAGTAAAGCTTTAGTGAAAAATGGAAGTGAGAAACTCCGTAGACCTCACATTGTTTTATTTACATCACAAATCTGCATTAATCTGTACAGTTGATTACCGACATTTTCTCATCCACAACTATTAATACAACTATTTCGTAGCTCTAATAAACATTTATAAACAAACAGTAATCGATGTAGTTGCCTTCGACGCACGATCTTGATCAGAAGAATCACACATAATACAAATTCAAATTCATCGGCTGAATTTAAAGATTTTATTGTATATAGTTTTCGGTATATGAACTTTCAGGTTTCCCTAGAACCCATCGTCAGATACATAAATAGAAGAAGAAAGGGAATACGTTTAAATAGAGTATGTTACGTGACATGTCCATTTATAATTGCACAGAATGACAGTCTATATCATGTCACGTCTGTATCATGTCCAATTATAGTTGCACAGAATGACAGTCTATATCATGTCACGTCTGTATCATGTCCAATTATAGTTGCACAGAATGACAGTCTATATCATGTCACGTCTGTATCATGTCCAATTATAGTTGCACAGAATGACAGTCTATATCATGCCACGTCTGTATCATGTCCAATTATAGTTGCACAGAATGACAGTCTATATCATGTCACGTCTGTATCATGTCCAAATATAGTTGCACAGAATGACAGTCTATATCATGTCACGTCTGTATCATGCCCAATTATAGTTGCACAGAATGACAGTCTATATCATGTCCAATTATAGTTGCACAGAATGACAGTCTATATCGTGTCAAATTATAGCTGTATAGACTGACAGACTATATCATGTCAAATTTATAGTTGCATACAGTGACAGTCTATATCATGTCAAGTAACATACTCTATTTAAACGTATTCTCTTTCTTCTTCTGTTTATGTATCTGACGATGGGTACTAGGGAAACCTGAAAGTTCATATACCTCAAACTATATACAATAAAATGTTTAAATTCAGCCGATGAATTTGAATATGTATTGTATGTGATTCTTCTAATCAAGATCGTGCATCGAAGGCAACTACCTCGATTACTTTTTGATTATTTCTGCACGAATCTGAAGCTCCTAATAAAAATTTATATTTCCATAGGTTCACATGCTATACAAGCATGCTTATGTATTATTCTCGCGTATCAGTTCGCAAAACAACCATAGAATCAATAAGAAAAAAGCAAAGATAAAAAAACGGAAAAAGGAATTCGACGTTACGAATATGGATTATTTTTTAAATCCTATGAATAATGATTGAATTAAATTTCTGGAACTGCATTGTTTGTTCGAAATCTGTCAAATTTGTAAGAAGGGGTGGGGGGATTCGTCGACGATGAAATTTCGGGTGACGAACTGAATGACGCACGGAAAAATGAAATTCTTGCTGCATATTTTATTTTTAGATCCCGCAACTCATCCGAGAAAGAGGGCACATTTTAGTTGCCGGTTGCAAAATATAGAAGCAACAGCAGATGTTCACCCTCCGAATATGAATTTCTTACTGATTGTCTTGCAACAAAGGGATCCATGATAATTATAGCGACATTTGGACCGATGGAACAACAAAAAATAATCCCAGTTATTTGATTCCATTACTGATTCTCTCAAGAAGGACGGAACATTTCTTCTCTTTTTTCCGCCAGTAAGTAATGACATCGGAGAAAGAGAAGCGCGTGGTTTGTGAATCGACCCCACGGCGGTAAACAATCAGTGGTTGGCTTCGAAGACTGTCGTATGAGTACAGTTACGGACCTACGAGAGAGACAAACGATATCCAAGAGACGTTGATAGGACGTTTCGAAGTCACAAATAGCCAATGAATGGCACCGATCAATACCAAACTCTGGCAGCATCCGAGGTAGAGTTCCAAGAAAAGCAGGATGAAGTGAAGAACGTGGCTAGCATCTACACAGCTTGAGATGGGTGTTTAATCTGGGGTGGGGAGAAACAGAATCTGCTTTTTTGTCTTTTCTTTTCCCTTGAGATGCGCAAGGAGAAGGGGGCGAGTGGACCTACGTCAGTTGTACACGTTTTTTTTTTCTTTCGCGTTTCATGAGGTGATAAGATCCACATGCTATAACTGTGGCTATAAGCAGAAAAGTTTTGCTTTCGATTTTATTGCTGTATTTTTATTCTTTATTTTTTAAAATTGTTTGGATGATTCTGACACCTTTCAAAGATCTATAGGAAACAAAACTGAAAACGAGAAATTAGTAGAGAAGGGAGTAATCAAGGAGAATAAAAATCAGAAGCGACAGCCCCCTAGTTATCATCTGTTCTCAAATTGTTCATGAGTTTTCCTACGTTAGAATGCGATTTTTGTACTTTTGGTTTTGATGATATTTGCTTTCTCAACTGAAATTGTTTCTTTCCTACCTCAAACAAATGCAGCTTCATGAAATTTATAAAAATGGGTGTTCGCAACTGGTAATACCCGGAGTAGGGCAAAATCTGAAAGAAAAAAAGGAAAATTCTTAAAAAAAAAGCAAACAGCGATTTGTAGAGTTAAATCTCATAACATAATGGAACTTCGTTACAGAGATTCGGTAGGCAGTTTTATCAATACTAATAAAATCAGTCAGTCAAGTACTTCGAAACAACGACGAGACGAATACTAATTTTAATTACTTAGATAATTATATAGTTTCATGAAGCTAGTTGAGAAGCAGTACCGTGAATATTTTTTTCGAAATACATGAAAAATCTAAATGAGCTATTTTCTTAACAAGGCACTCAGGAAAAAGAAGTAATTTCGATGTTACACAATTAACGTATTTTCCTCATTTTAGCAGATACATATGAAATTGGATCCCTGATCCTGTGGGGTCCCATGTCATGGCATTTCTTAATGCCATTGATTATTCTTCAGAACCGTGTCACATCTGCAACGTGCGAATCCATTCTTGCAAGCCACCAACACCCAATGGTGTAGGCATTATTCCCTAATAATTGTTCCTGATGTCAAACAGATAATGCACCTGCTCGTTGAGCGAAACCTGTCAAGTTGTGCTTTGCACAGCACGAGGTTGAGATATACGTCTGGCCTGGTCACGGCAAAGACGAGTGAACTTCGTGTAATTGAAATGGTAAGTCAGATTATTGCTGTGTTATGCATGATTAAAAAACGAGGTCCGTATAACCACGTAGCACAAAGTGACGATACGTTTAATTTAAAACGCGTTAAAACTATATACACAAGCTAAAAGAAACCCATGAGATATTTCGAACTTCCTAGGAGTTCATCCTCAGATGACATTGAGCGCAGTGAAGGTTATGTGGCGACTATGCAGGGTTCAAAGGAAAGTCCTTATTCAGGGCAATAACTGCGGAAGATAGGGTCCGAGTGGTATACACAAGTTAGAGGTCTATATACAGAAAAGATACGATGGCAGATCGAATGAAAGCGATTAGAGCGCCCCTAGCGGCAAAGGTAAGAAGATAGGAAACCTAACTCGTGAACAACATACATACATATCACTAAGCTTTTTTTTTTTGAGATTCAGAGGTTAGCTCCAAAAAGAAATACAAACTTCCAGATATTTTTACTTATTGTTGTTGTATCAAACTTTTCCATTTACAGAGATCTTGACATACAACTCGTGCTTTACTAATATCCATAACACGCCATACACAAGATCTTTTATACTTCATACTCATAATCTTTTTCTCATGCAGGCACTCCTGAATCTGATCCACCCATGGCTTCCTTGGCCTTCTTCTGCCTTTCCTTCCTGCCACTTGGGCTGAAAAGATTTTCTTAGTAAGCATTTCATCACTCATTCTTTCAACAGTAAGCATGGCCAAATCACCGAAGCATATTGGTCTTGGTTTGCTTCACATCACACAACTGCACTACATCTTCATTTCTCACACAATCATATCGTGTCTTGCCACAAACCCCACGTAACGCATTTATCCAGCACACAATCGACTCCTATGTTTCTTCTCCAGCACCCAGGTTTCACTGCCATACATCAGAGTAGGAACAATTACAGTTTCATACACAGCCATGCGGGACTCTCTAGAGAACCCATCATTCCTGTGAATACCTCTCAGAGCAGCTATAACTTTCAAAGAAGAATTCACAACGCAAGATAGAAACAAAATTCCAATTACTCATACAAAGTTGCAGCCCATCGTCTAATTAGTAGAAAACGACATATGGTGCGCACGAATTATGTACATTGACGGGACAAAATGCTGATAAAATGCACGCGGTCGCTGGATGGTTAGGCAGTGCAAAATACCGGCCCACGATCGAGAACGATTCAAATGCCTATGCAAATATTGATAGGGACGTAGAAACCGGTCGGTGAGATAAAATACCGCAATGGGGGATTTGAAAGTCAGTCAACGTATACGTTGCAAACACTGATGACGAGCTACTCGAATGCTGAGTACTGTGAAACGGTCGTGCTTTATGGCGAATGTCATCAGAGCGCCCACAAAGCTGCAAGGCGGTCAACATTCAACTGCAGCGACTATTATCAACTTTATTCGCCATCTCCGAGAGGCCGGAAGCATACAGCATAGAGGCGGGTGTTACAGTGCCCCCTGAGACTGTCCTGGTGCATCCTGAAACTGTCCTGGTGCATCCTGAGACTGTCCATGCCAATCCCAGTATTAGTACCACAGAAGTCGCCGAAGCATGCGGATTAATAGCACAACGTGTTTGGCAAATCCTGAACGAGCATGAAGCTCACGCGTACCACGTTCAGATAGAGCAAGGTTTGATGGATGGAAATCAAGGAAAGCGTTTCGATTTCTGCAACTTTGTACATAACACGTTGGAGGTTAATCCAAACTTCTTGGCCGATATCTTGTTGACAGATGAGTCCCGTTTTGCACGGGACGGAATAGTCAACCGGCATAACGCCCATTGAGCGACTCATCTATAGGACGAGCAGCTCGACATCAGCGACATTGAGCAACGAACGTTTGGTGCGGTATTTTGCGAAACACACTAGTTGGCCTAATTTTCTATGATGGGACATTAACAGGTCAGCGGTACCTTCAGCTCTTACGGGGCCCGATATCTAACTTTCTGGATGATCTTCCCCTCAGAGATCTGCGCAGCAGATCTCTGAGGGGAAGATCATCAAGAAAGGTACCAACATGATGGTGCACCACCTCACATGGCAGCCAACGTGCGGTGTTTCCTGACTAAAACATTCAGACACCAGATAATTGGTTTTTGCGGTACGGTGGAATGGCCTATGCGGTCACCGGACTTAACATCTTTGGACTTCTTCCTGTGGGGTAACTTTTAGAAACAGGTGTATGGTACAGAACCTACTAGCGCTGCCCCGGTGGCGCAGTGGTCTAAGCGATGGCCCCTGATCATTCGTCCAAAAGGGGTCAGGGTTCGAATTCCGGTGAGGCATGGATATTGTGTTTGTCTTACGGCACTGGCTCTCTCCCTTCCCTGGAACCAGTGACCCTAAATTAGGGACGGGCGAATGCTTATAGCTCATTGAATTGCTCACGGTGTTCGTTAAACCTCCAATAAAAAAAAAAAAAAAGAACCTACTAGTCTGGAAGATTTATAACACCGCATTGTGTGCGCCTGTAACACCGTAATACCTGCCATGGTAGACAGTATACGAGAAACTATTCTTACACGCCTTGGAATGAACATTGTAGACGATAGTGACCACTTCGAACTGGCTGTACACTAACTTTGCGCAGATGTGCCTTGTGCCTGTATATAGGCATATCTCCTGTAAACATTTTTCAGTGTTATAAATAAGCTTGCACAGCTTCTGTCTCGTGTCCTTATTTTTGTGTCTGTTTCACCCTCTTTACCGATTTCGAATTAACAACATTTTGACCCATCCATGTACATAATTAGTGCGCACCATATGCCGTTTCCTACTGATTAGGCGATGCGCTAAAACTTTGTAGTTGGAAGTTTGTTTGTACTTCTCGTTGTTCGCGAGTTAGGTTTCCTAACTTCTTACCTTAGTCGCTAGGGGCGCTCCAATCGCTTTCTTTCGATCGGCCATCGTCCCTTTCCTATACATAGACCTAACTTGTGTACCACTCGAATCCTTTCGTCCGCAGTTATTGCCATGAATAAGAACTTTCCTTTGAACCTCTGTACATACAGAATGTTTCCAAAAACACTTTGCAATATGAGAAAAAAAATAAATGCTTACATATAGAAGTGCTTCCAGAGGTACAAAATCATTGTTCAATGTCCTCAGCGGTTGAGGCAGCTGGTAAAGCTCTATTTTCATAAATGAATAATATTTTCCAGGCCTGAGAAATTCTGGTGGGCATATCATCATTAAGCAATAATTACCTGATTTGTAGTTGAATAGACTTTCGGTGAAATTTACTCAGGGATGACCACGGTGTCTTCCTACACAGGTCAGTGTGATCCTTTAGCAACAAGACGAGCCAAAGCCGGAGTAGATGAATTTATCTTTACATTGCATTGATGTTCGCATAGGCGCACTTTAAGATTCCGAATAGTGGACCCAATGTAAATCTTTGGAGAGGTGCCCAAGTCGAAAGGTTCCAAGGCGATTCGGTACACCCAGTAACGGTGTGCAACTGAGTCTGTATCGTTACGAACCCAAAGAGATTTGGTACAGCCCGTAATGGTGTGACTGTGCAACTGAGAGTCTCTACCCTTTGGTCACCACAATCTCCACACCTCAATATAATTGAAAATTTGGTGGAATATCAGAAGCGAAAGGCCAGATCACACTTTTACCTCCAAAATCACTGGCACCGTTGGGACATATTTTACAGGAAGAATGTTCCAAAATTCCATTATCGTATGTGCATGACTTGTAAAAGTCAAGTCGAATTGTCATTGTTATTCCAAGTCGAATAGCATCTGTTATGAAAGCCCGAGGTGGACCTACAGCTTAATAATCATACGTTCTCCACAAATAGTAAGTGTTTCCATTATTTTGAAAAACCCTGTACATACTACATGCTACTACTGCATTTAACTAATATTTTTTTATAACGACGTTCTCATTAGGTACCTTGGACTTCATTATAAACGTGACCGAATGTATTTGCTATTCAATAAAGATTGAATATAAAATAAGCCAACTCTCTAAGCGCAAGAAGGAGTCGAAGATTATTTGATAATGATATGATTTAACAAAGGATTGAACTCCTAATGAAGAATTAAATAAATAAACTGATGAAGTAAAAAATGAGCTATCGGAAAGAACATTGGTTTATTTAACTATTCTTTAATAATGAAGTGTTATGCACTTAATCATTACCTCATTTTTAGAGTAAAAATGAGGTGACAAGAATGTTTCATATTTGACTCACAACAATTGATGGAAGCTTTTCGATATTGGTAGTGTTTATGTAGAAACATGAAACTCTTTTACTTCTATATTAAATGAAGCATTTACAACACAGCCAGGTCCCTACCTACAGCCTTTATGCTCTCTTTTTGCTTTTAACAAGCAGTATGAAACTATGATGTAAAAATGCTATTAAACTCTCTTGTGTTATACGTTCGTTTACTTTTAAGTTTACTTTTACTTTTATCTCTTGTAGCATACCGTAAACTTTGTCTCCATCCTCTATGCCATATAATATTTTCGAAATGGTCTGTTCGGTATGTATAAAACATCACTAAAGAACATAATGTGTAATACAAAGGGCAAATATAATTTGTTATATGATCGAAGCAGTTTTATCACATTACTGGCGCATGATTGAAAATTATTTAAATTCATATATTACCATTTCGGCAATCTCTACAAAGAGTTCGGTGCTTACGCTTGGTCACTGTGCTTTATTTTTGCTGAGAAATTCCTTAGAACGCGAACATTCTCTGCTAAAGCTTGATATGGCGAAGAATAACGGATAGTGAGAAAATGTAGCATTTCATAAATGTATGGCAAAATTATTAAATATATGGTACCGCAATTTGTTGATTATGAATTGTTGATTATGGATTATTGATGGTAAAGACGAAATCAGAACTGCATTCAGCAATATTGATAGCATAATGTCACTAGGTGAAAAAACGGGCGTCCACAAAAAAACCACCCCTTTGGCCGAATAGCGAGGGTCGGCAGAGGCCTGGTTGACGGTTGTGCCTTACTCACGGTGTGGGCCACTTCCATTCGCTCCTCCCCGTGAGTTGTCAAATGCCCGAAATTTGGGATCGACGACTGTGTGGAGTTGCTCGTTGTATTTGTAATGTAGTGCGTGACTTGACGTAAATAACGTACTATGAGTCAAATCAGCAATGCTACAGCGATAGGCCTGCCGGTAAAGTTCAATAGGGAAAACAACATCTAGGAGTAGGAGTCGTGGATTCAAATGCCACCACCGGCAGACGGTTGTATGTTATATTGGCGTTTCAATGAAAGTGAATCTGCTGGCCTCTAGGTTTTAGAAATAGGTGTGATGAGATTCTTTCACACATTGAACGGAATTAATAAAAATTTCTATTTCTAGAATGAGCTGGTCCTTCGAACATGATTGCTCGAAATGACAAGCTCATTCTAGAAGAAGGAATTGCTTTTCTCATTGGGTAAATGATGTAACATACTACGATACATGACGCAGATAATGTGCTACTACTGCGGCGATATATCAGCCAAATCGGTCAATAATGACGTAGATGATGTACGACTGCAGCGATATATGAGCCAAATCGATCAATACTACGATACATGACGTAGATGATGGACTACTGCGGCAATATATGAGCCAAATCGGTCAATACTACGATGCATGACGTAGATGATGTACAACTGCGGCGATATATGAGCCAAATCAGTCAGTAGTACGATACATGACGTACGTAGATGATGGACTAGTGCGGCGATATATGAGCCACATTGCTCAATACTACGATACATGACGTAGATGATGAACTACTGCGGCGATATAGGAGCCAAATCAGTCAAGTTACAGCGATAAGCCTTGCTGGCGCAGTTCAGTACGGAGAATTGCCTCTCCGGGGTAGGAAGACGTTAATTCAAATTCCAGCACTAGCAAAAAACGATATATCTTCATTAAAGCCCGAAAAGAAAAAATATACACACCAGAAAACAAGTATCGTTTTTCTTATTTCATTGCCGTCAGAATCTTTTAAACACAAAATAGTATTTCATGCGCCTTCTAATGCGCAAAACAGATTCTCAGTATACGTTTCTTCGCATTATCCTAAATGAAAAAAATTTGATTCCTTCTAGGTGCCTGATTTTGTGACTTTGAACATCTTCTTTGAAAAGTCTGGACCATTTCCTGACTTCCTGACTCTTTGCGTCCCTTTCTTTGCATTTATTTTTTTCTTGTGTTAATCGAAACTTTCTTTCCAGAATAATTTCTTTCATTTCAGAAGTTAAGGGACAAGACAAACCGAAACGGCGTTTTGCTTCGTAATATTGCAAAACACGTTTCTGTGAACATGTAGCGCTAGTGAGCTACACGGCAGACATACTGAGTGAGGATTTAAAACAAAAATGGCGTCAGTGTATTCGGGACATGAAAAAGATATATTTTCCTTTATTATGCAATATAAAAAGTATTTAAGTTACAGAGTTTTATAGGTGTTGAAATATTAAGCAAGGTTTAAACGCGAGAAATAGAAATTCTTTTATAATGACTTTGCTTAAGGCATTGACCGTGAACGTGATTCGCCTATTTAGTTCCCACTGCTTCTGATATGTGCTCTAGAAATCAAAGCATCTTTTGTAGAAAAGTTTTAAAATTTTATATCTCACGTAATTTCATGCTGAACCCGATGGTCAATAGCAGAAAGAATTCAACCGGCATCACATTCGCACGTTCAAATGTGTCCAAAAGAATAAAGGTATCAAGTTGCAAAAATTCAAGCGTGTTATGGGTGGTCCGTCGTTTCCAGTGAAAGCGCCTGCATTCCATAAAAGTACAAAAAATAAAGATAGGGGCGGGGGAGATAAAAAATAAATAAATAAAACGCAGCGAGGACTCGAAAGCATTCCGTTTAAAATGTAAATATTACATTCATTTTCTTTCTGTCTCTTAGCACCATAGACATATATCAGCCGTTTAGCTATTTTTTCATACCTCAACGCTGTCTCGCGCGGATTTCCGCTCTTTATGGCGGCCTTTTTTTCCCCTCCTCTTCTTTCCAGCAGCTTCTGAGGCAGGAATCTGCAATGTTCTATTTGTTCTGTGTACAAAGCCGTAGATGTGAATCAGCAAGGCAACCAATAAACGTTCCCATCTTCGCCAACGGCGTGCTTTGAATGCCCCGGGCTAATATTTCTTGCGTCTTTATTATTATTATTATTCCTGGTCAAAAGAATGGGACTGCTTCCTAGAAATCCGCGCACACGCGCCTGTGCTGGAAGCAACATGATCTGTTGACTTTCGCAAATATTTGAAGGGAAATTTTTTTCACTTTCACAATTTTCAAGCCTTTTTTTATTTCTTTGCTTTAGGGGAACAGGACGAAATTATCCTTTTTGTAATTTTGGTAAACGAAATTTCAGACGCCAGCTTTAATTCCCAAATGTTTTTCAGCTGAGAAATCCTTGTGAGTAAAATATCGTAGTCCAAATAGGAAGCATGCATTCAGTTTATTCTTCCTTATTGCTACGAATATTTTTTTAAATGCTGAATAACGCTGAGCATTTCTAAAGAAAAAAGCTGCGGAAGCTTCGTAAGCTCAAATTTTTGATAATTCTAATTCAAAATTGCTTCATCCCATTGATGAAAAAATTCGTCAATTTTCTTTTGGCAAATGGAGCTCTTTCTCAGAGCTCCGTTGCTGAAGAAGTAAAAATAAATAAAAAAACTATCTAATTTCGAAAGTACTACGATATCTCTCTATTCTAAAGAAAAGTAACTGCCACCGCTACTGCTGCCGCTGTTTTAGAAATTTCGCAACACTCTTGCTTTCCTAGCTCGCAGCGCAAAACGATTTGAACACAAAAATATGAAATTTTCATCGTTTGTAGAGAATTGCTTGGAGAAGACGCTGAAATAAACCGTTTCTCGATTCTAGCGATACTTCAACAGCTATTGTATTTCAAAGTTAAGGTAAGCAAAAAAGTACTATCAGGTCGCGTTCCAGACACACTAACAGTAACAGAAGCACGAAACTTTGTAGTCATGTAGTGCCATGACCGAATTTTTGCACCTCGTCGCCCTTTTTCTGAATTTCGACTTAGTTTACGAGAAATTAAATTTCTAAATTTCAGAAAATTATTGTATCAATTTGGCGATGGGATTAATTAAAAAAACCGGATATATTGGAAACTATAAATCATAACACATTGCAATTTTTACAGCATAAACTTACAACTATCGTCCCTTTTTTTACAAAAAAAAAAAACAAAAACAATTTAATAAAAAGTCATTTTCTGAATTTTAAACATTTTTAAAGACGCAAAGGAAAGAAACGAACGGCTCGTCTGTCTTCACGATAACCACAGAGGAACGTTCTGGTCCCGTGACCTGCTGCCATGGTGACGCAGAGAATTTGTTATGCATATGTTTTGTTGGTATAGGTATCTCAGTTGTTTAAGGTGGACGTCAAGTAATTTTGCGTCCTATACTTCCAATGGAAAAACTTCTGTACACATTTTCTTCACAATTAATGCGTTCCCAAGGATGAAAATTTTAACATCGATTAAAATAGCTTCATTTTATAACTTGGAATACTTAATATTTTGTAAAATATAACCATAATTATGCAATCCAACATCTGTTTGTCTACTGACGTCATCAAAGAACAGGTTGCGCCATCTTTTTATCTGGACAATTAATGCGTTCCCAAGGATGCAAATTTGAACATCGATTATAATAGCTTCATTTTATAACTTGGAATACTTAATATTTTCTAAAACATAACCATAGTTATGTAATCCAGCATTTGTTTGTCTACTGACGTCATCAAAGTACAGGTCGCGCCATCTTTTTTCTGGTTCCAACACCACCAGAGGAAAAGTTATAGATTTTTTATGTAATTATGGTTATGTTTTAGAAAATATTAAGTATTCCAAGTTATAATATGAAGTTATTTCAATCGATGTTTAAATTTTCATCCTTAGGAACACAATATTTGTGAAGGAAATGTGTACAAAAGTTTTTCCATTGGAAGTATAGGAAGCAGAATTACTTGACGTCCACCTTAACGGTTTAGCATAACGATTTACGGTTTACGGAAATGCTTTTCAGACCGCTTTTGATTTCCTTAGTGGTAAATTTAGTAAGTGCTATAAGTTCAAACGATAAAAGTCTGACCTTCCAAAAATTAACGACAGTAAAAAAAATCTGCAACTTCAGAATAACAAGCCTTATTTGCTTATACATGCACTAAAAATTGAAATTTATCTGAATTTTCCAGTTTTTATTTCATGGGATATACTCGGAGATCGGGCTTCAGGGCCCGAGAGCTACTCTGGAAACGAGCGTAGTGAGCCTAGAGGCGCAGCCCCTAGTTGAGTAAAAATAAAAGAAATTAAGCTGCAGTTCATTGGCTTTTGGCTCCATCAACCTACATAACCATCTTAAATCCAATACTAAATCAATATTACCTCAAATTCTTACACGAACCTCTAATTTGAGCTGTTTTATAATCAAATGAAAGAGCTTGAGGAAGGTAACAGTGCAAGAGTAATCGTGCTTTTAAATTTATTTTTTATTTCTGTGCGTCCTACACAATTTTTGGGTTTAAACCGCAAACCTCACTCTATCTTCACTGCAAAACAAGTTACAAAGCTAGCCTGACGTCAAATGGATTGCCCAGTTTCCTATACAGCCAAACAACAGAAAGACGATGTAGATTTCATCCTGGTTAGAAACCGGGATTCAAACCCTGTTCAAATTACTATATTAGAGACTTACGCTGCAGAGGATATTACTGCTGCTCACCGTGATGCTGTTCTTTAGCAAAAGTCTACTAAAAGAATCTGCGGACCTACCGACTTATAGAAGTTACATTATTTTCACAACATATTAAATTGCTTGAAGAAACCACAGAATCAAGAGGGCGCATTCTAAATGAATATAAAACACCATTATACACCGAAGAGCTAAAACATTATGACCACCAGCCTAATATGATGTATATCCTCCACGTGGCACCAAAACAGCACTTACTCTGCGAGGCATTGACGCTGCAAGCTTTCTAAAGGTGTCTTGTGCTATTATCTACCAACACACTTACAGCAGATCCTTTAACTATTTAAGTTACGTGGTTGAGCCTCCGCAGATAGGATTTTTTAGCTTTTCTAACACAAACCACAGATACTCGACTGGATTGATATCTGGGGATTTGGAGGTTCGGACAATACCTGGAAATCTTCCCAATTTTTCGCGAACCATTCTCTCACAATCCGGGCAATGTGGTAAGGCGCATTCTTCTGCTGGAATGAGATGCTACTAGAGTGGAATACCATTGTCATGAAAGGATGCATCTAGTCTGCAATGATGTTTAGGTAGGTGGTATAAGACATAGTTTTCTGCTCATGAATGACTGGACACAGGGTTTTTCAGCAGAACAATGACCAAAGTATTACGCTTCCTCTACTTGCTGGATTTCGTCCACCGATACATTCTGGTGTCAGAACTTCTTCAAGTAAACGACGCACACGTACTCGCCGTCCTCATGGTACAACAGGAAACAATATTCATCGGACAAGACAACATTCTTCTAATCATTCAAGGTCCAATTTTGTTTGTCGCATGCCCATTGTAGGCGGCTTCGTCGATGAATCGAGATTTGAATTGGAACTCGGTGCAGCCTGCGCCTACGCAGCCACATTTTCAGCATGGTTCGATATACTGTGTGTTGTGACACACAGTCCCATAACCGGTATTCAAATTTCCGACGAACTGTCACATAGTCTCCTTTCTGTTGGCTTGTATCATATGAGATAGCCTCTCCTCTACTTTACCATCGATGAATCTTGGTCGGACCACACCCTGCTGGGAGTTCGTGGTTTTTTCCTCCTTAGACCACTTTATGGACGTACTAACTACGGCTGACCGTGAACATACCACAAGCCTTGCCGTTTCGGAAATGTTTTGACCAAGTCCTCTGGCCATTAAAAGTTGGCCTTTGTAAAACTCGCTAAAGCAGCTACCTTTACCATCTGAAGAACAAGAATAACACTGATTAGAAAAACTCAGTATCAGATGTTATTTATACCTTTACAAGGGCTTCGCACGAGCTGGCGTTTTCCTGCAGTTATTTCGATTTGAATAAAGACCCGCTGGCCATGATGTTTGGTTCCTCAGTGTATTCCTTATGACGCCTTTTTATTTAAAACGCCCTCATCGCCGCTATTTCGAAGGTATCGTATATCAGCTGTTTACATTGTTGCTACACCGAAATTCTCACAAGAACATCGGTGCATTAAGAATCAAACACCAAAATCTGATCTTCCAGACAAGTAAATAAGGAGAACGAATGCGTTCCGGATCTGAGAAATTCGAATTCCCACGGAGTTCACCTAAATCTATGCATTTATTTGTGCCAAACCATATACAGTGAAACCAAAGAAAACAAAAAAAAAAAAAAAGCATCACCGTCATTATCACTTTGCATCTCTTGTTTTATTTCGTGGTTTAAAGACAATCATGAGCAACTTTGGGAACCAAATAGGAGTCACCCGTCCCTAATTTTGCGCCCATTAGTTCCAAAAGGAAAGAGACGGTGCCTTAAAACAAGCAAGTCCTCCAAGCTAAGCCCAGACGCCAGTCTGGGCTTAGCTTGGAAGACTTGCCAGGAAACTTCGCTTCTAAATGCTCGACCTCCTAGGCGGCTAAGGATCTGTTCAGTGTTTATTCATGAGTAATTAGCCATACATAATGGAATGGCTTCGATACCAGAAGGGTTAGAGGGTGACATATTGCCTTGAGAGATAGACAGTCAGACAGAGAAAATGGTGGATAAAGTTAATCGGTAAAGGATGCTATTGTATTTTTAGCCAAGAGCAATGGTTGACGAAACAGCCAATTAGCAGCAGAAGAACTTAAACAACGAATACGTGACGAGAATATATTATGTATAATATGTCAATTTATAAATTTTCGGTACTCCACGTAGCGGTCTATAAAAGCAAAAAGGTTGGAATTTTGCCATAATTTCGTGCTATGGGGGGGGGGTACGGTTGCGACAGTGTATCAAACGACACATGTTTGAGGACAGTCCACATCTGCGGTTAGTTGGTCTAGGACATGGCAATCTCAATTAGGAATATTCGTCACTGCTTAATCTATTCGTCACTGCTTAATCTGTTCGTCACTGCTTAATTATTTATGCTTAATCTCAGGAAAACCGCTGCTAAAGCGCGAGAGTGGATTTATTCTGTTTACGGTGAAAAAGTTTTAGGTACAAGCACGTGTCGTGAGTGCTTCGTGAAGTTCAGAGGTTGTGATTGAAGGTGGATGACAAACAACGTAGCGGAGGGAGGAAAGAGATGCAGAAAGCATATTTACATCTCCTTCGGTTAAGCAGAGTGCAGAAGGAAAATGCAGAACGCAGACGTACTTCGAATAAATGCGACCTACACGTGTAAAAGTGCATCTATTCGACCAGAAAAAGTTGGAAATGTATGCATAGATCTAATAGTTCTTAATGAGAAAAAATAATTTACCTTAGAAAAAGCACTTTTGTATGCTTTGGCATCTACACTCTTCATAATTTCATTACATACACACGTTTACTTGTGAATTTATTACTTAATATAAGTTCAAATTCATCATTTTATTTTTTTACAATTGTTAATACATCTTAATTTTGTACTCCCTTGTAATTTTTCATCGCTCAAATAGCACATATCGTAGTGCTGATTTAGCTGATAAGAATTAGAAATGAAAGAATTGAAGCGAATGAAAACCGGCCATAACGAAAAATATCGAATCCATTTTACATCTGTCGAGAAAGGGTGCTATTTTATTATGCTCGCCTTAACTTCGGTATTTTAGAACAAGTAGCTATTTCTGAGTTTTAAATGAATAACTTTTATTGAAAAAGCTAGATTCATTTCGCCATCTGAAAATTTTTAGAGCGTGCTTTTTGTGGAATTGTTTCTTAAATCTTTATTGTTTGAATGTGGTTTTTATTCACAGTACATACCCCAGTTTCGCTTAGCTATTGACACTCATGTATTTTTTTCAGTCAATAGAGTATACACCAGGTTAGAAAGAAGACCAACATAATGCTTGTTCTTAAAATTTCGTTCCATACAAATCTCAGACGACTCAATAGATTGAAAAAAGACACACATCGGAAATTAGAAAGACACTATCTTTCCTAGCTTTGCAGATGCAACATGTCTTTGTTTCGCTGTACTATTTCATTCAGAGGCGTTTCCTTCCTGTCCTACGTGCAGCATGTCCCAGAAGCTCATTCTTTCAAAATGTGACTCCTAAGTGTAGACATGCTATGAACTTGAAGAAAGAATTTCCAATTCACATTTGAAGCTAAAGGAAACCATTAGCATATGGATTAGATATTCGAAAATTAGGTTTCCCGGGGTTCGAGAAGTTTTCAGAAATAATGAAAGTTTGTCATCCGAAAACTTCGAACCTAAAACCAGATTTCCACCTACCATCTTATCATTACACCAGGCCGGACACTTCACAGACATGCAACTGAAGCCTATTAACAAATAATCTGAATAAATTGCGCAGTTAAAACGTCTACTTTCTTGTAGGCCTGAGGGGAGACAATCACTTAACTTGAAACAAAATCGGACAATGCAGAGGCAATTTTTTCTTTAGGAGCGTACACTTTCTGAGGAATCAGCCATGCTCATAAAATTTGGTCTGGCATTTCTATATCACAAGATACTTAGTTTCTGGGCTTTAAATGTGAAACGGGCCTGCCCAGTGGCCTACTGGGCAGAGGTCTGTATTAGTTTTTATTATTGATCGACAATTGTCACGGCCCGAGTAACTGATGAGTCATGGAATATGCGTTTGTTTTTTTACAATTGTTATAGGAAGGTGCAACTGGTGTAACTGGAAATGTGTAACTGGTTTCCGCGCTGACGCGCTACTTTCCTATAACCAGTTACACCGAAATATGGGCATGCGACCGTTCATAGGTCTCAGAGTTGATATTGGTCGTTTATTCCAGAAAAAGAAAAGTGAAACGGAGATTTTTTCGATCAAGATTTCCAACAATGTGTAAAACCATGCAGCGCACTGCTGATATCAAATTTGTGACTCTATATTAGGTTACCGAACATCTGCTATGACAAAGCATCCAATTTACCCAGTGTATCATGAAAGTTTGTTAAGACACTTAAATAATAAGCTTCAGTCTCTTCGAAATACTAAATCTTGGCGGCTGTAAATATTCATATGCACGAAAAAAAAAATGAGAAACAAGAGTTTAGTTCCAGCTCCAAGTTGGTATATTTTCCCAGGTTTCTGAATAACTGACCACATTAATGAAAGTTCATTGTGGCAAATCTACCTAGGCGGTTAAAGGTTGGCCTTTTCTGCAAAATAAACAAACAAGTATACAACTACTAAATTATGGGTTCTTCTGTAAGTACTCTGCCTTGACATTAAAAAAACCTAGTGCCATCTTCGCGGAAAAATTTGCATTCCAGCCAGGTGGAAGCTCTGGGTTGCTGTTGTAGTCGCGGTATGATACGCGCATGTAGTTGCTAATCTGTAGTGAATTTGTTACCTTCCAAAAGCTCATTTAGTGGGCAGAACAGGTGAAAATCACTTGGAGCTAAGTCAGGACTGTAGAGGGAGCCGGTGAGTGTATCCCAGCTCATTCATGCCACAGCTATTGTTGTCACAGGAGCAGTGTCTGTGCCCTAGCCCTGTCATGCAACAGGGTCACCTGTTTCGACAATTTTCCTTGTCCCTTCTTGCAGATGGTTGGTCGGAGCTTTTCTTTTATGAGGGTGGTGTAAAATTGTGCATTCACTGTTCTTCCCCCTGCAAGAAGATCCACCAGGTCTATCCATTTTGCATTCTAAAATACAATGGCCATTCGCTGTTCTACTTCCTTTAGTTTCTTCTGTCATGGGATTCGCATCTGAATTGGTTGGAATAAGACAATTAAACCAAATCTCCTCACAGGTCACCATCTGTTGCAGAAATTTGTCTCCTTCGCACATAAAGCCATAGAAAAGCTCTGGGCAGATGGCGACACAGAACGATTTCTGATCAAATGTAAACGCCATTGGTATCCAAAGTACCCACACTTTTCTGAAAAGCCTATGCTCATGGATAATTTTTTCCGCACTAACAACACAGATGCTAACTATTACAGATACGTTGCATCGTTAGCCTCCTGTTTTCCGAAACAATCTGTTGCACATGATTGATATTCACTTCGGTCATAACAGTGGTCGACACATGTCCATGAGGTTCATTTGCTACTCTTCTCGGCTCTCGGAAAACTTATTTCACCAATCGTAAACTCCTGCCTTTGAGAGCATATTATCCTTGTACTGTGCTTGCACCTGCAGAGTTTAAACCGGTTTCACCTACTTTATCACGGAAAATTCAAAAATACAATACTCCACACTCACTGACACCTCTAGAGAATCCATGCTTTTCACCATGTACCTCGAAGGAGTCGAGCAGACGAAACTGCTACAGGCGAGAAGAGGAGCCTCTCACCTATGTATGCCAATGCTCATCGCGCAAGATGTGTTCAGCACTGGTTGAGTGAGCCTGACACCGACTTCCACCATCTTCTCTAGCCACCACAGAGCCCGGATCTTAACGCTCTTGGAAAATGTATGAGACATTTAAAAAAACAGCTTTGGTAGGAAAGTCTTTAAATCTGAGCCAATTAAAAGACTGTCTGGGCAGCGCATTGTACACTGTAGGCGTAAATTCGTTCCAGCACATTATGGAATCTCTGCCAAACTGTATTCCTGCTGCAATTCGGACTAAAGAAGTAACAACCTGGTACTGAATAAAAGTTTCTAATTCAGTGACCTGTATGCGTACCATGCCATACAGTTCTGAAATCTTTGGTTCACACCGCAGTTTGATAGATTTGATTCTCGTACTTTAATACCTTTTCCACAACTGACATATTAGCTACCTGTGACTATTTATCAAACTTTCACCAGCAAATAGCTATCGTGAACTGGGAGAAGGTTTTTAAGGTAAAAATTATGAACATATTCACTCTGTCCAGAGAGCCCTTGGAAAAGTATAAAGCATACAAATTGCGGCTTCTCTTTTTTATGAAATGTCAGATTCAATTTGTTTTCTTTCTTCTGAGATATCTACCACATTTCACTCGAGGGAACAAATGTAGTCAATAACAGTAATCTGAAGATACTAGTACTTTAAAAATTTCAGTGGTCAAGGCATTCAACTAATACTCTGCAGCTCGAACTGCAGACCTAACACCCTGTAAGTTAAGAAAGAAAACAAATGAACCAGAGATTTGATACCACAAAGATTTTGTTTTTCATTATCATAAATGATCACTGATGACCATTGATAAAAAATGCATGTATTGTAGCACATTTAGCTACCTATAACTCCAAATTATTCCAGCTAATTATTTTACCTCCACCAAACCAGGCCATTTCCGACATTAGGCAATACTTTGTTTTAGCGTAATGACTGCAGTCTGTGCTCTGCAGTATATAGAATTATTAGTTGTGTAAAAACTTATATTATTCAAATATAAGAGTATTAAAACCTATGTTTGGTATCGTCCTGAACGGAAAACATTCTATGAATCGAAGAAGCTGGCTACTGTTAAAACATTCGTGTTATTTGCTTCCGTTGCTCCGTAGTAGGGTGCTACAGAGATCCTTAAAGGCCTATATTTCGGTTACTTATGCGTGAGTGGGGCCGCGGTTGGCCTAGTGGGCAACTTTCGTGACTGCTTCGGAAAGGACCTCAGGTTCGAAACACTAAATATTCGCCGTGCGTCGTATGGACACGTTATGCCGTCGGAACCCGGTACTGCCCCCCCA
The DNA here is from genome assembly GCA_039090855.1 of Macrothele yani. Lineage (NCBI taxonomy): Eukaryota > Metazoa > Arthropoda > Arachnida > Araneae > Macrothelidae > Macrothele > Macrothele yani. Next base: position 57,106,423 of record CM077008.1, on the reverse strand, counting down.
CCGGTAATAAATAAGGGCGTCTTCCTCCCCTTTTCTACTTTGCTTCCGTGTCACTTTCCTATCGGGAACTCTAGCCCAAATCTCCTAGCTTCCTATTTCTAAGGGTTGTTTAAGACCTAGGGTCAGGCACTCCCTTCCTAAAATCCTCTACATATGATCACTTATGTGTGACTGAGAACAATACTGATGATAGGATATCAGGAAAAATAACAAGCGTCAAAGCTGGCTAAATTAATTAATCAATGTAGCAAAGAGCGTAAGTTAACTCTCCATTCAATTTCATTAATAATTTTTATTACATTTTGAAAATGAAAGATGTTTTTTTTCACTGAAAATAATATTAAGGGAAAACCACGAACTTCCTCCTTTCTTGCCTTTGAAAACCCTGACGACTGAACAAGAACAGTCACTGCGAAAAATGATGCTTTGCATCCATGCTTATGCACTAATTTGTGCATTACTTTCGTTTCTACGTGCAAAGTTTGCATACAGTATGACAGAAAACATATAAATTTATGTGGAAAGATATCTTTTTTCATTTAACAGTTATGCATTTTCAAAGATCTGATGCTCCAAGCAGTGTATAGTAATTTATTTTATTACATGGCACAAATTTGTATGTACTGATCATCAGAATTTGGGTTTAAAATATATATTTTCAAATAAAGTCCAAAAAACATCAAAGAGAATTTTATTAGACTGCGATGTGGTTTACATGAATCTACGTTTTCTAATTTTACTCAACCACGTGTATTTTCAATAGATAGTACGTATGTAAATGTGATAAAAACTCATTGCACCACGAAAATGAAACTCAGCTTCATTTCTAAGAACAATGCCGAGGGAATCTAAATAAAGTTTATAGTGGAAAAGGAAAGATGATTTCAACTGTAACATTTTTCTTTCGTTCATAAACTTGGAAGCTTTCTCGAATTAGCAAAAAGCAATACTCCTTAGAAGTTGCTTTGCTTGCCAGAGGCCAAATGAAAGGAGAGTGTAATAATTTACCGTGCTGACATTCAACACGGTCGGGTCGCTTAACTAAATAAATTCATGGCAATCTCAAGATTTGCCGAGGCATTTTTATTTCTGCAGCGGGAAAGTGGAAACTTTCAAAATTTCGATGCAGCCTTAAGGCAAAGCAGAACTGTAAGAAACGGTATCTTTTTAAATCCATATTATTATTATGTTTTTTTTTTTTTTTTTGCTTTTGTCGTAGCAGTGATGCAAGCAGCCCTCTAGAAATATCTCACCATTAAAAGATTAGATAAAATCCTCATCTGCGACCAAAAGAAATAATTTTGAACCGTCGCCTTGAAGGAAAAGTTCACAGATATCAGCTGATATGGACAGACGCAGTATACAATTTAAAGCATTCATTTCGCTTTTTTAATTTCCATGCATGCGACCATGAATGGAAACTTTTTTTGGACTTAGCGAGTTGAATCGATTTTTCAAGTTTTTAGAGACATGCCTTTCACACGAGAGTGATTCGTTTTCTTTTTCCTCATCATGAATAACCGTATGTCATTGTTTCGAAAAATTTTATCTCGCCGATTTCTCGACAATTTTCACTTCTCCGTCATCCTGAGATATTTTTGTTTTCCCCTGTCTGTTAATAGCCCCGGCATTTCGTTCCAAAAGATCAGTTACGCCGCGTGGTTCCATTGTTGGCAGTTTTCTCTTTGCGTATTTGAAACAAGTCATCAAAAGGAGCAAGTGATAATGCTTCACAACAGCAAACGAAATGAATGAGTTAATCTCAGTCGGAAAGAAGAAACTTCAATTACCGGCGAAGAAGCGCCTAGGGAGTTGTAAATTCAAGATTTTAAAACATTTACTTATTCCCTTTTTCTCAGAACTCTTCTCCCAATGTTTAATCCAAAGAATGAAACGAAAATGAATTAAAAACGCAAAATCTAATTCTCGAAACCTTTACACCTGACTTGAACCTTTGCTTCATTTTCATGAAAAGAAAAAAAAACAACTGTGACGTACCTGCCAGCAGGACGCACACGACATAAAGGCACATAGCAATCAGAACAAATGTCTGCGTAGCTCAGTTGGTAGAGCGACTTGTTCCGGAATAAGCGGCCTCGGGTTCGAATCCCGGCGTAGACCAAACATGACGGAGAAATTTACTTCGAAATACAACACAATCGTGACACAGGTACAACAACTATTATCACTTCTTCATTGCCATTTGTAAGAAACTCCATCCTCTAGAATTCATGCGATCAACGAACATTTACATCCCTGGCCATTTAAACAGGCATCGATGTTTACCTCAGAGCAATTCTGTGAAGTGAATTATAGAATGTGGATTCAAAAGAAAATCCAAGCAGCGAAGAAAAAAAAAACGTTTGTGAAGACATTTTTCGAAGTTGTACTCGCCCAATCTTGATGGCTTGTTGGTTTCGTTACAACAAAGTTCTTTGAGTAACAAAAATAAAGAAAACGTCGCAGGTTATGTTTTAATGCAACTGCAGGTCTTTCGCAGCACCTTTATAGCATCAAATAGTGCTCGACATTTAAATGCCTAATGCAAATTGGTGAATATGTGTCGACAGTTGGGTTAAGTAAATTATTGCAGTTGCACACCAATCACGTGATAAGGGAGAGAGAAAAAAACTGCGTAACATAGCTGAGTTTGTTCTGGGTGAGAGGTTCAGCAATTTCTTGCTGTTAAAATGGGTTGGGCAAAGGTGTTTCTGTCCCGATTTCGACCCTGTTTTATTTTTGAAAACAAAAAATATATTTCGAAGAAAAATGCGTACCGTAAAATTTTATGCTCGATGCTGGTGCCAGCGAAGTGAAAAATGATTTGACATATTAAAATATTGCCGTCTTTTTCTTAAAGCAAAGACGACTTCCGTCGACTGACGTGGAATAACACTTTCTTTTTTGTTTCTTTTCAGTGCGACTGCGCGGAGCAAGATGCAGGCAAACGGCTGTTGCCTGCTTCTCTGGTGATTCATTCTCTCACACCACACACTGCGGGTCCCATTGTAAAACTGAGAGTTACTTTTCACATTACATCTTTTGCATTGCGCACTCATAGGTTCTCGTTTGACGTGTTAACATCCCGTTTCATTCTATGTCGTGTCGGAATTAATGCCTTATTTGTTAATATGGATGAGTTTAGTATTAATGAGAATGAAAAAGATGTCGAGGCCAACAAATACGTTCTTGTTGAAAACAAAAAAGGGGAAAAGTGAATGATGGAAGTTGTTTCGTCTAACTAAGAAACCAGAATATGTTTCGTCTAACTAAGAAACCAGAACATGTTTCGTCTAAGAAACCAGAATGTGTTTCGTCTAAGAAACCAGAATGCGTTTCGTCTAACTAAGAAACCAGAAAATGTTTCCTCTAACTAAGAAACCAGAATATGTTTCACAGGAACACCAACTTTCACAAGCTTGAGATAAGTTAAAAGTTTTCAAAATGTGAATGTTGATTTCATGAGTGTTCCTTCCTCCTGAGGAGCAATGATGAAATTATCATCCGCATTTTGGAAACTTTTCACTCATTAGAAGCTTGTGAAAATTAGTGTTGCTAAGAAACATATTCTGAAGCTTGATATGGTTTTTATAAAAGAACAGCAAACACTGAAATTTAACATACAGCAATTACTTAATTTAAAAATTTTGACTGTAGCATAATTGAAATTAAGTGGAACAGCCTTACTCGTAGCATTACTGCAGAGGAAGCTTTTAACTCTCGCTGAGGCGTTTGAAAACATGCTTAAAACAGTTTGGCTATGTGAAGAGAACGACAGTTTCAACACTTTTCCTATCTCTAAGTGAGTAAATTATATGCTACCGCAATACATTTATATGATTTCTATATAACCTACGATACCCACTGCGGAAAGACTTTTTGAGCATCCTGTGTGTGTGTGCGAGCGCGCGCGTGGGTGTATACAAGGGTCCCAAATTACGCTCGTTCACGAGGAGTCAAATAACGCTCGTCAATTATGCTCGTCCATGAGTTGACGAGTGACGCTACAAGGCTAGCATTTTTTTAATTAAATTGCAGCCAAGTTAAACCCACAGGTTTTAATATTTCCCGCTTTTCTTACGTAAAATGCATGCCGACAAGAACGTAATTAGTCATTATATGTGACTAATTACGTTTTTGTTCTGCATTTTTGAGAATAGACTATTGTCATGCTTTTCTTACTGCCAAGCGGCCAAAGTACGCCGCCAAGTACCTGAAACATGTAGTATCCAAAGTTTTCTGCACTTTCAAAATAGAAATGTTCACAAATCGGCCGGAGCTTTACGAAAACTACGGCAAAACGATTACTTTCCACCACTGATCTCAGCGGTACGGACCATAAACCTGTCATTCGTGAGAATGTATCTCTTCTAGTTTTATATTCTTTGCTCCATGATCAAAAACTACGCCCTGTTGCACTTGTTGCATGATGGGGAAATGACAGTCCCTCTGACACGGTCATCATGCCGTTGGGCATAAACATGAGGCTGAAAGAGCTTCTCTCTGCTTTTGTAGGTTTATCGACCTTGTTAACTGATTACCTTTCATTAGGTAATCAGTTAGAAAGAATTAGTGTCAATAATCCCCGTAAATGACCATTTTCTTTGAACACGAAAGCTAAGGTGAAACCAGCATCTTTTGATTCGCAGATTCCCTTGTTTTAGTCTCTTTTTTCGACAGCGAATATATTCGTTGCAGCTGATTTCATCCTATTTTACTAACCCCGAGTTAATTCGTTTTAGCCGGTTGCACGGTTAAGTCAAAGAAGAAAAGCAGAAACTCTATTCTGCAAATACTAGCAACTGTACCAAGACAGTCACTGAGATGCTCGTCTTCCTGAGCTGTGCAGGTCGGGGTGGCCGCGAAAATGAAACGGTGGGGGCCAGTCCTTTAATATAAAACAAAGAGCGCAGACGTGAAACGCTAAGGTGTGGAAGGGGAAGCTTAGGGGAGGATTGCGGTATGCAAGAAGTTGATAGGAAGGGCAGTCTTGCTATTGAAGAGAGAAATGCTGAACTCTCCTGACTAGTGACATTTTCTGCTGACGTGTAGATAAATATCATATTTTTTTACCCCTGTATATATGTGTGTGTTTATATGTGATTACCAACTTTAAAAAAAAACCATAATATCTTCAAGTTGGAACTGAGGAATAGATTATCTGCTTTAGAAAGCCTAACATCGGAAGAAGTGGATATTTCTGGTTAACAGAGAACTCACCAAGGCTTTTATGCAAACAGCAACAAAAGTAGGTGGTACTAAGAACAAGTTATATATGAAGAAAATTTCAGGAAACTCAAAAATGTTGACGCGAAAGACAACGGAGTAGAGCACAAATAAAGACGTAACTTTCAACGTGGAATATATAGAGCTAAGCAAGACAGTGCAAAAAGGTATCACTGAAGACATAAGGAAATTCAATTGTGAACTAGTAAGGAAAGCAGTTGAAAACAACCAGAGCCTGAAAATAGCAAAAGGACATCTCAGTAAGGGAACAAAACAGATTATGGCTCTAAGAAAAGAAGATGGTACTGTAACAAGAAATAGAAGCAGAAATTTTAACAAGGGTGAAAGATTTCTATTTAAAATTACAGTAAATGAAAGGGATGATACATCTATTCCAGACATTACGACAGGTACCAGTGCCACAGTCCCTCCAATCCTCCCAGCAGAAGTTACATATGCAGTTAAGAACATGAAACGGGGAAGAGCTCCAGGAGAAGATGGAATTACCGTGGACATCATACAAGAAGCAAGTGGAGAAATTGAAACTTCACTCGCCCAAGTTTTCACCAGATGTCCTAATGAAGGGAAGATTTCTGAGGGTTGGAACAATGCTACAGTGATCTTGCTCCATACAATAGGTGACGTTGAGGATCTCAGGAACTACAGGCCCATCGGCCTCCTTTCAGTGGTTTATAAAACCTTCAATAAGGTTCTTTCACATCGCTTGAAGGTAACACTAGACATGGCCCAACCAAGAGAACAAGCTGGATTCAGGATTGGCTACAGCACTATAGATCATATCCATGTACTGAGAGAACTAACTGAATTACCAAGAGAATATGAACTCCCATTATGCATAGCTTTTATTGACTATGAAAAGGCCTTCGATTCCGTGAAACCATCAGCAGTAACAATGGCTTTGAAATCCTGCGGTATTGAAGATGCATACATTAGCATTATTAATAACATCTATAAAAATGCAAGTGCAAAGGTTCGGATATTTGAGGATATAGCACGAATAAGAATTGTAAAGGGAGTGAGACGAAGTGACACCATATGTCCCAAGCTCTTTAACGTGACATTGCAAAATGTCTTTCAATCACTGAACTCGGAAAATAAAGTGCTAAAGATTAATGGGGATTACTTAAGTCACCTTCGTTTTGCTGATGACGTAGTCATCTTTGCAACTACCCCTTCAGCGCTGCAGAGTATGATCCAAGAACTTGCTGACAAAAGTAAAGAAGTGGGACTAAAAATGAACTTTCAGAAGACAAAAGTGGTGTGTAATGCTTTTACAAGGAACGAAGATTTATCGATTGATGGAGAAAAGCTTGAGACAACCGATTCCTACATTTATCTTGGGCAGCAGATATCAAGTGAGGGTCACATTGATGAAGAAATTAATCAGCGTATAAAACTTGTATGGAGAACCTTTGGAAGAAACAGTACAAATTTTAAGAGCAGTATGCTTTTATGTTTCAAAAGAAAAGTGTTTAATCAATGCATCCTGCCAGTGCTTATGTATGGAGCAGAGACATAGATCTTAACTAAAAAAGACATACAAAGACTGCGTGGAGAGATGCATGCTTGGTGCAACCAGGAAAGATAAGAAGAGGAACTTATGGATAAGGGAAATGACAGGAATGGACGACATCATCACCAGAGTGAAATCACTGAAATGTCAATGGGTTGGACATGTTGCCAGAAGAACGGACCACCGATGGACAACTGAAATTACAGACCGGATTCCGAGGGACAGGAAAAGACCCAGAAGAAGACCACATGGGAGATGGTTGGATGCAATTCGAAAGTATGCAGGAGTGACATGGAGGAGACAGGCCCAAGACAGACAATTCTGGAAGAAATTTGGGGAGACTTTCATCCAGCAGTGGATTGATAATGGTTGATGATGGTGATTATATGTGATTATGTACGAGTATAATTATAAATTGAGCTTGAATTTATTGTCCAAAGCAGATTCATCCGTGCCGAGTCCAATTATGCGGCTTCCGGGTCCAAAATGTTTGAATCGTTTTTCATTCTGGTGTGAACCAATGCATCGGAGTAATATTGGTGACAAAAGCATCTGTAAGGTGGGAGAATATCTGGATGGCGTAATTCAGAATCCTACCATAACAGACATCTTCACTATAGGCTTCATCATATGGCTACGTACTGCTGGTTTTTATTTCGGACACAGAGCGGTGGGAAAGCCTCGAGAAGCAACAACTGTCAGCCTAACTTGGCGACAGTGGTTGGAAGGAAGAAACGTGTGTTACCATAGCGGGACTGGTACACATCGGCGGACATCCCAAATCCTCGATAGCCCCATTATCCACAGCGGAAGACATTCGACGAGGTATACAGGAAGTTATGGATATCCCTGTGGCTGGACGGACAGTGAATCGCAGATTGACTGAGGCAGGTTTGCCCTCTAGCCAGCCATTGGGACGACTACCACTCATCGCAGCTCATTGTCGAGCAGGGTTGCAGTGGTGTCGTACGTGGCGGGACGAATGAATTATGTCGTATTCAGCAACGAGACTCGCTTCTGGGTCAGCGCCGGCGATTGCCAATTGAGAGTCTCAAGACGATGTGGTAGTCGGGATGTTTTCACTTCCGTCCACGACCATCATATGTATCCTTAGCTTGTTTTCATGGCTTGGGATGCTATCATTTTCAACAGCCGTTTACCATTCGTACGTGTAGTGGGCACAATAATGGCTGGAAGATATGTCTATGAGGTACAGCAGCCCTTTTGGTTTCCGTATCTCTGAGGTATCTCTGACCCCACTTTCAAGAAGATAACGCTCGCCAGCACACTGCCAACATCAGCAGACAGTGTCTATAAAGTGTTCAGATGCTGTCCTGGCCAACGCGATCTCCGGAGTTCTGCCCAATTGAGAGCTTGTGTGACGTCATTTGGAAACGACTTAACGCCTCTGTACGACCCACTCACAATGTAGATGAAATGGTGAGAAAAGTCAACTACGCATGGTAAGTGATACCTCAGAACATCATCCAGGGACTTTTTTACTCGATTCCACACAGTGTTACGGAATACATAGAAAACATAGGGGTCATAGGACTTATTGACTCAGGCCACATTACACTGACTCCTGTCCCTTCCTATTCATTTAATCCGTCAGAAATTAAATCTCGTCCTTCCCATCCACTTATCTATATGCATGTTAAGCTTTGTCTCACTTTGTGCGTTCTTTCATGGTGAGGAATCTTCTATGCCTAGCAGTGTACATTTTCTAGGTTGAAATTCTGATTTTGCTCAATTTCAAAAGATTATTTTAATGTATTTTAAACTACTGGTTGTATTTTACTTGAATTTCGCATTATTTGATAAACAGAACGTATTATAAGAAAGCATAATTATTTTCTCAGTGTCTTGTCTACAGAAAAAAGAGCTCATCTCATGTCCTTGTAGATATCTGCAACTACAGGTATGTTTTCCTTCTTTCTATGTTGAATTGCGATTATTCCTGCATTATAACAGTAAATGTAACAAAAGTGGTAATTCACTGCTTTAAATTCCCATAATTGCATTTCCTACTAGAATTTCTGAGTGAAATGTACGCCAGAATTAGGCGGAGAATCCGTTGTGAACAAAATTGTATAAACAGGTCGCTACTAATCTATTTATTAAAAAATGTAAGAAATGATTTTTAACGCATGATACAGAAATTAATGTCATTATTGTTTTTATAAACGACAATTTGCGACAGACAGCATGCTCTTCAAGAAGCGCCAGAATATAATTTTCTTAGTTTATCAAATTAAAGTAATAATTGGATTTACACAACGAATACCAAGAACCTAAATGTAAGTGCTATTAGTTTTCACCCTCATCTTTTATTTTTAGTTTGCGAATTCCCGTGAAATGGTGAAAGCACTATATCTAGTTTTTTTTACAATATTTCGTTGTTCAAATATCAATTCAATAAATAAATTTTCAAAGATTGAAATATGTGGCGTTGTATAAATGAATTGGTTGGGACAACAAATGCCAAAAAAAAATGTTATAAATTCATTTGTGAAACATACCAAAGCACAGCATCAGCCAACGTTGAAGAGAAAGTGCTAACAATTTATAAAAATTGATATTGATCAAAAAGAGAGGAAAATTTAGAAAAAAACGGAATGCTATTTAAAACCACTTAAAACTGATTTGCATTCCGAAGTTAAATACAGATAATTATTCAGTTCCTCATATGAATCTCCCTGCTTTATCTGAAATGGAATTTTAGAAAGCTAGAGAACAAAGGAATGCACAAAAGTAGTTGATAATTTCTACGATATTAAGAGAAAATTAATTATCTCTGGAAAATGCATGTAAACTAAAGTTTGTAGGTTTTTTTCTCCTGACGAAGTAACCTGACCAAGAATATTTCTATAAGTGGGAAGTCTGACCTTAAGAATATTTCCTTGCAAAATTTTGACAGGAAATAAAACCATCAAAACTAATGTAGTTAATTCTTTCAGCGGTGATTTTAAGATCAGTGTCAGAAACGGCTCTTCCAAAATTTTTTTCTTTTATTTAGTTTTCCTACCTTCAGATGGCCAGAATCACAAAATATAAATGTAAACGGTAAATCTCTTGTTAAATAAATTCGTAATTTACTGAGATTTTTCTCACAGTTTTAAAACATGCATTTCATTTACATATGTGCTCAAAACTGAGGTACTGCTCTCTCCAGTAAAGTGTAAATTTGAACCACATTCGGTGAGAGACCGAAGGTGGCAAGGAAGTGTTAAATGTAATGTAACATGAGCAAGCATAGCAAAGGTTACACGACAAACCTTTTAAGATAGATTTCCGAGTATCCTTTATACCCAACATCCTTTCATATCCAACAAATATATATATATATATATATATACAGTATGGGATGTAAGGTCAGGTGATGCGTAACATCACAGCCTCTCCTTGACAAATGTCAACCCCGCCTTCTCGTGGTGCATCCTGTTCCCACTAAAGGGGCTCTGACGACCGCCCATAGCGGTATAACTATACCATCGGGATCAGAGGAAATTCTATCCCACACTCACCAACCCGCTTGGCCAGCGTGGTGAGTTATGGCCAAACCCCTCCAAAATGATTCCACAACTTAAATCTTGGCCCTCAGTCTCCGGCAGCTGGAATGTACCTGGCCAAGGCAGCGGCCAGTGCGACATGAAGGCAGAGGGTGCTAAGAATCCCCGGAGGACCGGACTAGGCTGCCATCTGATGCTGACCTTGGCTACTTACAATGGACGCTCCCTATCTTCTGATTCAAGGCTTCTTGAATTGGAAGAGGAACTACAAAGGATCAAGTGGGACATCGTGGGGCTAAGTGAGGTAAGGAGAAAAGGAGAAGATCTCATCGAACTGAAAAGTGGACATCTCTTTTACTATCGTGGGACAGATACTGGCAGAACTAGTGGTGTTGGATTTATAATAAACAAGAAACTGAAGGATAAAGTTGTAGAAGTTGAAAGTTCCTCTGACAGAGCTGCACGACTTGTTATCCAACTCTCGAAAAGATACCAGGCTCAGATTATTCAAACTTATGCACCCACCACAAGTCATCCTGAAGAAGAAATTGAAGAATTTTATGAGGAAATTTGTCATCTAAATAATAAAGGTAAGCAGCACTTGAAAATAATTATGGGAGATTTCAATGCAAAAATAGGGCAACGGCAACAGAATGAAACTTCAGTAGGTAAATTCGGTCATGGCAACAGAAACCAGCGTGGAAATACTCTCGTTGAGTTTGCAGAGGCAGAAGGGTTTTTCATCTTGAACTCCTTCTTCAAGAAAAAGCCACACAGGAAATGGACATGGAGACATCCAAATGGGACGACAAGTGAAATTGATTTTATTATGTGTAACAAAAAATTCGTCATAGAAGACTGCAGTGTGCTAAACAAGTTCAACACAGGTAGTGACCATAGATTGGTGAGATGTAAGATGCACCTCAACACTAAAGTTGAACGTGGCAAGCTCATAAGACAAACAAAATCTATTGACATAACCAACCTTAAAAAACACCATAATACCTTCAAGTTAGAACTGAAGAACAGGTTCTCTGCTTTAGAAGGCCTAACATCGGAAGAAGTGGACATCTCTGAAGTTAACAGAAACGTAACCAAAGCTCTTATGGAAACAGCAACAAAATTAGCTGGGTCTAAGAACAAGTTGCATGTGAACAAATTATCAGGAAAAACCAAAATGTTGATGCAAAAAAAGAAGAGAGATGAGAACAACTAAAGAAGATGTGACTTCCAAAGTGGAATATATAGAGCTATGCAAGACAGTAAGAAAAAGTATCACTGAAGACGTAAGGAAATTCAACTGTGAACTAGTGAGGAAAGCAATTGAAAACAACCAAAGCCTAAAGATAGCAAAGGGACATCTCAGTAAGGGAAGAAAACAGATTATGGCACTGAGAAAAGAAGATGGTTCTGTAACAAGAAATAGAGGTGAAATTTTGACAAGAGTGAAAGATTTCTACTCCAAATTATATGAAAGGGATGATATATGCACTCCAGACATCATGAAAGATACCAGTACCAGAGTTCCTCAGTCCTTCCAGCAGAAGTTGCACATGCAATCAAGAACATGAAGCGAGGAAAAGCTCCAGGAGAAGATGGAATTACTGTAGACATCATACAAGAAGCAAGTGGAGAAATCGAAACAGTATTCGCCCAAATTTTCACTCGATGCCTTAATGAAGGAAAGATTCCTGAGGATTGGAACACCGCTACAATGATCCTGCTACATAAGAAAGGTGACATTGAGGATCTCGGAAACTACAGACCTATCAGCCTCCTATCAGTAGTTTATAAAATCTTCACTAAAGTTCTTTCACACCGCTTGAAGGTAGCACTAGACATGGCTCAACCGAGAGAACAAGCTGGATTCAGGAGTGGCTACAGCACAATAGATCATATCCACGTGCTGAGAGAACTAATTGAAAGAGCGAGGGAATATGAACTTCCATTGTGCATGGCTTTTATCGATTATGAAAAAGCCTTTGATTCGGTGAAACCATCAGCAGTTACAATGGCTCTGAAAACCTGCGGTATTGAAGATGCATACATTAATATTATTAATAACATCTATGAAAATGCAAGTGCAAAGATTAGGCTGTTTGAAAATACAACACACGTAAAAATTGGAAAGGGAGTGAGACAAGGTGACACCATATCTCCGAAGCTCTTTAATGCCACATTGGAGGGTGTTTTTCAGTCGCTGAGCTGGGAAAACAAGGGGATAAAGATTAATGGAGATTATCTAACCCACCTTCGTTTTGCTGATGACGTAGCCATTTTTGCAACTACCCCATCAGAGCTGCAGAGTATGATCCAGGAACTTGCTGACAAGAGTAAAGAAGTGGGATTAAAAATGAACTTTCAGAAGACAAAAGTGATGTTCAATGCTTTTACAAGAAATGAAGATTTATTGATTGATGGAGAAAAGCTGGAGATAACAGACACGTACGTTTATCTTGGACAGCAGATATCAAGTGAGGGTCACATTGATGAAGAAATTAATCGGCGTACAAAACTTGCCTGGAGAGCTTTTGGAAGAAACAGCATAATTTTCAAGAGCAATATGCCATTATGTCTTAAAAGAAAAGTGTTTGATCAATGCATCCTTCCAGTGCTTACGTATGGTGCAGAGACGTGGACCTTAACTAAAAGAGACATACAAAGGCTGCAGACAACTCAAAGAAGCATGGAGAGGTGCATGCTTGGTGTAACCAGGAGAGATAAGAAGAGGAACTCGTGGATCCGAAAAATGACAAGAGTGGAAGACATCATGATCAGAGTTAAATCCCTGAAATGGCAATGGGCTGGACATACTGCCAGAAGGACAGATCATCGATGGACAGCCGAAATTTTAGATTGGATTCCAAGGGACAGGAAAAGACCCAGAAGAAGACCACATAGGAGATGGGTGGATGAAATTCGAAAGTATGCAGGGGTGACATGGAGGAGACTGGCACAAGACAGACCGTTGTGGAGGAAACTTGGGGAGACCTTCGTCCAGCAGTGGATTGATAATGGTTGACAATGATGATGATGATGATATACAGTATATTGACAAAGGTCACCGGACACCTAGAAAAGAAACACAACATTGCATTTATTGACATAAATTAGTACGATGCCGGTCAAACTTTGGCCTACACGTGTCTTCACGAGCGCCGTGTTTGAGTGCTGCACGTACGTGTTTTGTGTGTCTCATCATTGTTCTTCTGTGTGTGTACCGAAGTTAAAGGTCTGTGCTTTCGTTTAAGATCCCTCACGAGTTGGCGAGTGCTTAGTTTTTTCTTCATTATCAGTGTTTTATTTTCCACATCGAGTTGGTCGTTTTCTTCGTTAACCCTTGCCATTAATTATGGCATCTGCCGATGAGGGCGCTGTTCCCGCCCGCAATGCTGCAGATCCTCGCGTCGCCTCCTCAGCCGACCAATCATCTTCGCTTGCTAGTGGAGAGCCTCTTAATCTTCCTGCTGCCCGGGTCTCCAACTCTGCCATTGAGAACGTGGATGTGACGTCACTGGACTCTGCTGACGATGATTAATTCATGGACGTCCCTGATAGCGTCCCTAACCTGCCTTCTACAGTTTCTACTGCCTCTGCTTCCAGTACATTTTCTCATGCTGCGTCAATGCCTTCCAGAGAAGACGCTTCTGCACGCACGTATTTTGTGGCTGCCTCTGGTATTCCACCGGCTTCCCCCTCGTCTCGTCTGCCCCCTATGGATTCTTACGTTACTCTCAACGGTGACACCATCTTATTAGACATTCCCGAGAACTCTCCTGCTGGCCAACGTCTTCATTCGACCCTTGAGTTGGGGGTTTGTTTTGACGCACTGCCCAAAACTCCTTTGAAACAGTACAGCTCCGCTCTCAAGAAGATGTTTCCTTCTGGTGCCATCACCCACCTAACCCGAAAGCCACGAACTGTGATTGTTATTTTTCAAAGAAAGACTATGCTGAGCTTGTCTTGTCTCGGGAACTATAAATTGGAGATCGTCACCTCTTAGCTGAATCCTACGCCCAGCGTCCTGTTTTACGTCTCTACATCCGGTACCCCCGGAGATCTCTAATGATATGCTGTGTGCTGCACTTAGTCGATGCGGGTCGCCCCGGTGGCGCAGTGGTCTAAGGCGCTGGCCTCTGATCATTCGTCCGTAAGGGGTCCGGGTTCGGATCCCGGTCAGGCATGGATGTTGTGTTTGTCTTACGGCACTGGCTCTCTCCCTTCCCTGGAACCAGTGACTCTAAATTAGGACGGGCGACTGCTTATAGCCCATTGAATTGCTCACGGTGGTCGTTAAACCTCAAATAAAAAAAAAAAAAAAATTAGTCGATGCGGCGGAGTAGTCGGCCCAGTGAAGAATCTCTCCTCTTCCCACTCTGACCCCGATGATAAACATATCTGTGGCTTCCGTAGAACTGCTCGCATCATCTTCCCTTCGGAAGAGCTCTCATAAAGTCTCCACGGTTTCTGGATGTTCATTGCGGTAACGAGCGCCGCCGGATTGAGCTCCTCACCTCTGCTCATTGCTCACGCCGCAAAGCTTACGGCCATCAGCAGGCTCATTTCCCCCATGCAGAGCCACTGACTCCTGCGGCTCCAAGGCAGCATTCTACCTCTTTCTCCGTTTCAGCGGAAAATCTGACTAAAGCCTTCAATTAACACGCGTCTTCCCATGTTGCTTTCTCCACTCTGTAGGATTTTACTCCGCTTGACTCCTCCTTGCCTTCCCGTGTTCTCTCTCCATCAGAGGACATCGGTGCTGATCTTCGAGCTTCATTCACCGTCGGCACTTTTGCTCCCGGCGATGAGGTGGACCTTTCCTCTGATTCCACATCTCGTGTGTCATTGATCCACGGCAAACGTCGCTCTACTACCAGTACCAAGGCCCGGAGGGAAAAGAAGTCACCTTCTCCGACTGGCCGCCCACATCGTTCCACACGTCCAGCAGGCTCCAAGTCTCCCCTATCAAGTTCTTGCTCTTCCTCTTCAAAGTCCAAGGGTCCTCTGCCGACGTTTGAAGATTTCTCGACTCTGCTTACCAATGCCTCTCTTCCTTCAGAACCTGTCTCCTTTGAAGATCTTTACGAGTTTCTCCCCCGTAAAACAAATCGGGAGGCTTCTCTCATTTTTTTACAGCAGTTTGAAGCAGTTCTTCCCGAGATCTTCGACCAAGCAACCTCCATCCTAAAATTCCTGCGGCATAATGCCAAGCAACCCGACTACATCTTGTGGTGTCGTGGTATCATTAATCACCTCGACACATTCCAGAAAGCTGCCGCAGCTGCTCTTCATCCGAAGTCGGACTTACCCATTCAAAGTCGCCACTCTGAATTGTGGGGGTTTTTGCTAACCCCTTCGCTAACGCTCTCGTTCTGGAAGATCTCTCGCCTTTTGGGGCCGACTTACTCCTTCTGCAAGAGACGAACTGCCACTCCTCGACACTTTTTCATAGTTGGCGCACTTGGGACTTTACCTGTCCACATACTTTCCGTTACTCTGTGCACGGTGGTCAAGCAGAAGTAGCAGTCTGCCATCTCTGCATGCCGTGAAAGCTCCTTCTATGCTACGTGGTCGCCAGTGACCCCGTGGTTCGCTGTTACACCAAATCCGTTACATCTCACGGTGTGTTAAGACCCTACATTAACTTTTTGATGTTCTTTCTCACTGCTGTGTCCCGCCTGTAATCATTTTGCTCTTCCTCAAGCATTGTTCTGTTTGCATCACGTTGTAAATTTGGCATTACTCATTCAAAGTACATATCACCGCTTTTATTAGTTTGTATCATTCCTGTTCTTTTTTTCTTTGAGACGATTCCATGTTTCTCATCTCCTCTGTTTTCTTACATTAAAGCGATTCTGAAACCACCTTTGGCATTAATGCCAAACGTGGTTTCAGAATCGCTTTTGACAAGGTTTTGGAACACAGCGATAGGTACGCGATTCCAATCAGTTCATAATGCTGCCGCTAGCTGTTGCTTAGTAGTAGGCCTTGGTTCCAAACTTCTTATGCGGTGCTCTAATTCATCCCATAGGTGCTCTATGGGATTAAGATCAGGGCTCTGCGCTGGCTAGTCCACTCACGATTAGGAATTATCGTCAAACCACGCCGCCACATTCCTTGCTTTGCGGCTCGGTACATTATCCTGTTGGTACCAGCAAGGCTCGGTTACAGAGTTTTGCCACAGAGTTGGTAGGGCCTAATAGTCCAGAATATTGAGGTAGACGTGCTGGTTAACAGGTTTGTCCACGATAACCAATGGGCCGGGACCAATACCACGAAAAGCACTTCCACACGCGTACACTGTCAGCTCCAAACTTGACCGTAGGAAGAGTACACTGTGGTAAATAGCGTTACCCCGGCTGCGGCCATATCGACACACGACCGTCAAACTGATGGATCGCGCATCTGGATTCACCAGTTCATAGAACCCGTTTCCATTGATCTACCGTCCACGATAAATGTTTTTTTACACATGCTAACCGACG
The DNA here is from genome assembly GCA_039090855.1 of Macrothele yani. NCBI lineage: Eukaryota > Metazoa > Arthropoda > Arachnida > Araneae > Macrothelidae > Macrothele > Macrothele yani. Next base: position 57,089,666 of record CM077008.1, on the reverse strand, counting down.
AGTAGCATTCCGAGTAGAGATGAAAGGCTTATGAGCAGCCGCACGACCACAGTATCCCATGGAATGAAGTTCTCTGCGAATGGTGCGCGTACATACCAAAGTCCCAGTATTTTTACTCACCTGTACACTGAGGTCTTGTGCATTACTCCGTCGATTAGCTGTAATGACTCTTTTGAGGCTTTGACGTCCGCCATCACTGATGTTCTTTGGACTGCAGATACGTTTTGCTGCTTCAGGCACGCCATGTGTCTTCCACTTATTCAGTACATCCAAAACAGTTGACTTGGGTATGCTTAAACACCTCTCGGTTTCTCTTATGGACAACCCACAAATATAACAAACCTCACAGTGCGATATGATCGCGGCCAGCTGCAGGCTTGCTTTTTTACCGTTTGCAGCTGTACAGCGCATCTTTTACATATATATATATAGAACGCCGGCCGGCATTGGGCGAAAAATTACCAGGAACGTGTAGCCTGGTCCAACGCTTCGCATTACCAACAGTTTCGGGCAGATGGGCGACTCTGGTTTAGGCGATAACCCCACGAAGCAATGGGTCCCGCTCTCTTACAAGGGACAGAGTAGACCGGCGGTGGCTCTATTATGGTGTTGAGTGTTTCAGCTGGTGCGCACTACGACCCCTCATACGTCTGCAGACGCTCTGACGAGTGGATGCTACGTAACCATCATTGGAGATCATTTATGTCCGTTCATGTCATGCAACCATTCCGACGGGTGCGAAATCTTTCACAAGACAATGCGCCCCCACACGTGTACACCTTCGCTCGACCATAAAACTTCTACGGGGTTTGGGATCCTGACATAGCCCACTCGTTTGCCGGATTTAAATGCCATCGAACAGATTTGGGATGCTGCTCAACGTCAGTGCTAGGATTCCTCCACTGGCGAATAATATAGAATTGTGGGACGCTTTTCAGGAAGCATGGTGTGCACAATATTCACAGTACAGAGAGCTCGGGGAATCTATACCTCGTCGCGTTGTTGCTGTTATCCGATCGCGAGGAGGACCAACGCCTCATTAGAGATATATCCCAGTTTTTTGTCAGTTCAATATACATAATATTGACAAACGTCACCGGTAACCTAGAAGAGAAACACAACATAGCATTTAATGACATACATTAGTACCGTGTCAGTCTACCTTTGGCCTTAATGCATGCACTGACCCTTCGAGACATGCTTTCGACAAGGTTTTAGAACATAGCGATAGGTATACGATTCTATTCAGTACGTAATGCTGCCGCTAACTGTTGCTTAGTAGTAGGCCTTGGTTGCAAACATCATATGCGGCGATTTAATTCATTTCATAGGCGCTCTATGGGATTAAGATGAGGGCTCTGTGCTGGCCAGTCCACACACGATACGGAATTATCGTTAAACCACACCGTACCAGTCCTTACTTTATGGCTCGGTGCATTATCCAGCTGGTACCAATAAGGCTCGGTTCCATAATATTTCCACAGAATTGAATAAGCATAATTGTCCAGAATATCGAGGTAGACGTGCTAGTTAAAAGGTTTATTCATGATAACCAATAGGCCGGGACCATACCATGAACAAAAACCCCACACAAGTACACTGCGAGCTCCAAACTTAACCGTAGGAAGAGTACACTGTGGTAAATATCATTCCTTCGGCTGCCGCCATACCCACACACGGCCATTAGACTGATGGGTCGTGTATCTGGATTTATTAGTCCATAGGATCCGTTTCCACTGATTTACGGTTGAGGATAAATGTTTATTTGCACCATGCTAAACAATGTTAACATTTTCGAGTGGAGATGAAAGGCTTTTGAAACCACGGTAAGCTATGGAGTGAAGTTCTCTGCGAATGGTACGTGTACATAATGAGGTTCCAGGATTTTTACTTACCTGTACTCTGAGTTCTTGTGCATTACTCCGTCGAATAGCTGTAACGACTCTCCTGAGGCTTCTAAGTCTTTTATCACTGATTTTCTTTGATCTGCCGGTACGTTTTGCTGCTTCAGGCAGGCCATGTGTATTCCACTTATTCAGTACATCCAAAAAAGTTGACTTGGGCATGTTTAAACGCCTCTCGGTTTCTATTATGGACAAACCACAAATATAACACCCAACAATTTTTCATTTCTCAAAGTAAATTCTCTCCCGCCGTGATATTTTCACTTAATCTCACATCGCGGTCAGCTGCAGGCTTGTTTTTATACCGTTTGCAACTGTTCAGCGCATCTTAACAACACAGGGGATCGGTTCATTTGCTTTTGAAAGGGCGTCCGGTGCTTTTGTCAATATAGTGTGTATACACTGACGGAAAAAAATTCCAAACACCAAGAAGGGGTTGTGTTAGATAAACGACAGTTGGTAGGCGGTAAGAGTACATCTGTAAGATGACGTCCATGCAAATTTCGCGCTCGGCGCATACGTGTGGCGCTAGTAGCGCCCCTCGGAACATGCAAAGCAGGTTTGCAGTAAATACGCGCTGTAACGTTCGTGAGCGTTAGTTATCGTTGAGATTCGACGTAGTGTGTTGATGTTAGTCAAGAATGCCTTTAAGAAGACGAAGAAGCCATTATCAACAGCTCACGGAGTTTGAACGAGGTCGTGTAATAGGGCTACGAGAAGGTGGATTTTCTTTCCGCAATATTGCAGAACGACTTGGCATGAATGTAGCCACTGTGCATGATTGTTGGCAGCGGTGGTCAAGGGAAGGTACTGCCTCAAGAAGACCAGGTTCCGGCCGGCCACGTGGCACTACTGAGAGGGAAGACCGCCGTGTACGGCGTATGGCCGTGGCGCATCGCACCGCTTCAGCGGCTGCAATTCGACCTGCAGTTGCCACCATAGTGACACAACGAACTGTTACAAATCGGTTACTTGAAGGACAGCTCCGAGCCAGACGCCCTGTAGCGTGCATTCCACTTACTCCAAACCACTGCCGTTTACGACGTCAGTGGTGTCTAGCTAGAGCTCATTGGAGGACGGAGTAGAGATCTGTTGTGTTTTCTGATGAAAGCCGGTTCTGCCTGGGAGCCAGTGATGGCCGTGTGTTGGTTAGAAGGAGGTCAGGTGAGCTCCTACAACCAACCTGTCTGCGGCCGAGACACACTGGACCTACACCTGGAGTTATGGTCTGGGGAGCAATTTCCTATGACAGCAGGAGCACTCTCGTGGTTATCCCACGCACCCTGACGGCACAGCTGCACGTCGGTCTGGTGATTCAACCTGTTGTGCTGCCATTTATGAACATCATTCCAAGGGGGTTTCCAACAGGATAACGCTCGCCCGCATACCGCTGTTGTAACCCAACATGCTCCACAGAGTGTCGACATGTTGCCGTTGCCTGCTAGATCACCAGATCTTTCTTCAATCGAGCACGTATGGGGCATCATTGGACGACAACTCCAGCGTCACCCCCAACCAGCATTAACCGTCCCTGTATTGACCGACCAAGTGCAACAGGCATGGAACTCCACCCCACAAACTGGCATCCAGCACCTGTATGACACAATGCATGAACGTTTGCGTGCTTGCATTCAACATTCTGGCGGTTACACCGGTTATTAATGTACCAGCATTTCACATTTAAAGTGGCTCTTCTCGCGCTTACATTACGCTGTGATCTTGAAACCTTAATCGATTAAATATGTTACCAATACAAATGTATTGCCGCCATTTCATTCCTCTACAACTATTTTTTCGTGGTGTTGGGATTTCTTTTCCGTCAGTGTATATATATATATTTAAAGAAGACCACCTGGGAGATGGGTGGATGAAATTCGAACGTATGCGGAAGGGACATAGAGGAGACTGGTAAAGACAGACCGTTTCGTAAAAACGTGGGTAGACCTTCATCTACCAATGGATTCACAATGGTTGACAAGGATGATGATGATTATGATGATGATATGATGATATATATACATACTTATATATGTATCAGAAAAATGACAAGAGTGAAAGACATCATGATCAGAGTAAAATCCCTGAAATGGCAATGGGCTGGACATATTACCAGAAGGACAGACCATTGATGGACAGCTGAAATTTTAGACTGGATTCCAAGGGACAAGAAAAGACCCAAAAGAAGGCCACATGGGAGATGGTCGGATGAAATTCGACAGTATGCGAGAGTAACATGGAAGAGACTGGCACAAGACAGACCGTTGTGGAAGAAACTTGGGGATACCTTCGTCTAGCAGTGGATTGATAATAGTTGACAATGATGATGATGATGATGATGATGACATATATAGACTATCTGGTCAAAAGTATCCGGACACTTGCCTATGCACAAACTCCCTACAATAGTGAAATAATTTATATTGAGTTTTTTCACTCTTTTCTGCTCTAACAGCCACTGGTAGGAACGCTTTCGACCAGATTTTCATACTTTATGTTGCTGCAGAAATTCATACTTTATGAATTTCTGCTGCAACATAATTTCATACTTTATGTTGCTGCAGGCAGGTCACCAATTTCGGGCGGTTAGGCCTCGATTGCAGTCAGAATTATAATTTATTCCAAAGGTGTTCCATGGGGTTGAGCTGGGCACTCACGTTCTTCCACAACCATCTTACCAATCAGTCTCTGTATGGACCTGTCTTTGCAGATGTGGTCATTTTCCTGTTGGTAAAGGAAAGGGCCTTTACCGATCTGTTGCCATGATGTTGGGAGCACAGAGTTGTCGAGAATGTCATTATAGGCCAGAGCGTTAATATTCTAAGGCATTGGAATTATGGTGAATTATCACAAGCGAAAAACTTCGTATCACCATTTTGAGCCAAGTATAAAACCCATGGGAATGCATTGGGAGCAAAATGCTTCCCCTCTACCAAAGCCCATATCTCCGATAATATACGCAAGTTGTTGGCCACATTTTTCTTTGATCAGCAACGTTGTCCTTTAAACATTATTCTTATCCTTCTGCTGTGAAGCCTTATAAACGTATGTATATTGAAGAGCAGATTTAGTCCTCGTTTCATTTGAATGACACTTATATGTCTAGCGGATTTTCTTTAACACTTGAGCACTCAATATGTGCGGGGCAGAAAGCGCTTTTTAAAGCCCCACAGAGTTAGAGACGACTTTTGCTTATATTATTTATACCTATCGGTGCTCTTGCCTGAATATGGTCCAGGAAAAAATGAATTTTTAACGAAATATAAAATAAACATGTTGCAAATGCCTTCAGCAAAACGAAAAAAATAAAAAAAAGATCGCATTCTTTTATGCGATACTCGCAATACTTGTAAAACACTGAGGGCTTTAAAAGCGTATTTCATTTTTTTAAAGTAAAATATTTTTAAGGATGTAAGGCTGACATCTCCTGGAGCATCTAAATCAATAAGGAGTAGCGCTGTAGAAAGAACGCACTACTTATCCTTCAATAGGGACTCTAACCCAGACCCCAATGAGATTACTACCGAGAAACCCATGCCTCTGATTAGTGTGCCACCAGCTACGATGCTGGGTAAAATGCAAAGATGTGTGCATTTTAAAGGTGTAAATTCGAAAATATTCAAATAAGACTCATACAAGCGAAGACATGGGGCAGGGTACAAACACAGACTTAGACCACCTGGAAGAAAATTTAATATTGGAAAATTCGAACACCTAATAATTATTTTGATCACTCTGCACTCGTGTTTTGGAAAAAAACCTTTTTCCACTCCGATTTGCAGATGCGAAGATGTCGTGCTAAATAAAAATATCTAAACAAAATGGTATTGATCATCCGAAAACCGATTATCCCAAAACAAGGCTTACATTCACACAGCAAATATTTTTTTTGGATTTATTCCCTCAATATTTGCAAATACTTTGCTCGAACTTCTTTCGTAAGTAGGTTGTGTTTTCAGGGTACTTAAATCACTTTGTTTCCGAGGTACCTAGCCGTACAAAGCGTTGACCTCTAATCATCCGTTTGAGATTTGTCCCGGTTAGAAGGTATCGTTAAAATTTCTCACAAATGCGGTAATCCGAATCATAAAGACTTTTTCAGAAGACTTAAAACATGTGACATAATTTGTAATGAAGGAAGAACAAGCAGTAATTTCGCTAAATTCCTACATATAAGTACGGCATATTTGACACATATAAACATGTGTCATTAAATATTTTAAAAAGTTAGAAAACTTCATGAACACAGCAATTGAGAATTTTTCTTCCTTTTAGCGTCATAGTTTTTGAATCGACTGCCTTGTTTCGAGGGACAGAAAGTTAATTTAGGTTTGGCACTTTTGCGTTAAATTTTTAAAATCGTCTTACATACGCGTATAAATGTGGATCAAAAGTTGTTAATCATTACTAATTAACCTAGCACAAGTGGATGGAAGTCACGTTTCACTGGTCTCTGTCGGTTATGTAGGAATAAGCGTTTGTAAATAATGACCGATCGATACGGTAATCATCTTAATCGAATTCATGACGATAAGAAAAAAACTTAAGAAATACTGCTCGAGGTGATAATCATTCTGAAATCAAAATTGAATCGCCACTCAAATAACCTTTCAGCAGATAATCATTTGGCATTCCAAATTGAATCATTGCAAATGTTTCTGCCGCAGTTTTTCTCACAAGTCCTGAATCTTATCTTGAATCTTAATTGCTCTTATCGCAAAGAAGTGATGGCTGACTAAAGTACCGTGGCAGTGTTTTAGAATGAATTTTAACAACAATTCGTCTTTAAGACAAACACGAAAAATAAATGGAGCGTAGCCAAAAATATTCAGCTTCTACACACCTATCTAATTTATTTTGACTCTGCAATTTATTTCAGAAATGAAGCGTTATGAGCTCATCCATGACAAACTTGCTATCCGTTGGTGTATGAGTATAAAACAAGTATGCAGCAAAATCCTTGAAATCAGTAAATTAAATAGTTTTCCATGTAACAAACAATTATTTGTATTCAACAGGCTACATTTCATGCATGTTTCTGCATCAGCTGGAAGCTAACGGAGTTGCTTGGTTTTTTTGTTCGCGTTTATTTAATTTACTTTTGATACTTACATTAATTAGGTTTTCAGAAATATTCATTTTTCCCCCATATACCCTTTAACTCGCTAGAATGGATTGCTCGAAGTTAAAAAAAGGGCTGAAATCAGCTGGAGCGAATTAACTAGTTGTTAGAAAATGGTCTGAAATTAGCTGGAATGAACTTATTCTGGGCTAGAAGATGAGCTGAAATCAGTTGAAACGAATATACAGGGTGGTCGACACGAAACTACTAAATACCCATATAGGCCCAAACAAACCTATGCCCATGTTAGCCCAATTTAATGATAACTTATTTGGTTAGAAGTACTGACAATGTACAGTATTAACGGAACAGTTTGTTGCTTGTTAATTATAACGTTTTTGGTTGCAGGTGCTGACAATCCATCGATCTACATACCAGTTTGCTTGTGAGGAATTTCCCAGCAGCAGAGAAGATGGTCCTGACTTTGCAGTAAAGAATTTTGATTGTCGAGGCATATATGAAGCATGCGTTCTACAAAATGTATCAACAGGAGTTTCAAACAAGGTTTCAAATTCGATCACCAACGAAGGTGGTAATCAATGACGTTATAAAAAAGTGAGGTGCAACTGGTTCAGTGACAAATGCTGCCAGAAAGTATGCCAAACGCGTACGTACTCCAGAGAACATTGAGAACATTCGCGAGCGAATCTTACAGTCTCCTAAGAAATCAAAGGGTACATTACCTCTACAAGCAGGAATTTCACGTTCTTAGTGCCAGCTAATATTGAAACTCGATTTGGGTGCTAAACCTTGCAAAATTTCTGCATTGCATCAGTTGCAACCTCAAGATAAACCCGCACGTGTGCGATACTGCTGGTGGTTACAGTACGAAATTGCATCTGGGATGCTAGACAAGAATCTCTACTTCATGGCATGGTTTCGCCTAAGTGGATATGCAAATTCCCGGAACCGTCGATATTGGAGCACAGAAAATCCACGTCAAAACATGCTGCGAAGACAGGCCTGTGCCGCAATAATGAGGATGCTCATTTCCAACGCCTTATGTAGGAACTGTTGGACACTATGACATTAAGTAAAACTTCTGCTTATTTGATTTTTTCATTTGATATAAGTTTGTTTAGGCCACTATGGGTATATTTTTGTTTGGGCTACTTTGTATTAGTTGTCTAAGTGGACCGAACGCGGATGGAACGAGCGAACTGAGATCAGAAAGCGTGGCTTTTCCCTTAGCATTGTTATTAGCAGTGCTTATTTAGGGAAATGATTGGCGGCTTTATGACTAATTGCCTGCCGGAATGGCGACGACCAAAAGCGAAGAACTAATAAAGGAGAAAGAAGATGTTTGAAGCACTTTTTTCTACCCAGAAACATGAAGCCTGTATCAGGGGGATTAGCCCCTGTCAGAGGGACTACCTCTTTCTAATCATGTCTTGTGTCATGAAACAGAGACCACAGGAGTAGAAGGGTGCGCTTATCTCCATAAGAGGTTTACAGTGGGTACCTGGTGAGATGAGAGGGTGAAATGAATTATTCTGCTGTAGTATCGTGAAAGCCAACCGCTATCTGAACTTTACTGTTTGGGAAGCGCAGAACATTTTGGGCTTAACTTGATTTACGTGTATCGGCTATTCAAAGGGTTAAAATTTTATATGTACTTCGTCAGTTTGTTTAGCGCAACCGAAATTGTGAATTAAGTGAAGTAGAGCCTATTTCACTTTGGATGACACACTGTCCATTCAGAAAATTACGAAAACCTCTGGTGTAAGAAGGGACCAAAACTAACATCCGATGGCAACATATGCCAATCAAGTAATGCATTTAAAAGGACACGAACTTGCGGACGGTATGCAGCTGCACGTAATTCTCTACATCAAAATAATTAAAATAATAATAATTAAATTAAAGTAGTTATAAATTAATATTATGTGATTAAAATAATTGAATAATAATAATATTTCAATAGTAATTCTCTACATCAAAATCTAGGACACATTCGCTGAATGTCAAGAGTCCGATTTACTTGGAAGTGATAATCCATGGACTTCGTTAACTTATTAATCTCACACTGTGCACATGAAAGCGGAAATTTCGATCATAGAAATTACTGAGAAGCGAATCTTCATGAAAAAATGACGTTTGTCATCTCAAGTGCATGGCAGGCACATATTAATGCCACTATCTGCGGAAAAGCGTTGTGTTTTTATTGCTTTTCATGTAGCCGTCTCTTTAAAAAACTTAAAAAATCGTATCATCCTATTGCAGTAACCGAACCCACGTCTCTCTATTTACATTTGTGTGTGCTACCGTTACACCACGCAGGAAAATTAATTCCCAAACAACTGAAAATAAGCATACGCAGCTCGGAAATCTGAACTTTCAGATTTGATTTACTCGAAACATTTCAGTGCTTCGTTGTAGCGTCGATGACCCATTCTCATTTAGGAACAGATGTATAACATTAATCACAAGAGCTTCAGAAGTCACCAGTGAGCCACCACTTGAGTAGAATATGTGAGACTCAGGTTTCGAATCCCAGTGATGACCATGCAATGTTTGAAACTGAAGAGATGGATACATGAAAAAATACGGCTTTCTGTGTTGAGAGTGACAAAAGTATGTGTCTACCGTGTACTGGAGATGTCAGAAATGATTTATACATGAGGATTCATTCCTCTGAAATTTCTACGATGATATCTGAAGTACTGGTGACTTTTGTCCTGGACTACGTAGACAAAAGTAACAAATGTATTCGGACACCTTAGGCCACAAAAAAATTTTTAGAACTAGAGGCTCACGCAGGGCGTATGTTTTTTTTTTTGATTGGAGGTTTAACGACCACCGTGAGCAACTCAATGGGCTATAAGCAGTCGCCCGTCTCTAATTTAGGGTCACTGGTTCCAGGGAAGGGAGAGAGCCAGTTCCGTAAGACAAACACAACATCCATGCCTCACCGGGATTCGAACCTAGACCCCTTTCGGTAGAATGATCAGAAGCCATCGCTTAGACCACTGCGCCACCGGGGCGGCCAGGGCGTATCTTATGTGCAAAGAAGAGCCTTCGCACAACTGCCAAAGACCGCAGTATTGGTAGCGATAATGCCGTGCAAGCTGAACTCTGACGGCCTTTGAAATCATTGCACAACATTATCACTTTTCTGGGATTCCCGAAATCTACTGTCGCTGATGTTTTTTACCGATGGAAACCAGATGGTGACAGTACAACTAAACCACGCTCTGCGAGGCCTCACAAACTTAGTGGTGGTGGCAAAAGAAGCTTAATGCGGAATATCAAGAAACCATGCACGTCTTCTGACACAGACCTAGCTGGCCACGTTGCGCCCTCTACTGGAGAAGCTATTTGCACCAGAACTGAAGACACAATATATTTAGTGCAACCATAGAGTTAATCTTAGATAAAGCTGCCTCAGCACAATTTAGTACACTTCCATCTAATACACGCAAGCCTCAGAAGTATAAGATATTTATTTACATCTAAAACCAGTATATACAGATAAAAGAAACTTTAAAAACAGGCAAGATCTTTCAAGTCTTCACAAGACCCATTTTCAAGCTATAGTGCAGCCCAATGTGCAGTGAACAAGACCATATATGCACAAACAGGCGACCGTCATGCATCTGTAACCATAGCAACATCCAGGTGTACGCGAAATACAAACACACAATATGAATTTTCCCGACACTTTATCTAAATATCCGGTGGGTTTACTGTCCTAACGTATTGATGCCAAGGTAATGGTAAATTACTGGGCAGGTCTTCATCGTAACAAAGATCGTCAAACCATGTGATAAATAAGGACCGTGAAAAATGCATCTCGTTTATTTTTGGCAAAAGCCAGATGATTCAGGTTTTTCCAAAGTGGGGTACATTTGCCTTCGGCTAACAAAAGGGCAATGGCTGTAGACGTTGCCTCCATTTTGGTATCGTACTTGTGTTTCAGATACATTTTTCACGGATGCATTTTTCATCACATGCTTTGACGAGGTATGTGACAATGAAGACCTGCTCAGTAACTTACCATTAACTTGCTGACAATACGTTAGGACATTAAGACCACCGGGTATTTAGATAAAGTGTCGGGAAAGTTCATTTTTTGAGTTTGCAGTTCACGTACACCTAGATGTTGCTATAGGTAAAGATGCATGACGATCGCTTGCTTGTACATATATGGTCTTATTCACTTCAGATTGGGCTGCACTTTGGTTTGATAATAAGTCTTGTGAAGACTTGAAAGATATTGCCTGTTTTTAAAGTTGCTTTTATCTGTACATACTGGTTTTAGACTTAAATAAATGTCTTATACTTCTGAAGCTTGCGTGTATTAGATGGAATGGTGCTGAGACAGCTTTATGTAAGATACACTAGAACTGCCCACCGGGAACTGCATGCCCACGGTTGCCATGCAGGGTCAGTGGAGCAGATGCCCTACTACACTCCAGGCAGTGTCAGGCGACTCTGCAGTGTGCATCGCTTGCCGTTTGCAGACAATAGAATAGTGGAACAGGGTCGTGTGAAGTGAATAATCCCTCTACTCTACTCTTCCGTTCGGATGGGCATATGGCGTTGGCCCGGAAAACGTCGTCAGGAGGACCGCACTTTCCCTGCAGTAAAGTTTAGAGGGGAAGCTCTGATAGTGTGGGGATGTTTCTGCTTGGAAGGACTTCTTCCTTTGCTTATGGTACCCTTAAGCCCAACGGTCGCCAAGTAAGAAGACTTTCTTAACGATTCTACACTACCAATGGTATGGCAGTAGTTCGAATTTGATCCCTGCCATTTTAAGCAAGATCGAGCGTCTTGCCATAATGCAAGTTCTGTGTAGATGTGGTTTCAGGAGCAGGACGTCCAAGTGTTATATGAAACGCTCCAAATTCTCCATATAAGCTCAAAAGGATATCTATGGGACGAGATGTAACGCCAAATCCAATCTCAGCATGTAAGACCTTCCCGTAAGCTTTGCAGATGATATGGAATAGAATTCCATAATGGATCCACCGGAATGCGGAAAGTATGTCAAGAAGGCTTGCTGCAGTCATAACGGCTAAAGTGGGCGACTGTGTTCTGATTTAGGCTATAAATTCTGTAGCTTTCGTTTGAACTAGGTGTCCGAAAGCCTTTGTCAACAAAGTTTATATCAATTTCTGGGTGAGAAACGGTCGCCGACGTTACGAGTAGACATCGGATTGTTTCGACTTGATCATATCTGAAACCTGGAAAGTTGTTTTAATTTCTAAGCTGCGTAGTCATACCTTCTATTGCTTAGAAGTTCGTTTTTCCGCTTGGCGTAAAGAGAGCATGCTCGGAAGTAAATTTGGAGATGCGGTTTAGACTCCCGCTGTACGGAGATATAATGTTCAAGTTTTCTGAAGACATGGCATATGAGAAACAGTAAAAATACGGGGCTTTGATTTTCTCTGCTGCACTGCACAAATTCGAGTAACTTTTCACTTCAGTATTCTGTCGACATCTGGCCGTTTAACAACTTCAAAGTGCTCACCTTACCTCTCTTTCTCTTTTCCCTTCTCTCTGAGTGATGGGCTGGAACGTCGTAATGTTCACTTCCTTTTTATTTTCACACCATAGGAATTATTGCTTGCTTCTTTCAACAACTGAGTGAAATCCAATTGTAGAGGCCATTGTTGCACTGCGATGTCAATGATTTTCTCTTACGGGGATCGTCGTGATGTCAGCTCCTTTTTCCAATATAACATTTGTAGAATTCCGACAGTGTTTGGAAGATATTTTCCAAGATGAATCAGGTAATCCGAGAGAAACATGAAAAATAATAAAAACAAATAAACAGAAAAAGTGAAAGATTAAGGAAGAAAGTGCTCTGTCCAAGTTTAAGACTCTTGTCTTCGAAGTGAAATATCTATTCGAAAACGCTTTTCAGTAAAGGAAATAATACTGTGGAGAACACATTTTTATTAAATGGTCTGGATAGAAAATTGTGCCCATGAAGGCGATCGCGAACTCGATATTTACTGGAAGAAAAATAAGTTTAAATTTGTTAGGCTATTTCTCAGTGCTCCAGTACATAATACAATTGGTAAGAATTTACGGTACGTACTAAATCCTCAGTACTTTGAACTCTAACCAAATCAATCCTACTGATATGCTGCAAATTATATCTTTGTAAAGTTTGTAGAACCAGCTTAAACTAGAAAGTCCGTTAGTACAAAGGCGCGAATTCAATACTAGAATGGACAAGAAAGATGACACAGAATTTTCGCTTAGACTCAGCACGTCTTCTGAATATTTCCCAACACGAATGAAATATTTCAAAGTTATTAATAGTCGATGGAACCGAATACAAAGAATATTAAAAAAAGCAACCGCATATTTACAATTGATAAAACATACAGAAACAGGAACAATTCCTTTTACCACTTGGTTTGATCTTTCACTGTACATATCTTTATTAACCCTTTCACGACCACGATACTAAAATGTTTTGTCACACAGAATACTACAGCGCCCGGAAATGTCTGCTGATCCTTTCCGAATTTCATTCTCTTTCCTTTTGTCCAATTAAAAAAAGAAGGAATAGTGATGGGTCACCACTCGAAACTTCTTATCTCTAAGTTTACTATGCAATTACCTTTGGAGGTTTCCCTGGGACTTTTTTTTAGTGGTGACAGCTGGAAAACCTTATTTATTTTCCCCTTTTCTTGTTCTTTCTTGTAAAAAATATGCTCTCAATCTATTCATTTGGATTGAGCAACATGAAAGAATTTTAACGACAAATGTTCTTTCGTAAACTCCGCTTTTGGAACAATGCAAAATATCACAGACAGACGAAGTACGTATCAGCAAAGCAAGAGTTCTACTGAGCGATGTCAGAAGTCTGAATGGTATAGCCCCACGACAAACCAACACCTGGCGCACTTTTTTGTTTAACAACAACAATGAAAACTGAGGGTGACTTCTGCTAATCCCTCGAATGTCTTGCAAATTCAAAGAACATGGGGGGTAGGAAATCCTACTCACGCTATCCAGGCGACTCGGGCGCTTGTGTTTGTTTGCATGTCCGGGCGCGTCGGGCGTTCTGGTAGCGTAAGGGTTAATCTGTTTTGTACGCAATTGTGCTTATCACACAATAGTTGAACTTTCACCAACATTTGAACTCTGACTAGAATTATGCGCTGATACCACCTGTGTTGAGTTTTCCTGTGTCTGAAATGCCAATGACTCTTTCTCTCACTGTTGTCATTACTACAATTTGATTTATGAACTGTTGAAGCCATTCTTCTGTTCACTGCATATGTTTACTCCGAGCTTCTGCTGTCATACAGCGTTTGATGCATTACTAGCATCGTATACGTGAACATATTATTCATGGTGCATACGATCTTTATGTTTTTAATTCCCACTGTCCGTCACACTGTGTGTGCTGACAGTGGTACTGTGTAACTGCATGTCATGTTTTAGAGACTAATAAAGAAAATTTTGAAAGAGAAACAGTTTCTTTCCACACTTGTGGATAAAAGTATGTTACGAAAATTAACAAATCCGGCTCAAAAAATTTCTTTTAGCTGAAGGAATATATCAGAGAGCTAATCGACGGAAATAATTTTTATATTATTTCCGTCGATTAGCTCTCTGATATATTACAGCTAATCGACGGAAATAATTATTATATCAAAAACTTAGACGAACATGTGTAGAGGAAAATATGATTTAACGTTTCACCCCCTAGCGGATGAGTTTTGAATAATGGAAAAGCAGAAAATATGTGGATGTTATTCTTCACAGCAAGAGGTATAATAAGGGAAATGAATTACTCAAATACTTCTCTTCGAAGCAGAGATAGCAAAGAAAAGGTTTTGGTTTTGACATTTCTGTCCCTAGAGGATAAATTAAATTATTTTAAAATGATAATATTCCCCATCTTTACTATAACGAACGGCATACAGTAAAAAAAAAAAAAAAATTCCAAAGTATTTTCAGAAGCGGAAACACAACATCAAACAAAAATACACGCTAACATTACCTAGTGCCAGAACTGTGAAAAACAAAATCACACGAGCAGAAGTACAGTTTTTCACAAAGCAAATACGTAGTATACGGCATGTATTGAATAAAATGCATTTCTAAGTCGATAGCGTCTGTATTTACGCTCTCTGGTGGCGATGTTATGCTTCATAGAAAAGCCGGAAAGCAAGAATATAATCGTTTTCGCATTTCTACTCAGGTTCCGCATGAAAAAAAATATCATCAAAGCGAGCTAATAGTTGCAGAGATCCATATGGATGGATGGACAGACGGGCAAAGTGATAACATAAACACGATCTTTGCTTCACAAAAGACGCTAAAAATAGTGCGTAGATATATATTTTTAGTCTTATATGAAATAATATTACATGACCATTGGAATTAAATAAACTGAATTTTCGCTTAAGATCAAATTAAAGGAAACATCTTCTATTTACGTTTTTATATTATTTTTACTTTACTTTTTCTATTTACTTCGTTATCACGTTTCTCAATGCCAGAAGACTCGACACAAGCATATACTGTATAAATATAAGTAGGACTGAATAGATGAAAAGCTAAGACATCATGAACTTTCGCTTTAAGAAGAGTGTAAGGAATTTCGTGTCAGAACTGTTTTGAGATGTCAACGTTTGCTTCTGAGAATGAAGCACTGGGCCAATATTTAAAGCACTTCTTCTAACGAAAACCATCCAAGAAGAGACTAATTTAGTCTGTGACACTTAAAAAGAGCCTGACATGTTCATACTTGTTATGATATCAATCCAAACACAGAAACCAAAAGGAAATTGAAAATTAAAATGTGCTCTTGTTCTTCTGTTCTGCCACATCTCTTACTTGCAGCCTACAATTCTAAATTAGAAATAGGAGATCACTCAGATCTGTCCTTTTTTTAAAGATTTAGCGGCCATCATGAGAAGCACGGGTAGCCCAGACGGTCGTTCTGCCCTCATTTAGGAACACTAGCTCCGGTGGTGGTGGCGGGAGGGCATTTTCTTCTTTTCAGCCACCGAATAGAAGCAGAATATTTTAAACAATGTGCTACCACGGTGGCGCTCACACAGATTCGTGTAGTCACTTAAAGATGTATCAATAATACCTAGATTCAATATAACAATTTCAAGCAAATCAGAAAATCCACGATCTACTGCGCTTACCGAAAATCGTTTACTAGTACAAGCGTATTGTAATATTCCGATTCGTCATCATCAAATCAAAACTCTTATGTCATTAACGAATACCATCCAGGCCATATCGATGAAATTAACGATACGCTTAAAAAAACCTCCTCGCTTTATTTGAATTTGACTTGTACTATTGTTAGAACAAATGGTCAAAAGCAATGTTCTTGGTTTGTTGGCGCCCTAATTAAAGGATATATTTTCTAAAAGTTAGTTGACGATACCGAATGTTTAGAACAAAGCTTCCGCAAAATATTTTCTTTCGGCATTTTCGCATTATACGTCCGGTATGCCAGTTAAGTTCATGCCTAATGATATTCTGACAAATGTATGAACTGCTGCATTGGATTGAAGATTCGAAATAAAATTTATATTGAATATTATATTATGAATACAATACTTTGTCGGCAACATAAGTTGTGAGTCCATGGAAAGGAGACATCCTCTTCCCATTATAAGCCCTTTTAACTTAGGCTGAGTTTTTGCTGTTGAGACTAGAAATACGATGGAAATTGTTGTACTGAAATTTAGACATCAGCACCGAAGAATTTTTAAAACTTGCTTGTTCCGCGCAGCATAAAACACTTTACTCTTGCTGGTCAGCTTTGATTTTCTGATACTTGATTGCGAGTTTATGATGGAATTCAGCTTGACATTATCTCCTTATAAGTCATAAATATGCGACATATACTGTACTACAATTATAATATGTAAGAATGGGAGATACTTTGTCAAAAGTATGTTCAGTTCCATGCTGTAAATCGCAATTCCCAGTCATTTAAATTAGGACAGTGTGCATAATATTTTCCATGAAAAAGAACATATATAGCTTGATGTTTTAAGCAACAGCTTTCAAATGCATTGAGGTACGGTGAATATGCCGCGAAGTATGTAAAATCACAGAACAACATGAGAAACATGACACCAGGGATTTCATTTGTAAAATCAAGAACAGCTAAAAATTGCTGTTCAAGCGTGCTCTGCTGTTCACTGTGCTCTATTCATACAGTCAATGAACTCATTGACTTTCACCGAATTTAATCAAGGTTATGTACATAACAGGTGGACAGAAAACTCATTTAGTGTAATGAAGATTCCATATTCCTGGATAATGATAAAGTTATTATTAATTGGTGTACTTCACTCACATTTTACGCTATTTCTGCATGCTTTGAGCGTAGGTTTGCTATGCTGATATTAATTTAATGGTCATATCATGTACCTTTCTACAGATGTAATATATGTGTTCACTAAACATTCCTGCGTAATGTTGAACGAATCACAGACAGCCACCATTACATGCAAAAGAATCCGCGAACTTTTATAAAGCAAGGTTACAATCGTTTTGTCAAATATACAGTAAATAACTCCGCTACTATTATACTCATGGAATGAATTAAATCGCCTTCAGGAAGCAATTTGTGGTTTACGAAAAACAAGAATATGGATCTGAATTTCAGTGTGGTCGCAAGAAGAGATTTTAAACTTAACCAAGTCTTGTTTCTTGAATGTAAATTTTAATTTTATTTTCATGCGTTTTTCAAGTACAGAAAGAAAGGTCAAGAGAATTCGCACTATCCATAAAAGAACGTAAGAAAAACCTGGTAATTAAAAATGATATAAGTGGCCCTCGTTGCACGAGTGTGTCGTCCGAAGAGTGATTGCAAAAAATGTCACTTCCGATATTTAATGGCACTGCAAAGAACAAAATATTTTGAAAGCAGATATTGCTTCGAAAGTGATTTTACTTTCTGAAAAATTGCACACCTAGAGCAAAATCAAAGTTCGTTTGTCTCATTAATGTTCAGATGATTGATAAAACACGAAGTCACGGGCGAGCCCTCAATAACAGAACGTGAGATTTTTGAATAACGGGCCTTCGCTTTTGTCTGCTACGTCAGGTAATCTCCGGCTCACGCATTGATTCTTTATTAAGAGCTTCTTTGTTTTCTAACATGTGCAAAGGAAAATCTTGTTAGTAGCAATCCCGCGAGCTGTAGGGAGTAGAGAAAAAAATAACGAAAGAAAGAAAGTTTTTCAAACGAACTAACTTACCAGGTAATCTGATTTATTTTATTAATACCGACGAGCAGAACCAACGTTTTTCCTGTTAGAATCCAACAGTCCAAAAAAGAGAAAGATCTCAAGAATACTCATGCCAAAAAAAAAAAAAAAAAAATACATGTAAGTGTACATACATCTTTGTCTCCCTTCATGGAAAGTGTCAGTTTGATATTGTGAAAAACGTGCCACACCACAAACCCATCGGTGGTCGTGCTGTTATGAGCATTTCCCTCACGCTTCGCACATGAAGAGCGCCATTTATTTGGAAGTGAATCTGAGGGCGCCACCCACACTCTAGCAGACTTTTAGAATCGTGTCAACCATGTGTTATCGGTTCCGACAACGATTGGCGCATCTTTGACCTTCAAGCAATCTTCTCTTTGCTCCCGTGTGCTTCCTGTGGACATTTCTCTCATCAAGTGACCGCTGACGTTTGCGTCGCGTGAGAGCTTTTCTCATCAAGCGACCACTGGTGTTTGTGTTTCGTGTTTTTATAGATAACGCAATGATACGAATGCGTGTTTCGTCTAATTTGGATTTGTAACTATATATATTAACTATAGTTCTTCCAAAGAAAGAATTCTGAAGAGTTATTGTTCAGTACATTACTTAAAACAGCTGAAAAAGGTACCATGAAAAAACTCTTCAACGTGCAGCGACCAACTACGGGTAATTTTTTTTTTTTTTTTTTTTTTTGATTGGAGGTTTAACGACCACCGTGAGCAACTCAATGGGCTATAAGCAGTCGCCCGTCCCTAATTTAGAGTCACTGGTTCCAGGGAAGGGAGAGAGCCAGTGCCGTAAGACAAACACAACATTCATGCCTGACCAGGATTCAAACCCGGACCCCTTACGGACGAATGATCAGAGGCCAGCGCCTTAGACCACTGCGTCACCGAGGCGGCCAACTACGGGTTAACTCTGCAGCATTCACTTCCGTAACGGAGTGTATATATGCCTAAGATAATTATTTCAATTCCTGAACGTACCCACTTTGGATGAATGGTCAGAAGGCAACGCTTAGACCACAAAGCCACCGAAGCGGCTGACACATAATATTCTTCGCTATCTTAAACACCTACAGTGAAAATTCTCTACATAGGTAGCGTCAGTGAATAAACAACGACATTGTTCTTTCCACGTTTATCAACACATAGCAACCGAAAAATTATTATCCGGCCACTGCCGGGATCGTACCCCAGATATTTCGATATCTAGCCGAGTGCGTTCGTCTTGCGCTACAATGGCACATCCGGAAGGTGTTAGTCCCTCCATGGAAGGTGTTCATTTGATATTGTTGTTGATTGTTGCGCCGTTGATTGTTGGCCATTGTAGCGTAAGGCAAACGCACTCAGCTAGATATCGAGATATCTGGGGTACGATCCGAACAATGGCCGGATAACAATTTTTCGGCTGCTATGTGTTGATAAACGTGAAAAGAGCGATGTCTTTGTTTATTTATTAAACACCTACGTTGGAAATTTCGGTGCCTTTGAAAAAGTACCGACATTTTAAAATTAGGTGGCATTAGAATTATTAACATGTTATTTTCGTAGTCCGTTGAAAATCGCAGCTTATCAGTCACATTCTTATCACAAAATTCTCAGAATTATAAAAACTACAGCATATTGAGTGAAAGGAAACAATAAAATTTATATATGGCAAAGCCAGTAAGTTACATAGATCCACCTCAGCATTTATAACTTTGAGCTTAAGACTGCCCTCGCAAAAACCAAGCCCTTCTATTCCTTATTTAGAATTTCATTTCGCGTAAGCAGCCGCATACTCCTAATTTTTTTTTTTTGTGATCATGTTCAATCATATCAAAATGACATGCTTTTATTTTGAATAGTTTCAAGTTATTTTGGCACAATAGCATATTTTCCATTGCTAAATCTAGAACTACGATTTGTTTTTTGACTTTCGTAAAATCCTCCTAAATAATTTTTTTTTAATTTTTTTAGGGGATATCACTTTCCCCATAAAGAACTTTTGAACATAATTCAGGGAATAAGTTTACACTGGATTGATATTTTTACGTTTGTAATGTGCACCCAAAACTAACCTGAAACTTCATACTGGTGTCAATAAATTACAAGTTAGTATCATCAAAATTTTGGTCCCGATTGAATTTCCTCAATTTTAAAATGATACCACACTGTGCGTTTATTTCAAGGGTTACCGTACCTTATCTTATTTGGTGCACTCTTCCGTTGCACGGCCAGAAATGATCCCCATACACTCATTTTATTCCTGAACTAAATACGTTTCACCAGTCTTGTTTTTTCCAATGGATGCATTCATACGACATCTGAAGTATGTAGCTGCTTATCTGTTTACATTTTCTCAAAAATTACATCCTCCAAATATTTAAATGAAGAGCAAATGTGTTAGGATCAAATATTACGCTCAAAAAGTGATAGCGAATGGTACATTCAATATTTAATTTTGTATTTTTAATGTAGATGCCTTTTTTACGCTTTCGAACCGTAGGTTGAAGAAGCGTATATACTCCAGCTTTGTCCGTCCGTCCGCACGATAACTCATTTCAAAATGGTTCGATTTCGACGAAATTTTAGTATGTAGTAGGGGACCACCTGGGGACGAACCCTGTTGAAAATGGGCGAAACAGGGTCAAAGGTCAGGACATAGGAGCGGGATTCATTCCATTTCTCTTATGTGTCAAACTTTGCGTAAAAATGGTTCGATTACGATGAAATTTTAGTATGTGGTAAGGAACCACTTGGGAACAAACCCTGTTCAAAATATGGGCGGAATGGGGTCAAAGGTCAGGACATAAAAACGGGATCCATTTCATTTCCTTTATGCATCATAACATGCGTAAATATGGTTCGATTTCGATGAAATGTTAGTATGTGGTAGAGAGCCACCTGGGCATGAATCGTACTGAAAATTGGCGAAATGGGGTCAAAGGTCAGGCAGGGCATAAGAGCGGGATTTATTCCATTGTCCTTATGTGTCATAACTTGCGTAAAAATGGTTCGATTTTGATGACATTTTAGTATGTGGTAGGGAGCCACTGAGGACGAACCCTATTGAAAATGGCCGCAATGGGGTCAAAGGTCAGGACACTGGAGTGGGAACCATTCCATTGCCCTTGTGCATCATAACTTACGCAAAAGTGTTTCGATTGCGACAAAACGTTATCATGTTGTTCCTGAGGTATAGTGAACCGGTTCTGTTGAATATCAACGAAATGGGGTCAAAGGTCGTTGCACAAAAGCAAGATTTATTCCACAGCCATTATTCTCATAACTTGCGTAAAACTGCTTCTATTGCGACAAAACTTTAGTATGTTATTCTTGAGGTATACTGAACCGGTTCTGTTGAATATCATCGAAATGGGGTCAAAGGTCAGGACACATGAGCGAGATTTATTCCACAGCCATTATCCCCATAACTTGAGTAATAATTTCTGGTATGTTGGGAAGCGTATCATAATCAATGCATTGCATGATTTTACTAACTTGTTCCTCTTAACATTTGGTCAGTTATTTGCACCAAGATAAAAAGGAGCTTTATTATAATATGTTGCACACATAACAGCAAACAAAGAACAGAATATAGAATAGTAATTCCAAATGGCATCAAATAAATGGTACAGCATGCAAAACGTTTCGGTAGTACTAATCCATACTTGAAAAATCAAAATCGAAAGTTATAATATTCATGCAAGAAGCTTTTCTTCCCTTTACAAACGCTCAAGTTACTTCTAATTTCGAATATCAGCTTCTTTATTCTGTTTCTAGAAGTAGAAAAGGTAGCGCTGCAAGTAAGTTGTTGAAGTCGAGGTAATAGCGCTGCTGTATACTTTATCCCCAAACGAAGACACATCACGGTTATAAAACATTTCACACATGACGCACATGCGTGTTATGTGACGCTAATAAAACTAACTACTCATCAGCAATTTCGTTCTTTA
The DNA here is from genome assembly GCA_039090855.1 of Macrothele yani. Classification (NCBI taxonomy): domain Eukaryota; kingdom Metazoa; phylum Arthropoda; class Arachnida; order Araneae; family Macrothelidae; genus Macrothele; species Macrothele yani. The sequence goes on along the minus strand of CM077008.1, from coordinate 57,067,484 downwards.
GTGAAAATTTCAGTTTATCATGTCATCAGGCATTATGGAGTTTGCCTTTTGAGATCAGTTCTATATTGAGAAACGTTAATGAGGATAAGGCATTCACTTAATGGAACGTCGATATGTATTTAATATCCACTACTGTTTGTGAAAATTGCAACACCAAGAAGAAATCATGCGATCGGAATGGAATTTATACCACACATTACTGACGTGACTATACATTAGTGATTTAATTTTCTGAACCATACAACAATTCTTATCTGCAAAAATCAGTATCTTGTAAAAACTGCGCGAGCTACAATAAGAGCTTCTAGACGCTTAGCATTGTATCGAAAAAGCGTTGGATGGTGTCTTGGGTAATTGCTTGCCGGGCGACATGCATACGAGTCCACAGATCATTGGTACTGAACGCTGGAGGACTTTGATGGGCCAGTTGCCGAGGGACCATATCTCGGATATGTTCAATAGGCGACATGTCTGGCGAACGTGAAGGCCAGGGAAGAAGCGGTATCTGCCGTGCTGCGAGAAGAATTGAATATTTCTGACAACATGTGGTCGGGCATTGTCCTGCTGTAATATAGCACCAGGAGTGCTCTGAAGGAAGGGTATGACTTCTGCCTGTACAACTTCCCTTATGTAGCGGTCGCTATTGAGATTGCCATCAAGTCGTATCTGCCAAGTTCGCGAATAGTACCCAATGGCACCCCACACCATCACATTTGGCGTTCGGCCCGTAGAACGCTCAACAATGCATGCTGGAAGAAGGCGCTCACCACAGTACCGTCTAATGCGTATGCGGCCATAATGGTAACCTAAGTTGAATCGGGACTCGTACGAAAATACGACATGTTGCCAATCAGCACGCCATTGTCTGTATTGAAATCCCCATTCCACCATGAGGGGCCCATGGTTCACGGTCAAACCAATCCGCCGCAAAGAGATGCGTGCAACCAGTTCTCTGTGCTGCAGACTGCGTCGAACTGTTGAGGCAGATAATGCCACATCTGTTGCAGTGCTCCACTGTTGAGCTAACACTCGCGAAGATGCGGAACGGTTAGTCACTGCCATACGGACGGGTTGCCGGTTATCCCGCGGTGCCATCCAATTTATCGGTCAACTGCCGGATTGTCGATACACCTGGTTCTCCTTGGTTCATTGCCGGATTGTTGATGCACCTAGTTTTCCTTGGTCCATTGCCGGATTGTTGATGCACCTAGTGCTCATTGGTCCATTGCCGGATTGTTGATGCACCTAGTTCTCTTTGGTATATTGCCGGATTGACGATGCACCTAGTTCTTCTTAGTCCATTGCAGGATTGTTGATGCACCTAGTTCTCCTTGGTCCATTGCCGGATTGTCGATGCACCTAGTTCTGCTTGGTCCATTGCCGGATTGTTGATGCACCTAGTTCTCTTTGGTCCATTGCCGGATTGTTCATGCACGTAATTCTCTTTGGTCCATTGCCGGATTTTCGATGCACCTAGTTCTCCTTGGTCCATTGCTGGATTGTTGATGCACCTAGTTCTCCTTGGTCCATTGCCGGATTGTTGATGCACCTAATTCTCCTTGGTCCCTTGCCGGATTGTTGATGCACCTAGTTATTCTTGGCCCATTGTCGGATTATCAATGCACCTAGTTCTCCTTGGTCCACTACCGCCACACGCGCATCACTGTCGTGGTGTTATGTCATGGCCGAGCCGCAATGTCGCGGTACGAAACTGCACCTTCACGCAGAGCAATATTTCATCCCCATTCGAACTCTGTCTCCCTTCGTCATCGCGCCCTTCGTCTTCTAAAAACCATTTTACAACTCGCTGTCTGCGATGCACTACTGGTGTGTATCCTAAACATCCCTCTGTTTATACCCCTCACTTGACTGTTCAGACGGCCCTGCCGGGCCTAGGCATGCGCAACGACTCTCCACTTCTAATCATTTGCATGTATCACCCTGCTGTACATGTCCTCTATGTTTCACGTGACTACCATCATTCGTTCATGGTGCTGCAATTTTCACAAACAGTAGTTTATAAGTATAAATAATTTTACAAGGCAAATGTAATGGACTCATTGCTAAGCTGTTATACACTGCATAACTGACTATTTTCTGTAAGTTTTCTACTCCAAAAGGGAGTAAATATACAGACACATAACAGAAACTGAATTATTTAAATAAATGGAGGCCACCCCTGTGGTCGAGTCGTCAGAGTTGTACGTATCTGGCTAATAGTCCATGCTGAGCTGGGCCAGGGTTTGAGTCTTGGAAGAAGCATGGGTTTGTCTTACGGCACTGGTTCCCTCCATTTCCTGGAACCAGTAACTGCAAAGTAGAGACCAGTGGCACCTTATAACCGCAAAGTTCCTCATGGTGGTCATTAAACACATATACATAAAAAAAGGAATAATTCGAGAGATACGTATGCTCACAATAAATGTTAATGGTATCCTAATACTTCGCATGCGGATGAAAAACATGTCTTCAATTCTTCCACTTACGATTCTTTCGCATTGAGTTGAATATGTGTACCGTACAAATTTGAAATTGTGATTCTGTCTTTTGGTGTAAATTATGAGCAGAGTGGTATGTCAAATAATGTCCGAAAATTTGAATATTTCGTCGTCCTGGAGTGGGGATCGGACTCTCATCTCCCGGTTTGCGCCCGGGTTTGCTAACCGCTATACCACCCAGAACGACCAAGTCTCAAGTTTCAGAGTAATCTGAATTTAACACATCTCAGGAATCGCCAGTCGAAGCAACGGCATTCATATTTAGCAAATCTGGATGAATATAATTCATTGTCTCTCGTGATTGCCCAGAGAAGCAAATAAACCATGAAACGAAGCATATAACCCGCTTCAGGACGATGAAAATTTCAAGTTTTCGGATATTATTTGACTAACCACTCTTGTCATAACTTACACCAATAGACGGAATCACAATTTCAAATGTGTATTGTATACCGGTTTAGTCCCGTATTTCATAGTATATGTACTGTATATGGCCTACGGCATGTTCATAAAAATGTTTTTGGCCTTTTACTGTTAGTATGCGTTCTGAAAAATGTAACAACATATTGTTGAAATGACACTTTTCAGCTTTAAGTACTCATTGAGATCGTTAAAAACATCAAAAATATTATGCATACAATAAATCAAAATTATCCTGAAGAAAATATTTCGTTTGGCAAATGTTTGGGGAGCGTCGTTAGCTTTCGACAACAGCTGACCGTGCGATTAACCTTACGTGTGTGGATTTTCTGGAGGATCATGGGAGTAGCCCTTGAACCGCACCTATCCATTGGGTTATAAAACTATGGGACCAAAAAATAAGTATTAAATGTATGGCACTGAAACTTTAATATGACGTCTTTTTTCCCTTTTGTTCACTTTAACGACGTCCATTTTGAAATTCTTTCAACTGAAGTCGCCTCGGGGAATTTAACGCCATTATTAAAGTTATAACATAAGTTGTAGAAGCAGTTCCCATTTATTCAACAAGGAAGATCAAAAAAGAAAAAAGAAGAAGGTAAGGAAGTAAACTCCAGGCGTGCGAAAGGAACAAACTCGATCACGAAGAGATCTAATCCTTCCGTTATTTAGAAAATAGATAAGAAATGAATAAATAAATTTGAGGAAATGTGAACCCAAGAAGTTTTTTTGTACTCGGTGTGTTTATTTATTTCTTTTTTGTTTTCATTTTTTATCGCGAATGCGTTCATGGATAGCAGCATGAACGGAAGTTGCCTAACCACCGGGGACATCCCTGTTACTATGGTTACATATGGACTTATTCGCTATGGGAGCCATCGTGTCTACCGTGGGATAAATCTTTGAAGGAAATGATGCCTTTAGGGTTAAAACTCATCGCCTCCCATCCATACTGCGAAGCGGTTTCATCGCATCGTCGATGCCTTGGAAGTGAACGGCGATGCCGAGGAACAGACTTATCTCTTTTTAGGCGATGGAGAGTCGACGTAAATCACATTTAAATCCTTCGTTGAGACACAGGGTACCAAGAAGTACGGCACTCCGGAGAGACGATACTCGAATAACGAAGGATAAAAGGAAGAAGCCGAAAAAGTTTACTGTTCAGAAATTGGAGTGCCTACGTTATTGTTTATGTTTCGATATTTTTCTGGGGCAAGCCAATGCGTTTCCCTTACGGCTATACACTCCCCTTCCCGCCCTTCCAAACATCAAAACATCGTTTTTCTTACGTTTGATATTCTTACGTCTGTTTCGAGAGGGATCGACGTGAAATCGTATTAAATCATAATTTTGCAGCATTTCTTCTTTCAAAGTATTTGTAGGACGAAACAATAAAACCAGTGGCTCTGACTGCCAGGCGATTGAGTGCCAGGTGGAGAACGAAAATAACAATACAATATTGTGATGAACTGTGCTAATTCTTACGGAAAGAAAATTTCGCCTGAGGATATTCAGCAAAAAGAACGGGTAAACAAAGAGTATTACGAACTCAAAACAATATTTTTCAACCTTCGTAAGCGCGTATAATGGCTGCACATGCACTCGAATAACAAAGTCATTCATTCAGTTGTTTCTTCAAACTGACTTCCTATTTACATACTTTCACGCATCACCATCTATCTATCTATCTATATCGTGCTAAGTAAATGATGAGTTCCTGACTCAGAGATTTTGATATGTATAGTATTCTTTATAACGAAGTAAATTTCTGCTTGTACACACGGGCACCAAATCCGGGTCCCCTCATTCCGGAATAAGTCGCTCTCCCAACTGAGCTACGCGGACGTATGCTCTCGCTGCTATCTGCCGTTATCCCATGTGCGTCTTATAGTATAGTATACTTATCATTTTTTTTCATCGCCTAAACATTATTTAGTATAATGGCTGCACATGCACTCGAATAACAAAGTCATTCATTCAGTTGTTTCTTCAAACTGACTTCCTATTTACATACTTTCACGCATCACCATCTATCTATCTATCTATATCGTGCTAAGTAAATGATGAGTTCCTGACTCAGAGATTTTGATATGTATAGTATTCTTTATAACGAAGTAAATTTCTGCGTGATTTTTGTACACACGGGCACCAAATCCGGGTCCCCTCATTCCGGAATAAGTCGCTCTCCCAACTGAGCTACGCGGACGTATGCTCTCGCTGCTATCTGCCGTTATCCCATGTGCGTCTTATAGTATAGTATACTTATCATTTTTTTCATCGCCTAAACATTATTTAGTATGCAATGTTTCGATATATACATAATAAAGCGTTCCCACGAGTATCACATATTAGCAACGACAGGTCTCTGGTCGAGTGGTCAGAGTCGGCTAATTCTATCTAAACTTCTGAAGCAGACCCGGATTAACCATTGCATGAGCGTTAACCGGCGCTGTTTCTCTTCCTTCCCAGGAGTCAGTGTCACAAAGATTTTTTTAGAGATTCATGTAGAGGATTTTACGAAGGGAGTATCTGACCCCAGGCATTAAACAGCCTTTGGAAGTGAAAATCAAGGAGATTTGGGCTAGAGTCCCCGACAGGAAAATCAGATGGAAGTAAGGTAGAAAGGGGGACGAAGACGTCCTTATATATAACCTGGGGGACAGTAGCCGGGATTCAACGGCTTAACGTGCCCATCCGACGCACGGCGGATATTTAGTGGTTCGAGCATTCGTAACCTCCAGGAATCGATGCTTAGACCTTTCCGTGGCAGACGCGAAAATTTACCTCTAGGCCATCCGCTGCTAGGGACAGGATAATTTTTATACCTTTAGATGCTCATGAGGGTTGCTTAAATCTTGAACAACTACAAAAGAAGAACCCGGGAGAAATGCTGGTTTGGTCATGTCGTCGTCACCTTGTCTTCATGACAATGGCCACCATTAGGTAGCTTCTTCTTCTCCCATCTCAATCAAAAATTGACAATTATAAGACTGAACGCGCTATCATAATAACAGCTATCTCCGTCACCACTTTAGCAACAACGTCGCGTTGTACAGTGAAGTAGTCTACACAGGAATTAGAGAAAGAACACAGAAATGAGAGTCCGTATGCTATTTGGTAAACAGTACTCCTATCCAGTTAGAAATAAAAGCGCTGAGGATGCGCGTGAACATCAAAGTCGTAGGAAAATCCAGCATAAGGGAGAATTGCAGATTGATTGCAAATTTTAAGTTGCAAATAGCTCCAATTATTTCTCCATATCCGTGAAGTAATTAATCTGTGAGGAATTTGTGGGAACAATTGAAGTGATTTATGGACAAAACATTAAAGCATAGATTGCGCTAATGACCGTACTTCATAAATCGAAACACTTTTAACCCTTAGACTATCGGTCGTTAAACCCTGAAATAAAACAATTTAAAAAGTGAATAAGAACAGAAGGTTTTTTAGGTAACGCTGCCGCTGAAAGGTATATATTGGTAGCTGATACAAAATATTGAAAAGTTACGATAATAAGAAATTATTTGTTTCTTGTGTACGTATGTAGAAAATGGGAATTATATCCAGCTTTAGGAAACGACAGTGGTCATCACTTTTCGAGATATACTTGTCTGTAACAGGTAATTTATAACTTACGACATTTCTTGAGATAAAACGCTCCATTCTGTAGTGCTTTCTTTTAGCCGTAGTTGTTTGCTTCTGTCCCAGTGCTATTTTGTCTACGACGTATGATTTCTGCTTTTCGTTTTTCCTGTTATTATGCGATCCTGATTTTGAGCTTTTTCGCTTTTGACGTTGTGTTACTATGCATCCTTGTGGCCACCCCTACATGGTTCTCCTATAGGCAAGTACATTCTAAATGCCAGAAGCCTTGAAAGCTCAGGCTGTAAAGATGTTTTTGTTTCATAATGTTATTTCAGAAAGGAGAACTTCGATAATCTCTTTAAAAAACAGAGTTCCTATTACCCAGTTACACCATTGTGCGAAAAAAGTAATAGTATCCTTTAAAAAGTGTTTTTCAAGTATCCCCGAAAAGATGGTTTTGCAAGAAACGAGAAACAAAGAAGTATGCACCTGGAGAAGGTGCGTTGTCTGTATTTCTTTTTAACTTCTAAGTAAAGCAATTAATTTACTCATATTTGCATGATAGATAATGTTTAAGATCAAATTCCAACTCAAATTTTGATTGAGCTGAATTATATCTAGGAAACTGCATAGGTATCTCTTCAGAATGATATATAGTTTGTGGGTATGCGAAAAACATTATGTGCATCATTATGACAAAAGTGAATGTTTGGAGAAAAACAGCGAGACTACGCTACGGAAAGGTCAAGAAAAGAGTGAAAGCAATACAGATGAAAACATTTTAGATAGCTTTATATCATAATATTGTCTACATCATAAATGAGATGACAAAACAGGCATGCACATGCATTCTCTTGAACGTGCGTTTAAAAATGCCGCATGACAATAGTGGGGCACATTGTATGGGTAATCTTTTAATGACGAATGAAGGTGGCAACATGTGCTAAAAATCGCACCTACTACTTTAATTACTAATGGATCTTTTTTCTGTTCGATGATAAAGGGATCTTTACACCATACCTCAGAAAAAGTATGTCGAGAATTAAGGACCGGTTTCTTTAAATCCCTGATAATAATAGTCAGGAAAGCAGAAATCGTTTTTATGCTTGCTATATCATCATAATCAACTATTCTCAATCCACTACTGGATAAAGGTCTCCCCAAGCGTCATCAATAACTCTCTCCCTTCAGAAGTTTTTTCGTGTAATTCATGCACGCTTTCAAATTTATGCACGACGTTTTATTTTTGTGGGTCCTTTACTGTTCCTTGGAATCCAGTCTAGCTCCGGTGGCGTATTGCTCTAAGTGCTGGTTTCTGACCATTCGTCCGAGATAGCTCCGGGTTTGAATCCCAGTGAGGCATGGATATTGTTTTTTCCTTACGACACTGGATCTGTCCCTTCCCTGGAACCAGTGGCTCTACATTAGAGACAAGAAGCTGCTTATAGCCCATTGAGTTGCTCATAGTGGTCGTTAAACTCACAAACAAAAACAAATCCAATCTAGTATCTCAGTTGTCTAACGGTGTCGGTTTTTTAAGCAATACCTCTATCCAATGCCAATGAAATGCTTTTATTCTGATTATGATACCATCAAATCTAGTTATTCTCCTGATCAATGTACTCCTTGTCCTATCTTTCTTGGTGACACAAAGCATACATATCTGAACGCTTCTTTGAGCGTCTGTTTTAGTTTGGGTGTATCTGATCTATACGTAAGAACTGGAAGGATGTATTTATTAAACATTTTTTTAAGACCTAATGGTAAATTGCCATTAAAATGTTTAATGTTTTGGTAAATTGCCATTGAAACGTTTACTGTTTGGCAAATTGCAACTTTATTGTTTTCTGTTTCTTCCAAATGCTCACCAGCCACCTGCTACTTATACGCCAATCAGTTCCTTCTTCGATGTGGCCATTGCTTGATATATATTGTCCAAGGTAAACGTAGCCATCAATTTCTTCTAAATTTGTCACATCAACCTATTAACCTCTGAGACTACAGTGCTTATAATAGCATTGTACGTACATCAATTTCGTTTTTTTTAAGTTCTCCTTTAATCCCACTTATTTACTCTTTTCAGCAAATACTTGGGTCTTAATCTGTAGGTCCTAGAGACCACTGGAAAGTCGTCAGCATAGCAAACGTAGGTCAAATTATCTGCATTAACCTTTGTCCCTTTGTCTTCCAGGATCAACTGTTGTAAAGTAAGAACTGGCATTGGAGAGCTTGGCAAGTATTATTACTTGGCATTGGAGAGCTTGCCAAGTATTATTACTTTTCACCTTGTCTCACACCCTATCCAGTTCTTAAACATGTTCGGTTTCTGAATAGCATAACCTTGTACGTGAATTTTTATAGATGTTATTAATAATATTAATATATGCACCTTCAGCATTGCAGGATTTCAACGACATTATAATTACTGATCATTTCTCGGAATCGAAAGTATTTTCATAATAAGCAAAAACTATATATACTAAGAGTTCATATTCGTTCGCTCTTTCCATTAGTTCTCTCACTACGTGGATATGATCAATGACGCCCCGGTAACGCAGTGGTCTAAGCGATGGCCTCTGATCATTCGTCCGAACGGGTCCCGGGTTCGAATCCCGGTGAGGCTTGGATGTTGTGTTTGTCTTACGGCACTGGCTCTTTCCCTTCCCTGGAACCAGTGACACTAAATTAGGGACGGGCGACTGCTTATAGCCCATTGAGGTGCTCACGGTGGTCGTTAAACCTCCAATAAAAAAAAAGATCAATAGTACTGTAGCAATCCATTTTGTTTTGTTAGTTGAACCATGTCCTGTGTTTCACTCAAGAGATGCTCAAATACTTTCGTGAAGGTTTTGTAAGCAACTGATAGGACGCTAATAGGTCTGTAGTTCTTAAGATTATTGAGGGGTCCCTCCCTTATTATGTAGCAAATCATTGGAGCCTTATTATGTAGCAAATCATTGGAGCCTTATTATGTAGCAAATCATTGGAGCCTTATTATGTAGCAAATCATTAGAGCATTATTCTGGTAATTAGTAATCTTCTCCTGTTTGAGGCATATAGTGAAAAGTTAAAGGAAAGTGAACTTGTCATATAAATAAACTTTAAGCAATAATCAAACTGATGACTCAGTGTTGCAGGAAATTTATTTCGTCCTCTTTATTACCAAAGTAAATGGAAATAACTTTTTTACCACTTGATCTTAGTGATATCACTCTAATTTCTTCCAAATAGTAGTATGTTCAACACTTTTCTGTACGGAAAATGCAGGAAGTTTATAATTCTCAAACATAAACTTGAAAACTACTCACATGCGTCATCCATTAATTATTCTACTGCCACTGTCAGGTAACCTGGGATGAAATTGGTGGAATGAAATGGATATTTGATCATTATACATTCTCAGTGATATTTCAAACGAATATTAAACTATGTTTACGCTATTTTGTGATTACTAAAGCCGCTGATGTATTTAACAATAAAAACGTTCGTAGTGTGTTTAAGATAGCAAATGTTGTTGCCAACATAAAGTTTACAGTCCCCTTAAATATTCCAAATTATAGTCAGATGATCTTGCGTTTTCTGTTGAAGAAGATAGCGGCTATATTTGCAGCTGTTTTATCTTACAAAAAGTGTTTCCTGTTTTTAGGAAAAGCAAATGTTTATTCCCGCAGTAATGCTTCTGATATATTTAAATCAGCTTCGGTATACTGTCTGCGGAAGAAACAACAATGGTCACTGATGGTTTTAACGACAGGAATTTTATTGTTCCTGAATTGTCTTTACATTTAAAAACCTTCTATAAATGTGATTTCTGGGTAAGCAATTTGTGCTCGAGTGAATTGTAACCTGGATATCCATATTTATCAAAAATCAGGTTCAGTGTATATAAAAAACCGACTGAAGTTAAGCTTTGGTCTTGCAGTGAGGAAGACTTTTATTCAGATGTTATGGTGAATGTCTGAAAGCATTGTCCTGATCTGCATTTGTTCAATATCTTATTAACACGTCGTAATCTCCTTCTCTCTCTAATCGTCAGCACCCAGATTGTCCTTTATTTCTCCCGGCCAGTCTTCGCCTCGTACCTTCTCATTCTCTGTCCCGTCTTCACATTTTTTTCTAATTCTCACTCACCTGTGAGATTTCACTCCAACTCCCCACTCCTTGCCTCTGAACATTTCGCAACCGACTGCAACGAGTCCCCCGTCCTCTTGCTGAGAATACAACCTAAAAGGCGTCCCCTCGCCGAAGAGTGAAGTCCAACGCCTTCCTAGAACACGCGGCCACACCCTGAAATGCCTTCTCTTTAATTGGCTTCGCTGCTGTCCTCTTTTCTTACTTCCTCGCCTGGGACGGCTAAAGAGCAACAATGTGCTGTTCCACACTTCTCACATCGACGAGACTATAAATCTAACACCCCCTCATCTGAAGGAACGCGTGAGAAAAAGCGCATTTTGACTGTTCGTTGAACAGCTCATGAAAATGTTGGGAAATTGGAGGAAAATATTTGCAATTCTATATCTCTAAAATGGCTACTGGACCTCACTTCTGATAAATATGGATGTCCAGGTTACAGAATAGTAGAATAAGAATTAAAACTTCAGATGATCACACATAATTCATCATTGGATTTAACTGATGTCGCTTTGACTCTTACAAACTTTAATTCTTCCCAGGATAGAACTTCGTTTCTTCTTCTTAACCTTTGAAAACATTTTGTGAAAGTTCAACAGACGCTGACGTATGAATATTTTCCGGTCATCTTTTCTGGAAAGACAGCTTCCTACTGTAAACGGAGGAGTAATCATAATTTCAAACTGCTCATTTTGCTTCTGTATACCGTGATGAGCCCATTCTTGCATTTTCGCGTCTCGTTTAGCTTTTACATGAAAGGATTAACTAATGTGTAATAGCTCGTTACTTTAAACTTGAAAATTGTACCTTAATGTTCTAAATTTATGGTTCATAAATAACAGCCAAGCACTTAAATAATAATGAAGCAAAACTGCGATGAGTAAAATGCTTGGCAAGACTTTGCCGCTCCTGAGTATGCCACTTCACTGGGGTTAGGAGAGAATGCCTTGCAAATGAGTTGAACTGCATAAACGAGCCAAAAATTGTCGTCTCGACGCATCCTCCCACTTCATTAACATGTGACAATTAGCAGCTTTTTCTTTTTGTTTTTTTGCAGGCCCGTCAACAGAACGCATGGTAACGTCCGTAACTTTATCATGAACACTGTATTTAACTTTCATATTCATCGCAAACTTTGTCATTCTGCGCCGTTTCTCTGTAACAAAGACTTTGAAGAAAGAATATATTTTTGTTTAAACACATCCCATTTTTCCCTGGTTAAAGTATTTAATGAAAATGGAAACGCTCCACCCACGCGAAGGAGCCGTTAATGGTCTGGTGCTTCTACAGGGCACCGAAGTACGAATGAACGAATCCTTGGTTGCTCTAGGAAATGGGAAATAATGAAAGCAGTAAACTGTTAGTTTCAGACGCTCCCCCCTTTTCCGAGGCTCATACTCTCCACGCTTCCAAAATTACGGAAGCTATTTATTTAAATAAAGCCGGTCACCACTCAAACCTATATCAGCCTTTGCATCGATCACATGATAGTGATAGGACTGCGAACAGAAAGGAATCGAACTTGAAATAACAATGCATCGTAAGTGAAGATGTTACCTGACCGGGGAATCAAAGGACGAAATATCGTGGAGAAAACCGGAAGAGATATAATGAGATCAAAGCATACGTTTTTTTCGCAAAGGAAAGACAGAGCAAGAGCAACGTATTTGGTTTAGCGATGAAGAAAATCGCATTAGGAAATCCCTCGGCGGCATTTCAACAATCTGACGAAGTAACAATGAATAATATCAATGAATATGAGATACGGGATCACGCCATTATACAATACAAATTTGGAACATGTGAATCCGTTTATTGGTGTAAATACGACATAAATGCTAAGTCAGATAATATCCGAAAACTTGAAAATTTCATCGTCTCGGAGCGGGAATCGTATCCGCGTCTCCCGGATAGTGTCCGAGTATGCTAACTACTACACTACCCAGAACGACCAAGTTTCAAGTTTCCGATTAATTTGAATAAAACCATCACAGGATTCGCTAGTCGAAGCTAGTCGCTATTGGGTGGTGTAGTGAGCAGCATACTCGGGCGGTATCAGGGAGACGCGGGTTCGATTCCCGCTGCAGGACGACGAAATGTTCAAACTTTCGGATATTATCTGACTTAATATCCATGTCATAGTTACACCAATAAACGGATTCGCTACTTCCAATTTCTGCTGACGAAGTATTTTGAAATTTTCACTGAAGCACTTGAAAACTATATTCTCTAAATTCCTTTAAAGAAGACACTTTCAAGTTACCTTATTTAATATCTATTTCAAAGATATTTTTGATGAAGCAGCTAAAAGAAGAACGTTTAATAAATCTTGCCCCTGCTGCTCGTAAACATTAATCAAAATAATGAATACTGATTTCGTGATAAGTTTCTACAATCTGCATTCCTGTGATATGCACGCAGTCATCCGTTTTTTTACTACGTGAAAATCATTTCTAAAAGAACATTAGTTTTAAAAAACAAGTTTGCTCTAGTATGATTTTTATCTTTTTTTGTCTCTCTTGCAACGTCGTCTTCGTCTTAACATACAGCCAGCAGGCAGTTTTTTGTTTGTTATTTTTTACTATGCAATCTGTCTTATGTCTTTCTTTTGTAAAATAAATCGAGTTAGTTGCATTGCTGTGAATGTGTCAAAGTAACATTGTGAAGAATATTGGAACGTGACTAATAAAACCAGATATGTCAGCATTCCCTTTGAATCCGAGAAAAATTAATGCTATCAAAAGTCAAAATTATTCGGAGATACTGAATTTATACTGAAGCTTTAATGTCGTAGGGATCACACATAAACTTCGAGAGCCATTCACAAGAAACGTATGCTGGAAATTGGGGATTATAAGATGGTCACTTATTGAGTCATCATGAGCAAAACATTTCACCGAATTTTCAGGAAGTAAGCTGAGATGTCCTGCCACCGCATGGAAAAGATGTATTGCTGAAATATCCTAGAATCCCATTTAGGATAATAGTGTAGTCAGCTGGTATATTCTAGCATCGCATCTAATTTTAATAGCGTGGTCAGCTGGGATGTCTCAGCACTACATCTAATGGTAATGGTGTGGAACTGCTTCTCAGCCTTCCACTACGGATGGAATTAAATTAAAATCGCGTTATAGGTTGAAGAGAGAAAGCAAAAAAAAAAAAAAAAAAAAATTAGTCAAATGAAAATTTGTGTTCTTAATGTAGTAAAATTCTTTAAGTTGAGTTTCTGAACTGTAAAACTCGGAAAAAAAGGAAACGTTAGTTATAAGTATCCAGTGAAACGTAGCTGCCCTGATCGATTTCCCAAAAAAACATTTTTTTCTCTACTTATCAAAGTATTTGCTTTTAATACTATCAGATGAGTCTATTACTTCCGGTATTGTACGGAAATGAATCCGTGACCGTAGAACTTCCAACATAGTAACTACTATTAGTATACACACACACAAAAAAAAAAGAGTGGTAGCCAAAATGCGCCGTTGTTGAGCTCTCACGAGTTCCTTGTGTAAAGTATTATCCAATGTTCTATACAGTACAGTGCGTTTGTCTTGCAAATTTCATCCTACGGATTTCATTTGTCTTACAACTTCCATCCTACGGATTTCATTGCGTTTGTCTTGCAACTTCCGTCCTACGGATTTCATTGCGTTTGTCTTGCAACTTCCATCCTACAGATTTCATTGCGTTGAACTTAGCTGTATATGTGCAATCATATCTTGGTAGGTTTTTCCTCCATACAGTACTTATAGCACTGAGTATCTAACAACGGTAAAACCGATAGAGACCTTATTGTTTCGGCGCCATTGAATAAAGTCCTTAGACTACAATAGTAGCAGAACATTTAAGTAGCATCAGAAATTCTGATGATGGTAAGACCGGTAATGTAGAGCAAAAATTTGTGTTCTAGAAACTAGCCAAACTACATGTTGAATTCACAAAAACAAAAAACGCCAAGTATAGAGAATTCATCACTTATACGGTGGTAGCACGTATGTATGTATTTGTATGAATGCAATTAACAAACTTCACAGCGATCTAGTTTTGAAAAGAGGGAAAACTATTAATATGCAGCAGAATGGAAGATAGTTCCCAACATGTATTTGAATCACTAACTCTTAGGTGGAATCACAAAGACATTCATTTACACAGAAGAGAATTTCATGTTCCTCAAGAAATGTTCTGATACAAAAAATCTTTTTGGAGGAGAATAAGGAATGATTTGTCTGCGCTCCATCTCATTTTAATTATATATTGCCTACATTACCTTATGCACTCTTTGCAAAAAAACAAAAAAACAAAAACGAAGCTCCCCGAGAAAATTGGAAAATTGTTCGATCCTGACGAAACCCACGCATGCAAGTACCTCAAGGCCGAATACGCAAATGATTAAAAAATAACGACTAATGACAAAACCGTGGCCAGACACAGCGCATGGGAAACCGCGTATCGAGGAGGGTTATAATGAGCAAAGCTCGCATGCAGGAATAATTGTGACAGCGGATTGCGGTTGTGTTAACCTCCACGGACAGCGATGGTGCCCCGACGCCGGATCCGTGAACACTACGAGCAGTTGAAGGAGTTTGAGAGAGGACGTATAATTGGGCTGAGAGAGGCCAGTTGGTCAAATCGCCATATCGCCAGTCATTTGGATCGGAGCGACTCTGCAATCAGACGATGTTGGCGCCAATGTGTTGAAGAGGGCACAACCCAGTGCAACGCAAGCATTGGACGGCCAAGGGCAACAACTGATTGCGAGGATCAAGCGATTGTGAGAGCCGCACGAACAGAACTGAATTTGTGGCTCTCAACCATTCATGGACATGTTGTGTCGTTTACAGGTACAGACGTGGGCATCCGGACCGTTGCCAGACGACTTGCTACACGGGAACTGCATTCGAGAAGGTCACTCCGCCGCCTACCACTTGCCAGCGAGGATCTCCGGCACCAGTTGCAGTTGTCTCAGGCCCAATCAACGTAGGATAGTGACACAAACTGATGGAAATATAGGTGTGGTAAACAGGATCTTTGTTACTGAGTATCTTGTTTTTATCAAAAATGGCGGAAAACAGATGAGCTCTCCTCTCGAAGGAGAAGAAGAGAAATCCAAATGCACAGACGAGGAACCGACTGAAAGAAGAGAATTAAATATTTATGTCAAAAGTCTTGTGAAAACACCGAAACGACAGTACCGTTTCCTACGACACGCACCACCGTTTTCTAAGCCACATTTCAATAAAAGCTTACATAAGCTCTTATTGAAATGTAATTTGGTTTGAACACTAACTTGATGAAAGAGAGGAAGGACTTTATAACGAAGTAAATTTCTCCATCATTTTTCGTCCACGCCGGTGATCGAACCCGAGTCCACTTATTCTGGAACAAGTCGCTATACCAACTGAGCTACGCAGACGTTCGTCTCGCTGCTATCTGCCTTTATGTCGTGTGCGTCACAACTTGCAAAGGTCATCTTTTGGTATGGAGTGAGGAGCTGATGACAGAGGTCTTTTATGTCTTCGATGTCTTTAAAAACGTTTCCTTTTAAAGTTAGCTTTAATTTAAGGAATAAGAAGTAGTCACACAGTAACAAATCTGGAGAATAGGAGAGCATTAAATCTGAATGCAGCTTTAATTTAGGGAATAAGAAGTAGTCACACAGTCACAAATCTGGAGAACAGCAGAGCATTAAATCTGAATGCAGCTTTAATTTAGGAATAAGAAGTAGTCACACAGGGACAAATCTGTAGAATAGGAGAGCATTAAATCTGAATGCAGCTTTAATTTAGGAATAAGAAGTAGTCACACAGGGACAAATCTGGAGAATAGGAGAGCATAAATCTGAATGCAGATTTAATTTAGGGAATAGGAAGTAGTCACACAGTCAAAAATATGGAGAATAGGAGAGCATTAAATCTGAATGCAGCTTTAATTTAGGAATAAGAAGTAGTCGCACAGGGACAAATCTGTAGAATAGGAGAGCAATAAATCTTAATGCAGCTTTAATTTAGGAATAAGAAGTAGTCACACAGGTACAAATCTGGAGAATAGGAGATCATTAAATCTGAATGCAGCTTTAATTTAGGGAATAAGAAGTAGTCACATAGTCACAAATCTGGAGAATAGGAGAGCATTAAATCTGAATGCAGCTTTAATTGAGGAATAAGAAATAGTCACACGGTGACAAATCTGGAGAACAGGAGAGCATTAAATCTGAATGCAGCTTTAATTTAGGAATAAGAAGTAGTCACAGAGTGACAAATCTAGAGAATAGATATAGTTGAGTGCACACACTTGTTTTTGTGCCAGCAATTGCTGTACAGTGACTGCTATGTGTGCGGATGCGTTATCGTGAAAGAGGAATCGCTGCCTGCTTGTGTATTCAGGCCTGACACAAACAATCCTCTTCAGCAATCGTTCCAAAATGCATGTATAAGCATTGCCAGTAACAGTTGTACCTTCAGGAAAGAACCCGTGAAGCAGAATTTCCTTGCTGTCGTAAAAGCATACGAACATTGTCTTGATTTTGGACTTCTGTAAGCTGATCTTCTTTCCTTTGGGTTATTCTGAAGACTTCTGCTGATCACTCTGATGTTTCGTTTAGAATCATGACAAAATCATTATGTCTCGTCATCTGCTACAATGCTGGAGACTTCTGCTGAGCACTCTGATGTTTCGTTTTAGGATCGTAACAAAATGATGTCTCGTCATCTGCTACAATGCTGGAAAAAATTTTGCATTGTTTCTGCAGTCTCCAGGATCTCTTTTGCATACTACACTCGTGCATGTTTCTGGTAGTCTCACAAATAATGCGGAACAAAACGTGCACAAACATTCCCCCTCCCCCCAAATCTTGCACTAAAATTTGACTAATCGTCTCCGTATTAATACCGAGCTCACATTCCAGCATCGTCTAAGTACACAAGGGTCACTTTTATCCTTTCGCGAACTTTCTCAATGAATTCAGACGTCCACAGAGCAATCGTACTTACGGGACTTTCGTCATTTTCCAAATCTTCTCGCCCATCCATAAAATATGTATGCCATCGATATGTCTGTGCACGAGATATGCAATAAGCCCCATACACATCACGCAATGATTCAACTGCCTCAGATGTAGTTTTACAGATTTTCAAACATAACAGGATATTTGTTATCTGCTCCATGACATAGAGTTGACAATGTTCTTCCAGCGAATGGCGCATGACGCAGTTCTCATGAAAACGCTGTTGAGACCGCATAGCTGATAAATTACTAATACAAAACATGCCTTTCCGACCCGTGTGGTTTACCGGGAAATTTTAAAACAATCTGTCTGATTACTTATCTGCCGCTCTGTGTATTTATTGAAGATGATACAGAAAAAAACCTTAACAATTTTTCTTTTTAATGAAATCGAGATGCATCGTATGGAAGGTACGAAATTTATTTCGTTTCTGTACGCTCCTGCATTATTTAATTTATCATTAATACAGGAGATTCTGTTAGATTTTTTAAGATTGTACGAAATCTCTGCAGCGAGGCTTTCTTTTGAGTTTGATTGGGTCTTCCCTTAAAATTACATTTCTTTTATGAAGAGATGTAGTTTAATGGAAAACGAAAGGCTTCAATTTAGCCATTAAATCGTGGGGAGAAATTAAATGTCGAAATATTTTTGAAGGTTCACAAGAGATTTGAGTGAAAGGAAAATTATATTCTTAAAACCCTTCCTGAAGAACTGCGGAAATTAGATTGCTGGTTTATTACCGCTTGAATGGAAATTACGATTACGGTGAATTATTTACAACATCGTCATAGTGTGAGCTCTCTATTATCGGTGGACGTCAAATCTGTATAGACGGAACATTTGTTCTTAGATAACACATCATGAAGCTTCGTCACAAGGGAGTATAGAGTTAATGTAACAACGATTTTATTATCCATCTCTTGCGATCAATCGTAAACGCTACATTAGGACCGCTAATGCGGATTTCAAGAATTAATGCGATAGACACTCTCGCTTGCACCTGCCTAAACTATTCACACATTCACAAAGGGAATCTACCAGATTGATGCTAAATATCCTAAATGAAAATTTTGTCCTAAGTCAGAGACCCCACTAAAGGATAAAGAGGTGAATGGGATGATGAATTCTGGCCATGCAGCTATAAGTGTTAAGTGCGACAAACGGACCATGAATTGTTAAAAGGTATTTGACACAGCAAAATGCTAAATATTCCTACACATGTAGTACTCGACATAGAAAAAACATTATGATATTTCCCTATTTGACGTTTACATCATCTTTGGCGTAGCAGTACTCACAAGTGAAAATCAAATGCGTATATAGCGCTATCTCTGACACATGCTACTAGTCGGAACTCAAACAAGGGTTGTAATGTGTAAGGGATGAAATTCGACTTGCCTGTAAAAGGGCATGATCATTGGATGCAGTGCAAAGGATGGAAGTAACTACGAAACGGAGAAATAAATCTACCGTTTATGTGCTGCCGCAGTTAAACTGCACCGAGAGTGGATCGAAAGAGGCGCAAGGCATGAACGGTGGCGCATTGGTCTAAACGCTGGCTTTCGATGTTCATCCTAGTGAGTCAGGGTTCTAATCTAGTTGAAGCATGGATGTTGTGTTGTTCTTACGGGACAGGCTCTCCCACTTCCCTAGAAACAGTGACTCTAAATTAGGGACGGAAGGCTGCTTATAGCCCATTAACTTGCCCACGGTGTCGTCAAACCACGAAACAAAAACAAAAAAGAGTAGATGACAACACTTGTAATTTGCAAAGAAATATTGGGAATAGTGGACCCTTAAAGGTTAGAAAAAAAGTAACCTCCTCTGATGAATCAGGTTTCCTGCTGCATCGATTGTTGGGGACGACGGTGGTGGGTAACACAAACAGCTACGGAGAAGATGGTATAAGAGGCCATGGCCCCAATGGTATTGGCAGGCGGCTAGAGTGTAATGCTCTGAGGGATGTTTTCCTGGTACCCACTGGGTCCCCGTTGGCACTGGATGACCCCTTCAAAACCACTGCGTACCAATGCAGAATTGCATTGGTTCATGATGGCAGTTTTCACAAGCCAAGATGGGGTGCTCAGACAAGAAAACGAGCAGTTTCATAAGTCCCATCTCATCCTGAATCTGTTTGAGAGACTCGGGGATCTTTTATAGTTCTCCAATGGCCGTCCATGTCCACCCACATGAGCCCAACTGAACATATTTGGGACCATATGGATCAGCAACAAGGGCGTATGGACACTCCAACACTGATACTCGACGAGCACTTACACGAATATGGTACGCAATACCAGTAGATATTTTTCAGCGACTTATGGAGCCCATACCTCGTCTCATGGCCACATAGTTGTTGTTTCACGGAGCAAGCGCACAATGACACATAAGTGGTCATATTGGTTTGCTCTTTTAGTCTACAGTATTGGCTTTTATTTAGCAAAATGTGTTGTTCGTTTTTTACCTTTACCGAAGCTCTTGCGAATTCGAAAGCGTACTTGTCAGTCAGTATGGAGACTTTAATTTGGTTTATCAGTCTATGGAAGACATTTTAAGGACCTGAATACTGATCAGTCCAGGATGTACGCCATTCCCCAATTTATCTGACTAGAATCGTTAGTTTTAACTCTCATTTGAAACTACTTCATGCAAAACAACATAGTAACTGCACAAGTGTTGCTCACTCGCTGGTAAGGCCTTTCGTTATTAAAATTGGGCAGGACATGATTTTATTATATTGTGTTGGTGCGAATGAAATGTCCGGCAAAGGACCAGCACACGTGGACAGCGAGAACGGAAAACTAGGACAAATAACCTTGGTAAAATAATTCCCCCCGGCATCAACACATGGTTTCCCTCTGTTCGGGAAGGAAATGATCTCGGAACGAAAAACGTCTTGTGGCTGGGACCCGAAGAAGTCATTAACTGCACGTTGAACCTCGTTGTCTGTCGTGAATTGTTTCCCAGACAGGAAGTGATCCAGGCGACGAAACAGATCATAGTCTGTCGGAGACAAGTCCGGGAAATAGGCAGAATGAGGAAGTGCTTTACAGCCCAAAGCACTTAGTGTCAGCATTGTTCGTTGTGCAACATGAGTGCGGGCGTTTTCCTGGAGCAGAAGCGCACCATGTCTGTTGATTAAAACCGGGTTTTCTGCAGTAATCTCGGATGCATCGGGTGTAACTCAGCGCAATAACGTCCTGCAGTCATGGTTTGGCCTCTTTCCAAGAAAGTCCGATGAATTATCCCGGCTGTGGACCACCAGACAAGGAGCATCATCTTCTTAGCGTGTAGTGGTGTCCTAGAATACTCTTCAGCAGGCTGTGCCTTGCTTAACCACTGTGCAGATCGTTTCTGATTTTCATAAAGGACACACTTGTTGTCGCAGGTGACGATTCGATGCAATAGAGGTTCCTGTTTATTCCTTGGCAAGCAGCGACGTACAAACCTTCAAACGCCTAGCCTTGTTGGCAGTTGTCAACTCATGCGGCAGCCACATGTCCATCTTTTTTACCTTACCCAGCGCATCCAGATGTTGAACAACTGTCTTGTAGTGGACATCTACCTCTGCCACTATCTCACGACACGTTTTTCGGGGGTCGCTTTAACCACACGTAAAAGAACATCGCCAGAAACAGCAACAGGTCGATGAACACGTGCTTCGTTTTTTTTTGTTGGAGGTTTAACGACCACCGTGAGCAACTCAGTGGGCTATAAGCAGTCGCTCGTCCTTAATTTAAGGCCATTGGTTCCAGGGAAGGGAGAAAGCCAGCCCCGTAAGACAAACACAACATCCACGACTCAACTGGATTCGAACACGGACCCATCGCGGACGAATGATCAGAAGCCATTGCGCCTCCGTGGCTGTTGCTTCGTTTTGCAGGTCCGTATCCCTGCTTCGAAATTTCACAATCCATCGTCAAATGGTTCATTCGTTGGCTGTATTTTCCCTAAACGCTTTGTTAAAGTTTCGAGCGGCAATTCTTACAGAATGGCCCAGTTTAAATTCATACAGGAAGATGACTCTCAAATCCGGCGTCCGCATGTTTTTGTTGCAAGCTACGTTACGTCCAAACAAACAACGCCTGAACCTTATTCTTTACAGATATGCTAGCTATTTATAGTAACTCTGTGACGTAACACCATCAACACCTGTGGGTGGTTTCATTCCGCTGTGTTGGGGTCTTGTCTCCACTGCTCATTCACTCCAACCCAATAAAATGCAATAAGCATTTTGAAATTTTCAGAATGCTTGTGGAATTGCAGTATGAATTCAGAGATGCAGAGGTATACCTGTGAAAAAAGATAAAATTTGCACTTAAGGTCCTGGTGGTATTAAAGACATCTCAGAACATCTGAAACGGGTATTGCAATGGTGTTGACGTGTAGAAGACCCGCGAAACTGATCTAAACATGTAATGGGAATGCAATCGCAAATGTGAGACATCCAGGTTTTTTTTTTTGAGAATTCCATTACTTTTAGAACACCAGCTTACTAATATGTGCTTGTGGTATTTGTTATGCCATGAAGCCCTCCAAGTTAGAGGAAGCTTCTGCCTTATTACTGCTGGCATACGCGGCGTGCGGAACAATAAAATGAGTTAGGAAATCGCACAAACGTATGATCATTGGAGACACAGAAGACATGAATTGAACCATACCTGGTATAGTGAAAATTGTAACGCTATTGACTTCAGCTGCATGCGCTAATGTACTCCGTTAAGCTTAGTGCCCATGAATATCTGAACATTTCTGAAGAGGCATTCGCAAATGAGAGGGTGTCATGTTCAGTAATTAATTAACTAGTAATAAAAGCGATATAATAGGATTTATAGCTACTTTAAGCAAGACGTTGTTTATGTTAGCATTACGAGGTCTCCGATTGCTGAATCGCATGGTGGGATGCCGTAAACGGGGAAGCAAAATTTATCGTTGTGCGTTGTTCTCTAATGCTCGTCAGTTCTGCAGAAGCACGACGCACTTAAGCATCATTTGAACAGGAGATATCTTATGCATAGAAGCAGAACACAATTGTTTCATTTGACCTGTTTGCTTTTGCTTAACATTTCAGGTATCACACGAACTGATTGCTCTCCTGACGTCGTGAATTTTATAGAAACTGCCTCGACATTTATTTGATGTCAACGACTGGAACATATTTCTTTGCGTGATCATTGAATGCAGGAAAAAAAAACCAAAAAATTCTGATACCTACGAGGTACGTTATTCACACGCGACTGATGGACTCGTGATGATAGCTGACATAACTAGATTCTGGTGAGCTATGAACTCATTTCTGTTAGTTTCTTCCCTCAATAACAGCGACGGCAAAATGTTATGCAAAAATGCCATGTATCTTTGTCATTTAAATAATTCAGCGCGGATTAAAACATCGTGGCTCCAAAAACATCGAAAAAAATAAATCAGGGCACAGTATCAACTGTGCCTCAACCAACCACACAGAACTACGTCACTATTTAATGGCACTATCTCACTAGTTCTACGTCCTTAATTTATTCAGCGAAGGACAGTTGACGTAACCCTACGCTGTAGGTTGTGGCACAGTTGCTACTGTGTGCCTTTAAGTTTTTCAGATATAATTTTTTTAAAAGAAAAGAAATGTTTTACTTTACTTACAAGCAACTTATACTACGAACTTATACGTATCATAAATTAATGTTAGTAGAAGTAGAAGGCGTAGTATCATCGTTGTCAGTAGTGATTGCTGAATATGTTCCTGAAGAAATCATTCTCCGTAAACATTTTTCCAAACTCCTTAGTTCTTAAACATTTGGCGATACGTCTCGGGCCTAATGCATTCTTCTTGTTGTTGCTCTTGTTCTTGTCTAGGTTCAGAATGCATCGGCGGTGTAAAGGTTTGAGACGTAATACCATTCATTATCCAGCAAAGTTGTGAAGAATAACCGGGCACATTGGTATCCCACGCTTGGTATGAAAACTTGAAAGTTTGGATCGATGACATGAATCTTCGTTTGTTCTTGCTGTTCAAGCTCAATTTGTGCAGTTGAAGTGGAGGGTTCTGTCTCTAGAGTTGAACTTGGGTGAAACGTATCCTGGTGCGCGGACTGTTGACATTGCCATGAACTTATGGTTGCTGACTTAATGAACCTTTTCGGATTATTCTTATCCACATCTAGGTGTTTCTTCAAGTTTTATAGGCTCCTATAATAAATTTCTTTTGATTTTCACGGCATTTATAAATTTGCGTCACCAATGTTTCTTTAACTAAAAAATAAATTTTAAATTCCCTTTATTTCGGTTTAACACATACGTCCGTTAACTCTGACCGTCAGCTAAGGAATGCGAGGTTGAAGTCATCGCTATTATTATATATTCACGAGTTATCAACCTTAAAACGGCGTGCGGCGAAATAAAATCACGCGATATTTAGCTTAACTTCCTAACGCTACTGTATCAAAGAGTTAAAAAGTGGACGTATGAAACTTATTTTGTTATATATGGGGCTATATAAACTACCTAATGATTATGATTTATTACTCTACGATTATTAGTTTCGAATATATAAGCGTTCACCTGTGACATGCTCTCGTTGCATCTGTGATCCCGATGTTATCCCTTGCACAACGCTGAGAAAGACGTACTTCTACGTCAAAATAGACAGTGACTAACATTTTGAAGATTCATTTAGGCCATTTAGTGGCTTATTAACGAACAAGATACTTAATGCTTTCGTCATGTATACAGTTACCCATCGCACACTGATTACACTTCTTCATATTTCCGATAATGAGACTGATCAGGTTATGTGCCGATGATATTGTATCACTTGCGTACTAACGCACTAAAATTCACTAAAACACCTTTAACATTTTTATGCGGCAGTTTAATCATAGTTTATCATTCGAGAGGGATCTACAATATATTGAATTCTATAGAGAAAACGTGCTATTGCTTCTATTCCGTTTCTTCTCATCTGCTAATCATTTGGATATACTGCTTGGACAAATTACGTGTTGGCCATGAAACTAAAGAACCGTCAGATATCACTGCCTTTACAACTCGTTGCATGATTTCCACATGCGTTTTTTTTATTTCTGAATATACTTTGCGATTAACCTGGATCACTCGTCTACTCATAAGGCGCTTAAGTTTTTCTGTTTCTTCATTTTGATTCGGGATTTAATGACCACCGTGAGCAACTCTGTGGAATATACGTAAGCAATAATCCCTCTCTAACTTAGGACCACTGGTTCCACGGAAGGGAGAGAACCAGTGTGCGGTAAGACAAACACAACATCCATGCCTCACCGGAATTCGGACTCATACCCATCACGAACGAATGAACAGAAGCCAGCGCTTAGACCACTGTCTCATCAGGGCGGCCACTCAAGTCTGCGAATCTGATTTAGTTTGTATGATTTATTCTTTTTCTCTTTTTTCTGGGTTATTTACGACCTTGAGCAACTCTAAGGGTCATAATAAATCACTCGTCCCTAATTTGGAGCGACCAGTTCCAGGGAAGTGAGAGACAGAGAGGCGTAGGATAAACACACCACCACCTATGACTCATTCGAAACTAGAAATTCGGTCCATCGGACCAGTGACCTGAAACCAGCGCTTCTGAACTACTCTACTACCGGGATGGCCCGTTTCATTTGACCCGAAAGTTTTCCCTCTGGATTAAGTTTGGTGACTAATGATTAATCAAGCCCAAAAGATGGATTGAGAAGATATAGTTTGATGATTAATGATTAATCAAGCCCAAAAAGATCTTCGAAGTGGGCGCCATGTTCTTCGAACGAACTGTTCAGGATCCAAGAGCTATGGACTGTGTCTTCCTGAAACAGGGCAGCTTTGCTCGGATGAAAACAAAACATCGCCGGATGCATCTGGTTCAAAATGGTATCCAACGCACTGGTGGGAAGCAAGATGCTTGCGATGAAAATCCAACTGAAGTTAATTAAACTTATACTACGTCGTGCAGCACTTTCATTAGTCGAAATTACACAGCGTGTCTAAGCGTTCTAGAGCTGTAGCTACTACTTCAACGTTTCGCGACAGTAGTCAACAAAATATAACAGACATCGTTGTTTAACACATCCTAATTCTAGGTGTATCCCTTTCAGTTCCGGCGTTTCTTGTGTTCTCTACAGCAGACTGTGCAGGAAGATGAAGGGATTTCGAAGAGTATTGCTCTTAGACTGCAAATTTTTTTATTTTTGTTCATACGCACTCTATCAGAAGGTATACTGGGGAGATCAGTCCCAGTTTTCGAAACAAATTGCATAAAAGAAGCAAACCATTCGGAGCTATCTTCGTCCTGCTGTAGGAATTTGTGAATGCATTCATTTGACTGACCTCCTCAGCCTTTGTCCCCATATGCCACGCACCTGATACATTGCAACTTTTGACGCTTCTTGGACTTTTCAGTAATTTTCAATAACAAAAAGAAAAAAAAACTTTTCAGTCGAACTCATGCAGTGAAATCTCTTCAGATATCTTAAGACCAGTAATTTGACAACTATATGGGGCTCCGTCATTCTCGTGACAGAGAATAATTTTACGCCATGTTCTGTGGGACATTTTCCGAAGCAGTTTCGGGTGATACGAGAGAAAGCACGTCTCACTGCTTGTTTAAGTTCGTCAGTGGTTTGGCAGCGCTGCTGCGCAACAACCTCTTTATGAAACCCCAAAGGGCATTATAACACGTTGAGACGAGGTGGACATTCAAGTGGAGCGGGCAGCACTGCCAAACCTCGGCCGATCCAACGATCCCGAAAGACCTCACCAAGGCATTCCCGAACAGCGATTGCGTAATGGGCGGGTGCCCCATCCTGTTGGAAGCATACGTCATTTAGAATGCCAAGATTTCCAAGTTGTGGCACAAACCAGGTTTGCAGCATGTCCAGATAATCGTCTGATTCACTGGACCATCAAAGAAATACGGGCCAAACAAATGTCGACTATTCATTGCAGCCCGTATCATGACATGCGGAGGATGATGTTCCAATTCTTCGACATAATGTGGGTTTTCCTTGGACCAAAACACAACGTTCCGTGATCGACAGCTGCGATATGTCGCACATTTATCACTGAAAATTACCTTTCCACGTTTTGGGATTGTGGCAAATGTCTGAATCATCATTGCACATGCATCCCGTCTGCGGTTTAAATCGATGTCTGATAACTCCTGAACGAACATCGGGCAATATGCGTTCAAATTCAGGTCATTCTTCATGTGCTTATGCAGTGTCGATCGTGGTATTCCAAGCTCCGCTGATCGTTTGCGGAGCGACTTCGTTGGTTACCTGATAACTGATTCCTCGACCGCTTGACACTGTGGAACGCTGGTTCATGGTCTTCCTGTTCGTGGTTTATCCCTGATGTTGCCTGCTTCGAAGAGTTTATGTTCCCACCGCAGAAGAGTCTGTTTTGGAGGGGCCTCTTTGTCGAATCGTTGTTGGAAATCGGCACGCACGTCACGCATTGTCACCCTGTGTGTGGACGTTCGTGTACTCAGACACTGACAACAATCCGCTGTCCCAGGGAGTATTCGCTATTATCACACATGGCTCCGGTACCTAACCTGTAAATAAACACAATACAGACAATAACTCAACAAGACATTGTGGATACTCTGTAGTTTGTCATTTAGTACGTGTCGCTCGCTGTTTTTCAAGGGTGGAAGTACCTATTGCGGGCAAATACTCTATGTTTAACATGTGTTCGTCAATGACTCAATGCATACATTTTTTGTACACAAATGTATTCTAAGTTGGATTTCTGCTGATGAAAACTACACCAGTATTTTTCCTGTACACTGTATTTCTTAGCACTTAAGCTTAGGGTAAGGGCATTTAACTATTAAAGATAGCCAAGACATGGTTACAAACTTAACTTTGCCGCCCCGGCGGCGCAGTGGTCTAAGGGGTGGCCTCTGATCATTCGTCAGAAAGGGTCCAGGCTCGAATCCCGGTGAGGCATGGATGTTGTGTTTGACTTAAGGCACTGGCTCTCTCCCTTCCATGGAACCAGTGACCCTAAATTAGGGACAAGCGACTGCTTATAGCCCATTGCGTTGCTCACGGTGGTCGTTAAACCTCCAATGAAAAAAAAAACTTAATTTTAGCCATATTGACTACGGCCGAAACAGTAAAATAAAAGGTGATATGTTCACTGGAAAAAGAGTGCTTGATGCTTGAACTTATTTGACACCTGAGATTTTCCAACAATTTCTTGTGATCACCACGACAAAGGCTTGAACAAAAGCTGTAGCAAAAAAAAAAAAATAGGATAAAAATATTTAGTTTTATATACTATCTCTAACACTGGATTTAAGAAAAATATATGTTGATTTTCAGGGTATAACAGAAAGAACAGAATCTTATTTCATAATCGGTTCTATTTATTATACACCGAGTGATTACTGAATTATGACCATCCCCATCTAAAGTGGATGCGGCCCTTTGACCACGTGATTTCCGAGAGGGCGCCATTTGTCGACCGACGTAACATATACACTGAGTGGCCACTTTATTTTGACCACCCCCTCAGTATTTCATTGGTCCACCTTTTGCCTTTAATACTGCGTCGATTCTTCGTGGCATGGACTCCACGAGATGTTGATAGGTGGTTTGTGGAATCTGAGACCGTGCTTGATGAATAGCACTTTCCAGGAGTGTGAGATTACAGGGTCGTGGATCCAGCTGTCTGATGGCTCGTTCAACTTCATCCCACAAATTCTCAATGGGGTTGAGATCTGGAGATTGTGGGGGCCACCTAAGCAAAGTAAACTCACCAGCATGTTCCTGAAACCAATCCTGTACAATACGAGCACTATGGCAGGACGCATTATCTTGTTGAAAGTAGCCATCGCCATTGGGATAAACCATCCACTTGGTCCGCAAAGATTTTTAGATATGATGTGCCAGTCAGACGTTGATCAGCACGAATTGAAGGGCCCAAAGCATGCCAGAAAAACATTCCCCAAACCATAACGTTGCCTCCACCAGCTTGAAAGGTTGTAGCAATGCATTTGGGGTCCATGCTTTCGTGCTGTTTCAGCGAAATTCTCACTCGGCCATCGGCATGGTGCAACTGAAATCGCGATTCATCGGACCACATAATTTGTTTCCAATTATCGACTGTTCAATCCTTGTGCTCCTGTGCAAACTGGAGACGTTTTCTCTTGTTAACTGCAGACAGCAAAGGTGTTCGAACAGGCCTTCTGCTGCCATATCCCATCCGTTGCAGTGTACGGCGAACAGTGCGTACAGATATCATTTGAGGGGATCCCTGATTAAGATGGTCTGTAATTTGCTGCGCTGTTGCTCTTCTGTTGTCTGATATTAGTCCAGACACTCTCCGCTCCGCACAAGCACTCACTAGTCGATGACGACCACACGTTGCACGTAGAGACCCAGTCTTTTGGCTGACAGTCCAGTCTTTAAACACTTTAAAAACAGCTGCTCTGGAACATTTCACGAATGCGGCGGTTTCCGTGATATTTGCTTCATGGCTCCGAGCTCCTACAATCATCCCACATTGAAAGTCCGTCAAATCGTATTGTTTAACCATCTCGTCACCCAAAAATCATTTCTCCTACTGTTGCAAGCACTAAGCTTTCCCTTTTTATACTAGCCTCGCCCTCTGGCGGCAACAGCGTGCAGCCACAGCACATTTGCTTAAAACTGCCAGGTGGTCATAATAAAGTGGCCACTCAGTGTATAAGGTGTGAGTGGATCAGCAAATAGTAAAACTCGGAGCGTGATGGGTAAACGAAAGGATTTATCGGACTTTGAGAAGGACAGATTGTGAGAGCTCTATGTGTTGATGCCTGGGTTTCCTAATCGGCTAAATTGGTGGGTCGTCAGCGAGCCGCCATAGTTCATGATTGACATGAAAATGGCCAAACAACGACCCGGAGGCAAAACTGCACAGGACAGCGAAAGGCTGATGTGAAAGGTGAACGCCGAGTCCGAAGACTCGTACAGGTCAACAGGCTGAGCACTGTTCAACAGTTGAATACTCAACACAACACAGGTCAGCCCGGATAACCAGGCTTCACACACTCGCACGTATGAGCTATAACAGCAGACGACCCCGACGGTGGCCTTTCCTAACCAGGGTTCATCGGAGCAGAAGACTCACCTGAGGCGAAGATCATGCAAGTTGGAAGTCGGAAGACTGGAACAAAGTGTGCTGGTCTGACATGTCGCTTTTTTGTTTTACTCTACTCCGTGGATGACTGTGTACGTATTTGGCCCAAACAGCGTGAAACACTCGATCCATCCTGCATGGTCTTCACAGCACAAGTCGGTGGAAGCGGTTGTATATTTTGGGGTATGTTTATCTGGCAGGACCCCTGGTCCTAGTCCTGCCAGATAAACCCCTGATGCCAGCGGAAGAACGTAAGTCTAGTGCCCATTATCGTAAATTTGCTTGATGACTGTACCTCCAGCAATGTTGCACTTTTTCTCCATAGGTGACCGTGTCTTCCAAGATGGCAATGCTACGAGTAACAAGTTTAATGTTGTGCAGGAATAGTTTGATGAGCACAGTTCTGACTTCCAGCAGAACTGTTGGCCTCCGAACTCCCCCGATATCATCTTATAGAGCACTTGTGGGACATTATGGAACGGTGTATCAGGAGTCAAGGTACACCAATCACCTCATACCTGCAAGGTGCATAACACACAACTTGATTGGCCATACCTCCCAACTGCTTCCAGCATGTTATTGAATCGTTGTTCCCTTTTTGGACAGCTGCTGTACTGAGGGCGAAAGGAGGATCTACGGACTTGGTTGGTCATAATTCAGTGATCACTCAGTGTTATTATCGAATAATAATAACTATTCTGTCATCTTGAAAGCTTTTATGTCTTCATCTAAATTCTTCAAAAGATCATACATCATTTCTTTCATTCAAAATGAAATAAATTAAATTTCGCAAACATGTTACAGTTTGTAGATTTCAGTTATTTGAAGATTTCACAAAGGCTATAAAAACTGTTTATTACCAAAGTAACTTTCACGAATTAGGACAGTTTCACTTAAGGTTTCTAATTAAGTCCACTGCAATGGATGATGGTAAATTACTCAGTTGAGTTACGCAGATCCTTTCAAGGCGACAACCTGCGCAAATAGCCGCGCGCGCATTTATTAGCAAGCCATCAATAATAATTCCCAAGTGCTCTTTCTGCTCCTTCGGGTTTATGCTCGAAGTAGTAAAAAAAAAAAAAAGAACTGTTAACAGATAAACACTCTGAGGACTATTCATGCCGCAACTTGTTGACAATTCCAGAAAACTCTTGATATATGGACTTAATCAGAAGTCGTAACAAATCTTGCATATTGCAAGCACACACATTCCTCAAACAATACATTTAAGTGATGAACTTAGAGATCGGATTAATATCGTTTTACGAATTTCTGATTAAGTGGAAGTTTAACCCATGTGTGTAGTTTCAGATGCTTCCTCTAAAATCTACGCAACAGGAACACGACTTTAAAATGAAATGACTGCCATCAGCATTTATATGAACGCATAAATGTACAATGAACCGCTTCAAGTATCATTTCAGATGTTTGAAAGTCATAAAGAAAACTTACTAGTCATGAGTGAGTTGCTCAAGACACGCACATTTTTCCTTTGCAATGATGATCCGATTCCATACATTATGTCGTAATTGTTAGAGATACCTAACAACATATTGCTGGTTAGAAAACCAAAATATTGTATGCTTGTTTATTTTTCTTATATCTCTAGTTTTCCCATATCTTGCATATTAGATGAGGAATTGATAATATAGTATTTTGCTGTCCTTTTGATGAACATTTATTATCAGCTGAGCTAATAAATTCCACAGTACCTATAACACTTTATCCATTAAATGATTTATAAGTCCTGCAGATACTCAAAGATATCCTTTTTATGTCTTTGTTTCCGTCAGAACTATGAAGACAACTTTCTTTTGTGTGTGTGTGTGAAGATGTTACGTTCGAGAACTACTTTTTCAAGCGGAAGCATCCATCACGGGATGTAACGTGACATCACGTGTCTATCATCCTATAAAAGTCAAAGTTCACTTTTCCATATCCTGGATTTTTGTTTATTTATTTTCCTGTTGGCATTGACATAAACGATTTATCTGTTTCTTCGAACTCCAACTTTCTTTGCACTGTTCTTAAAAGATAATTTTTTTCTTTACTGTAATAGTCTTTCCTAGCGTGGGGATTTTTTTCTTCCATTCGACACAACATCTCCGCTTTGTTAGAACAACGTTTTTGGTGAAGGGCAGCGTCGTGCTGTGTAAAATATTTTTTTACCTCACAAATCTTTCGCGTCTACGCCCCGACATCGTTTTGATTTTATTGTCTTCTGCCTTAGCTTCACGTGAGTTGCAGCATTCCTAAGTCAGGCCATGTTTTCTATTCTGGAAGTCGTTTTCTTTATGTGCTTTTTATAGCTGTATTGAAGGATGACAGCACATTGGTATGTGTAGACGTGGAATTCTAAATATAATGTTCCGATCCAATCACTTGATGTGCCCTGATGCTCTTAGTGATATATGCGGTCGTTTTAAGATGTGCGCTGCATAACTCAATTTATTTTGTGAGTGCGGATATACAAGAAACAAGATATTTGATAGTCAGAGGCAAAGATTTCATGAAGCTCAGTCAGCCATCTTGAAAGAGAATATGTCAAACATTTTAAACAAGAGATAGTAGTAAAAATCTGTGTAGCAACTGTTCAGAAGATCACAAGGGTTATAACTTTTGTTGGTGGTCGATCAGAGGTTCTAATGCCTTTTGGACTATGATTTAGCTCGCGGAAAAACTAGCGCAGAAATGCAATTATTTAGAAATATTAAAACCCTTATATTTGAATATACAGTACTTCAAAGGAAGGGTTTATATATATATATATATATACATATCATCATCATCATCATCATCATAATCATTGTCAACCATTATCAATGCACTGCTGGAAGAAGGTCTCCCCAAGTTTCTACCACAAATGTATAACTTTCGCCAGACTCCCCATTTTCACTGCTGCATGCTTTCGAATTCCATCCACCATTCCCATGTCGTCTTCTTCTGGGCCTTACACTGAAGAGCAATTGAATTAGAGATACCTGTCTAGTAACGTGTAGCACCACCTTTCGCTCTGATGACGGCGGCGATTCTCCTCGGCATGGACTCGACAAGACACCGGAAGCGTTGGGAAGCCGTACGGATCCACGACCCCTGAACAAGCTCCCACAGTTCACGAAAATTTGATGGAGGGGGTTCAGAGCCTCGAACATCTCTCTCGATGACATCCCAGATGTGCTCGATGGGATTGAGGTCAGGTGACCTAGCTGTCCAAGGAAGTGAGGTCACGTGGGTGGAGTGTTTATCCAACCATTCGGATACAATTCGGGAGCGATGGCACGGGGCATTGTCTTGTTGCAGGATGAGGTCCCAAGTGGGATGTTGAAGGCGCACAAACGGGAGCAAATGGTCGTCCAGGATATCCCGGTAACGTTGACCTGTGAGGGACGATGTCACACTTACCAAGGGTCCCATTTCAGTCCACGTCAACAGTCCTCAGACGAGAATGCCACCCCCACCAGCTTGAAGAGTACTCTGCTGGCAAAGAAGGATCCATCGCTTTAGTTGGCCGTTGCAGGGACGTTTTTACCGGATTCTATGTACTCACGGTGCACCCGTGTCACAGTGGCTCGTGAAAATCCCAGTCCCTGCATGACTTCCGAGATGGAGTGACCCATTCGTCGGGTCCCAACAATTTGCCCATGATCACATGCGCTTAGATCCTTCGTCTTACCCATACTGCGTCCGACTCTTACTGATTCCCGTCGCATCACTCCTTATATTGTCGGATCGCTGCATACGTCATGTCGTTTCCGTTTACAGGGCCGCCCTCAGCGCTACATTTGCATAACGCCAGCTGTCACTAATTCAAATGCTCTTCAGTGTATAATGTAATGTCTTTTTCGTGAGCAAGGTTGGTTTTACGTTATGCCTAAACCATGACTAAGAAATGTTGAAATAAATAAGAATACGATGCAATAGCTCCTAATTAAGCTTTTACGGCCAGACGAAACATAAACGAAAATCAGACTTACTGTAACCTTTTATTGGCGCAGCACGACTTTCAATATAACTGTACAATATAGCATAATATGGAACTACAGTTGTTAATTTCGCATTTAACTTAGCAATCGAACGTCTACACACACACATCCACACGAGCAACTGTCGTATTGTTCTTTTTATCTATAGTTCTTATCCCAGTCATACGTCACTTTCTCTCTGACCTCAAATGTGTTGCCAACATAATTCTAGTGAGAGAGAAGATGGAACGTTATGTTTGGAAGAATAACGGAGAACAAACTCAAATTTACATAGGAAAATGAACTAAAAATGAAGTTAATTTAGAATATATATCACAGTCGTTCCTTGCTAGTTGGAATCCAGTGTGGAATTTCGGTTGTCCATAAGTGGTCCGTTCTTATGGAGACATGTCCATCCCATTGCCAATGCAGGGATTTTATTCTGATCATGATGTCTTCCATTCTTGCAATTTTCCTTATCCATGAGTTCCTCTTCTTGTCTCTCCTGGTTAAACCAAGCATGCATCTCTCCATGCTGCTTTCAGTTGCCAGCAGTTTCTTATATCTATTTTTAGTTAAGGTCTATGTCCCTGCTCCGTACGTAAGCACTGGAAGGATGCATTTATTAAACACTTTTCTTTTAAAACATAATGGCATATTGCTCTCAAAAATTGAGCTGTTTCTTCGAAAAGCTCTCCAACCAAGTTTTATACGTCGATTAATTTCTTTAGCAATGTGATCTTGCGTGATATCTGCTGTCTAAGGTAAATGTATATATCGATTATCTCCAGATGTTCCCCATCTACTCAGAGAAACCTGCTCTAGGGAGACTGCACTTCGGACACCGCTTATATCAAACTGCACACTCAGCTCTTATTTTATCAGTATTTAAATACGCAGGTTGCCCTTCAACCTGCTGCCAACATCGAATTCGTCGGTCGGAACTCCGTGGCGTTAAGTCGCAAAATATTTGTCTAGAAGAAACCAAATTTACATAAGAAGACAGGAACTAAATAGGAAGGTTTAATTAGAGGTATACGTCATATTCGTCACACGTTCTTGAAAGTATTAAAAATCGCGATATTTAGAAATGCGATATTTTTAATGCAGAACTGCGTTTCTTTGGTGTTTTGATTAATATGCGGCATTTAAAGATTGCTGAATTTATTGTACCATT
Organism: Macrothele yani; assembly: GCA_039090855.1. Classification (NCBI taxonomy): domain Eukaryota; kingdom Metazoa; phylum Arthropoda; class Arachnida; order Araneae; family Macrothelidae; genus Macrothele; species Macrothele yani. The sequence continues at coordinate 57,032,570 of CM077008.1, read as the reverse complement.
TTTTTATTTCTGTATATTTAGCATAAAAATTAACCTGATGTTTTGAACTTTGTGTAAACACATCAAAAATCGGAAGAAAAGCTTTCTGTGTTAGAAACGGATTATGTTATTTAATGGTTTTTCAAGGGAAAATCCTTAGTTTTTCAGAAAATTGAAAATAAAGAAATTCCGCTATTTAGTGAAAAGATGAAATCAATAATTTTGCTAACAAGACAGTGTACAAAATATTTGTATTTGAAAACACTCGTATCATTGGACATAAGAGATCGCCTTGTAGAGAATACTTGCTATTTGCAATTAGAAGAAAAAGCAGGTATGTCAACTGCTAATTAACATTAGTTTGAGACAAAGATCCAAGAAAAATAACTTAAGAGCGATGTCATTTTCGTGTTAATCAGTCACGATAGACTGTCTTTCAATATATTCATTTCTGGGTCTTAATAGTGATCATGTATTGAACCTAAAACGTGACTAAATGTCCAATATTTTGTCTATACAATACGTTCAGACTTAGGTATTTGAAATGAAAAGACTCAGATTTACTCATTTTTAGTATTTTCCAAAGGCAAGAAAAAATTCTTTCAGTTCTTCTTTTGGGTTGCATAATTTGGATTTATCATGCTTATCAAATGATGGTGATTAAAAACAGCGAAAAAAAAAGCATTAAACGAAATTGTAGAATATCACATAATCATGTCATTTTTTCCTTAACTGGTTTACTCAAGTTCATTGTCAAAGAACGGATAAGTCCAATCTCTATTATTTCACGAAGGAGCTAAATGATATTCAATGAATAAGAAATCCTGTGCTCTTTCTAACATTTACGTTTTAATCTTCATCAGGCTGAATGATACGTATAATTTGATTGAAAAAACTAGCTACTACTAGTTACTGTAACCCGTGTCCGATTGTCCTGAGGCGTTGTCTACTGACCTTTCATTAGAGGTGGGCTTTTCTGTGAGTCCCGAATATGGTGTAGGTGGTGCGAATTTCCTACAGAGTCGGTTCGCACTCACCCTTCCAGGAAACACATCGCCTCAAATTACGGAAGAGCGATTGCTTGTAGCCCTCAGACTCGCTCATGGTGGTCTTTAAACTTCCAAACAAAGAAACGGCATTTATTACATAACGTTATCAATAATTTATCAATTTTCGTTTGTGATAAAAAAATGTCTTTCAAAGATCGTAAGAAGTGTTTATCATATACCGTAGGTTCGAGAAATGTTCGAATTGACGTACGCATTTAATACGCAGAATGCATCAATACTTCCACTTATTTCTTTAAGAAACCTTGACTCCGTCTTTCTTTCTTTCCTTCGTGCTTTTACGCTCTGCATTGTGACGATGTTTTACACGAAAAGCCTTTTTTGTTCTCTTGAAATGGTACTAAGTTTACTTTTCAACATATTTAAAAAGTAAATGGAATATACGTATATTATGATTATTACACTATAGAAGGTCAAAATTTGGTTAATTCTGCTCTTTTTCTGAATAGAAAAAGTAGTTTTTTCGCCATGTACCGATTTAGAAATTAAATCGATCTTAAAAAATTTAAACAATGTAAATGGGAATCTAGTAACTTAACAGAGAGGAATCTTGCTACAACTGATACAAAATGTTAGAGTTGGGAAAAATGATGAGGATGAAAAAGATGCATTTCTGCTTTGGTCTGTGATTTTAATGTTCTTCAGTGTACGAACGTGAATCCAGCAGGTGTAATTACCCGAAAACAGTGCTTTCAGCAACGAGATTGTCTTCGCGGATTTATACGATCCCATGAAAACATAAGCGAAGCAACAAGCCTCAAGCTCCTAATGTAGGACCGCTGATTGCCGAGAACGGGAACAGCTATATGAGCTAGTATAGCACCCTAGTCCACATGGTATTGATTGTTTTCTTTCCAACTACAGTATGGGGAGTAAGTCTTCAGCATGGGGAGCAAATTTCTGAACTGAAACAAGGACGGAAAAACAAAAGTTTCTCTTTTAATCAATAAATTTCTGTTTGCCGTCTAATGAATGAATCACAGAAAGGCAGGCAGCTGACTATTTAGCACTTAGGCGTTAATTCAATTAATACAGCACTTCACGACAAGATTTTTGCATTCTAAAAATAACGACTGTGCTACATAGACACTTGCGTTATGAATATGGTGCTACCAGGAAGAAATGCTTCTACACCGTCCCAGCAGCCGGGTGGTCAGAAGTCTAGGTACTACATAATTAGAAATTAAAGACACGTTTTACTAAGGCACAATTACGGGTTGCTCAGTGGTCTGATGCGTTGACTTCTGAACCTTCGTAGGAGGTGATCCCGGTTTGGAATCCCGGATGAAGCATGGGCTGTGTATAACGAAGTAAATTTCTCCGTCATTTTTGGTCTACGCCGGGATTCGAACCCGAGGCCGCTTATTCCGGAACAAGTCGCTCTACCAACTGAGCTACGCAGACATTTATTCTGATTCCTATCTGCCGTGTGCGTCCTACTGGCAGGTACGTCACATCTCCCCCCCCCTTGAAAGAGGGCCGGGGGCATTGCCCACGGGTCAGCCGTGACCATGAATCGTTGCAGGCAGCCATCCACTGTAGAACGTGCACTTGAGAACTCCCAGTCAATCTGCTGTGTGGAATGCAACATCACACATTTTTATTTTTCGAAGCGCTGGAGAAGGGATTCTCTGATTTTTCCTGTCTCGCGGTGTGGAAATAACATCACACCAATGCGAGATTTTGAACGGCCGGGTCATCCGGATAGTTCGGGCGCCATTATAACGAAGTAAATTTCTCCGTCATTTTTGGTCTACGCCGGGATTCGAACCCGAGGCCGCTTATTCCGGAACAAGTCGCTCTACCAACTGAGCTACGCAGACATTTATTCTGATTCCTATCTGCCTTTATGTCGTGTGCGTCCTGCTGGCAGGTACGTCACATGTGTGCTTGTCTTATGACGTTGGCTCTTGGAAGCAGAGTCCCTAAATTAACAACGGGCAACTGCTTCTAGCCTTCAGAGCTGCTTATGGTGATCGTTAAACCCCTTTCTCCCAAATGCTGTCACACATGAATTGAAAGCGCTATTTCTAACACAGTGCCCCCAAATACTTGACTCTCTTAAAGATCAAGAACAAAGAACCAAGGTTAAAGAAATGGAAGAAACGTTCTTCCGGAAAGTGAATTGAAACAGCTTGGCAAGAACAAGGTACCAGAATCTATGATGAAGTTTCGTTATTTTTGATCCACACATAGCTGCAAAATATATTTGTGGTTTGCAAATTGAAGTACAATTTATTATGAATCTATTAAGACAAAAACTGCTTATTAATTTTCAAAAATTTCTCCAACTGTTCTTATATAGAAACTAACGTACAGTCCGTCCTAGGACGGTTGTTTTTAACTTTAAATAAATATTAATATATAGGAGACTGGCACAAGACAGACCGTTGTGGAGGAAACTTGGGGAGACCTTCGTCCAGCAGTGGATTGATAATGGTTGACAATGATGATGATGATATAGGAGATGTTGCCCGTCCTATGACGAAGTGAAATTTTTAATTGAACCAGATTGAAAACAATTCAAATAGACGCCGGGTTTCTGTTAGGAAATATAGTAAAAACTTATATAGTAAGAACTCATTCAAGTTAGAACTAAAACTTACATATGCTATTTATTTCCGGTTTTTAAATTACCTCGCTTTAAATGAAATTCTGCATAAAATATTTGTTGTTTAACATCTGTAGGTTAGAGCGTTTAGATAGATCGATATTTTGCAAAATGTGTAATATAATCAGCATTACACTCGGAAACTTGTTTTCGTGTAAACGTATCTTCATAAAAAGTTATGAAGTAATTTATAATTTTCTTATACGCTCTTAATTACTTTAATTAAAAATAATTTAACGCGAAAACTCAAAGTAAAAGTACTTTGAGATTTCACGCTAAATTACTTTTTCTCCGGCACTGTTATTCCCTTCACTGCTTGTTTTATTTAGACTGTCATATACGACGGTTAGTTCGAAACTTCATACTGAACCTTTTTCTACAAAATAATGCCGCATCTGGTATTACAAATCGGAATTATGTAAATCCTCGACAATGTACTACTAGGACGACATCTGTTTTTAGATGCAATCTTGCTCACTTTGACATTTCAAGATTTCAGTTTTTATTGTAGATTAGAGAATTTAGATATATTTATATTTTGCGAAATGTTTAATATAATCAGCACTAAATTCGGAAAGTTAGTTAAATTAAAAAAGTAAAAAAGTAAGTAAAGCGTAAAAGGTAATATTCGAATTGTGCTAAATTAAATTAATGTACAAACGCAATTTTCCGTGATACTAAGATTTTAATTCGAATTTTGTAGATTGGATAAATAGAACTCTAGTCATTGATAGTCCAATGTTTTTAAATTACCACGCGATCACCTTGACATCTCAGTGTGATCGCTTTCAAACTCAGCTTGCTGTGATATTAAGAATTCAATTCGAATTTTGTAGATAGGGAAAACAGAACTCGAGTCATTAGTAACCAATATTTTTAAATCAGCACGCGATCACCTTGACATCTAAAAGTGATGGAGTGCTATTATGCAGCAGGCAATTATTTTGAAATCGCGAGAGCACACACGAATTCATCAATAAGTGATGGCGTAACAATGCAGACGTTGCTGTGACGTCAAGCATTCCAAAGAGACAGACGGATCTCGTTGTATATATTATTAATGTTATAATAGAATCGATACAGAGTGAAACACAGTACACGGGTACTATATATATCATCATCATCATCATCGTCAACCATTATCAATCCACTGCTGGACGAAGGTCTCCCCAAGTTTCCTCCACAACGGTCTGTCTTGTGCCAGTCTCCTCCATGTCACCCCTGCATACTTTCGAATTTCATCCACCCATCTTCCATGTGGTCTTCTTCTGGGTCTTTTCCTGTCCCTTGGAATCCAATCTAAAATTTCGGCTGTCCATCGATGATCTGTCCTTCTGGCAGTATGTCCAGCCCATTGCCATTTCAGGGATTTAACTCTGATCATGATGTCTTCCACTCTCGTCATTTTTCGGATCCACGAGTTCCTCTTCTTATCTCTCCTGGTTACACCAAGTATGCACCTCTCCATGCTTCTTTGAGTTGTCTGCAGCCTTTGTATGTCTCTTTTAGTTAAGGTCCACGTCTCTGCACCATACGTAAGCACTGGAAGGATGCATTGATCAAACACTTTTCTTTTAAGACATAATGGCATATTGCTCTTGAAAATTACGCTGTTTCTTCCAAAAAGCTCTCCAGGCAAGTTTTGTACGCCGATTAATTTCTTCATCAATGTGACCCTCACTTGATATCTGCTGTCCAAGATAAACGTACGTGTCTGTTATCTCCAGCTTTTCTCCATCAATCGATAAATCTTCATTTCTTGTAAAAGCATTGAACATCACTTTTGTCTTCTGAAAGTTCATTTTTAATCCCACTTCTTTACTCTTGTCAGCAAGTTCCTGGATCATACTCTGCAGCTCTGATGGGGTAGTTGCAAAAATGACTACGTCATCAGCAAAACGAAGGTGGGTTAGATAATCTCCATTAATCTTTATCCCCTTGTTTTCCCAGCTCAGCGACTGAAAAACACCCTCCAATGTGGCATTAAAGAGCTTCGGAGATATGGTGTCACCTTGTCTCACTCCCTTTCCAATTTTTACGTGTGTTGTATTTTCAAACAGCCTAATCTTTGCACTTGCATTTTCATAGATGTTATTAATAATATTAATGTATGCATCTTCAATACTGCAGGTTTTCAGAGCCATTGTAACTGCTGATGGTTTCACCGAATCAAAGGCTTTTTCATAATCGATAAAAGCCATGCACAATGGAAGTTCATATTCCCTCGCTCTTTCAATTAGTTCTCTCAGCACATGGATATGATCTATTGTGCTGTAGCCACTCCTGAATCCAGCTTGTTCTCTCGGTTGAGCCATGTCTAGTGCTACCTTCAAGCGGTGTGAAAGAACTTTAGTGAAGATTTTATAAACTACTGATAGGAGGCTGATAGGTCTGTAGTTTCCGAGATCCTCAATGTCACCTTTCTTATGTAGCAGGATCATTGTAGCGGTGTTCCAATCCTCAGGAATCTTTCCTTCATTAAGGCATCGAGTGAAAATTTGGGCGAGTACTGTTTCGATTTCTCCACTTGCTTCTTGTATGATGTCTACAGTAATTCCATCTTCTCCTGGAGCTTTTCCTCGCTTCATGTTCTTGATTGCATGTGCAACTTCTGCTGGAAGGACTGGGGGAACTCTGGTACTGGTATCTTTCATGATGTCTGGAGTGCATATATCATCCCTTTCATATAATTTGGAGTAGAAATCTTTCACTCTTGTCAAAATTTCGCCTCTATTTCTTGTTACAGAACCATCTTCTTTTCTCAGTGCCATAATCTGTTTTCTTCCCTTACTGAGATGTCCCTTTGCTATCTTTAGGCTTTGGTTGTTTTCAATTGCTTTCCTCACGAGTTCACAGTTGAATTTCCTTACGTCTTCAGTGATACTTTTTCTTACTGTCTTGCATAGCTCTATATATTCCACTTTGGAAGTCACATCTTCTTTAGTTGTCCTCATCTCTCTTCTTTTTTGCATCAACATTTTGGTTTTTCCTGATAATTTGTTCACATGCAACTTGTTCTTAGACCCAGCTAATTTTGTTGCTGTTTCCATAAGAGCTTTGGTTACTTTTCTGTTAACTTCAGAGATGTCCACTTCTTCCGATGTTAGGCCTTCTAAAGCAGAGAACCTGTTCTTCAGTTCTAACTTGAAGGTATTATGGTGTTTTTTAAGGTTGGTTATGTCAATAGATTTTGTTTGTCTTATGAGCTTGCCACGTTCAAGTTTAGTGTTGAGGTGCATCTTACATCTCACCAATCTATGGTCACTACCTGTGTTGAACTTGTTTAGCACACTGCAGTCTTCTATGACGAATTTTTTGTTACACATAATAAAATCAATTTCACTTGTCGTCCCATTTGGATGTCTCCATGTCCATTTCCTGTGTGGCTTTTTCTTGAAGAAGGAGTTCAAGATGAAAAACCCTTCTGCCTCTGCAAACTCAACGAGAGTATTTCCACGCTGGTTTCTGTTGCCATGACCGAATTTACCTACTGAAGTTTCATTCTGTTGCCGTTGCCCTATTTTTGCATTGAAATCTCCCATAATTATTTTCAAGTGCTGCTTACCTTTATTATTTAGATGACAAATTTCCTCATAAAATTCTTCAATTTCTTCTTCAGGATGACTTGTGGTGGGTGCATAAGTTTGAATAATCTGAGCCTGGTATCTTTTCGAGAGTTGGATAACAAGTCGTGCAGCTCTGTCAGAGGAACTTTCAACTTCTACAACTTTATCCTTCAGTTTCTTGTTTATTATAAATCCAACACCACTAGTTCTGCCAGTATCTGTCCCACGATAGTAGAAGAGATGTCCACTTTTCAGTTCGATGAGATCTTCTCCTTTTCTCCTTACCTCACTTAGCCCCACGATGTCCCACTTGATCCTTTGTAGTTCCTCTTCCAATTCAAGAAGCCTTGAATCAGAAGATAGGGAGCGTCCATTGTAAGTAGCCAAGGTCAGCATCAGATGGCAGCCTAGTCCGGTCCTCCGGGGATTCTTAGCACCCTCTGCCTTCATGTCGCACTGGCCGCTGCCTTGGCCAGGTACATTCCAGCTGCCGGAGACTGAGGGCCAAGATTTAAGTTGTGGAATCATTTTGGAGGGGTTTGGCCATAACTCACCACGCTGGCCAAGCGGGTTGGTGAGTGTGGGATAGAATTTCCTCTGATCCCGATGGTATAGTTATACCGCTATGGGCGGTCGTCAGAGCCCCTTTAGTGGGAACAGGATGCACCACGAGAAGGCGGGGTTGACAGTTGTCAAGGAGAGGCTGTGATGTTACGCATCACCTGACCTTACATCCCACTATATATATATATATATATATATATATATATATATATATATATTGCGTTATTACGTCCATAAACGGATATATATATATATATAGTACCTGTGTACTGTGTTTCATTGTATATCAAGGCGACGTATTAAAAAACCAATCAAATATCTTAAATAAGATCGATGCCGTTATATGTACTTTTAAGTGATTAATCCTTAATGAATGTACGAATTTGCGGTGATGTGGTGCAGCGGCCTAAATACTGTCTGCTGACGATGGGTTTGGGTCCGAATCCCGTTGAGGCATGGCTGTTGTGTTTGTCCTTCACTTACCTGGAACCAGTGTCCCTAAATTAGTGACAGGTGCCAGCTTATAGTCCATCGGGTTGCTCACGGTGGTGTCCAAACAAAGGCATTGCGTACGAATTCAAGTAATTATTTTCGTGATATAGAAAATAATTTTTTTTTTTCAATATCTTTCAGATTCCTATTTTAGAAACAGCTTTTTCAGAAAATAACTTGCTAAATTATATCAAAAAGCATATTTTATGCCAATAATAATTTATGATAATGCGAGTAAAAGTCTGACTGAACTCCTTAATTCCTTAAAAATTGTAAGTGCTTTATGAATTATGTTATTTTTCCTACCATTAGGACTCTGCAATTCAGTAGAAGACAAAAATCTTCAAAGATAAGTATATGACGTTTCTAGTTTTAGCAAATTAAAATCAATGGAATGCTGTAATTTTGTAAGTTTCTGATTGAAAGTTTGGTGATGGAAAATGCCTAGTATTTTCGTATTAATTCTTCTTAGCAGAAACTGAGACGAATTAATACGAAAATACTAAGTTATAAATAGTCTACTAAGTAGAAATAGTTGTCTACTAAGTAAAAATAGTTATATCTTTCCGTTGTTGTTGTTGTTTTTGTAGTTGATTGAAAAAAAATACTTAACTTTGAAATAGTTGAACTACAGGCATTGCGTAATTATATTACATTTAATTCAGAAAACAACATTTATAAACGCAATTTTCACTATTTCAAGCCTACCATAGTTTTGCTGAAAGCTGTGCTGAGTGGGCAACGTTCGTGACTGCTGCCACGGGAAGAGCCTCAGGCTCGATCCCAGGCAGGTACGAACGCTCGATCCACTAAATATCCGCCATGCGTCGGATGGGCACGTTAAGCCGTCTGACCCCGGGTACTGGCCCCCCGGTAATAAATAAGGGCGTCTTCCTCCCCCTTTCGACTTCGCTTCCGTGTCACTTTCCTATCGGGCGCTGTAGCCCAAATCTAGTTTCTTATTTCTAAGGGTTGTTCAAGACCTGGGGTCAGACACTCCCGTCTTAAAATCTTTTACGTATGATCATGATCATGCTGAAATCTGTGGTTCAGCATCGTCAGGACTAAGCGTTTTCATTTCTTGTTTCTGATGATGTTACCAGTTTTCCGTCTCAAACGTTTACTTAAATGCTCGGGGAACAGCCTCACTTAACTATTCCTTGAAGCTTATTTGATTCAAAAATATGTAATATATTTAGCTTGTATGAATAAAAAGATCCGCAAAGGATTTTTTTTATTTATACAAGCTCGTGATATTTCTACTACACATATATGACAAAATTATTCCACAATACATAGTAACTACTTTTCTCGATAAAACAAGGTGGAGACAAGTATATGCCGAGCTGTTTCCTGAAGCTCATTTGATTCAAAAATACGAAATCCCCAAAGGATTTTTTTATTTATACAAGCTTGTGATATTTCTACTACACACATACGAAAAAATTATTCAACAATACATAGTAACTGTTGTTCTCGATAAAATGAGGTGGCCACAAGTATTTTAAATTCGTACATGCCGATCCCGTCTTCACATAATAACATGTTCGCAGCATTTGCACCTTTATTGGGAACTATTTCTAGTCATTGCAGAAAGTAAAGTTTGCATTCGTGTTTGTGTAAATTAGTTTGCATCATTTCGGCTTTGTCTCCCTCTCTTGCATCGCGTAGTGCTTCAGCGATGGAATTTTTTCGTCCCATCTAGTTCACCATTCAATCTGTTTCCTGTTCCTTCATTTCAGCGCCTTCCTAACTTCAACAATCTATCGCCTTCCATTGTTCTACGTAATAGATAGCAATTTGAAATCGCCTTGCTCCCATCCAATCAACGTTTGTCTCTTCCAAATTCTTCATCCTCCCAAAGGAATTGACAATTCTTGTTCCAAAGCCCGAATGCCCGTCAGTGTTTTCCCCTCCTTTCGCATTTTTTCCTGTCGACTTACAATCATTTTCTCTCCAAAGAAAATTTGTCCGTGATCCTTAGATTTTATCTCGAGATTTTGTTTTCTCATTTCACTCTTTTTACTTTTCTCTGCTGCGCTGGATCTTTCTTTTTCTCCGTCTCTGTAATTTCCGACGTCTCGAACATTCTTAGTAAAAATGCCTAAATCGTAATACAGTTCCACTCTTTAGGCTATAGTGATGCAAAGTAAGGTTCTTTGTGCTACTTAACTGAATAGCCTATAAATGCGATGATATTTTCATGTGAGAAAAGTAAAAGTACGGAAATTATGTTTTTTTTTGTCTAGGACAAACTGCATGACATTACGATCAGGTGCAAACGTGAGGGTAAAAACATCTCTAGAAAGTGAATGTTTAAATGTGTTCATGTACCATCAATGTACACTGAGGTGTCAGTCTATTAAGCACACCTGCCAAAGTCACATAAATGGCTAATTCCCACACGTAAGACAACACCCTAGGGTATTGTGTGATGTAAATCCCGAAGAGCAACTTATCGAGCATAAATATTGAGGATTTAAATAGGAGAAATGTATGATCTGAGCGACTTTGAGCACGTTGATCTACTTGCCCTCTGTTAGCGTTAGATTGAGAATTCAAATGAGAAGAATGAGTGATTCACATCACTCTAATTAAATCAAAAGAAATTGATAGCATGCAGAATTTGTTAGTTATGACCGGAAGTTTCTTAAATATAATCGTTTGCCTCGGTTAGCGTTAGATAGAGGATTTCAATTAGATGAATGAGTGGTCTGAGCGATTTTGAACGTGGTGATCTAGTTGCTCTCCGTTAGCGTAAGATTATTGATTTCAGTGAGATCTATGAGTGATTCACACCACTCTTATTAAATCAAAAGAAATTGATAGCATGAAGAATTTGTTAGTTAAGACCTGAAGCTTCTCAAATATAATCGTTTGCCTCCGTTAGCGTTAGATAGAGGATTTCAATTAGATGAATGAGTGGTCTGAGCGATTTTGAACGTGGGGATCTAGTTGCTCTCCGTTAGCGTAAGATTATTGATTTCAGTGAGATCTATGAGTGAGTCACACCACTCTTATTAAATCAAAAGAAATTGATAGCATGAAGAATTTGTTAGTTAAGACCTGAAGCTTCTCAAATATCTTCGTTGCCCTACGTTAGCGTTAGATTAAGGATTTCAGTGAGATGAATGAGTGATCTGAGTGGCTTGGAGCTTGGCGATCTAGTTAGCTGCCCTCCATTAGCGTTACATTGAGGATCTTAATGAGATCAATGAGTGATCTAAGCAACTTTGAACGTGGTGATCCAGTTGTCCTCCGTTAACGTTAGATTGAGGATTTTAGTGAGATGAACGAGTGATCTGAGCGACTTTGAGCGTGACGATCTTGGTGCCCTCCGTTAGGGTTACACTGAGAATATGAATGGAATGAATGAGTGGTCTGAGCGAATTTGAACGTGGCGGTCTAATTGCTCACCTGGTATGCCAGTTTGAGCATCTCCAAAACGGCCGTTTGTCTGAGATTTTCTAGCACGGCAGTTGCCAAGGTTTTCCGTTAATAATGTGGCACGAAAAAACTTCTTTTAGCAATTGGCCATTCAGTGAACAAAAACAACTTGCACATCAGAATGGTGAAATGAGGTTGGGGATATGGCCGTCGGCTGTTGTGCCTCATTCTCGACATGGTCTACTACGTGCTGCGTTCGGAAGTGATACACTGTAATCCGATGTCGAATTTTTCCGTTATTTGGCAGGTTAGGTGCGGTCCGTCTGTTCCCTTGCACGATTTTCTCCAGTAACATTTGACTCCTCTCATCCACTAACTGTTTGCAACATCCTTTCGTCTACAGAAGCGCCGACTTCTGGGAGTTTACTTGTCGCACCACCCACGGTAAGCTCTTGCTTCGGTTGTAGGTGAAAAGCCCAGGAGAGAGGCCGTTTGCGAGGGGCTCAAAAATTCGGACACGAGGCGCCAACGATAATGCTACATTCAAAGTCACTCAGATCACTCGTTTTGCCTATTACGATCCTGAATCGAACGCTAGCTTATACCCGTCGAGCCGGTCTTCCAGATTCACAGCAAAAACCGCGCTCACGTGCTATAGTGAGCCATTTATGTGCCAAGAGTAGGTGTATCTGATAAACTGCCATCTCAGTGTAAAACCCACTATTTGAAGATATGCTCTGTTTAACTGTAGCTTCAGTGTTGTTTAGGCTGTAGCCACTTATAATGCATTTATTTATATGGAACGTAAATAAATCAAAAGGAATTGATAGCATGCATAATTTGTTAGTGATAACCGGTAGCTTCTTAAATATCATAGATTCTCTAAGCAACCTCCGAAAATCGCATGTGGTAAAAATGCCTAAATCTCATGCAATTGAAGTAAGTAAGCAGAGGCATCTTCACTGGGCCAGATCTATAAAACTGAGAACATTAACGTTTCTTGTGTTGTTTTTGTTGCAAATATGTCTTAGTAAATCTATAATCTTCTTCAATTATTATCCGTCAAACAGCATATATGAAAGATAGGGGTACAAACACACGAAAGGGCAGATTTTTCTTTTAAAGTTGTGCATAAGTAGACAATAAGTGTGTCTTGCACAGTGGAAAATCTGTCTAAACTTTTCCACGAAAATATACAGTAGCTCTGATGGGTGTAGCTCATTTTATCCGCTACCAATGCAAAGAAAATCACTTACTCGGAAAGTGGTTTTGCCGGTTAAAAACCGGTCACAGACGTAGGTGTTTAACTGTACTCCAATTCAATTTAAAAGTGTACCGTTGCAAAAGCTATGGTAGCCGGCTTTCAGGAATCGAAATTCCACTTGTACTGTGTTCTTGCTGTAAAACATTACTCCAGTACTGACTCCCCATTTACTGCTTTATGACCCAACCGAAGCTTGTTGCAACATCCTTTCTGTTCTCCTTCTCACTTTCCGCTGCGGCTCATAAGTACATATCCCTCACATTTCCAGTATTGCAAGTTTATGGTCTCTGTGTTGCGAGTCATACGAGAAATCTTCTATTCCTTCTACCCCGTTCCCTCCCCTCCAAGTTACACGGCAGAAATCCAAAGCTTTTGATTGGTTAAAATCTCAAGCCAAATCTCTTTCTAAAACGCCCTACCATTTTGGCGAAATTGTCTTAAATAGCAATTTTTCCTCAAAACGTACTGTGCAAAAACAAAATGACGATTCTGAACAATAGTTTTCACGCTTTTCGCTCTAAACATTAGGGCTACTTTTCGTAGCGTAGGTAGCTTTCTGGATTTCCATAATAGTTGAAATACAGATGTCAGAGCTAGGCTGGAGTACGAAAGTTGAAATACGGATATCAGAGCTAGGTTGGAAACACAGAAGTTGAAATACAGATGTCAGAGTTGGGCTGGAGTACGAAAGTTGAAATACAAATGTTAGAGCCAGGCTGGAGTACCAGAAGTAGGCTAGATTTCAATTAAGTCTCTAGACTGGAGTGATCACTTAAATTGAAATACAGATGTCAGAGCTAAGCTGGAGTACGAGATTGGAGCCTTAGGTTGTGTGTTTTCTCTTCTCCGGAACTAGAGGCGATAAATTAGGGAAAGACTGACACGCCCTTAGAGTTGCACATGCAATCGCTTTACTAAAGTGCTATTTACCAGAAACGACTGCTTTACCGAAAAGTCAGTTTACTGAATTATTTATTTCACTGACAGGTCGTGTTATCAAACTTATATTTTATCAAAGGATTACATCACGTAAAAGTCCATTTAATCTAAAGGTGGCAATACCTAAAAGTTCATTTCATCGAAAGGTCCCTAAAGGGTAAATTTTTCAAAAAGTTTGTATTTTAAAATTGAATCCATCCAAATGAAGCTGTACATATAAAACAGGCTGCGTAAGTTTGATTACTACCTCTAAATATTTCCGTAGTTAGAGTTGGAGATTTTCTTTTCAGCAAACTTTGAAACGCACATTGTTAAGATTTGGGCTTCAGAGTGGAACATTAAGCAAGGTGAACCAAATGTCGTTTATGTAAAGCAATTATGCTCAATCGTTTAAAAATACGGTTATGATTATAATTAGTTGATAATAACTAATTATTTACTTAAATACTTATATTTAGTAACTGCAAAATTACTTTGCTACGCTTCCTACATCAACTTTATTAGGTATGCTCTGAATCAATATGCTCTGAAGAAAATTAGTCATCCCCGATGACGCAGATGTCGGAGCGCTGGATTTTGACCATTTGTTCGAGATGGGTTCTGGTTCGAATCCCGGTGAAGCAGCGGCGTTGTGTTTGTCGTAAGGCACTGGCTCTCTCTCTCTTCCCTGGAGCCAGTGCCCCTAAATTAGAGGTGGGCGACTACTTATAGCCTATCGAAATGCTGACGATGGTCGTTGAACTCCCAATAAAAAAAACAGTCAGACCGACATCTATAAATATTATATCCCGTAAAGGCTCAATTATGCGTCATCCATACTTAAGTCTCTAGGTTGGAGACCATTTCAGCAAATAAAAATGTTATTGCTTCACTAAGTTACTCTTTCACCACCATCACATTAATGCGTGATAACTCCTTAAAAAGGATGTTATTACCTGAATACACAAGATTGTTTGGTAAAACGAGCATTTTGAAAAATGAACTTCTGGGCCAAATAAAGTTCGTCCAATTTACGTCGACCGTATTTAATATAAGAAACAAGATGCAAGATGACAAGATGCTCCAAACAAGATGCAGTGTCAGCGTCGTAAGACGAACACACCATCAGTGTGAAATCCACAACTCGAAGCCTGTTCCAGCTCATACGAGTGGGCAGAAGCCCACGTCTCGGACTGCTAGGAAACCGGGCCAGCCATTTCATCTTTAACAGCTTGCCCTGCTATCATCCGGTTTTTCTTGTATATATTGATGATAGTTATCTTGTTCATTATTAATAGCCTGATCTATTCCTTTCTTGTAAAGGTCAATTTTGGTGGTAAGTGGTAAGATATGATACATTCTGCTAATTCGTCCTGGTTTGCCCTGGATTCGAACTCCCAGTGAGGTATGGATGGCGTGTTTGTCTTACGGTACTTGTTTTCTCACTCTTCCGTGGACCCAGTAGCCCTAAACCACTGGCTAGCGACTGTTTATAGCCCGTCGAATTTCTCACAATGGTCTTTACCCTCCATATCGTCTCAAACAAACAAATTAGTTTTTCCTATCAAAGTATTCAGAAGACATAAGGAGAGAAAAGAGAAATTAAAAATGTCGAAATCACGAAATACTTGAACTTAAATAGAAGAAGAAGGAAAGAATTACAAATGTGTTGATATCTTGATATATTTAAATTTAAACATGTGCTATTTCTGTTAGAGGTGTTGTTGAATTGAAAATAAACAAAACAAGAAAAGTGCTCTCCAAATAGAAATTATGAAGGAATATTTTTAACTTATTATCAAAATCTGAACGTTGCCGGCAAAAAGTAATTTTCCAATTATCTTTGTAGTCCTACATATAGAAAATTCCAAGAGCTCACATTTTGAAATTAAGTTTCAAATGAAATATTCAAAAACGTCTTCATTTAAATTTCAATTGGAGTTGCTAGAGATGAATTCCAAAGATTAAATTTGGAAGTAAGCGAAATGAACATCACTTCAGAAAATTCAAATTGATTGTAAATAAATATTTTGAGAGAGTTCGAAGGTGAAAATTTTGCATCTATCTAAAATTATTGTGATGTTTGTTCTATCTTAGATGATGTAGGATTGCTTTTGTATACATTATCTGGTATTTTCCCTTGAGAAAGCTGACGGAACTTCTCCTTGATTTTATATGGTGATTATTTAGGATTCCAAGTTCAGATGTTAAAACTATAGCTAGAAGAACAGTAGGACGTTTGAATTGCTTTGTCCCACCGATGTCCGAGTAGTCAGAGGTGTGGTTTTCTGGCTAGTCGTCCTTGCTGGACCCGAGTTCTAGTTAAGGGTGAGTCATTGCTTGTGCGCGTGATTTATTTCTGTTGTTCTTTCCCCTTCCCAAAACCAGAGGCCCCACATTAGGGAGAGGCAACTGCATATAGCACTCAGGGTTTATCATTGTCGTCAATAAGATACGAAACAGAACAAAAATGCTTTTAAGGGGAACTAACGTTACAATTCACCTTTTCTATGCAACAAAAATCAAATTATAATATAAAATTTTCTGAATATAATTAAAGATTTAACTTTCATTAAAAGAGATACGAGAAATTGTTCAAAATGATAAAGTTTACTCCACAGCAAACCGTATTTTGAGTTAAATGTCCGAATTGAAATCTTTTGACTAGGCTTTGTTTCCTTGGTAGATCAAAATTATAACCATCAGTTCGAAAATTGGTAGCTTTCTGCATATCGACTTTGAGATTATATAAGCTCAAGGATACAATATTAAAGGGCTAGTCAGCTGCTGAAGTAATTAACTGCACTACTCATTAACGTTTTTGACGAGAAAGACGAAAAACATGTATTGTGGGGAGTATCATGTAAGTGAATTATAAATTTAAGATCAAAGTATTTTTAATTGCACATCCCAAAATGTAGCAACAAATAGCCCTTTAAAGAAAATATGAGACGAACGAGACAGAAAAACATAATATTTGAAAAAGTCATACGGAAAGCAGAAGTTTCATTCTTTTTCGTTAATATGGGGAAAAACTCGGTTAGGTCTTATTACTCATCTTGACGTTTCATTCATTTTCGTTAATACGGGAAAGAACTCGGTCGGGTCTTATTACTCATCTTGACGTTTTTAAAAGTACGCAAAACTACAAATTCGCCTGGAAGTATATCGCTCCTTAAAATTAATGTTTCTGTAGTCAAATTACTTCATTGAAGGCAATACATTTGTGAGAAAAGACTTAACTCTGTCACGATAAAATTCCTCAAGAGATGTCTCAATAATTTCCTTAAATAAAGAGTAATCAATTGTGAATTAACCTGCGTCTCGACATGATTGACTATTAAGTATATCTCTGCATTTATTTCATACATAATAAAAATACCGTGATATACATTCGCAATTTTTCAAGATTTGAAATCACACTAAAATTGCAGTAGAGCGAATCTTGAAATTCTCTCAAGCAGGGCATTCACCATATTAAAATTTTGATGATGATCTCATGTGTATAAAGTGTGTTACGGTAAATTCTTGAAATTTTTGTTAAACTACCGAAATAAATTTGGACCATACTAGGTTCTTTCCTTGGTGAATGTTTTCTTTTTTGTACGGTGCTTTCCATTTCATATTTGATTCTAATGAAAACTTTTGAACTAAAAAACTGAAATTCTTTCACTGCATTTTCAGCTTATGAAATGCACTTTTTGTTTTTGGAAACGTTACTTTTGCTGGGATTGCTAATTCCGTTTGCAATCCTAGATCTATCCATATAAGTATGATACAAGCCGAAAATATTGAAGTTTTTTTTTAATGTTCTTAGCACTGCGTGGACGAAAATGTATGTTCTTTGTGCTGTAATGGACTTGAAAACATACGTGAGTAAGAGTCGGGGTGAATGTCCTTGGAGTGAATCTAATATAATGAACCTGGCGTCTACACGATGCATACATTTGAGTGGTACATTAAAGTACGACATTCGGGTTTAATTTCAGTATGTATAGCAGAAGATTTCATCTGACGGAGGGAAAAAAGACAACTGCAGCGCAAGACATTTTATCACATTGCAATGTACAATATGTAATATCTCACAAATTTTGCTATAAAATAAGTGGACACTTGAACGGAACACCTTTATCGAAACACAAGATTTTCGAAGGAAAATGATTTTCCTGATGATTTCTTCATTTAATGTACCTCCTTAGAATGTTCCAATGATTTTCTTTTGGTATCACCCAGAAGCAAGTACCTCTTTTTTTTTTGCAACGAACGATGCCTCTGTTGAAAACTGTAGTACTTCCTCAATTATATTACTCTTGTAGAGCAACTATCTTAACAAAATTTCTCAGTAAATCTATTTAATAGACAGAATCTCACACAAGAACGTGCTTTACCTGCTCAAAATAAGCAAACTTTGATTCTGCTTTACAAATGCGCTTTCATCTTTATTGGACCTGAAGGTATTGACCTTCTTAAAGAAGAGTTTATAAAACAAATGCAATGGGCATCCTGAAAGTAACGCCTTCTCCTTAATAACGTTTGAAACGGTAAAGTGATTTTAATGAAATTGCACTGAAATGTACTACGATATGTTACCAATGAGGAAACAAATGTTTTTCAGAATCGGAAATAAAGATCATGAATGACAGAAAGAAGCTAGCCGTAATTGAATTCCTAGAAAAAGAAGATGTGAGGCTCCAGAAATCCACAGAAGACTCCTGGCGGTGTATGGAGCTGCCACAATTGATATCAGAAGATGGATGAAGAGGTTTCGACAGGAAGAAAGTTCAGGGTCGGGCAAACAAATTAGTGGTAGACCCGCGGCTGCAGTGCCAGATTCCAATAGGCAGCGAGTGAAAGACCTCCTCACAGCTGATCGACGTGTCACCATCCAGAAGTTGCAACAATAAACAGTGCTCACTATGTGTAGACATTGAAGAAGCTAAAGGAAGCTATCAGAAGGAAAAGACGTGACATTCCATTTGATGGTGTTGTTTTACACCATGATAACGCACGTCCCCACACCTCAATAGAGACTTCACAGGCTATTGCCAAAATGGGGTGGACGTTGACGCCCCAACCCCTCTACAGGCTCCCTCAGACTATTTCCTGTTTTCCACTTTGAAAAACACCCTTATTGGGAAATGTCTCGACGATGTGACAGACGTTAAACTGGCTGTAAACTCATGGGTGAAACGACAGCCTCAGGGATTTTTCCAAAATGGATTTTACCGATGGGTTCAAAGATGGCGGAAACGTATAGAAAGTGATGGACATTACTTTGAATAGGATTGCATAATTAACATATGTCCAAGTATTTTGCTACCAAGTTTCACATTTTTGCTGCTACAAATAAATTTCTGATGACGGACGAGGCATTACTTTCACGATGCCCTTCGTATAAGATAAAGCAGTCCTGATGATTTCCATTATACAAAGAGCATCTGAAAGTATTTATTTGATACCCTTGGCACAGATATCTTCAAAATTAATTTGGTGTGGAATTCCTTCATTTTTTCGGCTGCGTATTTTCTTTTATAAACTCCATTAAATTTTTATTGATAAACGCCAAATCATTGTTTAACTTCATACTTGCGTGACATAAAAGAGTAAGAGGTGAATGAACAGCCGCATGAGATCGCATTGATTGGTTTCTACTAAACTCCAGTTGTTTAAAAAATTGATTTGTTTCTGGGTAACAATATTTTTTTCTTAAATATTTTTACTTTCATACAAATTTTCTCGTTGTTTAATTATTTAACACTCAGGCAATGTTCTAATTTTTTTGATAAAATAAATAAATATAAAATGACGTTTCTTCAAAACTGTTAGGAGATATAGTAACGAATACCGGCACGCTGGAAACATCAGACCTCTTGAAGTTCTGAACTCGAATCTGTCGATGTAGGCTAAAACAAAACAGATGTACTTCCACATCTATCCATCTGCTTGTATAAAATTAGCCGCAGAACTAACAACACAGATGTCGCGCTCAACCTAAGTATGACAGGACAGCTTTCATAAAAATCAAAGGAGTTCTGCCAATCAACAAATGAATCTTTCAGGATTGATGGGAAGTCGCAGTGGGAGGCTTACCATCAGAGTGACTTGCTTAACACTAGGTAATATAGCTGCACACTTGAAAGAAATCTTAAACATAATATTAGATCCCGGATTTCTGTGTGTGTGTGTGTGTGTATTTTCTTGAAGTTTTGGATTATCGAGAAGAAATCCGTGAAAGTTAGAGTAAGTTTTGAGAAAGATACATATGAAATAACCTAGACATTTGGCGACTACGTTATGCCATTGGGAAAAGGCCAAAAGCTATTAAACGTAGTTTCACGGTGCAGGCTTTCCACTGCGAAAACCAGTTTTTAAATCGCCCTTATACACGGTCGAGTCACATTATTGTGACCACCAGCTAATATCCATGGTAACCACCGTGTGCAGCACGGACAGTCACTAGACGGGCTGGGAGTGACTCAATAAAGTGCTGGAAGGGGTTTAGAGGTATGTGGAGTCATGCTGACTGCAGTGCATCTAACTGCTGCTGAACGGTGCGTGGTGGAGGATTCATAGAGCGAAAACAACGATCGAGGTGGTCACACAGGTAATCAATTGGGTTTAAGTCTGAGGAATTAGGGGGCAAGGAAGTACTTTGAAGTCGTCATCGTGATCTTCCAACCACACTCGGACATTTCTACCAGTGTGACACGTCGCATTGTCGTCCTGGAAAAATCCCAAAGGCTCAGGGAAGACAATCATCATGTATGGGTGTACGTGGTCTGAAAGGATGGATTCATAACAAATTCGGTCCATTGTGCGTTCCACAGGCATGAGTGGACCCAGGGAATGCCACGAAAACATTCCTTACCCTATGACGCGGCCCCCACCAGCTTGTGTTCTTCCAGCAATGGTTGAAGAGTATTTGTTCTCCGATGTTTCTCGCATTATTCGTCAACTGTCCGTGCGTTTCATGAAGCAGAAAACGTGACTCATCGGAGGAGACATTTTGGCCAATCAGCGGAGGTCCAATTCCGATACTGCCGTGCAAATATAAGCCTTTTTTCCGATGCACCATTAGCATAGGTGCAGTGATCATCCGTCTGCATCGGAGCCCATACTCAGCAGGGTTCTCTGAACTGTCATTTAGACACACTCTCGGTAGGCACATGGTTCATTCGGCCAGTGAGTTGTACCACTGTAGCGTGTCGATTGGCCATCACGCACCTTCGAAACCGACGTTCATTTCTCACATCAATGGAACGCGGTGCTCCGCAGTTTTCACTTCGCTTATTCGCAATGGTGCGATTTCTCCAATCACGATGCACTTTAACCACAGCAGCACGCCAACAGTTCACAAGCTGTTCTGTTTCAGAAATACTGCCACCCTTGGCCCGAGTGCCGATAATCATCCCTTTTTTGAAATCTGATATATCGCTCCTTTTATCAATGACTGCAACGAGTGATACGCTTTGAGATCATAGATCATATGTAGAGGATTTTAGGAAGGGAGTGTCTGACCCCAGGTCTTAAACAAACCTTAGAAATAGGAGGCTAGGAGATTTGGGCAACAGTGCCCGATAAGAAAGTGACACGGAAGCGAGGTAGAAAGGGGGAGGAAAACGCTCTTATTTATTACCGGGGGCCAGTACCCGGGGTCCGACGGCTTAACGTGCCCATCCGACACACCGCGGATATTTAATGGTTCGAGCGCAAGTACCTGCCCAGGATCGAACCTGAGGTCATCTCCGTGGCAGTCGCGAATGTTGACCACTAGACCACCCGCGGGCCCTACGCTTTGAGAACGCCTACAAAACACCTTATATACCCTCCAAGCCAGCTCACGACACGTGCCTTCTTTCATTGGCTACGCGCTGTTGAAGTCAAAAGTAGGAGGTGGTAACAATAATGTGACTCGACTCTTTTTTTGTCGAAATATCGTGTTCTACAGGAGACGGGCATAGTTGTACTAAAAGTGCGTACTGTTTTTTACCAAAAGACGTGCTAAAATAGTAAATCAAATAGCTAGTATTTACCGATATTTTGATGTGTATATATGCATCTTAAATTAGGATATACAACGTGTGTATTAGCTACCCTTGTACAAAATTTGAGCACGATGTGGAAAAAGAAAAGTAAAATAACGGCGTAAATAACAGCAACATTAAAACGCAAATTAACTCAGGCCGAGTCTGGGAGCAGAAGCAACAGCACATGCGCAATCATGGAGCATGGCGTATGGTTTACGTGAAGTGAAAACAAAAAAGCGCTTACGAAGTACAATTGTATCAGTTGAACGGAACTCACCGGAATGTCTGTATAAGTGTTGCAGAAGTTCGACCTTGTTTGTTGTGTGCTTCAGACGACGAAATGGCGCATCGAGATTATTTTAATGATTTTACTCGTGGTCGAATAATTGGGAGGCTCGAGGAGTGGCAAACTGTGATGAGTGTAGCCCATAAGTTCTGTACAGTCCGTAGCATCGCATCGCGTGCGTGGTCTGCTTTCAGGATTACAGGTATAGCTGGGAGAAAAACCGGTGGTGGTCGTACACCAAAATCTACCCGCAGTAAGGACAGCTATCAGTTCCTACAGGCCGAGAGGGATCGACATCAGACAAAAAATTATCTTGTAAAACAACTGAACATGAGCGAATGGCGCACAATATCGCGGTTTACAGTGGCCATGTGAGAGCACAAAGGTGGATTATTCTCCCGACGATCAGTACTCTGTGTTCCATTAACAACTGCCTCCCGGAAACACCATTTACGGAGAACCTAAGGATTGGACAGCAGAGCAGTGGGGTACGATACTCTTTAATGATTAGAGTATATTTAGTATCTCTAGCGATTATGGACGGGGGTACGATACTCTTACGGATTACAGCAGTGGGGTACGATAATCTTTACTGATTAGAGTAGATTTAGTATCTCTAGCGATTACTCTTACTGATTAGAGCAGTGGTATACCATAATCTTTATTGATTAGAGTAGCTTTAGTATCTCTAGCGATTATGGACGTGGGGCACGATACTCTTACTGATTAGAGCAGTGGGGTGCGATACTCTTTACTGATTCGAGTAGATTTAGTATCTCTGGCGATTATGGACGTGGGATACGATACTCTTACTGATTAAAGCAGTGGGGTACGATACTTTTACTGATTAGAGTAGTGGGTTACGATACTCTTTACTGATTAGAGTAGCTTTAGTATCTCTAGCGATTATGGACGTAGGGCACGATACTCTTACTGATTAGAGCAGTGGGGTGCGATACTCTTTACTGATTGGAGTAGATTTAGTATCTCTGGCGATTATGGACGTGGGATACGATACTCTTACTGATTAAAGCAGTGGGGTACGATACTCTTTACTGATTATAGTATATTTAGTATCTCTAGCGATTATGGACGTGGGGTGCGATACTCTTACTGCGTAGAGCAGTGGGGTACGATATTTTTTACTGATTAGAGTACATTTAGTATCTCTAGCGATTATGGACGTGGGGCACGATACTCTTACTGATTAGAGCAGTGGAGTACGATACTCTTTACTGATTACAGTAGATTTAGTATCTCTAGCGATTATGGACGTCAGCTAATCTGGCGTGAGGTAGGCACTCACTCGGTATCACCCCGAAACTTCAAGGAGAGGCTGTTTCGCATGAGGAGGCATTCTGGTCGACGGACGCGCTGAGCTCCAGATACTGGAAGGAACTATTGTAACCGCCGTGAGCTTCTGTAATGAAGTAAACTTTCCCCACGTTCGTTGATTCCGTGGTATCATTGGTCAACAACTCGTATTAATGGACAATAATGTCACACTCTATCGTTCGGTGGCTGTTGATAAGCTGTTGTAAAGCGAAGAAATTAAACAGATGAATGAACCAGCACGTTCCCCAAACCTAAATCCCATAGAACACATGTGGGAATATCTGGGGAGACGCATTGCATCACGTCATCACAAACCTAAAACACTTCATCAGCTTACGACTGTGCTGGCGAAAGAATGGTAAATGCTACTGTGTCAACGACCTAATGTGAAGTACGGACAGATGGTGAAAATCATGCATCCACGTTAGTGGTGATCATATACCCTGCTGAGCTCCTGCTGTTCCCTTCGTACCGTCTTTGGTAGTGATGCATTTGTATCATGGCACCCAGTGCTCTGTAGCCAATTATGAATAAAGTTCGAGAAACCCTTTAGTATCTGCAGTTGTGTTGGTGTTGTTTGCGTTTTCATTTGGGTAAATAATGGAGTTCCTATGGTTGGAACTTCTCATATTCAGGATGCTCCTGTGCGACACTACAGGTGAACTCGGCTCGTTCTTAAGTTTTGTACAGCAGTGTACATACAGGTTTTCCCAAAATAAATAAAAAAAATCGAAGTATGCTCTGTAGCCAATTATGAATAAAGTTCGAGAAACCCTTTAGTATCTGCAGTTGTGTTGGTGTTGTTTGCGTTTTCATTTGGGTAAATAATGGAGTTCCTATGGTTGGAACTTCTCATATTCAGGATGCTCCTGTGCGACACTACAGGTGAACTCGGCTCGTTCTTAAGTTTTGTACAGCAGTGTACATACAGGTTTTTCCAAAATAAATAAAAAAATAAAATCGAAGTACCAATCCAATCGAGATAAAAATTGGCATGTGTGATGTGCAAGTATAGGAAAATAATGATTACAATTGCATAGCAGTTGGACCATGTATTGGGATAAAATAGCTACACGAGTGGAACAGGTCCATAGGTTGTAGTGCCACCTCTGGCTCGGATGCAAGCCGTTAATCGGCGTGGCATAGACGCATAGAGTTCATGGATTCTGTCCTGAGCTTATTGCATGCCAGATGATGTCTAAATTATCTAAATTATGGGTCAGTTCGCCGATATTCCGGGATGAGTGTAGGTGGCGTCCCATCACGTTTCAAATATGTTCGATCGGTGAGGGGTCGGGCGATCGGGATGGCAATGGAATGGTATATATACTACAGAGGCAGGACAGGGAGAGACGTACCGTGTGTGGCATGTTGAAAAATTGCTCAATGATGCTGCGAAAGGAATGGTGACATAACAAATCGCAAATTACCGTCGACATCCCTATGAAGGGTGAGGGGGCACAGAGAGCTACCAAGGGTGCTCAGCTATCGTAAGAAGTGGCCCCCAAACAGTAACTGCCGGTGTACAAGCTGTGTGTCTTTCCATGGTAAAGCCACAATCGGGGCGTTTGCTCTTATCAGACACGTATGCGCTGATCATCGGCGCCAAGTGAAAACCGTGACTCATCACTGAAGGCAACAAGACATTACTAGACACTATCCCATGTTTATCGGGTCCGATGCCACTGCAACCAGTGCCGGCGATGATCGCTGATCAGTGGTTGAAGGCGGAGTGTCCTCATCGAGTGTATTCCCCGTGCCGGATGTCGTCCGGCAACGGTCCGGATGTCCACTTCAGTACCTGTAAACGACGCAACACAGCGACGGAAGGTTCGGTGAGACAAATTCTGTTCCGTTCGTGTGTTTCCCACAATCGCTCGATACTCGCATTCTATCGTTGCCCTGGGATGTCCACTGGCCGCATGCATGTTGTGCCCCCTTAACATATTGGCGTCTATATTGTCCGATTGCAGCGTCCCGCAGACCCAAATGCCTGGCGATGCGGCGACGTGACCAACCGGTCTCTCGCAGCCCAATTATACGTCCTCTCTCAAACTCGCTCAGTTGTTCGTTATGTGCACGTATCCGACGTCGAGGCTGGCTCTCTGTCCGTAGAGGCTAATGTGATTACAATCCACTGCCACAATTGTCTCTGCGTGCAAGCTTTGACCTTGTTATACCTTGCTCATTGTGCAGTTCCCATGCGTTGTGGCGGGCAGCTATTTAACAGCCATTGGTCGTTATATTTAATCATTCGGCCCTGCGGTAGTTGCATGCGGAGTTTGATCAGAAGCGAAGTTCTTTGTACTTTGTTTGCTTTGGCAAAGAGTGCATACGTAGTGGAAGGAAACAAATTACGGCACTCATAAAAGGAGATGGTACTATGACGAGAATAGAGCTGAGATTTTGAATAGAGTGAAAAAGTTCTACAAAAAAAACTGTGCCTAAAAGCTAATACATCTATTCCAGTCACAAAGAATGCATTTGCCGTTCTCCCGGCAGAAGTTGCACATGAGATTAAGAATATGAAACTAGAAATGGCTCCGAAGATGGTGGAATTACCAATGATGTTAAATATGAAGCCATTGAAGAAAGAAGAACTACATTTGCCAAAGTTTTTATTAGATGCTGTTATGAAGGGAACATTCCTGATGATTGGAACGGAACAATGCTACAATGATATTTCTACATACAAAAGGTGACATTGAGAATCTCTGGAACTGACCACACATTAGCCTCCTGTCAATGGTTTACAAATTTTTCACTGAGGCTTTTTCGGATCTTACACAGCACTTGAAGGTAACAGCGGTCATGGCTCAACCAAAGAAACAAGCTGAACTCAGGAGGTAGCTGCAGCACTATAGATCATATCCATGTACTGAGAGAACTAATTGAAAGACCGAGGGAATATGAACTCCAAATATGCGAGCTTTTTATTGGTTATGAAAAGGCACTTGATTTAGTAAAACCATCATCAGTTATAATAGCTTTGAAATCCTGCAGTATTGAAGATGCATACATTAGCGTTACTACCTGCAAGGTACTGAGACCCACATTCTGCAACTGTCAGACAAAAGGTCAGCCTTCAGGAAGAAATTACTATTGTGGAAGAAAACCTTGCATGATAAAAATGTGAAATAACATCTATGAAAGTGCAAGTGCAAAAGTTCATAAAAATTCTAAAGGTAGTGAGACAAGGGGACACGATATCTCCCAAACTCTTCAATGCCAGATTGCAAAATGTCTTTCAAACACTGAATTGTGTGAAACTTGGGATTAATGATTAATGGCGATTATTTAACTCACTTTCGTTTTGCTGATGACATAGTCATTTTTGCCACAATCTCTTCAGAGATGCAGAGTATAATCCAAAAACTTGCTCACAAGAGTAAAGTAGTGGAATTAAAAATGAAATCTCACAAAAATATTAATAAAACTGATTTACAATACTTTTACAATAAATGAATATTCACCGATTGATGCGGAAAATTTGGCACCTACATTTTATTTTGGGCAACACGTAACAAGCGAAAGTCACATTGATGAAGAAATTAATCAGCGTATAAAACTTGGTTGGAGAGCTTTTGGAAGGCACAGTACAATTTTCAAATGGAATACAGCATTATGTCTTAAACGAAACGTGTTCTATCAATACATTCTTCCAGTTCTTACGTACGGGGCAGAGACGAGGCACTTAACTAAAAACGACATACAGAGGATGCATTCAACTGAAAGAAAGATAGACAGATGTAGACTTGATTTAACCAGGCAAACAAGAAAAGGAACTCATGGATCAGGAAATTGACAAAACTGAATTAACGACTACCGTGTACACTGAAGTTCCAGAAAAACTGGTACACCATTCTAATACTTCGTAGGTCCCCCACGGGAGCGCAGGACTGCAGAAATACGACAGGACATGGACTGCACTAGCTTCTGGAAATATGCTGTAGGTAATGCACACCATACTTCCTGCAGAGCGTTCCACAATTTGGGTGTATTCCGAGGTCTCGGATTCCTGTGTTCGATAGCGCGTTGTATGGCATTCCAAATGTGTTCTATCACGTTCAGATGTGAAACATTTGGTGGGAATGACAACACCCCAAACTCAGATGAATGCTCCTCTAAGCATAATGTGGGCGTCCCGACACTTGTGTGTAGGTGCATTGTCCTGTTGGAACAGGCCCAACCCATCAGCATGAATGCAGGACATCAACGGGTGTTCCTCGTCCGAAAGGATACGCACATAGCGTTGGCCGGTCACAGACGTTTGCAGACGTACCAGGGGTACCAGCAAAGTCCAGACAAACACACCCCATACCATTACGGTCCCCCACCAGCCGTTACAGTTCCCTGTTGACAGGCGGGATCCATGGCTTCATGGGGTTTGCGCCACACACGAATCTTTCCATCTGCCCGATACAGTTGGAAACGCGACTCTTCAGACCAGGCTACTTGTTTCCAGTCATCAAGTGTCCAGTGGTGGTGTTGCCGTGTCCAAGCGAGGCGCATAGCTTTGAGTCGTGCATCCATCAAGGGGAATCGAGTTGGGCTTCGGCTCCCGAAGCCCATATCGTGCAGGGTACGTTGCAAAGTCCAGACGCTGATGCTTGTTGAGGCTCCAGCATTGAATTCCGATTATACGTGCGAGAGTGTTGCACGCCTATCGCGTGAAACGATTCTTGAAAGCCGACGATGGTCACATTCACCCAATGTCTTTTTACGGCCACACTGGTATCGCAGGTTACAGGTTTTGCTGGAATTCTTGTAGTCACGGTACACCCTTGCAAAGATCGTCCGTGAAAATCCGAACTTCGTTTCTACCTCCGGAATACTATGGCCCATCTCACGAGCGCCAACTATGACACCGAGTTGAAAATCGCTTAAATCCTTGTTACTTGTCATTCTCATGCCGAAAACAGCTCTGACAGCTGGCAAGGATGTTTATTGCTTTATATACGCACTGGCGGAAGCAACCGAGTACGCGCAAAGATGACGTTGCTATGTATTTTGCATATGCTCGTCTGTACCAGTTTTTCTGGAACTTTAGTTGATATACAATTTGTATATGTAATCGTAATCATAGAATATACTGTATATATATATATATATATATATCGTAATCGAAGAAAACTCCGTGAAATGGCGATAGCTGGATATATTGCTTGAACGGACCACCGATGTATAACTGAAATATTAGACTGGATACCAAAGGACAAAGATAGACCTAGAAGAAGATCAGGTGGTAGATTGGTGGTTGGAATTCCAAAGTATGCCGGAGTGACATGGAGGAAACCTTAAGACAGACAGTTTTGGAAGAAATTTGGGGTGACCTTCATGTGGCAGTGGACTGATATTTGTTAATCAATATACGTATATATATCTCTGAAATTAGGGATGGGCGGAGCTCATAGCCCTTACATTTTCTCATGGACGTCGTTAAATTAAAACAAGAAAATGTCTCTTAAATGAAAATTGGCGCTGTTAGAAACGGAAGCTCCCCTCCGAGAAAATGTAAATGCGTTAGAAAAATATGGATATTCTTAACTCGAACTGGAATTTCTCAATATAAATAATGAACGTGAGTAGCGATGTATTCTAGGTTTTTTAGTCAGTAGAAATTTATTTTTCCACTTCTTTTGACAAATCCTTTACCTAATATTAGCAATTTAAATGTGTGCCTTTCAGCTCTGTCTTGAACCTTACAAGTACATCCAGTCCATTAGTTCGCCGAAGGATTTTGTTCACAACCAACCCAATTGAACTCCTTTTTCCTCTGAGAATATTTTTCCATGAATGTTTGCAAAGACTTCCTAAAAGCTAAGCTTCTAGAACACTAAATTTTTTGACTTACTATCGCAAAAATTATATTCGAATTTGTACACTTGCTTATATGTTGCATAATGAGTAGTGTTAGAGATACCCCTAATTTATTCTGAATACAAATATCAACATCATAGCATCCAGTTCGAACTGGATTAAATAATATTTTATCGACTGCCGTCGACACAATCTTTCGTAAAAGCCATAAATACCGTGTGAGTTGAATAAATTTGAACTGTTTAATCAAGACGGAACCTAAGCGTTGTTTGCTTAATTCCACATTTTCACCAAACTTACATTAGATCCTAAATTAAGTGACTGTATCAAGACGTGGAGCCGCTTTAAAGGAACAATCACTGAGATTTTCATTACGTTCTCATACTGTATGGCAAAACTTAACTCTTTAGTAACAGTTTAAGGGAGATTCCGCTTATTGGCTTACTGCGTCGTTCACAATTAGTGTAGATAGGTACGTTAACTTGTACCAACAGCATCCTGTTCTAAAGTATTTAAATGCAGTAATGCTATAGAAGCCTTTGATTTCCTTTTAAGATAATTCCGCAGGAAAAGTGCAATGTACTCTGAGAAAAACTTCAATTTCGAAAAACCGAAATACTTTTTTGATGAATTGATACTGAAACTCTTCACCTCTTCAGTTCTCTTTACAGTTAAAACTTTGCTTAAGAATTTTTTCCGTGCAATATTACACTCATTCTATTGATCTATACTTTAAAATGCTTTTAGAAGTTGGGGAAATCTGCAAAAGTCTGTTGGCTTATCAAAACCAACAAACATTTCAAAAACATAAGAGAGTTACTTTTCTCGGTGTAGGTAATTGGAAGGAAAAGAAGACAAAATGAAATCGAGTAAACTTCTCATGTCCATTAGCAGTTTTCGAAAATTCGATGAAATAATACAAAACGTCACTGAAAAAGTCACTATAAGTCATACAAATAAAGGTTTCGGCGCTCAGGTTCAGCGTACGCACACTGATTTCTTTTTGTTGAAAGCTAAGTTATTTAGTTGATAGCTGTTGTGCGTAACTTCACGCATGATACCAAAACGGATAACATTAATTCAGGTGTGTGTAGAATAATCAATGCTGATGACACAGTCCTGTTGGCATAGAGCAAAAGTGAGTTATTTGTTTTGTTGTTCTTTGGATGTTTAACGACCACCGCGAGCAACTGAGTGGGCTATAAACACTCGCCCGTCCCTAATGTAGGTCCACTGGCTCCAGGGAAGAGAGAGAGCCAATGCCGTACAAAAGTGAGTTGCTCCGGATGTAAGAAGTCTCTATGAAATTCGAATTGAGTATAAAAGAAAAAAAAACTAATTTATGGTTTTTGATAGAGAAACTGTTAGTACCGAATGCAAGATCAATCCAAATGATACCGAGTAAGTGAATGAGTTAGGATATTCAAGAAGTATATTTGTAAGAGAAGACAAATTTGTTGGTGAAAATAATAGATGAGTGAATTAATCTGTAACTGGCAGAGGAAGATTTAGCAGGACTGATGAAATGTTCTTACGGCTTCTCGTAAAGGTCCCAAATGGCTCTGTATGAAAGTGTTACGTTATGTTCCAACTAAGTGCGCTGGAGAGATAAGTTAAAAGGTGTTTTTAGCAATACACTTTGTTATCATGTGAGAAACGAAGGTTTATTACATGTGTGTAATGTGAAGTGACATGTTGTACCCTATGGCCAAAACCTAAGAACGGACACTCTTTGGAAAGGTTACAACCACACAATCATGCGCAACAGTTTGTGGAATTTGCATAACTGAAAACGTTGTGTAGAAAGCCGGGGCACATGCAAAATGTCGAATCGTGCGCACATGGGTCACGTGGTATCATTTAACCGGATAAAAGGGAAAAGGGTGCGGTAGCCACTTAACTGGATAAAAGATAAAAGTGTTTGAAGGACAATCTGGAAGTGAAGGCATAAAGGCACGAACGTGGAATTTACGTTATGTCTCAAAGACATCATCTAGACGATTTCACGCTGCGAAGAATAATAGGGAATCTGAATGAAGGCCGCCGGATGAGTGATGCTGCCAGGAAGTTTGGGATCACGCATAGTTTGGTATCCAGGATCTGGGCAGCATTTCAAACCAATGGAATGTGTTCCAGACGCATGCTTGGAGGCCGCCCTTGCTACGACGCATGAAAACAGACTTTTAGTTGTAACAGCAAAAACGTAATATCCGTACCACTCTCGGTCAATTTGCGAGCAGCATCCAGTCCAGCACAAGAGTGCCGGTATCCCGTGAAGCTGTGGCAAGACGTCTGCGACATACAGAGCTATATGCCCAAGGGCCTGTAGTCTAAGTCCCTTTATCCAGAGCTCAACGTAGCGCACGTATTCATTGGTGTCGTATGCACAGAAATTGGACACGTCATCAATGTGTCAATGTACTTTTCACAGATCAAAGTCGTTTCAGTCTATCCTCGGATTCTAGACATCAGATGAATTGGTGCGAAAGTGGTACTGCGTACCAGCGTGAGAATGAAGAGATACGCAGTGTCGAGATCATGGTGTGGGGAGGCCTCATGATTAACGGACGCACCGAGCTACAGGTGCTGGAAAATGGACCTATGGCAGATGAACAATCTTGCAACGAAATTTTTCTAGGCATGTTCTATTATTCCGCGGTGCTGTTGGCGAAGACGTTCTATTCATGAATGACAACACATCACCTCATCGTACTAGAACAGTGCATACACTTCTGGAGACCGAGTATGAATCGTCGCATCTACCGGCCAGCAGACCTAAACCCCATCGAGAACGTCTGGAACGCCACGGGGAGACGCATTTGTGCACAAAAACCATCCTCTAGAAACCAAATAAGGCTTCATCCGTGCTCTGAGAGAAGAGTGGGCCAATTTTCCTCAGGAACTCCTGAATCACTTAGTACTCAGCATGCTACGACATTGTGAGAGCTGCATTGCAGTTCGGGGTGGTCATATTCCATACTGAAATGTCTCTCCGCTTAAACACTTACATATATCCAATAAACACTTTATATCCATCCCCCAACTATGTCCTTCAGAAATGTGTAACTTTTAGTTAAACACTGATTACAATGTAATTTTGTATCATTTATAACCAATTTTTTGTCGTCTCATGTGCTCATATGCTGGCAATATAATTTCCCCCCATTTGGCTGCTTTCATCTATTGTTTTTATACAGGTAAAAATGAAGTGCGTCCTTCGGTTTTGAAAACCAGTGTAGTTGAGTGGACACGATTATTTCAAGATGGATTGGTCTTGTTCAAAGAATGTGCGGTGTTATCCTAACTAACAGGACTTATTCAGCCAAAAGAGTCACGAAAAGATATTAGGAAAAGGCTAAGGATATCATAGGAAGACCGGATTAAGGAATGTGCGCAAGGTAAAAAAGGCGAATGTGAAGTACAGAATGCCATGGTGAGACGTGTGGTGGATATCAATGAAGCTCCAGTTGTATACGCGGATCGCTGAAAACGGAGGCGTTTCATTTATTAAAAATTAATAAAGTGTAGCCCCATCAGTTTTTAACTTAGATTTAGCAGATTTGCCTTTTTTTGAAAAGTTAACATTCGAATCTCAGAGAGCGTAGTGGTCTAAGCGATGGCTTCTGATCATTCCTCCGCAATGGGTCCGTGTTCAAATCCCGGTGAGGCATGGATGTTGTTTTTGGCTCTCTCCCTTCCCTGGAACCAGTGGCCCAAAATTAGGGACGGGAGACTGCTTATAGCCCATTGAGATGCTCACGGTGGTGGTTAAACCTCCAATAAAAAAAAGAATCTCAGAGAACAGCTTAGAAATGTGTATGTATGTATGGCGTGCATAACACGATTTTCCACTTGCATTAGAAAAACAATAGTAAATTCATCTAATAATTTACCACATTTCCTTAATGTTTCTAAAACTTTATAAAAAGATCGAAAACTGAACTGCAGTACTATAGTCGTAGGAAAAAAGAATGTAAATCATTCAGCAGTGCGAAACCGTGAGGAAGTTATCCAGGCATTTTAAGTGCAAATTATTCAATTGATGTGAAGACAGAATAACACTATTTTTTTCTACGGATTTGCCTTCAATTTTCATGAGAATATTTTTAATTACGTTTTGTGGTATTAATAATTTGAATCATTTTTGAGTGCTGCACATCTTTTGGTTATATTGGAATGATACTTCCTTTTTTTGGGAAACATTGAAGAGGAAGTAAGCTAAAAAGGAAGTAAGCTTTTGCTTCAGTTCGATGCATTTTACAATGATGATGCATGTGAAAGAAGAGTACAAAAGCTACCATGGAATATTATTGGAGCCGATAAAATTGTCATTTCTCCTCTCGGAAATGCTACTATGAAACACCGTTGGAATCCGTAGAACTGTCATTTCTCCTTTCAAAAGCTATCATGGAACAGTATTGGAGTCAGTAGAATTGCTTTTTATACTTTCGAAGCTATGCAATTCGCTTCGGCATTACATAACGAGTGGATTCTGTGCTGACGTAATACATATCTACTTACGCCGCTATATTAATTATTATTTCCACAGCTATTGAAAGGAATTAATAGGTACATGAATCCGCCATTTAGATAATAATTACTTTTATTTCAAGAATGTGAGAAGAATGTGAGTTGCGAGACTTGTTTTGCCAAAGATATTTGGTCTCAGAATTTGCAAACCATTGCTTTATACAAAAGCGATAAAATATAACATGGTCCTCTTAAAGCACATACATAGTTTTCGTAACTAGGGACTCTTCCTGCTTACGAAGGACTTAAATCAACATTAATTAAAAATGTCCACCCACAGGTAAATAAAAGGAGCTCCCCTGCCGTGAAATGCATCGCTCATTGCAGGCAACAACAATAATCACTTCATGCAAGTATCGGAAAGTATGGACGTAATCGGATGAACTCACTTTACTTTCCATTGAAACATATCCCGGAAAAAACCTCGCTCCCGGAAAAGATGTCTTGGGAGCTATCTGTCTGAATCCTTCCTCACTCTTAGTGCTTCCTGCAATATGGGTCTAATGAACGATCATATTTCTGACATCGGTATCTCTGCTGTCTCGGTCCGGGAAACTTTAATTCGGAATGACTTATTTGTGGTCACTAAGTTATTCATTCTCGACAGATTCTCGTCTACGAAACTTATGCGCGTGTTTCATATCCATGAGACACTCACCAATCACTTCCAATATTTCGGCAAAAAATTGTAGGAACTTCCTGAGTGAGATTCACCTGAGAAAACTCTCATGAAAATTGATTTCTTTTACCCATTAAGGGAAGGCGCCTTTATTAATGCGAAAGACAAAGTAAACCTCGGAGGAGAGTTTAATTGGCATAAAGTGTATGTTGTATGCTTAACCCTAAGAAAATTTATCAAAAGAATCGATAAGCACGTGTGAAGTAGTGCCAATAATACGCATAAATATTCCTTCTGATAAAGGAAGAAAGCTTAAAACTTCAGGAAATTTCGCAAATGCTATGGCAGATGATAATTTAAAGAATACCATTTTGAACAATGTAATTTGTTTCATGTAAATTAAAAGAAAAGCACGAAAAGAGGGTAATTAACTGGTTTTGTAGTTCTTTAATTTCATAATAGTAGGGTGTAATTTTTATTTCATAAAGAACAGGGTTAATCGTACAGAGAAAGAATAAAGTTAAATAAGGAACTGGAGGCTCCTTATCTGGACCAGCAATGACCCAACTTGTAGAGTCAACTTTGAACTGTGAATATGATAAATTAAATAAAATTTATATGTAGTGTAACGCCGTGAATCTTAGATTAGTTTGGCCTGCTTTACATATAACTGTATTTCGGCAACAAATGAATTATTTAACACAATTTACGTCTTCGGATTATGTCAACGACTTTTTCTTTACATATAGCCCATTTACATTACAGTTGCAGATGTACGTAAGCAACAAATGAATGATTTAACACAACTTACGTCTTTGGATTATATCAACGAGTCTTTTTGGACACACGTTTTTGGAAAAGTAGACTTACTACAGTTTTGAATTATTTAAAATTAAGTAAAACACAGAAACATAGACCGTGTGGAATTATTTTGCGATTTTTAAATGAAACAAAAAATTGAAAGCACTTATGTTATTCTCTGTCTGTTTTCAGCAACTATGCATTTTTTGTCTTCAGTTTGTTCTTAGGACTTTTTAAAAAATATGTTTTCTCTTATGACTACCGATTCAAAAGCCACAAAGAGATTCTAGCACTTAAAGCCGACGAGCAAAACACATTGAAAATTAATATTTTGTTGAGGAAATCCTGAGAACTATAATCGATGATGTCATTGGTTTATAAACTGTGTATCCACACACAGTGCCCAAACTCTCACGTACTGCTAAAAAGACAGAACTGCATCTTCCTCCAAAATCATGTACAGAGGTTACATTCTCATTGCGAAAGAAACGCGACATCCGTAAAACAAGTTCTTCGTTGTATAATAGGAAAGGGAAAAAAATTCTGATTCCAGACTTTTCGTTCAAAGAGGAAATGCGTAGAGACATGTACGAAGAAAGACAAAAAGTGAAGCAGTATATTATCCCAGAAACTTACATAGGTTTCCAAATCTCTTCTATACGCAGACTTAACTTATTTGTAAACAAAAAAAGAGTAGGAAGTCGAAATTGGTCTAAACCGAAGTTCAAAGTTCTTCACCTGAGGCGTTTAATATAAAAAACAATGTTCCCCCGGCGACCCTTGGCACGATTCCATTGGTGACACCGTGTTTTCTTAAAAACAAAATAGATTGTACGCTGTGAATGTTATCGCCCTCCTTGCATTGTGGCATGAGAATGCTGAGCGATCGGAAAAGCATTTTCGCTTAAACTACATATTCTGAGAAATCCTTATGTGACAACAAGAACATTTTCAAACATGAGAACCTCGAAGGCCTTATTAAATATTATTCCTTCTTTCATAAATAAGAAGTCATGCATGTCTAAACACATAGATCTTGATCATGGGGGGTGAATTTATGGCTCTGAATCCGATGAGGCCGAGAAACGACACGAACTGGTTAACACACAAAATACACGCAGGAAGTAGAAGTTCGCATGTTCATGTCTGTACAGTGATTTGTCAATTTCTATCCAGCAATTCATTTGTTCCCCTAAGCAGGAGACATCACTGTGCTGCGCCTCGAAAGTACATTAAACAAATTTCAGTGAGATATTTTACCCATGAAAATCCAGTCTCATATTAACCAACTTTAGCTACTGCGTAAAGTAGTGAATGACCGTATTAGATTTCGGTATTCAAGATGAATTTATAAATTTCTCCGATTTTTCAACTGTGCAGGTTTTTTGCAATTGCGTGGACGCATAACAGCACTGTAATAACTATTTGGCACTGACTGGCCAGGAAACAGTGCTGGCGCTGTCATCTAGCCATTCGTTCCAAGTTCGATCCCGGCATGAGGCATGAATGTGTGTGAATATCTATTCCCCCACACCTGAACCAGTGGCTACAAATTAGGGTCCGGCAACTGCTTATAGATTTAGGAGTTGATCATAGTGGTCGTTAAACCGCTTAAGCAAAAAGTAAAGAAAACACCGCGATAAAATGTTTTTAAAATTTTCTTGATTAAAAAAATATTTTGTCATACACTATATTGACCAAAGTCACCGGAACACATAGAAGAGAAATACAACATAGCATTTATTGACATACATTATTACTGTGGGATGTAAGGTCAGGTGATGCGTAACATCACAGCCTCTCCTTGACAAATGTCAACCCCGCCTTCTCGTGGTGCATCCTGTTCCCACTAAAGGGGCTCTGACGACCGCAAATAGCATTATAACTATACCATCGGGATCAGAGGAAATGCTATCCCACACTCACCAACCCGCTTGGCCAGCGTGGTGAGTTATGGCCAAACACCTCCAAAATGACTCTACAACTTAAATCTTGGCCCTCAGTCTCCGGCAGCTGGAATGTACCTGGCCAAGGCAGCGGCCAGTGCGACATGAAGGCAGAGGGTGCTAAGAATCCCCGGAGGACCGGACAAGGCTGCCATTTGATGCTGACCTTGGCTACCTACAACGGACGCTCCCTATCTTCTGATTCAAGGCTTCTTGAATTGGAAGAGGAACTACAAAGGATCAAGTGGGACATCGTCGGGCTGAGTGAGGTAAGGAGAAAAGGAGAAGATCTCATTGAACTGAAAAGTGGACATCTCTTCTATTATCGTGGGACAGATACTGGCAGAAATAGTGGTGTTGGATTTATAATAAACAAGAAACTGAAGGATAAAGTGGTAGAAGTTGAAAGTTCCTCTGACAGAGCTGCACGACTCGTTATCCAACTATCGAGAAGATACCAGGCTCAGATTATTCAAACTTATGCACCCACCACAAGTCATCCTGAAGAAGAAATTGAAGAATTTTATGAGGAAATTCGTCATCTAAATAATAAAGGTAAGCAGCACTTGAAGATAATTATGGGAGATTTCAATGCAAAAATAGGGCACCGGCAACAGAATGAAACTTCAGTAGGTAAATTCAGTCACGTCAACAGAAACCAGCGTGGAAATACTCTCGTTGAGTTTGCAGAGGCAGAAGGATTTTTCATCTTGAATTCCTTTTTCAAGAAAAAGCCACACAGGAAATGGACATGGAGACATCCAATTGGGACGACAAGTGAAATTGATTTTATTATGTGTAACAAAAAATTCGTCATCGAAGACTGCAGTGTGCTAAACAAGTTCAACACAGGTAGTGACCATAGATTGGTGAGATGTAAGATGCACCTCAACACTAAACTGGAAGGTGGCAAGCTCATAAGACAAACAAAATGTATTGACATAACCAACCTATAACAAAATGAATGAATTTCTCCGTCGTTTTTATCCGCGCCAGGATTCGAACCTGGGTCCCCTCATTCCGGAATAAGTTGCCCTACCAATTAAGCTACGCGGACATTTTATTCTGATTCCTATCTGCCTTTATGTCGTGTGCGTCCTTCTGGCAGGTACGTCACATCTCCTGGTACGTTACAAACCTTAAAAAACACCATAATACTTTCAAGTTGGAACTGAAGAACAGATTCTCTGCTTTAGAAGGCCTAACATCGGAAGAAGTGGATATTTCTGAAGTTAACAGAAAAGTAACCAAAGCTCTTATGGAAACAGCAACAAAATTAGCTGGGTCTAAGAACAAGTTGCATGTAAACAAATTATCAGGAAAAACCAAAATGTTGATGCAAAAAAGAAGAGAGATGAGGACAACTAAAGAAGATGTGACTTCGAAAGTGGAATATATAGAGCTATGCAAGACAGTAAGAAAAAGTATCACTGAAGACGTAAGAAAATTCAACTGTGAACTAGTAAGGAAAGCAATTGAAAACAACCAAAGCCTAAAGATAGCAAAGGGACATCTCAGTAAGGGAAGAAAACAGATTATGGCTCTGAGAAAAGAAGATGGTTCTATAACAAGAAATAGAGGCGAAATTTTGACAAGAGTGAAAGATTTCTACTCCAAACTATATGAAAGGGATGATACATGTACTCCAGACATCATGAAAGGTACCAGAGTTCTTCCAGTCCTCCCAGCAGAAGTTGCTCATGCAATCAAGAACATGAAGCGGGGGAAAGCTCCAGGAGAAGATGGAGTTACTATAGACATCATACAAGAAGCAAGTGGAGAAATTGAAACAGTACTCGCCCAAATTTTCACTCGATGCCTTAATGAAGGGAAGATTCCTGAGGATTGGAACAATGCTACAATGATCCTGCTACATAAAAAAAGGTGACATTGAGGATCTCAGGAACTACAGACCTATCAGCCTCCTATCAGTGGTTTATAAAATCTTCACTAAAGTTCTTTCACACCGCTTGAAGGTAACACTGGACATGGCTCAACCGAGAGAACAAGCTGGATTCAGGAGTGGCTACAGCACAATAGATCATATCCACGTACTGAGGGAACTAATTGAAAGAGCGAGGGAATATGAACTTCCATTGTGCATGGCTTCTATCGATTATGAAAAAGCCTTTGATTCGGTGAAACCATCAGCAGTTACCACGGCTCTGAAATCCTGCGGTATTAAAGATGCATACATTAATATTATTAATAACATCTATGAAAATGCAAGTGCAAAGATTCGGCTGTTTGAAAATACAACACACATAAAAATTGGAAAGGGAGTGAGACAAGGTGACACCATATCTCCGAAGCTCTTTAATGCCACATTGGAAAATGTCTTTCAATCACTGAACTGGGAAAACAAAGGGATAAAGATTAATGGAGATTATCTAACCCACCTTCGTTTTGCTGATGACGTAGTCATTTTTGCAACTACCCCTTCAGAGCTGCAGAGTATGATCCAGGAACTTGCTGACAAGAGTAAAGAAGTGGGATTAAAAATGAACTTTCAGAAGACAAAAGTGATGTTCAATGCTTTTACAAGAAATGAAGATTTATCGATTGATGGAGAAAAACTGGAGATAACAGATACGTATGTTTATCTTGGACAGCAGATATCAAGTGAGGGTCACATTGATGAAGAAATTAATCGGCGTACAAAACTTGCCTGGAGAGCTTTTGGAAGAAACAGCATAATTTTCAAGAGCAATATGCCGTTATGTCTTAAAAGAAAAGTGTTTGATCAATGCATCCTTCCAGTGCTTACGTATGGTGCAGAGACGTGGACCTTAACTAAAAGAGACATACAAAGGCTGCAGACAACTCAAAGAAGCATGGAGAGGTGCATGCTTAGTATAACCAGGAGAGATAAGAAGAGGAACTCGTGGATCCGAAAAATGACGAGAGTGGAAGACATCATGATCAGAGTTAAATCCCTGAAATGGCAATGGGCTGGACATACTGCCAGAAGGACAGACCATAGATGGACAGCCGAAATTTTAGATTGGATTCCAAGGGACAGGGAAAGACCCAGAAAAAGACCACATGGGAGATGGGTGGATGAAATTCGTAAATATGCGGGAGTGACATGGAGGAGACTGGCACAAGACAGACCGTTGTGGAGGAAACGTGGGGAGACCTTCGTCCAGCAGTGGATTGATAATGGTTGACAATGATGATGATGATGATGATTATTACTGTATCGGTCCATCTTTGGCCATAGTGCATGCACTGACCCTTCTGGACATGCTTTCGACAAGGTTATGGAACACAGTGATAGGTATGCGCTTCCATTCATTACATAATGCTGCCGCTAACTGTTGTTTAGTAGTAGACCTTGGTTCCAAACTTCTGTTGCGGCACCCTAATTCATCCCATAGGTGCTCTATAGGATAAAGATCAGGTCTCAGTGCTGGGCAGCCCACGCACGAAATGGAATTATCGTTAAAACACGACGTAACAGTCTTTTATTTATGGTTCGGTGCATTATCCTGCTGGTATCAACAAGGCGCGGTTACACAGTATTGCTACAGAGTTGGTAGGGTATATTTGTCCAGAATATCAAGGTAGATGTGCTGGTTAACAGTTGTGTTCACGATAACCAATGGGCCGGTACCATACCACGGAGAACACCCCCACACGACTACACTGCCAGCTCCAAACGTAAGCGTAGAAACAGTATACTGTGGTAAATAGCATTCTCCCTGCTGCCGTCATACCCACACAGAACCATCAGACTGATGGATCATGTATCTGGATTCAGGACCCGTTTCCAATGACCCACGGTCCACGATAAATGATCTTTACACCATGCTAAACGACGAGTAGCATTCCAAGTGGAGATGAAAGGCTTATGAGCAGCCGAACGACCACGGTAACCCATGGAATGAAGTTCTCTGCGAATGGTACGTGTACATACCGAGGATCCAGCACCGAGGTTCCTACATTTTTACTCACCTGTGCACTGAGGTCTTGTGCAATACCCCGTTCATTAGCTGTAACGGCTTTGCTTAGGCTTCGACGCCCGCTATCACTGATTTTCTTTGGCCCGCCGGTACGTTTTGCTGCTTCAGGCACCCCGTGAGTCTTCCGCTTATTCAGTACATTAAAAAGAGTGGACTTGTATATTTTTAAATGCCTCTTGATTTTTCTTATGGACAGCTCACTAATATAGCACCCAACAATCTTTTCTTTCTCAAACACAGTTCTCCCCCGCCCCGACATTTTCACTCAACCCCACAGAGAGATATGATAGCGGTCAGCTGTAGTCTTGTTTTTATACCGTTTGTAGCCGTACCGCGCATCTTAACAACGCAGAGGATCCGTTCATTAGCTTTTGAAGTTATGTCCGGTGACTTTTGTCAATATAGTGTATGTTTAACTCGTTAAATGCAATAAAATGTTGCTCTACTGGCACATATCCCTTTACTTGTTCTTCATATTCTTCAGATACTACGAAAACTGGAAATATTTTTGCGCATATGGATTGCTGACAATAAAGTGAAAGCGGATTCTTCCAGACAGTTTTTTTTTCTAAAAAAAAAATTGAGGTCCAGTGGCCTAAGCGATGGCTTCTGACCATTTCTCCGAGATGGGTCCGGGTTCGATTCCCGGTGAGACATCGATGTTGTGTGCGTCTTAAGGCCTTGGCTCTCTCCCTTCGCTAGAGCCAGTGGCTCTAAATTAGGGACGAGCGACTGCTCATAGCCCAACGAGTTGCTAACGTGGTCATTAAACC
Source organism: Macrothele yani (assembly GCA_039090855.1). Classification (NCBI taxonomy): domain Eukaryota; kingdom Metazoa; phylum Arthropoda; class Arachnida; order Araneae; family Macrothelidae; genus Macrothele; species Macrothele yani. The sequence continues at coordinate 56,990,620 of CM077008.1, read as the reverse complement.
CTCAATCCAAAAAAAATGAATTTAAAATATTAAAATCCTATTTTCTATCGCATTATTATTTCTTTCTATTTTTAAGATGCAGTCGTTTCCTTATACGATTTCTAAAAAACGATTCTTAAACGAATGTCATACGACCGTTAAACAAAGATGATTCTGGAACAAATGTCACACAATTTTTTAGCAAAACTTTCACCTTTCTAGTTTTGTAGACATACGATTCGCTTTTAACTCGTTTTCTCCGTTATAACGTTGGTATTTCGTTTCAAAGTACACACGCGCGTATGATGTATATAAAAAACGGATTTATTTTTGATGCATTCATATTTCTAGCTTTTTTAATGGCTTTTTGATGATGATGATGATGATGATGATGATGTGAAACTCAATACGCTGCTCTGCAGCTCAAAATTGTGTTTTTCACAAGAAGATAATTACTTACTGAACATGGAGTTTAAGAAATATAAGTTTACCAAACATTAATGAAATGAGTCTAAAATCATGGAAAATTCTGTATTTGCTCTCGTTATCTGTCCATCAAATTTTATTTTGCAGTTACAGAGTCATTTCTCTAGGTGTTAAGACAATTTGAGTTCTTTTTATTCTCTACAGCGAACATCATCAGATTCGATTAATTCTTCAGAGAAACGGCGAAAAAAATTCCTTTCTGCCTTAATAGCTTTCTGTGGACAATAGAAAAAATAACCTTAGCCTTCCTGTACTTCAGAGATTCCGCTGACCGAAGACGTAAGGGTGGCTTTGCGTTGACGCTGATTCGGTCTGATCACGCGATTGGTCAGTTATTGAAATGTATTGGTCCGTGAGGCAACGGTGAGAGGTAATTCTTTCTTCCTTTTTTTGAGAACAACTGGGTGAAGAGAAGGAGAAATTGTTCTTTTGATAGCAAAATTCTTTCACTGATACAGCAAAAGAAAATTGCGTGTGCCAAAATACCTAAGAACATCAAAAGAAAATAAAAACCATCATGGTAGAAATTAAGAGCTATTTTTTTGTTTTCAAGAAATACTTTTATATATTCCCGCCTCTTTCAGCACCAACATATAGCATTTTAGGAGATTGAAGACATGACAAAAATTTCTTCGACTGGTTTCATTTCAAAGTTCTGTAATGGGAATAGCATTGGAAATTAAGGTCTCTACTGACACATACCTTCTTTAACACCCTTAAATGATCGATGTATCTGAACCAAAAGGTGCACAAATTTTTTTGCATTTCCCAAAGAGAAATGTTCATATAGCCGTCGTGATTTACGAAAGCTATGTCAAGACGCGATACCTTTCCCCCTCTCATCTCAGTAGTACCTACTATAACCTATTACTGGTGACAAGCTCTCCCTTCAAGTCTTTATTCTTTACTCTTTGACCCAAAGCATGATGGAGAAGTTCCAGTCCCACTGACATGGACACCAAGCTATTGGGTAGAAACAAGTGTCTCGAATATCTGTTGCCTTTTTTGATGTTTGCCGCCATTGCTACAACGTTTTGTCAGGTAATCAGTCAGAAAAGATTAATGTCAATCATCCCCCTAAATGACTACTTTGAATAACAAAGCGCTCATGGGGGGTAAACAACGCTTTTTGATGCGCAAGTTCACTCATTCCAGACGCGTTCAGCCCACTTCTTAGATAGCGAATATATTCGCTCAGGTTTATTTCAGCCCATTCTGCTAAACCCAAGTTAATTCGTTCCAGCCAGTTAAATGGTTAACCTACAACTTGAGAATGACTTCCACCTCACCATTAATTTTTGACGTGATTTACAGGTAAGTACTTAAAATGCCCTTAGTTCTTCTTTGCATCAGCTGAAATGTCTTTAGAAATGAAAATGTTTATCACATTCCGCCAAGAAACACCTGTGGATTCTAATAACTCCGTTGTATTTGAAAAGTATTCCGCGGATTCAGAGGTGATTCAACAGTACAGATTCTCCTTAATATGAAGCATTCCTTTGCTGTTTTTAAGAGTCGATCTTCGCTATATGTGCTTTACACATTTCATCCAGTGATGTGGCAAGTCTATTTGATGAGCTTCAAAATACAGATTGCGTTCTGTTTTGGGAGTGGGCAGAAGGGCGAACTTCCGCCTTAGAGGCTTTTTGTCCAATGCTAATAGGTGTCGAGGGCAATAGGAATTTTTGAATTCCTTCAATCGTTTTTTTTTCGTTTTTTTTTTCTGGTAACAGCTATGTGAAGTAAAACATTTTTTTAATTCTTCATCACCCCCTGCGTTAACTCCCCCTGGCGGTGGAGATGTGGTTCACTAAGAAACCAAGAAGAATGGATTATCATTCCCACAGTTTGAGCTTTTCAATGCTAAATGAAGTTTTCAAATGGGGCTTAGGGCTGCAGAAATATAGTGTCCATAGGCAGAGGAACGGGTGAAGTGTCACTATACGCATGGATTATCGTTCCCACAGTTTAAGCTTCTCAATGTTAAATGGATTTTTCAAATGGGGATGACGGCTGCAGAAATATAGTGTCCATAGGTTGACGAACGAATATAATGTCACTACAGGCATGGATTATCATTCCCACAGTTTAAGCTTCTCAATGCTAAATGGATTTTTTGAGATGGTGATGACGGCTACAGAAATATAGTGTCCGTAGGTAGACGGGCGAGTGTAGTGTCACTATAGGCATGCATTATATTTCCCGCAGTTTCAGCTTTTCCAATGCTAAATGAATTTTTTAAATGGGGATGACGGCCGCAGAAATATAGTGTCCATAGGTAGACGAACAAATGTAATGTCACTATAGGCATGCATTATCATTCCCCCAGTTTCACCTTCTCAATGCTAAATGAATTTTTAAAATGGGGGTGACGGTTGCAGAAATATAGAGTCCATAGGTAGACGAACGAGTGTAGTGTCACTATAGGCTTGCATTATCATTCCAGAAGTTTCAGCTTCTTAATGCTAAACGTATCTTTCAAATGGGGATGACGGCTACAGAAATATAGTGTCCATAAGTAGACGAACAAATGTCATGTCACTATAGGCATGCATTATCATTCCCGCAGTCAGCTTCTCAATGCTAAATGAATTTTTAAAATGGGGGTGACGGTTGCAGAAATATAGTGTCCATAGGTAGACGAACGAGTGTACTGTCACTATAGGCATGCATTATCATTCCCGCAGTTTCAGCTTCTCAATGCTAAATGGATTTTCCAAATGGGGATGACGCCTGCAGAAATATAGTGTCCATAGGTAGCCGAACGAGTGTAGTGTCACTATAGGCTTGCATTATCATTCCAGAAGTTTCAGCTTCTTAATGCTAAACGTATCTTTCAAATGGGGATGACGGCTACAGAAATATAGTGTCCATAAGTAGACGAACAAATGTCATGTCACTATAGGCATGCATTATCATTCCCGCAGTCAGCTTCTCAATGCTAAATGAATTTTTGAAATGGGGATGACGCCTGCATAAATATATTGTCCACAGGTAGACGAACGAGTGTAGTGTCACTATAGGCATGGATTATCATTCCCACAGTATGAGCGTTTCAATGCTAAATGGGTTTTTCAAATGGGGATGACGGCGGCAGAAATATAGTATCCATACCATAGGTAGACGAACGAACGCAATATCACTATAAGCATGCATTATCATTCCCGCAGTTTCAGCTTCTCAATGCTAAATGAATTTTTCAAATGGGAATGACGGCTGCAGAAATATAGTGTCCATAGGTAGACGAACGAGTGTAGTGTCACTATAGGCATGGATTATCATTCCCACAGTTTGACCTTCTCAATGCTAAATGGATTTTTCAAATGGGGATGACGGCTGCAGAACTATAGTGTCCATAGACAGACGAACGAGTGTAGTGTCACTCTAAGCAAGTTGTTTTGTACAGAAGATGTGCTACAAATGTAACTCCTAATTTCCTAACTATTTCCATTTGTTTTCTTTGTTTTTTGGCTGCCAAATTATTACGCAATACTTATAAATAATCTCAGTATCCATATTTTATGTCAAAATATTCGAGGTTAGAATTTGTGAAACACCCTCCTTATATTATATTTATATATTTGTACACACACAGGCCACTGAATTAAAACCCTTATGCCGATATATGTAAACGTCAGTTCCGCAACGTATATGCAAAATATGTGGTCACGTGCACCACCACATGATCCTGGACATTATTTAAGACTGCGGCTCGTCAGTAAGCGTCAGTAGTGTTGATCAAACTGGGAAAAACCAAGGATCATTCGGAGTTCGATAAAGGTCTTATTGTGGGTGCGCCTTTCTCTGGAGCAATGAAAAATAACCTACATTTCTTGTCTTAGAGGCGTAATTGTGGCGCGACGACAATCAGGAACGACATCACCGTCTTTTGAGAAGCTTTGTGTGGAGAAAAAGGACTGCCGTCCTGAAGCAACTAACCGAAGCATTTAATGAAGGTTGTTTCAGACACATATCTCAGCTAGCTGTCAGATAGGAATTGAAGAGAATCGTATTGGCGGTGGCATTACTATACAGAAGCCACTGATTTCTGCGAAAATCAGGAAAGTCTGTTTACAGCGTTGTCATGAATACCGTGACTGTACACTGGAAGAAATCACGTGGACTAACAAGTCTCAGTACACATTATTCTGTACCGACGGTAGGCAGATAGTTTGGCGGGAGATAAATGAAAGGATAAACCCAGCTTACTGTGTAAACACAACTGAAGATTCTGAAAGGTCGTGTCTTGGTGTGGGGAACTTTTGTTCGTACTGGGCGGGTTCCGTGATATCGAGAAAAGGCCAGATATACTCCAAGGATTACATGAACGATATTTCCGATCAACTCCATCCTGCAATGTTGACTCTTTCCCAGCAGGTGACGGCTCATTCATGGACGACAATGCTACTGTACGTAGCGCAAAATGTGTTCACCAGTAGTTCAACGAGCATGACGGCGACTACCATTATCTATTCTGGCTTCCACAAAGCTAGAATCGGAACCCAATTGAGAATGTATGAGACATCTTAGAAAAACAGATCAGTCCTCTTCTGTGAACTCTGAGCGAGTTAAATTGACTGGATGCTAAACGTCTGGTATGCTGTAGACGTAGATGCACTTCAATATCATGCGGTATCTATGCCAAACCGCATACGTTCTGTAATTAGGGATAAAGGTGGTCCAGCCAGCTATTGAAAAAAGATTCAAATCCAGTGGCCGATAAGTGCACAAAGTTACATGTGAATGCCATCAAAAACTGAATTTTCCTTTCCGACACTGTTAAAATACACTATCTAGCAACAAGTAATTGGACACCCCTGCAGTCGACGATATCTGCGGTCTTAATATACGTCACGGCCGCCGCCGTTAAATTTCGTGTGGGAAACAACAACGCAACCAGTCGCATGCAAGATGCCACGCAGTTCGGAGCTCTCTGATTTCGAGAAAGGTGTAATCGTCGGGTATCACAGAAATGGCCGATCCACGCGTGACATATCCAGCAAGTTGAAGTACCCAAAAGCAACAGTGTCCTACGTGATTGGCAAGTGGAAGATGAGAGGTGACTGTCGGAATGTGCCCCGACCAGGCAGATCCACAAAACTGGGAGTTAGAGACCTATGGGTGATGGCCAGAGAAATTCAGAAGAACCGCAGCAAATCGATAGGCCACATCCGCGAGGAGTTTTAACAGGCATCCGGGAGTATTCTTTTGATGAATACCATCCGTAAAAAAGCCCATCTGCTCGGTTATCATGGACGTGCTGCAGCCCACAAGCCTTTGATCACGAAGTCCAATAGCGCTTTTCGGCTAACGTTCTGCAAAGAACGTCGACAGTGGACCGTTGAACAGTGGAAACAGGTTCTTTGGAGTAACGAATCAAGGTTTACCCTCTACCGTTCGGATGGCAGGGTCTGGGTTTTGCGTCTGCCTGAAGAACGCCTCCTGCCGGAATGTATTGTGCCAACTATGAAGTTCAGCGGCGGTGGGATTATGTTATGGGGGTGTTTCTCCTCATATTGCACGGGACTCTTGATCGCAATTCCTGGTAGACTCAACGCCGAGACCTACTGCACCATTTTAGATGACCATGCGCGTCCTACCTTGTGGCAGTTTTACGGGGTGGACCCATGTTACTTTCAGGATGACAATACCACCTGTCATTTTGCGAGGCTAACCATGGCTTGGTATGGTGACTATGGGGTTAATCGAATGGAATGGCTTGCGCATAGCCCGGACCTTAACCCTATCGAGCACCTCTGGGACGAGTTGGAGCGTCGACTTAGGGGGTGTCCCCACCGTCCGAAATCGGTGAGGGAACTGACCTGTCTTCTCCAAGCCGAGTGGAAGAAAATACCGCTAGCCGTCGTACAACGCCTGGTTGAGAGTATGCCTTGAAGGGCCGCAGCTGTAATCGCCGCTCGTGGAGGCTCCACCAACTATTGAAGGTGAATAAACTTCTTTTTCCTTTGCTATCACAGGTGTCCAATTACTTGTCGGTAGATAGCGTACTTACTTATGATACAGCAGGTATATCCCCCAATTTTCAATTTCTTCAAAACAAAACAGTTGATGTTCATTAGTCGAGTTCGTTTATTTGGCAAAATACTGTTTCACACAGATGTGAAAGTTCAAAAGTAACGCAGAGCGTTACAACAGGTGTTAGTCTGATATCTCTTTGGACAGTAATTACATCATGATTTACTCATATTGGGGTATTGGTTGGGAGGATTTATAAATTTAATATCTTCTTTGAGGGACCTCAGTATGGCACTAGTATAGTTACTGTTTTCGTGATTTCCAATTCAGCATCGAGATTATTAACAAACGGCGGTTTAGATGTCATGACAAATGTTTTGTTATTCATTAAAGTATAATAATAATGTATTTCCAATTTTATAAACAGTACTATAAATACTTGATTTTCTGTTAGTACATATAAATTGTTTCACTAAAATTATAATCATCGTCTCACTCCTGTGAACCTGTAAGGTGTTCAGGCATGTTTTGGCACAGATCACAGAAAAAATTGCCCCTGACCGGGAAGGTGCTTGAGCTCCTGGTGTCTACACTGATGCCCATAAATTAAGGAGCAGTTATATTTTTAGAGAAAACAAATTCTGACAGGATGATGATGATGATGATAAATATGTTAATATGACATACAGACAGATTTAACAGAAATTTATACTCATAAAGAAGCAGACGTTTGTGAATGTACAGGTAATATAGGGTACATGGATAAAACGTACCATTTTTGGTCCTTTTCAATGCAAAACAAAACAACCACTTGGAATACTGTCCCCTATCAAATTTTAATAGGGGATATGTCCATTCCTCACTACAATGCACGCATGACATAGGTTGCGCATGCTCTTGAGAAGATTGACCAGCAGATCTTGAGGTAGGTTGCACCACTCCTGATTCAGCGCTATAAACAGGCCATTTTTGATACGCCTTGGGGATTGCGTTCCGCCATGCAGCTTCCAAGAACATCCCATTCGTGCTCTATGGGATTGAAGTCAGGGGAGTTCGCAGGCCACTCCACGCGTTGTATTCCTTCGTTGTTTAGAAGGTCATCAACACAGGTCGAACGATGGCAAGAGGCATAAAGATGAAGGAATTTCTAACACCACCGCCAAAATTACGTACATGAAGAACGATAACATTCTGACAATAATGCTGAGCATCCATGTTTTCCCTTTGCAGCACGTACGTCCATTCGTAATCATACCAGCCAAGACCATCACACCCACCACCTCTGCAATGGTCAACTTCCACGATGTGGTGGAAGAATAAGCTGTGCGTGGTTCACGACAGATGTAATGGCGCCTCAAATCGAAATCTGGCACGATATTGTGGTCTCCATGCTTGTCTGAAGCTCTCGTGCTAAGCTGCCAGCAGTTATGCGGCGACATCATTTCGCCGTTACATTTATGTAACGTTCATCAGCAGGGGTTCCCACATATGTAAGTTATGGGCAGCCAATTGGTCGTATCTTCCTTTTACCTCGGTTGCTACCGTTAGCGTTTTCCAGCCGATAAAAACTCACTTGAACGGCCACGAATTTGCGTATTGCCCGTGCCTCTTAATTTATGGACATCAGTGTATTATAAATTTTTCTGACTGCACTCTATTACGTTCTCTATCGGTAATGGCTGATTTCACATCTTTGATGTTTAATTGCCCATTTTTCACCTTCGGTTAGGTCTACCTCTCGGTCTGTTGTTGCTATTACAGAATTAACGTCTGCTTAAGTAATCTTTTATCTCAGTAAGCTTGCTCTCCCTGACTTTACATCGCTCACTTCAAATGTCTGCATTTATAATTCTGAATGCAAAAATTCTGGCGTAAGACAAAACTCCCGAATAAACTGCAGAGATGTACCAGCATTGAGAGCTCTTAGTGTACGCTGTTTGGGTCGTATTGTTCGAACTGAAAAGCGCAGGGTAATATCACAAGTCACCTCCGATTTGTACAGTGGATTAAATCGACATATCAATGTAAAGTCAACATATTCATAAGCGTCTAGGGTTCGGGAACCGCCGTCCCGAAAGAATCCCGCTACTGATGTCACGACATCTGGCTCAATGCCTTGCTTGGGAAAAAACACTGACAGTGCACCTCAGAAGACTCGAATCGATAGTCTAAAGTGATAAATACAGATTTAAATTGCATCTAGCTGATGGGAGAATGCTGTTCTGGCGTCAACCTCAAGAACCCATGGAGTCTTTATGTCAAGTTGGAACGATACAGGCTGGTGGTTGTTCATTGATGGTCTGGAGTGTCTTCAGCTGAAATGCTCTGTCCCCTTTGGTTGGTGTAGAGTCAACTTTGAATGTCCACAAATATGTGGACATCCTAGCTGACCATTTACAGCCTTCATGTCAAGCATGCGTCTTAGTGGCCAAACGTTCTCTAGCAAGATATTTGCCCATGCCACAGGTCCCAACTGGCTAATACATTGTTACAAGCGCATTGTAGTGAATTTGAAGCACTTCAGATTGCACCCAGGAGCACATATTTAAACCTCATCGATCATCTTCGGGGCATCACGAAACAAGCTTGTCGAGCACGTGTCCCATTGGTTACGAACCTGATGAATGTTTTACAGAATCGGCGGAGGCATAGCTGGCGCACCAGCAGAACATTTTTGTAATCTCATGAAGTTCATGCCTGGTCGTGTGGCCGCCGGCATTACGGTAAAAAGTGTCCCAACGCGTTACTGGGCAGGTATTTCTAATTCTATAACACTTCAGTGTACATTTTAGATTTTTTTACAATACAAGCGTAAAAGTTTTGGAATTTGACTAAGGACCATTGCTTTAAATATTTCCACATTGATCTTTTTGCCAAAATTTTCAGACTTCACGCTCAAGTGATTGAGATGACGTTGTAAACTGTTTATACTCTCAGAAATTAGCATTCATTCATCCACATGCAAATCATAAACTTTAATGGATACAAGCATTCACCGGTCTTTTTATATTGCAACTAGTTCCAAGATAGGTTGTGGAGAGCCGGAGCCGAGTGTTATTCATCTAGTGTAGCACTTTGCTCAAATGGATTTCGCTGAAATTGCAATTTTGCCTCCTAAAAGTAATACATTTTTCAAAGTTACAGATGTTGAGTCGAAGGTTTTGCAGTACTTGGATCACTTTATGTCTTCATACGTAGCTTTACGAGGAAAGCTGACTAGCATTCAAAGTATAAGCCATCGTGTTGCACCGTCTTTAGCCATACATCTGCCAGGTCTTTGATTCGCACCAGTTCTTGTCCTTCGAGACGAAGAACTCCTTCACCCCAGCTGGCACCTCCTCCTGGTTGTTCAAGTGCTGCCCGCCAAGGATGTGGGCCATGGACTGGAGCAACTAATCACCCGACGGGACAAAGTCCGGACTATATCTGGGTGTTGCATCAGTTCGGGTCGTTTCCTTCGTATGAGTCTGAGAGTTGTGCTGCTGTAAGAGAGCACGCTTTCTATTCACCAATGCCGGGTAATTCTCCTCCAAAACGGCATACGTACACTCCAGCTGTTTAGAGTAAAAGTGTCGTCGATGGTCCGACCATCTGGAACAAATTCGTAATGGATTATTCCCTCTAAATTCATGCAGACGCAGAGCACCACCTTGTGCTCGAAGCGTCCACACTTGGCAAACTTTTCAGAAAGCTGACCCGGGCTGAACCACTGTCGTTGTGTGTTAGGATTATGGAAATAGATTCACTTTTCATCGCACGTGTAGCAATTCTCTTGATGAAACGTACATCTCACAGGTTTTCTAGGAGTTTCGTGCACACTTCCCTTCGGTGGTTTACTTCAGCTGGCTTCAGTTCGTGAGAGACAATGCGGCAGCTCCTCTAGGCCTTGCCGAGATCGTAGAGGTGACAAACCACGGTGGTCTGTAATATGCCCAGCTTGCCTGATAATCTCCGAGTGTTGGTTGTCGGATTTTCCTCTACGGCCTGGCGCACGGCCAACGAATCCTTGGTTCGCGGCCTACCTGACCTTGGCTGATAGTCGAGGTTTCTGTCACCTGAGCGGAATTTCTTGAACCATCTGGTTGCGGTGCTGTGGTCCTCGGAACCTTTCCCTTTTGCATGAAAAAAATGTTTCGTGTTGCCTGAGGAGCGTTATGGCGAGTTCAAACTCGTAGAGGAAAACTTCCCTAATTTGCCGGTTGTGGCTGTTCATCATTTAGGCATCCTAACCAATGGCAAGACATGCAATGATGACATGCATGCAATGATGTTCACAGCAACGACTACCACTTTATATCCCTTTGGATTAACTGCAGTGCACGATTTGAACTAGTTTAAACACGTGACAACCCCGCAGAAGCACATGCGTTTATACAAATATTGCAAAGCATTTGACTCACCCTTTGTAAAATACAAATTTTTCAGCATGCATATTTCACGGATGTATTCATTTGTATTTAAAGAGCTGTCATTCATATGATTTGGGAATAAAATAGAAATCAACCTCCATGGATGCCCCGAGAAAATCAAAAGACAAATGAAATTCCCGAAGCCAAGTTTCATTGAGAGAAGAAAGAGAAAGGAAATATTCAATATATTTGAGAAAGAGCAAAAATATAAAATTCAAACAAATCCGGTAACGAAGAATCGATTCGTGGAAAAAACCATCTGTGTAACGGAGCTAAAAATTACGAAAGCAGGATTTTGTGACCCGCAGACATTACGCGATATGATATGTGGCCCTCATCCCTCAAGAATTCGAGTATTTCTCGTCGAAAGAACACAAAGCGCAGAAATATCTCCTAAACACTTAAAACCTAAACACAACTATAAATCAGTTTATTTCTGATGAGAAAAAATCACGTTTGAAACAATGAAAAAGAACCCCAGAATGAATGATATCGATATGCAGTAAATTGCTGATTGCATAAAGGACGTGGAATATTATTTCCCGTAACATCACTCATTCAGATGATGTGTTTTTTCAAGTTTTATTATTTTATTAAATTTTTAACTCTCCTTATGAAGAAAATAATTTAAATCGTATAGCATAAAAGCCATCTGCTGGTGGCGCATTCCAAACCGCATCGTCCTGCTCCAGAGTTGAATGCCTTCCCAATTAAGCTACACCGACAAAATTTGCCGCTGCAACTTTATCATCTTGACATGTGCGTTACCTCTGAGGTAGGTACTTCGGGTATATCTCCTCTTTGAGAAGAAAGTCTGGGACGGAATCGTAGGTTTCCTGGTCATCCGGAAAACTACGCTCGTAGTAGGTCACTTCAGAAGAAGCAATTCTCACTAATTCCAGATGATGTGCGAAACCAACATTGCACAATTGTCGAAGAGCCCAACGGCCAAGAGATTCATTTGACGTTCGGACGCCAATATAGCGAAACACAAATTTGCCGTCTGTACATGTGCGTCACCTCTCAGGTAGGTACGTCACAAGCGAGCAAAATACACAATCATGGGAAGTTCTCTAAAGCTGTAGTTTGATAAAAAATGCTTATCTCTGTGATAAGTTTTATAGAATCATTTCTGGCTCGACATCGATTGCTATGATTATTCAGAAATATTAAAGGACATCACACTTAACCGATGACATACTTATATTGAAACGATCTATGTTAGGTCCATAAAATGTATAGCATGTCGTCAAAAGAACGATGCAGATAGCACAACGGAAAAAATAACAAGGGATTTCGCTTAATATTTCAAATTGTAAGACTTTTACTTCATTAAGAGGAATATTTCTCTTTTTCTTTTAATAGATAGATAATAGATATTAAAAAAAAACTTCCTACTTTTTGAATTGTCAAAATCTCTCATTAAATCTATGGCATATAATTATCTGCCTCTTGAGCTTCAACGGTAATTCGTGAAAGATATGTCAATCGTTCCTGACAAATTGAACTTCGCAAATAATTTTTGATTATTTTCAGCTTGTTAAATTATCTTTCAGGAGTAGCTGCTGAATGTAGCAGGTATTGTTAGATATACGAATAATAAGATGTGCAGAGATAATAATTACCTGTGAAAAAAATAATGCTGTGAATTCACAGAAAATTCTTGAAAATAACGTGCAGCAAAGTTTCTGGTAATCGTCCGTTTTTTAACGAAAGTTTTGTTTTTAAAAATTTCCGTTTCTTCTAACTTCAGTAATTTGACAGAATTTCCATAGTCAGTAATTCCGTTTATTTCAGAAAAATCAGTTAAGCGATTTTCCGTATTTATGCAGAAATGTCGCAAAATCTTCGATTCTGACTTTTCCAGTCATTTTATCAGAGACTTCTTTTCTGACGTATGAAGTTGACCAGCCCTTCCCCCTCGTTGGTTTGAATCCGTGACCCTTTCTGCGGGAACCGCGCGTGCTTTCTTTGAGCCCAAGACACGAAACGTACAGTCACTCATAAGGTTGAACTGTAATCGCGCAATGATGAGATATTTTTTTGCTATTAATGCAGGTGAATCAGTCATTTTAATTTCTGTTGGAGTTATTATTTTTCTGAAGAGGCTTGTAATTATTTTAGTTTTTTGTAGGAGGACTTATTACAAATTACTTATTATTTTCATGTTGATTTTTCGAAGCAACGGAATGCTTTGGAACTTGATATGTTTTTAAACTGATAATGGCATTCAACTAACTTTAAGAAAAGGTGACATGTTCTTCTTTATATTATAATTTCACAAAACTCTAAAATATAAAATTTACTCGTGATATTTATAATACGTTGCTTTTGTATTAAGGGGTTTACAGAGACATCATACAATCTCCAGTACAATAAGTTACATACCTGGTTTCTTACGGTAACATATTTTACAATCACTGGTGCACAAAATGTGGAATACTCTATGCCACAATGACCAAAATTTCATGCACTATACTATCCACATATCCGATCTTGCTCCAGAATTTTAAAATCAGGTCCCCCGACTGATGATTGAAATTTAATTGCTATTCAAATCTCAAGTATTCCAGGAATTCGGTCCCACTAGCGGAAATTTTCCGTTAGTGGGAAAAAAGAAGAAGTTTAAATATAAACTTCTTCTTTTAAATATAATAACAGTTTTAATTAATATATGGACGGAATCTCGGAAACATTCCCTGAGAATTCAGGAATTTCATATAACCACTCCAGAAAAAAAAACTGATACTTTTCCGTTATTAACTGGCAAAATATTTAGAGGAGCTTTTCTATGAGTTCATGGTCAGGTGTTTTCCGTCATTTAACGGAAGAAGTTAAGTTACAAATATGCTGCGTTAATTCTAGAAACGAGTGACGGAAGACAGCTCGAGAATTTCAGGAAATGTTTTGGAGTGTATGATTGAAACTCACTATAGCATACATACTCCACAGGATACGGTTATACTTATCTCAAGAGTCATTGAAATCATCAGTGAAATATATGAATGATACATGCTACGAACTATACTGTCTTAAAATTTTTCCATCCACATCACACGTATCTTTCATACTTAACTCCTACATTGTAAAACGTTTCTAAAATTCACGAGTCACGTTCCATAATTCCTTTCGTGTATTAAGGAAGCATCTGTCTGCTACAACCTTTTCCATAAAATGACGGAAAGAACCATGAACTTTACAGATGTTTCTTACGAGAGGAAAATTCTGAATTTTCAGAAACCTTTCCGCAATTCCTTTCGTATGTTAACGGAAAAACTCCGTTTTCACTTTTTCCGTATCCGTATGGGGAAAACATTCTTGTAACAGAAGCGATTCGCAGGATTACTTGAGGTCTTATTAACTATTAAATTTCCATCGTCTGTTGAAGGAACTGATTTTGAAGTTCTGTAGCGAGATTGCATATTGTGGATAGCATATCGCATGAATTTTGGTTATTTTGGCACAGGATATTTCTTTTCCGCTTCCGCATTTTGTGCACCAGCTATTATATATTGTGATAACATAAGAAACTGGGTATTTAAATTATTGGACAGGTACGATGTCTATGTATCAGTCTGTGGAATCTTTAAAACAAAATCTATTATAGCTATTAAAAGTAAATTTTATATTCAGAAGTTTTGTGAAAAAATACTCTAAAAGGGTACAAGTAACCTTTTCTTAAAGGTAATTGAACGTTATTTTCAGTTTAAAAAAGAAATGTCATGTTAAAAGAAATACATAATTTGTGATAAGTTCTCCTAGAGAAAAACAAAATTATTACAAACGTATTAAAAACTCCAACAGAAAATAGAATGAATAAATCACTGGCATTCATGAAGAAAAAAAACATCGTCGCTCAATAAGTTTTACCTTGAACGTGAGGGCTATTCCGAAGACATTCTGGCTCAGGGATTAAGGTGCGAGACTTGTGTAGACACAATCAACCTTGGTTCGATCACACTACGGGCGTGAAAGAATTATCTGGCGTAAGGGCTGAAAAAAAGTCAGGGTTTTCGATTTTGAGAAACTTTTGTATAAATACGGGAAAACTTCAAACGGAATTTTCTGAAATAAACGGAATTACTGACAACGGAAAATCTGTGAAAATACGGAGTTAAAAAAACGGGCACTTTTAGAAACGGACATTTCGTTAAAAGACGGACACTTACCGGCGATTTTGTTGCACGTTAGTTTCAGAAATTTTCCGTGAATTCACATCACTTATGTTTTACAGCGTACTTGTCTCAAATGTAAATGAATGATACATGCTACGAACGATACTATCTTGAATCCTCCTCCCCCTCTCATATCAGCGTATCTTTTATACTGAACTACTACGGTTAGGTAGAGTACACTGAAACACGAACAAAGAACAATTACTTACCCTTCCAATTTAAAGCAAACATCAAAGACAGCAAGCAGAAAGCCATGCGACATCTCTGTTGTAACACATCGGAAGAAAACATGCTAACGCTCAAGAACGTTCCGCTAGAGAAATTACATGAGCGACTGACACTCGAAAGGTTCAGAAGTACGCAGTTAATTTTTGCGAACAGTATGGTTCAAGATAATGACAAAAGAGACATTTGCTTATACCTCATACCTGTACCGAGTATGTGTGACAAATTTTCAGCACAATGTCATTCTTTAATGGAAATCAAAAGTACAAACGTCAGCAACCTGCTGTTAAATCCTTCTCAGGTCTTCCTGCGAAATACGCAGTAATCTGATGTCCCCCTGGCTTTATTCCAATGCACATTGCGAGGCCGTATCCTTATTAAAAGTGATTTAGTTTGTCGATTTAGCAGTGTCAAGATTAGCAATCAGTGAGTGAATACGATAACCGCAGTGTGACGCAGCAGAAGGTAAAAATAGCATGTTTTCTACTGTACAAACCTTATGTTATTCTTTCTCTTTTGAACTGAAAAGACAGCAACAGTTTAATTTTTAAGCAAATCAGTAAATCTTCGTCAGAATTCTGGTATCTGCTGAAAACCCGTTTCTTTTCGTCATTGACCATCGTTCTTTTTCTTTCGTAAGAAACAACACAGCAAATAATTTCAAAAGGTTAAATCAACGAGATTTCCATGCCGAACTGGAAGAGCAATGTTTTGCAATGGCAGTGATGTAGTTGTAAATACAAAAGTGCATTAGCGCTGAACAAAATAGAAAACCTCAACCTGGGAAAAATACCCACAAAATTTTCAAATCCCCTGTGAAATCTGATGGTTTTTTTACTTCTTTGGTAATTTTTATTACCACATGAGTCAAATGAAAAGTGTGATAAATATTCAAAACATAACGTCATTGTGCTGTAACTTGGCAATATTGTTACCAATGACTAAACTATTTTCTTACAGGTGGCAGAGTAGTGCAGAGAATCTTAGTCACGTCATAGTTGCAGTGTGAAGATGGTTGCCTCACTTGAGACATGCACCATAGAGAAGACTCATTCTGTCATCCGTTTTTTAAAAAAGTGAAAGCGTGAAACCTATTGAAATTCATTGTCGAATAAAGTTGCAGTGTGTAGATGCATGTCTGCCCCTCCAGCAAGTGTACTAGGAAGTTCTGAAAAGTCGTGAGTTTTTTGACAGATTCTGCTACACCGGGTCAGGCATACGGAATCCATTACAGCAGTTGAAGTCATTATGATGGGAAATCTACGATTGACGGGGGATGAAATAGCCGCACCATTGAACATCTGTCATGGTTCCGCGCACCACATCGTCCATGATTTGCTCCAGTTCAACAAAGTGTCAGCAAAATAGATGCCACGCCAGCTGACTCCAGAATTGAAAGAGTGACGTGTTGAGGCTTGTCAAGGACTTTTGCTGCGCTTTGAAGCGGAAGGTGAAGGCTTCCTACAGAGAATTGTTACTGGAGATGAAACCTGAGTTCATTATCATCAGCCAGAAACCAAGACATCCAGCAAAGAATGGCGCCGTTCCTCCTCACCAAAATTGAAAATGTTCAGCACAAGGATGATCGATGCGTAATTTTGAGGCACTAGATACCCAGGAAGAAAACCAGTGACATGTACGTAGATCTTATCAAGAATCATCTTCGACCTGTCATCAGATTCAAACGACGTGCAACATGTGACAAGGAGTATCATCATTGCAACATGTTGCAATGATGATACTCCTTGTCACATCCCTTTACCTTGGAAAACGGTGCTGAGTTATAACGTATAAAGACTTACACCAACATTTCCTTCATACATAGTTTTTAATACGTTACTTGACACGTCATATATTTATCGATGTTAACAAACCATTCACGAGATATGATGTCCATCACGAGCAGGTGACAATATCAAGTAAACAACATATCATTAATGTATTCAAATCATACTCAGTTCCATTCTCCTAATAACATCTGAAGATGGGTCCGTTGGGGACCTAAAAATTCTAATGTTTACTATAAGAATTTAATAATTAACTTCATCCCATTAAGTTCTCTAAACAGTCAAATGTTTTATTTGAATCTGTTATTTGAATAATGATCGCGTAAAGACGGCGGAAATCAACATAGAAAGTCAACGTAAAAACGATATGAACATTTACTTAATATATATATATATATATATATATGTATATATTTTTTATTTTACTACGATGAGCATGTCGTAGGGCAATATGCAGTCGCTCGTCCCTAATTTCGCGCCACTGTTTTCGTGTAAGGGACAGATTAACCCCATTAGCAAAGCGCATCCCCATGTCTCTTCCTGGACGCGAGTAAACAGTCGGAGGCCAGAGCCTCAGACACCTCGACCATCGGGTGGGTATCCCTGCACTATAAACATTTGGTTAAGATAGGAGCATGTTTATATGCAGAGCATATTTTCACTATTTTTGCATATATGATAATCTGCAAAAAATCCTTTGCCCATTATCTCTTACTATCTAACAAGAAAAAGTGGCTTAGCGCCGTAAAGACGCGCTGAGCCTCCTCAACAACACAAATTTCCTACTCCTTATAAATAGATACTTATTTGTTATAACAAAACTCAACTATCCACAACGTCACTCTGAGATATCAATGTTGACATCTGCGCAGGATACGTGGATCGGTTGAAGGAAAGAGATCGAAATGACCTCAAAAGAAAGACATTGGGAAAGAAATAAAGGAATTGCTTGTGGATTAAGATTTAGTTTTGAAGCAGAACCACTGTTTCTAAAAGGGAAATAGAAATATTTTGAAACGTAAAATCTATTCGCTATTATTTTTGAAATCTCTGTGCCTTTCGATTATGCAGTATAGAATTATTGAATAACGAGTTGCATGTATTCGGAGAGACTCCGTAGTTTGATTGAAAACTTCACTGTGGATGTTGAATTACAATAAAAACTGACATGCATTGGAAAGTTTTGTAACTTCTATAAATTCTTTTCAAGAAAATATTTCTACAGTCATTGCAAATATCGAGAGACCTTTCGTAAATATACTGATTCGAAAATCATTTCTATCGAGCTGTTTCTTCAAGCGGTGTCAGAAGTTGGAACCAAAAGATCATGTTGCGTATACAGAAGGAAATAGGAATACTTGAAAGAAAGGAGTTAACTTTTTTTAATTCATAATAATCCAGTTTTCAAACTAGAGTGAAAGACAAATTCAGTCGTAAATTTCAATCTATCTAGAAGGACAAAACAATTGTATGGACAGATCGAAATTTCACACGAAACAGAAAAAGCATAGAAACATCAAAATATATGTTTTACGTTTTTTTACGATCAGTAACTTTAAAAGGTACTAGAACGCTCGTAATGCTTCTCTCTCAAGCGTTAACAAAATTTTAACGAATCCTTATTGGAAATGAGGGTTTATGTTATGTGTTCAGGAAAATAAAACATTTGTAACGACATAAATACTCCAAAAGAAATGTAAAATATAGATATATTTTGTCAAAATCTAAAAATTTCGAATTTCACAATTACGGTCGGCAATTTTAGGCACGTGGGTGGCCCATTTGGTCCTTACTCAAAATAGAATCTTCCTGCCGATATTCTGTAAACAAATTTCGTTACAGGCTACAAAACAAGCACAGCACCGGAACTGCTAATTTTCTGAGAAATGTAAGGGTCCTTTTGCTTTCTAAAGGCTAGAATGAGCTGTGCGTTGTTAATTAAAGGATTGTGAATATGAGGAAGAGGGTTATAAATAACTAGATGAAAGCCCGTCAATAATGACGATGGAAAATAAAATTTATGACACAAAAATTATTGACATTTATTTATTGAGTTTTTGAGTTCCACGTTAATAGGCGACTTTGGCTCACAGCTTTCTGAAGATTTCCGGAGCAGTCGGTTATTGAATTTGATACGACGGGTTGTCTGTTTCTTATGTGTTTTATAAAACCTTTAGTCCCTATTTCGTCAAAACTTCCTTGTACACAACATTTTTCGTATACACTGACTGCGAAACCTGTATCAATTTCCCTTGTTCTTTTCTGTGAACTATTATTATCTTGACGTCGTGAGATTGTCGTACTCTTGACATTGCCACATACAGATAGCTAAACACCGGTTCAGGTGATGGACAAAAATTCCTGATGTAAAGATTTTCGTAGCCGTCCCGGTGGCGCAGTGGTCTAAGCGATGGCCTCCGATATCATTTGTCCGAAAGGGGTCCGGGTTCGAATCCCAGTGGGGCATGGATGTTATGTTTGTCTTATGGCACAGGCTCTCTCCCTTCCCTGGAACCCGTGATCCTAAATTAGGGACGGGCGACAGCTTAAAGCCATTAGCTCACGGTGGTCGTTAAACCTCCAACCCCCGCAAAAAAAGTTTTCCCATCTTTAGAGTTGACCTTGTGATGTAAAGCATCTCTGACGTCATATGAGAATTATTTGGATTAGATGACGTCACACCAGCAGATGTGTTCTTTGTTGCTATGACAACAAAACAAAGTGGTATACGCATGTAGGTGATGACGTCGGCTACACGAAAAGCTAAGCGTGACGTCGCAAACATTTGGTTTTCGCTTCTTGCTATGACGACTTAAAAAGTGGCACGGAGGAGGAGGGCTCTGGGTGATTACTATTAGAGATGTTGTGTTTAAATTACAGGCGGCATGGATACATAAGGAATGAAAAGTACACCCGGTAAACTATTTTGCAAGTATCTCACCGAGTGCATGGTAGAAATGTAGATTACTCATGAGTCTTTTTTCCAATCACATTCGCCGATAGAACACTTTCAAAACTGAACACTTTTGTGGAAGCCCCAACGAAATTCACCCATGTAGCCTTTATAACTCTTAATAGTAGTAATAAGGAAACCATAAAAATTCTTAAAAAGGTTTGTAAAGGTAACGTGTCATCAAACAAGCGCATGTACACTATTGTTTGTGAAAATTGGAACACCAAAAAGGAATCGTGCGCCAATAACGGCCTCTACACAGCGTGGCTATCTAGGGGTGACACGACGTTAGCTACCTCGATCCACAATAACAGCCTCTACACAGCGTGGCTATCTAGGGGTGACAAGACTTTAGCTACCTCGAGCCACAATAACAGCCTCAACACAGCGTGGCTATCTAGGGGTGACACGACTTTAGCTACCTCAAGCCTGAACGACGGCCCCTACACAGCGTGGCTATCTAGGAGTGACAAGACTTTACCTACCTCGAGCCACAATGACAGCCTCTACACAGCGCGGCAATCTAGGTTGACAAGACTTTAGCTACCTCGAGCCACAATAACAGCCTCTACACAGCGTGGCTATCTAGGGGTGAAAAGATTTTAGCTACCTCGAGTCACAATAACAGCCTCTACACAGCGTGGCTATCTAGGGATGACAAGACTTTAGCTACCTTGAGCTAAAATAACAGTGTCTACACAGCGTGGCATTGAACCTCGAACAACAATGACAGCCTCTACACAGCGTGGCTATCTAGGGGTGACACGCCTTTAGCTACCTCGAGCCACAATGACAGCCCCTACACAGCGTGGCTATCTAGGGGTGACAAGACTTTACCTACCTCGAGCCACAATAACAGCCTCTGCACAGCGTGGCTATCTAGGCTGACAAGACTTTACCTACCTCGAGCCACAATAACAGCCTCTACACAGCGTGGCTATCTAGGGGTGAAAAGATTTTAGCTACCTCGAGCCACAATAACAGCCTCTACACAGCGTGGCTATCTAGGGATGACAAGATTTTAGCTACCTTGAGCTACAATAACAGTGTATAAACAGCGCGGCATTGAACCTCGAGTCACAATAACAGCCTCTACACAGCGTGGCTATCTAGGGATGACAAAACTTTAGCTACCTTGAGCTAAAATAACAGTGTCTACACAGCGTGGCATTGAACCTCGAACAACAATGACAGCCTCTACACAGCGTGGCTATCTAGGGGTGACACGGCTTTAGCTACCTCGAGCCACAATGACAGCCCCTACACAGCGTGGCTATCTAGGGGTGACAAGACTTTACCTACCTCGAGCCACAATAACAGCCTCTACACAGCGTGGCTATCTAGGGGTGAAAAGATTTTAGCTACCTCGAGCCACAATAACAGCCTCTACACAGCGTGGCTATCTAGGGATGACAAGATTTTAGCTACCTTGAGCTACAATAACAGTGTATAAACAACGCGGCATTGAACCTCGAGTCACAATAACAGCCTCTACACAGCGTGGCTATCTAGCGATGACAAGACTTTAGCTACCTTGAGCTAAAATAACAGTGTCTACACAGCGTGGCATTGAACCTCGAACAACAATGACAGCCTCTACACAGCGTGGCTATCTAGGGGTGACACGGCTTTAGCTACCTCGAGCCACAATGACAGCCCCTACACAGCGTGGCTATCTAGGGGTGACAAGACTTTACCTACCTCGAGCCACAATAACAGCCTCTACACAGCGTGGCTATCTAGGCTGACAAGACTTTACCTACCTCGAGCCACAATAACAGCCTCTACACAGCGTGGCTATCTAGGGGTGAAAAGATTTTAGCTACCTCGAGCCACAATAACAGCCTCTACACAGCGTGGCTATCTAGGGATGACAAGATTTTAGCTACCTTGAGCTACAATAACAGTGTATAAACAGCGCGGCATTGAACCTCGAACAACAATAACAGCCTCTACACAGCGTGGCTATCTAGGGGTGACACGTCTTTAGCTACCTCGAGCCACAATGACATCCCCTACACAGCGTGGCTATCTAGGGGTGACAAGACTTTACCTACTTCGAGCCACAATAACCGCCTCTACTCAGCCTGGCTATCTAGGGTGACAAGACTTTAGCTATTTCGAGCCACAATGACAGCAGCTATACAGCGTGGCTATCTAGGGTTGAAAAGATATTAGCTACCTTGAGCCACAATAACAGCCTCTACACAGCGTGGCTATCTAGAGATGATAAGACTGTAGCTTCCTTGAGCTACAATAACAGTGTCTACACAGCGTGGCATTGAACCTCGAACAATAATGACAGCCTCTACACAGCGTGGCCATCTAGGGGTGACACGTCTTTAGCTACCTTGAGCCACAATGACATCCCCTACACAGCGTGGCTATCTAGGGGTGACAAGACTTTACCTACCTCGAGCCACAATAACCGCCTCTGCACAGCGTGGCTATCTAGGGTGACAAGACTTTAGCTATTTCGAGCCACAATAACAGCATCTACACAGCGTGGCTATCTAGGGTTGAAAAGATATTAGCTACCTCGAGCCACAATAACAGCCTCTACACAGCGTGGCTATCTAGAGATGACAAGACTTTAGCTTCCTTGAGCTACAATAACAGTGTCTACACAGCGTGGCATTGAACCTCGAACAATAATGACAGCCTCTACACAGTGTGGCTATCTAGGGGTGACACGACTTTAGCTACCTCGAGCCACAATAACAGACTCTACACAGCGTGCATTGAACCTCGAACCACAATGACAGCCTCTACACAACATGGCTATCTAGGGGTGACAAGACTTTAGCTACCTTAAGCCACAATAACAGCCTCTACACAGCTAGGGGTGACAAGACTTTAGGTACCTCGAGCCAAAATAATAGCTTCTACACAGCGTGACATTGAAACTCGAGCCACAATAACAGCCTCTATACAGCTTGGTTATCTAGGGGTGACAAGACTTTAGCTACCTCGAGCCACAATAACAGCCTCTATACTGCGTGGCTGTCTAGAGGGCGACAAGACTTTAGCTACCTCGAGCTGCAATAACAACCTCTACACGGCGTGGAATTGAATGAACGATATTTTCGATATCGTTCTGCGTAATAGCCTGCCAGGATTCTTCAACGCTAGACTTGAGTTTATTTGTGGTGAGTGGCGGAGGTGCTTTACGTGCCAGTCGCTTAAAAATCATGCTACATACATGTGCAATATGGGACATATCTGGACAATTTGCAGGCCTGGGGAGAAGAGCGCATGCAAGAGGTCTTGGCCATTCAGGGCCACATGTGGCAGAGGAATTCATCGCTTCCTGGAATATATCGCCAGGAAAACTCTGAAGGAAGGGTTACACTTTTGCCTATAAAACATGTCTGACGTATCGCTGGCTGTTGAGGGTTCCCTTATTTGCTATCAGGCCAGATCGCGAATTGAAACCAATATCTCCCCAAACCATGACGATTGTCATTGCGCCGGTATGACGTTGAAAAATGCACGCTGCAATATGTCGTGATGTCTTCCATCACGTATTCGACAATCATAGAGAATCAAGTTGAATCGGGACTTGCCAGAAAACACGAGCTGTTGTCAATTAGCGCGACAATGTCTTTGTTCGAAATTCCATTGCAGCCTGAGACTTGTATAGTTGAGGGTGAAAGGAATACGCAGCAATGAGCTGCTAGCACCAGTCCTCTGTTAAGCAGACGGCGTCGAACTGTGCTGAACAACAAAGCCTGACTTGTGACAGTGTTTCACTGGTCCGCTAACACCGACGACGTTGCTGTGCTATCGATCACTGATGTGTGGCAGAGGTGCTTATCATCTCGCGCAGTAATGCAATTTTGCAGCCCATTTCCCGGATTTCTATGCGCACGAGACTCATCCGTCCACTGACACCACGTTTCATCTCTGTACTGGCGTTTCAACCTGTACGAATTTCAATTTCGCGGTAGGAAGATCCAGCTTCTCTCATTCCAACAACCCTTCCTTGTTGCAACAGTTGTCTAAGCCATAGTCCACATCGAGATGTTTATAATGCGACTTTCTTCGGCGACGGGGCATACACAAGAACAATGAGATACAAAAAATAGCATTCCGACTTAGTATTGTCTCTTCACTGATTACAACATCTCGATTGATCCAGCTCTTTATACCCAAGACCCGGCAGTTCAGAGGGCGCTCCTCCAAAACCGCATGCGCATTTTCACAGATATTTTAATCATTTACATATCCTAAACTGTTTCACACATCACGTAAGCTTCAAGATAAAACCAACAGTCTTTCATGGTGCTGCAATTTTGAAAAACAGTAGTGTACAGTGTGTTCCATGCACACACATAAAGAAAACTGCTTTACTTTGTTTTGCATCACAAAATTGGGACCAAAATCAAAATGCGTCTTATGTCAACAGTTCGAGAATCCTTGGAATCTAAGTATCATATTAAAGGACCGTGTTTTCTTATCGCATTTAAATTTTAGCATTTGATTTCTTTGTGTGTTTTAGCTTAGATCTAGCACTTAGATTATGGAAAAGCAATCTAAGGACATCAGCTCACTAGCTACTGTACGAAAGCAATAGTTTTGATTTCCCAAATATAGTTTGTAGCGAAGTCTTTTTGACTTCTACGCTGTTTTAACACATCAATATACTAAGAAATAGTTCCTAAATGAAAGAACACCTTAACGGCCAGACGAAACAACAGAAGTCAACTTACGGAAAAGCTTTATTCAGGCTGTAGAAAACACATGGTAATATGGCATACTGCAGTAAACGCTCCACACACCACACATTATCACAACACTCCTATCAATAATCAGTTAACAACCCAACGCTCGTAATAATCGCTCTCTTACAACGCTCTCTCTTACAACGCTCGCAAGCAATAGATCAGTCGTCGTTTTCATCTCTTGTTCTTATCAAGATCAGGCATACGTCACGTGCATTCAACCTCAATTGTGTTGCCAAACGTATTCGTTTGATGGAAAATATATTTCGTTAAGGTGAAGAATACTAAGAATAAACTCAAGATTTACATAGGGAAATAAACTAAAAAAGGAAAGTTAATCTAAAATATACGTCACAAGTTTCACAGCTAGTCGTTCACTTTGTACACACTCTTGGTAAGGTGCAATTGCCACACAGGTGGCGCAGTGGTCTAAGCGATAGCTTCTGATAATTCGTCCGAGATGGGTTCTGGGATCGAATCCTGGTTAGGCATGGATGTTATTTTTGTCTTACGGCGCTAACTCGCTTCCTACCCTGGAACCACTGGCCCTAAATTAAGAACGTGGGACTGCTTATAGCTTATCAAGTTGCTCACGGTAGTCGTTAAACCTTCAATCAAAAATGATAATAATCTGTAATCATATTAACATTTATGTGCATAAGTATTTTTAATAAAAGGATTTAAAATGTCTTTACTATCTTCGTTGTTACTTGAATGCTATTCCGAAATTTGATGGACATCAGTGAATTTTTCTATCCGCAGGACTTGGGGTCAACTGAATATTGAGGGTTACTGGCAAATTAATGAAGCCGGCTTGCCATTCCTCTGCTACATGTAGGTAAAGGGCAAGGTTTAGTCGGGGCCTACTTCACAGTGAACCATGTATGCATTTGCATCCCCGAGCCCAATGTGTCAGGAGAAAACCGCGGAAAAACCGCTAACTGGATAGCCGATAGGACCGGGATTCGAACACCTGACAGAAACGGCAGCCTTTCACACTGCATTAACTAACCGCGCCATGCCGGCGGTCCCATATAACATAGATACAGTAATTTCACGTGGTGGAGTTCGTTGTGGCCATTTTCCCAGTATTTTTGTTAGGTCCCAGCTTTATGGTTGAAAACAATTATTTTATGGTAAGTTAAGAAGGAACACACACACACAGTTCATGCTCTCACTATGCAAAATCGTCCTGGATTACCAAATAGGGAGCTGCAGTAGACAACGTCAAAAGCTACGTTCGTCATCACGACAGAATTTTCGAGCTTCGCAACCGTGATTGGATTTTGACGTTTTTAATCAATGCACAAGTCTTTCAGAGTGGAACATGGAGATTCATGTCTAGTCTCTACATAGGTTATACATGCGCCTTCATACTATTGGACCAGCGTGTTGCATCACTCCATAGTATTACCTGCTCTTTCACAAGACCCCAGCTAATAAACCTGTTCAGGTAGCAGGGAAAGGTTGGGAACATTACTTCTTGTTCTTAAATACAGCTTAGTTGACAAAATCCAGTCACGCAACAAAAACAAAACAAAAAAAACTCTAATTCTCTACGAAGAGCCAAAGAAAATACCATCGCTGCTCACGGCATTTTCATACCCTATCGAAACCTTGACTTGTAGTACTGCCGATTGACTGTTACCGAAAACGTTAAGAACCAGTAAGCTTTGCAGCTGAATTTTTTACTTTAGGGCTCCAAGACCACCGTGAGCAACTTCGAGGGCTATAAGCAGTCAATCATCTCTAATTTGGGGTCACTGGTTTCAGCAATAGGAGAGATCTTGTGCCGTAAGACGCAAGATACACACAGTAGCAATGCTTTACCGGGACTCGAACCGGAGCCAACTAGGGTGGCCTGTTTGAAGCCAGCGTTTGGATCACCGCGTCACCTGGGAGGCTCTGCAGGAAATTCTTGGAATAGTGAAGCATGTAGTTATGATGTGCTTTAGCAAATGTCTTTGAATTCCTTTCTTTCCGTGCCTGGGTCTTCTTTTATTTTGAAAAATTATTTGGTAAACTAGGAATATTTATACTGATTTCCGTAAGGGAAATGACCGTTTTATTCATTATTCCCGGATATGTTCTAATTTAAAACTCTTAAATTAAAATCGTTATACTTCCTTTTACTTAACATTATACTTTCTAACTTTTTACTTAACTTGTAAGCACACCGGACAAAAAATTACGGAATGCGCATTTTATTGGTTAATATGTGGTTACATCACCACGAGTTCGAAGCACAGACTTGACTTTCTTTGGCATGCTGTCAATATGGGAGTGGATGACATCAATGTCCAGTTTGCCCCACGCCGTGAACAACTGGTCCCGCAGAGCAGTCAAATTGGGAGGGTGTTGTTGTCTCTTCTTAACGGCCCGTTCGAGCATGTCCCAAATCTTCTCTATAACATTGAGAACAGGCGAATCGGCGGGCCAGGTGAGATGTGGGATGTCGACTCATGTTCTGCAAACCAATCCTGCACAATGGCAGCTTGGTGGACAGGGAAGTTGTCGTCTTGATAACGTGGATCTAGAATGGCGGCATCTTGGAGGAACTGAACATATGGCAACACCTCGTTATCCAACAGTTTCACGTAGTCCACCGCTTTCATGCCATTAGACACGTGAACTAAGGGACCCACCCCAGCACTGGATATACACCCCCAAAACATGACACTTCCACCCCACCCTCCTTCTGCACAGCCCTTTGCACACACTCTGCGTTGAAGGCTTCTCCGGCTTTCCGCATGATCCTAGATCTACCATCATTGGAATACAGGCAGAATCTGGATTCGTCCGACCAGATGATGCGTCTCCACTGCTCTGTAGTCCAGTGTCGGTGTTCCCTCGCCCATTCCAGCCGCTCTTTCTTGTGTATGGCAGACAGCTTGGGGCGTACCCTAGCTACACGACTGAATATTCCTAGACCATGCAGTTCTCGTCGAAGCGTTCGTTCGGAAACAGGCTGACTGGGTCCCTCATTGTACTCTGGCAGCAAGTCCTGCCGGGTTTGGAACCGCTTAGCGGTTGTTAATTGCCCCAGACGTCGGCGATCACGGTTTCTCACAATGGCTTTTCTGCCGCACCTGCTCCGACGGGAATTGTCTCTGCCCGACACCTTCCACGCTAAATTAACACTACTGACTGTGGACTTGGACACACCAACGAACTCCGCCACCTCCCTCAGCGAATGATCATGTTCACGACCAAAGACGATAGCCACCTTTTGCCACTCTGTTATGTCACCTTTTCTACCCATGGTACTAACTGTAAACAACAATAAAACTGATTAGGCATGCACGTCTTACAATCCTGAAAAAGAAACAAGTAACATACAATACATTCCATTCCATTATGTACACGCATTTTTCTCTGCCTGACCAGTTTCCAACTGTTCTTCCGGATGACAGCATTCCGTAATTTTTTGTCCAGGGTGCTTAGTTTCTTTTACTAAAATCGTTATACTTTTCTTTTACTTAACCTTATACACTCTTTTACTATAATAGTTATACATTCTTTTACTTAATCTTATACTTTCTAACTTTTTCCTTAACATGTACATTCTTTTATTAAAATCGTCTTTTACTATACGAAAGATCGTTATACTTTATTTTACTTAACTTTGACATGGACAACAATAATTCGAAAATTTCTATTTTCAAAATTTAAAAAGTAAGACTAACTTCAGAAAGCAATATCAGCAGAAAATTTACTGTCTCATGCAGTTTTTTCCGGGAAAAAATGAACTGATATAGGCATCAGATATTGAACAAAAAATTAAACATTTGCAGATTCGAATGTGAGAAAGTCCAAAACGAAAACACTACGTCAAAATAAAGTATGAAAATTAAAACAGGCAGCGGTCTAACGTGTTTAGTCCAATTGGCTGTAAAAAGAGCTTTAAACGTTCTCTTTCAAAAGTCGCGTTCAAAATCTACGATGCTTGATCTTGTCGGAAACCTTTTACTGCTTGAAGAGCAAGATGTGTGTTTGGACATTTATACGTTCTAAGGTTAAAAAATCCTACGTATACAGTGCACAGTTTCTTACATTCTTAAATACATCCTTGAAATAATTTTTAAGGCGATACATAAGTAGAGGTTTCTTCTGGGGCGAAGATAACAGTGATGCGCCTCAGAGCACTCTGCGTACCATGAAGTAAATATATGAGCAAAAGTGAACAACAGATTTAAAGTACCGGTTGGAAATAACGACGTTTGTCTGAAGCCGATGTTTAAGGAGGTGAAAAACACAATGAGAACAGCGAATTCCCGGAAATGTCATTTTCTGGGGAGCTATTACTCTGAAGAGTAAAAATCCACATTGTCAGTGGAAACAGCCAAATATTTCATCGCTCTCCGCTGTCTATGTCTCCTCGCTCTTCCGTCGACTTATATTTTTTCTGTTTTGCTTTTTCAGGTTGTCATATGTGAGAAAAAGAAGAGAAATCTGCAAAGGAAACCTGCGATGAAAGCGTCCATTGGAGCCGATTTGAAGCGAAACACAATTCGTGTTGGCGACGATGAATCATGCGTCGCGCCTTGGACTTCTTGCGAGTACTACTCAGCGTTGCGGTTCCCAAAATAAATGTTTTGGAGATTTCATGTCATTGATTGATAATCCCCTTGCTGTCGATAAGACAGGTGGATGTGGAAGAATTGAATGTTTCTGTTCCATCCGGGCCTTTTTCTCCCCCACCCTTCCAGCCGCATTCTCCCTCCCTACCTAGCGATCCTTCCGTCAGCCAGCCTATCACCCATGATGCGTTCTGTAGATCGGACGCTTTCAGAAGATTTTCATTCTTCATGAATCTCGAGGTTTTCGCAAGTAGTGTTTTGATTTTCTTTCGCCGTCTCAATACTTATTGATGACATTGTCTGAGGAATGCACCGCGAGAAAAAGTCGTTGTGCACGAGGAAATGATTACAGCACATACTTTGGTTAGCATTTTTGTCATTTTTATTTCCTAGAAGCAAACTGGAATATTGACGTAGGAATAAAAATAAGTAATAAAACAGATTTAAGTGACGACGTTTGAAATGTATCTTCGAAACCTTCTGCCTCTCTTTTGATATTTCCCAAAATAACCGGCTTTAAAATCATTCAGTTTGTTTTTAAATAAGTCTTCAATGCTTCCTTATTTTAAATGGTGAACTTTAATGGAACCGAAAGGTTGTAACATAGTGCTAGACGTAACTTTGTTTTTCTGTTTTAAAACCTCGAAAAGATAACGAAGGGTATAGGAAGATTTGAAAGGGAGTGAGACAAGGTGACACCATATCTCCGAAGCTCTTTAATGCCACATTGGAAAATGTCTTTCAATCACTGAACTGGGAAAACAAAGGGATAAAGATTAATGGAGATTATCTAACCCACCTTCGTTTTGCTGATGACGTAGTCATTTTTGCAACTACCCCATCAGAGCTGCAGAGTATGATCCAGGAACTTGCTGACAAGAGTAAAGAAGTGGGATTAAAAATGAACTTTCAGAAGACAAAAGTGATGTTCAATGCTTTTACAAGAAATGAAGATTTATCGATTGATGGAGAAAAGCTGGAGATAACAGATACATATGTTTATCTTGGACAGCAGATATCAAGTGAGGGTCACATTGATGAAGAAATTAATCGGCGTACAAAACTTGCCTGGAGAGCTTTTGGAAGAAACAGCATAATTTTCAAGAGCAATATGCCATTATGTCTTAAAAGAAAAGTGTTTGATCAATGCATCCTTCCAGTGCTTACGTATGGTGCAGAGACGTGGACCTTAACTAAAAGAGACATACAAAGGCTGCAGACAACTCAAAGAAGCATGGAGAGGTGCATGCTTGGTATAACCAGGAGAGATAAGAAGAGGAACTCGTGGATCCGAAAAATGACGAGAGTGGAAGACATCATGATCAGAGTTAAATCCCTGAAATGGCAATGGGCTGGACATACTGCCAGAAGGACAGACCATAGATGGACAGCCGAAATTTTAGATTGGATTCCAAGGGACAGGAAAAGACCCAGAAAAAGACCACATGGGAGATGGGTGGATGAAATTCGTAAATATGCGGGAGTGACATGGAGGAGACTGGCACAAGACAGACCGTTGTGGAGGAAACTTGGGGAGACCTTCGTCCAGCAGTGGATTGATAATGGTTGACAATGATGATGATGATGATAGGAAGAGTATAAAGTCCTTAATTAAAGCTCTAACTAAAGGTAATTAAAAAACATTCCATCAATGCATGAAGAATTAGTCAAGTACATAAGAATCACTCTTACTTTTTCCAAGAACATAGAAGAGATTCCTCAGTACATGAGCAAGTAGAAAATTCTCCAAGTTCTGATGTAGAAAAAGTGATGAGTGCTGTATTTATTCATCTTGGCACGAAATGAGTACAGCATTTCTTCCGGAGCTGTAGGAGAATTCGGAAAGCCATACAAAGGCTGGAAGCTATTTGAAGCGGTGCCTATACAGTATCTGTAAAATGCGCACAGAAATGGCCCTACAATCCTCTAGTATAGGAATTGAAAAATATCAACGAATGCCGGAATAATAATTTCGCAAGCAGCTATTTTTCGGGCTTTAAAAAGAAAACGTAAATTAAGAATGAGGAAAACAACAAAAGAATAAAGGATTCTGTAAACTTATGAAATAAAAAAACACCTGCTTGTTTTTTTCATGTTTGGAAATTTAACGACCACCGTGAACAGCTCAAGCAGTTATAACCAGTCGTCCCTCCCTAATTTGGGGCGACTGGTTCTAGAAAAAAGAAACATCCAGTGCCATAAGACCGGGATTCGAATTTGGACCCATTTTAGACGAATGAAAAATATACGTGTGGCATTAGCATTAATTTGGTTAGATATACATAACTTTCAAGTTGCTGTTTTTATGAAATCTGGATAACTTGCTATATCCAGCGTAACACATGTTCTAAAAGACCTGAAAGCGTATTCTCAGAGAAACTTCATGATAATATTTATCGCTTCAGTTCAGCAATCAATGCAGCCTCTGAATACAGAGTTGTAAATTTTGAGGGGATTTCGTCAGAAATTTCTTTATGTGTATCAAACTACATAGTATTCAGTAAATCAACAAGTGTAATTATCCTGGGTTTTGTATCTTTTTTGTTTATAATGGGAACATCGTGTAATAAATTTTGCCGTGTATTATTAAACTACAAGGTTCTTGCCCAGGAGGTACCTTTGTCTGAGCTCCAATTGAAGCTAAAGTTCGGGACAAAACTTGATCGCTTTCTTTAGAACATTTTCTGCAATTTCTTGCTTCGTGCTTAGCTTCAATCTGAGAATTACGCGCTTATGTCAAAGCTTCAGATAAACTTTCTCATCATAGCATTATTTGACTTTATTTTTATTGTTTGTATTTTATTGTACAAAATATTCATTCAGTCTTTGCAGCCTCACTTAATATTCACTGATTTCCCTGTATATTTTTGTTAACTGGCATCAAATTCTTTAACATTTAATCTTTCACTGTTTGCTGGCTTTCTCTTTCTATTTGAGTTCAATCGTTAATATCTTTCTTCGTGGCGTTTTATTTATGTTATCATACATAATAGGCTGGTGAAAAAAATTTCAGATTGGTCGAAGAATACCTGTCCCGCTTTGTTCCCAGACAATGTATATGTTATCGTTAAAGTATGAAATCCGTTTTTTCATAGAATCCTAGTTATTTCATGAAATAACTGATTAAGTCAGTTAAAGCGTAAAACTCACTTGTATTCTATGGTTTAACTAGTTATTTCATAGAATCCCGATCTACATCCCGTTGAAGTATAAAATAACGGAGTAAATAAATCCCAAATTAAAAAGTTGTAAAGTGTGAACCACTGGTCAGAAATAGCACACCATTTTCAACCCACTATAAAGTGTTACATAATAATAATGATATTAACTTTTATGTTTCGTTTAACTTTTATGTTTCCTCTTGTTATTTATAAATTTTTCGGAAATAAGTTGTTCATGAGATCTGCAAATTGTGTTTTAATGAACTGAATGTTCAGAGTGAAAGAGAAAACTCTAAAGAATGTTTGGAAATTCAAGCAAAGAAGATGAAATTAATGTCAGATAAATCTCATTTTGAAGCCTCTGTGGGGCTTACAGTCCGTACCCCAGTACCTGAATTTGAGAGAGGAAGGGTGACGCCAGATCTATTTTAGCTGTTGTCATGAAAAATAACCGAAGCAGGATTTTTTCAATTGGGAACAAGAAACGGCTGCATAAAACAGCTATATTCCCGATCCCAGTTCAGCGTCTGTAAACAAAAAATAATTCAGATCGAAGAAGTGCCGGATATAGAGAAATCGCTCCGGTTGGTTGTTACAGCTCAAAGTTTAGGTACCGGTCGGTGATTTAAAAAATGTTGATGTAAAACGCAGTTTGTCAACAAAAAATGTATTTGCTTTAGAAATAATATTCTATGCAATTCCAAATGCCATTTTAGTAATCCCTGTTTAACAAAGGATTTTATTGTGTCTTTATATAAATAACATTTTGTATGCTGTATAATTCAGTCAAATTGTTTATTTTACACTTTAACTGTCTATCATTAGTTAATTTAGTTATTCCATAGAATAACTAGTTAAAGTGTGGAATTATTAATTTATTACACGCTTTAACTAACTTGATCAGTTATTTCATGAAATGACTGGGTATTCTATGAAATAACTGAATTACACTTTAACGGTAACATGTACATCAGAATTGTTGCTGCATACAGAAAAAACACGTGATTGAAACACTTTCGTAGATTCTCGAAGAAATATAATAGCTGCATTCTGTTTTAACTCAACGGCTTTCAAAAATTGTACTTACATGAAAAGGCATGAGAAAGATTAATTACGCTAAAACAAAAAGAGAGTTATGCTGAAATATATGACTATCGAAAGCAATTCCAGCTTGACCTAACCGAAAAATTATCTCTCGGCTGCACCACTCTTCTCCAAATGTCAGGGACTTTCAGACCACCCTGATTCACATTATGACCATTCAAGTCTCGATGGTTATGGCAAAAAACAGGCCGCTGAAGAAAAGTTTTAGACCACGTTTTCTGGAGAGCATGTGGTTGTGATCCACATATTGGTATTCAGTTTGCTCCTTTTTGCAACTTCAGGAATGTGGTTTCGCGCTTTTGCCTGTTTTCTGCACAAATGATCTGTGTGCCTCCCCACTTTCAGAAGTTTATCTCGGCAGAGTACCTAATACGTATCACGAATCGGTTGTCTTTTTGTACCCATGGTAAGACAAAACATAGTTTTAAGTTAAGCCGAGGTTACCCCATAAAGCAATTTTTTGCATGACCACTGTCCTGAAGGAATATTTAAATTGAATAGTATAAATGAAGAATTCAAATCTAACTTCTTTTCATGTTACACTTCGGCAGTATCAAAGTTCACAATATGAATTGTCAAAAATAATTATTCTGGTTTGAAGTGTTCTGGAATTTATAAATAAATCCTTAGGAATGCATTTTGGTGATCGAGTATATTTGTTTTGCCAGCAGCTGTATTGGTTCTGTGACATGAAGCAGAGATGAAGTACGTGTCAAGAAGACAAATCTGAAGCGATACATTCCATCGGTGTAGCTTTGTTGGTTACAGCAACTCACTCCGGAGCGCGAAGAGGCATTTCGATCGCTGTCACCGACAAATTCATGTTTCTCGGTGACAGCGATCGAAACGCTGGCGCCCGAACGTAAAAATGTATCTGCTCGCAGTTAGGTTCTTCGAAAAACGTGTGATGTTTGTTCCACAAATCGTCTGGAATTAACTGAAATTCCTTCTTCGCTTCAGAAAAAAAAATTAAGAGTGGGATGATGTGACGTACTACAGAGGTGATGCACGTGTCAAGACGAAAAGTTTGCAGCAGTACATTCCGTCGGTGTAGCTTAATCGGTTAGAGCAACTCACTCCGGAGCGAGAAGAGGCAGGTTCGATCTTGGTCACCGACAAATTTCTGATGAAATAATTCAAATATATAGAGTTCTGTAATATCGGTATCGGGTGTCATAGTTTGAAAGCTTCACTTCTGATTATACGATGAAATGATTCGACATTTAGATGCATTATGCAAATTTACTGAAGCAATACTCCGCTTCTTTGCAGTTTGCCCAAGCAAAAATATCTCAAATATTAAAGAATAATGTATTATGCATTTTCAGTAATTAAACACGCGAGAGAGCTATGTAATTCTTGCCAAGGTGTTTACTAAAAAATCCGCGAAAGGTGCGACAAATCCTTATATGATTTCTCAGTAAACCATAATTATAGACCTTCCTGATAAACTTTACTTTCAAGTATTAAATAAGTTTGAATACAGAAATCGTTGTTTTTACACTCAGAAAAATTTCGAACATGATTTTTTTTTCTGAAAGCCTTTCCTTCAGGACCAAAAGCAAAAACGGGAAAAAGTTCAACTCTTAACGCACTTGTGGTGTCCTATGTGACACAGAACTTCTGTATCTATTAGGAAAAATAAAGGGAAATCGTCATTTAGTATCGTCGAAACTTAATGGGCATATGGTGTAAAATGAATTTAAATAAAAACTATTTTTGTTTTTATAAATTGGAATATACATCCTGAGTGTCAAGAATCCGGTTTCCCTTTGAAGTAATTATGTTGGAAGAAAAAAGCAGCGCGCAAAGCATAAATAGAAGAAGTGCAGCATATGAGAAATCAGTGAGAAACTACTAAAGACAGCAACAGATGACATGCCAAACAAAAATTAACAGTGTATTTATAGAGAGTACATTAGATATTTTTATTTTGCGGTACTCACTGGAAAGTCAGGCTCTGATTTAAATTTGTAATATTGCTGTTTGATTTTCTGTGCCGAAAGTATGACTGCCTGAAGAAGTGTTGATATAAAAAATGGGCAAAATACCCCAATCAAAAGAGACAAGATTAAACTCTTCGCAGCTTTTTCTCCTCAAGAAGAAAAAAAAGTAGAGTTTTGCTTTATAATATTTTGCATTACTCCAATTGAATAACGTTTGCCGGTTTAATACAAAAGTTGGAGGATTAGCATTTTTTTATTTTCTGCACCAGAAATTATACAGGCATCATACTGTATTGAATATTTTGTTTTTGTTTCGAAAATAATAATGTTTTAGTTCTTAAACCGAAACATGTCTATCGGAAGGACAAGGACCTGATCTGTCGAATTAAGGATTGTATAAGCTGATAATGAGATGTATCTTCAAAACGTTGCTATAAATACTGTCATTACGTAAATGAAATTTTAGCGCGAGTGGCCTTGTAGTCAACGTTCGTGACTGCCACGGAGAAGACCTCGGGTTCGATCCCGGGCATGTACGAACGCTTGAACCACTAAATATCCGCTGTGCGTCGGATGGGCAGGTTAAGCCGTCGGGCCCAAGTTACTGGCTTTCCGTTAATAAATAGGGGCGTCTTCCTCCCGCTTTGTACCTCGCTCCCGTGTCACTTTCCTATCGGACACTGTAGCCCAAATCTCCTAGCTTCCTATTTCTAAGGGTTGTTTAAGACCTGGGGTCAGACCCTCTCTTCCTAAAATCCTCTACATCAGATCTGATCTTATCTGAAATTTTAGCGTCAGTCAATCAGGATTTCTTAAGTACCCACTGTTTTTACAATCAGTGCTGCAGATATTTTCAGATTTCCTCTACAATTTACGATTTAAATTAATGTCGAAGTGAGACAAATATCTCCCAATTTAGTATTCATATAGATTTTCATGTCTGTGTGAAAATCCTAAGACGAAAGCTATTCAGATATGAAATCTCTACACAGAATGAAACTTGTCACATGTGAGAAAAAATCGAGAAACAATTCTGAATATTTGCAGTAGTTAAAAGAGTGCAATGGCGTAGGGTGACACAACGTCATGACACTAAACCAACGAGTGCGAAGTTAAGTGTACTTCAGGGAGACAACTTAGTAGTCAAGTGACCTCTTTGCAGCTATTAGACAGCAAGGAATCGATTGGCATAAGTGCGAAAGAGTGAGAGCCATGAAAAAGAATGAAAGTTTTAAAATGATAAACTCCTTACTCAGAACTCTGCAGCCGCTCACGTATAACGACAAATTTTTACACGTGATGCTACTGTGGACCATCGAAAATAAAAGAAAATTTTATAGCATACGAGGTAGGAAAATATTTGCCGTTTTAAATTCTGCTTGAAAATGATTGAGAAACCACTAGTACTAAGAAGACATCGTTAAAATTTTAGCACGTTTTTAAAGGAAATAGTTGTACCATATCACGCTATTTTTGTCATGTTCGTCTATTTCTAGATGGTATCTGTTTGCCTTTCTCTCTATTTGTAGATGTGATCTATTCGCCTGCTCGTCTATCTTTTACACGCGATATCTGCGCTTCTAGAAATTAGATTCGAAAAATTTATGTGCATCATAAAATGGTAACCATGGGGATGATAATTCATGAATCGAATCATGAAAAGAATTTTTCCGCTAAGCAGCTCAATGTACGTTTATATATTTGACAAAAAATCTATTCTACAAGCAAAACTCCAGAACTATACATAAGACTCGCAAATTATTTTCTGATTTCACGGTGCACAGTTTTTCCATTGGGTTGCGTATACAGGTATTTTAACGTGGTTGAGTAAGCATATGCAGTTAAGCTCCTTAATACGCGACACCATAACATTTGTCCGCTATTCGCGCTGATGACTGCTACCCCAACCTAGGCCCACGATAGGAAACGCTATATACTAAATTCCTACGTATAATACATAACTAGGACATTTTTCCTTTTTTGTTTTTGCTGTTTTTCAGCTGAAAATAATGCATTACTTGTGCATACATGCACATACATTATTTCAGTTTTAAAATAAGTATATAAAATATACGTATTTTGATGCATGTTGCAATATCATCATCATCATCATCATCAACATTGTCAACAATTATCAATCCGCAGCTGGACGAAGATCTCCCCAAGTTTCTTCCACAACGGTCTGTCTTGTGCCAGTCTCCTCCATGTCACTCCCGCATACTTTCGAATTTCATCCACCCATCTCCCATGTGGTCTTCTTCTGGGTCTTTTCCTGTCCCTTATAATCCAATCTAAAATTTCGGCTGTCCATCGATGGTCTGTCCTTCTGGCAGTATGTCCAGCCCATTGCCATTTCAGGGATTTAACTCTGATCATGATATCTTCCACTCTTGTCATTTTTCGGATCCACGAGTTCCTCTTCTTATCTCTCCTGGTTACACCAAGCATGCACCTCTCCATGCTCCTTTGAGTTGTCTGCAGCCTTTGTATGTCTCTTTTAGTTAAGGTCCACGTCTCTGCGCCATACGTAAGCACTGGAAGGATGCATTGATCAAACATCTTTCTTTTAAGACATAATGGCATATTGCTCTTAAAAATTATGCTGTTTCTTCCAAATGCTCTTCAGGCAAGTGTTGTACGCCGATTAATTTCTTCATCAATGTGACCCTCACTTGATATCTGCTGTCCAAGATAAACGTACATGCCTGTTATCTCCAGCTTTTCTCCATCAATCGATAAATCTTCATTTCTTGAAAAAGCATTGAACATCACTTTTGTCTTCTGAAAGTTCATTTTTAATCCCACGTCTTTACTCTTGTCAGCAAGTTCCTGGATCATACTCTGCAGCTCTGATGGGGTTGTTGCAAAAATGAGTACGTCATCAGCAAACCGAAGGTGAGTTAAATAATCTCCATTAATCTTTATCCCTCTGTTTTCCCAGTTCAGTGATTGAAAGACATTTTCCAATGTGGCATTAAAGAGCTTCGGAAATATGGTGTCACCTTGTCTCACTCCTTTTCCAATTTTTATGTGTGTTGTATTTTCAAACAGCCGAATATTTGCACTTGCATTTTCATAGATGTTATTAATAATATCAATGTATGCATCTTCAATACCGCAAGATTTCAGAGCCATTGTAACTGCTGATGTTTTCACCGAATCAAAGGCTTTTTCATAATCGATAAAAGCCATGCACAATGGAAGTTCATATTCCCTCACTCTTTCAATTAGTTCTCTCAGTACGTGGATATGATTTATTGTGCTGTAGCCACTCCTGAATCCAGCTTGTTCTCTCGGTTGAGCCATGTCCAGTGTTACCTTCAAACGGTGTGAAAGAACTTTAGTGAAGATTTTATAAACTACTAATAGGAGGCTGATAGGTCTGTAGTTCCTGAGATCCTCAATGTCACCTTTCTTATGTAGCAGGATCATTGTAGCGTTGTTCCAATCCTCAGGAATCTTCCCTTCATTAAGGCATGGAGTGAAAATTTGGGCGAGTACTGTTTCGATTTTTTCCCTTGCTTCTTGTATGATGTCTACAGTAATTCCATCTTCTCCTGGAGCTTTCCCCCGCTTCATGTTCTTGATTGCATGTGCGACTTCTGCTGGGAGGACTGGAAGAACTCTGGTACTGGTACTTTTCATGATGTCTGGAGTACTTGTATCATCCCTTTCATATACTTTGGAGTAGAAATCTTTCACTCTTGTCAAAATTTCACCTCTTTTTCTTGTTACAAAATCATCTTCCTTTCTCAGTGCCATAATCTGTTTTCTTCCCTTACTGAGATGTCCCTTCGCTATCTTTAGGCTTTGGTTGTTTTCAATTGCTTTCCTCACTAGTTCTCAGTTGAATTTCCTTACGTCTTCAGTGATACTTTTTCGTTTTCGTACTGTTAACCTTTTTACTGTTGGCACAGTTGTTGAAGGTAAAGTAAGAACTAGAGAAAGCAATGCATATGCAATATACACTGACGGAAAAAAATCCCAACACCACGAAAAAATAGTTGAGGAATAATGAAATGGCGGCAATACATTTGTATAGGTAACATATTTAATCGATTAAGGTTTCAAGATCACAGCTTATTGTAAGCGCGAGAAGAGCCATTTTAAATGTGAAGTGCTGGTACATTAATAACCAGTGTAACCGCCAGAATGTTGAATGCAAGTACGCAAACGTTCATACATTGTGTCGTGCAGGTGCTGGATGTCAGTTTGAGGGATGGAGTTCCATGCCGGTCGCACTTGATCGGTCAATACTAGGACGGTTAATGCTGGTTGGGGGTGACGCTGGAGTTGTAGTCCAATGATGTTCCATACTTGCTCGATTAGTGAAAGATCTGGAGATCTAGCAGGCCACGGCAACATGTCGACATTCTGTAGGGCATGTTGGGTTACAACAGCGGTATGCGGGTGAGCGTTATCCTGTTGGAAAACACCCCCTGGAATGCTGTTCATGAATGGCAGCACAACAGGATGAATCACCAGACCGACGTACAACTGCGCCGTCAGGGTGCGTAGGATAACCACGAGAGTGCTCCTGCTGTCATAGGAAATTGCTCCCCAGACCATGACTCCAGGTGTAGGTCCAGTGTGTCTCGGCCGCAGACAGGTTGGTTGCAGGCGCTCACCTGGCCTCCTTCTAACCAACACACGGCCATCACTGGCACCCAGGCAGAACCGGCTTTTATCAGAAAACACAACAGATCTGCACTGCGTCCTTCAATGAGTTCTAGCTTGACACCACTGACGTCGCAAACGGCAGTGGTTTGGAGTAAGTGGAATGCACGCTACAGGGCGTCTGGCTCGGAGGTGTTCTTCAAATAACCGATTTGTAACAGTTCGTTGTGTCACTGTGGTGACAACTGCAGTTCGAATTGCTGCCGCAGACGTGGTACGATGCGCCACGGCCATACGCCGTACACGGCGGTCTTCCCTCCCAGTAGTGCCACGTGGCCGGCTGGAACCCGGTCTTCTTGAGGCAGTACCTGCCCTTAACCTCCGCTGCCAACAATCATGCACAATGGCTACATTCCTGCCAAGTCGTTCTGCAATATTGCGGAAAGAAAATCCACCTTCTCGTAGCCCTATTACACGACCTCGTTCAAACTCCGTGAGCTGTTGATAATGGCTTCTTCGTCTGCTAAAAGGCATTCTTGACTAACATCAACACCCTACGTCGAATCTCAACAATAACTAACGCTCACGAACGTTACAACAAACTCCGTGAGCTGTTGATAATGGCTTCTTCGTCTGCTAAAAGGCATTCTTGACTAACATCAACACCCTACGTCGAATCTCAACAATAACTAACGCTCACGAACGTTACAACGCGTATTTACAGCTAACTTGCTTTGCACGTTCCGAGGGGCGCTACTACCGCCACACGTATGCGCCGAGCGCGAAATTTGCATAGACGTCATTTTACAGATGTACTTTCACCGCCTACCTACTGTCGTTTATCTGACACAACCCCTTATTGGGGTTGGGATTTTTTTCCGTCAGTGTATATATATATATATATATATATATATATATATATATATATATATATTGTACATACATTGCTTTCAATATGTTTTTGTTCAGTATGTGTTTTCAAATTCTTCAGTAGTGGAAATCCTTCTGAGTCCGCTGTGTTTCAGTAGCTACTCGCAACCAGAGAAGCAGGCGAAGTGCCAGAAAGTGAGAATCCATACAAAAAGCGTCTGTTTCTTTAAAGAACGAAGCATAGCGGTCAATGATGTCATCATATTAACTGCAAGTTCGGAGATTAGTTCTTTTTGTACCGAGATATCAGATAGCGATGACAGTATATACTGGGAAGCACTGTTCCTTAAATAATTTGTTATTCATTTCAAACAGGAAAATCCTTTTTTCTGTTGGAACAGTGGTTGAGGGTAAAGTAAGAACTAGAGAAAGCAATGTACATGCTTCTTCGAATTCATCCTTACGTACGAGGGTTGTATCTCAAATAATGCAAAAGTGGGCATAATTTCTTAATTAACTGGCTCAGTGGTTGAGAGTAATATGGAACACCTGACCAGCCTAATTTTCTGACCGCCTGATTTGCTGCAAATTATGTGTGTGGTCTTAACATTCTCATAAGGAATGTGGATCCTTTTCAGATTCTTGTTCGGTCTCTTCCTCTTTATGGCTTCTCTAAGCTTCTTCAGTGTCTCAATGTACTGCTCGCAGGTCAATGGACACGTTCCAGAAAATGAAGCAGAATAACACCTCTGTCATACCAAACAAAAAACAGTCACCATGACTTTCTGTTTTGATCGGTGGCTCTTGAACTTCTTAGGCCTTGGTGAAGAGGTGTAACGCCGTTCTATGGATTTATTCTTTGTTTCCGGATCGCAGAGATACACCCACGTTTTATCCCACGACACCAGATTGGAAAACATGTGTCTTCTTTGGCTTCAAACGCCTTCATCAGATCAGAACAGACTTCCATCCTTCTCTCCTTCAAATCGGGTGTCAACTGCTGAGGTACCTGCTTTGTACACACTTCCCGATACCCTAAGTCTTCCACCATCTTCTGTATGGCATTATGACCACAGGCCAGTTGTGCAACAAGCTCACGGATTGTGATTCGTCTCTCCGAGAGAATAAATTCATCCACTCGCTGACGATTCGTGTCAGTGGTCGCAGATGATGATCTCCCACTGCATGGTTTACCTTCAGTACTGGTTTCTCCTTCTTTAAGCTTCTTCATTCATCTGTGCACATTTCTCTTGTCAATGGTTTGATCTCCGTGAACAATCTGTAGCCTCCTGTGGATGTCGGACAGCATGTACTCTTCCTTCGTAAAGAACTCAATGACGGCATTTTGCTTCTGCATGGAATCCGTTATTTATCTGCAATGATTAAGAAGGGTTACTATAGAGGAAGAGTTAGTCTACCAACATGTGAAATTTGAACGACCTCTTTTAGTTAATAGAAAAGGTATGCCCACTTTTGCATTACTTTCGGTACAACCCGCATACATCATATGTCTGCAACGTCCTGCATACTGTATCATTTTCTGTTCCTACTTTTTTTAAAAATGCATCAATCCAGAACTAACGGAGAATAACGAAGGAACAGCACTGAAATTGAAGTTCGCACTCGTAGTTACTACATAGGGTGAGTCGAAAGTCTTGCACTATTTGGATAACTTCGTGTGTACCTTTACGGCAAAAGCTGACTAGCATTCAAAGTATAGGCCATCGCGTTGCACCGTCTTTAGCCATCTGTCTGCTAGTTCTTCGATTCCGGGGCGCTATCTGTTGTTGTCCTTCGAGGCGAAGAACTCCTTCACCCCAGCTGCCACCTCCTCCTGGTTGTTGAAGTGCCGCCCACAAACGAAGTAGGCCATGGACCGGAACAAGTAATAATCCGAAGGGGCAACGTCCGGACTATATGCTAGGTGTCGCATCAGTTCGATGCCCTCAAGTTGCTGAAGTTTTGAGCAGGTCGTTCTCGCGGTATAAGGCTGTGCGTTGTCCTGCTATAGGAGAGCGCGATTTATGTTCCAAAGTGCCGGGTACTTCTCCTCCAAAACGGCGTATATTCGCTGCAGCTGTTTAGAGTAGAAGTTGGCGTTGATGGTCCGACCGTCTGGAACAAATCCGTGATGGATTATCCCGTCGAAATTCCCCCAGAGGCAGAATATCGCCTACGTTTGACAACATGTTCTGGAAGTTGGCCTGGTCTCAACTACTTTCGTTGTGTGTTAGGATTACGGAAATAGACCCACTTTTCATCGTACGTAAAAATTCTCTTGATTAAACGTACATCGCGCGGTTTTTCTAGGAGTTTGGGGCACACTTTCACTCGGCGGTTTGCTTCAGCTATCGTCAGTTCTTGAGGGACAATGCTACAGTTCCTGTAGTCCTTGTCGAGGTCCCGAGTGTGACGATCCATGAAGGTCGGTGATATTCCTAGCTCGCCTGATAATCTCCGAGTGCTAGATGTCGGATTTACCTCTACGTCTTGGTCCACGGCCTCTGAATCCACGGTTCGGGGCCTATCTGACCGTGGCTGATCGTCGAGATTGCTGTCACCTGAGCGAAATTTCTTGAACCATCTGGTTGCGTTGCTGTGGTTCATGAAACCTTCTCCTTTTTCATTACAAATGTTTCGTGTTTCTTGAGCAGCGTTATGGCCGAGTTCAAACCCCTAAAGCAAAAGTTCCCTAATTAGCCTGTTGTGACTAATCAGCTTTTAGGTGTGCCGACCACAGACATGCAATGCTGTTCACAGCAACGCCTACCTCTTTATATCCCTTTCAAATGACCGCAGTGCGCGACTTGAACTAGCTTAACCCTTTAACGACCATGATCCCAAAATCTTGTATCACTCTAAATACCACAACGCCGAAAACTGTGAACCAACACAGGTTCACATCTTTGTTTAGTAACAACAATAGTGACTGATACCTTCTGATTCCTCATAAGTCATAAAAATTTGAAGAGAAATTAAAGGTCGGAAATCTGACTCTAGACAGGCGTT
The DNA here is from genome assembly GCA_039090855.1 of Macrothele yani. NCBI lineage: Eukaryota > Metazoa > Arthropoda > Arachnida > Araneae > Macrothelidae > Macrothele > Macrothele yani. The sequence continues at coordinate 56,946,619 of CM077008.1, read as the reverse complement.
TCGGGCGGCTATGGTCGTTTGTATGTACGGGCATTTTGGGCGTTTTGGTCGTTAAAGGGTAAAACGCGTTACACTCCGCAGCACGTGCGTTTATACAAATATTGCAAAATAAACGACTCACCCTTTGCATATAAATACAACGGACAAAAACAGAACTGTCTGAAATCAAGATCGCACTGCGAGGACTGTCACTTCACTCGATCGGGGACTGTCACTTCTGGTGATCGTGGGAAAACCAGTGGGGTGGGCTGTCACTTCACCTCGATTATTGGCGTCATTGTTTGCCATGGGAACCCCTAATTCAATGTACTCTAGGTTCTTACATCGCCGCTCTTCATGGTGCCAGAGTGAAGAGATTTGGAACTGCGGCTGATATCTCTTCACATGGCCTATGAGCAGTTACAAAGTCGTCTGTTCATAAGTTCGTAGTTTTATTTGAAACGTTGTGCTCACACTTCTAGCTTGCGCTTAGAAAGTGGAGAAATTCGTTTCAAAACCACAACATTTTCCAGAAATCATTCTTGTCAACGAAAAAGTGACTATTTTAGAATCCGCTGAATTATTTGAAGAATGTTTTTTCATAAATTTTTGGTGAAATGGCACTTCACTCACTTCACCTGACCAGCCGCCACTGCTTTGTTTACAATTGTTTTTGTAAGTCTTCACAACATCGTTAAAGACCATGATTTCATACACCTATTCTACAACTATATTAGGTACTTCCTCAATCAGATCTTTTTCATTTATTTGCGTTTCACCAATTTTGAAGCGTTCGGCCAGAGTGCGCACATTCAAAATTTAGTTTCCTTTTCAGACACATTTAGAAATTCGATGTTTTTCTTTCAACGTTAATCGATTTCTTTTTGTCGACATTCAAAACCAACAAATCATACCAACAAAAATTTCGTACATACAGAAAAAGAGGGAAGAATATGCTTTGCAGTCGTTTTCGTTTATGTAAGAATCAAAGGGAGCTCTTTCGCTTGCTTCTAAGAGAATATCGGCTCTATTGAAAGCACATACCGAATTTCTTCCAAAGAAACTAAAGAAAATCTTCGCCGCTAAGATTTCCATTCTTTTTTTCCCTTTAACTTTCAAGTTTTTAACTGCTGTTTGGAGATTATCACTCTCCGTTATTCGGAAAGTCCGCTATTTGGAGGTAAATATACAGAACTGTACATACTTTGGGGCTGAGGATAATAAAACTCTTCGCTAAATGGAAGTTTCTGCCTTTCGGAAGTGCCGGTTTAGGAGGTTTTACTGTTCTTTCATTGACATATTATCTACAATTCTAAAAGGTGCATTTGGAATGACTTTTTCAATCAGATTGTTTAAACAAAGACCATAATTTCAAAGGCATGTTTGTGGATTTTTCCTATGTAACATTTTCCCCTCTGGGTGGCGAAAAGTAAAAATTTTTAGATTGACAATATATCTCAGATTTTACAAGTATCATTAAGAATTTTTTTAAAAGTGGGATAGCTAAAATCATTATCAGTGCTTTTTGTCAATGGCGGTTCTAGGCTAGGACGGGGAGTGCCCCGGTCCTCCCAAACATGACTTGATTTTTTTTTTGAAATTGTGTATAAATTTTAATTAATTACCGGCACATGCAGAAATTTGTGGACCCTGAATTTCTTTGTCTAGAAACGCCTCTGCCTTTTGTATGTTATCAGGTTTCTTAGAAGCTTTGTTTCTTTCCCTAGGCGGGACAATAGTATATTTTAACAGTGGTTTACATAACTTTTTCGCTTCCAAAAGTATCATTCGTTAATATTTTTTTTTTGCTTCCAAATATATCATTCGTTAATTTTTTTTTACGCTTCCAAAAGTATCATTCGCTAAATGTCATTTGCTGAAAAAAGCACATAGTGAATTATCAACAACATTTCCAACTTTTCTTCGTCCAGAGGTTTCCCGTCTGTTAAGCGTCATCCTAAGCTTATAAGAGGCCGGATCTGAAATTTTATTTTGTCTTGTCAACAATATTTCGCAGAATTTACAACGCTTTTCAAGTGCGCTTCGTTTTATCGTTAAGTGGCGAAATTATACACTGAGTGGCCACTTTATTATGACCACCCGACAGTTCTAAGCAGCTGAGCAATGGCTGCACGCTGTTGCCGCCAGAGGGCAAGGCTAGTATAAAAAGGTAAAGCTTAGTGCTTGCGACAGTAGTAGAAGTACGTTTTTGGTGACAAGATGGGTAAAAATTGCGATTTGACGGACTTTCAACGTGGGATGATTGCAGGAGCTCGGAGCAATGGAGCGATTATCACCGAAACCGACGCATTCGTGAAATGTTCTAGAACAGCTGTTGTTAAAATGTTTAAAGACTGGACTGTCAGCCAAAAACTGGGTCTCAACGTGTAACATGTGGTCGTCATCGACTAGTGACTGCTCGGGCGGAACGGAGAGTGTCCAGACTAGTAATAGACAACAGAAGGGCAACAGTGCAGCAAATTACAGACCATCTTAATCAAAGATCCCCTCAAATGATCTCTACACGCACTGTTCGTCGTACACCGTATCGGATGGGATATGGCAGCCGAAGGGCTGTTCGAACACCTTTGCTGTCTGTAGTTAACAAGAGAAAACATCTCCAGTTTGCACAGGAGCACAAGGACTGGACAGTCGATAATTGGAAACAAATTATGTGGTCCGATGAATCATGTTTTCAGTTGCACCATGCCGATGGCCGAGTGAGAATTTGGCGGAAACAGCACGAAAGCATGGACCCCAAATGCATTGCTACAACCCTTCAAGCTGGTGGAGACAGCGTTATGGTTTGGGGAATATTTTCCTAGCATGCTTTGGGCCCTTTAATTCGTGTTGATCAACGTCTGACTAGCACATCATATCTAAACATCGTTGCTGACCAAGTGCATCCAGTCATGTGGATGGTTTATCCCAAAGGCGATGGCTACTTTCAACAAGATAATGCGTCCTGCCATAGTGCTCGAATTGTACAGGATTGGTTTCAGGAACAGGCCGGTGAGTTTACTTTGCTTAGGTGGCCCCCAAAATCTCCTGATCTCAACCCCATTGAGAATTTGTGAGATGAAGTTGAACGAGCCATCAGCCAGCTAAATCCACAACCCTGCAATCTCACACTTCTGGAAAGTGCTATTCCTCAAGCATGGTCTCAGATTCCACAAACCACCTATCAACATCTCGTGGAGTCCATGCCACGAAGAATCGACGCAGTATTAAAGGCAAAAGATGGCCCAACGAATTACTGAGCGGGTGGTAATAATGAAGTGGCTACTCATCATCAGAAAAACAATTCCTTTATCATCTCATCTAAACAATTCCTTTATCATCTCATCAATACTAACCATAAATTTGTCACTCCGAAAAAGCACTTCATTCTAGTCCTTTATTCTGTGCTCCATAACCCAAGGTCATCATGAGGAAATGGCAGGTCCCCTGACACCGACATCATCATCATTGTCAACCATTATCAATCCACTGCAGGACGAAGGTTTCTCCGAACCTCTTCCACAACGGTCAGTCTTGTGCCAGTCTCCTCCATGTTACTCCCGCATACTTTCGAATTTCATCCACCCATCTCCCATGTGGTCTTATTTTGGGTCTTTTCCTGTTCCTTGGAATCCAATCTAAAATTTCTGTTGGCCATCGATGGTCTGTCCTTCTGGCAGTATGTCCAGCCCATTGCCTTTTTAGGGATTTTACCCTGATCATGATGTCTTCCGCTCTTGTCATTTTTCTGATGCACGAGTTCCTCTTCTTATCTCTCCTGGTTACACCAAGCATGCACCTCTCCGTGCTGCTTTGAGTTGTCTGCAGCCTATATGTATGTATCATCATCATCATCATCATCATTGTCAACTTTTATCAATCCACTGCTGGACGAAGGTCTCCCCAAGTTTCCTCCACAACGATCTGTCTTGTGCCAGTCTCCTCCATGTCACCCCTGCATACTTTCGAATTTCATCCACCCATCTCCCATGTGGTCTTCTTCTGGGTCTTTTCCTGTCCCTTGGAATCCAATCTAAAATTTCGGCTGTCCATCGATGATCTGTCCTTCTGGCAGTATGTCCAGCCCATTGCCATTTCAGGGATTTAACTCTGATCATGATGTCTTCCACTCTTGTCATTTTTCGGATCCACGAGTTCCTCTTCTTATCTCTCCTGGTTACACCAAGTATGCACCTCTCCATGCTTCTTTGAGTTGTCTGCAGCCTTTGTATGTCTCTTTTAGTTAAGGTCCACGTCTCTGCACCATACGTAAGCACTGGAAGGATGCATTGATCAAACACTTTTCTTTTAAGACATAATGGCATATTGCTCTTGAAAATTATGCTGTTTCTTCCAAAAGCTCTCCAGGCAAGTTTTCTACGCCGATTAATTTCTTCACTAATGTGACCCTCACTTGATATCTGCTGTCCAAGATAAACGTACGTGTCTGTTATCTCCAGCTTTTCTCCATCAATCGATAAATCTTCATTTCTTGTAAAAGCATTGAACATCACTTTTGTCTTCTGAAAGTTCATTTTTAATCCCACGTCTTTACTCTTGTCAGAAAGTTCCTGGATCATACTCTGCAGCTCTGATGGGGTAGTTGCAAAAATGACTACGTCATCAGCAAAACTTAGGTGGGTTAGATAATTTCCATTAATCTTTATCCCCTTGTTCTCCCAGCTCAGCGACTGAAAAACACCCTCCAATGTGGCATTAAAGAGCTTCGGAGATATGGTGTCACCTTGTCTCACTCCTTTTCCAATTTTTATGTGTGTTGTATTTTCAAACAGCCGAATCTTTGCACTTGCATTTTCATAGATGTTATTAATAATATTAATGCATGCATCTTCAATACCGCAGGTTTTCGGAGCCATTGTAACTGCTGATGATTTCACCGAATCAAAGGCTTTTTACATAATCGATAAAAGCCATGCACAATGGAAGTTCATATTCCCTCGCTCTTTCAATTAGTTCTCTCAGTACGTGGATATGATCTGTTGTGCTGTAGCCACTCCTGAATCCAGCTTGTTCTCTTGGTTGAGCCATGTCCAGTGTTACCTTCAAGCGGTGTGAAAGAACTTTAGTGAAGATTTTATAAACCACTGATAGGAGGCTGATAGGTCTGTAGTTTCTGAGATCCTCAATGTCACCTTTCTTATGTAGCAGGATCATTGTAGCGGTGTTCCAATCCTCAGGAATCTTTCCTTCATTAAGGCATCGAGTGAAAATTTGGGCGAGTACTGTTTCGATTCCTCCCCTTGCTTCTTGTATGATGTCTACAGTAATTCCATCTTCTCCTGGAGCTTTTCCCCGCTTCATGTTCTTGATTGCATGTGCAACTTCTGCTGGAAGGACTGGAGGAACTCTGGTACTGGTATCTTTCATGATGTCTGGAGTGCATGTATCATCCCTTTCATATAATTTGGAGTAGAAATCTTTCACTCTTATCAAAATTTCGCCTCTATTTCTTGTTAAAGAACCATCTTCTTTTCTCAGTGCCATAATCTGTTTTCTTCCCTTACTGAGATGTCCCTTTGCTATCTTTAGGCTTTGGTTGTTTTCAATTGCTTTCCTCACTACTTCACAGTTGAATTTTCTTACGTCTTCAGTGATACTTTTTCTTACTGTCTTGCATAGCTCTATATATTCCACTTTGGAAATCACATCTTCTTTAGTTGTCCTCATCTCTCTTCTTTTTTGCATCAACCTTTTCGTTTTTCCTAATAATTTGTTTACATGCAACTTGTTCTTAGACCCAGCTAATTTTGTTGCTGTTTCCATAAGAGCTTTGGTTACTTTTCTGTTAACTTCAGAGATGTCCACTTCTTCCGATGTTAGGCCTTCTAAAGCAGAGAACCTGTTCTTCAGTTCCAACTTGAAGGTATTATGGTGTTTTTTAAGGTTGGTTATGTCAATAGATTTTGTTTGTCTTATGAGCTTGCCACGTTCAAGTTTAGTGTTGAGGTGCATCTTACATCTCACCAATCTATGGTCACTATATGTATGTATATATATATACATGCTGCTTTGAGTTGTCTGCAGCCTATATATATATATATATATATATCAAATTCATTGATATCAGATTTACTGGAGATGTTTAGAAGCCAAATGACCAACATAGTTGACACATCTTCCAATTTTTCGGGATGAACAGTTGTTTTAATAGGTAATGTAAACGCTTTTCAGTTTCGGCAAGGTGCATGGGGCATCAGAAAAAATTATGAAATTTGTGTTTACGTTAGCTAGGAATTCATCATTGCTCAAAAGATGCTGATTGCACATTTTTAAAATACCTTAAGAAGTCTTGTGCGCGCCAGAAAGTCATTTTCTTTACAAATGACAGGTTTATCGCACCAGAAAATGGAATGATGTCTACCTTAATTTGCACCGGTTAGAGCAAGTAAAGAAATTTTTAAAATTCGCCTTCATTCTACAGCAATAGTATTCTAAAAGCTGTGGAAATTTCAGAATTGTTGACAACACCGCAGACAAACATTGTGCTACAATATGTAATGGCTTAACATATTTTTACGAACTGTCATCGAAATGCAAAACATTATATCCAAGTATTGAAACTGCTTTTTCAGTGCTTCTGTGCATGTGTGTGTGTGTTTGTGCTTTCTCTTTGAAGCCAAAGTAACGCAGCGACTTTTTGTCACCTTTCCAACTCCGGAGGCTGGATACTTAAGAATGATGAGATATCCAAAAGGAAGTCGATGTACCGTGCTTCGCTTTTATCAGTCAAGTGGACAAGGAATAAATATGATCATCTGATACGATGACAGAACAAACTTGGAAAACATCTTTTAGCCACTGAAAAATAACCTCTACGTGGTTTTCACAAATTCCTCAAATAAGAGAGTTAGGCCTAAATTAAATTAGACATACGTGCTTTTGTATGGTGCTTTCTTCCAAGAGAAGAATATTTTCCCTCTCTGTTTTATTTTAAATGTTTTAATGTAGTCTGAACGCGATAAGAAAAAATATTTAAATGCAGTTTGTGCTGTTAGTTCCCTTACTCAACGTATTAGAATTTATTACATGAAACCGATTTCAATCGTATCTCTAGAAATTCCTCTGTACTTTGTACATGTGTAGTATGCCATTGATGTAGTTCACAACATATGCTGCAAGTGTCCACCGTTTTCTCATAAGCAAATATTTGCACTTTTGCTCGTTTTCCACGACACGCGTACGTACTCTGTAGTGATGTTTAGAAAGGTGGTAGACGTCAGAATTTCCTAAACATGAATGATCAAACACTGGCGTCCTCAGCAAAATATTGCTCAAAGCAATACACTTCCTCCACTGGCTTGTTTTTATTGCACGGTACATCTTGGTGCTAACACTTCCCTAGGTAAACGCCGCACACGTAACCGGCCTTCCACACGATGCAACGGGAAACAAGATTCATCGGATGAGATGACCGTCTTCCAATAATTCAAGATCCAATTTTGATGTTCGCGTTCCATTATAGCCGATTTCGACGGCAAACCGAAGTTAGCATGGACACTCGTAGCTACCTGCGGGTACAGAGACCCATTTTCAGCAGGATTCAGTGCACTGTGTGTTGTGACACATTACACCCGTAACTCGAATTCAAATAATCGGCGTATTGCGCTACAGAATCCATTCTGATGGCTGGTGCCATGCGAGGTGGCTTTCTTTTACCTCTAGCATCGATGGGATGTTGTCAGCCATCACCTTGCCGATGATTCGTCGTTTTTCTCTCCTCAGACCCATTTTGGAAATAGTCACGGGGACCGTGAGTATCCACAATTGCCTTCTGGGAAATGCTCTGAAGCAATCATCAGGCCATTACAACTTGGCCTTTGTCAAACTCGTTACAACTTGGCCTTTGTCAAACTCGTTACAACTTGGCCTTTGTCAAACTCGTTACAACTTGGCCTTTGTCAAACTCGTTATAACTTGGCCTTCGTCAGCTGTCTTTCCCATCTGAAGAAAATGAATAACACTGCTCAGTATCAGGTGTTATTTATATTAGTTTGTGACCTTCACGCGCGCAGTTGTTTATCTCCATTGCGACGATTTGCACAGAAACGCCGGTCATAATATTTTGTCTCTTCGGTGTAGATTATTTTTAGACATGAGGCGATAATCAAAAACATCCCTAAGCAAAACCATGATTTTACCAGTGGTCTCTTTTCACCATTCTGGTGAAAAATACCAGACACTTTCACCCAAATTCAAAGAAAGCAACTAACTTTTGGGTAATATATGTGTACTCAAAAACATCTACCATGAAGTCCACAGTTCTTAGACCTAATGCGGCACACGAAGCACTCGCTTTCTTAAAATGCAGTGAAAGCGCCTGTAAATTATAGGGTTTACGACAAGCCAAAATCGTGTGTTTTGTGATTCCAAGTTCCAACTTCAGCCAAAACCATGCCTCATCTACCGGGGGAAGGGAGGGGAGTTATTCTCCCAGAATGGTGGTACCAGGGGTATTTTTTCATGAGCTGAGAGGTTGATATACAGGCCGACACAATGTGCCAACAAATTTGTTGAATGCTGTAGTTCAAAAAAGAAAGTTGCTAGCTTCAGTGTTATTTTTTAATTAGCCGCGTACAATACCCCACTCAGCTGACCATCGTGCAGAGTAATATTTTGTAAGGTGTGGACTCCTCATTCGCATGAATGAAATTGTTGGAAACAGCAGAGAGAGGGGCATACAAAACGGTACGTGGATAGCCTAACGTTCGTGACGTTTCCGAATCCGCCGTAGCGATGAAGAGCTGATTAGTCACCTGTGCTGTATCTCAGAAAGCCCCTATCAGAATTTTAACCATAAATGGAAATTTTCACATAACTTTCACGCTACTTGATATTTACCTACGTTGGCTCTTGGGTGTTGAATGATCATAAAACACTTTTTTTTTTATAAAATATAAAATAAGACCTACTTACTCTTAGAATCTTTTAAACTCAAAGAGGCGTAATTTTAAGATCGACCTCCTCGCAAAAAAAAAGAATGGTCACATTGTTTCGATGAAAATGTCAAAACCACTGGCAGTAAAGAAGGCTCTTCCATGTGCGGGAGATTTTAGTTCTTCCACCCGCCCAGAGTTCTTGCCCAATTGTTGTAATCGCTGTTGGACATCTCCAATAGTATTTTTTTTATTGGCGGGTTAACGATCACCGTGAGCAACTCAATGGGCTATATAAGCAGCCGCCCGTCCATAATTTAGGATCACAGATACCTGGAAAGGGAGAGAGCCAGTGCCATAAGACAAAAACAACATCCATGCCTCACCAGGATTCGAAGCCGGATCCTTCACGGACGGATGGTAATAAGCCAGAGCTTAGACCACTGCGCCACCGAGGCGGTCCAATAAAATTCGAGGTGCGTGAGGTTGGCATTTCTTTTTGCCGCCTATGGTCCACTAAACAAGATTCAGGAAACCGGCGGTATAGATCGTACTGCGTTTACACCTGGCACCGGTATAATGAAATATTTGCGCAGCCATTTCTGTACACATACGTGTGATGAAATTAACACGGAAGATACGCCTACTAAAGAGCAATTCTCTAAACAAGCCAGATTCGAGTTGAATCCGGGTTCGAATCCTGGCGAGGCATAGATATTGTGTTTGTTTTACGGCACTGGCTCTCACCCGTCCGTGGAACGAGTTTTCCTAAATTAGTGACGGTTGAGCCGATTGAGTTGCTCACGGTGGTCGTTAAACCCAGTTACAAAAAACAGCTGCCAGTAAGATTAATTTTAGAGAAAAGATAACCTTGAACATATTCATGATATTTTTTCTTATTGAAAGAAGCCTTTGGCCTTTCATGACTTTATCACAGTTCGCATAAATATTGAGATGTCGAAAGAAAATGTGTTAGAAATAATTGAAAAACTTTGTTTTCAAAGATAAGCATTACTCGCGCATGCTATGAATAAGACTGGACATCTAAATTTTCTCAACTCCGTATTCTCGAACGACATGGAACTGAAGATCCGTTCCTGGATTAATTCTTGACACAGGAGAAAAACTCCCATATCCCTCGAACAAAAGGAACGGATGTGAAAGACAATATTCACATGAAAAAACAAATACAAGCATAACTCACGAGATTCAAGTATTTTAATATTTAGAAGAAAGCTAGGTCAGATACTATCTCTGAAGCCTCCCCCCCCCCCCCCCAAAAAAAAGAAAAAATTCTCGGGCAAAAGAAAATAAAACTATATTATGGCGTTAAAAACAAGTTCGTTTATCCCAATTTAACAATTATTACTAAACAGTGATGCGTTCGGATTTATGTAGGTTGAAACATAACTTGCTTTAATTCAATTAGTTTATCCATTTGTTAATATTTATAATATTATGCAATACAGGTTGCTATTAAAATTATGTATGTTTTAATTTAATGTGTTTTCAGGCGCTGAGAAAGTTATTACAACTGTACGTAAAAAGTCACATAAATCCCCGTCATCCTGCATATTTTCCCAAACTGCCCTGCTTACGAACTGGCCCATAATCTTACATGGTCGTAAGAGGAAGAGAGATTATGAAGAGTGAATTTAGAATAAAATCCTTCAAAAAATTAAATTTGTGTTTTACAATTACAATTAACCTTGTAAAAAGAATAACAATGAATTCCGTTTGAACAAGAGAAATTGCTGACATATAAAACTTCCGTCTACTTTAACAGGCCTCTTCCGTAATATAATCTCTATGACAACGAAGCTCTTATCCAATTTAGTTCACTAGCTTGTCTCCTTGTTAATTTTTTCGTGTTTGTATTTTCTCATTTTTTGAAACCATTTTTAAGGCAATGGTTTCAAATAATGTTCACTGTACTGACTATAGAATATATTTTATTAAATCACGATAGCAAATAAAGGAATTTTCGAATAAAGTATGTGACAACGTCGCAGCATCACATCTCTATTGTTGTTCATCTAATCTAGATGATGCCTGCCAACAAAATCGTTTGAAACGCAACAACAAGGCCTTTGTTAAAGATTTATCGTCGGCCTCTACGCGGGCACACGCTAACGCTCATAAATTTTACTGAAGAAAAAGAACTTATTTTGCACATGATTTACATTTCCTCAGTTTATATTGCATCACGTTCTGTACTTTACAGTGTGACCCGCACAATAGATTATTAGATTTTATTTTTTTATCTGAATGAATTTAGTGACATCTGCTTTACCCGAAACGTGGGGATAAATATCAGTCACGTACGGAATTTCGTCACCAGCGTAATTTAAAGCATATTGTGTATCTAAAATCAAATATCAGAATTGCTGTAAAACAATTATATTATGATAAACAATTTACTATATCAACAAAAGATATTAAACGCGTCTTTCGAAAAAGAAAGCGATACTTATTCGCTCGTCTAACATGTGAAAACACAAATTTTTCCGTGAAGGGTATCGAAACCGCTAGCCCTCACTCCGGAGTAAGTTGCTCTTCCAACTGAGCTGCATGGACAGAATGTATCGCTACAGATTTCTCGTCTTGATACGTGCTTTACCTCTGTGGTAAGTCACATCACCTTCCTGTTAATTTGTTTTTCTTTGGAGCGAAGTAGAAATTTCTTCATTAATTCCAGACGATGCATGGAACAAACTTCACACATTTCCCATCTCACTCCGGAGTAAGTTGCTCTCCCAAATCAGCTACACGGACAGAATGTATCGCTGCATATTTGTCGTCTTGACACGTGCTTTACCTCTGTAGTACATCACATCATCTCCTTCCTAATTTTATTTTCTTTGAAGCGAAGTAGCAATTTTTTGATTTATTCCAGACGATGCATGGAACAAACATCACACATTTTTCGAAGAACCCAACGGCCAGTACATACCTTTTTACGTTCTGGCGTTAATGTGAAAACACAAATTTTCCGTGACGGATATCGAATCCGCCCCCCTCACTCCGGAGTAAGCTGCTCTCCCAACTAGGCTACCCGGACGGAATGTGTCGCTGCAGATTTGTCGTCTTGACGCGTGCTTTACTTGTGTAGTACCTCACACATATGTGAACTCAGAAAATCCTGTTTCATAAATGGAATTCAAAAGTACTGCTTCTTTGAGAAGTAAGTACGCATTAAATTTTCCACATATTAGTGCAACTTTTCTCGGTATACAATTTTTCATGGTATATTTTCGTATGACTTGGCATTTGTGTTTCTAGAACAGTTTACAAGAAATTCCTTTTGGATTAGATAGAGAAACTCATGCAGAAGATTTTCTTCTTTATGGGATTTTTTAACAACACCGGAGAGCATCTAAAGCTATACTGTATATTCACCAGCCCGTAACATACGGTCACTGTTTCCGGGAAAGTCAAAGAACCAGCGCTATTGGACAAATACTCCTGTCATGCCTCACCCGGGTGTCCAGCCCGGGCCCAACATATGCAAGGGGCCAAAAGCCCGGGTCCCTGACTACTCGACCGTAGAGACTATTCTTCGTTTACAGGATTTTGTATGGCGATGATTGCCACGGGAGAAACAATAGGCTATCCGAAAAACTCTTCAAGACAAAGACTCAGACAATTTCTTTTACATCGTACAAATGTTTATTTCCTTAATAAGGGACATTTTTCAGCAGTATTTCTAAACAGCAAGTACACGATCTCATCTACTGGAAATAAATACTGTATCTGTAAATTAAAGAGAGGGGGTATACTGAGGAACTACATCCAGCCAATTCAGGTTCAGATGGAAATATAACGTGAATGTGCTTGAATGGAAACTACACACGGCGGCCACTGAGTTAGAAACCTTAATGCAAATGCACGTAAACATCACGTACTCTGCGTATATACAAAGTACCTGGTTATTTGCATCACCACGTGATCGGAGTAGTGATTTAAACGTCAGTAAACCGTCCTTAGTGTTAAACGAAAGGGAAAAACAAAGAATGTATCGGAGTTTGATAATGTGCTTATTGCACGTGACAGTCTGTCTGGAGCGACGATTTTTGTTTCTGAAAATATGAGATATCCAGGGCTTTTATCAGTGGGGGAAAACAACATTAAAGCGTAACAGTGACGTGACGAAAATCTGTCAGGAACGACAACCCTGTCGTCTGAGAAGGCTTGTATGGAGTAAAAGGACTTCCAGTGTGCAGCAATTGACTGTGGCATTCAATGAAAGCTGTTTCTGGCCCATATCTCAACGAACGATGCGCAGGGAATTGAAGAGGATTGGTATTTGCAGTCGAAGATCTTTACGGAGACCACTGACTTTTGCGATGAACCAGAAGTTTCGTCTACGGTGATGTCAGAAACACCGTGACTGGATACTGGAAGACTGGAAAAATGTCACAAGTCACGGCGCACGTTGTTCTGTACCTACGGTAGGCAGAGAGTTTGACGGAGTCCCATGAAGCAACGGACTCAGCTTGCGTTGTAAACACAACCAAAAATTCTGGAAGCCGTGCCATAGTGTGGGTCACATGCTTTTGGTACGGAACGAATCCCCTGATTTCCTGGATGGCCGGGATTCCTGAAAGGATTATTTGAATATTGTTGCCGATCATGGCTACCCTGAAATGTTGAGCTTATATCCATCGGGTGAAGGCTGTTTCATGGACAACATTGCTACTGTCCATCGCGCAACATGTGTTCAGAAGTGGTTCAGCAAACATGGCAGCGACTCCTACCATCTTTCCAAGCCAACACAAATTCCGGATGTGAACCCCATTGAAAATGTATGACACATGTTAGAAAACAGATCGGGTAAGCTAAGTTCTCTTTCGTCAAATCTGGACCAGTTGTAGGACACTCTGATGAACGCCTTTTATACTGTAGATATAGATGCATTCCAGCAGCTTGTGGAATCTATGCCAAACCGCATAAATGCTGTGATTCGGACTAAAGTATATCCAAGCTGATACTGAATAAAAGTTTCGAATTCAGTAGCCGTTGTGTGTATTACGTAACTGTAAAAATTTTCATCTTTTCTTTCTTTTTAGATTGAAGGTTTAACGACAACGGTGAGCAACTCAATGAGCTATAAGCAGTCTCCCGTCCATAATTTAGGGGCACCGGTTCCAGGGTAGAGAGAGAGAGAGCCAGTGCCGTAAGATAAGCACAACATCCATGCCTCACCGTGATATGTATCGGTATACTCTGGAGAAGCGAGTGTTCATTGTTCGCACTTATTGGAAAACAGAATCGATAAAGGCTTGCCAACAGCAAGTGTTGTCAAGCTGCATATATGGAAATCTTCAACACCTTTGTAAATCAACTGGACGACGAAGAACTCTCTATTGGATATTACCAGCATGACGCAGCGGCATCACACACATCACACACCAGTATGGCAAAATTCCAGTCCTTTTTCGGCGGCCGCGTCATTTTGAAGGGTCTATGGCCACCGCGCTCGCCCGACCTGAGGCATCCTGATTACTTTTTATGGGGGCATCTAAAAGGGAGAGTTTACCAAAAGAAACCACGAACCATAGATACCTTGAAAGCAAACATCACCGAAGCAATTCAGGCAGTGACGGCCGACGTACTAGCAAGAACTTTCCACAGTATGGTGCACCAGGTTCGATGCTCTCTGCACGCGAATGGTGGTCACTTCTAGCACATGTTGTGATGTCGTCACATTTCGCACGAAGTAAGGTAAGTCCACTTCAAAGTTCGTTGCAATATCTTCATTGGTGTTAATATTATTAAAGAAATGACGGGTCGGTAGCGAGTGGGACACCTTGTACTTGAACATGAAAGATAACCTGAGAGTGAAACCGCGCGAGCTCTAGGCAGCTGGTTAGGTGCCAAACGCTCTTGGCGGCCAGTTTCCAGCCAATCGCACTAAACACAGACCACAATCGTCTTTGGTAGCAGATCAGCTTTTCAAATCGTTTCTGAAAATGTTCCATTCTTTTCAAAAATATTTTGTGAGTTCAATATTTTTGTATAGTACCCATTTTTTGTCTCCAGTTATCATTCGATTACCAGTTTTGTGCGAAACATTCGAACGGATCAGTTTTGTGCGAAACGTGCAGAGGTACACGTATCGTCACTCTGTCCATTAGGTTCTTACCAGATAATTGCTATGCTACCCATTCATCCATCCAGTTTTCCGAACATTTCAATAGTCCGAATTCTTCTCATGGCAATTGTTCTATGTACTGAAATTCTATCACCGATATCCTCGTAGGTTTGTGGAACATCAAACTCAATTATTGCAGATATTTCTCCATCACTCACTTCAGAAAAGCATCCAGAACGTTGCCTATCCTCAAGAGCTATATCACTGAAACGGAAGTTTGCAAACCAATCTCGGCATATTTGCTCACTTATAGCGTACGTCCCGTATACAGCGCACATGCCTCTATGGGCCATGTCGGCCGTACTATTTTTATCAAATGCAAAAATGCAGTCCGGAAAAAACTGTGCACTTTATCAAAAATTCAAGTTAACAGCTTAAATGCTGAATACAAAATTAGTTGCAATTGCCAAAGCTGCTGTTTAAATGCAAAAAAAAAAAAAAAAAACTCCTGTAAGCTAACAGCATGGTTCTCTATGATTTGGAAGCTTAACATTCCTTACCACACAACTATGTGGCATATACTTTAATTTAAATTTCCCTTTAAGGTTTTCTATTCTGATGTAAACTTGGTTGGTTACCTTTAAACATTTCTCTAAACTAAAGACTACATTTTATCTTTTGATTAATTTAATTTGGCAATACCTGCCGTCAGCTCAGAAGGGCAATTACATATTTGATTCTCGGAAGAGAAGAGGTGCTGTTACGAATGTATGAACTGACTATGTTTCGAGGAACTATTGTATTTTGCTATACTCGATGATTTTGCTGCTCACTCTGTTATTCGACACCATGCTTTTGGAGTTGTAAATGTTATCACGCTTAATGTCTAAGAAGAAAATGTTTCTAAAAGGTTTGTCGACACGAGCAGTATCGGTCTACAAAGGTTTTTTCAATAGAAAATTTAGAAGCTCATATTTTGCTGCAAATACATCAGAAGCGGAAATTAAGGTTTACGCCCCCTGTTGGCTAAAACCATTTTTTTTTTTTTACAAAAATTAAGAATTATGTGCAAACGATTTCCCATCAGGTGCTGTATCCGGTACAGATAGAATTTTTCAAATCGGAGATTTAGAAGCAGAGATATAGGGAGATACGCAATTTAGTTTTACGCCCCCCCTAGCGGAAAGTCTATGAAATACTTGAAAATTTTGAAATTATATGAAAAACATGTCACACGGAAAACACTATCCAACAAAGAAGGACTTTTTCAAATCGGACTCCTAGAAATAGAGATATTGACAAAAATAAGATATAGATCTACGCCCCCTGGCGGAGAAACTGTGGGATATTTTAGGAAGAAAATATTCCGAAAATGTTTATCGATGGGAGAGGCATCAGGCCACGAAATAATTTTTTCAATCGATATTTTAGAAGCTCAGGTTTTATGGCAAATACATCAGAAGCAAAAATTAACACTTACGCCCCCGGTGGCCAAAGTATTCTTTACCAAAAATTCGAAATTATATGCAAAAGATTTTCCATCAGGAGATGTATCCGCTGAAAAAAAAATTCACGTCGGAGTTTTAGGAGAAGAGTTAGCGGGGAAAATATAATTTACTTTTACGCACCCTAGCGGAAAATCTATGAGTAATTTGAAAAGGAAACTATATCTAAAACACTCTTCAACATAAGTGGAATCGAAAGATAAAATAATTTTTTCAATCGGATGTTTAGAAGCAAATATGTGGATATAAACGTAATTTTCAATTCGATATCATCTGCATTTACACCCTCTAGCGGCAAAATTGTACATCGTAAAAAAAAACGAAATGAAGGATCATCATTCGCATATTTCAAGCTTCCGAATGCAAAAAGAATTTTTCAAATCGGACTAATAGGTGCAGGGATACCGTGGGTACAGACGGACTAACGGCCGGACGGACTGACGGACGGACAAACCGATAACAGAAGCACGATCTTTTCTTACAAAAGACGTGTTGAAAAGGGAAATAAAGTAATAAGGAAAAAGAAAGAGTAAATGTAAAAAAAATGGGAGGAGGGGAGGACCGACTAAATGGTTAAAGAGGTAAATTAGGAAAATGGGAACAGGAGGGCAAAGTACTAGGGAAGTGGGGAAAGTCGGGAGAAGGGTGGGTAAAAGGGGGATGGGAAACAGTTTTACTAACACTAATTTCTACTAATACGTACCATCTCTGAATGTTATGCGTCGTTCTTTCATGTGTAACTCTGACTTGCCTACATTTGCATAGGGAGATCAGGGCCTTGTCAGGACTTTTGTGGTCTTTTCCCAAATCTCCTTTGCTGTTACAATTACTTACACTGTTGTTGTATTAAATTGCATTTTGTTTTCATGTAACAGCTAAATAAACTGAATTGAACTGAAATTAAACACAGGCGTGATGCGTAGTGGACATGGACATCTCCTGCGCAGAGTGGAACAGACCCAAACCCAACGCAGGCGATAAATAGCGGACAGCCAGATTCTCCAACAGTGAATCGCAATTGACGAACGTGGGTAAACGTGGTGATCTGAGCAACTGACGCACTGTCGCTGCAAGACTGCTGGACCATTTTATTGCACATATCGTTAGAATCCTAGGGTTTCCAAGGATAACAATATCAAGGGTGTACCGCGAGTATACGCTAGACGGTCATATCTGCACCCAGAGAACAAGATGTGTCCGACAACACGCTATTGATGACTGGGGTCGACGTAGACTATCCAGGTTTGTACGGACCGACCTCTTTGCAATGGCGGCGCAATTTACATCTAGGTTAAGTTCAAAAGGCCCAAGCAGCGTCAGCGAGCGAACGGTACTTCCCACGCTGCATACTCTGAGATATGGGAGCCGACGCACTACTCGTATGCCGCTGTTGATGGCTTGTTATCGGACATAACGCTTCTCCTGGTGTTGAAAACATCAAAACTGGACATCTAGCGCAGTACGGTGTGGATAGATGAATCCCGTTCTCAGCTGTACTGAATTGACGGGAGGGTAGGGGTATGGCGTCCACAACATAAGGCCATGTCTCCATCATGGGAAGTCGGCTCTGTTCAAACCGTTGGTGGCTCTGTGATGGCTTTGGAAGCTTTTTCATGGGACATATTAGGTCCCTTAGTGTGTCTGGAGAAGTCCTGAATCGCTGCTCGCTGCCAGCATTTGCTGGCTGATCGCCCACACCGTTTCATGGCCTTCGCGCATTCTGTGGCAGATGGACTGTGCCAGCAGGAAAGTTCGTGCCCCGGCGGGCCGCAACGACACAGGTATGACTGGATTAACACAAATCTGACTTTATAGCCATTAAGTGCTCCCCCCCAAGTTTCCCGGTTTTATAATTTGTTTAAACCCTCTTTGATACTGTGTAGGGGAGCATCAGGCCCATGGATCCTGGACAGACGTCTCGGGGGAAGTTTTTTTCAATGCTGCAACAGGCATGGCTGGCATTACCTCCGAAAACCCTCCGGAATCTGGTGGAGTCGATGCCTCGGCGTGTGCACTGTCTTTCGCGCTAGACGAGGACCAACACGGATTTAGTTAGGCAACTTAAATGTTTTGAACACTGAGTGCATTGTTCCTAATTAGCTGTTTAATGTGTAAATGAGACTTTTAACTACCATAGAAGTTACCCGGATTCAACGAGACTAAGCTTTAAGGTTTTTCAATAAGCCTTAAGTGCATTACAGTGAAGCTAGCTAATTGCTGAATTTAATGTAAACCAAACAAGACAAAAAACTGAACTGTAGGATGATAGTTGCTACTCAAATATTCTTAAAGAACCTATTATTCTAGAACCCTAAAGGGTGAGAACTCATGCATTTACCACATTTTTTCTGATTGAAGGTTTAACGACCACCATGAGCAACTCAATGGACTATAAGCAGTCACCCGGGATTCAAACCTGATCCCTTCTAGGGACGAACCGTCATAAGCCAGCGCTTATATCACTGCTTCACCGGAGCGGCTGAAATTACCCCATATATAAAGAAAAAAGTGGTATGTTCCTTTAGTGAAGGATTAGAACATATGAGAAGATGTCAAGAAAAAAACCGCATACAAATGGATATACGGTATCAAATACCAGCCGAACGAAAAACGTTCATTAAATAACCTGAACACGAAAAGCAATATGTAGTAAAGCGTTGCTAACTAAATTTAACCAAACGTGCTTCATATTAGTCAAATAATATAAAACTAAATTATGTATGAACAACGATTCATATTGGATTAATGTAACAATATAAGTGTATTATAACTTGAAATGGACAGACCCTTCTTATTAAATGGCACGAAGTACCTAGCTGCTGTTTTTGATGATTTCATATATTACTAATTGCTTCTGCCACAAACAGCGTTCCCTTGTATATTCACATGTACCATTTTGTGAAGCGCCTTGACATTTCGATAAAAATGAAAAAAAAAATCAGAAAACATGTTTTAAAATATTTTTTCTACCCAGCCTCAAATGTACACTGCTGGCCACCCAAAATGCAACACCAAGAAGGAAGCATCCGATTGGCCTGAAATTCGTAGCATGCGTCGCCCGCGAGAGGACATGCAAACGATTAGCATTGCAGGGCAAATGCAAATCATGTGCGCCCGGCACGCCACCGAGAAACACTATAAGAAGGATGAACAGAAGGCGTGGTGTAAGTAGTGGAAGTGTCTTGTGCGGCCGGACATGCGCGTGGGAAGCTTCCTGGTGTCTCGTCGCAGAATACGGCAGTCATTCCAGCACGATTCGGAATTCGACAGAGGACGAATAGGGGCTTATCGCGACAGCGGTTTATCGTACAGATACATAGGCGCCCGTGTGGGACGACATCCAGCCACAATCAGGCGAGTATGGATTCTGTGGGTGCAGGAGAAACGGACTAACCTACGTGAGCGATTGCCGCAGCAGCTGCACATCACCGAACCAGAGGATCGGTATATTGTGCGGCGGGCATTGACGGCTCGCGCCGCCACATCACGAACGTTAGCACAAAAATCGGGTGTTTTGCGCAACAACCTGTGTCAGCACGTACCGTTCGACGTCGTCTGCAGGAGCAGGGACTTGTCGCATGGCGCCCATTGCTCCGGTTACCATTGACGTTAGACCACCGGTGAGTGTGGCGGCAGTGGGCCGTTGAACGCCGCACCTAGACTACGGAATGGCACGACATTGTCTTCTCCGACTATTCCCGCTTTTGCCTGCAACACCACGATGGCAGTCTCCGCGTGTGGCTGCACCGCGGCTAGAGACTGTATGACGCCTGCATTATGCATCGCCATACCGGTCCGTCGCCTGGCGTTATGGTTTGGAGCGCAATGGGATTAGACACCCGCACCCCTCTGGTACGCATCGCCGGTACACTCAACAGCCACCGCTACATCACTGACGTTTTGGAGCCTGTAGTGCTCCCTTACTTGCAGGAACTGCCAGCAGCCACGTTTCAACAAGACAATGCGCGCCCGCACGTGGCACGCATTGTGCAACAATTCGTCACGACCTACCAAGTGTCACCGCTGCCGTGGCCCGCCTGTTCTCTTGATATGTCTCCCATCGAACACGT
Source organism: Macrothele yani (assembly GCA_039090855.1). Lineage (NCBI taxonomy): Eukaryota > Metazoa > Arthropoda > Arachnida > Araneae > Macrothelidae > Macrothele > Macrothele yani. The sequence continues at coordinate 56,926,077 of CM077008.1, read as the reverse complement.
CTTGTCGCTGATCGGCAACCGAGTGGCCCGGCAAGCAGCACCCGCGGCTACGCCTGATGAACTGCTGCAACGTGTGGAAGCAGCCTGGACCAACATACAACAAGCCCACATCCAAAGCCTCTTTCGTTCAATGCCGCGGCATGTAGCGGCCGTTTTTGCCAGCCATGAGGGCCACACGAACTATTGTTGTCTGCGTGTTCCGCAAGTCGCACGGGCCTGTAAGCTCAATCGTTTCACCTCTGTATCTGTTGTTATGTGTTTAGTAAATCTGGCTTTGCTATCTCGTGTCCTTCTCGGTGTTGCATTTTGGGTGGCCAGCAGTGTATCTTCATTAATCCTTCTTACGTTTTATTATTTCCGATTTTTAAGTCAAAAAACTTTCCATTTTTAATATATCTAAGTGTATCTCGATTTTACAAGTAAGACAAGATATTCCATCTATCATCGCTTTTATGTTTCTTCAAGAAAAAATTAAGCCCGAATCACAGCTTTATTTGTTGATTGCTAGCAGGAGTCGCCTGTTCTCGCGAGGAGCTTAAATCTTCTGAAGTTTGGCGCATTACATGAATGATGTATATGATGGGATACACCTTCTTAAAACCAATGTTCCCCTGCTAATTATTTATTCTTTGACTTTATTTCCTAAAATCTCACTTTTTCAATACACTGGGATTTTTTATATTTGAACTTCTGCTTTTTACTTGTGTGAGGCCGGCTTGTTTTTAAAGCAATTGTCCAAGCAGTGTACGAAGAATTTTGTATTTCGTAATGCGCGGAGTCTGCCAACGTGAAAAATTTAATTCGCATTATATATCATTGCCTGAATTTTATCTTCTTGATAAGAAAACTTAAGTTAACATGCATGAAAACGCACTAAACAGAATTCTTGTTTGAAAACTACTGCAACACAGCTTGATCAAATAATATTTTAGTACACTATAGTAATGCCAGTTTAGAAATGAAAATGCAGCTTCTTTCGTTTGTTTAGTTTCCATAAGAATAGCGTCTTTCCTAAAGAAAAATTGCTACTGTCCTTTCTCAGTTTCATTATTTTCCGTTAGTCCACGCACACGTATGCACATGGGAGAGAGCTCCTTCTGCAAATGGTGTTTCAGTAACACGATTTCTTTAAATGTTTTCTGCCATATTTTCAAAAGCGTGACATATGAAATCCAACTTGCTCTCTCTTCTTCTTGCTTCGCTTTGTGACATGAGAGGCTGCCTCGTTCGAACGGTTGCCAAACCGGAAGAGCGTAAAATAGTTCCACTTCACTCGCTTCGTCTCTCGGCTTTTTGAAATTTAATGACAAAATCAATGCACTTTTTGTGCAAACAGCTCTGCGGGAGAAATTCAAAATGAAATCAAAAGCGGCTGTAACGCAATATGCCACCAAAGTCATAAATAAAAGAAATGCGGTGCAATACCAGTCCCAGGATACAAACAGTATGCAGCAAAGGCACTACTGACATCAAATCACAAATACTGAGTACAAGCTCCGCCGATAAACTAAAATCACTTTTATCCAGTGATTGCTCGGTTTCGTAATTTTCCGTGGAGTGATGGTTTTCTTCCTTCGAAGCAAGAAAGAACACTTAGTCGACCAGGTTCCAATTTTGTTTAATGGAGGATCTGTTTAAAGAGCATTATTACGAGCAAATTGTAAACAGAATCCAGTGACAGAGACAGCAGTATACAATTGGAAGTAACGAATACAAAGCGTATATAAAAAAAAACATACGTAAGGAGAACAAACTGGCCAAAAGAAATGACTCAGCTGTTTTATTAAGCTTTTATGATTCATATGCAGCACCAGTAAACATCAGCATCTGTTTTCTAATTTGATTAAGAATATACATAGAAGTAATCCCAGAAAAGGATTAAAACATTTTATTTATTAATCAAAGCTATGACGACTAAGAATTTTTGCGACGAAAAACGTAATATCACGATGGATGTTAAGACCTTTATCTCAGCCCTTGATCTGAAGGGAACTCCTGCCTTTTGTTCTATAAGCATATTAAATGTTTCTGTAATGCCGAAATGTTACCATTTTAAGTATGAGTATCAATAAATTAATTTACTTAAACTCAGGATAAACGGAATGCCGATTGTATCCGAAAATTTTTTTTTTCAGACGATGATACTTGGAGTGACGATGCAAGTTGACTTAACCGAAGGGAATGTCAGAAATAACTCTTTTCGTCGTAGATTTCATGCGGGAACAATAGCTGTAACTGCTTTCGACATTTATCTCACAGAAACGGAACTCATGTCATAATCAAACTATTGGAAATGCTTGATGTGCCAAAGGGAAATCATCCGTGTTGACACTGAAGTTTGAGGAACATATGCCACATAAAATGACAGGAGTACTTCGACTGAACATCAGCACATCGATAGAAAAAGATGTGAGAACGCCAGTTACACATAGTCGGTTGGATTCTCCTGATGGAAGTTTCCTCTGTACCATAAAATACCACATTTTATCCGAACTATAAATAAAAGATCTAAAATTTGTAGATAGAGTGTCAAGGGCAAAGCGTATTTCAGTTAGGTTTATGTTAAAGGTATTTGATTCCCTTCTTTCAGAGTCATATCGGAGATCTTTGGGCCAATATACAGTATAATCTACATACAGTCTTCGAACATTAATCCTAGAATTGATTTTTATTTAGTGACTTGAACCTCAGCCGTTTTTTTTGTTGGAAGTTTAACGACCAACGTGAGCAAATCAATGTGCTATAAGCAGTCGCCCGTCCCTACTTTAGGGTCACTGATTCTAGGGAAGGGAGAGAGCCAGTACCGTAAGACAAACACAAAATACATGTCTCACATATTCGAACTCGGACCCCTTTTGGACGAATGATCAGTGACCGTCGCTTAAACCACTGCGCCACCGGTGCCGCCCTCAGCCGTTTAAAAACCCTTCTCTTGGACCATATTTCCCTCAGCCGTTAATGCGTTCACCCTTTTCTTGGAAGGGATTTAGTGGCCTCGTAGGAATCGAGGGTTGTGAAAAGTCGTCGGTACTTCTTCAGGAAAACTGTTATCTTCAATCAAGAACATTAGGTGCACAGCGGAGTTGGCTACGGTTGTCGCTGACCTCTCTTAGGGAATGGCACCCTAAGAACTGGGAGAATGTTTCAGGAAATAGACCAGGGTCGGAGCGTTATAACACACACGCCAATCCATGGTTCACCCACAGTTTAGCCATGGGTTGCGCATCACCAGCCTCGGTCCTTTAAGCTCCAGACATTGCCTCTGAACATTGTCTTATTAGGTAGGCTGCTTTCACGTCTCTCGCTCTCCTTTTTGGAAAATGTTTTCCGTTACTCAACTACTAATTATGTGGTATTGGTGGTTTAGATAAATACAACACATTAAAACTTTTCTATATAAATTTTTCTTTGTAGATTATTTAAAAAGATGACAGTGTATGCAAATGACTTTACACTTTTACGAAGGTAAAAGTGTAAAGTCCTCCTGGATGACTTTACCCGATTTGAGTTCTGGATGTTATACCCTACATACAGAGTTTTTGTAGCGCTAAGTGTCCAAAAATCAATTGAACCCAGACATTGGTGGAAAGGTAGAGGTTATGGAGTTTTCGCGTACACTTTTCGGGTGAGTCGAGTTTTCGCGGTGTTCATTGAACCCAGACATTGGGGGTAAGGTAGAGGTTATCGAGTTTTTGCGGGTTTTCTGGATTCAAATAGTTTTATATTACACTGATTTTTTCATGGAAACACATATGATTGCAGTAATAAGAATTTACTCTCTGTGAGAGATACCTTTTCAATTAGCTTTTATTGCTCTTCGAAGACGTCCTGCCTAGGAATTTTATAGCTGCTTCATTCATCTGTTTTCGTGTTCAATATACAAGATTTTGAAATTTAGATCAATTGAAAATTACGCAATTGTATAAACTAAGTTTAATCGCATAACCAAAGTTATTTCTTGCCTATAGTCTGCAAATTTCTAATGACTACTGCTACAGCTGATTATACACAATCTGAAATTGGACGAGGAAATTTAATTGAGCCGCCCCGATGACGCAGTGGTCTAAGCGTTGGCTTATGACCATTCGTTCGAGATGGGTCCTGGTTCGAATCCCGGTGAGGCATGGATGTTGTGTTTGTCTTACGGCACTGACTCTCTCTTTTCCCTAGAGTTAGTGACCCTAAATAAGGGACAGGGGTCTGCTTATAGTTCATCGAGTTGCTCACGGTTGTCTTCAAACCTCCAATAAAAAAAAAATGAAAAAAATTCTGGATGTGTTCTCCCTAATGCCTCGGAGAACTGCCCTTTCATTAAGTGTTTTCGTTATAGTTTTCACACACATACACTGCTGGCCACCCAAAATGCAACACCAAGAAGGAAGCATCCGATTGGCCAGAAATTCGCAGCATGCGTCGCCCGCGAAAGGACATGCAAACGATTATCATTGCAGGGCATATGCAAATCATGTGCGCCCGGCACGCCACCGAGAAATACTATAAGAAGGATGAACAGAAGGCTGGGTCTAAGTAGTGGAAGTGTGTTGTGCTGCCGGACCTGTGCGTGGGAAGTTTCCTGATGCCTCGTTGCAGAATACGGCAGCCATTCAAGCACGTTTTGGAGTTCCACAGAGGACGAATAGTGCTTATCGCGACAGCTGTTTATCGTACCGAGACATCGGCGCCCGTGTCGGACGACATCCAGCCACAGTGAGGCGAGTATGGATTCTGTGAGTGCAGGAGGGACAGACGGACCGACGTGAGCGATTGTCGCAGCCGCGGCACACCACCGAACGAAAGAACGGCATGTTGTGTGGCGGGCATTGACGGCTTGCACCGCCACATCACGAACGTTGGCGCAGGAATTAGGGTGTGTTGCGCAACAACCTGTGTCAGCACGTACCGTTCGACGTCGTCTGCTGGACGGGAACTTGTCGCACGGCGACCATTGCTCCGATTACCAATGACGTTACACCACCGGCGGGTGCGGCGGCAGTGGGCCGTTGAACGCCGCACCTGGACTACGGAATGGCACGACATTGTCTTCTCCGACGAATCCCGCTTCTGCCTGCAACACCACGATGGTCGGATCTGCGTGTGGCGGCACCGCGGCGAGAGACTGTATGATGCCTGCATTATGCATCGACATACCGGACCGTCGTCTGACGTAATGGTTTGGGGCGCAATTGGATATGACACCCGCACCCCTCTGGTACGCATCGCCGGTACACTCAACAGCCACTGCTACATCTCCGACGTTTTGGAGCCTGTAGTCCTCCCTTACCTGCAGAACCTGCCAGCGGCCACGTTTCAACAGGTCGTGCAACAATTCTTCACGGCCCACCAGGTGTCATTGCTGCCGTGGCCCGCCTGTTCTCCCGATATGTCGCCCATGGAACACGCCTTGTCGCTGATCGGCAACCGAGTGGCTCGGCAAGCACCACCCGCGGCTACGCCTGATGAACTGTTGCAACGTGTGGAAGCAGCCTAGACGGACATACCCCAAGCCCACATCCAAAGCCTCTTTCGTTCGATGCCGCGGTGTGTGGCGTCCGTTATTGCCAACCATGGGGTGCACACGAACTATTGATGTCTGAGTGTTCCGCAAGTCACACAGGCCTGTAAGCTCAATCGTTTCATCTTGGTATCTGTTGTTATGTGTCCAATAAATCTGGCTTTGCTATCTCGTGTCTTTCTTGGTGTTGCATTTTGGGTGGCCAGCAGTGTATTTGGATAACTTTTGTTTCTGTTTCCAGATTTAAAGACAATTAGGTATTGCGTTTGTTTTAAAAATTATCTTCATATTCTTCCTAGTCCCATTGTAATTAAAATGATTAAAACAAAAGTCCAGTTAAAATAAAAATAAAAATAAAAAAAATACAAAAAAAACTTTCTTAATAATGAAGCTAGCACAAAGATTTTTGCACCTCAAAAAGAAAAGTTGATAAAGTTCTCAGAATTCCTAGAAAAAAAAAAGTGGAAAGCCCGATAAAAAAAAGCTGTACAATTCTAACATTTTTTTCTAAGAATTTAGACATAAAAATAGTTAGACCTAAGAGTTATGGCTTTTTTATTCCCTGTTGGGAATTTCTCTTCCAAAAGGCACCGAGAAAAAACATCAACTCCAAACGCTATAAATGGTCGCCTATTCTTTATTTTGGATAACTAGTTCCTGGGAAAGAGAGAACTCTTGTCTTAAGCCAAACGCACCCTCCATGCCTTATTAAGGACTAGCTGAACTGGGACAACTAGCCAGAAATCTACTCCTCCGCCCACTTGGCCACAGGGGCTTTAACGTAACTGGTAGCTTTATGTATTTTTGTTTTCACTGAACTGCGTGCATATCGTTTTGATCTCTATGTAGAAAAGGATGTGTATGACGGTTAAAAACCAATTTCGTCAGTTTGATATTGCCCAACCTAGAGCAACCATTGGAAGGTATAAAAAGGCCACAGGTGCAAGAAACGATTACATTTACATATCAAAAGTACAACTTTATTTGATGTTTATGTAGATCATATGACGGAAACAGATGCTTTTATTATTCCCCTGATTCTCAACTCTCAGAGCATCCACTCTCTGGCCAGGTTAAGAACGCAGATTATACACAATAAAATTCCAAGTGGCTATTTTGAAAACCTGGCTGCCCCCGAAGCGTGTCAACCCGTTATATACTCTCACGGACAATGAAATTTTGCGCACCTAGAAGAAAACCTGGCACAACCGCGAAACTTTACAAATAACTAGAGTGCGTGCTGATATGCAAATGATACACGTTTGAGGAGAGTGCGCATGACCGCACACCTTGTGGTGACGTTGCAAGCACTAACCGGCCTTATAAACTGGCGTGTAGTCGATGCTCCATGAAAGCGAAAAGCACAGGCCGACGCAAGCAAGAGTACAGAGTGACAAGAATGCAGGGTAGATGCCAGAGACGTTGATTTACGCAACTTACGGACTTTGAGAGAGACCTGATCATCGGGTTGAAAACCGCAGGGTGGTCGGCGTGCCGTATATCCCGCCACGCGGATCGTTCTGATCATACCGTCCGACAGTGTTGGGTGCAGTGGACGCGTAACAGCAGTGACACACGGCGGAGCGGCTCCGGAAGGACCAGGAGGACCATCGGTAGACAGGATGGACGGATCGTTCGCCAGGCACGAACGGATCCCGTAGGGACACAGTCCGCTATACAGGCAGATGTAGCGGCTCCCGTGTGTCCACGAACCATTTCCCGATGCTTCGCGGGAGCGAATCTCCGATAACAGCGCCCCTTACATGTGCTGCCATTAACACCGGAGCATCGTGGGCTCCGTGTGCATTGGAGCCATGCCAGAGCGACGTGGAACGCCACATACTGGCGCCGTGTGGTGTTTAGCGATGAGTGCCGTTTCGTTTAGGGGACAGATGTTCATCATGTCCGATTGTGGAGGTCTCCGGCTCAACAGCACAATGTCAACCTCCCTATCGAGCTTCACACCTCCACCATTGCAGGCATTATGGTCTGGGGAGTCATTGCCTACGATAGCCGATCAGCTGTAGTAGTGATAAGTGGATCATTGATGGGCCAGCGGTATGTTGATGAGATCCTACGGCCCCATGTGCTATCATTCCTGGCCGGGATTCCAGGTGCGCCATAACAGCAGGATAATGCCTTCCCGCACAAAGCTCGGGTTGCAAGGCACTGCCTACGTCATGTCCAGATACTTCCATGGCCTGCCCACTTCCTAGACATGTCTCCTATCGAGTATGTGTGGGACCAGTTGAAACGCCGGCTGCCACCAGCTCACTCTCCTGGATTTGGTGCACACCGTCCAACACATGTGGGTGAGTCTGCCGCAGGACAACATCAGGCGGCGTCTGTTCGCCACCTTGCAGGACCGTATTGCAGCATGTATCGCAGCACCAGGCGGTGAGATGCGCTATTGAAGATGACCGGACTGCGTGCCACAGATCCCTCTGAAATTGTCATTAAGCTCTGTTTTTGCCATCATATCTGTACCATTACATCCATAAAATTTCACTTCAATCCAACGCATCATTCTTGTTGCGCAAATGTCATTGTTCCTCAGTGTATATTCTAGGCAGATGCATTATCTTTCTGAAACGAGCTAGCAGGACATATTTGTGGCGAAGATGAGTTCTGTGAGTTCCTAGTGTATCCAGCGTATCGCGGATACCTGATGTATCTGACATAGACATCATAGACGTAACTAGTTATATTGGATAACATATCGTGTAATCACATAAATATGTAATTAATCGAAATACGCACAATACTGTCGATATATGCTATAGAGTCTTGAGGTTGTAAAGCTTTTTGTTTGCAGTTTTTCACGTGGAAATATTTTGAATTTAGAGACAATTTGAAGTTACTTCAACACAAGGTTTTCTTCCCAAGTGTTAACCTTTCTTGTGAATCTTCTCCCGCATAGGTTAGGGTCATTCTGCTACGATAAAGCCAAAGCTGGGTGTGGAGAAAGCTTGGCAATATCAGTTGCTTACGCCAATAAAACGGATTTTATATATAGTGTTCGAACATTGCGTTTTAGCGGTATTGGCTGAGCTCTTGCGTCTGCCCACGTGTGTAGGGCTGTCAACAGGTTTTAAATTAAAAACAAATTTCGTAGCTTGGGATATGTACCGTCTCTCCAACCTTTATGAGCTTCGCTATGAGCTTTGTTTTTCCTCTTGGCAATGACTGGCGGTTAGTCAAGTTATGACTAAATTCAGTGTAAAACAGAACATTGCGCCTTTGAGATAACTACGGTAATGGACAAAAGTATTGGCACACAGTCGTTTCCTGAAGTTACTGTATAAACTGTATGTTAAATATAATTGTTGCCCAATGAACTGGTAGGCACTCATCATGTCCCAGCTTTGCCTGGAATATATGTCTGCACTCGCTAATCACCGGGAACAGGATTTCTTCAACACCTGGTCTCCGTCTCTCTTGTGGTTTGCTGTTATGCCTGGACCTGCCCGACGTACGATATGTTGGCTTCTCCTGCTGACATTTTCTCCATATTGTGACTCCTCAGAGACTTGTACACTTCTCTCTCATCCTACAGACGTATTTGCACTTTGCTACTTCATCTTGTACATTGTCATAACTCTCATTCGTACATTTCATAATTATTTCTGTATGTGTGAGTGCATATAGCATACCTTAAATTATGTATTCTTTCTTTGAGACGTCCCAGTGGCGCTCGTCTCCCGTTTCCTTTTTTCAAAAACAGAGATTTTGAACCAATGAACTGGTAGCATAACAATTAGATGTTGCTCATTACGCAGTAAAATTGAAGAAAAATATTGTTTACATAATTTTAGCCTTTGAAAACTTAGAAAGTATTTGCAGATACAAGATTTGCACGGATAAAATTATAAGTGCAGTGATGATATTTATCCAAATAAATTTCTCTTACGTCATGTCAAGTACCCAATGCGGTAGATATATAAATCTCAAAGTCCTTTTTATTCTTATCAGAGGTGAAAAGTGTTATTTCGGTCTATTTGCCGAGACTACCAAAATGGATAGAAGAGGCGCTGAAACAACAACAGAGGAAAGAAAAAATTATCACCCGTTTGAATAGTATTCATAAATCGGGAAAATATTTCAAAAGGGTCGATTCATAGTCAGAAAATTAATTAAGTATTTTAAATCGACTCTGAGCTTGGAAAATAAACCCAGACGTGGCCGCCCGCGGAAGTTGATCCCCAAAAAAAGTGCGAAAGGTAGTCCGTTCCGGGAAAAAAAAATCTGCAACTGAAGTTGCAACAATGCTAAATAAAGGATGATTTGAGCAGTTAGTTCATCCCAAAACCGTCCACAAAGTCTTTCATCGTGCTGGTTACAGGGTTACAGAGAGACACAGAGAGAGATAGAGAGAGAGATAGAGAGATAGATGGATAGATAGGGAGAGAGAGACAGAGAGAGAGAGAGAGAGAGAGGAAGAGACAGAGAAAGAGAGAGATGGATAGAGAAAGAGAGACAAAAATATGGAGAGAGAAATGGATAGAGAAAGAGAGACAAAGATATGGAGAGAGAAATGGATAGAGAAAGAGAGACAAAGATATGGAGAGAGATGGATAGAGAAAGAGAGACAAAGATATGGAGAGAGAGATGGATAGAGAAAGAGAGACAAAGATATGGAGAGAGAGATGGATAGAGAAAGACAGACAAAGATATGGAGAGAGATGGATAGAGAAAGAGAGACAAAGATATGGAGAGAGAGAGATGGATAGAGAAAGAGAGACAAAGATATGGAGAGAGATGGATAGAGAAAGACAGACAAAGATATGGAGAGAGATTGATAGAGAAAGAGAGACAAAGATATGGAGAGAGAAATGGATAGAGAAAGAGAGACAAAGATATGGAGAGAGAGATGGATAGAGAAAGAGAGACAAATATATGGAGAGAGAGATGGATAGAGAAAGACAGACAAAGATATGGAGAGAGAGATGGATAGAGAAAGAGAGACAAAGATATGGAGAGAGAGTTATATGAAGAGAGAGAGAGAGAGAGGAAGAGACAGAGAAAGAGAGAGATGGATAGAGAAAGAGAGACAAAGATATGGAGAGAGAGTTATATGAAGAGAGAGAGAGAGAGAGAGGAAGAGACAGAGAAAGAGAGAGATGGATACAGAAAGAGAGACATAGATATGGAGAGAGAAATGGATAGAGGAAGAGAGACAAAGATATGGAGAGAGAGATGGATAGAGAAAGAGAGACAAAGATATGGAGAGAGAGAGAGAGAGAGAGAGAGAGAGAGAGAGAGAGAGAGAGAGAGAGAGATAGGTAAATAGATAGGGAGACAGAGAGAGGCAGAGACAGAGAGAGAGAGATGGAGAGAGAGTCCCGAAGGAAGCTATACATCAGTAAAATTAATCGAAAGAAGAGGCTTGCCTTCGTAAATGTGTATTTAAATAAAGGTAAGGTTTTGTGTCAAATGTGTTGTTGTCAGACGAAGGTAAATTCACTCTAATGAGCTGCCATGGAAAGAATTTCGTTCAGAGAAAGCCCAAGCCCGAGCTACAAGTAAAGAATTTCAATAAAACATGGGAATCGTGGGATGATGGTGTGGGGTGGCATCTCGGCTGCTGGTGTAGGGAAACTTGTATTCATAGATGGTGCAATGGACAAAATGTTGTATTTCAATATTCTCCAGGAAAATCTGCAGCAAAGTGCGAATAAACTGAATTTGGATAGAGATTTTTACTTCCAGCAGGACAATGACCCTAAACATACGGCTCATATTGTCCATCAATGGTTACTTATTGCACTCCCACACTCTCAAAAATCCGTCACAATACCCTGATTTAAATTCTATCGAACATTTATGAAAAGAAGTTGACGATAGAGTGAGAAAACGTGAGATACTGAACATGGAGTGTTTGAAAAGCCTTCTCTTTGAAGAACGGGAAAGGATTTTCTCTGAAACAATGCAAAAATTAGTGCATTCGATGCAAAAGAGACTGAGATATGTTATTACTAATCAGGGGTTCCCTACAAAATATTAATTGTAATATTTGCGCTGTTTTATACTCCAGTATACCAATACTTTTTGTCCTATGTTTTGATGCGTAGGAAATTTCAACTTTCTAAGAATATATTCATTCGAAACTTTTGTTTAAATTGTTGTAATATACATTATATTATTCTTAGCTATGTGTGCATGGTATTTGTTTCGACAAGATTGCTTTTTCTAATTACCTTTCACTATGTTTTTCAAACATTCCGAGTGTGCCAATACTTTTGTCCACCACTGCAGTTAGATAATTATCAATGCATCTTTTCACGCATGATTTTAGTTATACTTCACGTTTGTAGAATTAGCACTCGTTAGTTTTTTTAATGCTTGTATAGTTACCTGTGGGGCGGGGGCGGGGGGTAAGGAAGCACGCTGAATAAAGGATTTTAATCTATCTCAGATAATTTATTATATCACATTTCATTTATACACTTAATGCAAAATGTTAAAAACTAAATGCCGCCGTATGCTCCTGTGCATCTCAAGACGTTCGAGACCGGCTATATTCCAGATTCAGTGACCATACCTGCCGGTCAGCGGAAAAAGATGAAATGGACAAAGTTCATAAAAATATGGTTTATCACGTTTTGGGATGGTACAAGACTGATGTCATTGCTGCGCTGTCGATAGGCAGTCATCACTGATACGACGGACACTTTTTGTAATGTTGCAATTCGTCCTTTGGTGTTGTCCCACCGCGTGCACTAGACCTTCGCTGACGTCTATGTGTGTTGACTTACAACACCTGTTATCCATGTTGAATGACTGGTTGGCCGCTGCGCTGACGCTGTCGTCTCAGCGCTGGCTTCTGATCATTCCTCTGCCATGAGTCCGGGTTCGGATAACGATGAAGCATGGAATATGTGTCTGTCTTACGGAAGAGACACAACTCCTTTCCCCGAAAACTCTCTCCCTTCGCTGGAACCAGTGGCCCTAAAATAGGGAAAGGAGACTGCTTATAGCCCATGCAGTTGTTAATGGTGGTCTTTAAACCCACAAGCCATAAAATAAATGCTGCGTTCGATATGTTCCACTGTACGGCGTCTTGAATAATCTGCTTCAAAACGTTTGATGTTCTGCCTTCTATCAAACGATGTAATATGCTGCTGCGTTATTCTGCCTTGTCATTTCATCTGATATGCTGTCCCTACAGGATTCTATCTATGGGATCGCCGAGAGTTCTGTAGCCGGCAAACATGCGGATTGTTTAATACAGAACGTGGCGTGTTTTGCCGACCTTCGTCGCCCGATTAGCGTGAAAAGGAATCTCTTGCTTATCTCTCTGCTCCTTTCCCTCTTCTCTATTTGCATAAAAATATGACCAATATTTATGGGTGGTGTAATTGCAGTTTCATAAAATGTCACTCTCAAAATGAAAGAAGCCTATCAATGTATATTATGCAAAAGAAAGGGACTAGTTTCTCGGAAAATGTAACTCATCCAGAACAAAAAAGTATTTTTTTCTGATTGCTTGCTCAGACAAACTTCAGATTTTATCTGAAGAAGTAATCCTGGAAATGGAAGAGCATAGAAATCTCGTAGTAAATTCGGGTGAGCATCGCCGTTCCGAGAAAAAAGAAGAGCAAAACAACTGCATCATAAGAAGTGACACTTGGGAGTCTAAATTAATTTATTGACGGATATCAACCTTTTTGCAGGAAACAAAAATATTTTCCCTAATTTACGCTTTTGTTTGCATGATTTTGTTCCAACGGGATTTCTTCATATTTACTGTGTTTAATCCTTAATCAAAAACCTAGTAGAAGTACGAACATTTGTTTATCTAAATTTACTGACAAATTTAAGCGTTATGATGTTTCCTGAACTACACTGCTGGCCACCCAAAATGCAACACCAAGAAGGACAAGAGATAGCAAAGCCAGATTTACTGGACACATAACAACAGATACAAAGATGAAACGATTGAGCTTACAGGCCCGTGCGACTTGCGGAACACGCAGACATCAATAGTTTGTGTGGCCCCCATGGCTGGCAATAACGGCTGCTACACGCCGCGGCATCGAACGAAAGAGCCTTTGGATGTGGGCATGGGGTATGTCGGTCCAGGCTGCTTTCACACGTTGCCACAGTTCATCAGGCTTAGCCACGAGTGGTGCTTGCCGGGCCACTCAGTTGCCGATCAACAACCAGACGTGTTCAATGGGCTACATATCGGGAGAACAGGCGGGCCACGGCAGCAGTGACACCTGGTGGCCCGTGAAAAATTGTTGCACGATGCGTGCCCCTTGAGGGCGCACATTGACCTGTTGAAACGTGGCCGCTGGCAAGTCCTACATGTAAGGGAGGACTACAGGCTCCAAAACGTCGGAGATGTAGCGGTGGCTCTTGAGTGTACCTGCGATGCGCACCAGAGGGTTGCGGGTGTCATATCCAATTGCGCCCCAAGCCATAACGCCAGGCGACCGACCGGTATGTCGATGCATAATGCAGGCGTCATACAGTCTCTCGCCGCGGTACCGCCACACGCGGATCCGACCATCGTGGTGCTGCAGGCAGAAGTGGGATTCGTCGGGGAAGACAATGTCGTGCCATTCCGTAGTCCAGGTGCGGCATTCAACGGCCCACTGCCGCCGCACTCGCCGGAAGTGTGACGTTAATGGTAATCGGAGCAATAGGCGCCGTGCGACAAGTCCCCGCTCCAGCAGACGACGTCGAACGGTACGAGCTGACACAGGTTGCTGCGCAACACACCCTAATTCCTGCGCTAACGTTCGTGATGTGGCGGTGCGAGCCGTCAATGCCCGCCGAACAACATGCCGTTCCTCTCATTCGGTGGTGTGCCGCGGCTATGGCAATCACTCACGTCGGTCCGACCGTCCCTCCTGCACCCACCGAATCCATACTCGCCTTACTGTGGCTCGAATTCGTCCCAGACGGGCGCCGATTTCTCGGTACGATAAACCGCTGTCGCAATAAGCCACTATTCGTCCTCTGTCAAACTCCGAAACGTGCTGGAATGACTGCCGTTTTATGCGACGAGGCATCAGGGAGCTTCCCACGCACAGGTCCGGCAGCACAACACACTTCCACTACTTACACCCCACCTTCTGTGCACCCTTCTTATAGTATTTCTCGGTGGTGTGCCGGGCGCACATGATTTGCATATGACCTGCAATGCTAATCGTTTCCATGTTCTCTAGCGGGCGACGCATGCTGCGAATTTCAGGCCAATCAGATGCTTCTTTCTGGGTGTTGCATTTTGGGTGGCCAGCAGTGTATGTTTGTATAAGAATCTCGAGCTCCGAAAATTTCTGGCAGGCCATAACCCAAAAATTTATCCACCATTTCCAGTCGCTCGTTTTATTCAACAGACATTTTTTAACTGCAATACTTTCGAATTATATGAACAAAACGTTTCATAGCGTTGCTTGTTTGAAGGCTTAACCCTTTAACTGGCTTGAGCGAGTTAACACGGGCTGAAATCATCAGCTCGAACGAATATGCTCACTGTCTAAAAAATAAGCCAAACGCGGCTGGAATGAGTAAACCTGAACATCAAAAAGTGTTTCTTTCTTCTTGAGTTTGTTATTGAAAGGGTTTTAGATGGTTGATTGACACTAATCCTACCTGAGGGATTACCTGCTGAAAATGATTTCTGAGTGACTAATCCTTTCTGAGTGATTACCCTGCTCGAACGGCTATAACAAGGGCGACGAATCTAAGTAAGGAGACAGAAGATGCTTGAGTCACTTGTTCCTATCAAGTGGCATGATGCCAATATCAAGGGGACTAGCTCTTCCTTATCATGCCTTGAATCATGGAGCAGAGAATAAAGCACTAGAGAAGGAACGCTTATAACCATTAATAGGTTTAAGGTCCGTACTGCTGTGATGAGAGGGAAAAAGGGATTGTTTTGAAATAGCTTTTATAAAATCCGGCCGTTATAGGATCAGTTCCGTTTAGGAAGCCCCAAAACTTTAGGCACACTTTGTTTCAGGTACATCAGCCGTTTAAAGGTTAAATTACGACCGCACGCAACTCAATGGGATATAAGCACTTTCCCGTGCCTAATTTAGAGCTACTGGTTCTAGAGAAGGGAGAGAGCCAGTACTATAAGACAAATACAACACCCATGCTTCTCCAGGATTTGAACCCATACCCATCTCGGACAAATGGTGAGAAGCAGCGCTTATACCACTGCACCACCGGACAGGTACGTAGAATCCTTTCTAAAATGATATTTTGCTTATAAATCACCGGTCTTCCTAACTCCAATGCGATGACCACTAAAAATCACATCGGTTTGTTTTCATTCTGGATTTTAACAACAAACATGAGCAATTCTAATTGCTATAAGCATTTGCTATCTCTAATTTAGATCAATGGTTCCAGGTAACGGACAGCACCAGAGGCTCTGACAAGCACATAGCACATGCTTCCTCCGGGACTTGAACCTCGGCCCATTTCTTACGACTGATCCGAAGCTCTCTCCTCGTGCTACTCGGCAACCGTGGAGGCTTTCTTGCTTGAATATTCATGCAATGGTTTATAATAGCCAAAGCATATGAATTATAATACCCAAAGCATAGTCCATGCATATAATACCCAAAGCATATGGATTATAATTCCCAAAGCTAATGGTTTATAATACCCAAAAGCATAGTCCATGCAATGGTTTATAATATCCAAAGCATATGCTATGTGTAACTTTATTTCTCCTCTTCAAATTTTGTACAAACGCTGCTCTAATTATAATGCGACTAAACTTTAAGATATTTTCTACAGTAAATCAGGTTCAACATCACATTTGGTTTCCAGAGGCAATAACATATATTCGATACATTTTCAAGTCATTTATATGTGTCTCAGTTAGTGTTTTTCAATTCTTTATAAGCACGAGAGTAACCAAAATAGCGCCACTTCTTAATATCAAGTTTTTTATGACACTTATGGCTTGATAGATGATTTTCAAACGCGCATCCTCATGTATTGGGTGTGTGAAAAAGTTCTACCCGTTTTTGCAATAGACGCAAATTGCGCTCGGAGTAGTTACGTCACAGGTGACGCTGCGATTACGAATTTTCGGCCAATAAAGCGTGGAGCAGTAGATCATATAGAGGCACTGTGTTTGTCCGAGTAAGTCGTCCGTAACGGATATCACGGACGGTGTAACATGGCAAGCGATAAAGAGCACATTAGACATTGTTTACTGTAGGAGTTCGATAAAGGCAGTACTGCAGCCGCGGCTTGCCGCACCATGTGTCAAGTGTATGGGGAGGATGCAGTTGATGATAGCACACGTCGTCGTCGGTTTCGGAAATTCCGGGACGGAGACAGAAGTTGTAAAGGTCAACCACGTCCTGGACGTCCATCCGTGGTTTTAGACTAGGGTGTGGACCAAGCCATAACAAATGACTCACATCCAACCGTTCATGAATTAGCGAAAACGTTGTCGGTACACAGAACAACAGTCCAAAGGTGGATGCATAAGCTTGGATTCATCACCAAATTCGATAATTTGGTTCCGTACCAGCTTTCTGCAAAGCAACGACAGGAGAGAATACGTACCTGCGTGTTCTCTGCTTTCTGTTCACAGAAATGAACCGTTTCTTGGGACGAATTGTAACAGGTGATGAGAAATGGGTACTGTACCGTAATGTAAAGCGTCGGCGGACTGTGCGCCAAGGTGAGGATCCTGCTCGAGGAGGACTGCATCCCAAAAAGGTTTTGTTGAGTGTTTGGTGGGATGTCCAGGGAATAATCCACTGGGAGGTGGATTATTCTCTGGGCATCCCACCAAAGATTGCGAGAACAGCTGGCATCGAAGCGGCCAGTACTCGTCATTTGCAAAGGCTTGACCCTTCGTCATGATATCGCCAGACCTCATGCTACTTTAATCACTCGACAAAAATTACTGGACTTTGTTTGGGAAGTGTTACCTCACCCGGCATATTCCCCTGATCTGGCACCTACGGACTACCACCTTGTTCGATCCTTAGAGGACGCAATTCGCTCTCCAAACCTTCGATGATGTGGACGATATGAAAACGTCATTACGCGATTTTTTGAACTCGAAAACACATGATTCTTTCCGGCGTGGGATGCACCTACTCATAGACAGATGGCAAGAGTTCATACAGAATGATGACAATTATGTGAAATCCTAGGTACGTTATTTGTTGTGTTCTCCTCCTTTCTTTGTAGCCTACGAAAACAGGTAGAACGTATGTACCCACCCAATAGTTTACTGGCAACTTCAGTCGTATTTTTTGTTATTATTTTAATAGGTTTACATTCTGATCAGATAAATAAATACGCCATTTTAACACATTTTCCTAAACACGCAGATTTTATGACATAACATAACTCGTAAATTCTAGCTTAATAGAGGTGATCACAAGCTCTAGCTGAATTGTCTGTTGGGATTACTTGAGATTAAAATTTTACTAGAATTTGACTAAGGTCGTATTGCATTGAATAGCACTAAAATAGCTTTTGTTGTTTATACCAGTTAATGCAATTTATAAATTTAGCCATATTAATTCCCTGTACATTTTGTGATCAAAATCACAATTTCGTTAATTTCTGAAATAAATTTTTCAGCATTGCTCTCTGTTGGCGAACAAACTGGTGTAATCATCTTAAAATATATATTTTCTTGAGTGCGGTCTTTCGATCTTTCCTTTTCGGTTTCCTTTAAAGTTTGTTTTTCTCCTTTTTATCCTTGCAGCAGCAGAACTATTTCTTAAGTACGCCATTTTTGTCAGAAATCGCGTTTTTGCTTTGTGTTGTCTCCAAGAAATCCCTCTGTATCCTCGAGGGGTTTATCTTCAATTCCGCGAATATAACCTCCAAGCCCCTGATGACAGAAAGGAATCAGCGTCATCGCAGCCAAACGGTAAGAAAACAAAGGTATCGATAAAAGTGACACGGATCGCTGACCGAGAGAACAATGTTTAGGAACAAAAACTCTCCTTTCGTCTTTTTCTCCGCTGATCTCACTTTAACGATACTTCTGCGAAAGTGGTCCCATCGCGAGATCTCTGTTTTGTACATGATTGCTATGCCCAAGATGTCGAAGATATATTGCCTTCTATGGTAGGTATCTCATTTCATTTACCTTAATAATTAAATGACGAAAGGTCCAAATGCGTTATGAAACACTTCGCAGCAAACATAGAAAGGTCCGAGTCACACTGAACATAAAGATAATGCTACCAATCTCTCGTATCAGGTATCATTTATTTTGTAATGTAAGTAACGTGTGTCAAGTGTCTGACAAAGAGATACATATTTTATACAAAAATTGTACTCCCGAGATCATCTGATGGCCCATTTAAAGCGGCTGATAATCGCAAAATGGTTCAGATATTCCTTCGGTAGAATGTCTTAATGCTTTTCGAGAGGACTCCCTGCCACACCCTGAATATACACTTAATGTTCCAAAACACACCTTTCTAATTTGTTGGACAAAAAATATTTAAAATTTGGTGGTGAAAGTTGAAGTACGCTTACAATAAAAGAGGTCAGGCTGGAATAACTTGCACGCTGCTGGTTCTTCCATTTCTCATTTCTTTCTGTTTTTAATACATCTGTTAAATAGATGCAATCGTGAATATCAAGTTTGTTTTATAATAGCGGTAATATTTAGTTTACGGCTAGACACTTGGAAAATTTTGAATCGAAATAATCTTGGAGCATTTTTCAGGCAATATGACTGCTTTTGATCATGTCTTTATTCTTTTGAATTTCGTTCTACACCCATTTCCATATGTCACTCGAGGGAACATTTGACTGCAAGACAATTGAACAGAAAAATGCTTTATGATTTTTACTGGGGCGTGCTTGTAATTTAAATGAGTGCAAGTAAATCGCAATTTACGATACTTCGGTTGACTTGCTGTTCTACATAGTCGCCCGTCTCTAATTTGGCGCCACCGGTTCCAGAAAGGGGAGAGGGACAGTGGCAATAGGACATGCACACCATCCAAACGTCACTCGGGATTGGGACCCAGACCCTTCTCAGAAGAAATTAGAAGCTGATTAAAAAGGCGACCGCGTAGAACAGCACGTCAACCGAAGTTACTGACTCTCTTAATTAGAAGCTGACGCTTCCCAAAAAATGGCTACCGCGGGGTTTTTCGTTCTTTCAAACAAATATCGGTTTGGGCGTCGCATCTAGGTGCACACACATTATTTTTCACTGTATTACAAATTCATTGAATGAGATATTATTTAATTGTTCTTTAAAACTCAATCAATGTGCGAAGTTAATTGCACATAAAGATACCTGTATAACATTTACTCGAAGAGCTACTGGGTATTTTAGCTTCTACAATGCAATCTAAAATGTCTGCAAGTTTACTTTTTAGGAAATAAGAGTTTAAGCGTTTCCTAATTTTTGGTTTCATAAACATTCGTCCTTCCCTTTCTTATACGATAGTTAATTCATTCCTTATGCGACGGTTAATTCATTTCTTATGGAATCGTTAATTCATTAAAAAAACATTTCCCAGCACTCTCTAAGTCGAAGACCTCCCCATTGATAAATGTAAGTTTTACCTTTCAACCGAAATACTTTCCTTGCATACATGAACGGCGGCCATTACCTTTTGTTTCTTAGTTGGTTATGTTTATATATTTAACGACCAATGTGGGCAATTCGATGGGCTATACTCAGTCGCCCATCCCTAATTTACGGCCATTGGGTTCCAGGAATAGGAGAGAACCAGGGTGGAAAAACAAACATGACACCCATGCATCACCGGGATCCGAACCCGGACACATCTCAGAAAAACGGTCAGAAGCCAGAGCTTAAACAACTGCGCCACCTGGGCTGCACGGTGGCTCAGATGATATAATAGCGTTCGTAGAAAACCCCGAATTTTACTTTTTAGCCGTTTCCCTTAAACATGTCTACCTTTGTCGTTAAAATGGACATTTTTATTTTTCAAAAATGTTTGTCACTTCGTCATAAAGCTATACAGGATACCTTACTCTAAAATAATCTGATTTGGAAGTCAGGTGTACAATATTACGTTACTCGCTGAAACGTTTGTGCAGTGTTACTAAATATTAATACACAAACCATGTATAAACAGCTTCGGTGTCAGGTTTAAATAAATTATAAACAACGTCTGTGAAATTAGTATCCCGGGCGAACAAGATATGTGATTACAACATTTACATATACGCTGAAACATTTTAGAACACCGTAAATCTCTCTGGTTATGCTATAATAGCATATCTATCAATCTTATTCCATTAGCTCTGAGGTCACGATGGGCCGTCAGTTTGCTTAGAAACGAGTTCATTGAAGCGAATGCACAGCGATTCGATCTTCTCGTACATACTTTGACACCCATGGCTGAATTCTTCATACCTACCGTATGTATTCATACTGATAGTTAAAAACAACAGCGTTCACAATTAATATAAGCCGACGGTTTATCCAAAAGTCTTATTGCAAAAGCAAGGTTTGAAAATTTTATTTCTACGTGTTGGAATTTTATCAAACTAGTAGTCACGGGTGGATTAGTGGTTTACGCGCTGGATTATGACCGTTCTTCCGAGTTAGTACGGGTTCGAATCCTGGTGCAGTATGGATATTGTATTTGTCTTGAGGCACTTCCTCACTTTCTTCCCTAGAACCAGTGACCCTAAATTAGGGAAGGAGACTATACCCTATAAGGTTGCTCACGATGGTCGTTAAAATCCCAATTTTAAAACAAATTAGCTAGTAAGCTCTACAAAATATAAAAAAAGGAGCAACCAAGCCGGACATATCTAAAACTTTATCTTTCATTTCTTATATAAAAACAATATGGGCATAGTTAGTTCTCCAGCTTCAAATATGTTCACTGAGAAAGTTAGTAAAACAGCTTATCAACGGAAGTCAAAGTGAAGTGATTTGTAAAGCCAGCACAAAATTCTGTTCATCTGAGACTTTTCTCTTGATAGTGATAAAGATACAACAGGAATCGTTTCGCTCATTCATTAGGTAATTTAATAAGTGACGCTTTAGTTGTGATACTAAAATCACTTCAAAAACTATTCCTGCGTGCTTTCCAAAACAAAATTCACATTGTTCGGTACAAATCGTCGACAGGGAGAAATGTATTCAACATTTGCATCCCAAAATACAAAATAAATTTAAAAACCTGTTCCTTGAGAATGACAGAAAGTGTGGTACATGACAAGTATTACACAAGTAGAAGACAAGCATCATTCAAGACAGAAGATGTTAGTAGCAAGGTCAGGTGATGCGTAACATCACAGCCTCTCCTTGACAAATGGCAACCCCGCCTTCTCGTGGTACATCCTGTTCCCACTAAAGGGGCTCTGACGACCGCCAATAGCGGTATAACTATACCATCGGGATTAGAGGAAATGCTATCCCACACTCACCAACCCGCTTGGCCAGCGTGGTGAGTTATGGCCAAACCCCTCCAAAATGACTCCACAACTTAAATCTTGGCCCTCAGTCTCCGGCAGCTGGAATGTACCTGGCCAAGGCAGCGGCCAGTGCGACATGAAGGCAGAGGGTGCTAAGAATCCCCGGAGGACCGGACAAGGCTGCCATCTGATGCTGACCTTGGCTACGTATAACGGACGCTCCCTATCTTCTGATTCAAGGCTTCTTGAATTGGAAGAGGAACTACAAAGGATCAAGTGGGACATCGTCGGGCTAAGTGAGGTAAGGAGAAAAGGAGAAGATCTCATTGAACTGAAAAGTGGACATCTCTTCTACTATCGTGGGACAGATACTGGCAGAACTAGTGGTGTTGGATTTATAATAAACAAGAAACTGAAGGATAAAGTTGTAGAAGTTGAAAGTTCCTCTGACAGAGCTGCACGACTCGTTATCCAACTCTCGAGAAGATACCAGGCTCAGATCATTCAAACTTATGCACCCACCACAAGTCATGCTGAAGAAGAAATTGAAGAATTTTATGAGGAAATTCGTCATCTAACTAATAAAGGTAAGCAGCACTTGAAGATAATTATGGGAGATTTCAATGCAAAAATAGGGCAACGGCAACAGAATGAAACTTCAGTAGGTAAATTCGGTCACGGCAACAGAAACCAGCGTAAAAATACTCTCGTTGAGTTTGCAGAGGCAGAAGGGTTTTTCATCTTGAACTCCTTTTTCAAGAAAAAGCCACACAGGAAATGGACATGGAGACATCCAAATGGGACGACAAGTGAAATTGATTTTATTATGTGTAACAAAAAATTCGTCATAGAAGACTGCAGTGTGCTAAACAAGTTCAACACAGGCAGTGACCATAGATTGGTGAGATGTAAGATGCACCTCAACACTAAACTCGAACGTAGCAAGCTCATAAGACAAACAAAATGTATTGACATAACCAACCTTAAAAAACACCATAATACCTTCAAATTGGAACTGAAGAACAGATTCTCTGCCTTAGAAGGCCTAACATCGAAAGAAGTGGATATTTCTGAAGTTAACAGAAAAGTAACCAAAGCTCTTATGGAAACAGCAACAAAATTAGCTGGGTCTAAGAACAAATTGCATGTGAACAAATTATCAGGAAAAACCAAAATGTTGATGCAAAAAGAAGAGTGATGAAGAAAACTAAAGAAGATGTGACTTCCAAAAAGGAATATATAGAGCTATGAAAAACAGTACGAAAAGGTATCACTGAAGACGTAAGGAAATTCAACTGTGAACTAGTAAGGAAAGCAATTGAAAACAACCAAAGCCTAAAGATAGCAAAGGGACATCTCAGTAAGGGAAAAAACAGATTATGGCACTGAGAAAAGAAGATGGTTCTGTAACAAGAAATAGAGGCGAAATTTTGACAAGAGTGAAAGATTTCTACTCCAAATTATATGAAAGGGATGATACATGTACTCCAGACATCATGAAAGGTACCAGTACCAGAGTTCTTCCAGTCCTTCCAGCAGAAGTTGCACATGCAATCAAGAACATGAAGCGAGGAAAAGCTCCAGGAGAAGATGGAATTACTGTAGACATCATACAAGAAGCAAGTGGAGAAATCGAAACAGTACTCGCCCAAATTTTCACTCTATGCCTTAATGAAGAGAAAATTCCTGAGGATTGGAACAACGCTACAATGATCTTGCTACATAAAAAAAGTGACATTGAGGATCTCAGGAACTACAGACCTATCAGCCTCCTATCAGTGGTTTATAAAATCTTCACTCAAGTTCTTTCACACCGCTTGAAGGTGACACTGGACATGGCTCAACCGAGAGAACAAGCTGAATTCAGGAGTGGCTACAGCACAATAGATCATATCCACGTACTGAGAGAACTAATTGAAAGAGCGAGGGAATATGAACTTCCATTGTGCATGTCTTTTATCGATTATGAAAAAGCCTTTGATTCGGTGAAACCATCAGCAGTTGCAATGGCTCTGAAATCCTGCGGTATTGAAGATGCATACATTAATATTATTAATAACATCTATGAAAATGCAAGTGCAAAGATTCGGCTGTTTGAAAATACAACACACATAAAAATTGGAAAGGGAGTGAGACAAGGTGACACCATTTCTCCGAAGCTCTTTAATGCCACATTGGAAAATGTCTTTCAATCACTGAACTGGGAAAACAAAGGGATAAAGATTAATGGAGATTATCTAACCCACCTTCGTTTTGCTGACGATATAGTCATTTTTGCAACTACCCCATCAGAGCTACAGAGTATGATCCAGGAACTTGCTGACAAGAGTAAAGAAGTGGGATTAAAAGTGAACTTTTAGAAGACAAAAGTGATGTACAATGCTTTTACAAGAAATGAAGATTTATCGATTGATGGAGAAAAGCTGGAGATAACAGACACGTACGTTTATCTTGGACAGCAGATATCAAGTGAGGGTCACATTGGTGAAGAAATTAATCGGCGTATAAAACTTGCCTGGAGAGTTTTCGGAAGAAACAGCATAATTTTCAAGAGCAATGTGCCATTATGTCTTAAAAGAAAAGTGTTTGATCAATGCATCCTTCCAGTGCTTAGGTATGGTGCAGAGACGTGGACCTTAACTAAAAGAGACATACGAAGGCTGCAGACAACTCAAAGAGGCATGGAGAGGTGCATGCTTGGTGTAACCAGGAGAGATAAGAAGAGGAACACGTGGATCCGAAAAATGACAAGAGTGGAGGACATCATGATCAGAGTTAAATCCCTGAAATGGCAATGGGCTGGACATACTGCCAGAAGAACAGACCATCGATGGACAGCCGAAATTTTAGATTGGATTATAAGGGACAGGAAAAGACCCAGAAGAAGACCACATGGAAGATGGGTGGATGAAATTCGAAAGTACGCGGGAGTGACATGGAAGAGACTGGCACAAGACAGACCGTTGTGGAGGAAACTTGGGGAGACCTTCGTCCAGCAGTGGATTGATAATGGTTGACAATGATGATGATGATGATGATGATGACATGATCATCCACCTACTTCGAGCATGCCAACGAAGCTCACAATAATGTTTTAAAATTTGTAGTGCACGGAACTTATCTCAATGTGAGAATGACATATTGAAGTCGATATACACCGAAGACCCGAAACACATACCTGCCCATTATGACGTTCGTCCTCCACGTGCCGCCAAAACA
The DNA here is from genome assembly GCA_039090855.1 of Macrothele yani. NCBI lineage: Eukaryota > Metazoa > Arthropoda > Arachnida > Araneae > Macrothelidae > Macrothele > Macrothele yani. Next base: position 56,900,975 of record CM077008.1, on the reverse strand, counting down.
GCTCTTGCCGTGTGAGGCATGGACGCTGCAATATTTCTAAAGGTGTCTTGTGGTATCTGGTACAAACAAGTTACCAGCAAATCCAACTCTTGATCACTCAGCAACCACGACGGCATAGCAGATAATAAACCGATACCTTGAAGTGTTTCTTATTGTAATATTGAAATGGTCTGTTCTGTTGTTGCACATTAGAATTTCAATAGTACTTCTCTGAGGAAATAATATTTTTGTCATTCCGTAGCTCCTAATCCTAAGAGTTGAGTTATTGAAGGCATGATAACGAAGACGTTTTGACGATATGGATGTTGGCATTTCTTCCCGGGAAGCGAGCGGAACCATTTTCAGAGTATTCGTTGAAGGAGATAATGATGAACTGAAAAATGACTAGTGTCCAGAAGATTTTGTGTTTGTTAATTTGAAATAATGGATTTAAAAATAATATGTGTTACGTGATTGCAAAAGAAGGGCCGAAGTAAAAGCTGTACAAATCTATCAGATGAAGAATTTGGTGCAAGTAGACATGCCTCAGAAAACTTGAAAATTACATGATCAACAGAGGATGTGAATTGGGACTCAGGGAGTCAAACAGATGTTAATGACATCCATCTGCCAGTTGTATCTGTTTGACTATCATTGGTATCTGAAGAGTTACGTATTTCTTCAGGGGATTCACTTTCTGGTTGCGTGCTGCTAAGATAAAGGATCATATATGCTCCGATTTACCCACCGCAGAGCGTTTCATCTGAGTCTCAAAAGACATCCTCATTTACTTGGAGGTTCCTTGGTTTAAATGGTGTAAAGGTGACATACTCGAACGTAAATCGGGAAAGGCAGGCCCGATTCCCGTTCCAGGACAATGTAATTTTCAAGTTGTCTGAGGCATGTTTGCTTGCATGATTAACTTGATTAAATCCGTCTGGCAGTAACATCTGTTTGAAGGATTTGGTTCCTGACATCTGTTGAAAAACAAATATTTTTTCTCAAGTGTGCAGCACCAATGATGTGTTTTATGGAGTACTTCCCGCCCCCTCCTTTCTTCACGGAAAAGAACAGGAGGTAGCGTACCTATGTACTGCGTGCTTTCTTTTCTCGTAGCTGTGTTCCTCGCCGTCTCCGCAGAAAGCAAGTGGGCGTTATCTAATGTGTGTTCTATCGAAGCAGGAGGAACGCAATCGAATACCGACATTAAAGAATGCACTTTATTAATTCCCTTTTAGTGGAGCCTGTTACGTTTCTCAGTGTATATATAAACAATTATTTTGAATCTATCACATTATGCAGTTAGATATATCTCTTGAAATAGAAATGAGTGATTACTGAGAGTTTAGAATCTGAACTATTAGAATAGCCTATTGCGCAAAATTCTTTATAAACTTAAGTAGTTACTTTGTTCAATATAACTTACAGTTTTGTCAACGCAATTTTGTCAAATTAAGTAGCATTACGTTGATTAACTGAAATTTGCCAGCTGCACTGGTAGTTAGGAATGGTCCTTCAGGATTGGAAGGACGCTATAATTGTGCCGTTTGTATAAGGGAAAAGGTGATCAGACTGACTGCAATAATTATCGTGGTATTTGCTTAGTGAGTGTGCCAAGGAAAGTGTTTGGTAAGGTGATTATTAAAAAACTACGACGTCTTACATGAGAGAATGTACGATATGTTCAGAGTAGTTTTATGCCTGGTAAAGGCTGTACTAACCAAATTTTTGCTTTATGCATGATGATTGAAAAGTATCTGGCTGTTGGTAAGAAAGTGTTTGCTGCCTTCGTAGATTTAGAGAAAGCTTACAACCTAGTAAAAAGGATACTTTTATGGAAGGTATTGGATAGATATGGTGTTACTGGGAATCTACTTAACAGTGGGGCTTGTGTATGAGTGAATGGTGTTTTATCAAAATAGTTTTCTATTGGTGCAGTAGCCAGGCAAGGTTGTGTAATGTCCCCATGACTATTTAATATATTAATGAATGCGTGCATGCGTGATGTTATGACGGACAGTACTAGTTTATGTCTTAGTAATATGCGTGTGTGCAAATTGCTGTATGCTGATGACACAGTCTTGTTGGCAGACGGCACACGTGATTTGCAGAAAATGTTGTCCCGAATGTACGAAGTTTGCATGAAATTCAAACGGAGAATAAATAAGGGAAAAACCAAAGTTATGGTTTTTGAGCGAGGAACTCTTAGCACTGGATGTAATATAAGTCTAAATGGCACAGTGACTGACCAGGTGAGTGAGTTTGGTATTTGAAAACATGTTTGACAGAGAGAACAAATTAGATGGTGAAATTAGTAAGAGAGTGAATTCATCATTGAAAGTCATAGCTGCTTTGGGATGTTTTCACAGGAATGATGGGTTCTCAAGGAAGTCCCGCATGACTGTGTATGAAAGTGTAATTGTTTCTACTCTGATGTATAGCAGTAAAACCTAAAAACGCTTTACTTACGGGGCCGGGCGGGGGCAAGATACGTTCTGATCATGTGAGGAATGAAGAAGTTTTGCAGTTGTGTAATGTGAATCAAAATGTTGTTAGTAAGATGGTGTCTAATATTTTTCGGCGATTTGACCATGTTTCAAGAATGACTGATGAGATGTTCACTAAGAATTTTTTTAGCCCAAGTGGCAGTGAAGAAAACCAGACAAAGGCTGAGGAAGTAATGAGAGGAACAGATTCAGGAGTGTCTTCATAAGAAAAAGATTTTGATTATGAAGTATAGAAGGTCTTGTGTACGTCGGGTGATGGATGTCAGTGAAGCCCGCATTGTGCGTCAAGATCGCTGTAAATGGAGAAGTTTGACACGGCAAGTAAATAATCACTTAAAAATATCTGGTAGTTCGAATTTCTTTGTGGAGCTTACCTCTGAATCTCAGAGAACAGCTTAGTGATATATGTGTAAATAGCATTACGGATACATAACGGAAATGCACATGCTAGTGCACGCATACGGATTGCGATTGCCTCTCTGTTGATCCCAAATATAATCATAGCATCTGATAAAAGTATTTTACGTACTTTATATTTTCAATATATTAAAAAAATAAAATCTAAGCTGCAAGTAATTTTTCTGTTTCACTCATTTCGTTTTCCTGAGAGATTTCTAGTTCTCGCTACTTTATAAAATATTCACACCTCTTTTGATATTTTGCATGTATAAACGATTGAAGATGAAGACATAGATCTCAAAATTGGCTTTTGCTTTAATGCGTCAAAAAATAAATGAGATATTATTTTGCATTTATAGTATTACAAACGCTGAAGTGCCAGAACATTACGACCAGCTGCCTAATGTGGTGTTTGTCCTCCAAGTGTCTCCAAAACATATCTTACTTCGCGAGGTATAGACGGTACAGGAGTTTTAAGGGTGTTTTGTAGTATAGGGTACCAACACGCTACCACCAGATCCTCTAATTCTTGTAAGTTATGAAAATCCCTGTTCCAACACAAAACACTGATGTTCAACTGGATTGATATCTGGGGAATTTGGAGGTCACCGTAATACATGGAAGTCTTCTTTATGTTCCGCAAATAGCCGTCCATAAGGTGCAACACGAAACGAGATTCCTTGGAACAGACGACCATCCAATAATCAAGGGCCACTTTTAATGCTCTCTTCCCATTGAAGGCGCTTTCGGCAGTGAACTGGAGTTTGCATGGGCCCTTGGAGCGACTCATTCTTAGAAGGATTTGATGTACTGTGTATTCTTGCACATTACTCTCTTCACCAGCATTCAAGTTACCCGCGAGTTGCCCCACCGTATTCCTACTGTCGGTTCGTACCATACGGGATGGCCTTCGCTCACTAGCATGGACAGTCGGATGGGATCAGTCGGCGTATGCCGATTAGAGCTCATCTATGTCAGATTCGTAGTATTTCCCCCTCGGTCCACTTTTTGTAGGTACTAACCACGGCTGACCGTGAGCACCAAACAAGAACTTGCTGTCTCGGAAATGTTCTGAGCCAGTCGTCATGCCATTGGAATTTGGCCTTCGTCAAACTCGCTTAAGTCCGCTTATTTTCCCATCTGAAAAACAAGAATATAACCCTAATCAACAGAGCTCATTATCCGGTGTTATTTACTGCATACCGTTTCATATCCTACACACGTCCCGTCGTTTAGCTGCAGTTGCTTCGATTCGCATAAAGTCGCTCTGCTCATAATATTTTGGCTCTCCCCTCAGGGCAAAATGGTGTTGTTGTTTTTTTATCATTACCACTGCGTTCAAAAACGCTTTTGTATGTACACTGAAGTCGCGTATTATTAACAACACTGATCTAGTAGCTTGTTGGGCCTCTCTCGTCCATAGAAATAGCTTTAATTCGATGCAACATGGACTTAACGAGGTGCTGGTTTCGTTCTACAGGTATGTTCAGCCAAGCGCTTGTTGAATATTCGCTGGAGTAGGGCCTCTGTTAAAAATCGTCCCACAGGTGTGCAATTGGGTTAAGATCTGTGTTTGTGGGGTCCATTTCAGCACTTTGAAGTCAATATTGTGTTCCTGGAATCGCTGTGTGACGACTGAGCCTTGTGTCGTGGCGTAATATCCTCCCGGATATAAATAAAGCACTCTCCATCACGAAATACCACTTACATGTATGGGCATGTGTAATCCAGAACGATGTTAAGACCTCTCATAACATCCTAACGGGGTCTTGATGTTATTAAGGAACCAATGCCTACCTAACAAACAGACACCAGACCAATAAACGACCTTCTGTAGATTGTACAGTTAACATTTGGTAGTTTTGATTCATCGATTAGGCGGCCCCGGTGGCGCAGTGGAAAAACGATGGCTTCTGATCATTCGACAGTGATGAGTCCGAGTTCGAATCCCGATGAGACCTTGATGTTGTGTCTGTCTTACGGCACTAACTCTCGCCCTTCCCTGGAGTCAGTGACCCTAAATTAGGGACGGACGACTGATTATAGTCTATTGAGTTGCTCACTGTGGTCGTTATACCCCCAAATAAAACAAATCGTCCATTAGTCCTGGTGACGCCATATTTTGGTCAAGTATGTTAGCTGAAAACGTGATCTATCGGACTAGACAAACTTTTTGGCGTTGTAATACCTACTGTAGGAGAATTTATGCGTTTTAACAGAGGTAAGTTTACACGAGAGAGTACCTCTGCTGCTATAGCCCATTCATGCCAACGTGCTGTAGGTTGTGTATGCTGAAAATCTCCTTTTGGTAGTGTGTTGAACTGCTCAATTATCTGACGTAATGGAACAGAACTTTTACCTCGTACAATTCTCTTCTGCCGCCGTTTTCCTTGAACATCGACCAGTCGTTTTCTTTCACATAAATTTAGCTGAGTGCTTGTTTTGTTGCTGCATTGTTAAGAAGGTTTCCCGTTTCTGAGATACTTCCACTTACAAGCAGAGCGCTCACTATAACGCCTTTTCAAAGTCGCTTAAATCACGTGTTTTTGCGGCTATCCTTCCCTAGAACACACCTGAATCCTTTGCAGTGAGCTGTTAACAAAGCCATCTCAAATTCATTGTTTTGTACGTAAATGAGGATGGCACGTGTCTCATTGCTATTGGATATTCCTAATAATTTGCTACATCATTGTGTAATACTACCTACATTGCGAGTTGGTTAACGCAGTGTGGGAGGCAAACGTTTCTGACGGGTATTCGAATCCCGGTCTTCCTGGCCAGCTAGTATACGGGTTTTTCTGGGTTTTACCGTAAACTGCAAGTGGTTGGGGACGCGAATGCGTATAGATGATTCCCCATGAAGTCGTTCCCCGACGCACTTTGTCCCTGATTCCCGTATTGCGAAGTGGAAGATAACGGGAACACACCGCTTTAATTTCCCAGGAATGTAAGTCACGTTGAGGGTGATGACCCATGCTACCCACCAACCTTCAAGTTGAGGAAAGAAGGAGGAGGGGTGTATAATACTCACACTTACATGTAATACGCAGGCGAGAAAAAGTAAGAAATATCAGCTGAAGCCAGTTGCTATTAATTCGGAAGTCACGTAATCCATTAAGTGACAATATAGAAGCAGCGGTAATTGTAAAATGAACTATTTTTAGAATAAGTCGTGAGCAATATTTTTTCTGGTCGGAACAAATTTAGTGTGAGACTTGAAGATTTTTAATATTCTCGCTGCTTTAAAGCAAGGTATCTATCATAATAACTCAATAGCAGAAGATGGCTTATGCTTTATGGCTTACTAAACTGAGGCGCGAAATATTACCACATTAATTACGTGAAGATACATTCTGACGTTTCGGATGCGCAGTGAATGCATTCATGTGTAACCATAGAGATACTATTCCGAAGATGGGTAATTATTCCTGCTTCCTCTGTTCTAGATTTGCAGTATCAGAATCCACAGGTAGCGCATAGACGCACTTGCTTAGAAGATCGATAGGTAATTGGAAATGTTCTACCTGATGCGATAGGATGGCGCCTCCATCAAGATGTCAGTGGCCTCTTCCTAAATCTCGTTAGTTTGTCACAGCAGTGCTTTAAGTCGCTACATAAGGCACATTCCTCAATATGACATTCCTATTCCCATATGTTCAACATTGTATACTCCAAACTGACTCCGCAGGAAGGAATGTCTGCCACGGGAACTATGTAATGAGCTCACACCTTCTCGTCGGCAGTGGCAACGGATTCTGTTTGGTATCTGGTCTACTGTAGAAATGGTGTAAACAGGCAATTTTATCAGGGTAGATGTCGATATAGTGTACAATAATACATTTATTAAATGCATGTTTGAAAAACTGGCTGTCTCAAAGCCCACATTTAACGCTGCTCCTCATTGAGTCACATATTTTTCCATGAGTTGCCCTGAATTTTTTTGTCCAACTGAACATTACCCATTTGTTCGTGTACTACTACATTTAAATATATTTTGGGTCAGTGAGAGTACACAAGTCTTAACAGCAAAAAAAAAAAAAAAAGATATTTTTGACAAATAACTTTCAATGAAGGAAAGTATCTATGTAATTTTTATGTATTGGAGCATGTTATTTTAAATTCACGAATAAGTCAAGCTGATTCGAAAGTCTCATCCTTAATGAAAAAGAAAAATAATTTATAAATGCGAATTACAAAATACGATTTCTCAAAAAGGACTAGAAAATATAATTTCCGCAGATTTAAACCATTTACATATCTTGAGTTTCATATCTTCAATCGGTCTCCAATAAATACTGAGTTCTACTTTTTATGATTCATGTTGAAACAGAAGCAATTAACGAGCTAGAAACGAACGAAATAATTGCTTTCTGTGTGAAATTAGAATACGTTTGAAAACCATTTAAATTTTTTCACTTTTTCTCAATATTGCGCTTCCTTTTGTTTATTTGTATCTTTACGAAAGCCGGAATTTTTTTCAGAAAATCTCACCAGTCTGTCACTAAAATGAGCAACTATTATTACACAAGTGTGTACACCAAATTATTACACTTATACTGATAAACAGTAGTCTTTATTCTTAAATTACCCCATTATTTTTCGCGACTCCACTCAACATTTGCCGAGCTATTGTACTCTAAGGGACGTTTTTTCTAAGACAGGTTAGAGCAGAATTGTGCTCTAATTTATTGCCTGGAAAAGATCCGTGACAAAACTGAAGTGTATTTATGTCAAATTAATTTATTTAATTGAGACTGCGATTATCAGTATAAATATGAAAACAAACAATATCTGTTAATATTATTTATTATTATTGCCGTTCATTAAACTGCACGTGCCATCATTATTAGGGGCTGTCGGTGTTCATCAAATATTCATTCAAACAGTTCATTTTGTACATTTCAGATTAATCATTACTAAAACTGTCCAAAAATTACACCGTTTTCAAAACATAGTTTCATAACATTGTTCTGTCTTCAAATACTAATAATTTTCATATTTATTTTTGAATGAGTTGAAATGTTTTTTCACGTCAAAAATGATTATTTCAACAAAAACAAAAGAGTAGTTTTACACTGTGTAAGTGAGATAAGAGGTGATGAAGGTTTTACAGCTGAAGTGTCTGATAATTTCTGTTTTTCACGTCCTTATAATGAATCCATCCAAACAAATTAGTATCTCTAATGATATACACTAACGTTTTTGCCCTGTCTACATATGCATGACTTTAAAAACTCGTCACACCTAAAATTGGAATTTTTTGCAAATATTTCTGTACTGCACTCTGCAGACGAAATGTAAACACAAGCGGATTAGCAGAATGCGAAATGAAGGCAGAACAGTGTGAAACGATAAAACGATATCGGAAGATGACCAAAAAAAAAAGGAGTAAATCTGAATACCACAAATAAATTAATTTTTCTATATAAAATGTGTTTAAAAAGTGGTAAATAAATGACAGTGCTTCACATCTGATGTTTTGTAAGAAATTGTGATATTTTGTAATAATTAGAAACCTCCGGTAGAAAAAGATTGTTTCAACTAATAGAGGTACTTGCATTTTCACGCAAATATCAAATTAACAAATATTGTATTTGACAATATAGTGATACTGCGTCTTGTTTTACTAGACGGATAAATAACAACTGTTGTACTATTAGATATAGCTGTCATATTATTCTTGAATACTTCCAAATGTTTTCAGTTAAAATGAATTTTTCTAGGTTTTAGATCTTGACCGTTATTTGGGCGTTGATTATTGCCGAGGCCTATTTGATTGTTCATTGTAAAAAGGAATGTATTCATACATCTTGATATTCATAATTGCATTGATAAAACGTTATTTTCGGTAATCACTGGAGTTTAGAGGATTGCCTAATTTGCCTCAGAACTGTAGTAACTGCAACAAGTTGTAACAATCCTTGATTTTCATGTGCATGTAGTTTCCAGGTAAATATGTCTTACGTGTTACATATTTACGATATTTATCGATATTGAAACTGATGTATCTCATTGAACTGAAAAGTGGACATCTCTTCTATTATCGTGGGACAGATACTGGCAGAACTAGTGGTGTTGGATTTATAATAAACAAGAAACTGAAGGATAAAGTGGTAGAAGTTGAAAGTTCCTCTGACAGAGCTGCACGACTCATTATCCAACAATCGAGAAGATACCAGGCTCAGATTATTCAAACTTATGCACCCACCACAAGTCATCCTGAAGAAGAAATTGAAGAATTTTATGAGGAAATTCGTCATCTAAATAATAAAGGTAAGCAGCACTTGAAGATAATTATGGGAGATTTCAATGCAAAAAATAGGGCAACGGCAACAGAATGAAACTTCAGTAGGTAAATTCGGTCACGGCAACAGAAACCAGCGTGGAAATACTCTCGTTGAGTTTGCAGAGGCAGAAGGATTTTTCATCTTGAACTCCTTTTTCAAGAAAAAGCCACACAGGAAATGGACATGGAGACATCCAATTGGGACGACAAGTGAAATTGATTTTATTATGTGTAACAAAAAATTCGTCATCGAAGACTGCAGTGTGCTGAACAAGTTCAACACAGGTAGTGACCATAGATTGGTGAGATGTAAGATGCACCTCAACACTAAACTGGAACGTGGCAAGCTCATAAGACAAACAAAATGTATTGACATAACCAACCTTAAAAAACACCATAATACTTTCAAGTTGGAACTGAAGAACAGATTCTCTGCTTTAGAAGGCCTAACATCGGAAGAAGTGGATATTTCGGAAGTTAACAGAAAAGTAACCAAAGCTCTAATGGAAACAGCAACAAAATTAGCTGGGTCTAAGAACAAGTTGCATGTGAACAAATTATCAGGAAAAACCAAAATGTTGATGCAAAAAAGAAGAGAGATGAGGACAACTAAAGAAGATGTGACTTTCAAAGTGGAATATATAGAGCTATGCAAGACAACACGAAAAAGTATCACTGAAGACGTAAGGAAATTCAACTGTGAGCTAGTGAGGAAAGCAATTGAAAACAACCAAAGCCTTAAGATAGCAAAGGGACATCTCAGTAAGGGAAGAAAACAGATTATGGCTCTGAGAAAAGAAGATTTTTCTATAACAAGAAATAGAGGCGAAATTTTGACAAGAGTGAAAGATTTCTACTCCAAATTATATGAAAGGGATGATACATGTACTCCAGATATCATGAAAGGTACCAGAGTTCTTCCAGTCCTCCCAGCAGAAGTTGGTCATGCAATCAAGAACATGAAGCGGGGGAAAGCTCCAGGAGAAGATGGAATTACTATAGACATCATACAAGAAGCAAGTGGAGAAATTGAAACAGTACTCGCCCAAATTTTCACTCGATGCCTTAATGAAGGGAAGATTCCTGAGGATTGGAACAATGCTACAATGATCCTGCTACATAAAAAAGGTGACATTGAGGATCTCAGGAACTACAGACCTATCAGCCTCCTATCAGTGGTTTATAAAATCTTCACTAAAGTTCTTTCACACCGCTTGAAGGTAACACTGGACATGGCTCAACCGAGAGAACAAGCTGGATTCAGGAGTGGCTACAGCACAATAGATCATATCCACATACTGAGAGAACTAATTGAAAGAGCGAGGGAATATGAACTTCCATTGTGCATGGCTTTTATCGATTATGAAAAAGCCTTTGATTCGGTGAAACCATCAGCAGTTACCACGGCTCTGAAATCCTGCGGTATTGAAGATGCATACATTAATATTATTAATAACATCTATGAAAATGCAAGTGCAAAGATTCGGCTGTTTGAAAATACAACACACATAAAAATTGGAAAGGGAGTGAGACAAGGTGACACCATATCTCCGAAGCTCCTTAATGCCACATTGGAAAATGTCTTTCAATCACTGAACTGGGAAAACAAAGGGATAAAGATTAATGGAGATTATCTAACCCACCTTCGTTTTGCTGATGACGTAGTCATTTTTGCAACTACCCCATCAGAGCTGCAGAGTATGATCCAGGAACTTGCTGACAAGAGTAAAGAAGTGGGATTAAAAATGAACTTTCAGAAGACAAAAGTGATGTACAATGCTTTTACAAGAAATGAAGATTTATCGATTGATGGATAAAAACTGGAGATAACAGATACGTATGTTTATCTTGGACAGCAGATATCAAGTGAGGGTCACATTGATGAAGAAATTAATCGGCGTACAAAACTTGCCTGGAGAGCTTTTGGAAGAAACAGCATAATTTTCAAGAGCAATATGCCATTATGTCTTAAAAGAAAAGTGTTTAATCAATGCATCCTTCCAGTGCTTACGTATGGTGCAGAGACGTGGACCTTAACTAAAAGAGACATACAAAGGCTGCAGACAACTCAAAGCAGCATGGAGAGGTGCATGCTTGGTATAACCAGGAGAGATAAGAAGAGGAACTCGTGGATCCGAAAAATGACGAGAGTGGAAGACATCATGATCAGAGTTAAATCCCTGAAATGGCAATGGGCTGGACATACTGCCAGAAGGACAGACCATAGATGGACAGCCGAAATTTTAGGTTGGATTCCAAGGGACAGGAAAAGACCCAGAAAAAGACCACATGGGAGATGGGTGGATGAAATTCGTAAATATGCGGGAGTGACATGGAGGAGACTGGCACAAGACAGACCATTGTGGAGGAAACTTGGGGAGACCTTCGTCCAGCAGTGGATTGATAATGGTTGACAATGATGATGATGATGATGATGATAGCAGATAAATATGTTTATAAAACTTAGCACATTTTATAGACATATAAAGCGACACTGATGTAATTAAGCGTGATTGTTTTACAGTGTTTAATTACTCCTATTCCTGTTGCATTCTGTATTTCCAATGCACTCCCTTGCTTTTCATGTTTCATAGCAGAGGAAAAGTAGAATTTGTAGGAATTTTCAGAACGTGAGTCTGAAATAATCTTCTCACAAACATACTACAAAAGATCCCGAAGTTTCATGTGTAAAAGTACAGAGTTGTACGAATAAAAAAAGGATCTTGTTGACTTGAAATATTGAGCTTTGAGAAAAAAAGAACTTGGTTGACTTTAAAAATTGAGCTTTGTTACAAAATGATGTTGTTGACTTAAAAGATTGAGATTTGAGAAAAAAGATCTGGTTGTCTTAAGCAACTGAAATACTAAAAAAGCATGCTGATGTTTTTCCTTGTAGAAGCTCATTTTAGCAGGAGTTAGTTTGCAAGAAAAAATCATTTAAGTTTCATTCGATATTTTTGAAGTGTCCCGTATCGCCCTTTTTGAAAATTAAAGAGTTTCTTGGATCAATGAAATTCTGAATCATTTGAAGATATTCAGAGCTAAAATTGGAAGAAATTAAACATGCCATTTTTTTTTGATTCGGGGTTTAATGATTAAAATGAGCAACACCTAGTACTATGAGAAGTCCCCCGTTCTCATTTTCACGCAACTGTTTCCAGGGCAGGGAATTAGCCACCGTCACCAGATAAGAACACCACACATTCCTCATCCAGGGAAATGGCCCGGATCCATCTTGGACGAACAGTCAGAACTCAGTGCTTCAGATCATTTTCAGCACTGCTTTCTCCTTCGACAAAGATCCTGAAATTGCATGTATAAAATCATAAAAAGTAACCAAAAATTAGAGACGCGCATGGCAGTCGTTAAAGTCCGAAGCCAAACTAAGACACAAAATCACAGGTTTCCCATATTCCACTACAAAGATATCCCTAAACACAACCCTTTACTATATGGCTTTCGCCATATTTGAGTAAGACTAACACAGTCCGCAGTCTACAGTAGACCTTTCTCTCAAGCTCGTAATACCGGTTTTACGGTAAGTTCTACAAAATACGTATTTCTCTCTGTCATACTCCAGTCCACTTAAGCGCCACAGAATCGCTGAGTTTAATCCTTTTTATTTGTCGCGCCGTGACAATTGTGGCTAAATGATGGCCCGATATAATGTAATTTCACTTACAAATTGTTCTGCGTGAACAGTATTAAAAATATTTTCTATAATTTGGGAAATAGAACTATCACCTTCTTCGAAATGAACGAACCATAAGTTACGGATAAATAAAAAGTAGAAAAGCGTTAAACGCATTAAATATCCTGCCTTCTTAATTCAAGTCACGGAACATTTAAATAATTCGAACACATCGTCAATGTAAAACGAATTGGTAATATCCAGGTATGGAATTAAAACTCGAGGAAAACTTAGAGTTGAGAAAGTTAAATGAAGAGTAGTAATTTTGTGTGCTTTAAAACCTGGAACTATTCGACTCTGGGAGAATTTTTTACCAAAAGAAAAGCTTGTCACGAGAGATCTTGTTCAAAAATAGATATATTTTATTCATAAAGACAGTATTAGAAACTACGTCTGAGCTGTAACTACTAGATAAAAAATGAAAACATAAATTTTCAGCACTTCGACTTAAAGATAAAACTTAGTAGCCACGTCAAGAATGTTAAAAAGCATGCACAAAAGTATAATTTTTGGTAGTTCAAGAAGTTTTTGGGTGTTAAATATCTTGAGAATAATATTTCATTTTATTAGGACTATGTGAGATAAATTAAGGGGATGATGGGGCATTATAATAAGATACTAAAGAAATTATTTACTTTAGTAAAATAAATTAAAAGGATGATCTTAATACGAGTTATCTGCAATCCGCCGAGAGATTATCCACTATGGCTAACTTGCAATTTAAAGAAGCTCTGTAAGTAGGCTTACATAAGTTTTATTAATCCTTGTATATTACTTAAGCGGTATATACACTGAGTGGCCACTTTATTATGACCACCCCCTCATTACTTCGTTGGGCCACCTTTTGCCTTTAATACTGCGTCGACTCTTCGTGGCATGGACTCCACAAGATGTTGATAGGTGGTTTGTGGAATCTGAGACCATGCATGATGAATAGCACATTCCAGGAGTGTGAGATTGCAGGGTTGTGGATCCAGCTGTCTGATGGCTCGACAACTTCATTCCACTCATTCTCAATGGGGTTGAGATCTGGAGATTGTGGGGGCCACATAAGCAAAGTAAACTCACCGGCATGTTCCTGAAACCAATCCTGTGAAATACGAGCACTATGGCAGGACGCATTATCTTGTTGAAAGTAGCCATCGCCATTGGGATAAACCATCCACATGACAGGATGCACTTGGTCCGCAGCGATGTTTAGATATGATGTGCCAGTCAGGCCTTGATCAACACGAATTAAAGGGCCCAAAGCATGCCAGGAGAACATTCCCCAAACCATAACGTTGGCTCCACCAGCTTGAAGGGTTGTAGCAATGCATTCGTAACTGTTATGGAAGTTTTAAGCATTTGCGTCACGTAAATGTCATGGAAGTTTTAAGCATTTGCGTCACGTAAATGTCATGGAAGTTTTAAGCATTTTGTCGCACACGAGAAAGAAACATTAATGAAATTCCCCACTGTATTGCAGATGCATGTTCAAAATGTAAGACTTGCAGTCTTACATTTTCTGTTGAGATTTGTTCTGCAGACTAAATTTTACACAACGCAGTTGTGTGGTGACACATTCAATAGGCTGTAAGAGTTTCAGAATAAAAATTTATTCTCAGAGAGGGATCTAGAATCATTGAAAAGAAAAAGTAAATCAAACCGAAAAATCCAGGATACATTTTTATCTAAAGCAGGAATTTCATTTTTAGAATCTTTTCAATTGGAAAGAAGAAAAAATCTTATTTTGAGGTAGTGTTTAAATACTACAGAAAAGTCAAGACTATGATTGGCGTGTTGCCCTTAGAGTATCAGTTTCTAAAACATAATCTTCATATAATGCAATGGGTCCACGCTGTTTAAATTGAATGTTTCAGGGATACTGTCTAGCAATGGCACCATTATTGAAAAGAAATAATTCTGAAGCTTTTTGGATGCATTTTTTGTATTGTTATCTTAAAAGTTATCTTTCTGTCCCTTTCTCGTGTGCTACTTCGTATTCATTAAATTGCACTCAAGCTGTATAATATCCAGACATCGTGTTTGAGGATTTTTCTACTTGAAAAATATATTTCGATGTTATACAAACACACAATCGATCAGAATTTTTTCACGATGTTTCATCTGCTCGGTAAGAACTCTTGAAGACACACTGGAGGCAAAGTAAAGGTGAAATGTGTGAGCGAATATTTGTAGATCTAGATACCTTACTAAAGTAAATGCATATAGGTAATAAAAGAGGAGGGCAAATCATATTGTACATAACGTACAATATGGTTTTCAATAGTCCTAGATTGTTCCCCTACGAGGAAGGGACAATCTAAAAATTTTAACTGGGCAGCTGATTTTATTGGAAGCATGAACTTAAATACTGTAGAAAGTCACGGGAATACAAACTATGTTTTCCAAGATTTGTTCAAAATATATTGAACATAGCTAAACGACCGGAACCTAAAAGAAAAATCAATGCTTGGAATTTCATTGAATCTTCTATCGCGTTATTGAAATGGGTCACCTTATAATCCCACATTGTACCTTAGCGAAATCTAACATTGGTTCAAAATTTGGTTTTGTCAATCGATGAGCTGAGCCACAGAAGGCGCCTACGTTTTACAATACGTTATCAAACGCATTGGGACACCACAGTATTTTGGGACAAATGGCTTTATTATCGCAATTAGTAGAGTCCGTTCACTTGTTGCTTGTATAACAGCGACAACACATCGAAGTATACTATCAACCAATATCCGCTCGCTACTCGTCATGCAAAGCTACTACCAGCTTAAGATCTTACCCCTGAGTCAGAGTAGAGATCGAAGACGGTCGTTGTGGACTATTTCGTCTACATCGCTTCAGTTCATTCCAGAGGTGTTTTATGCGATAAAATAAGAACTCTGAGGAAGTCATTCTAACGATTTCAACTGAGTTAAAAAAAACAGTAATGTACACGCCGTGCAGTGTGGCACGGAGCTCGATCGTGTTGGAAATAACAATGGTCATTTCCATAATACTGCCACATTGTTGGTAGGACAGAATCATCCATAACGTCAAAGTAAACATCAGAGTTCATGCTTTGGGGTATGAACTCTGGTGTTTACTAATAACCAATGGACCGAGTACCATCCATGAAAGTTCACTCCATACCATGATGGAGCCTCCTCCGAACTTAACATTTGGTAAAACACAATTCTGCAAAAATCTTTCGCTGGAATGTTGACTAATCCAAACACGCCCATCATATTGGAAGAGTAAAAAGCGTGATTCATCACTCCAAAGAACAGCTTTCCAGTCCCTCAAAGTCTAGGAACGACGGAAGACAGACTACTCCAAAAGGCGTTTTGCATTCACGATAGTGAAGTGTGGCTTGTGTAACGCTTCTCTACCATAATAAGCTACACTGTGTAACTCTCTGCGGATACTTACGGTACTAACCAAGTCATTACAAGCATTTTGTACTGCATCAGCGATAGAAACGGCGGAGGAAGATCGTGATTTCTTAACACTTTTTACCATGGCTCTTCTGCCAGGTTCCGACAGTTTGTGCGGCCTTCCTGAATAACGTTTTGCTGTTGTTGCACATTCCTACTTCCCTCTCTTCAATATATTACTTAGAGTCGATTTTGATATGCTCGGGATAACTGCAATGCTCCGTATGGAAACGATACTCAAATGGAATCCTATGACCAACCCACACTGGAACTCTGAATGTTCACATCCACGCGAAATCCGCTTCAAAGTTACTGATAACACGACAGAACACCTGAGCTTCATATACATTCTTCGGTACTCACAGCGTACCTTCCTACGCAACCGTTCTTTGCGCTTATGCAAATATTTGGTAGTGTCCTAATACTTGTATATCCGTAGTTTCATCTTAAATTGCTTTCGTATCGCATACTTTTTTCTTGCGGCAGGATGGACGAATAAACAGTACGGCAGCAAGTATAGATGCTTCGGTTTTATAACAAAGAGGGCACGTGCTTCCAAAATGCCGTGAGTGAAAGATGTATTGGAGCAACAAATAAAGGTGACCAAATGTTTGTAAAAGGCACAAGGGAAATTACTTCTTGGAAAACAACAGGTAATAGTTTCCACAGCCTACACATCTTAATATAATTGTTTGAGTTTATGGTGCAGAAAAGGAGAGATCCATACCATTCTTATGTTCCTTTTTTTGCCCAGGCATTTAGAAAGAGAGAGACAGCTACATAAATACCTATGAAGAATGATTTCTGTTTTGGGGCCGCGGGTGGCCTAGTGGGAAACGTTCGTGACTGCCGCGGAAAGGACCTCAGGCTCGATCCACTAAATATCCGCCGTGCGCCGGATGGACACGTTAAATGTCGGACCACGGGTACTGGACCCCCGGTAATAAGTAAGGACGTCTTTCTCCCCCTTTCTACTTTGTTTCCGTGCCACTTTCTTATCGTGCACTCTAGCCCAAATCTCCTAGCTTCCTACTTCTAAGGGGTGTTTAAGACCTGGGGTCAGAAACTCCCATCCTAAAATCTTCTACATATGATCACGATTTCTGTTTTTGTACAGGTATGTCAATGTACACCGTATATAATGTACATATATATATATATATATATATATATGTATATAAACTTTTGGTTACTTTTCTGTTAACTTCAGAGATGTCCACTTCTTCCTAACATCGGAAGAAGTGGACATCTCTGAAGTTAACAGAAAAGTAACCAAAGCTCTTATGGAAACAGCAACAAAATTAGCTGGGTCTAAGAACAAGTTGCATGTGAACAAATTATCAGGAAAAACCAAAATGTTGATGCAAAAAGAAGAGAGATGAGGACAACTAAAGAAGATGTGACTTCCAAAGTGGAATATATAGAACTATGCAAGACAGTAAGAAAAAGTATCACTGAAGACGTAAGGAAATTCAACTGTGAACTAGTGAGGAAAGCAATTGAAAACAACCAAAGCCTAAAGATAGCAAAGGGACATCTCAGTAAGGGAAGAAAACAGATTATGGCACTGAGAAAAGAAGATGGTTCTGTAACAAGAAATAGAGGCGAAATTTTGACAAGAGTGAAAGATTTCTACTCCAAATTATATGAAAGGGATGATATATGCACTCCAGACATCATGAAAGATACCAGTACCAAGAGTTCCTCCAGTCCTTCCAGCAGAAGTTGCACATGCAATCAAGAACATGAAGCGAGGAAAAGCTCCAGGAGAAGATGGAATTACTGTAGACATCATACAAGAAGCAAGTGGAGAAATCGAAACAGTACTCGCCCAAATTTTCACTCGATGCCTTAATGAAGGAAAGATTCCTGAGGATTGGAACACCGCTACAATGATCCTGCTACATAAGAAAGGTGACATTGAGGATCTCGGAAACTACAGACCTATCAGCCTCCTATCAGTAGTTTATAAAATCTTCACTAAAGTTCTTTCACACCGCTTGAAGGTAACACTGGACATGGCTCAACCGAGAGAACAAGCTGGATTCAGGAGTGGCTACAGCACAATAGATCATATCCACGTGCTGAGAGAACTAATTGAAAGAGCGAGGGAATATGAACTTCCATTGTGCATGGCTTTTATCGATTATGAAAAAGCCTTTGATTCGGTGAAACCATCAGCAGTAACAATGGCTCTGAAAACCTGCGGTATTGAAGATGCATACATTAATATTATTAATAACATCTATGAAAATGCAAGTGCAAAGATTAGGCTGTTTGAAAATACAACACACGTAAAAATTGGAAAGGGAGTGAGACAAGGTGACAACATATCTCCGAAGCTCTTTAATGCCACATTGGAGGGTGTTTTTCAGTCGCTGAGCTGGGAAAACAAGGGGATAAAGATTAATGGAGATTATCTAACCCACCTTCGTTTTGCTGATGACGTAGTCATTTTTGCAACTACCCCATCAGAGCTGCAGAGTATGATCCAGGAACTTGCTGACAAGAGTAAAGAAGTGGGATTAAAAATGAACCTTCAGAAGACAAAAGTGATGTTCAATGCTTTTACACAAAATGAAGATTTATCGATTGATGGAGAAAAGCTGGAGATAACAGACACGTACGTTTATCTTGGACAGCAGATATCAAGTGAGGGTCACATTGATGAAGAAATTAATCGGCGTACAAAACTTGCCTGGAGAGCTTTTGGAAGAAACAGCATAATTTTCAAGAGCAATATGCCATTATGTCTTAAAAAGAAAAGTGTTTGATCAATGCATCCTTCCAGTGCTTACGTATGGTGCAGAGACGTGGACCTTAACTAAAAGAGACATACAAAGGCTGCAGACAACTCAAAGAAGCATGGAGAGGTGCATGCTTGGTATAACCAGGAGAGATAAGAAGAGGAACACGTGGATCCGAAAAATGACAAGAGTGGAAGACATCATGATCAGAGTTAAATCCCTGAAATGGCAATGGGCTGGACATACTGCCAGAAGGACAGATCATCGATGGACAGCCGAAATTTTAGATTGGATTCCAAGGGACAGGAAAAGACCCAGAAGAAGACCACATGGGAGATGGGTGGATGAAATTCGAAAGTATGCAGGGGTGACATGGAGGAGACTGGCACAAGACAGACCGTTGTGGAGGAAACTTGGGGAGACCTTCGTCCAGCAGTGGATTGATAATGGTTGACAATGATGATGATGATGATGTATATATAAGCAGCACTTGAAGATAATTATGGGAGATTTCAATGCAAAAATAGGGCAACGGCAACAGAATGAAACTTCAGTAGGTAAATTCGGTCACGGCAACAGAAACCAGCGTGGAAATACTCTCGTTGAGTTTGCAGAGGCAGAAGGATTTTTCATCTTGAACTCCTTTTTCAAGAAAAAGCCACACAGGAAATGGACATGGAGACATCCAATTGGAACGACAAGTGAAATTGATTTTATTATGTGTAACAAAAAATTCGTCATCGAAGACTGCAGTGTGCTGAACAAGTTCAACACAGGTAGTGACCATAGATTGGTGAGATGTAAGATGCACCTCAACACTAAACTGGAACGTGGCAAGCTCATAAGACAAACAAAATGTATTGACATAACCAACCTTAAAAAACACCATAATACTTTCAAGTTGGAACTGAAGAACAGATTCTCTGCTTTAGAAAGCCTAACATCGGAAGAAGTGGATATTTCGGAAGTTAGCAGAAAAAGTAACCAAAGCTCTAATGGAAACAGCAACAAAATTAGCTGGGTCTAAGAACAAGTTGCATGTGAACAAATTATCAGGAAAAACCAAAATGTTGATGCAAAAAGAAGAGAGATGAGGACAACTAAAGAAGATGTGACTTCCAAAGTGGAATATATAGAGCTATGCAAGACAACACGAAAAAGTATCACTGAAGACGTAAGGAATTCAACTGTGAGCTAGTGAGGAAAGCAATTGAAAACAACCAAAGCCTTAAGATAGCAAAGGGACATCTCAGTAAGGGAAGAAAACAGATTATGGCTCTGAGAAAAGAAGATGGTTCTATAACAAGAAATAGAGGCAGAAATTTTGACAAGAGTGAAAGATTTCTACTCCAAATTATATGAAAAGGATGATACATGTACTCCAGACATCATGATAGGTACCAGAGTTCTTCCAGTCCTCCCAGCAGAAGTTGCTCATGCAATCAAGAACATGAAGCGGGGGAAAGCTCCAGGAGAAGATGGAATTACTATAGACATCATACAAGAAGCAAGTGGAGAAATCGAAACAGTACTCGCCCAAATTTTCACTCGATGCCTTAATGAAGGGAAGATTCCTGAGGATTGGAACAATGCTACAATGATCCTGCTACATAAAAAAGGTGACATTGAGGATCTCAGGAACTACAGACCTATCAGCCTCCTATCAGTGGTTTATAAAATCTTCACTAAAGTTCTTTCACACCGCTTGAAGGTAACACTGGACATGGCTCAACCGAGAGAACAAGCTGGATTCAGGAGTGGCTACAGCACAATAGATCATATCCACGTACTGAGAGAACTAATTGAAAGAGCGAGGGAATATGAACTTCCATTGTGCATGGCTTTTATCGATTATGAAAAAAGCCTTTGATTCAGTGAAACCATCAGCAGTTACCACGGCTCTGAAATCCTGCGGTATTGAAGATGCATACATTAATATTATTAATAACATCTATGAAAATGCAAGTGCAAAGATTCGGCTGTTTGAAAATACAACACACATAAAAATTGGAAAGGGAGTGAGACAAGGTGACACCATATCTCCGAAGCTCTTTAATGCCACATTGGAAAATGTCTTTCAATCACTGAACTGGGAAAACAAAGGGATAAAGATTAATGGAGATTACCTAACCCACCTTCGTTTTGCTGATGACGTAGTCATTTTTGCAACTACCCCATCAGAGCTGCAGAGTATGATCCAGGAACTTGCTGACAAGAGTAAAGAAGTGGGATTAAAAATGAACTTTCAGAAGACAAAAGTGATGTTCAATGCTTTTACAAGAAATGAAGATTTATCGATTGATGGAGAAAAACTGGAGATAACAGATACGTATGTTTATCTTGGACAGCAGATATCAAGTGAGGGTCACATTGATGAAGAAATTAATCGGCGTACAAAACTTGCCTGGAGAGCTTTTGGAAGAAACAGCATAATTTTCAAGAGCAATATGCCATTATGTCTTAAAAGAAAGTGTTTGATCAATGCATCCTTCCAGTGCTTACGTATGGTGCAGAGACGTGGACCTTAACTAAAAGAGACATACAAAGGCTGCAGACAACTCAAAGAAGCATGGAGAGGTGTATGCTTGGTATAACCAGGAGAGATAAGAAGAGAAACTCGTGGATCCGAAAAATGACGAAAGTGGAAGACATCATGATCAGGGTTAAATCCCTGAAATGGCAATGGGCTGGACATACTGCCAGAAGGACAGACCATCGATGGACAGCCGAAATTTTAAATTGGATTCCAAGGGACAGGAAAGACCCAGAAAAAGACCACATGGGAGATGGGTGGATGAAATTCGTAAATATGCGGGAGTGACATGGAGGAGACTGGCACAAGACAGACCGTTGTGGAGGAAACTTGAGGAGACCTTCGTCCAGCAGTGGATTGATAATGGTTGACAATGATGATGATGATGATGATGTATATATACGTTATATTGGCATACCTGCACCACCCATGCCTCTGACGGGATTCGATCGCTGTGGACCCTCACACCACTCGCCCACTGGTATGGCACCCAACGTATTCTTATGTTTTACTACGGGATAATATCAATAGGCTTCAACTCTTCCGTCTTATAAATTTCGGAAATTTCCTGATTATATTATGGAAATAAACAAAAATATGTATTTCGATTTTTGATGCCACAAGTTCTTCTTTTCCGATTTGTATTATCGGAGATGCTGCAGTAAACGCAAATAGGTATTTGCAGCAGTGGATGGAAACTTTCTAGCAAATAAATGCGAAAGGCTATGTGCAAATATAATGTTACGACATGCGTTCAGAAAACTAAATACCTTGAAAACCCATGAATATAATGGAAAATATTGTTGAGATTTGTGAACATTCTGTGCAAAATAAATTTGTCCATTTTTAGACCGGATCGATGGAACGAAATTTCAGTGTTTTTGAATGCAGAAATGTTCGTCGAAGAGATTTTTGCATTATTATTTTTATAAACCAAGTGAACATTTCGGAACAAATTTCGGTGTTTGGTATTACTGGTATTGAATTTCAGCTCATAACACAAGCCAAAAATTGTTATAAATTATTAATTTGCCAATTTTCACGTAGCGTTGTATATTTTCAAAATACTCATTAAACATGTTGATATTACGAGCTTTTGTATCTTCATTTGTTGAATATGTCTGAAATTCACATCTTGTCTTTGTCACAGTATATGGTAAAAGACCCTTCATGAAAGAGGACACTAAGAATGAAAGACCCTTCATGAAAGAGGACACTAAGAATGACAACAGAAGAAACTGTTCTCCCCTTTGTAATGCCTCTCCTCGTTACAGATACATTCGGAAATTACTTCTTTGCAAAGAATGCGTCAAATAGATTGCTGTATTTTCGAGAAGAAAACTTCAATCTCATTCTCTGGGTCAATGACACTTTGAAGCCTCAGTTTTTAATTATGTCTAGCAAGTCTAACAGGCTGCAGTGTTAAAATGAACTTTCGCTGAGCAAGTGTATAGCATCACATATCTAGTCTACGCTGATGCGTGAAATAAATACCTCAAACAGTTTCCAAGGTTCTGTACTTCGCTTTGCTTATACACTCAGTAGACAAAACATTAGAGATAGAGATGAAGAGTAGTTGACATGGGCATCACCTGTGCACAGTGGAACACGCCCAAACCTAAGAGGGACGATAAATAGGAGGACAGCAGGCCTACCCAACAGTTTATCATAATTAAAGAACATGAGCGAATGTGGTTTTCTGAGCGACTTTGATCATGGACTCATTGTCGGCGAAAGACATATGAGTCCTTCTATCGCCCAAGTGGTAATAACCCTAGGGTTTTCGAGGGTGTACCGCGAGTATACTATCGACGGACGTATCAGCGCCCAGGGAGCAAACGGTGGCCGACCACGCAACATTGATGACCATGGTCGAAGTAGACTATCTAGTCTGGTACAAACATACGCTTCGCAACGGCGACGCAAATCACATCCAGGTTAAATGTCTGAGGCCGAACAAGGGTGAGCAAGTAAACAGTACGGTGCACATTCCACACCCTGTGATACAGGAGCAGAGGTTCTACTCGTGTGCTACTGTGTAATGCCCGATGACTGCTCGTCATCGGATATTACACCTAGCTTGGTCTTGGGATCATCAAAACCGGACATCAGCCGAGTGACGCCGCGACGTGTGGTCAGATGAATCCCCTTTTCAGCTGTACCGAGTGGACGGGAGGGTACTGGTATGGCGGCGGCAGAATGAGGCCATGTTCCCGTCGTGCCAGATTGGCTCTGTTCAATGCGGTGGTGGCTCTGTGATGGTTTGGGTACCCTTCTCATGTGATACATTTGGTAACTTAGTGAGTCTGGAGAGGTCCTTAACCGCTGCGCGTTACCAGCATGTTCTGGCTGATTACCTACACACTTTCATAGATTCCGTACATCCTGCCGATGGCCTGCTGCATCACGATAACCACCCAGACATGGCTTGAGAAACGCTCACCTGAGTTTGTAATAATCCAGTGGCTCCCAAGGTCCCGGGATTTAAACCCCGTGGAAGCACTTTGCGATGCCTTGGAGCAAAACATGAGATATATGGATCCTGAACCGACGTCTCAGACAGAGTTGTGGACAATTCTGCAATAGGCATGGCTGGCATTACCTCTAGAAACCCTCCGGCTTCTAGTTGAGTCTATGCCCTGGCGTGTACAGCCTGTTTTTCGCACTAGAGGAGGAATAACACGCTATTACGTAGGTATATCTAATGTTTTGTCCATTGAGAGTACACTTTTGTACTGAATTATTCTAAACGTTCTTTGCTTAAATGTACAATGTACGTCAGCTGAGATTGTTTTGATTTTTATTCCCGTTTATAGGCGAGCAGGCAGTATTAAAGACGCAGTTGAACAAAAGGTTGTTGTGCACAGTTGGATCTCCGTTGATGCATTTTAAGATATTCTTCCTGATGCATTCAAATAAGTCAGAACCTTCCTCTCATGTAATGGAAAAAAACTTACATCTCGAGTATCACGAGGAATACTTCTTCAAGAAAATATCTGTTTATGGAATTACTGACTTTCTCTCTCTCTCCCTCTCTCTTAGTCTGGCCGTGCTAGGCTTCACGTACAATCTGCAGAGAATAAAAACCAAGTACGTTAGCGACAACTAATTCAGCGGACCTCTTCTTAAATACTTTTTGTGCGTAAGCTGAAGCGAAAAAAAGCTAATTTCTTCCCTCGCACGGGGCTTTGGATCACGATAGAACACATGTTGTTCTCTAGTTCTTTACGTTTAAATCTCTAGAGGGAGAAAATGTGCTCCTGCTTTAACTCAGGGAAGTATTTGCATAATGCTTGGAATGAAGAGCACGTTCTTGGTTGTGCTGAGCGCTGCGAATATGACTGTTCAACGCTGCTATGGCTAGGGGAGAAGCCC
This sequence comes from Macrothele yani, assembly GCA_039090855.1. NCBI lineage: Eukaryota > Metazoa > Arthropoda > Arachnida > Araneae > Macrothelidae > Macrothele > Macrothele yani. Next base: position 56,876,045 of record CM077008.1, on the reverse strand, counting down.
TCCTAATACGAAATGTAAATGACAAGCATTACTTACTTCTGTCCCCTTCTTAAATAAGGTCTCTTCCATTGTTAATTCACTGCAGATATTTCCATTTCCATTTTATTTCTAGGAATGTTTCTGAGTCAAAGTAATTTGATCTCCGAGCAGATAAGCAAATCTTCCAGCAATCATTATTTCGAGCGTACTTTTTACTTCACGCAGTCTCTTTATTTTGATTAAATCGCATAATATCAGAGATAATCGAGCGATGAATGAGTTATAATTATTTAATAGTAATTAAATGAGTGCGCAATTCTTATATTAACGGAAACTAAAGAACATCTAAACCACGCAGAGATAAATGACATGAACACTGGTATAGGAAACATATGCAACCGTAATAAATATGGTTTTGAGTAAAAACGTTTATAAACTTTCTGGCGTGTTATGTGTTTAAAAAAATTTGCACCGACATGATGTTCGATGGAGATAAGGTTTAACATATCTAATGTTAAAAATGCTGAAATACGAAAAAATAATTTTACAGCAGTATTTTAGCAAATCGCAGTTATTTCTGTATAAATTCGAAACCAAAAGGAAAGAGAATTCTCGAAACTTTAAACATATCTATTTTTTGATAACATCACCACATTTGTGATAAAGCATTTTAATATTTAATTTATTTTTCTGACCTGACGCAGGTGTTGAGTGTGAAGTTTCTTCCTCTCCCAGATCAACATCTGTGTACGAAAGAATTTCGGCCACTCCGGTGGTACAGTGGTATAAGCGATGGCCTCTGATCATTCGACCGATAGGGGGCCGGGTTTGAATCATGAGGCATGGATGTTGTATTTGTCTTACGGCATTGGCTCTCTACCTTCCCTGGAACCAGTGACCCTAAATTTGAGACGAGCGACTGCTAATAGCCCATTGAGTTGCTCACGGTGGTCGTTAAACCTCCAAACAAAAAAAAATGAATTTCGAAGAGATGATTTCTCAATGAAATTCAAATTAAACAATTAGTAGAATGCATTGTTCCTTAAGAATATTTAAAAGATAACAAAGCAGCATTAAAGTCAATCTCAGGTTCTTAAACCCGGAGTTTCAGCAGCACGTAGTGTACTTCACAATGAGTAAGCGATTTCTTTAAAGTCCATGCACTAAATATGTGACACGCGACTTATTCTCGTATGAGATGCTCATTAGTTCCCGAAAACTTTCCATCTCCTCCTCCTTGTGCAAGCCGCCTGTAGTTTTCCTCGTATCATCATCAACATCATCATCAATTTTTTTTTTTTTTTTTTTTTTTTGATTGGAGGTTTAACGACCACCGTGAGCAACTCAATGGGCTATAAGCAGTCGCCCGTCCCTAATTTAGGGTCACCGGTTCCAGGGAAGGGAGAGAGCCAGTGCCGTAAGACAAACACAATATCCATGCCTCACCGGGATTCGAACCCGGACCCCGTTCGGACGAATGATCAGAGGCCATCGCTTAGACCACTGCGCCACCGGGGCGGCCATCATCATCATCATCATCATTGTAAACCATTATCAATCCACTGCTGGATGAAGGTCTCCCCAAGTTTCTTCCATAACGGTATGTCTTGTGCCAGTCTCTTCCATATTACTCCCGCATACTTTAGAAATTCCTCCACCCTTCTCCCATGTGGTCTTCTGGGTCTTTTGCTGACCCTTGAAATCCAGTCTGAAATTTCGGTTGTCCATCGATGGTCTGTCCTTCTGGTAATATGTCCAGCCCATTGGTCGTTCTTGACAGACGTTGTGTTGGTGGTTCCTACATTTTTTGCATTCTAGTGTGCACCTCATTCTTATAAATCGTCCTGCACTCACCTGTTGCGTGCCCCGTCTGTTTAAAGGTACTGTGCACGTTTTGAGCTACTTTTCTCGCGATTTCGTCCTTTGTTCGTATTCCTCTGTTTTCATATCGTTAGCTCGTTTGTTTGCGTTTAGAAGCTGTCAACATGACGGCTTCCAGTGTATCCTTATAATCTCTTTGCGTGGCGGATGCACGTCACGTCGCACTTTCCACGTCTATGAAAGTTGACGAACTTTCGTCCTCATATGTGTCTGCTCAGGTGCCTTCCCAGATTCCTGGTACTCCTGCTTCGGTGTCTCCCCTGGACGTAACTGCACCTTCTGCTTCTGCCTCTGCCTCTGTTTCCTCCCTGGGTACTGCTGCGACTACTGCCTTTCCTTGTGCCTCTGCTCCTCTTCCTTCACTGCCTTCTACGCATGCTGGTTCCGCCCAGACTTCTAGTCCGAGGATGCCATTTACCTCTACAGTGCAGCGTTTACGTCAGCTTCCCAACCTGAAGGTTTCTTTTACTCAACACCTATTATTCAGGTATCCAACCACAAGGTGAAGGTCACGAATGATAAAAATTCGGAAATTAGCCGTGAGTTCCATAACTTCCTGGATAGAGGTGTGCTCTTTCGTGCCTTACCAAATACTCCTTTGCCACGCTAAGTGGAGGCCATCTCAGGCCATGTGTCGTCCGCTTCTATTGCCGGAATTTCTCGTACACTTCCGGGTATCTCAGTGCAGCTCCAGCGCAAAGAGGATACTGACTTTTTTCTTGCTCACGCACTTTCGATTGGAACAAATCATCTCCTCCCTTTGCCTCTTTCCAAGCGCCAGTGAACATTAGGTCCTATCCTGTTCCACAGGAAGTACCTGATACTGCGCTTCCTCTCCTTATCAGTCATGTTTGTAAAATTGTTGGCCAGGTCCGTCGTCTTTATGACGCTCCACGCGGAACTCGATTTACACATGCTACAGGACCTTGCCCTCAGTTATTGGTCGTCTTTCTCACTGAGACGGCCTTGGGGGACAGAGGCTACCCTTGAAATTGACTCATGCGCCTACAGTTTCAATATTTTCACCACTAACTGTCGAACGTACTGACATATACATAGTTACACCACTGCTTCCTATGTGCGCGCACGCCGTGATCTTTCTTCCAGCTTTGATCCCAATGCCGATCACATTGGTCCTTCTACCATCCCCTCTACCAGTGCTTTGCCTGACGCTACCTCTCCTTCCTTACAGTCAAGGACAATGATCCTTTTCCTACTCTTCCGCCCCGTACGGTAGTGCATCCTCCTTCTGGGATAGAAGAGATGTATTCCACGGCGGATGTGTCTCCAGCGGAGTGTTCTGACTCGGATGTGTCAAGTGGTGCTCCTGCCCTGCGGCCAACTGGCTCTCCTCCATGTCTCTTGCATATCGGATCTCCAACTACGACCTTGTCTCCTATTCCCCTGTTGCCGCACTTTGCTGCTTCATCGGGTGATATTCCAGTGTTCACCGATGCTGATCGGGTTCATACTGATTCCTCGGCGCAACTTGTGTTCCCGTCTCCCGTTTCAGGTGATTTTCCAGGACCTTCAATGGATTCAGCCGCCTCAACTTTGTCTTCGAAACGCATTGGAACTTCTAAAGGCTCTGTGGAACCAAGAAAGGTAAAACATCTTTCGGTTATTCCTTTTGTGGCCTCATCTAGTGTTCCCGATGTTTCCTGTTCAGATGTTTCTGCACCTGATGACTCTTTGAACAGTATGCATCTTCGTTCTGGTTCAGTCAGTCCTCTCTCAGATTATGAGGTTATACAGACCATAGATAAGTTTCTTCTAGTTCGTGGAGCACTGTCCAGACAGCAAATCTTACGCCTCTTCCGATCTGCTGATATGGTTGTCTGTACTGAAAGATTTCTCCACTCACCTGATCTTGATCTGTGTGCAGCCATGCCAATTTGAAGCTTATGTGTCAGTTTTCCAATCTCTGAGTGTCGCGGATCCTAGGCACCAGGTTTTCATAAGACGATACACTCAATGTCTCTCCTCCTTGAAATACCTCGCAGATAAATAATTTTGCGATACCTCACTTCCTCAAGCCGAAAAACTTTAGCGCTCCCTCCCAACCCAAAACTTTTAGTTCTCTCCGGTGACGTTTTCCACCTGTTGGTCACCGGAATTTTCTAGTTTGGCGTTTATTCCTCTACTGTTTCGCTTATTCTATGATATTCCTTTCATGTTATAACTCTCGCATTGCAATGTTGTTTCCTGATTTTGTTATTTCTTTTGCTCTCATTGACTTTGTGTTTTCTTTTGCTTTCATTGTATGTCCTTGATGTACTAGTGTTTCCTCCGCCGTGGTTTATGTTAGTGCTGCACACTATAACTTTGTTCTCATATGTGGTTGGTGACTTCCTGTACAGTGCCTTGCATTTTGACTGTTGCTACGTTCTACTCGGTAGGTGTTTTGACATACCCTTGTACATATGCTCATAATGTTGTACTTGTGTTACTAAGTATCGAATGATATACCGTTATGCTATTCCTTATTTGTGTGCATCGTTTTTTCTTATCTGTAAAAATTGATATTTTTCTGATATTGCCTCACACAATCAGCTCCCTGATGTTATATGGTGCCCTGTTTTTTTGTTTATCTTTCACGCTGAACTGTTCTCTGGCGTTGATGTTCTCCAATTGATTCCGCCTCTGTTTGTACCGATGTCACTGCGCCATGGTAATGTACTCTTTAAGTTTGCTCTCCAGTTTGGGTTCCATTGTGAATATACCTGTATTTTCCTCTTTATAATTTCTTTACTGCAATATTCAGTGATATCTCCTATGTTTATAATTCTATTATAGCAATAAACTGGTTACCGCTTTGGTACCCACAGTTACCAAAACCAAAAACCATTGCCACTTGAGGAACTTTACTGTAATCTCGATTTCTTCCACACTTGTCATTTTTCTGATCCACGAGTTCCTCTTCTTATCTCTCCTGGTTACACCAAACATGCACTTCTCCACGCTTGTTTGAGTTGTCTGCAGTCTGTGTATGTCTTTTTTAGTTAAGGTCCACGTCTTTGCACCATACGTAAGCACTGGAAGAATGCATTGATCACACACCTTTCTTTTAAGATATAATGGCATATTGCTCTTGGAAATTTTACTGTTTCTTCCAAAAGTTCTCCATCCAAGTTTTATACGACGTTTAATTTTTTCATCAATGTGACCCTCAGTTGATATCTTCTGTCCAAGGTAAATGTAGATATCGGTTATCTCCAGTTTTTCCCCATCAATCGATAAATCTTCATTTCTTCTGAAAGTTCACCTTAATCCCACTTCTTTACTCTTGTTATCTTAATCCCACTTCTTTACTTTAGTCTTCTGAAAGTTCATCTTAATCCCACTTCTTTACTCTTGTCAGCAAGTTCCTGGATCATACTTTGCAGGTCTGACGGGGTAGTTGTGAAAATGACTACGTCATCAGCCAAACGAAAGGGAGTTAGATAATCTCCATTATTCTTTATCACTTTATTTTCCTAGTTTAGTGATTGAAAGATATTTTGCAATCTGGCATTAAAGTGTTTGGGAGATATAGTGTCACCTTGTATCACTCCCTTTTCAATTTTAATGGGTGATGTATTCTCAAATAGCCGAATCTTTGCACTTGAATTTTCATAGGTTATTAATAATATTAATGTATGCATCAACAAAAATAAAAAAATTAAAACTAAAGAAACCAAGCTGCCTTCCTCATGAGAGCATCACCATGGGGGAGTGGCTTTTCTGGTATTAGTAAACGACGAGGAAAAACCAATAGTCGACTGACCATGCTCCCGAAGCCAGTAAAATCCAAACCAGATGGAATAAGAAACTTCCAAATGTTACTAAACTGTAGAAAGTAAAGGAACCATATATTACCCGAAGACGGTGTGAACCCTGCAGCCGGAATAAGTAAGCATTGTAACTACTGAGACTGAAATACTAATGGAAGGAACACAAAATAAATAATACGGAATTAGTGCAATTAGAAGTTAAGCAAATAAGGGGTAACCTAATTGGCCGCACCAGGTGAGCGTAATAATAGATGCTAATTATTGTAACCTAATTTATCGAACTAGGTGAGCGTAATAATAGATCCAATCAAATGTGCAACCACATACGTAATTCGCATCACATATAAAAGAGCTTAAAACTCATCTTTATATCATCTATGTATTCATAAAAGTACTTAAAACTCATCTTTCATTAAATACCAGATCTTGACTTTTCTATCTGTTGGTCAAAAATAAAATAAAAAAACTATTTTAATATTTTGTTTTCGTAGGATACCTTTACCTATAAAGAACATTTTACCGATTTTCTTCTTAAACACAGTCAATATACTTTCGCATATTTTCGCCATTAGAAGCGCGAAGGTATATGTCGTTTTACCCTATATCTCTCCTGGTAATTTTAATGAAATTTATAAAGTTGAAAAACATGTTATGCAATATATTCATTCTTGCACAAAATTTATGATTTACGTAATTTAAATTTGAGTTGACAGTTTAACATGTGTCTGATTTTTACCTAAAGATACCAACGGTTTATACTGGAGATATATATGGCGGGGTTATAAATTTCCTCGGCTAAATCAATAGTCATCTACGAATGCCCAGAATGTCCTTAAAAGTCAGGTACTGTTCAGGAGAATTGTAAGCATTAACACTAAATCAGTTTATGTACATCATTTCAGATTCCAATGACATGTAAAAGCTCTCCGATACGCATGTGTTACAATCAATAAAAGAAAATAATAATACTATTAAGAAAATTAGAGTTTAATTTCTTTCTAATGAAGGACAAAATACCAATTATTAAAGAATTAAGCTGGGAAAGTGGCTTGAACGACACCTTTAGTTATTAAAAAAGCATGCTATCGATGTTTTCTCTTACCGTATATCGCATATTGATATTAATTCATAACCTTCTATACGCTTTCCAACCAGAGGTTGAAGAAGCGTATATGCTCGAGCTTTGTACGTCTGCCTATCTGTCCGTCTGTCCGTCCGTCCCCACGATAACTTGCATACAAATGGTTCGATTTCGATAAAATTTTAATATGCGGTAGGGGACCACCTGGGAGTGAATCCTAGTGAAAATGGAAAAAATGGGGTCAAAGATCAGGACATAGGAGCGGGATCCATTCCATTACCCTTATGCATCATAACTCCCGTAGAAATGGTTCGATTTCGATGAAATTTTAGTATGTAGTAGGAAACCACCTGGGGAAAAACCCTTTCTATTGAGAATGTGTGACATTAAGTAAAAAAGTCAGGACATAGGAGCGGGATCCAATTCCATTGCCCTTATGCATCATAACTTAGATAAAATGCTTCCATTGCAACAAAATTATATTTTGTTGTTCCGGAGGTATAATGAACCTGTTCTGTTGAGTATACTCAAAATGGGGTCAAACGTCAGGGCACAGGAACGAGATTTATTCTACAGCTATTATCCTCATAACTTGATTAAAAATGCTTCTATTGCGACGAAACGTTAGTATGTTGTTCCGGAGGTACATTGAACCAGTTCTGCTGAATATCATCGAAATGAGGTCAAAGGTCAGGACACAGGAGAGATATTTATTCCACAGTCATTATCCTCATAACTTGAGTAATAACTTGAGTAATGATTTTGGGTATGTTGGAAAGCGTATCGTAATCAATGCATTGCATGATTTTACTAACTTGTTTCTTAATGAATGCGGTTTTAAAGCATATTTTTTTCTTCCGCAGCTACGATGAAGTAAGGGCCATCTCCGGGAAACTTTAATTTCCTAAAACACTGATGTTTGTATTGCACTTATTTTACTTGGTAAAACATCGGTGTTCGTTAAATGCTTTCAAGGGCAAAAAGCATTTTAATTCTTCAAATGGATTGACGCATTTCCATATAAAAGTTTTCGCCAAAAAGGAAGAATTTCATAAATTGAAGCGAATCATGCGTCTAATAGTTGCTTTCTCGGCAAGTTTCGTAAACATGTCACAGAGCAGCGTCCTTATAGGAGATGACTTCAACACGCTTGATAGTCAACAAGGAATGACCACTCAACCGTCTACGAAGGGGGCGACCCTTAAACAGCTCACGCATCCACAATTCATGAGAGCATCTCCCGACTTGGCGCCACCCATATCATCGTGATCGAGAGGAGAAACGCGGAAGGGGAAGACAGATCTGGAGCTTGGGATAGAAGGGGTGGTGAAGGGCAGAACAAAAAAAAAAAACCAGAAGAAAAAAGGGATGTGAAGAAGTTTTTCCTGTAGGTGAACGAAAGGGAGAGAAAAAAACCTGCGATCTGAACATTTCTGAGCTAGAGTTTCAAGGGATGAGTGGAGATGGAGGTGGGTGGGGGACGAGACAGGGATGAAGATGGGATGAGAAGTGCAGTAAGAGGAGCACTACTCTCACGCGGCAGTGGATTCTTGGCGTCGGCTAGGATGGGGAGGGAGTGGTGGTGAGGCGCCCGGCTGACACATCGCGTGACTGGTGGAGCATCTCAGCGCAAAGCGAACATTCTCATCTTTTCTTGGCGGCATGCTTGGGAACGGTCGCATCTGCGAGCCCGCGAAGATAGAACGCATTAAAACGGAACAATGGGTCGTTAAAAGCGGATAGTTAGGGTAATAGAGGTTGGAGAAAAGTAGTATGGATTACGCTTTTAAAGCAAGCACGGAAAGGGGGTTCCGTTTAAGATCGTTTTATGGCAATTTGGAGGGTGTTCGTGCTGAGAGTTTGTTATCGGGTTGGACGGCATGGTTCGTTCATCATCCCCTCTCTCACACACACACGCGCGCGCGCTCGGCCCTTATCAAACATCGTTGTTAAGGGAATTTTCCAAAGCGGCTGTAAAATTTGCCTGTCGAATGCCACAAATCTATGATAAAGAAGAAGAAGATGGGGGGGAAACGGAAACCTCTATGAAATATTGCCGACAAATCGGAGTAAATTACCGGCTGAAAGGCATTTCATTTTTCGATTTCTTAAGTAAAATTTGATGAGCAATGAACAGAAGGAGAAGTGATAAAAACGAAAAGAGGATTTCAACGATAAAATAATAAATGTGTCTGCAAGTATTTCTTCTTTTTACTCTGCCTGGCGGAAAATTCTTATTGCTTCCCAGTGCGAAAAGATCATTTGCGAATAGAATACGAATGTTGTTGGGTTTTTTTTTTTGCCAGAAATATCTATTATCTTTTAAAGACAGATATAGCAACTGCTCGTAATTGGATGCTCTTTTTAAAGAAGGATAGCCGTCAATCTTAAAACACGGTGTAGCTTGTAAGGAAAAAAGTTCAAATTCACATTAACGTCATTTTCTGTAAGCACAGTCTCACATGTTAGGTATTCCTAAGAACTGACCCTAAGACAAGAAAGCTGACTGTGGAAAGTTTATTACGCGAAAATAACCTGTTGAGCTTTGTTTTGAAGCTTTTTAAGAGCTCGACGCCTTCAAATTATTTGCTAATTGAATCATTATCTTTGTGATGAGCAGTAATTTTTGCACCTCGTGCTATGTCTCTGAAAGAGAGCGGAATGCGTATGTGTGTGTCCGTGTTCTAAGCTAGCATTAACGTCTTACAATGAAACAAGAGTACAGAAACTTCAAAACGGACTTTATGCAGAAAACTTCTGTAAACGTTTCAAATGGGCAGACATATGTGTAACTACACAGCCCTCATACATCTCTGCCACCTCCATTAATCACACAAACGCGCATATCCTGAAATAAACGCCATCCCTCGCGAATACTATTTAAAGCACAAGCACCAACGAGAGAAATAGTGGCACCAAGAGCACAGTGGCTTGTGCAGTCGGCTGCAGATCCATTGATCCCAAGATCGATCTCAGCCAGACGAATCCAACAATCGGAGACCCATCACACTTCCGAGGGAACGTTAAGCCGGTGTTCGGGGTCTTGGAGTTCCCATTAAAAATAAAGTCATCTGTTCCTTCCCATTCGAAGTGCACTTCCTGTTCTGGTGTCGTCTGGCATTTTGACACGATATTACTTCGCGATTCTTCATCTGGCACTGCTACCATGTCTCTTTTTTTCTTTTTCCTAGTACGTAGCGTACAGCCTACGTTACCTGGGCTATATCTTGGGTAGAAACTCAGCGATAAATAGCCTGCCTGTCATTCTGTATCAACGTAACGAGAGAGTAGCTTAACTTCTACGTCACTTTTGCCGGAATCACAATATACACTCACGCACAATGAAATTTGCGCACCTAGAAGAAAACATGCTACAACAGCGAAACTGTGTAAACAGCTAGAGTGCGTGCTGGTATGCAAATAATCCACGTTTGGTACGAGTGCGAATGACTGCACACCCTGTGGTGGTGCTGCAAGCACGAACCGGCAGCCTTATAAACCGGCGTGTTATACGGAAAGCTGACTGTGGCGGCTTTCCGTATATATATATAGAGTCCGCAATGGTGCACATGAAAGTAAAAAGCACCGTCCTACGCAAGCAAGAGTAAAGAGTGACAAAATTGCCAGGTAGAAGCCAGAGAAGTCGATTTACGCAACTGACGGACTTTGAGAGAGGCCGAAAGCCTCAGGGTGGTCGGCACTAACCGCCGGGTAACAGGTTGAAAACCGCAGCGGATCGAGTTGAAAACCGCTGGGTGGTCGGCGGGCCATATAGCCAGCTACGTGGATCGTTATGACCATACTGTCCTACTATGTTAAGAGCAGTGGACGCGTGATGGCCCTACCACACGGCGGAGCGGCTCCAGTCGGACCAAGAGGACCACCGGTAGAGAGGATGGACGTATCGTGCACGAGGCACGAAAGAACCAAAGAGACCCAGTCCACTGTACAGACAGATGTAGCGGGTCCTGTGTGCCCGCGAACCATTTCTTTACGCTTCACGGAAGCGAATTTCCGATCACAGCGCCCCTTACGTGTGCTGTCATTAACACCGGAACATCGCCGGCTCCAAGTGCAGTGGTACCTGGCCAAAGCGACGTGGAACGCCACAGACTGGCGACGTGTGGTGTTTATCGATGAGTGCCGCTTCGTTTTGGGAAAAGATTATCATCGTGTCGTATTGTGGAAATCCCCGTGTCAACTGCACAATCCCAACCTTGGTATCGAGCGCCACACCTCCCCCACTGCACGCATTATGGTCTGGGGAGCCAATGCCTACGATAGCCGATCAGCTCCAGTAGTGGTACGTGGATCATTGACGGGCCAGCGGTATGTGAATGAGATCCTACGGCCCAATGTGCTCCCATTCCTGAACGGGATTCCAGGTGCGCTATACCAGCAGCACAATGGCCGCCCGCACACGGGTAGGGTTGCCCATGACTGCTTACGTCATGTCCAGACCCTTCAATTGCCTGCCCGGACATGTCCTCTATCGAGCAGGTGTGGGACCAGTTGGAACGCCGGCCGCCGTCGTGCCACACTATCCGGGATTTGGAGCACACTGTGCAACACGTGTGGGCCAGTCTGCCACAGGACAACACCAGGCGTCTGTTCGCTTCCATGCCGGACCGTATTGCAGCATGTATCGTCGCACGAGGCGGTGCGACGCTCTATTAAATATCGCCGGACTGCGTGACACAGATCCCTCTGCAATTGTTTTTTCTGTTTTTGCCATCACGCATATCATTCATCTTTATCTTTACGTTCCTAAAATTTCACTTCAATCCGATGCTTCCTTCTTGGTGCGCAAATTTCATTGTCCGTGAGTGTATATTGGGTTAGAACGAAAGTAATGTCCGATGACGATTACTACCCGACGTCGAAGCCCCAGCCACATCGCACATTGGCCACTGAGATTCGCAGCTCACTGGCATGCCATCAGCATGTAAGTACCTTAAGTCAGTGGCAGTTAGCCGTCAGAAGCCGAAGATTGTAAGTGATGTGCTGTACACTCTTCAAGTGCTGTAAGAAACTTTACTAGTGTGTACTCCAATGCCATATCACATCGTCAGTTAGTACCGACGATGTGATAGGGTCAGAACGGTTTGGAGAGGAAATTGTGACCTTTCAGACCGTCTCAAAGCCCGAAGACCCGCAACAGTGGGTATGGCCATGCTGAAGACCTTAGTAGAGACCTACGCACGTGTTACCACACGGAACTTGGCCGAAGAACTGAGGACTACGCACACAAGCAATATCGCACACCTGCGTCAACTTGGGAAGGTGCACAAGAGTAGAATTTGTGTACCACATAAACTAAACTCACAGTTGAGCAGAAAGCAAATCGCATGAGTGCACGCATTACCCTGCTTGCACGTGACCAGGTTGAATCGTTCTTGGACAGCATTGTGACAGGTGACGAGAAATGGGTCCTATAAAACAATGTCAGCGCGTGGAAACAGTAGTTGGACCGAAAACAGAAGCCTACGTCTACCCCCAAAGCAGGCTAACGCAGACGTAAGGCCCTGCGGTATGTTTAGTGGGATATGAGGAATGTCGTGTTTTTTTTGTGCTGCTGCCGGACAACATCACTATCACTGCTGATGTGTACTGCAGTCAGCGCCACGATCTGCACGCATCTTTCACATCGAAACAACCAGCACTGCTGAACCGCAAGGGCGTCCTCCTACAGTAGGATTGAGCGAGACCTCAAATAGCACGGGTGATCTGTCACAAGATCAGGGACCTCGGCTTGAAGCTACTGCGCACCCAGCTTATTCCCGGGATACTGCTCCAAGCAAATACTACATTTTCCCGTCGTTGTAGAATATCCAGGACGGACAGCGGTTCATGAACCGGGACGATGTCGAGCACGCACTTAATTCTTTGCGTCCAAGCCGCCACAATTATTTTTCCTCCCTCAACTCAACATCTGAACTTATTTGAGGCAAATAAGAATTCCTCTTGTCTACACGAGTCTCTCTTGTCTACAAAATCGAGTCTCTCTTGTCTACACGCACGGTATACAACAGCTTTTTATAAATATTTAATTTTGTATTATTAAAAACAAATTGGACTCGACACGAGTCTCTCTTGTCTACACACGAAATCGTGTCTCTTTTGTCTACAAATCTAATTCTAAAAAATATCAGATTTTCTTTGATTCCGAGATAGACTGAGTCAAGTCTCTTGTCTACAAATCGAGTCTCTCTTGCCTTCAAAATCAAGTCTCTCTTGTCTACTCGCACGGTATGCAACAGCTTTTTATAAATATTTAATTTTGTATTATTAAAAACAAATTGGACTTGACATGAGTCTCTCTTGTCTACACGCACGGTATACAAAATCGAGTCTCTCTTGCCTACACGCACGGTATACAACAGCTGCCTAGACAATGAGAGAAGATCGTGACAAACTACGACGACTGCATTTTGGACTGACTTGTACTTATATACACAGTAATTAGCATTTTTCTGTTGCCTTGCATTCTCAGACATTACTCCTTTTGAAAAGATATTCCACAAATAATATTCATTTATGTAAAAGAGATTACAACATATTCGTTTTTATATAAAAAAGTCGAAGCAAATAAATGAAGATACGGAAATGCCAAATTGCAGCAAAGGAATTCATTGGAAGGAATTTAAGTCGGATAGCTACATTTAAGTTTCTAAATCTTTAAAACGTACTTGTTTGAACTCAGTGATGAACTTAACAGCCTGTAAGAAACGGCAAGTTACAATAATAATACAGAAAACAATTTAAATTATGTCATATTCTAATTTTAGCGTTATGATGAAATTTTGCACACGTAGTGACAGAGCACATTTAAGGGGACGGGGGTCCGGTGGCTGGACAGTACTTTGGGGCCCCATTATTAGTAGCACATCTAGGATTTCACTACGAGTGGATGAAATGAAAATACCAAGGAGAAACATTCCCAAAATATGACGAGGAAGCCATAAAATATCCCCGCCTTATTGAAGAGTGTATCCCATGAACTAATAAATACTGTATTAGCAAGAAAATGTAAAAATGACCAAACTATGAACATGCCGTTTTATACACGATAAAAAGTACAAAAATGGCATTTAAAAAACCTTTAAAGATAAGTTAAAACCAATTTCATGAGTACTTACAATCCTACTTTAGGACCGTCCTCAGATGAAATGAACACGACCTAGAGACCACAGAGATTAATATAACATACACATTGCCAGATTACCGTATACGTATGATTAAAGTTCAACACACTATTGACGTAAGCAATTAATGTCCTATGAAATTGAGTCAGCATTCACGGTGAGGAATAGGGTTGTGACGTCCAGACTGTATGAGGTTTTTTCATACTCCCGATACAGATACTGGAACCTAATCATTGCAACACCAGTCCATATTCTTAAGAGCTAACAAACTCTCTGCTACTAACAAAGCTGACTTACTTGATGGGGTCACCACTACAGCCGCTTTGTCCCATTCAGGTTCATATCCTCCTCTGTAAACAGTCCTTGCTAACGCTGTGTTTTGTGCACCATTGCGGACACTATATTTGTGTTCCATAATTCTAGTCTATAATTTCCTGGATGTATAGCCGTTCTAATGATGCAGGTAATTCGGAGTCTGAATACATCGGCTCTACATCCAAGAAATTACAGACTAGAATTATGGAACACAAATATAGAGTCCGCAATGGTGCACAAAACACAGCGTTAGCAAGCACTGTTTACAGATTAGGATATGAACCTGAATGGGACAAAGCGGCTGTAGTGGTGACCGCATCAAGTAAGTCAGCTTTGTTATTAGCAGAGAGTTTGTTAGCTCTTAAGAATATGGACTGGTGTTGCAACGATTAGGTTCCAGTATCTGTATCGGGAGTATGGAAAAACCTCATACAGTCTGGACGCCACAACCCTATTCCTCACCGTGAATGCTGACTCAGTTTCATGGGACATTAATTGCTTACGTCAATAGTGCGTTGAACTTTAATCATACGGTAATCTAGCAATGTGTATGTTATATTAACCTGTGTGATCTCTAGGTCGTGTTCATTTCATCTGAGGATGGTCCTAAAGTAGGATTGAAAGTACTCATGAAATTGGTTTTAACTTATCTTTAAAGGTTTTTTAAATGCCATTTTCGTGATTTGTATCGTGTATAAAACGGCATGTTCATAGTTTGGTGATATCAGCACGATTGGTTTTTGGTGAAATGTAAAAGTGCATCCAGTTTAGTTCTGCTGTAATCCCCTCCTCGCCCCCAGGCGTCAGCTTGTTGAAATTATATGGAAGTAGTAGGCAAAATAATATAGTCCAAATATCATGTAATATCATCTAAATATCAGGATTTAAATGAATTTTTTATATATGAAAATTTCTCCCAATTACAGATGCGTACAAAGAATAGCTGTAATGGTTTAAAAAAATTGAGAATGGATTGGGGCGACTATACGTTTTGCGGACTCCTAAAAAAGCGCAAGGCAGTTTCTTAAATTTTTTGTTGTGTTATCTGAAAAAAAAAAGAATTGTAGAACTCTATCAGTTCTTCAAGTATCCTGCATAATGTTGGGTGGAAATGCTGGGCCCGGGGCTTCAGCCCCCTAACCTCCCTCTTAAATGGGCTCCGCGTGGTGAATATCCTGTTGTGCGTTCAAAATATTACTTTCAGTAACGAAAGGTTACTATTGGATCATCATTTACAACTTTCACGAATTTTTAATCATATTGGAAATGAAAAAAAAAGATTTAACTCAGGTGAAATGCAAATACCTTTGCGTTACATAAATTCGAGTTTTTATGACTTAAAAGTAACTGTTGGTCTCAAGTTCCGTTTTAAATCAATGAGGTGGGAAGTACTATAAAGTACATAATAAAAGAAAGGAGGAAGTACTATAAAGTACATAATAAAAGGAAGTACTATAAAGTCATCTATAAGTACTATAAAGTACATCTATATGTTCATAATAAAGGAAGTACTATAAAGTCATCTATAAGTACTATAAAGTACATCTATATGTTCATAATAAAGGAAGTACTATAAAGTACATAATAAAAGGAAGTACATAATAAAGTCATCTATAAGTACTATAAAGTACATCTATATGTTCATAATAAAGGAAGTACTATAAAGTACATCTATATGTTCATAATAAAGGAAGTACTATAAAGTACATCTATATGTTCATAATAAAGGAAGTACTATAAAGTACATAATAAAAGGAAGTTCTATAAAGTATATAATAAAAGGGAGAACTATAAAGTATATAGTATTATAAAGTACATGTTATAAAGTATATTTGTCAGACTGAGGGCAGTGTTATACAGAACAATTTGAAGCAAGGCAGTTCAACTCATGAGATGATATGAAGCAGGACAATTTTGCGCATGGATATTTCTTTGCTACATACTCAGGCGAGTAATATGTTGACTGGAAAACGTTTCACTTGTACTGTGCAGAAATTGAATACGCTCTATATTTGTTCGTTCACGGCAGTCATTTTTATGGACTGAGCTGTCCCATACATTAAACTGTCGTACTCCGTGCAGGCGTACGCGTCGAGATTCACTTTATCTTGCACTAAATTAAACGCCACATTAAATCTGCGCATGTTATCTTACTTGTTTAAGTAAAGCAAATCAAAATCTGCTGTCAATGAGCTTTTTTTAAAACTTTACGGAATTTAGCGACGACCGCTGGAGCGGATTTACGTATTTCTCATGGAGTTAAAAACGGAAACACTGAAGATGTGTTTTATAAGATTACTTTTATATCATGGCTCGTTTGGCGGGGACGGTTCTATCTCTTTTCTGTAACCAGTGGCCATAAAAACAAACAGGCAGCTCCTTATATGGTCAAACTGGTCTCATGTTATACCATTCCTGTGCATCTTAGAATTACAATTCTGAGATAGGTGTTTAAACCAAATAAATCAAATTTATTTATGCTCACTAGGCATTTTGAATGATTCTCCCCTGTGAAATCGAATTAAAATAGATTTGAATTCCATCAATAATCAAATCTTAATTTTAAAATATAGAGAATTCCTGTGAAAGTGTACTTGAAAGCTTTTGATAACCATATAACTTTAAACAATGTACTTTTTGTTGATTAAATACGTAAGAGAGGAGACAAGATGTGTAACACCGGTGATCTTCATAAAAACGTAAGACGATGGCTTTTTGTCTTTGTTAGGTTGTCATTCCTCTCGGTAAGTTCAAAGAGCGGTTAACTTTGCTTAAAAAACATTTAAGCTACAAATTTTACATTTTTGCAGCAAATATACCTATTATGATATAGATTTGGGTCCTTATTTACAAGATTTTGGCGACGTTATATCTTTCTTGGTCTTCATTAAACTTGGTTTGAAAGGCAATCCATTGTAGTTCGTGAAAAGTTAAATTCCATTTCGACAAACACTCAGGAAACTGCCTTAATGTTGTTAGATTTTATTTCAGTTGCCTTAACGGTTTAAGGTACCTCAGTCACCTCCGCTGTTTTATCCATCTTCGCCTGCGTGCCACTACACCAAACTCTCAAGGAGATGATCATGTTTTCTGCCAGATGGCAAATAGTAGTTAGACAAAGTTTTGCAGCAGTTAAATAGCTTTTGAACCACTTTTACATTGATAATTCTGACATATTTCAGACAAACTCCAAACCACTGCGCTTGGTAGTACTAAACCTTAAAATACTTGGAGAATTACAGATAGCAAGCAGGTCAGCCTAATCTTTAGAAATACTGAGCTGAATTTAAGCACTTGGAAAACTGAGTAAAAACGAAGTAGTTTATATAGCAACTCATATGGGATTAAGATCAAGCATATTTGATAGTGCTAACAGGCCGGAACTATTGTTCGGAGATTTACACATTAGATTGAAAATTTTAAAGGTGTCGTTCGGTTGGTGTTCGTTTATACGTTTAGCTTGATATTAGACATATTTTCACTATGCCAGCATCAGAATTTGTATTCAGTCTATATCAGACGATTTCTTATAATATTTTTTTTATGTATTTCCTATTTTTCTCTGGGCCTATTTGTTTCTTTTATTTCTTTTCTATTAAACATACAAATCTTTTATAAATTTAAAAATTATCGTAAAATACAGAAAATATTTTCCCCACATTACTGATTTGGTGCATTATGTCGAGTCATGTAGTTCATGTGGACTTCTGTGAATCAATGATTTGTAGTTCTAAAACGCATGCCATTACTTTTACAATTAAACATTTGTGTTATTAAGGTTAAGTTCTGTAAATGTAAAAGGAAAATATATTTTTGTTTTAAAAAGCTATTAAAATACTGTCAGCAATGAAAATGCATTTTTCTTTTTCGGTGAGGTAAAGGTGATTTAACCGCCACATCAGCAACTCTGGAGGCTATAAGCAATTTCCTGTTCTTAATATGGAGCTATTGGTTCCAGGAAGAAGTTATGCACCTGCCATACCTCATCTGGAATTCGCACCTGGACTCATAACGGGATAATGTCCAGAGTCCAACGTCTCTGACCACCAAGGCAACCAATAAATCTTAAAGTCATATTAACTGAATATTAGTTAGCGATAACACTGGCACTATTATTCAGTCATGTAACAAGAACGATAGTGTGAACTCACTGAACTTAGCTTAGCACATTGTATCAACATACGAAACTTGGGAAGAGATAAGGAAAATATAATTTTACTGCAAGGTAGCAGAGGTTGTTTTATTTATCCCATGGTACTTTTGTTTCGGAAGTGCGTGTGTGGTTAAACACAAAGATTTGGAAATCTTCTAGTAAACAATTCAGAAATCCAGGTTACAATTTATTTCTTACTAAAAACAGATTGCCGAATTCTGTGTCATTTAAAATTCGCAGGAATTTAACACTTGAGAATATTTACCGCGTGATTACCCACCCGAATATTAATTTTGGTATAAAAAGCAAATATGTGACTTTGTGATGATAAATTTCAAGACGACAAAAATCGATATCTCAACATAACTGATTTTTATTTGGGGAATGTCATGTCTGACACAATTGTATATATTTATGTCAGACATGACATTTCCCTCACAGCATGTGTCGACAAAACTTCCTGGAACCGGAGATAGCAGAAATATGTAATGACGATTTTAAGTTTTTTCCTTTAGAAAAGCACACATTTTTCATAGCTTTTAAGTTGTGGACATATACAGAGTGCGTATATATATATATATATATATAGAGAGAGAGAGAGAGAGAGAGTATATAACACATAAAATAGAAATGAAAATTAACCCCATCAAAAACAAAATAATTTTGAAAATAAAAACACGTTAATAGCTGCATAAGAGAATTTTCAAATGAAAAACACACACACACACACCAAGCAAAAGCAAGAAGCATTAACAATGTAAAAAAGGGTAAAAAATTAATACTCGTCAAAGTAAACCAATTGGAATTTGAACGAAACCAAAGGCCTGGCGAATGCCCATTAAAAGATATAAAGATTGCAGAATGCATATATATATATATATATATATATATATATATAGTATATATTCACATCTCCTAGAAACGAGTTTGTACAATGTTAGTGCTGGGTGCTGTAAAATGCACGTCAAATGTTATACGGGAGAGGAGCGATGTAAAAAGAACATTTTTATTCAGTCTTTTAAGAATTGAAACACATAGACGATAATATAAATGTACATTTTTTCCCACTTACTAGGCACTAGGTGATTCTGAAAGTAGAACACGTACGCAACCTGTTTATGATAAAAACAAGTTAGTAAAATCATGCAATGCATTGAATATGATACGCTTTCCAACATACCAGAAATCATTACTCAATTTATGAGGATAATGGCTGTGGAATAAATCTCGCTCCTGTGCCCTGACCTTTGACCCCATTTCGATGATATTAAACATAATTGGTTCAGTATACCTCCAGAACAACACGAAAACGTTTTGTCGTAATCGAAGCATCTTTAGGTA
Organism: Macrothele yani; assembly: GCA_039090855.1. NCBI lineage: Eukaryota > Metazoa > Arthropoda > Arachnida > Araneae > Macrothelidae > Macrothele > Macrothele yani. The sequence continues at coordinate 56,856,377 of CM077008.1, read as the reverse complement.
AGTTATGACGCACAAGGACAATGGAATGAATCCCGCTCCTATGTCCAGACCTTTGACCCCAGTTCACCCATTTTCAGTAGGGCTCGTCCCTGGGAGGTCCCCCTAGCACATACTAAAATTTCATCGAAATCGAACCCTTTTTTATTAAAGTTATTACGCATAAGGACAACGGAATGGATTCCTCTCCAATGTCCTGACCATTTACCCCATTTCACTCATTTTCAAAAGGGTTCGTCCCCAGTTGATCCCCTATCATATACTGACATTTCATTGAAATCGAAACATTTTTACTCAAGTTATGGCGCATAAGGGCATTGGAATGGATCCAGCTCCGATGTCCTGACCTTTGACCCCATTTTCACCCATTTTCAATTGGGTTCGTCCCCAGTTGATCCCCTATCTTATACTGACATTTCATCGAAATCGAAGCATTTTTTCTTAAGTTATGGCGTAGGGCAATGGAATGGATCCCGCTCCGCTGTCCTGAACGACCTTTGGCCCTATTTCACCCATTTTCAAAAGGGTATGTCCCCAGGTGATCCCCTATCATAAACTGAAATTTCATCGAATTCGAAACATTTTTACAAGTTATGTCGCATAAGGGCAACGGAATGGATCCCTCTCCGATGTCCTGACCTTTGACTCTATTTCACCCATTTTCAATTAGGGTCGTCCCCAGGTGATCCCCTATCATATACTGAAATTTCATGGAAATCGAACCATTTTTACAAGTTATGGCGCATAAGGGCAACGGAATGGATCCCGCTCCGATGTCCTTACCTTTTACCCCGTTTCATCCATTTTCAACAGGGTTCGTTCACATGCGATCCCGTAACATATACTGAAATTTCACTGAAACCGAACCATATTTACGCAAGTTATGACGCATAAAGGCAATGGAATGGATCCCGCTCCTATGTCGTTAGCTTTGACCCCAGTTCGCACATTTGCGATAGGTTTCGTCCTTATGTGGTCCTTTACCACATACCAAAATTTCACTGAAATCGAACCATATTTACGCAACTAATGACGCATAAGGGCAATGGAATGAATCCCGTTCCTATGTCGTGAACTTTGACCCCATTAACCCCATTTTCAACAGGATTCGTCCTTTTGTGGTTCCTTACCACATACTAACATTTCACTGAAATCGAAAGATATTTACGCAAGTAATTACGCATAAGGGCAATGGAATGAATCCCGTTCCTATGTCGTGACCTTTGACCGCATTAACCCTATTTTCAATAGGGTTCGTCCCCAGGTGTTTCCCTACCACATACTAAAATTTCATAGAAATCGAATGATTTTTACGCGAGTTATCGTGCGGACGGACGGACGGACAAAGCTGGAGCATATACGCTTCTTCAACCTACGGTTGGAAAGCGTAAAAAAGGGTTATCAGTCGAAAAATAAATATTTTCATTTGGACATCAAAAGAGGGGTAAATAATGGATGTATAATCTACACTGCCTAGCGGCAGAACTGTTCAGTAGAGGATACGTAACCACAAAAAATACATTCAACAATGGTATGTTTAGACGAAGTGATATATAACAAGTCGCCCTTATGGCTTAGTGGTCTAGGAGATGAATTCTGACCATTCGTCTGAGAGAGTTCCGGTTCGAATCTCAGTGAGGCATTGACGTTGTGTTTGTGTTACGGCATTGGCTCTCTCCCTTCCCTGTATGCAGTGGTCCTAAATTAGGGACCGGTGACTGCTTACAGCCAATCCCGTTGTTTACGGTGGTCGTTAAACCTCCAAAAGACACTCCCTAAAAGACAGATTTGACAGAGTACATGGATCATCTCTCTCACAGTTTAGTCTACCCAACAGACAAGGAACTTTTGAAATATGATCAAACCCAGTGTCCAAGTGGTCAGAGGTGTAGGTTTCTGGCTAGTTGGCTGAACGGAGCCATGACCCGAATCCCGGTTAAGGTATGGAGATAATTTTGTTTTACCGCGGAGGTGTTCATGGAGGTCTGTTGGTTTTACTCTTTGTCCTCTTTGGAACTAGTTGCCCAAAATTTAGGACGGAAGGTAGCTTACAGCGCTTCTTAAAATTGCTCATGGTGGTAGTTAAACCCTGAAATAGAAAATATGACCTGACTAACAGGTGCAATGATTTCGTGAACCCAGTAGAAGGATGGACAGTCATACAAACACTTGTATCACGAATTTCTACATTTTTCCTATCTCAAAACACTTACTGAAAGTAATTTTTCTTTAATACTCACAACAATGCGATTGATAATTTTACTGTGGATGTTTGTTTGTGATTTAAACGAATATCATGAGTAAATCGCTGGGCAGTAAACCTGTCTCCCTTCCTTAATTTAAGGTCACTGATTTCAGGAAGAGACAGAGCCAGTGCAGTAAGACAAATACGACGGCCATGCTACACCGGGATTCGAACCCTGAGCCATCTCAGAAGAATGGCCAGAAACCAAGTATACTCTCGAGCTGTTGGGTGAAACAAGCGGAAAGCATATTGATGGTTGAAATTTAAAATGACCTGGGAGTGCTGTGAAACCAATAGATTGCGTGATTCAATAGATCCAGTTCTGTCATATCTAGGATTGAGTGTGCAGTTAAAGTTACCGGCAAAAATAATATTCTTATCTGATGGGATTGTGGCAAGAACAGTAGCAGCATGATTAATAAGAGATTCGGCCTCGATGGAACTTTGAGGAACATGAATATTGAGTAAATGAAAACAACTTGACTGAAAACGGAAGGAAACATACTGAAAGACTCCAAGTCTGCTCTGTGACTCATGAATACCTGAAATGAATGAAAAGAAACGGTTATGAAAACCAATTGAAGTTCCCGACCCGATATGGGTCCGGAAATTATGAATAAAATTAAATGGCTAACGTCGCCAACACAAAGGGTGAGTATCAGATGTAATGTTGGTTTCTTGCAACAAAATGATATCGGCATTCAAGTATCTAATGTCTTCAAAAACCAGGTCATTTGCTGCCGAAGCAGTGAGGCTCCGGCAATTGAAGGAAACACGGGTAATTTTCTGCACAGTTATGGTGGCTGCAAGTGGCTTTCAATGTTTGTAGAGAGTATTTTAAGAACATATTTTGTTCTCTTGACGTATTGTGCAGGTAAGTCAGTGTTATCAAAGAGTTCGTCCACAAGCGAGAGCTGATGTGTGACTTCAGGCAAGTGAGACAAATGTTTTCTAATACAGATGTTTTTAAGTAGAGATCATTCTTTTCGGAACGCTGTAAAGAGACATAATTTCAGGTAAGTTTAATGGTGAGTTTGGGATAGTAGTATGGTCAATATACAGTGATAGTTCAGAGAGTTCTTGTGCGGGAACACAGGTTGCATCTCAGTCCGCCATGTCATGAGCTGTGGCCTCACTCTCAAAGGGTTCATCAGGTTGGTCACCGAGCAAAGCAAAACGGTTGGAAATGGGGACAACTATAGATTCACAATCCGGTCGAGATGATGTGAATGAGCTGCGGGATCAGAGTTGGCTTCACTGCGTTTCTTTTTAACCTGAGACATAGTGCGTGATCTGGTAAGGGGAGGGGAAACTGACAGAACAGAACGCTTGACTGGTGTGGACAATTGAGTAGTTTTTCTCGGTACAAGGGGCGGGAATTCCACGTCCGAAACGGTGGTAGAAGGAACTTCTGAAGCTGGAGGTGATGTGGTGTATTCAGGTTGAGAACTGGTAGAAACGTTTTCCAATGGGATGGAAACCACAGCCGACAGAGCAGATGAGAAGACAGAAGGAGCCTCAGTGGGGGACGAAAGAATTTCCAAATTAGTAGTAACAGACTGAACGAAAGTTGGTGATTGAAAAGCTATGGTGTTGACCGATAAATTGGTATCCACAGCTGAGAGTAGATAGGACCGACGCGGGCACACCCTCACAATATGACCTGCTTTGCAGGAAAAACATTGGACACCGGCAAACAGATTACAAGTAATTTTGCGATTACCAAAGTCTTGCTCCAGAGTAGTGGGTTGTTGAAGGAAGGCCGATTCACTAAGCAAAATAACTCAGTACTGGCGCCTACCGCCCTGTACTTTAGCATAAGGTGAATCCCGCCCCACCGCCGGCTAGATTTTGGTAAGTCCAATGACACGGCCAAGCGTACCCAAGGCTTGGACCATAATCGAATCAGGGACAGCAGTTGGAACTAAGGAAAGGGTAAGAGTTATTGGTCTTTGGATACATGGAATGGCAGTAAGATGAATGAGACCAATATCGATACCGGAAAGTAGAATAGTATCAACAGCTTGGCGAACAGTGAAATGAGCAATTATTCAATTACTCCCCGTACCATTCTAATAACTGAAACGACGCTCTCAGATGTGAAATGTTTACGATAGCATCAAGATACAGTTGGAGGGGGTGTCACGCAGGGTGGGAAAGTAAACACTTAATAACAGAGCCGATGAAAAGCTCTTACCTTCATCAGAGTCCTCAGGAACAGTAACCCTAAGCACACCCGCTTCCCCAGAAATAAACACTTTGGATGAAGCAAAAGGCACCGGTCGCACAGATAATCCAGAATTGGTAGCAGCAGCAGCATGAGTAGAAGGTGGAAGTTGGTTGTTTACCTCAACCCCAGCACCCAAGATTACTGGTGGGACACGTAGCACTTTATTAGTAGAAATGGTATTAGTAGACGAAGCTGAAACATTTTACATAGTAGGAATAGTAGTCTGAGAAAACACAGCAGAAGACAGTGTAGAAGCCATACCAACACAAGAAGAGTTAAGCACGTGAAGCTGGGTAGAAGCCATCTCGGCCTCTAGCCCTAAAGAAAACGAGAAGTGTTGCTCCTTGCAACACTCAAAACTAAAAAAACCAACGTAAATGTGACCACCGTCACTGCTTGTGCGGTTAAAAGGAATGCAGAAACACAAACACAGTACAAAACCACAAAAACCACGTAAAAAAATCCAGAACCGTCAAAATGACTAACTCAATCTCGGGAGCTTCAACACATGCGATCGACATCAGAAGCCATCGCTTAGACCACTGATACCTTTAGATCGTCTTGGTTATGATTCGAAAACTATTTTGTAAAAAACAAATTTCAAAAACAATTTTGTAATATGTACAGTGAAACAGTCACGGGAAGTTCAGTTTCCAGTTCAATATCGATGCTACACTTAATGTATCAGAACAGAAAAATACATTTTATTTTTTTGGGTTGTAGCGATCATCATGAGAAACTTTAACGACTATAAGCAGTCGTAAATCCCTAATTTAGGGCCACTGGTTCTTGGAAAGACACCAAGCCAGGGCCATCCGACTGGCTCGGTATCCATACTTCATTCAAAACTCAAACCCGGGCCTATCTCGAAAGGCTATTCCAAAGCCGGTCCTCAGACCACTCGGCTGACGGAGTGTCAAACGTAATTGAAGTAATTGAAGATATTATTGGGTGTGTTTTATACATGTGTGTATGTGTGTTTTATACATTTAGTCATAAATGTTTTAAAATCTGAAAATATATGTACGAGTATTATGTGTGGGTGTTTTATACAACACGTTAAAAATGTTTCAGGAGCTGCACTATATACATGATGAGAAGCTTCTAAGATCTCCATGCGTTAATTTTAACTTTTGCGATACAACACTTAAAAAAAATCAACTGCCCTTGTTTCCAATAATTTATGAACTATTCTCTCACTTCGGTGAATAATTATTTTTGGAAGTTTAGCAAAAGATTAAAACGTAGAGTATTATTCGACAAATTTTTCGTCTGTTGTAGCATCTGCATTTGTGTTGTGATTTTTTTACAGAACACATTTTTTAGATAGTTAGCGTGATGTAATTTTCCATGATGTTTAAGGTGGATATAATTTCAATTAAGCTTTTCTCTTTTGTAATATTTTTTAAAGTTGCCATATTCTGCAAAATTATGTTTTAAAAAAATTCTTCCGTCAGTAAATTTAAACTTTCCTTGTTGTTTCTGTCAGATCTATAATTTGATGAAATAGTTAATGAAATGCATTATGTAGGTACCCAACATGCAAGACGGTACTCAAAGTAAATATTGTAATATAAAAAATAATACAGATGTAAAGTTAACAGAGATATATTCAAAATAAAGATAGTGTAAGTTCTTTTGGAAAACGGGAGGATATAAAAAGAAACGTTATTAAATATAAACTCTCAAGGAATATTTATTTTTCTAAATTCTTGTTCCCCCATCAGGATCCCGAAAGTAAGTAAAACAGAATAATGTGAGAAAAAGAGGTCTGCTCTAGAATCTTCAGAAACATGAACATGTAAGTGACGAATGTGTGTATTTCAGTAACATCTAGCTTTGACATTTCCTAGCCACTCCAGAAAAAACCCACCATTGCATTACTTTTTCAAGTATTTCCGAAACTCAGGGCACATATAAAAGTAAATATTTAACTTTCTTACATAATACCACGAACTAATGCGAAGCAAAATGAGAAATCTTAGGCGCTCCTCTATAAAGGGAAAGCAGAAAGCCAACTGCTAGTTTGGGAATTCTATTTCGCTCTTACGTTGAATGAAGTGTGAAAACACAAGTTTGTCCGCGACGGACATCGCATTTGTGTCTCCTCACTCCGGAGTAAGTAGCTCTCCCAGCTGAGCTACGCGAAAAGAATGTCTCGCTGCAGATTTGTCGTCTTGACATATGTCTTCAACTCTGTAGTACGTCACAGAAGCAGTTTTGAACCATCAATGCTTGCGATTGTAGGAATCTTGGGATGCGGTTAGCGAAACAAAATTAGTTATTACTGTCTCAATGAAATAATTGAATGATTTTGTACCAATGGTTTTAGGTATTAAACGAATATTCGGTTATTTTTTGTAGGTACACTTCAGTACATTGCTACCTCTTATTAAGTAGTTACCTGATCATCCATAAAGCAAGTTTTGCTGACTCCTGCTTAGGGAGATATGTGTCTCTGTACGAAACTTTGACATACCAAATATTTTCTCTCATTAAAACAAACACGTTAGTAAAATCATGCAATGCATTGATTGTGATACCCTTTCCAACATACCAGAAATTATTACTCAAGTTATGAGGATAATGGCTGTGGAATAAATCTCGCTCCTGTGTCCTGACCTTTGACCCCATTTCGATGATATTCAACAGAACCGGTTCAGTATACCTCAAGAATAACATACTAAAGTTTTGTCGGACTAGAAGCAGCTTTACGCAAGTTATGAGAATAATGGCTGTGGAATAAATCTTGCTTTTGTGGAATGACCTTTAACCCCATTTCGTTGATATTCAACAGAACCGGTTCACTATACCTCCGGAACAACATGATAACGTTTTGTCGCAATCGAAACATTTTTTGGTAAGTTATGATGCACAAGGGCAATGGAATGGATTCCACCTTTATGCCCTGACCTTTGACCCCATTTCGCCCATTTTCAATAGGGTTCGTGCCCAGGTGGTTCCTTACCACATACCAAAATTTCATCGAAATCGAACCATATTTACCCAAGTTATGACACATATGGGCAATGGAATAAATCCCGCTCTTATGCTCTGCCTGACCTTTGATCTTAATTTGTCAATTTTCAATAGGGTTCGTGCCCAGATAGTTTCCTACCACATACTGAAATTTCATCGAAATCAAACCATATTTACGCATGTTATGACGCATAAAGGCAATGAAATGGATCCCGCTCTTATGGCGTGACCTTTGACCCCATTACACCCGTTTTCAACAGGATTCGTCCCCTGGTGGTCCCCTACCACATACTAAAATTTCATCGAAATCGAACCATATTTACGCAAGTTATGACGCATAAGGGCAATTGAATGACTCCTGATCTTATGGCGTGACTTTTGATCCCACTTTACCCATTTTCAATAGGGTTCGTCCCCTGGTGGTCCCCTACCACATACTAAAATTTCATCGAAATCTAACCATTTTTACGTGAGTTATAGTGCTGACAGACAGACGGACAAAGCTGGAGCATATACGCTTCTTCAACCTACGGTTGGAAAGCGTAAATAAAAATCAGTAAATTTGAAAGTATCGGCTTTCAAGCGTGTTGTCGTTACGCCGAGAGTGAGATTTTTTGAAACAATATTTAGCGTGAAGAATGATAGCCGATCTGAAATAGGAATCATAACACAGAAATAGAAATCATAACACCTATCTAGATAATGAATAGACTTCCTGCTAGGGGGGCGTGAAGACTAAAACCCTTTCCTCGTTGCCTCTGCTTCCGAGAGACATATTTAAAAAGTTCTTTTTCCTTGGCATAGATTTCCCCATGAAAAATAGTTTCGCATATTCTGAACTTTTCCATTATGCAAAATTCTTCCACCACGAGGCGTTTAATTATATCATTTTTCCTTCTATATATTTCCTTTTAACTTTTCGGTTTGAAAATCATTTTTTCTGGGTTACCTTCCTTCTGCTATGAGAAGCGTTTTGTGGGCTATTTGTTAATTTTCGTAACATACGTTTTAGCCGCTGTTGTATTTTTGGATGTTTTATCGCTTGTAGAAATCCAGTTGACTTTTTCTAATTTTCTAACCGGTTGCACTGACTTTGACTAACTGATAAATTTCATTCCCGTCAGAAGGTATTCGAAAAAAACGTATTCATTACAACCGAAAATTCCGTGATATCTTTCTTGTTTATTGGTCATTTCGGTTAGTTGCATAAACTTATCTCTACTTAAACTGGTGTGTTAAAATGCCTTGAAAGTTTTAGTGGAGTTTTGTGATGCTCGTTCTCATGGGTGTAAGTTAAGAACCTGCTGCTTGGGTGATGTCCTCTATACTGGATTAACTGACTATATTTTTAAATCTTTAAAGTGTTTCTCCTGAGTACTTTTACATTTAGCGATCTGTGGTGAACCTAGCTTTCAGATCATGTTGGATGGACGACTTCGCGCGGGTAGTAGAAAGATGATAGGTCTCGGGCCAAATAAACTCCTCTAAGACACAAGCTTTGCTGCAGGAAGGACAACGGGCAAACGCAACTTTCATGTCTTTACACGTATTCGAAATCTTTGGAGCACTGTTAAAAGCCATTGCCTTCAGCGCAGGACGTTCAAAGGTAAGCACCATCTACATGAGTGGAATTATTTCAGTCCTATCAATGACTGTCATCACGGTTTTAACATAGTATAACAACCATAATCACCAAAAGTGTATTTTAATAAGATATGCTAAATATCAAAACTTTGCTAGCATTTTGTCGAATTTATTTAAATACCAAAATGTACCGAGAGTTCATCCTGCACTTTTGGGAGAAACCTGGATTTAAATACGTGGTAACATGTGTTTTTAGCATGCGGATACATTTCTCATTTACGTTTGACGTAGAAGAATAAATGGTTGTTTCTAAGGTGTGTTTTTGTTTTGACAGTGTACTTCCGTTAAGAGCATCGATACCTCGTAAGATTTGCTCACTCCCTAATTTTGAGCTATTCTCTCCTGAAAAGGGAAGAGCAAATAGAGAAACCGAAGAATATAGTCAACACACATGTCTTAACAGGATTGAAAAAGATGCCATCGGCATTAATTCTTTGATATAATGGAAATAGAGGAAATGTTGCACTGCTTGTAGATTTTCTGAGTTCTGTCTGATTTTTTGACCCTCGCCTTCGGGATTAAAGGAAATTGCTAAAAACTGCAGAAGAATGATTGCACGGATGCACTCAAAGCATCCCAATCATCAGTTGGTAAAGTTCCTACATCGTGAACACCGGATATGACTTGAGAAGCAAGGTAGTAATTTTTACATTTAAAAACGGTCTTTTGATGTTATTGAAGCAAAGTAGTAATTTTTAGCACGTCTTTTGTAAAAAAAGATCGTGCTTCTGTTATCGGTTTGTCCGTCCGTCCGTCCGTCTGTACCCACGATTTCTCTGCAACTATTAGTCCGATTTACAAAATTCTTTTTTCATTCGAAAGCTTGAATTATGCAAATGATGATCCTTTATTTCTGTTTTTTTTACGATGTACAATTTCGCCGGTAGAGGGCGTAAATGCAGATGATGTCGAATTCAAAAATACGTTTCATTCCACAAATTTGCTTCTAAACATCCGATTGAATTTTTTTTTATTCTTCGATTCCATTTATGTAGAAGAGTATTTTAGATATAGTTACTTTTTTAAACTACGCATAAATTTTCTGCTAGGGAGCGTAAAAGTAAATTACATTTTGACCGATAACTCTTTTTCTAAAACTCCGATTTGAAATTTATTTTCTTCGGCGGATACATCTTCTGATGGAAAATCTTTTGCATATAATTTCAAATTTTTGGTGAAGAATACTTTGGCCACCAGGGGGCGTAAGTGTTAATTTTGGCGTCTGATGTATTTGCCATAAAATCTGAGCTTCTAAAATATCGATTGAAAAATTCTTTCGTGGACTGATGCCACTTACATTGATAAACCTTTTCGGGATATTTTCTTTTTAAAATATTGCACAGTTTCTCCGCCAGTGGGCATAGATGTACATCTTATTTTTGTCAATATCTCTACTTCTAGCTGTCCGATTTGAAAAAATCCTTCTTTGTTTTTCATATAATTTCAAAATGTTCAAGTAGTTCTTAGACTTTCCGCTAGGGGCGTAGCGGTAAATTGCGTTTCCTCCTGTATCTCTGCTTCTAAATCTCCGATTTGAAAAATTCTTTCTGCACCGAATACAGCTCCTGATGGGAAATCGTTTGCACATAATTTCTAATTTTTGTAAAAAATAGTTTGGTCACCAGGGGGCGTAAATCTTAATTTCCGCTTCTGTTGTATTTGCAACAAAATATGAGCTTCTAAATTCTCGATTGAAAAAAACGTCTTTTGTTGACCGATACTAGTCATGTCGATAAAACTTTTAGAAACATTTTCTTCTTAAAATAGTGTATGGTTTCTACGTCAGAGGGCGTAGATGTATATCATATTTTTGTCAATATCTCTACTTGTGGGAGTCCGACTTGAAAAATTCCTACTTTGTTGGATAGTGTTTCTAGTGTGGCATGTTTTTTTCTGTAAATTCCAAATTTTCAAGGAATTCATAGACTTTCCGCTAGGGGGCGTAAAAGTAAATTGCGTTTCCCACTATTTCTCTGCTTCTAAACCTCCGATTTGAAAAATTCCTTCTGTAGCGGATACAGCTCCTGATGGAAAATCCTTTGCACATAATTTCTAATTTTTGTAAAAAAATGGTATGGCCACCAGGTGGCGTAAGTCTTAATTTCCACTTCTGATGTATTTGGAGCAAAATGTGAGCTTCCAAAATCTCGATTGAAAAAAAAAAGTTTTTTGTTGACAAATGCTACTCATGTTGACAAACCTTTTAGGAACACTTTGTTCTTGAAATAATGCATGGTTTCTACGCCAGAAGGCGTAGATATATACCTTATTTTTGTCAATATCTCTACTTCTAAAAGTCCAATTTGAAAAATTCCTTAGTTGTTGGATAGTGCTTCCAATGTGAAATGTTTTTCCTATAAATTCAAAATTTTCACGTAAACCATTTAAGACTTTCAGCTAGGGCGCATAAAGGTAAATTGCGTTTTCTGCTCCTAAAACTCCGATTTGAAAACTTCTTCCTGTATCGCATACAAGACCTGATGGAAAATATTTTTTGCATAATTTCTAATGTTTTGTAAAGAATGGTTTGGCCACCAGGGGTCATAAATGTTAATTTCTGCTTCTGAAGTATTTGTTGCAAAATCTGGGCTCCTGAAAACTCGACTAAATTTTTTTTTTCTTGGACCAATACCGCTCATATGGATAAACCTTTTGAGAATACTTTCTTCCTAAAATACTGCATGGTTTTCCCACCAGGGGACGTAAAGTCCCATCTTATTTTTGTCGATAACTCTGTTTCTAAGAGTTCGTAAGCTCAAGACCCCGTTTACACCAATATCTGAGGGATTAAAGACCCGATTGAAAAACTTCTTTCTTCCGTCAGATACTATTGTTTTCAATACCAATTCTATTGCCTTTGAAAAGCTTTGGTAAATTTAATTTGCGTCAGAACGGATTCAAAAGACGTGCTATTACACCCGAAACTTCGGTGTCATCTTTCTTGTTACATTTAAAAACGGTCATTTGCTGTCCTAGAGTAAAAATATGTTTCCGATACGTGAAACTAAGTAATTAGTTTTTGAGTTACTTCACTTTAAACAAAATAATTTATTGAGCTATTTTTGTGCGAACTATTAGCAGCTTTAGCGGAGGAATTCCAAGCAAAATGAATTTCGACGGTTTGAAATACCCTGGTTTGTAAGACGAGGTTGGTTACCTTATCAAAATGTATTTCATTGAGAGTCTGAAAAACAGGCGGCGCACTATTCTTTATGGTAATACTCTGTACATGCTGGGGTGTGTGTTTATGCAGGCTCGCAGGAGCATAAATTTCGATACAATGCCGAACACATAAGTGAAACTCATTATCAATGAGTACATTTTTTTTACAATGAGTGTCACTTTTGCAAAAATAATATTTTGGTTTTCTTACAAGTATCTCCGCCGGTTTCGTTGGCGAGAGACATTGTGGATAATCTATTTTAAAGCAAATTGAGAAGACAGAGACAATTTTCACTTTACTTTGCTGACGCGGAAATGTTGCGTACTAAGTAAAAGTTCAGTGGCACCTCTGCTCGGAGAGCAGAAACAATGTATCTTATTACACGATGAGTTATTTGAGAAAAGGAACAGAATTGCATTATGTATTCGCGAATATTATCTTTACCCGGAAAGATCCGTAAGAAGAAGGCAACAGACAACTGTAAGAAAAGGCTGCACTTTGACATAAACAAGGCCAAGTAATGAAGATTTATGTATCGCTTGATTAGACATTGTATGGGACGTAACTTTCCTTTTTTCATGATTAGTGCCGATTTTATGGGTCAGAAATCTACGCCCTTGCTTGCGCGGCAACCTAATTTATAGATATAAATTAGATTAAATAGGAAAAGCTAATTGTCATGCACACTTGCTAAAATATACCGAGAAAAATGAATGACGTGTCTCATAGTTTTTTTTTCTTTTTTGCAGGAAATGAATCTCAACTACAGAGATAAAGAATAGCATGCAAAGGTGAGGAAAAGTGCAAATGTCTTTTTATCGTGATTGCGGTGATGTCTGTGGTGTCACACGATATATATCGTGTTGAAGAAAGGAATCTGACCGAAGCTCCATACTTTAAATGCTTGGTACCTCAGTTTTGAGCAATGGTTGATTTTTCACTTCTCTTCACACATTTTTGCTTGTTAGTACTTATATTTATGCAGAACAACTGCGCTATGCACACATTTATTTCACTGAAAACCATAAACTGTGATTTGTGTCAGACAACAAACGTGCTGACGTTGGGCATCAACATTGTTTAGCGATATATTGACTCATGTCGCAATGAAGCGTGCGAAGTCTCTAACCCTAAATTCTGTGTACACCCAGAAGATACATATCGCACTCTTTCAATTCCGGAAATAGGTGGTGTAGCTTTGAAGGTTTCAATAACTACATAAAGTTAACCCTCGAAATAAAGCCCAAGCGTTAAACGATTAGACTTATCAACGATGTTATTCAATACACAATACACATACATATGTCTTGTCAGTGTTAAAAATCTGCTTAGAATGGTAACAGATTTCTTCTAGAGCAGTGGTCTCAAACTCGCGTCCCGCATGAATGATTACAGAATAAAGATAAATCATTCTGTTTTTAAGTATACAGTATTATAATATATTACATATAATATAAACACAGTAATTCTTGGAAAAGGAAATTGCTTTATAAGTAACAAGTTTATTTACGAGGAATATAACTGTATGGAGGTTTGAATATTCCAAAGACATGGAAAATATTTTCAATATATTCAAGTTTCCATTTTCCTATAATGCTAACAACGCACAAGTGGAACATTTGCGTGGATTAAAAGACTTTCAGTGTGATTTTTTCCTGAAAGAAAAAATCAACAGCTGCAATCTAACATATTTACCAGTTAGTTTCAAATAGTTTTACCATAGATTTACCAGTTAGGTTCTGTCTATGTTCGGAACAACATACTTATGTGAACAGTTAGTTGTTTTCAAGAATGAACCAAGTAAAATGTCAGTGGAATAGGTTGAGTGACAGTCACTCATGCTCACTTTGAAAAGTAGCATGTTCGAACGACATTATTCCAAATATCGATAAATTAGTGACAGAAAAGCGAGCCCAAATTTCTGATCAGAACATGTAATACTGTATTTTCTGTACCTTGTACCGTGTTGAGTTGGTAAAATGTGATTTTTTATAACTTAAGTGGAAAATAATTGTTACGTAAAAGCCATTGTTTTCAGTGATTGACGAAGCATTTGTTTTTACTACTTACCGATAATTAGAAATAATATTGCACTCTAGTGTCAAACCATTCGTGTAGTTTTGTAAAGTTGATATTTATTTATAAGACCTTTATCAATATTCATGCGGCCCCCTACATTCCTCCAAAACTGGAAAGTGGTACTTGAAAGGATCTGAGTTTGAGACCACTGCTCTAGAATAATTTTCACAGCACTTCAGGGAACTTTGCAATTCTCTCTTGATGTGCCTTTGTGGCTGTATAGAATTCAAGCCAAACCGATTTTGGAAGTCGAAAAACTAGCTCTTCGAAGCACAAAACTGTATAGAAATGTATTCCTTTCTGTAAACCTTTGTATTGGGTTAACGTTTTCTTTTTGGATGAGGGGGAATACTATGGCCACGGTCTTTTGGTACAGATGCTCAATCCATATGGTAAGGTGTTTTTCATAATCATTATGCCACCCCTAAGTCATGTTATCTTTATAACTTCAAACCTTTGTGAAGAGGTATTGTTTGACTTTTTCAGTTGTCGTCTCTAAATTGCTCAAGTTGCATAGAGGTCCGCCACGAGTTAACGACATGTGCAATAAATGAAGTCCTGAGAAAATCCAGCTCAAAGTTTTATGAATATCGACTGACACGTTTTCATCACAAAGCATATAATTTATAAAATGAGATCACTGTGTTGATCTGTCAGTCGACTACAGAAGAAAACACTGAACGTAGAGACTTGAAATTTGGCAAATACCTGTAGGGGTCTTACAGTGTGCATTTAGAAGCCGATTCTTTGAAATTCTAATTTTAAAATGTTTCACTAATTTACTTAGTTTTTAAGTATTTCACGCACAGTTGAACTTTAAACTTGCGATATTATGTGCCATAAGCTCACTCGACAACAGCTTATTTCACTTTTGTGTAATATTATTTCTTTACACCCTTGCACAACGATGTTTCATTACACTTTGCAGAAAAGCAACGATTTTTCATTACATTTTGCAGAAAGGCAACAATTTTCATTGAACTATCGCGCACCCCACGAGAACCTAACGCCAAACGTGATAAAAGCATTACGAAAATACGTTTTTTATTGACGTATCAATTTAGATGTGTCAATCGTTCATCCTTCTACGAGTAGATCTATCCAGTCCGACAAATAATACAAGCCTATTCTGGAGAACTCCAAAGAAAAAATAAAAGCGGTAATATTAATAGGGTGTGCCAGAAGTTTTGGAAGTCACTTCTGCAGCGTGACGTGTATTCTTTCGCCACTCAATGGAAATAGTTCCCGCGACGTGTTACCACTCAATAAAAATAGTTCCCGTGACGTGTTACCACTCAATGGAAACAGTTCCAAACTATTTCTACCGGAGGATTTCGGACAAGGTTTTTACAACCACTGTTTCAAAATCGACATAGAGCGGGCGTTTAACAATTGAAATTTTAAATTGTTTTTCTTGTGTTAGACATCCGAAGGGTGTCTTTCCGCTGTAGTTCCCGAAGGTGTGCTTCTATTTCAAACCATGACTCCCGTTGTGTTGCTACGCGCTATACAGAGTTTTAAGCTACTTTTACCCGAAGATTTTGACCAGGTCTCTTCAACCATTGCTTCGAATCAGACATAACGCGAGGATTGGCAATTTGAAATTAGATTAAACTATTAAATGTGCTAAGCTTCCGAAGTGTTGCGTGCATATTTCAGCCACAGTTTCCTGCGTGTTTGTTTGCGTTTCGGAAATCGGCTCTCCGTATGCTACTATGTGCTATAAATATTGGGTTGGTGCGAATGAAATGTCCGGCAAAGAACCAGCACACATGGACGGCGAGAACGGAAAAGCAGGACAACTTACCTAGGCAAAATAATCCCCCTCGGCATCAACACATAGCTGCCAGATGTCCGGCAAGGCCTTAATGCCGGAACGAAAATAGACTTGTGGCTGGGACACGAAAAAGTCAACAACTACACGTTGAACCTCGTTGTCTGTCGTGAACTGTTTCACGGATAGGAAGTGATCCAGGCAACGAAACAGATGGTAGTCTATCGGAGACAACTCCGGAAAATATACAGGATGAGGAAGTGCTTCATAGCCCAAGGCATTTAGTGTCAGCATCGTTCGTTGTGCGACATGAGGGCGAGTGTTGTCCTGGAGCACAAGAACACCCTGTCTGTTGACCAAAGCCGGTTGTTTCTGCTGACATTTTCGGTGCATCTGGTGCAATTTAGCACAATAACGTTTTGCAGTGATGGTTTGGCTTCTTGCCAAGAAACGCCGATGCATTACACCGGCTGTGGACCACCAGGCAACGAGCATCATCTTCTTGGAGGGTAGGGGTGGCTTCGGATGCCGTCCAGCAAGCAGTGCCTTGCTTAGCCATTGTACAGATCGTTTCCCGTTATAATACATGATCCACTTCTCGTCGAAGGTGACGATTCGATGCAGTAGAGGTTCCTGTTTTTTCCTGGAAAGCAGCGACGTGCAGAATTCCAAATGCCTAGTTTTCTTGGCTGTTGTCAACTCATGTAGCAGCGACATGTCCAGCTTTTTTACCTTACCCAGCGCAGCCAGACGCCGAGCAACTGTCGTGTGGTGGACACCTACCTCAGCCGCTATCTCACGACACGTTTTTCAGGGGTCCGCTTCAACCACAAGTAACAGAACATCGTCAGAAACAGCAACAGGTCGGTGTGCACGTGCTTCGTTTTGCACGTCCGTATCTCCGCTTCGAAACTTCGCAAACCATCGCCGAAGGGTTTGTTCGTTGGCTGTATTATCCCTAAACGCTTTGTTTACGTTTTGAGCGGCAATTCCTGCAGAATGGCCCAATTTAAATTCATGCAGAAATATGACCCTCAAATCCGGCGTCTGCATGTTTTCTTTGCAATCCACATTACGTCCAAACAAACCACCCCTGAACCTTGTTCTTCGCACACGTGCTAGCTATTTATAGTAACTCTGTGACGTAATACCCGCAACTCTTGCTTTCATTCCGCTGAGGTGGGGCCTGTCTCCACTGCTCGTTCACGCCGGACATTTCATTCGCACCAATACAATATTTCCACTGTTTAAAGAGGAAATAATCCGGGGTTCTTTTAGGGGCGAAGTATTTAACAACAAAGTACAAAAAGGGTAAAAAAAATGAAATGCTGGAAAATATGAATTTTCTCCCAGTTCATTTCTTCAAAGCATAACATAGCTGTTCCGTCGTTCGGGCATTCTCTCACATCATCTTGACTATGTATTTATTCTATCCTGACGTAATATGATGGCACAAACACTCCATAATGATGCACGACTGACTGTCGGAAACTTCATTTCAAATGCCATCAAAACTTTTACAGTATCATGACTGGTATGATACAAGGGACCACGTTTTTATTCCACACATTACAATCATCCCATCCGATCATCCACCTCAGTTTAAAAGATTACTGTGTCCTGTTCGTCTTAGTTTCTTCATGAGTAACAGCAAGCTTAGGGTTAACCGTTGAAACGTGTTGAACGCAACCTGAAAAACTCATGCTTTTCTCATGTCTAATTCTGAGTTGGTTGCTCCAGAGTTGCAAAAAGTAAAGCCTCTCCATCTTGATTCCAAACGGAAGAGCACTCAACATTGTTAACCAAGCGTCTCTTTAAGGAGAAACTTAGTTGCGCTTCAGAAGAGATAAACATAACACTGAGCGCAGCAAAATGAAAAAAAAATGTAAATCTTTCAAATATTTCAAATTTCCTACATTCGCAGTCGATAATGTCCGCAGGTTTTAGTCAATTGTATGAGTGCAGAAGTATACATTTGAAAGATTCTACCATTTTTTTTACATTCCTTTCTTTTGATTACAAGAGCATATTTCAATTCATTGTGTCAGAGAAATATTGCCATACATCCTGCATCGCCTGACAGCAAAGCTCCTGGACAGTGGGTATTATTCTGTTAATAGTAGTATTAAAAATATGTTCTATGGGTCAAATGTTAACTGTGAAGACTGTTAATAGAACGTACACCAACGACCATTGTCATGGATTTGAACGCAGAGTAAACATCAAGTTTTGCTGCAAGTCCGGGAATTCAGCAACGGAGACTTTCGAAATGATCAAACTGTTTACGGGGACAATGCCCTATCACGTGGTCGCGTTTTTGAATGGTTTGCTTGCTTTTGCAAGTGAAGCGAAGACGTTGGGGATGACCCAAGAATTGAAAGACCGTCAACCAACCATTCTGAGGAAATGATAGAGAAAGTTCTCGCTGTGGTACACTTAGGCCGTCGAATGACGGTACGAATTATGGAGGAAGAACAGCTCCATATGAATCGTGAATCAATCCGGCTGATTCTAAAAGAAGATCTCGGGAAAAGGAAGATTTGCTCATGGTTTGTGCCGCACAGTTTGACTGAAGAACAGAAAGTGCAAAGAGTCGAAAGCTGTAAGGCGTTCATTGCTGCCGTTTAATCGGACTCCTCGATGCTGGACCGCATTGTTACAGATGATAAGACGTGCTGCTTTCAACACAATCCAGCGTCAAAGTGGCAAAGCATGGTGTGGAGGGCACCAAGTTCACTGGGACCCAAGGAGGTTCGCCTGCAGAAGTCAAAAATCAAGGCAATGCCGATCACGTTTTTTCACAGCAGCGGCATCATTCACAGGTAGTGGCTTCCGGAGGGCACAATAATCACCAGTGCCTTCTACCTGCAGGTTCTTGATCGCTTACGGAGGAGAATTCATCGTGTTAGGTCGCACCTGCGAGCACGTGGAAATTGATTCCTTCCGGATGACAACGCGCCTGCCCATTCAGCACTGTTGGTTACACAGTTCCTCACCAAGTCCGGAGTACCCAGGCTCAACCACCCGCATTACTCCACGGGCTTAGCTCCCGTCGACAAGTTCCTGTTCCCAAAAGTTAAATTGGCGTTGAAAGGACGACGTTTCATGACTGCTCTGGACATCAAGAAAATCGTTACAGCGGAAATGAACAGTGTTCCAGAAAATGAATTGAAACAGTGTTTCACACATCTAGTGGAGCGATTAAGAAGACTACTTTGAAGAAAAGTAACCACAGTTAGACTCAGTGCATTAAAATTTCTGCTGTCCCGGAACTTTATTTCCGGACGGTGTATTCACAGCTTTAGGAAATCTTGGAAAACGCTAGCGCAGAAACCAATTGATATATGTTTTTTTGTTAAACGTAGGCAACGCCGTGTACCTCTGCCACTATATACACTATATTGACAAAAGTCACCGTACACCTAGAAGAGAAACACAACATAACATTTATTGACATATATTGGTACCATCTCGGGCTACTTTTGGCCTTAATACACTGACGGAAAAAAATCCCAACACCACGAAAAAATAGTTGTAGAAGAAAGAAATGGCGGCAATACATTCTTATAGGTAACATATTTAATAGATTAAGGTTCCAAGATCACAGATTATTGTAAGCGCGAGAAGAGCCATTTTAAATGTGAAATGCTGGTACATTAATAACCGGTGTAACCGCCAGAATGTTGAATGCAAGCACGCAAACGTTCATGCATTGTGTCGTACAGGTGCTGGATGTCAGTTTGTGGGATGGAGTTCCATGCCTGTTGCACTTGGTCGGTCAATACAGGGACGGTTAATGCTGGTTGGGGGTGACGCTGGAGTTGTCGTCCAATGATGTCCCATACGTGCTCGATTGGTGAAAGATCTGGTGATCTAACAGGCCACGACAACATGTCGACACTCTGTAGAGCATGTTGGGTTACAACAGCGATATGCGGGCGAGCGTTATCCTGTTGAAAAACACCCCCGGAATTCTGTTTATGAATGGCAGCACAACAGGTTGAATCACCAGACCGACGTACAACTGTGCCGTCAGGGTGCGTGGGATAACCACAAGAGTGTTCCTGCTGTCATAGGAAATTGCTCCCCAAACCATAACTCCAGGTGTAGATCTAGTGTGTCTCGGCCGCAGACAGGTTGGTTGCAGGCGCTCACCTGGCCTCCTTCTAACCAACACATGACAATCACTGGCACCGAGGCAGAACCGGCTTTCATCAGAAATCACAACAGATCTCCACCTCGTCCTCCAATGAGCTCTAGCTTGACAACACTGACGTCGCAAACGGCAGTGGTTTGTAGTAAGTGGAATGCACGCTACAAGGCGTCTGGCTCGGAGCTGTACTTCAAGTAACCGATTTTTAACAGTTTGTTGTGTCACTGTGGTGGCAACTGCAGCTCAAATTGCAGCCGCAGACGCGGTACGATGCGCCACTGCCATACGCCGTACACGGCGGTCTTCTCTCTCAGTAAAGCCACGTGGCCGGCCGGAACCCGGTCTTCTTCAGGCAGTACCTTCCCTTGACCACCGCTACCAACAATCATGCACAGTGGCTACATTCCTGCCAAGTTCTGCAATATTGCGGAAAGAAAATCCACCTTCTCGTAGCCCTGTTACACGACCTCGTTCAAACTCCGAGAGCTGTTCATAATGGCTTCTTCGTCTTCTTAAAGGCATTCTTGACTAACATCAACATCCTACGTCGAATCTCAACGATAACTAACGCTCACGAACGTTAAAATGCGTATTTACAGCAAACCTGCTTTGCATGTTCCGAGGGGCGCTACTAGCGCCACACGTATGCGCCGAGCGCGAATTTTGGATAGACGTCATCTTACAGATGTACTATCACCGCCTACCAACTGTCGTTTATCTAACACAACCCCTTCTTGGTGTTGGGATTCTTTTTCCGTCAGTGTATATTCAGTGCCCTTTCGAAACATGCTTTCCACAAGGTTTTGGAACACAGCGATAGCTATGCGCTTCCATTCAGTACATACTGCTGCCACTTACTGTTGCTACTAAGCACCAGTAAGTAGGCCCTGGTTCCAAACTTCTTATGCGGCGCTCTAATCATCCCATAGGTGCTCTATGGGTTTAGGATCAGGGCTCTGTGCTGGCCAGTCCATACACGAAGTCGTCAAACCACACCATGAGTGTCCTTGCTTTATGGCTCGGTGCATTATCCTGCTGCTACCAACTAGGCTCGGTTCCATAGTATTGCTACATAGTTGGTAGGGCATAATTGTACCGAATATCGAGGTAGACGTGCTGATTAACAGGCTTGTCCACGATAACCAATAGGCCAGAACCATACAACGAAAAACACCCCCTACAAGTACACTGCTAGCTCCAAACTTGACCGTAGAAACAGTACACTATGGTAAATCGCGTTCCCCCGGCTGACGCCATACCTACACACGGCCATCAGACTGATGGGTCGTGTATCTTGATTTATATGTTCATAGGACCCGTTTCCATTGATCCAGGGTCCACGATAAATGTTCGTTACACCATGCTAAACGGCGAGTAGCATTCCGAGTGGAGATGAAAGGCTCATGAGCAGCCGCACGACCACGGTAACCCATGGAATCAAGTTCTCTGCGAGCGGTACGTGTACATACCGAGGTTCCAGCATTTTTACTCGCCTGTACACCGCGGTCTCGTGCAGTATTCCATCGATTAGCTGTAACGACTTTCCTGAGTCTTCGACGTCCACTATCACTGATTTTCTTTGGTCTGCCGATACGTTTTGGTGTTTCAGGCACGCCATGTGTATTCCACTTTTTCAGTACATCCAAAATAGTTGACGTGGGTATGTTTAAACGATTCTTGGTTTCTCTTATGGACAACCAACTATTATAACACCCAAAAATCTTTCCTTTCTCAAAGTCAGTTTTCCCCCTATAGCGATATTTTCACTCACCCTCACAGTGCGATATGATCGCGTTCAGCTGCAGGCTTGTTTTTATACCGTTTGCAGCTGTACCGCACATCGTAACAACACAGCGGGTCCGTCTATTTGCTTTTGAAGGGGTAGCCGGTGACATGTGTCAATATAGTGTATATGTACTGCATCTAACACCAGTCATGATTTTTTTATTGAGGATTTAACGACCACCGTGAGCAACTCATCGGGCTATAAGAAGTCACCCGTCGCTAATGTAGAGCCACTGGCTCTAGGCAAGAGAGAGAGCAGTGCCGTAATACAAACATAACATCCATGCTTCACCGAGATTTGAACCCTGACTCATCTCGGACGAATGATCAGAACCCATTACCTAGATTACTAAGCAACCGGGACGGCCATGATTATTTCATCACTTCACTCTGAAATCTTAATTGCGAGGCATTTAGCATTTCCTTCGGGACTTAACGAACATCTCATCATCCATTCGCACTTGTCTCTAGTTTGAGGCCTCTCGTTCCTGGTACAGGGAAGGGCGAATTTGAAGGAGCACAGCACCCATACATTAGCCAGGACTCGAACTCTAGCCCAGTGTGACGATTAGCCACTCGTCCCTGACCTCCTGGGAACAGCGGGTTCGGTTCTTGCTCATTATCTCAAGCATATTCAGCTGTTCTGTGTATTTATATAAACTTATATGGAGACATATTCTGGTTATGCCTTCCACTAGCACGCAACCTTTGAATGGCGTGGCGTGCGGTATACGTCATTTAGACTAGCTGGTCAGTCATCATTTTGCGTTTGTTTGAGGGTGAGAATGGGCAAAATGAGTTATCTGAACAACATTGAACGTGGCATGGTCGTTGGAAACAGATCTATCTGTTCGAAGATCTCCTAAACAGATGTTCTTCTAAACTTTCCATACATAACTGCACCAAGCGTTTACCGTGAATGGTACGTTACGCAAAAAATTCCCAACCATCGGCTATCCTTTTGTAGGAAAACAGCTGAAGCCTAAAAGGGTTCAAACCAGACAGGAGACATGTTGTCTGTTGTTGTAGTCCGTTAGTGACATGTCCGGATACGTGTAACGTTCGAAAATTACACTTTGCATTCTAATATTAGGTCCTGTGGTGATTTGCTGGGTTGTGACCAGTTCTGTTCGCTTGCTTGATACTCGCCGTTCTCCTTAAACCCTCTGATCTACCAGCTGCTTTTTCTCTATAGGATCATCGATTACTGGAAATAGTATCTTGCGTGTCGCACCATTCCCGGTAATGCGTGAAGAGTACAGGAGGAGAGATGTTTGGTAAATCCACAGACCGGCAGGCCTGGAGTCAAAAATCATGCCAGGTTTGAAGTTACTCAGATCAATCATTTTGCCCATTCCTACCGAACGCAAACTGATGCTCGACTAGCTTGTCTGCTAGAGTTGTCCATATACTTTTCTCATTTGCAGTCCTACGTGTTGCAGTGAGGCATTATGTGACGAGGGTAAGTGTTTCTAATAAATGGTATCTCCACCTTTCTCTCTAAATCTCTATGATTGTTATTGCTGTGTGTTACACAATTGTTAATGCTGTGTGGTACATAATTGTTAATGCTGGCTGTTACGTAGTTGTTGTTGCTGGGTATTACGTAATTGTTTTCGCTTGGTATTACATAATCATTATTTGCTGGGTAGTACGTAATTGCTATTTCTGGGTATTGCATTATTGTTATTTCAGCGTTTTATATATTTTTCTATTTCTGGGTATTACATATTTTCTATTGCTGGGTAGTGCATAATTTTCAATGCTGGTTTTTTTATATTTTTCCATTTCTGGGTATTACATCTTTTTTATTGCTGGGTAGTGCATAATTTTTAATGTTGGGTACATAATAATTCATGTTGGGTGTTACATAATTGTTGTTGCTAGGTATTGCGTAATTGCTATTGCTGGGCATTACATAACTGTTGTTGCTGGGCATTACATAACTGTTGTTGCTGGGCATTACATAACTGTTGTTGCTGGGCATTACATAACTGTTGTTGCTGGGCATTACTTATTTGTCAATTTCTGGGTATTACATATTTTATTTATTTTGCTGGTACTGCATAATTTCTAATCCTATGTATTACGTAATCATTCTTGCTGAGTATTGCATAATTGGTATTGCTGGGTATTACATATTTGCCAATTTCTGGGTACTACATATTATTCTTTTGCTAGGTAGTGCATAATTTTTAATGTTGGGTATTACATAATTATTCTCGATGTGTATTGTATATTTTTATCGCTGGTTATTACATAATTATTATTGCTGTGTGTTGCATTATTGTTGCTGGATATTATGTAAGTTTTGTTGTTGGGTATTATATAAATGTTACCGCTGGGTATTGCGTAATTGTTATTGCTGAGTATTGCATAATTTTATTGCTCTGTATTACATGATTGTTTATTTCTAGATACTACATAATTATTTTTATGTATGTCTATCATATAGCGGTTCCTATTCTATGATCAAGTACTTTATCAAAATGAATCAAATTTCAGGAAACGCTATGTATCTTTTTTTCTTATAAAACCAGAAATTCACCGTTCAGTTTTCTGAAACCCTGACACTTTAAAGTACACCTGTATATTTTTTGTACTTCCATGTTTATTGGAGGCAAAAATATCCAGTTCGCGAAAATAATTTAATCATGTAAATTTTGAGTGCCTCAAAGCCAAGAAAATGTTGCTTTCAAGCATGATTATATTATTAAATGAAATGAAAACCTCACCGTCTATGTACGATATTTAATAAAATACGAAATATATTTACAGTTAAAATACCTCACTAGCATTTTCAGGGTAACATTTACCCCATCATCAGGTGGAACATAGGCAATGCAGTACTCCTTTATATAGTATTGCAACGATGCATTATGGGTATAAGTCATCAAACGTCGCATGGGTCGTGACCGTTGCCATTATAACAGTGTAACGGGTATAATTTCACAAGTTATTAGTTTAACATATCAATACAAGGATTCGTTACAAATACAAAGTTATGATCAATTTTATATGTTGTTGGAATTGTAAATATATATTACTATAATTTATAAAGTTCAGGTTGGTAATATGCTCTTTCCAAATTCTTGATATGTCCACAGGCAAGTAGTCATTACAGCATTTGTTGCCTAAAGCTTCGATGTACATACTTTCAACAAAATGCAGTGAATATATATATGCTGGAGTGTCCAGTAGTCTAATGTTTTCCCAGTCTGGTTGAAACATTCCGTTTACTATATTCCTTGATAAAGCTATGTTATTGCTGTTGGTTCGGATAT
The DNA here is from genome assembly GCA_039090855.1 of Macrothele yani. Lineage (NCBI taxonomy): Eukaryota > Metazoa > Arthropoda > Arachnida > Araneae > Macrothelidae > Macrothele > Macrothele yani. The sequence continues at coordinate 56,831,044 of CM077008.1, read as the reverse complement.
CATATTTGTGTTCCTGGACACCCAAACTTCTTCGTGTCGAGCCTACGTAGTTGTTAACATGTTCTCCTGTTGATGGGTCCAGCAGTGGAATATTATACTTTATTAAATATTGTACATAGACGATGAGGTTTTTATTTCATTTGACGTATTGTGCGAAGTCATTCTTTTATCGTTACGATTATATTATTTTTTATTGTAACGTAAGAAAAGGTAGATACTTTTTTATTTACTGGAGAAGAGTAGCTGGCTGTTGTTTACTCTCGTGCTTACGTAAGGTATGTTGAAATCATGATGTATACCTATCGTGCGGAAGAAAGGAATTCTCAAATAAACCATGATTAAACACCTGTTGAAAAGCTAAATAGTGTGAGAACAGCCTTTCAAAATGTTTCCATTAATAGCAGAATTTGTTGAGGAAATGCTATTCAATATTTAAGAATAACAGACATAAACACATGTTTGTATAATTACGCGCTCAGAGGTAATCTAGGTAATTTAAGAAATCCATGGCAAGAAACGAGGGCAAAGCGATGAACTCAAATCGATTAAAGTGATTGAACGGGAGCTATGTTCTGTAACGCCTAATAGATAATCTAACAGAAATAAAGCGCAAAGCGTATAAATCAAACAAATTGCAGCCCTTTGAAGTGATCCATTAAGGGAGGAGTTGACGTTGGTGTTGATACATCTGAAGAACCTCTGATGGCAAACAGCTACCAGTCATTCTCTAGACTAAAGCACAGTCGGTCCTGTACTAATTTCTCATAACGGAGGCTGTATTCAAGCCTTGGGCTCCAAAAGCTATCAGTGTTGGTTAATGACGGCTGGAGGGAGTTGTGGGACGGAGGAAGAGGGCGACTAACTTCCTTGATTCATTGAATCCTGATGAGTTATGTCATTAATCAACAATGAAATGAAAGTCTGGCCACTTAATCGAAGAGTCAGATATTACTTCCAATAAAGAGAATATCGCGACATTCCTTCAATTGCCGAAAGCCTCTTAGGTAGTTTGGAAGTTCGCAGAGGCTTGGATTGGAAAAAAAAGCTAGTTGTAATTGCAGGTTAAAAATCCCAGCTACGGCAGCTCATGAATAATATAAAAGCAGATAGGTGTCAATTGCAGCAGTTTTATCGTTACTTCCTGCTTGCAAAATATCACCATTCTACTGAACCATTACTGAAGTTTCCGGAAAATTGAAGACAAACGCAATTATTGAATTTCTACGAGAATAAAATATGAATGACCCACGAACGTTGCTCAGAATTATTTATTTTCTCATTCCATGTTCAGAAATGCAAGATTAGAATTTCGTTAAATGTTGTAAGGAAAGCCTCTTTTGCAATTACAAAATGTCAGACATTTAAATTCAGAGCTTAAGAAATCTTTTAAATTGACAATGTGCTCAGGTCGCCTCAGACATGTCTGCAGAAATCTTAAATATTTAGAATTATTGACTTCAATCACTCTGTATTCGAAGAAACAAAATTTGAGTTCGTATCTGTGGGTTGTTTTTTTCGTAATTTGTTACCACTGATAAACATTCTGGGTGATACCATTTATTATATACCATTAATATCCGAACACAACTCTGTTGATAGTGAGTTGAGTTCTAAGCAAACACCACCTCACACACTCAACTATAAATATGCTCTTACGGCTATTATCAGACAAAAGCACGGTTGTGAATGTATGACGCCTCGATCAACAGTTGCCGGAATTTCAGCGCGGACTAATAATAGGGTGGTACATAAACAATTGCTCTGTACGTGACATTTCAGCGCATGGAGGATCCGTTGGTCGATGGTTGGTGATATGATATGGAATCAACGGGCTGAATCTGGGAAGAAACGATCAGGTAAAACTCCAAAGCTAACAGAACGTGACAATGAGCTCTGAAAAGGTCTATCAGCTTAGAACAACATCGTGTAACTGCATATTTACCAAATCATGCAAACTCTATTTAAGAGTACTAGGACTGATGTTAGCACCCGTAAAGTGTACTGGATGCCGCACGACATAAGTTACCATAGTCGAGTAGCCATTCACAAGCCGCTAGCCCCTTTGACATATGCCACATAGCGATTATCGAAGCGCATGGAACGTATATCTTGTACTGTCGATCAATGAGCAACCGTGAATTGGACTGAAGAGTCACAGTACATACTTTTCCAGCCTGATAGTCATTCCTGGGTGTGACGGATGCTCGGAAAAGATACTTTACGAACTGTATGGCCAAGGTGATTAAGTTTGAAGGCGCCTAGATATTGTAGTGCTGTTCCTCGTAGTTCGGTTAGGAACCATTATTCGTTTTTGGTCAACATCATGACTTCTGAGCTCTACTTAGATGACCTCAACCATTATGCACTACATTGCAATACATTGGGAAAGGCCCATACTTCTGTTTGTAGGAAAATGTATTGCTCACGTTTTTGTAGGTTAGTTTGTGAACATGGACGTCAAAAACTTGGACTAACTATCCCAGATTCCGGATCTGAACCCTATAGATAATTTCTGCAACGAATTGTATCGTCGATTGCGTGGCAAATGAGATCGTCCAAAAAACAAAGTAGAAGTAATCACTGTTTCGAATGTGGAATTTTGGTAGATATCAGCGTACATTTTCAAAATACTGGCCGAGTGTGCTCCACGAAAACCAGAAGCCGTCGTAAAGACCAAATGTTTCGGCATACAATATTAAATTTTCTATAAATAGAGATTATTTGTAGGCATGCAGGTAATGCGGGGAACTACATATTAATAAGGTAGTAAGGCAGCATATTTCAAACGACATAGTGTAACTGCATATTTACCAAATATTAAAAGTATGCACGGTCCTGTAACAAAGCGTCGTCTGAAAGGGCATAACATAAATTACACAACAGCTTCCATTAGGATACATTTTAGGCGAAGTAGTTTTCTCCCCTCTCCTTTACATTGCATTTTATTTCACTTGTGGATATGCATCGCAGTAGTTGTTAAATTCTTGAATACCGTCAAAATTAATTTACTCTAAAAATATAGCTGTACAAAACAGACATTCCAACAAAGGACATAATCACTTACGTTTCCAGAAGTATCATCATAGGACTACGTACTGCAGGTTTGTCACTGCGTCGCTTCTCGGTAGAACATGTTTTAAAAAGATAATGCGCAAGTACATATTTCATGTTTCAAAAAGACAATGAGCACGTACATATTGCAAACTTCTGCAGGGTGCGACTATGCGTTTTTTAGTTTTTGGAATGGCTAGAAAGATCCTGGTATCTTTCCGCTGCAGAATATGAGTTGGACATAGTTGGCCGGAATCTCAACCCCCACCTGCAACCAGCACAGACAACGACCGTATTCTAAGACTAAGTGCAGTAAGCTGGGTTGGCAGTGTCGTGGGATTCTATCAGATGTCTCTGAAACTCAGGGCCACGACGCGTTGCTGAATGCGCTTGCAACAGACGTGGATGTATCTCTACGTGATGTGGGTTATTTGTCTGGTAAGAACATTGCCCATTTGTTTTGAAAACGGAATTACATCATTCTCAAATATCGTAACTCTCCATCCGTGAAGATACCCTGAATCTTTCCATTGCTTCAGGATGAGGCAATTTCAATGTTTCAGACTTTATATTCCCCTATGCCGTTCTCAAGTGTTCGAGAAAGTTAATCGATATTTGCATATAGTTTTGTTGAACAATGAGAAGGAGGTTATGCTTCAAAGACTAAAACCAGAAGAAACGAATTTCGGTAAAGGGAAAAACTTGTAAACACTTATTCCTAACAAACCTAAAAAAATAATTCATGTTCGGTAAACAATTTTCAGAAAGTCTGAAAAAGAAGAAAAAAATAAACTTTAAGGAATGACTATAGCAAAAGTAAGTGTGTTTCATTCCTACCTTCTTCCAGTCCCATGTATCGTGTAGGAGATGAAATGCTTAGAAAATAATATCTTCAGCGTGTATTACTGAATATTACGATTCAGGTAATCAGTCTTGCAAAAGATTTCCTTTCTTACGCTATCCAACAGTAAGTTGAAGAAGCGTATATGAACCAGCTTTGTCCGTCCGTCCGTCCGCACGATTGTGACAGCGCCCAGACTCGAGCGCTGCACAACTAGGTCGAAAATCCATTCCCTAGTTTATTTATTTATTTAATTATTTATTTTATTTATTCATTTATTTGTTAATTTATTCATTTTTATTAATTCATGTATTTTTTGAAGAAAGAGTACGTTTTATTTTGCCATATACTTTCGGGTGAATCTTTTTTTTTTCTCTCCGTTCCCCCTCTCCCAGCACAAGGCGTCGCATAGCGAAAGATTAGCTAGAGAGCGTTGGCGGCACAGGACGGACCGACATTGTAAGAAAACGCTGGCGACAGCCATCGGCGAGCTGACTTTGTAGTATGTTTTATTGGAGGCAATAATGGCGTTCACCGTGTCTGGCTTTCACAATGCGTGTTGGGCAGACCGTAGACTTTTTGGAACCGTAGCTTTGATTGGGGTAAGGATTTATGGCCGGTGGTAGCATCACGGGGGAAACGTAACTGGAGCGGTTCTCAGAATTTTCACTGGAACGGGTATAGGAATCTTGACCTCCTAACGAATGGAAGAACAAAATGTTAATTCTCTGACCAGTAGGATTTACACTGAGGAATTTAATTCAGGGAGGCTTGCGTTTGCCAGCTAGTGATTGGATGATGGGATGTTTTGAGGTACTGTGAGTCTTCTTGGGGGTCGTCGAAAGATTTTACAAGCGAAGAGAAGAACTTCGTCACTTCACGTTTACAGTTTTTACACGAAACTTTACTTTGGTGTGTTTCGCGGCGTGCATCTCGTGCACTGTCCTCCATGACTGTCACCTAGGAGGCTGCATACACAATTTTCCAAGCTGCCGATGTAAGTTCGGAACCGAGGTTTCCGGATGAACGGACCCCCACTAAGGATCATTAGGGCCCATACGACGGTCGCAGCTGCGGATGGTAGTTAATACCCACCGGTCAAGAATTCTCCCGGATCAGGAGTGGTCAGCAGCGCGATATCTAGGCCAGATTCGGATATTAAGGTAGGAAAATCCATCCTATTCTTTCTTTGGTGTCCCTCCATAAAATCTTTATCGGATCAGTCCATACATAGAGTTAATATTTTTATAAGCAAATAGTTAATTGAGTACAGGTTCCTGTCAGAGAGTAGTAAACCATTTTTGCTAGTATCATGAGTGTATACTTATTATTATGCCAAATCATAACCAATATATTTATTATTATGCCAAATCACAACCAATAAATTGTTTTTGTTTCTTAATTTTGTCTAAATTCTATGATGAGTGTTTTGTTAACTAGAAAACGTGTACTGAACCCTAGATTAGTTGGAGAATATACACTAACGGAAAAAAATCCAACACCACGAAAAAATAGTTGTAGAGGAATGAAATGGTGGCAATACATTTGTATAGGTAACATATTTAATCGATTAAGGTTTCAATATTACAGCTTATTGTAAGCGCGAGAAGAGCCATTTTAAATGTGAAATGCTGGTACATTAATAACCGGTGTAACCGCCAGAATGTTGAATGCAAGCACGCAAACGTTCATGCATTGTGTCGTACAGGTGCTGGATGTCAGTTTGTGGGATGGAGTTCCATGCCTGTTGCACTTGGTCGGTCAATACAGGGACGGTTAATGCTGGTTGGCGGCGACGCTGCAGTTGTCGTCCAATGATGTACCATACGCGCTCGATTAGTGAAAGATCTGGTGATCTAGCAGGCCACGGCAACATGTTGACACTCTGTAGAGCATGTTGGGTTACAACAGCGGTATTCGGGCGAGCGTTATCCTGTTGGAAAACACCCGCTGAAATGCTGTTTATGAATGGCAGCACAACAGGTTGAATCACCAGACCGACGTACAACTGTGCCGTCAGGGTGCGTGGGATAACCACGAGAGGGCTCCTGCTGTCATAGGAAATTGCTCCCCATACCATAACTCCAGGTGTAGGCCCAGTGTGTCTCGGCCGCAGACAGGTTGGTTGCAGGCGCTCACCTGGCCTCCTTCTAACCAACACACGGCCATCACTGGCACCTAGGCAGAACCGGATTTCATCAGAAAACACAACAGATATCCACTCCGTCCTCCAATGAGCTCTAGCTTGACACCACTGACGTCGCAAACGGCAGTTGTTTGATGTAAGTGGAATGCACGCTACAGGGCGTCTGGCTCAGAGCCGTCCTTCGAGTAACCGATTTGTACCAGTTCTTTGTGTCACTGTGGTGGCAACTGCAGCTTGAATTGCTGCCGCAGACGCGGTACGATGCGCCACGGCCATACGCCGTACACGGCGGTCTTCCCTCTCAGTAGTGCCACGTGGCCGGCCGGAACCCGGTCTCCTTGAGGCAGTACCTTCCCTTGACCACCGCTGCCAACAATCATGCACAGTGGCTACATTCCTGCCAAGTCGTTCTGCAATATTGCGGAAAGGAAATCCACCTTCTCGTAGCCCTATTACACGACCTCGTTCAAACTCCGTGAGCTGTTGATAATGGCTTCTTCGTCTTCTTAAACGCATTCTTGACTAACATCAACACCCTACGTCGAATCTCAACGATAACTAATGCTCACGAACGTTACACCGCGTATTTACAGCAAACCTGCTTTGCATTTTCCGATGGGTGCCACTAGCGCCACACGTATGCGCCGAGCGCGAAATCTGCATAGACGTCATCTTACAGATGTACTCTCACCACCTGCCAACTGTCGTTTATTTAACACAACCCCTTCATGGTGTTGGGAGTTTTTTCTGTCAGTGTATATATCTTTTGGAACCGGAACTTAGCAAAGCTGTTCATTTATGCTTTTTATTTTGAATCTAAACGTTCACAAAAATATTGCGGCACACTGCGGACCCTTTGACTCCCAAAGAAAAATCTGCTGTTTGAATCACAACGCCCCGTCAGTGGATCCTGAAGCTGCGTCAGCCCTAAATCAGGGAATCGCAGAATCACAATCCACTCGACATCCCCTTGGCTCCCATTATTACGCCGGGTGAGCCTAATTAGGAATCCGAGCAACAATACAATAACTGGCGTAAAAATGGTTCAATTTCGATGAAATTTTAGTATGTAGTAGGGGACCACCCGGGGACGAACCCTATTGAAAATGGGATAAATGGGGTCACAGGTCACGACGTAGGAGCGGGATCCATTCCATTGCAGTTATACGTCATAACTTGCGTAAATATGATTCGATTTAAATGAAATTTGACTATGTAGTAAGGGACCGGGATGCATTCCATTGCCTTTATGCATCATAACGTGTGTAAAAATGGTTCGATTTCGATGAAATTGGAGTATGTGGTAGAGGACCACCTGGAGACGAACCCTTTTGAAAATGAACGAAATGGGGTCAAAGGTCAGGACATAGAATTGAGATCAATTCCATCGCTTGTATCCCATATTATTAAGGTGGACGTCAAGTAATTTTGCTTCCTGTACTTCCAATGGAAAAACTTTCGTACACATTTCCTTCACAATTAATGTGTCCCCAAGGATGAAAATTTGAACATCGATTCAAATAACTTCTTATTATTACTTGGAATACCTAATATTTTCTAAAACATAACCATAATTATATTAAAACTCAATAACTTTTTCTTTGGTGGTGTTGAAACCAGAAAAAAAGATGGCGCGACTTATACTTTGATGACGTCAGTAGACAAGCAAACGTTGGATTGCATAATTATGGTTATGTTTTAGAAAATATTAGGTATTTCAAATTATAAAATGAAGCTATTTTAATCGATGTTCAAATTTTCATTTTTGTGAACGCATTAATTGTCCAGAAAAAATATGGCGCGACCTGTACTTTGATGACGTCAGTAGACAAACAAATGTTGGATTGCATAATTATGGTTATGTTTTAGAAAATATTAAGTATTGTAAGTTATAAAATGAAGCTATTTTAATCGATGTTAAAATTTTCATCCTTGGGAACGCATTAATTGGGAAGAAAATGTGTACATAAATTTTTCCATTCGAACTACAGGAAGCAAAATTACTTGATGTCCACTTTAAAGGAGCAATTCTTGTATGTATGTAAATTTTATTTTCAAAACGGCTCTAAGGATTTTGATGAAAGTCGTTAACCTACCGTTTTCTGGTAATAGAAATCGATTTAACTTGATCTCGACTTTAGGAAAATTCGTTTAGTGGGTTAATAACCACCCCAAATTATCACGTTTTTAGTGTAATGTCATGGCGTCGTCCGATTAGATGTTGGCGCGCGGTCACGCCATCTGTCTCATTACGTCACGTGTTGTTTGCGGATCCTATTAAAGTTTTATCACGTCACAGTCTTGCCAGCAGATGGTCGCGATTCTCATCTGCCTCATTACGTCACGCTTTGTGTGCGGATCCTATTAACGTTTTATGACGTCACAGTCATGTCAGCAGATGGTCGCGATTCCGATCTGCGTCATTACGTCACGCGTTGTGTGCGTATGTTCGTCCGCACGATAACACGTGTAAAAATCGTTCGATTTCGATGAAATTTTAGTATGTGGTAGGAGAACACCTGGGAAAGAACCCTATTGAAAGTGAATGAAATGGGGTCAAAGGTCAGGACATAGGAGCGGGATCCATTCCACTGCTCGTATGCGTCATAACTAACGTAAAAAAGGTTCGATTTCGATTAAAGTTTAGTATGTGGTAGGGGATCACCGGGGAACAAGCCCTATTGAAAATTGGCGAAATGGTGGTCAAAGGGCAGGACATAAGAGCGGAATCACTTCCATCGCCATTATGCGTCATAACTTACGTAAAAATGTTCGATTTAGATGAAATGCTAGTATGTTGTAAGGACCTGCCTGGGGACGAATCCTATTGAAAATGGGCGAAATGGGTCAGAGGTTAGGACACAGAAGCGGGATCTATTCCATAGCCCTTATGCATCATAACTTAGGTAAAATTGCTTCGATTGCGACAAAACTTTATCATGTTATTTCGGAGGTATACTGAACCAGTTCTGTTGAATATCATCGAAATGGGATCACAGGTCAGGGCACAGGAATGAGATTTATTCCACAGCCATTTTCCTCATAACTTGAGTAATAACTTGAGTAATGATTTCTAGTATGTTGGAAAGCATATCATAATCAATGCATTGCATGATTTTACTAACTTGTTGTAGCCTGTCGTAAATGAATACTTCCAGCACATACTGTAGATCAAAGGCTCTATATTTGAAGAGATGTTAACGAAATAGCTGCGTTAATTGTATTTTTATACGCATCAAGTTATTCACTCCGTCCTCTATCGAGGTAGTGGGTTTACTTGTTTTTAAGTTTACAATTTCAATCTTCGTCTTTATTACATGTATTTGCAACATTTATTTACATCGCTGTTCTCCTTAACGTTAAAAAAATGGAGAATCTTTTTAAGTTTCTCAAATGCAAACTTTTAAGCAGAATATAATTTGTTTGAAGCACTTTAAATATTCCATGAAACATTTGGACAATTTTGATGAAGCTACAACAACCCCAGTGCCTAAAGTAGTAAGTAAGTTTTGTGGGATATAAATGAACTCTGGGCAATGACACCTTGATGGACGAGTTCTGAGTCTCTTCAACAGCAGAACTGCATAACATCAACTACGTACTTTAAGAGGCGGGAAATTTTAGGAAATTGTAGTATCTCATGGAAGGGACTCTTTTTCGTTTCAGGGCTCAACGACGAACATGAGTAACTCCATGGGATATAAGCTGAACCCTTTCGCTAAGCCAGCACTTTAAGGCAAACACCCCAAACACGCCTCATTCTGGAGTAAAATGGCGCGCACAATTGGCCTGGAATTTGCACTTCTGGTCACTTGGTTACCTGAGCAACGTTACCTGGACCTCAGTAACTGTGACGTGATTTCAATTGAGAGACAGAAATATCTGTAGTTTAGTTCACATAGACCTGTATTTTGGAGCCTTGTTTAACTCTACCAGTAATTTAGCAGTATATTTATCTATTTTTGTGGAATCAAAATCAGCGCGGAAACAGAGGTGCTCAAAAACTGATGTGTTTACAGGTTTCTCGAAATTTCGTGCTCTTTACAGAAAAGAAGATATTAAACGATGAAAATACAATTTTGGACGACTGTTAGTGATGTTGTTTCATAAAACTGTTTCTTATATACATTCGTTTCTTGGACCTTTCTGCTGTACTTTGTACTTTTATTGTACTTCGTACTTTTCTGAAGCTTCTTGGCCCACTCTTGGGAAAATACTTTCTACTAGGTTTGAAGCACGGAAAGACAATGTTGTAAAAATTTTATAACTATGAGTCACTTCTTTTTAGCTTTGCTTAAAAACCGAAGTAGGAGAGAATACGAAAATGTAACATGCTAGATAACTTTGTATAATTGATTAAAAATATACAGATCAATAAAGTTATCTGAACAAATTGTGTCACACTTTTTATTTTGAATAATGAATCACCTGAATGGAATTTCTTTTAAGTGCCCTGATATTCAGGAATTCATTATGTTTAAAATTGTATAAAGCCTCAAATTTTATAATGTTGCACGTTTAAAAAAAATAGTGAGAGAACTATCGTATAGCAGTTTCTCGTTAACTACTTTCCTCTTCTACTTGAACCAATAGCAAGAAGGTATGAACATGCTTGATGGCATCTTATTCGAAAAAACCGGCTGAGAAAGTGATATAGTAATATTTGAGAAGTACAGTATTTCATCAGCTCAGATAGAAATGACCTGAATCAAAAAATCATTGATGCCATCCCCATACAATTACAATATCCGATAATACATCGGAATGACCAAACGTTCGTTTGAAATTACAATCAGCGAACATAAAATGGATACAAGAGACGGAAAAATAAACACTGCCCTATCAAGTGAAGTCAAGTTCAAGTACGCCGACCCTATATGCAGTGATGTAAAGAAATTAGCTTTATACTCCACACCAAATATACTGCCATTCGCGAAACCTTACAAATCTTGACCAGCTGCGAGGCTTGCAATGATAGAATCTCTCTATAGTTGCACATATTTGGAATCTATTCTTCAAATAATGCTGCGTTTTCTACCATTGCACCGCGTGCACAACAAACCTGACCCCGTTTCTTCGAATTATCACGTTTTTTTGCCGTTTATTTATTGTCAAGTCAAGTCATCGCGTTCAAATTGTTGAAACGTTCTATTATCCAGTGTGCAGTTAGCTGTATACCTTTATTGAAAGAGCCGTCTGATTGATGTGCGTAAGCTTGGAAAGCCTTATTTCTATTCTACGCCAAGAAATTTCGGATTATTAGTATAGTTATACTATTTTGAGTAAATTGGTGTACAGTTCCTACTTATTGAAATCATTGATAGTATTTACGTTTTTTGAGAAAGTAAAGACGATAAAGATTAATGATATGGAGGTTATTTGCGTAATCAAAAACGCTAATAGCTGTGCAGACAATAATTCCGAATCAGATACCACAGCTAATCTGAAAGATGAAATCCTGTTCGTGCCACGAATCGACGACATCGTCATCTGAGTAATGTTAGCAATTTCTCCACATATGCTCAGAAATCACTACTTTTGTTTATTTCTATGGTTGGCGGTTGATTGTTTTAGTAATCACAAGTAGGTAGTGACACCATCATTGTGGCCTTTCTTACAAGGATATGTCATTATCATTACGCTGCTGTCACATATGATTCTTAGTAATTTTCATTTTTTTATTTTTTATTTTAGGGTTCATCTACCACCGTGAGCAGTTGTAAGGTCTGTAAGCCGTCGCCGTTCCCAGATTTCGGGATGGCCGAACGACGAACCGTCGTCCAGCCGTATGTCGTCCACAGCTCATTAATGCCAGAGAGGAGCGGAGTCTGTCGTTTATTGTTCACAGCGATCGCAGGGTCACAATGCGACAAATCACCAGCAGCTACAATAGTGGTAATCAGGGTAATGTGTCACAGCACACAGTTCATCGCAGTCTTCTGCGCATGGGCCTGCGTAGCCTAATATTCAGCTTAGTCCCCATGCTCATTGCACGTCATCGCTAACAACGCATGAAATGGGCCCAAAATCATCGATATCGGACCGTGGATGATCGGAAGAAAGTAGCCTGGTCTCACGAATCAAAATTTCTGGTGCATCACGCAGACGGCTGAGAGCGGATACACCGATTACCAACGGAGGCTATGCCACTTGGAAACACTTTTGAGTGGAAACGTGTCAGCTGCGGTGGTATTATGCTGTGGGATATGTTTTATTGCGACACTGTAGGCCCCATTATTGCAATAACAAGATCCTTGACAGCAGTCAGGTATCTAAACATTGTTGCAGACCAAGTTTACCCATTCATGGCAACTGTGTTCCCCGCTGGTGATGGACATTACCAACAGGATAATGTTCCATTCCACACTTCCAGAATCGTCAAGAAGTGGTTCGTGGAACATGCTGGTGACTTTCTGTTCGTTCATGTTAGGTGAATTTTGCCTCCAAATTCACCTGACATGAGCCCAATTGAACACTTTTGGTTCGACTTGGAAAAACGGGTTCTCGCTGAATCACCACTACCTCGAAATGTACCGGAACTGAAGGACCTGCTGCTGGCATTATGGTACCAGATACTCCAGACTACCTATCGCCACCTCATCGAAATGATGCCTTGCCGAGTGGTCGCTTTTGTACGAAATGAAGAGGGTCCAAGAGCTTATTAGGTAGGTGGTCATAATGTAATGACTAATCGGTGTATTTTCCTGTGCATGGCACGCTGTCCAGTTTTTGTGATGCTGGACTTTTATTGGGGGAAAAGTAAGTCACATGTTTTAACAGTGCATGTACTAATTATCAACACTCATGGAGAAGTTGAGGATATGAAAAGAAAACTGATATGTGCGAATACCGTGTCTGTGTCGAACATTCAATTTACCACCTTGTAGAAACGGCGTGAAAAATCAGAAACGTTTTTAAAACACTTAGATTTATCGAATCGCTTTAAGTATAACCCAGGAAAACTGCAACGTATACCAATATATATTTTCACTATTATTCTGGTTTATTAACAAAATAAATTTTAAAGATGACGCATTTCTACAAAATAATCCAGCAGAATGTGAAATTACCTAATAAACCTTCAATACTTTGTAATAAGCCTTCGGCACTTTTTCTTGTTTTATTCTTTCTCTGTCGAAATGTATCGAATGTAACACAGCATATCTTGTATTTCAAATATTTTAAGTAAGAGTTTTCAGCAGTACGCTTTGCATCCTGAATTTGTTTGCGGAAGCATGGCGAAATCTCTTTCTTTGCTTTGATCTTCTAACATGGATATTCTCATCCTAAACAGTAATATAAAAAACCGGAAAAAGTATCACCGCCTTCCCGTATTTTGAGCTGATGATTTTGGTAGAGTATGGGTAGACGTTGCAATGTGTCCGGACATAACTGTGTTTTCAAAGGAATGAGTACAGCAGGAAGACATATGTAGCACGCAGTTTTTGCCCGAATAGTGACAAAAGGTCTTCTTTTGAGAGATGAGAAAGAAGAGAAAACAACAATTGATAGCTTTCCAGTCTGCCGCTGATGTTCCGGAGGAGAAAAACGGATGATCTGAGATCTCAACGGGAGCAGACTCAACCACTTTAGAAACTCTTCTGTTGTGGGGATCTCTGAAAGGCACAGCGGGTGGAGACTCAGCTTCTTTGTCTGCGTACTTTTTGACACGCACAGCTCAAACACATTTCCTACCAGCGCTATATAAAAAAATAATGTTTGAAGATATCACATCTCACAGTTTGCTCGATACATGTTCTACTTCTTTTTTAATTTTTTTCATGCGTTGGTGTTAAAGATCAGAGCATCTTTCTGCGGGTAGCTTATGAGAAGCAGAAGATAAAGTACTGTAACTTTTAAAAAGTTCATTACTTTATGGCAGCTGTAAAAAAAAGGTACACAAGTGTACGAAAAACCCCTGCGGCGTAAGCATTTAATCATAAGTGTGTTTAAGATTACAATAATTTCTTCCAGGGTCAAGAGATACACTGCCCTAACATTAATATCCTAACATCCCTCTGTAGTTGGTGAATTAACATTAATATCCTAACATCCCTCTGTAGTTGGTGTCCAACGCAAATTTCAGACACACCCGTAGATACGCTTGTAGGGCTATCTTGACACAAAATTCCAAGTGATGCCTCGAGAGACAGAGTTAACTGATTTCCAACGGATATTCATAATTGGGTACCACTTGAGCAACCTCTTGGTACGTGACACTTCAGCACCACTAAAGCTTCGTAAATTCACTGTTGGGGACGCAAATTGCAGTATACTGGAGAAGAATCCGCCAAGAAACGATTCGGCAAACTCCCAAAGCGAGCGAAATGTAACACGAGCTTTGTGAAGGACTGTTCTCTAAGAACACAAATCAACGTCATACAAAGTCTGTACGAGACTATTTAGACTGATGTTAGCACTAGTACAGTGCGGAGGACGCTGCACGATTTGAGTTACTATGTTTTAAAAGCCATCCACAAGCCACTAATCACTTCGAATCTCTGCAACACGCCAATTAGTGTGGTGAAAGGAACGTCGAACTTAGACTGCAGACCAATGGTAAAATGTGGTTTGGACTTGCGAGTTACGCTACATAGTCTACCAGTCTGATGGTCATTCTCGGGTGTGGCGGATTCCGGGATAAAGATACCTTCTCGCAAAGGAAGTTTGGTGGATGCAGATAATTGTATGGTGCTGTTTTTCGTGGTTCGGCTTGGGTTCATTAATCGTTTTGGACTAAACTATGAATAGCTCTTCCCAGGTTGCCTGGACGATTATTCTCTACCAAAGGTACAGTATTTTTGGGAAGACCCATACTTCTATCAGCAGGATAGAGCACCATGTCTCAGATTGGCTAGAGGACATGGAAAAGTTGGGCTGGCCAGCCCTGAATCCTGGAGTGAACCCTATTTAGAATCTCTGGGACGAATTGGGTCATAGGATATGTGGTAAAAGAGATAGCTCAAAACACAAATCTAATTTAGTCACTGCTTTGAAGGTCGAATGACGAGATATATCGGATGAATTTGCAAAAAACTGCTGTGGGAGTATTCGGCAAAGACTAGAAAAGGTGATAAGGCCAAATGTTTCTGCACGCAATATTAAATTATCTGTAAATAGGGATTATTTGTAGACATGCAATGTCCGTATGTTAATGGTAGGGAAAGTGTGTGTTTTTCCCAGGTATTTTTACCACATTACCTAATAATTTGAAATCCTTACCTACAGTTCACGTTCCTGTTTAGACATAGGTACTTTATTTGTCAGGTCTGGTACTCCGATTTCCGTGAACCCAGTAGCCATAGAGTATTAACGAGGCAATCATCCCGAACTTCGACGTCAAGTAGATTGTCAAATTGGCAAAACAAATAGCGTGTTAACGAAATATGCATTTCTTACTGTCATGGGATATCATCATCATCATCATCATTGTCAACCATTATCAATCCACTGCTGGACGAAGGTCTCCCCAAGTTTCCTCCACAACGGTCTGTCTTGTGCCAGTCTCCTCCATGCCACCCCTGCATACTTTCCGAATTTCATCCACCCATCTCCCATGTGGTCTTCTTCTGGGTCTTTTCCTGTCCCTTGGAATCCAATCTAAAATTTCGGCTGTCCATCGATGATCTGTCCTTCTGGCAGTATGTCCAGCCCATTGCCATTTCAGGGACTTAACTCTGATCATGATGTCTTCCACTCTTGTCATTTTCGGATCCACGAGTTCCTCTTCTTATCTCTCCTGGTTACACCAAGCATGCACCTCTCCATGCCACTTTGAGTTGTCTGCAGCCTTTGTATGTCTCTTTTAGTTAAGGTCCACGTCTCTGCACCATACGTAAACACTGGAAGGATGCATTGATCAAACACTTTTCTTTTAAGACATAATGGCATATTGCTCTTGAAAATTATGCTGTTTCTTCCAAAAGCTCTCCAGGCAAGTTTTGTACGCCGATTAATTTCTTCATCAATGTGACCCTCACTTGATATCTGCTGTCCAAGATAAACGTACGTGTCTGTTATCTCCAGCTTTTCTCCATCAATCGATAAATCTTCATTTCTTGAAAAAGCATTGAACATCACTTTTGTCTTCTGAAAGTTCATTTTTTAATCCCACTTCTTTACTCTTGTCAGCAAGTTCCTGGATCATACTCTGCAGCTCTGATGGGGTAGTTGCAAAAATGACTACGTCATCAGCAAAACGAAGGTGGGTTAGATAATCTCCATTAATCTTTATCCCCTTGTTTTCCCAGCTCAGCGACTGAAAGACACCCTCCAATGTGGCATTAAAGAGCTTCGGAGATATGGTGTCACCTTGTCTCACTCCCTTTCCAATTTTTACGTGTGTTGTATTTTCAAACAGCCTAATCTTTGCACTTGCATTTTCATAGATGTTATTAATAATATTAATGTATGCATCTTCAATACCGCAGGTTTTCAGAGCCATTGTAACTGCTGATGGTTTCACCGAATCAAAGGCTTTTTCATAATCGATAAAAGCCATGCACAATGGAAGTTCATATTCCCTCGCTCTTTCAATTAGTTCTCTCAGCACGTGGATATGATCTATTGTGCTGTAGCCACTCCTGAATCCAGCTTGTTCTCTCGGTTGAGCCATGTCCAGTGTTACTTTCAAGCGGTGTGAAAGAATTTTAGTGAAGATTTTATAAACTACTGATAGGAGGCTGATAGGTCTGTAGTTTCCGAGATCCTCAATGTCACCTTTCTTATGTAGCAGGATCATTGTAGCGGTGTTCCAATCCTCAGGAATCTTTCCTTCATTAAGGCATCGAGTGAAAATTTGGGCGAGTACTGTTTCGATTTCTCCACTTGCTTCTTGTATGATATCTACAGTAATTCCATCTTCTCCTTTAGCTTTTCCTCGCTTCATGTTCTTGATTGCATGTGCAACTTCTGCTGGAAGGACTGGAGGAACTCTGGTACTGGTATCTTTCATGATGTCTGGAGTGCATATATCATCCCTTTCATATAATTTGGAGTAGAAATCTTTCACTCTTGTCAAAATTTCGCCTCTATTTCTTGTTACAGAACCATCTTCTTTTCTCAGTGCCATAATCTGTTTTCTTCCCTTACTGAGATGTCCCTTTGCTATCTTTAGGCTTTGGTTGTTTTCAATTGCTTTCCTCACTAGTTCACAGTTGAATTTCCTTACGTCTTCAGTGATACTTTTCTTACTGTCTTGCATAGCTCTATATATTCCACTTTGGAAGTCACATCTTCTTTAGTTGTCCTCATCTCTCTTCTTTTATGCATCAACATTTTGGTTTTTCCTGATAATTTGTTCACATGCAACTTGTTCTTAGACCCAGCTAATTTTGTTGCTGTTTCCATAAGAGCTTTGGTTACTTTTCTGTTAACTTCAGAGATGTCCACTTCTTCCGATGTTAGGCCTTCTAAAGCGGAGAACCTGTTCTTCAGTTCTAACTTGAAGGTATTATGGTGTTTTTTAAGGTTGGTTATGTCAATAGATTTTGTTTGTCTTATGAGCTTGCCACGTTCAAGTTTAGTGTTGAGGTGCATCTTACATCTCACCAATCTATGGTCACTACCTGTGTTGAACTTGTTTAGCACACTGCAGTCTTCTATGATGAATTTTTTGTTACACATAATAAAATCAATTTCACTTGTCGTCCCATTTGGATGTCTCCACGTCCATTTCCTGTGTGGCTTTTTCTTGAAGAAGGAGTTCAAGATGAAAAACCCTTCTGCCTCTGCAAACTCAACGAGAGTATTTCCACGCTGGTTTCTGTTGCCATGACCGAATTTACCTACTGAAGTTTCATTCTGTTGCCGTTGCCCTATTTTTGCATTGAAATCTCCCATAATTATTTTCAAGTGCTGCTTACCTTTATTATTTAGACGACAAATTTCCTCATAAAATTCTTCAATTTCTTCTTCAGGATGACTTGTGGTGGGTGCATAAGTTTGAATAATCTGAGCCTGGTATCTTTTCGAGAGTTGGATAACAAGTCGTGCAGCTCTGTCAGAGGAACTTTCAACTTCTACAACTTTATCCTTCAGTTTCTTGTTTATTATAAATCCAACACCACTAGTTCTGCCAGTATCTGTCCCACGATAGTAGAAGAGATGTCCACTTTTCAGTTCGATGAGATCTTCTCCTTTTCTCCTTACCTCACTTAGCCCCACGATGTCCCACTTGATCCTTTGTAGTTCCTCTTCCAATTCAAGAAGCCTTGAATCAGAAGATAGGGAGCGTCCATTGTAAGTAGCCAAGGTCAGCATCAGGTGGCAGCCTAGTCCGGTCCTCCGGGGATTCTTAGCACCCTCTGCCTTCATGTCGCACTGGCCGCTGCCTTGGCCAGGTACATTCCAACTGCCGGAGACTGAGGGCCAAGATTTAAGTTGTGGAATCATTTTGGAGGGGTTTGGCCATAACTCACCACGCTGGCCAAGCGGGTTGGTGAGTGTGGGATAGAATTTCCTCTTATCCCGATGGTATAGTTATACCGCTATGGGCGGTCGTCAGAGCCCCTTTAGTGGGAACAGGATGCACCACGAGAAGGCGGGGTTGACATTTGTCAAGGAGAGGCTGTGATGTTACGCATCACCTGACCTTACATCCCCATGGGATATATATATATATATATAAGTAAATATTTTGACACATGAACGTACCTCAAAAAGTTTCACAAAGTAAGTAAAACCCATGCTCAATTAGCTTGAGTTCTTTTACACGTTTCAAAAATATTGTATATTACGGCGGAGCGTAAAAATGTTTTGTTCTAATTCTGGTATGGTGCAGGAAAGTTGTTTATTGCTCTGTAAACCATGTGCAAAAAATTTCATGAAATTTAAATACTATCTTTAATATCTTACGGTTCCACTTTACCTCCCAAATTTTCATACTTGGGTAAAATCGTCACATTTTCATGTCCGTTGTGAGAAACTAACACTGTCCATTACAAACTTTCCCTACTGCGCAAAAACTATCAATTGGTACCTAAAATATGTGCACAATTTTTCAAGCAAAGCAGCTAATATCTTATGGTTTTAATTTAATACGAAAGTTTTACAATTGTTCGCAAGCATTAGGTTATCTTTCCTTTATTTTCCGTGATACAACTTAAAGTTTAAATTGCAGTATTTTTTAATATCTCAATTAAAAGTTGAAGCTTGTTTGTTGTTATATTCTATCAAGAGATCGAGCGCGCATCTCTGCATAGATTTTACTCCATATCAAAATATAATGTATGAAGAAAGTGAAGGAAAGCGGTTCAAAAAAACTATTACTGAAGAACACGCGATTATGTTGGAAGGATATGGAAGTAAATATCTTGGGCATATCACTCCTACATCTTCCATCGCAGAGGACATTGCCAAAGGTCTGCTGGATTTCTTACATGCCAAGAATATCGACCTAAGCAAACTGTTGGTGCTGGCTGCGACGGAGTCGTCGTTAATACTAGGTGTAAAGGGGGTGCAATTTATATTCTAGAGCTAGCCTACCAAAAACCTATGCGGTGGAGTATATGCCAGTTGTACGGAAACGAGCTGACACTCCGTCACTTAATTCAACATTTGGATAGCCAAGCGAGTGGCCCAAAAACATTTTCGAATAAAATCAGCAAACAGCTGGAGGACTGCGAAAATCTACCGGTTTTGATATTTGAAGCAATTGAAGCGGGTTTTCCTGAACGTGATAAAATAATTGTAAGGGATCTTCACAAGGATCAGAAATGCTTGTGGGACATTAGCCACGCTGTGACAACGGGCACGTGCTCTTCAAGCCTGGCACATAAACACCCGGGGAAAATGAGCCATGCACGGTGCCTAACGACGGCTAATCATATTTTACGCCTTTATTAGTACTTCGCAGTCTTCGGATTCACTGAAAATTCTGGTAGCCTTTGTTGTGAAGGTTTATGCGCCCATGTGGTTCACTAGAAGATCACACCCACGTTGCCATGATGGAGCACATAATCTGTGGAAGGCCATCCATACATCCAGATATCTCACCCAGGATTTGAAGAACGTTCTGGACTGCGTAATCCAAAAGAAGTGCTACTTTGGCCATCCGGAATCAATACTTCTGGCTTTGATCACGGATGAGAGGAAACATATCAGAGAACTTAGCTTCCGCAGGATCCTTCGAGCAAGGGCACAAAACTACGATGCGATCCCTGTATTCAAAATTCATCAGTTCAACTTCCAGGCGGAGGATTATTTTGACCTAATTGACTGGCAATTATGCGTCTTAAGCAAACATCCATAGACTGCTCATTTAACCGGCAATGAAATAATGAACCTATGAACAGTGACTGTCAGAACATTGTTGAGCGATTGGGCATGCAAAACTTCCCTTGTCACAATCAGGAAGTGGAGCGATGCGTTAAGTTGACAACAAGAAGCATATGCTGTTGTTTGCGGAGAAGAACAAATTGATGGATATATTAGAGTGCGGTTGGAAGCACGGCAAATAATGCCATCCTTCGAAAGCAAATCAGATTACAGGGTAAACATTCATAAAGAAGAACAGAAAATTGAAGATTAAAAAAGAAGAACAGAAAATTGATTTGCCCAAATGGATGGGTGGTTAGGTTGGGCACGGGTGGAACTCTCTGTGCAGCCACCTTCTCATAGTGAGTTCTGGGATTTTTCTGAAACATGAAAAATACGAAGAGCTGCACCGTGCGCAGTGTTAACTACTGCACACTAGCACAATATGTTGTGCTTTCAGTGCAGTAGTGCACACATTAATCCTTTAGCGACCATAACGCCCAAAACGCCCAAACATACAAACGACCATTGCTGACCGAAACGCCTGTTTAGAGTAAGTCAGATTTCCTACCCTTACCAGTTCTTTAAATTCGCACGACCTATGGGGCAGGAGTCACAGCCACTCACCACTATTGTTACTAAAAAAAGAAGTGAAACAACAGACAGTTTCGGGCGTTATGGTATTTAGAGTGATACTAGATTTTAGAGTCATGGTCGTTAAAGGGTTAACACAACAAGATAACAAATCACATGATGAACACTAGGTGTCAAAGAATTGAAATTTTCCTTAAACATGTAATAGTGTTGCATTAAATTGAAACCATAAGATATTAGTTTTTTTGGCCTTAAAATTTGTGCAAAATGTGTGCACATGTTTTAGGTACCAGCAGATAGTTTTTGCGCACTAGGGAAAGACTGTAACCAACACTGGTCTTTTCTCACAACGGACATGAAAATGTGATGATTTTGTCCAAATATGGAAATTTTGGAGGTAAAGTGGAACCGTAAGGTATTATTTGAATTTCGCGAATTTTTTGTACATGGTTTACGCACAACGTTTCCGCACTAAGGCATATGGAAATTCGTAAAAAAAACACACTTTTACGTTCCGCCCTGTTGTATATCCGTCCTCTCTCAAAACTCTTGGTTATGAGCTCAATAGAAGTAAGAACACAATGGTAAATTTTTTTCACTGAATTAATTTCCTCCAAATGAAACTTGGGAACTCGTTTTGGAGGATTTGTGCAAAATCAAATGAAAAATATATTTTCACTAAAGATCTCAATTAGCATATTTATATAAATAATTTGAATTACACTTTTGTGCTTTCGATGTACGGATTTTGAAATTCCAACTGGTCGACAGATACGAACTATTTGTAGTTACTTCAGAAACCTTAACAACATAGCACGATCTTTAGAACTTATTAATTTCCATAAATGCTCGTCATAACTTGTAGAGTCGTACATTATCTAGCATGTACATGAAATTTTCGGAGATTATTATAAAGCACAACAATCAAATATTTTCTCTAAATATCTAATTTTTGCGCATTCAGTTATAGCATAATGTTTCAAAGTGTTGCACGCATTAACATTTCTTAAATATATTAAAAATATCTACGGATAAACATGACTGTTGTTTACACTATATTCACAGATCCAATTTCCATGTTGAAAAGATGATCACAAATTGGAAATAACTGATCTATGATTCTGTTTGAATCTGACACTTTTAGCTCTGATCGAGGATCAGAAATCGTGTCGAAATGGCATTTGAAACGGTTGATCAGTAACGGGGTTCAGAGTGAGAGAACACTGTGACCAAGTCTGTTGTGAAAGTGAAAATCAAACGAATCAGTTTTCATCCTCTTTTCAGTTGGATGCTCCTTTGGAACACTGAATTCCTTAAATATTGGAAAAGTTTCAGGTCAGGGTTTCACAGAAGTGTCTTCACACAGATTAATGTAATTTAGACGGCACGATTGACGATCACTACGTGAACGGATACAGCTGCTGCGACATTAACAAATCAAATGTTTGTAAATGAAGAAATAGCTACATAGACTATTTGAAATTAAGCTTGATCGTTCTTCCGTTCAAGATTAAACTGTCCACGTTCTGATCGTCTCAGAATCAACACAACTTTTAAAGCAATTTTGTGGTGAGTAGAGGATTACCAAGCACTCTCACCGGATACTCTAGTGTTCTATTTTGTACTGTTTTCGAGTATTTGTCTACTTAATAGACAATACCATACAACGATTAGCGACATCATGTTGCATCTCTTTATTGTTCTGAAATGTACGCTTATGAAGTCGCTCAGGTGTACCTTATACTGGCCAAATAAATGGGAAAAATGGATAATGGAGACAAATCAAAACAGTAGGCAGAAGGCCGCTAATGCTCCAGGATAGTCGGCCAAACAGTTCCAGAAGTGTTCAAGTTTGAAATACGCTGTGTCGCATTGGGTTTGAATACAAAGATGTAGCAAAGAATTCGTGCTGAAATAATAGTAGGCAAGATAAAAAGCTGTCTAAGCACGATTCAATCAATGCACAATTAGCCAAAAACTACGTTTAAAAAATGAAGTTTATTTACAGCTAAAAACACTGGTTAACAGAATCTAAAGGCGAGATCCTTCGGGGTCACCGTAACCCCATCCTCAGGCCTAACACTGTAAGGAACGAAACTACAGTATATATATATATATATATATATATATATACATCGAGAAGAACCGAAATGCATTATCTTCACAAAACACGTTGCCATTAGAAAAGTTCAAAATATAGTAAAAGTTCAAATTATTGAATATTGGAACTGTGAAATTCAAGGAACAAGTATTTTTCTTCGATTTGATCATAATTCTTCGCAATGTCGTGCAATGTGTATTAGTGTTTATCTTTGCTTTACGTGCCCCAAATTCAGCATGAATTCATCACCACTTTAATGCATGAAATGAAATGATAAACCTACGTTTCTTTTGTAGCGACTATGGACTTCCAGAGCACGTTCTATTTATATTTAAATCACTGAAAATTTAAATAAGAAGCGTCGAAATGAAAGTGTTTGTGTTCTTCTGCGGAACTAGAGAACACCAAATTTTAGGTAACACAGCACTTTATGGACAATATTATAAACATTACCAAATGCCGTGTAAATATCAAATTCAGTTTCTTTCAAGCTTTTGCGCTTATTTCGTAAAGTAAGCTTTTCTGCTCGTTTTCACCTCTGCAAGTGAATGCCGCCGATTTTCCAATGCGCTGTTTATGACGGAAGTTCGAGCTTCCGCTTTCGAATCTCACTAACAATTTCTCTCTCCCTGAACAGCCATTACAGTTTTTTCTGGAATCTGAATCAGCATCGTGAATTTCGTCGGGAGGAACATTTTCGTCAGCGGAAAAGCGAACAGGGCAGTTGAAATCTTTATGAGGCTATGTGTTTAGCATTTTCATCAATTTTTAGAGTCATAATTTAAAAACAGACTCAAATACCAACACCTGACGAATTGAAAGTAATGAGATTGCTTGCTACAAAGAGCGTTGCCACATCAGGTAAAACTTATGGTTATAATATCATAAAACATATTCTACGGAAGCGTTTCTTTGATCAGACTCCGCATAATGTTGCATAACCGATGACTGTTGTATAATATTGGAAGATGGGTAACAAGTAGTTTCTTCTTTGTTCTGTCACATATGTACCTGTTTAGGTAGTGATCGCCATAGTCCCGTCACTTCGTTTTTTATATATCATCTTCATCCGAAGTAAAAAACTTGTATTTTCACCAAAAAAATCAGAATCGTGAAAAAGCTGACACTCTTGATAACGAGCCGTTTTTTCAATCAGAAATTCAAAATTACTGATTCATGTATTTAATAAAATATAACCACCTATATTTAGACAAAATCTGTGAGAATGACATTTAAAGAGAAGTAGGAATGTGTCGAATGATTTTAAGAAAGTATCAGCGATTTGAGGAACTGAAATTCAATCTTACATTTCTGCTTCGAGATATATGTTTCATCGTGTTATCATTCTTTTAACCTTGAAGAATTATTTATATTACTGGTGACGAATTTACCTGACGAATTGAAAGTGATGAGATTTGACGTCTGTATATGATGTTGCTGGTCATAATACAAAATGTTCCACTAGAAGTATTTGTTATTTTCTGCGTGCAACTGTTTTCGTTTACAAAATTATGCTTCCATATACATTGCCTGACAGAAAATGCCACACCATCAAGGAATGCTCGAAAACAGACCAAATTGCACACACAGTTAGCCAAGTAGGCTTGCAGAAATGATTCATTTGTCACATACAGACTAGGCTCCAGTGTGTAAGAAATAAAGATCTTCACTCGTCCTACTGCTGCAGAAAGCTACATAATGTTTCCACAACGAGTTTGTTTGTATTTTAACGGCTGGCGTCAGAAACTCAGTGAGATAGAAGCAGTTTCCGTGCCTATTTCAGGTCCCTAGTTCCAGGACCGAGGGAGAGAAAGTGTCGCACTGAAGTACACCGCCCATGACTCACTGGGTATCGAGCTTGGTCCCACTGGGACCGACGGTTAAAAGTAAGCACATAGACATCTGCGCCACTGAGTCTGCTGCCGCAACTGGCTTAACGACTTAAAACATATAGGGTGAATCAAAAGTCGCAGAAAACCCTTGTATTTCAGCAACGACATGGAAAATGAAACATCTGAATACTTCAGCAAAGAAAGAGGGGGGGTCCTATCGTTTAGGCTATTTCCGAAACATGGCCGCCCTCTTGACATCCACCATATTGGATCAATGTCAAATTTTTCAAATGGTAAGGAGGTCATGTTGCATATAAAACAAGACCAGAATTTTCTCAGAAATTGATTGCCATATTCAGATTTGACATATGTGTTATGGTTGCAAGTTATCAACACAGAAAGTTGACATAGCCATTGTTTGTTGCAGGCAACTGAAGATGGCATTGGCGAAAGAGGAGAGGATTGAGGTAATCCTAATATCTGGGGAACGCAGCTGCCTTAGCATAGCCGCAGACTTCAACAACCGACACCCAGAACCTTCACCAATTTTCCACAACAGTGTAGCATACCTGATATCCAAATTGCGAGAAACTGGAACTGTGGATGACAAGCCACATAAAGGTCGGCCGAAGACTACTACTAACGAGAAAACCTCAACAATTGCCTTGGCATACTTTGCAAAGAGTCCACAACGTAGCACTCAACATCTCGCAAGAGAATGTTGTATCAGTCAGCCATTGTACGTGTTCTTCACACCGCTCATTGGCATATTTTTTTATTCGAGATCCAGATATAGCAGCAACTATCACAGGATGACCTTTCTTTTTTCTGTTCAAGATCCAGATATAGCAGCAACTATCACAGGATGACCTTTTTGTTTGTTCAAGATCCAGATATAGCAGCAACTATCACAGGATGACCTTTTTGTTTGTTCAAGATCCAGATATAGCAGCAACTATCACAGGATGACCTTTTTGTTTGTTCAAGATCCAGATATAGCAGCAACTATCACAGGATGACCTTTTTGTTTGTTCAAGATCCAGATATAGCAGCAACTATCACAGGATGACCTTTTTTTTTGTTCAAGATCCAGATATAGCAGCAACTATCACAGGATGACCTCTTTGTTTGTTCAAGATCCATATATAGCAGCAACTATCACAGGATAACCATGATAGACGTGTCGAGTTCTACTCCTGGTCTTTAGACCAACATCAACGGGATCCCTCATTCGTGCAGGGCATTTTGTTCAATGACGAGGCCAATTTTTGATATCAGTGGCGAAGTTAACCGTGGAAACTACAGGTACTGGAGTGACAGGAACCCTCACTGGACTGAACCATCCAAAGTCGTTGATAATGTAATGGTTATGGTGCGATGTGGAATATGCGGTACCCTTGTAATCGGACACATTTTTCATCGACGATAACCTAAATGCTCAAGGCTACCTGGAAATGCTACAAGAAACAGTGTTTTCTTCCCTTCTGAATGAAGATGGCAGATTCCTCTGTTATTTCCAAAACGATGGTGCTCCACCACACTACGGAGCAACTGTTCGTCAATGGCTAGATATTTAATTCCCAGGTTATTGGATTAGCCGTTGTGGTCCTGTGGAATGGCCACCCAGATCCCCAGACTTCACACCACTCGACTTTTATCTGTGGGGTGATCTGAAACACCTGGTGTATGCTGAGAAAATCCGCAACAAACACCACTTTCAATCACGCATCCTGGAGGCCTGTAACTGCATTTCTACCGATATTCTCGTGCGGGTTCATAGCGACTGGATCAAGCGCCTTCAGCTCTGTATTCAGATACAGGTACAACACATTGAACGCATTTAATAGCTGCACATCACAGGGTACTTTAGAGGTTGTTATTTCAATTTTCTCTGTTGATAACTTGTGAATCACAAAAAAGTATGTGAAATCTGATTACGGCAATCAATTTCTGGGAAAATTCTGGTTTTTTATTTGATATGCAACATGACCCCCTTACCATTTGAAACATTTGACCTTGATCCATCCAATATGGCGGATTTCAAGATGGCGGCTATGTTCCGGAAATATCCAAAATGATAAGCCCCCTCACCGATTCTTACTGGGGTATTCACATATTTCATTTTCTCTTTCATTTCTGAAATACTGCGACTTTTGACTAACCCCGTAGTTAATAACAAGGAACTGTACACCAACTATACTCAAAATAGTATAATTATACTAGTAATCTGAATTTATTGGCGAGAACAGAAATAAAAATTTCCAAACTTTCCAACATAAAGCAGATGGCTTTTTCAAGGAAGGTAGACAGCAAACTGATTCTTACCTTCCTGGCGGTCTACTTTCCTTACAAAAGCCATCTGGTTGATGTCCAAAAGCTCGGATACTTTGAATTCTACTCTATGCCAATGAATCCGGATTACTATTTTAGTTATAGTATTTTAACCTTAAAACATCCTTGACCACTCATTGTTTAAACCAAAGTTATACTATTTTGACCTTAAACATCATTGACAACATATGTGCGAAAATCACATACGTAGAAGGTAAATCGAAGTGAGTTGTTAAATGTCCGCGATAAAAGGCTAGAAACGTTTTTGGCTTGGATTCTGAGATCCTCATTGAAGCTCCTGGTTTTTTATTTAGGCCACCGACTCTAAACACCATTCATTAACAAAAATATACACGTTGTGCGGAGTTACTGTGAAAGATATTTGTTTAAGAACTCGCTCGATCGCCGCCCCGGTGGCGCCGTGGTCTAAGCGATGGCCTCTGATCATTCGTCCGAACGGGGTCCGGGTTCGAATCCCGGTGAGGCATGGATGTTGTGTTTGTCTTACGGCACTGGCTCTCTCCCTTCCCTGGAACCAGTGACCCTAAATTAGGGACGGGCGACTGCTTATAGCCCATCGAGTTGCTCACGGTGGTCGTTAAACCTCCAACCAAAAAAAAAAAAAAAAAAAAAACTCGCTCGATCTTTTGTAAATATGCTGACTCAATCCACATTGGGTATTTTAGTTTTTCAATAGGCGTTGCTAAAGATCGGATATGAGGATGAATGACGCAAATGAAATAACTACACTAAATATTGAAAATTTAGCTTGATCGAAACTTTTCGCCTATATTCGAAGTCGTTATTGTATTCCAGAAAAGAGACACTGTCAAAAAGCATGTTTATCTGTACCCCAAATAATAAAATTGAGAGTATTTTCGTAGTGTTGTTAAGGTTATCAAATGTTTTGCACAACAGAAAATACTTCTATAAATTCTACATATATGGAGTTGGAAACATTTTCAGATATTTTACTTGCAACATTTAATACCGCTTTTGTTATGATGAATATAGTTGATTATCACTGACACTTAACACCACACAAAAGAGTTTAATATCTCAGATTTCACAGACAAGCAAAAAATACAAATATCAAAGTCCAATTGCATTCAACACTCGTACAGAAGGTGTCCAATCCGATTTAGAACATATTTGATAAAAAATTACAGAAGATAGAAGTTCAAAGAACTCAAACTGGCAACAACGAGTTAGATGAACACGAAAAAGATATCTGCTGCTGTTAGATATCGTTTGCAAATAAAATGGCGCACGTAAACAAGCCGTGGATAGAAGTTTATTTTTTTGCTCTTTACGAAGAGAAATATTCGTATTCTGTTATTAACAAACGCTGTGAAAATCATGGAATTATCATTTCTATATGAAAAATAAGCAAAATTATTAATAATAGATATAAAACTCGTCAAGCATTGCTTTTAACAGGAAAATGAACATTAAACGGATATCCAAAGAAGGTACGTACTTTTACAACTACACTGCTAGACAATTGCTTAAGACGGATCATAAACGGCTATATAGCGCATAAAAAAGTAAGTGTGGTTTGATGCCAAGTGAAATAAAATAATGTCAGAATGCCAGGACATTACAAGAAAGACAATTAATTGTGCTCTGAAATCCAGAAGGCTTTGAAACGTGTTCAAGGGACAAACAGGCCATTTTTTACAGAATACGTAAACGCGAAAAAAATGCAATTACCGTCCGCAGGCGTTCCGGCGTAAGATGTCAATACGGGATATGGCCACCATGGAGGGCGATGCAAGATTCCACACGTCGTGTCATGCTTTGCACAACATTATCAAGCAGCTGTTGGGGTAATTTATCCCATTCCTCTGTCAGTGCACGGATGAGGGTGTCCTTGTTTATTGGAGGGCATTGGCGATCAGCAAGACTCCTTCCCAAAGCATCCCACACATTTTCAATAAGATTCAGATCTGGAGAACGTGCTGGCCATACGAGGAGTTGAATATCCTCGCTCTCAAGACACTCCTGGACAGCGACTGTTCGATGACATGTTACGTTGTCGTCCATGAAAATGAATCTATCACAAACAGCACCACGGAACATGCGAACATGAGATAGCAGAACATCTTTAATGTATCGTTGGCCAGTCATAGTCCCAGTTGGAAGCACATAGAGGGACGTACGGCCATTGGTCATGATGCCAGCCCATACCATGACACTACATGTCGGATATCGGTCCCTTTCCTGTATGTTTGCTGGACAATATGCAGTACCACTATCACGCTAGATCAGTTGTCGTCGACAATCAGACGATAGACTGTATCTACTCTCATCTGAGAAGAGGACAGCAGACCAGTCGTTATCAGTCCAATTGCGATGTTGATGGCACCATTGCAAACGGTCGGTACGGTGACGTCTGGACAATGGGATGCACACAACAGGACGGCGGGCGTATGGTCCTCCTTCATGCAAACGTCTGGGGACAGTTTTTCGGGAGATCCGCTTGCCAGTAGCAGCCATAAACTGATTTGCTACCTCACTAGCTGTGCTGCGCCGGTGTCTTTTTGTTGATAGCACTATGTACCGATCTTCTGCAGGTGTCGTACTGCGAACACGACCTCCCCCGTGACGTTTGCTACACTCTCCATTTGTTTGAAATGATTTCCAAAGCCTTGAAACAACACTGTGGCTGACGTCGAACTCCCTGGCAACATCTGTTATTTTTCGCCTTTCTTCAATCTTGCCAATAATACGGCCACGCGTAAAATCATCTAGGTGATGTCGGGAAGACATACTGAAAATTGCAAGTTCGTCAATTGATTCTTTCCCTTTCAACTTTGCGTTTGAACAACAACGGTCAATACGCGTCAAATCCTTTATATCTCTTTTCAGCGCTATGACGTCACGAACAAGTTCGGCAATCCAAAATTTACATACGCACAACACGTCTTACTGTATCCCGCACTTATGTTATTTTCCACATTTTCATGCCTTCCATTTTATGGTTGCTATCGTTGCTATTGTCATCCGTCCTTAGCAATTGTTCGGCAGTGTATTTTAAAAGTAAGGTCTCTGATCTTAAAAGAAAATCCACCGACACAAAAGCAATCGCTAAGTCGTTACAAATCTCTGTATCAACTGTGGACAAGGTAATATACAAAGATTTGAATCTGAAGTAAAGAATATATATAATGTTCACCACCTTTTGCCTAGGCACGTGGCTGAGCGCAGAACAGGTTTTGACTTTTTTATGGAAATCACTTAGAGAGAGACAGATGGGAACTTATTGGGACTATTGATTAAGCATGGATCTACCTAAACGACTGTAACAAAAAAGGTCGATTTACTGTGGTAAAAGGGCAGAAGAAGAGTTACAAACTTGGTTCCAAGGATCCAAAGAAAGTTTTAGTAAATAATTTATGATTCTTGCTGATTTCTCGTACAATGGGAAATTATAATGTTAAAAAAAGTTGAAAAGAATGTTAAAATCATTTCTACATATTACCACAACAGTGTTTTAACTTCTATATTTAAGGAGGAAATAACATTCCTTTATTAACAGAGCCTTCAAAGAGTAGAACACTTTCAGGATAAGGCTACCAGTCATACATCCAAGTCTACCACTCTGTTTCTTGGAAAATTTAAAAAAAAAAAAAGAGACAGGTATCAAGTCTATAGCTTTAGCTCATATTCCTTCAAAGTCCCCTGATGTGTCCCTAATGGACTATTTTGCCTTATGATCGCTAGAAAGAATACTTTCTAAACACAGACCTAAGACAATGATGGGAATATGGAAAGCAGTGGAACAAAATACCATTACCGATTTTAAGAAATGACCTGTGATCTTGGAAGTCTAGATGTAGGTTTAGAATCCAGAGAAAGGGCTATCAAACAGTAGAGAAATAATTTTAATTTAAACATTAATTATATTGCTGGAAAATCGTACTAGAAATGTGTGAGCATCCTCTGTAGTAAACACTGATAGTATCACGGATCGTAATCAGTCAGATACTTTCGTTGCATGATCCTTGTGTTTATATCATTGTGTGTGACTTGACTAACTGCGTCACAATCAAAAAGCATAAATACTTATGTTCGTTTTTTTTTTGTATTGAAAGTTTAATGACCACTGTGAGCAACTCAATGAGCTACAAGCAGTCGCCCGTCCCTAAGTTAGAGCCGGGAGAGAGCCAGCGCCGTAAGACAAACACAACAGCCATGTCTCACCGGTGTTCGAACCCGGACACAACTCGGACAAATGGTCATAAGTCTTCGCTTAGACCACTGCGCACTTGGATGGCCAGAAATACTTATGCATCGCTATAAATAATACCTATGAAATACTTATGTATAGCTATAAATAATACGAGGGTTGTTCTAAAAGTAATGCAAAAGTGGGCATAACTTTTTTATTAAGTGACAGAGGTCGTTTAAATTGTATATTTTGGAAGAGTAACTCTTCCTCTATAGTATCCGTTCTTCATTTCAGGCAAATAATGAATTTCCAAGCAAAAGCAACGAGCCGTCATTGACTTCTTAACAAAGGAATGATGCACAAATGGATGAAGAAGTTTAAACACGGGGAAACTAGCATTAAAGACAAACCACGCAGTGGAATACCATCATCTGCGACCACTGACACGAATCGTCAGCGAATGAATGAATTGATCGAGTCACAATCCGTGAGCTTGTTGCACAACCGGGTTGTGGTCACAATGCCATACAGAAGATGGTGGAAGACTTAGGGTATCGGAAAATGTGTGCAAAGTGATTACCTCTGCAGTTGACACCCGATTTGAAGGAGAGAAGGGTGTAAATATGCTCGGATCTGCTTGAAGCGTTTGAAGCCAATGAAGACATGTTTTGTTTGATCTGGTAAAAGGGGACAAAACGTGGGAGTATCTTCACTATCCGGAAACGAAGAATCCGTCCATTGAATGCCGCCACACCTCTTCACCGAGGCCTAGGAAGGTTAAGAGCCAGCGATCAGCACAGAAAATCATGGTGACTACTTTTTGGGATGGCAGGGGTGTCATTCTCCTTGATTTTCTGGAAAGTGGCAGTACCGAGAACAGCGAGCGGTACATTGAGACACTTAAGAAGCTTGGAGAAGCCATAAAGAAGAAGAGACCGAACAAGAATCTGAAAATGACTCACATTCGCCACGACAATGCGAAACCACACACATTTTTGGCAACAAATCAGGTGATCAGAAAATCAGGCTGGTCAGTGGTCAATCATCTACCGTACAGCCCAGATCTGGCGCCCTTCGACTTCCACCTGTTCCGTCCAATGAAGGACAGTGTCCAGGGATAACGATTTGATGACTACGAGGTGAAAGTGGCTGTGGAAAAGTGGGTACAACAGTCCACACATGAATTTTTCAAAGAGGATTCGGGAGTTGGGTTCAACGATGGCTCAAACGCATCGCTTGTGATGGAGACTATGTTGATTAGTACCTTTGTATAGAGAAATAGTTACTCTGCTAACATGTGCAATTTGAACGACATCTGTCTGTTAATAAAGAAGTGATGCCCACTTTTGCATTACTTTCGGTACAATACTCGTACTTATGGAATACTTATGTATCGCTATAAATAATACTTATGAAATACTTATGTATCACTATACACTGATAGTATTACGGATTATAATCAGTCAGACTATTTCTTTGCATTATCTTTATGTTTATATCATAATGTGTGACTTGACGGACTGCGTCACGACCAAAAGGCAGAAATACTTATGGAAGTTCAGGTGCACCATTCAGTACGGAAACTACGAGGATGAGTTCGTCCCATTTTCAGCTAAAGAGGTTAATGAGAAAAGAAAGCCTTACACGCCCAAGTCAATCTGCAAAATATAGACCCTTCTTTTCAATAGTCCTTTGCTAATGTTTCGCCTGAACCGCGATTCTACGGCGGCACCACTCACCAGGTTTCAAGAACAGAAAATCTGTGATGCCAGATTACATATCCACTACTAAAATAAATTGCCTTTCTTGTAGGAAATGAGCTATGGAGAGAAGCATACGATAGTCGGATGGAGACAAGATCCAGAATGTTTGTGTATCCAGAATGCTGCAGTTTTCTGCGGGCGGAAAACTGCACCATTTAGAAGGACTACAGCTTCTCGCTACTACACTACGCATCTGAAGAACTGCAACTCCTAGCTACTACACAAGACCATTTGGAAGAAATACAGCTACATGCTACAAGCTGGTTCAACTGCATGGCACAAGTTTCTGCAAGGATTCAATTAAGGTAATCTCGCTGTTAAGTTTCAGAGGTATCTTTCTTGCCAATTCTTCCACCTTCTACGATTTTGTTATCATGTTTGAGACGTTCTGTCCTCGGAACGTGGTACATTTTGCTGTTCTTGCGGTGATACCAACATAACAACTGGAGAAATTACGCAAGGCTCGTGGTCAGAACGTCCCACCGAAACAGATCAGGAAAAAAATAGTTTGGTAGGGTTTTTCCCGTTAACTTCAAAATTTATTTTGCAAACAAAACAACTATCTTGAAAAGGGGAATCTGTCTCGAGCTTGTCCTCATAAACCATGCAATCGATCTTACGATTTTTCCAGAGGACGTTCAAGAATTCTTATCACTCTGGAATCCTCTCTTACGGCCCTTCCTCTGAGTTATATGCGTTGTAGAGAAGTTTTGCCTGAGGGTTTTCTCCCAGTTTCTTTTACGACTAAGAGTTTGTTCCGAATTCTAGAAATACCTTTGCTCCAACAAATGAAATTTCACCATTTACAATAACATTCAAATAATGATTTGAATGATTATTCATGATAAATCCAGTTCTACGAAATGCTTGCGAAAATTTTCAGCAAGTATTAAGCTTCATGGGCAACATTTGAGCCAAACTGATTTCCGACATCATTTACCGTGACTCATACTTGGGCTAAAATATTACCAGATTTATTCTGGAAAATTGTATTGAAGCTTTCAGCTCACAAATATCAGCGCTTTAACAGGTCACACTGAACACGATATACTCCAAACATATGTTCATTTCATTTTCTGCTAATGAAAAATATGAGGTGGTTGTATGAAATATTAATTAATTAATGTATGTAGAAAGAGATTAAGGGAGATCTGCGCCAAAACGCTCAGTTACAATATTCAACATTTTAGTGCAATTGATCGTCTGAGTTAGTTCGTACTTCAATTTTCAGAATGTACTCAGCTCTGGAAACATGTGTTGAACAAATAAATTGTCGTACATTATCTATTTGTCTTGGTAGAGCGACATAATGAATGCATGCGAAGCGTCGTTTTAAGCTCTTAGGTTTTAAGTATTTGAGTCACCGGTTTGATTTACGTTTAATGTAATTTATTCCGGAAACGTGTTACCACAGACTCTGCTCTGTTCCTGCAGAGAAAGTATAGTCAATATGAACATGTGAAGTTGGGAACGCTAGAGATACTCACTTTGAATTGCCTTTTGCCGAAATGCGATTGTGTAATTAATTCCCCGTATGTCATCCAATGTCAGTCATTGGATAACGTATGGACAAAACCCAAGGTTAATAGTGTGCGTGTTTTTTTTCGTCTGATTCAAAATGCCTCCTGTAGTGTCTTCACAAAATGAGACATTTATCTGTGATTACTGGTCATACAGAAGCCTCGTTAAGTGGCCTGTCGGCCCGTTGGGGGAGTGGTTAGTGGCGTGGGCTTCTGGTTAATCGACAGGGAATGATAGGGGTTTGAGACACAGATGGTGCAGAGTTGATTTCCTTGTCTCAATTGACTGGTACTTGCCCCAGCTTGAAATCAGTGGTTTCAAATTTGAGTGGGGTGAACATCTTGTCTAAGATGTTCACTGAGATGGAAGTAAAAAAAAAAACATGGAAATTGGTTATAGGTATACGGAAATGTTTGGAGAAGCCAAATGGAAACCTTTTCTATATCAAACTGTTTAAAATGTAACCTAACCTGTTTTTGATTTCGAGTTTAGTTCTAGATCTTCCAGCCAAATTATTTGCTCCTTCATAAACAAAATGTTATTGTAGGAAATCAGAATTTTTTTAGAGTGGCATGGAATATAATTTTAAATCATCTTTCTTTAAGACTGTACCCAGTGATGTTTAGGTTAAATAATATGTGGAAGCTTCCTGAAACGTCAGAAAAACTACAAATATTTTAAGCGAGAGAAGAACTAAAAAATCTAATTTATTTCATAGATATTTCAATGAAACTGGGACAATTGCGCTTGACATGCATGGAGAAATAACCACTAAATTTTTTATTTGTTCTGGAATAGATGAGCATCGATTTAAGGTAATGGAATGATTCAGATATACATTCTGTCTTCACAATTTTGATATTCATTGCCCGATACAAGAAAATGGAGTGTGAATTTTAACTCAAAATGACACTATATGCAATTTTGTCCTTTTACCTGGACGGCATATGGAAAATGAAGTGGCAAAATGCTTAAACATAAAGAAAAGACTGAATGGAAAATCCTCTGAGCAATTTGGAAAGAAAAAAATTTCAATAATTTCTTTCTTCGTAACCTTTTTGATCTCCTGCAAGCTCATTATAATTTTTGGGAAAAATGAAAAATTTGACAAACTCACGACTCGTTTCTGTTACCAGAGAAATTAATAAAAAATATGTAATTTCAGAAAGACGTGAAATTATAAAATAGTGTTCAGTCTTGGTTAAGGATTTTAGTTCCATTTATCCAGCACACGTTTCTCTTTATGACCATCCTGTAGATTAACGACGTAAAAAAAAGTGGAAATATCTGAATCAAGTCTGTGAGTGGGAATAACGAAGTGAGTCAAATAATGAAAATCATGATTCAACTCCAAGGAATTCCGTGGTGCATTTACAAGTTTTTGGTTTCTAAAAAGATAATCTTTGCGCATTAAGATTTTACTATTTCATATGTTGTTTAACATAAAGAATAAGATGAAGTTTATCATAAAAAGTTAAACGTTCTGCGTTCTGAAAGGATGTATAATGATAGAGATTCAGAGACAGAGGGAAGAACAGGTTTTTCTTTTTCTTTCATAAGGCAACTTTATTACAATTAAAAGAAGAACGTTCAAAATCTAGTCATAACGAAGTATCAGTAGGAGACAGTTTGAAATTTTAAAAGCACTGGAATGATGAATCCTCTTTGAAGATGTCGAGATATTTTGGGAATGTAAAGAGCTTTTAGAGGAAATTTGGGAAATATTTCTTGCTGGCACTTAACAAAAATTTCGGTGGAACAGAAATTGAGATGATGTCTGGGAGCTGCTCAAATATTTGAAGCACCCTCTGATCTTTTTTGTATTGAATCACCACCATCAACTCTATGCACATCTTTAATACATTTTCAATTTTCCTCACTCATAATGTGTAATAGTTCTTTAATATAGATTAATTTTTTGTTTCGGAATTCAACTACCATCGTGAGCAACTCTAAAGGGTATAAGATCTCATTCGTTCCAAGCATACTTGAGCCCATTGGTTCTAGAGCAGGAGAGGGACACTGTCGTAAGACATCCATACCTCATCACATCACCCATGCCTCATCCGAGGTTCGAGTCTGGTCCCACTCCGACCAACGCTCAGGCTCAGAAGCCAGCGCCACTGGAGCGACTAGTACAGATCGACATCTGTTTCGACAGGATAATGGCGCTTTGTTCCACAAGAAGTTTACTGACATATTGGATCATGGTCAGTACGTAAGTGAACCTATAAAAACTCGCTGTATGAATTCGTATAAATTTTATTTCCCGACTCAATATGGAACATCTTTGTGATGAAATGATACTGAAAATGAGTACTATACCAACAGTTTCCTACAGCAATAATTGCACTGATCACAATTCTACAGTATAAATTGAAGAGTGTTTCGACTGTAGTCAATATTGCATAGGTGGCAAACTAAACCAAATTGAGGGAATACCTCGTGACAGCTAAAGAGTGGATCGACTGGATATTGAGTTCAGAACCAGTGACATCAGTGTTAAATTGCCTTGCGTATGGATACTTTTTGGGGGATTGTATATTAACCTGTTATGTATCGTTCAGGCTCGCAGAGAGCGTTAAGATATAAAAGCTATAAACATTGTGACTCTCTCAAAATATATTCAATAAAAGTCTAAGACCACAGCCCTCGTGGAAAACACAGAAAAAATAATTATTGAGAAGTTATTTGTTTGAAATGAAGCTATGTCGTTTTTTCTTAAAATTTATGGCTTAATTTTTTTGACCTTTGTTCTTTAACCCTCTAACGACCATAACGCCCAAAACGCCCGTACACACGAACGACCGTAGTCGCCCGAAACACCTGTCTAGAGTAAGTTAGATTTCCTACCCTTACCTATTCTTTAAATTTGCAGGACCTGTGAGGGATCAGCAGGAGTCACCGTTAGTCACCATTGTTGTTACTAAACAAAGAAGTGAAACAACAGACAGTTTCGGGCGTTATGGTATTTAGAATGATACTAGATTTTGGAGTCATGGTCGTTAAAGGATTAAGCTAGTTTGACAAAGTACAAACTCTAATGGCCAAATTTGCAGGACCTATGAGGGATCAGCAAGAGTCACCCTCAGTCACAATTGTTGTTATTAAACAAAGAAGTGAAACAACAGACAGTTTCGGGCGTTATGGTATTTAGAATGATACTAGATTTTAGAGTCATGGTCGTTAAAGGATTAAGCTAGTTTGACAAAGGACAAATTCTGTTATCCATAATTATAATGGCCAAATTTGCAGGACCTATGAAGGATCATTTGGAGTCACCGTCAGTCACCATTGTTGTTACTAAACAAAGAAGTGAAACAACAGACAGTCTCGGGCGTTATATGTAGTAGTTAGAATGATACTAGATTTTAGAGTCATGGTCGTTAAAGGATTTAGCTAGTTTGACAAAAGGACAGATTCTAATGGCCAAATTTTCAAAACTTATGAGGGATCAGCAGGAGTCACCGTCAGTCACCATTGTTGTTACTAAACAAAGAATTGAAACAACAGACAGTTTCGGGCGTTATGGTATTAAAAATTATACTAGATTTTAGAGTCATGGTCGCTAAAGGGTTAAAGATGTTGCTTTACACATCAATGAATTTATAAAATATGATTTTAATTTGTAGTTACATCCTTCTTTTTTGCGGGTTTAACGACCACCATCAGGAATATTAAACAGTATCCCATGCCTAATTTTCGACCATTGATTCCGTGAAGAGGTTCAGCTTGTACCGTTGGACAAGCTCACAAAACATCATGCTTCACCCTGGATTCGAACGTGGATCCATCTCTAACGAAGGTTTGGAGTACACCGTCTCGTACCATTCGGTTACATAGCGGGAAAAGCGGTAGTTAATAACACTAGTAATTGTTTTAAGTATTGGAAAATATATTTTCCTATCAATTATGTAATATATGCTTTAAAGGATTAACCATGTAGCGTATAAGCCGTAATTTGACCACAGCTACAAAGATATGGAATCATATAGCGTCCAGCACATTTAGTTTGGGAGACCAATATTTGTTGCTCAGAGCATTTTGCCTCACTTATTAAGAGAACGCCAAGATGTGTGTTTGTGTGGGAGTTTTTATTGACGCATGGATAAAATGCGGTGATCATAGATTGTTAAGGTTTGTGCTGACACGCCTTTTCCACAAGGAAATATCAGCTCCTATGAGATCGAAGACTGTTAATTGCGTTAAGGGGAAATTATTGATTTTGTAATTTATATTCAGTTTCCCCCGAGCTGCGGCAATTTGTGTGCGGGAATTAAGACAGATGCCGGTGTTACTCGTGATCATCATTTGTCTCAGGCGCAGGGCGATATCGAAATTTCTCCAGGAAATAGTAACATCATAGCAAATCTTATAACGACGTTTTCAAGAAATACTCGAATATCAGGTTGAGTGAAAATTCCAGATAACCTACAATGTACTGTATCAAATTCTCCCTCGCAATAACGTCCACTGAGTTGAATATATAAGGAAGCATAATTTTTAAACTTCAAGAGGTAACTAAAACAGGATTTTTGCTTTTAGCAACTAGGAACTTAAAATCAGGGTTCACTGCAAATTTGAACACCTCATGTTATGTTTGTAAAATAGTTAACTTGGGTGCACAAGACAATTTTGAATTGGCGTTTAATTATTTTGCGGGAAAAGCTACGAGAGAATTTTGAAAACCATTTAATCAGCTGAACGAATTGCCATTTTAATTTCGTGCTGATTCTGAGAAGAAAAGGGTTCTGTACATATCACCAAAACTTAGATTAATGTACTACAGGCATTTTGCGTGTTTTCACAAATGTTTGCCATAACTGTTTATGCAACAGTAGCGTATTATCTCTGAAACAATTTACACTAAATTTCTATTTTTCGTGAGTAAATGATAAGATCAATTTGCATTAGTCTTTTTAATCTTAACATGCCAGACTAGAAATGTGTAGATCCCTGCTTCAGCACAGAAATAAAGTTACGAGCCTCTTACTCTCTGTCTCAATACACGAACACTTTCGAAAGTGCCACTGGTACGACGTTTTTCACAAATTATGCTCCACCCAGAAAATTGGTCATGTGCCCCTTCCCCGTATGTGGTCAGAGTTTGAGTAACATATCAATTCCACATACTGTCAATAAAGCGTCGTATACCGATTACATTGGTTTGCTTCCCAGCGCTGGACGAAATTCAATATTCTATTTTAACTTCAAATATTTGTAGGAAACGACCGGACAACAGCACACTAAAACTTTAGCTGGCTAGATATCAATGAAAATTTTAATATATTTATGTGGCGGAAATCAAAACGAGGGAGTATGAACTGTAGAAATGATAAATTTGTCTTTTGTTTAGATAGGTGAACATAGCGCAGATAATTTTCTGAGGTTTTCATACAGTTATTAAAGTTTAATAATTAATACTGAAGAATTCGCATAGTACAAAATTTTATACAAACCCCAACTGACTGCTTACAAAAGAGAGACATGTACTTGAAATTTCGGTTCCTCGTAAAAATGAGTGTTTTATAAATAGAACAATATATATAGATAATTTGGGATGCAAGGTCTGGTGATGCGTAACATCACAGCCTCTCCTTGACAAATGTCAACCCCGCCTTCTCGTGGTGCATCCTGTTCCCACTAAAGGGGCTCTGACGACCGCCCATAGCGGTATAACTATACCATCGGGATCAGAGGAAATTCTATCCCACACTCACCAACCCGCTTGGCCAGCGTGGTGAGTTATGGCCAAACCCCTCCAAAATGATTCCACAACTTAAATCTTGGCCCTCAGTCTCCGGCAGCTGGAATGTACCTGGCCAAGGCAGCGGCCAGTGCGACATGAAGGCAGAGGGTGCTAAGAATCCCCGGAGGACCGGACTAGGCTGCCATCTGATGCTGACCTTGGCTACTTACAATGGACGCTCCCTATCTTCTGATTCAAGGCTTCTTGAATTGGAAGAGGAACTACAAAGGATCAAGTGGGACATCGTGGGGCTAAGTGAGGTAAGGAGAAAAGGAGAAGATCTCATCGAACTGAAAAGTGGACATCTCTTCTACTATCGTGGGACAGATACTGGCAGAACTAGTGGTGTTGGATTTATAATAAACAAGAAACTGAAGGATAAAATTGTAGAAGTTGAAAGTTCCTCTGACA
Organism: Macrothele yani; assembly: GCA_039090855.1. Classification (NCBI taxonomy): domain Eukaryota; kingdom Metazoa; phylum Arthropoda; class Arachnida; order Araneae; family Macrothelidae; genus Macrothele; species Macrothele yani. The sequence goes on along the minus strand of CM077008.1, from coordinate 56,790,274 downwards.
GAGCTGCACGACTTGTTATCCAACTCTCGAAAAGATACCAGGCTCAGATTATTCAAACTTATGCACCCACCACAAGTCATCCTGAAGAAGAAATTGAAGAATTTTATGAGGAAATTTGTCGTCTAAATAATAAAGGTAAGCAGCACTTGAAAATAATTATGGGAGATTTCAATGCAAAAATAGGGCAACGGCAACAGAATGAAACTTCAGTAGGTAAATTCGGTCATGGCAACAGAAACCAGCGTGGAAATACTCTCGTTGAGTTTGCAGAGGCAGAAGGGTTTTTCATCTTGAACTCCTTCTTCATGAAAAAGCCACACAGGAAATGGACATGGAGACATCCAAATGGGACGACAAGTGAAATTGATTTTATTATGTGTAACAAAAAATTCGTCATAGAAGACTGCAGTGTGCTAAACAAGTTCAACACAGGTAGTGACCATAGATTGGTGAGATGTAAGATGCACCTCAACACTAAACTTGAACGTGGCAAGCTCATAAGACAAACAAAATCTATTGACATAACCAACCTTAAAAAACACCATAATACCTTCAAGTTAGAACTGAAGAACAGGTTCTCTGCTTTAGAAGGCCTAACATCGGAAGAAGTGGACATCTCTGAAGTTAACAGAAAAGTAACCAAAGCTCTTATGGAAACAGCAACAAAATTAGCTGGGTCTAAGAACAAGTTGCATGTGAACAAATTATCAGGAAAAACCAAAATGTTGATGCAAAAAAGAAGAGAGATGAGGACAACTAAAGAAGATGTGACTTCCAAAGTGGAATATATAGAGCTATGCAAGACAGTAAGAAAAAGTATCACTGAAGACGTAAGGGAAATTCAACTGTGAACTAGTGAGGAAAGCAATTGAAAACAACCAAAGCCTAAAGATAGCAAAGGGACATCTCAGTAAGGGAAGAAAACAGATTATGGCACTGAGAAAAGAAGATGGTTCTGTAACAAGAAATAGAGGCGAAATTTTGACAAGAGTGAAAGATTTCTACTCCAAATTATATGAAAGGGATGATATATGCACTCAAGACATCATGAAAGATACCAGTACCAGAGTTCCTCCAGTCCTTCCAGCAGAAGTTGCACATGCAATCAAGAACATGAAGCGAGGAAAAGCTCCAGGAGAAGATGGAATTACTGTAGACATCATAAAAGAAGCAAGTGGAGAAATCGAAACAGTACTCGCCCAAATTTTCACTCGATGCCTTAATGAAGGAAAGATTCCTGAGGATTGGAACACCGCTACAATGATCCTGCTACATAAGAAAGGTGACATTGAGGATCTCGGAAACTACAGACCTATCAGCCTCCTATCAGTAGTTTATAAAATCTTCACTAAAGTTCTTTCACACCGCTTGAAGGTAGCACTAGACATGGCTCAACCGAGAGAACAAGCTGGATTCAGGAGTGGCTACAGCACAATAGATCATATCCACGTGCTGAGAGAACTAATTGAAAGAGCGAGGGAATATGAACTTCCATTGTGCATGGCTTTTATCGATTATGAAAAAGCCTTTGATTCGGTGAAACCATCAGCAGTTACAATGGCTCTGAAAACCTGCGGTATTGAAGATGCATACATTAATATTATTAATAACATCTATGAAAATGCAAGTGCAAAGATTAGGCTGTTTGAAAATACAACACACGTAAAAATTGGAAAGGGAGTGAGACAAGGTGACACCATATCTCCGAAGCTCTTTAATGCCACATTGGAGGGTGTTTTTCAGTCGCTGAGCTGGGAAAACAAGGGGATAAAGATTAATGGAGATTATCTAACCCACCTTCGTTTTGCTGATGACGTAGTCATTTTTGCAACTACCCCATCAGAGCTGCAGAGTATGATCCAGGAACTTGCTGACAAGAGTAAAGAAGTGGGATTAAAAATGAACTTTCAGAAGACAAAAGTGATGTTCAATGCTTTTACAAGAAATGAAGATTTATCGATTGATGGAGAAAAGCTGGAGATAACAGACACGTACGTTTATCTTGGACAGCAGATATCAAGTGAGGGTCACATTGATGAAGAAATTAATCGGCGTACAAAACTTGCCTGGAGAGCTTTTGGAAGAAACAGCATAATTTTCAAGAGCAATATGCCATTATGTCTTAAAAGAAAAGTGTTTGATCAATGCATCCTTCCAGTGTTTACGTATGGTGCAGAGACGTGGACCTTAACTAAAAGAGACATACAAAGGCTGCAGACAACTCAAAGAAGCATGGAGAGGTGCATGCTTGGTGTAACCAGGAGAGATAAGAAGAGGAACTCGTGGATCCGAAAAATGACAAGAGTGGAAGACATCATGATCAGAGTTAAATCCCTGAAATGGCAATGGGCTGGACATACTGCCAGAAGGACAGATCATCGATGGACAGCCGAAATTTTAGATTGGATTCCAAGGGACAGGAAAAGACCCAGAAGAAGACCACATAGGAGATGGGTGGATGAAATTCGAAAGTATGCAGGGGTGACATGGAGGAGACTGGCACAAGACAGACCGTTGTGGAGGAAACTTGGGGAGACCTTCGTCCAGCAGTGGATTGATAATGGTTGACAATGATGATGATGATGATGATATAGATAATTTACACACCATTCAAGCATTTTAATTTCGTTCCATAAACACAAGACACGCATCTACGAGCATGCTAGAGGTGTGTTGGATGCCATACATAAAGGAGAGCGTTGGCATATCTGCCGGATCATACCAGAAGCGATTGTACCGTGCTCAGCTAAACTGGTGGAATAAGAAAAATGCTAGGTTGTTGGATAATACCTGAGTAAGTGATTAGGAAGCAGCCTTGCCGCTTTTCTGGTATTCCCAAAATTCATTATCACTTAAATCATTTATCGACGGAAAGCCGATGGTGTAACGACAGCGAAGACACCCTCTGTGAAGCCACGTAAACTGAGTGATTGTGCCAAATAAAATTTATTACGGAATGTTAAAAAGACCCGACTCCCACGTCCTCTCCAACAGACCCGGCGGTGACGTCAACAACTCGGCGGTGGAACAGCTTTTTGTGTCAGAACAGTGCGTTCTGAATTAAATGCCAACGGTTATTATGGTAGACCAGCTGTGCACAAGATCTGCATAATTCCAGGAAATGCTCGACGACGACTACAGTGGTACGTTGCTTACCCATCGTGGAGAACAGAAGTGTGGGAGAGGGTCATGGGGACAGACGAATCATGCTATTCACTCTTTCATTCGGATGGACATATTTGTGTGTTGCGCTTGCCCAGCAGGATACGCTATCAGCCTGACTGTAGTATCCCTACAATGAAGTTTGGAGGCGGATCTATGATGGCTTGGGGTTGTTTCTGTTGGAAAAAGGACTCAGTCCTTCGGTTGTGATGCGCCCCAGCCCTACTGCCGCCAGGTATGAAGACATTCTGATATATTCCGCACTATCTACGCTACTGCAGTACCTCTGCCTGTTTCAGCAAGATCGAGCGTCTTACCATACTGAAAGTTTTGCCCAGACCTGGTTTGGAGAACAGTACGTTCAAGTGTTGGATTGCTTGTCACAAAGTCCCGATAGAAATCCAATTGAACATCTGTGGGACAAGTTGGAATATTCAGTCCGATCTCGGTCGATACGACATTCTTGTACGACAGCTCTGGAAGAAGATTTGGAATTGAGCAAATGTTCTGTACGTACATTCTGACGTCTCGTAAAATGATTAACTAGAAGCACCACTGCCGTCATAACGGCCAAATGTGGGCAGAATATGTAGTGATTTTAGCTAATAAATGTCCTTACTTTCCATCCACCTAGATGTCCGAATACTTTTATGTACGTGGTGCATGTATGCAATAATTTGAAATGGAAATTAAACAGCTACTATTTCATGCTGTACTTAAAAACGACTACGGACAAAAATAATAATGATAGAGGATGGTTTATCTTGGCTTATTCTCTTGAGACGGTATAATTTCTAAATTCACCGAGGTAAGCAGATATCCATCTCTGTTGGGCTTCAAAGGTGGTCGTTCTTCCATCCTGGGACTAATATTAAATATGTGACTACTAATGTTGAATAGAGATTAAAATAATATTTGGGAATTTTGGTGCATACTAGCTTTCATTATATTCCGAAATTTAAAACACCCTGTCATTCCTAAGTCTTCCTAGAGAAGTGTGAAAAAACAATAATAAACGCTACACCAAACTGTCTTATGATGAATGTCAAAACTGTCTCTCTGGCGAATGTCGACTTTACCCCCTTTGTTGACAAAATGCGGGATGTTTGTTAACAAAATTCGGGATCATCCTCATTAGGTAAAACATTGCCTCTGAATTTCTGGGGTGATTATCACCATATCACTGCTTGTGACTTCCTGCGAAATAAACCTCATATTGCTGTATGTGTACTTCTGTTGGATCATTCTCATATTAGGTAAAACTGTGCTTGTACATTCATTTGGGATCATTCTTGTTTTGCTGCCTATGAATTCCTGTGGGATCATAACCAAATTAAATAAAACAGTGCATGTGCGTTCGTGTAGTATCATCTCCATATTTCCATGTGTGCATTCCAATGAGATCATCCTCATATTTCTGAATGTTCATTCCTGTGGGATCATCCTCCTATTAGGTTTATGCAAAGGCAGTCTGATACTGTAGCATTTTAGACTAAGGTTTTGTGAATTGTAATGCTTTCAAGTTAACTTGAATTAGCATATCCTACATAAAGTACTGAAATATGACCTCATATAATGTTAAACTTTAACTAAAAAAACATACAAAGGCTGCACACAACAGAAAGAAACGGGAAAGAGATGCATGCTTGGTGTAACTAGGAAAGATAAGAGAAACTCGTGGGATAGAAAAATGACAGGAGTGGAAGATGTCATGATGAGAGTAAAATCCCAGAAATGGCAATGAGCTAGACATATTGTCCCAAAAAAATCGGACCAGTGATGGACAGCTGAAGTTTTAGACTGGATACCAAGGAAAGGAAAACACCCAGAAGATCACGTGGGAAATCTTTGGGTGAAATTCTAAATTATGCCGGAGTGACATGGAAGAGACTGGCTCAAGACAGACCGTTGTGGAAGAATTGAGAGACCTTCATTCCGCACTGTACTGATAATGGCTGACATTGATGCTAATATTTGCTAAATTGTAAATATATGGCTCACTTAATGGTATTAAAACTTTAGTGAATTGACAACCCGTTTATAATTAATTGATTTACCTTTAAGAATAAGTTACGCAAACATTTCCTTCCGTGAATTTTTTGTCGTATATATTAAACTTTGTTGCCATCATACCTTTAGTTTTTGACATTCTTAAAATGCTCCAAATAAGTGTTGTTAAAAACTTTTAGTATTTGAAGAAAGAAATTTCCTACTTCAACATTCCTAAAGCGCAATTCTTACATTAATATTATATCAACAATTTCAATACCCATGAGTTTTTCTTTTCTTACTCATGATACGATTGTGATCCTAATTTTTAGGTAAGTGAGAATTTGTGAGATACTAAAACATTTGCTTCATTAATTAGACTGCCTTCATCCAGATTTTGCCAAAGTCACCTTTTCACAAGCCGAAACGTAAACTTTCTGGTCAGATAAAATATCTGAAATCTCTTTCACAAAACACATTTTCTGCTTTGCTTCTAAGAAGAGAAGTTACCCCTTTCTGCAGAATGTCACTTCAGCAAAAGACCTTATTATTGCAGTCTTAAAGGGTCGTTAAAATTCGAGCCATTTCTGATGCCGCTTGTTCTCGCTTCACGTAAATCGTAGGAAGCCTTTTACCGGCAAGGCAAATATCGTAAAATGAATTTAAAAAAGTAAAGTATAATAATTGCTCGTCGAATATTTGCGTTCACTGCTTAAATCAGCACTTTCGGATTTTCATTAATTTCATACTCTAGGTTATGAATAATGAAGCGTCCTTTCATTCTTGAGCTATGAATTATTCCATGCACACGTGCATACTTTTAAAGATATTTTAACTAAACTTGCATTTTGATTTCATCTCAGCAATAAGTTCAGGAGCCATGACTAGGGAAAGACATTTTAATTAGCATTCCTACTTATCGCACTCCTTCCAGTGATCTCTTGTCTCTTGACACAAATAAACAGCACTTAGGTTTATTCATTTCGCATTTATTGGAGCAAGTCACCTTATAAACTTATCAAGATGTCTTCCGTCTTATTGCGCATATTCTTTGAATGCCAAAATAACGTTCCTTAAGTGCCTTTCTTAGTAAAATTTCTAGAATTATAGTCCAGATTTAAAATATTTTTCTGACAGTAATACGAAATTTGTTTGACTTGAGAAGTGCGTTTAAATAATTCAAAATGTTTCTGGAAAGTTGCACACACTAATATGAGCTTTTTATGAACTTTTATTCTATCAATAAAAGGAGATCCTATCTTTTTCTCATATTATGCTTTAGTATCGCTCAGTTCTATGCAATTGATACATTAATGAAAATCGTAGTGCGTAGTTATGAATCACTTTCTGAAGAATAAGGTAATAAGTTAAGTCATGTTTGTTACCTATCATATAATGGACGATAATTCATCATATGGCTCTTTCTGTATGTTAGTTTTTCTGTCTCATAAACTATCTATGAGGAAGATGTTCATGGGGATTATTAAGATTCAGTTATACCCCTTGTAAGGGGAGAAACTGCATTTATATTAGGTTGGCCAAAAGGTTATTGCTTTTTTTACACATAGATGGCGAAATATGTTTTGAAATGTAATTAACATCATTTGAAACAGCAAGTTCGTTATGCAACTGACATCTGGTAGTTCAAACTTGTTTTTGGAACGGGAAGTGCACGATTTCGTTTACAAGTGTTTGTTTGGCGTCGATTTCAAAATGGACCATCAAAAAGGAACATTTTCGTCATGTTTTGCTGTATTACTTCCGAAAAGAAAGAAAAGACTCAGAAAACTCATAAAAATTTTTGAGATATGCATGGTGAAGATGCCTTAAGACTACGGCAGTGTTAGAATTTGTTTGCGAAATTTCGGTGTGGAGATTTTGATGTGAAAGATGCAGCAAGTTCGGAAGGCCAATCGAAGTTGATGACGACAAAATAAAGATATTGATCGAATCCAATCGGTGTTTAAGGACACGAGAGATTGCTGCGAATCGGAACATATCGAAATCGAGCGTTGAAGACCATTTAAACCAACTGGGATACGTTAGTTACATGGATATGTGGGTACCATATGAGCTCAAAGAAATTAATCCCACTAAGTCCGTTGACATCTGCTATTCGCTCTTGAAACGTGAAGAAAACCATTCATTTTTGGAACGTATGATAACAGGCGATGAAAAATGGATCATCTAAAACAACGTTGAACGAAAAAGATCGTGCAGCAAGCGTGACGAACCTTCTCAAAGCATCTCAAAAGCAGATATGCGCCAAAGGAAGGTTATACTGTCAGTCTGGTGGGGTTTCAAAGGTATTGTGCATTTTGAATTGATTCCAAGGAATCAAACCATTTTTTCGGACGTGTACTGTCCTCAGCTGGATAAATTAAGTGACACAGACAGCAGCGTCTAGAATTGGTGAATCGCAAAAGTGTTGTGTTTCACCTAAATAACGCAAGACCACATGCAAGTTTGGTCACTCGTCAAAAATTGTTGCAGTTTGGATGGGATGTGTTGTCACATCCACCACATTTGCCAGACTTGGCACCATCATACTACCATTTGTTTCGTTAGTTGCAAAACGCCTTGAATGCTTAAATCTTCACTGCTGAGGAGGCTATCAAATCACTTTTGGAACTGTTTTTTGTCGAAACACAACACAAAACAAAAACGTTTTTGAGCGCGGAATCATGAATTTGCCTGCGAGACGGCAAAAGGTCATCGAATAAACTGGAGAATATGTTGATGGCTAAAGTTTTTGCTTCCCATTCAAAATTTGCCTTTCATTTAGACAGGAAAAAAATGCAATTACTTTTTGGCCAACCCAATATTTTAAAGCCTTTGTACAAAATATTTACTGGTAATTCCAATAAGATATTATTGTTAATTCCAATAAGATATTATTATTACCAAACAAGTAAAAGCTAATTTACACACACACACACACACACACACACACACACACACACACACACACACACATATGTATATATATACATAGGATGCCTGCTATCTCAAGCTCTTTATTGCCACATTGGATGTGGCAATAAAGAGCTTGAGATACCAGGCATCCTATATTATTGCCTAGTTCAGTTTCTTTCAAACACTGAACTGGGAAAACAAAGTGAAAAGATTAATGGAGATTATCTAACTCATCTTCGTTTTGCTGATGACGTAGTCATTTTTGTAACTACCCCATCAGAGCTGCAGAGTATGATCCAGGAACTTGCAGACAAGGGTGAAGAAGTGGGATTAAAAATGAACTTTCAGAAGACAAAAGTGATGTAGAATTCTTTTGCAAGAAATGAAGATTTATCGATTGATGGAGAAAAGCTAGAGATAACCGATACGTACGTTTATCTTGGACAGCAGATACCAAGTGAGGGTCACATTGATGAAGAAATTAATCGGCGTATAAAATTTGCCTGGAGAGCATTTGGAAGAAACAGCATAATTTTCAAGAGCAATATGCCATTATGTCTTAAAAGAAAAGTGTTTGATCAATGCATCCTTCCAATGCTTACGTATGGTGCAGAGACGTGGACCTTAACTAAAAGAGACACACAAACACTGCAGATCACTCAAAGGAGCATGAAGAGGTCCATGTTTGGTGTAACCAGGAGAGATAAGAAGAGGAACTAGTGGACTAGAAAAGTGAAAAGAGTGGAAGACATCATGAGCAAAGTAAAATCGCTGAAAAGGCAATGGGCTGGACATATTGCCAGAAGGACAGCCCATCGATGGACAACCGAAAATTTAGACCGAATTCCAAGGGACAGAAAAAAAAACAGAAAAAGACATGGGAGAAGTGTGGATGAAATTCGAAAGTATGCGGAAGTAACATGGATTAGACTGGCACAAGATTGACCGTTCTGGAAAAAACTTGGGGAGATTTTCGTCCAGTAGTGGATTAATGATATTTGACAATGATGATGAATGGTGATGATGATACATATACCTATATATTGTAAAATTATTTTTAGCTTTACGTTTTCTTTAGAAATGTACCTTTTTTGGAACAAAATGAATACTTTCTATGTCATCATCTATTTTTTAAAATGTCTTTTCTGATACATTTGCAATAATACCCTGTACAGCTATCAGTGTTCACAAATACTGTATTATAGGACTATTTATTTTCTAACTAAAACTATAAGGTAAAGAAATCATTCAAAATATTTAATAATGAGGGCAAACGGCAAATACTCGTACTGTCAACAATGGAACAGTGAAATAGAAAAAGGACATATTATTTGATATGTACAATTTTTGTTTTACAATAAAGGTACTTTTTAAGGAAATGTGTTTTCTGGTAAAATCACAGTAAAACACTGTACAACTGAGAATATCTAAAAGATTGTGAGTGTATTAATTTTCTAATTAAATCTAAGGGTCTAAATGTTTTTTAAAATTCAAGGGATGGTTGTAAAATAGCAAATTGCAGCACCATAAGCAGTAGAACGCTAAAAGAAAGAAATAAGATATCAACGTGTATGCACCGTAGGTTTTCGTTTTGAAAATATTTATTTTTGCGTAATCTATAGATATTCATTCAACGTTTTGATTTTTGCTTCTACTATTCCGCATGAAAAGCCACAAATGTTTGAATAAACACTTTTTTTTTGCCAACTGCAATATTCAGTTAAAATGGATTAACCGTCGTGATTCGCATTTCAGCTCAACTTACGAATCTAGTAAAGGTTTGTGATTACAATAATCAGTACTGGTAAAAAGGATACGTTTTCAGTTCTTGACAGTCTGATTATGAATGAAAAACATGTTTTTCTGAAATTGAAATGATTATGTAGAAACACCATTTTGAAAAATCACACTAAGGAGATTTTGCGCCGGCTGACGCAAATAAATGACTGATTTCTAAGTTTACAATGTTAGAAAGGGACATGCTTTAAAAGTAAAAATATTACACTCGAGTACCTCAAAAATATGAGGCCATGTTGTGAGACACTATATATTGTTCTTATAATCTAATCAAGTCTGACGATAACCAATAATGTATTTTGAAACGACTGATGAGAAAATTGTAAATCCGATCAGAATTTCGAATCAAGTGATGTTGAATGTCAAAACGGTTTGGTGGTTAAGTGTTTAAATGACCCTCATTATCATTTAGAGTTATGGGGAATCGCCTGTTCCTTTACTTTGTGCCACTGAGGTGAGAGAAAGGACAGAACATATACCACAGCACAGTCACTCTACCTAAGCTTTAGCAAGGACAAGAGCCTTGGTTTGGCTGGGTTAGTTAACCAAAACTCTCACCACACTCTCCACACGACCACTGTGATGGCCTCACCTTGACGTTTAAGAGGGCGGTACAGTAGAAATATTTTCTTATGGCATTGCATGTTTGACATACAGAAGCAAACAGTTCCACACAAAAACACAGTAGAAAAAAACAACAAAATAACAGCAGTAGTGGGAATTTGAGAATCCCTACTTTTTAAGAAAGATGTGACTGGTGAACGAATTTGCAAAGCAAAAAAATACTAATTTAAGTTGATAAGAGTCGCGACATTAATCTCCCCAATAAAGCAAATTTTTAATGCATAGCTTGATTATATAGGCAGGGACGACTGCTATCTTTGTCTTACGTTGGTAAAGTCAAAGGAACTAAAGCTTTGGGGATTTTTATGATGCAGATTATGTTTAAACGAAAAATCACTAAAACTGCACATACAGTGGTTGCCCAAATTGTGGACACTTTTTGAAAATTTTATCTTTTACAAATTTGCAGGCTTATAGGAAATGTTATGTTTCACTGAGTACAAATGTTTTATATATCAAATATTGAAATCATGATAAATCTACACTACAATCGGATAAAGCGGTATCAGATACTTACGACTGAAATGTACTATCAGTTTTTAATAGGGTAGACTTTATTGTTTAAAAAATTGTTTAATGACCTTCATTATGATCTAGGGTTATGGCGAATCGCTGGTTCCTTAATTTTATACCACTGGTACGAGAAACGTCTTACTGAATCAATAAGTTTTTGAAGCTCTGCCTTCGCTATTACTTGGTACCAGAAAGCAGTTATAGCTTCAATTAGTTGCGTTTTATTTGACGGACGCCTCATTCCTACAAGGTTTTTCAAATAGTGCCACACATTTTCTGTCGAGTTCATGTCAGGGCTGTTTCCTAGACAGGTCAACAATGGAACGCGCGAGCCACTGTTTGAACATTTGTGCTGTGTGGCAGGAAGCTGAATCTTGCTGTAAAAAATGGTGCATTGTGAGGAGAGAGATCCCTAATAGAAAGTAACAGTTACGGTTCCAGGATGGTGCCAATGGATTTTCTTGATTTCAGCTGCCGTCGATTAGATGACAGCGGCCAACATTGTCTGCTGTCATACATATCCAAATCATAACCCTTGTTGTGTGTTTTACATTTGCCTCCATGCAGCTAGGATGTAGCTCTTCTCTAACTCGACGTCTCACATATTTTTGACCATCACTACCAAATAGGGATATCTTACTTTCCTCATCCTAATATATAATTTGCTAGAGCCCTCCTCCTCCTCCCTGCCACTTTTTAAGTCGTGATAGCAACAACCGAGAAACAAATGTTTGTGACGTCACGCTTAGCTTTTTGTTTAGGTGACGTCATAACCTACACGCACACAGCCCACGCATATATCACCTTGTTCTGTTGTCATAGCAACAAAGAACACAGCTGCTGCTGTGACGCCATCTAATCCAAATCATTCTCACATGACGTCAGAGATGCGTTACGTCACACGGTCAACTCTTTAGAGATACGATAACTTTACATCAGGAATTTTGGTTCACTAACTGAACCGGTGTTTAGCCATCTGTATGGGGCAACGTCAAGAGTACGGCGATTTGACGACGTCAAGATACAAGTAGCTCACGGAAAAGAACAGGGGAAATTGATGCAGGGTTCACAGTCAGTGTACACGAAAAATGTTGTGTAGGGCCTACAAGGAAGTGTTGACGAAATAGGGACTAAAGTTTTTACAAAACACATAACAAACAGACAGCCCGTGGTATCGAATTCCACAACCGACTGCTTGGGAAATTTGCAGAAAGCTGTGAGCCAACGTCGTCAACTATTGACATGGAACTCAAAAACTCAGTATCATAAATTTTAACCCAAAATCTTCTGTATCATAAATTTTATTTTCCTCCGTCATTATTGATGGGCTTTCATCTAGTTCTAAATAACTTGCTTCCATTGATCTTCTGTACATTCAGTGTGTTCTTTTGCACACTGTAGTCGTTACTTGCGCTGCTGTAGATTCAAATATGGCATTTTTTCTCGGAATCCTACCTGTTAGTCCCATATCTGATTGTATTTTCCTCATCGTTCTTGATCTGATAGAAACTCTAGTAGCACCCAGGTCACTTCTGGTGGTCTCAGATGAAATCTTTCTGTTCTTAAGACACAGCCTTTTCATTCTTCTTTCATCAACAGATTGTGTGCACTTTTTTCGGCCTTTTCCTGCTTTGGTTTTGAGTGCCTTTGTTTTATGATAACATTCCAGATGTTGTCACTGTCGCACCTTGCAATTTCAGTATAAGAAAGACCTGGTTCACGTAATTCAACAATCTTTCATCTTTTCTGTTGTTCCATTGTTCTGTTTATTATCTGCACATAAAATTCAAGAAATACTTTTCAAAACGAACCGGTTGAATGTTTGTTGGAATTTCATGCAGTGAAGGTAAGGGCGCAACTCTGCATCGAAAGACATGTGTTGGTGTACAGCCCACATGTGCAGTTAGTTGAGCTCAGACATGGCAGCCGACACGGTGCGTATTCTTCACTGTCGTTCATTCTTAATTTCGGTAAAATCGCTGAAGACGCATGACAGTGGATTTGTTCTGCAAATGGAGAGAAAGGTGTGAGTGGTTTTTGACGTTCAGAAGTGATGATTGCAGCGTGGAGGACAAGCAGCGTTGCTGACTGCCGAAGGAGATATACAGCGCAAATCTGCAAGCTTTTCGAGTCAATTCAGTTAATCCTGGATCGTGTAACTGTGTTTCGAAGGTTGCATGCTTTGCAACAGATTCAAAACATCCATTCTACCATGAATAAAAAACTGGAAACTTTTCTTTAAGCCCAATAATCTCACCATTTTTCTGTCACTTCTTTGCACACCAAAGATATGAGCCGCTTCCGTTCTGATGTTTATTCACATCTTATAGTAGTAAAGGTTATGTGCTAGAAATTTGTTTTAGATTGTTTAGTTGCACACGAGACTGCATTGTCAGCTTTTCACAGCTAGTATCACTCTCTAGTGAGAGATCTTTGCATGAGCATGAAAGTTATCTAATGAATATCTGGCAACAATAGAGTTCCTTTTTTATTATACAGTTCGTTATTTTTAAATCATTAAACGATTCACCCTTCGTAAAGCTGAAAGTTTTTAAGCTCATTTGTTTGTTTCAATATCCTGTTTGCTGAGCTTTTTAAATTGCAGTGATCACTCGCGCGATCTTCCTATGGCAATATTTTGAAAGTTTATTTTGTAGAGATTAAACTATATTTTTGTCTAAGTTAAAAGTAAATTACACATGTTTAAACCTCTTCTTTGTAAACTGGGCTTATTTTTATAACTGTTTGCATTGAAACTACGAATGGGAATTAACTACATTACGTCTGTGGGGTTTCGCACCTACCACCTGTAAAACACGAGTTTACAGATCTTTAAAGCAAACACATTCTGACTGAATTTCCTTAAAATAAGTATGCTTCTTATACATTGTTATCAAATGAAGTCCCATTATTCGTGTCTCTATACAAGTAAGTAAACTTCTACAGAACATGCGGAATTTTACTATTATACCTCTATTGGAAGACGCATCATGGTCATCGTGCATTTTTAAAGATGTTTTTAATGTAGTCGGAACATACAAGTATATGTGCCAATAGCAATGTTCCAAGCTGGAAAATGGACGTTTCCTAATATGCAATTCCGAGCAGAAGAGCAGAAGTTTCTGAACCAACGCAACGATGTTTCTGCAATGTAAGTTGATCCTGTGTAACCATAAAATTCCCGTACAGTCTGTAAATAAGGCACATGAACTGAATCTTCACTCTGATTCATGACATGAACTACAACGTAAGTTACATTCTAGGTGGCCCAAGAGTTAGATCAATTGAAAGTTCAATTTTTCTTAGAAAACATGCGTTTTATTCTTTTATCTTTCTTCAATGGAAAATGCGGTAAACAACGTGGACAGAATTCCAAGGCTCACAGTGAGATCGATCCCACTAGTGGAAAGTCAGGATTCGGGTATTTGATATATATTTTAAGCATTATGTAAATAAATCTTGTAAATATGTATGAACTAGGAAACGTACATCTTCCGTGAAAATAGGCACGTGAATGCTTCTGAAGAGTTCGACAATTTTGGTCATCTAATGTGCCGCAAAGAGGTTGGGGGTAGCCCGGTAAGCAAGAAGTTAAGAAGCTTCTTTCCTCAGTACCGGAAGGACCTATCCTATGCCCTTGTTGAGAGATCGTTTTGTTTCTTCTCTTTGTGTACAAGAACAATTCAAATTTAAGAAGAAGAGACTACAGAACGCATTCGATGTTTCAACGAATGTTTCTAAACGAAACTCGTTATTCTTATTTCTGTTATCTGCACGTCAAGATCTTTCTGTTTCCATGATTAAAATTAGAAGTATTTCCAATACTTCATATTCCTGCTACCTGTACTTCAAAATCTTTCTCGTTTTCATGATCAAAAGCAGAAGTTTTTCCAACTGTTCGTATTTCTGCTACGTGGCCCTCAACTTCTTTCTTGTTTTCGTGATCAAAATAAAAAGTCTCTCCAATAATAATAACAGTTCTTCAGGTTGTTAATCTTATTCACATTTGATAGGTTGAAACATCTTGTCATCACTTTAGTAATCATGCTCTGATTACGAGTCAAACGAATTAAGAAAGTTTCATTCATGTCTCACTTAGTCCAGTCGCTGTTCAGAGAAAAGCTCTCAAGAAGACCAGTCACAGAGCGTTTCAATATTTAACGAATTACGCCGGGAACTCTTAACATAGATTTCTTCCTCGTTTCCCGAAGTGGAGAGTAAAACGCATTTATGTTAGTACCAAAACTATACTAGTAATCCGATTTATTGGAGATTGAATATATAAACAAGAAAGATGACACCGAATTTTCGGGTGTAATAAGCACGTCTTTGGAATCCGTTCTGACGCAAATAAAATTTATCAAAGCTATTCAAAGTCAATGGAACCGGTATGGAAAACATTACTATCTGACGGAAGAAATAAGTTTTTGAGTCAGGTATTTAATCCCTCAGATATTGCTGTAAACGGAATCGTGAGATTACACCCTCTGGTTGCAGAGTTGAGCGTTAAGAAAAACATAAATTTTTATGAGAAACATTTCTCACCGGAAACGCTCTCCAACACCGAAATAATTTTTCAAATAGGACTCTTAGAAACAGAGATATCGACAAAGATAAGATGTGACTTTACGTCCCCTGATGGGAAAATCATGCATTATTTTAGGAAGAAAGTATTCTTAAAAAGTTTTTCCATACGAGCGGTATCGGTCCAAAAAAAAAAAAAAATTTAGTCGAGTTTTCAGGAGGCCAGATTTTGCTACAAATACATCAGAAGCGGAAATTAACACTTATACCCTATGGCGCCAAAACCGTTCTTTACTAAACATTAGAAATTATGTGAAAAATATTTTCCATCAGGTCTTGTATGCGATACAGGATGAATTTTTCAAATAGGAGTTTTAGAAGCAGAAATAACGCAGAAAACGCAATTTACCTTTGTGCCCCCTAGCAGAAAGTCTATGATTTACTTGAAAATTTTGAATTTATAGAAAAAACATTTCGCATCATAAACACTATCCAACAAAGTAGGAATTTTTCAAATCGGACTCCTAGAAGTAGATATCTTGACAAAAATCAGATATACATCTACACCCCTGGCGTAGAAACCATGCCTTATTTCAAGAAGAAAATGTTCCTAAAAGGTTTGTCGACATGAGTAGTATCGGTCAACAAACGTCTTATTTTGCAATCGAGATTTTAGAAGCTCATATCTTGCTGCAAACCACCAGAAGCGGAAATTAAGACTTACGCCACCTGGTGGCCAAACCACTTTTTACAATAATTGGAAATTACGTGCAAAGGATTTCCCATCAGATAGTCTATCTAACTTTTTTTTTTGGCTCTTTATAGGAAAAACATCTGCATTTACGCCCTCCAGCGGACTGCCTAACTTCCTGAAAAAGGAAGTTAGGCAGTCTGTCTAACTTCCTTAAAAAAGCCATCTGTCTGATTTGCGAAAGCTTGGAAACGCTTGTTTTATACATATATTCCTACGCCAATAAATATATATATATACATATGTTTATTGGCGTAGGATATATATATAGATATAGATATATATATACATATTCCTACGCCAATAAATCAGATTACTAATATAGTTTTACTACTTTCTGCATAATTGGTGTACTGTTCCTCGTCATTAATTTGCCTTTATGTTAAGTATGTACATTTTTATCCAAAAATTAGCAAAGGTACCTAACGCATGATTTATCATACTTGTGTAATGGAACTAATCTTTTATATAATATCTTACTAATTTACCTATGGGGCATAACGAAATCCATACACTTCACTTCACAGAGATCCGGGATTACTACAGTAGCTATGCAAAGTACCATTCCACATAGAGGAGTCGTGCTAAATTCGGGGTGCATCCAAATGTATTTTCAAAGTCGTTCCGATTCCTGCTGTGCCCTTTCAGCAGCTGATAGTCACTATACCTGCCATAAATGATAGTCAGGGAGTGGAATAGTAACTGCAGGAGCAGTGCAGCATCAAAAACATTGCGTAACGTGCACCGAATTCTGTATCATACGGCCAAAAACATATGTCCTCCATGTCTGTGGGTAGCACAGGGAAAAGTTTTTCTGTCTCGCCTTTTCCCTTGGTTTTATTTATTTATTGCTGAAGGAGATCATTTGTTTAAGTTTTTGCTTTTTTTATGCACCTTCATTTACTTTTTATTTTTGGGTCTTTCAAATTAAATGTTCTTGGTTATGCGGTTTCTCGGCTATCATTGCTTTTGAATTTTTTTTTTTTTTTTGCCTTCACTTTTTGTTTCATGTTTTCTCTTTCCGAGTGTCAATTATCGCTTGTTTATCTTCTGGTGTTTCCTCATTTATTTTTCAATTTGTTTCATTTTTATGTGTGTGAGTGTGCTTCAAATTATGTTTCCTTTATAGTGTGGATTGAGATTACAGCAATCACTTCACTTTAAATTCCTTTCTCACTTTTTATTCCTTGTTTTTTAATTCGCATTTAGATTATTTTGCTTTATTCAAAAACAAAATTTTCAAACTTTTTCAAAACTAAATAATTACAAAAGAAAAACTCGTATCAGACATGATTACTCCTAAACATAATGTAAAAATGACAGTATTTATCATTATGTGGTCTTTTATATTAGAAACACTATAGGCAGAGCGTGAAGTTCAGAAAAAAGATATTTTGATTATCGTAGACACTAGATGTTGCGCAATTTTACTGCAAACACAGCGCAGGTTTCTTGATTGCTCATTGTAAAAGATAAACATATTTATATTTCCATAGATGAAAAGTTTTTTCCGATAATAACTGTGCTTTGCAGAACTGCTTGCTTTTCCGCAGAGCTGTAACTGCATTAGGTCATAACAGTCTTTAATGTTCACGTGTATGGTCTCTGGATATATATATATATATATATTGTTACACGGCACTAGCAGTGTTCCTGCCGAGTCTGCCGGTAACGGTGCTTGAGACCTGAAGTACAATTTAGTTGGCCACGGCACCAGGTGAGAATCTCAGGTGCACTGCTGCACTCAAAGATTCACACCAGAACATAAAAAATGAAAAGTTGAAGAATGACCCGAAGCATAAGGCTTGGGTGAATCCACCTTGTGAACAAAATAACAACAACAAATAAAAAATAAAATAATCTAAAAAAAAATGATACTTTGGGATCAGAGTTGTGATGAGGTTCACCCGCAATCACCAATTCGTGACTGAGTGTAGTGGTCCGGATCTTACTCCGGTACATTCAATCCCCAACCAGCCAGTACAACACTCACTTTCGCAAATAACACATGATTCTCAAATACACAACACAACATTTAATAACGTTCTGCGAGATTTAAACAGATCCGGCGCTCTCTAGGCGCATAGACAATTGCCCCTCATATGTGGGCAGCATACGGTGTCACACTTTACTGTCGGATAACGCAGCCGACTGAGTCTTAACCGGACTATCTGAACAAGAGATACTACTCGTTTACACACTAAATAGAGCTGCAGGTGATATTCATATAAAATTGCTTAGAGAATGAAAAAAATTATATGCAAACGATCACATTAAAAATACTCGCGACACAAAATACACAAGCACGTTAATTTGCGGTATAAGATTATAGGTGCGAAATACTGCCAACGTTAATTAACTAAATCTAATAAGCATGCACGTGCAGATCCCTTCTCCGCTGACGTTGGTCCTGAACCAAAGTTAAAAGAAACTGTCCCTTAGCGGAATTTGTGGCCACACCTTCTCCCTTATTCATGTAAAAAAAGTAATCAGGAAATGGGCCCTGTAAGAAATTGAAATCTTTATGTGCAGGTATTTCCTCTGAGGTTCAGTCACTCAGCATTACTGCATCTATGTCCATGCAGCTTTGGGTGTCGGGATGGCACAAGTTCGCAGATGTGCGAAGAAAGAAAAAGGAAATATTCATCTACTTACAGTTTCGTGACTTTGCTGTGCAAATCCGTTGTGCATCACATAATATCACTCGACAAAAAAAAAAACACGCACACAGACACTTGCACCATGTGGCAGCACCGATGATTCAACACTTCACTTTGACGCTTGATGTAAATGAAGCACACAATTAAAAATGGTAATATCACGCCGCACTTTGTTGCAATGATTAGAGTGCACACTGATCTATTCTCGTGACGATTTGAAGGTGGCCGTTAAGCAAAATAGGCCCTCTCACATCTGATGTTGCGGTTTCCAAGATTAATTTTCTCGGCCGAGCGAAATCAGACGTGCTTTTACCTTAAGCGTATATCGGCAACTCAACATTTCACCTGTATATTTGTTAGGTATCGAAGCCACCGCTCTTACGCTCATATTTTTCTTTCGACATGTTTTTATCCCGTCGCACTTACACGTAGTGGCTTCGCTGCTTACGCGACCACACACACGCACACATGGGGCCTCGCTTCGCCCCGTAAGACAAGCGCATCTCTTCACTTCCTCCACAGTAGGGGATGAATGGGGGTGACGATTCCACACTGCAGTGGTTGGCATCCGAACCCGACTTTTGCTTGGCTTCGCTTCTCATTGGAATGACCACTGTCCACTCGCAGACTTCTTAATTCCCCTGTAACTTGGCTTTCATTAGGCCAAACAGTCGCTGAGTTCCATTACGCTCCAGCCTAGAAATTTCTGCTTTATCCTGCGGATTTAGGCATTCTGCTGTCTTTATGGCAAACTGGCATCTCCAGCTGCCTCGAGTTGTCTCCATTTCTTACCAAATGCGGGGAGGTTTGCTGCTTCATTTTTCCCAATTCATTTTTTGCAGATCCAAGGCATCCAGCCTTTCGCATCGGAGAGCGCACAGACAACTAAACTTTCTTCCTTATTTTCATGCCAAGTGCGAACTCTTATTTTTCTGCACGGACCACACAGAGAGCAATTGTTCTCGAAAATGCCCCAAACAATCGACGAATTTACAATTATTCGCTAAACCTTTCGTCCCCTATCTTCATTCATTCCTACTCAAGTGGCTCATTCGATACGTATTCCTCTTTCCCTTTCCGTGTTGCATAGGCTGCCCGTCAGCTGCGCCCTGATATTTATGACCTAACAGAGCTATTCTGAGACCACCCAGCCAGAGAGAGAATTCTTCGCCTCTTTTCTTTCCAAACCCCCAGATAAAACTTTATCTGCTGTTTACACTTTTAAACTCCAATCAAGCCTCGAACAATTAATACTTAATTAATTTCACACATCAACCACGCCCATTAATTACTAAATTAATGGCGGGGGTGGGGTCGTAACATCGGCCCCTCCTCAAGAAATCTAGAAGTCCTCTTCTGGGCCTATCGCTTTGCTCTTATCAATTTCCAGAGCAACCATTGAGTGCTACCTTTTCCCACAGGTAGAAATAATTCAAAATGGCAAAAATATTGCGTTTCTTGCCTTCAAGAGCATTGGAGCGACTTCCCAATTATCCCGCAATTTTGTTAATTAATTTAGAGAACATCCGAAAAGAAAAAAACAACGTAAATGAGAAATAAATAAAAAAAACTGAACTGTAAAAGAACATGTGAGCCTGCCGAACTGTGATTCCTAGCCTGCCTCATACAATACGCGACATGGCGGACAAATTTTAAAGTTTTCTTCAGGTTTTAGGATGGGGGGGGGGGTGTCCACTGTAACATTCCATCCCCCATGAAAGAAAAAAAAAGGGATGACTGGATGAAGTTTATTCATCCAATCACTCTATTTTTTTTTTTAACTGTAAACACTCAACCCTTTCCCACCGTCGCAAGGCACCTAATTCCGGATTTAAGTGCCCGGAGTGGAAGGAAAGTTTAAGGATTTCATCACACGTTCATTGCTACCCGTCGAGATATGCGGAAAGAAAGTTTAAATATGAGGCATAGCTTCGAGAATCCACGAGTTCCACAGATCTCTCACGTTCGATGCTCCTACGCCCGCGAAATGATTGGAGGACTTTTGACCTGGCTTCCCTGCACTCGTAAGGGATCCACAATCATGCGGGTTCGCGCTGCAAAGGGTTCGGTTTCTGCCCTCAGCTCATCGCTATCAGATAGAAATTCAGCAGCTCTCTCCCGAAATTTAGATTTTGCAATCGCGAGTTTAGTTTGCTCACTCCATCTACTCCACCATCGCTACACTTTCGACATCCTGAAAAAAGTGTTTAGCACGATACAGCGGATCAGTGCCTGTAAATAGCCTCAACATGTTTATGCATCCCGCTATTTGCTCACCGTAAACCATAGGTGCGGCTAAAGCTGTTTGTCTCAGCTGTGATGTACCCGCTGTACTTGTAACAGGTGTACTCTCTTCCGGAACAATTGCAGCCCCAGTGCTCACATGTTCTCCGTCAGAGTGACCACCAGAATCATCTGAATCCATGTGACTCGCAGATGACGATTTTTTCGTGTTAGCCATTTTGTTTTTCTTACCCACTAAAATTATGGCAGTTCTTAGAAAACAGCTTAAGGCTTACTTAATGCTAAATTATACAAAATTCGCACCGAACAAAACTAAATAAAAATAGTAATGGCAGTCAATTCGCACTTATTTTACGAACATGAGTGTTGTTCCGCTAGCTGCAAAATATAGGTATCGATCCTGGGACAACGGCATCATTAATGTTACACGGCACTAGCAGTGTTCCTGCCGAGTCTGCCGGTAACGGTGCTTGAGACCTGAAGTACAATTTAGTTGGCCACGGCACCAGGTGAGAATCTCAGGTGCACTGCTGCACTCAAAGATTCACACCAGAACATAAAAAATGAAAAGTTGAAGAATGACCCGAAGCATAAGGCTTGGGTGAATCCACCTTGTGAACAAAATAACAACAACAAATAAAAAATAAAATAATCTAAAAAAAAATGATACTTTGGGATCAGAGTTGTGATGAGGTTCACCCGCAATCACCAATTCGTGACTGAGTGTAGTGGTCCGGATCTTACTCCGGTACATTCAATCCCCAACCAGCCAGTACAGCACTCACTTTCGCAAATAACACATGATTCTCAAATACACAACACAACATTTAATAACGTTCTGCGAGATTTAAACAGATCCGGCGCTCTCTAGGCGCATAGACAATTGCCCCTCATATGTGGGCAGCATACGGTGTCACACTTTACTGTCGGATAACGCAGCCGACTGAGTCTTAACCGGACTATCTGAACAAGAGATACTACTCGTTTACACACTAAATAGAGCTGCAGGTGATATTCATATACAATTGCTTAGAGAATGAAAAAAAATTATATGCAAACGATCACATTAAAAATACTCGCGACACAAAATACACAAGCACGTTAATTTGCGGTATAAGATTATAGGTGCGAAATACTGCCAACGTTAATTAACTAAATCTAATAAGCATGCACGTGCAGATCCCTTCTCCGCTGACGTTGGTCCTGAACCAAAGTTAAAAGAAACTGTCCCGCCCAGCGGAATTTGTGGCCACACCTTCTCCCTTATTCATGTAAAAAAAGTAATCAGGAAATGGGCCCTGTAAGAAATTGAAATCTTTATGTGCAGGTATTTCCTCTGAGGTTCAGTCACTCAGCATTACTGCATCTATGTCCATGCAGCTTTGGGTGTCGGGATGGCACAAGTTCGCAGATGTGCGAAGAAAGAAAAAGGAAATATTCATCTACTTACAGTTTCGTGACTTTGCTGTGCAAATCCGTTGTGCATCACATAATATCACTCGACAAAAAAAAAAAAACACGCACACAGACACTTGCACCATGTGGCAGCACCGATGATTCAACACTTCACTTTGACGCTTGATGTAAATGAAGCACACAATTAAAAATGGTAATATCACGCCGCACTTTGTTGCAATGATTAGAGTGCACACTGATCTATTCTCGTGACGATTTGAAGGTGGCCGTTAAGCAAAATAGGCCCTCTCACATCTGATGTTGCGGTTTCCAAGATTAATTTTCTCGGCCGAGCGAAATCAGACGTGCTTTTACCTTAAGCGTATATCGGCAACTCAACATTTCACCTGTATATTTGTTAGGTATCGAAGCCACCGCTCTTACGCTCATATTTTTCTTTCGACATGTTTTTATCCCGTCGCACTTACACGTAGTGGCTTCGCTGCTTACGCGACCACACACACGCACACATGGGGCCTCGCTTCGCCCCGTAAGACAAGCGCATCTCTTCACTTCCTCCACAGTAGGGGATGAATGGGGGTGACGATTCCACACTGCAGTGGTTGGCATCCGAACCCGACTTTTGCTTGGCTTCGCTTCTCATTGGAATGACCACTGTCCACTCGCAGACTTCTTAATTCCCCTGTAACTTGGCTTTCATTGGGCCAAACAGTCGCTGAGTTCCATTACGCTCCAGCCTAGAAATTTCTGCTTTATCCTGCGGATTTAGGCATTCTGCTGTCTTTATGGCAAACTGGCATCTCCAGCTGCCTCGAGTTGTCTCCATTTCTTACCAAATGCGGGGAGGTTTGCTGCTTCATTTTTCCCAATTCATTTTTTGCAGATCCAAGGCATCCAGCCTTTCGCATCGGAGAGCGCACAGACAACTAAACTTTCTTCCTTATTTTCATGCCAAGTGCGAACTCTTATTTTTCTGCACGGACCACACAGAGAGCAATTGTTCTCGAAAATGCCCCAAACAATCGACGAATTTACAATTATTCGCTAAACCTTTCGTCCCCTATCTTCATTCATTCCTACTCAAGTGGCTCATTCGATACGTATTCCTCTTTCCCTTTCCGTGTTGCATAGGCTGCCCGTCAGCTGCGCCCTGATATTTATGACCTAACAGAGCTATTCTGAGACCACCCAGCCAGAGAGAGAATTCTTCGCCTCTTTTCTTTCCAAACCCCCAGATAAAACTTTATCTGCTGTTTACACTTTTAAACTCCAATCAAGCCTCGAACAATTAATACTTAATTAATTTCACACATCAACCACGCCCATTAATTACTAAATTAATGGCGGGGGTGGGTCGTAACATCGGCCCCTCCTCAAGAAATCTAGAAGTCCTCTTCTGGGCCTATCGCTTTGCTCTTATCAATTTCCAGAGCAACCATTGAGTGCTACCTTTTCCCACAGGTAGAAATAATTCAAAATGGCAAAAATATTGCGTTTCTTGCCTTCAAGAGCATTGGAGCGACTTCCCAATTATCCCGCAATTTTGTTAATTAATTTAGAGAACATCCGAAAGAAAAAAACAACGTAAATGAGAAATAAATAAAAAAAACTGAACTGTAAAAGAACATGTGAGCCTGCCGAACTGTGATTCCTAGCTGCCTCATACAATACGCGACATGGCGGACAAATTTTAAAGTTTTCTTCAGGTTTTAGGATGGGGGGGGGGGGGTGTCCACTGTAACAATATATACTTTTGAGGGTTATACAGGGTGTTTCAGTAGCTCTCGGCACCTGATTTTCCCTTATGATTTCCAAACTAATGGACGTAATTCAGTAAAATTTGACATGGACCTACCTTGCTGTATGAGAAACATGGTCAGCGAACTGTCTAGGACAGGAGCACGCAATCGGTCTTCACCTCGCGCAGGCGCGACACACGGGCTAGAGAGTAGTTAGTGGCTGCTCTACTCTCTAGTCCGTGTGTCACGCCTGCGTGAAGTGAAGACCGATTGCGTGTTCGCTGTCCTCGGCAGGTGGTGTGACGCATCTGACGGTGCTGTTGTTACGTGATCGTCACAATCATCGTGCCTTTGTGTTACGAGCAATTCCAGTATGAACCAGTACACAGTGGAACAGCGCGTGTTTATTGTCCGCACGTACTGGAAAACTGGGTCGATAAATAAGTGCCAAAGACAATTTATTGCGCAGTTTGGTGTTCGGATATCACCGCCAAAACCCTCAATTCAGTATCTGGTGTAGAAACTGGAAACCACGGGAACATTGTTGGATGTCCACGAAGGAGGACCTCTGAAACTGCTGGAAGCCACGGTGCATTAAGTGAAAAATAGACTGCTGGCCTTCCAACAGAAGTCCTTGCGTAAACTGCCGCTGGAGATGCGGGTTTCCACAAGTACATGTCAAAGAGCTGCAAAAAAACAAAACAAAACAAAAACCAAAGCTGCATGCATATTGAGTTATTGCTGTACAAGAATTGAAACCTTCCGAGGAAAAGAAGAGACTCTCATTGGTTCCAACAGTTTTTCAACGCATATCCAAGAATACTGGACTACACGTGGTTCTCCGACGAGTCGTGGTTCCACCTAAGTGGGCACGTCAATTTCCAGAATAGCCGTATTTGGGTTAGTGAGAATCCTAACACCGTGCATGAGACACATCTTCATGATGAAAAAATTGGAGTGTGGTGTGCTCTGTCCCAGCGCCGCATTATTGGCCCAATCTTCTTCCATACAACGGTGGATACCGTAGTGTACATGGAAATCTTCCATGAGTTTTTGAATCAGTTGGATGATCTGGAACTCCGCACTGGCTATTTTCAGTAGGATGGTGCCACCTGCCACACCTGCAAAACTGTCAGCCGAATTTGGCGACAGAGTTCGGTAAAAGGTAATGTGCATCGCTGTAGTTGGAGTATTAGGCGGACGTCGAAACGCCTGAATAGCCAGATTCGACTGCAAGCTGCAAAAATCCTATAATCCACAGAAGACAAGACAGCATTCGACTAGGTGTACAGGCAGGTTTGAACACCCCCTATCGACACGAATTGATATTAGCAGATTGGCTGGAACGCTTCTGCTCTCTCAAGCCATTGAAATGACTTTCACTTGCCACAGCAGATCGTCGCGCAAAGTTGAGATGACTCCGTACCAGACACCAATGGCGAGACAAATGGCGACATGTCGCATTCAGTGCCAAGTCCCTTTTTCTGTCTGAAGGACGATGATCGAAGACTGAAAATCCGGGGATCCTTGCCATCTGCGATTGTCATAAGGCGCCTCAGCCTGGTGTCAAGAATTGGGGTGGTAACAGTTTTAACAGCCATTCACCTCTCGCACGCATTCTGGGTACAACGCGGCAAGAGAATACATCGATGAAGTGCTGCAGCCCGTCAGGTTGCTGCATCTCCATGGTATCCCTGATACCCAGTTTCAGCTACATAAGGACAGCTCGCACACTGTCAACATCAGCAGACAATGTGCAAAGTTTCCTGGTGTTTCCTTGGCTAGCGCGATCCTTTGACTTATTTCTAATAAGGAACAGCGGGGCGTTATTGGTAGATGACTTAACGACTCTGTCAGACCTTCTTGTTTGACGATGAATTGTGTGCGCAGGTCAAATAGACATGGTCAGCAATACTTCAAGACACCATCCGGGGACTTTTGCATTCCATGTCATGCTATCATGCCAAATGTATGGCCCAGCATAGCATTCATACTACCTACTGGCTCGGTCCACATTTTACTATCCTTTCGCTCATCGTGTCGATCTAATCCTTGAGAAAGTAAATCACTTATTTTCCACTCACTTTTTTTCAAGTGTGGTAAGTTTAGTCTCATTATCTGCACTGCTACATGGTGTGGCACTTTCTGTGTCGAACAGTGTATACGGCTGAGATGCATCGTTTCCAGAATCAGGATTAGATATAATCTGGAAGACTAAGATAAAGTATTATCTTCAGAATTAGGATTTTGCATCTTGTTACCCTCTACATACATATGGCTTTTACATACGTAACATCTAGTAGTTAATTCTGTGATGATACATCATGAATTACAGAAAAAAACAGATGTAGGCAAGTTTCTAGTCCATGCAATTAAAACACACATCAAGCAAAACGAAAGCTTTACATTCTTTCATTAAAAGATTTATTTAGCATAATGCGGAACTGAAAACTTCCTTTGGACGGAAGTATGAGAAATGAGGAATCTTCGTCTTCAGGATTTTGCTGCAGTAAATCGTGACGCAGACGGTTTAGCAGAAAATCATTGAAACGGCTTCCAAATTAGTAACCAATCAGAACATTTCTGTCATAAATTTCCTCAGTCTGCAAAGACATACCAGCAAATTTTGTCTACCACTTACTAATAACTACTCGTCAATTTAAACAAATATTACGATAAATGAAGCAATGAAGTTCAAATTACTTGGAGCAATACAAATTGTGCTCTCGCTCGCTCACACTCACGAATCTGTTGAATCCCAACTGACTTACCGTTTACGTAATTTTTTCTCTCTTGCACACAAATTGTGTCGTGCCTTTCGCTCTATGCGCAGGTATGACACTTGAGTTTTAGAAATATAATACTCCGATCTCTTCCTTCTCCTCACGTTCTCTCTCTCTCTCTCTCTCTCTCTCTCTCTCTCTCTCTTATCGCTATTCATACAAACAGATGCGATATTTGTTAGAATAGACAGGAGATTAAAATACATAATACATGTAACAACTTCTTGTGATAACCTATTAGCTAAGCATATATTTCAATCCATGCTTCTTAATTTCTTATTAACTATGCACGCATAATCTCTGGCTATTGGTTTACTTCGGTATTTTTTCCCAATTTAGAGACCCCTCTTTCATGGAAGAGCAACCATTTCTTTGTATTCATGTTTAAAATGGAATTCCTGAAGCAAGGGCCATTTGCGTCCAAACAGTCCGGGAACAGACGATAACGATCGCTTGTGGCATTAGATGATTAGCAAGAGATGATCTGGCCTATTCTTAACTTATAGTATTTAACCACAGGAAAGAAGGACAAGCAAATCCAAAGAACAAACACAAGCATTCACTTGCTTAACTCAAGATTCAGGCAGACATTTAGAGATCAAGTGCTCTAAAACGAGCGTAGTATATTTGTTGTTCTGTGATATGGCAATATAATTGTAAATCCTTAGACATACAATCTTTGAAAAAAAGAAAGAAAGAAAGAAACGAAAGAAAAAATCGAAACCACGAGAATGAATCGTCCAACCGAGAGGAAAATTGGAATGTGCAATCTACACGTATAGGAAAGAAAATTATAGCAATTCCAAAGCAGTTGGCCATTTATTAGGATGAAATGACTACCCTAGTGGAACACGTCAGTACGCTGTAGCGCCTCTGTCTCGGATACAAGCGGTCAACCAGCATGGCTTATACGTATACAGTTCACTTATACTGTTCTGAGGTATCGCATAGGGGGTGTTCCGTCATGCCCCAAACAGCTCGATCAGTGGGAGGTCGGGCTGGCCATGGGAGGTTGTGGGCATTACGGAGGCAAGCGTTTGACAGCCATGCCCTGTGTGGCCGGGTACTATCCTGTTGAAATATTGCTCGGTGATGCTGCGGAAGGAATGGCAACACAACATGTCGTAGAAAGTCCTGAAGTACCGTTCAGCCTTGAGGTTGATTCGGACGATTAACAAGGGTGTCACGCCATCGTAGGAAATGGATTCTCAGACAGTGAGCCGTGTGCCGTTCTACCGTAAAGGCGGGATCAGTGCGCAGGCCGTCTCGTTTCTAGTCACGCATGCGCTGGTTATCGGTGCCAAGTGCAACCCTCGTTGATCGGGCCCGACAAAACTGCAATCGGTGCGGGTGATGCTCACTGGTCCGCGGTAGGCGGCGCAGTGGCCTCATTGCAGGTAGTCCCCGTGCCGCAATTCAATGGTCTGGCAACGGTGCGAATGGCAACTTCCGTAGACTAGGCAACATGGCCACAAACGGTTGAGAGCGACGAACTCGGTTCTGTCCGTGCGGCTCTCACAATCGTTCGATCCTTACGTTTTGTCGTTGCCCCCTCAGCAGTCCTTTATCCGCGTGCCTCTGTGTTGTGACCTCCTCGACCCATTGGCGTCAGCATCGTTCGATTGCCGCATTGCTCCGACTCAAATGCCTGTCGATTTGACCAACTCTCTCAACCAAATTACACGTTTTCTCAGTCTTGTTCAGTTGCTCGTACTGTGCACGGATCCGACGTCGTGGCATCTTACACTCCGTAGATGTTATTGCAACCGCCATCCTTTGTCACAACTGTATCTGCGAGCAAACTTTGCACTTGACATACAATCCTGGATACGTGGTTCCCATGCGCTGTGTCAGACCTGTATTTGGTCATTATCTATATATTAATTCTATAAGGTTTTTTACTGTGAGTCCTATTTTGAGAGAACGGCTGAACGTAAAGATATGATTGAGGTATCAAACTAAAGGTCTTACCATGTAGATGTGCCAGTCGAAGAGCACAATGAGATTGGGCAAACGGTTCGGGTGTTCTGGGGCGGAAAATTCCCGTGTAAAGTCTATGGGAGAAGCGTGCGGTTAACATTTGATAGCCTGCGGTTGACTCACGCGCTGTTGAAGGCGGAGGCATGTAGGGACTGAGATAGTTCAAAGTCCGAAGTCTCTTTTCTGAGCAGACCGTTGCGCAAAGCAACGCTAGCAGGCATTGTTTATCAAAGTTCTTTTCATTGGAACAGCGAACACTCTAGAATACCTGATTGCGTTATGCCGGTGGAATGTGTGATGTATATACCCAATTTAACATTCATTCGATCCAGTTTCTTCACGTAAGTAAGACGTTTCCCATTATGTAAAGATGTAACTAAACATTCCGTTGACCATTGTTAGTGAAAATATTACAAACAACTGCTCATAGCCCATTGAGTTACTCACGGTGGTCGTTAAACCTGCATTCAAAAGAAAAAAATCACGAACCTGGACTATTGTCTTTACTGAAGTGGTTGAATGAATTTGTCATCAAATAAAGATTATATTTGTTGTTTCATATGAGTTTATTCTTTTCAAAAAGACAAAAACAAAGTAAAAAACTAACCGTCGATTCCGACGGGTGAAGAGTATTCGCAACGCGAATCTCGTTCCAACAACATTTACAAACACAGTTGTGACTGAAGATGAGAGTGAAAGAGTGCTCTATCCAGTTGGATTTTTGCACACGATCAACATGAGTGGACTTCCGCCTCACATTTTAGGACTGAAAAAGGGTGCTGTCGTGATGCTCATCGCGAACCTGGCCGCCCCGGTGACGCAGTGGTTTAAGCGCTGGCGTATGATGATTCGTTTGTGAAAGGCATGGATTCGAATCTCGGTGAGGCATGGATGTTGTATTTGTCTTACGGCACTGGATCTTTCCCTTCCCTGGAGCAAGTGACCCTAAAGTAGGGACGGGCGACTGCTTATAGACCATTGAGTTGCTCATGGTCGTCGTTAAACCTTCAGTCAAAAAAAAATCACGAACCTGGTCTTTACTGAAGTTGTTGAATGAATTTGTCAATCAAATAAAGTTTATATTTGTTGTTTCATATGAGTTTATTCTTTTCAAAAAAAAAAAATAAATAAAAAAAAAAAAAAAAGGAAACTAACCGTCGATTCTGACGGGTTTCGTCTAGTTTTTAATAATTTGTTTATTCTGCCCTGAGGTTTCAACAGGATAGAACTACTTTCTGGGAGTGCTTCGTTTTTTTTTTTTTTTTTTTTTTTATTTTATTTTTTTGCAAAAATTGTATAACTACCGGAAGGAAGGAAGCCTCCGTTACGTATGTTCTATGTTCCAAATGCATTTATTTTATTTTCTCCATATATCACCAAATCACTCTTAAGATGAGCACGTCGTGATCAAAGCATTTTGGTAAAATACAACGCAGCACTTCCTTTCACTTTATTACAGTTTTTTTTTTCAGTATCATTATCTATCGATTTGGAATTCTTTCTGAGCACAGCTATCCACAGTACGATTTAACTGCATACTTAACGGATGTATAATATTTTTCTGTCTTTCTGTAATGATGTTTTTTCTTGGAGACATACTGCAACAACAGGCTGTTTCCCTTTACAAGACTTAACCAGTTATTCCACATTCGGCAACAGTTTATGCGAATGATCGTTTTCTGGATATAGAATTTTACTACTGCCTTCGAAACATGCTAATAATATGTACGCATCTGATAATCCAATAAACATGATGACTTTAACAAAGTCTTCTGATTTTACTGATTCTTTGAATAAAATATTTGCGATTGCTCACTTAAGCAGTCTTATCGGTCACACTATTGTAAAACGTTTGGTTTATATGCTAAAATATTTTAAACAGGCAACTTTTGACGCCTAAATTTAACGCAATATGTTATATTATATTCCCGCTTCTAGGGAAAATACTAGTATGCATCCATTTTACTTATAGGAAACAGACATTTCTCCTTCTTAAACAGCAGTCATTTGACAGAAATGCCTATAGTTTTATTGCAGGCACATTACCCCTGCTTTATTGCAACATTAATGTTGATTTAATGATACAATAGCACAATTTGAAGTTCGTCATGAATGTGGTATGTTTCACTGAACATGATCTTCCACGATATTCCAAGCAGAAACTTCACGCAGCTGAACTATCCGCAATCAATTCGGCTTTAAAGCAGCATTTTCTTCATTCTGTGTTATTGATCACTTCAATTTCCGGAACTGGTGTTTCTGAGTTTTTTCAGATTCCAACGGAAGAATACCACATGGATAGCGAAATTTAAGCAAACAATGGAATTCTACGTTATTCTGCTGTCATCAATTGCCTTGGGAGAGTTGCCGTGGAGATAAATAAATAAAAAACGTTCTCAGGAGAAAATTTGAAATTCATCAGAATTCTTCGTTCGCAAGGAAATTAAAGAACTGTGCGTTGTTCAAGGCTTAAAATTTTTATTTCTCTGGGAGTGACATCTCTTTCCTTCTTTAAAATTTTCGAACTTGATTCGTCTACGAGAGATAACCCTTGCTAAGTTTTCGTTTCTATTTTTGGATATGTAACTTCCTCAAATAAGTCATTAACAGCACAAAACAAAGCTAAATATTAATTCGACAGAAAGGAAATAATACTCCGCTGACCGTGCGAAATTATATTATCAAATGATTAAACTGATGCCCATGAGAATATATTATTTGTAAGGGAATAAACACTTCGTTTTTTATATCTAGATTATTCTCTTAACTGTGACTAAGAAAAACATAATAATAATAATAATAATAATAATAATAATAATAATAATAATAATAATAATAATAAAAAATAATAACAACAATAATAATAATAAGTGTCGACTTTGTCAAGAAAAAGATGAAACTGTGTCTCATCTTATATGTGAACGCAGCAAAATTCCACAGAGAGATTACAATCTTAGACACGACAGGGTTGCAAAATTGATTCACTGGTCATTGTGCAGAAAGCACAATTTGCCACCACCGAAAAACCCATGGGAACATCAGGCTGAGAAAGTCGTAGAAAATGATAAAGTCAAGATCTTGTGGGATTTTCGAATTCGAACCGATCGGCACCTAGAACATAATGCACCAGACATAACAGTAATAGAAAATAAGGAAGTCTGGATAATTCATATAGCGATTCTTGAAGATGTCAGATTCGATGAAAGAAACTGGAAAATATGACTAAATATAGAAACCGGGCCATAAAAATTACGTCATTATGGACTAAACACACAACGGTGGTCCCCATTGTCATCGTGCAGAAAGCACAATATGCTAGCATCGAAAATCACATGGGAACACCAGGCTGAGAAAGTCGTAGAAAATGATCAAGTCAAGATCTTGTGGGATTTTTGAATTCAAACTGATCGGCACCTATAACATAATACACCAGACATAACAGTAACAGAAAATAAGGAAGTCTGGATAATTGATATAGCGATTCTTGGAGATGTCAGAGTCGATGAAAAACAACTGGGAAAGATGACTAAATATAAAAACCGGGCCATAAAAGTTACACTATTATGGACTAAACACACAACGGTATTTCCCCATTGTCATCGGAGCACTTGGAACAATGTCAAAACATTTTATGAATCATTTCGAAAAACTGTAGCTTTCTGATATACCACCTACAGAACTGCAGAACACAACTTTACTTGATACAAAATATATTTTACGCCGATTCGTGACTGACACCTAGCTTTCCGGTGGAAACTTGTATCAGCTCAACAACACCAGTTGATGATAATTTTGTTGTTTATATTTGATTGTCATATGCTGTGTTTCGTAAAAAGAAAATAATAATAATAATAAATGTGTAATAAGAAAGAAAACAATCTATGTTGTTCTTGTAAGCTTTGTTTTTCGTTATTCCTTCTCGAGGTTTATTTGTTTCGTCATGACTCAACATAATCTATTATTTCCAGGATAAGACGTAAAATCTTTCCAAGAAGGGAGAATTGAGCAATAAATATACCCATGACAATATATTATTTACAAGGGAATAAGTCCTTTGTTTATGTAGCTGCTAGTTGAAATGCATTCGGCGCTGACCGGTATAAAGTACAAGACGCAATCTGTATATTTTATTTTCTACCTGAAAGAAATGAGTGTTTCACTTTTTACGCATTCTGTGTGTGTAAATCTGACCAGCAGTTTTTCTCCTATAGAAGAAATGTAGTGAAAATGAGTTTAGCAAACACACTCTGTATAATCCTTTATGAATTATAGGTAAAACAATCTACCCAACTCAACACAGGGAGAAAAGCGTGGCATGCATTGGTAGAGCGATGTTCATTCGTCGCACTAGCACGGTACTTATTTTTGCTTTTTGCAACACACCCTCCCTATAGGAATTTGCTTGGAAACTGGCAATTAACTGCAACTCGGATTAGGGTGAAGACCAATATACCGAACTTCGATGTATCTAGCACAAAGTTCGAGTGAATTATGGCTGCCACAGACATACGCACACACTCAGCATTATAGTCTGTTTAAAAATGCAAAACACTAGTGTAAGGGTTGCCCGCAATCAAACTGCCAATTATGAATTTATTTAATTTTAATGTGATGATGAACACGTGCGGATGGACGCTTCATTCCGCCATTTTGTTGTTTCAGCTAAGAACTGATATTCTTCACCACCCACGTGGTACAATTTTAATCCTATGTGGGGATTAAGGGATTGGTGCATGAACACTTGGGGCATCTGACCTTGGAGAGTCAGCTGCTCGAGTGCTTCTGTTAAACAAGTTGTAATGCCGCTTTTGTATACGTGCAAGGTTGTAATCGCCTGCGGGTATCCGACGACATTCCTGAGTTCAGGTATTTCACGTGCTGACCGGGGTAACCAGTTTTTCTTGCGCATGCGTGGTATAGGACAAAAAGGGCCAGGAGAATTAAATGAGACAGTTGAGCTTCGGTCGTCCAGGAGAGAGGGTCCTGGTTTGGACACCGGTTTTTGACGGAAGGGCTGCGCGTATGGCAGAAGTGCAGCGTGGTGAACGGGAAGGGGGATTCCTTCGTTTACCGGGTATCGCGGAAAGAATTGTGGAAAGGTTGCACGAGGTCAGCATGGGAAACCTGAGCGGAAAGTCAACGGAAACCCGTGAAGCAAATGTTATCGGAATAATAAAATCTTGCTGGTTTTTATTTCCGTGTACTGGACTGAGTTTTGTCGAGGTAATTATTCTTCTACACAAGGACGCCTTCAGCTGCTTTGATAGCCAGATCGTATAGTAAAGGCGAGGCGGTAGCTCGCTATACGGCGGTAAACAAAAGGTATTATCTAAGAATTGATATGTCTGGCCCTACAACCAGAAAGGATGATAAACAGGAATCTCAGATTTCTTTCCTTTTCAGTTTCCGTTACCTTCCTTTTCAGTTTCTGTTTCCTTTCTTTTTAGTTTCTGTTACCTTCCCTTTCAGTTTTTGTATTTTCATCTAAATTTAGTTCTACCTTGTTAAATATTTTCTGGCTTAACGTTACAAAGTTTCTCCCGACGAGCTTGTAAAAATATACACCCCGAGAGTGGAGGAAAATGCAATCAAACGTAAATAAAACATGTGGAATGTTCTGAACTATGAGCAGATGGAAAGGGCAGAGTGCAGATGTAAAGTGCGATCACAATTCAGTGTTAATATTGTAAGAGTGAAATTCGATGCACCGATTGTAAGAACGAAATATATGACAGTTTGCATTTAGAGCAGAGCGATGTTATATGTGTATGTTAAAAGTTGCACTGTAAAAGTTATCTGTTGAGCGGCAGGTTTGTTCGTCTTTGTTAATGAAGGTTGAACGACCACCGTGAGCAGCCGATGGGCTATATAAGTAGTCATCCGTTCGTGATTTAGGTTCGGAGGCAGCGGATGGCCTAATGGTCAACTTTCACGACTGCCACGCAGGAACCAGAGGTTCGATCTCGGGCAGGTACGAACGCTCAAAACACTAAATATCCGCCGTGAATCGGATGGGCACGTTAAGCCTTTGGACCCCGCGTACTGTCCCCCGGTAATAAATAAGGGCGTCTTCCCAAATCTTCTAGCTTCCTATTTGTAACGGTTGTTTAAGACCTGGGGGTCAGACACACCCTTCCTAAAATCCTTCACATATCATATGATCTGATCTGAATTTAGGGCAACTAGCTCAATGTAAGAGAGAGATCCAGTGCCGTAAGGCAAACACAACATCCATGCCTCACCGAGATTCGAACCCGAACCCTTCTCGGACGAATGGTCATCAGCCAACGCTTAGACCACTGCGCCACTTGGGCGGCTTTGAGCAGTGTTACGCAATATTCTGAGTGCGTTGTACTATGTGAACTCTATCTGTCTTGTTGATAAGAAGGACGTGTTTATCGAAAGACTGCTTGACGTGCTAACTGATACAATAAAGAGTGCAATTCGTATCCGAAAGTATTGTCTAATTATCTTGCTCTGGCCGTTAACCTGAAAGTCGTATATTCAAGCTTAATTAGCCCGTTAATCTGCTAGAATGGGTTAACTCAGAGTTAGCCTAAAATGTGCTGAAATCACGTCGAACGAATATTTCGCTGCCTATGTAGTTAATTTGAATATTTCGCAGCTTCAAAAAGCGTTGTTTTCCGCTTAGCTTTGTTATTCAAATTGATCACTGGAGGATGGGGGTAACTCACACTAATTATTTATGAATAATTGTCTGCAAACCTAAGAAAAGGAAGAGAAGATGCTCGAGTCACTTCTTTCTACCTAGTGACATGATGTCCATCTCATGGGGACATCATGTCACTGGATACATCATGCAGCATAACAAGAGGACAACAGGACACTTCTCATCAAGTCCTGGGTCGTGGAGCAGCGAAAAAAGACTAGAAGAGAGAGCTTATCACTACCGACAGGTTTATGGTCGGTACTGCTGAGTTGAGAGGAGAAAAGGAGGACTGTTTCGCCGTATTTTGCATAAAACGCGGCTTCTACGTGAACATTTCTTTTTGCAGAACACAGAACATTTTGGTCACCATTTAGTTCCTGCTTAACGGCTGGTTAAAAAATTAAAGTTTTATCTATTGCAAGAAACAAAACGAACAACTTGGAATAATCTAGGAAAACAAAGGTTGAGTCACCTACTGAAAAGCCAGTCTACCAGATTTAAGTTAAGGTTTAGTAAAATCTTAAACGTAAATATTTTTTACAACTATTATATCCCACTTATTGTACGGTTATTCCATAAGCTCTAAAGCGAAGCGTAAAATATCTTCACACAAACGCATACTTTTAGCAAAATTTCGTACTCACATTTTACCATGAGAAAATACGCACCTCAAAATCTTGAACGTTCACCACATAACAAATATTAGTGTCATTAATTTTCTTTTTTTATTGGAGGTTTAACGACCACCGATAGCAACTCAGTGGGCTATAAGCAGTCTCCCGTCCCTAATTTAGGGTCACTGGTTCCAGCGAAGGGATATAGCCGGTGTCGTAAGACAAACACCACATCCATGCCTACAAGAATGGTCAGTAGCCATTGTTTAGACCACTGTGCCATCGGGGTTACAATTAATGTTTTGGATTCAATACGTAAATTAATTCGTCTTTTATTTTTTTGTGTCACTATTGCTTTTGGATTCAGATTACAAATTCTATCTTCGTGTTTTTCTTCTGGTTATAAAGCTAATGTTATACAGTTCTGAATCATAATTAACAGTTCGGTGGAAAAGTTTTCCGAATGTAATTAAATGGGTTTCTAATTTTATTACACTTTGTTAAAAGATACTTATCCTCCGAGCAACAAATAATACTATCAGAACTACCTCATTATCATTCCTTAGCAAACCACTCCTGCTTACACGAGCTAATTAATTTTGGTTCAAAATTTTTAAAACAAAAAGCTCTAGGAATTAGAGATACTATAGCGTATATGAAATGTAAGCTTCTACAAACAAAACAACGACGAAGAATTTTTAAACATTGGAACTTCGAAAATCAGAGAATTTGAGAATGATTCTCATTCTACTTAATGTAATGCACCACATAATTTTGTTCCATCCAATTAACAAATTTAACACTCAGTTATGCATTTACCGCCGGACGTGCATGCTTTAATTATCTACGAGAAACCTGGATTACGGAAATGAGCTTCACTGTTAAATTTTCCTTTGTGAATCGAATGAACTCACGACACCTGTCGCCTTTCTCATAGAAGTCATTTTTTATATTTTATGCTTGCATCTCAGATGTCTGTGACCCTATTGTTTTCCACCCATCTTTCAAACACTTACGTAAGCGCTGAGCTGCTGTTTTAGTTAAAAATGTGATGAAAGGAAATGTTTTTAACGGAGTTCATTAACGCTTTAAAGCCCGTTATTCGTCACTTAGTGAAGCTATTCATCCGTAACTGGTACGTTAGTAAAGTTGTGTGAGCGACAAACAAATCTTCTTAGTAAACCTTACCACGCTCGTGACTTAATGTGTTAACACACTGCGTCAGCTTTGGAACATTTGCAAACTTCCCTGCCTACAAGTTTTAAGGAAATTCCCTGGGAAAACTAATTGGATGTGACGATAATTCTATAAAAAGGGTGGATGCCTTCTATCAGTATGATTACCCTGAAATATTTTGTGATGTAAATCTTCCAGTGGAGGGAATATCAGTTTCTCTCTCAAAGTTGAGGGTTTAAATTGTACGTGAGTTTATCAGTGCATCTTTACCTGAAACTTCTGTACTAAGAAATTCCGAATTAAATACCAATCTGTACCTCGTTCACCAAAACATATTGAACAAATTTAGTCGGATGCTTTACACATCGCCGGTCGCTCATGAGGAGTAAATATCCTGAAGACAAACTAACAGAGTAGTCCTTTTCCTCATCCATTCCTAAGCAAATATTAGCATTTCTGCAATGCAGCACCGAGAAAACGCATAGTAAAAATGAAATAAACTTACTATTTACAGAAAGGAGAAATCAGAATTTTAAACATAATTGCTAGCAATCCAAAGCCTGTCGGTTTTAATGTTGAATAATGACTCGGAAAACATGACTCGATAAAGTGATCATGGCTCAGAAAAATAGAAAAATAAGAAAAATAGAAAAATAAAAAACATGAAAAATAGGAATATAAAAATCATGAAAAAAATAAAAATAAAAATTATGACTCAGAAAATCATGAAAAAAAAAAAACAATCATGAAAAATAGAAAAATAAATACAATAAAAATGGAAATATTTGAAAAATAAAAAATCATGACTCTAATAAACGAAGTCTTCACAATCCATGAGGCATATCGGGATCTGATGCGATCATCCTAACCTATTGCGATTAGCTTTAGATTTTTAGGACAACTGCTGGAATTATAGTTTGTTCAGCTTCGATAGTACAACGAACGAATAAAATGCTTTTGCAGGATGAAATTAAATAGGACTTCCCGGCATTTGGACAAAAATATATTCTAGGCACCCTTTATGAAGTCTAGGATAAAAATTTACGGAAGGATAACATGTGAACAGTTAGCATTAAGTTTCAAGTGTGCAGACCACGTCTGAAAACTGCTCATCTCTTACATCTTTCTCAACCAATTTTAAGAGATCATCCAGTTTGCAGTAAATTATAAAATCCGTAATTTTCGTTTTCACCTTGCTCGTTGACAGCTCTGTGATTATATATTTTATTAGTGTTTTCTCGAGGTTGGATTCGAAGTCTCTCAGTAAGCTTTTGCATATTTACATATGTCCTTCATCCGATATTAAAAAAAATGTCATTCGCCAATATGTTTAGTACATCAAATTCCACAAATGCCACCTATCACTTTACGAGGATATTAATTCTCCCTGCATTAAAACTGTTATTCATTTACGGGGTAATTTATTTTAAACGATTACTGCAATTTCTTGCAATAATCATAAACTTGCGTTCTTCAACATTGACTTTCTTTTGGGAGATAGTAGTAATTCTGCGCTCTTCATATGCCTGTTGTGACCTCTTTCTCGCGATTACTGCAATTTCTTGTAATAATTATCTTCACATTTATCAAGAACGTCTTGCGTAAATGTGCGACATTGGATTTCTATTGTAATATCAGGTGTGCAACTTAATTATCGGCCATAGTCACGACACGTTGACAGCAAATTATAGCAAATCGAATACGTACCTAATTAGGGAAATAATCCCCGTCGTGTTGGATACATTTGAGCCATTGGTCACGGAGCTGCCGAATGCCACTGCGGAAAAAAGAGGGCTGTTTCGAGTTGATGAAGTCATCAATACTTGTGTGGACCTCCTCGACAGAAGTGAAGTGCGTATCACTCAAGTAATGTTGCAGGGAGCAAAAGAGGTGATAATCCGACGGAGCGAAGTCCGGAGAATATGCCGGGTGGGACAAAATATCCCATCCCAGGTCGGTGATCGTGTTTACAGTCGTTTTAGCGGTGTGAGGACACGCATTATCCTGAAGCAACAGGACGGACCTTCTGCCCTTGCCGGTGTATGGCCGTTTTGCCTCCATTGCATCACTCACACGAATGAGTTGCTCACAATAACGCTCATCATTGACTGTTTCACCAGGTTTGAGCAACTCACAGTGTACGACACCGCGCTGATCCCACCATATGCACAGCAAAAACTTCTTGGCATGGATATTCGGTTTGGCGGTACTGGAGGTATGCTGACCTGGATAGACCCACGATTTGCGCCGCTTAGGATTATCGTAGAGGATCCACTTCTCATCACAGGCCCACATCTTGTGGAGGAAATCCTTCTTCTTGAATCTGAAGAGCAAGGATACAGCAACATCGTAGCGCCTAGACTTGTTCGCAACTGTGAGTTGGTGGGACACCCAACGGCCCTCCTTGTGAATCCGTTCAAGCTTGTGCAGGCTCTTTGCAATGGCTTGCCGTGTTACGAGTTCCTGGGTGAGCTCTGACTGTGTGCGACAGGAATCCGTGTCCAACAGTTGTTCCAGTTCCTGATCGTCAACTTTCTGCGGCTATCCCGGACGTTCTGCATTACGGAGGTCGACATTTCTCTGCTTAAACAGCTGGAACGACTTCTTACACGTAGTGTAGGACATAGGACACAGCAGCCTCACCCAAAGCAGCACAGATCATTTTCTGGGTTTCCGCGGCACTTTTTTCAGATGAAACGGGAACAGGAGGCAGTGCCTCAAATGTTGCTTCTGGAAACGACATTGATTTCACCGTCAACTTTCGTCCCTTCTGTCACTACAGCTGTGAGCTGTTACGGTTACCCGGAAAGGTGTTGTAGGGCGCTTCAATCAGCCGTTATCGCACACAGCTATTTGCATTTGCCGACGTTCAATGATCGCTTGCGTTTAGGGGCCGAGAATTAAGTTGCACACCTAATATAACAAAATGTTAAAATTAAATGGTTTTATATCGTCACCAAAGCGATAGGAATAGTTGCTTTGCCACACGATTTTACACAACGATCATATAGACATCAAGTGCTTATATATTCAGTTTTAATAGTCTTGTTGCAAATCTTTTCTTTTCATTGCATAGCCTTGAACAAAGTTACCTGCATTTCTTAAGTTAAAGACTCCGAATTTAGGTAAAGGAAAAACAAATTTGCATTTGTTACGACATTTCGGTTTCTAGGTGTCGGGCCATAAAAATGTCCTTTTCTTTGAATACATGAAGTTTTCTTCAAAATGTTTCCTAACGCTTACGTTTAGGCATCTTAAACATGTATATTCGTTGCAGTATAAGATACCTAAATTTTCTGTGATGCATATGTTTTCCATTCCTTTTTTTTTTTTTTTTGCTGCTATTCATTATTTTAATTTTTTATTTATTTATTTTCTTATTTTTGACCTGCATCCTTGAAGTGGGATCGCAAAATAGTCTTTGAAATGGGATCGCAAATAGTCTTCTGACTGAGATAAATATGCCACAAAAATTTTCCATTGTCTTCAGCTTTCTTATGTGATTACTTCATTTTCTTCTCGCGGACTTGAACATTCATTTTTTTGTATCCAACAATGCTAAGCATGATCAACATTTTATATGTCTTTATACTGCGTATTTTTCCTATTAGTGTAACTGACGTGCAGAATATATACACATAAAAGTATACGATATATTTTGCGTTTTGGGAAATATTAGCCTTCTCAAACTTTATATGATTCCGAAATATTATTAGACATTATATTCTTGTTTGTTCGCCCCAGTGGGCGAGTTGTCTGGAGTGCTGGCCATTGATCATTCAGGTGGGCTATAGTTCGAGTCCCAATGAATCATGGTGATGACATTGTCTGATGATGCAGGGCGCTGTCCCTTCCCTGAAACCAGGTGCCCTAATCTGGGGTTGGGCGATTGCTTGTAGCCCTCAGAGTTGCTGAAGGGGTCATTAAACCGCAAAACAAAAATGGAAGAACTTGCGTGTTTAGTATCGATTCCTTTTGTTTTTTACTGGACTGAGGTGTGTGTAACCACCCTTTACGGGGAAAGTACCAAAAAGGATTAAATTCGATTAAAATCTTTGAAATAAAAATGGATAAAAAATCATGAAATTGTCAAACCTTTAAGACCTCCCAATAGCTCAGTGGCCTAAGCAGTAGCTTCTAAGCATTCGTCCGCGATGGGTTCGAGTTTGAATTCTAGGTGAGTCAAGGATGGTGTGCTTGTGTTAGAGCACCAGCTCTCTCTTCCATTCCTTGGAGCCAGCGGACCCACATTGGTGGTGATATACCGCTTATAGCCTATTGACTTTCCCATCGTAATCGTCAGACCCCCAATCAAGAAAGGGAAACATTTTAAATAACCAAAATAAAGAAATTCCAAAATTAATTGAAAAAATAAAAAATAATAAAAGTACCCTTTTTATGTTCTGTATGGTTCCAAAGCTATACAGAACAAAAAAGGAATCTAGAGAATGTGTCGAAACATCAAGAATACTAATAGTAAAAGAGAGAGAGAAAAGTAGTATTTGTAATAACGCAAGAGTATATAAATTTCCAATTAAAGAAAACAGCTAATAAAATATCGTCTCTTTTATATAGGAAGCACCTAAAGCAGCTTAAACACGCGCCTGAAAGAAGCTTCAAAAAACAAGAACTCAAAAGAAGAAAAGAAGAATAAATACGATTTTGTTTAGTTAATCACATGGAACCTTTAACTGAAGAAATTCAAATAACTGCAAAATGTAAAACTTAAATGAAGAAACTCAGAATCTCGGAAGACATCGCACTTGACAGAACAACAAATAAATATTAAATGAACAGTGACAAAATAATATTGTCATATGGATGGAAACATGTTATTCGAAAAGATTGGGGTGGAGACAGAAACAGTTTTATAACAGAAATTACACAAACACATCAACAACAACTAACAATCACTAAACATATTCCAGAAGACTATAAAGACAGTGTTGGGGAAATGTGGAAGTGAGACGGAGCACAACACTCAGAAATGTATTGTAACAATAAATACTTTAGTTCATAAAACTTAGTGTATTTATCAAGCATCGCATGAAAAGTAATACTGATTTCAGTATTATTCCATCAAAAAACGTCCCGTTCACTGAAAGGTGTGAGATTTTTTACTTTAATAATAATTAAAACAGCCACTTGATTCAACAAGAATCATGGTAAATAAAGCATGTTTTTCAATCTTGAATGACTATTTACAAGCAGCATGCCAACGAATTGGTCAAAAATTATGCAGCTATAAACACTGTCTTTGAATTCTTATAAATAAACCCTAAATTATTATGACAAAGTGAGATACCAATTTGTAGAGCAGCAAAGTCCAGTTGAATTTACACAACGATTGTATTGCGTTCGATTTAAAAAAAGCCATCCAAAATAAATTTACAAAAAAACAAAACTGATAGCTATAAGAAACTTGAATTCACTTAACTAACCTCGTTTATTTCTTTTCATATCAAGTTAAATTTTAAATATATATGATATTAATTTTAAGGGTTGTCTTCATGGAAGTCTTTATTTAGACTTAAGAATGCTTACAGGAAGAATTATTTTCGTCTCGTATAGTTCACAATAACTCAAAAAATGAACAACAGCATTCGAAGCTAAACCTTCTAATATCGGTAGGCATTCTTTCCTGTTTGGAGCTTTAAGGATCGCCATAAGCAACTGAGTGGCCTATAAGCAGTCACTTGTCCATAATTTAGGGACACTGGTTCAGGGGAGTAAGCTCACAATAAATGCCTCACCCAGAATTCGAACCAGGACTCATCTCGGACGAATGATTACGAGCCACTGCTTCGTAGCAATCGGCCAAGGGGGAGGAGAGGGGAGGTGAGGGGGGGGCTTTTCTTCCGAGATGAGGTCTAAAGATATTTTTAAGGGTGTCGCCATTTTTCTAAATTCTAAAAAAATTAAGAAGTGACCGACTACTACAAATTGCAAATTTTAAAAATTTGCGGTATGATCGACTGCGAAAATTTGTTAATTTTTGTAATGTTAAACTTCATTTTGAAAAAACTGTTTACATTTAAGAAATCTCGCTTCTACCCTTAGCAGATTCAAGCATTTAAAAAAATGCAAAATGAAATTGGTGTTATTTATTTTTACTCTAATTTCACTTAAATCTTGGAAAGGCGGTTTTTCTATTTGTAGATATTGGTCGTCTAAAATATTCAGGAAATAATTCTGATTGCATATGTCACGAATGGTACTCCTTTCTTTCCACATACGTCGTACTCTTATTTTTAAGTGCATTTCAATGACGTTTGTGTCTAACCCTCGTGAATCCCGCAGTTTAGGAAATAACCATTTTCATTGTGAGTCGGGGATCCATTAAATTACTTTTCCTCTTCTTCTTCTTT
The DNA here is from genome assembly GCA_039090855.1 of Macrothele yani. Taxonomy (NCBI): domain Eukaryota; kingdom Metazoa; phylum Arthropoda; class Arachnida; order Araneae; family Macrothelidae; genus Macrothele; species Macrothele yani. Next base: position 56,746,348 of record CM077008.1, on the reverse strand, counting down.
TTCTATTTTTTTTTTTTTTTTTTGATTGGGAGTTTAACGACCACCGTGAGCAGCTCAATGGGCTATATGTAGTCGCCCTTCCCGAATTTAGGGTCACTAATTCCAGGGAAGGCGGAACCGATGCCGTAAGAAAACCACAACATACATGCCTCACCGTGATCCGAACCCCGACCCATCTCGGACAAATGGTCATAACCCAGCGCTTAGACTAGTTTTTCTTCTTTTAAAGAGCAGTTCATTTTTTTTTGCAAATAGAAAACGGTATTCTAAGTGGAAGAAATCTGAAATGAAGGAAAGATCCGCGGAATTCAGCAGGTCGTCTGTAAAAGTGTGCTTTCCGTTCTTTAAAAATTACAAAGACACCAACCGGACTTGCTACTTCCTTACGTGGCACTTGGACTGGTCACAACCTGGCACAGAACAGTCGCCTCACTTTATAAACTGCTGGCCACCCAAAATGCAACACCAAGAAGGACACGAGATAGCAAAGCCAGATTTACTGGACACATAACAACAGATACAAAGATGAAATGATTGAGCTTACAGGCCCGTGCGAGTTGGGGAACACGCAGACATCAATAGTTCGTGTGGCCCCCATGGCTGGCAATAACGGCCGCTACACGCCGCGGCATCGAACGAAAGAGGCTTTAGATGTGGGCTTGGAGTATTTCGGTCCAGGCTGCTTCCACAAGTTGCCAGAGTTCATCAGGCGTAGCCGCGGGTGGTGCTTGCCGGGCCACTGTGTTGCCGATCAGCAACCAGACGTGTTCGATGGGCGACATATCGGGAAAACAGGCGGGCCACGGCAGCAGTATCACCTGGTGGGCCGTGAAGAATTGTTGTACGATGCGTGCCACGTGCGGACGCGCATTTTCCTGTTGAAACGTGGCCCCTGGCGGGTCCTGCAGGTAAGGTAGGACTACAGGCTCCAAAACGTCGGAGATGTAGCGGTGGCTGTTGAGTGTACCGGCGATGCATACCAGAGGGGTGCGGGTGTCATATACAATTGCGCTCCAAACCATAACGCCAGGCGACGGACCGGTACGACGATGCATAACGCAGGCGTCATGCAGTCTCTCGCCGCGGTACCGCCACACGCGGATCCGACCATCGTGGAGTTGCAGGCAGAAGCGGGATTCCTCGGAGAAGACAATGTCGTGCCATTCCGTAGTCCAGGTGCGGCGCTCAACGACCCAATGCCGCCGCAATCACCCGTGGTGTAACGTCAATGGTAATCGGAGCGCAACACACCCTAATTCCTGCGCTAACGTTCGTGATGTGGCCGTGCGAGCCATCAATGCCCGCCGCACAACATGCCAGTCCTCTCGTTGGGTGGTGTGCTGCCGCTGCGGCAATCGCTCACGTCGGTCCGTCCGTCCCTCCTGTACCCACCGAATCCATACTCGCCTCACTCAGTAGCTAGAAATAACACATCAACAGATTCCGTATGTAACGAAAATGCAGATATCTTTTCATCACACCTGCCGAAATTTCTGCTTCTGATTTTTTGTGTCATCAATTGAACCGTTCGGTGCCGCCCTTGTGGCGCAGTCTGCTAGGGTTAGATTGTGACCAATTGACTGAGAGATGTTAGAATCCTGTTGAGGCTTGGATGTTGAATTTGTCTTACAGCACTGCTTCTCTCCTTTCCATGTAATCAGTAGCCCCAAATTAGGGATGGGCGACTGTTTGTAGTCCATCTAGTTGCTCAGAGTGGTCGTTAAACCCTCAGAAATTCGTTCAGTCTATTTCTTCGACTTTTTGTGTGGGAATATGAATAAAGTCAAGGTTGTTTCTTTTTTTTCTATGCGATTCAGATTTTTTTACTATCACAAGAAAAGTCAGAATCCATTTTAGGAATTTTTCACCTGAACTCACATTATTAAGTTTCAATTATTTTGTCTTCATCTGTTGCATTTAATCTTATTCGAATGAAATCAACTGTACAGCTGTTTGATTTCCTTGCTTTGAAGGCTGATGAAGCAAATGAAATACATATAATTCTGACTGGATGGTCAAGTGCATGTAGCTTAAACAAACATCCATAAGCTACGACCCATACTGATTCTGGAATCATAATATTACGCCATAATGCCTTTGCTAAATCAACTGGTAAACGTTCTGACATGGATTCCTGATTTACATACGGAAAAGGCTGGTACTTTCATGTCTCAGTTAACAAACATTTCAACCACGAATTTATGATTCGTTCGGCTTGAAGCTCATCTGGCCATTCACTTTCCACTAGAGTTATGCAATTTTATGCATTTAAGGGTTCTAGTTATTCATACAGTCACTGAATACTTGTAACTGGTCTTTAAGATAGCCTCTTCCTCAAATTGAGATTTTCCTGTTATATAGAGTTGTGGTATACATAAACATGTAGACATTTACCGTTGGAAGTTTATCAACTTGCAATTGAATTACAAATGAAGTAATTACCCTTATTTTCATGTCGTATAAATCTTTGAAATAAAGCAGTTCTTTCATGTTTATGTGAATTTCCAGTCGTCTTGGTTTTGTCACAAATTTTATCTTTGCAAGACGAACTTAAAATAAATTTAGGATATCTTTCTGAGTTAGCCGACACTTATTCTTAAAACCATCCACTATTACGTAAATCAAACGTTCGTCTATCTATAAAAAGCTTTGTTTTCACATTTAGTATAGTTGTCACCAATCAAACTCAAATATTGTTGATACTACAGAAGTTAACAGGGGGTAGGTACACCAGATGATAACAATTCGTTGATACTGTTCCTATAAATGCATTTTTCCGATTCAGAAACACATATAGATAATAAAGTTATATTTACATTTTACAAGTATACGTGCGTCATTGACAAAAGATCTGCTGCCTCGAGCAAGATTTCATGGCTTACTTAGCTTGGGTTCTACACAACCTAAGGGAACCACGCGATATCTGTGAGAACATTGAAGTATGTTCACTGTCACGCAACCCTAGTTCAGGGATATTATTAAACGAAGAGAAATAATATACATTTGGAACTTTCGTTAGATATAATCTGAACCTAATATCCACGCAAAATGAGTCTACTTACTTCAGAAGCAACACAGCGACAGTGAATAGGTGCCCCTCTCATTTCATCATGAAGAATTTTCCTTTAAATTGCATGTAATCATGAAACTCGGTGAATGGTCGCCCGGTGTACTTAAATTTGCCCACCCACTACTTGATGCACATCCTTCTGAAATTATCATGTCTAATGCTTGAGGTCATACAATGCCCAAATCAATGATTAATACTTTTTTCCCTAATCTCTTTTAAAACATATATGAACGTGGAAGAAACCCATTAAGATCAAGTAAGTCGAATATTACATTAAGTTTGAACTCTTTCCTTTTTCTAGTAGGAAATCAAATCACTGCTACAACGTTAGATAAAAACCTTCAACTTATGGTTCTTAATGATATCAGGAAATTTAGATAAACATTATTTAAACATTATTGGAACAGTGTAGCGTGGTGCATTTTTTAACTCTTGTGTTAAATAATATGTAATTTAAGTAAAACGTATGCAAAAAATTTCATGTTTCAACATCTCATTACAAGCTATGGTAGACAATGACTAAACATCATCGTTTAAATTACACTTGGTAAAACATTAACGCATACTTCGGAAACACGCTATTAATTCCCCTGTGCCGGTTCTTTATTTTAAACCACGTGTTTCACATAATACATGGATCAAACGATAATCTGCAATTGAGAACGAAAATACCACAAGCTGCCTTTGATAAAACGTTTTCAATGCATTGAATATAAAGAAAGATTCCGTTATATGTTTTCTAGATGGGTTCGTTTTGTTATCAGCGCGCAACGGTAAGTGAAGAGAAAAAAATATTTGTAACTGTTATCACCGATCAAATTTTGTTTCATTGGAGCAAATGGCAGCGCATGCAACCAATGACAATTATCACCGACCAGTCAGCAAGTGGTATAACAACAAACTGCCTCGAAATCTAGAAACAATTTTAGCCTAATTTCCAAGTATAGGTGAACATGACTTAGTACGGAATCATCGTTCAAGAAAGTGATGAAAATGTTGCGAAGAGAGATAATTAAGAAGAGGCTGAAAGTACGAATAGCATGCACCAGAGCAAAAATATACTTTGAAAGTTCTGATGACTCTATGACGCAGGAGAGAACGACTAAAATATTTACATACTTTTTAAACTGAGATCAACCGAAAAAGAAAAATAAGTAAGAATTAGGAATGTCTTTAAGCATCATGAGAAATAAAGAATTTTCATCGTAAGTAAAGTAATTCCTGAAAATTTGTGCAGCTAAACTATTTTGCTCATTTGCGAAAAGTTTAATTTGAGTGTAATTCAATTCAAATTTAAAAACATCTATCCGGCCGGCTGTCGAATTTCTTTCTTTCTTTTTTTTTTTTTTTTTGAGAATCTTGTCGTTTTAGTTATTCATTCGTATGCATTCAGATTTGACATATTTTTACTATAAATGTAGAAGGCATAGAAGTTGTCTGAAATCAACTGTTTAAACTGTTCAGATTTTGAAAAATTCCAAATATGGGTATTGTTATTAGGGGAAGGAGCTATCTGTTCACCGGTCAAATTTCTTCCATCAGTTAACGGTTACAGCTATAGATTTTCCAGGTTTCGCTTTTATGTATGCACTTACTGTGTCAGTGAGAGTGTTATTCATGTCAAAAAATAAATATTAATGTTGTTGAAATGATGTTCCTTCCAGCAAAAACGGAGGAGATACCAGAAATCGAAGATTTGCCCATAACGTATATCTTTTGCACTGTGCCACTCTTTGTCATGTGTGTAGGTTGCATAAGAATTTGGTGAATCACAGCGTGTTGAACGAAAACAAAATTGATTCGTTTCGTCATTGGAGTAGAGTCGATATGCGTTTTTTTTTTAGTTATCGCAAAACAGTCATAGGTCTTAACTACTTGACCTGTAATAAAATATGACTCAGATCTCATTGTTGTATGACGACTGAAGTTAAACATGCTAATATAGGTTACAAATGCTCCACAACATGCATCATTAAAACGCTTATAGCAAAGCATAACAATAGCTGATGACAATACCTGCACCGTCAAAGTGCTGACTTCGCAGGGAAATGCGGAACTCTCTCGAATAGTTTGGGATAGATCGGATCCCTGACGGCGTTCCGACAGCTAGCCTGTCAGTCACCGGAAACCACAGTCTTCCACTCGGACAGATTCGGTCTAGAGACCTGTGGGGATCTGCCTCCCCCACGGGACCGGTACCTTACACCCCTCTGTCACAACCCGTGTGTGCGACGTGCTATGGGCAGTTGGGGCGAGCAACGTTTTCGGAATATCTCATCTCGTGGCCGGGAGATCGCCCACCAACGCGAGTTTTTTGGGACAACTGTCCTTTATTACAAAACTCAGCACAAATACAATGATATTCACTATGAGGGTCTCATGCACCCTTCTCACAAAACTTAGACAATAAAACAAAAATCACACACATGGAAATATTTACATTGTTCACAGCTCTAGGGCCAGTGCTGTGGTGGTGACCCCGGGCCAGGATCAACTCAAACACCTTGGTCAATAGACCGAAAAACTCGTTATCGAGAGCTGCGTACCTCCAAGGGTACTTCCATCCGTCAACAGACAGTAGTTGACCAGACTCTTCCTTTGCTCAAGTTCCCTAAGAAGACTAGGGCATGTCTTACTGAAGCTGGAGTGCGAGACGTCCAGCTTCAGGCGGAACTTGGCATTTGCAGCGGTGCAGTTGCTGCAGTTCGGTGCGGCAGCACACTGGTGGTGCTGGTGCCCAACTTCACCACAATTGCCGCACCTTGCATCTGTCTCGGGGCAGTTGCCTCGGAAATGGCCGAAGCCATTACACCGAAAGCACCTGACCTCCCTCAAAAATTCCTTTAGACGGAGCACTGACCAACCCAAGTTCAGTGTCTTCCGCCTCACCAAGTGCTTGAAGGCCTTGGGTTCCACGTCTGCCACCCAGTGGACCCTACCTCCCTTGAACTTGATGGGGAAACAGGCTTTGAACCCGTTCTCGAGCTCTGGGTTCTGCCCACAAACTATCTGCTCGAACTCTTTCCCTGAGAGTCCCCCGTCGACCCCGTACACAATCAACCGGGGGTTTCTCTTCCGTGGGGCCGTGGGGAGTGTGCAATCCTTGGTCATAGGATTGCTTCTCAACTCCTGAGCAAGGCGATCGAGCTCCCCGGGGTGGGAACATTCCACCGCAACCCCTCCTTTCCGGATGCTCCGAATGCTCTTGACCCCTAACTGCAGTTTAGTTGGGTTTACTGCAGTTTTCAGGGTCTTCTTCGTGTCCTCTGAGGACGCACTCTCGACTGTCGGGTAGACTAAAAGCACGTGTCTCCTGTCTACCGACTTACCCTTCTTCTTTCTAGTCTCAATCGGGGCGGGCGAAGGCCCTTTCGCCTTGATAGCCCCCTTCCTAGCAACTTCGGCGTAGGAAGCCACTTTCACATCGGCTTCGCAGCCCAATTCCTCACGCACGGACAGCCTGCCCTCGACATAGGCCACCCGTGCTGCTTGCTCATAACAAGCGTCACTAATACTGCTCAAGGCAGCTCGCACCTTCTCTCTCCCTGAGGAAGTGACCCGCGAGTCCAAGAGAACGGACTTAACTTCCCAGGTGAGCTCGAAGATGCGATTCAAAAACGCCTGGGGTGTAAGCACCGGGGGTGTCCCGGGATGCGTACCTCCCACCGAAGGTACCTCTTGGCACCCCGCGGACGACCCCTCGGGAGCCCGAGATGGTTCGGGCTGGGGTGTTGTTTTCCCCTTCCTTGCCATGGGCGGAGCTGGCAAGGGGGTGCTTACACCCTTCGTGGGTGTAGCGGCTTTAGAGCCCCTCGCTGGGGGAAGCTTCTTTGACAGGCTCCCCCAGCGTTGGGTTCTACCTTCCGGCTGTTCTCGGAAGAGGAGCTAACCCCTTTAGCACTGCCGACAGGGCTTGGTAGTGCTTCTGCCGCTACCTTCTGCGTCCGGGGTGTCCCGGACGATTTGGGGACGGACCCCTTAAGTTTCACTCTACCCTTCGGGGTAGATGACATCTCTGTGAGAGAGATGAAAAAACACAAAAAAAAAAAAAATTCTAAGTACTGAGTGGGCACCCAGGGGTTCTCCCACTCCAGTCTAACCTTAGAAGCCGGGTGCTCGGGCTTTGGGCGGCCGAGGGACCCCTCGACCGCGGGACCGGTACGACGACGACGTACCCGATGAGTGATGCCAGAGACTCTATGAGAGCTGAACGGAACTTCGCCGTCACAAGGGCGTTTTTACTAAGTCCCGTAACTGCTCTAATCGATGGGTAACATATAACACCCAAATCGAAAAAAAACAAAAATCGCGAGATCGGGATTGAAACCCGTCTCGCGGTTGGAATTGTCAGTTCTGCTTAACAGCGCAGTTCAGCTCAATCAAACACACACAGAAACTCTCACCCGGTCGGCATCAGACTGACCGGTCTAGCAAAGCATAAGTCCTATTTTGACGTACAACTAGGTCTTATGGTACAATACAGATTAGCGGTGGACGCGACATTATTGTGTGACCGATTTCAACTCGCAATAACTCCGAGGTCATCGGGGGCATGGCAACGCTGTAGTATCGTTTGATAGCGCATAGATGAGATTTAGTGATAATTATAAGTGGCGGAGTCGACGGATAAATGGCAATTCGTTACATCGCGCCGAAGTTGATGGTCTTTTTTGTGCTGTGCACCGCGATTATACTTTTGTTTTCGTTTTCAATACTTCTGAACTAAAGGTGATTGAACATTGTATGTTATTAATGTCGATATAGTGGACTAGTCGTGTGAATTGAAAATATTAAAATTGCAACTGCTTACAATAAGAGTATATGATAATGTAACTGTACTTTATTATTATTGTTTGCGCAGATTTGTAGAATTAGCGGAAAAACATTAAAATGCCATGAAAATCTGAAGTTGAGCGCAGAACATTCTTACCGGAGATTTGTATGTAGACATCAGCAAATCGGAGAACCATTGATTACTCGAGTTTATACACTGGAGTTCCAGATGTACCTAGTGACATATCCGGCCCAACAACCAACGCTTGGCAGCACGACTATCGATGCGATATTCACACACGGCATACAAGTGTTCAGTATAGTTAACTATGTGTCTTACTTCTCGTATCATCGACCACTCTTTGCCATAACTTACAGCCTATCGACTTCAGGCACAGCAACAAATGCAGATAGTAACATAAGGATTGCAGAGAGATATTCTAACGATGATTCCAACCTACAATGTAATATCACAGACAAAATAAATAAACAACATTTCCCACGCTCACTGTGTATTTTATTCACGAGCTTAGCATATACAGTAGCAAACAAAAGTATTTGGCGAAACACTTTTTCGACCATACTATTTTTTTCTACTGGACCAAATCGGGTCATTTTGGAATATAATATGTGTTATGTAGATGTAAACATGACCCATATGCAGATGGATCGAAATCTTAACACAGATCAGGTACCGAGCTTAATCGCAAAGATCATACAAATTGACCAACAAAGTAGGTGAGCATCACATTCATTTAATGCAACGATAACAGAAAACAAGTACGAGAAAACGACAAAACAATAACTGATTCTTAGTGGGATAACCACGAGACTTAATAACAGCTGCACAACAGGCCAGCATCGAGTCCACTAGCTTCTCGACGGTGACCTGCGGAATTCGCGCCCATTCTGCAGACAGCTGGTCTAACTTCTGGGCACTATTCCGGCAGGTTTTCTTCGGTCATCATCTCTCCAGCAAGACCCACATGTGCTCGATGGAGTTGATGTCTGGAGATATGCTTAGCCAGTCTAGAAGTGAGACCTGTTGCTGCTGGAAGGCTGCCTTCGCTACTCTGGAGGTGTGCTTCGGGTCGTTGTCTTGCTGCATGATCCATCCGGGTGGCATGTTCTGGTTTGCCCATGGGAAGACATCGTTGATGAGCATGTTCTTGTAGCTCTGGCCGTCATTATTCTGTCAATCTTGATGGTCCCATTCAATTGCGAGAGAATGCGCCGTAAACCATGAGCAATCCTCCTCCGTGCTTGACAGTCGGCTGAATGAACTAGGGGTCGAATATCTGGCCACACGGACGTCGTACGTATCGGATGCCAACACTCCCGAACAAGTTGAACTTGCTCTCGTCGGTGAAAAGCACCTTACTCCAGTCCGCTGCGGTCCAGTGTCGATGACGGCGCGCGGACGCGACTCTCGCTCGTCGATTGTTGACTCCGATGAGTGGTTTCTTGGCGGGGCGTCTTCCATTCAATCCACCAGAAATGAGACGACGGGAGATGGTCATTCGGCTGACGTTCAGGTCGTCGCTGTCGCGGAATTCGGTGGCGATGTCCACAACAGTCAAGATGGGATCATCACGAGATCGACGGAGGATGCGTCTATCATGACGCAACGTAGTGGAAGAAGGCCTACCACATCGCGGATTGTTATCGACGGTCCCAGTCTTCTTATAACATTGCAGGATAGCTGAAATGGACTGGTGTCGGATCTTTAGGACCCTCGCAATGTCGGTGACGCCCTTTCCGGATTCCATCATGTTCACGGCTGCCTGGCAAGCTCCAACAGGGATCTCCGCCTTTGTATCAATTTCTGAAAACCTAAGATTGAATTATAATCCCACTACACATCACAAAACCCACACAAATTACAAGAAAAACATTAATACATGCAGCAAACAAATGGGTAATATTTGGCGACTCTTGAATATGGCCCATTTTGAAATATAAATTTGTTCTGAGCGAAATACAAACTACGCGGCATTGTAACCCACGAATCAACACATATCATATCTCAAAATGGCCTGATTTGGTCCAGCAGAAAAAAATTATGGTCGAAAAAGTGTTTCGCCAAATACTTTTGTTCGTTACTGTACACAAGACAGGGCATACGTAGTTTTAAATTTTAAATTTAAACACAGGGGGTGAATCCACTTCGGCCCCATCGGTTTTCATTCGTGGCAGAAACCAGAATAGAGAAATTACAAAGTCTTTGTTCTCCACTCGGAGGCTTTTCAAGGCAGTAGTCGGACATAAAATACAGATAATTAGAACGCGTAAGAAGCAAAGATGAGTTTTTAAAGTAATGTGGAAGATACCATGAGAGGCATTACGTGTATTTATCACATAATCATGCGCTGTGATGCAACGCGTTTTCATTCTTAAATATTGCATGTTTAGCCATTCGAAGTTCTTAGGCACCGCATCACTGCACGCTAGCTTGCTGGATATGATTTTTTCAACTGTTTCTTTGATGGAAGTTTTCCTAAAGTTCGTGTAAAGGGCAACCCATCTGTAATATTCCATATAGGAGTGCCCGAGGAGTGTGCCATTTCCCTGGAAAGCGCCATATTCTGAATGTTCTGATTATCACTTCTCATATGTTATTAATATCTAGTGACTACGGGCCGCTTTGTTATTCCGATATACTTGTATAACTTTTCTGCATTGTTGGAGTAAACTAACGGTACAGAGTACACCCCCGCTATTTCTTTCTCGCATTGGATTCTACTTCCAGTTAGATATTATACGCAGTAAAATGGTCAGGGATGTTATTGCTTCGGTGATTTTGTATTTACGTTGTAAATTCTTCATCCAATATATAAAGTCTCAAACATACATGATGGAGCCTGGTTATCTCATTGTCGATCTAATTAATTTTTTACTGCAGACATCATAACATTCTTTACATTTCTATGAATTCTGTTTATATCGTTTTTTCATCCAACTTTTATACCTTTACCATACATATTATCAATTTCCTTCGTGTTTAGGCTATCAGGCTTGCATAGGTTGTACCTGCTATGGAACCATGCTCTAAATGCAGCTACTTGGCGCTCTATAGTGCATGGTGAATCTGGAGGGAAGGTTGGGATTCGCGGTTGGTTTATAATACACACTGAAATCGAAATTAGATGTTTAATTTCTTTTAACCGCCACGTTAAGTAATTAAGTGTTTCATTCCCTTCAATCTCCTTGATGAATTTTAGTGCACCATGTAGGTTGTTAATCTTGTGTAAAAAAATATTTAATTTGCTCCAATATATGCTCCCATACAAGACTAACAAAATCAAGGAAGCAACTCCAGTGTTTTTCAACCTCCGAAAAGGAAATGCTGAGAAGAGGATTCCAATCCAGAAGCCTTCGTATTTCAGGAGCCAGCCTTTGCCCTACGGGAGCAAGCCTTTTTTTCCAGGAACCATCCTTCAATTTCCTAAGGTCAGATGCCTCCATTTTTCAGGAGCAGATCTTCGATTTCCAGGACTGTACTAGTTCAACAGATGCGAGCAGCCGTCTTCGCCGAGAATGCCGGAATGCGTTTTAAGACGGAAATGCTTCATGTAAGTGAAACATAAATAGCATTGAGAAAGCAGAACTTTGTTTTACACTCAAAGTCAGACAGTACGGGTATTTTTGTTTGTATTTTTTGTGGCGCCACAAACCAGAATTCTCTTTGTTTTTGGGTTTTCTGAATATTATGGACACCTTATGGACTATGTAAGTGTGAAATCAAGAAACAAAATTCAAGATACATAAACAAAAAGTTTTTGATTTTTGAAGAGACTTTCTTTAAATACCTGAGATTTTATCCGGCTTAAATTAATATTGTATATACACATCTGTTAGAAAGTTTCTCCAATAATGTAGAGTAGGAGGACAGTATACTATATTTACCTGGTTCAAATAATATTGTTTAACAACTTAAAATTCATATTACTTACTCATGTTTTGATTTTTATGTTTATATAACTGTTTCTATTAATCTGAACCCAGTTAAAGTTTTACAGGTTTTGTTTCGTGATCCGTCGAATTGACGCGCAAATACTTTAATTTCCTCCACCCCATGCTCCCATACAAGATTAACAAAACCAAGGAAGCAACAATTATTAATGCAAGTGAAAATATAATAATTTGACGTGCTACTTGAGACAATAGAGAAGTGAATTTTGTAGTAAGTACTGCCTTTTTAGGAAACCTGATCGTTAGCTTGAAGTGCCTAATTAATTATTTCATGTCTAGTTATTTCATGTCTAGTCTTTCGGTTGCAATTAGCATTGACGTTGTCCGGGTTCAACAAAAAGAAGCTTTAAGTCATAAAGTTAAGGCAATGATCCTTGAGGATATTTCAGTGAAATCAATAGCTGAAGTTAAGCTAAACCTAACACGCTCAGAACTTAGTGCTCCACCTGGAAACAAACTTATGTTAAAGTAATAGTTAGTGCTACGAACATTAATAATTCAAGTGTGATTTCACATCTCTTAAACGAATTCAAAGTGATTGCGATCATAAAAACAGTTGAAATTCTCTCCAGTAAGCAAGCATGCAACGATGCTGTCGTAATAAATCTACCAATGCTTTGGCATGCTTTATTGAAAGATAGAAATACGTCACAGCGCAGCGTGTAATTTACTGATAAATAAATGTAATAGCATTTTGGTTGTCTTCCATGCTTTTTTAGAAAATTATCTTTGTTTCTTCTCTAATTTTCTGAATCCAACAACTACCCTGAAAGAGCCTCCCCGTGGAGAGCAAAACCTTGGCGATTTCTACATACTGTTTTGCTCCGCTTAATAAACGAATTTATACTACGCTATAAGCGTTTTGATCTTGCTAAGCGTGTTTCCTAAGTGGGGCAAAACAATCATGTGCCAAAGAGCAGCGCAACACAGCTTAAAACACCGCCGTTATGAGCAAGTTTTTGATTGCCCATATCTCATCCATTTTTTAAATGACAACGTCATTCCGATGCCGTTTACACTCATTTTCTGTAGTGGAAACTTTCTCATTTTCGACATGAGCAAGTAAAATTAACTGTTGGGAATTCCGTACCACTAACGTAAAGGGCGAAAACGAAATTGTGAGAAGGTGGTTTGTTTGTTTGGGGGTTTAAGGATCACCGTGAGCAACTCGATGGGCTATAAACAATTACTGTTCCTAATTTATGATCACTGCCTTCAGGGAAGGGAGAGAGAGCTAGTGCCGTAAGCCAAACAAAGTATCCATGTCTAACCGGGATTCGAACCCGTACCCATTTCGGACTAATGGTCAGAAGCCAGCTCTTAGACCACTTTGCAACGGGGACGGCGAAAACGTAGTCCCTTTAGATTATGAAAATACCTATACTTGGAGTTTTTAAAACGACGACTTGATAAACTCTGATTATAGTAAAGTAAGATTTCCTTTCACTGTAATTTCTGGGTTGGAAATACTAAATCAATGGTATTAAAAATGCAGTTTCTCAGTAGCTAATTTTAATTTCGTTGACACCGCTCAGCGCTTTTCGGGGTCTGAACACCATTAAGACGAGTAGCTGTGCAAAAGAATATAAGTCTAAGAAGATACGGGATGTAACTAGGAAGTAATGAAATTTAAATTTTCATGTCGTCAGTAGTAACAAAAAGAACTTTTACATACCGTCATCCGACTCTGCTAATTTGAAATATGCTTACATTTTAATTACGGTTTAAATGTATTTAAATACTTAAGTATGTTTTAAACATATTACATTTTTTAAAAATGTTTTAAACACAATTAATTTTTTTTCAGTTGTGCTGTCCATAAAGAAAGAGAGACAGAAAAGAAGTTTTTTTCATAAGAAATGTCTGGATTGCTTTTAAGCGTTTATATCGGTACGGACTCACCGGTTTCAAGAATAAAGCGGGTAGGCTTATCATTTTATTCAGTCAGACTTTTCACATTTCTGGAGGAAAGATATGTGACATCCATGATTTATTTATGAAGTGCATTTTCTGTTCTGAAATTTTAATAAAACCAAAGCCACTTGCAGTAATATGGGAAACATCTGTGGTCAAAGAAAAAAATACTTTAGACCCGCCAATATCTTACGAGACAACTCTTTTTAATGCTTGAGGTGTGTTGTGGGAAGATTGCACCTTTCTAAGAAAGATAACTGCATTTATTCCTACCTTGACACCGAAGATAAAAAAAGAAAGAAATCTGCAACACCTGATAGGAGAAAATAAAGAGGTGGCGGTGTCTGTGTTGGTGGATTAGACCGTAAGAGTGTACACTGGAAAAAAATAAAATGAAAATAAGTGCGAAAAAAGAGCCCAAAGCAGGTTAACAGCCGTAACAGAACTCGCAGTCAACCGCGAAATAGAATAAAATCGATTTTAACTCCTACAGAGCGGGAAGTGAGACAGTGTGTATGTGTGTGTCCTTTTTAGGAGAACGGAGAGAGAAAGAGAAAGAGAGAGAGCAGAGGACGACTTTCCTGAGTTTGAAAGGACTTCTGAAAAAGAGACACCAAAGAATATCTTGAAAAAAAAAGTGAGATTAGAAACAAGAAGAATGTTACGTCCCGAGATAAAGATTAGGAACACGAAAAGGCTATTTGCATGCCACACTTTGGTAAGAGACATCGGTGATGTGGATGCCCTGCCCAGTTCAACTACGCTGAGTAAAACCACGGGAATGTGTTCGACTGCTGTTATTTCATCAATCTTGTTCAATTTCGCATTAAAAGTTGCTTAAATGTTGAAGGAAAGCTTGTCCAGGGGAGTTGTTTCTGTTTCAAAGAGTCGTTCGAGAATAAACGATTGCAGTCCAATATAAAACGCATGAAGACTTTTTTGCGAGTTATAATATCAATATTTCGCCCTCCCCCTCTTTGAATTTCCAACTTCGCCTTTATAACAGTTTCTAGTATGTTTGAAATTACTTCACTTTATGCAAGGAAAATTATTTATAAGCTTTATTTCAATCAACACTTCGTTTCTTCCTGATCATTTCTTAATGAAAAAATATTTGAGGGTTGTACCGAAAGTAATGCAAAAGTGGGCATAACCTTTTGATTACCTGACATAGGTCGTTCGAATTATACATGTTGGTAGAGTAACTCTTTCTCTATACAAAGGTACTACTCAACATAGTCTCCATCACAAGAGATGCACTTGCGCCATCGCTGAACCCAACTGTCGAATCCTTTTTGAAAAACTTCAGGTGTGGACTGTTGTACTCACTTCTTCACAGCGCCTTTCACCTCGTCTGTGTCATCAAATCTTTGTCTCCGGCAACTGTCCTACACTGTACCGAACAGGTGAAAGTCAGAGGGCATCAGATATGGTCTGTGTTGTGGATGGGGAACCACCGACCATGCGAAATTCCTGATCGCCTGATTTGTTCGCAAATATGTATGTGGTCTCGCATTGTCATGGTGAATGTGGATCCTTTTCAGACTCATGTTCACTCTCTTCCTCCTTATGGCTTTTGTAAGATCAGTGTCTCAATGTACCCGCTAGCTGGTCCTGGTACGGCCACGTTTGTGAAAATCAAGGAGAATGACACCCTTCTCATCCCCAAAACCAGATACCATGAGTTTCTGTGCTTATCGCTGGTTCTTGAACTTCTTAGGCTTTAATGAAGAGGTGTGACACAATTCTATGGATTGATTATTTGTATCAGGATCGTAAAGATACGTCCACGTTTCATCCCCTGTCACCACATCGAAAAAAATCTTCATTGGCTTCAAAAGCTTCCGGTAGATCAGAGCAAACTTCCACACATCTTTCCTTCAAATTGGGTGCCAACACACTTTCCGATACCGTAAGTATTTTGTACGACATTCTGACCACACCTCAGTTGTGCAACAAGCTAACGGATTGTGATTCGTCTCTCCTCGAGAATCAATTCATCCATTCGCTGATGATTCGTGTCAGTGGTCGCAGATGATGGTCTCCCACTGCGTGGGTTTTCTTCAAAGTTAGTTTACCTTTCTTTAAACTTCTTCATCCATCTGTGCACAATACTCTAGGAAATGGTTCCATCTCCTTATACATTCTGTAGCCTTCTTCGGATGTCGGGCATCCTGCACCCTTCCTTCATCAACAACTCCATGACGGCACGTTGCTTCTGCTTGGAATCCATTATTTCCCTGCAATGAAGAAGAATGGTTACTATAGAGCAGGAGTTAACTCTACCGAATTGTGCAATTTGAACGTCCTCTGACAGTTATTCCAAATGTTATGCCCATTTTTGCATTACTTTCGGTACAACCCTCGTATTCAAAAAGTGCTGTTTCTGACAAATTGATATACTTTGGGAATGGAACTACATCAGCAGTCTGATTTCACGAGAATATCTAAACTGAACAAATACTGATCTGCTCTTTTCTAAGCGAGAATTTACAAATTCAGTGCTAAATATTTTGAGTTGCAAAATACTTTGATACGTACTAATTACAGCATTTGTGATGCGAGATGTTTTCGAATGTTCACCACCGCAAAATTATCGCTATTTTTGCATATTACAAGTTCGTATCAGAATAATATGACCACTCCCGGAATCACAGTGTACCCGCCTAGGAGCGCCACAGTGTGCACGTCACAAGGTCGACCATACGGAAATATAAGCGGCCTGCAAGGACTGGTGAGCCATAGTGCGTAACATGAGCACAATGGACAGAGGTTGTGATTTGACAGACGTTCAAAAAGGAATGATCATCAACTACCGCGCAAACGGTGGAAGTATCTCAGACTTCGTGGGTCGTCCGCGAGGGGCTGTAGTAATGGTGTACCAAGAACGGACCTCTGACACACCGAGTACCTCATATCAACCCCACAGCAGTACGAAGCCGCCGTCGTGTACTAAAGGGCAATCGACGCGGAATTCAGTGAAACAATTGAGCACGGAAATGAATGCTGAGACACCCAGGTACGTGTTCTCTATAACAATAGAGAGAACCCTGTTACGCCTGGGTCTCCAGAGTCGACACTCCGTCAAGGCGCCCATGTTAGCCCAGGTCCATCGGCAACGATGCCTGCAGTTCGCATGGGTCTACCGCCTAGGGCAGTGGAAGAGTGGGAAAATGCTGTCTTCTCTGGCGAATCAAGGTTTCTACTTCACAGAAATGACGGCAGTGGCTGATACGGCGTTCATCTCACGAGAACCAACATCAGCACATGCTTGTCGGTCAAGTACCAGCCGGCGGTGGGAGTGTGCATGTCTGGGGGATGCTTTCCTGGTATGACATGGAACCGCTGGTATCACTGAAAGGGTCGCAGTACGCAAATGGCTACGTATCCATCCTCGCTGACCACACGTATCCCTTCATGTTGGTTGTTTACTCTGATGGTGATGGTATCTACCAACAAGACAATGCGCCCTGCTACGTCTCTAAGGGGTTGTGTGACTGCTTCCAGGAACACGACAGCGATGTCTCTGTTCTCCCTTGCCCTAAGAAATCGCCCAACCTCAATCGCATAGAGCACTTGTGGGACTAGTTGGATCGACAGGTTTGACGCGTAGACCCACAACCACATCACCTTTGGTACCTCCGTGATCTGTTGCAGTCCGAATGAGCACGTGTGCTTCGGGTAGCACGTGACCTTACAGGGCCTCATTGCGTCCATGCCACGCGGTCTCGCTGCTGTCATTTTTTTTTTTTTTGATTGGAGGTTTAACGACCACCGTGAGCAACTCAATGGGCTATAAGCAGTCGCCCGTCCCTAATTTAGGGTCACTGGTTCCAGGGAAGGGAGAGAGCCAGTGCCGTAAGACAAACACAACATCCATGCCTGAACGGGATTCGAACCCGGACCCCTTACAGACGAATGATCAGAGGCCAGCGCCTTAGACTACTGCGCCACCGGGGTGGCGCTGCTGTCATCCAAGCCAAGGGTGGTTATTCCCATTATTAAGTAGGTGGTCATATTGTTCTGATACGACTGTGTATATTTGGTGTAAGAAATAATTATTAATTACCTACTTCCGCAATACCTGAACGACAATTGATGAAGTTAGATTCGATTCGCTCTTAAGAAGTACCTAGTTTTGGAGGGTTTTTTTATTGAAGGTTTAACGAGCACCGTGATCAACTCAATGGGCTTCAATCGGGCCACCTGTTCCTAATTTAGGGCCACTAGTTCCAGAGAAGGGAGAGAGAGCTAGTGCCGTAAGAAAAACGCAACATCCGTGCCTCACCGAGATTCGAACCCGGACCCATCTGGGATGAATGATCAGAAGCTATCGCTTAGACCACTACTTCACAGAGGCGGCGTACCTAGTTTTTACGAGCACAGTGAATAGCAGGTTCATTTTTGTTGCAATTATTTTATGTTTACACGCCAGTGCATAGGAAATAAAAGATGCCAATATAACTCCTCATCTGCCAAAAACGGAGTTCATAAAAATAATATAAATTTGAAAATTGAAAGGATTGAACATACGCTTTGTTGCCACATCCTTTTTAATATCGCCTTTAAGCGACTATACCGATAAGACAATCCAGGCAGATTAAGTATATAGTTAATGGAAACATGTCTGTAATGTTTTCGCTTTTTAATCTTTCAGCTCACAAAAGTTGTTGTGTAAAATACAAATATCTGGGACTCAGTTGTTCTTAAGAAATCGTTACCGAATGACTTGAGCTTGTTTTGAAAGATCAATTTTTTTAGCTTATAACTAGAAAAATAAGCAAAATTTGAAGTGCAGTTATTAAATTTATAAATGTTAGTGCTAAGCTACTCTTTTTGTTTCTTGCAATACATCTTTACGATGTCCCGCAATTTCGTGCTAAAAATTCGTCGCCGTCGTCTATTCTTTTCAGATAAATTCGTCCAGTTTCCTATTTCTGGTCACATACAAATTCGATTGAGGAAAGCTAACGCTTTTGATAGTATCTATCTCTCTCCTTTCGTCTCCTTCTCTCTTCCTGGAGGACAGTTTCTAAATATCGGAATACTGCTGTTTCCTCTCTCTCTCTGAAAGAGGAAATCATACACCAAAAATTTCAGACATTTCTATGTCCGTTCATTTCTAGGTAAGTCCGTCAGTTTGTCTAACCGCCTCCATAAACATATCTCCGCTTCTAATATATAGATTAGGGAACTCATTTGTGCACAGATAGCGGCAGGCATTCGCAAAACATTTTCGATATACTTAAATGAAACAGATTGATAACAGCATTTACTTACAGTGTTCTGAAAGGTATGCCTTAAACGCAGCTGTGTTTAACAGCTCTTAACATGAAAAACGCTTGAACTGTCTAGCAAATTTGCCCATAATGTTAACCAGAAAACAGATGATTTATTTTCACTCGCGTTAATTTCCATAACGCATAAACAGTTACTACAACTACTCCTGTGGCACAAGTTACTATACGAAAATATAGAAATCTTGCATTAGTACTCTTTATATGTACATTAGTAAGGGTAACAACGGCATGCCGTATATAACGATATTGGTTCACGCAAGTGAAACAGCATCAGTGCTTTCATTAACCTGAACATTAGAATGCACAAACCAGCGTTCCATGCTGTGGTGTCGTCAATAAAAATAAAATAAAACACAACTCGTTTAAAACTCAAGCGTCCCAGTTAGATGGCAACACGATATTCACCAATTAAATCAGTTTTGTCCTTTTATGAAGCATGGTGATACTACTATGAAATAATAAAACGATCTTTAGAAAAGTAAATCATCGTGTCTTGGTTGCTGTAACGGCAACAAGCAGATATAAACTGATATCTCTACACAAGCGGTAACAAGAAATAGGTGTAAATGATACGTACTCTTCCTATATCAACAATGAAAACTTAACTTCTCCTATTACTTGAGTCATACGCGTGAGGTGCACAAATGGCTACCTACAACGCAGTTTGCTTTGTTTGCGGTTGTCGACTTGCAATAGCAAACAACTTCTGAAGAAAAGGCAGCCGCTGCCTCAACATCTGAAGAAGGGGCAACCACTGCCTCGAAAGTGCTCATGGTTTTAATTATATATGTTTCTCATCTTTTAATCCTTAAATGGGATGTAAGGTCAGGTGATGCGTAACATCACAGCCTCTCCTTGACAAATGTCAACCCCGCCTTCTCGTGGTGCATCCTGTTCCCACTAAAGGGGCTCTGACGACCGCCAATAGCGGTATAACTATACCATCGGGATCAGAGGAAATGCTATCCCACACTCACCAACCCGCTTGGCCAGCGTGGTGAGTTATGGCCAAACACCTCCAAAATGACTCTACAACTTAAATCTTGGCCCTCAGTCTCCGGCAGCTGGAATGTACCTGGCCAAGGCAGCGGCCAGTGCGACATGAAGGCAGAGGGTGCTAAGAATCCCCGGAGGACCGGACTAGGCTGCCATTTGATGCTGACCTTGGCTACCTATAACGGACGCTCCCTATCTTCTGATTCAAGGCTTCTTGAATTGGAAGAGGAACTACAAAGGATTAAGGGGGACATCGTCGGGCTAAGTGAGGTAAGGAGAAAAGGAGAAGATCTCATTGAACTGAAAAGTGGACATCTCTTCTATTATCGTGGGACAGATACTGGCAGAACTAGTGGTGTTGGATTTATAATAAACAAGAAACTGAAGGATAAAGTTGTAGAAGTTGAAAGTTCCTCTGACAGAGCTGCACGACTCGTTATCCAACTATCGAGAAGATACCAGGCTCAGATTATTCAAACTTATGCACCCACCACAAGTCATCCTGAAGAAGAAATTGAAGAATTTTATGAGGAAATTCGTCATCTAAATAATAAAGGTAAGCAGCACTTGAAGATAATTATGGGAGATTTCAATGCAAAAATAGGGCAACGGCAACAGAATGAAACTTCAGTAGGTAAATTCGGTCACGGCAACAGAAACCAGCGTGGAAATACTCTCGTTGAGTTTGCAGAGGCAGAAGGATTTTTCATCTTGAACTCCTTTTTCAAGAAAAAGCCACACAGGAAATGGACATGGAGACATCCAATTGGGACGACAAGTGAAATTGATTTTATTATGTGTAACAAACAATTCGTCATCGAAGACTGCAGTGTGCTGAACAAGTTCAACACAGGTAGTGACCATAGATTGGTGAGATGTAAGATGCAATTCAACACTAAACTGGAACGTGGCAAGCTCATAAGACAAACAAAATGTATTGACATAACCAACCTTAAAAAACACCATAATACTTTCAAGTTGGAACTGAAGAACAGATTCTCTGCTTTAGAAGGCCTAACATCGGAAGAAGTGGATATTTCGGAAGTTAACAGAAAAGTAACCAAAGCTCTAATGGAAACAGCAACAAAATTAGCTGGGTCTAAGAACAAGTTGCATGTGAACAAATTATCAAGAAAAACCAAAATGTTGATGCAAAAAAGAAGAGATGAGGACAACTAAAGAAGATGTGACTTCCAAAGTGGAATATATAGAGCTATGCAAGACAACACGAAAAAGTATCACTGAAGACGTAAGGAAATTCAACTGTGAGCTAGTGAGGAAAGCAATTGAAAACAACCAAAGCCTAAAGATAGCAAAGGGACATCTCAGTAAGGGAAGAAAACAGATTATGGCTCTGAGAAAAGAAGATGGTTCTATAACAAGAAATAGAGGCAAAATTTTGACAAGAGTGAAAGATTTCTACTCCAAATTATATGAAAGGGATGATACATGTACTCCAGACATCATGAAAGGTACCAGAGTTCTTCCAGTCCTCCCAGCAGAAGTTGCTCATGCAATCAAGAACATGAAGCGGGGGAAAGCTCCAGGAGAAGATGGAATTACTATAGACATCATACAAGAAGCAAGTGGAGAAATTGAAACAGTACTCGCCCAAATTTTCACTCGATGCCTTAATGAAGGGAAGATTCCTGAGGATTGGAACAATGCTACAATGATCCTGCTACATAAAAAAGGTGACATTGAGGATCTCAGGAACTACAGACCTATCAGCCTCCTATCAGTGGTTTATAAAATCTTCACTAAAGTTCTTTCACACCGCTTGAAGGTAACACTGGACATGGCTCAACCGAGAGAACAAGCTGGATTCAGGAGTGGCTACAGCACAATAGATCATATCCACGTACTGAGAGAACTAATTGAAAGAGCGAGGGAATATGAACTTCCATTGTGCATGGCTTTTATCGATTATGAAAAAGCCTTTGATTCGGTGAAACCATCAGCAGTTACCACGGCTCTGAAATCCTGCGGTATTGAAGATGCATACATTAATATTATTAATAACATCTATGAAAATGCAAGTGCAAAGATTCGGCCGTTTGAAAATACAACACACATAAAAATTGGAAAGGGAGTGAGACAAGGTGACACCATATCTCCGAAGCTCTTTAATGCCACATTGGAAAATGTCTTTCAATCACTGAACTGGGAAAACAAAGGGATAAAGATTAATGCAGATTATCTAACCCACCTTCGTTTTGCTGATGACGTAGTCATTTTTGCAACTACCCCATCAGAGCTGCAGAGTATGATCCAGGAACTTGCTGACAAGAGTAAAGAAGTGGGATTAAAAATGAACTTTCAGAAGACAAAAGTGATGTTCAATGCTTTTTCAAGAAATGAAGATTTATCGATTGATGGAGAAAAGCTGGAGATAACAGATACGTATGTTTATCTTGGACAGCAGATATCAAGTGAAGGTCACATTGATGAAGAAATTAATCGGCGTACAAAACTTGCCTGGAGAGCTTTTTGGAAGAAACAGCATAATTTTCAAGAGCAATATGCCATTATGTCTTAAAAGAAAAGTGTTTGATCAATGCATCCTTCCAGTGCTTACGTATGGTGCAGAGACGTGGACCTTAACTAAAAGAGACATACAAAGGCTGCAGACAACTCAAAGAAGCATGGAGGGGTGCATACTTGGTGTAACCAGGAGAGATAAGAAGTGAAACACGTGGATCCGAAAAATGACGCGAGTGGAAGACATCATGATCAGAGTTAAATCCCTGAAATGG
Source organism: Macrothele yani (assembly GCA_039090855.1). Taxonomy (NCBI): domain Eukaryota; kingdom Metazoa; phylum Arthropoda; class Arachnida; order Araneae; family Macrothelidae; genus Macrothele; species Macrothele yani. The sequence goes on along the minus strand of CM077008.1, from coordinate 56,723,567 downwards.
CAATGGGCTGGACATACTGCCAGAAGGACAGACCATAGATGGACAGCCAAAATTTTAGATTGGATTCCAAGGGACAGGAAAAGACCCAGAAAAAGACCACATGGGAGATGGGTGGATGAAATTCGTAAATATGCGGGAGTGACATGGAGGAGACTGGCACAAGACAGACCGTTGTGGAGTAAACTTGGGGAGACCTTCGTCCAGCAGTGGATTGATAATGGTTGACAATGATGATGATGATGATGAATCCTTAAATCGTGCTAAAGACGGAAAACGTTCATCGTTTCAGTGATTAACGACGCACGAGTCTTCAATATTTGTTGAAACAACTTTTGTTCCACCATTTTCATTGCGTATTGAGAACTCTCTGCTATGATGTTGTGAAATGATAGATATGTTTCATAAAGTCAAACATAAAACTGTGTCTGCCTTTTTAACAATGCAAACAGGAATGTGATCCACTCACTAATGATAACAGGCATGAAATGTGTCATAGAACTTTGTGCGTATTTACTTTTTTAATATGCACTGGTGTCATAAGATCCTTCACTTTGTGTGTGTATGAAAGAAAGACATACAGGAACTTAATTCATTTACATCTGCATTGTCGATGACACTTTTTCCCGTGTCTTTCCTTACAGTGTGTGGTGTAAAAAGCTGTATGCCTTTCTGGTGGCGCTGGATTCGGACTGTCCGACCGTGATCTGTCCGGATTCGAATCACGGTGTGGCATGGTTGTTGTGTTTGTCTTAAATCACTGACTCTCTCCATTTCCTGAAACCAGGGGCCTTAAATTAGAGAAGAGAGACTGCTTATAGCCCATGGAGTTGCTCAAGGTGATAATTAAATTTCCAAACAATGATAATAATAATAATAATAATCCCAATACCGTCCAACATATGACAGCAGGGTGCAGAGTCCTCACACAAACAGAGTACACGAACGGGCATAATTAAGTCGCCTAGATCCTCCAACAGAAATTGGCAAGAAAGCACCACCTCATCACAACTGAGCCTGTCCCGTACTACCAGTATGAGCCACCAACGCTTTTAGAGAAAAACACCCACAAGAATCTTGGGACAGATCGATCAAAACAGATAATACCATCCCCTGCAATCGGCCCGACATCGTCCGGGTTGACAAAGAGAAGAAGTCAACATACGTCATGGACATAGCCATGCCCAACACGTGCAACATCCAGAAGACTCATGGAGAGAAGCTGTCAAAGTTTAACGACCTACAATACGAAGTCAAGTAAATTTGGCATATGTAGAACGTCCCCACCGTCTCCATATTAATATCAGACACAGACGTTGTACCTAAGACCATTCAGAGCTCTATACAGACACTAAACGTTTAATCTAACACCTACATGGAACTACAGACGGCAGGTCTCCTGAACACTTGTGGGATAGTATAGACGTTCCTGGACAATTGAGAGAAAGAAATACCACTTCCCAGACTTCGTACGTCGTACTCGTCCGGAGGACGAGAAAAACTTCAGAAAGAGGTGTAATCATCTATAATAATAATGCAAGAAGGTACTCAATGAATGCTTTAAAAGTAATAATAATAATAAAATAAAAGTATATTAACATAACACAGGTTCTACCTTTCTATTCTTCCAACAACAAGAAAATAAAGTTCTGTGAATCTGAGTGTAGTAATTTTCAGAATGACCAAAATATTAAATTTGAAATATTTTTAAAAACGTTTTGGCACATTACTTTCGACTTTGTAGGGTGACTTCTAATAGCTGAAGTCAGCGTACACCCTGGCGAATTTCACTCTCTTCCCGATGACCCTCTATTCTGTTTTCAATTTAGTTTAGTCCTTTATATTATCAAACCACGATATTTATCTTCTCCAAGTTTACTCTTTCTGCTAATCCTTCTGTTCAATATCAAAAGAGGAATACTAAATTTATCACTCTGCAATAGATGGCCTAAATAAGTAGTTTTCTTCTTTTCCACAGGCCTAGTAACTCGCGATTTTTATTTGTCCTATTTCTTTATTCTTAATTCTTCCTGCACAAAGGATTTTTAACAGCCTTCTGAAAATCCACATCTCAATGGCATCCAGTTTTTTTACCGTGTTTGCCATCAGCGTACAAGGCTCAACTCTGTACAGCAGAACTGAACACCCCATTTAATTATATGTAATTGAGCTTCGCCATCATTTTCATGAAGGATCGTCTGAAGAATTCACTTCTTGATCTTGTATTCACCTCCCCGTGAGGCATGGATGATGTGTTTTTCTCTTAATCATAAGAGCTGCTTCTTTTTGTTTTGTTTGGGTGTTTGACGACCACCATGAGCAACTCGATGAGCTGTAAAGATCCTCCAGTCATTAATTTAGGGCCATTTGTTCCAGGGAAGGGAGAGAGAGCCAGTGCATTAAAGCAAACACAACATCCATGTCTCACCTGGATTAGATCTTAGATTCAACTCGGACGAGTGGTCAGAAGCCAAATCTTAGATTTCTGCACCACCTGGACGGCATAATGTCTTCAGGGTATCACAAGTGTCTGTCTCCTCTAATAAAGAGATTGTTTGGACACAAGAGTTCTCACTAACGCTAATGAAGGAATTTTCTCTGTGGGCCTGATTACCGCTTAAATTCATAACTGAGAACAGAAATGAGTAAACTCCGGGTACTGGACCCCCGGTAATAAATAAGGGCGTCTTCCTCCCCATTTCTACTTCGCTTCCGTGTCACTTTCCTATCGGGCACTCTAGCCCAAATCTCCTAGCTTCCTATATATTTCTAACGGTTGTTTAAGACCTAGGGTCAGACACTCCCTTCCTAAAATCCTTTGCATATGATCTGATCTGAAATGAGTAAACTGTCACTGAAATCTTGACAAAGTATTTAGGTATCGTTTCATCAAAAAAATATGTCATCATACTTCCTGTCCCAAATGTTTTTACAGCTTTCATCATTTATTTCCTTTTTTTTTCGAAAAAAACAAAAACAAAAACAAAAACAGATTTACAAAGAATATCTATAGGTAAGATGAAACTGACCCAGTTATGCCAGCAGAGAATTCATCACAACTCTCCCTCTGTCCACTAGTTGCGACATAAAATTTCATCTGAAAATCGTGACAAAGTATTTACTGAAATTTTGACAAAGTATTTAGATCTCGTTTAATCAAAAGAATGTCATTATACTCCCCGTGCCGAATGTTTTTACAGCTTTCATTATTTAATTTCTTTTCCTATTTCGGAAACACCACTGGAGATTTACAAAGAATATCTACACTGAAGAGCAATTGAATTAGAGATACCTGTCTAGTAAGGTGTAGCACCACATTTCGCCCTGATGACGGCGGCGATTTGTATCGGCATGGACTCGACAAGACACCGGATGCCTTGAGAAACCATACGGATCCACGACCTCTGAACAAGCTACCACAGTTCACGAAGATTTGATGGAGGGGTCAGAGCCTCGAACATCTTTCTCGATATATCCCAGGTGTGCTCGATGAGGTTGAGGTCAGGTGACCTAGCTGGCCAAGGAAGCGAGGTCACGTCGGTGGAGTGTTTATCCAACCATTCGGATACAATTCGGGTGCAATGACACGGTGCATTCTCTTGTTGCAGGATGAGGTCCCCAGTGGGATGTTGAAGACACACAAACGGGAGCAAAGTATCCTGCCATCCGCATGTACCAACGTGATTCTCGACTGATCAGTCCAGGAAACATTTTTCTACATGTCTAGGGTCCAGTGGCGATGTTCCTGCGCCCATGCTAATCTTTGCACCCTGTGATGTGCGGTCAGCAGCGGTACCCTCGTGGGACGATGTTTTCTGTACCCCATAGTGGGGAGATGGTTCTGGATGGTACGGCTGCTTACACGTTTTTGTGCACCAACTTTAAATTGCCGAGTGATTTCTTGCACTGAGGCCCGTCTATCCGCTGTTACAATGCGAGCTAGCTGACGATGACCCCGCTCATCCACACGCTGTTGTCCACGGCAGTTGGCCCTTGCAGGGATGGTTTTACCGGATTCGATGTACTCACGGTGCACCCGTGACACAGTGGCACGTGAAAATACCAGTGCCTGCACGGCTTCCGAAATGGAGTGACCTACTCGTCAGGCCTCGACAATTTTACCACGATCAAATGCGCTTAGATCCTTCGTCTTACTCATACTGCGTCCGTCACATCACTCCTTATATTGTCGGATCACTGCATACGTCATGTCGTTTCCATTTACAGGGCCGCCCACAACGTCACATTTGCATAACGCCAGTTGTCTCTAATTCAATTGCTCTTCAGTGTATAGGTAATCTGAAATGGGCCTAGTTATGCAGACAGAGAATTTATCACATATCTTATTCTTGTAACTAGTTGCGACACAAAACTTTGTTTTAGAGACGACAAGATTCTATTGGGATATAAGGTTATTTTGAGCCCACATAATACTGAATTGTAGTGATTTACGATTTTTTTAGTTTCGGTGTTTTGCGACCATCGTGAGCAACTTAATGTGCTATAAGCAGTCGCCATCTCTGATTTTGGGCTACGGTTTCTAGGTAAGAAAGGTGGTCAGTTCCGTAAGATAAACATGTTTCGTCTGAGATCCTAACCAGGCCGAAATCAAGTCACGAGCCAGAAACCTACGCCTCTGCTGTTTCAGTGACTGCGGAAGATTAGTGAGCGGATGTTTCAATACCAAAAATATTAAACTTATCAAAAAGATTGGGATGGAAGACATCTTAGAAATGTTCTTCAATTATTTTTCGCTTCCTTAACAGCAGTTCGAGGTATGTGCAATATAACAATCCGTGGACTTAGTAAACTGAGTATGGTTAGAGTTCTTGTTAACTATTTTCTTGCTTGGCGTAACTGTATTACGAACATCCCATGGCATTCATGGCTTTTAACATCTACAGACCAAATTATTAGGTTTTCTCTAGGACCATGGTTGCAAGGTATGGCTCAGCAAGCAACGTTTAGTGCACATGCGCGTGAGAAATCTGATACACCAAAAGAAACATTAAGCGTGATCGTTGAGAGATTTTTATCACTCTAACTATCATGCAATCATAGACGTGCAAATTTATACACAGAATTTGACATATATTTTGATTGCCGAGCGGAAGAGTAATTGTTGAATCTCACACGTAATTAATGTTCAAAAGGATTATAAATTTTTTGTTCGGCGTTCGAGCCATAAGGTTATAGCACATCTTTATTGTTCAAGTGGCTCGTCAGCTTCCATAAAGTTTTAGCATACTCTTTAAAAAATGGGCGTACATCCGCCATAACTTTGTTGTAACTATATGTAAGAATACGAAAATTGTTTTAACATTGGAAAGCTGTAAGAAATGTTTCGTCAAGTGTCTGCTTTGTAGGACAAACATTATCCGAATAATGGGTTTTATTCTGTGTTATACACTTAGTGGCCACTTTATTATGACCAGCACCTCAGTACTTCGTTGAGCCACCTTTTTCCTTTAATCCTGCGTCCATTCTTTGTGGCATGGACTCCAGGAGATGTTGATAGTGAGTTTATGGATTTTGAGACCATGCTTGATGAATAGCACTTTCCAGGAGTGTGAAATTGCAGGGTTAAGGATCCAGCTGCCTGATGTCTCGTTCAACTTCATCCCACAAATTATCAATGAAATTGTGGTGGCCACCTAAGCAAAGTAAACTCACCGGCATGTTCCTGAAACCAATCCTGTACAATACGAGCACTATGGCAGGACGCATTATCTTGTTGAAAGTAGCCATCGCCATTGAGATAAACCATCTACATGACAGGATGCACTTGGTCCGCAACGATGTTTAGATATGGTGTGCCAGTCAGACGTCGATCCACACGAATTAAAGGGCCCAAAGCATGCCAGGAAAACATTCGAACAGTTCGTGCAGAGATCATTCGAGGGGATCCTTGTTTAATAAGGTCTGTAATTTGCTGCACTGTTGCCCTTCTGTTGTATGTTACCAGTCTGGACACTGTCCGTTCCTCCCGAGCAGTCACTAGTCGATGATGACCACACGTTGCACGTGAAGACCCAGTTTTTTTGGCAGACAGTCCAGTCTTTAAACAATTTAACAACAGCTGCTCTGGAACATTTCACAAATGCGGCGGTTTCGGTGATACTCGCTCCATGGCTCCGAGCTCCTACAATCATCCCACGTTGAACGTCCGTCAAATCGCAATTTTTACTCATCTCGTCATCCAAAAATCAGTTCTACTAATGTCGTAAGCTCTAAGCTTTCCCTATTTACACAACCCTCGCCCTCTGGGGGCAAAAGCGTGCAGTCATAGCTCATTTGCTTAAAACTATCAGCTGGTCATAATAAAGTGGCCACTCAGTGTTTAAGTTTCTGCTTTGGCCGATAAAGAACCAAACGGTGTTGTAACGAAAGATCTATGGCGTTGTCTGTTTTTAAGAAGTTTTGATTACATAGACTTAAATATATATAGTTGGGATTAAAACTTTGAGGCTTTCTATCAAATATTTACGCAAATTCCTATTATAGCTTCTTTCATTTCATTTTGTAATCGAAACGTATATTTGATCATTCTTCTTACTTTTAAAGTTCCTATTACAGGCAACGCAAAAGTGAAAGTTTGTATATTCCGCTATAAAATCATATTACTGGGCTTCTGCGGCACTTATTTTCAGCTGAAACGAGTACAGGAAGCAGTTCCTCAAATGATGCTTCTGGAACGACATTGCTTTCACCGTCAACTTTCGTCCCTTCTGTCACTACAGCTGTAAGCGGTTACGGTTGCATGGAAAGCTGTTAGATGGCGCTGAAATCAGCCATTATCGCACACAGCTATTTGCATTTGCCGACGTTCTATGATCGCTTGCGGTTAGGGGGCGATAATTAAGTTGCACACCTAATATTTTAGTCAAAAACGACGCGTACAAATAAATCTTTAATTTTTATGAAAACACCCATTCCTTTGGTAGTTCATAGAAAAACATTGATGAATGAAAATTTCTTTATGTTTCCTTCTACATATTTCAACAAAACTTCCATGAGCTTTATTTCATTGGGAAATGCTTGCTAACGTTTCATGACACAGGGGTATCTCAGTAACTAACTTCCTGTCGTTCATGAATATGCAAAATATTTCTTGTGCTCATTACTACGATTTTTTTTATATAGATGCTTAACTACCTTTCTTTTGGTAGAAATGGTAAGTGCAGTTATTCTTTGTTTTCGAAATTTCATATCAATCTAAGCAGGAAATTCCGCCACGTTCAAACTTTATAACAAACTGTGACGTATATTCTAAATTAACTTTCATTTTTAGTTTCTTTTCCTATGTAAATTTGAGTTTGTTCTCCGTAATACTTCCAAACTTAACGTGACATCTTCTCTCTCATGAGAAAACTGTTGGCAACACATTTGATGTCAGAGAGAAAGTGACGTACGAATGTGATAAGAACGATAGATAAAAAATACGATACGACAGTTGCTCGTGTGGATGTGTGTGGGTGTAGACGTTCGATTGTTAAGTTAAATGTGAAATTAACAATTTTAGTGCCATGTTGTGGAACTCTCTTGAATTAGTGCTGGAATGAAGAAAGAATTACCGTAAGTTGACTTCTGTTTATGTTTCGTATGGCAGTAAAAGTTTAATTAGGAACTATTGCATCGTATTCTTATTTATTTCAACATTTCTTAGTCATGGTTTAGACATAACGTAAAACCAATCTTGCTCACGGAAAATACATTACGTTATAATACGTAAAGGCAAAATAACTTACCTGAGGCTGTTAACATTTTGTTGTCGGACATCCAAACTACGTTACAAAAATGAATATTTTCAATGTTATTTTTTTATTCGATGCAGTACTTCCTTGTAAAAATTACCTTACAGCGATTGGAAATGTGATGAATAACAGGAGCAGAAATCTTTTAAACAAAACCGCAAATTTTAATTAAAAACCAAATTAATGCCTAAGAGTTTGGGCTTTTGTGATATATATGTGAAGCTGTGGGTTTTGTGGAGTTAATGTCTAGCTTGTAAGACATTGCAACACAGGGAAAGCAGTAATGACACAATTTCTAGTTTTAAATCTGTATTCATTTGTCTGCCTGAGCCATTATGAACAGGTTTGTTCTAGCAGTGACACTGAAATTAGAATGATTGCGTTGTGTGTTAAATGACAGATACGAAGGAACACAAAATTGATGTATAGAGCTGCCTTGAGAAAAACTAGTATCCCGTTGGCCGCTCAGTTATCCCAACGTCCATACTGTAACCGACGATGCTTCAACGTTTTTTCTTATAAATTTCCGAATGTATCACATTTCACTTGAGGAAGATACCATTCGCGATCAAACCTCTCCTACGCCTTTTTCCTCCTCTCTCTCTCTCTCTCTCTGTCTGCCCAGCACACAGTATTTCGCCTAACGGTGTCTGTGTGTCTGGGCGTAAGTGGGTCTTTGACCACTTTTTTTAAGGTCAGGTCACCGATGTATTAGCTAATGCCTATCTATTGGCAATGTGCCTGCTTCGGTTTCTATTTTTCCGGAAACAAAGACGACAGAGCATATTCCTTTGTATTTTAATGACCTCATCATTTCTCCGTAACGTCGCTTCGCAAAGTGATCCAAGATCACTGCGATCTACGTAAGGCTGCATAGTTCATTCAATGAAAGCCGATCTAATACACTTTAATACACTTTTTATATAGAGAAGACCATTATCTTTTTGCGAAAGTAATAAAACAGGGTTTTTATCTATTCAGTGCTGTTGATGCATCAAGAAAAAAACAAATCACTCTATCTGCAGGAACATTCTCCATTCTCAGATGCCCTTACGTGTAAGTTAAAAAAAATTATGAGATATTCTCGATTTGTAAAATACTTGGGTAACGTTAGGCACAGCATTTCACAATAACAGTTTCTTACATAATTTGAAAATAGAGAAGTAATATGAGCAGGCGATAAAGGGAAAGTCATACAAGATTTAGTAAAAGATAACTTTAAAGAACAACTCTGCGATCATACATCTGGCCTCCTTAAAAAATGAGGGAAGTTGCTCTATGAACGTAGTTATTTCTAAAAGAAAGAATGTGAACATAAATCTAAAAAAATAAAGAGCTTTCGCTGTTTTGTCGTGTTGACCTCGACAAAAACGACAGACCTAGCCAGGGGAGGGTATTTAGGATGGGTTCAGGACCCTTCCTCTGTAGTCTTTCACGTGCAGTATGTTTTGGATTTTTTCGTATTTCAAAATAAGATACCGGAAAGTGAAAAACAAATTATCCAGAAGGAATGCCGGTAGCAAGGTCATATTTTAATATGCTAATTATTAAGGAAAGGAGAAACTGTGATCCAAGTTGGAATGCCATTGAATGAAATAATGATGTCCCTGCGAACGACTACATGAAAATATACGCAGCGCGTTTTTAAGGACTGGGGAGTGCAGAACGAAGTCATTCGTCTGATGTTGAGGTTTTTAGTGCTCGCCGAAGAAGTTGCCATGCCTGGACGAAGCAGGTGCGCGACATTTCTTCAGCTATCGGAATTCGAGCTAGGCCGTACAGTGGGTCTGCGGGAAGGAGGTTTGGCCTTCCGTCAAATTACGTACCGAGTGGGACGCGAGGTATCGGCCGTGGTAAGATGGTGTCGTCGGTGGTCAGAGGAGCATTTGCGCACTCTCAGAAGTGGTTTCGGACAATACAGAGTTACGGACGCACGAGAGAATCGGCGTATCAGGAGGGCGGCTTTTACAGAGCGGACAGCAGAGGCGTCACAAATTTGATCCTTTTTCATACCAAAGGTGTCTACCAGAACGATACCGAATCGTTTCTTGGAAGAATTACAACGGGCACGCCTGCCGCTGGCATGGTTACCACTCACCCCTTGTCACCGTCCAGCACGTTTGCGGTGATGTCAAGAACTAGTTCATTGGACGGAAGAATGGCGATTAGTGTTCTTCCGTGATGAAAGCCGATTCTACTTGGGAAGTTCTGACGGTCGTGTACGCGTTCAAAGGGGACAAGGTAAGCGGCTTCTTCCGTACGAGTCTTGTGTTTGTACTGGGTACACGAAATTGCAGTACGTACGTCAGCGATATCGTGCAGCCGGTCGCTCCGCCATTTTTGAGTGCGATCCCCGATGCGACATTCCAGCAGGATAACGCCCGCCCACATTCCACCTGGGTAACTCAACATGCTCTTTAAGATGTGCGTCAACTGTCTTGGCCAGCACACTCTCCGGACTTGTCTCCAATCGAGCATATCTGGGACTGGATCGGACAAAGACTTTTCCGCGGATCCCAGTAGGCAGCAACCATATCTGAATTTACGCGTTCAAGATAAAAACGCATGGTATGCTATTCCGCAACGTGATATCCAGCGTTTGTACGACTGATTGCATGCTAGATTGTAAGCTTAAATTGCAGCTGGAGAAGGTGCAACACCTTACTGAAATGTGCCTTCTGTACACTGTAATACGCATTAAAAGGTAAAATAAACATTGAATCACTTCACACGTGTGATCACTTTCCTTTCTTAACACGTTGTTGCTACGACAGAAATCTCATAGATGCAGCTGCAATTTTTAATGGTGTTCCTTTTTGCACTTTCTGGCAGTGTACATACTTTTTATGACATAATTATATGTAATGTAGTTTCTACGTATTTTTTAGTTATTGCGACTAAATTTGAATGTTCCGATAGTACTCGAGCGCTTATATTTAGCCAGATCGCTGATTTAGCTGGCAAAACAGCGTGAACGTTAACTTTCCGAGTTCTGGCTCACGCTGGAACTCGGAAAGTTCAAAATCGACTGTAAGTTGTATCGTATCGTAAAGGAATGGAAGCAAGACAGTGCAACTTCTGGAAAAAACCGTTCAGGAAGGACACACAAGCTGACATCAAAGTCCAAAATAGACTGTATGTGATGTCATGAAGAGATGGAAGCAGGACACTGCAACTACTAAACCAAAATGTTCAGACAGGCTGCACAAACTGACGGAACGAGACAGAAGAGCCATGGAAAGAAATGTTAAAAGATCGCAATCCTCCTTTGCCGCTTCCATTGCTGCTGAAAGAGGAAATGCTAGCAATGGTTCGGTTAGTACCACAAATATCCGCAGAGAATTTCTCAGTGTGGATATTTATGGTAGAACAGCAGAACAAGAGCCACAGATCACTACTGTGAATGCGAAGCTTCGTTTCCAGTAGTATGTCTCCCATCGCTACTGAACTGTGGGCGACTGGACAGCTGTTCTTTGGAGTAATGAGTCACGCTTTTCACTCTTCGAATCTCATGGGCGTGTTTGGATTTGGCGACAGCACGGCGAACGATTTTTGTCGGACTGTGTTCTTCTAACTCTTAAGTTCGGTGGAGGCTCATCATAGTACGAAATTGTTTTCGTTGGATGTGACTCGGCCCATTGGTTATTATAATATGTGACGTACCTGCCAGCAGGACACACACGACATAAAGGCAGATAGCCGTCAGAATAAACCTCTGCGTAGCTCAGTTGGTAGAGCGACTTATTCCGGAGTAAGCGGACTCGGGTTCGATTCCCGGCGTAGACCAAAAATGACGGAGAAATTTACTTCGTTATAATGGCGTCCGAACTATCCGGATAACCCGACCTTCAAAATCTCGCAATGGTGTGATGTTATTTCTACACCGCGAGATAGGAAAAATCAGAGAATCTCTTCTCCAGCGCTTCGAAAAATAAATGTGTGTGACGTTGCATTCCACACACCAGATTGACTGCGAGTTCTCAAATGCACGTTCTACATTGGATGACTGCCTGCAACGATTCATGGTCACGGCTGACCCGTGGGCCATGACCCCGGCCCTCTTTCGGGAGGGAGATGTGACGTACCTGCCAGCTGGACGCACACGACATACAGACAGATAGCCGTCAGAATGAACGTCTGCAAAGCTCAGTTGGTAGAGAGACTTATTCCGGAATAAGCGGACTCGGGTTCGATTCGCGGCGTAGACCAAAAATGACACGAAATTTACTTCGTTATAACCACGAACCATGAACTCTGCAGTATACCTTGACGTTCTGGATAATTCTGCCCAACCAACAACGTGGCAGTGTTATGGAAATAACCGATGCGTCTTTCAACACGTTGAGAACCATGCCACACTGCACGGCGGGTGAAGGACTGGTATCTTTAAAGATGTGGTTGGATTGCTGGAGTGTCTTGCTCAGAGTCCTGATCTTAATCCCATAGAACACCTCAGGGATGAACTGGTGACGGATTAGAAATCGACCGCCTTCGTTCTCCATTCTGGCAGGACGAACGGCGAGCCATTCGAGACCTTCCGGAGATCGATGTGTTGCCGCCGTCAAACAAGCAAGGGGTGGACTGACGAACTATTAATTAACATAATATGTACTAAATCTATAACATAAATATCAGAAATCAAAATTGGTACATTTATCGATGGAATGAATTTTTGATAATCTCCTTTTTCCACCAGGAAATGAACGAAGCATTGCGATTTATGTAAGCTTTAGGTTTGTATGAAAGTGAGTATAATGGCATCTTTTCTACAAGTGTTTCAAAACCATATTCCGAGAGTTCACGCGGCAATACGATGATGTGTTTACTTATGTACATATTCAAATCATTCCGTATTAATTTTGGTAAAACGTTCAGATGAAATTCTTAGAGGGAAGGTTTATGTTTCGTATCAGGAAGTGTATCAGATTCTGTTAATAACACAGATCAAGTATCTACCTAATATTCTACGTACATATGTCTCTGGTGATTGTGGGCTCGTTCGACTTACTCCTTCTGGGTGCGGAAATTTCAATGTCAAGCAGAGATTGTGTTAAGTGCTATCTTGCACTCATCAACCCGTGTAGCCAATCAATATGGTCAACCCCATTCCCCTCGCGCACACATACACATTGATTTCCCAACTCGAAACCTGACTTTAACGCCCGGCTGTTGGAATGGTCTTGACATAAAAGCAGAGGGTGTTGCGTATCACAGAGATCACGGATTAGGTTGCCATCTGATGTTGACCATGGCTACGTAAAGCGGATAAATCCCATCTTCTGATTGAATTGGATGAAAAACTTCATAAAATCAAGGTGAATGTTGCTTGACTGTGAAATAAGAAGAAACCTCAGCAGAACTGATATTGGTATTTGTGTTGGATTTACAATAACAAAATACTGCTGAAAGAAACAGTGTCCTAGGAGTCGGACGTTCCTCAAGCAGAGCTGCCCAATTCCATACCCAGCTCTTATAAAAGGTACTAAATTCAGGTCATTCAAGCTAACGGGTGTAATTCGGCTGAAGGAATCGGAAAGGCTTATGAGTAAATTCTCCATCTAAATAACAAGGTTAAGCAAGCCTTGAAGGTCATCACATGAGTTATTAAAATGTGAACAACCGGACAACAGCAATATAATGAAAATTTATTAGGTGACTTTTGTTATGGTAACGGAAACAAGCGTGAATTTACTCTCCTTGGATCCACAGAGATGAAAAGGTTTATATTGTAAAATCCTTCTTCAAGAAGACGCATCATGAAAAGCGAACATGGAGGTATCCGATCCGAACTGGGTAATAAGTAAAGTTGATTTTATTACGTGCCTATCAAAGACAACAGTGTGCTTGATGGATGCAGCACAGGACGTGACCACAAAGTGTAAGATGTAAGGTCCATTGCATTGCAAAGCGCAAAAGATCGAAGCTCATGAAGCAAAGGAAAAGCGTTAAAGAGAAACATAACAACATCTCAGAAGCTGATTTCTGCATCCGAAAGTCTAACAACAGAAGACGTGGACAACTTCAAAGTTAACAGAAAAATTACAGACACCATAACAAACAAATGTGCTTATGCAAAGAAAAGGGAGATGGAGATAAATAAATAAAACGTAACTGCCAAAGCGGAATATGTAAAACCATGTAAGACACCGCCAAACATATTACCGGGAGCATAAGGGAATGCAATTGTGAACTGGTGAGAAATGCAATTGAAAGCATTCAAAGCCTTGTGAACAAAGGGTATCAGAAACGGAAGAAAACGGATTACAGTACTCAGATAATATAATGAATCGTGCTGAAGTAAGAAATAGTAGGGACATTTTGAGGACTGTTCAGCATATCTACCTAAAACTATACGAAATAAATGATACGTCTATTACAGACATTAAGAAATACACAGGTTCTAAAGTGCCTCCAGTTCTTCTGGCAGAAGTAAAATAAAAACCTTTCAGAAATTAAAAACATGAAAAGGGAAAAGCTCAAGATGTAGATGTAGTTACCTTGGACAGGGAACCAATGAAAAAAATAGGAATTGCACTTGCCCAAGGTCTCGCTATCAGCCTCAACGAAGGGAAGATTGCTGATAAATAGAACAACGCAGCATTAATCTTGCGAAATAAGAGGGGAACTCGAATATCTCATGAACTATAGATTGATCATTCTCTTATCAATTGTTTACGAAGCCTTCGTTAAGCGCATTTTTTTATTTTGTTCGGAAGTCTTTTTTTTTTTTGTTGGTTAGAGGTTAAACGACCACCGTGAGCAACTCAATGGGCTGTAAGCAGTCTCCCATCTTCAATTTAGGGCCACGGACTCCAAGGAAGGGAAAGAGCCAGTGCCGTAAGACAAATACAACATCCATACCCCACCGGGATTTGAACCCGGACCCATCTCGGAAGAATGGTCAAAAGCCCTCGCTTAGACCACTGCGCCACTGGGGTTGCATTTCGAAGTTTAACAAGACAGTCTCGGGGATCATAATCTCATGCCCGTCTCTTATTTATGGCCAGTTGTACTACTCATACTTCATACGAGAGCCCAATCCTGAACAATTTTGAAAGAACGACCCAACACCATCTGATTAGGCCATTCGCCAACCAGAGGGACATCACTACAGTGTTGCTACACTACTTGAAGAAATTATAGGACGTAACTGAACCAAGAGAACAAGCTGGATGCAGGATTCACTACAACACTTTACATCATATGCATGTACAAAGAGAAATAATTGAAAGAGCGAATGAGTAGGATATCCCACTCTGTATGGATTATACTGAATAGAAGGCTTTTGATTCCATAAAACAATCAGGAGTTTTATTGTCTTTGAAATCCAGTGGTATTGAAGATGCATATGTTAATAGCATTAATAACATCTATAACTGAGCAAATGCAAAGGTTAGGGTGTTCAAGGAAATTAACATATGAATATTTGAAAGAGACAAGATGACACCATATCTCCCAAGCTCTTCAATTGCAAAATCGAAAAATATCTTCTGATCACTGAACTAGGAAGCCATCGGGGTAACATTATAATAAGTTTACTGACGTCATAGTCGTACTTGTATGTATACTATTGGAAATGAAGAGTATAATTCAGAAACATACTGACAAGTATAAAAAAATGGGATTCAAGTTAAACTTATTGAAAACAAAATTTGTGCATAATACTTTTACAAGAACGGAAGATTTAGATGCAAATGGAGAATTAACTCATGTCTCAAACTACAAATTCATGGAACAACACAGAACAAGCAACATCCACATCGAGAAAGAAATCAATAGGTGTACAAAATTTGATTGGAGGGCACGTGAAAGAAACAGTACAATTTACAAGGCTGATTTATCATTATGTTTTAAAAAAAAATGCTTAATCTTAACAACCTTTAAGCCCTTACTTATGGATTAGAGACACGGAATTTAACTCCTTAAAATATACATGGCCTGAGGACAACTCATTGAGTCCTGGAGCGATGCATGCTTTGTGTCTGATCAAGAAAAACAGGAAGAGAGTCTCATTGACAAGGACAATGACATTAGTGTAGGACATCATGATCAAAATAAAGACCCTTAAGTCGTACTAGTTTGCAAGTATTTCTAGAACTGACTGTCGTTGCACAACAGAAATTCTAAACTGGAAACCAAGGGACAGGCGAAGATCTAGAAGAGGATCACGTGGAAAATCTATTGGTGGAATTCGAAATCATGCTGGAGTGACCTGTAAGAGAATTTTTCAAGACACAGAATTGTGGGAGACGCTTAGGGAGATAATGTTACATATGCTAACAAGCGCACACATATATGTATGCATTGTGACTGGTTCATTTGCTCGAAGTTGATTTCACCGAAGTGTCACGTGACCGAAAATCACTTCACCGAAAAGATTGTTTCACCGAAAGATCACTTGATCGAAAAGTTAATTTCACCGAAGAGTCATTTGATCGAAAGGTACATTTCATCGGAGGGCCACTTGATCGAAAAGTTAATTTCACCGAAAGGTCTTTTTACCTAAACGTTCATTTCAACGAAAGGTCATTACACCGAAGGGTCAGTTTATCGAAAACTTTGGTTTTCATTACCGGTTCTGTTGAAGCATGGTTCAAGTTCGGCAGACAGACCACCGAAAATTTAGGGGATCACACTCAAATTGCACTTTTGATTTCTCCGTGTCACACAGAATGCACGGATTTAGTTTTAAGACAAATCTTCTTTTTAAAAACAATAGGCATCGGATTAGGCCTTTTTAACAAATTTTAATCATGCTCATAAGGTTTACATAAAAGTCATGTTCAGTGCTCATGTTCATAAGGTTTACATAAAAATGCAAAATTAATAATGCTGCTTCTTTTTCCAGGCAAACAGAATCAATTTGAGGCCCCTAAGCCTTTGCTTAGACCTTTTTACCCAATTTTAATCGTTCGAACTCATGTTCATAAGGTTTACATAAAAAGTCAAGTTAATAATGTTGCACATTTTTTCAGGCAAAAAGAATCAACTTTAGGGCCCTAGGTCTCGGCTTAGGCCTTTATAGCAAATTTTAATTGTGCGTGCTCATATTTATAAGGTTTACATAAAACGTTACTTTACATTTTATGTAATGCTTATGAATTTCATTAGGGTTAAAATCTGTTAAAATGGCCTGTATCAAAAAATAAGGTCAAAACATTAATGTTTTGTGGTTGAGTAAAAGTGGAACATTATTTACTTGATTTGCTATATAACCCTTATGAATATGAGCTCGGAGGATTAAAATTTGGCAAAAAGGCTCATAATTATAATAATTCAAATAAGAAAGAATTAAAATAATTTATAATTAATGTTATATTTCGGAAAACCTACTCATGGGGAGGTATTTCATAGAAATTAAAAGTGTATTTTTTATACTATCCGATAATGTTTAGGTGGCCAGTATTTCAAAAACTCGCACCACACTCCAACAGATCTTTAACAACAACATTCTAAGTTTTCGATAAACTGACCATTCGGTGAAATGATCTTCCGATCATTTCACCGAATGGTCAGTCAATGAACTTTTAGGTTAAGTAATCTTTCGGTGAAATGAACTTTTCGGTCAAATGACCCTTCGGTGAAATGTACCTTTCGATCAAGTGATTTTTGGAGAAGCGATTTTCGGTCAGGTGACCTTTCGATCAAGTGAATGATACCCGTATGCATTTGCATTTATATCTGCGTGTACACACACACAAACACACATATATGCATACGACATGTACACTCATGTTCACAAAAACAGAATACGTGAAAAGAGTTGAACTACGACTTTGGTTTTTATAAGATATGCTACTCAGGCAATATTGCAGGAATGATTAGCATTTGGGAGTCATAGGTGCATGCGTAGCACTTCTAGGCAATCAGATCGCGCATCGTCACAGCCCCGAAACCGGCCGTTTTTTTTTGTTATAAGTGCCGCGTAGCTCGTTCGGCATACCAGTGCTTGGTAACCAGTGAGTAAATGTGCCTCGTCGTCGTGTAAGACAGTCGTGCAGTTACATCAGCGAAGTCGACAGAATTCGCATTATCTGCATGACAGACTACAATGCTTCCCACCAGGAGATTGCCGGCCGTGTGAGGAGCAGTGTGTCCATCGTGGCAAGAGTGTGCAGTGAATGGTACGAAAAAGGGCGGAAGATATGAAAAGAATGTTTTGGACGTCGTACACAGACAACGCCGAGGGACAACCATCATCTTATGAGGATGTCTTTGTGTGACCGTTCTGCACCACCCACGGCGTTGGTACAGCAGTGGCGAACTCTGATGCATTCTCCCATGGTATCTGAAGCAGAACGTCACCGGTTATTACAGTTCTGACTGAAGGCTTGTCGGCCTCTTCGTAAGCTATGTTTGATACCTCAGCAACGGACTACCAATCTGCAATGGTGCATTGGACAATGGAAGTAACGTAAAGTTCTCGGACTAAGCGCGTTACTGTTTAAGCGGAAATTATTGCCGCATCTATGTCCAACGACGACATGGAGAGAGGCATCGCGACGAGTATATTCGCTCCTGACATGCAACACCCACACATTATGGCCTGGGTTGCTATCAGGTACGAAAGCAAATTAACTCCCGTGGGAGTCCGTACCACCATAAGGAGTGCCCTATACGCCAATGGCATTCTACGGCCGGTCGCCTTTCCATTCCTACAGGACGTCCCCGGGGCTATATTTCAACAGGACATTGCCACACCGCACGTTTCAGCGACAACACTTGGGATAAAAAAGTTCCACTTCTGCCGTGGACTGCCAGATCGCCGGATTTATCACCCACAGAAAATGTCTTGGACATGCGCAAACGACTGATGCAGCGGTAGAACCGTCCGCTTGAAGCTCTTGATTAACTTTGGACTAGGGTCAATACAGCTTAGATGGGTATTTCACAGGACATTATTCACATATTTTTTGATTCGATGCTTCACGCGTACAGTAGGTGATACAAGTCCGAGGTAGCTACACTGATTATAAGCTACATGGACGCACGTGGTTCATATGACACCGAGATGCTAATAATTTGTTCTGCATTGCCTAATGAACATGTCCTGAAAAATCTGTCCTAGCTAGTCTCCTTTCAGTTGTTCTGTTTTGTTTTTTATTAACATGAGTGTATACGCTGCAGGAGCAAAAACTTAATACCACCTCCGTTGTTCTGTGCAACTGATTCCTGAGCAGCGCCACAACGGACATACGAAGGAGCACGGATTCAACAAGTCCTCGAAAGATGCTCATTGGTCCATATCCATGTAAATGCTCCATTAGCCTTCGTGCAGGCTCCATACGCCCCAGCAGCCAATCCCTATGGTCCTACATATGTTCAATTTGGTTCGTGTCCTGAGACATGGCCTCCCATGTCGCGAGGCATGGGAGGCCATGGGAGAACATGGAAGCCCTCTCGAGCACCTGGAAACAACTCTGGACGATATACGTGGCTCCTCTTTCCATTTACTCTTGGTAAACTTTAATTACGGTAGCCGTGAATACCCGACATACTTCCTTACCCGTTTCACGGTTATGCTCTATATCCGATGATAATGCCCGTTTTTAAGGGTATCAAACATTACCTCTTACCCAGTACAACCACCGTTTAAGCTCCGACTAATACTGCACGTGTCACAAATAGGGGTATGTATACGCCCTTGACCTTCGTACGATACAAACGTTAAATCAGGTGGGGGATCATAATGTTTCCTCTTGTGTACGTAAGCAAAAATGTACGAACTGTCACTATATGTATTATAATAGGTCCCATTAAAGCAAAGTTACCATCTATACTGCGGTCTCCCTGTAAATTCGTAAAAGCTATTTCTTTGAGCAATCATGTCATTAGAATAGGAAAAAAAGTGGATATAAGCCTTTAAATGATGTTGCAATGCGTCATTAAGAGCATGGTGTGTATTAAAATTCGTGTGAACAATTAACCTGGTGAGTAGTGAATCCCTGTAGAGTAATTTCGCACCAGAAATGGTTCCATTGTATTGATACACATTTCGTTTACTGGGTGAGAATAGCAAATCTGTTGGACTGTGAGAAACCGCACACTCAGAAAGATACTCAACGGGAAACAACGGACGCTTGGCTGCAATTAGTTTTAATATTAATGAAGTTAGTTATAGCATATCAGAGTAAATGCATGCATCAGCTCTTGCCGAAGGCGTAATTACACCAGCGATGGTCAAAACGTCTGACTTCGTGACTCATTAAAAGAATGACAGCTAACTTTCTCCTCATTTTCCCACACGACTCAGCACGAAAAATCTCCATCAAAATTTAAAATTGCTTAGGAGTTAACTTTTTCGAGGAATATCATTGAAGTCTGGTGAACAGAATTGTCCTCGCTGAATTTACCTCTTCATGAGTTACAATCGCGGTAGAAAAAAGGGCAAATATAGCCAGCAAGAGGTTTTTTTATATTGGAAGTCATTCCACCTGTTAAAGAAAGAGGTCGAAACACTAATTAAAATTCCTCATAAATATCCCTGTAAGTGAAAGAGACATTGTCTTCGGAATGAAACGCCTTTGATGAACATTTATATGCAATAACGCACTAGGCCTAGGTGAATCATTGTGAAGATTGTCATAGAAGTTTTTGCAGTAACGAGCACGACTTTTAATACAAATTCCAAACATGGTAGGCTAAAAGTATTTTAAGCTGTTTTAAAATTTTGAAATCTGCAGTTCTTCAGAGCTTCAAATCCTCTATAGATCATATTCACAATTTTCTGCAATGCACATCGTATAAACCATATTCAAAGTTTTTCATTGCAGACAAAATATTTTTCAATTAGATCTGAATTGTATAGTTATCGTGCTAATAGAAAATATACAAATCTACAGAAAAATCTGGAAAATGCAAGAAAGTCATGATGATTGTTGCTAAAAATCAGATGAAATAAGGATTTTTCTAGTCGATCTTTCACAAAAAGAGGTACCGCACTTAATACAAGGATGTAGCAACCTAGGAGGAAATTATACACTTATTGGCCAGATAATTATGACCAGTCCTGTGCGCACGAGTCCCCGTCACACAGCACTTCGTAGTGACGTCATAGACTGCTCGGAATGTGTACAAACGGAAAGGACAAAGCATGTCGTTTCGCTAATTCAAAGCCGGTGGCATGGGGAATGTGACGCCTCTTCAGAGTTTGAATATCATACAGAAGTTACCGCTTTTTTCACGTTTATAAGTGAGTCACGGAAAAATTCTCATTGCCCGCACCGGCTAATGCGAATTTTTCCCGGTGGTGGCCAATGAGAATTTTTCTGTGACTCACTTATAGACGTGGAAAGAGAGGATGACATCTGTTTGATGTTCCTTGTCCACGTCAAGTGTCTGTAATAATTATTCATTCGCCTTTTAATTATTTGTTCAGTTGCTGCTTACCATCTTCGGTGAATCCCCAGCATTGTGCGGTGCTCCAAGAAGCAATCTGGCAATTGGTTTGGCAGTTAATGTATGTGAGTCTGGAAAAATTCGAGGCCTCTGTGGTGCAGTGGAAGCATATCCGGCGCGTAACTAGAAGACCCTAGGTTCGTTTCCCAGTGGCGGCCAATGATAATTTTTTCCGTGACTCACTTATAAACGTGGAAAGAGCGATGACTTCTGTTTGATGTTCCTTGTCCACGTCAAGTGTCTGAATTAATTAGAGTTTGAATAGTTTATGATCACCGGCAGTAAAAAGATGGGGCTAACTACTGAACATTCGCAGGTATATATACATTCGAGGGACGCCGAAATGAAAGTATGGCGGGAATATGTCGAACAGGGATATACATCCATCCAACGCGACGGAAAAGGTACCCCGCAATTGTTTGGAAATTGACGAGATCTCCAGTTGGCAAGTGTTATCCAAGACAATAGACGGCTCACGAATGACTTAGACCACTGTGTCGCCCTGGTAGCGCAGTGGTCTAGGCCATTCGTCACTGACGGGGTCCGGGTTCGAATCTCGGTGAGGAATGGATGTTGTGTTTGACTTACGGCACTGGCTCTCTCCTTTCCCTGCAACCTGTGACCCTAAATTAGGGTCGGGAGACTGCTTATAGTCCATTGAGTTGCTCACGGTGGTCGTTAAACCTTCAATAATAAAAAAATGATCTCTCACGTATTCGCATGAAATGTGCATGCACTGTAAAAAATAAGTGGTGTGAATTCACGAAATATTTCTGAAAATTAACGTGCAGCAAAGTTGCCGGTAGGTATCCGTGTTTTTCAGAAATCTCAATTTTTACAGGTGCCCATTTATTTAAACCCGTATTTTCACAGATTTTCCGTAGACAGAAATTCCGTTTATTTCAGAAAAGTCCATTTCAGGTTTGTCCGTATTTAAACTGAAATTCCTCAAAATCGACGACTTTGTGCTTTTCAGCCCTTACCCCAGATCGCCGGCAGTAAAAAGATGGGGCTAACTAACTTCCGCTGAGGTCAGGATCGAACCCCCTTCGTTCGAGCTGGTTTAACAGTTACCGAACTCGCGCCTTTAACAACTGAGCTACAAACGCGCAGCAGCCGAGTCACGTACATCATAAAAGGAAATCCGAGACGATGAAATTTTATTTTCTGTCATTAATGCGAGTGATTTTGTCAGTTGGAACTTTTTATTTTTCTGAATAGTCTTGTAATATATTTTTTCTATAGGAGGACGTTTCACAAATTAGGCATTTTTTATCGTGATTTTTCGAAGCAGCAAAATGCTCTGCAACTTGATTTTTTAACTGACAATAACTACTAGAATTGTCAGTTGTATTGACATTTGTCAGTTACTTTTTCATGATATTATTTAAAAAAAACTAATTTAAAATTTACTCTTGATAGCTATAATAGCTTTTGTCTTAAGTTGTCCAAAGACTGATACACAGGCACCGTATAATATTCTCTAAATAAGTACCCGGTTTCTTACAGTAATGCAATATATAGTGGGTAGCTGGTGCACAAAATAAGGGAGAGGAGAAGAAATATCCTGTGCCACAATAAACAAAATTCATGCGATATGCTATCCACAATATCCGATCTCGCAACGGAACCTCAAAATTCTACAGACGATTGAAATTTAAAAGTTAATCAAACCTTAAGTATTCTGATCAGTCGCTCCTATTGCCGGTAATTTCTCGTCATAGAGATACGGAAAAAGTGAGAGGGAGTTTTTCCGTTAATGTACGAAAAGAATTGCGGAAAGGTTTCTGAAAATTCAAAATTTTCCGTTAACACATCTCTAAAACGGTAATTTACCGTCAATATAAAAAAGAAACTGAGGAAAGGTTTCTAAAAATTCAGAATGTACCCGTGGTACCAAAAATCCGTTAAATTCAGGTTTATTTTTGTCATTTCACGGAAAAGGTTATATCAGAAATATGCTTCGTTATTTCACGAAAGAAATGACGGAATGTGGTCCGTGAATTTTAGAAAATGTTTTTAAGTGTGGGAGCACTACGACGTGACTCTGGACCATTATTGGAAAGGAGTCCCCTGGTACAATGAGTCCAGGTTTCAGCTGTTACTTGCCTATGAACAAGTCCGTATTCGGCGCCTCTGGGGTGAACAGCTGCACAAACCCCATGTTTGGACCGAAACAAGCAGGAGGTGAGAATATCAGGATATAGCGTTTGTTCTCATGGATTAACTCTAAATCGGATACTTCCCTCGTTCTCACTGAACACACCCACACCGCTAAATTTTATCTAGGCATTGTTTCGCACCAAGTGTTGCCCTAAATTATGATTTTTTAAGAGAACGGCACGGGACTCTTTTAGCAACGAAACGACCAGTTACACAAACTTGAGCAAGAATTGTTTGGAATCATGTCCGAGCATTTCGTGTGCTCTTCCGACCGCCAAATTCTTGCGACGTAAATCCTACCGTTTATTTGTGGGATACAGTGAGACGCAACAATCCTTGCCCACATCATTCCTCTATTTTATCGCCGATTTTCGAGTCGTATTTCTGTTCAATCGTAACAGAATAACGGTGGATATCTCCCGCGGTATAGTTGAGTCTACGCAGGGAGGGAACTAGTTTCGCCTGGAAGGACAGCCGGACTTAACCATATAACAGGCTGAAACGAATTAACTTGGGTTAGCAAAATAAGCTGAAATGAGCTCGACCTAATATATATTCGTTGTTTACGAAGTATGCCGAAAGCGGCTGGAACGAGTGAAACTGGGTATCAGAAAGCGATGCTTTCCCCTCAGCTTTCTTATCTATAATGGGCATTGAAGGGGATGAGTGACACTACTTCTTTCTGGATGTTTACCTGCTAAAAGGGCTACGCTAAGACAGAAGAGAGATGTTTAAATCACTTGTTTCATCCATGTGGCATAATGTTCGTGTCAGGGGGCTGGCTCTTTCCCATCATGTCTTGGGTCATGGAGCAGATAATGAAGGACTAGAAACAAGTTCTTATCAGCAGTGGCAGCTATTTTTTTCTTTTCCGATTGGAGGTTTAACGACCACCGTGAGCAACTCAATGGGCTATAAGCAGTCGCCCGTCCCTAATTTAGGGTCACTGGTTCCAGGGAAGGGAGAGAGCCAGTGCCGTAAGACAAACACAACATCCATGCCTCACCGGGATTCGAACCCGGACCCCGTTCGGACGAATGATCAGAGGCCATAACTTAGACCACTGCGCCACCGAGCGGCGCAGTGGCAGCTATATGGTCAGTACTCCTAGCATGAAGGGGAGGGAGAAAGGAATTGCTTTAAATTGTGAATATGTCTCTATGCACTTGAATAGCAAATCTTTGTGTATATACTTGAATAGTGATTAATTCTGTTTGGAGAACACAGCACCATTTATTCAAGGTATATCTGTCACCATTTATTCAAGGAGGTATATCTGCCACTTAAACGGCCAAATAAGTGACAGCGATTTTATGGCACTTGGGTATATTACAGAAACGCTAATGCATGCATTTTTTGATAATATCAGGCACAATGTTAGCTTTCCTTAGCAAAAGGATTTTCTCAACGAGACTCTGAAACCCCCAGACACAGCGACAATTTCAAACATACACATTCGTGCTCATCAGAAAAATTCTACACATTCGACGCTATGGCTTGATTAACAGGTTTCCGCTTTAGGTATTTTCTTTAGGTTTTATACAATGTATAAGACATACCGAAAAATAGGGAGCAAAATTTGTTTTGAAGCTGAAATAAATAAAAAACATTGCAAACGCGTCAAGGAGAAGAAAGAGTGGAAGCTTGTGAGGGACCTGGAAGTGAACTGGGAAAGTGGATGCACTTCTGCTTGATGCCATTTTTAACGCACTTCTAAAATCTTCCTCAATTACCAATGGCGTTTTTGAAGTCGAGAAGCTGACACAATTTTTATTCATTCAAGAGTTAACACCGCTCTGCTTCTTCAATAACTCCGTTATGACGTAGATTCTAAATAAACTTTCACGTTATATTTTCTCACTACATATACAGTATATACTAGCTTTTAGCCCGTCGCTTTGCTGACGCTATTTGTTGACGTCGGCTTTGTTTAGCTAGTGAACGGAACTCAATGTTATGCTTCGTCGGCGACTCCTCATAGTTTTCGAGGAGATAAATCAGAGCAAAAAACTCAACTTGTGCTCAAACATATTTGATTTTGTGTTTCCTAATTAACTGCAAGTAGTTTTCTCTTGGATGGGGGAGACATTTGACCTTGAATCGTAAGGACAGGGTAAACATTTATCGTTCATAAGCTTGAAGTTAAATAGGTCTAATCAGTGGCGTAACCATGTCTCAAAATCTGGGGGGAGGGGGGTCCGATCACACATACACAATGATCGATGATCGGACCCACCAGATTATATATATACAGTACATATGTATATACAATAATATATACATACCGCATAAAATAATTTCCACCCCCGTCCACTACATGCACACGCAGGAGCAAAGCAATTACTAAGGCGCGATCTACCGGCACGACATAGGGGCCTCTGTTGGCGAATTGTGGAACTTATCGAACACAACTGTAAAACTATGACACATAGGGCAGAATTGTAAATTACAAAGTTGTAGAGCTGACTTTGCTTATTAGGAATCGATATCACTGTTTTATTAAGTACACATTATACACGTGTTTGCATTCTACGGATTAGATTTAGTCTGTTCACATCATAAAAAACTGTGCATTATATCATTATATTCGCGAAAAATGCTTTTTTGAGGGAGGGGGGTCCTTTACATTGGGGATCCCCCACTCTGAAAATTTGGAGGTGTCTTGACCCCCCGACCCCCTTCCCCAGTGGTTACGCCTATGGGTCTAATTGTTTTCGTTTTTTTCTTAATTTAGAAAAATTAGTAGAGAAAAAAATGGATACTAAAAAATGTTGTGAGTTCTCTCATGTGGCGCTAAAATGTACAGATTTTGTTTGCTGCCAACTCTGTAACATCCAACGTAAAGTTGTCCGTGGGAAAAGCAGGAGCTTTGCACATTTGAGCCAACAACGTTAAGCGACTGTCCTTGAGTCTTGCTGAAGCTCATAGCGAAGAACAGGCGCACTGGAAGCTGAATTCGTTTAAATTTGAAGGGCACATGTCGGAATGATGGGTATTCGGGGAATGAACACATCTTGTCCAGCTGCCTGTCCAGTCATAATCGCAGCTTCAATGACGTGTGGCATGAGACGTTTGAAAGTATCACTTTAGAAAAATGAATGCTTTCAAGCATTTGTATGTACGTTGAAACTTAACGCAAACGTTAATTACTTAAATAAAGAAATCTTATTTCGTATTATTATACGTGAATGTAATTTGATGAAATGTAGTGAAAAGATCTTGTACACGCCATCTTGTGAGAACATGTTGAACATCATTTTTTAAGCATTTCATCACCATAGCTAGACGAATGCAATTGAAAACTGTAACGTCAGAAGTGAATTAATTAAGGCTATTTGTAGTTCATTTTTCTTGACGAAATTGCTAATTCAATTATAAAAATACGACTGTACTACCGAATCAGAACACTTTCAAGTAGTTCCCGATTTCCCATGTATCGTTCCGCGTTGTTTACATACAACCTGAAAGAAAGTAGTTCACTATAATATGCAAATTATTTTTACTATTTTTATCGAAGTAAATCTTATTGTAATGGAAAAATCATAGGAATTTATTTTATTATGGACAATAATAATGTAGTTATTTTCATGTCACAAGTTTATGTGGTCATAATTCCGCCTCTTGCCCTTCTGAACATATTTTCCCTTTCGGAAGAAGGCCATTACTTCAGCCCACTTAATAGTTGTCTCGGAATCTTTGGCTGCCTCCCTCAGCTGTGGTAACCAATTCCACGTCGATAAAATTTATAAAATCCGAATAAATGCGCTCAAAAAATGAGGCGTCAATCCTAGCCACTTTGACTTCCAGAACAAAAGTTAAAAAGACTTCGTTTAAGGAATACGTTAGCTCCAGATAAAAACAAGAAACAAGCAAACGTAGTACTGTTATTCTACATTATTCCTTCATAAAATGTTTTTACAAATGTAAATTGTCATTAAGGCGTCTATGATAATGAAGTTCTAAAAACGAAACGCGTAAAATTTATCGCGAACTACTTTCCTTCACGTTGGGTGTGATCAGGTTGTTTGTAAACAAAGCGGAAAGATACATGGAAAATCGGAAACCACGTTTTTCTCAAAAATTGGAAAATCTAAGCCCGAGGTTCACATCCCCGGTATGTAAGCTGCCTTCGTGCAAAATTTCAGGTTTCTAGGTTGAGTAGTTTTTTTTTTTTTTTTGTGTGTGGCGTAGGACACACACACACACAAGTCGTTTTATTAACAAAAAAAACTCCATCACAAGCGAGGCATTTGCGCCATCGTTAAACACAACTCTCGAATCTTCTTTGAAAACATTCAAGTGGGACTGTTATACCCACTTCTTCCCAGCGTCTTTTACCTCGTCTGTGTCATCAAACCCTTGTACCCGGAGACTGTCCTTGATTAGGCCAAACAGGTGGAAATAGGAGGTTGCCAGATCTGGGCTGTACTGTGGATGGGGGACCATAGACCAGTCTAATTTGCTGATCGCCTGATTTGGTGCGAAAGGTGTGTGTGTGATCCCGCACTGTCATGGTGAATGCAGATCCTTTTCAGATTCTTGTTCAATCTTTTCCTCCTTATGGCTTCTTTAAGCTTCTTGAGTGTCTCAATGTAACGCTCGCTGATCACGGTACGGTCACGTTCCTGAAAATCAAGGAGAATGAAACATGTGTCACCCCTCCTCCCCCCCCCCCAAAAAAAAAATAAACAGTCACTAAGACTTTCTGTGCTGATCCCTGTCTTCTTAGGCCTTGGTGAAAAGGTGTGGCCTCATTCCATGGATTGATACTTCGTTTCCGGATCGTAAAGATGCGCCCACGTTTCATCCCCTGCAACCAGATTTGAAGAAAACGTGTCTTCATTGGCTTTAAACGCTTCCAGCAGATAATAGCAGACGTCTGCCCTTCTCTCCTTCAAATCGTGTGTCAACTGCCGAGGTACTCAATTTGCACACACTTCCCTGTACCCAAAACTTCCACCATCTGCTGTATGGCATTGCTATCACAGTCCAGTAGTGCAACAAGGTCACGGATTGAGACTCGTCTCTCCGCACGAATGCATTCATCCACTCGCTGAAGATTTGTGCCAGTGGTCGCAGATGATGGTCTCCCACTCCGTGGTTTACCTTCAATGCTGGTTTCCCCTTCTTTAAACTTCTTCATCTATCAGTGCACATTGCTCTTCTCAATGGTGTCATATCTGTAGACATTCTGTAGCCTTCTGTGGATGTCGGACAGCCTACACCATTCCTTCGTCAAGAACTCAATGACGGCAAGTTGCGTCAAGAACTCAATGACGGCAAGCGCTCACCGGTTGGTACCGAAATTAACATCCCACCTACGTAAGCTCAACCCTATTAGCATATGTAAATTTCATGATCGTCCGCCAATTCCTTCTTGGTGTTCTTTTTTCACTTTGAGCCCTAAATCTATATCTATAGATAGATATACTATAAAGATACCTAAGCAAAAAAATACATATATAATTTTGACTCACACCTAGTACAACATAGAAAAGGTTATGTATCTACCTGCGTGAGTAAAAGGAGAAAAGAAAAAAAGAAAATAAAACAACTGAATGTAGAAGGTGTCGAGAATACTGAGCCTTGGCTTTATCAAGGACCAGCAAAAACTCTGCATTTTCTCACTTCCACAAAGATCTAGTTGGAAATGGGTTTCTGCAAGGCCATAGATGCAAGTAACATTCCCACCTAAAATAGTTTAAAAATATATATATAAGTCATGTCCTCCGTAGAGTAGCATGACCTAGCACTAGTTAACAATTTCGCTTGCATCCATTAACCTTCATGGCCCGACCCATGCTCTTCATCTGTTACTATTAAACAGAGAGAAGAAGATTAAAGAGAACTCAAGCTGTGAGAGTGACATAATAGATAGAAATGATTTTCAGCTATAACGAAATTCCAAGTTCGTTTGAGAGAGAATTTAAACCTGAAAAACAAATTTTACATTGCAATTAAAAAAGGAAATGTTAATTTATAACGAACAGATTTTTGAAAGAAAACTTGAGTCTAAAACCCCCTACTCGTATATCTATAGATAGATATAGATTTAGCGCCGCAGATGACCAAGTGGTCAACGTTCGTTACTATCAAGGAGAAACCTTAGGTTCGATCCCAGACAGGTACGAACCGTCGAACCACTAAATCTCCGCCGTGTGTCGGATGGGCACGTTAAGACGTTGGACCCAACTACGAGCCCTCCGGTAATAAATAAGAGCGTCTTTCTCCCCCTTTCTACCTCGCTTCCGTGTCACTTTCCTATCGGGCACTCTAGCCCAAATCTCCTGCCTTCTTATTTCTAAGGGCTTTTTAAGACCTGAGGTCAGACACTCCCATCCTAAAATCCTCTACATATGATTTGATCTGATCTGATACAGATTTAGAAAACATTACAGCGTCTACAGCTTCAGTGTTGTCATTAAGATTATCTTGATTTAGAACCATTTTAGCTGTTTACATGATTAGTTAAAAGTTTAGATTTTCCAATCGTGACTATGTGTTTGCGATTCCAAAATATTTAGATTTCAGATTTTTCGATTACGAAGAACAGACGTAAAACTCGTAATTGTTTTTGAAGCTATACGATTTCGGAAGTATTTGTTCAATCGAACAAACTACATGAGCTCAGATATTGTCGAATTAAATTTGCGCAATCTAGTGCGGAAGTTCTGAATCAGGAAAGTTGGGATTTTTGGAGAAAATTTTTTTAATGCTTACAAAATCGTAAAAATATACGCGCTTTGAAAAAAATCAGTTAACGGATGCTTAAAGAAGATTTTCAACACAACGTACCTGAAAAGAAACTCATACGTCAGCTACTTAAAAGAAACTAATCTTGCATCACCCAGAAGAAAACATTTATCATAAAGAAAGATGAAAATTCATGAGAACGTTTGGCCACTCTTCTGAACTATCGAGCAAAAATTATTTTGAAGAGAGCGTTTAGGATCGGAGATATCGGCGAAACTCGAACAGACGTTTACGTCACTAAAAGAGATGCGCGTGTGAAACAGAAAATTCATGATTTGTTTTTACAAATCCTCAAATCGAAGAATAAAATAATTTCTCCAATAACATATTTTTGAAAGCATAGTTAGCTTTGAATTTATAAATACATTTACTTTACGACCTAGCGTGTAAACTGCTAATTACCGAAACTCAATATGCATGAATCATCGTTCTTACAATAAGGGATATTATATTTCAACGATTTTTTTATGTAATTTAAAGATATCCTTACAGACGCAAAAACCTTGAAATGGATACCAAAAAATGTACTTTTTGTAAAAGTTGTGTAGGCACATTTGACGAGAGTAAAAAAGCTCGTTATGCTGTTGGCGCTTTCACGCCATCAATCACCAACAGAGCAGTGCTCACTTAGTAACCAAGCAAAATTTAGAGTGGGAAAAAAAGGCGAAAATGCAAAAAGCTGATATCATATGCCCATGAGTTTGTCTGTAGCATTTGAAGAATATTTCTTCAGCCCTTTAAGATACATTAAGCATGTTCAGAGTTTCAAGAAAAGAAAACAAGTTAGTAAAATCATGCAATGCATTGATTATGATACGCTTTCCAACATATCAGAAACCATTACTCAAATTATGAAGATAATGACTGTAGAATAAATCTCGCTTCTATGTCCTGACCATTGATCCAATTTCGCCCCAATCAATAAGTGTTGTTCCCAGGTAGTGAGTGACCTACCACATGCTAAATTTGCATCGAAATAGAACCATTTTTACTCAAGTTATGACACATAAGGGCAATGGAATGGATCCCGCTCCAATGTCCTGATCTTTGACCCCATTTCGTCCATTTTCAATAGGATTCGTCCCCGGTGAATCGCCTACCACATACTAAAAGTTCATCAAAATCGAACCATTTTTACGCGAGTTATCGTGCGGACGGACAAACAGACAGACAGATAGACGGACAAAGCTGGAGCATATACGCTTCTTCAACATACGATCGGAAAGCGTAAAAAAAACAGAAAAAGATGTATGCTTAAATGCAAAGTGAAACTGTTGTGAAGGTTGACATACTCATTAAATTAATATCTTGGCATATATTCTGCAGACTTAGGACAAAATTTCACGGAATTTCTGAATAAACTTTCAATGCACATTACATATATACAATGCTTACGGAATATAATAAAATTAGATCAATAGGTCTCATACAATTCGTCTAACAATAACTGGTGCAGTTACGTTTGTTCAGTGCCTATTTCTCCAATGATACGATTCGTTCGATGGTGCGGTTGGTCCGATAGCGATTCATCCTATGGTGTAACTGGTCCAACGCCGATTCATCCAAGAGTGTAAATGGTAAGATACCGATTGGTCCAATTCCGGTTAGCCCAATGCAAATTTCTCTCAAGGATTAGTCGTGCGAAGCAAAGCTCATCAGTTATGTTGCTGTCATGTGAAAGTACCAGTAGATCAAAGAAAGTAAAATTAGGCTACATTTCGATGTAATGTTGTGGTACTGTTTATATACATTTCTTGGATTGATTTCTTCTTCGTTCCCTTTTGAAGAAAGGAAACGTCCTGATTAGCTCTTTGCTGTTGTATGAAAGTGCTGAATCATTCAATAACTTCGATGTTTCTTGTTGCACTAAATAATGCAAAAGGCAATCTGTGCATTTCCTTTTGTCTCTGCATGCAGTATCTTTGGAATTAATAACAACAATCCTTTTTCAAAATTTTCAAGGAATGGTGGAACTGGATCTGATTGTTACATGTTCATTTCTGGAATACCCGAGCTCCTGCAGTAAGCAGTGAGATATATTCTATTTTACGTTTCCGAACTTCCCATCCATCCATAAATAATTTGCTTTCCATTTCCTCATAAGTTATCATCATCATCATTAGTGTTCTGTCTTTTGACAAGTCCAAATGTAACTCAACAAGTTCTCCCCCTCCAGTTTTCTCTGCCCCTTGTTTCCTTATTCAATACTTGATAGCTGATATCACCAATACCATCAAGCATCATTAGTCGTCTCCTTCCTCTTGGTCGCTTTCCTTCAATTTTCCCTTCTATCATTCTTCTCAATAAGCTGTCTCCTCTTAACATATATTTCATTTTTGTTCAATTGCTTTCAGTATGACAAATATTTTGCTTACAATTTCTACTTCAAATGATGCGCAGTTTTCCTGCTAGAGAATGTATCTGTGCATTCAATGTACCTTCCCATTTCTGCTTAAATCATTCAATTTAACAAATTATTTGTGCATTCTGCGGTACAGTTGGATATGTTTCCTGTTTCTTACATGCAGAAGTTCTGTTTACAGCTGTTTGTATCGGATACAATTAATACGAAGGAACATTTGCATACATTTTTCACTATAGAGGAAATCATATTTATGACAACAATTTTGAAAGACATGGTAAACCCTGTATCACTTTATATGGCAATACGTGTTTGTTCAGCAATTATTTTTTTCGCGTTGTCACACTTTCTTTGAATCAAACGACGTGTTCTTTGTACACGAAATTTACATTTATTATTTTTGTTAATAAGCACACTTGCCGTGGTTGAAGGATCTCTTTATTCAATAAAAAATGTTTTCGGAGGGGATAAGTGGTGTAAAAATGAAGAAAAATTAAAGAGAGCTTATTAAGAACAACAATGACTTCTTGTTTGAGTTGTATAAATTTGTGTAGTAAACATATAAATATACATTTGTGTTTAGCTCTCGTTCTAACTACCTCTCCCATCACGTACGATATACGGCTTCAGTAATTTCACTGTATTATTTGAAAATATGGCAACAGAACATGTGGAATGCTTCGGATTACATTTATTAAATCTTCTCCTTCAGGACCTGGGCGTACTTATATTTAACATTTGATGCTGAAAGCGTGATATTTAGGCGAACGATTGCTGAGAGAGAGAAGGGCAGAAAATAAAGTTATATAATAGTAGATGACGTTAGCGACTGGTAGGGAAAAGGGACAAAAATCTTAATAACAGCGAAAACAATTTTTGTCTTATAAGAACACTTGTATTATAGAAAACACTTTAAGAGTATCTCAGGTAGAAATGTTTCGCACTTTGGATTTACTTTCGGATTTGATAGAGATTTTTTGTAATGTAAATGTACAACGAAATGTAAAATCTAATCCCTACATAAACCTGGGAACCGATACTATTTCTGAAAGCACTATCAAGATGAGAGCTGCTTATTTACTCATTTCTGAAAATTAAAAAACAAGTTAGTAAAAGCCAGCAATGCATTGATTATGATAAACTTTCCAACATACCAGAAATCATTACTCAAGTTATGAGGATAATGGCTGTAGAATAAATCTCACTCCTATGCCCTGACCTTTGACACTATTTTGATGATATTCAACAGAAGCGGTTAAGTATGCTTTCGGAACAACATGATAAAGTTTTGTCTCAATCGAAGCATTTTTACGTAAGTTATAACGCATAAGGGTGATGGAATGAATCCCGCTCCTATATCCTTACCTTTGACCCCATTTCGCTCATTTTCAATAAATTTGTCCCCAAGTGGTTCCCTACCACATATTACAATTTCATCGACATCGAACCATTTTTACGCAAGTAATGACGCATAGAGCAATGGAATGAATCCCGCTCCCATGTCCTGACCTTTGACATCGTTTCGCTCATTGTCAACAGGGTTCGTCCTCAAGTGGTCCTCTACCACATACTAAAATTTCATCGAAATCGAACCATTTTTACGCGAGTTATGGTGCGGATGGACAGAAGGACAGACAGACAAACAGACAAAGCTGGACCATATACGCTTCTTCAAAATACGGTTGGAAAGCGTAAAAAAATGGCTGTTGGTCAGACGATACCATTGCATGTATCGGCAATGGGAAAATCGTCGGGGCTTGGTATCAAACATTAATGTCGTACATCCTGGAAATTAGTGCATATAATCCTTAGAAGTAGGAACTTAAACGCCAATCACAAACAACAGAATTTGGTTTGTTTAAAAGTTTATCCCACTTTGGTGGCGCAGTGGAAAGAGTCATCAGCTTAGCAATAACTGAGTAAGAAATACTTGTCACGACACTCTTGGTGATCGTGTTTTCTTTCAGATGTTCAGTGAATGGAAACTGCTTCTTGAATTAAATTAGATATCATCACCTTAGCAACAACTGATAAATAAATATTGATGACGACACGCTTAGTAATTGTTTTTTCGTTCAGGTGTTCAGTGAATGGAAAGTGCTTCCCGGATAAAAGCATGTATAACGTCATCCCCATAGCTCCAACTGAGAAAGAAATTTTGTGACATCCCGCAGAGCTTTTCGTGTTTTCGAGGAAGGGTTCCGTGAATGGAAACTGTGAAATGCGCCCGCGCGTGACGTAACAACTGCATGATGAAGCACATTTTTTTATTATTGTTCTAAGTTTTATATAACATACTTTCACATTTGGGCATCACAAACTAAAAAAAATATCTAGTTATTAAAAAAATACTCCACATATTTTAGTTTCACCCCATCATTATTGATAGGCTTTCACCTAGTTTATAATAAAAATGCTGGAACGTACATTATACGTAGCACTTTTTATCAATAATTCACGCAGATAAAATGTACCAATGCTATCTGACAATCGACACGCCGCAATTCGTTACGATGAGCCTTGTATTCTAATACAATGAGTCAGTGCTCAATGGAATTTATTGGGTAAGTTTAGAGGACAAAATAGTTACACAAAGCAGGGCCCCGTTAGAACAAGCACTCAACGATACTACTTAAATCTTTCGTTCAAACGTTTGTTGCTGCAGGAAGAACAAAACTGCTTGGAATCTTACTATCCTGCTTGGTTTTGTGCTAAGGACAATGCTACTAATATTCATATAAAATATTTCTTGCTGTTAAATATGAATTTTGACATACTGTGAAAACACAAATTTGTCGGCAATCTATTCCGCATCTCTCTACTCCGGAGCTAGATTGTTTTACCATTAAGCTATACCGATGAACTGTATCACTGCAGATTTGTCCTTTTGACACGCGCTTCATGTTTGTAGTACGTGAGAGTACCTAATTTGTTTTTACCTCGAATTAAGTTATTCTTATCAATTGAATTTCGGCCTGATATAGATTTTTGTCCTGTTCTGTTATCTCCAAATAAATCGATCTCATAAACTTGATTAACGACCTTGTTTAAATATATGTCTCAAAGGCTCCTGAGTTGTGCAACTACTTTGGAGTTTTCCTATGCACTGAGTGATATTAATAGGGTCCAACATGAGTGTTGTTATAAATGGAACTGTTCCATAAATGGTAATGGCCATATTAGTCGTCATTTCTGGGGTTTTTTCCAAGAGGCTTCGGATTCGCTCTTTGATTATGCGTGGGGAAAGTGGTTTTGAGAAACTCAGCAAATATTTCATAGCGCTTCGCGAAATGCACCGAAACCATTTCTTTGCAAAGCGAAAAAAGTATCCGCTGTCAGCAGCAACAAGATGCTGGAGAAGAAAGTGCCTGTCTGTTTTCCTGCCGGCTAGCACTGTAATCCGAACGCCCTGGGGATATTTTATGCATATGAAATGAGCCATATTTCCATTCGGGTAGGAAGACTACGACGCCAAAGATGTCACATCGGATGGAATCGACAATTTATCTGTACCTGGACCTCAAAACAAGTTGTAAATCACTTTAGTTTTATTTATTCATTTATTTATATTTTTTTATACCGCCGAGGAACCAGGAGTGAGTTGATCTGAAGGCGTAATGTGTATCTGTACGAAAGAAAACAGAATTCAATGAGACCACCTTTTGACACAGATATATGATTTTATGAAAACCTGCTGAAGTGTTTGTCACAGGAAAAAAATTTCAAGTTGCCGAAAAACACTGATAAACTTAGTTTCTAGGAAGTGTTTTTGCTCCAGATAAACCTGGCGCACCTTGAAGTTCCGCACAAAACTTACAACAAAAGTTTTTCCACACCCGTTTCTCAAAGATTAAATTTCAAAGGTGGCCAGCTTCAGAGATGACAGTTTCTGATACCGTTTCTGTGACATAACATATTTCATCCCAATTTAACTTTCAGTCAGCTTTTCGGAAAGGAGTGACTCAAAATAAAGGGGAGAGGTTCTGTTAGGTATGCATACCAAAATGTTCGTTCGAAAAGCTATGGAAAGTAAATGTATTTTCAAAAGATTTCATAGCCTAAATGTTTAACTAGGATTCAAGAGGATCAGACATTAAAAGATAACAACAAGAGAAAATAAGCAATTTTTCCAAAGCTCTATGGAATGCAAAGAAGATAAGGTTTTTTTTCAATGGAGGTGCTTGAAATCGTTTTGCAGTATTGTTTTCATTATGTAAAATAGAGTTGAATCCTTTATGCAAAACGTTATGAGGGAAATTACTCTTAGAAAAGTAACTTTCTGTTTTACACTCTATTTGTCTGCACATTAGGTAGAGCAATAAAACTCTAAATTCTCCTTCGATTTGGTTGTCGGGCTTTCTTGGTATGGATTTAACTTTCAGTTAGTCGACGAGATGTTTGCAGATATTCTGAGTTTTATTTTTATTTATTTTTTTTGTCTCGGGATTTAGCAACACCATGAGCAGCCCAGTGGTCTATAAGAAGCCATGGAACTGGTGCGTCTCTAAATTAGGTAAGCACTGGCGGCTTCTTATAAAAGCCATGGAACCAGTGCGTCACTAAATTAGGGACACGCTTGCGGCTTCTTATAGAAGCCATGGAACCAGTGCGTCCCTAAATTAGGGACACATTTTTTTATTATTGTTCTAAGTTTCATATAACATACTTTCACATTTGGGCATCGCAAACTGAAAGAAAATACCTGGTTATTAAAAAAAATAATCCACATATCTTAGTTTTCCCCCATCATTATTGATAGGCTTTCACCTAGTCTATAACAAAAATGCTGGAACGTACAAATTTTGAAGATGACAATCCGATTTTTTGCAGATAAAATGTACTATTTCTGTTTGACAACAGACACGCTGCAGTTCGTTACGACGAGCCTTGTATTCCAATACCATGCGTGAGTGCTCAATGGAATTTATTGGGTAAGTTTAATGGGCAAAATAGTTACACAAAGCAGAAGTCCGTTAAAACAAGCACTCAACGATACGAATTTAATCTTTCGTTCAAAAGCTGTAGTAATCTATTCAAACCGCAGTAATGGCGTTCACGATCTGTTATATCGCAGTAATGGAGCTCGCGATCTGTTATATCCGTTCTAATAATCCATACAAACTGCAGTAATGGCGTTCGCGATCCGTTCTTCTTTTGGTCCTTTAAATTATTTACCTTTGTTCTGTATACTATGCCTTTGACAAATCTCCGTAAAATTTCTGTAGGGTTATATCAGGTGAACGGTCTGACCGCAGAATAGTTTCAAAAATCCACCCATGTAAATCACCTTTTCCTGTAAATTCGCCATTGCATCTTGTAGCTATGGACAAGAAGAAAATCTTGTAGCTATGGACAAGAAGAAAATCTTGTAGCTATGGACAAGAAGAAACTCTTGTAGCTATGGACAAGAAGAAAAACTAGCGACATCTTCACACAAAGATAAACAACAAAACTTTAGATGTTTAATTTCCCAACTATGAAAATCGTGTTTCTGTAAGTAGTGCAATTATGTTTCATTAATTATCTAAATATAGGGTAAGACGTTTGAAGCACCCTATGCATTTGATAGCGGTAGAGGATACAACAGAGAAAGAACTGACATGGTCTTAATGTGATACCTCAAAATTGTCTACAAGGGTGAAAAATGTCATGAATTTAGAGCTAATGTCAATAGAGTGCCCAATAGTGAAAGAACCTGCATGGATACGCATCTGATATTGATACAACTAGTGAAAGAACCTTCATGAATACGTATCTGATATTGATACAAGTAGTGAAAGAACCTACATGAATATACACGTGATAGTGATACAAATAGTGGACAAAACGGCATAGATATTTCACTGATCACTATACAACAGTCTTGTGATATGATAGGTGTTTGTTGCATCATTTACCTATTTTATACACCATTTTCTTTACGTTTTATTATTATTTTGGTACCTTGAGTTATGGAAGATGGAATGTCACGCAGGTAAAAAGGAAGTTCCATGAAATCGTGTCCATACATATGATTGGAAGTGTGGAAAGCGCTATCCTTTGTATATTACCCAAATAAGCTTTGAAGAGGTGAGCCATACCCTCGATAACACCTTCAGTTGTATTTAATGAATTACTCGTATTTGCAGCATCGATCAGTACCTGAATTTACAGACAGACTGAAGTAGGGTTGTCCACTTATTCATCAGCTGCTATTTGTAGCATATGCATCGGGCTGTCAAAAAGTATACCCCTGATATGGTAAAAGTAAGGGATGCGCAGTCACTTTAACTATTTATTTGAGAGAGTACGATGTCACAGTTCTTAGAGTGTAGGTTTTTCTTCTTATGTATGACACAGTAATATCTCATTGCCATGTCTATCTCATTGCCATGTGAGTTTGGTTGATCTTTTATGACTCTTAACAGTACATGATTCTGCAAGTTTCTCATGCCCTCTTGAAAGAAGTATTCTTCTATATTTTTATTCATACTGCCTGTAAGCCACAAAATGATATTTTCAATGCCCTAGAGACTTTGGACCCTCTTCTGCTCTCCATTCACAACCAGCGCAGATTTTGTTGCGTTCTAGTTTTTCTTTGCCGCAGCTAGCCTCCGGCGTTCCGGGTGTTTTAAAGGCAGTATAATATCAACGTGCGCATTTCTAGTACCTACATTCAAATAAGTGCATTTTATAGCTAATGTAGATAGGTAAATTTCAAATTCTTTGATCTTATTCTCGCTTAGTGTTTTTTAGTTGTTGACATGGGCAAATATTTTTTAACCTTAGAATGGCTGTTCTTTCCTATATCTGAAAACATGCAGTTGAATCTTCTTTGGAATTTCTATCAGTTGCAGAAAATCTATTTTTATATGAATCAATAGGTTTTACATGCAAAATCTCTTACCCGTTCGTGGAGCACAGAAAATTGAACTTTTCACACATAAGAAGTCTAATTTTGAACACAAGTGCTCAAAATTGTTTCATCGGTACACTGTTCTATAGAGTATAAAGTGTTCTGCATGTGATTGAGGAAGATTAACATATGGTTGAGGTAGATAACATATAATTGAGGAAGATTAACGTATGATCAAGAAAGATTAACATATGATGGAGGTATATGAACGTATGATCGAGGAATATTAACATATGATGGAGGTATATTAACATATGATCGAGGAAGATTAACATATGACTAATGAGGTCGCCGAACTGCGATGCTCTATGCATCGAATTGATTCATTTATATCCATTCCTAACAAGAAGTTCAGCAGCTGAGACTATTCATATTATATTGATTCCTAAGAAGAAGTTCCGGAGATGTTTGCACTTCCACAGCACCCAAAACTATGTTTATAAATAATGGAAAAAAGTGTTTTAATTGACTGAGTGCTGTTTATTCGAGCTTTTAAATTAGTTAAGGTTTGGGCTGTCATGTAAGTGTACTGTAATCGTTAAAAAATTGCCAACGAACTCCATGGTGTCCAATTAGTGGTTAACATTATCCCTACGGGACACCAGTTATTTAAAGATTTACCGTTAATGAATTTTATTAATAGAGGAGTAAACAATTATTGGGCTCTTAATTCAATAACCTATTTGTAATACACCTGGCACTTGAAATTGTATTTTGCATGTCTCAATCCAT
Source organism: Macrothele yani (assembly GCA_039090855.1). NCBI lineage: Eukaryota > Metazoa > Arthropoda > Arachnida > Araneae > Macrothelidae > Macrothele > Macrothele yani. Next base: position 56,683,513 of record CM077008.1, on the reverse strand, counting down.
GCAACGTCATTTTTCATGCTGAGTTTCGTGATGTATACTTCTAATTTAATATTCCTGTTTGTAATTTCATCATTCTTATGTAAATTTGGTCTCTTCTTTATTGAATGGTTTACTTACTGAACTACACATTATTTTACCAGATGTTTCCAAATTGGGCACCACAGAGCTATTTATTTGTTAAAAGGCAGTATCCTTTGAGTTGAAGAATTGCTGGACAGAATTAAGAACTTTTTGCTATTTTATATTTGCAAGATGACGATTTAGACGTTTGAAGTGCTTAGCAGCATTTGTCATTGTAAAGTGATTTAAGATCAACTTTCTGCTATTATAATGTGACAATAATAGGAAAAACCTAGGACGTTGAAACTGAGAGTCTGTTTGCTGATTTATTTACTCTGGACTGTTTAATAATATCCTACACTTAAAAATGCCTAGTTTATGACAAATACCAATGCATAGTTAAGTTTCAAAGCTTACTGCTTACAAACTTTACGACAAAGAGTTAAACTAAACCTTATAAATTTCAACAAGAAACAAATATTCAGACTTCAACAGTAAACAAAAAAAAATATGTTTTTACACTTTACTTTATTACACGGCAGTTTTCATGTTGCGCAGTGTGTGTTTTAAAGTTAAATCTTTCAACATTTAGTACAGTCACTAAATCTTCAAACATTTTCTACAGTTCATTTTAAAATAAAATTATGGAATAAAACAAAGGCTTATATTCCTCTCTAAACTATATTTCCTCAATGCTATTAGCATTTTCTTTTATGCACGCACGCAAATGCTATTGCATATGTTGTAACAGTCTAGCATTTTATAACCCTTGAAATTTGAGTACAATTTACTAAGGAACCAAAATATTGAATTCTTTTGGGACAAACATACGTTCTGATGCTATATGTGATATGACAAGCAATATACTTGGCCATTTCTATGGTATCATGAAACATAAAAACAATAGTAAATTAGTTACTTAATCTTATTTTCTAGGCTTATAGTTATGACAATTAACCTCTTCATATGAATTTAGAAAACAATAGTTTCATGACAAAAATATATTAACCTGTTTTCAAGTATACACTTTTATATAAGAACTACAAAAAACAATTAAGGAAATGTAGAACTGCGGACTTCTCTAGAGTCATGTTTATTTCACTTTAATGTGTTTTACCGACTACGCATTTATTCTCCAGCAATATATAATTTGTTCACATTTAGATATTAGCATTGTTTATGGAGCGAATACTGATAGTAGGGCCTTGTAAAATCACAATTTACAGCTAAAGAACAGCGGAAATTTACTGTTTTTATGAATAGGTTTTTCGACCTACCAGTGTAGTTCAATACCAATCTCGTAGTGTGCGATATGTCGTGTAATCTATTATGCATGCAATTTTTGGAATGACATCCTTTTTTTCAACCAAGAAAAACTGCTTCTTTGATGCACTGTTTGAAATGCCCGGATATTTGGATAGCTAGAGTCTCGTTCGTATTACATACGGTAGCATGTACAGGTATGGGGGTTATGGTAGAACACTTCAAAAAATGTAGAACAGCATTTAGTTTAATATCGTAATCTTTAGCGAAAATAAAATTAAGTAAAGGAATTCAAAATTCTGATATAGCAGTTATGAATGAGTTCCGAATTTATTTATGATGGCATTTGTTCAACAAAACACAAAATGGGAAATGAGAAACGGTGCTTCATGGAAGGAGACGGAAATAGTGTACGAGACCGGTGGATATAACTTTAGAACAATGCCAATGATAATGCAGATTAAAAAAAACAGGAAAACACGAATTAGCCGTTACCCACAAGCTGGAAAGGGTAGACGGAAATCAGTCAATCCGAAGTTGTCAATGAGGAGAAGGTTAATTTTCCGCTGTATCAAAAAGTGCAAATTTGTTTGTGTGCACTACATCAAAAAAAAAAGAAAAAAAAAGAATGGCAAATCTGTATTTTACTGTTTTTTTTAATGTTTTTTTGTCTTTTGGTTTTAAGAAACAGATTAGAAAATTTGGTGAATTCCTGTTTTATGTGCAGAAAACCATAAATTGAGAAGTGTATTTTCCTATATTTTGTATCCATAGGCCTCATTTCCATTCGCAATTATTTTTTCATTGCCTCATGGCGAAGATGCAAGACGAAAATATTTAATGATAGGACATTTCCATCGGAATTCGGTAAAGTATAAAGATGGATCACTATAACTCCTCTCGATCCCTTCATCTCCACAGGCAGTTCAACTGAAGAAAATATTCTACGAACAGAGTTTCCGACAAATTTCAAATCGTACCCTTTGTGACAAATTTACATATTACGCAGAAAAATCTGACAAGCACGCCTAAGAGTCCTTCTTGTACAGCTCATTATTTCGAAATGAAGAGCTCATCTCATCTGATATCCGAGTTAGTTGTGACTTCCTTCTAGCACAACACGTCACCGATGTGTGGCATTATTCTCTTCAAATGGAACGAGAAATTGCTCAAGGAAGGAGACATAAATGAATAAAATTTGCATGCAAATCAGATTATCTCAGCTTATCTCACCGAAGTGCGCCACCGATATATCGAAAGCCTTCCCTAACCAAATCATAGATAATTGATCATCCTCAAAGCGTCGAGCATTGACTCTTGATCACAGAATGTAGTTTTTATTTTGTTCCGCTTTTTTATTTCTATAGATGCTGGCGCCTTGAGAGATATGTTTGGTCATTTTCCTAATCTTTTAGTAAGATATCTACGTGCAGCGTTTGTTGTTATTTTTATATAATGATTTCTTTTATTACAGGCTCCTTTAGATGCATCGTTATCTTCGATTTTCCTGCTTTCCTCGATAGGGTGAAAGAAAAAATGTTCACAAACTTGGAGCATCAATCATACTGGTATGTCACCCCTTTTAGGCTTACAATAGTAATATTTTATTGTCTTATGCACATCAGATATCTTCAATCATTCTATCTGTCGGATCGCGTTCAGAAGACACATGCGATTTTTCTTTCCTTAATACAAAAGATGACATAAATCATTTTATTTGCCGTCAGTAATTCTGAAAAAAAGAGTCGAAGAACCCTTGTAACAAACTAGAAGATGATATCACACTTCATTAAAATTGAATCACTTGAATGGAATCATTTGCAGATTTTTAGATGATTTCTTCTTTATTTCCCCATATTTGCAGAAATACTTTCAGCGTTTGTTTTCCTTTTAGGCAACCACATTTCAGATTTGGTCAGATTGGAATCTTCCGGAGATTAATTGTTTTTAGCAAACCTTGTCCATTCACACTACGCAGTGTGAAGTTAAAAATACCAGTTTTGAGTGGAATAATTATTGTCTACAAAATTTGCCAAAATGTTAGTTGTACGAATTCTTCTGAAAACCATTGGAGAGCTCAAAACGAAGAGAGGCAATTTTTATTCTTGATAAGCGTAAAATTAACTTTCGAGAACTTAAAATAACTGGTGTTTTATTATATTTCAGGGTTTGATGGCTACCGTGAGCATTTCTAAGGGCTATACACAGTCACCCGTCGCTAATTTGTGGGCCCCCTGGTTCCAGCGACAGATACAGCCAGGGCCCTAACAGAAAAACACAACCCCATGCCTACTCTGGAACTGGAGGGCAAAGAACTGTGAGAAGCCAGAGCTCAGGCAACTGTGCCACCTGGACGGCAAAATAATAACTATTCATGAGATTAAGGAGATCGCAGAAAATTGATGTATCTGACGAGCATTTCATTTAGCTTTGTATGTTCAAGTGAGAGAATAAATCAGTTCCCGATCGTTTCAGACTTTGCAGATCTGTTACGAGGATACTACTGAGCTTTTTTCAGTGCTTTGTCGCACGGGTTAATCAGGCCTTCGTTTGTAAGGACATTTAGAAATTTCGAGTTTTTAACTATATCTTCCCTCTATGATGTAACAAATAAATTACCAACTAAAATGAAGACTCGCTGTTTTACAGGGAAGAGCAGTTTTATTCGGCGATGTACAGGGAGGTCTACTAGTTCTGATTTTATATTACTCCGTAATCATTCTCTCTATTTTAATAGAATGATCATCTGCTTCCAAACTAAATTTTTCCTAATTCACACATTCTACATTAAACCTTGCGTTCCCCTGTTTCATCGGGGACTCGAAATTAACTCTCTCACTCTCTCTCTCTCTCTCTCTTTCTGACGCAGGAATTTTCACCTCCAATCTCCTTCTTCAGATCCAGACTCCTTGTGTTGTGTTCTTCTCCTCATAAAAGCGTGGCATACTGTTAATTGCATCCTACTATACTCGCTTTTGGACAATTCTGTCAGCTCCAATGCCGCTTTGTACCCTTTTTACATCACTTAGTCATCCATTTACTTTGAATCAGCACTTTGAAATATCGTTATAATTCTCTCATTAAAACCTGAAGATGTAAGAAAAGCCATCGCTCTACGTGAATTCTGACACTCTAAAGCGATAGGAAAGCTTATCATTCTCTTGCAGAGCAATAAAGTAATATAAACTGAAACTGCATGAACTGCCGTTGCATGGAAACGATCAGCAATACTGTTCTGATGCGAAACAGGAACAGATAACTTCCCTGTCTCATTAATACGGACTGCAGTGAAATAGTATATTTTTAATATGAAGAAGCACTAACGAAAAACGTAAAACGATTTAACTTATAAGATATTCAATAAGGTTATAAATGTTAATGTTCGCTAAAATTAATTAGCCCAAGTTTGCAAACCAGAAATCGCAGTAGCTGATAACGAAATGCTGCACAAGTTTGCATGGCTGTAATTTTGAGTAAAACAGTGAAACATCATGATTAACTGCATTGTTCAATTGAGAGAAGTTTGCAATTGATGTTAAACATTCGTAGGATAGTTGCCGTTGAACCATATTTTCCTTGCGGGTCAGTGAAAAGAAATGTTGATCCTATTCTTCAAGAAAATAAGTGCTCTACTGAAGTTGTAAGGCCCGAGCAGGTGGCCACGTGGTCTGAGGTACAGGTTTGGTTTGGTATTAGTCATCCGAGACAAGCCCTGACTCGTGTCCAGGGTGAGGAAGCATGGGCAATGAGCTTGTCGATAGGAGTTGGCTCTGTCCCCACCCATAAATAAGTGGCCTCAAATTAGGAACAGTGCTCGATGAACCAAGAAACAAATAAACAATTGTGAGAAAATGTTTTGAATACATAGTCGCAACTTGATTACCCCCATAACAATGCATACATTGAAGTTTTTTACTTTACTTTTTTTTAGTGGTTTTTACCATTTTTTAAGTGGTAGATTGAAGTTATTATCAGTGTCTAAAACTGAGGTGTTTGATATTCTTGTGGTGAGGACAGTAGATTATGGACTTGATTGCTAATACGTGAAACGAATGTGTAGAATTTATGAAAACATGACGCCTGCCCATCCACATTTAAAGCCGCCAAATTCGAAGTATTCGACATGTAATGATTAGTTAAACTGTTACATTTTGAATTACTTGAGTTCCTGGGTGATAATTGTCAAAACAAAATTGTTGTATATTGCTTTTCAGACATACATACATACATACATACATACATAGATACATATCACTAAGCTGTTCTCTGAGATTCAGTGGTTAGTTCCTCAAAGAAATACAAACTACCATATACATTTATAACTGATTATTTACTTACTGTTGCAGCATCAAACCTCTCCATTTACAGCGATCTTGGCACACAACTCGTGCTTCACTAATATCCATCACACGACGTACACTGGACCTTCTATACTTCATATTCCTAACCTTTTTCTCATGCAGGCAATCCTGAATCTGATCCTCGCATGACTTCCTCGGTGTTCATCTGCCTTTCCCTCCTGCCACTTGGGCTAAAAAAATTCTTATTAAGCATCTCGTCTCTCATTCTTTCAACATGGCCAAACCACCAAAGCATATTAGTCTCCAACAACATTTTGCTTCACATTACACAACTGCAACGCTTCTTCATTCTTCACACAATCAGAACGTCTCGTGCCACAAGAAGCATTTCTCCACACACAAACGACTCCTATGTTTCTTCTGTAGTACCCAAGTTCCACCATCATACATCAGAGTAGGAACAAATTACACTTTCATACACAGCCATGCGGGACTCTCTTTAGAACCCATCATTCCTATGAAAACCTCCTAAAGCAGCTATGACATTGTTTTTCATGTTGTGAAATATTTAACGGAAATGATTATTCCAGAAATTACTGATTTCAAAAATAGCGGACTGAAGCGATTGAGAAGTGAAAGCAGGAAGCGTGATTGGATGTTCCGTAAAGGTAAAATATCTCGGGTTGCATCTAAGCCTACAGAACGTTGGAACACAGCAATGTAGCTCGGCAGAAAAAGTCTGAATGAAGGTGTAGGGACTTTATTGTGACAAGATGAATGTTTTTATTTTATTTACGTGAATCAATGTGAAACACGACATATATAACGGCGCTGTTTGCCTTCTGAAAAGGGGGTATCCACCCCCAGCAAAGGCGGGGGTAAGAGGGCTCCGTACAATCTTGCGAGACTACATGTTTTCGCAAGAGGGAACGCGCAGCCTCAGATAGGAAAAGCCGGTAAGTTGGGTGGATTGGAAGTAGCTCCCAACAGGGCTTCAAAAAAATACGGGTGATACTTCGACGGCAGTTGGATGTGTCTCCAATGCTTTAAGGATGGGCAGCCCAAGCCAACGAACAGGGTGTTCTAATGTACGAGTTTATGGTGATAATTACAAAAATGTGATTATTTTAAATGCAAACTTGGTCTTACTAACGTCGCGGAGCTTTCTTGTCTCACAACAAGAGAATATCCAAACGTTACAGAGAGCTAGAGCTAGTACATGACATTTTGCGAATATTATACTGCAGAAATGAGGTTCTGAAGCAGACCGTCAAAAATGAAACGCAATTGGAAAACAAACAACTCATGCAAATTCTATGATCATTACAATCAACTGACAAACCAACAGACATAGTGAGGAAAGAACAACATCGAACTCCCTACTCTCTTTTATGAAATCGGAAAGCCTGTTTCACGAAGGAGAGATATATTAGAAACTTTAAAGAAGGTGTTCGATTCCGTAATGACTGGTGAAATAATTTGGTAGCTTTCAGCAAAGGAGAGGTATTTATTTCCTTTACCAACAGTTCTTTTATCTGCAGCATCTACAGTACATACAGTGCAGAAGAGGTCTATGTTATAAATACAGTGAACTTATCTATAAACAAAAGCATTAAACAACTCTAACAATCTCAGTAAAAGATCTTATAAATCTATAAATTTTATTCATAAGCGGAAGCTCCTGGAAGTAAAATTTCGAATTCGTTAATCAAAATTTATTCTATATACACGATGTAAATAAAATTATTCGGAAATCTCCGCGTATGCAAATGAACGTAAATTAGCCGAACCAAACTCGAACGCACGCGGTCTGTTGGGTGACGTATGTAAAGGGGCGTGCGGAGCGGGACTGATGGACTTTGAAAACTACATGGTGCTCGGATACTGCATGAGTAAGAAATACATTGGTGCGCAAAAATTAAGCACGAAGAGGAGAAATTAGCAGAACAGCGGAACGAGTAGGCAGAACGGACCGAAAGACTCCCCAGGAGATAGACTAGTGTCCGGTAGGATAGGGTATGCGCATATATGCAGCATGACGTAAGGGGGCGGTATCGGAACTGTATAAAGCACACGGGCGGTGTACGCTTAGCAATTCGGTTAAAGCTATTTCAGCCGCCCCGGTGGTGCAGTGGTCTAAGAGATAGCCTCTGATCATTCGTCCGAATCGGGTCCGGGTTCGGATCCCGGTGAGGCATGGATGTTGTGTTTGTCTTACGGCTTTTGCTCTCTCCTGTCCCTGGAACCAGTGGCCCTAAATTAGGGACGGGTGACTGCTTATAGCCCATTGAGTTGCTCACGGTGGTCGTTAAACCTCCAAAAAAAAAAGCTATTTCACGATGCACATCGGTTTGAACGGTGTCGAGTTACTGTCATTGTGTAATATGGCCAACAAGCAATCCAGTAGACGACATCAGGATGACTTTACCCGAGGTCGCGTCATTGGGAAGTTGGAAGAAGGTCGAAGTGCGAGTAGTGTGGCCGAGGAGTTCGGGATCGCCCACAGCATCGTTTCACGAGCTTGGAGAGCATTTTAAACGACAGGAACAACTGTCCGAGAGTTTTGCAGTGGTCGTCCACGATCAACCACGGCAGCAGACGACCGGTATATTGTCCTATAGGTGAGAAGAGACAGACGGCAGACAGCAGGAGAAATCGCAAAGCACATGCAAAAGACAACTGGACGTCCGTTATCGCGTTTTACCGAGACTAGGAGGCTGCACAAAGGTGGTCTATTTGCACGACAACTAGTACGTTGTGTGCCATTAACGCCTGCTCATCGGATACGGCGGTTTCTCTGGTGCCAGGAACACAAGAACTGGACACAGCAGCAATGGCGTCGAGTTCTCTTTACGGGTGAGACCCGATTTAGTCTGACGAGCGATTCTGGACGTATACACGTCTGGAGAGATCAGGGAACACGCAGTCACACCTCCAACATCATCAAAAAGGATTGGTTTAGAAGTGGCGGAATTCTCGTTTGGGACGGTATCATGCTTGGTAGCCGTACTCACCTCCATATCTTCCAAGGATGTTCAGTCACTGGTGTCCGCTATTGTACCGAGGTTCTCCTGGCTCACGTGCGTCTGTTTAGAGGTGCTGTGGTTCATGAGTTCCTCTTCATGGACTACAATGCTACACGTGATCGTACAGTGGCTGTCGCAGAGCTGTTGGAGAGTGAAGATTTTCAACGCATGGATTGGCCCGCAAGGTCCCCGGACCTAAATCAAATCGAACACGTGTGGGATCTTCTCGGGTACGTTTAGCAGCACGTCACCAGCCGCCACCAGCGATTCCGCAGCTGCGATTGGCGCTACAAGAGCAATGGGCCGCGATGCCTCAACAGCTCCTTGACAACCTCGTTCTCAGCATGGACAGACGTTGTAAATCCTGCAAAGCAGTCAGGAGTGATCATATCCCCAACTAAAGACTGGTTTTTTCTTGGTAGCCGCCTGTCACATGAACGTTTCTGTCTTCTGTCCAGTTGTGCTTGAAGCTACCTTTTCAATAAAGTGCCTTTGTATCCTTTGGATTCCTTGTCTGGACGGTTTTGCTCACTTGTCCCATATTCTTACATCTTGGGGATCTTATGGTATGATTTGTGTCGATGTGGAGCACTTCTGCACGACGTTTCATTCGAAAAACCGTCTGGTCCTTAATTTTTGCACGCCAGTGTAAGTGCGAAGTATTGCTGCTTTTCTGTGATTCCGCAAATCCACTGTCACTGATGTTTTTCATCGATGGAAAGAGAATGGTACCACTACAGCAAATCCGTGCTCTGAAAGGCCGCACAAACTGAAATAATATGCCAAACAAAGCTGTTACCGCGGGATGTAAAGAAGGTACACACGTTATCCAACATAGACAGGGCCAGCGAGATCACACAAACCACTGCAACAGCTATTTGCGCCAGAACATGCAGTCTGGGCTGCTCCTACTGGTGTCATACTAGGTTACCAGCACATAAGCCCTACATCACATCAGGGATATGCTAAATGACTTGTATCGCTTGCTCGTTGTTCGTGCGACAGAAGACTGGCAATTTCACTTGTTGAATGACGCATATTTCATTCCGATGGACTTATTTGCGTGTGGCGTTTGATGGGACATTCTGTCAGAAAACTGCGTTGTAACTACAGTCAAATTTGTAGGAGGATCTGTGACGGTGTTGAACTCTTTATGTTGGAAAGTACTCCCGGCTTTGGTTGTGCTGTTCCATAGCCTGATGGTCGCCAGGCATGAAGATATGAAGAATTCCGCCCTGACTACGCTGTGACCGTATTTCTGCACATATCCCTGTCTGTTAAAACAAGATCAAGTGCCTCGCCATACCGCAAGGTCTCTGGTAAAAATTGGGTTGAATAGCAGTACCTCCAAGTGTTGGATTGGTAGGTCTAATGTCCCGATCTATATTCCACGGAGCACCTCTGAGACGGTCTAGGTCGTCGAGTCCAATTTCGGCTCATAAGACCTGCCTCTACGCCAGCTTTGACAAAAGCTTTGTGGAAGGAATAAAAAACGATTCCGGTACAGGCCTGTCGGCATCACGTGGAAAGCATGCCGTGTCATTGCAATCATAACTTCCAAGCTTGAGCGAGATACATACTAATTTCGGATAACAAAATGTCTTTGTTTCTGTTCGACTTTGGTATCGAAATACCTTTGGCTACCTAATGTATATTGGGAAATAAAAGAAGTTTAAGTAGAAAGCACGGTTACTTTTCTACAACTTTTGGGTGAATATGTAACAAGAGAAACACAGTGCAAAATACAGTGATACTCCAAAAAAACTGGGAAGGGTGCTACTACTTCTATTACATGCCACCACACCCATGCGGCAAATGGTATCGTCCGCAAACGACGTACATAAAGAAACGTACATCTCCGCAATCTCAAGTAATAGCATTTGCAGTTCAGATGGCAGCTTTTCAAGATTTAAGCGATTTCGCACGTGATGTGATATTTAAAGGGTCGGGAGATGGGTCACTCCATCGCGGAAAGTACCCAAAAATTTGGATTTACGCGAACATTTGAAGGGTGTACCTGGGCTACACAAACGCAGGAAGAAATCCAGAGTGCGAGAACGGTGTGGCCGTAGAAAAGCGTTGGACGATCGCCGACAGCGGTATCTGGCACGCATCCGCCAGTCGTTGCCGCAAATCATATCGTCACATTGCCGCACATCACAGCGCAACTCAAATGCTGGGGCCAGTAATATCATCAGCGTTTGGACAGTTAAATGTTTGCAGTGGTCTACGGGGTTCGGGAGCTGTCAGCCCACCCGGGTTTCATGGCTGACCCGACGACACAAGGCTATGGTCCTCGACTGGGCTCAGGAACACCGTTATTGGACGCAAGATGACCGATAAATGTAGCCTGGTCCACGAATTCGCGGTTCCATCTGCTTCGGGCAAATGATCCCCTGGTGGTCAAACTATTCTTTACCAAACATTAGAAATTATGTGAAATATTATTTCCCATCAGATCTTGTATGCGCTACATCAAGAAGTTTTCAAATCGGATTTTTAGAAGCAGAAATAAATCAGAAAACGCAATTTACCTTTGTGCCCCCTAGCCGAAAATCTATGATTTACATGAAAATTCTGAATTTATAGGAAAAACATTTCGCATCGGGAACACTATCTAACGAAGACGGGATTTTTTCAAATCGGACTCCTAGAAGTAGGGATATTGACGAAAATAAGATATACATCTACGAACCCTGGCGTATAAACTATGCATTATTTCAAGAAGAAAATGTTCCTAAAAGGTTTATCGCCATGAGTAGTATCGGTCAACAAACGATTTTTTTTTCAATCGAGATTTTAGAAGCTCATATTTCGCTGCAAATACATCAGAAGCGAAAAATAAGACTTACGTCACGTGGTGGCTAAACCATTTTTTACAAAAATTAGAAATTTTGTGCAAAGGATTTTCCATTAGGAGCTGTATCCGGTGCAGAAAGAATTTTTCAAATCGGAGATTGAGAAGCAGAGATATAGGGGAAGCAATTTACCTTTACGCCCCCTAGCGGAAAGTCTATGAATTACTTGAAAATTTTGAAATTATATGAAAAACATATCACACTGAAAACACTATCCAACAAAGAAGTGATTTTTTCAAATCTGACTCCTAGAAGTAGAGATATTGACAAAAGTAAGATATACATCTACGCCCTCTGGCGGAGAAACTGTTTAGATTTAGATTTAGATTGAAGGTTTAACGACCACCGTGAGCAACTCAATGAGCTATAAGCAGTCGCCCGTCCCTAATTTAGGGTCACTGGTTCCAGGGAAGGGAGAGAGCCAGTGCCGTAAGACAAACACAACATCCATGCCTCACCGGGATTCGAACCCGGACCCCTTTCAGACGAATGATCAGAGGCCACCATCAGTCCGCGAAAGAATTTTTTCAATCGATATTTTAGAAGCTCAGATTTTATGGCAAGTACATCAGAAGCAAAAATTATGAATTACGCCCCCTGGTGGCGAAAGTATTCTTTACCAAAAATTTGAAATTATATGCAAAAGATCTTCCATCATTAGCTGTATCTGCTAAAGGAAACATTTTTCAAATCGGAGTTTTAGAAGAAGAGTTATCGGGAAAAATGTAATTTACTTTTACGCCCCCTAGCGAAAAATCTATGCGTAATTTGAAAAAGTAACTAGATCTAAAATACTCTTCGATATAAATGACAGAATTTTTCCAATTGGATGTTAAGAAGCAAATATGTGGAATAAAACGTATTTTTGAATTCGACATCATCTGCATTTACGCCCTCTTTCGGCGAAATTGTATATCGTAAAGAAAAAAAAACGGAATGAAAGAACATCATTCATGCTTCCCAATGCAAAAAGAATCTCAAATCTGACGAATAGTTGCAGAGATATCGTGGGTACAGATGGACGGACATACCGGTAACATAAGCACGATCGTTTTTTTACAAAATACGTGCTAACGAAAAATTAACACATATCTATGAGATATTCAAAGTTAATGATTTGGTTTACGTTTCAAGGATTTTTAGGTTTAATACCAATGGTTTAATGCATTTATCTAAGAGTAAATCAAACGAAAAAACTTATCTATTTAGAAAGAACGCTTGACACGGGAAATAAATTACGTGATAAAATCAGGAGGTAAATTAATGCAGTCTTGAAATCCAGTTTTTCTTTAATGGAGTTTCTAGGGAGTCATGAATTTCGAAAATGATCTTAAAAGGCTAAGCAAGAAAACATGGTGGTTCCTACTCCGACGAAACTCAGCGGAACTGAAGTTCTTTAGAAATATGAAACAGGTCAGCTGCTTGCACAGGGAATACATTGTTATATCACATACGCGCCCAGAGGGTTTTTCTGATATGCAATGCAAGGGAGAAAAAAGAAGCGGAACAGCGACGATAACAAATAAAACTAGACATTCCTAGATGAATTGGGTGTAATAAAGATGATTATGAATTAGTTTCCTAGAATATTGACCAAATATACTTCTTGTGAGATTCAAGAGAATAAAAGAAAGCATCAGGTCAAGAAACAGAAGACCAGTACCAGGTGTGCTGCGAATTGAATTATCGATGAGCATATGTCATTTGTGGTTGAAAATGATTTACACGATCTACACAACGCAAGGTTTTACACCTTAGCTCCTTCTAAAGTATTTTGGCATACCTCGATTGAACTGACTTCTGAATATCAAACACATTTAGTTATTTGCATGTACAAAGAAAAGTAAAAGTAAAAACGATTTTTTTCGACCTACTTAAATGTTGGGTAAATATAATGATGAGAGATGAATCTTTAATGCGCGTTAATGCTGTTATTTTGGGAAGTGCCCAAACGAGTTTTACTCCCCAACATGATCCAAACCAGAATAGCAAAAAGACGTTCTGAGACTTCGTGCATCCAAGACATTACAATATCATTTAAGTATACATATCTCCGGCATGTTTTTATTACCGAGAAAAACTCAACCAGCATGCGCTGTAAACTTTAGGATCATACAAAATTTGCATTCCGGCTATCCCGATCATATGCTAAGTTGTGGCGATGTGTAGCCGTGTAATTGATCAAATAACACATGAGTGCAAGTACTTCCAGTGTACGAAGTTCCCCGAAGATAAATTGCACTGAGCTGCAATTAAATGTTCCTTAATATGACATTCTTAAAACTTAACACTCTGTTGCAGTCTTAATCACAAGGGCGAAGGACTTAGAGCTTGAAATACAATAACGTCAAGTAAATAATTGGCACGTTCTGGAAAAAGATATCTTTTAACTCATTAAGTGCTCACATTTCTTTTCTATATCATGCAAGCTTTGAAATCTTCATAACGAAAAGTAGAAAATGTAACAATCATTTTCTTGATTTGATTTAGTGCTTGTGAAGAACAATTATACTCAGCAGACTGTTCGCAGTTCGGAACAAAATCAAACTCTCAGTAGTTCGAAGTATAATATCAAATGTTTTAGAGAAGTGAACATGAAAAAAAGACAGAAAGCGCGCGAAACAGTGAGAGAGAGAGAGAGAGAGAATTACTTGTACGCGAGAGAATCTGCATCTCATCTTGTTTTGAGAATTTAGAAATTTCATAATGCAAATACTTTACATCAGCGCTTAATTTATTCATACGTATTAATAATTCATTGATTTTGCTGATATTTTTCATTCTTTTTTGCATTATACGAAAGATAGACCTTGAATTTTTATCCATTAAAGCATAGAATAGATTTGTTTTCAACTATTTAGGAAAATTACAAATAGAAGGTAGCTTCAGTAAATTTCTGATTTTCTTATATTTGCGAAAACCAAGCATACATGAATCAGTAAATTTCTCATGGATGCAGGTTTGGAGTTTTCGCAATACGACTATTTTATTCAAGGTATTTGCTGCAGTAGCTGACAAAATGCTCTTCTTCAATATCAAATAGAATTCCGTATGATGATTTTGTTGTTATTTAAAATAAAACACAGTAATGCTTGAGATTTTTCAACAGAAGTTAACAAAGGTATGACGTAACATTTACTAATGTACGGAATGCATTTGCAAGTTATAAAGTTTTGAATTCCGTACATTTAGCAAGATGATGTATTTGCATTTTAGTTTTTATACCTGGTTATTTCAACATGCATTAGCTGATGCGTCAAATATTAACGTCGCTTCTATGTCAAGAAACAGGAAATTACTGATAAAATTTAAGTATAGGGTTAAGTTTCTCTTGTGACATGTCCCAAAAGAGATGCAACAAAAATTTTATGTACAGATACATTTGTAAATACAGTGTGCGTAGATGCACTTTTGATTCTAGCAAAATTTCATTCCTATGAAATCCAGAAACTCTTTCGAATAAACAAACAAGAGATTTAAGTCTTCTATGCTCCTTAGTATCTCCCATACATTTTCACACTTACGAGGTCTGTAACACGGATATTTTAAAAATGATTTACTGAGAAGATAATTTCTTCTCTTTCATCACTGTGTGCGTAATACTTTTAATGAAAATGCATAAATGCATGCTAATCCGGCATGTCAAACTCCAAATTCTCAAATCAATTTTGGAATTTATGAAACTTAAATTGTTTGTGCGATATTCTTATTAAGATTGATTTAAAAATTTGTGCAGCAGGTGTACCATAAATAATTTGTATACTAATTTTCTGCACAACGAGTAGCTAAACGATTAGCTTCACAACAATATTTTAAAATCTACGCAAATATTTTATAGCATCATGGTTTTCTTCTTCACCGTTTCATTTCTGCATTGTCTCTTATATCGTCCTCTACGCAAAATGCTCTCCAACAGTTGTTTATAAATCCATCGATATGTTCCGCCATTTCGCCTTCAAAGATTTGTTTGTTAGGCAATTCCTTATTTTCCATGCAACCGACGATTTCATTCATCCCAGAGATTCTCTGTAGGGTGCAGGTCAGGAGTCTCGGCTGGCCATTTCAGCTTTTAGACACCCGTATCCTTTAACAATGTGTGACAACAGGGGTTGTATGGCATGTGCATTGTCCTGCTGATAGAGGTACGGACTTCCCTAATGTATTAACACAACGTCGGTAGTACATAACTTCCCAGAACGTCAATCAGAGCTCAAAATGTATGGTTTTGCCAGAAAAGACTAATGGATCCAAGCCGGATAACGGAAACATCGCCATCTATTCACGCTGCCTCAACTAAACTTCATGGTTGGGACCATAAAGTCCGGAAGATACATTTCTCTCGGTAACCGCCACACTCAGGAACGGCCATCAGTCTGGTAGACAGCGTAACAGAACCCGTCAATCCAAAAGATGGGCATCCGTTCGTTTAGAGTCTAAAATCGACATTCCTTGCACCAAAGTAATGGCAGTGTGGCATTAGTCAAAGCGATTAGCGGCTTGTGAATAGCTGAAGTAATGGCCATGTGACACTAGTCAAAGGGAATAGCTGCTTGTGGATAACTGAAGTAATGGCCGTGTGGCACTAGTCAAAGTGATTAGCTGCTTGTGGATAGCTGAAGTAATGGCGGTATAGAACCAGTCAAAGTGATTAACGGCTAGTGCATAGGTGAAGTAATGGCCGTGTGACACTAGTCAAAGTGATTAGCGGCTTATGGATAGTTGAAGTAATGGCCGTGTGGCCATAGTCAAAGTGATTAACGGCTTGTGGACAGCTGAAGCAATGGCCATGTGGCACTAGTCGAAGTGATTAGCTGCTTGTGGATAGCTGAAGTAATGGCCGTGTAGCACTAATGAAAGTGATTAGCGGCTTGTGGATATAGATGAAGTAATGGCCGTGTGGCACTAGTAAAAGTGATTAGTGGCTTATGTATAGCTGAAATAATGGCCGTGTGACACTAGTCAAAGTGATTAACTGCTTATGGATAGCTGAAGTAATTGCCGTGTGGCCATCGTCAAAGTGATTAGCGGCTTGTGGACAGCTGAAGTAATGTCCGTATAGCACTAGTCAAAGTGATTAGCGGCTTGTGGACAGCTGAAGTAATGTCCGTATAGCACTAGTCAAAGTGATTAGCGGCTTGTATATGGCTGTCCGATCATGGTAACCCATGTCGTAAAGAATACTGCGAACACTACTAGTGCTAAAATTAGTCTGACTAATTTTACATTAAGTTTGCGTGATTTGAGATAACACTGAATTGTGTTCCGAGCGTACAGTCCTCTGAGAAACTGTCCTGCTGCATTATATGAGTTTCGGAGGTTTACCTGGTAGTTTGGAGAAGTCCAAACTACCAGGAAGGTTGGACATGATATCCAACCTTCATGTTACTCTTACTCTTTAGGTTAAAATATCATTCTTTAGGTAATATACTTTCGTCATGGATACCTATAGTTGTCGAAATCCTATGTGTACGGCTAAGATATACATATCAAATATGTAGATCTTTCGCTAAACAGTGCTTCATATTATTTTTTTTCATTCTATCTTATACTTGGATCTAAGAGCTCAGAAAGGGACTATATTCTTCAGTGCCAGCACTATCCTTTTCTCACCTTTTCCTATATGTTCAAAGAGACTAAAGAAAAGCTGTTTGTGGATTTTTCAAGTTTTATTCGGTGTCTCATACACACTCTTCTCATGACATTATTTTAACATCTCTAACACCAAGTTTTGTCTTCGAGGATCACCTTTGAATAAACCCCGAAGTTAGGCTGGGTCACGTAGGTTAGGAATTTCTTACACACTTCTAAACGAGGAAGTTTTTATTTTCTTATAAGCATGTACTGCTTCTTCACACGTGTTTGGTAATCTGCTCAGCATTTCAGGAATTGGCGAGTGATTCTAAATATAGATGTCGCTGTCGAGTGTCTGTTGTCAGATGAACTTTAATATGTAATTAAAGATCATCTGACAACAGACACCCTTTTCACTTTACCTCCTTTTATCAAAAGTTTGCAATCGTGAAATACGAGGTATGGCTCATTGAATAACGAGACTGGTGCTATAAGTTTGCCTAAATAAAAGACGTACATTTTAAACTCATTTCCCCTTTAATGTACTATCAATATCCACATGCGTAATTATCTTCCACTTGGCAACGCGCAGCGCTGTAGCTAATCCGGTGTCCCCTCTTTGAGAAGCTTGGTCGTTTTCTTCTTTACCACAGTAACAGAATCAAAAGTGGTCCCCTTAAGTACAGATTTGACTTTAGGGAAAGAAAAGTCGATTCGGACTAAATCTAGCAGGATGTTCAAGCTCTGTAATGCGTTTCTCGTGTAGAAATGACTTCTTTTTTTTTTTTTTTTTTTTGATTGGAGGTCTAACGACAACCGTGAGCAACTCAGTAGATCATAAGCAGTCGCCCGTCCCTAATTTAGGGTCACGGGTTCCAGGGAAGAGAATAGGCCAGCGCCGTAAGACAAACATAACATCCATGCCTCACCGGGATTTGAACCGGAACCCATCTCCGACGAGTGATCAGAAGTCATCGCTTAGACCTCTGTGTAATCGGTTGGCAGAAATGCCTTCATTCAAATAGCTAGCACACTGTCTAGTGAAGAAAGTAACCATTTTTCTACAAGTGTTCGTTCTTTCTTCTGACTCTCTGTTTCAAAGTAACCAGAAGCTGTTTGTAGCAATACTGGTTCACTGTTGCTCCATCAGGAATCCACTCTGTCCAAATTACCCCCTTAATATTAAAGAAGACATTTAACAGGGCCTTGAACTTGGACATGCTTTGCAGTGCTTTTTCTTCCTTGGTGACGTTGATGTTTTCCGTTGTATATACTGTTTTCGTTTCTGGGTCGTATTAGAAAGTGCAGGTGTCATCCGAAAGTAAAACACTTTTTAAAATATTGAGCTTTGCCCAAATTTGCCTTTGAATGTCAGTACAAAATCGCTTGCGAATTTCTTTTCGTTCGCGTGAGAAGCTTAGGAAACGTGTGGGCACAAACTTTTGTCATGCTCGGATTTCCATGTAAAATTCGGTTAACAGTCCCTTTATCGATGTTGAACATTTTTTCTATCATTCTACTATTCAGTTGCAGATCACTTGGAACATTTGTGTGGATTTTGTTTACATTTCCTTCTGTTTATGAACTGTTGCAGTGTCCCCTTTCATCGTCTTCAATGGCATCCCTGCTCTCACTGAACCTTTTACGCCGCGCAAGAACACGCATGCATTCACGACATGCATTCCCTCCCATACGCTCAGTTGACGTACAAAAAAATTCAGTAATCGTTTTCTATTATTTCATCAGAAATTTCACGTTTATCCTTTGATCAATTCTTGAATTCAACATTTTCCTGCCGGGCGACAAACAACACGTCTACTTTTATTGAATTGTGTTATTGAATTAATGCAGAGAGTGAATTGAACCTTGCATTTCCGGTTACGGACAGTTCAAAGTTCAGTGGTCTTCTACCCACTTTCGATCTGCACCGCGCATTTTATTTGCCACAAAAACAGTCTCGTTATTTCATATCAGTGCTCCGTAGAACTTGATTTTGATCTCTAAGGCTTTCCCTGCCGCCTGAATTATACTTGATACGATTTTGCCTAAAAATGTAATTGTCGGTCATACGTTTGCTGCACTGTATGAATTGATTGGGCTAATCTTTCCCCATATTTGACCACCATATCAATATATCGATATTCTGTTTTTTCTATAATACCACTCAGATCCTCTCAAGAACGACTACCTAATTTGCTTTCAGATTAAAAAAATTCTTCTGAAATTTCCATCCTTTTTCTGAAGAAGCAATCAATCTATATAGCTGAAGTCATCTAATGGTCAATAGACCAGGACAACTTTTAAATCTTTGATTTTAAGAAATAGCCAGAGAAATTACCCTCCGAAGAACACAGTTTCACAATTTATTGGCCTGATTGTCTCCGTGTTATAAAGAGCCAATATTCTAACGTCATGGGGATGTCATCATTTACGCATCAATTAATCACACTGATTTCGCTATGATAGTTATGCTCCTTTCAACACGTGTCTTGAGTTTCCTGGACACAAAGCGATTTCAGCTGAATTTTCCTAGTGGTATAACACGGTAAAATTATTTTTTTATTTTTTTGTTGGCCGCAACACTCAGAAATGTTCTAGCTAATTACCAAGGTTTAACGAAAAAGAAATCTCCGAATTCTACGTTTTTTTGTTTTTTTTATTGGAAGTTTAATGACCACCGTGAGCAACTCAATGGGCTATAAGCAGTCGCCCGTCCTTAATTTATGGTCACTGGTTCCAGGAAAGGGAGAGAGCCGGTGCCGTAAGACAAACACAACATCCACACCTCACCGAGATTCAAACCCGGACCCCTTTCGGACGAATGATCAGAAGCCAACGTTTGGACCACTGCACCACAGAAGTGGCTACTACGTTTTACGCAGACAAAAGTGCCCTAAAATAACTCAAAACTACATATTGCATTTCATATTTTTTCGATTGTAATTTGTACATGCATACTAAAGTCCATATGTTCATTCCTTTACAAATAAATGTCCACATGCACAATGGTAAAATTCTAAAACTCTAAATATTGAACTGAAATGTACATTCGAACCCGTATATAACGAAGTTGAAGGAAAAATCTAAAACATTCAAAATATGCAAAGTTTCTTGTAACTGGACAGATAAAAAGGATGCATATTTAGCATATCCCACTATGGCAGGTTAAAAGTAGTCAATCAAAAACTATTTATCAATTAGTCGAAAGTAAATAGTACTTGTTAATTGAAACCTATAGCTAGAAAATTAATATGAGAGAGATCTTCAAAAATCAAAACATGTAACGAATGTAAAAATTAAAGTAACTACAAAATCTGAATTTTCACCTGTTACATCTTACGTCGGATATATGAGCCAATTGTTGCTTGCTTTGTGTTTATTATGATTGCTGTTTCAAACGTTTTTGAACTTCTGAAGCAGTGCGTAAGTATGTTCTAGATGTAAAATAAAATTTAAGGCTTTCTTAACACCGATTCAGTGATCGCTATGTGGCGAGGGGATGGATGAAGGACAGTGTTTGCTCAGGAGATGTATTTTGCGTTTCGCAAGCGTATGGGGGGGAGGGGAAGCGGCAGTTCGAAAACAATCAAAGCAAGTAAAACATTATTATCTAAATGCGAACTGACCAGTCTGTGAGAACAACCATGGGGTTTTGTCAACATCCCGTAACTCCTTGTTTTCCAGTAGAAAAACCATGTGAATACCGCTTATTTTGTTTGCTGATGGATGTCACTCTGAATTTTTTTGCTGATGGATGTCACTCTGAATTTTTTTGCTGATGGATGTCACGGTGAATTATGTTTGCTGATGAATGTCATGTGCTGAACCTCGACATACACTATATTGACAAAAGCCACCGGACACTCCTTCAAAAGCAAATTAGCGGATCCGCTGCGTTGTTAAGATGCGCGGTACAGCTGTAAACGGTATAAAAACAAACCTGCAGCCGACCGCGGTCATAACGCACTATGAGGTTGAGTGAAAATATCGCGGCGGCAGAGAACTGACTTTGAAAAAGGAAAGATTGTTAGGTGTTATATTAGTAGGTTATCCATAAGAGAAACCAAGAGGCGTTTAAACATACACAAGTCAACTGAATAAGTGGAAGACACATGGCGTGCCTGAAGCAGCAAAACGTACCGGCAGAACAAAGAAAATCAGTGATAGAGGACGTCGAAGCTTCAGGAGAGTCGTTATAACTAATCGACAGAGTACTGCACAAGACCTCAGTGTACAGGTGAATAAAATGCTGAAGGTTCAGTATGTACACATTCCATTTGCAGAGAGCTTCATTCCATGGTTTACCGAGGTCGTGCGGCTGCTCATAAGCCTTTCATCTCCACTCGGAATGCTACTCGTCGTTTGGCATGGTGTAAAGAACATTTATCGTGGACCGTACATCAATGGAAACGGGTTCTATGGACTGATGTATCCACATGCACGATCCATCTGTTTGATAGCCGCGTGTGGATATGGCGGCAGCCGGGGGAATGCTATTTACGACAGCGTACCGTCCCCACGGTAACGTTTGGAACTGGCAGTGTTGGTTTTCGTGGCATGCTCGGTGGGGTTGGTTTTCGTGGCATGCTCCCTGCCCATTGGTTATCGTGGAAAAACCTGTTAGCCAGCGCGTCCACCTGGATATTCTGAACAATTATGCCGGGTAAAATCTGTGCAAACAGAGTTGGTAAACTCTGTGGCAATGCTATGGAACCGAGCCTTGTTGGTACCAGCAGGATAATGCACCGAGCCATAAAGCAAAAACCGTTACGGCGTGGTTTGACGATAAGTCTGTATCGTGTGTGGACTGGCCACCACAAAGCTCTGATCTTAATCCCATAGAGCACCAATGTGATGAAATAGAGCTCCGCATAAGAAGTTTGGAACCAAGGCCTACTACTAAGCAACAGTTAGCGGCAGCATTATGTACGGAATGGAAGCGCATACCTATCGCTGTGTTTTAAAACCTTGTCGAAAGCATGTCTCGAAGGGTCAGTGCATGCATTAAGGCCTAAGGTGGACCGACACCGTACTAATGTATGGCAATAAATGCTATGTTGTGTTTATCTTCTAGGTGTTCGGTGACTTTTATCAATATAGTGTATGTGATGTATCTAAAATTATTGTTTGTAATATGCAGTTTAAAATGACAATGGAGAATATTACGAAGTTCAAGGGATATATAAAAACTTTTGTTTAAGCGGACGGAACTTCGTATTATGTGAGCTTGTTATATGTGGGTTCAACTGTATATATGTATTTTTATTTGGCAGTCTAATAGCCCTCACGACCGTCTGATACTCGAGAAAGTAATTCATCCCTCATTTAAGGCAACAGGTTCGAAAGTAAACCATAGCGCATATAACCAATATATCGACCGGATCTTGTACTAAATATATCTTTACCGTAAGAATCAGAAACACTAGCCTATTGACTGACGATATACTCCGAGCGAGAGCGTAGAAATGAACCAGAAGGTATTCAAGATCGAAAGTAACTGTAAATCCAAATTGGTCGAGTGATTAGTGAGGATTTTTCTGGTTAATCGTCCTAGTTGGGTCGGAGATTAATGGGTGCTGTGTTTGCTCTAGTATGCAAGTTGTTTTTCTTCCTTACCGCCAGTGGCCGTAAATTGCATTACAGCTGCTCCTTATAGTATTAGGCTTTCAATAGGATTCTTAATTATTCCAACTGGAATTTAAGAGGTGGCAAATATTCAAAACTGATTTACGGACCACACCAAAACCTTTTCTCCTCTACAGCATTTAGCACATCCTTTGGAGTACAAAATTTATTTCATAATTCTTTTTCCGGTTATACAACTAAGCCTCCTGTAGACTGCTTTTCTCTTAAATTTTTAAGATAAATGAAATCATCTGCGATATTAAAAATAAATTCAAATACCTACTTTGTTGTACTTTCAACATATTTTCTTTATTTAACGAATGATTTTGTTTTTTCATGTGCGGTGTGTTTGTCTTTCCTTGACTTCGTCGTGAGAGAACACTGTATTTGTGCTGCCGTGTCTAAGAGCAGTGTAGTGTGCGATAAATATTGGTACGAAATATTAAGAATTTGCACGATTTAAATTACTGACCGGTATACGTTCTACACAATATAAGTTTCATTTGACATTTCGGAAAAAACTGTCTGATTGGTAAACTGTTATATCGCTGCTTCCCTTTTTATGAAATTCGGTAGTGGACTTATGTTAAGACTAAGAGTTTAGGAACCCGTTTGTAAATATTATGACAAGCACATCTATCCCTAGCAGAGTCTAACAAATATCTTTTGCAACATGACACAAATTTTTGCTTTTTACCTAATGGTGTCTTTTCATGTTAACGTAACGATTATACACAGCGTGAATAATGGTCCAAATTCGTATCATAATAGCTCATGATAAGGAAAGTAGTGACGAAACGAAGCAAATAGTGATGAATCTAGGTAAAAATTCTCAAAGCTTTTTCTCTTATTGTATTTATCTATTTTTCGAAATTTTAAAAAACGTTTTGCCAATTTAAAGGCTTTTGCTGAGGGAAGATATATTCAGTTCACTTCTTCCCTGAAAGGCTGAAAGGTATACGTTTATACATAGGAAATAATGGGATAGAGTTCCGTACACATCCAAAATGAAATCCTGTCAACGTTAGTTTTCATGAACGACTGGAAGAGTTTTAATGAATTGTATATTCTATTTGCGGTTACTTTGACTTTCTTCGAAGCTCAGAACTAGTAGATTTCAAATTTTTCGTTTAACTTGAATCCTTAACTTCAGCTTTGTATAAACTGAAAACTTAATAAAATATTTTAACATAAGCTTTAATTTTTAGTCAAACCCGGATCACTTCGCAGTCAAGTTTCCAACAGATGAAAATCCTACCTAAACGCACCCTGGGTGGCTCTAAAATTCGATTAAATTAAGAAAATAAACAACAAAAAAACAAATTCGTGTATTGAAGTGCGGTTGGCACAAAAGTATCAACTAGTAGTGTGATTTTGTTTTGCAAAAGAAAAACTTTTATTTCGAAAATTCGACTATAGGGGGTACTTTATATGCATGCAAACCGTGGAAAATATGCCAGTGTGATGCCTGCAAAGCACTAAGTTAAATGTGTTGTGGACAGACGAAGTTCAATATTTCGTTGCATGGGTTTGTCATCACAAACCTGTAATAGCCAGATATTGGCATAGGATAATCCACATTGGTACACGGAGAAGCCACTGCATCTGTCATTCTTGGTCCTTTTTTTATTTGAAGAACCATGCCCCAGAAATGGCTGGAAAACGCTTTCATTAAGTGCCGAACACTACTTGAAACTGTGCGTGAAAACGTGATGCCATGTTCTCAAGAAAAAAATCTACTGCACACAGCCACGTTTATTCAGGATGGTACCCCAGGTGAAGAACTGTCTTATCGCGGCATTTGGTTGAGAAACACTACTCAGCCGGCACTACAGGGTCCCATGGCCACCTCGGTCTCCAGATCAGACACTTGTGGATGGTTATTAAAAGTTCAGAGTGCACCAGACAAGACCTCCTACACTGACACAACTATAGGAAACCATTCGCAGCGAAGTCTGTTGCATTCATCCCGACACGCTGCCTTCTGCGGTCACTGGAGTTGTCACACGCTTGAATGCTGTAATATCTTGTGGTGGCGGACATGTTGAACAATTGTTGTTTTAAGAGTGTCACTAAATTAATACAGTGTATGTATTTTCATTGATTTTCACTGTATTTAGATACGTTTTAGTCGTTATCGCTCTCTGTCAGTAACAGTTTGAATTAAAAAAATTGTTACCAAACAAAATCCCCCTACTGGCTGATGCGTGTCTCACAAAACGCTCTCTAATACACATATTTGTGCTTTTATTATAAAACTTTATAATTTAACGGACTTTTGTGCCACCCGGTATATGTCACTTCAATAACACGATTACGATTCCCTAGTAACAAAGTCTACTTTCTAGTATTCAAACCAATTCGTTTATTCCGAAATCAGGGATCAACAAGTCATCATAACCTTCAAGGATCAACAAGTCATCATATCTGCTATCAACAAGTCATCATAAGCCTATCAGCTAGATACACTATAATCACACCATGCATGACACACACACCTGTAATTTCTTGAATACGAAACTTTTCACTGTATACACATGGCTTTTATATAAGAAATGCCGGCTCATTTCAACACTCCTCATCTAAACTCTGAACATAGCAGTCGTTCATACGAATCGCTCGTAAACACTGAATATCGCTCTAACATTGCACTGCTTTCTTCGTAACAGTGGGTATCACTCTACTCTCAACATGAATACAGTTGACTCCACACGGCCCATTCTCTCATTTCACACTGTGTTCTTATATCATAAGTCTTTATCCACGTATGTTATATCAGAAGTCTTTATCCCCTTTAACCTGTTGTTGCCGCCCAAGTGGCGCAGTGGCCTAAGCGATGGCTTCTGATCATTCGTCCGAGATGGGTCCGGGTTCAAATCCCGTTAGGCACTGATGTTGTATTTCTCTTACGGCACTGACTCTCTCCCTTATCTGAAACCAGTGGCCCTAAATTAGGGACCAGAGACCCACTAAGTTGTCACGGTAGTCGTTAAGCCCCCAATTAAAAAGAAAAACAACTCTGTTGTCAAGATTGTCAACTTCGAATTCACAGGGAGAAACACCGTGGCGTTAAGTTCAGAAAATGTTGAAAAAGAAGAAACCTGATTTAAAGAACATAGGAACTTAAAAGCAAGGTCAATTTAGAGATATACGTCACGCGATGTATCAGCTGATTTTGAAAATTATGGCCCACGAAAATATTCTGAGGTAAAGATTCGTATATTCTGAGGTAAAGATTCGTGTCCTTCAGATTTTGAAGCTCAAAATTTAGAAATTCATATATTTCAGATTTCAGATTTTTTGTTGTTTTTGTATAACATGTACTTTTATGGCTGCATCTTTTGTCAAATTAGGATACAGTACTTTATACATAATAGTTTTCTTCCAAAATATGTTCGAAGAGCAGTTTACGAACTGATTTTCAGCATTGTGTTACAGGAACAGGATCACGCTCTGATGAAGTTTCTACTTACAAAGTTTTGTGAAAAGGGAATCAAAACACGTCGTAAAAACGGGAAGGTTAGAGTTTTGTCTTCAAAACTAGCTTTGATTTTCCATCAGTTGTCAAGTTGAACATATGAATATTTCGAAAAACTTGCCTCACAAACTGGGAGAGAGAAAAATCTCCGAAATTCCAAACTTCAGATGCTCCTTCGAATTTCCTTTAAGATGTCCCACATTTGAATTTACTGCCAGTTAGATCCAAAGAATGTTAATCAAATACCTCCGAAAGCTTCCCAAATCACAGTGTTATGAGTTTTCATATCGGTTATGCTCTAAAAGTTTTCTGAATGCGGAACATCAAATTTCTAGCTTAAGAGAAACGCATTAACTATTGTTCTTCAGAAGTGACATTACCTTACCACCCACAGTTACGTGCAAGAATAAATGCCAAAATTCCGTTACGAATTTCTAAATATTAACAATTCCATGAAAGCACAGCACGAATCGCATCCTGAATTGCTGTCGTTTGAAATAGACCACGTTTTAAGATGGATTCTAAATTTAATACCAAGCTGCAAGCATCGATCGCCACGGAAACTGCGAATTTGTTTGCAACCATCCGTCACGCCCACCGATAAATTGCGCTCGTTGCAGCATCAAATGTGCCGAGAACACGGTAATAAATTGGCGTTTAATAATAGTTGCGATGTATCACATCTTAGTGCATAATGCGTTGTATTGTAGATTGGAGATCAACTGTTTTAGATTTCATTAGCGCAGACTCAGAATGAATGCTCTAGGGCGATCAGAAAGGCTAAATAGTATCTTCCAGCACAAAGAGTAAAGTGTAGTACTTTCCCTGTAAAGAGGACGTAGACGTTTAGCAAAGACCTTAGTATTTCACATGACGACTACTACTGTCCGATTGATAAAATTTTCTGCACACGTACTTAGACGTACGTGCTTATAATTTTTAAATACGATGGGTTTGTTTGTTTAGCGTTGCCCAGGTGGAGAAAATCAATAATTATTACTTTAATAACTCCGCAATATAATTACTGAAGGAGGAACTTCACCAATTTCTAATAGACCGTCCTAAAAAGGGCATAAAATTATAAGAGCGATCCAAGGTAAAACATAAATATCGTGTAAGAAAGCCTTACGGTTGTATCCTAATACCAGTAACTCTAAATTCAACAAACTCATCACCGCTGGCTCACGATGCTTTTCTTCTTGCTCCTGTCGGTTGTCAAAACACAAACAAAGAAGAAACTTATATACAATGTATTAAAATAAGTCACCGGACACCCTTCAAATGCAAATGAATAGATCTTCTGCGTTTTTAAGATGCGCGGTGCAGCTGCAAACTGTATAAAAACAAGCCTGCAGCTGACCGCGATAATATCGCACTGTGAAGTTGGGTGAAAACAGCCGGAGATAACTGACTTTGAGAAAGGAAAGACTGTTAAGTGGTATATTAGTCGGTTGTCCACAAGAGGAACCGATAGGCGTTTAAACATACACAAGTACACTTTTTGGGATGTACTAAATATGTGGAAGACACATGACGTGCCTGAAGCAGCAAAACGTACCGGCAGACCAAAGAAAATCAGTGATAGAAGACGTCGAAGCCTTAGGAGAGCCGTTACAGCTAATCGACGGAGTACTGCACAAAACCGCAGTGTACAGATGAGTAAATATGCTGGAACCTCGGTATGTACACAGAGCATTCGCAGAAAACTTCTTTCCATAGGTCACCGTGGTCGTGCGGCCATTCATAAGCCTTTCATCTCCATCCGGAATGCTACTCGGCATTTAGCATGGTGTAAAGAACATTTATTGTGGACCGTAGATCAATGGAAGAGGGTCCTATGGACTAATGAATCCAGATACACGATCCATCAGTCTGATGGCCATGTGTGGGTATGGCGGTAACCAGGGGAACGCTATTTATTACAGTGTACTGTTCCTACGGTCAAGTTTGGAGCTGGCAGTGTACTCGTGTGGGGTGTTTTTCGTGGTATGGTACCGGCGCATTGGTTATCCTGGACAAACCGATTAACTAAAACGTCTACGTCGATATTCTGGACAATTATGCCCAAGCAACTCTGTGGCAATACTATGGAACCCAGCCTTGTAGTTACCAGCAGGATAATGCACTGAGCCATAAAGCAAGAACTGTTACAGCGTGGTTTGACGATATTTCCGTATCGTGTGTGGACTGGCCACAACAGAGCTCTGATCTTAATTTCATAGAGCACCAATGTGATAAAATAGAGCGCCGCATAAGAAGTTTGGAACAAAGACCTACTATTAAGCAACAGTTAGGTGCAGCATTATGTACTGAATGGAAGCGCATACCTATCGATGTGTTCCAAAACCTTGTCGAAAGCATGTCTCGAATGGTCAGTGCATTCATTAAGGTCAAAGGTGGACCGACACCGTACTAATATATGTCAATAAATGCTATGTTTTGTTTATCTTCTAGGTGTCCGGTAACTTTTGTCAATATAGTGTAAATATATGCAGTAAAAGTTCCTTAACGGACACTCCCGAATACCGTACACCTCCAAATAACGGACAGTTTGTAATCCCCAGTCCCAAAGTATAGGCAGTTCAGTTTGTAAACCACAGTTCCAAAGTATAGAGGATCTGCGCTTCACCTCTGATTTCGGTCGAAATAGCTGAAAATGCGTTCACTGAAGGGAGTCAGGTGAAAAAAGTATGCGAAATTTTTTCGCGATGCCAAGTCTACTGCACTGAAAACATTCCTGGCTATCGTTTTTTTTTTTTTTTTTTTTATTGTAGTTATAACGACCACCGTGAGCAACTCCATGGGCTATAAGCAGTCGCCCGTCCCTAATTTAGAGTCACTGGTTCCAGGGAAGGGAGAGAGCCGGTGCCGTAAGACAAACACAACATCCATGCCTAATCGGGATTCGAACCCGGACTCCTTTCAGACGAATGATCAGAGGTCATCGCTTAGACCACTGCGCCACCGGGGCGGCATAGCTATTGTTTGCAACCTCTTTTGCGTTAATTATTTCCATGCCGTCACTTGGGTAACGTCCGCAATCAGAAACGTTAAACCGCTGGGCGTTAGTCATTGTTTAAGCTTTCCAACCGTAGGTTGAAGAAGCGTATATGCTTCAGCATTTTCAGTCTCTCTGTCTGTCTGTCTGTCTGTCCGTCCGTCCGCACGATAATTCGCTTAAAAGTGGTTCGATTTCGATGAAATTTTATTATGTGATAGGGGAGAACCTAGGAAGGAATGCTATTGAAAATGGTGTGAAAGGTCATGACATAGGAGAGGATCCATTCCATCGCGTTTATGCGTCATAACTTACGAAAAAATGCTTCGATTGCAACAAAACTTCATCATTTTGTTTCAGAGTTGTACGGAACCAGTTGTGCTGAATATCATCGAAATGTTGTCAAAGGTCAGGTCACAGGAGCGAGATTTATTCCACAGCCATTATCCTCATAACGTTACTAAAAATGCTTCTATTGCGACAAAACTTTAGTATGTTGTTCTGGAGGTATACTGAACCAACACTATTTAATTTTATCGAGATGGGGTCAGAGGTCAGGGCACAGGAGCGAGATTTTTTTCACGAATATTATCCTCATAACCTGAATAATGATTTCTTGAATATCGGAAAGCGTATCATAATCAATGCATTGTATGATTTTACTAACTTGTTTCCATAAGGCAGGGTTTGTTTCGGCAGGCAAAGAAGATGGAGTATGCACTTTCAACACAGAAGAAGAGGATCTGCGCTAAATTTCTGAACTGATGACATGTTTGAACTGTGAGTGAAATACAAAAGATTTTATTGCAGTTGATGATGAACTGTGTTTTGAAAAGACAACTGATGATTTGAAAATTACATTTCATTTCTTCACACACACCCATCAACAATGTCATGGTTGAAAAAACAGGGAAGTAGCTGAAGAAAAGGCAGTGGACGGAGTTGCAGAAGAGATGCGCGACATTAAGAACTTCACAGCCGTGGCGAAATATAGTGAAGAACTTCATAATGTTTTTATTAGCTGGGGTACTGGCACTTTTGATGAATTTGAAAATTCATATTGAAAAAGAGGCTGTAAACGGCAAAAGAAAAAAAAACGCTCTGTCAAATTTTTTGCAGGCAAAAATGCTAACTGATAAATTGATAAATGAGCTGTAAAAACATTTTAAAAGTTTTAATACATATATATATTAAATACATGCATATATTAAATTTCGTGTATAGTATTACTAATGCGGCTTCGAAATTTATTACTGCATAAATACGTACATTTAAAGTACGCATATTTTTACATGTAACTTCGGGTGGTTAACAGCAAGAAAAAAAAACAAGTTAGTAAAATCATGCAATGCATTGATTATGATACGCTTTCCAACATACCAGAAATCATTACTCAAGTTATCACTCTTGGAATAAATCTCGGTCCTGTGCCATGAGCTTTGATCCCATTTCGATTATATTCAACAGAACCGGTTCAGTATACCGCCGAAATAACATGATAAAGTTTTGTCGCAATCGAAGCATTTTTACGTAAGTAATGATGCATAAGGGCTATGGAATCGATCCCGCTCCTGTGTCCTAACGTTTAACCCCATTTCGCCCATTCTCAATAAAATTTGTCCCCAGGCGGGCCACTACAACATACTAACATTTCATCCAAATCGAAGTATTTTTACGTAAGTTATGATGCATAATGGCGATGGAAGTGATTTCGCTCCTATGTCCTGACCTTTGACCCGATTTAGCCCATTTTCAATAGGGTCTGTCCCCAGGTGATCCCCTACCACATACTAAAGTTTCATTGAAATCGAACATTTTTTACGTTAGTTATGACGCATAACAGCAGTGGAATGGATTCCGCTCCTATGTACTGACCTTTGACCCCATTTCGTTCACTTTAAACAGGGTTCCTTCCCAGGTGATCCCCTACCAGATACTAAAATTTCATCGAAATCGAACGATTGTTACGCGAGTTATCGTGCTGACGGACATACGCACACAACGCGTGACGTAATGAGGCAGATGGGAATCGGGACCATCTGCTCGCAAAAGTGTGACGTCATAAAACTTTAATAGGATCCACACACAACGCGTGACGTAATGCGACATATAGCGTGACTGCGCGCCAACATTCTCAAACACGAGATTGTGACGTCATAAGATTTCTAAGCATTGGTAACATTAATGGAACGACGCCATGACATTAAAAACGTTATAATTCGGGGTGGTTATTTAACCCACTAAACGAATTCTCCTAAAGTCGAGATCAAGCTAAATCTATTTCTAGTACCAGAAAACTGTAGGTTAACGACTTTTATCAAAATTCTTAGAGCCGTTTTCAAAATAAAATCTACATACATACATACAAGAATTGCTACTTTAAGGTGGACGTCAAGTAATTTTGCTTCCTAAACTTCCGATGGAAAAACGTCTGTACACATTTTCTACGCAATTAATGCGTTCCCAAGAATGAAAATTTGAACATCGATTAAAATAGCTTCATTTCATAACATGGAATACTTAATATTTTCTAAACCATAACCGTAATTATGCAATCCAACATTTATTTGTCCACTGACGTCATCATAGCACAGGTCGCGCCATCTTTTTTCTGGTTTCAACACCACCAAAGGAAACGTTATTGTTTTTTAATATAATTATGCTTATGTTTTAGAAAATGTTAAGTATTCCAAGTTATAGTATGAAGTTATTTTAATCGATGTTCAAATTTCCATCCTTGGGAACACACTAATTGTGAAGGAAATGTGTACAAAAGGTTTTCCATTGGAAATATAGGAAGCAAAATTACTTGACGTCCACCTTAATAGTGTGGGATAAGGGCGATGGAATAGATCCCGATCCTATGTCCTGACCTTTGACTCTATTTGTCCCATTTTCAAGAGGGATCTTCTCCAGGTGGTTCCCTACCACATACTAAAATTTCATCGAAATCGAACCATTTTTACGCACCTTATGACGCATAAGGGCAATGGAATGCATCCCACTCGTATGTCTTGACCTTTCACTCCACTTCACCTATTTTCAATAGGGTTCGTCCCCAGGTGGTCACCTACCACATACTAAAATTTCATTGAAATCGAACCGTATTTACTCAAGTTATAACGCATAAGGACAATTGAATAAATTCCGCTCTTATGTCGTGGCCTTTGACCCCACTTCACCCATTATCAATAGGGTTCGTCCCCAGGTAGTCCCCTTCCACATACTAAAATTTCATCGAAATCGAACCGTTTCTACGTGAGTTATCATGCCGACAGACGGACTGACGGACAGACAGACGGACGGAAAAAGCTGGAGCATATACGCTTCTTCAACCTACGGTTGGAAAGCGTAAATGACCAGAGAAGTTCGCATTGCGCAATGTCTTGGGCAGATAGGCGTGTACCTCCTAATAGCGGACAGATCATCCGGTCCAGAGGTGTCCGCTATTCAGAGGTTTTACTGTATATATATATATATATATGGGATGTAAGGTCAGGTGATGCTTAACATCACAGCCTCTCCTTGACAAATGTCAACCCCGCCTTCTCGTGGTGCATCCTGTTCCCACTAAAGGGGCTCTGACGACCGCCCATAGCGGTATAACTATACCATCGGGATTAGAGGAAATTCTATCCCACACTCACCAACCCGCTTGGCCAGCGTGGTGAGTTATGGCCAAACCCCTCCAAAATGATTCCACAACTTAAATCTTGGCCCTCAGTCTCCGGCAGCTGGAATGTACCTGGCCAAGGCAGCGGCCAGTGCGACATGAAGGCAGAGGGTGCTAAGAATCCCCGGAGGACCGGACTAGGCTGCCATCTGATGCTGACCTTGGCTACTTACAATGGACGCTCCCTATCTTCTGAATCAAGGCTTCTTGAATTGGAAGAGGAACTACAAAGGATCAAGTGGGACATCGTGGGGCTAAGTGAGGTAAGGAGAAAAGGAGAAGATCTCATTGAACTGAAAAGTGGACATCTCTTCTACTATCGTGGGACAGATACTGGCAGAACTAGTGGTGTTGGATTTATAATAAACAAGAAACTGAAGGATAAAGTTGTAGAAGTTGAAAGTTCCTCTGACAGAGCTGCACGACTTGTTATCCAACTCTCGAAAAGATACCAGGCTCAGATTATTCAAACTTATGCACCCACCACAAGTCATCCTGAAGAAGAAATTGAAGAATTTTATGAGGAAATTTGTCATCTAAATAATAAAGGTAAGCAGCACTTGAAAATAATTATGGGAGATTTCAATGCAAAAATAGGGCAACAGCAACAGAATGAAACTTCAGTAGGTAAATTCGGTCACGGCAACAGAAACCAACGTGGAAATACTCTCGTTGAGTTTGCAGAGGCAGAAGGGTTTTTCATCTTGAACTCCTTCTTCAAGAAAAAGCCACACAGGAAATGGACATGGAGACATCCAAATGGGACGACAAGTGAAATTGATTTTATTATGTGTAACAAAAAATTCGTCATAGAAGACTGCAGTGTGCTAAACAAGTTCAACACAGGTAGTGACCATAGATTGGTGAGATGTAAGATGCACCTCAACACTAAACTTGAACGTGGCAAACTCATAAGACAAACAAAATCTATTGACATAACCAACCTTAAAAAACACCATAATACCTTCAAGTTAGAACTGAAGAACAGGTTCTCTGCTTTAGAAGGCCTAACATCGGAAGAAGTGGACATCTCTGAAGTTAACAGAAAAGTAACCAAAGCTCTTATGGAAACAGCAACAAAATTAGCTGGGTCTAAGAACAAGTTGCATGTGAACAAATTATCAGGAAAAACCAAAATGTTGATGCAAAAAAGAAGAGAGATGAGGACAACTAAAGAAGATGTGACTTCCAAAGTGGAATATATAGAGCTATGCAAGACAGTAAGAAAAAGTATCACTGAAGACGTAAGGAAATTCAACTGTGAACTAGTGAGGAAAGCAATTGAAAACAACCAAAGCCTAAAGATAGCAAAGGGACATCTCAGTAAGGGAAGAAAACAGATTATGGCACTGAGAAAAGAAGATGGTTCTGTAACAAGAAATAGAGGCGAAATTTTGACAAGAGTGAAAGATTTCTACTCCAAATTATATGAAAGGGATGATATGTGCACTCCAGACATCATGAAAGATACCAGTACCAGAGTTCCTCCAGTCCTCCCAGCAGAAGTTGCACATGCAATCAAGAACATGAAGCGAGGAAAAGCTCCAGGAGAAGATGGAATTACTGTAGACATCATACAAGAAGCAAGTGGAGAAATCGAAACAGTACTCGCCCAAATTTTCACTCGATGCCTTAATGAAGGAAAGATTCCTGAGGATTGGAACACCGCTACAATGATCCTGCTACATAAGAAAGGTGACATTGAGGATCTCGGAAACTACAGACCTATCAGCCTCCTATCAGTAGTTTATAAAATCTTCACTAAAGTTCTTTCACACCGCTTGAAGGTAACACTGGACATGGATCAACCGAGAGAACAAGCTGGATTCAGGAGTGGCTACAGCACAATAGATCATATCCACGTGCTGAGAGAACTAATTGAAAGAGCGAGGGAATATGAACTTCCATTGTGCATGGCTTTTATCGATTATGAAAAAGCCTTTGATTCGGTGAAACCATCAGCAGTTACAATGGCTCTGAAAACCTGCGGTATTGAAGATGCATACATTAATATTATTAATAACATCTATGAAAATGCAAGTGCAAAGATTAGGCTGTTTGAAAATACAACACACGTAAAAATTGGAAAGGGAGTGAGACAAGGTGACACCATATCTCCGAAGCTCTTTAATGCCACATTGGAGAGTGTTTTTCAGTCGCTGAGCTGGGAAAACAAGGGGATAAAGATTAATGGAGATTATCTAACCCACCTTCGTTTTGCTGATGACGTAGTCATTTTTGCAACTACCCCATCAGAGCTGCAGAGTATGATCCAGGAACTTGCTGACAAGAGTAAAGAAGTGGGATTAAAAATGAACTTTCAGAAGACAAAAGTGATGTTCAATGCTTTTACAAGAAATGAAGATTTATCGATTGATGGAGAAAAGCTGGAGATAACAGACACGTACGTTTATCTTGGACAGCAGATATCAAGTGAGGGTCACATTGATGAAGAAATTAATCGGCGTACAAAACTTGCCTGGAGAGCTTTTGGAAGAAACAGCATAATTTTCAAGAGCAATATGCCATTATGTCTTAAAAGAAAAGTGTTTGATCAATGCATCCTTCCAGTGCTTACGTATGGTGCAGAGACGTGGACCTTAACTAAAAGAGACATACAAAGGCTGCAAACAACTCAAAGAAGCATGGAGAGGTGCATGCTTGGTGTAACCAGGAGAGATAAGAAGAGGAACTCGTGGATCCGAAAAATGACAAGAGTGGAAGACATCATGATCAGAGTTAAATCCCTGAAATGGCAATGGGCTGGACATACTGCCAGAAGGACAGATCATCGATGGACAGCCGAAATTTTAGATTGGATTCCAAGGGACAGGAAAAGACCCAGAAGAAGACCACATGGGAGATGGGTGGATGAAATTCGAAAGTATGCAGGGGTGACATGGAGGAGACTGGCACAAGACAGACCGTTGTGGAGGAAACTTGGGGAGACCTTCGTCCAGCAGTGGATTGATAATGGTTGACAATGGTGATGATGATGAGTCCCCAGTCCCTAATTTATAGCCACTGGTTACAGGAAAGGGAGAGCGCCAGTTCTTTAAGACAAATATGATATCAATATCTTGCCCGGGATTTGAACCAGGATTAACCTCAAAGGAATGTTTACAAGCCAGCGCCTCGTACCGCTAGCATACCGAAGCGGTTCTTTCTCTTTTGGTTCCTTTACGCACCTATTCTCCAAATTTATTTTACAGCATTTTATCAACTTTTTTTCACTTATTTTACTTACAATACGTTGCTCTTCCATTGTTTCTCAGCACGTTCCTTTACCTATGTTCCAATCTTAATATTTCAAATGCAAACGTTTTAGTCTACAGTAGTTCTTCCCACCTTGGTTCTTTATTTGAAAATTTGGAAAATTTGTTAAGCACTCTTTTCCTTATTCTTATTTGCCAATACTTCCGATCTTAAAAAAACCTTGGCGCTTAAATTGCTTAAATCCGTGATCTCCTTTTTTATGTGTTCTTTTTAGCAGCCATGAAGTCTATTTTCGGAAACATTAAACAATTACGTAGGTATAATTTAAGCACTGTTATATTGGTTTTTTATTAAATTCATTACAGAAAAATGTTTTTTTAGTAACATTCCCAAATTCTTTCACCTCTTTAATTTCTAGAATTAACTGAAAATCTCTCGACTGAGCTGGATTATCTTATGTTTTTTTTTCAGTTTTTGCGTTGATGCCAACTGTAATTATTTTGTATAGTTACTTCAACACTGCCATATACTTTCCGTAGTGTTTTATTCATGTGATATGGTACTAGTGCATAGACCATCAACTGCACCTACGCATATCACCAACTGATACCTGCATAGATCCTCAACTGATACCTGCATAAATCATCAACTAATACCTGCATAGATCATTAACTGATACCTGCATAAGTCATCAACTTATACATAAACTATGCAATCAGTTGGACACACCTATTATATAGTGATCATTTGGTTTGGACCATAAACGCGCCCTGTGAGTAAGCTAATTTTCCGGGGTGCCTTGCAAGCGTTTAGAGCTACTGTAGAAAGCCAGAGCTCAGAAAGCTGCCAAATGTGCTTCGTCCTCTAAATCAATTCCCGACATTCTTTGCTCTATTTTCTTCTGCCTAAGGAAATATCACTGAGATTTGGGTTAACAGCACGAGTAATCTGCTTCTGGTTTTGGGTATCTAGGTTCAATAAAATCATAACACATTCAATTCACACAAAAACCTTTTTCATCCTTGTTGGTTTTCTTGCTCTTATTTTTGACGTATTATTGTACAAGAGTACAGGTGAAATATTGTTTCGTGCTATATACAATACAATGAAACGTTACCATTGTATCATTGTATTGTGCAAGAGCTTTTAATCATCATTGTATCATTGTATTGTACAAGAGCTTTTAATCATCATTGTATCATTGTATTGTACAAGAGCTTTTAATTCAGTTTGTTGTGTTTCAACGAATTCCAGGATCACTGTGTTATTCAGATACCATAAATCGAACTACGAAAATCATTTGCTATGTATATTTTGCTAAAAAGTTCTAATGAGTTATTTATTTTTATTGCGAGCAGATCAATCAGAACATTATGTAAGAATTACACTGAATAGCTTTTTGGTGTAATTTGAACTGATCGCAAGTCTATACTGAACTACTTGTACAGTTCTATGAAAACGGTCCCATTACAGTCTTAATCCCACCAACAGATCCTTAACTGTCTTTAGGCATAAGAATGCACGCGATTCCTGAAATAACGGCCATTATATTAAAGCATTTTGAACTTTTCATTTCCAAAATGCAAATAAGTCGTTTCAATTTTTTCTTATTGATACGTTATATATATATTTGTCTTCTGTTTTTCCATTTTTTGTTAACTACAGGATGTGATCTCATCTACCAAAACATTCAGGTTCGTTCTCCATCTATTTTAACATCAGAGAGAGGAAATGTTGAAGAATCCAAAGGATCTCACACCGATTACCCAACTGCGGGGAGAATTAGAAAGAGATACTCCTTAACCACCGTCACAACATTCAGGGAACATGTAGGCATGAAACCTCATTTCTCTCGAGATTTGTGCTAATGATTGCCATGATCGATGGTGAGGCTTGAAATCTTAATCAAGAATAAGACAGCGTCAGATAATTTACCATGGTCGCGAGGACGACCAGATTGTACCACTATTCAGGAGTAATTAGGTACAAAAAATAATGATCAGGACATTAAAAAATGCTGTTTCTCCTCAGGTTTCATAATTTGGATTACTTTAATGACAGAAACACGATCTAATGTCGACTCTGCACTATACACGATATCTTTACCAGATACTAAACGATTCCTTTAAAGTACAACGCAATGCTTTCATGCAAATATCCACCACATCTACCTCGTTCTTTCATTTTTGCCTGTAAATATGACAAATTCACCATGGCTCCATTTAACCAAAATAGATTAAGGGGTGCTGGGGCAATGCAGCTCCATTTAGTCATGTCACGTTCTCCATTCAGAGACACTTCGTTTCCATGATCTGAAATTAAAATCTAAATGCCTTTTTCAAAGATGTTCTTCTTCTTCGAGGAGTTTTAACCGAAAAACGTGTTTAAATACTAATGCTGTGCTTCTCTAATTTGGACATCTTTCTCGTATAATAGGTTTGCGAGATGTGAATCTAACGATTTTAGTGGCTGAGTGTTCAAGGGTGTTGATTTCTAGTTAGTCGTTGATTTTCTAGTTGCACACGGGATCGAATTACAGATGAAATATGAGTTCGTCCTAAAGCACTGGTCTTCTCCCTCCCTAAACCCAATAGTTCCGATTAGGTCGGCATCCTCTAATAATTGATTGGTGTAGTCGCTAAACCGCGAGCAAAAAAAATCTAGTTTTTCGGTTCCATTGATAAACAATGCAGAAATTAAATAAATTCCGTTTGATTGGGCCACCAATTAATCGGGGCAGCCGCTTATTTGGGATAATTCTTAAAGAGCATCCCAAATCATCTCTTTGGAATAAAACATCGAGTAATTGTGGCTCCGCTTAATTGTGCTAGTGTTCTAGGTGTGTCCCTGTTAACCGGAATCTGCAATAAATGTACTATATTGAGCGTGATGTCCTTTGAAGGAATCGCAAGGCCATTCTTATGGTTGGTACAACAACGAGTCCCTGAGTTTTTCCATGTTTCAAAACATCAGTGGAACTTTAACTGAAGAATATTGCCCAGTACCTTCCAGCGCTTTTTGTTTAACTTCCAACAGAGTTTAAATATCTTCCACGTGTTCAAGCCATTTGAATAATCCTTTGCAAACTTACCACAAAGAACTTCTGGATGTTTGTGAAATAAGAAATAGCCATTTACCCATTTAATTGAGCTGGGCTACAGATAAGGGCAACTATTTTTCGGTCCTTTGTTTGTAATTTTTCTTTTATATATATTTTTTTTATTTGGAGGTTTCACGACCACCGTGAGCAACTCAATGGGTTATAAGCATTCGCCCGTGCCTAATTTAGGGTCACTGCTTCCAGGGAAAGGAGAAAACCAGTGCCGTAAGACAAACACAACATCTATGCCACATTGGGATTCGAACCCGAACCCATCTCGGACAAATGGTCACAAGCCAGCGCTTAGACCACTGCGCCACCGTGGCGGCCTTTGTTTGTGATGTCGAAACGCTAGGTAAACGTTCTGTCTTCATTAATTTTAAATCCGTACTAAAATGTTTTAATACTCTCTTAAGACCTCGCATTGCTTGCTGTACCTTCATTTTTAGCTTATGTGAACGTCTGACATGTTTCTGAAGGTTCTGTCCTATTTCCACCCAAAATGCTGTACCAAATTTTTATCGCATGTCATGAAGATCAGTAATGCATGACCTCACTTAAATTACTCTGGAGCACATATGAAACGTCTAGTAATGATCAGAGTCGTATTATTTGAAACATTCTTCCTAAATAGCTTTTGTTTCAATTCTAGGTCTAACACACTCTATTTGCTGGATTACCAAATTTTTGGGAGTGCATCTCGCATGTCTGTCTTCCGGGTAAATTTACGTGTTTAAATGCTATATTTTCTGTTTTTCAGCCGAGTATTTTTATCTTGTACCTTAAGTCATTTTTGGTGATACATAAATTCCAGAAATGGGGTTTATAATAAATTTAGTCTTCTTAGAATAAGCCATTAAAGTTGATATAATTCAAAGAGACGAATGAACTGAATCGGTTATGATAAAAACGTAATGGAGTGGGAAGCTTTCTTTGTCATATCACCGAACGGAAATTCATCTGATTGCATTATCTGCATAATAAAAGCAGTAAGATGCTCATAAATTGTGTCATTCCGATGGAGCTATTGTCTGGGAGCTGGATTCTCACCGTTACTCCAAGCTGGCCCGGGTTCGAGTCTCTGACGACGCATGGGTGGCGCATTTCTCTTACTGCCCCCTGACTTCCTGCCTTTTCTGGAACCCATGGCCCAAAATTACAGACGGGGGACCGTTCATAGAACATTTAGTTTCTCCCGGTAGTTTTTATACCCCAAGCAAACAAATTTACGTTTCTGTGTTTAAGATGTGAATTAGATTGTACTAATATGCGAACAAATAAAATTTTAAAGGAAAACAAATTTCAAAGCAATTAATAAGTATTTCCCTAATGACTTCCTCTTTCACACAAATACTTCGCAGTTTTCAGTTTGATGGAACGTCATTTTACTTCGCTTAAAACACCAAAAACAGGATGCAAACTGTTACTGTTTTCGAAGTATTCAGCTAAGCTTAGCATATCTTCTTTTGCTCGGAAGTAAAATTTCATGTGTTTCGTGTAGCCTCTGTTTAGCACAGTATCGATTACATCACTGTCTGTAGATGTTCGGCAGGTTATCAAATCGTCATCAATATGAATTAAAATGTCATTATCTTTAAATGGTAAAATATTCTTAATTCCCTTTTGTTCAGCAATTCCGATAAGCTTAAATTTCTTCATGAATGTTTTGATTACAATACGGATATTCATCGAATGAGCAAACCATGTTTTCGGAAGTAATTTATCACTGCTGGAGGTAAAATTGTGTCTTCTAAATCCTACTGGAAATGAATAGAACAATTTCTCCCTTAACATTGGGTCCGAGAAAACAGTGTCGCCTTCACTTGCCTTGAAGTCCTTAACTGTTTCAATATTCATCTGTTTCGAAACACATTTATACAAAAATGCTAGTTTCATATTATATTTTAATATGCAATATTATAAACAGAGATCATTTTATATGCTCTACACAAGTTATTATTTCACTTGCTTACTCTCGTATAAAAATATTCTAAATGTTTTTGATTTCTGAATACTTAACATAAAAGTTTCTTTAGTGTTTGAAATGATAACATTTGAATGATTTTGACTATATTCACTCAATAAAATCTGTTAAAACATTTTATAGATCGTTTACACGTAACCCATTTTCACCACTTTTTTT
The DNA here is from genome assembly GCA_039090855.1 of Macrothele yani. Lineage (NCBI taxonomy): Eukaryota > Metazoa > Arthropoda > Arachnida > Araneae > Macrothelidae > Macrothele > Macrothele yani. The sequence continues at coordinate 56,642,201 of CM077008.1, read as the reverse complement.
AGAATTTGTTTCTGGAGTCATGCAATAAAACTCTCCCGTTTCGTCTACATCACGACTATCTTCTTCGCTATATTCTTGCTGATATTCCACCCAAATCCATTTAGTTGGATTTCTTTTTCAGTTCGTTCATTAGGAGTGGTAAGAATAAAATTTCCTCACTTCAGTATATTTTACATCACATTTTGAAAAACTGTCTAACTTCAGACTTTTACCAATTGACACATACCTCCTTTTATTCGTGTGTTGCTCCTTAAGAGCCAAAGAATTGTTAATTGTTCTTTCATAAGTAGTTGCCATGAGTAGACAACCCGTTACATTGTACCATAAAATTTCCAGGAAAAGAGAATTAAGCCGTATCGGAGTCAAAGTTTTGTTATCATTTGGTACCAACGGAACGCACGGCACTAAGGTCGAATGCACTCATACAGCAAAATAAGATAGCTGGTTATGTGTGACAAGCATTTCAGGAAGAGTCTGGCAATGTAAGATTTTTTTATTCTGAAAAAATGATATCTCCTGTGCCTTTGTTATCATTTTTAAGAATTTGAGATCAACGTGTCTTTGAACGTATGTAATGCGGAGTCGTCCAGTAACCTCGTCTATGAAGAGTTTCAAGGAAATGTTATCCTCAAGTAAAGGTGTATTAGTACGGCAGATTGCCGATAATACGAAGCACTCAGTTATCCAGATTATTAAATTCGAGCTCCTTTTCTACCGGTATAACGTGACCATCAGGCCACCGTCACATATCGCTGTGGTAAATTCTTTTTAGCACGTCTTTTATAAAAAAAAAAATCGTGCTTATGTTATCGGTTTGTCCGTCCGTCCGTCCGTCTATACACACGGTATCTTTGCAACTATTAGTCCGATTTGAAAAATTCTTTTTGCTTTCAAAAGCTTGAAATATGCGAATGATGATCCTTTATTTCGTTGTTTTTTTTACGATGAACAACTTTGCCGCTAGAGGGCGTAGTCGAATTCAAAATTACGTTTTATTCCACATATTTGCTTCTAAACATCCGATTAAAAAAATCTTTTATCTTTGGAATTCATTTATGTCGAAGAGTATTTTGGATATAGTTATTTTTTCAAATTACGCATAGACTTTCCGCTAGGGGGCGTAAAAGTAAATTGCATTTTTTTCGATAACTCTTTTTCTAAAACTCCGATTTGAATTTTTTTTTTTTCAGCGGATACATCTCCTAATGCACAATCTTTTGCATATAATTTAAAATTTTTGGTAAAGAATACTTTGGCCACCAGGGGGCGTAAGTGTTAATTTTCGCTTCTGATGTATTTGCCATAAAATCTGAGCTTCTAAAATATCAATTGAAAAAAATTCTTTCCTGGACTGATGCCACTCACATTGATAAACCTTTTCGGAATATTTTTTTCTTAAAATATTCCACAGTTTCTCCGCAAGGGGGCGTAGATGTATATCATATTTTTGTCAATATCTCGACTTCTAGGAGTCCGATTTGAAAAATTCCTTTTTTGTTGGATAGTGTTTTTCGTGAGACAGGTTTTTCATATAATTTCAAAATTTTCAAGTAATTCATAGACTTTCCGCTAGGGGGCGTAAAGGTAAATTGCGTTTCTCCTTATATCTGTGCTTCTAAATCTTCGATCTGAAAAATTATTTCTACACCGGATACAGCTCCTGATGGGAAATCGTTTGCACATAATTTTGAATTTTTGTAAACAATAGTTTGGCCACCAGGGGGCTTAAACCTTAATTTCTGCTTCTGATGTATTTGCAGCAAAATATCAGCTTCTAAATTCTCGATTGAAAATAACGTCGTTGGTAGATCGACACTACCAATGCCGACAAACGTTTTAGAAACATTTTCTTCTTATAATAGTGCACGGTTTCTACGCCAGGAGGCGTAGATGTATATCTTATTTTTTGTCAATATCTCGACTTCTAGGAGACCGATTTGAAAAATTCCTTCTTTGTTGGATAGTGCTTTCCGTGTCGCACGTTTTCATATAATTTCAAAATTTTCACGTGATTCGTAGACTTTCTGCTAGATAAAGGTTAATTGCGTTTTCCCCTATATCTCTGCTTCTAAATCTCCGATCTGAAAAATTCTTTCTGCACCGGAAACTGCTCCTGATGGAAAATTGTTTGCACATAATTTCTAATTTTTGTAAAAAATGGTTTGGCCACTACGGGGCTTAAACCTTAATTTCCGCTTCTGATGTATTTACAGCAAAATATGTGCTTCTTAATTCTCGATTGAAAATAACATTGTTTTTAGACCGATACTACTCATGTTGACAAACCGTTTAGAAACATTTTCTTTTTAAAATATTGCAAGGTTTCTACGCCAGGGGGCGTAGATGTATATCTTATATTTGCAATATCTCGACTTCTAAGAGTCCGATTTAAAAAATTCCTTCTTTGTTGGATAGTGTTCCTAGTGTGACATGCTTTTCCTATAAATTCAAAATTTTCAAGTAATTCATAGACTTTCCGCTAGCGGGCGTATAGGTAAATTGCGTTTTCCCCTATATCTCTGCTTGTAAATCTCCGATCTGAAAAATTCTTTCAACACCGGATACAGCTCCTGATGGGAAATTGTTTGCACATAATTTCTAATTTTTGTAAAAAAAATGGTTTAGCCACCACGGGGCGTAAACCTTAGTTTCCGCTTCTGATGTATTTGCAGCAAAATACGAGCTTCTATAATCTCGATTGAAAAAACGTCTTTTGTGGACCGATACTACTCATGTCGACAAACATTTTAGGAGCATTTTCTTCTTGAAATAATGCATGGTTTTTACGCCAGGGTCGTAGATATATATCTTATTTTTGTCAATATCTCTACTTCTAAAAGTCCGATTTGAAAAATTCCTTCTTTGTTGGATAGTGTTTCTAGTGTGACACGTGGTTCCCATATATATCAGATGCAAAATGTTTTCCCTATAAATTCAAAATTTTCAAGTAAATCATAGAATTTCCGCTAGGTCGCAGAATGGTAAATTGCGCTTTCTGCTCGTAAAACTCCGGTTTGAAAAATTCTTCCTGTATCGCATACAAGACCTGACGGAAAATATTTTTCACGTGATTTCTAATATTTGGTAAAGAATGGTTTGGCAACCAGGGGCATAAGTGTTAATTTCTACTTCTGATGTATTTGTAGCAAAATCTTGGGTCCTGAAAACTCGACTAAATTTTTTTTCCTTGGACCGATACCGCTCATATGGATAAACCTTTTGTGAATAGTTTCTTCCTAAAATAATGCATGGTTTTCCCACCAAGGGACGTAAAGTCACATCTTATTTTTGTCGATAACTCTGTTTCTAAGAGTTCGTAAGCTCACGATTCCGTTTACAGCAATATCTGAGGGATTAAATACCCGATTGAAAATCTTCGTTCTTTGGTCAGATCTATTGTTTTCCATACCGGTTCCATTGACTTTGAATAGCTTTGATAAATTTAATTTGCGTCAGAACGGTTTCAAAAGACGTGCTTATTACACCCGAAAATTCGGTGTCATCTTTCTTGTTTTCCAGTAGGAAGGAAATCAAATAAATTTTGAAAATTAGAGAAAGTGCTGTTGCATTTAGATGACCCGCTAACGCATGCACTATGAGGACAAAAGTGACTGGACACCACCTCGCAGGCGCAGTGGTGTGCTCCCGTAACAGACACGTGGTCGAAAATATATAAAAATGGCAACGGGTGTACTCTGAGGTCAATTGCTGATAAAATGGCTAGCAGAAGAGAGCTTTCCGAGTGATACAATGGCTAGAAGAGGGTTATAATAGGCTGCTCAGTTGGCGGTATGAGCATAAGAAGCCTTGCTTGTGTCATACAGGTCGCTAAATCGACGTTGGACCAGACATTGCAGGAATTCACCGTCATCTGGAAGATCATCGAAACTGCCACCCATGGACCGAAGGGCGCTTCAAAGGAAGATCCGGAAAACCAGGTCCTGACCAAGGCACGCCATAGCACATGAGCTCGAGATGACTAAAGATATTATGGTCCCCACCAAGACACTTCGAAGAGAGGTCCATGCACTCTGGTCATGGCCAGGCCGCTCCCCATATACTTGTCATTACAAAGGCGAATGAAGCCACGTGGCTATATATATCATCATCATAATCATCATAGCCAACCATTATCAATCCACTGCTGGACAAAGGTCTCCCCAAGTTTCTTCCACAACAGTCTGTCTTTTGCCAGTCTCCTCCAGGTTACTACTGCATACTTTCGAATTTCATCCACCCATCTTCCATTTGATCTTATTGTGGGTCTCTTCCTGTCTCTTGGAATCTAGTCTAAAATTTCGGCTGTCCATCGAGGGTCTGTTCTTCTTGCAATATGTCCAGCACATTGCCATTTCAGGGATTTAACTCTGATCATAATGTCTTCCACTCTTGTCATTTTTCTGATCCACGTGTTCCTCTCCTTATCTCTCCTGGTTACAGTAAGCATGTACCTCCCCATGCTGCTTTGAGTTGCCTGCAGTCCTCGTATGTCTCTTTTAGTTAAGGTCCACGTCTCTGCACCATACGTAAGCACTGAAAGGATGCATTGATCAAACACTTTTCTTTTAAGACATAATGGCATATTGCTCTTTAAAATTATACTGTTTCTTCCAAAAGCTCTCCAGGTAAGTTTTATACGCCGATTAATTTCTTCATCAATGTAACTTGATATCTACTGTCAAAGAAAAAGGTAGGTATTCGGTATCTCAAGCTTTCCCCCATCAATTGAGAAATCTTAATTTCTTGTAAAAGCATTGTACATCACTTTTGTCTCCTGAAATTTCAGTTTTAATCCCACTTCTTTAATGTTGTCAGCACGTTCCTGGATCATTATCTGCAGCTCTTATGGAGTGGTTGCAAAAATGACTACGACATCAGCTAAACGAAGGAGAGTTAGATAATCTCCATTAATTTTTATCCCTTTGTTTCTCCTGTTCGGTGAGTGAAAGACATTTTTCAATGTGGTATTAAAGAGTTTGGGAGATATAGTGTCGCCTTGTCTCACTCCCTTTCCGATTTTTACGGGAGTTGTATTCTCAAATATCTGAATCTTTGCACTTGCATATGTATATATAGGAAATGCAGAGAATGTCGAAAACAAATGTGATATACTCAGTCAAATAAACATGGTGAGGAAAAACTTTCCTAATCCCTCCATCGAATCGTCAGCGGCGTAGGGTTCTGGCGAATCACAGAGTTCTGCCAAGATTTGAGTGACGGATGAGGTACAGAAGGAATGTTTTCTCTATGGGTCTGCTTCCGTACCTTCCCTTGAACTAGCTGCCCAGAATTAGGAATCAGTTCTTCCTTACAGCTTCAGATGTCCAAAGGAGTCGCTAAACGTCGAAATACAAAAAGGATGCCTGGCGATGAAAGTGTAAACCTGCTGAAGTAAACGAATGACTGAACTGCGAGAGAGTCTGAGGAGATTGTTATAGCTTTGGACGTTGCACATGGTGGTCGTTAAACCACTCCCCAAACCAAACAAAACATAATGCAGAACAGAAAATATTGGATTTCATATTATAGATGACGATGACATCACGAAAGTAGTTTCAGATGAGCAGGGTTATGTGAAGAAAATGAAACGGACTACATTCTACATAATACTAGACTCTGTGATACGAAGAAGAATTCAGTTCATTAAACTCGGCAATGAAACGGTTATGAAGGAAAGATTTTGTTAAGTAAATAAATATAAGTGCCAATTAGGTACGTTCAGAAATAAAAATAAATATATGATTCCCTTAGATAGAAGTACTTTGTATACAAGACAAGGGTGATGTTAATAATTTCGTGGCAGCTGGAAAGTTCCAGGGCAGCTTTTCAGGGATATACTGCCTATTTCGTTTCTTCTGAGCTGCCTCCGACCTAATAACATCACTCTTGTCTTGCACACATGGTACTTATAATCAAGAGAATCATATATTTATTTTTATTTGTGAACGTACCTAATAAACACTTATACTTATTTCTGAACGCACCTAGTGTTGGTTTCTATAGATGAGTTTTGATTATTCTCGATGTAGTTGGCAGTACTAAATTATTGTTTACACGGCATGAGATGACTAGGGATTAGGTGAGTGTCATTACTCATGTTTTGAGATATATTATATAATGATAGTTAGGGGAGACTGGCTGTATTTTCTTTTTGAAGTGGTTTTTAAAAAAATGACATCCACATGAAACCTTCAGTTAGTTCAGCTGCCGAGTATATATATATACACTATCTACCAACAAGTAATTTTTTTTTTTTTTTTTTTTTGATTGGAATTTTAACGACCACCGTGAGCAACTCAATGGGCTATAAGCAGTCGCCCGTCCCTAATTTAGGGTCACTGGTTCCAGGGAAGGGAGAGAGCCAGTGCCGAAAGACAAACACAACATCCATGCCTGACCGGGATTCGAACCCGACCCCTTACGGACGAATGATCAGAGGCCAGCGCCTTAGACCACTGCGCCACCGGGGCGGCCAAGTAATTGGACACCTGTGATAGCAAAAGAAAATGAAGTTTATTCACCTTCTATAGTTGGTGGAGCCTCCACGAGCGGCGATTACAGCAGCGACCCTCCGGGGCATACTCTTAACCAGGCGTTATACGACGGCTAGCGGTATTTTCTTCCACTCGGCTTGGAGAAGACAGGTCAGTTCCTTCACCGATTTCGGACATTTAAGTCGACGCTCCAACTCGTCCCAGAGGTGCTCGATAGGGTTACGGTCCGGGCTCTGCGCAGAACAGTCCATTCGATTAACCCCATTGTCACCATACCAAGCCATGGTGGACCTCGCAACATGACAGGTGGCATTGTCATCCTGAAAGTAACATGGATGCACCCCGTAAAACTGCCGCAACGTAGGAAGCGCATGGTCATCCAAAATGTAGCAGTAGGTCTCGGCGTTGAGTCTACCAGAAATTGCGACCAAGGGTCCCATGCCAAACCAGGAGAAACACCCCCATATCATAATTCCACCGCTGCCGAACTTCACAGTTGGCACAAGACATTCCGGCAGGAGGCGTTCTCCAGGCAGACGCCAAACCCAGACCCTGCCATCAGAATGGCAGAAGGCGAACCTTGATTCGTCGCTCCAGAGAACCTGTTTCCACTGTTCAACGGTCCACTGTCGACGTACTTTGCACCACGTTAGCCGAGCAGCTCTATTGGACTTGGTGATGAAAGGCTTGTGGGCTGCGGCACTTCCATGATAACCAATCAAATGGGCTTCCTTACGGATGGTGTTCATCGAAAGAACACTCACGGATGACTGTTGAAACTCCTCGCCGATGTGGCCCATCAATTTGGTGTGGTTCTCCCGAATTTCTCTGGCCAGCACCCGTCGGTCTCTAACTCCCAGTTTTGTGAGTCTGCCGGATCGGGCACATTCCGACAGTCACATCTCATCTTCCACTTTCCAATCACGTAGGCCACTGTCGATTTTGGGTACTTCAACTCGCTGGGTATGTCACGTATGGATCGGCCATTTCTGTGATACCCGACGATTACACCTTTCTCGAAATCAGAGAGCTCCTAACTGCGTGGCATCACGCATGCGGCTGGTTGCGTTGTTGTTGTCCACACGATATTTAACGGCGGCGGCCGTGACGTGCATCAGGATCGCAGATATCGTGGATTGCAGGGGTATCTAATTACTTGTTGGTAGATAGTGTATATACAGTATATCATCATCATCATTGTCAGCCATTATCAATCCACTACTGAACAAAGGTCTCCCCAAATTTCTTCCACAACGGACTGTCGTGTGCCAGTCTCCTCTATATTACCCCCGAACACTTTCGAATTTCATCCACCCATCTCCCATGTGGTCTTCTTCTTGGTCTTTTCCTGTCAATTATAAACCAATCTAAAATTTCTGCTGTCCATCGATGGTCTTTCCTTCTGGCAGTATGTCCAGCCCATTGCCATTTCAGGGATTTACATCTGATCATGATGACTTCCACTCTTGTCATTTTTCGGATCCACGAGTTCCTCTTCTTATCTCTCCTGGTTACACCAAGCATGCATCTTTCCATGTGTCTTTGAGTTGTCTGTAGCCATCGTATGTCTCTTTTAGTTAAGTTCCACGTCTCTGCACCATACGTAAGCACTGGAAGGATGAATTGATCAAACACTTCTCTTTTAAGACATAATGGTATATTGCTCTTGAAAATTATACTGTTTATTCCAAAAGCTCTCCAGGCAAGTTTTGTACGCCGATTAATTTCTTCATTAATGTGACCCTTACTTGATATCTGCTGTCCAAGATAAACGTACGTGTCTGTTATCTCCAGGTTTTCTCCATCAATCGATAAATCTTCATTTCTTGTAAAAGCATTGAACATCACTTTTGCCTTCTAAAAGTTCATTTTTAATCGCACTTCTTTAATATATATATATATATATATATATGATCACCCCCGGAATCAGTGTGTACCTGCCCAGGGGCGTTCCAGAGTGCACGTGACAAGGTCCAACACACGGAGATATAGTAGTAGATATAAGCGGACGGGCAAGACAGATGAGACACAGTGCGTCACGTGAGCACAAATGGCAGAGTTAGTGATTTGACGGACGTTCAAAAAGGAATGATCATCGGCTACCGCGCCAAGGGTGGAAGCATTTCAGAAACAGCAGACTTCGTGGGCTGTTCGCGAGATGCTATAGTAAGGATGTACCAAGAATGGGCCACTGGAATACCGAGTTCCTCCCGACGTCATAACTGTGGAGCTCTAAAGGCTATCAACCCCAGGGGAGAGATCAATCGACGCGCAACAGTGCAGCAATTAATCCCGCAAACGAACACTGCTGCACCCAGGTACGCGTCCTCCATAACAGTAGAGCGTACCCTGTTGCGTATGGGACTCCGGAGTCGACGCTGTATCAAGGCGCCATGTTAACCCAGGCCTACCGGCAACGACGCCTGCAATTCGCATGGGACTACCGTCATTGGGCAGTGGAACAGTGGAAAAACTTGCCTTTTACGACTGATCGAGGTTTCTTCTGCACAGAAGTGACGGGCGGTGGCGGATATGACGTCAGACACACGAGAACCAACACCCGGACATGCTTGTCGGTCAAGTACAGGCCGACGAAGGCAGTGCGCATGTCTGGGGGATGTTTTCCTGGTATGACCTGGGACCAGTGGTACCACTGGATGCGACTCTGAACGCCAATGGCTTCGTGTCCATCCTCGCTGACCACATGTATCCCTTCATGCTCGACCTTTGCCCTGGTGGTGATTATATCTACCAACAGGATAATGCGCTCTGCCATGTTGCTAAGGGGGTGCCTGACTAGTTCTAGGAACACGACAGAGATGTCTCCGTTCTTCTTTGGCCGACGAAATCGCCCGAGCTCAATTCCATAGAACACCTGTGGGACTATTTGGATAGACATGATCGGCGTGCCGACCCACAACCACGTCATCTCCGGGTCCTCCTTGCTCTGCCGCAGTCCGAATGGGCACGTGTGCCTCGGGCAATCTTCCACAGATTCATTGCGTCCATGCCACGCCATCTCGCAGCTCTCTTCCGGGCCAAGGGTAGTTATCCCCATTATTAGGTCGGTGGTCATATTATTCTGATACGACTGTGTATATATTTGTATATATGCCTTTCCGACAGAACGGCAATGCCTTCCGTCTGACCATCTCTTCTGCGCTGCTTCTTTATGGCATAGTTCTACAACAATGCTATCTCTTCTGGTTTTGCACAGTTTATGCTTTGTGACTCTTAGTGGTATATCACATTGCTCATGTTAGTAAAAAATATGCTCCATATACCAACGTACATATGCAATCATTCATATGAAATCTGTGCAATGAAACGTGAAAAACATTAGTATTTATAGCATCATATATATATTGATTTTATTATGTGTAACAAAAAATTCGTCATCGAAGACTGCAGTGTGCTGAACCAGTTCAACACAGGTAGTGACCATAGATTGGTGAGATGTAAGATGCACCTCAACACTAAACTGGAACGTGGCAAGCTCATAAGACAAACAAAATGTATTGACATAACCAACCTTAAAAAACACCATAATACTTTCAAGTTGGAACTGAAGAACAGATTCTCTGCTTTAGAAGGCCTAACATCGGAAGAAGTGGATATTTCGGAAGTTAACAGAAAAGTAAATAAAGCTCTAATGGAAACGGCAACAAAATTAGCTGGGTCTAAGAACAAGTTGCATGTGAACAAATTATCAGGAAAACCCAAAATGTTGATGCAAAAAAGAAGAGAGACGAGGACAACTAAAGAAGATGTGACTTCCAAAGTGGAATATATAGAGCTATGCAAGACAACACGAAAAAGTATCACTGAAGACGTAAGGAAATTCAACTGTGAGCTAGTGAGGAAAGCAATTGAAAACAACCAAAGCCTTAAGATAGCAAAGGGACATCTCAGTAAGGGAAGAAAACAGATTATGGCTCTGAGAAAAGAAGATGGTTCTATAACAAGAAATAGAGGCGAAATTTTGACAAGAGTGAAAGATTTCTACTCCAAATTATATGAAAGGGATGATACATGTACTCCAGACATCATGAAAGATACCAGTACCAGAGTTCTTCCAGTCCTCCCAGCAGAAGTTGCTTATGCAATCAAGAACATGAAGCGGGGGAAAGCTCCAGGAGAAGATGGAATTACTATAGACATCATACAAGAAGCAAGTGGAGAAATTGAAACAGTACTCGCCCAAATTTTCACTCGATGCCTTAATGAAGGGAAGATTCCTGAGGATTGGAACAATGCTACAATGATCCTGCTACATAAAAAAGGTGACATTGAGGATCTCAGGAACTACAGACCTATCAGCCTCCTATCAGTGGTTTATAAAATCTTCACTAAAGTTCTTTCACACCGCTTGAAGGTAACACTGGACATGGCTCAACCGAGAGAACAAGCTGGATTCAGGAGTGGCTACAGCACAATAGATCATATCCACGTACTGAGAGAACTAATTGAAAGAGCGAGGGAATATGAACTTCCATTGTGCATGGCTTTTATCGATTATGAAAAAGCCTTTGATTCGGTGAAACCATCAGCAGTTACCACGGCTCTGAAATCCTGCGGTATTGAAGATGCATACATTAATATTATTAATAACATCTATGAAAATGCAAGTGCAAAGATTCGGCTGTTTGAAAATACAACACACATAAAAATTGGCGACATTGGAAAATATCTTTCAATCACTGAACTGGAAAAACAAAGGGATAAAGATTAATGGAGATTATCTAACCCACCTTCGTTTTGCTGATGACGTAGTCATTTTTGCAACTACCCCATCAGAGCTGCAGAGTATGATCCAGGAACTTGCTGACAAGAGTAAAGAAGTGGGATTAAAAATGAACTTTCAGAAGACAAAAGTGATGTTCAATGCTTTTACAAGAAATGAAGATTTATCGATTGATGGAGAAAAACTGGAGATAACAGATACGTATGTTTATCTTGGACAGCAGATATCAAGTGAGGGTCACATTGATGAAGAAATTAATCGGCGTACAAAACTTGCCTGGAGAGCTTTTGGAAGAAACAGCATAATTTTCAAGAGCAATATGCCATTATGTCTTAAAAGAAAAGTGTTTGATCAATGCATCCTTCCAGTGCTTACGTATGGTGCAGAGACGTGGACCTTAACTAAAAGAGACATACAAAGGCTGCAGACAACTCAAAGAAGCATGGAGAGGTGCATGCTTGGTATAACCAGGAGAGATAAGAAGAGGAACTCGTTTATCCGAAAAATGACGAGAGTGGAAGACATCATGATCAGAGTTAAATCCCTGAAATGGCAAATGGGCTGGACATACTGCCAGAAGGACAGACCATAGATGGACAGCCGAAATTTTAGATTGGATTCCAAGGGACAGGAAAAGACCCAGAAAAAGACCACATGGGAGATGGGTGGATGAAATTCGTAAATATGCGGGAGTGACATGGAGGAGACTGGCACAAGACAGACCGTTGTGGAGGAAACTTGGGGAGACCTTCGTCCAGCAGTGGATTGATAATGGTTGACAATGATGATGATGATGATATACAACTAAAGCCATTGAAATATATTTTAATCGAAACATATTAAGCGCCACAATATGATTTTTAGCTATACACTGAAGAGCAATTGAATTAAAGGCAGCTGGCGTTATGCAAATGTTGCGCTGTATGTGGCCATGTAAACGGAAACGACATAACGTATGCAGCGATCCGATAATATAAGGAGTGATGCGACGGGAATCAGTAAGAGTCGGACACAGTATGGGTAATCTAAGCGCATTTGATCGTGAGAAAACTGTCGGGGCCCGACGAATGGGTCACTCCATCTCGGAAGTCGTGCAGGCACTGGGATTTTCACGAGCCACTGTGCCACAGATGCACCGTGAGTACATCGAATCCGGTAAAACCATCCCTGCAAGGGCCAACTGCCGTGGACAACAGCGTGTGGATGAGCGGGGTCACCGTCGGCTAGCTCGCATTGCAAGAAATCACTCGGAAAATTAACGCTGGCGCACAAAAGCGTGTAAGCAGCCACACCATCCAGAACCATCTCCTCGCTATGGGGTACAGAAGCGATCGTCCCACGAGGGTACCGCTGCTGACCGCACATCACAGGGTGCAGAGATTAGCATGGGCGTGGGAACATCGCCACTGGACCCTAGACATGTGGAGAAATGTTGCCTGGACTGACGTGTCGAGATTCACGTTGGTACATGCGGATGGCAGGATATGAGTACGGCACAAACCACATGAAGAGATGGATCCTTCTTGCCAGCAGGGTACTCTTCAAGCTGGTGGTTGTAGCATTCTCGCCTGGGGACTGTTTACGTGGACTGAAATGGGACCCCTGGTACGTGTTACATCGTTCCTCACAGGTCAACGTTACCGGGATATCCTGGACGACGATTTGCTCCTGTTTGTGCATCTTCAACATCCCACTTGGGACCTCATCCTGCAACAAGACAATGCACCGTGCCATCGCTCCCGAATTGTATCCGAATGGTTGGATGAACACTCCACCGACGTGACCTTGCTTCTTTGTCCAGGTAGGTCCACTTGACCTCAATCCCATTGAGCACATCTGGGATGCCATCGAGAGATGTGTTCGAGGCTCTGAACCCTCCCCCCTCCATCAAATCTTCGTGAACTGTGGGAGCTTGTTCAGGGGTCGTGGATCCGTATGGCTTCCCAACGCTTGCGGTGTCTTGTCGAGTCCATGCCGAGACGAATCGCCGCCGTCATCAGGGCGAAAGGTGGTGCAACACGTTACTAGACAGGTACCTCTAATTCAATTGCTCTTCAGTGTTCGGGGTGTTTTAAAACTAATGGAAAAATCTTTAAGGGGTGATAGAACACACCGAAACATGCAGTTTTCCTCATAGAATGCATGGTCGCAAGTTACACGGTTAGGCGCTAAAGGGCGCTTTCCGTTTCCCTACACAAGCCGTCTTTTGCAACTCAAAGACCCATATCTTTTCCCGGAATGTCTATATTGGAAGACGTACCTTTTTTCCTTCAACGCGCCTTGCCTGAAATTATCCAGCATGCACCAGCAGCCGTCCGCCGTAAAATGTGGTTAAAGCATGATGGAGCGCCAGCTGATTTCAGCACTCAGGTACGTGATTACTTGAATGCCACATTTCCAGGCTAATGGATTGGTCGAGGTGGACCCATCGCTTGCCCCCCCTCACCCCACGATCACCAGATTTCTCCCCTCTGGATTCTTTTTTATGGGGACATCTTAAGTCCGTAATGTACGACAATGCCATTGATTCCAATGCAGAACTAGTTGACAGACTTTCAGTCGCTGCTGCAACTGAACGGGAAATGCCTGGTCCAATATTTTCCACAACATACGAGCATCTTTACTACGACGATGCGAAGTGTGTATCAGGAGTGGTTGTCGCCCGTTTGAGCAGCATTTGTAAACGTAATTAATTTCAGTATTAACTTATTAATGTTTGCAAATTTGATGTGATATCACGTTTTATTTTTTTATTTTGTCTGCAATAAAGCTTTGTTTAGAATTGTTGTGCCATTCCTGTCTTTGCGTTGCGAAAGACGGCGTGTGTGGGAAAACGGAAAGAGCCCTCCAGCGCCTAACCCCGTAACTTGCGACCATGCATTCTATGATGAAAAGTGGTTCGGTGTGTTCTATCACCCCTTAAAGTTTGTTCCATTAGTTTTGAAACACCCTATTATACAGTTACGGATCGACTGGCGTCGTTTTAACATTATGTAAATCCTTTTTCACACATATCACTTTTTAATATTTTAAGAAAGTTTCGTCCTTAACAATATAATATGACATTACACCTGGGCTAGAAAAACCAAAATTTGACATTACACATTAAATGTATCTTCTCTCAAACTGAAGTGAATATCCGTACTACAGTACCTTTTAAGCAACATAATGACGAATAATTTCCTTTTCATTGTTTTACTGTTGCTATCGAAATTTCGTAAAAGTTTCTGTCAGAAGCTTTTTGTGTTTCACAGTGAGTAGAACACCATCCTCTTTTCCGAAATGCTCGGAAATAAACCCAACGGTTTCGTTCGTTCTGTGTTCTGCGTACTTACCTCCAGATTCGATTTTCTAAAAACAATCTGATTAAACTCTGTAATCGTCAAAAGCGAATAAAAAGAATTTCGACAGGAGAGAGTGTGAAATAAATACATTGCCTTTCAGCCCACATGAAAACAAATGATCTTCCGAAAACCGTTAACCTTTTTAAAAGGAACTGATGAGTGCACGTTTCCAGAATGAGCAATGGCAGATAAAGAAATTTAGATCCGGCGAAGGTTTCTGGAGGAAAGTACCAGTAAGGCGATCAGACAACAGAAAGCTATATATAGGATTCTGAGAAACTTAAAGAGAAATTTATTAATAGTCGCTCCAGGCCACACATGAATGGAAACAGCACAATACGGAAAATAATGAACTATATAGAAATATGATATTGCCTCAGGACATGAGTGATAAATGACAGTTTTTTGAAACCGAATTATAATGTTTTTTTCGCTGTTACTTTCAAGATGAGCACCTCTTCTAGATGGTTGCATGTTCCCTCTTACGAATACTTCCCTTGCAAGACAAAATGTATTGGATTGCTTGATTATCTTTAATTTTTACCTTACTTTCATTTTGGCGTTTAACAAGTACTAACGGAATAGAGCTTTAATTTTTTTTTTTTCGTTATAATTTTGATTTCTTAAATGTTTAACTAGTTCATGTAGCAGGAAAGGACAGCTTGGCCAATATATAGAACATTCATTTCAAACTTTAATGAATTACTGACTCCTTAATTTTTATTTTGTCATTCTCTCTCTCTCTCTCTCTCTCTCTCTCTCTCACACACACACACACAGAGAAGTACACCGCAGAGTCAAAACATATGAACACCATTCTTATATGATGTTGCTCCTCCACTTGCCACCAAAACAGCTCTTACCCGGGGAGGCATTGACGCTACAAGGCACCAACACGTTTTCAGCAAATTGTTTAAATCATGAATGGAATACGGGATTACACCATAAAAAATTTTGAGATGGCAATCCGTTTTTTGGTGTAAATATGACAAGGATGGTAAGTCAGATAATATCCGAAAACTTAAAAATGTCGACGTCCTGGAGCGGGAATCGAACCCGCGTCTCCCAGATAGCGCCCGGGTATGTTAACGACTACATCACCCAGAATCGGAAAATTGAGACTTAGTCGTTCTGGGTGATGTAGTCGTTAGCATACCGAGGCGCTATCTGGGAGACGCGGTTCGATTCCCGCTCCAGGGCGACGAAAATTTCAAGTTTATGGATATCATCTGACTTACCATCCTTGTTATATTTACAGCAAAAAACAGATTGTGATCTTCAAGATTCTTTAACTCTTGCAAGTTACAGGATTGGTCCAAAGCAGATTGGATTTGCTGTTCAAATAAAAACGACAGATGTTTGATTAGACTGATGTCTGAGAATTCTGAAGTTTAGGACAATACCTACAACTTTTCCTCATGTTCCGCGAATGATTCTCGAACGATCCTGTCAGTGTGGCATAGCGCATTATCATGCTAAGAAAAGGAATTACTAGAGGCGAATAGCGTTGCCATGAAAGGATTTATCAGGGCTGTAATGATATTTAGGTAGGTGGGAGACGTCATACTTTGCTGCACATGAACTATTGTACCCAGGGTGAAGAACATTTCCCAAAGCATTACACTTCTTTCACTGGATGGTTTTCGTCTCACGGTGCATTCCATTGCAAAGACTCCCCCAATTGAACGACGCACATGTACCCCGGCCGTGCCCCGGCAACATTTAAACAAGATTCATCCAACCAGGTTACATTCTTCCGATAATGGGAACTTCATTCATTTTCAACGAGTATACCAAATTAAAGGCGCTTTCCAAAGTTTAATTAATATGTTTACTCGTTCATGTCACATTCTGTTGCATTTTTAACGCTGTACCTTCCTTTTCCGCGGTCCGAAGATACATTTGCTTTGAAGAGGAAAGCTATTTTATTTCACTTTTTGTCATTTCTTGCAGCTAATTCCTCCAATCTCATGTATTCAACCCATGGGTGAGTACATTATATACACATAGCGTTGCTTTTTTTTTTTTTTCAAATAATTGATACATTTTGTTCGCCTATAACTCTTATTTTTTTCCAACATAACGAATGTTTAACATTTTTCTGGGGCTTTTGTTTGAAGTGGTTTAGTGTATGTTAAAACGAAAGGTTACACAAGAGTTATTTCTTGTTTTCATGGGAATGGAGTTGGTGTATTTCGCGGCTGTCTGTATTCTCGATTCTTTGTGTGTTAGTGCAGGAAGTTTGCTAGAAAATGAGTTTGTATAAATACATGAGAGCAATTTATAACGAAGTAAATTTCTCCGTCATTTCTGTCCACGCCAGGATTCGAACCCGGATCCCCTCATTCCGGAATAAGTTACTCTACCAATTTAGCTACGCGGACGTTTTATTCTGATTCCTATCTGCCTTTATGTCGTGTGCGTCCTTCTGGCAGGTACGTCACATCTCCTGGTACGTTACATCATCTACCCCCCCTTTTTTTTTTTTTTTTTTGAAGTGCTGGAGAAGGGATTCTCTTATTTTTCCTATCTCGCGGTGTGGAAATAACATCACACCATTGCGAGATTTTAAACGGTCGGGTCATCCGGATAGTTCGGGCTCCATTATAACGAAGTAAATTTCTCCATCATTTTTATCCGCGCCAGGATTCGAACCCGGGTCCCCTTATTCCGGAATAAGTCACCCTACCAATTGAGCTACGCGGACGTTTTATTCTGATTCCTATCTGCCTTTATGGCGTGTGCGTCCTTCTGGCAGGTACGTTACATCTCCTGGTACGTTACAAATT
Source organism: Macrothele yani (assembly GCA_039090855.1). Taxonomy (NCBI): domain Eukaryota; kingdom Metazoa; phylum Arthropoda; class Arachnida; order Araneae; family Macrothelidae; genus Macrothele; species Macrothele yani. The sequence continues at coordinate 56,624,830 of CM077008.1, read as the reverse complement.
GACTATTTCCTACAGTTCATTAACAATTATTTATATATTTTTCTTCCGACGGTAATCTCCGTTGACTTGGCATTTCATTAGGAAATTAAGTCGCCTGTTTACTAATGGTTTTTTTTCTTACATTCACTACAAATGACACGATGGTGATAGCGTCGTCTTCAACTAACTGGTACCACGAGAGACACAGCATGTGCTGCTTTTGCGCATGCGCAGTCCCGTTGTTTCCACCACGTGTTGGGGTTGCTTCGATTGCCAGCTACGGGACACCAGTGGCACTTGGTTGGAGGTCCGCAATTCACGGCGATGCTACAGGGCATCAAGGGCTACCAACTGATGGCGCTGCCACCAGCGGACCGCTACCGTTCCGTGAGGGGCAGATTTCAGCCAGCAGTGATACATCACTGCCTGCTGGTGGCCAGTAGTTTCCCAACACTTGTGTCTTTCCTGGGACTCTTCTTCCCTTTAACATTCTGATCAGATTCCTGAGTTCTCCCACTCTCTTCAGGATCTCCTCATTAGGCTTTCTATCGAGCCAACTTATTCTCTCCATTCTTCTATAGCTCCCCATCTCAAATGCCTCCAGCCTTTTCACTTCCCTCTTGGTCAATGTCCATGTCTCAGAACCGTAGAAAACTACTGGCCAAATATGTGCCTTTAAAATTATCTTTCTCAGTTTTAGATCTATATTTTCGGCTGTCAGTTGTCTTTGATTCTCTCTAAAAGCCGTTTTTGTCATCCTCAGTGTCATTCTGATTTTTTTTTTCACATCTTGCATCTTCAGTAATATAATTTGACGCAAATAGCGAAATGATTTAACTTGTTCGATGTTCTGTCCTTCGATTTTAAGGAAAGTCAGTTTTGGAACTTTCCTATTACCATTAGTTTTGTCTTATTTTTATTTATCTTCATTCCATAGATATCTGCATTTGTGGGCATTTTTGACATCATGCGCTGTAACGATTTAGCTGATCATCAAACTATTTTGTGTATTTTTGACATCATGCGCTATAATGATTTAGCTGATCATGAAACTATTTTGTGTATTTTTGACATCATGCGCTGCAATGATTTAGCTGATTATGAAACTATTTTGTGTATTTTTGACATCATGCGCTGTAATGATTTAGCTGATCATGAAACTATTTTGTGTATTTTTGACATCATGCGCTGTAATGATTTAGCTGATCATGAAACTATTTTGTGTATTTTTGACATCATGCGCTGTAATGATTTAGCTGATCATGAAAATATTTTGTGTATTTTTGACATCATGCGCTGTAATGATTTAGCTGATCATGAAACTATTTTGTGTATTTTTGACATCACGCGCTGTAATGATTTAGCTGATCATGAAACTATTCCCTGGTCGTCTGCAAACTTAATGTCCTAGAAGTGCAAGAAATGTCCTTTTCAATTTTGTTTATGATGTATTTTGCTTTGTTTCACCTCGAAAGACCTCGGATTAAGCGGAACTCGATTTACCGGAACTCGGAATATCGAGACTATATATATATATATATATATAGAGAGAGAGAGAGAGAGAGAGAGAGAGAGAGAGAGAGCTATGCAAGACAGTACGAAGAAGTACACTGCTGAACAATTGCTAAGGACGGATCATAAACGGCTATATAGCGCATTAAAAAGTAAGTGTGGTTGGATGCCAAGTGAAATAAAATAATGTCAGAATGCCAGGACATTACAAGAAAGACAATTTATTGTGCTCAGAAATCCAGAAGGCTTTGGAACGTGTTCAAAGGAACAAACAGGCCATTTTGTGCAGAATACGTAAACGTGAAAAAAATGCAATTACCGTCCGCAGGCGTTCCGGCGTAAGATGTCAATACGGGATATGGCCACCATGGAGGGCAATGCAAGATTCCACACGTCGTGTCATGCTTTGCAAAATAGTTTCATGATTATCAAGCAGCTGTTGGGGTAATTTATCCCATTCCTCTGTCAGTGCACGGATAAGGGGGTTTTTGTTTATTGGAAGGCATTGGCGACCAGCAAGACTCCTCCCCAAAGCATCCCACACATTTTCAATGGGATTCAGATCTGGAGAACGTGCTGGCCATAAGAGGCATTGAATATCCTCGCTTTCAAGACACTCCTGGACAGCTACTGTTCGATGACATGTTGCGTTATCGTCCATGAAAATGAATCTATCACCAACAGCACCACGGAACATGCGAACATGAGGTAACAGAACATCATTAATGTATCGTTGGCCAGTCATAGTCCCAGTTGGAAGCACATAGAGGGACGTACGGCCATTGATCATGATGCCAGCCCATACCATGACAATACATGTCGGATATCGGTCCCTTTCCTATATGTTTGCTGGACAATATGTAGTACCACTATCACGCCAGATCAGTTGTCGTCGACAATCAGACGATAGACTGTATCTACTCTCATCTGAGAAGAGGACAGCAGACCAGTCGTTATCAGTCCAATTGCGATGCTGATGACACCATTGCAAACGGGCGGTACGGTGTAGTCTGGACAATACGATGCACACAACAGGACAGCGGGCGTATAGTCCTCTTTTATGCAAACCTCTGGCGACGGTTTTTCGGGAGATCCGCTTGCCAGTAGCAGCCATAAACTGATTTGCTACCTCACTAGCTATGCTGCGCAGGTGTCTTTTTGCTGATAGCACTATGTACCGATCTTCTGCAGGTGTCGTACTGCAAACACGACCTCCCTCGTGACGTTTGCTACACTCTCCATTTGTTTGAAATGATTTCCAAAGCCTTGAAACAACACTGTGGCTGACGTCGAACTCCCTGGCAACACCTGTAATTTTTCGCCCTTCTTCAATCTTGCCAATAATACGACTACGCGTAAAATCATCTAGGTGATGTCGGGAAGACATACTGAAAATTACAAGTTCGTCAATTGATTCTTTTCCTTTCAACTTTGCGTTTGAACAACAACGGTCAATACGCGTCAAATCCTTTATATCTCTTATCAGCGCTATGACGTCACGAACAAGTTCGGCAATCCAAAATTTGCATACGCACAACACGTCTTACTGTATCCCGCACTTATGATAATTTCCACATTTTCCTGCCTTCCATTTTATGGTTGCTATCGTTGCTATTGTCATCCGTCCTTAGCACTTGTCCGGCAGTGTATCACTGAAGACGTATAGAAATTCAACTGTGAACTAGTGGAGAAAGCAATTGAAAACAACCAAAGCCTAACGATAGCAAAGGGACATCTCAGTAAGCAAAGAAAACAGATTATGGCACTGAGAAAAGAAGATGGTTCCGTAACAAGAAATAGAGGCGAAATTTTGACAAGAGTGAAAGATTTCTACTCCACATTATATGAAAGGGATTATACAGGATGTTACATGTACTCCAGACATCATGAAAGGTACCAGTACAAGAGTTCTTCTAGTCCTCCCAGCAGAAGTTGCACATGCAATCAAGAACATGAAGCTGGGAAAAGCTCCAGGAGAAGATGGAGTTACTATAGACATCATACAAGAAGCAAGTGGAGAAATCGAAACAATACTCGCCCAAATTTTCATTCGATGCCTTAGTGAAGGGAAGATTCCTGAGGATTGGAACAACGCAACAATGATCCTACTACATAAAAAAGGTGACATTGATGATCTCAGGAACTACAGACCTTTTAGCCTCCTATCAGTGGTTTATAAAATCTTCACTAAAGTTCTTTCACACCGCTTGAAGGTAACAATGGACATGGCTCAATCGAGAGAACAAGCTGGATTCAGGAGTGGCTACAGCACAATAGATCATATCTACGTACTGACAGAACTAATTGAAAGAGCGAGGGAATATGAACTTCCATTGTGCACGGCTTTTATCGATTATGAAAAAGCCTTTGATTCGGTGAAACCATCAGCAGTTACAATGGCTCTGAAATCCTGCGGTATTGAAGATGCATACATTAATATTATTAATAACATCTATGAAAACGCAAGTGCAAAGATTCGGCTGTTTGAAAATACAACACACATAAAAATTGGAAAGTGAGTGAGACAAGGTGACATCATATCTCCGAATCTTTTTAATGCCTCAATGGAAAATGTCTTTCAATCACTGAACTTGGAAAACAAAGGGATAAAGATTTATGGAGATTACCTAACCCACCTTCGTTTTGCTGATGACGTAGTCATTTTTGTAAACTACCCCATCAGAGCTGCAGAGTATGATCCAGGAACTTGCTGACAAGAGTAAAGAAATGGGATTAAAAATGAACTTTCAGAAGACAAAAGTGATGGTCAATGCTTTTACAAGAAATGAAGATTTATCGATTGATGGAGAAAAGCTGGAGATAACAGACACGTACGTTTATCTTGGATAGCAGATATCAAGTGAGGGTCACATTGATGAAGAAATTAGTCGCCGTACAAAACTTGCCTGGAGAGCTTTTGGAAGAAACAGCATAATTTTCAAGAGCAATATGCCATTATGTCTTAAAAGAAAAGTGTTTGATCAATGCATCCTTCCAGTGCTTACGTATGGTGCAGATACGTGGACCTTAACTAAAATAGACATACAAAGGCTGCAGACAACTCAAAGAAGCGTGGAGAGGTGCATGCTTGGTGTAACCAGGAGAAATAAGAAGAGGAACTCGTGGATCCGAAAAATGACAAGAGTGGAAGACATCATGATCAGAGTTAAATCCCTGAAATGGCAATGGGCTAGACATACTGCCAAAGAGACAGACCATCGATTGACAGCCGAAATTTTAGATTGGATTCCAAGGGACCGCAAAAGATCCAGAAGAAGACCACATGGGAGATGGGTGGATGAAATTCGAAAGTATGCAGGAGTGACATGGAGGAGAATGGCACAAAACAGACCGTTGTAGAGGAAACTTGGGGAGACCTTCGTCCAGCAGTGGATTGAGAATGGATGAAAATGATGATGATGATATATACATATATATATATATATATATATACCCTGCCATTTCAGAAAGAACAAAAAAACGACGTTCAACTTGGGTGCCCTCTGAGCTTGGCGCCCTGTGCGGTGGCCCAGCCTTAAAGCCGCCCTCGATTCTACGTACACCACTGAAACCCATCATCACGTCAATATGACGAAGATAATATGTGCTAAATCAGTACTATGTCGCACAGATTAAGTTAAGAATTTTAAACCAAATGAGGAAAACCGTAATGGTTTCAAATTTGCACCAAATACTTCCTATTTTGGAACAAATGCTCTTAAAAATTTGAGCTTAAAACAGAAAGTAGATTTTATTTCAAAGTAACAATCTTGAAGCATTATTTCCCGTTAACATAATTTTCATTCCATCATATATTCATGTTCTTATTTCCGCATAATCAGGGCACTCTTGTTAACGGAAATTGCATTTGAAAGTTATTTTAACTAGAAGTGCTCTTTTGAATTTACATAATATGGAAGTGGTTCTAATATAGTGGCCCTCGGCACAGTATTTTAATGCTCACTTAGAAATATTTTTTCTGCTAGGTAATGTAGAGATGTACTACTATAATGTCACTCTTACCCAGGACGAATAAGAACATTATATTTTGCATCGGATAGAAGTAAGTAAAAATATTTCAGACACCAGTGGTTAGTTCTCAGTTAGTTCTAACGAACTTTAACCTTGCATTTCTGCATGTTTAAAGCACTGCTTTTAACGAGCAGTCAGCGGCAGTAACTTTAGTTCTCTCAGAACATTTTAATTTCAGTTGTGATATTTTTTGAAAAAATTGCTTCATGGCATGAAAGCCACGCACGTGTGACTCCTTGAAATTGTTCTTCGTTTCCGAGGTATGTTCCGCGATGGTGCTTCTTCAACTAAATGAATAAGAGCAAAATTATGGACATGATGCTCAGAAGAATATGGAATGTAACGAACTTGGTAAAGCCCACATTTCTTCACAACACGTTGGGAGACAACTTGCGTTCATGAGAAATTGATCATGAAAAAGAGTCGCACTCGTTTCCCGACTCAGTTCTTCCGCGACTTTCCTTTAATTGCGTAAGAGAGTTGAACTAATAGGTTAGCTCAATATTCGAAATCATAGTAATCTCTTGCGGTTGACATTAAATCAGAAGAAATCCCTTGGTGTCTCAAGAAATCATTTATTTGCCATGATTTTACTGACAGATCTTTGGGTCCCGAAAGAACCCGCGTCTTGCAAGCGATCCTTTGTTCTTCCACTGCATGCTTTGCTATTCAATTTTAGGATTCCATGAATGAAGTCGCATCATTATCTAGCGGTAATTGTGCAATAAATTGTTTTTCTCACCTTTAACACAAGATAAAAACTAACCTTGATAATCCGTCCTGCAGTGTCCTACATTCTGGGGACAAAACCTTGGGACATTATATAATACAGTTTAGACAGTCGTAAATTTTCGAGTAAAACTGCTTTGTGAGTCCAGTGTTCAAATGTTTAGAAATGTAATTATAATATATAACCGGAAAAAGGTGGTTTTCAGAAAAAATGAACTCTATCTTAAGGCATATATCTTCTGCAGTCACTTCAGGAGATAGAGACAATAAAGATCATCTTCCTAAAAACATTCGCCTTGTTTAAACAGTGATGCGCATTTCGGAATGGCGGTATACGACATGCTCTGGCTGGCTGATCGTAAATTCTTGCCAGCTCTTTCTAACATTAAAAAGTCAGTCACTACTTGATGATTCACTCGATATACACTGATAGCCACTTTATTATGACCACCTGACAGTTTTAAGCAAATGAGCTATGGCAGCACGCTGCTGCAGCCAGAGGGCGAGGCTAGTATAAAAAGGGAAAGTTTAGTGCTTGCGACAGTAGTTGAAGTGATTTTTGGGTGACGAGATAGGTAAAAAATGCGATTTGACGGACTTTCAACGTGGGATGATTGTAGGAGCTCGGAGCCATGGAGCGAGTATCACCAAAACCGCCGCATTCGTGAAATTTTTTAGAGAAACTGTTGTTAAAATGTTTAGAGACTGGACTGTCAGCCAAAAAAATGTGTCTCTACGTGCAAAGTGTGGTCGTCATCGACTACTGACTGCTCGGGCGGAATGGAGAGTGTCCAGACTGGTAACAGACAACAGAAGGGCAGCAGTGCAGCAAATTACAGACCATCTTAATCAAGGATCCCCCCAAATGATCTCTGCACGCACCGTACATTGCATCGGATGAGATATGGCAGCCAAAGGCCTGTTCGAACACCTTTGTTGTCTGCATTTAACAAGAGAAAACGTCTCCAGTTCGCACAGGAGCACAAGGATCGGACAGTCGATAATTGGAAACAAATTATGTAGTCTGATGAATCACGTTTTCAGTTGCCCCATGCAGATGGCAGAGTGAGAATTTGGCGGAAACAGCACGAAAGCATGGATCCCAAATGCATTGCTACAACCCTTCAAGCTGGTGGAGACAACGTTATGGTTTGGGAAATGCTTTCCTGGCATGCTTTGGGCCCTTTAACGCGTGTTGATCGACGTCTGCTTGGCACATCATATCTAAATATCGTTGCGGACCAAGTGCATCCTGTCATGTGGATGGTTTATCCCAATGGCAATGGCTACTTTCAACAAGATAATGCGCCCTGTTATAGTGCTCGTATTGTACAGGATTGGTTTCAGGAACATGTCGGTGAGTTTACTTTGCTTAGGTGGCCCCCACAATCCCGAGATCTCAACCCCATTGAGACTGTGTTGGATGAAGTTGAATGAGCCATCAGACAGCTGGATCCACAACCCTGCAATCTCACACTCCTGGAAAGTGTTGTTCATCAAGCATGGTCTCAGATTCCCCAAACCACCTATCAACATCTCGTGGAGTCCATGCCACGAAGAATCGACGCAGTATTAAAGGCAAAAGGTGTCCCAACGAAGAACTGAGGGGGTGGTCATAAGAAAATGGCCACTCAGTGTATAAGTGACATAAATAAATGTACGTTCCGACTTCTGCGTGGTTACTAATTTATGCTTCACTACAACAAATTTATTTGACTGGCGTAACAAATAAATTCGCTGAATCCGATAACTGATTTATAGTTACTGTTTTGAACTGCCAGGAACTGTTAAATTTCTCACCAGCACTGTAAATATAATTATATTTTACATCATTTCCGATCTTTGGATGTACTGAGTGCTTCCTGTATTTTCCAAGAATTATTGTGACAAAATACTCCCGCAAAAAGCCATACTTTCTTGAATATATGAAAATCTTACTGTTTACATAAGAGAGATAATGTTCCATTTCTGTCAGACAGCGGCACACACAGCAGCATTGTTCCGGTTTTTCGTAGTACAATATTGTTTCTAGGTTACACTATTATAAAGAGTAATTCAAAATTATGAGTAATTTTGCTTCTTCCTCTGGTTCCATTTTTATGTTTTCGCTACCAATCCAACGGTACAATTTACTTTTATGAGTTGAAAATTACCTGAAAGATATTTCTTAAGATACGTTTTAAAAAAAATAGCCAAATACATGAAAAAACTAACTGTACTCGCAAGTATTTAATAATAGGAATGTAAAAAAATATGTTGTTTCTTTTTCTATTACTCTTCATCTCTTAAACAGATCCAACGTTGCTGTTGCATCTTAAAAGAAAGTAAAACTGGGTTAGAAAGTAAAAATGTCTTTTTACGACTTAAATAATAAAACCACGTCAGTAGTCTGACTTGATGCGTTTCGCTGCTGACAGAAGTGTGGGCCTTCATCAAAGTATCACCACAAAGTTGTTTTATTGTAGCCCAAGACGTTTAGGTAGAGAACTCGTCATTCATGGCTTTGTCAACAATGAAGAATTGGTTCATATGCCTAACCACGGAAATCAATTCCATACCATCACGGTACCTCACAAAATTACCGTTTCCGGAACAATACAGTCTAGAGAGCAACTTTCTTTTAGCATAAACCAAACCCAAGAAGGACCACTATACTGATAGACTGTATGTCGAAGTAGTCAGTCCAAAGCACAATTTTCCATTGCTGAACAATGCAAGATCAACTGTCCTTACTAATCGGTGTGTGACATTATCGAAGTGATTAGCGGCTTGTAGATAGCTCCTCGACTATAGTAGCACATCATGAAGCATCCACAGCACTGTACTGATCAGTTGCAATAGTCTAGCATAGGGTTACATGATTTCAGACAATGTTGGGTTGCATTCCGAGCGGACAGTCCTTTCCAGAGCTCTCCTGCCACTCGCTGTTAACTCTGGAAGATTACCGGGTCGTTTCTCAGAAGATTTAATCCCAGTCTGCTCCATTTGTATATCACTTCACCAACTTTCGACATAGTGATTTTTATTGCTGATGAAACATCACGTACGGTGCAACTATGTAATTATATGTCACCTATTAATGTTTGAAAAAACTGCAAGACCAAGAAATATTTGCGCTATTCAAATGTAATTTATATCACAGATTCCTCATGTTACAGTAGGTAAGTGTTTACATTTGTAGGGACATACAAGATTTTTTCGCTTAAAAACTCAGTATCGTATGAGACCAACTCAAACAATAATAGCAGCCTCTACACGGTGTGATATTAAATGGAATAGATTTTTGATACCGTCTTAGTTAATAGCCTGCAAGGCTGCATCAATGCGAGATCTGAGTTCATTTATGGTGACTGTTGATGGCGCTTGACGGGCCAGTCATTTAGCTACCATGTCCCAAGCCTGTTTGATCGGTGACATATCCAGTGGACGTGAAGACCAGGGAGGAAGCGGTATCTGCCGCGCATGGAAGAGATCTTCGACATTCCATGTCACATGTGGCCGAGCATCGTACTTCTGGAATATAGCGCCGGGGAAACTCTGAAAGAAGGGTATCATGTCTGCCTCTAAAACAACCCTAATGTATCACTGAAAGTAGAGGGTTTCCTGGCTTTCTGTCAGGCAAGATCGTGAATTGAACCCAATGGCTCCCCAAACCTTATGACTTGCCGTGGTGCCGGTATGACATTGCATGGTGCCGTTCACCACGATGTTTTCGAACACGTATACGAATATCATGGTGCACCAAGTTGAATCGTGACTCGTCAGAAAATACGACCTGTTGCCAGTCAGTGCGTCAATGTCTGTGTTTGAACCCCCATTGCGTTCCAACGGGCTGCTAGCGATCAGTCCTCTGTTCAGCAGAAGACGTCGAACTATGCTGGAGAACAAAGCCTGATCTGTGAAAGTGCTCCACTGCGGTGCTACCACCGTGGATGTCGCTGTGCGATCCGTCACTGTCATGCGGTAGAAGTGTCTGTCATCCGGTGCAGTCATGAGATTTAGCGATCTATTTCCTGAATTTCAGCGCTATCTTTCCCACTGACGCCATGTTAGCATCACTCGTACGGGCATTTCGTCCCGTACGAGTGACAATGTAGTGGTAGGAAAATCTCCCTCAAATCCACTCAAGGTCTCACGGGCAGAGTGAGACCCAAGAAACACCCTTTCGACTGAGGATCCGGTCTTCACTGATTGCAGCATCTCGTTTGGCCAGCTCACGCAGGGCATTCCCACTGGCATTTTATTCATTTGCACGATCCAACCTGTCGCACATATCCCGTACGTTTGAAGTAAATACCAGCAGTCCTTCACAGTTTTGCAATTTTCACAAACATTATCAACCTATGATGTCGATCGAGGCATGTTACATTCTCAGTCGTGCTATAGTCTCATCATAGCCTTACGAGCATATTTGTAGTTGGGTCTGTGACGCGGTGCTTGCGTAGAAACGCAGTCACTTTCAATGCAGAGGAGTTTCCGGATATTAATGGTACGGCAGTATAGGTTTTACATGTATATATTTTTTTTCTGATAAGCACAGCACTGCTGAACGCTGCTCTTCAAAGGCATAAAGTGAAGGAGTACCTAATAATCTGTCCATTCAGTGTGTGTGTTTGCTCGTTAGAGATTAAGTTTCACGTTCAGAACTTAGTGCAGGTGAAGTGTGTTTACAGTAAAACTTATCAGCTAGTGCTATTCTGACATCAATCACCTCAGTCACTTCCGTTTCATCCTCAGTAAGCTTCACATATGAATACAACCTCTGACAAGCAAGACTCTCTGCCAGATATGCATACTTCTATAAACAAACACCCTCTCTGTGCTAATAAATCTCACTTCACCAAGACGCTTCGAGGAACCTGCTAAGTTTCGATAAATCTACAAAACTATCTATCCAACAGTTGTTATTTCTACTGATACATTTCACTTAAATGCATGGAAGAAAAATAAATATTATTAAAATGAATATTAGAGATGTTTTAGCATTGTTACATTTTTGCAGATATTTGAACAGAATTTTTATTTTATGAGCTGTTGGATTTAAGAGATACGATTCAGTACAACGAAATGAAGAAAAAAAGGAACTCTACATTTTGCAGCAAGTCAATAGCTGCTAGTATTATATTTACTATAATTGTATGGAAAAATATTTACTATAATTGTATGGAAAAAATCTGAAATTTTTGCTCAAAGAACAAAATGAACTCAAATAGTTTATAAAATTTGGAAGAAATTGTATAGACTATAACGTCACTATTAAACGTAAGTTTCAGATGTGGTTTGCTATGAATAACTTTTTATCGAATTAAAGTATAACTTGAAACATTTTGATTAATGTTTCAGAATAAAAATGAATAAGGATGTTGTTGCTTTTTTCATATTATTTAAATTCGAGGTGCTAACAATACACTAACCTACAATAATTAACACGCATAATTGACGTGGATTAGAAACTTCAAACAGAAGTCATCGCCCTTTCCACGTTTATAAGTGAGACACGAAAAAATGCTTATCGGCCGCCACCGGGAACCGAACTCAGGGTCTTCCAATTACGCGCCGGACATGCTACCACCGCACCACAGCTGCCTCCAATTCTCCAGACTTACATACGACTAAGTGCCAAACCACATGGCAGGTTGTTTCTTGGAGACCCTCACAGTGCTGAGGATTCACCAAAGATAGAAAGCAGCAACTGAACAAATAACTAGGAGGCGACACACTTACAAACGTGGAAGGAGCGATGACTTCTGCATAATGTTCCTAATCCACGTCAATTGTGTGTATTCATTCGCCTCCTAGTTATTTGTTCAGTTGCTGCTTACCATCTTTGGTGAATCCCCAGCATTGTGAGGGGCTCCAAGAAGCAAACTGCTATGTGCTTTGGCAGTTATTCGTATGTGAGTCTGGATAATTTGAGGCCGTTGCGATGCGGTGGTAGCATGTCCGGCGTGTAACTGGGAGTTCCTCGGTTCGATTCCCGGTGGCGGCCGAAGATAATATTTCCGTGTCTCACGTATAAACGTGGAAAGAGCGAATACTTCAGTTTAACCTTCAATAATAATCATTAAATTATAAAATCAAAATCTGCTGCTTAAAACTTCTTCAATCATAGTGTTGGTACAGAGGCCCAGAAAACCCTTTAGACGGTTTCTGTTAGAAATAAGCAACAAGAACAACTGCAGAGCGCTTAATAAAATCCCAGAATCTAAACTTCTCGGAGGAACCAAAATGACTTTCATTGTGGCACTTACTCTCTCTAAACTACAAACGAACTCTTCGTTAAAATCTCATGTGTGTTTCTATTGCGTGTACGCCAACGATATATTTATCATAACTTGTCAGATTTCTCTTTTCTTAATTTTTAATCAAGGAGATATCATAACACTCATTTAGTCACTTTCATACATATCGGTAATCATTTCTTTCTGTGCTATGTAAAATGACCTTCATTTTACATCTTATTTGTTTGCCACAATAACAAATTTTAAATGTTGCATTTTTGAACAATTAAATTTGGATAATAGAAATATACGTATTTTCGCGACAGTTCCTTTCCGCGATAATAAAACGTGCATATAATCAACTCTTTTTCACGTTAGCTTTGTTCGTGACATGTATTACACTCTTGGAGCTATTCTTACTCAGGGTCATAGAGTTTTTCTTATTCATAGGGATTAAAAACTCAAATTTTCATTGATATATGATGTGTGAATAATAATCGAAAAACTAATTTTTAATATGTGTTATGCAGACTTACAGGAAAAGTGTTCATCTCGGGAAAATATGAGAACCATTTTAATCTTTGGAAGATGTGAATCCGTTTCACATCTTCAAAATTTGCATCGCATAACGGTGTAATCTGGTATTTCGTTCATTGATATTCTGCGCCTCCAAGTAATTACGGGAATGAAGTCAAAACCTTCAGATGCGCTACATATGAATGCCAGTTGCTTCGACTTACAAATCCTGTGATGGTTATATTTAAATTATTAATTCATACACTCAACGTGGGTCAGGAACACCAAACAGAAGTCATCGCTCTTTCCACGTTAATAAGTTAGTCACGAAAAAATTCTCATTTGCAGCCACCGGGAAGCGAACCCAGGGTATTCCAGTTACGCACCATACATGTTACCACTGCACCACAGCGGCCTCGAATTCTCCAGACTCACATGTGACGAACTAACCAGGTTTGGCAGTTAATCACGTGTGAGCATGGAGAATTCCAGGCCGCTGTGATGCAATGGTAGCATATCCGGTAACTGGAAGACCGCGCGTTCGATTCCCGGTGGCTGCGGATGTGTATTTTTCCGTGACTCACTTATTCACCTGGGATAAGCGATGACTTCTGCTTGATATTTAAATTAATTGGAAACTTGAAACTTGGTCTTTCTTGGTGGTTAGCCTTCTCGGGCGCTATCCGGGAGACGCGGGTTCGATTTCCGCTCCAGGACAACAAACTTTCAAGTTTTCGGATATTATCGGACTTAACATCCATGTCATATTTACACCAACAAACGGATTCATATTCTCCAAAGTTTTATTTGGCCGCCCCCGGTGGCTCAGTGGTCTAAGCGATGGTCTCTGATCATTCGTCCAAGATGGGTCCGGGTTCGAATCCCGGTGAGGTATGGATGTTGTGTTTGTCTTACGGCACTGGCTCTCTCCCTTCCCTGGAGTCGATGGCCCTAAATTAGGTACGGGCGACTGTATATAGCCCATTGAGTTGCTCACGGTGTTCGTTAAACCCCCAATAAAAAAAATTGTATTGTACAACGTTGTAATCCCGTATTTCATTCATTAATCTTAATCTCGCCGAAGAACAACTTTTCTTTTGTTGCTTCTTTTTGTTTGTTTAAGTTTAGGGTTTTAATGACCACCGTAAGCAGCACAATAGGCTAGAAGGAGTCTCCTGTCCCAAATTTGCTGCCAATGGTTCCAGGAAATAGAAAGAGCAAGTCGCGTGAGACAAACAGACCAGCCATGCTTCATCCTGGATTCAAATCCAAAACCCACTCGGAAGAAAGGTTAAACTTCAGACCACTGCACTACCTGGGAGGCAGAACACTTTCAAGATAGCCAAGTCACACACTATCTACCAACAAGTAATTGGAAACCTCTGCAATCGACGACATCTGCGGTCTTGATACACGTCACGGCCGCTGTCGTTAAATATCGTGTTGGAAACAACAACGCAACCAGTCGCATGCAAGATGCCACAAAGTTCGGAGCTCTCTGATTTCGAGAACGGTGTAATCGTCGGGTATCACAGAAATGGCCGATCCATACGTGACATATCCAGCGAGTTGAAGTACCCAAAATCGACAGTGGCCTACGTGATTGGCAAGTGGAAGATGAGAGGTGACTGTCGGAATGTGCCCCGACCCGGCAGACCCACAAAACTGGGAGTTAGAGACCGACGGGTGCTGGCCCGAGATATTCGGAAGAACCGCACCAAATCGATGGGCCACATCCGCGAGGAGTTTCAACAGGCATCCGGGAGTGTTCTTTCGATGATTACCATCCGTATAAAAGACCATCTGATCGGTTATCATGGACTTGCTGCCGCCCACAAGCCTTTGATTACCAAGTCCAATAGCACTGCTCAGCTAACGTGGTGCAAAGAACGTCGACAGGGGACTGTTGAACAGTGGAAATAAGTTCTCTGGAGCGACGAATCAAGGTTCACCCTCTTCCGTTCGGATGGCAGCGTCTGGGTTTGGCGTCTGCCTGGAGAACACCTCCTGCCGGAATGTATTGGGCCAACTGTGAAGTTCGATGGCGGTGGAATTCTGCTATGGGGGTGTTTCTCCTGGTATGGCACGGGATCCTTGGTTGCAATTCCTGGTAGACTCAACGCCGAGACCTACTGCACCATTTTGGATGACCACGTGGTTCCTATGTTGTGGCACTTTTACGGGGTGGACCCATGTTACTTTCAGGATGACAATGCCACCCGTCATATTGCGAGGTCCACCATGGCTTGGTATGATGACAATGAGGTTAATCCAATGGACTGGCCTGCGCAGAGCCCGGACCTTAACCCTATCGAGCACCTCTTGGACGAGTTGGAGCGTCGACTTAAGGGGTGCTCCCACCGTCCGAAATCAGTGAAGGAACTGACCTGTCTTCTCCAAGCCGAGTGGAAGAAAATACCGCTAGCCGTCGTACAACGCCTGGTTGAGAGTATGCCCCGGAGGGTAGCAGCTGTAATCGCCGCTCGTGGAGGCTCCACCAACTATTGAAGGTGATAAACTTCGTTTTCCTTTGCTATCACAGGTGTCCAATTACTTGTTGGTATATAGTGTATTTGTTTGCATTTGTGGCAAACAGAGCATGCTGCTTTCTTGATATCGTCAAAACCGATTGACATGTCCAGATCTGAAACCTAAGTTAAACTATTTTAAGCCAAAGAATGGTGTTATGGAGGTTAAACCTCACTAAGCCTTCTGATATGGTTTTAAATCATCTTTGGTGTGATTTCATAAATAGGGTCATTCTCAAGGAATGAATGCTTTCCGCAAGTAATAGAATAAAAGGGAATATTGTGTAGGCTTTTTCGAAAACACCGAAGTAGGAGTTTTTGAAACATTTCAAGGAAGGGCACTGTCACTGATTTTAGCTTACAGCCTCCCAAATGTACTATATTTAAGGAGACAAAATTAATTTGAACGAAACATCTTTACTAAAAGTTAACCTTATTATTTCATAATCACGTCTGCATGTTCATCATGCTATACATGTATATGCATGAAATTGTGCTATCAAAAGAAGAACAATGCAGAGAAGCAAAAATGACAAAAAAATAAAGATCAAACTTAATATCACCACAATAAGGAAACATGAAGAGGCTGTACATTTTTAAGGAAAATTTCTTTCAATAAGTTACTGATCTTTGATTATGCTTCCACGTGCGATTGGTATCCGATAGTTTGCAGCTTTAGAGTAACAGATGTAAAATTACATGGCATATTGCTTATTAAGCACTTGCAGTTTTCTCTTAACTAAAGTATTTGCTTTATAAGAATAAAACTCTACTTCATCTCTCTCCCTTGTTTTTGTCATGTTGATAAAACTTTGAAATTCTTACACAAGACGCATACTCACGCTGCATATAAAGATTTTTGCCTTGGATGAATACTTCTCAGATTCCAACATTCCAGAATTCTCGGATAATGTGCAATCTGGGACAAAAGCGCAAAAAATGTAAATAAAAAAACTAAACATGCTTGATTTGGTATTCCCACATTTTCTCTCACGCAGCTATCATTATTTCCCCTTCGCTTCAATATCAGTTTTAAAATTGTTTTTGTGAAAGTCGAACACTTTCTCATCTTAGCCCTTGAAAGCTAGTCATTGCATTGCCGAAGATCTTTTTCTCCCATGTATATTTTTTTCTCCTCCCGCTTTAGAAAATGGTTTGAAAGATAAATGCACAGGATCTTCCACATCATTTCTTGCCCGTTTGGAGAAATGAGTTTCCACCGATAGTTTTTTGTTTCATTATTCGCTTATATCTATCTTTGATTCTCTTAGTGGATAGACAGGAGCACAGCCGTCGGAAGCACTTCATTATCTCTAGATGTCCACAAAGAGCAAGTCTGAAGGGTAGCGCCATATTGACTTGCTCTCAAAAGACATCAGGAAGACACTTGGCATTAACGCTTCTCAATAACAAATCGCACGCGATGAAAAAGAAAAATACATTTCAGTACAAAAGAGGAAGAAATTCATCTCCCACTAAATATGATAAACCAAAGAACAAATCACACCGGTCCATCTAAAAGCAACCCAGTCTGTCTTCTCATTTTTGATTTAAAAAATTCCCTTTCTGTTGATAAAAAAACAAACTCTTTGAAGTTATCCTTTTGTTAACTACCACAATTCGTAAAGGTTGCCTCGATATCTAACGGGTCAATAATTGATAAACAGATAGGCTGCAAAAGCAATCTGTCTTTAAAAAGTAGCAAAATCCCAAAACAGCCATCAGCAAAAATGCCATTTTCGATAATTATTAAAAGGTTTTCTAAGATATGAAGGCTGGGACTCTGAGAATAGTAGTAAATGAGATATGCTTTAGGTGTAAAACCAAACTATAAAACTTATCCAATTTCAATTTCTTTCAGGTATAAAAGTGAACAAAATTAGAAAATGTAATGCTGAAGGCAATGAACAACTTGGAAACGTTATCTTTCTAACTACTGCAAATTGCAACTAATCAGCTCATTTGTGCGACTATAATGTATGATCTGAAAGCTGGGATAGAAACAAAATACATTCCTACTATATAGATTCTGATGTTAAAAATAAATACTAACGAACTGACGCTGAAAAAGAAAGCTAGTTTCGTAAACGTAAATTACCTGGATTGGTTAAGTTCATGCGGGAGTCCAAATAAAATTTATCACAGCAAAGGCTAAACTGACCCTTTGCGACGATGAATTTGCCCAAACTTTCCATTGCCCGACCTTCGAATAAACAAAAGTTTAGCCCATACATGATCCGTAGTTCCAGGATTATAATGCTACATATTATTTTCTCCAGCTTCTGTCTAGCCATCTTAACCGATGGATTGCCAACGTGAAGAGAGCAGCAAAGATGACGCACTTACCACCAAATCGCATAAGCGCCGCTAAGGTCCCTCCAGGACCAAAGATCGCTCACCGTTTTGGTTTTTTGAAGCACCATAAACTAGGGCTTCCAATTAGACCGATTGTCTCACGCAGATTTGCTCCTTCCTGCCACCTAGAGAAAGAACTTGCGCGCTTTCTTACAGCAGTCCTACCTGACTACGACAATATTCTGCGCTCATCTAAGGACTTCATCTCCAGAATATCCAGCATTTCTCTACCTAAAACCATCTTACGGGTACTTTTGATGTAGTATCCCTGTACCCATCCATCCCGATTTCTAAGGCCATTGAAAATCTAAACCAAACACTGAATAATTCTGCCTTGTTTCAACAAGACTCTATTCTCAAGATTTTCCACTTTATTGAATTTGTTACAGACTCTAAATTTTTCTGTTTCCAAGACCGAATTTATAAACAATTTAAAGGAGTCCCAATGGGATCAGCACTCTCAGCCGTGCTTTCTGAAGCTGTCCTTCGGCCATTAGAAGCGTAAGTCCTCAGTGCTCAAACCCCGATCCCAACAACATGGCTGAGATATGCAGACAACATATTTTTCATCTGGCCTCATGACTCTGCTGATCTCAACTATTTTTGTGATCAGCTCAACACTGTGTACCCCTGCATCAAGTTCACGATGGAACAGGAAGCCAACAGCAGGCCCCCGTTCCTAGATGTACTTATCAAGAAGGCACCACAAGGGAACCCAATATCATGTGTCTACTACAAACCAATGCACATCCCAAACATGAAGCTGCCTTCCTCGTCATATCCGATAGTATACAAAATGGTCCTTTTTCGACACAGGGCACAACGAGCCTTCACACACTGTTCCGAGCTACCTACGCGCCTGAAGGAACTTAATGACTTACGAACGCTTGCGACCAGAGCAGGTTACGATGCACAGAGGATTGAAAGGATTATTGAAAGGGCAAAAGTAAAGTCCACTAATACTGGCAACCGGACACGTAGCAACCCATTCCTCTACATAAGATCCTGCCTTACATAAAACATTTTACTTATTTTTTGAAGTACTCGCTCCAAAAATATGGACTTGACATCGGAGTAAGAAGACGTAAACCATTTGTCCCAGTCCTCATCTCAAAAAACAACAACAACACAAATCTTTCAGGCACCGGAGTTTATACTATACCCTTTTTCTACCCCGACGGATCCATTAGAGAATATGTGGGGATGACCAAGCGCTCTTTCAGTGTAAGACTAGCGGAACATAAGAGAAACGTACAAGAAGGAAGACTAATCACAGCATTAGCAAAAGAGGTCGCAACCCATTCAGCCACTCCACAATGGGACAACCTAAAAAGAATCGTCTCCTACACAAATGCAAAGGCCACTGCTATAAGGGAATATATTGAGATTTTAATCAACCCGCTAGCGCACCTAACCAATGTCCTTTACCAGCCTACACGAGGCAAATTTCACCTCTAGCATTGTACGTAATTTTATGTTCATATTAATATTAAACTGTATTTAAATTTTTGTGTATTCTTTAGACGTTACTTCATCCTGAAGAAGCCACCCGTTGGTGGCGAAAGCTCGCATGTTTCTTTAGTGTTCATTACGCCAAATAAACAGATTTTCTCACGATTTGATATACCGATTTATTTAAATTCGATCGAATTCTCAAGAATTATTTTTATTTCGAATTCTCATGCAATGTCAGGTTTGAGCTTGTTATAACTGATTGAACTGATTTCAATGTAAAATATTTCAAAATGTGTTCTAGTGAAACGTCATGTAAGGAACATATAACTGCGCCCAATGTATTGAAAGTAAACTGATCGGTTTCGCTAAATACAGAAATAACAAAAATTTAATTTTACACACCAGATTAAGGCGTTACAAATCTATTTTTCATTCAATAAATCAGACATATCCACCTGTTTCAAGGGAAATAACCAAGACAGATACAAAGTGAATGTATAAAATATTTAATACATTTTTCAGTGCTACTTGCAAAACCTAGTGAAGATATTTCTGCAACATCTTCTTCGAAAACAACTAAATGCGAACACGAGAAAATGAAAAACATTCAGATCAACCTGCCATTCAGTTCTTATCAAAATAATTTTTTAACCCTATTTTCCCAATCAGCCGCTCTAAGCAGTTTCTGTCGGTTCAACAATGAATATGCGGCTTACATCCCTTAGCGTTGCCCACTATAAGGTCAAAAGTATCCGTACACCCATTCTTAGTGGAAGACTTTCCTATATACGTCACAACCATAGCCCATACAGTTATAAAGGGACGCAGGTAGAATGGCAAATATGGTATACAAGCATCAACAGTAGAATGTACCGTACGACAGAGTTCAATGACTTTCAACTTGGCAGGATGGATGCCAACTTAGCAACAAGTCAGTTCAAGAAATTTGTACCTTGCTGCAGCCACTCTGATCTAATCTAAGTGACTTTATTGGGAAGTGAAAACGTATAGGACTAACAGCAGCGCAATCGTAACCTAGTACACCCGGAAAATTGAAATGGGACTGCCGAATGCTAAAGCAGTCGGTTCGAAAAAATGACATGTCCTTTGTTGCAACTCTAATTACCGAGTTCCAAATTGCCTATGCAAGCAAAGCGAAGTACCATAAAGGCTCGTCGAGAGCTGGAGGGAATAAGTTTCCATTATCATGAAGCTGCGCACAAGCATAACATCAGCAAGAGCAATGCCAAACGTCGTTTGGAGTGGTGCGAAGCTCGGCGCCATTAGACTCTGAGGAAGTGGATACGCGTATAAAGTGATGAATCATGCTGCACCATATGGCAGTCCGACAAACGTGTGTGATGGTTGAGTATGCCAGGTTAATACTACTTGCCCGATTTTGGCGTGAGAACTGGGGAGTTTGGTGGAGGAGGCATCATGCTCTGAGGCTTATTAGTGGTTTGGGCTATGCCCTCTAGTTTCAATGCCCAAGAATCTTAACTCTGCGTCCTACAATGGCTTTATCGAGAAAACTGTGCTCCCCACATAGGTGCAACAGTTCGATGGATGACCTTTCTATTACTAACAGAAATACCCCCATCCAAAAGGCGAGCACGGTGCAGGAATAGTTTAATGTGATAGGTGTAGAAGAACTTGTCTGTCGTGCATAGATATCGGGTCTCAACCCCATGGAACACCTTTGGGATGAATTGGAACGACGGCTGTTATCCAGGCCGAACCGATGACTTACCTTACTGATGCTCTTGTGGGAGAATTAAAGGCAATTCCCCCAGTAACGCAATACATTCTAGTGGAACACCGTCTCGGCAGAGTGGAGGCTGCGATAGCAGCAAATGGTGGGACAACTCGATGTTAATTATTTCCTATTATAATGAGTTTGTGGATAGGCACGTGCACGGATACTTTTGACCAGATAGTGTATTTGTTCAGGGCAAACCTCAATAAAGTTTTCTTAGAAATATATCTGTCAGAAACTCCAAACGCTGTGCCTAGTATCTCGATGTTCTTTAAACTGGGACAAAAAGTTAAGTTATTTTTATTCTTTTATTCTTTCTTTTTCTCTTTGTCTACTTAGTTTAGAATCTTTTAATAAGCTGTTTATATTTACATGGAAAAGCATTTACTCTCTTATTTAAATTGTACACTACATCTCAACTCAATACTGTGTTTAATGTAATTGCTAACTAAACTTTTCATAATGAGTATTTTTTCTTTTGATTTTCTGGGTTTCTCCCATGAAATCAGAAAGTTAGGGAAGGCAATATTTCGCGGTAGCACTGCCTCTACGTGCTGTGTTCCGCTTTAAAACCTTTCCCTTTCAAATTCTATCACTAGTTGGATATTCTCCCTTGAGTCATCAGCAGAAAAGTTTAGCTTCCAGAGTTTTTTCTAGTTCCACAAGATAGTGTTCCAAACATTTTATGGCGCCTGAAGAAAACGTATCTCCCAGTAGCATTGAAAATTACTGTTTGAAGGATATTTCAACTGTAGCTTCTGTTGGAGAAAACGTTTTCGTGATAATAACGCAAAAGTTGGTTTTGTT
This sequence comes from Macrothele yani, assembly GCA_039090855.1. NCBI lineage: Eukaryota > Metazoa > Arthropoda > Arachnida > Araneae > Macrothelidae > Macrothele > Macrothele yani. Next base: position 56,602,940 of record CM077008.1, on the reverse strand, counting down.
TAAATTAGAAAGACAAAAATCAAAGCAAAACGATCCGCAGTTATCGTTAAATAAGTCGATTAAATTGATTAAACAGAAGTAAAGGTAGCTGTTGTTTAATCCACTTAAAGAACGTCAACGTGCTGCTTCCAGGATATAATTTCGCACGTGCTCAACAGACTGTAGATCGGGAGAATACGAAGCTCAGGACATTGAACACAGAGCCAGAACGTCCAATGATCCTCTTGACGACGAATGGTCAGAACAACTGTCTGATAGACGGCCTTATAATTCTACAAAATAGGCATGATACTCAGAATATATGATAAAACATATCAACTAAAAACCACAGGTTGATGTGATACTCTTTTAGAAAGTAAAGAGATTGCACGTTGCATTCTTCTTTTAAAAAGTGTTTAAAATAGTAAAAAAGCATTTGGAAAGTAATGGCAAGTTTAAAGAAAAAGGAGACAGTGTTGAAATTTTATTTAAGATATCAGCTTTCCTGTTGTTTAACTAAAGCTAGCGAGTTGTTTCATGCCGGTGAGTGATATCTATATTTATCAGTTAACTTTGGCTTTAATATTTTTCACATACGTGTACATACATAAACCTTTACCCGGACGAAAAATCTGAGCCAAATGTTACCAAAAATGTTCTGCGCTCCTAAAAGAGAAATGTTCTAATAGCAGCCGGGTTTTGCGAAAGCTACGCAAAACAATGACTTTCCTCTTTCACCGCAGTACTACCGATCAGAAGCCTGGGACAAGTGATAAGAACTTCCATCTAGTATTTTATTCCCCGGTCTATGATCCAAGACATGTTGGGAAACCACTAGCCCCCTGACACGGATATCATGCCGCAGGGTAGAAAGAAGTGATTCAAACCTATTTGTTTTTTCCTAGGTTGGTCGTTATTGTTATATAGCTTTTTTTAGAAGGTAATCAGTCAGAAAGGATTAGTGTCAATTGTCCTTCTAAATAACCACTTTGAATAACGAAGCTAAGGGAAAGAGCAACGCTTTTTTATGCGCAGGTTCACTCGTTCCAGCCGTGTTCGGTCCACTTCTTAGACAACAAATATATTCGTTCAAGCTAATTTCAGTCTATTTTGCCAATAAATTTGTTCCAGCCAATTAAATGGTTAAAATGCGCATTTAAATTATCATCTTGAATAAATTTAATGGTGTATATTTGTGAATGAAATTTAGATTTTGCCTTTGTGTAAATTAAAGCTATGAAGTTAGTTTAAAAGTAAGAAATAAAGAACATGTTTTTTTTGTTTACTGTGAGATGTAGATGCAACAAAGATTTAAGAAAGATAACATAAATGACACGCGTTTTGGAGCAATTACCATGTCCGGTGCGAAGCGAAAACTTTTAATCTCGTTGGACAACAATGGCGGTACAATTCACAACCTACTTTAATTAGAAAGGAGCCGCTGTGCTTCGGGGGAGAAGTGATATCTTTATCTTATAATGTGAAGCGGATGTAATTCCCAAAAAGTGCTCGCTATTGCTTGCTAATTAGTATACTTGAAAAAAAAGCTGCTGTTTTTGCAAAAGATTTCCTTTTTCTTCCACAAAATGCATGCATTTATATATATTCTTTCTTGTTTCTTTTAGTTTAGTACGAAATAAGGGCATTATCTTACACAAAACGCTGCGATAATTTGTCTTCTTTAACTGTTTATTTCTGCAGAAACACATTTAAATAGCAAACTTTTTGCTCGCTAACAGGCAACAGACAATGCTTTAAAAGCTTTTTTTTGAGCAATAAGCGATGTTTGGCGTGGCAAATGAGGAAACTCATCATCGCTAACAATAATACACTGACCAAATAGCTGAGACACGTAAAATAACCGAAATGTTTAGATCATTATATGTTTCGTTTTAGGTGCATGCGACACTCGAAGAGTGTTTAATTAAAAGTGGCAAAAACATGATTTGTAGGAATGTGTCATGAAAATGTATGAGAAGTTTAACCAGCAATATATCCTTTTCTTGAAGTTAAAAGAAAAATAAAGGATCTGCCGCTTTTCACAGGTGAAACTGTTGGACTCGGACTATTTCTACACTTCTCAAATGTACCGGGTGATCACAATTAAATAGGATGTGTTAAGACCCCTGTAGCGAAACATATACAGTCATTTGAAAAAACTTTAAGACCACTTGTGGTTATTAGAAGACTTCTGCCGATTGCGTCAGGTACTGTCTGTATTACTCAACTTCCTGTCGGTGTTGCCTTATCATACAGCAGCAGCTGCTGATAGAGTTAAGGGCAGCGTACGAGCGTCAGTTTGTTTCTGGTTATTATGCTGTGCGGCTCTGTCCGTATTTTCTATATAGCAAAAATGGGCAAAAAGGCGTCATTAAGTGTTACTCAGAGGGTACAAACAGTGACTTTATATCACGAAGGATATTCCGAACGTGACATAAGCAGAAAGGTGGATGTGAGCAAGTCTACTGTACATAGTATGATCATGAAATATCGTCATACAGGTGAATTTATCGACCGAAAGAGAAGTGGACGTCCAAGGAAAATAATCCCACACGATGACAATACCAGAAGGCGAATAGTTATGCATTCTCCGAGGAGTTCGTGCAAGAAATTCAAGGCCTTTCTACATTCAAAAGGGTCTGATATTAGTATCAGCACTGTTTCCCAACGTCTTAGCACAGATTTTGGATTAAGTTTTATAAACCTACACATAAACCTAGACTAACCTCTGTCATGTAAAAGAAGAGACTCCAGTTTCCGAAAGGTTATCAATCGTAGACTGCTGAAAATCGGAGCCAAATTCTTTTTTCCGATTAATCAACTGCGTGTCAATTTGAATTAGGTGAAGCACATGTTTGACGACCAAATGACAAGAGGTTTGATGAAAAATACACCGTTAGCAATGTGAGATATCTACCTAGTCAGATGATATGGGGTGCTATGTCAGCATCTGGAACTGCTTCATTATTCTTTTTGCCGAAAGGCACTACCACGACTGGTCTTTTTATGTGGAAATGTTACTTGAGAATCTGTTAGCTGATATGCAAGTGCACAGATGCACAATCTTTATGCATGATGGTGCTTCGTGCACCTCCTCTTATATTGAGATTTTTTCGCACCTCCTCTTATATTGCCATCAATCTTTATGCATGATGGCTCTGAATACCTCCTCTTATATTGCAATCACCGGGTAGTTTTGCTCTTTTTCTAACGATGAAGAAACATAAGCATAACCAAACGAAGAAACAAAGAAAAATCTTTGTTCCACATGTGTTGTATACTTAATTCAACCAAGTGATTTCGCTTGAAGATTTTAGTCACCCATATACCGTTGCATGACATTCAATCTACGATTTCCGAAACAAAAGCACTATTTGGTAGAAAAAAGTTCCTGCTTGAGTAGAAAAAATGTCTGCATTCGATATAAACAAAACAAGGAGAGGTTTAGGAGTCTGATATTCATTCCATTTTCTCAAAAGCAACAGTAATTTACAAAGATAACAGAAGGTCTGAGAGATCAATTTGATGACCGGTGTAAAGAATGATCCCAAATATTCCAACCGCATTATTTTTCTGATTGCAAATTGCTCATTTCCATTTTTTAATTAAAATTTTACTGAATTTTCTAATACAAGTGCGTATCTCACGTATTACGATCAACGTCTTAAAATATTCAGATCATTCCATTATGAAGCCCTGAAGATTACAGCACTTAAAGATTTATTTTATGACTTAGGAAGTCAAACACTTTTATGTACATACCATGAATAGCTGATAAACGTTTAGGGTATTTTTTCGTGATATATTTTGTTTGTTTCCCGGTGTAGTGACTCCATACAGTCTTCCATCCTAATTTAGGGCCACCAGTCTGACTCAATACAGTCTTCCGTCCTATTTAGAGGCACCAGTCACAGGGAGGAATCTAATGATATCAGACAAACAGAACATTCATGATTCATACACAAGTCGAACCCGATTCTATTTTGGACGAATAAGAACTCACGATCATCCGGGTGGTTCCGTGGTAATTGCACATGTTGAAACAAAATGAGTGGTGTTGATAAAGTTTGTTTTATTCCATGCGGTAAAGATTTTTATGTGCCGCCGCGGTGGCTCAATGTTCTAAGATCTGTCCTCTGACCACACGCCCAACATGGGTCCGGGCTTTTTTTTTTTTTTTTTTTTTTTTTTGATTGGAGGTTTAACGACAACCGTGAGCAACTCAAATGGGCTATAAGCAGTCGCCCGTCCCTAATTTAGGTTCACTGGTTCCAGGGAAGGGAGAGAGCCAGTGCCGAAAGACAAACACAAACCCCATGCCTCACCGGGATTCGAACACGGACTCCTTCGGACGAATGATCAGAGGCCTTCGCTTAGACCACTGCGCCACCGGGGCGGCAGTTGCGGGCTTGAGCGCTTGCCGAAATGGCACAGCCCCACCGGAACCAACGGCCCCAAATTACGGAGGAAAGACTTCCTATATACCAATGAATTGCTTATTGTAATTGTTAAATGCCCGAACAAAATAAAAAGAACTTTAGGTTCAGAACCATCTCACTGCATGCCTCTGTGTAGCAATCGGAAATGAATTAGTGAGATTTATTTTTGAAAGAAATAGAAACACTTTAATTTCAATGACGTACTGAAATGGTCTTCATTTTATCGAATTATGATCAGCTCTGAATGAACGGAAATAGTTGTAAAGAACATTCTACTTCCAGTTTGGAAGAAATACAAGTTTATATTGCTGCAGATCCTGTAAATGTTACCAACGTCTTTTAGAAGCATCTTGAAAGCGAAATATATCTTTACAAATAAATATCATTTCTGGGAATGCTATATCTATTCGTGCTATTATCTGTAGCATTCACTTCATGAATTATCGTGAAATTGTAATACCTCTTATTACAATGCAGAACTGAAAACTAACTTGAAGAGAACGCCAGATCCAATTTTTGTTTCTGCAGGAACTCATAAACTTTCCTTCGTACTGTTGAGACAAAATGCGAGATCCACAAGACAGGCAGAAAAATTATACATGAGGTTTTATGTAAATCGGTTCTTGCATTGTGCATAGAGATATCTTAGCAACATTTTCGAGTGTTTCCGCTTGATATACCATAATACGGGATATTACGTGGAATTCTAGTTACATTTCTTCGGTTTAACACATATTTTTTCTCGTGGAGTCCTACCAAATAAATAAATAATTAAACTTTACGATTAATCAAAGCTTCTCCTCAGCATGACTACCAAAACAATATTTTTGATGCTGATAAACTTGGAAGCGATTGAAAAGCTTCGGCTGAAGAAACTAAAGAACTATACAAAGTATGCTTTGAATTCATTTAATGTTTCATTAACACATGAGAAGCCTTCATCAAGTAGTAGTAATGCTTCCAGGAATAGACAGCAATTAATAATGCCTGCATTGCGATCACCAGATATTTCTGCTACATACACTATCTACCAACAAGTAATTGGACACCTGTGATAGCAAAGGAAAACGAAGTTTATTCACCTTCAATAGTTGGTGGAGCCTCCGCAAGCGGCGATTAAAGCTGCGACCCTCCGGAGCATATTCTCAACCAGGCGTGTACGACGGCTATCGGTATTTTCTTCCACTCGGCTTGGAGAAGACAGGTCAGTTCCTTCACCGATTTTGGATGGTGGGGGCACCCTTTAAGTCGACGCTCCAACTCGTCCAAGAGGAGCTCGATAGGGTTAAGGTCCGGTCTCTGCGCAGGCCAGTCCATTTGACTATCCCCATCGTCACCATACCAAGCCATGGTGGACCTCGCAACATGACAGGTGGCATTGTCATCCTGAAAGTAACATGGGTCCACCCCGTAAAACTGCCACAACGTAGGAAGCGCATGGTCATCCAAAATGGTGCAGTAGGTCTCGGTGTTGAGTCTACCAGGAATTGCGACCAAGGGTTCCCGTGCCATAACAGGAGAAACACCCCCATAGCATAATTCCACCGCCGCCGAACTTCACAGTTGGCACAATACATTCCGGCAGAAGGTGTTCTCTAGGCAGACGCCAAACCCAGACGCTGCCATCCGAACGGTAGAGGTTCAACTATGATTCGTCGCTCCAGAGAACCTGTTTCCTCTGTTCAACAGTCCACTGTCGACGTTCTGTGCACCACGTTAGCCGAGCAGCGCTATTGGAATTGGTGGTCAAAGGTTTGTGCGCGGCAGCACGTCCATGATAACCGAGCAGATGGGCTTCCTTACGGATGGTATTCATCGAAAGAACACTCCCAGATGTCTGTTGAAACTCCTCGCGGATGTGGCCCATCGATTTGGTGCAGTTCTTCCGAATATCTCTGGCCATCACCCTTCGGTCTCTAACTCCCAGTTATGTGGATCTGCCGGGTCGGGGCGCATTCCGACAGTCACCTCATATCTTCCACTTGCCAATCACGTAGGCCACTGTCGATTTTGGGTACTTCAACTCGCTGGATATGTCACGTATAGATCGGCCATTTCTGTGATACCCGACGATTACACCTTTCTCGAAATCAGATAGCTCCGAACTGCGTGGCATCTTGCATGCGACTGGTTGCGTTGTTGTTTCCCACACGATATTTAACGGCGGCGGCCGTGACGTATATCAGGACCGCAGAAATCGTTGATTGCAGGGGTGTCCAATTACTTGTTGGTAGATAGTGTATATAGTTCCAAAATATTTTTAAGACAAGATTTTGATTAAGATTCTTCGGCCTTTGTTCTGAAATTGTCATTATATGCCCGATTTACAATTTGAAATTTGATCTTGCCGTTTGCTATGTTAGACTTTTAATGTGTTGCGTGTATACTTCCTCCGCAGTCGCCGGTGGGTTTGCTTATGTTTCAGACCACGGTTATCTAAGTTTTACTAACCGCTATAAATATCTTCATCATTAAAAAAATAAGTCAGAGATTATTTTTTTATTGGAGGTTTAACGACCACCGTGAGCAACTCAGTGTGCTATAAACAGTCGCCCGTCCCTAATGTAGGGCCACTGACTCCAGGGAAGACAGAGATCCAGCGCCGTGAGATAAACACAACATCCATGCCTCACCGGGATTCGAACCCGGAACCTTCTCGGCGAATGATCAGAGGCCATCGCTTAGACCACTGCGCCACCGGAACGGCGAGATTCTGTTAGAGAAGAGCGCCGATCGACACTCTATAGTGGAGAAACTCACTGGCCGAACGAACCAGAGGGCTACCTGAAATGTGTCTAAAACGACAGTTCAGCGATCCTTGCTTGGAGCTCCAATGCAGACGAATGGTCACTGCACCTATGCTAACGAAGATGCATCGGCGGAAAAGGCTTACATTTGCACGGCACTATCGGAATTAGACCATCCGCTTATTGACAAAGGATTGCCTTTTCCGATGAGTCAGATTTTATGCTTCATCGAACGGGTGATATTGGCGTATAAGGCGAGGAACATCCGCAAACAAACACTGTTCAACCATTTCTGGAAGAACACAAGCTGGTGGAGGCAGCGTTATGGTCTGGGGAATGTTTTCGTGGCATTCTCTTGGTCAACTCATACCTGCGGAAGGCAATATGGACCGAATTTGTTATGAATCCATCCTTGCAGACCTCGTACACCCATGCATGCTCATTGTCTTCTCTGGGGCGGATGGGATCTCCCAGCGCGATAATACGACGTCTAACACAGCTGGAAATGTCCGAGAGTGGTTGGAAGAGCACGATGAAGACTTCAAAGTAATTCCCTCATCCCCTAATTTCCGAGACGTAAACGCAATTGAGCATCTGTCGGACCACCTCAATCGTGTTGTTCGCTCTATGGATCCTCCACCACGCACCCTCCAGCAATTTTCGGATGTACTGCAGTCACCATGGCGCCACATACCTGTGAACATCTTTCAACACCATGTTGAGTCAGTTCCAGCCCTGCCAGCTGCTGTCCGCGCTGCACACGGTGGTTACTCTGGATATTAGCTGGTCGTCACAATAATGTGACTCGACCGTGCATATTTTAGTGGAAATAGATTACTATTCCTCCGTTCACGCATTTTCCCACCTCATGTTTACTATTTATTTATTTTATAAAGCCATAATATGAATCCACCAACAATTTACAATGGAATACGACTGACGGTCAAGAAACCTATGTCAAATATCCTTAAAGCCGCCACATGATTGACGAACTGGATTTGACATGGCTTCATTTGGTCCGATGAATCTGATTTACTGGGCACGGCCGGGTACGTGTGTATACATGTGAAAGTATCGGCACCAAGATGCACGTTAGGATGAAGGCATGCCGGTGGAGAAAGTGCAATGCTTTGCGCAATGTTCTGCTTGGAAGCACTGGATTCAGTCATTCATGTGCAGCAAATTGTGACGTCTACCACCTACCTGAACATCTTTGCAGACTAGCTACATCCTTTCATGGCAACAGTATTCATTCCTCTGTAGTAGTGTCTTTCTTTCAGCAGGAAAATGCGTCATGCCACACTGCCCGGATTGTTCGAGAATGGCTCGCAGAACATGAGGAGGACTTCCAGCCTTCATATTCCCCAGACATATATCCACGCGAGCATATGTAGGTTGTGTTGGAAATGCAAATCCAATTAGCGACAGCCCAACCACGTAGCTCACAAGAGTTAAAGAATCTGCTGGTAATGTATTGGCACCAGATAGCACAAGGTCCCTTTAGAAATCTTGAAGCGTCCATGATTCGTCTGGTAAAATCTGTTTTGGCAACAGGTGGAAGAACAACATCATATTAAGCAGGAGGTCATAATGTTTTGTCTCTTGGGATGTGTTTGTTGCTGTAAAGTATGCAAAATTGAAAACTCTTTATCTTGGCTCCACATGGAGGGACACTCAAGATCACTGGCCCAGAGACAATACTAGGATGAACTTACTGGCGCTTCGGAAAAAGAAAAATTTAGATGTTTCAGATATTCAAATTTATTATGTTCACAGTCAATAGATACTTCTGGTTTTATCCAATTGTGCTGGCACAAGTATACATTGTATTCTTTGTTTTTTAGTTCCTGTTCCGTTGTTTACTGAATTGCATTTCCATTCAGTCTCTGTGCAATATAACCTATTCGTTATTTACTGGTACCTCAGAAAGCACTGGCCCAGAAGCTTATTGACACATTTTTGTTATACCTGGGAAACACCGGGTCCATCTGCTAGTTAAAATAAATATACTTAAACTTCATAAGTTGTGAGCTGGTTCTCAATCTCATAACAAAACCTCTGTTATATTACTTAGCTAGCATGCAGTCCAATTTAGATTTAGCCTTTCTGGCAAATTCTGATTATTCCCTCAATCAGCTCAGTTTTATTTTCAAATAAAACTTTAGCCCATTATTTTGACCAAAAGATATCAGCTGTAAAAAATCTTCATGTTGAAAACTCATATTTTCAGATAAAGCATCTCTCGCTCTTTCCTTGTATTTCGAATTCATGTTCTCGTGTATCATTCAACGGTCGATAGATAATGGAAGATTGACTGTATTGTGTGCTGCAAGAGCGTACGTTATCCTAAATTAGTCATTACCAATACGAGCCGATTAACAGTTACGAAGGGAGCAGTTCCTTCCTCAAGTGAGTAGGTTATTAAGTAATAAGGCTTTATGACTCAAGGGACACATTTGACTATACACCACTAAACACAAGATGAATGAGATTAGTAGTAATCTTGGTATAGTGGAAGCAAATACGCAATAAATCGAAGCACAACCATATACTTTGCGTGAGGTCACTTGGAGAATGGCTTTTGGTTGCCAAATATTAAGATGCATAAAAGTGAATGAGATGAAACATTGGAGAAACGATAGATAGAAAAATTTAAGACAGTGAAAGGGATAAGAGATTTAGAAAAGTCGATGAAGTGAGAGAAGTCACAGGTAGAATAATATGAAAAACGAAATGGAGGGAGAGAAAAGGCAGAGATAAAAAGACCAGTGAGAGAAAAATAAAAGCAGGGTAAAGAGAGTGAGAGAGAGAAAGAAAGAGTGAGAGAGAGAAAGAAAGAGTGAGAGATAGAGAGAGAAAAAGGAAAGTGAGTCGGCTCACCGGTGAAAGACGAGAAGAGAGAGAAGCGGAAAGATGTTTGATATATGTAGGTTCAACGTAGTATGAGCGACAGAAGAAGGTAAAGGTAATAAAACAAAATAGAAGAGGCAAATATAAGATAGAACAATGATACTAGTGATCCGAATTTATTAGCGTAGATAATGTTTGCCAATAAATTCGGTTATTATAAATACATTTAATAATATAAGTATTAATAGTATTATTATAATATTATTATTAATTAATAATATAATTTATTATTAATTCGATTAGATTATCTACTCCAATAAATTCGGATCACTAGTATCGTTATACTACCTTATGTATAGTTGGTGCACAGTTGCTTGTGTTATTATTTAAAAGAGGCAAAGGTGAGCGAGAGGTAAAAGAAAGTTTAAAGGAAAAGCGATGCGAGAAAGGAGAGGGTGTTGTCATGACTAAAAGGGTGTAAGATACATGGAAGCGAAGGTGTCCTTACCCCCAACATCGGTACTGAAGTACCAAATTATTGCGAACACCTGTTTAGTAACGTGTTCGGCTGTCCTTGGCCGTTAGAGAATCCTCGATTGGATTTGACATGGATTCAGCGAGGTGCTGCTATCGTCCTACAGGTATGCCCGGTCAAGCAGATGTGATATCCGTCAACTGCCAAATATTCCCTGGAGGAGGATCTTTCTTACTTAAAACCCGAAGACTATGGTGTGACTATGATCTTTCTTACTTAAGACCCAGGGACTGTGATGAAACTGAGATCTTTCTTACTAAAGACCAAGGTACTAGGATCTTTCTTACTTAAGACTCAGGTACTGAGATCTTTCTTACTTAAGACTCAGGTACTGAGATCTTTCTTACTTAAGAACTAGGATATTCCTTAAGACCCAAGTACTAGGATCTTTCTTACTCAAGACCCAGGGACTATGGCGGAACTTTCGATCTTTCTTAAGACCTAGGTACTAGGATCTTTCTTAATACCCAGGTACAAGGATCTTTCTTACTTAAGTCCCAGGGATTATGATGAGACTAGGATCTTTCTTACTTAAGACACAGGGACTATGGTGTGACTAGGATATTTCTTACTTAAGACTCAGGAACTATGTTGGGACTAAGATATTTCTTAAGACCCAGGGACTATGATAAAACTAGGATTTTTCATACTTAAGACCCAGGGACTATGATAAAACTAGGATTTTTCATACTTAAGACCCAGGGACTATGGTGGCTAATTTAGCATTTTGAAGCAACTGTCGTGTCCCTGGAACCACTGCGTCACGGTCCGAGGGTTCTACGTCAATTCGTCGCGTGCGTCAATTCGTCGACTGCGACGATTCGTCGCGCGTGAATTCGTCGCGCGTCAATTCGTCGCCTACGTCAATTCGTCGCGCGTCAATTCGTCGACTGCGTCAATTCGTCGCGCGTTAATTCGTCGCGCGTCAATTCGTCGACTGGGTCAATTCGTCGCGGACAAATTCGTCGACTACGTCAATTCGTCGACCACGTCAATTCGTCGCGTTTACAGATTTTGGTTACATACAAAACGAATACAGGAAAACGTACGATTTCGAACGTCTTGCTCCCTGATCAAATTTATGAAGTTTGGACACGCAGACAGGATAGGAATATTACGTTTTTCTTTGGCACTAAAGAAATTAGATGGTAAACGGTTTTTGGAACGGGTCAGGGTCCCGGTTGGTCAGAGCCCCCCATACACAAAATATTCGTAAGAGTTTTCAATTCAGAACCACCAAATCAGGTATCCTATCTCATAGTACTCTAACTTAGACGGTTGTCGGTTTTTGGAACGGGTCAAGGCCTGGGAGTCAGAGCCCCCCCCCCGTACATACAAAATTTTGGTAAAATCTAGTTTTCATTTCAGAACCATCAAATTTGGTATCAGGAAACTCTAACTTAGACACTAGACGGTTTTTGGAAGGGGTTGGAGCATGCGGGGTCGGAGCTCTACAGTTTTCATCTTAGAACCACCAAATTTGGTATACTATCTTATGGTACTAACTTAGACGGCAGACCGTTTTTGGAACGGGTCAAGGCCTGGGGGTCAGAGCCCCCCACATACAAAATTTTTTAAAACTACAGTTTTCAATTCAGAACCACCTAATCTGGTATACTATCTCATGGCACTCTAACTTAGACGCTAGACGATTTTTTGAAGGGGTTGCAGCCCAGGGGTAAGGGCCCCCTCATATAAAAATTCGCAAAATCTACATTTCAAAATTGCCTTTATTCTTCAGTAAAATAACATTTCTATGTACATGACAATGGAATTCTGCCAATAAATACAGCGGTATATACATCAGCTGGAAAGTTCCAGTGAAACGTAAAACAAAATATTGTTAAAATCATAAAAATATTTCGCCACGTAGGGCGAAGGAGAGGCAGACAATAAAGCACGAGCGATACAAACGAAAATGTTTACCTACAGTATTGTAGACAGGGCAAGACATGATTCTATACTATGCACAAATTCCAATTAAGCATTACTACCATACTAAAGATTAAACATTAGGTACTAATTCACAGAAATGCAACAGTGATGCTGTTTTCAATTTAGAACCACCAAATTTGGTATACTATCTCATGGTACTCTAACTCAGACGCTAGACGGTTTTTGGAAGGGGTTGGAGCCCGGGGGTCAGACCCCCCCGAAAAACACTTTTTTGTAAAATTTACAGTTTTCAATTTAGAACCACCAAATTTGGTATACTATCTCATGGTACTCTAACTTAGACGGTTGTCGGTTTTTGGAACGGGTCAAGGCCTCCGGGGGTCAGAGCCCCCACATACAAAATTTCCTTAAAAACTACAGTTTTCAATTCAGAACCACCTAATCTGGTATACTATTTCATGGTACTCTAACTTAGACGGTTGTCGGTTTTTGGAAAGGGTCAAGGCCTGGGGAGTCAGAGCCCCCCCCCTACATACAAAATTTTCGTAAAATATAGTTTTCATTTCAGAACCATCAAATTTGGTATCATGAAACTCTAACTTAGACGCTAGACTGTTTTTGGAAGGGTTGGAGCCCGCGGGGACGGAGCCCCCCCTCATAAAAAATTTCGTAAAATCTACAGTTTTCAGCTTACAACCACCAAATTTGGTATACTATATTATGGTACTCTAACTTAGACGGCAGACCGTTTCTGGAACGGGTCAAGGCCCGGGTGGTCAGAGCTCCCCCATACACAAAATTTCCTTAAAAACTACAGTTTTCAATTCAGAACCACCTACTCTGGTATACTATCTCATGGTACTCTAACTTAGACGCTAGACGGTTTTTGGAAGGGGTTGGAGCCCGGAGGGTCAGACCCCTCCGAATAAACACTTTTTCGTAAAATCTACAGTTTTCAATTTAGAACCACCAAATTTGGTATACTACCTCGTGGTGCTCTAACTTAGACGCTAGATGGTTTTTGGAAGGGGTTGGAGCCCGCGGGGTCGGAGCCCCCCCCTCATATAAAAAATTTCGTAAAATCGACAGTTTTCATCTTAGAACCACCAAATTTGGTATACTATCTTATGGTACTCTAACTTAGACGGCAGACCGTTTTTGGAACGGGTCAAGGCCCGGGGGTCAGAGCCCCCCACATACAAAATTTCCTTAAAAACTACAGTTTTCAATTCAGAACCACCTAATCTGGTATACTATTTCATGGTACTCTAACTTAGACGGTTGTCGGTTTTTGGAAAGGGTCAAGGCCTGGGGAGTCAGAGCTCCCCCCCCTACATACAAAATTTTCGTAAAATCTAGTTTTCATTTTCAGAACCATCAAATTTGGTATCATGAAACTCTAACTTAGACGCTAGACTGTTTTTGGAAGGGGTTGGAGCCCCCCCCCCTCATAAAAAAAATTTCGTAAAATCTACAGTTTTCATCTTACAACCACCAAATTTGGTATACTATCTTATGGTACTCTCTAACTTAGCCGGCAGATCGTTTCTGGAACGGGTCAAGGCCCGGGGGTCAGAGCCACCCCCATACAAAATTTTCTTAAAAACTACAGTTTTCAATTCAGAACCACCTACTCTGGTATACTATCTCATGGTACTCTAACTTAGACGCTAGACGGTTTTTGGAAGGGGTTCCCGGGTGTCAGACCCCCCCCCCCCCGAATAAACACTTTTCGTAAAATCTACAGTTTTCAATTTAGAACCACCAAATTTGGTATACTACCTCGTGGTGCTCTAACTTAGACGCTAGATGGTTTTTGGAAGGGGTTGGAGCCCGCGGGGTCGGAGCCCCCCCCCCTCATAAAAATTTCGTAAAATCGACAGTTTTCATCTTAGAACCACCAAATTTGGTATACTATCTTATGGTACTCTAACTTAGACGGCAGACCGTTTTTGGAACGGGTCAAGGCACGGGGGTCAGAGCCCCCACATACAAAATTTTCTTAAAAACTACAGTTTTCAATTCAGAACCACCTAATCTGGTATACTATCTCATGGTACTCTAACTTAGACGCTAGACGGTTTTTGGAAGGGATTGAGACCGGGGGGTCAGAGCCCCCCCGAATAAACCCTTTTTTCGTAAAATCTACAGTTTTCAATTTAGAACAACCAAATTTGGTATACTATCTCATGGTACTCTAACTTAGACGCTAGACGGTTTTTGGAAGGGGTTGGAGCCCGCGGGGTCGGAGCTCCCCCTCATAAAAAATTTCGTAAAATCTACAGTTTTCATCTTACAACCACCAAATTTGGTATACTATCTTATGGTACTCTAACTTAGTCGGCAGACCGTTTTTGGAACGGGTCAAGGCCCGGGGGTCAGAGCCCCCACATACAAAATTTTCTTAAAAACTACAGTTTTCAATTCAGAACCACCTAATCTGGTATACTATTTCATGGTACTCTAACTTAGACGCTAGACGGTTTTGAAGGGGTTGGAGCCCGGGGGTCAGACACCCCCGGGCTCCAACCCCTTCCAAAATACAATAATTTTCAGACAATAATTTTTTTTTGTAAAATCTACAGACAATAATTTTTTTTTCAGACAATAATTTTTTTTTTGTAAAATCTACAGTTTTCAATTTAGAACCACTAACTTTGGTATACTATCTCATGGTACTCTAACTTAGAGAGCAGACCGTTTTTGGAACGGATCAAGGCCCGGGGGGGTCAGAGCTCCCCACATACAAAATTTTCTTAAAAACTGCAGTTTTCAATTCAGAACCACCAGATCTGGTATACTATCGCATGGTACTCTAACTTAGACGCTCGACGATTTTCTGAAGGGGTTGCAGCCCGGGGGTAAAGGCCCCCTTCATATAAAAATTCGCAAAATCTGCAGTTTTCAATTTAGAACCACCAAATTTGGTATACTATCTCATGGTACTCTAACTTAGACGCTAGACGGTTTTGGAAGGGTTGGAGCCCGGGAATAAGAGCCCCCCCCATAAAACTGCCGCGTAAAATCTACAGTTTTCAATTTAGAACCACCAAATTTGGTATATTATCTCATGGTACTTTAACTGAGACGGTCGACGGTTTTTGTGACGGGTCAAGGCCCTGGGGGTCGGAGCCCCCCCCCCCCCCGCCCCTCACACACACTCAGACATACAACATTGTCTTAAAAACTACAGTTTTCAATTCAGAACCACCAAATTTGGTATGATGAAACTCTGACTTAGACGCTAGACGGTTTTTGGAAGGGGCTGGAACCCCGGGGTGAGAGCCCCTCCCCTCCTCATAAAAAATTTCGTAAAATCTACAGTTTTCAATTTAGGACAACCAGATTTGGTATACTACTTATGGTTATCTAACTTAGACGGTAGACGGTTTTGGAAGGGGTCGGGGCCCAGGTCAAGGTAGCCCCATGCAAAATTTTCGTAAACAGTTCCGTTTTTTTACTCTTAAGAATACCCTATTTACGTTCTAAGGCGCTTTTTGGCCCTTCGAGGGCCTTGCACCATTAACCATCAACCAACCAACCAACTAGCCAACCAACCAACTAACCAACCTACGGTATAAGTTAGGGACTGTAGATAACAATAAAGTGCAAAAATATGCGTTTAATGGTGTATTAAAAACACAAATCTATATAGTTTAGCTTTCACTACCAACGAACGGCTTATCAGAAAGAAATATAATGTAATGTAAACAGAAAGTTCCAGATATTCAAAATTCAAAACGGTAAGAAAAGATTATCAATGCCAATGTGAAGTCGTATGCATGCGACATCACATAGGTACATTGCATTTCTGTGTCGCGGGATTCACAAAAGCACACGCCAGATGTACGGCAGTTCTATAGATGTCTCCTAGAAGGTAAATATTCCCATTCCTTTTTCTTTCTTTTTTTGTTTCGCAAAATTAAATTAACTAAATCAAAAAATTTAAAATAAGTTTACTGGAAAATTGCAGGAATATCTTTTTCATTCATTAACTTTCACCCGCTGAACTTGGTGATTCCACAAATAACAGTATGTACCTGGCAAATAACTGGTATCCCTGCTAGTACAAATTATATTAATGATTTATTTGCGTCAAGTTCAATCTAGTATGTCCATAAGAGCGTTTGGGGCCGTATGAAAAATACATTTAACGTGTGCCGCTACGGCGGCGGAGTGATCTAGGCGCTGGCTTCTGACCACTTGTCGAGAAGGATCCTGGGTTCAAATCCCGGTGAATCATGGACGTTGTGCTTGACTTCTGGCACTGGCTGTCCACCTTCCCAGGAACCAGTGGCCCAAAATTGGGAATGTCCGACTGCTTATATCCCACTGAATTGATCACGGTGGTCGTTAACCCCCCCCCCCTCTCCCCCAAAGATTGCGACGTGCCCATTGCTATTTGTTGTGGACCGTACAAAAAGTATGTTTTTGATATCAAGGTGTCCACTTCATGTAGGCTGGCCATAAAATGTTAGGGGACCGTACAAAATTGCATCTTTTGCTTTCACCTTGTCAGCGCTTCTGTATATGGTTGAAGTATACGTATATATAGTTGGGCAATTTCAGCACGTAGTTTGGTTTATATAGAAAATCAAGATAAGGTTACATTTTTACTCAGCTACAACACATTGATCCCAAAAGCTATTTGCTGAAATCTTTAATCCGCCGTGCTCATATTCACAACGTTAACATAACATGTCAAGTTATTAATGTTGCAGTTTTACCCTGTCACAAAACTTTAGTTACAAAACCTTAGGCGTAAACTTTTTTTAGGAATTTTTAGTCCGACGTATTCATAAGGTTTCGATAACATGCCAAGGTTATGGTACTGCGTTTTGACTGAGGCACAAAAATTAATAAACAGTCCTTAAGCCTTTTTATCAGTTTTCAATCAACCGTGCTCATATACATAAAATTTTCAGAGAAAGTCAAGTTTACTGTGTTGCGCATTTACTCGATTACAAAGCTATAAACAGCCATTAACTTTCACCCGCTGAACTTGGTGATTCCTCAATTCATCCATTAACAAGTCTTTTAAGTGATTGTATGCTATGGTCATATTGATAATGTTTGATGACAAGTCAGGTTAATGATGTTGCACTTATTAAAGACTTAAAAAAGGTGTAGAGGCTAGTAATTATTATTTGAAGTCTAAGTAAAAGCTCATTTTTAACTTGACTCGTTATGAAATCCTTGTGAATATGACATTTATTTTATTTTGTACATTTTACAAAGCGTATGCATTTTTTTTTGGCATTTGTTTTATTTTGTGTTGTACTTGTTACATAGCGTTTCGCATTTTTGTAATGCTTGTGACTTGTGATTGCATTTTGAATTTTTATTTGTTTCACATTTTGGATTGCATTTTGAATTTTTATATGTTTCACATTTTGGATAACTTTTTGACATTTTATGTTTTTGACATGCTATTTTGAAAATTTTGACTTTTTTAATTTTGCGTTGTGTTTTACATTCTTGCATCTTCGGCGGAATTACATTCTTGAAAAATTCAAATACAAGTTAGTAAAAGGTATAAATCAATAAGTGAGAAATACCAGCACATTTTAGTAAAGGGTAGAATTATATGAAATTCCTCTTAAAATGTCCAGCATGTTAACATTGTCTCTGTGCACCAAAGAAGTTCGAATTCCTTTTATCTTGCCAGCGTTTCTCTTCTGGGTGGATTTGTTGGAATCTGTGCTATCACTCTTTCGCTTTTAGCCATAGTTGTTCTCTGCTCTTTCGCAATTTCACTGATTATTTCGTACAGTCACAGTTTTTTCTCTCCCAGAATTGTATTCCAGCGTCTGTCTAATCTTTTAAGTTCGTTTTGTGTTCTGGGAAAGCCAAATAAATTGTTTTCACTATCTGACCAAATTGTTGGCGGGAACAGCGGAGGGCTTCTGCTGGGATTGTTTCTTCTGCTTCCACGAAATTTTCCAAGAACATAATTTTCCTCAAACCACTGAACTACAGAATCTGCATATTCTAGTAAAATTGATTTCACTTCTTCAAAAGCAGCTGGAATTTCATCAGATGAAAAAAATGCGAGTGCTTGCAAATGTCTGATTTTGAGAACAAACTCACTGTTTTCCCTATATTCCAAGGCTATGCCAGAGGATGGATCTTCCTCAGCACATTTTTTTCCGAGATGAAACCAGCAACATTTGTGTGTGCTGCTTCCAAATTCCTTTTTAGCAGCATTATAACGGTAGCTATTTCAAAATCCATTATTATGCGTATATTGTGGTGCAAGCTGAATATCATAGTCTGATGCATAGTCTTGTAAATCCTACAAAAATACTTTATAATTGTATTATATTATTTATACTTGCTGGAAAGTAACCCATGAACTAGTGGGACAAGTCTGTGCATCTCTGGATTCGTTTCAACCATAGCATGAATGGAACATAATTGCCTAAAAAGGGTTGGACAAGTTTCAAATGTCCCATCCATAATCCAGAGGGGTGCTTCTTTAAGCTTTCGTAAATTATTCTCTGTTAAAAATTAAATAATTCTTTGATGTCCAAATGCGCTATCTCTGCCAAGAAATTTTGCACCATCTTCTCCTGTAAATGTATTGGGGCATCGATCCGTTCTGAAGTCGTAGGCTCCGCAGGCATGTCTTGGCATGTCTTCTTTTTACAACTTGCCTTAGTGCATCCATATTAG
This sequence comes from Macrothele yani, assembly GCA_039090855.1. NCBI lineage: Eukaryota > Metazoa > Arthropoda > Arachnida > Araneae > Macrothelidae > Macrothele > Macrothele yani. The sequence continues at coordinate 56,583,819 of CM077008.1, read as the reverse complement.
GCATGTAAGCTGCATTTACTGTAGCCATTGACGTTGTCACGGTTTGAATAATTTGTGCAGGGGCTTCGTCCGTATTTCTCGCTTGTTCTTTTATTTGCGCTCTTGCAACAGCAACATCACTTTTCTCCGGTCTTGGAGCATGATTATGTGGTTTCTCATTGCGCATCCTGTGTTCATCTCCAATAAGAATAGTACTAGCAAAGCCAGTACAATTTCCATAATTTCTTTCAATACAGTGACAATACCGTAAATCACCTCGCACTCTGTTATGGCAAAATAAATACCCTTTCCATTTCAGCAAATCATTTTCTTTTGTGAGTTAACTATTTATTTTGCATTCTTCATCTGCATAGTGCCTTCGGAAAACAATGCACTTTCTCTTTCCAAAATATTTAGAATGATATATTTCCACTATTATCACTTGACAACGCACAACAAAGGTTTCAACAAGCACGTTCTCTGTTCTCCAGTTAACTACGAACTAATGAGCAACCATTCAATAAAACACTCAGAATACAGACAATCACGTGAAGCTTGTTCCTCCAGTTAGGGTTTAAGCGAAGTTAAAGATTTTCGTACCTGCGGTCCCAAGAAGTGGTTAATTTTAAGGATCGGCATCTTATCTTTTGTTTTTCCAAAACGCAGAGGTACATGTATTTCACAGCTGGGACGCTCCAGGCGGGGAATCAACAGATGCGAAGAACCCGGGAGCCAGGTTCCGGAGGCGGGCAGCAGGCGCGGACTGGGCAGCTGTACTCTGGGCCGGTAGGCGTCATGCTAATTCTCAAAAATAAATTCAAATTTTGTGTGTTGCACCATGCGTATGAAAGAAAATTGTTATAATGAAAAGACAATTTGTTTACCCCGTAACATATTAAACGAAACCTACGTCCCTACGTGCCAAATGATCTGTAAGCCAAACACAATTTTTCATGCAGCACCTTTCCCCCAACTTTCTAAGTTCAGATCTTTCTCGTTCGATTTATTTCCTGTACCGCCCCTCTCTTTCGCTAATTGCAGTTAATTGCCGTGAAATTGGTGTTTTACGTTGGGGTGTATTGCCGCCTGTCCTGAAGACTATAGTGAAAGCGGTGAACCCCAGGGGAAAAGTATTCCATCAAAAGCAACAGAAATCCAATGCGAGAGCAAAACGTTGGCATTACATCCAAGCAATTTAGGCGAAGTAGGAAGTGTGTTTTTCTACTACGACACCAGAAGATTGTCGCGAATGCTCAGGCAATTACGATACAGATGTGTCCTTAAGACTTCTTTCTTTCAAGACGTCCAAAGGCCGGCACTAGGGGATGGGGAGGGATACAGTGCGGATGCTCTTTTTGTTGGAGTTATAAATTCTTAAGCTCATTCTTCCTTAAAACTTTGCCTGATTACCAGTAAGTACTGTCTCACGCCTCAACCCTTGCACAGATTTGTTGTTTTTGTTTTCATTCTTTGAGTTAACAGCGGGAAAAGTTTGAAAAATCTGGCGTTTAAGTTTGAGTACCATGAGATAGTATACCAGATTAGGTGGTTCTGAATTTAAAACTGCAGTTTTTAAGAAAATTTTGTATGTGGGGGGCTCTAACCCCCCCCGGGTCTTTGACCCTTTCCAAAAACGGTCTGCCGACTAAGTTAGAGTACCATAAGATAGTATACTAAATTTGGTGGTTCTAAGATAAAAACTGTAGATTTTACGAAATTTTTATGAGGGGGGGGCCCAAACCCGCGGGCTCCAACCCTTCCAAAAACCGTCTAGCGTCTAAGTTAGAGTACCATGAGATAGTATACCAAATTTGGTGGTTCTAAATTGAAAACTGTAGTATTTACGAAAAAGTGTTTATTCGGGGGGGGTCTGACCCCCCGGGCTCCAACCCCTTCCAAAAACCGTCTAGCGTCTAAGTTAGAGTACCATGAGATAGTATACCAGATTAGGTGGTTCTGAATTGAAAACTGTAGTTTTTAAGAAAATTTTGTATGTGGGGGGCTCTTACCCCCGGGCCTTGACCCGTTCCAAAAACGGTCTGCCGACTAAGTTACAGTACCATAAGATAGTATACCAAATTTGGTGGTTCTAAGATAAAAAACTAAACATTTTCGTTTGTATCGCTCGTGCTTTATTGTCTGCTCTCCTTCGCCCTACGTGGCGAAATAATTTTTTTATGATTTTAACAATATTTTGTTTTACGTTTCACTGGAACCTTCCAGCTGATGTATATACCGCTGTATTTATTGGCAGAATTCTATTGTCATGTACATAGAAATGTTATTTTACTGAAGAATAAAGGCAATTTTGAAATGTAGATTTTACGAAATTTTTATGAGGGGAGCTCCCGACCCCGCGGGCTCCAACCCTTCCAAAACCGTCTAGCGTCTAAGTTAGAGTACCATGAGATAGTATACCAATTTTGGTGGTTCTAAATTGAAAACTTTAGATTTTACGAAAAAGTTTTAATTCGGGGGGTCTGACCCCCGGGCTCCAACTCCTTCCAAAAACCGTCTAGCGTCTAAGTTTGAGTACCATGAGATAGTATACCAGATTAGGTGGTTCTGAATTGAAAACTGCAGTTTTTAAGAAAATTTTGTACGTGGGGGCTCTGACCCCCCCCCCCCCGGTCTTTGACCCGTTCCAAAAACGGTCTGCCGACTAAGTTAGAGTACCATAAGATAATATACCAAATTTGGTGGTTCTAAGATAAAAACTGTAACGCAGTCTTCATCCTCATTAGCTTCTCCTCTTCTCTCCTCTCTTCCTCAGGTCCCCTCTACTTTATCTACTTCTTTACTCTCTCCTTTCTCTCTTCGCGAACTCCGCGAGGCGTTCGCTACTCTCAATCCTCATGCCGCTCCTGGTGCTGACGGCCTTCCTCTGTCCTTTTATCGTGCTTTTCTACCGTGCCTTCTGCCTTTTCTGTCTGCGTGTTTCTCGTCTGCTTTTTTTCCTCTAATGCGTTACCACCCGACTTTACTTTGGCACACACCATCCTCCTTCCTAAGAAGGGTGACCTCGGATCTTGGAAACTGGCGCCCTATCTCCATCCTAAACACTGACTATAAGTTCTATACAAAACTCTTATCCCGTCGCCTTAATTCTGTTCTCTCTTTCGTTATTTCTCCTGACCAGACATACACTGTGCCTGGTCGGACTATTTCCACTAACGTTTCTCTTCTCCTTCATCTTCACTTCCTCGCTCGCTCTTTTTGTGAACCTCTTGCCTTCCTCAATCTGGATCAAAAGTCCGCTTTTCATAACGTTTCTCATTTTTATCTCTCTGCTGTCCTTTCACAATTTGGCTTTCCTCCTACCTTTTCTTCCGCACTCTTGGCCCTTTATCAGGGCGCCAGTTTCCATGTTCGAGCGGCCACATTTCTAACCGCTCCAATTCCGTTTAAGCGAGGCATCCGGCAAGGATGTCCGCTCTCCGGCCAGCTATTCGCTCTCGCTTTTGAGCCTTTCCTGTTAGCAGCCCGAAGATCACTCCTGGATGTCCTACCGCCGACAGTGGCTAGTACTCGTCATCATCGAATAATTTTCACCGCCTATGCTGATGATGTGACCTTTTGCGTCCGGGATGAATCTCAATTTGATCGCCTGTATTCTGTATATCAACAGTATGTTGCATTATCTGGAGCAGCACTGAATGCCACTAAAAAGTACTGGCTTATGGTGCGGGGCATGGGCTGCCCGCACTGATGCTCCTTATGGTGCGCAGTGGACAGCCACTACACAGAAGATCCTCGGTGCGTATGTCGGATTGCCCTTGGCTTCTGCATCTGCCACCTGGACTGCTCTTCTTCCCAGGATACAACGGACTGCTGCCTACTGGAGTAAGGCCCGCCCTTTCACATCGTTCCGTCAACGAGCAGCCGTTGTTCGTCGACAACTTATCTCTCTATGCGAATACTCTTGGATGTCGACGGTTGTGCTCGTGTCACAAATGATGACCATCACTCGCCTCTCAACTTCCGTCATCTGGTCTTCACATCACTGGGTTAAACCTGCCACGCTTCATCTGCCAGCCTCTTTGGGTGGCATCCAGCTTCCTGATCCAGCTTTCCTTTATAAAACACATCGCATTATTCATTTCATTCGCCTTGCCACTTCAACTGTTCCGTCCCTTACCACTACCTTGAATGTTCTAGCTTCTTTCCGTGACCCATCTTTCACCTTCCTACTGTTTCTGAAGATGGATGCATACTCTCTTCTCCCGTCCCACCTCCCTCCTGTCCTGCGAGAGGGCTCTTCTCTTTTCTTTCGTTCGCTTCCTCTTCTCCGTTCATTTCCTTCTTCAACTCTTGATCTCCTAGATGAACCTCTCTTCTTCTCTTCTCTTATTCACCCTCCTAACCTCCCTTACTTTTACTTTCCTCATTGGATCCGCTCTGGTGTGATAACTGTCCGTTCTCTCGTAACTTCTGATCTAACCTGGAGACCTCTTTCTTCCCTGTTTCTATCTCCAACCATTACTCTTGCTAACGAATATCTTCTTCTTCGCACAGCGCTTTGGAGCCTCTTTCCACTCCTCGCTTCACCTGATGGTCTCTTCTCGGTCCCCTCTGCTCCTCTTTCCCTACCGTTCTTTCTCCTCATTCGTAGCTCCCCGGTTCTAGTTACTTCTCTCCTCCTCTTCTCTTTATTGGCTTCTTCTTTCCCCTCCCGCACTTCCACTTTCTTCTGTTCATTCTGCTCCTCCTTCTCTTCTCCCCGCCATCTGGACAGCATCTACCTCCCCCTTTCCTCCCCTCTTGAACTCAATGTCCATTGGCAATTTCTTCACCTTCGTCTCCCCGCCTCATCAGTACTGTTTCGCATGACCCTTCTCCCCTCTCCGCAGTGCTCCTTTTGCCCTTGTCAGCGACGTCCAACATCAATACCTATTCTGCCCCTGTTCTCCTGCCAGTCCTAAACACAGCATTTCGTCCTGCTGATCGAATTTGTGCTCGATCGTTACCATTTCTTGCATATGCTTGGCTACTCCAAACTAAGCATCCACCTACTCACTTGCCTCCTGTGTGCCGTTATATTTTTATTCTTGTGAAGTTCACTGTCTATGCTTTCCATCTTCAACAACGCTTCTCCGCTCTTATTCCACCTCCTCAGGAGGCACGTGCTATCATTCGGAGACGCTTCCAGCACGGTTAACCACTCGCCTCCAAATGGAGCACTCTCGTGCTGCCTCAACAAACACCGATAGCGTTTTTCAATCCACTTGGGCCAAATCGGCTGGGTGGTTTCATATCCACAATTTGCAGTTACATCTCAACCAATAAGTGGGATTTTTGTTGTCGCCCACGTTCACTGTAACAAATCATGTTTTTACGTATTAATTTTGGTGCTTCGCTATTTGTGATTTTTCTGTTTTAATGTGCCATTGAAGATAGCTCACCATGTTTCCCATGTTCTCTTCGATAATGTTGGGTTTTATGTTGTTGTATATAATTCTTCCTTCTGCACAGTTTACTGCCCACGCAATGTCCCCTTCATTATGTTGAATATTTTTTTTAAATATTAGTCACTGTGTGTATAATATAATGTAACAAGATGCCCTTCTGAGTACATTTAGCGTTATTTCCCCCTTGTCACTGAATACTTCTGTACATATGTTGTAAATTTTGAATGTAGCATCACTGTTGCATTTCTGTGAATTAGTACCAATGTTTAATCTTTAGTATGGTAGTAATGCTTAATTGGAATTTGTGCATAGTATAGAATCATGTCTTGCCCTGTCTACAATACTGTAGGTAAACATTTTCGTTTGTATCGCTCGTGCTTTATTGTCTGCCTCTCCTTCGCTCTACGTGGCGAAATAATTTTTTTTTTATGATTTTAACAATATTTTGTTTTACGTTTCACTGGAACTTTCCAGCTGATGTATATACCGCTGTATTTATTGGCAGAATTCCATTGTCATGTACATAGAAATGTTATTTTACTGAAGAATAAAGGCAATTTTGAAATGTAGATTTTACGAAATTTTTATGAGGAGGGGGGCCCGACCCCGCGGGTTCGAACCCCTTCCAAAAACCGTCTAGCGTCTAAGTTAGAGTACCATGAGATAGAATACCAAATTTGGTGGTTCTAAATTGAAAACTGTAGTATTTACGAAAAAGTGTTTATTCGGGGGGGTGGGTCAGACCCCCGGGCTCCAACCCCTTCCAAAAACCGTCTAGCGTCTAAGTTAGAGTACCATGAGATAGTCTACCAGATTAGGTGGTTCTGAATTGAAAACTGTAGTTTTTAAGAAAATTTTGTATGTGGGGGGCTCTGACCCCCCATGCCTTGACCCGTTCCAAAAAACGGTCTGCCGACTAAGTTAGAGTACCATAAGATAGTATACCAAATTTGGTGGTTCTAAGATGAAAACTGTAGATTTTACGAAAATGTTTATGAGGGGGGGGGGAGGTCCGACCCCGCGGGCTCCAACGCCTTCCAAAACCGTCTAGCGTCTAAGTTAGAGTACCATGAGATAGTCTACCAGATTAGGTGGTTCTGAATTGAAAACTGTAGTTTTTAAGAAAATTTTGTATGTGGGGTTCTGACCCCCATGCCTTGACCCGTTCCAAAAACGGTCTGCCGACTAAGTTAGAGTACCATAAGATAGTATACCAAATTTGGTGGTTCTAAGATGAAAACTGTAGATTTTACGAAATTTTTTATGAGGGGGGGGGCTCCGAACCCGCGGGCACCAACCCCTACCAAAAAACCGTCTAGCGTCTAAGTTAGAGTTTCATGATACCAAATTTGATGGTTCTGAAATGAAAACTAGATTTTACCAAAATTTTGTATGTACGGGGGAGGCTCTGACTCCTGGGCCCTGACCCGTTCCAAAAACTGACAACCGTCTAAGTTAGAGTACTGTGAGATAGGATACCTGATTTGGTGGTTCTGAATTGAAAACTGTAGATCTTACGAATATTTTGTGTATGGGGGCTCTGACCTACCGGGCCCTGCCCCGTTCCAAAACCGTTTACCGTCTAATATTTTTAGTGCCAAAGAACAACGTAATATTCCTATCCTGTCTGCGTGTCCAAACTTCATAAATTTGATCAGGGAGCAAGACGTTCGAAATCGTACGTTTTTCCTGTATTCGTTTTGTATGTAACCAAAATCTGTGAACGCGACGAATTGACGTGGTCGACGAATTGACGTAGTCGACGAATTTGTCCGCGACGAATTGACGCGCGACGAATTGACGCGCGACGAATCGTCGTGGTCGAGGAATTGACGCGCGACGAATTGACGCGCGACGAATTGTCGTAGTCGACGAATTGACGCGCGACGAATTGACGCGCGACGAATTGTCGTAGTCGACGAATTGACGCAGTCGACGAATTGACGTAGTCGACGAATTGACGCACGCGACGAATTGACGTGACACCCGGTCCGAGCCTTGTGGCACATTATATTATCTTAGCGGAAGTAGCAGTCTCCATTATAAAAATCCATACTTATGTACATTTTATTTTTAACCGACGAATATTATTTAGACTTGGTACATACTGTTTTTTAAGGGAAAGGTGAACTTCCATGTAGCGTATTAATCATCTTTGATGTGATCAATATTATAGTAGAATATTTCTATTAACAGAAGAATGGTACTTAGATTTGAGCAAACATGCATAACGGGATAATTCTCACACTTATAAAATCACATTATTCAGCTCATTAATTCACTTAATTTAGGCACAAGCAATTTTAAAATCTGGTACTTTACAATATGAAATACTCAAAGCTGCCTTAGCAATGGAAAACCTCTTATAAAAGGTGTATAGTATATATGGGAATATAGCACATTTATATTTCATATGCAAGTTTCAGATGAAAAGCACTGCGATTTTCCTGCCTTATCGATTACTCACATTTTATATTAACTTGACTCCATATAAATCAGAAGTTCCTTAGCATCTGATCTAATCTGTGGGCCACTCTTGTTCCGATACGACATGAAGTCATTGCGCTGCAGTTGAAATGAGGTGGTAGTGAATGAGCCTAGCAAAAACACGAGTGTTAATCTCCATTTCAGGAAAAGAAAAGGACTTTTTCCCCTCAAATGTTTTTTTTTCATTCACAACATTTAATTAATTAATAAAAAAAAACATATGTTTTTTGCATTGCGATTATGCGGGCCCCCAAAATGCCTGGCCCTAGGCCCGAGCCTTGCGGGCCTAGGCGTAAATCAGGCTCTGCACACAGACCTGCACATCTCTCAGTGTCGCCCTGTTACTATTCTGAACTGCAGAGACTTGATTTTGAACCCATATGTCAGGAAATCCTTCTGTCCGGATTTGATTTTGAACCCACATTCAGGAAATCCTTCGGTCCGGATTTCATTCTTAGGAATTATAATACCAAACCTCGTCGAGCTCATTTGGTCGACGATTTTCTCGAAGACGAAGATATTCGACGAATGGACGAAGTCCCTCAAGACTTCGTCAATATTTTCATAAATAATATGTGATGTGGAGTCGTTGCTTCAGCTGCATAGCTGACAGGGGTGATAATACTCCATATCAAAATGCCCCAAATCCTAAGCAAAAGATTTTAAATATTGTTCTATTGACTTCTCTTGCATGTAAATTACAAGACTGTGATTTTCTTCTACTTGATTTACATAAGAAGTGTAATGATAAACCTCTTTACCAAATTTCGTAAAACTTCTTCTCAAATGCTTCAAGTTACGCACTAATTTATAAATTATCCTTTAAGTTTGAGAACCAGTGTGTCAGGAAATTTTGTTGTATGAAATTCGATAAAAAATAGCAACATGGTATATGAAATTATAGAAAATGATATAAAATAAAGACTTCTCGAATAGACTTTTTGCAGTAAAAATTATAATAACTATAATGAAGGAAATAAGTGATACGCTAAAAAAAGTGATATAATATGTATTGTGAAAGGAATGAATATATGTTCTGAAGATTTATGCAAAGATCTTTACGGAATTTTCTCTCGCAGCACACAAGGTGGTGTATTGCTAGACGATTCAAAAGTGATGTGGTTGGTGGTGACAGTACTATTTTATATCTGAAAAATTGACAGCACTCAGGGAAAAACAAAAAACATACTGATATCCTTAAGCTAGAAATGGGATCCAAAATCCTCTGAAAACCTTTTTACATTTTTGAAATGAATGAAGATTTCTTATAAGCTTATTGCCCAAAACCTTAAAATTATTGACGTGTCTTCCCCGCAGGACGCACATGAGATAAAGGCAGATAGCAGTGAGATCACATGCCAGTGTAGTATAGTGGATATCACTCAGAGCTCCGGAGCCGTGATTTGCAGGTTCAAATCCTGCCTCTGTCATAAAAATGATGGAAAATTTTACTTCGTCATAATGGCGATTAATAAATGCTGGGCGCTTTTCTTGCAGTGCAGCATGGAGACGGTCCAACTGTTGGATGTAAGCATCTGCTGTGATGGTATTGGTCCACTGTAAGAGTTCGTATTGAATAACAACGCGACAATCCTGCACTCAACTCAGCATCACCTTCCCTCTTTTGGGAAGGGTTGGCTAAGTGACCTTCTCTAGGGATTGTTCCTGCTTGGTCCATGACTTTTCTCGCGTAATATTCATGTATGTGACCCATGTTTCGTCACCCGTGCCCAAAGGATGCAAACAGCCCTTTCTCGTTTCCTTTTCACTCAGGGCAACAGCAATGGAATAGCGTTGCATTCGATTGTGGTCATACAAAGCGTGGGGTACTCATTTGCACAACCTACACGAATATCCCGACTTTCGATGTCGGATGTTGATGGTCGTACAGGAGTTCTTTAATTTCTCTGCCATTTTCCGTAGTGTTGCATCAGGCTTGATCAACAGCCCGTGTTTCAGTGTATTATCTTCAACTTTACTAGGTCCGCTACTTCTGGGCGTTTCAGACAGATTCCGTACATTAGTGTCGAATTTCCTGTACCAGTCGAAAAAATCACTCTGTCCGGTAATATCGCCGCGAAACGCTTTTCGCAATTATCCAAGTGCTTCCGTAACTTTCACGCGATTCAAATACTTACAGAATAATATTGCCAGCACATTTCCCTTCGATATTGCCATTGTATCGTTGTAACGCGCAAAACTTCTTCACCACAACAGCGTACGTACTGTCCTTAGAATCTATTCTTTCGCGTACAGCACTCTGGGATGTTTACGTCACCGCAGGTCTGCAGTATCTTGCATTGTACGATATTTTTCCGATCTTTACATCCTGATTGTATGTATATACAGGGTGCCCGAAAAGTCTTTCCCTGATTACAAACGTCATTCATACCCGTTGTATGTACGTTACAGATGTGAAACTGGTTCCAAAATGTTGGAAAACTAACCATGTTTTTTTGTTGCAGGTTTCCGCAACGTGGCTGTAGTGTAGCAGTGTCAGTGTCCAGGGAACCCGGATACGTTCACAAATCAGGAATAAGCTCAGTTTGTCCTCTGGTATTACGACACCCGGTCACCAATAACAGTGCAGAGGAACTTTCAAACAACATATGGAAAGAAGCCGCCCGATGTCAAGAGCATTAAGTCGTGGTACGACAAGTTGAAGACCACAGGATCTGTTGCTGACTTACCGAGAACTGGCCGACCATCAACCTCAGCTGAAAGGGTAGAAGCAATGAGACAGTCTTTTGTGCAAAGTCCCAAGAAGTCAGTGCGTAGGGCCTCACGTGAATTACAGATGCCAAAAAGTTATGTTCATGATAAAAAGTTATGTTCATGATTTGTGAACATTTCCGGTTTCCTGGACACTGACACTGCTACACTACAGCCACATTGCGGAAACCTGCAACAAAAAAAACTTGGTTAGTTTTCCAACATTTTGGCACCAGTTTCACATCTGTAACGTACATACAGCGGATATGAATGACGTTTGTAATCAGGAAAAGACTTTTCGAACACCCTGTATAACATTGTCTGAAGAAAACCTTTTGAAAGAGAGAGCAAACGAGAAAAAGTTAGAGCAGGAAAGAAAATGTGAAATAAATCTAAGGACATAGAGTTCTTTCTATAAAAGGGAATAAAAGAAATAACGGGAAGAATAGAGGGATGAAGGAAAAGGGAGAAAATGAAAGGCTGAAACCAACGGAATAACTTAGTAAACCAAAAAAGGATGAAATAAAGGTATAGTGAATGAAGAAGGGTTAGAAACGGGAAGACTGTGTTTTAGAGATATGGATGTGCTCAAAATAGATGGACAATTTGAGAAAAGCAAAATACTGCGAGAAAGCAATTGAAGATTGAATGAAACCATGCAGAGAGAGAGAGAATACAGAAAAATATGTGGGAGATGAAAATGATAAAACCGGCAAAAATAAGTAAAATTAGTTCTAGAAGGAACTTTATATTCCACGTTACTTTATTGAAGTTTACCTACACAGCGCTTTCATGGCATATTAAAAACATATGTTTGCTTTTTCCCGCATTTCACGATAAAACGCAGCACACTCTTATAGCGGCCAAGTTGCTACTGATTAATATTCATCTAACACCTGTACACCAATACGATGTTCAGTCTTATTGGAAATACAAACTACAAAAACGTAACACTAGCTTTAGACAAAGGCTTTTCCCCGTTTCAGTCCTATGAAATACTTTTGTAGGTGACATAACGCCTCTTGGATCCCAATAGCAGATTTTCCATTTTCAACTGACCTTGGTCAAGATTTAGATGCGCTGGCTTCTGACCATCCGTTCGAGATAGACTCGGGTTCGGGGTTCGGGTCCCGGGTAAGGCATGACTGATGTGTATGTCTGATGATCCTGGGTCTGTTCCTTACCTAGAATCAAATACCCTAAATTAGTGATGGGAGACTGCTTATGCTATTAGAGTAGTTCTTTGAGGTTGTTAAACTGCGAAATAAAAATGAAACGTAAAGTTTACATCTTTTGTCTGTAGTCTGAATGTACACAATACAGCATGTCTTGGTATTTTTTCATCTTTCCAGGAGCCACACGTGTCTAAACCACCTTATCATGTATAACCTTTAAACCTTTTTTTACCCTTTTTTTTCGGCAGCGGGATTCAAACCTACATCTTCCTACTCCGGAGCAGCTGTTCTTCCAGTTGAACTTTCTCGGCAGGATTTTCTCTGCTTCATTCTCTCTTTGACTTATACATCATGCATGCTGTTATAACAATTCTTTTTACAGATCTTACCAACTTAGATCTAATGTCTAATCTACTAATTATTACATCCTCCGGTATCTTCCCTTGTACAACAGTGATTTTCGAAATTCAACTGATCGTTTTTTTTTATTTTTCAGGAATTTTTTATGCAATGTATCATTCTAGTAATAATAAAAAAAACCAATCGTTTATTTACATTCACAGATGATTCCGTTGTGTAGTAATCATGTCTACAGGATTTTACCTTCTCAAATCATTCTACAGTAATAAGACATTAAGTTAAAAGATAAGGAAGATGAAACTAGTATCACGTTTACCTTTTTTTCCAACAAGAATTCGTTCAAGTGATTTTTCACAGATTATTAGAAAAGCAAATACGTGAGCTTAAAATAAACAAGTGATGCCGAAATATTGCTTACAGGTACATTAGGAAGTGCTTAATATCAGACTGTATAAGAAAATAAAAAACTTTTCGGGAATGTAAACAACATTCCGCTTCTGGACATGTGGTTTAATCTTGCTTCAGAGATTAAAACTAAATTCTGAAGTTCTTCAGTGAAATAATATTAAAGACAGAAGAGGAAGCTACGAGGAAGTTGATCAAACATTTTTTGCCGCGTTTGCCGCCATTAAAAAACAAATTTTGTGTTTTTTTCATCAGGCTTAATTTCCTGTTAGTTCACGTTCCGGCAGGATACCGCGACGCGCCAGCTTGTTTGAGAATATGTAAAGCAGTTAATTTACTCGTCAGTAAATTCTTGTTTCAGGCGCGAGAGAGAAAGTGAGTGTATGTGTGTGAGTAATAAAAACCTCAGTAGAAGAAAAAATGAAGCTCGAATGAGTATCTAATTGCGTTCGGGTTCCTACCCCAACTATTATCCGCAATTCGCCAGGTCCACATTAAAAATCTCCAGCGGTTGTTTCATAAATAAGTAAGGAGTTAATCAGGCCAGCCTGACTCTCCCGCCAAATCGCGTCATTACGGAAATGACTTGGCGCCATAACTCAGTCTGCACTAACGATATTAACCCTACCTCACTCAGTACGTGAATTAAGACATTAATTTTCGAATGCTCTTGGGTTATAAAGCTTTAAATGAAACTGTGTAATTCGTTCAATATTATTTTAGCGTAAATCTCTATGGTCTGCCGACCTGTCTGTCTGTATATCGGTACTTAATTTCATAGACATGGCGTTAAATCGAATCCATTTCATTACACGGCGCGTTCTTTTCCTTATGTCTAATAAACACAATCTACTCTCGCTCTCTCCCGCTCAACTTCTCTTCGTTTCGTTCTTAGCGACGTTTCCAAGCCAAGTTTTGTTTCTTTTGGCATTTTGTAACTCATCAAACATTTTTATTGCGTTCCGCATCTTTTGATATGATGGATTCTTTCTCCGGAGCTTGGTTCAAATTATCGTTGAAAACTTGGTCGTTTGTTCCTTCGTTGGCTGTATTCTGCCTCATGGTTGTCTACAAACAGCTCTAGATTGGTGTTTAACGCCCATTTTAGTGGTTACACTAAAAATGACGCACCTTTTAGTGTAATTCATTTACGTCTTGCACATATGACTTCTAAGGTGCATGTACTGCCTTAGTTTCTTCCCATTCTATTTTGAGAAGCTCAGTTTTCCACTGAGCTTGGTGCTCTTTAGTCGTCCTTGACTCTCAGCACAGACGGCAGGAACGAAATCGGAGAGAAGTTCAGACGGAGAGTGGGAGAGAGAGAGAGAGAGAGAGAGAGAGAGAGAGTAGATTGTGTTTAGTCAGCAAACCTACATAGTGAAGCACAAAGTTTGCACCTCTCGCTTCTGAAAAGGTTCTTCGAATGGGGGCATCGGAATGGAAAATAATGCTTCCTGAATTTCATATTAACAGTTACAAACCTAAAAGAAAGTCAAGAGAAGAACACATCCTAGTAGTTAAGAACAAACATACAGTATATAACTACGTGTTCATTAAAAAAATTCGAACAAATAATACATCAAAATCTTTTTAACTAATGATACGAAAATCAGATATTGATTGTGCGGCAAAAAGTAAAATTCCTCTGAATTTACTGAACAAACATAAAAGAAATTTTTCAATGTTCATTTGGTAGTGCAACCAAATTACTAAGTTAGGATAAGAATTAGAACACCGCCTTTTCATATTTTAAAAGGTTTCTTAGGTTTTTCAAGAAAATGGTGAAAACGAAAAACTGAAAACGCCTCTGAAGACTTAAAAAATATGAATTCAAGTTTTAAATATTTGTATACGTCCAAAAAAGCGTTATGAGCTTTTGTCGTGATCAAATACTTTCTGCAATGAATATGATATTTATTCTCTTACCTAAACGATGATACAAATACAGTACATTACTGTTTACTATTGTGAAATTCGTTATTTTAAGATAAATGCCATATTTTGGAATTCTGGAAGAGGAAATGAAGTATCACTTTAAAAAGTGAACCTTAAAGAAATTAAAAACGTTTTGGTTATTCCGGTGGGATGGTCAGAAACTAAATAAGGAGATATCTCGTACGTGCAGTTGACACTTTGACCTTACGTTATTATGATTAAGTTTTACACTGAAAGAGGTAAGGCTACCCCGTTGGTGCAGTTTTCTAAGCTATGGCTTCTGACCAATCGTCTGTAATGGGTCAAGATCCGAATTCCGGCGAGACATTGATTTTGTGTTTGTCTTACGGCAATGTTTCTCTCCCTTCCCTGGAACCTGTAGCCCTGAATTACGAACGGGTGACGTTTTATAGATTACGGCGGTGTTTAACCCACACGCCTTTAAAAAAATGAAAAAAAAAGAGATATGAGATTTTTGTCATTTGTGTGTGTATGATGAAGAAATAGTAAAATACGGCGTAAAGTTTCAAAACGGAGTAGGCAACTTTGCAAGGGTACAGAGAATAACTCGGAAGACATAGAGAAGCTGAGTCAGTCGTGTATGGAACACAGCACGTTTCTGCAACGTCACTGGATGGACGAATTCTATCAAGGGAGGGCGTTGCACTTCAAAAGTCTGCAAAATGGTGAATTTCGTAGGTCTAGACTGAACACTTTGTGTGTTTTGGTTCAAAGAAACAAAGTCTCTAATACAAGTTTAGAGGAATATTCACTCGTAATACGACTGACAATCTCCGAGTAGGCGTACGATCCACTCGTGGAGCAATATTTTGTGAAAACAGGCTGTTCTTTTCGTCATTAAATGTTTGATCTCAAGCGGTTGGCTGCGTACCACCCACGCTGTTGTGGCCAAAGTACGTGAGCGCTTCTTTGGAAATCCTCGGAAGCCAAAGAGACGTGCGTCTCAGGGAACAGGCATTTTGCATGTGACTGTGTGGTGCGTTCTGCCACATCATCTGCATTTCAAGCCGTACAAATTTACCATCATGCACCAGTGCATCAGCTGAAGGCAGACGATGGTAAGATATGCAAAGATTTCTGCACTAAAATGATCAGTCGGATAGAAGAAAATGAGTACTTTCTAGATATGATTAATTTCAGTGACGAGTTCTTTTCACGTAAGTGGTCATGTAAACACCCATAACTACAGAATTTGGGGAAGTGAATATTTTACGCCACCATAGAACAATTTCAAGACAGCCCTAAAGTTAACGGCCATAAGCATGAAAGAAGTGTACGGAACCTTCTTTGTTTGCTGAGTTCTCCATTACTGGTATTATGTATCTCGACATGCTGCAACAGTACCTTATCCCGCAATTAGACGACGATTACCAGGACGGACGCTTACACTTCCAGCAAGATGAAACACCTCCGCATTACCTAAATGACATAAGGTTGTACCTAAATACCCGTTTTTCCAGGTAGGTGGATTAATAGACGTACGCCTGTAGCATGACCACCTGATTCAACCGAACTTATACCGCTAGAGGCTTTCTTTTGGGGCTCTGCTAAAGATCGTGTCCATGTGCCATCAGTAGCATCCAATATGGATCAGTCGCGTACAAGAATTACTGACAAATTGACTACGGGTCGTATCTCTGCAGAATCACCGGATGCAGTCACATTGAAATTTGACCCACTGTGTTCAAAGTTCAAGTATTATTGTACATTTCCACAGTAAGACTAACTGTTCATCTGTTACTATTTCCTTTCTGTTGTCTTGCAAAGTTTCATATCCCCTTTTGAAACACCATGTGTAAGGAAAACTGAAAACTGAAGAAGCTAATCAGAAAAAGTTTGTAAACAGCAGCCTAAATATATTTTTGTTAAGAAAAAAAGGTTCCCAGAGAATAAAATCAACTATTACATTTTAATACTTAGACCAAGCCTGGTTTATAGACGTGAGAGCTGTGCATAATGTAAAAGCCTAGTAGGTTGAAATTTATTGACACGGCAGTAGAAAAAAGCATTATGAGGATGCAAGTCATTCAGAGACAGAATGAATTAGTAAATCACACATTAGAACTGAGTTGGATACATCTTCTGCAGAAGGAACAGTTAATAAAAGCACATTAATGCGGTCTAGATATGTATGTCAGCGGAGAGATGAAAAGTTACTCAGACTTATATTAGATTCTGTAGATTCAAACTCCTGACAAAGAAGCTGAGTTTTTATGATTTGCATTTCCAAAAAACTCAATATGATGATTGTGTATTCATATATGTTTCACGGTGATTATAAAGAAAGTATCCTATACACAAATGTTGCCGCCCCAGTAGTCGAGGAGTCAGAGACGCAAGTCTCTGGCTTTACCCAGGTTTTATTCCTGGATGAAGCATGGCTGGTGTGTCTGTCTTACGGTGCTGGCTCTCTCCCTTCCCTAGAACCAGTGGTTCCAAACTTAAAATGGGGCACAGGTGACAGACCTTGGGTTGATCATGGTAGACTAAGTGTTAAAATTTTAGTAGAACTAATTAGAATCATATTAGTCGATTGCTGGAAAAGCAAACGCTATCTTGTTAGAAGAAAAAAATAAACAAGAAGCTTAACAGAATCTGAATGAAAGCTTGGAATACGTATGCTCCAAATATGTCCTACTCAAGCGGATTTTAAAAAGTTTATTTATATTCTTGGCAATTTTTGTATATATATGACTTCTGAGAAACAACATAAAATCTGTACAGCATTTGGATGTACAAAAGCAATCGTATGTTGTACAGTAATCTGAAGAAAATTAAACAAGTACAACATTCGGTTTCATATGTGCGACAGTTTTTTTCTAAACAAACAATCGTTACAAAAATGTGAATAATTCACACCATAAGAATATCCAGGCTTTATTCCTGGATGAATAAGAATCAGTGGCGAAATGATTATTCTCTATTTCGTATCCTGAAAATAAAATTGAATAAATAAATCTATATCTTCGCAGCGATGAACTACTAGCAAAAGGAACATGTATATATAAATTATTAATATGGCAGGTGAAGAATTTAAAGAACTTAGATATGATTTGATAAAAGGCTTTTTTGTCTTCTGAATGAGACAAGTGCTCTGCATCTTTTCTACGTCATCCCGACTCGAAGTTGGCCTCGACCCAAATTACATGCCCTTTAACTTTTTGTGAATTTCAGAAGAGCGCTTGAGTTTTTTGAGAAAAGAATGCTGAAATCCAAAAAGAACGTGCATGTTCTCACTTGGGCTTATTATTCCTAACTCTACTCGTCAACAGTTTTAACAAATGGTATACATTGTTCTTCTTTTCTATGCATTTTTTAGGAAAAAAGAACTACATCAGCAATTCAGTCCCCCAGTCCTGCTATCCATCTTTGCTCCAACAAAAAGAATGCTTTCCGGTCGCTTTCAAAAGAAGGAAGGAGAAAGCATTATTTAACAGTGAGAATAGGATTTATAGAACAAATAAAGCAAGTGGTAAGACTTATTTAATTTACATCTAGTGTGACTAAAATTTTCGAAAACAATGTCATGAAGTGAAAATTAGAATTAAAATGATACCGAATGCATTTTAGTCGAAAAAATGTACATATATGAAAATGAGCCAGACAGTTCCGTTTCTTAAAGTTCTTTCTTTCTCATTTTCTTTATAGAATGGGATACATACAAGCATACCAGCATAGCTGTCAATGGTACACATACCGGCCACTGAATTAGAAACTTTTATTTAATACCGAGTTGGACCTCCTTTAAACCGAATTCTAGCACAGATGCGGTTTGACATAGATTCCACAAGGCGTTGGAGTGCATCTACGTCAACAGCATGCCGGGCTTTTACAAGGCTGTCCTTTAAGTGGCTCAGATTTGACGGAAGGGTACTTTGTTCTCGGATCTTGTCTACTAATTTGTCCCATATATTCTTAATGACTTTCAGATCCGGTCTTTGCGGAGAACAGGGAAAATGGTGGAGGTCCGTGTCATGCTCTCTGCACCACTGCTGAGCACATCTTGCGCGATGGACAGTATAGCATTGTCGTCCATGAAACAGCCGTCACCAGCTGAATATACATTCAACATTGTAGGATGCACTCGACAACATTGTTCAGATAATCCTTGAAGGGCACCCGGCTTTCCAACATTTCCAGAGTACAAAATGGACGTTCCATTTGTACTCTAGAAATTTTCATGCGTACAAAATGGACGTTCCCTACAAATGACACCATCTGCAGAGCCTTAAGTTCGCTTACAAGAAAAGCTAGGTCCATTGTTTCATGGGGCTTCCGCCAAACTGTCTGCTTACTGTCGATACAAAACGAAGTGCACGGAGGGTTGTCGGACTACATGACTTTTTCCAGGCTTCCGGAGTCCAGTCACGGTATTCCGCACCCCACTGCAGGCATACATTTCAGGTCATGTGGCTTATTTTTTCACTGATTGCTCTACCTCACTTTCTGAGGAACCAGTCAGCTCTGCTGGTTCCAAATCGTCGCTCCATCCAGACGTACATCCATAATAAACCTTTAATAAACCCTTTATTAAGCTCCGAAAGATCCTTCGTTTTTCCCATTGTGACGAACACTACTGATGTTTACTGACCAGCTGTGGTATTTAAATGGTTGTCTAGATCATGTGGTGACGCACGTGAAACGGTGTTTTGTATATACGCTGCGTAAGTGACGTTTACGTACATTTGCTTAAAGGTTTCTAATTCAGTGGCTTTTGTGTAAAGATCTTTTTTCCACGAGGCATGTATGCTGCAGAACCTTAACTGGATCTCTGATTAACTGAATACTTGACTTGGGAGCCTGAAGCAAGTATTTTCCCATTTTGTCATGAGCTTGGCCTTTTGCCGAACCCATAGCCGAGTGGTCTGAGGAGCCGGCTTCTGATCATCCGTCTGAAATGTGCCCAGGTTTGAGTTTTGGATACGGCATGGGTGGTGTCCTTTTCGATAGCGTTGGCTCATATTTTCCCTCCAACACATGAACACAAATTAGGGACAGGCGACTACTTATTGCTCTTTGATTTGCTCATTGTGGGCAATAAATCCAGAAAGAAAAGAAAAATTGGTCTTTTGCCACGAAGCTTACCTCTTGGACCATAAAATCGCAAAATGAACTGAAAAATTATTTAAGTATGGGGTAAATTGTAAATATTTGAAAAATCCATTTTAGATTCGCAAAATTTCTTTTTTGCCCACGAAATTTTATGGCACTGTGACAAAACACGGAAGTAATTCCGCAGCGTGATTCATTCTGTGAATTTAAGAGAGTGTTAGCTTAATGTGAGAAGCTAAATCTATGGGTTCATAAAAGAACTGGGCTAACAGTATAAGATAAAATTTCTTTCATACAAAATATTTCATTAATATATCGGCCCAGTTTCTGTAGCGTTTGACATTTCGTCCTGGAATTTTCTCAGAGATGGCGTAATGCACATTTTATGCTAATGTATGACTCCCTCAACTATATCACGCATCACATACCGAAAGCAGGGTTATCCAGGCATCAAGATTGGAGTGTTATTCTAGAAAATCTCACGTAAATATCCTATTGAAACGCATAGAAAAATATCACTAGTGTATGATGAAGGTCTCGCGCAATTGAAAATACACATTGCTGCTCAAAATTACAGTAACAACCACAAAAAGCTGGTTAACAGAAAATATCTGTAAAAGTAACGGAGATAAAGAAAGAAACTTTGTGCTTGCTATGGATACAAAGTTTAACATATTTGAACAGAACAGAACTGTGATGTATGCAAATACACTCAAATAACGAGCCTCTGAAAAAATATCAGAGAGATACGGCATAAAATATTATCACATAATTCAGCAAAACAAAATAGTACTATAGTCTTCAATGCGAGATTTGACCACCACGCACAATAATGCAAAACTACACAGTTCTGAAACGTGCCTTGAATGATTACATCTACAAGAGATCGTGATATTAAGTATCATTTCTCCTGAGAAGCACATCGTTAGTCCTGGAGATCTGTAGTAGAGAAGGTAGCAGCAATTCGTCGACCTGAAGTGTCCCAAACATGCTCAATCAGATTACGATTTGGTGATCATACAAGTGAATCCATATGTGCAATATTTTTGTTTTCAAGATATTCATTGATCACCAAAGCCTTATGAGGTCCAGCGTTGTCGTTCATTAACAGGAAATCCGGATCCTCTGCTCATCTATAAAAACGAGTATAAGGATCCAGGATCTCGTCGTAATATCAAAATGCCCTAGCCATCGATGGTTTTTCTTGGCGAGGCAAACGACCTTAATTACATATTCTGGTTCAAACCATTATTGTACCAGCTCCAAAATGGTCCTGTTCCCAAACGTTCATTGGCTGATATCGGGTCACATGTTTTCGCCGTTTGATTGATCTCCGAGAATCTTTGCAAACAGAATCTCCTCTCATCGGTAAAGATTATGGGCGCCTATTTTTGTTCAGTCCAATGAACATATTGACGACAGCATTCGAAACGAGCTCTTCTCTGTGATACGCTAAGGGGAATACAGGTGCATAAAGCCGTCTTGCTCTTGCATACAGACCTATGTTATGCAATCTTCGATGTACCATATATCGGGATGCAGATCGTTCATTTGACACAGTGAGTATCCGGGCTAATTGACTTGCCGTGTTGCTTGGATGGAGCTTTGCGGTTAACACCAATAAGACGTATTGTAGAGCAGAAACAACCCTTTGACGTTCTTTCCCAGGCGTACAGATGTTACCACCACCTTGAAATTTTCTCCACAGGGCGGCAGACAACAGATCAATCTACGTTTAACCATCTGGTGACATCAGCTTGAGACTTTCCTGCTTTAAATCTCCCTGCAGCTTTTCACCGCAATGAACGCCAAGTTGGCTGTCCTGTGGCTTCCCATAGCATCGCTTTTCATTCTTTCTTGGCCATAGCTTCTGCTGCTTTACATGACCGGCTTCTTGTGTATCATTTACGTGTGACTTCATGGTAGTTTTCCTCTGCTAATATTTTTTGCGCTGTTGCTTAAATTCTGAGCACTAGTTTATGTCTAGCCATGAATCATGGGGGAAATACGAGAATCAGTCGTAGATCAGACATTCGTAGGGAAACATTTTTTTGATGGAGGCAATAATTATGGAATTCAGATCGACATGGTAAAGTTTCAATACCTTCCGGCATATCTGTTGGTTGTTCATGGTGTTTCCCACATATTTGAAAGCAAATAAGAAAACGAGGAAATTATAATGCTCCCATAATGCTACTGAGGCTCATTATGTTTCTTGATGAAAATAAAATCGAGCTTATTCAGCGTTCACCATGATATCCAAACACAGCACCAAGTCAAGTATCATTTGTTTGTTCCAGAAGCCGAAACCCAGTTTCAAGTATATGAATGGGTGCCTTTCCCATTTGTCAGGCGGTTTAACATACCTTAAAGAAATACTTGGGCGTGTCTTATAAGTTTGGAAAAAGGTATTCATAGGCAATATGTATCTTATAAGTTGGAAGAAAGTGTCAAAAGACAAATTTAAGTCTTGTAGAAATGTTCGAATGTGAAAGATTGTCCTGGAATTTTTATTTTAGTCCTGTGCTTAGTTTAGTGCATGGTTTTTTATTTTCCACGATGTGAATACTTCTGGATATCGGAAGATTATTATTCAGATGAAAATTAAAAAAGTTCCTTGCATTTCTTACTTTTTTTCACACACTTTATTTTCTCTCGTTGACGTCCGTATGTGTTCGCACTAAATGCCATGAATGTGGAATTCTGCAAAATTTTCTAAATTTATTTCAAAATATCTCCTTCATAGATTGAATTTGAAAAATTCACTGGAATCGAAAAGCTGTTTTCGCATCTAATGTTTTCCAGTATTTTAGGATTCAGCATGTCTTCACCATTTCTACACGAGACAATTTCGTTTCTTGATAGGATCTGTAAATTCGTATGAACGTACCTAGATTTCAAATACATTCATTGTTAGTCCGAAAATATGTATATAAAACTTGAAAGCTGGATAAAGCCTCGTTACTAGAAATATCAATTGACCAATTAAATATTAGAGGCCAAGAAGTGTATGGTTTTTCATTAAGAAGAAAATGAAGGACAAAGCAAAAAATCCTGCTTTCCAAGAACTCACATAATCCTTCCAGTTCAGTATGTATTCTGCCCTACAAAATATGGGACAGGTCATACAACACTAATGATATCCACCGGAGCTTGTGTGTGAGATATACACATTGTAGTGTGCATATTCTGGAGCATTGTGAGTGCAAAATGATCATGGATCCCAAAATCAATTAAACGGTTCATTCTGAGACAAAAACGTATACATTACAATACCGTCTGACGCATTGTGAGTGCAAAATGATCGTGGATCCCAAAATCAATTAAACGGTTCATTTTGAGACAAAAACGTATACATTACAACACCGTCTGCATCCTGATAAATGCATGTCAACAAAACAATTTTATTCACAGAAAACTCAAGATTGTATGCTGAAAACTTTTGCCCTTATGAATACTTCTAGTCTTCGTGGGAAACTCTCCACCACTTTTTCTTTAATGTCCGCCGATATGTTCCGCCTTCAAAGCAGTCATCAGAGATTCCATGTAGGTTTCAAGTCAAGACTCCAGACTGGCCCATCTAACTTTTCGGCTCCATGTCCTAAAACCAATATGTAACAACGGCAGTAGTATGAAATTGTGCGTGATCCTGTTGATAGAGGTATGGGACTTCTCCAAAGTACTCCCACACGGTTGGTAGGGTATAATTTTCCAGTTTGTTTAGGTAAAGATGAAGATTCATAGTTCTGTATAAAACAACTAATGAGCCCATTCTGAACCGAGTCAACACACCTCCATATCATCACTCTGCCTCCACCAAGCTTCTTGTTGGTATAATACATTCTTAAAGGTACTTTCCCCTGTCATTCATCATACCCATAAATGACTATCAGACTAATAGATTATGTACCTTGACTCCTAAATCAAATACAAATTTTTCTGTTCGTCCACAGTCCAAGATGGAAGTTCGTCACACTACTCTCATTTTCGGCGTGGGGCATTAGACGAAGTAGTTAATGACTTGTGGAAGGCCGATCGGCAGTGTAAACCTATGTTTTGCATAATCCTGCATACTATACTGGTGCTAACATCAGTCCAATAGTCTTACATAGCGCTTCCATGATCTGATTTCAAATTGGGTGTTCGGTTCATTCCACACATATACAGTATAAAAACTATATAAAGCTATATATAAACTATATAGGTACAGTATATAAAAAACTATCACCGGACAGTAGTAAACACTGCCAGAAAGACACATTATGAGATTTCTTCAGGGAGAAACAAAATAGGTCATTGAAAATACGATGATCAAGAAAAATTACAAGAAGAGAGGATAATCCGACGAGGGCGATCTGAGGAAACATATTATGGCATCATCGTCAATGAAGATGTCACAAAGATGTCAGTAAAGCAGTAGTGACTGATAGCAACATTTGGTGATGAAGTCGATAAACATAACCAAGCAAAGCCCATGCGAGCCGCCCCCGGTGACGCAGTGGTCTAAGCGATGGCCTCTGATCATTCGTCTGAACGGGGTCCGGGTTTGAATCTCGGTGAGGCATGGATGTTGTGTTTGTCTTACGGCACGGGCTCTCTCCCTTCCCTGGAACCAATGGCGCTAAATTAGGGACGAGCGACTGCTTATAGCCCACTGAGTTGCTCACGGTGGTCATTAAACCTCCAAAAAAAAAGCCCATGCGGCAAAAGAAAACACATTGCAGGAGAGTGGGGTGACGCCACTAGAGAACCTGCAAAGACGATGACGATTAACATAAGCATAACAATCGTCAGAATAGCAGGGTTGAGAAAAAAGTCAGGGAATAACCAAAGTAATTTCTGTAGGAACGTGAGAGCGAATCATTCAATGCGTCGTAACCTGGGACAAAAAATCATTACCAAAGGCCTTTTAGTACGGTCACCATTAAAAAGATGCAGTATGTCTTTTTGAAACAGTTCATATCGGTACTCAATATATGCACGTCGCACCGGTGGTGCAGCGGTCTAGCCATTGGCTTCTGATCATTCTTCCGAAATGGGTCAGGGTTCGAATCCCGGTGAGGTATGGATGTTGTGTTTGTATGAAGGCCCTGGCTCTAATTCTCTGGAACCAGTGGCCCTAATTTAGGGACAGACGACTGCTTATACCCTACTGAATTGCTCACGGTGGTCGTTAAACCTCCAATAAAAAAATGCATGCATAAAATTCTAGGAAAGGTAGGTCCAAGCCAAACGGCGGATAAAGTAGTTAACATGCAGAATCAGGACATACGACAATCAAGAGACCACAGGGGTCGGAAGGAGTCCATTAAATCCTGTTCCGGTGAGAATAGGGCTGCCCACGAATGACAACTGAGGATGCATCAACAGAATGAAGTGCAGTATCGTCAGGGTCAAAAGTATATTCACGGGGAACATATCCGTAATCAGGGGAATCTACAAAAACCTTAGTCGAAACAGCACCAGAACCAGGATCACAAACATTATGATGCGGGAAAAGCGAAAGAAAAGAAGTAGTACCGGGAGTGGACAGAAGAGAACGGGATCGAGATGAAACAGAAACTGAAATGTCAGGAGAAAGGACGATAAGGAACATGAACACTAAACAGAAGATTTGGCACTCAGAATTGGGTAACAGGAGCGCGTAAAAATGTAGGAGAACGTATGCTTCAGAAGAAGTCAGATGCAGAGGAGCCAAAGCCGAAGTAGAAACGGAAGTCATAGAAAGAGCAGGGAGAGGTCCATGACGTAAGTAGGAGGGGTTACCGGTAAAGAAAAATGGAAGAGAAAGAAGGATATGGTGACAGGGAAGGAGTTTGACGAAGTGCGATAGACCTAACACAATGAGTGAGAGGATCCAAATAAGAAGAAACTTCCCATTTAGAAGTGTCCAAAGGGGTGAAACAGTCAATGTCAATGTCAGCAGAAGATCCAGGAGGAGAAGAAACTAGAAGTGGTAGAAGAAAGAACCGAATCAGGAGGAGGTGAAGGAGGCTGTTTACGAAGACAAAAAACATGAGGATACTTTAAACTCCGAGGGACAGTAGGAAGCGCTGGACCGGACAAACAATTTTGCAGATGGCTATACGGTCAACGGCAAGATCTCGTCCGGGAGTTTGGGGGGTGGGGCGTTGCATAAAATGATAGAACTTTACTAGGTTGTGACGACAGATATGGAATCAGAGAGGTGTAATTGACCATTAGGCCAGAAGAGAGAATGAAATCAGCATAAGCAAGGAAGTCTAGAATATTGGTTTCACCCAGGGACGAGCGTGCAAAATCCTGAATTGCTGATGAGGGTAGTTTAGAAGTAAAGGCCGTCATATATTGCTGCAGAGTGGCATGCTAAAGAGCATAAAAAAGAATACCTATGCGGAGAGCAGAAACCGAGTTCTGCCCGATCGTTGAAGTATCCGTAATAGAGAAACGTACGTTGTTATTATGGTGAGTAACAAGAAGAGAAGAAGAGACATGCTGACGAGACGCAGGATCCACGATTTCCAACGATGTAGAGGGCAGTATAATTAAAAAAGAAATAGGAACAGGCATCGGAAAGGACGCAGTAGGAACTTGTGATGACGTCAGAATGGAAAAGGTGAAGGCACTATCCAAATGCAAGAAACACAACGGCAGAGGAGACACTGGCAGTTCAGACAAAGGAGCAGCCGATATAGCAGCAACAAGAGACGTGATATCGTTGGGAGTTGATGTAACCAAGTGAGGCATTTCCGCGAAGGCATTACTTGCCATGGAGAAACACAAAGCCGCCACCTTTATTTTTCAAAGCAAAACAAATCGACTTAGGTAGTTTAGAAAGCGGTAAATTAATAAAGTTATAATTTCATTAAATAGCGTGAATGAACGCTAAGAAAGGTATAGCATCTGCGCGTAGTACTCTTATATACGGCGATGGCACAAAGTACCCAGAGACAAGGTAACACAAACGTTGTAATCACTCGACTACGAAATCTAGGCAAAGTCCGTGCATGAAGGTAATAACACTCAGAACATGTAATAAAACGCTTACCGTTCAGCTATAATCTGTGCGATAAGTGCACGGAGACATCTTAAGAAGTATTTGAGCAAAAGGCGGTGCTTAACGTAAAGAAGCATACGAGCCACAAGTAAATAACATTGAGTAGAGCAGGTGTGACTCTCATGGAAAGACAATGTTGATTTGCGTTCTGAGGGTAAAATCTTTTACAGAACTCTACTGTCACGTTTTGTTAGCTTCAGAGGTTTACCAGGCCATGTCTTGACAGATTCATCTCCAGTCTGCTGCAATTAACATATGGCATCACGAATCGTTGACCTAGGGATATTAAGTGTCGCTGAAACGTCACGTACAAAGCAACTTCAGGAAATGTCGATGAACGACAGTAATAAGTTTACACAACTTTTCTGAAACAGCAAATCCCTGAAAATGAGCACATTTACCATACTTGGGAGTGTCAACATCCTGGATGAGCGCAGTATTGCTTGATTTTTCTGTGCCCAACAGACGTGCAACATGCGAATCAAATATTTAAAAAAATTAAACCAAGGAATGTCTGAGTGAAAAGAAATACTAAACGACATCCTAATTTCGGTGTGAGATATATCTCATGGTCTGCGTTAGCACCCGGAGTGCTGTCCCTACACGATTTGTTCTGCAGCGAACGAATCTAATTGTATTCCATGGGTTTGAAAGCAGCGGAGATAAGTGGTAAATGATTGGAAAAGGGCCACGGGTGCTGAAAAATTTCCAAATAAAGTGCACCGCCCTAATAGGAGGGTGAGAATTCGGAGACAACAGTATAAGATCATGGATTAATCTTTTATGATTAAGAATCTCCTCATCATGTACGTAGCAGTTGATAACAATCAAAGCCTGAAGGAAATGAAAGGTCATCTCACTAAAGAAAGAAAGCAGATTATGGCACTCAGAAAACAACATGATACTGTAACAAGAAATACTGGCGAAATTTTGACTAGAGTTAAATAGTTCTACCCGAAACTACATGATAGTGATGATACATTTGTTATAGACTTAAAGAAAAGTTCCTTCAGTTCTACTAGCAAATGTCTCCCATCCAATTAATAACATGAAACTAGGAAGAGTTCCATGGGAAGGTTGGATTACTGTGGACATTGTACGGGAAGCCAAGGAAAAAATTGGAACTGTATACTGTCGCCCAAGTTTTCACTAGATACGTCAATGAAGGTAAGATTCCCGAAAAGTGAAACAATATCGGAAAAGTGAAAAATGATCCTGCTAAATAAAAAAGGGGATTTTGAGGATCTCAACAACAGACCCAACATCCTCCTATCAGTTGTTTAAAAATTATCTGCTGAGGTACTGTCACATGGCTGGAAGTTAACCTTGAACGTGACATAACCAAGAGAACAAGCTGGTTTTAGGAGTCACTACAGCACTATATACCACATCCACTTACTGAGGGAAATCACTGAAAATACGAGAGAACATCAACTCCCACTTTGAAGGACTCTTATTGATTATGAAAAGGCATTTGTTTCCGTGAAACTATCGCCAGTAATAATGTCTTTCAAATCCCGAGGTATTGAATATGAATACATTAACATTAACATATAACCTTTGCACTTCCATTTTCATATAACATCTATGAAAATGGAAGTGCAAAGGTTAGATTATTCGAGAACACAGCACCAATAAAGCTTGGAAAGGGAGAGTGTTACAAATTGACAAAATATTTCCCAAGCTCTTTAATGCCAAATTGCAGAGTGTATTTTAATCACTGAACTGGAAAAACAAGATGATACAGATTAAAAGGGATTATTAATCTCATCGTTTTGCTGATGGCTTATTAATTTTTGCAAATATCCCTTCAGAGCTTCAGTCTATGATCCAGGAACTTACTGACAAGAATGAGGAAGCGGAAGTAAAAATGAACTTTTAGGAAACAAAATAACGCTTTTACGAGAACTGAGGACTTAGCGATTGATGAGAAAAATCTAGATGTATCAAATATCTACACATGTATATCTTGAGGAAAAGATCAAGCGAGGGTCACATTGAAGAGAAGATTAGTCGGCGTACAAAACTTGGCTGTAGAGCATTTAGAAGAAACAGTACAACTTTCAAGTGCAATTTGACATTATGTCTAAAAGAAAGCTATCTAATCTGTGCTTCCTTCCAGTTTTTCTTATGGATCAGAGACATGGACCTTTTACTAGAACAGAGAAACAGAGGTTATATACATCGGAAAGTGGCATGGAGAGGTATCTGCTTGCTGTGATAAGGAAATATAAGACGAAGAACTCGTGGATCAGGAAAATTACAAGAATAAAAGGCATCATGATCAAAGTAAAATATCTTAAATAGTAATTCCATGGGCATGCTGTTGTAATATGCATATGTAATCAGTATTGTCAACCATTATCACTCCACTGCTGGACAAGTTTCTTCTCCAGCTGTCTGCCTTCTACCAGTCTTCTCGCAATCACACTCGGGCATGCTTTGGGAGTTCTTCAACACATCTACCGCGTGGTTTTCTTCTGGGCCTCTTTCTGTCTCCAGGTAACACCTCTAACATTTGATTTGTCCACCAGTGCTCCGTTTTTAAGCAATATATCCAGCCCATTGCCATTTCAGGGATTTTACTTTAATCATCATGTCTTCCACTCTTGTCCTTTTCCAGATCCACGAGTTCATCTTCTTATCTTTCTTGATTATTCCACGCATGCACCTCTCTAGGCTTCTTTCAGTTGATCTCTAAGAACTGGAAAGATGCATTGATAAAATATTTTTCTTTTAGGACGTAATGGTAAGTTGCCCTTGAAAGTTGTACGGTCTCTTCAATCTGCTCTCCAGTCAAATTTTATTCGTTGATTAATTTCTTCATCAATGTGGCCCTTGCTTGATATCTTTTGCCCAAGACAAATGTAGGTATCGGTTACCTTTAGATTTCACCCATCAATCACTGAATGTTCTGTCGCATTGTACGTCAATTTTGTTTTCCGAAAGTTTATTTTTAATCCCAGTTTAATCTTGTCAGGAAGTTTCTGCAACATGCACTACAGATCTGAAGCATAGTTGCAAAAATGACTATGTCATAAGAAAATGGAAGGGGGCTAAATATTCTCCATTAATCTTTATCTCCTGGACATTCTAGTTCAATAATTGAAAGACATTCTGCGCAGTGGCATTGTAGAGTTTGGGAGATATAGTGACATAATCTAAGCATACACAAAGATGCGTGTTGCCAGTCCTGTAGGAAAAGAACTCGCGTTCGCACAGGACAGAACAGCCGTGACTTGCAGAGTGGCTCCGGCTGTGTGCTAACCGAAAGCGTTTAAAGTAGAGTGCGAGAGAGACATTTTGTCGAATAAGTGAGAAATCTGGAAAAAGAAGTCCATTCCGCTGCGAGGTAATCTTAGGACATCAACTGAAACGGTCAGTGGTGTCTACGAACGTAAATCTAAATAACTGGTTAAGCTGATCTCTGTTCGTGTCATCATTTTTGGAAATCAAGTCGTTGTTTTAGAATCTGTCACATCCTGAAAGCCAGATTTAACCGCAAAGGCGGAAAACGTGGAATGTAGATACCTTTAACTTTAGGTAGGGATACCGCCGCCGCGTTAACAAGACAAGCAAGAAAGATGACATCGAATTTTCGGTTGTAAAAACTACGTCTTTTGAATCTTTTGCAACGCCTAAATAAATTATCACAGTTATTCAAAGTCAATGGAACCGGTTTGAAAAGAAATTTACCGGATTTCTACACTGTTTTTTCGCACAGGACAGAACAGCCGTGACTTGCAGAGTGGCTCCGGCTGTGTGCTAACCGAAAGCGTTTAAAGTAGAGTGCGAGAGAGACATTTTGTCGAATAAGTGAGAAATCTGGAAAAAGAAGTCCATTCCGCTGCGAGGTAATCTTAGGACATCAACTGAAACGGTCAGTGGTGTCTACGAACGTAAATCTAAATAACTGGTTAAGCTGATCTCTGTTCGTGTCATCATTTTTGGAAATCAAGTCGTTGTTTTAGAAACTGTCACATCCTGAAAGCCAGATTTAACCGCAAAGGCGGAAAACGTGGAATGTAGATACCTTTAACTTTAGGTAGGGATACCGCCGCCGCGTTAACAAGACAAGCAAGAAAGATGACATCGAATTTTCGGTTGTAAAAACTACGTCTTTTGAATCTTTTGCAACGCCTAAATAAATTATCACAGTTATTCAAAGTCAATGGAACCGGTTTGAAAAGAAATTTACCGGATTTCTACACTGTTAAAATTTTAGGGGTAGGATGAACCAAAAAGTTGTGCTACACCAGCTGCACCACTTTCTGAGAAAAGATACACTATTGTGCGGTGCAAACAAAAGTCAACATGGTGAAACCTTGCCCTATAATGTGGTGTAGCCTTGTACTGTAACGTGGTGGAAAGTTTCACCATGTTGTTGGGTTTTGCTTGCATAACATAATGGTGTATCTTTCCTAAGAAAGTGGTGACACTAGTGGAGCATCACTTTTTGGTGCAACCTACAACAAACGTTTTAACAGTGTACAATCGATAAGACATCCAGAAATAGAAACAGCTACTTACTTCTACCACGGACCAAAAGTATGTTACGAAAATTAACAAATGGTGCGCAAAAAGTTTCTTAGAGCAGAAGGAAGGTAACAGTGAAAAAAGATATATTAATATCGAACAGCTAAAAGAAGAGATATAGAAGGAAACATGATATAGCTCTATACCTTCTAGCGGAAGAATTTTATATAATGGTAGAGTTGAAAATCGGCGAAATGTGTTCTGCATGGCAAAAGTTATGCTAAGGAAAAATAACTTTTCAAATACGTCTCCCTGAACCGGAAATGGCGAGGAAAGAGTTTTGACCATTACGCTTCCTAGCGAGAAAGGTGTGCATTATTTAAGGAGATAACGTTCCCCATCTTTTTGCAGAGAATATCGTACAGCAAAAAATGAATTTCTCAATAGGATTTTTAGAAGTGGAGATACATCTGCAAGACGAATACACAAGCACCACCTAGCGACATAAATATGAACTATAAAGCTCTTCAAATATAAACCTAAATTTTTCCGTAACGTAAATTGTACCCAGTATTAAAATATGTTTTTTAATTCTACATTTAAAAGCAGATATATTGAGAAAAGCAGATTAAAAATGCGCACCCTCTAGCGGAAAAATTGCGCATTGTTTTGGGAAGAAAAATACAAATAATTTTCATAGTTGTTAGTATCTGATCGAAAAAGAACTTTTTCAATCGGATGTCCTGCAGATATTCTGCAAACGATAACGTGAGCTTGCACCCTTTAGTACACTTGTGCATCAAGAAACATTTGAAGTTCCATTATACAAATTTCGTTCAAATTATGTATAAAACACTCTCCAACACAGAAATAATTTTTCAAATGGGACTCTTAGATGCAGAGATATCGAGAAAATAAGATATACATCTACACCGCCCCCTCTAGCGGAAAAACTATACACTGTTGTAAGCAGCAAGTATTCTCAAAAGGTTTTCCGATGTGTCCGTGAATTTTTCGACCGAGTTTTCAGAAACTCAGATGGATCCACTCCGACAAACATTTTGCTGCAAATACATCAGAAGCCAAAAAAAAAAAAAAAATAGATTACGCTTCCTGGTGGCTAAACAATTTTTTACCAAATGTTAAAAATATGTGCAAAACATTTCCCATCAGGAGCTGTATCCGATACAGGAAGGAATC
Source organism: Macrothele yani (assembly GCA_039090855.1). Taxonomy (NCBI): domain Eukaryota; kingdom Metazoa; phylum Arthropoda; class Arachnida; order Araneae; family Macrothelidae; genus Macrothele; species Macrothele yani. Next base: position 56,551,573 of record CM077008.1, on the reverse strand, counting down.
TTAAAATTGGACTTTTAGAAGTACAGATATCGGTGAAAGCGCAGTTTACTTTTTTGACCCCTTGCGAAAAACCAATGCATTACTTGAAAAATAAACTGTATCTAAAATAGTCTTCGATATAAATGGCATCGAAAGGAAAAAAATTCAGTCTAATATTTAGAATCAAATATATGTAATAAAATATATTTTGAATTCTATATCATCTGTATTTCCGCCTTCTAGCGGTGAAGTTGTGCATTAAAAAAAGCAGAATGCAAGGATTATCATTCTCACATTTCATGCTTCCCAATGCAAAAGGATTTTTCAAATCACACTCTTATCTGCAGAGATATGGTGTGCACATTCAAAAGGACGGACTGACCAAGTGATAACATACGCACGATCTCTTTTTACAAGTGACGTGCTAAAAACTAACCCTACAGATGGTCAAATGTAAACAGAAAATGTGGATATAAATGTTTTGTTCTCATCTTCGGCAGCACAAGCATTCGCTTTTTCATACAATAGTCTCCTTTCGCAGTTCTCGCCCTACATCGCGAGGCGGACGAATGGAGTTCTTCCGGGAAAAAGTCTTTTGGTAGGCTCATACCATACCGCTTCTTCCACTTCACATGGATCCCCTCCGACAAATATTTTGCGCAGTGCAAAACAAACCGCTTGTCTCGCTTTGACGTCGGAACGAAATAGTTCCCCTCTCGAGAAAACATTGGCAGGCAAATCAGGGAGTGAGAGAGAACTAGCATCACTTCTTTTAAGCCTCTCAAAAAAATTTAAGAAATTTGATAAATTTTTTCCTGTGGATTATATATTTCCGATCTTTACCATATCAACCAGAAACCTAGTTAAACTGAGCTACAAGAAAACAGTACAATGCAGCGACTTTCAATAGAAAATGCCGTTTAAACGGCTTTTGTCGTTTAGCAGTAAAGCCACTTGGAAATTGAGAGGCTTAAAAGAAGTGATGCTAGACCAATAAGTCAAACGTGGAGAGGAATTACAGACGGATAGAGAAATTGCGAGTTTTGGAGCCTAAATACCATGGAATCCTTTGGCCATTGAAGCGCCATAGACTGTTTTGTAATTTTCATATTGAGAAAAATTATGTTTTGGATTGTTGGTAATACATGCTAGGTTCCAAACAAAAATGAAGCATTTCCGACTGAAAATCAGTGTATTTTGTCGGCATTTCAAGCAACAGCGGTCGCGAAGTGAATTAAATCCTGTACAAGATTAGGTAGTCGTCATGTGACACTATTCTGGCAAGCTTCTGATTTTGCTTGTCTTAAATTTCATGAGTAGCGGACGGATCAATAGAATTAAAGATAAAGCCATTACGACAGAGAAGCAGCGTGAAACCACTTATTTTTATTAAAATAGTAACTTCGATCACTAAAGAAAATTGAGGAAACACGTGTAATAGTATCATCTCATTAAGCATTTATTTCAGATTAATGCCCTTACCCTTTTTAAAAGGACACCCTCGGTCGCAAGCGTTTCATAAAAGCCGATAACTGAGTTAATAAAAATACTCGCCACATAAAAAGGAAATAATCTAGCGAGAACTGTGTAGCTAGCTAGTTGTTAAAAGCAAAAATTCTACTCTCGCTAATGAAATTCCTAAGCTTTCGTATTAAAACAGCGAAAAAGAAAACGAAAGAATCTCTGAGTTGAAAAAAAGAAGGAAGCGGAAATCTGTACAACACTGGCAGACATCTCTTTCCCCAACCACGTCCAGCTACGTCTATCTAACAGTTACGTCACGTATGGATCATTTTTCTGAGATTTTCGCCCCATAACGTCAAACCTTCGATTGGACGAAGTGGGGGTGAGCTCCGTCGAATAAAGTGCACTATCGCTGCACGTGACCCAAGTTCCTTGGCATTCGTATTAAGTAGATCCGATCCTCTTGCGCAGGGACTTGCTTTCTACCAAACATTCCGACGGCGAAAAAGAATATTTCCCGCGAAACTGCGTAAACCAACCTTGGTCAACCGCTCTTCTCCTTCCATTGGCAGTTCTTCCTATTAAATTCCTTTTTATCTGAGCTCTCTTCCAGAGCATGGGAAGTCAGTGACCCAGCAAAGCAGGAGATATTTCAATTTCCCATCGAAGCTATAAATCTCTTTATTCTGTGTGCTTAAATTTCTCCATTTCCCTACTTTCTTTTCTAGTCCTTCTGAAGTAGGTGAGCAACTCGTTTCAGTGTTTGGAAATTACGAATCTCTTTGATCCGATGTACTTATTTCTTTTCTACTAGATTCGATAGATAATGTACTGTAAAAGTAAAAATGACTTCCTTTAATGGGACTAAAGATCGTGAAGGTTTACACGGAAAACGACAGCAGCAGCAGCATTTGAATATAAGTGAGGAAATGTGGATATGTTACGATCAGTGGAATTTTGGGCAACTTATAGCCGATAACATCAATGAAACTGGTGTGTATATATATATTGACTGAGAAATACGCCAGAGTAATTGAAAAAAAGGGCAAATTTCATTTTAAGTACTTTCTATCTGAATATTAATATGAATAACTGGTGCTGTAGATAGAATACTTCATAAAACTGGATTAATACGTGATTAAATTGTCATCATCGGATTAAATTTATCCCGAAAATGTCTAAATGAAACCTTGCGCAAAACACCAAGGTGATTTTCGAAAACTTTTCTATACCAGGGTGATCAACATGTCGTCCCATTTGCAGCTAAAAAGTGTTAGATGCAAGAAAGGAAGCCTTACACGTTCCGCTCATAATGCAAAATTCAGGCCGTTTAGTGTTTTTCAACTTTCCACCAAAGCCACGAACTCAGATCAATACCATCCAGCAGGTTTCAAGGATAGAAACGTTTCAATGCCACATTCAGCATCGATCAATATAGCGAAGTGTCTTCCTTGTAGAAAATGAGCCATTGAGCGAAACAGGTGGTAGTCGGATGTGGCAAGGTCAGAGGTGAATACAAGATGGAGTCAGATCTCAAATCCATCCATTTCCTGTAGTTATTGGCGAACTACTCTAGAGGTATCACTTGGGGAACTCTATGTCCCCTTGTAACAATGCCCGTTTTCTATTGATAAACGCTGCAGAGCACGATACGCTCTCTGAAGTTGTTTGGCATAGCGGTTTCAATCCATAGCCTAACCACCTTGCTCGAGATTCCAGTGCACAGTACATTCACAACTCCACCAAATGCATAGCATGACTTTCCTCTCCAATCCACCCGGTTTGAAACACTAGCTACGCTTCCTAGTGCAAACTCAGCCCCTGGTTCATAGTGGTAGGATAACGTAGAGATATATACGAGCGCGGATCAAAAAGTTAGCTATAATGTTGAATGAAAAAAACACAAAGAGAATGTATGCTGGTTTAAAGGTACAACATTTATTCATTTTTTCGACACGACTGCCTAAAGACTATAAACATTAATCTAATCGTGTAATTAATTTTTCCATACCTATACAGAAAAAGTCTCCTCCAGTTTGGTGCAACCAGTGAAGGACCGCAGTTCTCACAGCCTCATTTGTTTGGAATCGTTGTCCACTAAAGTCCAGTTTCATTATACTGAACAAATGGTAGCTCCACGGGGAATACGTCGAGGCTGTAGAATAAGTCGATACCTCCCACCTCAAATGACTGCAGCATTTCTTTTGTTTTCTGTACTGTGTGGGGTGTGGCGTTGTCGTGCAACATAATGAAACCTTTGCTCAACTTGCCCCGGCGTCTGTTCTCCATTGCCGTTCCCGAACTTCTTAACGTTTGGCAATATGTATACGTTAGCATTGATAGTCCTCCTTTTGGCAAACAATCTGTGTAAACAACACCTTCAAAGTGCAAGAAAACAGTCGTAATGGCCTTTCTTGCTGACGACATGGAATGGAAGCATGAGATGGCATGCTTTCATTCCATGGATGTTTGTTTGGTTTCTGAAGTGAAATGGTGAAACCCCGTTTCTTCAGCTCTAATGATTCGACGCCAAATTTCTGACCCACAGCAAAATACAGTTTCAGAAGAGCGAAAAACGACAGGAAACGTTGGCTTCTGTGCTGGTTGGTGAGTAAACGTGGTACCCATCTCGCGCACAATTTTTTAAATCCCGGCTGCTCGTAAAAGATGGAATGCATAGTCCCGTGCAAAATGTCTAACCTACTGGCAATTTCCTTGAACTTGATATGTCTACTATCTCTTATCATGTCATCAACTGCGGCAACATGCTCCGGAGTGCTGGATATTAATGGTCGGCCTTCGTGGTATTCACCCGACAAATTTGTGCTACCCTTTTCAAATTGTAGACACTACTTTAAAATGGCTGGGTGAGACATGGCATTTTCCACGTATACAGCACATATTTCACGATTGATGTCAGTGCAATTTAGAGGCTTAGCCCACAAAAACCTAATGGTTCCTCGCACTTCCAAATTGGAGTAAGAATCCAGTTGATGCGACATTACGAACTGTCACCTGCACACGGCTTACGCAGTTACTGAACTAAAACACCACTCCCGTCAGCAGCTCTTACGTACTGTCGACTTTGCTCCCAAACACACACTGTCTGGCTGCAATCCCACTCCAGATGGCGCTAAGTGTAACTTACTTTTTGATTCACCTACGAACTTTTTATAACCGGTGACATGGATGATATATTTGTCCTATGACTTAGCTTTCTGTCTTACCTGGACTCATGGTGGTCGTTAAAGACCGAAACGAAAACACAATTGCTATATTTTGGAGGGAAGTATCAGCAGGAAGTAGAATTCTGAATATTATTAAAGAAACATTTCTGTAATGCATTTTATAGTATTTTAAACCTAGTTTAACGATCCAACTTTTATGTGAGTAAAATAAAGATATTTGTGTTAAATCACATTCAGTTTAATGGAATCTTCTCTAAGCGATGAGATTTTTGGTTTCATTCTAAATCCTTATTCGTTTGGGGGGGGGGGGAGTTCGTTTTGAATTGCATACATTTTCAACTTTATCGTATTGAAATCTTTCAAATGTTGGTGCTTTCATTCTAAATCGTATTTCTTTCTGATTGGAGATTTAACGACCACCGTGAGCAACTCAATGGGCTATAAGCAGTCTCCCGTCCCTAATTTAGGGCAACTGACTCCAGGGAAGGGAGAAAGCCAGTGCCGTAGGACAAACACAACGTCCAGGCCTCACCCGGCTTCGAACCCGCACCTATCACGGACGAGTGATCAGAATTCATCGCTTAGAGCACTGCGCCACCATCTGGCAGCCTTCCTGTAAGTGAAAAGGGGCGGCCTAAATTGTATAAACCAAGGAGAAGGTTTATTCAAAATTTCCCCTTCTTTCGCGCAATTAAACAGTTTCCAAAATTTAACTATTTCAAATTTACTATTGGGAAAAAAATTCGATTTTTCTACCTACATCATGCGAGCCAAGAAATAATTTTTATTAATGATGACTAGTTTGGCTGACATAGTGGTGTAAACATATGATAATTTCTGTGAATCATTAAGGTAAACCTAAATAAATGATGAAATTCCTGATTTATTTTTACAATATCGTGCTTCGTGGAAAATGAATCACGAAGTCCAAGTACGCGTCATGCAGGATGTTCTAGACTTAGTCTTCTCTCATTTGCCACAACTGTAAGAAAGATACGTATCGTGCAGCAACATTGCATACTTTATCACTTCTAAATTGTGTCACAAATACGTTAAAATTTATTTCTGATGCTAGAAAGATCTGTCTAATTAAGATTCAATAATTTTTAATGTTTAGCACAGGTCTCATCGAGAAATTTCTTTATAGTGTCAGTACGTATATCAGTACAGATTTCGGGAAACAGAGAGTTTGAATTCACTTTCTTATGCAGTATCTTACAATCCTGGCAAAATATATAACTCCCCAAAATGCTAGATCACAGACAAGCAAATCAGACGGAACGATGGCTAATGTAAAAGCGCAGATCCACTTTTGTCGTAATGCTTTCTCCCTTTTAAAATACCTGTATTTTTGAGAAATGTAAAATGTCTGTAAACACGCTTCTTCTCACTCAAATATCAAATGCTATTTTTTCTTTTTTAATATACACTATCTACCAACAAGTAATTGGACACCCCTGCAATCGACAATTTCTGCGGTCCTGATACACGTCACGGCCGCCACCGTTAAATATCGTGTGGGAAACAACAACGCAACCAGTCGCATGCAAGATGCCACGAAGTTCGGAGCTCTCTGATTTCGAGAAAGGTGTAATCGTCGGGTATCACAGAAATGACCGATCCATAGGCGACATATCCAGCGAGTTGAAGTACCCAAAATCGACAGTGGCCTACGTGATTGGCAAGTGGAAGATGAGAGGTGACTGTCGGAATGTGCCCCGACCCGGCAGACCTACGAAACTGGGAGTTAGAGACTGACGGATGCTGGCCAGAGAAATTCGGAAGAACCGCACAAATCGGTGGGCCACATCCGCGAGGAATTTCAGCAGGCATCCGGGAGTGCTTTTTCGATGCATACCATCCGTAAGAAAGTCCATCTGCTCGGTTATCATGGACGTGCTGCAGCCCATAAGCCTTTGATCACCAAGTCCAATAGCGCTACGCGGCTAACGTGGTGCAAAGAACGTCGACAGTGGACCGTTGAACAGTGGAAACAGGTTATCTGGAGCAACGAATCAAGGTTCACCCTCTACCGTTCGGATGGCAGCGTCTGGGTTTGGCGTCTGCCTGGAGAACGGCTCCTGCCGGAATGTATTGTGCCAACTGTGAAGTTCGGCGGCGGTGGAAATATGCTGTGGGGGTGTTTCTCCTGGTATGGCACGGGACCGTTGGTCGCTATTCCTGGTAGACTCAACGCCGAGACCTACTGCACCATTTTGGGTGACCATGCGCTTCTTAGGTTGTGGGAGTTTTACGGGGTGGACCCATGTTACTTTCAGGATGACAATGCCACCTGTCGTGTTGCGAGGTCCACCATGGCTTGGTATGGTGACAATGGGGTTAATCGAATGGACTGGCCTGCGCAGACCTTAACCCTATTGAGCACATCTGGGACGAGTTGGAGCGTCGACTTAAGTAGTGTCCCCACCGTCCGAAATCGGTGAAGGAACTGACCTGTCTTCTCCAAGCCGAGTGGAAGAAAATACCGCTATCCGTCGTACAACGCCTGGTTGAGAGTATGCCCCGGAGGGTCGCAGCTGTAATCGCCGCACGTGGAGGCTCCACCAACTATTGAAGGTGAATAAACTTCGTTTTCCTTTGCTATCACAGGTGTCCAATTACTTGTTGGTAGATAGTGTAATTGCTTTGGTTACATTCACAAATTTTAGTACACTGTACTTTGATTATCTTCGCAATGAGAAGGACAACTGAGGTGTTGATTGATTTGGCGATGATCTTTTACCACCTGAAATTGTACACTAACTTTAATATTCTTGGGTTTGAATCGTTGTCTTGCACCTCAAAGAACGGTAAACTCACTACTTTACTTCGATATATTTAGCCAATCCTTAGAAACATTCGCCTTTAAAATGTCTTGCCGTTTTGCAAAAATGCAATAAAAAATCTATGCCTACTATGTTCGAGAGGAGCATTGCAAATTTAAATGTATTTTAACAATCCTTCCACTAGCGCATCTAAATCAGATTCACGTTTCGTCCTATTGTATCTCTATGACTTGTTTTAAAATTGATTTACTAATTCAGTTTGAATTACTGAATTAAAATCCGTTAATTTCGGAGATTCGCTGAAATGCTCCACGAATTCAGGCTATTGAATCATATTTCAACGTTAAGCGTTGTACATAATTCGCATAGTAAACATTGGGTCATCAAAACTAAAGATTGTGCGCACTTGGTCTGCTACCATTTGGAAGCATCCATTAAAAGCTTGCTTCACGCATACGTGCCTTCCCAGACACATTTAAAAGCCTGGTGACATAATTCCTTTTTGCTGTACATTTTCACTTACAGGAAAGCTGCCAGATAAGTGGCCATTTGTCCGCACTTATGACCACTTTCCAAGACATTTAGCTGTCTTTCAGAACAACAATACATTTCTTTTATCCATAACTCATTCGAAACGTTTCCAAAAAATTATATAGCTGTTATTTGCAGATGTATTGAAAAGGATTTCATCTTTGCTATATGATTTAATAAGCGTAGTTTAAACAATTTCACAATTCTTTTTTCATACTATACAATATCGCTCTACTGTCTACATTGATTTTAATACTATAAAGTTTTTATTAAAGCAAATACCACACACTAACAAAATAATTAATGCTTCTAATGTTTTTAATTGATTAAATTCTACTTAAAACATTACGTTTGTACTATCCGTCGATGTTACTTGTAGCACTGGAGCTTCTTAGTCTTAAGCCCTGAAGAGCTAGCACACGAAATCCTTATTTATACACTGAACTAAATTAGGCGACCTAACGCCCGAAAGAGATATTTTTTAACCAATCGTGGGCCAATGTGAAAACACAAATTTGCCTGGGACGGCCATCAAACCAGCATCCTTTTGCTGCTTCGGAGGCGAATGTTTTCCCAATTAAGCTACCCCGGTGGAATGTACTGCTGCAACTTGGTCGTGATGTCATGTGCTCAACCTTTGTGCTACGCTTCATATCTCCCAGCCCTTTGAGAAAGGGCTGGGGCTGATTCATTAGTTTCCGGCTCAGCCGGCAAACCATGCTTTAAATAGCTCAGTGTAAAAGAAGGAATTCAGATTAATTCCAGACGATGTGTGGAAGAATCATCGCACATTTTTTGAAGCAAATAATGAATTTTCATTAATTCCAGATAATGTGTAGCGTGGATCACCATATATTTTTCGAAGAACCCATCGTCCAGAAGATCCATTTCTACAATAGGGCGCAAATGTTGAAACACAAATTTATCGGGGACGGAGATCTAACCTGCATCTTTCGTCTTCGTGGACGAATGCTTTCCCAATTAATTATAATTATTATCGTTGCAACTTTACCGTCTTGATATGTGCTTCACCTCTGCAGTACGTCACATACACAGGTAAGCCAATACATTATAATCACCTACCTAATATGATGTAGGTCATCTTCCTACCGCCAAAGAAGCTCTCAGTTGATGAAGCATAGATTCAACAAGATGTAGGCGTCCCTTGATATTAGGTAAGTACCAAGACTGCAACAGAAGACCCCGCAGTTCCAGTAAATTACGTGGTTCGGGTGATGTTGCTCCTACCCGTTTCTCAAACTCAAACGACAAATGCACGTCTAGCAAATTTAGGGGCCATGGCAATAAATAGAATTCCACTTTATGTTCTTGTAACTATTCCTGGATCTTCTTTGCAGTGTAGCAAGTGGCATTGACTTGTTCAAAGACTCGATCTCCGCCAGAGAAGACAGTCGCTACAAAGGGATATACTTGGTCTACCACGATGTTTAGCTAAGTCACAGCTGTCAGAATTCGCTCTACAGGGATAATGGGTCCAAGTGTTCCCCAAGAAAATATTTCTCAGCCAATCACACTCCCTCGAGCCACCTGGATCCGTTCTACAATGTATCAAGGTGAGAAGGCTTCCTCGGGTAAACGTCGCACACGAGCTCGTCCGTTGGCATGGTGTAACAGAGAACGGGATTCGTCTGACCACAAGATCCCCTTTCAGCTTTCTATGGTCCAACGTTGACGATGACGTGCCTTCTTCAAGCGTTGAAACCGGAGAGCGTCTGTAAGCATAGGCACATGGGTCTGCGGCTGCGGAGACCCATATCCAAGAGCGTACGACGAATTATGTGTTTGGACACATTTGGGACCGTTCACCACAATTGAATTTAGGGGTAACGTCAGCCACACTAGCTATCCTGTTGCTGCGGACAAGACAATTAAGGCTGTGCTTACCTTTGGCATCAGTGAGGTGTGGTCTGCCCTCGCCTTGTCGACGAATCGAAGTATCACCTGTTTCGGACCATATATGTATTTTTTTACTGAAGTTTTAACGACCTCCGTGAGCAACTCAATCGGCTAAAAACAGTCGCCTGTCCCTAATTTAGGGCCACTGACTCCAGGGAAGGGAAAGAGCCAGTGCCGTAAGACAAACACAACACCCATGCCTCACCGAGATTCAAACCCGGATCCATCTTGGACGAGATTTCAGAAGCCATCGCTTAGACAACTGCGCCACCGGGGCGGCGGACCATTTTTGACAGGTTCTAACTTCTTCATAGCATGAGCAGCCCACAAGCCTCGCTGTTTCAGAGATGCTCTTACTAAGGCGTCTTGCCATAATGATCTGGCCTTTGTAGAAATCGAATAAATCCTTTGCTTTTCCCATGTTGAGACGAAACGAAATACTGATTGAGAGAGCTCCGACCCAGGTATTATATATATAACATTCGCAACTTTAGCACGTGACGCTCTTTGGCTGCACGCGTGCTTATTTGCATAACGCAGAGGTGGACTTCATGTTTTGTCTGATCTGTGTATGTCCCTCCCTTGAGAAAGGCGGTGGCACAAAATCACGGGTTACGGGTCCACCGCAAACCATGCTTGAAGTAACTGTCTGTAGCAGAAGGAGTTCTCACATCACGGGCGTTTAGAAGCCAAAAATGAGTTATCATTAATTTCAGACGATGTGTGGAACGAACATCACACATTTCTCGAATAATCCAACAGCCACAACATCCTTTTCCACGATCGAGCGACAATGTGAAAACACAAACTGTGCCAGTGACGTAGATCAAATCCGTGCCAGTGACGTAGATCAAATCCGTGCCAGTGACGTAGATCAAATCCGTATCCGTCTGCTCCTGGGCCGAATGTTCTACGAATTGAACTCCACCCACGAAATTTATCACTGCAACTTTGCCGTCTTGACATGTGCTTCAACTCTGTACAGTGTTACCAGACACTTTTACCTGAAAGTAGATCAGAGCTCAAAAATTCAGTAGAATTCAGTAGATCAGATTTTTTTGCTTGAAATACGCACCACCTTAAAAATGTTATGTAGTATCGGATATAATCTCAATACAAAGGAACAGTTAAATCTTCTGGTATTTCAAATAATACCAGTACTCCACAAATTGCTGTCAAACACAGGAATAAAATTGAAACCAATACAGTCTTGAGTCGCTCTTCTATAAGATATTACTGACGATCAGCTTTATAAAATAACGCTCATCATGAAAATTCATGTTGGTCTAAATACTCATGGCATTTGCCTTTTAATGTACTCGCAGCTGGATTGACCCAATTTGTTGTCTTCCTAAAAACAAAGAATTATATACTTACTCTTCTTACTAAATGATAGCTAGATGTCCCCAAAGTACGTGAAATAAGTGCTATATTCAGAGATAAAAAGTGTTATTGACACAAATATCGTACTCAATCCGATTTCCTAATATTCTACGATTTAACAAAACTAGGGAAAATCTTTGTATAACAGACTGATTAGTTATCTGGAATAAAAGAAAATTTCATGGCAAACAGTGTGAATAATAAACATAACTGATAGTAGGTGTTGAATAATTTTAGACTTCGTCAGAATTTTCTCTGCAGACCAGTTGTGAGGTGAGTCTTGTTGATCGGATGCAGACATTCTTAGACAGCATGTCCCTGAGTGTGTAGGTGATCTCAAAACAGAGGAAAATCAGTAGATTACAAAAATCTATCTCTAGACTGTTCTCGACCTATATCTCTGCGAACTATGCTCAGAGAGTTGAAGAGAATCGGTATTAACAATCGCATGACTTTGCGAAATCCACGCATTTCTGCAAAGAACCAGAACGTTTGGCAAACAGTGTGAATAATAAACATAACTGATAACTGTTGAATAATTTTAGACTTCGTCAGAATTTTCTCTGCTGACCAGTTGTGAGGTGAGTCTTGTTGATCGGATGCAGACATTCTTAGACAGCATGTCCCTGAGTGTGTAGGTGATCTCAAAACAGAGGAAAATCAGTAGATTACAAAAATCTATCTCTAGACTGTTCTCGACCTATATCTCTGCGAACTATGCTCAGAGAGTTGAAAAGAATCGGTATTAACAATCGCATGCCTTTGCGAAATCCACGCATTTCTGCAAAGAACCAGAACGTTTGTCTACAGTGGCTTCAGGAAAACCGTAATTGGACACTGGAAGGTTCGACGAGTCACGGAACATCTTGCTGGTTCGACGAGTCACGGAACACCTTGCTGGTTCGACGAGTCACGGAACACCTTGCTCGTTTCCGGTGGTACACAGGGAGTTTGGCGGAAGTCCCATCAAGCAATGGAGCCAGCTTGCCTTGTAAACACACTCAAGATTACGGAGGTGGTGTCATGATGTGGGGCTTGTTCTGTTGGTAAGGAAACGAATCCCACGATATTGCTGGAAGGTCGAGTGTATTCCAAGGATTATGGAATACACTCGACCTTCTCGATCGACATTTACAGGATGATCTCGATCGACATTGTTGTCGATCGAGATCATCCTGTAATTTTGACTTTTTATTCAGCAGGTGACGACTGTTTCATGGACGCCAATGTTACTATTCATCGCGCAAGATGTGTTCAGCAGTAGTTCACGGAGGCATGAGAGTGACTTCCATTATCTTCCCTGGCCACCACAAATACCGAATTTGAACCATATTGAGAATGTATGGGGTTTGTAAAAAAAACACAGATCCGACAAAGATCACTTTTATCAAGTCTGAGACAGTTAAATAAATATCTGATGAAAGTCTTGCTTGCTGTTGATGTACATGTACTACAGCACCTTGCCAAACAGCACCTTGGCTGTAATTAGGGCTAAAGAAGTTAAATAATAATATTGAATAAAAATGTCTAATGCAGTGGCCGGTATGTGTATATGCAAAACGCTGCCGGAATTCGATATATGTGACGATCTCTGACTTATTTTACATCGGAAGGAAAAGGCAGTGTGGTACTTCTGTAAAACCACCCACATGTACTGCCAAGGTGTCACTGCCTCCAATAATTAGAGCAACATCAAAGAATTATTCACCTGATAAGATTTGACGAATTCTGACAAGACGAATGGTTTGTCGATATCGCGAAGCTTCGGAACTACCTTTTGAGTTAAATCTGTAAATTTTTATTCAAAACTTTAGCTCTTTGATGACCTTACTCTTGAGCCATATTTTTCGTATGACGCATTTTGTTTGCGACGCAACTCATTCTGTTCAGTTTGGAATCTGGATGGGAATGTCCAAAATCTGTATTAAAAAAATATTTCCTCATACAAATTTTCGCATATCTGAAACCCTGAATTTTGAAGTGGCAACCATTGAATATATTCTCTCGAAGGTTGACTGTATCCCTTTACGAGTTAGAAGAAAATTTATTACTGTCGCGCTACTGTTTACTATATCATACTGAATTTGCATTCATTTCTATAAATTAGACAGCATGATTTCATTTTATTGGGAAATAACTTGCTGAAATGAATTTACTCGAAGTTAGAAAATTGGGCTGAAATCAGTTGAAGCGAATATGTACGCAGACTAAGAAATGGGCAGAACGAGGGTGGGACGAGTGAAACTGGAGCCAGAAAGCCTTGCTTTCCCCTTAGTTTTGTTGTTCAAAGTGGTCATTTAGGAGAATGATTGACCGTAAGACTTTCTGACTGATTAATTGCTAACGACGAACCTAAAAAAAGAAAGAGAGGATATTTGAGCCATGTGCTTCTATCTAGTGGTATGGTGTCCCTGTCAGGGGGACTAGACTTCTCCCGTCATGAATTATGTCATGAAGCTGAGAACAGAGGACTAGATGGCAGTTCTTATCATTAGTTAAATTGGTGATAAGAGCCGTATTGCTGCAATGACTTAGAGAAAAGAATTTTGCCATACCTTTCTGAAGACCCGGATGCTATGTGAACATTTATGTTCGGAAAGCGCACACAATTTTTGACACCGTTTGGTTCAAGGCCTTTTTAAGATTGAGAGAGGAGAATTCTATGTCACACTTCGGTGCAACAGGCGGGGAAAGTGGAACTCTTTAATAAAATTTCAGACATATGTTCTGTCTCATTCAGCAACCTGCGTGTAATAACTCCTTAAATGAATTTTGTAACCATTCCATTATTACTCCATTCTAAAGACATTTCATTTACGAAAGAGCTGTAACTGCGCTTGGAATGATCATTTAACCTTTTGCTATTTTCTTTGTCAACTCACCTGAAACGAAAAGTATTGCAATAGTAGTATCGGCCTTTGCAACATTATCTCTCTCTCTCTACTACTGACACTTTATATGAAGTTCCTCATCTCCGCGTAAGGGGAGAAACTCCAAACACACCAAAGTGGCGTAATAAATACGGTACAATATAAGACAGAGATATATTTTGAAATTATGCAGCGAATAGTTTTAAATCTGAGGACTCCATATGCGGAACCCGAAAGAGGAAACACTTTGAGTTATTTTTGTAGAGCATCTTTGGCATTTGGCTGACACTTAGACAAATATTTTGATCATCTGAGGCTGATATAAGTTATTTGAGCGTGATTTAAACTAGAGTTATCACCAATGAGAGGAAACCTACGCAGTAGAAGAAACGTTCACTAGTATCTTACATAGAATTCTAATCAAGTTCCTTTTGCACACGAGGTTATCACGAGAATACGTGAAAACCTGTCGTTTTCTTATTCTGTTAAATGACCTATATGTAAACACACAGAAAAAAAGAAATCCAGAAAGATAACAATTAGGCATTTTTTTATCTGGGGTTTAGCAACCACCGTGAACAAACCTATGGGCTATAAGCAGACGACCGTCTTTTATATAGGGGCACTGGTTCCAGGAAGAGATACGAGCTAATACCCCTAAGATACTTACGCCTCACCTGGGATCTGAACGCGGGTCTATTTCGGACGAACGGTTAGATACCAGTGTTTAACACTTTAAGCGTCTGATGTGCCTGAACGAGACGGTGCCCAAAATTTTTAGCGATCCTCAAACAGATATGTTCACATAGCGGCCGAGTTTTACGAAAGCTATAGCAAAACGATTCCAGTCCTCTGATCTCCACAGTATCGACCATAAATCTGTCGCTGGTGAGGAGTGCTACCTTAAAATCCTTATGATTACGGTCTATAGTCTTATTCCCGAATAGTTCTTTATTCTCTGCTCCATGCACTAAGAAATGATTGGGAACGGCTAGTCCCCCTGCCACAGACATTATACCACAAGTTACTCAAACATATTTTCTCTTGTTTTGGTTCGTCGCCATTTTTATAGCATTTTTAGCGGATAAAGTAATTAGACAGAAAGCATTGATGGCCATCATTCCCCTTAAATGACCACTTTCAATGAAAAGTCTAAAGAAAATATAACGATTTCTTAATGCGCAGTTTCACTTATTCCAGCCTCGTTCGATCTACTTCTTAGACAACGAATATATATATATTTTTAGCTTATTTCTGTTAAACTTGGAATTAACTCGGGGTTTATTAACCCCGAGTTAATTCGTTCCAGCCGCTTAAAGGTTTAAACTACTACGCCACCGAGATTTCAATAAAGCATTTGGCAACAGAAAAAATGAGCGCATCCGACTGTTCGTACAGTGTGAAACTATAAACATAACTCTTTTACCAGAGTGAGTCAAAAGTTCGTTTCGTTTGCAACTAAAAGTTTTAATGATACAGGAAAGCCATACACCCTCCTTGCATTCAGTAAAGTCCTGGCCTTTGTCTTCGATACTCCTTTGACAATGTTCCACGATTCCTCGGTGGTATTATTCGGTGAGTTTCGATGATAGGAATTCTCTGGTGACAAATTCGACATCCATTACTGACGCGCAGTGCCGCACTTGCAGGAAATGGGCGATGGAGCGAAACAGGTAGTAGGCAAATGGGCGCAAAGTCCGGGCTGTGTGAAGAATGGGATTATATTCGGATTGTATGGAGGATAGGGTAGGATTGCATTCCACTGGAGCTGAGATTTGGAGCATTATGTACTTGTAGAAACGCCCAAGTCCTATTGATGAACACTGAATAATGCTGACCCAGAGTATCATGGACTCGTCGCAGTTGCTCGGCATAGAGGTTTTCGTCTACAGTGTGACCATCTGGCCAACAAATACATTGCATGAATTTCCTCTCGAACCCTAATTTGGCATCTTTGGCTATGTTTCCCAAGGCTAACGTAGGAATTTCCCCTTCTCATCACCTGTCGAGATACAATGCGAAATGTTACGCCCTGTGGATTTTACAGCTATCTTCGGGTGCTTTGAGAGGACAGTCATGCCGGGTTGTCAATTAATGGAAAAGCATTCGATGGCATCTGGATGACAGAGCAAGATGTTGCAGGTGATGAGCAATAGTGGACTGGCAAGACCTCGCGTCACCTGCCATTTGTCTTGTACTAGTACCGGTTTCGCTGTCACATCTTCGACGAGGATGTCAGGATTGGTAGTCGTTCGACGTCCTGAACTTAGCTTTTTTCTAGACTGGTGTCCTCAGCATTGAAACGCAGGAATCATTTGCACGCAGCGCTGCTTTCCACTGTTTCTCCCCTTCAACTGCACGGATTTCTCTCTCTGCTGCAGACAGTGCTCTTTACAGAGAGTATCCACATCTTGCATCGAGTGGACACTTGTTGCAATGATGAAGTATCCAGCTATATTTCGCAGGCCTAGAAAACTTTACTGTCCTCGATTCCGGTTCCTACTTCCAACATCGCAGACTCTGTTCATCATTAATGAAACTCTATAGGCCTCTATTTTCTCATATTACGTTAAAGCAAGTGTACGTTCTTGAATTTCTTTCCTCATTGAAAACGTTTGGCAACGGCATCCTTATATAAATGTGTTTGTATAACTCTAACTTGGTCTTTCATCTGATAATGTGCTCGTAGCGAGCACGAAAGTACTCATGTTATTTTAATCATGTAAATATATTTTAACTTGTGTGTGTTTTTAGTTATTAAAGTTTGTCTATAACTGGAACCATTCAGCAAGTTTGAACATCGTGCATTAACAGTAAGTTTCTTACCCTGAGTCGCATTTACTCCTTTTTTCAGTAATGACGTAGGAGCACTCAAACAGCACGTTTATCCACCTCCATGTTCTGCACTTCTAACAAATCAAAGTGACTCCTGGCCAAAGGCACATCATCAGTTTCGTTTGTTTTACTTTATGGCAGTACCCAATCGACACTGGTGCAAGTTTCGCATAAGAATGGAGTTCCAAAAGAATCTATGGCTCATAACGGGAAGAACTTCTGACTCAGCCAAGTAACAATATATTCTGAGGGGAAGGATGTTTTTATTGATACTTATATTTCTGAAGAAGTAGAAGAATGCCATAATTACCTTCAACCTATATATTAAGTAGCACCAGAATGTTTTGTCGAATCTCCAGAATCAAGAAAGAGTTTTATTAAAACAGGCATAGGATGTAAGCCGGAGAAGTGTTATAGGTCTTACAGAAAAAAATATAATATAATTTATATTTTGTTTTTACTTTTAAACTTAGAGTTTAAAGTACTTGCAAGCTAAAGGAATTCGTTTGACCTGCACACTGATTACTCTTCACACCAGCTTTCCAGATTGCACACTATACCATACTTCCGAGCCTTTAGCAATCAAATATTTCTTGTGAAAAATATGCAACAGATATACACTCAGTGGAAGAAAAATTACAGAATAGCGTGAACATTCTCCTCTAGCACAAATAACAGCCTGCACTCTGTGAGGCATCGACTCTACCAGATGCCAGAGGGCTTCCGGATGTAATGCTAGTCATACCTGTTGCAGCATTGTTCAAAACTCCTCCCTAGACATCCGTTCAGGATCCGTGGATTTGATGTTCCACTCCACGTCATCCCAGACAGCTTCCACAGGGTTTACATTCGGGGATTTTACGAACCACTGGATGGTTAAAAACTGTTCCTCGGGTAGTTGCAGTCCGGTGGGGTGGCGCATTATTCTGCTGGAAAAGACCATCGCCCGCAGTGTGAGCGAAGGCCATGAAAGCGTGTGGGTAATCAGTCGGCACATGCTGGTAGCACGCAGCGGTTACACACCTCTCTAGAGACACTAAGGGACCGAATATGTCCCATGCGAAAGCTCCCAAAACCATCACAGAGTCACCACTACCTTCAACACAGCCAATCTGGCACGGCAAGGCCATGTCCTCATGCTGCCTACGCCACACCCGCACCCTCCCATCAACGAAGCTGAAAACGGGATTTATGTGAGCACACAACGCGGCGGCACTATGCAAAGATATATATTTGATATTTCCGGCACCAGGCGAGGAGTAAAACGCTACGGCGAGCAGTCAACAGTACAACACGAGTTCGGAGTATCCATGGTATGCAGCGGACGCCATACCGTTCGCTCGCTGACGCTTCTTTGGCCTCCGACATTTAACCTGAATGTGATCTGCGCCGCCGTTACCAATCGGTTGGTCTATATGAGCCTGGATAGTCTACGTTGACCCCGGTCATCAATGGCGCGTGGTCGGCTAGCGCTTGCTGTCTGGACGTTGCTACGTCTGTTGATGGTATAATCGCGGTACAACCTTGATGCGGTTGCTTTTGGGAACCATTGTGTTCTTACCACTGGCGTGATTTGAATGATTCCATCTGTCTTGCGGAAACAACATGTCCACGATAAGTCACTCAACTCACCACGTTTACCCATGTTCGTCCATTGCGATACACTGTTTGTTGGGAAGCCCGGCTGTCCGCCTATTTGTCGATGCGCTTGATTTCGGTCTCTTCCACTCTACGCGGGGGATGCCCATATCAATAGCAATATATCTAATGTTTTGTCCATTGATTAGTACATCTTTAACGAATTTGTAGAATTCTAAAGTGCGTCGCATAAATATAGTCTACTTTGCGCAGTGAACGCAAAAGCAGAAGTGGTACCTAATTAGACATAACCATACAACAAACGTTCCGATCCGTCAAGATGGCCAGATTATGTGTAAAGAACACCACAAAGTCAAATAGTGTAATTTCAGGTATCTCATAAATATAAAGACAACTATGTAAAGTAGCCACAAGCAAATGAGATGTACAAATTAGCATGCTGTACGCACGCGCATGGGCAATAATTCGGTCCAGCCTACAAAAGACAGCGGACCTGCCGTCAGACATTCATTTGCCGAATTGCCACGCAACAGTCAACTTTCTGGTGAGGAGGTGCAGACGTTTTGGAGACTGAGAGCAAATGGATTGCCTGTAGCGAACATTTGTAAAGCCATGGGGAGGAGTAGGGCAGTCATTTATAAGACTTTATTGAAACGCGGTGCGTTAATTGCCAGAAAACGGCCTGGATGGCCTCGAAGAACAACCAAACGAGATGATCGTGCCATCATGCGTTTGTTTCATTCCTAAGGTTACCACTACATCAATTTTCTCGGACTGTTGGCGTCACCGTCTCAAAGGACACAGTTCATCGACAAATCAAGGAAAGTCGCAACATTGTGCTCCGTAAAATGCGTCGTCTGCCGCACCTCACGCGGCGCCACAAGGAAGCTAGATTGTTATGGGCAAGCAGCCACATGCACTGGACGGACAAGTGGATCACAACTAGTTTCTCCGAGGAGAAAAAGTTCAACCTGGACTTCCCTGATGGTTGGAACTGCTATTGGCATGCTTTACGACGCGAGCCACGCACCTTCTTCAGCAGACAGAAAAGAGGGTGGGTCTGTGATGGTCTGGGTATCTTTTGCGTTAAATGGGACAACGGATATCGCTTTCCTGCAAGGCAGGCAAAACTCCGAAGCGTATCAGGACTTACTCAGCAGCTACCTTCTACCGTTTGCCGAAACTCTAATGGGTGTTGATTATATGTTCCAGTATGACAATGACTCTATCTGTCGGTCTGCATCAACGAAAAGCTGGTTTAACACTCATCATGTGACCGTATGGATTGGCCAGCACTCGGTCCAGATCTGAACCTTATCGAGAACATCTGGGGTATCCTCGCTCGGGATGTGTATGCGAATGGACGGCAGTTCTCAAGTGTGGTGGAATTGAAAGATCAGATTGAACGAAGCTGGTTCGCACTTCGTCCAGAACACTTATATCACTTGGTGGACAGCATGCCCAATTGGGTTTTCAGTGTTATTCGGAACAACGGCTCAACTATTCGTACCGGAGGTGCTCATACCTAGTAAGTCGTTATATTTTTGAGACAGCATATTTCTGTCTTTTTCTTGTACTTGACGTTGAAATTATTATGTTTCCGTCAAACTATTCTGCAGCTGCGTGTCCTGTGCTATTTTTGCTGTAAATATGAGGTGTACATTTCAGCTCGTTGTTGTTTCTTTTTTATTCGAGAATTTGCTCTGTCTCTATATTTATGTGACGCACCATATGCATGTTACAGTCTAATTGTAGTTCTTTCTTTTTAATTTCCTACACGGCCTGCACGATTAAAGTATGGTATTAGTATAAAAACTATAATAAGCTTCCCTGGTATTAGTATAAAAACTATAATAAGCTTCCCTGGATTCTAGGTATTCTTTTCTGCTTTTTAGTTAGAGGCAGTGCAATTTCATCTTTCGACTTGCTTCACTCATTCAACTAACTGAGCTTTCCAGATGTTTGCATGATTGAGGTAAGTCGAATATTCGTTGCAGTCCTTAAGTTTTAAAGACATTTTACAATGATAATTTTGGAGCTACATTGAAAGACATTGCAAACCCATCCCTTCAAGATTTGCCCTGTCAATTTTGTTATATGCGTTTTCTCTTCCGCCACTTCACTGACATCTTAACTTCAGTTTCTTAAAAACAAGTAATCCGGAAAGGTATTCATAAGACATCTCACTCTGTTCACTGGGCTGATATATCATGCTACCACCACAGCACGTAAGGCGCAGAATACATTATTCATCCTGTCTTCTCTACTACCGCATTCAAAAAAGAAAAGTTCCGTTTTACCACGAAAAGCGATTTCATTTTATCTTTTCGGTTTTTTTCTCCTCTTGAGGATTTCTGTTTTGATTTTTAGTGCCTTCCACATCACATGAAGCTTCGACTTGAGCCTAAGAATGGGTGTTAAGAAATCTAGTTTTTATATATATATATAGGCTTTTTCGAAGGTATACACAATAAATAAAATCAAACATCCTGAAATCCCAAAACATAATACATAGCTATGGATACAAACGATCTAAGACTTAACGCATTGATTTAGATACAGATCATCTAACTCTTCGTGATTGGTCTGAGCTACCATCTAACTTTGATAAATGATATTTAAAATCTCACTCGTCTATTTCTGTAGATACGGGGATTTCCAAAAAATGCGATATAACAAAAGACACTTCAGAGGAGGAAATACGGGTCGTTTTACTTGAGATGAAAAAATTGAGATTAATATACACAGTGCATTGCATGAACATTAGTCTACCAACAAAAATGACTGTTTCAGTAGAACTGGCAAAGAAATACTGATATGATTTATACCGATGTGCCATTATATTATACCACCTACCTAATAAGCTGTAGGACCCTATTTAGCTGGCAAAACAGCGGCCACACGACGGGGTATCGATTCAATGAGGTGGCAGTAGGTATCCTGGGGTATCTGGAACCATACGTCAACAGCAGATCCTCCAGTTCCGGTACATTTTGGGGTGGTGGTGATTTAGCGCGACGAACCCCCTTTCCCAAGTCGAACCTCAAATGTTCTATTGGGTTCATGTCAGGTGAATGTGAAGACCAGGACATTAGCTGAAAGTCACAATCATGTTCCTCGAAGCACTTCTTGAGGATTCTGGCAGTGTGGCATGGCGCATTATCTTGTTGGTAATGTCCATCACCAGCAGGAAATACAGCTTCCATGAATGGGTGAACTTGGTCCGCAACGATGTTCAAATACCTGACAGCTGTCATGGATTGTGCTATTGGGATAATGGGGCCTACAGTGCCCCAAGAAAACTTTGCCCACAGCATAACATCGTCGCCGCC
The DNA here is from genome assembly GCA_039090855.1 of Macrothele yani. Taxonomy (NCBI): domain Eukaryota; kingdom Metazoa; phylum Arthropoda; class Arachnida; order Araneae; family Macrothelidae; genus Macrothele; species Macrothele yani. The sequence continues at coordinate 56,529,689 of CM077008.1, read as the reverse complement.
GTCTTGGTGCCGACAAAATGTGCATCCAGGTTCCATATCTTCCGTTGGTAATCGGTGTATCAGCGCTCGGCCGTCTACGTGATGCACCAGTAATATTGCTTTGTCAGACCAGGCCACTTTCTTCCAATTACCCACGGTCCAATCTCGATGATCTTAGGCCCATTTCATGCGTTGTCGGCGATTACGTACGGTGAGCATGGGAACCCGGTTGGGTCTTCTGCTGTGTGCTGTGACACATTGACTTGATCAACACTGTTGTAGCTGCGGGTGATTTGTCGCACTGTGGCTCTGCCATCCCTGTGACAGTCACCGCTCCCCTCTGGCATCATGGCACGACAGTTCGTCGTTTGGTCACCTGTGCACCACTTTTGATATGCACTCACTGCAGTGGCACGTGAACAATTCACAGGCTGCGCATTTTTCGAAATCGTATTTCTGAGGATTCGTTCCATCACAATTTGTCCTTTATCAAACACCGATAAATCGGCAGCTTTTTGCATTCTGACTCCGAACACTACTAATCGAAAGCTGGTCCTCGGGTTGTGTATGTACTGCTCTGTGAACTCCATCTGTGCCACCGCTTGGTCTCCAGGCGCGCTTGTTTTTCTAGGTGGGGGCTAGTTATAATGGAATGGCTCGTCTGTGTATGTATCTAATATTTAAGAAATAATGATATTATTTAAAACCTCCGCCTCTGACTACTCTGCGCAATAGGTGGAGTAGTACAAGACGTAGGTTTTTGACTAATCTTCAGAGACCGGTTCGCATTCGAGTCAAGGGTAAGGTATGACTGGGGTGTCTGTCTTTAGGCGCTGGCTTCCTCCTTTCCCTGGAACAAGTGACCCCAAATCAGGGATTGGTGGCTCCTTATTTTCTTTAGAGGTATTCATAATGCTGGTAAACCACGGAAAAATATTGTTTTGTTACGTCCAAAACAACAGTAACAACAAATCATGATGAAGAATGAAAAATGAAATGCAAGGTGTAATCAACAAATAAGGTGAATGCTTTTACCGAAGACAGAAATTTAGTAGTTGAGTTACACAAATGAATTCCCTTCAAAATATTTCCCCTCGGCACGCACGCACACGAACACACTCTTATTCCAGAGGTTCTGCCATTGTGGGAAACACCCATAAAAATCCTGTTTCGGAATGCCCTTTAAGACTCTCGTTACATTACCTTCTATGTTTTCTGCAAAGTAAAAATGTTTGTCTTTCAGAACTAACTTGCGTTTCGGGAACAGCCAAAGGTTAATCTGTGCTAAGCCCGGTAATAAGGGAGCTGAAGAAGCAACGGAATGAATTTTGCAGCCAAGAATTGAATGATAGGCAAATCAGTGTGACTTGGCGCGTTGTGCTCGTGAATCATCCGTCCACTGATTTTCTTATCCGGCCTGTTGCGATGGATTCCAGTCCTCAGGCGTTTCAGGATTTCCAAAGTTATAACATTAACAGTGGAGCCACGTGGTATAAATTCCCAATGCAACAATCCTTCGATATTGAAAAATGACACAAGCGGGATTTTATCGTGTGATCGGAACTGATGTGATTTCTTGGGTCTCGTGGAAGAAGGAGTTTTCTATTAAAAGCTTTGCACCTTTTTTCAGGGTCGTAACCATAGACCCAAGTTTAATCACCCGTCACAACTATCCATAAAATGTTTGCATCTGCTGTTGCACGTTGAAACAGCTCAGATGAAATTGTGACAGGATTACTTTTCTGGTCATCGTTCAGAAGACAACGAATGAACTTGTCACTGATACGTTTCATGTTCAATTTATCAGTGAGGGTGACTTGAACAGAACAAATCGAGAGACCAGTCCATACTTCAATATCTTTGATGATGAGGCGTTGGTTCTCCCTGATCACAGCGCGAATTCCCATGACGTTGTCTTCGGTTACCGACGTTGATTGTGTTCCACAACGAGATTCACTTTCGATGGAAGAGATGCAATCTTTAAACCTGGAAAACCACTCACTGTCTTTTGGGTCACAGCACTTTCACCATACACAGTTGCCAATTTTCCATGCGTTTCTCTCACCGAAGATATCCAAGGTGGAAACAGAATTTCATGTTTGCGCGTTGCTCGAACTTTGGACTTCCCCATAGCGTTGAACAAACGAGAAACACGCGTCTACCCTCTTTGAACCTGGAGGACAACTAGCATTTGCCGCAAAACAGGTTTCTGGCCAGACAGCACGTGCGAAGGTTGAGGGTTAGTGTTCGGTCAGTGATACGAAAGATATTTAAACTTAAGTGCTGAGATGAGTCCTGTGTCTAAAACTGATGGCAATGCAGACTATCATTTTTTTTTTATTCGCTGCTTAAGAATCACCGTGAGCAACTGGATAAGCTGCAAACAGTCGTTCGTCGCAAATTTGGGGCCATTGGTTCCACGGAAGGGAAGGATCCAGCGCCGTAACTCAAACACAACATCCATGCCTAACCGGGGTTCGAACTCGAATCCACTTTATGAATAAATGATCAGTATCTAGCGCTTAGACCATTGCGCCACTAGGATGGCAATAAGTTGTCAGTTGGAGTGCTTGAGCATAATTTAAAATAAGTAATGCTCACGAACACTTTAAATATTATGCGATTAATATTTGACTACGATAGGAACAGACAATACCAATACTGTTTCGCTGGGTGCCCAAATATCGGGAGGGACTTAAATGTAACCATGGAAGGCCTCATAGACAACCTAATGATCTCAGGCACTGGCTGCTCATCATTAGCCAATATGACCCCGGATGAGGCTGAGGTGCCTGGTCTGTTACGCTGGCTACGTCTCTTTCCTGGAACCAATATCCCCAAATTAGGAACAGTGAACTGCTCAAGAGGTGTTAATTGCTCTCATGGTGATCGTTATATCTTCAACTCTACGAAAAAAGAAACCATGAATTGATAGTCTTTCTGCATATCCTTGAAATACACCGAAATCCATAAGAGTTGATATGTAACTTTGAACATACTAAAATTGTTTAATTTATGATGAAATTAAAAGATTTCGATTTTAAAAAAGTATTTGGTACACATTCCGTGACGTTACGTTTGAGACACAAGATTCTCAAAAAGACGCTCGTGTCTTTTCTGAATTTCCTGAAATATCTTGGGAAATAAAATAGAATCGCTAATCCCCCCGAACATTTTCTCCCGATTTGAGCCAAGGATATAAAGAATGAAGGAACGGATTTGATATCGACAACATGATACGACATGTAACGTGAGGAAAGACCCATGAGAGACAACGATATTTTCTTGACAGAAACAAACTTTGATCGTCTGTGAGCAACTCTCGCAAAAAAGTAATGTTTAGGCATAGGCAAATATTGGATCCAATATACCGTGATTTTCTTCCCCTGTATTAGATAATTATTGGGTGACTTTGTGGGGAATCGATATAAACGAAATTTTGCACCTGCGTCAATGCTTAAAATCTAGGCCTTATGGAGGGGAAACATTTTGTTTTAGTGATAAATCTCAGTGCTTTTTTTTCCTAACCAGCGGATTATCTGTCGCTTCTTTGTTTATAGGGTTGCAGTTTTATGCACATTTTGCTCAATAGTATTTTATTTATAGATACTCCGAAATTTGTTTCCTAAAGCAACGTACAAAATCGAAAGAGCTACGTTATCAAAGTATATATGGGGGGGGGGGCAGTAAAATACAAATAGGTACAAATAAGCCAACAATTGATCAATGCTCATAATTGCACCACGAATGATGAATACATTTTTCTATTATGATACATGCCACTGCATTTGCCACTCATAAAATCCCCTTACTTTCTGGAAGACAAAGATCGGGTTGTTTTCTGCACCATTTCATTTAGCTTAAGCATCACTTAGATTTCTAAACTAGAATATCTCTACTCGCTAAATAGGACAAGAGTATTAACTGCTAAGGTATCAGAATCCTGTAATTTTAAAGGAAAGGTTGTATCTCAACAGCGTCAGCAATTTTGTAGTGAAAAAAGAACCACGTTATTGGCTAGAAACCAAGTTCCTGGTTAAGGAGTAACGTCAATATTTCAGGTTTAATAGAAATGCTAAAAATATCTCTATCAATAAGACAATTCTAATAAAATTCAGACAACTCTCCGAATTCACTTTTCATTCGAATATTTTGTGTTCTGCTTGTTATTGGCTGTTTTTGATTGACATTCTCTCGTTTATCAGATGTTATGTATTCTACCATTTTCATACCTACGACAAAATTTCGTACAAATCGTTCAACACACAATTTTCAAGATAAAATTACGCATATGCTTTTTTTCCTACATTATTTTTCAGAATTAAAACTCTTCTCTGAAAACTGCTTGAATACAAGTTATAAGAATTGCTTGCATCTCACACTCGGACTGCCAGAAAGTGTTAGGTGACGGAAACAGGCATATTGTCTCCAATTATATGTTAAGAAACCTTTCATTACTGATTCTGAGACTTCTCAATCGGCACTAGAAATGACAATCATAAAGAAACGTCAGGTGTAGAAGGAAAGTGCCGAGTGTACAGTGATAACTGGAATTTGAGAAATTAATGCATCCTACTATGTCGTTCCGAGACGTCATTCATAATCTTTAGAGGAGTCTATGGCGAACGAGTTACTTAGAAGACAGTATGGCATCTCTGCAAAAAGTGAAAGTTGTACATTTCTTTATACAGTAGCTTCCGATAAATAGTGCCATTGGTTAATGGGGGCAGCCTTTCATTTGGAAAAATTCATCAAGAACCTTTCTTTGGAATAGAGCTTCGCATAAAAATTTACTGTACTTCTTTTGAATCTACTGCACTTCTTTTTGTGCACAAAAAGATGTACAGCAGATGTAAGACTATCTGAATTTGGAATTCACACGAAGTCTTCACCAATGACTTGAAACATAATGAGCAGAAGAAATAATAACTTTTTAATAATTGACAATTTCATATGTAACTGTAAAAAGTGTAGATTGATTCATATATCTGACTGCTGCGTGGTAGGAGAACAAAATAATATTTATTCAAGACTTAAATTGAATAATATTAGAATTGAAATGCGTAGATCTTTCTGTTATACGTCTTAAATTAAATTCCAAAAGATATAAAATAAGCAACCAATGCAAGCCTCGCTTTTTGCTGTTCTGATCGTGAGTTAAATTTGACTTACAACAAAGATTAAGAATAGATTACTTCACCAAGCGCCCTATGAATCCAAATTTAACTGATTACAAATAAAATATTTTTTCTAGGGCTTTGATACTGATATAGGAAATTCTTAAGAACTTCTGTACAATACAAAGCATACCAATATCATACTGTCAAGGACAGCAGATAATTTCTACCAGTTATTATATATAAATTTCTCAGATTATTAAAATTGCCTGTATTATCGGAAATCATCCTTTTATAGCACACAGTGGTTACTGAAAGTCAAATAAATGTTGAGATTTTGCTTTACACCACTTGTCTGAAACGTGGAAACATGATCCTAGTATATGAGCGTATTCGCATTATGTGCGTATATAGATTCTTACGCGCTTAAACCGCGAAAAGCTTTCACAGTTTTTTGTTTTGAGACACACAGGTAGTTCATTGTTGCTGGCCGAGAGTTTCTTTCAATTTTGGTGATTGTGTGTCAATTTTTGGTGATTGTGTGTGTCAAGTGGATTCAACTGAGCAAAAATAGTCTATCAGCATATTACGGGATTCTTGCATCCTTTGCCTTACTTACGAAATTAGCTTAAACGAACTCCAAACGCTTTTATATATCTTATATACTGATGAGTTATATATCATTATGAACACCTCTGTCTCCCTAACTAGACGTGTCCCATAGCATGTAGAAGTGACATTACCAACCGCTTTATAATATATACGTATGTAGCGGCACATACAGAGCCTGTCATTTCCCTTAACGGGCTTCCAAAAAAGGTAATACGGCTTCTCTCACCCTATTAGAGATCCACTGTGATCTCTTCCCGCCCATCCTCTGTTCAGCTAGTTTTCCCCGCCCTGCCTTTGACAACCTTAATTAGCGAATTGAAGTTGAACTATAAAACTTCTGTAAAACTCTTATGTACGTTTCTGTAAATACCTCTAAATAACTTTTCGCATTTAATTATGTATCTGTTTACTTTGGAAGTTTCTGTTTACGCAAGACAGTCCAAATCGGATTTACCTAGGCTGCTTGTACTCCCAGAATAGAATCACGACACTTTTAAAGAATCTGCTGTAGATACTCTTTCTTCGAACGCCCATCTTCCGCTCGATCACGACTTTATTCTGAATTTAGGTTAATTTAACACGATTTACTTGGGAGTTTTAGCTCTCTATATATAGAGAGCTATGCAAGACAGTAAGAAAAAGTATCACTGAAGACGTAAGGAAATTCAACTGTGAACTAGTGAGTAAAACAATTGAATACAACCAAAGCCTAAAGATAGCAAAGGGACATCTCAGTAAATGAAGAAAACAGATTATGGCACTGAGAAAAGAAGATGGTTCTGTAACAAGAAATAGAGGCGAAATTTTGACAAGAGTGAAAGATTTCTACTCCAAATTATATGAAAGGGATGATATATGCACTCCAGACATCATGAAAGATACCAGTACCAGAGTTCCTCCAGTCCTTCCAGCAGAAGTTGCACATGCAATCAAGAACATGAAGCGAGGAAAAGCTCCAGGAGAAGATGGAATTACTGTAGACATCAAACAAGAAGCAAGTGGAGAAATCGAAACAGTACTCGCCCAAATTTTCACTCGATGCCTTAATGAAGGAAAGATTCCTGAGGATTGGAACACCGCTACAATGATCCTGCTACATAAGAAAGGTGACATTGAGGATCTCGGAAACTACAGACCTATCAGCCTCCTATCAGTAGTTTATAAAATCTTCACTAAAGTTCTTTCACACCGCTTGAAGGTAACACTTTACATGGCTCAACCGAGAGAACAAGCTGGATTCAGGAGTGGCTACAGCACAATAGATCATATCCACGTGCTGAGAGAACTAATTGAAAGAGCGAGGGAATATGAACTTCCATTGTGCATGGCTTTTATCGATTATGAAAAAGCCTTTGATTCGGTGAAACCATCAGCAGTTACAATGGCTCTGAAAACCTGCGGTATTGAAGATGCATACATTAATATTATTAATAACATCTATGAAAATGCAAGTGCAAAGATTAGGCTGTTTGAAAATACAACACACGTAAAAATTGGAAAGGGAGTGAGACAAGGTGACACCATATCTCCGAAGCTCTTTAATGCAACATTGGAGGGTGTTTTTCAGTCGCTGAGCTGGGAAAACAAGGGGATAAAGATTAATGGAGATTATCTAACCCACCTTCGTTTTGCTGATGACGTAGTCATTTTTGCAACTACCCCATCAGAGCTGCAGAGTATGATCCAGGAACTTGCTGACAGGAGTAAAGAAGTGGGATTAAAAATGAACTTTCAAAAGACAAAAGTGATGTTCAATGCTTTTACAAGAAATGAAGATTTATCGATTGATGGAGAAAAGCTGGAGATAACAGACACGTACGTTTATCTTGGACAGCAGATATCAAGTGAGGGTCACATTGATGAAGAAATTAATCGGCGTACAAAACTTGCCTGGAGAGCTTTTGGAAGAAACAGCATAATTTTCAAGAGCAATATGCCATTATGTCTTAAAAGAAAAGTGTTTGATCAATGCATCCTTCCAGTGCTTACGTATGGTGCAGAGACGTGGACCTTAACTAAAAGAGACATACAAAGGCTGCAGACAACTCAAATAAGCATGGAGAGGTGCATGCTTGGTGTAACCAGGAGAGATAAGAAGAGGAACTCGTGGATCCGAAAAATGACAAGAGTGGAAGACATCATGATCAGAGTTAAATCCCTGAAATGGCAATGGGCTGGACATACTGCCAGAAGGACAGATCATCGATGGGCAGCCGAAATTTTAGATTGGATTCCAAGGGACAGGAAAAGACCCAGAAGAAGACCACATGGGAGATGGGTGGATGAAATTCGAAAGTATGCAGGGGTGACATGGAGGAGACTGGCACAAGACAGACCATTGTGGAGGAAATTTGGGGAGACCTTCGTCCAGCAGTGGATTGATAATGGTTGACAGTGATGATGATGATGACTTGGGAGTTTTACATTGCACTTCCCATCTCACATCCTGGTGGAAGTTTCCATGTCGTCCGAATCCTACTTGTGCTTTCATTGCAAGGCAACCAACCAATTGGCTTCTTGAATCTCCTAATTCCAGATAGGCAGCTCCTGTTTATTATCTTTTTCTGTCGATTTACATATAGTAAACAATAAATCATCTGTGTTTGGCCCTTAAAAGTTGCAGATTTTGGAGGAGGTTTCTACATAAAATTCAACAGCATTCAGAAAACAGGGCGCTTTTAAGACTCTTGCTGTAAGTTCTCCGAAAAAGTCCGCTAACTAATTTTATTGATACCCGTCTCCCAAATCCTTTTATTTTTTTGTGCTTATGAAACGAATTTAATTTAATTTCTCTCGTTTGAATATATTGCTCGCCAGATCTTCTGAATCACCCAAGGAATTACCATCATTTTAATCCCACACACTGTCTTCGGCTCCAGACTTTGCCTTGGATGCCGTCTTTAACTAGAGGATTCACCAGCACTGCTTAAGCAAGTATATTCTCCTATACATCCTTACTAATTCCACTACTTTGGTAAAAATTTAAATTAAAAAAATTGTTTATTATCAACCCCTCCCCTCATTTCCCCTTTCGCTTTAACTCCTTTCCTAACTGGATATATTGGTGCTCGTCAAGGATGCTTTTTACTAACTTACTAAATTGACATCATAATCCTAAACCTCTTATTTTTCTTTTTACCCTTTAAAATTCTCTCCAGTCAAAAGATACTCACCAAAATTTTATTTTTCGTGTCATGTAACTCTATGAATTGACTTTAAACCTACAGGGATAATGTTATCTTATATGCGCTTCATTTCTTCAGTTACTAGGCTGTGCAGTGGGGAAGTGAAGGGTAAGAAATGTGAACAGGAACTGATTATAAACGCTAGAAAAATGGGACTCGAATCTAAACACTCACCAACATTATTGTCTGTTCGATGATATGCGTAGTAAGGGTGTTACACGAATGACTTCAAGAGGAGCACACACCAACATCTAACAGGAATGAGAATCATCACTGGCTGGCAATCGAGGTTAAGATATCAGACACAGAGAAACGTCTCCAATTACATAATCCTGTGGACGTTTTAGCGAATGGGCGTCAGGAATCCGCGGCCTCTTCAAGAGTGCCCATGATGACCGAAGGCAAAGATCCCTGTCTGCAGGCCGCATGGGAGCACAGTAAATGGAAATTCGAAAATTACAAAAGAGTCACCTGGATCAATAAATCTTAGCACCGTGTCATACATGCCAATGGGCTGGTCAATATTTGACTCCTTTCGAGTAAGCATCCATGACCAGATCGCAGGACTGGATGGAGACATGCACCCGGCTGTATCGTGACATTAGAAATTACCTTATGAGTGTCACTGGCTCCTCTGCTTCCCGGTAAAGACTTTCAGATCCTAACTGGGCATTTTTTAAAACAAAATTGTCCTATGTAGTGACCGACTGACACTGGTCTTTTTCAAAAAAAGAAAAAGAAATACCCAGTGTCTCAAAGCCGGTATTGCACAGATATGATTCGAGTATCATGCCTGAGTATTTCATGTTATCGCGTGGATCTCAGGCTTTCTCAATTTGAATTCCGTTGAAAAGTTTGTCAGTGCATCACTCGGTCATCAAACTCCTGGATGTCATTCTGTCCAGCTTGTACATATTGTTTGATATCATCTTGCGTGATCTATTGGATCTGATGCCATGCTGGGTGCAATCGGTTATCGTAGCAAAAGGAGGAACCAGTAAACTGTTTATTAGGTAGTCATAATGCCACGGCTTATGAGTGTACATACTTGCAATTGAAAATAAATTTAATTGGAGTAACGTAGTGTATGTTGTATAAACGAAGCGTCCAAATGAGGTTCCACGTCCATTACTCTAGCCCATTCTCTTCAAGAATGTTGGTACCACTGATTTCGTCCTTTTATACCCATTATTTCTTCCGTGAGCAACAAAACATGTTTTTCTATATTGGCAACACTTTCTAAATAAATTCCAAGAAATAAAAATCATTTATGTTTCAATTTTATTTATTAGTATCAAGTGTCAAAGCTCCATCACCGGAACAGAACTTAAGAGTAATGATTATTTGCTCTTACATGAGCATGTTTTGTGTAAAGTATGATCCAAATATTTCCAAAACACGAGGGAACATTTAATGCAAAAAAATATGATATGCTCCCTTTACTGTTTCGATGAGAGTGAGACAGTGGTGTTATGCGTTACAGATTGTTGACGTAAAACAGTTAATTGCATTTAGCATGCATCATTCCTAAATAGTACGTGTCAAACATGACAAATCTACTGAGTTCTTAAAACCTGAAGGTGTCATGCATGGTACATCAGCATGATGGTAACATGATACAACAATATGGGAGAAACTGCGTGGCTGATTCTTATTTTCCTCCAGATGCGAGTGTTTCCCTTTGACAGGAGGCACGTCATGTTCTGGGGACTTCCTTTGGTCATCATTTATTCAGATGCAGATTTCATGTCAGTCCCAAAGCCGAAAACGAACAATAGCTGATTTTCATTCGGAAATATCACTAACAACTGTAATCGGTCACGTTCATCAAATCGGTTGTATCATGCGACGAAAAAATGATCATTACTTTCTTCTTCTCCAGGAGAAACTGTGCAAATCTACGTAGGAATGAAGTTCATTATTTTACGATTAAAGAATAAGATGTAATCTCCTTAAAGATGTAAAATTCCAGGTTATATCGATTAAACGGTCTGAAATGTGTTCTTGATTAGTGGAGAATGTTTGGAGACAAAAACTGACATTTTTTTTAAGCTGTTTAAAATTAAAAAGAGGGAAAGATAATCTCGTCTATAATTGTCAGTTAGAAAATATACGTAGTGGATCACATACCCACAAACAAATTATTATTCCACCATTTATTACAAACCACCGGCTTAGAGTAATTGGTTAAGTCGCTATGTGGGAGGTTGACGTTTCTGACGAGTATTCGAATCCCAGTCCAGCCGGCCATCTAGTCTGCAGCTTTTCCGGGGTTTTCCGCAGGCTCCCTGTGATTGGGGACACGAATACGTAGATGGTTCCCTGTGGATGTCGGCCCCTGACGTATTTTGTCCCTTATCCGTATGCTGCAGAGACAGGCAAGCCGGATGCATTAATTTGCCGATGACCCTCAAGGGCGCATAGTCATCTTTGCGGGACTCTAATCGCCGTAGGCGGACGAGATAGATGGATGGATGGATTTATTAAAATTATTCATTCTTTGTGTGCGAATGCAAAACGGTTACTTTTATCAATGTGTCAATGCCTCTTCTTGAAATTAATCGTTGTGTAAAAAAATGACCGGGATCCTGCGTATTGAAGACGTGAAGCTCCACGTAAAACTTCTATGACTCAAATTTAAATAATAATATTTTAGCGAATGCCATATACGCATAGCTCACAGTTTCTTCCTATGTGAAAGCTGTTCTTCGTCACGCAGGAATGCAGCAGAATATCTGAGGACAGTAATAAAATGTCCTGCCATAGTTTGCACGTAAGCAGTATTGAAAGAGTGCTTATCAGTTTTCATTTCTAAATTCCACCCGTGAGTACTAACATCTTTATATCTCATTATCCAGCATCCCACCCGCATGTTTCCACAGGATTACTAAGGAAGATAACGAAATCAGCCTCACATGCAATCCTTACCCTCTTGATATTCTGGGCTACGACCTCAATTTGCAGTTTGCTTCTGGTTTTCTTTGTTCGAGTGAATGTAGCGTTCATAATTCTGGACACGTGTGAACTCAAATTATGGGATAAAATACCAAAGGAGGACACGATTCTGCTAATGAGTCATTTCAAAAACTTCATCTATTTTCCAGACTAACGCCAAAAGAGACCTTTGGTTTTTTAATGAGTGAAGAGCACAACTCGATATGTCGGGAAAAGCGAATTAACATTCTCAGGTTCCAGTAAGATGATATTTATTACCTGGCTATTTGATTATATTTTTACAGCAACTTGCTTGTGCGAGTAGGCACCACCCAACCTTAAAGAAAGACACTTACGAACGAAAGTACCACATATGAGCAAAACTGAATGAATTCCAGTTATATAACCAAATGAAACCCATCTCACCCAATAGAATGATATTAAAACGCGCATCAAACAGGGTTAAAAGTTCGCAATTTGAGTGGTACCATTCGTGACATTTAATTATTCAATACGTAGAGCACTCGGACGACAGGACTAAAAATCGCGAATCTTCAGTTGAGTTTTTAAGAGTAACATGGCTTGTTTTGTTTTTCTGATTTTCCTCCACATTTTCAATAATATCTTCTGAAGCGAAAGAACGTTTAAAAACGAATTGAACAAGCGAAAGCAAATAAAAAAATAACAGTGTTACATAGTGGAAGGCAAGCTTTAAATATGTAAATAACATATGCAAAATCAAACCTTAACTTATCTTCTTAGTATTCGATTTACGAACTTTTTCATCTTTCGCTGACTGTTTGTTTTACCTCTTATGTTCTTTGTTCTTTATTCACTAGTCCCCATGCTTTGAACGATGTATCAATTACTTAGACACACACATTTCTGAATTTCACTGGAACTACTTTAGCTAAGTCTTCGTAGAAGTCTAGAAACCAATAATCAATACGGTTTGTAAAGTCTAGTAGAAAACGATCGAAATTTTCTTCGTCTTGGGGTACACTTTAAAAGCTAGGAAATGATGCTATTCCGTTACTTAAAATCTGATTTTTTTCATATTAGAAATGAATACGAGTGTAATGCCTACGAATTGCTCGATTTCAGAATTTTGTCGCATCATGAAATCCGTTCAAAAGATTATTTAGGAATACTAAGATATCACTTGCGCGTAACAGCACATAGCCCAACATTACTCTCCGAGATGATCGTCACAACTCTGGTTCTTAAATCCTTTTCCAGTTTTCTACTGTCAGAAAGCATACCAAGGTTTTCTAAGTCAGGGCATGACACCAGCCTATACGTTTTCCAATGTGTCCCATGGGAACTCTCTCCTCTGTCATCTCCCCCAGAGAAAAGCCGTCATCTTCCCTCTTTCCATTCGTTATGCTATCTCATCTGGCCCCGTTTCTGAGATCTCGCTTTTTGAATAATGCTGGTGTCTTTATAAAGTTATTTTGCTCGCTGTCAGGCTTTCTTTCAACTTTTCATAACCTCAGGTTTAGTTTTACGTTTCATGTGGCAAATATATATTTAAAACAAATTACCAGACATTTGAGAAACACATATTTACTTTACTGTGTGTGAATTATTATTCAATTGTTTAATTTCCTGAAGTATTTAGGTTTCTCTATGTGCTGAAATATCATATACATTGATCGACGAAATAAAGGTAACATTAGGAATGCATAGCATTATGTTTCTTTTAGTTTAAAATATAATGAAATCACAAAGGTGTAGGAGTAATGTGCTATAGTATAACAAAGAAATGCGTATACAAAGACAATCTTCAGAATTTTTAAATTTTAGAAGGAATGCGTCGAAATAAACGGATTACACAATGCAGTAGTTTATGTAAGTGGCTTAAAATATACACAAAAGTCTTTGGAAAGGCGGATAACCCCATCAATGGGCAAATATGCTTGACAGTAGTAAACTCTTTTCAATAAAATGGTATTCGTGTGATCCAAAAACTGCTGTAATTGAATGTTTTCCAGTGGGCAACCCCTTAGCAATTTTGAAAATCTTGTTATCCTAATATGGAAATCTAAGGATTTACACCTTTAGTCACTGCCGTTACACAACATATAAAAACGAACTTGCAAGAAAATAAAGTGTAGCATGGACAATAATAATATGTTTTCTACTTGGGGTGTCCACTTACTCGTCGTTGGAACAATGATATTTTGGAAGAAAGGAATAAAACGAATATTGCAAATACCATATTTGCGAAATATATCACAAAAATTAACGAAGAATCAACCTCCACAAATGCAAGACAGGCACAACGACGAGTCAATGGACAAATGTTCAATAATCTCTACATTCAGGAAAAATTTGGAGTTACACGTTCTATTTATACTAAATACACTGCTGGCCACCCAAAATGCAACCCCAAGAAGGACACGAGATAGCAAAGCCAGATTTACTTAACACATACCAACAGATACAAAGATTAAACGATTGAGCTTACAGGCCCGTGCGACTTGCGGAACACGCAGACATCAATAGTTCGTGGGGCCCCCATGGCTGGCAATAACGTCAGCTACACGCCGCGGCATCGAACGAAACAGACTTTGGGTTTGGGGTATGTCGGTCAAGGCTGCTTCCACACGTTGCCACAGTTCATCAGGCGTAGCCGCGGGTGGTGCTTGCCGGGCCACTCGGTGGCCAATCAGCGACCAGATGTGTTCGATGGGCGACATATCGGGAGAACAGGCGGGCCACGGCAGCAGTGACACCTTGTGGGCCGTGAAGAATTGTTGCACGATGCGTGCCACGTGCGGGCGCGCATTGTCCTGTTGAAACGTGGCCGCTGGCAGGTCCTGCAGTTAAGGGAGGACTACAGGCTCCAGAACGCCGGAAATGGCGAGGTGGCTGTTGAGAGTACCGGCGATGCGTACCAGGGGGTGCAGGTGTCATATCCAATTGCGCCCCAAACCATTATCCAAGGCGACGGAGCGGTATGGCGATGCATAATGCAGGCTTCATACAGTCTCTCACCGCGGTGCCGCCACCCGACCATTGTGGTATTGCAGGCAGAAGCAGGATTCGTCGGAGAAGACAATGTCGTGCCATTCCGGAGTCCAGGTGTGGCTTTCAACTGCCCACTGCTGCCGCACTCGCCGGTGGTGTAACGTCAATGGTAATTGGAGCAATTGGCGCCGTGCGACATGTCCCCGCTCCTGCAGACAATGTCGAACGGTCCGTGCTGACACAGGTTTTTGTGCAACACACCCTAATTCCTGCGCTAACGTTCGTGATATAGCGGTGCGAGCCGTCAATGCCCGCCGCACAACATGCCAGTCCTCTTATTCGGTGGTATGCCACGGCTGCGGCAACCGCTCGCGTCGGTCCGTCCGTCTCTCCTGCACCCACCGAATCCATGCTCGCTTCACTGTGGCTGGATGTCGTCCCACACGGGCGCCGATGTCTCGGTACGATAAACCGCTGTCGCGATAAGCCACTATTCGTCCTCTGTCGAACTCCGAAACGTGCTGGAATGACTGCCGTATTCTGCAACGAGGCATCAGGAAGCTTCCCACGCGCAAGTCCGCCAGCACAACACACTTCCTCTACTTGCACCCCGCCTTCTGTGCACCCTTCTTATAGTGCTTCTCGGTGACGTGCCGGGCGCACATGATTTGCATATGTCCTGCAATGCTAATCGTTTGCATGTCCTATCACGGGCGACGCATGCTGCGAATTTCAGGCCAATCGGATACTTCCTTCTTGGTGTTGTATTTAGGATGGCCGGCAGTGTAAATACACAATTTTCAAACTTTTCAAGTAGCCCGCTTTAAAACGAACATTTTTGCTATTTCTATGCAAATATGTTATTATATTTGCATAGAAGTAGCGCATTTACAAAAGTATCTGCCCCCTTAATTTCCACAATAGGAAGTGGTGCTTTGGAAAGTGTTTTATACCTTAACCCTTTAAGCTGCCGAAGTACCTGAATTAAATAGTGCCCAAAATTTTCTGAGCTACACAAATAAATATTTACATAAGGACCATGTTTTACGAAAGCTACAACAAAATACACAATTGTTTTACCCTCTCATTTCAGCAGCACCGATCATAAACCCATCACAGGTAATAAACGCTTCCTTCAAGTCCTTTATTATATGTTCCATAACCCAAGGCCTGATGGGTAAGGGCTAGTATCTCTGAGATGGATATCATACCACTAGGTAGAGACAAGTGACTCAAACACCTTCTTTCTGCTTTCTTTAGCTTTCTGCCATTGTTATTTACCTTTCGGTGAGTAAGTAGTCAGAAAGGATTAGTGTCTATCACCCCTCTAAGTGAGAACTTTGGATAACAAAGTTAAGGGGAAAGCAACGCTTTCTGATAACCAGGTTCACATCTCCCAGCGGTGTTCAGCACCTTTCTTAGACAGCGAGTACTTTCTTTCCAGCGGATTCGGACCATTTCACTATCCTAGAATTAATTCGTCTTAACTGGTTGAAGGGTTAGATCAAATTTATGTAACAATGATAATGACACCGTTATTTACCTTTGAACGTTTAACGACACCTTTAGGTTAATCATGCAGTTTGGGTTGTGTATCAGCAAGTGTGTTGTACGACATGGAATCATTTACACCTTACTACATCAAATCATAATGATCTTCATGCTGTTTTTTATAATATGCACTACTTTATTTTTATACCATAATGGATCTCAAATCAAACGTCACACGGATACCAGTCAATAAAATAACTATTCATTTTTTAGCATTGGGTTACTGTACGTATTTGCTCTTCAGCTCGAGTGATTAAAAAGTTTGAGCTGTAGAAAAATATACAGCATAGATGGCAATCATTCATGTGATTGTCCCTCAGTGACATGCATCAGTTCACATAAACTCAGTTTTCGGGATCCGTTTTAGCATATAGATGCTAGACCGCATGAGGAGATGTCTGCATTTGTAAATGCTTCTGAAACACCAGCAGAAGCATATCGAAGCAATGCACCTAATGCTTAAACTTGTAACCCTAGACAATAAAACAAAAGCCGTTGAGTCCACAGGTCTAGATTTTCAGCTCACGGAGTCAGTTGGACGTACATGGAAAATATCAATACGTCCTGCTCTCAGGTGACCCTAGATCAAAACATACAACTGATTTTGGTCTTTCAAAAGTATATTTCAGAAAGAAAATTCAAACTAGCAAATGTTTTAGGAAGAATGTTTCAGTGTGATCCGTAATGTGTAGGCAAGATGTATACACCCAAGTTTAGATACGGATACACCAAATAATCAGATTTAAGTCGATTATTCGTATCATCATTCTAGTGACTTTTTTATGTATCGGTACAAAATGAGGAAGAAAGAAAGGAAAAAAGAACAAAACAAGCAAACGAAATTTTATGTTCCAGAAGAAAGAAAAATTTCATTTTTAAACAATGTTGGAAACTATTGAATTTTCATTCTAGGCAATGTTGAAATCTATTGTTTGGAATTTAGATGGTCCCCATATTTTTTGAGGAAAGGACTTATCCTCTTTCCTGAGATATACACTGGTGTTGGCCGAAAATTTTTCTTCGTTCTGAAACTCTAATCAGTTGCGCAGATTGTTTAAGGTAAATTTGAGTAAGTCCTTCAATGATTTTCTTTGAAAACTAATTTACGCATTACAATCGGAACGAAGATGTGATCGGTGGAAAGGATGGTATTTTTAAATTATTCAGAAGACATTTTGAATCAAAATTTGGAATTCAGCTCTGTAGTAAAAATAACTGTCCAAACTAAATAGGGAAATTATTGAGAACAAAAATCATAACTTTTATTCTCTCTATAATGACCAAACTTATGTATTTCGTTAATAATGATCAATGTTTTCAGAACAACAAAACTGTTCGAGTTTGATCAAAAACAGAAAAAAGTTCAAGTCCACTGGAAACGTCAATGTCTTCGAACTGTGTTACCCCAAAAATTAAGTTACTTCAGTAATTTTAGAGGCATTTCAGGCCAAAAATAAAATCTTTTGACTGTCCAATAAATGTATTTGGTAACCTGATCATCATTCCAAATGTCAGGGACCACAGTAGCAAATTTTGGAAAAAATGAATATCCATTGAAATCAAGATAATCGTTATTAACTTCTTAAAATTTGGTACGCTTCATTATTTCTGATCTAACATAAGATATACTTGACTCAAATTAAGGGCACAAAGCTAATTTTCATTTTTTATATCCATGCTCAAAAGCCAGAAAGCCGTTAAATAATATAAGCACTGTCTGACAATGTGGCCAGATTTAGTTGAAGAAGTTTTCTATCTCTTCAAAGCAAAAATTCAGTAATGATATATGTTTTATGGCATTAAATATTTTTACGAAGCTACCTATTTGTGCCAATTGGAACATTTGTTACAGTAATATAAAATAAACATTTGTTATTATCAAAAAATAAATGGATCTGTTATTCCCAATGTTTCTTATGTCAGCTCTTAGAGAATGCAATTACTCTAATGTATGCAAAAAAGATGTGAGATGATAGTCCCATGACAATGTATTGCCAATAATAATGATGGTTAGCAGTTGAAACAGTTACCCATATTTGGCGGCAATCATAAGTTCAAGGGCACGCAGAGTGAAAGAGCAATGCAACATATCACCAAATTATTTTTCGTCTTTTATCAACTTTCGTCCATTTTTCAATTGCACCGTCACGTGCAGTTATCAGGGTTTTCGTTTCAAGATAAGCAAACTGTGTTGGAGAACGTTTGCGAATTACAAGACATAAAGCAGGGAACGGTTGAATGAAGATGCACAACTATTTTTAAAGTATATCATCTTATTCATTTGAAAATTTCATTGTAGAGAACCGTGATTGTTGCCTGATGGAGCAAAACTTGCCGATTTTAGTTAATATTGATGGTATAGTTGTCTTGTAGTACGACCAACTTAAAACGAAACCAAAGTCTGTCTGTGAAGAACACTGAGTATTCCTAAAATTTTTCTCTCTTTTGCACCACGAGAATAATCGACAACATACGAATAATGCTATTCAAGAAAGTAAATTTCATTTTACTTTTATCTACTTTTCGTGTGTACCTCATTTCGAATGATTGTTTTCCTTTTGACTTTCAGCGAGTTGCGTTCCATAAGACGAAGAAATCAATGAATATCTGAGTACTTGCTGTTAGAGGTCACCGAAAACATTTCTAACAAGAGTAACTTTGTAAAACAATTTATAAGATGATCAGAATAACAATGGAACAACATAAAAAATATAATGCTGGGTTTGAACGTTTGACTAGTCTGGTTTTTGAGAAATAAATCACTTTTATCTTTTGTTTTAATATGGTTGTGCAAATAACGCGTGACATGTACTACCTCTTTAACTTCTCATTTTTGTTGAGTTTTACTAATGTAAATTTTGGTTGGTCTCGTTATGTTTTCCTTGCTGATACTCACATGTGAACTCCCAAAGTTTCTGCTCTTGGATGTAACTGGCAGTCAGTAAACTCAAGATGAGTGATATAAATATTGGAGCCGGGAAGATTGTGAGAGGAAGGATTAGTCTCTGTTCTACTCCAATGTTCTTATGATGTTCTACTCCAATGTTCTTATGATGTTCTACTCCAATGTTCTTATGATGTTCTACTCCAATGTTCTTATGATGTTCTACTCCAATGTTCTTATGATGTTCTACTCCAATGTTCTTATGATGTTCTATTCTAATGTTCGTATGATGTTCTACTCCAATGTTCTTTTAAAAATTGCGAAATCTCGTTTTCCTCTACACAAAAGTGCTACTAAATTTTAAGTGCGTAAATTTCGAATATTTAAGAGCAACATTGTTTTCCAAGTAAGAGTGGTGGGAGACTCAAATAACGGAGGAATAAACTTTTTTCAAATAAGTTTCGACTGTGTTTGATATTTTGTTTCCGTTTTTGATTGTTCTACTAGTAGTTAAGTGAATCCTAGCAAACATCTCGAACCTTAAGGAATCATTTTTTTCTTCTCTCTATTCATTGAATCGCTTGAATTGTTTTATATAATTTATATCCAAGCGACACATCTAATCTTGTTTTAACGATATCACAATAATCCTAGATATTTTGTTTTTTCTTCTAATGTAACAGCTTTCAGTATGCAATTAAATGCCTGTTTATTAGGTACAGCAACACGTTGCAACGCCGTTACCCTATAGACCAGACTTAATTTTTTGGTGCATGGAACATCCCAGATGCTGGGTGTACTATGAGGAAACGACTAAATCTTTCTGTTGCTGAAAATTGGACAGCGGCACAATCTCATAAAGAACAATCCATTCCGACTCATCAGAGAGATGCTCGAAGGGATTTCAATTCGTGGTGTGTGTAGGTCACTCAAGTAAGGAAAGTTCGTAGGCATGTTCTAGGAACCATTCGGTGAAGACATTTGTAGGGGTTGCGTAATCCTTCAGGACGTGTCCCTCTGCTTGAGGTCCTTTGATAGGTATCATGTGGACTAGGGCGAGCCTGGAAAACATTCCCCAGGCAAACACACCGCCGTCACTGGCCTGTACTATTGCCAATTAACAGGACCGTTTACTTGCACCAAGTTTAAGTCCTATCAGTAGCATGATTCAGAAGGAACCTTGATTCGTCCGTCCAGGAGCGATCATTTTGCAGTTCTCAACAGTCCAGTGCCGATGTCCAAGCGCCCAACGAGACATGCGTTCGTATTTCACCATAACAATATTAAAATTCGTCATGGACATTCTGCAATTGTAGCTCATTCGCCAAGTGGTGCGATACGTGGTACGTTCGTAGACGACTCCCGGCACACCGATGTAGAACACTGCAGTGATTTACTGGGCTGAGATCCGTCTGTTCACTCGCACTATTCTCGCTACCTCTCTGATCCACTAGCTGCTATCGTTCATAGGGTACTCGATTGCTGGAATGTTTTTCGAGTGTCTTACCTCTCACTCTTCATCCTTGCTATGATTGTGAATGAAAAGCTCAAGAGGACAGCAGTTTGGAAGGTTCCCAAACCACCACACTTACAGCTGACTACCGTACCATGTTCAGGTTGCTCAGATCACTCGGTTTAACCATTCTAGCCGTCAATCGAACGTTACCTGGCGTTCGACGAGCTGGTCTTCTTATTTGTACTGAGCACCGCGCTTACGTGACGTCATATATGTTGTTGTTTTTTTGTCATCACTGGAATTTGTGACCTAGATCCCACCCTGGTTGTGAGGAAAAGTCGTGAGACGCAGCGACGGGGCAGGAATAGCTTAGACTACCCAGCAAAAACACAAGTGTTGGCAACCTGCTGGCCACCAGCTGGCAGTGATGGGTCATTGCTGGCTGAAATCTGCAGCTCACGGCCTGGTAGCGGTCCATTGGTGGCAGCGCCATCAGTTGGCAGCCATTGATAACCCTGCAGCATCACCGTGAATTACGGGCCTCCAAGCAGGTACTACTAGTGGCTGGTAGCTGGCAACCAATACAACCCCAACACCAGGTGGAAGCAACGGGACTGAGCATGCGCAGTAGCAACGCGTGCTGTGTTTCTCGTGGTACCAGTTAGTTGAAGACGACGCTATCGCCATCGTGTAATTTTAGTGGATGTTAAGAGAAAAAAAAGGCATATGTAGAGAGGCGAATTAATTTCCTAATGAAATGCCACGTCGACGAAGAAGTCAGATCAAGCTATGAAACATTAGATTACAGCCACGGAAAACGCCCACTCCATTCCCATACATAACAACAAATACTTTCTGTGTAGTCTTTCGGTTTAATATACACTAAACCTCTTGAAACAACAGTCTTGGAAAAACATTTAAACAACGTTTGTTGGGAAAAAAAATAATTATACGCTTACAAAATTTATCAATTGTTTGAAAGAAAAAGCAACGTACTCATTCATGGGTTGAATACACAAGACTGCAGGAATTAGCTTCTAAAAATAACGAGAAGTAAAATAAAATATCTTTCCTCTTTAAAGCAAATGTTCGTTCGGACAGCGGAAAGGAAAGCTACAACGTTAAAAATGTAACAGAATGTGACATGAACGGGTAAATGTATTAATTCAACAATCGCCTTTCAGGACCATAAGGACAGCACAACACTTTGGAAAGCGCCTTTAATTTGGTATACTCCTTGAAAATGAGTGAAATTCCCTTAAGGTAAAACAAAAACTATCATTCCGTTGAAAAAAAAAAATTATGAATTATATGAAACTGACATTTATGAGAAATACCTCGCAACGTTATAAAATTAAAGAGAGAATCATTCGATTCACATTCCACAGGAAAGAGTCTCGGCTTCAAGCCCAAGCTCCGGCGTGGTATAGCAGTCTAGTTGGTAGAGCGTGCGCTTCGCACGACGTCAGGCCTTAGTTCAATACCACCTGAAGCCGAACGGGCGTTTTTCCGGTCTGTTGAGAAAATTTTCCTAAGGGAAAAAAAGAAGTTGTAGCTTTGGAAGACTGCGGGCTGCTGGATTTTTTTTTATTTTTTTTATTGCTACTACTGGGACATTGGCGGACAAGATTTGACAAGCCATGACTTACGTCACGTGATTGCCAGCTGCCACTACCGGGAAACTAGCCGACCACATTAGGCTAGCCATCATTTATGGCACGTGCTTGCAGGGCCGCTGAAGGGCCACTTATGGCAGCTGCTGCCTGTGATGGATAACTGATGGTCCTGTTGTGACATATGACAACTGATGGGGGTAACAACTGTTGGCCAGCTTTTGGCCTGAACTGCTGGCCCTTCTGTTGGCCGCCCGGACATTTTATTGACGGTTCGGCAGCGGCAACATAGTGCTGGGCTAGCAAAACTGTTTTTGCTGGGTAGGCCAAATCTGAAGCTTTTCAGATATCTACGTTCAGTTGAATGGAATTTCTTTGTCCTGGGTAGTGAAACGACTAGCCTGATTAACCGGAAATCGGGAGGTGCGAGTTCATTTCCGCTCCAGAACGACGAAAATTTTCAAGTTTTCTGAAGGAAGTGGTTACGTGGAATACAGTGAAAATATGCCAATAATAGAATTTTTTTTTATTGGAGATTTAATTTATTTATTTTTAATTAGTTTTTTGACCTGGTGGTACAGTACAGTAACAGGATAAACAGACATAGTTGTACATAATTAGTATTGATAAGCAGACATAGACAGTATATTCAGTTTACAATGGTCATAGCGAATATGGTAATCAACATGTTAAATGACCAAGTTACACAGAGAGAGCCAGTGGTGATCAAGAAAAACTTTGAGGGTCAGTGCCGAATTACAAACACAAACATACATGCCTTACTAGAGATTCAAACTCAGACCCCTCCCTGAGAGAATGATCAAAAGCCATCGTTTAGATCACTGCGCCACTGGGTTGGTTCATATACATGGAGCCAACCCGGTGGCGCAGTGATCCTTGGCAAGGGACCGTGGGCCCAGTGATCCTTGGCAAGGGACCGTGGGCGCAGTGATCCTTGGCAAGGGACAGTGGGCGCAGTGATCCTTGGCAAGGGACCGCTGGAGCAGTGATCCTTGGCAAGTGACCG
This sequence comes from Macrothele yani, assembly GCA_039090855.1. Lineage (NCBI taxonomy): Eukaryota > Metazoa > Arthropoda > Arachnida > Araneae > Macrothelidae > Macrothele > Macrothele yani. The sequence goes on along the minus strand of CM077008.1, from coordinate 56,506,358 downwards.
TGGCGGCAGTGATCCTTGGCAAGGGACCGTGGGCTCAGTGATCCTTGGCAAGGGGCCGTGATCGCAGTGATCCTTGGCAAGAGACCGTGGCCGCAGTGATCCTTGGCATGGGACCGTGGGCGCAGTGATCCTTGGCAAGGGGCCGTGGGCGCAGTGATCCTTGGCAAGGGACCGTGGGCGCAGTGATCCTTGGCAAGGGAACCGTGGGCGCAGTGATCCTTGGCAAGGGACCGTGGGCGCAGTGATCCTTGGCAAGGGACCGTGGGCGCAGTGATTCTTGGCAAGGGACCGTGGACGCAGTGATCCTTGGCCAGGGAATATTGGAGTGAGCCTTGGCGAGGGACCGTGTACGTAATAAATTGATACCTAAGGGTATCTCTGAGTGATTGCATTACCAATGGTATACATTTATTTGAAATGTAGCAGTATATGGATCACGTACCTTGAATAATACTTTTCATTAATATATTTGTGGGCTTTCAGAAGGATATAATTATTAAACCTTCTTAAAGTACTAAAAGCATCAAAATGTAGCAAGCAATTTTTTTTTCTAACGCATAGCATATTTGGTTCTGTAAGGTACCAAAAATTGAATTCATGTAAAGAAAAGACTCGCTTAAGCATTTTATTCCGTAGAAATGAGAATTGTTGGTTAGTAATCTCTAGTGAGCAACGGCTCTTAGCCATTGTAGGGGGAAGGCGGTCGAATTAAATGCATTCTAATCAAATTTTTGTAGGAGTTCATGCAAATCGATGTAAGTTGCATGACAGATATGCGCGACTCCAGAAATCTGCCTTGTCAAAGACGTATGTCTGGAGTGCCACAAATTCCGAAAGAGATCATTAAGTCCCAGGTTCTTCACACAGCGCTAATGAACATCACTGATTCAGATGTAATGTTGCGTCCCCTTCAACTGACTTATTGAGGCCATTTGTCGTTCGTGTGAGGAGAATCACATTCAGTCTAACAGTAGCGAGTCCTATTTCTTCATTGTAAGCAGCAAAACAAATAAAAATGTTTTTCCCTTTTTCTAGGTCATCTAAAGTCAGTGGACGTTGAAATATGACCACCCCTAAAATAAAAAGCGAATGCAGGCATTAGAATAAAAGCTTAGATGACCGTATTTCTTTTATTACAACGGACAACTGCACCAGATAGAACAAAAAATTATACTTGAAAGCAGGGCCAATGATAAAAATTGCGAAAGACAGAAAACGTTCAGTACAATGCTGGGCGAGAGGGATTACAGAGAACTACAATGTTTACGATTGTTAATAAGGCGAATAGGGCTTAACACCATATGACTATGTCATTTTTGGCTGCGATTTAGGTATAAATCCACAAATATAAGAACAGTAATCCACGACGGTAATTTATGCAATAACAAAGATTTTAAGAACAAATCAATCACTTAGATAAACAAAAAATGGGAGGTAACTTAAAACGGGTAGTCGCACCTCTAAAGCAGACTTACCTATGAAAGAATTACGGTCATGCAAGGATAATTTGCGGGAAATATTCAAACCCAGAGAATAACAGGGGAATGAGCTAATTAGAAAATTTATATTCACATTGGACATCGAAATAGGAAGGATCTCCCTTTATTGAAGTGGGCAGCCCGGTGATCTGATAAAAATCCGGGCATACCGTTATATGGATCTCAAGAGCACATCAAGAGGAAGGGCGTATCTATTTGGCTGTAAAGTGTACTACGGTGTTCGGCGTATGAAAGCTTCCAGTCTGCTCATTGGACACTGCAAGCCGCCATGTAGAGCTGTGTAAAAGTAGACGATATGGGAAAATCGCAAATTTACTGAGTTTAAATAAGGAATTATAATGTATTAAAGCTATCTTGGATGCCATTTTGCTGTACGTCAAACAGTCCCTTAACTCTCATGTTTTCACACTAGCCCTTGAAAGAAAACACTAAAAGGCAGGATTAAAAAGCGAATAAATGATATAGAGCTTTTATTCTTCCCTTCCTTGTATCTCTACAAGTCCACTTGGCATAACAGATACTTCAACGTGTCAACATTTACAACCTCAATACTTTGACTGTAATATGTATAACGAAGTAAATTTCTCCGTCATTTTTGGTCTACGCCGGGATTCGAACCCGAGGCCGCTTATTCCGGAACAAGTCGCTCTACCAACTGAGCTACGCAGACGTTTATTCTGATTCCTATCTGCCTTTATGTCGTGTGCGTCCTGCTGGCAGGTACGTCACATTCCCCCCGAAAGAGGGTCAGGGGCATGTCCCACGGGTCAGCAGTGACCATGAATCGTTGCAGGCAGCCATCCACTGTGGAAAGTGCACTTGAGAACTCCCAGTCAATCTATTGTGTGGAATGCAACATCACACATTTTTATTTTTCGAAGCGCTGGAGAAGGAATTCTCTGATTTTTCCTGTCTCGCGGTGTGGAAATAATATCACATCAATGCAAGATTTTGAACGGCCGGGTCATCCGGATAGTTCGGGCGCCATTATAACGAAGTACATTTCTCCGTCATTTTGGTCTACGCCGGGATTCGAACTCGAGGCCGCTTATTCCGGAACAAGTCGCTCTACCAACTGAGCTACGCAGACGTTTATTCTGATTCCTATCTGCCTTTATGTCGTGTGCGTCCTGCTGGCAGGTACGTCACATATGTATTAGCAAAACTCTTACTAGACTACACTTTCACTTCAGATTACTATATTCAAAACTGTATAGATTCAGGGCAAATAAAATACTTTTGAGCAGTTACGCAACTTTTCATACAAGAATACAAAATGGATGCACTATAGATTTTGCCTGTCATGTTCTATTCTTTATAGAATTACCAGTTTGGTTCTCTGCAAAAAAGTTTGTAATTCAAGGATGTGGCTTATCTTTGTTTGGGGATATTTCGCTATGAGTAATATATTTCGGTATCAAAAACAAGCGAATATGCTAACGGAATTGTCTCAGAAATCTGAAAGAACGCTTTTTTCAAATATATGAAAGACATTAAAACAGGAATCCATATAATTGTTTTGATTTCTTTTATTTCTTCGGAACATATTTTTTAATAACTTCGTATGTCATATTTTGTGTATATGCGTATGTCATATTTTGTGTATACGCTCTTTGTGTATATGCATTTTTCAATTTGTACTCATATGGACATGTTTAGAACGAAACAATATTGAGTTCTCATTTAATTTCACCTGTAAAACTCTATAACTTTTCATGAAATATAAAATTTTTGAATCAAAATCAACCCCATTTATACACCCATGAGACATGCATTAATGCAAATTAGAAATCCTGACAAACTTTACGACGAAATCAATAAATCCTCTTAATTATCTTTGAAATACCTCCCAAGAGCAAGCTCCCTCAGATATGTGCAGAAAGCGTTTATAACTGAAAACACGGGCCACGTGACCCGTACGCATCCGTTTCTGCTCAGTCTAGTTTTGAAAATCATTAAAAACTTCCTTCATGCTGAATTGACTTCTCTGAGTCACTAGTTTCCCAGCTTTGTTTCGATTTGCTATGAGCGAGTTGTTGAAGGCATATGTTCAGATTTCCTTTTGCATTAATGATGATGTGACTCAAGTGCCATTTTGCAGACCTGCCTTTTTATTTTTTTATTTTTTTTTTATTTTTTAGCATGTTGCATGGCTTTCGTGAGAGAACCCTATTCATATTTTTGCTAACGATGAAAGCACTAATGATTCGTGCATATTCATTATTGTAACTGATATACAAAACTGAAGGATTTGAGTTATGGTTCTTCTTCACGTAACTGTAATTGTGGATCTTTTATGCTACCGGAATGGAGAAAATCACGCGGATTTTCAAATCCTTGTTTGAGATATATAGGGCAATCCTATTGTTATGGGGAATTCAAATGCATTTACCATTTCCTTGTTCTTCTTAGAATTGGTGTATCATCATGCGACTTCTTCAGACATTTCTTTATCTACGTACAGAGTGCAAAGCCAACAGTTTCATGCGTTTCCTTTTATGACAAGATTTTATAACCTATAATAATAAAGTTAAAATTTAAGACAGAGGGGTATACATAAACACAATGAACAAAAATTACGAAATGTAAACTTTATTCTTTAATATGGGGTTATGTCACCACCTGCTTTCATTAGAGTTTTAATCTTGCTCGGCATGACGTCAGTATGATTCAGTATCGCATTCGTATCCAGTTTATTCCACTCGATGCTCAAAATATCCTTTAATTCCGACAAATTTGGGATTCGGTGTTTTTTCTTCTTCACGGCCCTTTCTAACATGTCCCAGATTTTTTCAATCATCTTTAGATGGGTGAATTTGCAGTCCAATTGAGATGTGGAACGTTTGTCTAATGTTCTTCAAACTAATCCAGCACAATTCTAGCTCGATGCATACCACGGGTATTATCTTGAAACACAGGATCTGTGTGTCCTTGCTGTTTGAAAAACTAGGCAAATGGCAATAATGAGTAGCATATATTCCACAGATTTCATGCGTATCGACCCCTCAACGTATGGCCTAACTCTAGTACTTGAAATACAGCCCCAAATCATGGAACGTCCACCAAACATGACATTTTGGACAGCTCTTTAGGCACATTCTGTGTTAAATGCTTCTCCAGCCTTCTACATCACCCTGGAGCGACCATTATTGAAATAGAACCAGAATCTGGATTTGTCGGACGATATATTATTCGTCGCCACTGTTCAATGGCCCAGTGACGATGTTCCTCTGCGCAAGGAAGAAGATTTCTCTTCTAGACAGTTATTATCTCCGAACATATCCGGGCAACACGGCTGCAAATACTTAAGCCATGCAGTTCTCTCCGTAGAGTTCATTCTGAGACTGGTTTCCTGGATCCAGCATTGTACTGTTGAAACAGCTGTTGCTGAGTCTGGAAACGCGTTAGCAGTGGCTTATCGTACCAAACGCCTGCGATCCTGATCTGTCCTCATAGAGCCTCTACTGCAGTTGCTCCGCTCACTGTGATAGCTCCTATACTTCTTCCATTGGAAATGGACTCTACCGACTGTTAACGTGGACAGTCCAACAAACTCCGCCACCTCTTGCAAGAAATGGCTATGTTCACGGCCAAAAAAATGATTACCTTTTGCCACTTATTAACGTCACCTTTACGACTAACTTGTACCTGTAAGAGGAAATACATAATACTACAGATACCTTAAACACACACCTCAGATATCCACAATCATAATCCTGCAGTGTCACTGCTCATAATTATACAACTCATAACGTTTATCAATTTTTTACTTATGTACATGTATTAATCAGCATTCCGTAATTTTTGTCCGGTGTTTTTATTTTCTTGGGGAAAATGTCAATTTAGCATATATAAACAATGAAATGAAAAAGAGATGAACAGAAATTAATATCAATTTGTCATATAATTTTATAATTACACTTCCAGGCATAGTTAAGGTTACGTTTTCTGTTACTGTCTTGGGAAGAAACTATATGCAATTTCCATAAGACTTTATACTCCCAGATGCTTGGAATAAAACAGGCACTAATTATTCCCAATGCAATGCAAGAACGAAATAAATTTGTAAGGCAAGCAAAGTTGTATGAAGTTTTAGCAGATTTAAAGGTTTGAAATTTAATCTTATTAAACGGCTACGCCTTTTAACTTGACAAAGAGGATTATGCCTTTTGGGCCCTTAGTTAATTATAAACTTGATGGAGAGAATTATGTGATTTGGATTATTTCTCTCCTTCTGTTTCTCTGTCTGAAAAATGCAAAAGAAATCGCTCTTTAAAAATACCGAATTGCAAAAACAAGGTTTTCTCTTTTTGATAAGGGAGATAATGTTCACAAAACTTAAAATGCCTCACTCCGTCCGTTCATATGATTTGGTCACTCTATATATATCTACAGAAAAGATATCTCTTACAAAATTCTGGTTGGAAAGAGTTTCTCTGTCTCGTAGAGGAAAGCAGACAGACTGACTGAAGAATAAACACGCGAGCAGCCATGCACCAAATCTTACGCACATGAATTCTTGCATCACACATTCGTCAGAAGCGAAATTCCTTCGAAAATAGACTGAGAGAAAAACGAGTAAATTAAAGGACGAAGATGTTTAAAATCTTGTGTAGATACTCTCTATCAAACAGGTTCGACTTATAGAAGAGGATATATTGTCTTTGCAGACAGACAGACCGAATAAGAGATGAGTGTAAGAATAATCATACCTCGTGCGAGCGTTTTCCACTATTCAACAGAAAAATAATTTTCCCTGGCGGAAATGTAGACAGAACCCAAACCCGTGTTTGCATCGATCCTAATTGCACGTAATTAAGAACTCGAAGTACGAGGGATTTTTTGCTACACATTGACACTGCCGATAAGCTGGCGTGACCCTATAAATAGAGTCAAATTTCATAATAGCATCAAACAGAAGCCATCGGTCTTTCCACGTTTACAAGTGAGTCATGGAAAAATTATCATCGGCCGTCACGAGGAATCAACCCAGGGTCTTCCAGTTACGCACCGGACATGTTACCACTGCACCACAGCTGCCTCGAATTCTCAAGACTCACATACAACTAACTGCCAAACCACATGGCAAGTTGCTTCTTGGAGCCACGCACAAGAAGCAACCTGCCATGGAAGCAACATGGAAGTTGCTTCTTGGAGGGCTCCAAGAAGCAACCTGCCATGTGGTTTGAGAAGTAGCAACCTGCCATGTGGTTTGAGAAGTAGCAACCTGCCATGGAAGCAACATGGAAGTTGCTCCTTGGAGGGCTCCAAGAAGCAACCTGCCATGTGGTTTGAGAAGAAGCAACCTACCATGGAAGCAACATGGAAGTTGCTTCTTGAAAGCTTCTTGGAGGGCTCCAAGAAGCAACCTTGCCATGTGGTTTGGCAGTTAGTTGTATGTTAGTCTTGAGAATTCGAGGCCGCCGTGGTGCAGTGTAGCATGTCCGGCGCGTAACTGGAAGACCCTGGGTTCGATTCCCTTTGGCAGCCGATGATAATTTTTCCATGACTCACTTATAAACGTGGAAAGAGCGATTACTTCTGTTTGATGTCCCTAATTCACGCCAATCATGTGTATTAATTATTCATAATAGGACTTAATTTTTTTCGTGAGTTCCCTTGGTTCGACTGCAGTAGATATCTCTAAATATTTTTTTTCATGGTGCTTAATTTTTTAATATTGGCGTCTGATACAAAACTCGATAGCAAATATAACACTAGCTTTAAATACCAACGCATTCAGACAGCAATGTGTTATTTCTACAACGGCCGTTTCATAAAAACAGAGAGTAAAATCACACAAAATGAAGAAATATAGGTACTGCAAAATATATGTTATCCTTTTTCAAAGTACCTTCTCTCGGATAATATGCAACGGTCCCATCGTTCAGTCCACTTTTCAAAGAATGTGACGAAGGCATTTTGTGGAAGCTGCTTTAGCGACCCCTGTACAGCTTGAATAACGCGAGTATGTGGGTTGAATGTTGCTCCACGTAACTTCTCTTTTATTGTTGGAAACAATCAGAAATCGCACGAGGAGAGGTCAGGACTGTAGGCATGCTCTAACACGATTTCAAAACTGCATTTCGTACAAAATTGTCGAACACAAGCAGCCACGTGTGGGCGGGCGTTATCATGGTGTAAGGTCCACTTGCCCACCAGTTCCGGTCGCTTAATCGATATGTGTAGTCACGGTCGCTTCAAGACTGAAATGTAATACTCAGCATTGACAGTAATTTGTGGAGGAAGGGCATTCTGGTAGACTACATCTTTATGATCAAAGCAAATTATCGTCATCACCTTCCCAGCTGATTTGGTTCGGCGGACATTTTTCGGAGGAGGCGAGCCTGTGTGTTTCCAGACACTCGTTGCGCGCTTCGGGAGTGGCTCGAAATATTAGGCCCATGTTTCATCGGCAGTTATTACTGTTTTTAGAATGTTTGGATCCTTTGCAATCATTTGTTTCCACTCATGACACACCTGAACTCCGGCGTGTGTGTTCCAGATGGGTACCTTAATAAGATTAAGGTACCCATCTGGAACACACACACGTTGCAGCAGTAATTTGTCGCGTAGAATGCGGAATGCTGACGTTTTTAAAATATTAGTTGACGCCGATTTCTTCACACGTCATTCGTTGATCTTCTTGCAGGATTTTCCAAACAATATTAACAATAGGCTCCGTAACAACACTTTCAGGCCGACCAGGCCTAGGAGTGAGTTCTGCCAGCAAAGGCCCTTTTTTGAAATCATGGATGATGCCATCTAAAAATCGTTGACTCACCCAAACATTTATTTATCTTTGTAAGGTTTTTTCATTAAATTAACTTTTTCTGGAGTCGTTTTACTGAAACGATAGGAAACTTTAATCGTACAACGCATTTCACTACTTAACTTTGAATCACTCACCTCCACAGCTGTATAGCGAAATGAAAACGTACCTTAATCAACTGTGCCATAAGAGCATCTGAACCATCTCTCTCTCTCCTGGTGGAAATATGTTTTAGAAGAAATATACCGTGACGAATAATGTGCCTTTGTTGTATGGACACCAGCATCGTTCCACTGCATCAGAGAAAAGGTCCGAATCACAATTCATCGTCAAGGCGCCTGCGAACCAGAATCTACGATATGTCACTTAATGGCATCCTGTGAAGAAATCAGCAGATAACTTTCCCACGGAATTCCGCGCGTTTGAACTCTTGAAATATGCTCTGAGAAATATAAAACGCTGCGTGTCCGTGAATCAGTAAAAGCTTGTGATAAGAAATGGGGCTGATTTTATGTGACATTTCTGCAGGGAATCGTAGTAAAGTAGAAGCTACCGTGCAGAACAACTTTTGCATAGCTAGATGCCTGGGTGAAGGTATAAGACACTTATGGGTACTTAAAAATGGTGTACTATAGCCTAACTAGCCCTAGTAAGTGTCGGAGGGAAACTGTCCTCTCGTGGGATTTGAACAATAAATTTTCTTCAAATGATTAATTACCCATACGTATAGGTGATGCGTAACATCATAGCCTCTCCTTGACAAATGCCAACCCCGCCTTCTCGTGGTGCATCCTGTTCCCACTAAAGGGGCTCTGACGACCGCCCATAGCGGTATAACTATACCATCGGGATCAGAGGAAATTCTATCCCACACTCACCAACCCGCTTGGCCAGCGTGGTGAGTTATGGCCAAACCCCTCCAAAATGATTCCACAACTTAAATCTTGGCCCTCAGTCTCCGGCAGCTGGAATGTACCTGGCCAAGGCAGCGGCCAGTGCGACATGAAGGCAGAGGGTGCTAAGAATCCCCGGAGGACCGGACTAGGCTGCCATCTGATGCTGACCTTGGCTACTTACAATGGACGCTCCCTATCTTCTGATTCAAGGCTTCTTGAATTGGAAGAGGAACTACAAAGGATCAAGTGGGACATCGTGGGGCTAAGTGAGGTAAGGAGAAAAGGAGAAGATCTCATCGAACTGAAAAGTGGACATCTCTTCTACTATCGTGGGACAGATACTGGCAGAACTAGTGGTGTTGGATTTATAATAAACAAGAAACTGAAGGATAAAGTTGTAGAAGTTGAAAGTTCCTCTGACAGAGCTGCACGACTTGTTATCCAACTCTCGAAAAGATACCAGGCTCAGATTATTCAAACTTATGCACCCACCACAAGTCATCCTGAAGAAGAAATTGAAGAATTTTATGAGGAAATTTGTCATCTAAATAATAAAGGTAAGCAGCACTTGAAAATAATTATGGGAGATTTCAATGCAAAAATAGGGCAACGGCAACAGAATGAAACTTCAGTAGGTAAATTCGGTCATGGCAACAGAAACCAGCGTGGAAATACTCTCGTTGAGTTTGCAGAGGCAGAAGGGTTTTTCATCTTGAACTCCTTCTTCAAGAAAAAGCCACACAGGAAATGGACATGGAGACATCCAAATGGGACGACAAGTGAAATTGATTTTATTATGTGTAACAAAAAAAATTCGTCATAGAAGACTGCAGTGTGCTAAACAAGTTCAACACAGGTAGTGACCATAGATTGGTGAGATGTAAGATGCACCTCAACACCAAACTTGAACGTGGCAAGCTCATAAGACAAACAAAATGTATTGACATAACCAACCTTAAAAAACACCATAATACCTTCAAGTTAGAACTGAAGAACAGGTTCTCTGCTTTAGAAGGCCTAACATCGGAAGAAGTGGACATCTCTGAAGTTAACAGAAAAATAACCAAAGCTCTTATGGAAACAGCAACAAAATTAGCTGGGTCTAAGAACAAGTTGCATGTGAACAAATTATCAGGAAAAACCAAAATGTTGATGCAAAAAAAGAAGAGAGATGAGGACAAATAAAGAAGATGTGACTTCCAAAGTGGAATATATAGAGCTATGCAAGACAGTAAGAAAAAGTATCACTGAAGACGTAAGGAAATTCAACTGTGAACTAGTGAGGAAAGCAATTGAAAACAACCAAAGCCTAAAGATAGCAAAGGGACATCTCAGTAAGGGAAGAAAACAGATTATGGCACTGAGAAAAGAAGATGGTTCTGTAACAAGAAATAGAGGCGATATCTTGACAAGAGTGAAAGATTTCTACCCCAAATTATATGAAAGGGATGATATATGCACTCCAGACATCATGAAAGATACCAGTACCAGAGTTCCTCCAGTCCTTCCAGCAGAAGTTGCACATGCAATCAAGAACATGAAGCGAGGAAAAGCTCCAGGAGAAGATGGAATTACTGTAGACATCATACAAGAAGCAAGTGGAGAAATCGAAACAGTACTCGCCCAAATTTTCACTCGATGCCTTAATGAAGGAAAGATTCCTGAGGATTGGAACACCGCTACAATGATCCTGCTACATAAGAAAGGTGACATTGAGGATCTCGGAAACTACAGACCTATCAGCCTCCTATCAGTAGTTTATAAAATCTTCACTAAAGTTCTTTCACACCGCTTGAAGGTAGCACTAGACATGGCTCAACCGAGAGAACAAGCTGGATTCAGGAGTGGCTACAGCACAATAGATCATATCCACGTGCTGAGAGAACTAATTGAAAGAGCGAGGGAATATGAACTTCCATTGTGCATGGCTTTTATCGATTATGAAAAAGCCTTTGATTCGGTGAAACCATCAGCAGTTACAATGGCTCTGAAAACCTGCGGTATTGAAGATGCATACATTAATATTATTAATAACATCTATGAAAATGCAAGTGCAAAGATTAGGCTGTTTGAAAATACAACACACGTAAAAATTGGAAAGGGAGTGAGACAAGGTGACACCATATCTCCGAAGCTCTTTAATGCCACATTGGAGGGTGTTTTTCAGTCGCTGAGCTGGGAAAACACGGGGATAAAGATTAATGGAGATTATCTAACCCACCTTCGTTTTGCTGATGACGTAGTCATTTTTGCAACTACCCCATCAGAGCTGCAGAGTATGATCCAGGAACTTGCTGACAAGAGTAAAGAAGTGGGATTAAAAATGAACTTTCAGAAGACAAAAGTGATGTTCAATGCTTTTACAAGAAATGAAGATTTATCGATTGATGGAGAAAAGCTGGAGATAACAGACACATACGTTTATCTTGGACAACAGATATCAAGTGAGGGTCACATTGATGAAGAAATTAATCGGCGTACAAAACTTGCCTGGAGAGCTTTTGGAAGAAACAGCATAATTTTCAAGAGCAATATGCCATTATGTCTTAAAAGAAAAGTGTTTGATCAATGCATCCTTCCAGTGCTTACGTATGGTGCAGAGACGTGGACCTTAACTAAAAGAGACATACAAAGGCTGCAGACAACTCAAAGAAGCATGGAGAGGTGCATGCTTGGTGTAACCAGGAGAGATAAGAAGAGGAACTCGTGGATCCGAAAAATGACAAGAGTGGAAGACATCATGATCAGAGTTAAATCCCTGAAATGGCAATGGGCTGGACATACTGCCAGAAGGACAGATCATCGATGGACAGCCGAAATTTTAGATTGGATTCCAAGGGACAGGAAAAGACCCAGAAGAAGACCACATGGGAGATGGGTGGATGAAATTCGAAAGTATGCAGGGGTGACATGGAGGAGACTGGCGCAAGACAGACCGTTGTGGAGGAAACTTGGGGAGACCTTCGTCCAGCAGTGGATTGATAATGGTTGACAATGATGATGATGATGATGATACACACTCACAGGAGAGACCGCCATTCTTGTCTCTACCTCTGAACGCCCTCCACTCCATGCAGCAATGGCGTCACAAACCGGGAAGCAACATGTACAGACAGCACGGCTAGAATGTTTAAGTTCGCGTGCACAAATCCTGTGCAATGTTGAAAGGGGAGAACGAACAGGATTTTCACTGGGAATGAACAACGGCTCGAGAAACTCAGGAGCCAGCCCCCTTAGGAATCAAAGGCGATATTGGCACTTCGTGGGCCGTCTTAGAGAAAGGGTCGAGGGAACGGCCTGCAGATGGACACACATCTCCTCACAGTTCCGAAAAGGGGTGAGAGCCACTGTTTGACAGTCGAGAGGAATGCAGTATGGCGCATGTTGTCCGAGAAGACGGGTGACTTACGATCCATTCGTTGGTGCCAGACTAAAGCCAGAGGAAACGACGTTTCTGTTCACCCAATTTAGCGAACGCTCGTGATGACGGTCAAAAAGAGTCGGTAGCTCTTTTAGGTGACCATGGTGACTGGGCATAATCGCCACTCCGCCTGCTGTGGGCATGAGGGAGCTGTCGTTGTTCATTGGTAGACTTGAAAAGAATCATTTGGTCCGAAATATGACGTTGAAATTGTCAGTATTTTTTTTTTTTTTTTTTTTGAGGTTTAACGACCACCGTGAGCAACTCAATGGGCTATAAGCAGTCGCCCGTCCCTAATTTAGAGTCACTGGTTCCAGGGAAGAGAGAGAGCCAGTGCCGTAAGACAAACACAACATCCATGCCTCACCGGGATTCGAACCCGGACCCCTTCCGACGAATGATCAGAGGCCAACGCCTTAGACCACTGCGCCACCGGGGCGGCAAATTGTCAGTATTCAAATCTACATAGGGGAACAGCTCATTCCAGACTGAAGGTAGCACGAAAGCATTCTCATGAACATCACTTGGTCCTCTAGTCCTCGTTAAGTACAGTGCCACCACTATATTCTGGCTAGGAATTGTTTCGGATCAAGCGTTTCTGGGTGGCTCCGTACTTTTTCAGAAATACAACGCTCCCAAGGGACGCGCACTTAGCAGAATATTTGGAATATTATTACTAGCTTTTCGTGCGATTTCCAGATAGAAACATTTCCCGATTTGAATCACACTGAGCATTTGTGGGATGAATTAAACTCCAATTTTTAAATTAGCAGCACTTCTTTGAACGCCTAGTACCATTCAACGCCCAAGCTCCATTAAGCTTATTATGTAGCCGCAATGACTTGCCACTGAAACTAGTTAAATGATTTTCCGCAAACACCATTTGTTTTTCTTTTTCAACATCAAAAGCTCAAAAGGAGATTACTTGACTTTAAATATACAGGGTTTAAATGAAAGTCCTTATTCAGGGTAACAACTGAGGAAGAAAGGGTTCGAGTGGTACACAAGTTAGGTCTATGTATAAGAAAGCCACGATGGCCTATCAGATGGTGAAAATCTTATAAATACGTGGAGACAATGTAAATAGACAAAGTCATCGCTCTTTCCACGTTTTTCTTAAATTAACACACAGCAACCGAAAAAATTGATTATTTAAAGAAAAACGAGGAAAGAGCGATTACTTTGTCTATTTACATGGCCTATCATATGAAAGTGATTGGAGCGCCCCTAGCGGCAAAGGTCAAAAGTTAGGAAACTGAACTCGCCAGCAACGCGATATCGAAACGAAAGTTCAATTACAAAGTTGTAGCGCAGCGTCGAATTAGTAGGAAACGGCATAGGGTACGCATATATTACGTACATGGAAGGCTCGAAATGCTGTTAATTCGAAATCTGTAAAGCGTGTAGAAACAAACAGATAGGTAATGACACGAGCTCTGCAGACATATTTATAACACTGAAAAATTCTTTGAACCGTGTATAGATTCTGCACTTATAAAAGTTACCCCGATCACCAAGAGTTAAAGGACGTTCGTTTCTAACTATACGGCCGAGATGGTCTTAAGTTCGAAGCCCGAATGAAGCATGGGTGATGACTTCGTATGACGGTGCTCGCTCTGTCCCTTCTTGGAACCATTTAGGGACTGGCGACGGTTTATATCCCTTGGTAATGATTATATGTAATAGTAGTTATACCCGAAAACGCAACACTATTAAAAGCAACCAAGTACGAAATTCCGAAATTTAGGAACAGCGAAAGTAAATGACTTAGAAACACAATTCGTACAACGCATACTTGTGTGGACACGCAGCAGATGGTAGGCTATGTCTTACATCGCCTAGCAAAATTTCAGGAAATGTGAAAGTACTAATAGCGAATAAACAAAGACATCGCTCTTTCCACGTTTTAGCAGCACATAGCAACCGAAAAATTGTTGTTCGGTCACCGCTTGGGATCCCAATCGCAGATCTTTCGATATATAGCCGAGCGCGTTACCGCGGTGTCCAACAATCCACGGCGCTATGTGTGTTTTTCTGTCAGCTTCTGTAAGGCTAACACGCTCGGATAAATATCGAGACATCTGGGATTCAGATCCCCACCGGTGACCGATTAATACTTATTTTGGTTATTATGTGCTGCTAAAACGTGGAAAAAGCGATGTCTTTGTTTATTCACTGACGCCACGTATTTGGACGATTTTAAGTACTGAGAGCTCTAGAGATCAGTGCACCGTCAAAATACAAATTAGACTGCACTTGCCTTTCTTGAAAAGATTATTTAGTAGAATAAGCAAGTGCCTGATTATTAATTGGAAGCAGGGTTCTCTTTTGCACTGTATCAAAAATGTTTATTAATTTTCTGCGCGGATATGGAAAGCGTAGGTACTTTTGTGTTAAGCAAAAAATGCTTCACAACGTGGAACTCCAACAGCACAGGTATGCTGAGATTGGGAATGGCATAAAAACAGAACTTAGACGGCATGACAGGATTTTGAAATCTTAGATACGAAACTTTATCGAAGGGTTTAAAGGCATCACAATTTGCTCCTGAAATTTAGATGTTATATTTAAAGTTCCGTGTTTTATATGTATTGTCATATTTCACTATGTTTTTTTGTTTTTTTCGATTGAAGGTTTAACGACCACCGTGAGCAACTCAATGGCCTATAAGTAATCGCCCGTCCCTACTTTAGGGTCAATGGTTCTAGGGAAGGGAGAGAGCCAGTGCCGTAAGACAAATACAACAGCCATACCTCACTGGGATCCGAATCCGTACCCTTCACAGACGAATGGTCATAAGCCAGCTCGTAGACCAACGCTCCAGTGGCGGCTTCACTATGTTACTAAGGTCTTCGTAACGGGTTCTTGACTGATATTCTTTTTTATTTGGGGGTTCAACGAACCATCGTACACAACTCAATGGGCTAAAGCAGTCGCTCATTCCTAATTTAGGGTAACTAGTTCTAGGTGAGGAACAGAGCCAGTAACGTAAGACAAACACAACATCCGTGCATCACCGGGATTCAAACACACGTACGTCTCGGGCATATGGTCAGCTGCCTGCGCTAACTCATTTACCCCACCGGGGCGATTGACTGCTACTGGGTTTCGTTGCGTTTCATTTTCTTCTAATTTAATTTCATCCAACTACGAAAACTTCAGTTGGAACATATTTGTTGGGACTAAATGGCTTTAACGTAGCATTAAACCACATTTTTGCGTCCTAAAAACCGGTGTTTTATTTATTTTAATTGGAGAGTTATTTTAATGTACTGGGTATATACGTATATTAAGCACAGCTCTCCTTCTTTTTCTTTTGGAACTGACATACATGAACGTTGGGCTTATTATATATTATTATAATTAATAATAAATTACCATATAAAGACGTTCTAACGTAGAACATCATAGAGACGTTTTCACCTATATTTTAATGCAGGTGCCAAGACCACAGAAAATATACGTAGATACACTGGTCACAAAAAGTTAGGGATATTGCGGTTTCGAAGGAAAAAAGTGGTGATATGGAAATTTTGCGAAAACTGGAGATCAGTTATCAGCTTGGGTACCTCCGTCATATGTATGTTAGCATCATGACAGCAGAGCACGCGGTGTGCGGGTCCGACAAAAGTACCCTACGAGAAGGGAAATACTGGTCGGTTCATCGCTTGGTCTGGTAGTTTGCTAAATGTATTGCCTTTAGTGTGTCATTAACCAGATATGGTGTCCAAACGACGTTTAAGCATTGACAACAGAATTAGTGCTGTTGGCATGTTACGGGCAGGTGTACGGCAGATGAATGTGGCTGATGCTTTAGGAGTTTTGCAAAGTGTAGTAACTCGGCTAGATACAAGTTTCCTGCGGTATGGAAATGTTGCAGATCGACCCCAGTGTGATCGCCCGAGGATAATTACCAGGAGGCAAGATCGCTACCAGACAGTATAGGCTCTGAGAAGTCCCAGTGTACCACGCAGGGTACTTTTATATTATCACCAGTAGCCAACTCCGGGAATAAATTCGAACTGCTTCTGGTGTTACAGTATGCAGTCAAAGGGTACGAAACCGTCTTTATGAATACGGACTTGGAGCAAGGAGGCCGATGATATTTACATCATTGACATTAACTCACCGTCGTCAAAGATGTACCTAGATCCGACAGTGGCTCTATGTGCTTTTCACAGATGAATCCCGTTTCGCTATTTATCACGATACTCGGCGAGGACATGTATGGAGGTGATCCGGCACACGGATACAACTGCACTATGTTCCTTTCTGTCCACCCTTATCAGTGCAGTTCGTTCTGGTCTAGGCAGGAGTGTGTTTTAATGGCCGTACATTCTTTTATGTTTGTCAAGACAAAATGAATGTCTCATTGAACCGACACGAGATCATTGTGTCCGTAGTGACACTGTATCACGGTTATATTGGACACACATTCCGCTTTCCGATGGCAATGCAATCAGTCACCGTTACTGGAGCGTGCTGCAAGAGCTGGAAAAGCGAGGGTTTGAATCGTTACAGCTGCCTCCGATGTCTCCTGACTTTAATCCTATTGAGAACATTTAGGGGTCTGTCAGGGACGTCTGTATTAACAAGTTCCGTAGGCCAAGACACTCACGGGTAGACCTCCGTAAGGTGTTGTCTGTACTATGGGATTAGATGCCCCAAACAGTCATCAATAATGTCATTGCAAGTATGTCTCATAGGTTTCAAGACGTTCTTCGTCACAGAGGAGGTGTTACCGGGTACTGAAATCCGAGGGTATGTACATTCTCCGAATTTACCAGTTTGCTTATATTGCAGTGCAAATTTCATAATAAATTGTTTTTATAAACGCCCTCATTATCGTTTCTGTTAGCTGCCTCAGTGATTTTATTTTTTTTATTTTTTTATTTTTTTTTTTGATTGGAGGTTTAACGACCGCCGTGAGCAACTCAATAAGCTATAAGCAGTCGCCCGTCCCTAATTTAGGGTCACTGGTTCCAGGGAAGGAAGAGAGCCAGTGCCGTAAGACAAACACAACATCCATGCCTGACCGGGATTCGAACCCGGACCCCTTATGGACGAATGATCAGAGGCCAACGCCTTAGACCACTGCGCCACCGGGGTGGCTGATTTTATTTCAATGCGTGTTACTTGAGCCAGATACACACATCCTTCATTTCATGCACCATCCCTAACTTTTTGCGACCAGTGTGTATTCGTATATATGATCAAAAACCATTTTCAATCCTCTGAGGGATGAAAATCTCTCCAAGTTTCTTCCGCATCTTTCTGTCTTGGTCAGTCTCCTCTACGTCCCTCTGACATGCTTTCGAGTTACGTCCACCCGTCTGCCACATGGTGTTGTCACATGGTGTTCTTCTGGGTATTTTACTGTCCGTTGGATTCCAGTATGCATGTAGGTATCCCGAAAACCAAATCTTTATGACCAGACCGTCTTTATGCCAACCTCAGCCACAGCAGATAAACGCTGGTGCCAGTGAAAGTCATTAAATGGTATAAGTAACACCTGGTATTGAGATCTGTTAATCAGTGTTATTCTAGTGCTTCTGTCCAATACAATTTGTACTTTTTTAAAATTTAGCAAGTTTAAAAAAGTACAAGTTGTATTGGACAGACGATTGGGTCAGAGCATTTTGGAGACGGCAAGGCTTGTTTGGTGCTAACGGTCAGCGGTGGTTAGTACTTTCAAAAAGTGTTCCGTGAAGGGAAAAACAACGGCCTTCAGGAACGGTGTGGGCCGACGACGTCTCATCAATACTAGACGTCAGTGAAGATTATCCCGAATGGAACGAGCAAACAGACGGGATAGTGGGGCTCAACTCTCCGGTAATTTGAATGCAGCTGATGGTATTAAAGTGTTACAATACACAGCTCATCAAATCTTGCAGAAAATTGGAAATATTGCAGATCGCTCAGTGTGCCCATGCTAATATCGGTTCGACGCCGAAAGCGCCTTCAATGTGAACGCGAGCATCATAACTGGAGCTTGGATGATTGGAAGAAAGTTTCTTTGGTCCGATGAATCACGTTTCCTGTTGCATCATATGGATAGCGGGGTACGTGGTTTCCTTGGGGAAGTGTTGCACCATGATGCACCTTTGGACGAAAACTAGCTGGTGGAGGAAGTATAATAGTATCGACAATGTTCTGTTGGGAAGTCCTGAGTACCGTCGTTCTAGTGCACGAAACGCTGATGTCTACCACCTACGAAAAGATTATTGCAGACCAGGTACAACCTTTCATGGCAATGGTATTTTCCTCCAGCAGTGTTATCGTTTAGAAGAAAAATGTGCCATGCCAAACTACGCTCGGGTTGTTAGAGAATGGTTCACTGAACACGAGGAAGACTTCGAAGTATTTCGCTGACTTCCCCACATTTGGTTTGTGCTGGAGCAGCAAATCCTATCTGAGGCGGCTCAACCTCGTGAGTTACAAGAGTTAAACGACCTGCTTATAATGTGTTCGTTTGGTACCAGATACCACAAGACACCTTTAGAAAACTTGTAGCGTCTCTTCCCCTTCGGTTAGAGCTGTTTTGGCGGCACGTGTAAGATCAACGCCATGCTAAGTATGTGGCCAAGGCGAAGTATTTTATGTGAGGCATATGAGGTGTTTTATGTAAGACATATTGAGTACTTTATGTACGATATATGAATTATATACTTTCTGTGAGATATATGAAGTATTTTATGTAAGATATGCGAAATATTTTATGTAAGATATATGAAAAATTTTATGTAAGACATATGAAGTATTTCATGTGACATATATGAAATATTTTATGTAACACATATGACGTATTTTATGTAACACATATGAAGTATTTTATGCAAGATATACATGTAAGCTCTATGAAGTACTTTATGTGAGACATATGAAGTATTTTATGTAAGATATATGAAGTATTTTACGTAAGACATATGAAAAATTTCATGTGAGATATATGAAGTATTTAATGTAACACATATGGCGTATTTTATACACTAAATGGCCACTTTATTATGACTACCTGACAGTTTTAAGCAAATGAGCGATGGTTCCACGCTGTTGCCGCCAGAGGGCGAGGCTAGTATAAAAAAGGAAAGCTTAGTGTTTGCGACAGTAGTAGCAGTGATTTTTGAGTGACGAGATGGGTACAAAATGCGATTTGATGGACTTTCAACGTGGGGTGATTGTAGGAGCTCGGAGCCATGGAGCGAGTAACACCAAAACCGCCGAATTCGTGAAATGTTCCAGAGCAGCTGTTTTTAAAGTGTTTAAAGACTCGACTGTCAGCCAAAACACTGAGTCTCTACGTGCAACGTGTGGTCGTCATCGACTAGGTACTGCTCGGGTGGAACGGATTGTCCAGACTGGTAACAGACAACAGAAAGGCAATAGTGCAGCAAATTACAGACCATCTTAATAAAGGATCCCCTCAAATGATCTCTGCACGCAATGTTCGTCGTACATTGCATCGGATGGGATATGGCAGCCGAAGGCCTGTTCGAACACCTTTGCTGTCTGCAGTTAACAAGAGAAAACGTCTCGAGTTCGCACAGGAGCACAAGCATTGGACAGTCGATAATTGGAAACAAATTATGTGGTCCGATGAATCACATTTTCAGTTGCACCATGCCGATGGCCAAGTTAGAATTTGGCGGAAACAGCACGAAAGCATGGATCCCAAATGCATTGCTACTACCCTCCAAGCTGGTGGAGGCAACGTTATGGTTTGGGTAATGTTTTCCTGGCATGCCTTGGGACCATTAATTCGTGTTCTTCATCGTCTGACTGGCACATCTTATCTAAACATCGTTGCGGACCAAGTGCATCCTGTTATGTGCATAGTTTATCCCAATGGCGATGGCTACTTTTAACAAGATAATGCGTCCTACCATAGTGCTCGTATTGTACAGGACTGGTTTCAGGAACATGCCTGCGAGTTTACTTTGCTTAGGTGGCCCCCACAATCCCCAGATCTCAACCCCGTTGAGACTGTGTGGGATAAAGTTGAACGAGCTATCAGACAGCTGGATCCACAACATTGCAATCTCACACTCCTGGAAAGTGCTATTCATCAAGCATGGTCTCTGATCCCACAAACCATCTATCAACATCTCGTGAAGTCCATGCCACGAAGAATCAACGCAGTATTAAAGGCAAAAGGTGGCCCGACGAAGTACTGAGGAGGTGGTCATAATAAAGTGGCCACTCAATGTATAACAGATATGACGTAGTGTATGTAACACATATGAAGTATTTTACGTAAGATATATGAAGTATTTTATGTAAGATATATAAAGTATTTTATGTAAGATGTATGAAATTTTTTTTGAGATATATGAAGTATTTTATGTAACACACATGACGCATTTTATGTAACACACATGACGTATTTTATGTAACACATATGACGTATTTTATGTTACACATATGAAGTATTTTATGTAGGAAAGATGAAGTATTTTATGTAAGATATATGGAGTACTGTATGTAAAATGTCATTAAGAAGGCAAATGCAATCAATGTGCTATTTTCCTAACAGCCTTACGAAAAGGAATTTTAGTTTAAAGGCCACAATTTATATGTGTCGATGTCCTCTCGTTGGCACTTTCTTTATCCTGAGCTTAAAACCTTCATTTCCCAAATATTTAATGAAGTTACTATTTTTTGTAATTTCCAGTAGATTCCGATTTTGAGCTAACGAAGGTATCCGCATTTCGTGAGAAAGAACTTTTTAAAATATAAGATTTTTCAGAGGGAGGGAAGAAAAAGCAGTAAACGCAAAACACGAATGATATAAGAAAGGGAAATATACTCTCAATAAAATTTTTTTTTCTTTTGAAACATTGTAAAGAAAAAAATGTAAATTCAGAAATGCAATTGCATTTTTCAGCATAATTACTTTCATTAACTTCGAATTTCCCTATGACATATGCATAAGAGCAAAATATCAGATATAATTTCATTTTGCAAAAACATTGAATTGCTTCTTGGAAATTGTCACTTTTGTCGAGGAAAAGAAATGGAGTTTCTTTGAGTATTTTTAGGTGATTCGATGGGGAAGGGTTGACGCAATTGCATGACAAAGGTACCGTCATTTTTTTGAAGTGAATATTATTCATAAATATTATGTAGAAAAAAGTATTCGAACATCCAAGTAGAACCGAAAAAAGAGCATTTATTAACCAAAATCTGAGCATAATCTGCTCAACTTTGTCCCTTATTACTACAGTGACCTTTCTAGGTATGATTTCCACGAGATGCCGGTGATTTGTTCGGGAATTTTCCTCCATTTCTTCTGCAAATCTTAAGCCAGATCTTCCACAGGGGAAGGTCTTACGGGCTGCGAACTAATTCAGAGTTCCAGCTTGTCCCACAGATATTCTATTAGATTCCAATCGTGACTTTGGACCGCTAAATCTAACACCCGGAAGTCTTGTTTTTATAATTCTGGCCTGGATAGACCTTACAACCTGGGAAGCCGTTCGATCTTGCTTAAACAGACAAGGGTGTGAGGAATTGTTCAGAATTATCTTGCACCATGCGGCCGTTAGGCTGTAGGATACTAAAACTAACGAACCGTGACTTTCCCAGAAGAAACAGCCTCACAGTCTCACAGATCCACCTCCACACACCAATGTAAGAACACTGCATTTTTCCTGATAGCGTACTCCGGACGTACGCCACACGCAAATAAGCCCATCCGAAACCAAGAGTATTGTGCGGTTCGTCACTCCACACGACATTCTCTTACTCCGCTGTTTCGACGAACTACGAGTGAGACAGCACTGCAGTCGTCACCTAGCATTTCTTGGAGTGATGTATAATCTATGCGCAGGTGACTATATCCGTCGGCATGCTGCTTTCGATAGAATGTTCTTGTACAACTTCCTTTTTCTGCTGAAGACGCCACAGCACATCTAGTGGCCAAGGCTATTGCCTCATATAATAGGCAACTTTCAAAAACCCTTAACAACGGATTATAACGAACGAATTGAAGCAACGTCGAAGTTTACGAAAAATCCCGGACATTTCAATCATAACTGCTGACAAAACTTCCCAGATCGTAATTATTAAAAAAAGCAGAGTGAGTTGAGAAAATGAATCAGGCCATTCTTGAAATTCTTCACTCCATCTGTACTCGAGATACCACAACTGCTATAGTTTCTGCCATTTCCAGATTAGTCATCTGGCCTTCTTCCTCAGTCCTTTAATTAGTCGCTTCACCCTCCCCCTGGTACCCGTTTTCCTGAGCTTTTTTTGGGAAACTAAAAATACATAAAGTGGGTAACCCTCTTAGACTATTAGTTTCTGCTTGCGTCAGCCCCGCTTGACCACTTGAGGGAGCAAAATAAATGCCTTCAGCCTCTGACTTCCGCATCTATGTACTCAGTCACCAGTTCTACCCAGGCACTTCAAAAATCCACTCTGTTATGCTCATCTCTGAGAAATTATGTATGCTGTCACTGGATGTCAAATCCCTGTACCAAAGTTTCCAGTACCGGATGTCCACCGCAAAATTCAGCTAAAACTATTAGCAGAAAGTGCATGTACCGAAGCTGAGATACAGGGAATTATTAATACCTTATACCTAGTACATACTAGATATTATTTCAAATTTAACGATACTATTTGCAGACAACATGAGAGGGGCACCTATTGGGTCTCCCCTATCAGCCGTTTTAGCTGAGCTCCTAATGCAGATAATGGAGAATGAAATTTTGGCCATGTTTCCGTAACTCCGCTGCTCTATGTGGACGATATTTCACTATTTTGGCAATATCCTCCGGAAACGTTGAACGAATTTACTGAATGTATGGCATCTAAGTACAGCACCATTAAAGTTACGTCAAAGTTTCAAAGTTTAAGAGTGATTATTATCAGTTACGATATCTGCTACAAGGGATCCAATTATTTGTGAATTTTCTCACTCGGTTTATAGAAAACCCACATCTGCGGTTTCATTGATCCCTTATAACTCCAAACATCCACTATGCCATAAGCTTGCGTCTTTAAACTTTATGGTCCGTCGAACCATAACTCACTCGTCCACACTCAATTTTCGAGAACAAGAATTTGGACAAATCAAGATGTATGCTTCCTCATTTGGTTACCCATCTGATATTGATGGTACAATCATACGCCGCGCTAGCACAGACTTTAGCTCAACCTTAACCAACCCAAAACCCACTGTCAAGTATGTTGTCTCTACTCCGTACATTCCAGCAGTGTCAAATACACTAAGAAGTAGTTGCAGTCGCCACAAAATTGACTTTTGGATTAAAAACACGTAATATTCAAGACATTATCAGAAAAGATCGTGATCCGATTTCTCTCGAATCTACATAGGTACGGTGTACATGCAATTCCTTTAGAGGTCGTAAGTAAGGATGCTGAAAACCAATTATATATCGGATCTACACGACGAAAGCTTCATCTGCGAGTTAATTTAATGAGCATGAATATAATTTAAAGACACGGTCATCTACAACTGCTTTAGCAAGATTGTGCCTACACAGTAACCATTTAGTGTTTAATCGGAGTATGAAGTTGTGCTGATGAAAGTTGAAAATAAAATATTGAATTGTTAAAATGAAATTAAAGGTAATGCTGTGTTTTAAGAGGTTGAACTAAGTGTTATGGTTGTCTGGGAAATTCTGAGACATTTGTTTTTGTGTGTCATTTACAGATGTTATGAGATGTGATGTTTGTTGTTTGAGCTTTGTTCTGAAAAAAATTGTAGTCTTAATCTGAGGAATCCTTTGAAAAGTTCCCGGGGTTTTAGAGAAACAAAGAGAAGTTAGAGACTGTTTCATCCTCTTGAAAGTTGTCTGCATTTTCCTGTGGAAATAGTGGATTTTAGTGCGTATTTAGTGTTTCTTTTCTATATATTTGTTTTAAGAGTAAAATAGTGTGTATTAAATAAGAGTGTTTAATAGAATAGTTAGCTATGTTTTGGGCTTTATAGATTTTATACAAATATAAATGGATTTGATTTCTCTTTGTTATTCATAATGAGAAAAATCAATTGTCAATTCAACTTGCTGTTAATTAATTATGCCTATAGGTGCTCTCAAATGTGATGAGAAATTGTATTTTAAGAAATGTGTTCTTGAGCTTTGTACTTATTTGTTTTAATAAAGACCAAAGCTTGGTCAAAGTTTGTTCGCAAGCCGACGATCTCTTAGTCGGAATATGATGAGTTTCCTATCCCCCATGTTGAGTGGTGCCGGGGGTCCGTGCCAGCGGCTCCTTTCGGGTGGGTAGAATTGCTATCGTTAACCTTTTTCAACTTTAAAGATGTGTACTTATCCTGTTATTCCTTTAAGTAGGAGACACGGGAAATTGTCATCAGTCTTACTCATATGGCAGAACGCAACAATCCTCCACACCCTGAATGTCTCTTCCTTGCCATCGACTGAAAGTCTGATGATACAAAGGCACAGGTCAAATTGTTCTAACGACGATTCATCCATTGTAATTCCGTTGACTTGGAGATCATTGTGCGACAATCATACCCCTCAGACTATCAACAACGAATAGTGCAAATGCACAAACGAATAGGTACTGTCACAATAAGAGCTAAGCGTAATAATTACACATACTGTCACTTCAAGAGCTAAGCGTAATAATAATTACATCTGAGGACGAGTTCAGTGTAAACTTGAAAGTACTCATGGTTTTAACATCATTGTGTTTTAGTTGTATATATTATTCATATTTTAAATCGTGTAAAAGGCGGCAGTGTGTTTTCATCGATACTATACTGTATATACAGTATCTGTAGTGTTCTTGTAAAAACAGCTGATCTAGTCGCTTGTGTGACTTTTGATGGTGATCAACCAACTAAGGGTATGTTCTTCTTTTTCTCTGGGTTTTCGACTCTCTGAAGTCAAGCCTCTGTCCAGAATACGGCATCGGGGCCAATTACCCCAACCCGGAAAGAGGTTAATGAGAAGCTCAACTCATTTGTGAAGACTGAGCATTTTGAGAAGCTGGTATCAGTGGTATTGTGTCAGTACTAAGGAGGATCAGTATCCTGACGCTGTTAGGAGCATCGTCATTTCTCTCCCGGAGATATTTCCAGGTTACAGGACATTTGCTTCTATGGCATCTGCACTGTCTGAAATACGCAGCTCATCTGTTCCTTGCATGTAATAAGAAATTTCTTCAAGAGTACGGTACAGAAGTTGGATTAAAAATATTCTCAGCCTTCTGCTCCTCTAAGTGATGTCTCCAAGTATCGACCAGTTCTCTCCGCATTGAGCCAAGTGATCAACCTGTAAAATTTTCCTCATCCGTAAATTATTTTAAATATATCTGACGAAGGCTCCTTTCTGTTGTAACAGATGACAAGCCCTGAAATCTCTCAAGGCACTGGGGGTTCTTTTACCCGTACCTTTATGATGAGGCACCCAACAGTCAGTTTTTACGGAAATTTCTTTTGTGCTGTACTACACAGCTCCGAAAAACCCACAAAATTTTCAACTGCTCGTGCTCCCCTTATTCCTAAACTTGTAAAGGCTCTTTGAGAGCCTAATTTCTCCAAAGTTCCCAGTTTTCAAGCATCGACTTCAAGGTCCTCTATTCCCATGCCTTCTCGTAGAGACCCTGGTAATCGTAAAGCTCGGAAGAGGTCTCCTTCTTCTTCGTCTGACAAAGAAATTGATACCGCGTTCAGTAAATTGAAGAGGTTTCTTTCTAGCAATCAGCGAAGGCGCTAAATAGCCTTCAGTTATTGTCTTTCCCTGATGCCTTGAGAGGGGGAGGGAGGGGAAAGGGGCGAACTATGTTTCGAGTATTTAGGTGTTTCTTTTATGTGAATTTTCTTTCTCACCCCGCAAAATGAGCGCGGCATCAATTTCGTCTGACGAAGAAACTGATACCTCGTTTAGTAAATTGAAGAAACTTCTTTCTCGCAGTAAGCGAAGGCCCTAAATAGCTTTCAATTGTTGCCTTTCCCTGATGCCTTCAGGGAGGGCGAGAAGAGGGGCCGAACTTTGAGTGTTTAAGTGTTTCTTTTCTGTGAATATTTTTTCTTCGCCCGCAAAATTAGTTAGGCAAAGTTTGTTAGGTAAGTTTCTAGCAATTTTGTTCACGTTTCGTTAGGCTTCCTACTTTTATTTATTTGAGAAAATTTGAGCTCCTCCTCTAAGAATTTCTTTTTGGTGCACTGTCATGAGTTAGTGCCTATCTTAAGCCAGCTATATATAAATTTTATCTATTATTAATTTTTATGAAATATTTTGTGAGGATTTTTTTCTGAAGGTGGGGGTCAGCTTGTTTCTCTAACTTACTTAAAAGTCCATCACGTTCATTCATTTATTCATTGTGTGACTTCAAGTCCGTCAGTTCAACTTCACGCGGCATAGTCACCTTCACTGCGGTTTGACTGTTGATGCAACGCTCCCTTTTATAAACAGCACCAAACAAAAACCACTCGTGTGCGAATGGTACTCTAAATGTACGTGTATTAGCACTGTGGTGGTGCCCGAATACTTTTGCCTACTCAATCTACATTTCTCACGAATTCTTTCACTAATGGAGTTTTTAGAATTACAAAGGACGTATTCTCTTTAAACGCAGTTCTGTTTTAATTTGTCATATTACGCTGTCAGTCCATTTTTTTTATTGAGTTCATTACAGGGGTTGTAGTTTAAATGCACCTAAAGAGACGCGAGTTATTTGTCTACGGAAAACGCCACACAAAAATTTCACAATCTTTGGACCACAGTTTTTTCTGAATTTATTTAACAAATGTTCTTGTTTTGTACAATATGATTTGAAAGGCGCGGCGCTTATTTAACTCGCACTTCATGTCTGTACCTGTTGAATGGATTGAATAAACAGCATTCATTACGAAGAATGGGAATCTCAATATTTGTGCTTTCTTCAATATCAATATTTCTGTTCGGAAAATTGATAGCTTGATGTTGAGTTTGAGCATCTGTCAAAGTTGAATGGATTCTAAATTATTTCACACTGAGCCACACCAGCATTTCGTAAGCCTTTCATGTTTGAAATGAGCACTGCTTGTTGCTGTTGCATGTGTGAGATATTTTGTGAAAATACTATTTCGAATTTACTTTACAAAACCCTAAATAGCAGCTAAAACGATAGCACACTATGCCGCATATGGTTTAAAAGTGCTTTTTGACTGACTTTTCCATTAAGCACCAATACAAACCCAAGAACTAACTTGGAGTTTTCGAACAGTTTTTCTAACTGTCTGTTGGCAAAACTATAGAACCTACGTAGGGACGTAGAACGTATATTTTACTTAATCTTTGAAATTATGAAGATCGGGTAGATAAAGAAGAATTAAATTTTGCCTGGGCGAATCATTCGGGACTGAACAGTTTTTTTTTTAATTAACACACGATTTCACAAGCACATTTGAACGAAATTAATATAAAACACACCTTGATCCAAGACAAAAAGTAATGTCTCCTAGAAGATGCTGGAAGTGCCCACCACCAGCATCCAGGCACATATTCACGCGGCGCTCCCTATTGGCGAATGTGTGATGTAGCGTAGCAACGTCGATGGCAGCAATTTCACGTGTGATGTTGTCTTTCAGTTCATGAATCGACCTTGGCTTGTTGGCATAAACCGTGCTTTTTAAATGGGGTTTTCGGTGAAAAATTTGGCAAACCATTGACAATATGTCAATCGCTTTGCGAAATCCGGTGGCTGTAACTCGTTCACAGCCGCAATACGGTACGGCTCAATTTTCGCCTGTTTGGATGCTCTTTGACATGTCGAATACGATCGTCCAGTCTCTTTTGATAGCCGCCGAATAAATTTTCGTGGGGATGCCAATAACCGCTGCTTCACATCCTCTATTGTGTCCTCTAACATCTGGGGTCATCCGCCCGTATGAAGGTCAAGCAAGCTTCTCGTTCTCTCCAGCTTCTTCGACAATTTCGAAATGGTGGCTCTGGTGGGTTTCTGACAAGCTCCAGGTCCTTTCTTTCTGACATTGTTTGAAGGAACCGATTACTCAGTACTGAGGCACAATGAACACACGCTCTTCAATTGAGTATACCATCTTCATTTTACCTCCTCGCTTAAACAGTCTGCGGAGACACGCTATTCTCCCACCACTGCTAGACAGATGGTGCGTCAGTGCGGCGCCACTCAGCTTCCAGGGAGACACAGGTAATGCATATCCACTGCTTTGTCATGGGATAAAGAACCACTCATTTCGGGTTTCAGGCTCATTGTATATTCCCCATCTCATATATTCTACATAGTGTTCATAATACCCGGTAAAACTACTTCTTTAAAGCTTTGAAAGGACGATTCTGATCATCAGAATTTTGAAAATGGAATTGTAGAAGATAGTTGAGTGGTAAGCATTTGTGAATACATGGAAAAGCAATGTGCTAATAAGGAAAGTGGGTATGCGTAAGAATAAAGTAATTACCAGTTCATAAAACTGATATTGCTGAGTGTAAAATATGAGAAAGTATACCGGACGACAGATTGAGAGAAGAAATAAGGATATACCCGCCTTCATTCAACGAACAACTTTGAACGCCTTCTCCAGACGTCAACGTTTCTACATTTCTACGCCTTTTGGCCGCCTAACGTTTCTATCACTTCTAAGTGTAACGAGTAAACACAAACGTTCGAACAGCAAAAAAGAAGGTATGCGTGTATTTGTCAAAAAGTAGGTATTGTAGATATTTCTTACCTGAAATACTAGACACCAAATCCTTGTTTGCTACAGGTGATTTGCAGTCGTCTGTTAAAAATAAAATTCCTGGAGGAGGTTTCTTCGTGCATAAGTACCCACTCGCAGTGTATTTCCGGTGTAAATGCCTTACAATAAAGACCAACTTCATAAGGGTCTGAAATAGGAGCCTTTTCTTTCTATGTTCTACCTATCATATTTCAGAAATGACAAAACTGAAACAAACCGTTCAGTACGTGGCGTAGGATTTAAATAATCGAATGATAATTAACGAAAACTGTTCGTCCATAAGAAGAAGATAATAAAAACTGTAGGTAAGAGAAAATTAATAAAAGGATTTTCTTACACGGTTAAAAACAAGCAATCAGGACCCAATGTGTTTGGTAATTTATGAGGCTTTTCTTGAAACAATCGTGGAGCTTGTTTGTGACATTTGATAAACTCAACTAACTTCAGACTTTGTTCAACAATTAACATCGGCGACGAACCATCTTCTCTAAAGGACACGTGTGCAATTTAAATATGTTGATTTTCTTCCCATTTATATATTTAGGTTTCTGGAAGCCTTAGAATCCCTAACATTAAGCTACAAACAGATAAATGGCAACATTCACCCTACAAAATGAAATTTAGTCCATAATTTAAATTTGTCGGATAGTCGCAAATTGCTAAATTGAATAAGGTTCTCAGCAACACGGAGTTCGCAAATATTTTATTACGGAGTTGAAATTCTGTAGAGCAACTCATTCAGATATTACTTAGATCGGTGTTTCTGAAAGTATAAAGCGCATACCTCTGGTAATACGCAAATGATTTGAAGGAACATGCAGCTGAATTCTGTTTAAATGTATCGTGGTCGTTTTAGCGATAGAAAACAATTTGTAAAAAACTAGAATGAAAAAACGAAAGAAGCAGGCACTCGAGATATATTACTTTCGCCAAGCATGCGTCTTTAAATGTAGAATTAGTATTAAAAAACACACGTGGTGAGTTCTTTGGTTGCGCAAATAGACTTCCCTTTTTTCTTTCTGAAGGATTTTCTTCTTATCCATCTCGTGCTTGTTGTCGGGCAAAACACGTCATGTGTTCTACTAAACTCCCACGAACGTGCATTTCTTTTTTTACACTGTATTCTCATGTTTGTAACACGCATTCATCTGTTTCTTCACAGTTCAACTCCCACAGTTGTCACACATCCACACATTCGTCTTCAGCTTGAGAAAGAGTGGCAAAACTACGTGCTACTCTTTCTTTGCGTTACTTTAACAGACACCACAGTTTTATCTGTCCTGTTGAAAAGTCACGTGTTCAAGCCTACCGTTAAACAAACGTGATTTTGCTTACCTTAATAACACGGAAACGTTCTAACGAAAGTTATGAAATGCGTTCTTCGAAAATGTTGGATAATAAGGAATGACTGCTGACAAAATATTAAACGGTGACTCTGAAAACAAAAACTACCATCAAAGGTTTAGAAAGACATTTCTACAAAGATATTTTTTACTTTTCATGTGGTTACTTAATATTTGTCACGAGAATTCTACAAATGAGAGTATTAAACTATCCAATGTCAAAAGCCATTTCGATTGTAAACACAAAGATTACTGGGAGAACGTGTACAAGTCTTCCCTAATACGCGCAATGATCACCAATGTTCCAGAAAGCGATGCACAGTGAAAATGAATATGAAAATATAACAGCCACTGCAGTTTCACATAGTGTGGCTTACTAAAAATTTATTTATTTATTTATTTATTTTGATTGGAGGTTTAACGACCACCGTGAGCAACTCAATGGGCTATAAGCAGTCGCCCGTCCCTAATTTAGGGTCACGGGCTCCAGGGAAGGGAGACAGCCAGTGCCGTAAGACAAACACAACATCCATGCCTCACCGGGATTCGAACCCGGACCCTGTTCGGACGAATGATCAAAGGCCATCGCTTAGACCACTGCGCCACCGGGGCGGCGAAATAAAAATTTGCAGCTGCTGAAATGAATGTCAAGATATTTGGAAAACATGTAGCCGAAGTAATAATGCACACGGGGGGGGGGGGTGTACTTAATACCGATTGAGGACAAGGCAAGGAAAGCTATTCACTAAGTTAGCTCTGCGTTAGGAATACCTACCTAATAACGCGTTGGTCCACATTTTCTTGAAATCACGGCTCGCAGACGCCTCGGAACAGATTCTACAAGGTACCGAACGTCCTCCATGCGGAACTTGACCCATGTCCACAGCATCAGCTACGTCAGTTTACTCTCATTCCGCGGAGAAGGATCAGCAATTGTCGCACCGCGTTCTAGCATATTCCACAACTATTCAGTTCAGGGGAATTCGGGTGACAGGTGAATTCGTTATCGTGTTCCTCCAACCGCTCCGTCGTTATACGAGCCCGGTGACACAGTGCGTTTTCCTGTTGAAAGATGGCACTGTGGTCAGTTTAGATTTTCTGCAGATATTAAGGAAGATGGTGTGCTAACACTTACCCGTTGCGGCCACAATTAAGTGTTTGTAGGATGATAACCAGCGGACCTATTGCTTGCCAGAAAAAGTTTCCCATGCCATAACACCACCCTCACCGCTTGCTGAACCTCAACTCTGCAACCAGGTGATAAGCCTTCATGCTGCTTTCGCCGTATGTGAGGCCGGCAATCAGCATGGTGCAGTAGAAAACGGGAATCATCCCTCCAGACGACTTTCGTCCATCAGCCGATGGTCCATTGTCGACATTCCTTTGTCCCTGGGAGTCGTTGTTTGTGTTGACTACGCGTCAGCATGGGTTCCCTTCTTTGGTCTCCAGATGTGAAACCCCAGGCGAAGTATGGTACGGCGCATGGTGCAGGAGGAGGTAGGTCGAACTGCACCGCTGTTGTACTGGTGGGTGAGCTAGTTAACTGTTGCACGTTGTTGCTGAGATACCAGACATGGCATCCAACGCTCACCTCTAATATCAAATGTGCGTTGCTGACCAATGTGAATCCCTCTGCTGGATGTTTTTGCATGGTTATTCCAGTCCTGGTACATCCTTTATACGAAAGTGCGGGAACATCTAATACATTCGGCTGTTTCAGAAATACTGGCCCATGTCCTTCGAGCTCCAACCATCTGGCCGCTGTCAGATTGGCTTACCTAGCCACGTCTCCCCATTAGTGGCAAACGTTTTCTGATTACGTATAGAGAATGGGTGTGCACAATCTATAGTAGCCTCACGTGATATTATTATCACATGGTTCTTCGTTATCGCTGCTAATATGTAAAACAGTTCAGATAGTGTTTCCCTCTCAAATAACATTGTTCTCCATGTAGTCGCAGATAATGCCGAAAGCAGCTGATTTTGATATAAGTTCGAAGTTGTGCACTGCAAGCAAATGAATCCACCTATATGGTGAATCAGCCTCCTATCAGTGGTTTATAAAATCTTCACTAAAGTTCTTTCACACCGCTTGAAGGTAACACTGGACATGGCTCAACCGAGAGAACAAGCTGGATTCAGGAGTGGCTACAGCACAATAGATCATATCCACGTACTGAGAGAACTGATTGAAAGAGCGAGGGAATATGAACTTCCATTGTGCATGGCTTTTATCGATTATGAAAAAGCCTTTGATTCGGTGAAACCATCAGCAGTTACCACGGCTCTGAAATCCTGCGGTATTGAAGATGCATACATTAATATTATTAATAACATCTATGAAAATGCAAGTGCAAAGATTCGGCTGTTTGAAAATACAACACACATAAAAATTGGAAAGGGAGTGAGACAAGGTGACACCATATCTCCGAAGCTCTTTAATGCCACATTGGAAAATGTCTTTCAATCACTGAACTGGGAAAACAAAGGGATAAAGATTAATGGAGATTATCTAACCCACCTTCGTTTTGCTGATGACGTAGTCATTTTTGCAACTACCCCATCAGAGCTGCAGAGTATGATCCAGGAACTTGCTGACAAGAGTAAAGAAGTGGGATTAAAAATGAACTTTCAGAAGACAAAAGTGATGTTCAATGCTTTTACAAGAAATGAAGATTTATCGATTGATGGAGAAAAACTGGAGATAACAGATACGTATGTTTATCTTGGACAGCAGATATCAAGTAGAGGGTCACATTGATGAAGAAATTAATCGGCGTACAAAACTTGCCTGGAGAGCTTTTGGAAGAAACAGCATAATTTTCAAGAGCAATATGCCATTATGTCTTAAAAGAAAAGTGTTTGATCAATGCATCCTTCCAGTGCTTACGTATGGTGCAGAGACGTGGACCTTAACTAAAAGAGACATACAAAAGCCGCAGACAACTCAAAGAAGCATGGAGAGGTGCATGCTTGGTATAACCAGGAGAGATAAGAAGAGGAACTCGTGGATCCGAAAAATGACGAGAGTGGAAGACATCATGATCAGAGTTAAATCCCTGAAATGGCAATGGGCTGGACATACTGCCAGAAGGACAGACCATAGATGGACAGCCGAAATTTTAGATTGGATTCCAAGGGACAGGAAAAGAC
This sequence comes from Macrothele yani, assembly GCA_039090855.1. Taxonomy (NCBI): domain Eukaryota; kingdom Metazoa; phylum Arthropoda; class Arachnida; order Araneae; family Macrothelidae; genus Macrothele; species Macrothele yani. Next base: position 56,472,575 of record CM077008.1, on the reverse strand, counting down.
CCAGAAAAAGACCACATGGGAGATGGGTGGATGAAATTCGTAAATATGCGGGAGTGACATGGGAGACTGGCACAAGACAGACCGTTGTGGAGGAAACTTGGGGAGACCTTCGTCCAGCAGTGGATTGATAATGGTTGACAATGATGATGATGATGATGATGATATTTGTTAGAGACGATCTGAAAAAGAAATTCACAATGATAGTTTATTCTGCCTACCTTTGGCAACACATATAACTGGGAAACTATTTTTAAAAGTGTTGGTAACCTTACCAAAGGCAGTGACTCAAAATGTAATCGCTCTGTTGTAATAGGCACTGATGGCGCCAGAGCCATGACTCGGGTTCTAAGAAGTGAGTCTTTACAAGTTTTCAAGCTACCACACCAAAAGAAAAATCGGTTAATTATTTTATACACAAAGAAGCACTTGCAATCTAGAGCACACATGCAAACCTAAACCAGGTATTTCTTGAGTTTGTTCAAGTTGTCAATTTTGTGACTGTTCAACTTACCAGTTTTTGGAAAAAGCAGATAATTATCTGATGTATCTGCTCTTTTCTCAGCTTTGAGATGATATTGTATCTTTCATCTAAGGCTGTACGCAACTGCTGTTTCACACTGACGTGTGTTAGTTTTTGCGTGGAAAAGTCCTGTACCCCTGTTTGAAATGCGAGCAGAACTGCAGTCTTTTTGTATGAAACTTTTAACCTGGAGACCACTGTAATTGGCCATCTAAATTTACATACATCGCAGATACCTTTGTTCATTTAAAAAAAAACTGAATCTGTGCTTACAAGGAAACTTATACTCATATTCCATTAGTGAGACAAAGTGAGCCTGGTGATTGCGAAATTGTACCTGTGGCACAAACCTTTTAGACTAATTAATACAGACATTTAACGTGGACCAGGAACATCAAACAAAGATCTTCGCTCTTTCCACGTTTATAAGTGAGTCACGGAAAAATTCTCATTGGCCGCCACCGGGAGTCGAACCCAGGGTCTTCCTTCCTTTTTAACTGTCTTATCATCGTAACTGGAAGATCCTGGGTTCGACTCCCGGTGGCGGCCAATGAGAATTTTTCCGTGACTCACTTATAAACGTGGAAAGAGCGAAGATCTTTGTTTGATGAACCTTTAGACGTTGTGAATTGGATTTATTTTCATGTCTTGATTATTTAGTAACAAGCTGAACTAACAAACTTAGTGAGGCTGTGTAGCAAACTATGATGCAGCTGTTGGATATTTTACTGAAAGATCTTCGCAAGTCTTTCCTAGGATGGATATAAAATTCCCGCATCAGAAGTTTTCAAACTTTGCAGAAGAATCTCTCAAATTCCGAAGAACACCCTTGTGGCTTCATGAAAGCAAAATTTGAGCAAAGAACGCCGGCTTCATGTTGGTTGTATCTCAGTTGTGAATATTCAGCTCCATCGACAAAGCTGTTAAGTATGTATATCCTACAGTTCCTCATATCCTACTTGTGAGAGGTCTGATTCTTTACTTTGGTGTTAATCAAAACAAAACAATTCGGAACCGTCTTATCATCGGAACCATCTTCTTGACATGGAGCCTCATCTTCGTCTTAGGATCACTGATATCGCCGCGCTGGTATCTGGTCAAAATTAGTTTCATCTCACCCATCGGGAAGTTTGTTTTGCATTGAGAATTTTGAGACCATGGTAATGGGTATTAAATCTATCATCTTTTTTCATTAATTAATTTTCATCAATTAATTGCAGAATGGTACGAGTAAATTACATAAATTTACTTTGTTCTATTACAATATGCCTGCCGATTTACTTTTGTTATGAAATAACTACAACAGTACTTATTTATATAAAAATTGCTGATATATATACAATTTTTTTATATAGCATTTTTTTCTATTTTTTTAGAAACCTTCCTTTGCATTCATTTCTGATAAACATTTCACTCACAGTGGAAAGAATTGGGGATGTGCTAATAAAATGATCCCCTAACCTTGCCCAAAAATGATTACGCCGGTAAGATCAATGTTTCAAAAGAGGTACGCGAATGCTGTAAGTTTGTGAATCACTGCCTTAGATGAAAGATATGTTTTTTTTTTAACTGGTGTCCAAAAATAAACGTGACAAATACAAATTGGAGAATATATCGAAAACGAGACGAGCGATTGTAAATATTTTTTCAAAAACATTGAAAAAGAGACACACTAAGTCGAGGTATGAAAGCAACATGGTGGTACCTCCTATGGAAATATGCAAATGATAACCATACGTCATCGAGCTGGCAGGCACGCAACCTTGACAAACGTTGTTCTGAGCGTGGTGCAGGAAATGAAGCTTGAATTGAACTGTTAGTGGAAGAATGGGTCTGTACCAACGCTTAGGAGACTCTTTATGCTGGAGAGCGATCGATAGATTGGAAGCAGGGCAATCGCCGGGACGAATAATTCACAAAAGACTCCACTAAAGAGACTTGTACGCAAGAAGTCCAATGTTCTGTATAGTGCTCGCAGCAGCGTACAGAAGGGGTCCGTCTGAATTCAATCCGAAGCCATGACCCATAAACCCCTTCTCTTCCGTGGTGACTTACGGTACGATTGTCGATGTGTGTACATTTCAGGTGAGGCGGGAAGCCGAAATCTTCCCCCTAATATTGGGGAAATGGACCACTGCTGCTCCTCCTAGTTTGAAGACTCAAACCAGAAAGACTCATAGTTTGAGCTATGATGATGTTGGATGAGCGCACGCCTCTCTACGTATTTCCAGGTTGGGCATCCTCACGGCTGCATGATACAGGGGGGACATTCTAGAGCTCTACGTACGGACCTCAGTTAATGGATCTCAGCTTTTTTATGGATGATAACGCCTGTCTCCTTTGGGACAGGAGTTATCGCAACATCGTTGGACTGGAACCAGATGGAACAGGCCTGGGATGCCCTGAAAAGAGCAATTGCAAGCTGTCAGACCACCTCCCAGAACCCTCCCGGGACTTCGACGCGCCTTGATAGAGAAGTGACACTTATTGCTCCAAACTGTCATTCACAGCCTCGTAAACAGTATCAGGGCTCGTTGAGCTGTATCGCTGTTCGGGGTAATCACACTCCCTATTAGCCCCTTGAAATCTGCGCCACTTACTGCATCACTTTTGGACTACCATTTTGTCATGTGCATGCTTCCTCGTGCGGTAATGTCATTCCTTTACAGCGTTATAGATATACGTTTGTCAGTACCAAATGTTATTAAACTTTGTCGTGTGGCTTTTGCGTTATTCATGATTCTGTGTTTGTCACGTTAACTTTGGACACCAGTGTAGTTCACCATAAGAATAGAAGTATTTAATCAAATGTTACAGTATTCATCGAAGAAATGCTTTTGAAAGCCTACTGCTGAATTTAGGCTTCGTACGTATGGTCCCGTATAGTGCAACATTGCTATTCTCGGTGCCCGATTATCCAGAAGTTAGTTGTCTAGTTTGGATCCGGATTTGATTCCTAGATAAGGTTTGATTAGTGTGTCTTTCTTACGTCTCCTCTCCCTGGAACCAGTGGCTGTAAATTCGGGAAAAATGATAACTTTTAAAGCAAAGAGTTGCTCATGTCTGTCATCAAACACCAAAACAACAAACAACTGTGCATTAGTTTAGTAGGAATTATTGGCAATCATTTTATAGAACTAGGTGTTTTCGAATTTGTATATAATTCCAAAAGACTGGCCAAAAATGAAGTAGAGCAACGACTCTTTAACAATTTCGATATGCGACGTTGAAATGCAGAAAAATTGTTGTACACAAATGGAATACCGAACGAAAGGTATAAATAGACATTCGTAAAGACTGTTTCCAGTTACTTAGTTAATGGAACATAATTAGTACTTGTAGAATTTTGATTTAAGAGGATTTAAATGGGGTATCTCGTGAAGTTTTATTTCTCCATCGTTTAGCTAGTCTGAGGAATAACAACCCTCAACTTACTTGAGTTATTTCCATAATGGAATAACAACTGGAAATAATGCACCAAGAATAAATAGAAATAAAACTATGTTGTAAAATATTTGCACTTTAGTAACGAGCAAGTCCTATTAATGCTAAATTCTGCTCGTCGTACAGAGGACTAAATTAGTAAATGAATAAAACTAATCTTTTCGACTATTGCGAAACAGACTAAAACTTAAATTCGGTAAGAGTAAGTTTGAAAATTTTAATTCGGCATATCCTGTGGCAAATAAAAGTTTATAGCAAATTATGAGATGCATTTGCTTATAACATTTGAAACAGGAATCCAATAATTTAGTAAAAATTACTAACAATATTTGCGTTAGTTATATGATTTTAGATTATGTTGCCAAGTAGGTGGTTCGTTATGGAGAATCTTATTTTAATATATGTTGACAATTTCTTGAAACCTTCGTTGACTTTTCTAAAACTTTGTTTTCTGTTTAAATGTTTAATGACCACCATCAACAACTCTGTAGTCTATAAGCAGTCGCCCATCCCAAATTTAGGACCACTGGCTCCTGGGAAGGAGCATAATCAGCGTTGTAGATCAAACAAACAAATGATTCCTCACCCGGGGGACCAGATTGTGCCCATCTCGGACGGATAGTCAGATGCCAGCTTCTCAGAAAACTAGACCAGCGAGGCAGCGTATACAAGCGATATTTTGTCTTTGAACCAATAGGTTATAATGATTTGTCAAGTACGGAATCATGACTGTCCTGCAGATGTAAACGGCACAGTAAACGCAGTGCTCTAAGCGATGGCTTCTGATCTTTCGGCCGAGATAGGTCCAGGCTCTAATCCCGGTGAGGCATGGATGTTGTGTTTGTCTTACAGCGCTGTTTCCCTCCCTTCCCTGTAACCAGTGACCCTAAATTAGGAACGGTCGACTGCTTATAGCCTAATTTGTTGCTCACGGTGGTCATTAAACCTCCAATATAAAAAAATAGAAACACCGGCACGGTGGCCCAATGTTGCCGTTTGAATTGACTGGCGGTTAAGGTTAATGCCGTCGACGAAGGCAATTTACCCAAATAGTTACGGCCGCCCCGGTGGCGCAGTGGTCTAAGGCGTTGGCCTCTGATCATTCGTCCGAAGGGGTCCGGGTTCGAATCCCGGTGAGGCATGGATGTTGTGTTTGTCTTACGGCACTGGCTCTCTCCCTTCCCTGGAACCAGTGACCCTAAATTAGGGACGGGCGACTGCTTATAGCCCATTGAGTTGCTCACAGTGGTCGTTAAACCTCCAATCAAAAAAAAAATCAAAATAGTTACGAATGTTCAAACACCAAACTTTTAATAAGGTCCAAAATATTCTGAGGAAAAGTTTAAAAATTTGAATCTACATTTTCTCTTAGACCTTACATTGGCACTCCGGTGCGCATTGGTCTAAGCGATGGCCTGTGACTCTTCGTCCGAGATAGGTCCGGACTTGAATTCTGGTGAGGTATGAATGTCTTACGGAACTGGCTCTCTCCCTTCCCTGAAATCAGTGGCCCTAAATTTAGGACGGACGACTGCTTATTGCCCAGCTAGTTGCACGCGGTAGTCATTAAACCCTCAATAAAAAAAAGAGAGAAACCCTAAAATCAGATGCACTGAAATTATTACGATTTTAGCAGCAAATAAATAATGTCCGGCATTATAAATACACTGCTGGACAATTGCTAAGGACGGATCATAAACGGCTATATAGCGCATAAAGAAGTAAGTGTGGTTGGATGCCAAGTGAAATAAAGTAATGTCAGAATGCCAGGACATTACAAGAAAGACAATTTATTGTGCTCTGAAATCCAGAAGGCTTTGGAAGGTGTTCAAGGGACAAACAGGCCATTTTGTGCAGAATACGTAAACGTGAAAAAAGTGCAATTACCGTCCGCAGGCGTTCCGGTGTAAGATGTCAATACGGGATATGGCCACCATGGAGGGCGATGCAAGATTCCACACGTCGTGTCATGCTTTGCACAACATTATCAAGCAGCTGTTGGGGTAATTTATCCTATTCCTCTGTCAGTGCACGGATGAGGGTGTCCTTGTTTATTGGAGGGCATTGGCGACCAGCAAGACTCCTCCCCAAAGCATCCCACACATTTTCAATGGGATTCAGATCTGGAAAACGAGCTGGCCATACGAGGCGTTGAATATCCTCGCTCTCAAGACACTCCTGGACAGCGACCGTTCGACGACATGTTGCGTTGTCGTCCATGAAAATGAATCTATCACCGACAGCACCACGGAACATGCGAACATGAGGTAGCAGAACACCATTAATGTATCGTTGGCCAGTCATAGTCCCAGTTGGAAACACATAGAGGGACGTACGGCCATTGATCATGATGCCAGCCCATACCATGACACTACATGTCGGATATCGGTCCCTTTCCTGTATGTTTGCTGGACAATATGCAGTACCACTATCACGCCAGATCAGTTGTCGTCGACAATCAGACGATAGACTGTATCTACTCTCATCTGAAAAGAGCACAGCAGACCAGTCGTTATCAGTCCAATTGCGATGTTGATGGCACCATTGCAAACGGAAGGTACGGTGACGTCTGGACAATGGGATGCACACAACAGGACGGCGGGCGTATAGTCCTCCTTCATGCAAACGTCTGGCGACAGTTTTTCGGGAGATCCGCTTGCCAGTAGCAGCCATAAACTGATTTGCTACCTCACTAGTTGTGCTGCGCCGGTGTCTTTTTGTTGATAGCACTATGTACCGATCTTCTGCAGGTGTCGTACTGCGAACACGACCTCCCCCGTGACGTTTGCTACACTCTCCATTTGTTTGAAATGATTTCTAAAGCCTTCAAACAACACTGTGGCTGACGTCGAACTCCCTAGCAACATTTGTTATTTTTTGCCCTTCTTCAATCTTGGCAAAAGTACGGCCACGCGCAAAATCATCTAGGTGATGTCGGGAAGACATACTGAAAATTGTAAGTTTGTCAATTGATTCTTTCCCTTTCAACTTTGCGTTTGAACAACAACGGTCAATACACGTCAAATCCTTTATATCTCTTATCAGCGCTATGACGTCACGAATAAGTTCGACAATCCAAAATTTGCATACGCACAACACGTCTTACTGTAACTCGCACTTATGCTAATTTCCACATTTTCGTGCCTTCCATTTTATGGTTGATATCGTTGCTATTGTCATCCGTCCTTAGAAATTGTCCGGCAGTGTATATACTTATTTAGCAAATAAATAAATAAACAGCTGCGAATATGATAAAAGTTTTTTTTGTAGCGATGACTTGCGTACAATGATTTGAATGTAATGGATGCAAATTTTGTTTTTCTTGTTGCAGGGTTTAATCACCACTGTGAGCGATTCTAAAGACCATAACTCTTCACCCGTCCGCAATTTCATGCCGCTGTTTTCTGAGAGGGGAGAGAGCCAGTGGGCGAAAGGTAAATACACCACCAATGTCTCATCTGGGAATTGGGCCCGAGCCCACTCTGACGAAGAGCTAGTAGCCGACGCTTAGACCACTGCGCCGCCGGGTCGGCATGAAAATAACAAATCATCATTTAGCTACGAGAGCAATTTTTTAAGCATTCGCGTTTTCAAGATATCTATGACGCGCAAGGAGGCAGTACAATACACAAATGACAAATCTAGCAGTAGAAGTATTAAACATAAAGCGAAAGCTAGCAGTAGTTTATATGTACCTAGAAAACAACAACAATAATGCTATGCTAAAAGGATACATTGCCGTCCCAAGTTTCTTTTCTACAAAAAGAATTGAAATTTCGAAAAATACTGTGGTAAAAATTCAACAGATCATGCGACATTTTAACTGGTTCAAAGGAATGAAAATACGATGTCCAGTTATGGTGAGATGTATCTATTATTTTTTGATATGTTTTGTGAGGAAACAGTATCTCCCAGATTCCATAGCCGGAATTGGAACTCGCGAAATATTCACTAATTTTATCAGTTAAAATTGGAATGTGGTAACATTTATTAAATTTGAAATGTCCGACACTTTGGGAAACAAATGTGCAAAAGGTATTTTAGAACTAACAATATAAATGTGTTTGTGTGTTTGTTCAGTATACGTGTGTTTGTTTCCACTCCCAAAATTAGGCCAAATTACTTCTTTTTCTCAGAGAATTAGAACCTTTGAAACTTTGAAATAGCAGATAATTTGTAGTTGTAGCAGGATTAGGAGAAATTAAACTCAGTATTTCTATTTAATCCGGGCTTATCTTCGAAATAAAGGCTCCGGATAATTTGTCCCAAATAGAGCATGTGTTAGAGTGCAATTAGTTTCAAGACAAGAAGGGTAACATTTTCATGCATAGTTTTGATGAATAAGATTTGGATTCTAAGTTTGGGGAAATAATGTCTGAACGCAAACTATATTAGCTCAAAAGGCGGGATTAGATGTGTGGGTTTGAATGATCAACGAAAGCTGACAAAGATGATTTAAAAAACTTGAGTTTTTTTACCAGTATCGATGCAGTTATGTGCAGTAAAGCTTATGATTTCACTTCTAATTATAAACAAATATAATCAGGCGATATGAGTGTAGATTATACAAATCAATGCCATTAATCTGTCAGTGTTATTATTTGGTCCCGAGAGAAAAGATTCAATGAAGTTTCACACATGACGTCCTTGATGAAATTGCTGTAGTTCCCACGCTTTTTGTGTTTACGTAGGAAAAATATACTCATAGAAAACGCTACTGTTTTTATATGAGCTTAAAACAGGTTTATGTAAGATTCTGCAAAACTTACGGTCTAGAGCAAAAAAAAAAAAAATTCCTATCGCTAACACTTACAGGATACAAGATACACAAACACACAGAAAAATGAAATAAAAAGACAATTTTAATTCATCTGAATTGCATTTACCCCAAGAGAATAAAGAAGCTTTCATTGAAAGTAAAATCACTTTCTCTTATGAGGAAATAATGGACGGATTCATTATTTCTGCAAGAAAGTTGAAATTAGTAAAAGAGGGAAATAATTATTTACTTTATCATCTAATAAAAATTCAGCGAAGTCATGCATAATTTATCGAGCTCTATATCGTAAGATTACTGAAGCTTTTCCCAGAGGTCCTGTTCATTTTTTGTACTTTTTGAAAAGTATTAAAATTCATATTTTTATATTCTTTCAGAAAAACGTCGTGCTAAAACGCTTAAAACAATTTATAATTGTTTCCTGTTTACTCTTTTTTTATCTTCTGTACGAACTGATATTCTGATAATGGAAGAAAGAGCACAAATAGCTTACGAAGCGTTTCATCAAAAGATAAAAAGGTTGTAATTGTTTAATTTTATAATTCGCATATACTAATTAAATTTAAAAGTGCACACTCGTACGGCGTAAAGATATGCAAAACATATACTTGTTCACCTTACACGGTGTGCCTGCATAACATATGCACTGAAGTTGGATTTTGTGCAAATGTATTTGATAAGTAACAAAGGTCCAAAACAATTATTCTTCTGTCTTCGTAAGTTTAGCCATGGAAAGATATCTTACTTCTACAGTGTTACAAAAGTTAATATAATTCAAACTCAAAACGTGATAGAATTTAATTTTCTTCTGTCATTTAAGTACAACTTTAAGTTATTTGAATGCCCTTTAACTTTATATTTTGCAGAAAATTTCCATGGAAAATATATTTAAGTGTTATTCTTGAAATTATATTGTGGTATCTTTGTCATTTGTATTTTATCAACTCTTCTTTGTCGTACGTTAGAAAATAATAGATTTTGTTATTTAATTATGAATGGTTGTGAGAAATATTGCCTTCTATCGCAAAATGCGTATAACTTGTAAAATTCAGTGATTTTCACAATAACAACGAGGCACAATTTTTCTCTACAGGATGCTAATTAACTATTTGACTGGTATTTTTTTTTTGGAAGGAGATATTAAAACGTGTTAAGTGAGTTCATTAATCTCTATTAGACGATGCAGAAATTTCGTCTCACGGGAGTGCAGAAAAGTAGGGAATTTTTAAATGTGGATTTTGAATCCTACTTTGCAGAGGTTTTTCTAACGAAATCTGTGTAACTCACGAAAGAAGGTCTTTGCAAAGATCGTCCCAAATGTATCTTGCTCTTTTAGGGGCCACTTGTTTTTAGAATTAATAGATAGTGCAGGTTATTTTTATCTAAATAAACATAGGCCCCTTAAGACGGATGTCACTGCAGCTATTTCTTGCTTCACTCATAATCTAGTGAAGCAAGAGTAATACACGCGCACCAGTAACTGTTCTAATATATCAGCTGTATTTTCCTACCACGTTTAAAAACACATAAAAGTATTTAAATTTTTCTCTTGCCTATACAAAATGATTATTTATTTCACTTTACCTCAGGACGAAGTTACGAAATTTTTATTAAATTGCTGTAAAGGGTTGTCAGCTACGTAACGGAAAACCGAATTCTGGTCGAAAAAGGGCATTCAGGGTAATACCGATAAAGCTGTGATGTTTTATTCTGAATGAATGATTCCTATGATTCATTACTGCTGTTTCTTAATTCTTCAGATCTCTTCTTCAAATTTCATCTCTTGGCTATTTTTTCCATGAATTTAAACTTCGACTGTTAATTGAAATAAGCACTTTTTCAAATGGAGATGAATAAATGTTCTGTTAAAATAAGGTCACTATTCTTTAATTTTTCTCTTATCTCTAGTCGCGTAATTTACGAATTGTTTACTAATTTGCTGTAAAGTGTTGTCAGATATGTAGGGGAAAACAAATTTCTGGTCGAAACAGGATATCCTGAATAATACTGATTAAGCAGTGATGTTGTGTTCTGAATTATTAATTCCTGACTTGTCACTACTGTGTTTCTATTCTTCAGGGCTCTTCTAAAAATTTCCTCTCTTCACTTTTTTTCTATGATTTTGTTCAGTAAATTAAAGTAATAAAGTATTGAAATGGAGCTGAATGAGGGATCTGTTAAAATAAGATTACTATTCTCTTATTTTTCCTTTTCACTAGAATTTTATTTTGTATATATACGTATACCACTACAGTGATATCTTTCCTTATGAATTTCTTTCACTCTGTCCGACAAACGGATGAAACTCAAATCGTCTGGCCACGTGGCAGCTATAATCTACGAAATATTCACTGAATACGTGGGCGCTAAATAATCGAATATCTTCGACAAATACAGAGGACAAAGTTGTTTTTTTTTCCGAAAAGTATAAAGTTTTCACTCACTTTGAAAGACGAGGATGAGGCAGAGGATGAAGATGCCGTTGAGGGAGTTAAGAGGCAGAGACCAGCGTGTAGATCCCATTGTTAGCGTGGAGTGATCTGTCTCGCCGTCACCAAGGATTCCAAACCCTGACTGAGTAACTCACACGAGATTCCGAGCGGCGCACCAGCCTTCTGAACCAATGAAAACGAGACCCGAGCGCGCGCGTCTTCGACAAATACTCTCCGAGAGACAGGAGATGGAGACAGAGCGGCGCTCCATCGTCTCGTGTCCAGATGTTTGCTCCGGAGGCTTCTCCCTCTTCTTTTTCTTCTCACCTATCGCATCGCTTCTTATTCAGATAAGCCCAGAATGATGGCCCTTCATCACCGGAACGAATTTTTATTTTTTATGAAGGTATACACATTCTTTAACAGTTCACTTGAACTCCTTATTTCTAACGCAGTATCCATTAAGGCACACCACCAACTGAATCATTAATTCCATCAACTTAGAATACGTTTAAAGAGGTGCCATCATTGTTGAAAAGAAGCTCTCTCGAAAGTTCACGAATGTTTGAGTTTAATTCTAAATGGGAGTGAGAAAAATGGGGAGTAACATAACAGGATGCCAAACATACGCATTTTAAGTTATCAATCCACAACTGCTGCTTTGCTTGTAAACAATTACCAGATATATGAGATGTACCTGTTGCTTGATTTCGGCTTCGATGCTACGACTGGAGCTTGGTTCTCTTGTTTTGTTGAATGAAATCTGATTTTCAAATATGTCACATGAATTGTAAAAAAGAAAAATTGGTTTATTTGAACTACAATTATAACACATTTTTGAAACTACTTTTTACCACAGTTATCCTATTGCATGTCTGACGATATTTTTTTATGGAGGCACTTCTTTTTCTGAACGACATGACTTTCTCTTTCTAGCTCAGATCCCGTTTCTTGCGAAGTTATGCATCTTTCTTAGCATACATAAATGAAAATGTTTCAAAGATTTGTCAAATTCATCCTAATATAATCACAATAACATGTAATGAACACAAGAATTTAAGCAAGTTATTCATGTGTAAGGGAATATATATATAACTTAAAAAACTGTTACTTGCAAACAAAGGTAATAAGATTTCTGCAAAACCGCACCATGCTGCAGGTTTTAAACATAATCAACCACAGATAAATAATAATCCTAATACAGAACCCAATAACAACACCCCTAAACTCCTGACAAGAGGGAATATCCCTCAAAAATCAAACAACCCCCTCCCCTCCCCTTACCATCATCACCGCCACAAAATATTCAAACATTTTTTAATATATAACTGTACCCCAGAACACCAGATCACTCAGCAGAGAAAGACATCCGGTACCCTAGGGTAGAGGTTCAGGTTTTATTCATTACACATATATATATATACATTCATTACATATATATATATATACATAAATTACTATATATATATATATTATTAAATTTTTAAATTTTATTCAAAAGATCTACAACAAAGCAAACAACTCCACACCAAAAAATGAATAAATATGAGAATGTACAGTGAAAACCAACAGAGAATGAAAACTAACAAAGCATTAAAATACCAAGTATGAAATATGAAAAATATGACACCTGTAATTGGACGGCGCAGTGCTGCCAAAACCAAAGTAAGGTAAATATATTTAGTATAATAATAATCAAATCAAAGCCAATGACACACAAGAACCACCAACAATCAACAGAAAAAGAAAGAAGCCGACAAACCCCTGCACACACCAAGCCACCACCAGAACCCCAACATCGATCAACAACAAATGAGACACAAGAACCGGAGCAAAATGGAGACAACATGCGAAACATTCAAACCGAACAAAGCAAACATGCAAAACATATAGATCAAAATAAAGTAACACGGAATGGTTCTTGCGTCTTTGGCTTTGATTTGATGCTTATTATATTTAATATATATGTATATATAAGGACAAAACAAGAGATAAGCAATCTAAAAACATTTTTTTAAATATTTTAACAAATAAAAAATAAGCCAAAACTTGCAAAACATCGAGTACCCGAACAAGCAAAAAACAAAATTTCAACCAGGAGAAAAACAAGAATTGTAGAACATGTAGCAGAATTTTATTCGTGGCGATCACGAAGAAAATGCCATGAATAAAATTCTGTGCCACATTTTCTTCAATCCCTGTTTTCCTACAGGTGGAAATTTTGTTTGTTGCTTGCTCGGGTACTCGATGTTTTGCATGTTTTGGCTTATTTTTTTATTTTTTATTTTTTATTTTTTCAAATATTAATAAAAAAGTTTTGGCTTTCTTATCTCTTGTTTTGTCCTTGTACGTTTTAAATTTTCTTTTACGCAGCCTTGGGCGCTTTAGAACTTCAAAGTTGCTTTTAATATATCATCATTGTCAACCATTATCAATCCACTGCTGGACGAAGATCTCACCAAGTTTCCTCCACAACGGTCTGTCTTGTGCCAGTCTCCTCCATGTCACTCCCGCACACTTTCGAATTTCATCCACCCATCTTCCATGTGGTCTTCTTCTGAGTCTTTTCCTGTCCCTTGGAATCCAATCTAAAATTTCGGCTGTCCATCGATGGTCTGTCCTTCTGGCAGTATGCCCAGTCCATTGCCATTTCAGCGGTTTAACTCGGATCATGATGTCTTTCACTCTTGTCATTTTTCGGATCCACGAATTCCTCTTCTTATCTCTCCTGGTTACACCAAGCATGCACCTCTCCATGCTTGTTTGAGTTGTCTGCAGCCTTTGTATGTCTCTTTTAGTTAAGGTCCACGTCTCTGCACCATACGTACGCACTGGAAGGATGCATTGATCAAACACTTTTCTTTTAAGACATAATGGCATATTGCTCTTGAAAATTATGCTGTTTCTTCCAAAAGCTCTCCAGCCAAGTTTTCTATGTCGATTAATTTCTTCATCAATGTGACTCTCACTTGATATCTGCTGTCCAAGATAAACGTACCTGCCTGTTATCTCCAGCTTTTCTCCATCAATCGATAAATCTTCATTTCTTGTAAAAGCATTGAACATCACTTTTGTCTTCTGAAAGTTCATTTTTAATCCCACTTCTTTACTCTTGTCAGCAAGTTCCTGGATCATACGCTGCAGCTCTGATGGGGTAGTTGCAAAAATGGCTACGTCATCAGCAAAACTAAAGTTGGTTAGATAATCTCCATTAATCTTTATCCCTTTGTTTTCCCCGTTCAGTGAATGAAAGACATTTTCCAATGTGGCATAAAAGAGCTTTGGAGATATGGTGTCACCATGTCTCACTCCCTTTAAAATTTTTATGTATGTTGTATTTTCAAACAGTCGAATCTTTGCACTTGCATTTTCATAGATGTTATTAATAATATTAATGTATGCATCTTCAATAGCGCAGGATTTCAGAGCCATTGTAACTGCTGATGGTTGCACCGAATCAAAGGCTTTTTCATAATCGATAAAAGCCATGCACAATGGAAGTTCATATTCCCTCGCTCTTTCAATTAGTTCTCTCAGTACGTGGATATGATCTATAGTGCTGTAGCCACTCCTGAATCCAGCTTGTTCTCTCGGCTGAGCCATGTCCAGTGTTACCTTCACGCGGTGTGAAAGAACATTATATATATATATATATATACATAACCAACCTTAAAAAACACCATAATACCTTCAAATTGGAACTGAAGAACAGATTCTCTGCTTTAGAAGGCCTAACATCGGAAGAAGTGGATATTTCTGAAGTTAACAGAAAAGTAACCAAAGCTCTTATGGAAACAGCAACAAAATTAACTGGGTCTAAGAACAAATTGCAGGTGAACAAATTATCAGGAAAAACCAAAATGTTTATGCAAAAAAGAAGAGTCATGAGGACAACTAAAGAAGATGTGACTTCCAAAGTGGAATATATAGAGCTATGCAAGACAGTACGAAAAAGTATCACTGAAGTCGTAAGGAAATTCAACTGTGAACTAGTAAGGAAAGCAATTGAAAGCAACCAAAGCCTAAAGATAGCAAAGGGACATCTCGGTAAGGGGAAAAAACAGATTATGGCACTGAGAAAAGAAGATGGTTCTGTAACAAGAAATAGAGGCGAAATTTTGACAAGAGTGAAAGATTTCTGCTCCAAATTATATGAAAGGGATGATACATGTACTCCAGACATCATGAAAGGTACCAGTACCAGAGTTCTTCCAGTCCTTCCAGCAGAAGTTGCACATGCAATCAAGAACATGAAGCGGGGAAAAGCTCCAGGAGAAGATGGAATTACTGTAGACATCATACAAGAAGCAAGTGGAGAAATCGAAACAGTACTCGCCCAAATTTTCACTCGATGCCTTAATGAAGGGAAAACTCCTGAGGATTGGAACAACGCTACAATGATCTTGCTACATAAAAAAGGTGACATTGAGGATCTCAGGAACTACAGACCTATCAGTCTCCTATCAGTGGTTTATAAAATCTTCACTAAAGTTCTTTCACACCGCTTGAAGGTGACACTGGACATGGCTCAACCGAGAGAACAAGCTGAATTCAGAAGTGGCTACAGCACAATAGATCATATCCACGTACTGAGAGAAATAATTGAAAGAGCGAGGGAATATGAGCTTCCATTGTGCATGGCTTTTATCGATTATGAAAAAGCCTTTGATTCGGTGAAACCATCAGCAGTTGCAATGGCTCTGAAATCCTGCGGTACTGAAGATGCATACATTAATATTATTAATAACATCTATGAAAATGCAAGTGCAAAGATTCGGCTGTTTGAAAATACAACACACATAAAAATTGGAAAAGGAGTGAGACAAGGTGACACCATATCTCCGAAGCTCTTTAATGCCACATTGGAAAATGTCTTTCAATCACTGAACTGGGAAAACAAAGGGATAAAGATTAATGGAGATTATCTAACCCACCTTCGTTTTGCTGATGACATAGTCATTTTTGCAACTACCCCATCAGAGCTACAGAGTATGATCCAGGAACTTGCTGACAAGAGTAAAGAAGTGGGATTAAAAATGAACTTTCAGAAGACAAAAGTGATGTACAATGCTTTTACAAGTAATGAAGATTTATCGATTGATGGAGAAAAGCTGGAGATAACAGACACGTACGTTTATCTTGGACAGCAGATATCAAGGGAGGGTCACATTGGTGAAGAAATTAATCGGCGTACAAAACTTGCCTGGAGAGCTTTTGGAAGAAACAGCATAATTTTTAAGAGCAATATGCCATTATGTCTTAAAAGAAAAGTGTTTGATCAATGCATCCTTCCATTGCTTACATATGGTGCAGAGACGTGGACCTTAGCTAAAAGAGACATACAAAGGCTGCAGACAACTCAAAGGGGCATGGAGAGGTGCATGCTTGGTGTAACCAGGAGAGATAAGAAGAGGAACACGTGGATCCGAAAAATGACAAGAGTGGAAGACATCATGATCAGAGTTAAATCCCTGAAATGGCAATGGGCTGGACATACTGCCAGAAGAACAGACCATCGATGGACAGCCGAAATTTTAGATTGGATTCCAAGGGACAGGAAAAGACCCAGAAGAAGACCACATGGAAGATGGGTGGATGAAATTCGAAAGTATGCGGGAGTGACATGGAGGAGACTGGCACAAGACAGATCGTTGTGGAGGAAACTTGGGGAGACCTTCGTCCAGCAGTGGATTGATAATGGTTGACAATGATGATGATGATGATATATATATATATATAAATGCGAAATCTAAATATATTATATATATTTAGATTTCACATTTAACGATCACCATATTCTACTCAATAAGCTAAAAGCTTTCTCCCGTTCAGAATTGGGGCACCATCCAAGGGGTGCGCCTCCCATTCCGGAGCTCGAACCAGCGCCATTGACGAAAGATTGACCCGAAGCCCGCGCCTTAGACAAGTTTGCTACCGGGGCGGCAAGTGAAAGCGGGATAAGGATCGCGAAACGTTTTTCTACTCTCATTTGCATTTTTCTTTTGCTCTTTTATAAATCACATACTTTTATGGACAACGTTGTGGATGTTCTAAGGCACGATCTTTAACTTCACTACGGAAAACAATGCGTGCACCCGTTCAAAATGGCTGTTTGAATATGTTCCAGCCATAAATAATCATACCTAAAGAAAAGGGAATGTTTGTCAAGTGGAGTATATAAGTCATACAATCCTTATGAGAAGAAACATGAGCATTTCCCCCAAGTGTATATTTTTTCATTTACCTCGTGAGATTACAGGTCATCCTCTTTCAGTAATTCGCTATCATTACCATATATGTTTTTGGGTTTTTATTTGATGAATAAGAGGGTAGAAGATCGAACGCCTTCCCTTACCTTCCTTCAGTAGAAAAGGGAGAATTGGAACTAAAGTTTCATTTAAAAAAGGGAAATACAACGAATACACATCAGGCGCTATGGTGTAACCTTTTATTTCTCTCTTATTTTGTCTTAACTTAATTTTCTAATCCGATGAGTACCATAACGCATTAACAATTTAACAATCTAACTTTCTTTCGATAGAGAGGCACTAATTGTTTACTTGGATTCTAATAAATGGTGTTAACTATACACTTCCCATTCCCTGCGACAGTTCATTCATAAAATAATTCTCCTCCTTTCGACAATGTATCATTGCCGAGATCATTTAATCAGAGAGAATTCGGGAAAAGCTTATCTTTTCGCGAGATTGAAAATTGAAAATTTCTAATGTGCTCGTATATTATGAAGTATTCACTGAATTCTCTTAGACTCAGAGAATGAAATCCTGATCTTATCATTCCAGAGCATTTGTTTAGTTCAAAGGACCTC
The DNA here is from genome assembly GCA_039090855.1 of Macrothele yani. Classification (NCBI taxonomy): domain Eukaryota; kingdom Metazoa; phylum Arthropoda; class Arachnida; order Araneae; family Macrothelidae; genus Macrothele; species Macrothele yani. The sequence continues at coordinate 56,454,573 of CM077008.1, read as the reverse complement.
ACAAGGTATTCATTGTCTGTTAAATACACTCAGCGACACCTCGAGAACTACTCAACAAGGGGTGCATTCTTTCCCTCAATTTACATTGAGGAGATCAAAACAATACCTGTTACTTTGCAGCAAAAATCATACTTTTATTTGAGATTAAAAGCAGCAAACCATTGCAAAATAATTTATATTATTAAATGTTATAAGCAATGGAGAAATATAGGAAATGTAGAAAATTGGGAGTCCAATAAACTGATATAAAACTCCATCGAAAGTATGACACAACAAGAAAGATGACACCGAATTGTCGGGTGTAATAAGCACGTCTTTTGAATCCGTTCTAAAGCAAATTAAATTTATCAAAGCTATTCAAAGGCAATGTAACCGGTAAGGAAAACAATAGTATCTGACGGAAGTAAGAAGTTTTCCAATCGGGTCTTTAATCCCTCAGATATTGGTGTAAATGGAATCTTGAGCTTACGAACTCTTAGAAACAGAGTTATCGACAAAAATAAGATGTGAGTTTACGTCCCCTGGTGGGAAAACCATGCATTATTTTAGGAAGAATGTACTTTCAAAAGGTTTATTCATATGAGTGGTATTGGTCCAAGAAAGAAAAATTTAATCGAGTTTTCAGGAGCCCAGATTTTGCTACAAATACATCGCAAGCAGAAATTAACACTTATGACCCCTGGTGGCAAAACCATTCTTTACAAAACATTAGAAATTATGTGAAAAATGTTTTCCATCAGGTCTTGTATGCGATACAGGAAAAATTTTTCAAATCGAAGTTTTAGGAGCAGAAAACGCAATTTACCTTTATGCGCCCTAGATGAAAGTCTTAAATGATTTACGTGAAAGTTCTGAATTTATAGGGAAAACATTTCGAATCGGAAACACTATCCAACAACGAAGGATTTTTCAAATTGGACTTTTATTAGTAGAGATATTGACAAAAATAAGATATACATCTACGCCTCCTGGCGTAGAAACCATGCATTACTTCAAGAAGAAAGTGTTCCTAAAAGGTTTGTCGACATGAGTAGCATCGGTCAACAAAAGACTTTTTTCAATCGAGATTTTAGAAGCTCATATTTTTCTGCAAATACATCAGAAGTGGAAATTAAGACTTACGCCACCTGGTGGCCATATCATTTTTTTTAATTAGAAATTATGTGCAAAGGATTTCCCATCAAGAGCTGTATCCGGTGCAGAAGGAATTTTTCAAATCGGAGGTTTAGAAACAGAGAAATAGTGGGAAACGCAATTTACCTTTACGCCCCCTAGCGGAAAGTCTACGAATTACTTGAAAATTTTTAATTTATAGGAAAAACATATCACACTAGAAACACTATCACACAAAGAAGGAATTTTTTTAAATCGGACTCCTAGAAGCCGAGATATTGACAAAAATAAGATATACGTCTACGCCCCTGGCCCAGTACCCATGCACTATTTTAAGAAGAAAATGTTTCTAAAAGGTTTATCGACACGAGTAGTATTGGTCTACAAACGACGTTTTTTTCAATCGAGAATTTAGAAGCTCATATTTTGCTGCAAATACATCAGAACCGGTAATTAAGGTTTACGCCACCTGGTGGCCAAACCATTTTTTCAAAAATTAGAAATTATGTGCAAACGATTTCCCATCAGGAGCTGTATCCGTTGCAGAAAGAAATTTTCAAATCGGAAATTTAGAAGCAGAGATATAGGGAGAAACGCAATTTAACTTTACGCCACCTAGCGGAAAGTGTATGAACTACTTGAAAATTTTGAAATTATATGAAAAGCATGTCACATTGAAAACACTATCCAACAAAGAAGGAATTTTTCAAATCGGACTCCTAGAAGTAGAGATATTGACAAAATAAGGATGTACATCTACGCCCCATGTCGGAGAAACTGTGGGATATTTTAGGAAGAAAATATTCCGAAAAAGTTTATCGATGTGAGTGGCATCAGTCCGCGAAAGAATTTTTTCAATCGATATCTTAGAAGCTCAGATTTTATGGCAAATACATCAGAAGCAAAAATTAACACTTACGTCCCCTGGTGGCCAAAGTATTCATTACTAAAAATTCGAAATTATATGCAAAAGATTTTCTGTCAGGACATGTATCCGCTGAAAAACAAAAATTTCAAATCGGAGGTTTAGGAGAAGAGTTATCGGAAAAAATGTAATTTACTTTTACGCTTCCTAGCGGAAAATCAATGCGTAATTTGAAAAGGAAACTGTATCTAAAATACTCTTCGACATAAATGGAATCGAAAGATTAAAGAATTTTTTAATCGGATGTTTAGAAGCAAATATGTGTATTAAAACGTAATTTTGAATTGGACATCATCTGCATTTACACCCCTAGCGGCAAAATTGTACATAGTAAAAAAAGCGAAATAAAGGATCATCATTCGCATATTTCAATCTTCCGAATGCAAAAGAATTTTTTCAAATCGGACGAATAGTTACAGAGATACCATGGGTACAGAAGGACGGACGGACGGACAAACCGATAACAGAAGCACGATCTTTTTCTACAAAAGACGTGCTAAAAATGAAGGAAATTAAGTGAAATCATACTTTAACCCTAAAGAACATAAGCATGCGACATGTATGAAAATACGTTTAAATGAAAGATAAAAACGAAGGGATTAACAACAAATTGTTCTAAATCATAGCCAAAGCAAACAAAGTTTGTTTGTCGCTAAAAAATGTAGACATTTATTCAATCTTCCTCAAAATCGAGAAAGATTTTAAAAGATTTCACAGTCATTGCAACAAAAGTGAACAACGCAAAAGAGAAAGGCTAAAACTAATCCAAACCTAGAAAACCAGGGAAAACAGGGCCTCTTGAAGCTTATGAAATGACACTTAAACGAAGAAAAACAGTTTTTACTCAGAGTGAGGGAAAACATTTACTCAGAACCCACTATCTACTATGTAGTACTGTTTTTGAATAAATCGAAATATCTGTTTTCAAAACAGATCGCTTCGTCGGAAGAATTTAAGCGTCCCAAAGAACAGCAGTGAGCCAATTTCTCTTCCTTTTTTTTTTTTTTTTGCTAGTTTTGTCTTGGATGTGGTAATAATAGCATTGAAGACAGCATCGCCGTAGGCGAGGTTGTTTGAAGATAATATAAAACTTTATGTCAAGAAAGAAAAGAAAAGAAAAATTTAGAGAAGGAAAGGTAGAGGAATGAAAAAAAAAGTTTTAGGAGACAGAAGGCTGAAAATAAGTATTTGATATTACACGAAAGTGCAGCAACGAATATTGGGTGAATCGATCTGGCCGGCCCGGTGGATGGTTTGCCAAAAGCACAGGTTTCTGTCTCGTTTTGAGTCCGACTCGGGTGCGGCATGAGTGGTATGCTTGTCTTATCGCCCTGGAAACCTTCTCTGGATAAAGTGTCCTTGTATTAGAGACAGAAGACTGCTTCTAACCCTTCTAAATGCCATCGGGGGCCGTTAAATTCCGACGCACACAAAGTCGATCTGATGTTGCAAATTTCGAAATCTCCAATCGAAGTTCTAAAATTGGAAGGAACATATATACCAATGAGTGGCCACTATATTATGACCACCTGACAGTTTTAAATTAAATGAACTACGGCTGCACGCTGTTGCCGCCAGAGGTCGAAGCTAGTATAAAAAAAGAAAGCTTAGTGCTTTCAACAGTAGTAGAAGTGATTTTTGGGTGACGAGATGGGTAAAAAATGCGATTTGGCAGACTTTCAACGTGGGATGATTGTAGGAACTCGGAGCCATGGAGCGAGCATCACCGAAACCGCTGCATTCGTGAAATGTTCTAGAGCAGCTGATGTAAAAGTGTTTAAAGACTGGACTGTCAGCCAAAAAACTGGGTCTCTCTACGTGCAACGTGTGGTCGTCATCGACTGGTGACTGCTCGGGCGGAACGGAGAGTGTCCAGACTGGTAACAGACAACAGAAGGGCAACAGTGCAGCAAATTACAGATCATCTTAATCAAGGATCCCCTCAAATGATCTCTGCACGCACTGTTCACCGTACACTGCATCGGATGGGATGTGGCAACCGAAGGCCTGTTCGAACACCTTTTCTGTCTGCAGTTAACAAGAGAAAACGTCTCCAGTTCGCACAGGAGCACAAGGATTGGACAGTCGATAATTGGAAACAAATTATGTGGTCCGATAAATCACATTTTCAGTTGCACCATGCCGATAGCCGAGTGAGAATTTGGCGGAAACAGCACGAAAGCATGGATCCCAAATGCATTGCTACAATCCTTCAAGCTGGTGGAGGCAACGTTATGGTTTGGAAAATGTTTTCCTGGCATGCTTTGGGCCCTTTAATTCGTGTTGATCAACGTCTGACTGGCACATCATATCTAAACATCGTTGCGGACCAAGTGCATCCTGCCATGTGGATGGTTTATCCCAATGGCGATTGCTACTTTCAACAAGATAATGCGTCCTGCTATAGTGCTCGTATTGTACAGGATTGGTTTCAGGAACATGCCAGTGAGTTTACTTTGCTTAGGTGGCCCCCACAATCCCCAGATCTCAACCCCATTGAGGATCTGTGGAATGAAGTTGAACTAGCCGTCAGACAGCTGGATCCACAACCCTACAATCTCACACTCCTGGAAAGTGCTATTCATCAAGCATGGTCTCAGATTTCACAAACCACCTATCAACATCTCGTGGAGTCCATGCCGCGAAGTATCGACGCAGTATTGAAGGCAAAAGGTGGCCCAACGAAGTACTGAGGGGGTGGTCATAATAAAGTGGCCACTCAGTGTATATAATCCCTGGTAAGGTAAAAAGAAGATATGAAAGCATAAAAAAAAGGTAGAACAGGTAGAATGAAATAGCGAGGGAATATGTTAATATGTTTGAAAAACACAGAACAAAGACGTGCTAAATTTTGAAAAATTATGTACAAATTTATTATCTGAAAAATATGACATATAAATGACAGGTACAACTACATCAGTTGGCAATACATTCAATAATGGTCTCATTACTGAAAGGCCTCTTCCGGTACAACCTACTGTAGTTCAGGGTGACCGTTGTCTGGGTTTGCAGCTCGTCGGTATTGAGATGTAATCAACCATGTCTCATATCTGTTCTGAGGAGGACGATCTTGGGTTATTGTAGGTCATTCTACAACGCTGACATCACGTAAACATTTCCTGGAGATAATTTCACTATGCAGGCGTGTGTTGTCTGGTTGGAAACTGCTGCTAGGTGCATTTAAGAAAGGCATAGCAACAGCATACATACTGTATATTCTCAACGTAGTTTCGAGCTGTTTATATCTTTATGAGGAATGCTGGAAATATTCTGCCGTCATAGTTAACTACCATGTCGTTCTCAATGTATGCAGCTGGTCAGTTACTCTTTGACTGTTCCGTTCTGTCAGTCAGCCAGTTCAACTGAGGTTATCATTTCAGATCCTGGTGACGACGATAATTAAATACGGGTAAACGATGCAATGGACACCATGCTTTGTCATAGGGTCTGTCTTGTGACGGGGCAATGTAAAAAGCTTTTTTGCTGTTCTTCTGATGGTAGAGACTGTGGCTGTAAGGGTGGCAGAAACGTTTGGCCACACCTAACGGTATTCCGACCTGCGAGGTCCAGCATTTGCCGTTCCGACACAAGAGGTCCATCGGTGGTAAGAGGTTCAGCTGCAGGCCAAAGAGAGGTCGTACTTCCTATCAGCTACTGCTGCTTCCGGCATCGATGCACTTTTGCCCTGCCACAGCACAAAGGCTGGACAACACGGCTACTCCATCATCCAGCATTTAAAACATTAATAATTCGCATCTTCTCAATTGCACTCAGCTGGCTTTATGATAGCAGAATTTGATGCCTTAGCCTTCCGGACGAATTTAGCTTCTTCCTAGGAATCGCAGCTCGAAGCCGAAAGAAGCTTCTGACTGGGTAACCGGTCTGAGGTGTAACGTTACGACCGAGATGTTCTGAAATCGGATTAGTCGCATATTTAAAGCATGTGCATATCTCTGCTCAACTTAGTCCCATGAACTCCAGATCCCTTTTTCAGTTTCTCGTAATTTCTGTATAACAGAGTGTATTAGTTTTAACGGCAGATAATGATATGTTTGATTCAAGATTCAGTTTAATAGGCGCAAGAGTTAAGATTTCTTCAAGCATTTACAACAACTTGTATTACATCACAATTACCATCTCTTTCGGTTTCCAGATTTTCATTATCTCAGGAAACATAAATACAGTGGTGCTCAGAATTAAAGCAACGTCCACAAAATTCTAATTAACAGACAATAAGTGACAAAGTAATAATCATAGGGAAGGAACTTTGTGTACGCTGTTAGCTATAGTGTTTCACACTTGTGAACAAAAAAGAAATAAAATGCATACAAATATACCACAATTATGGGCCTGTGAAAGACATCAGTAAAATAAGGCATGAAACAATGTCACGAAAGTTAATTAAAATGCTAATACACTCTTCGATACGGAATGTGATCACCACAGACAGCAACGCAAATTTCACAATGCCGAACGGTGTTTTGAATGAGGGTGTCCGCAAGAGACTATGGAATTAAATTCTAAAAGCACATGGTGAATTCTGCAGAGCTATAGGAGGAAGGGAGTGAGCAACAGTTCGTCGATTTAGAGTGTCTCAGGCATGGTAAATCGGATTAAGATCTGGAGATGGTACGGGCCATAATATACGTACAATATCTTCGCTTTTAAGAAATGCATTGACCAGCAAAGCCTGATGAGGTCAGACGTTGTCGTCCATTAAGAAAAATCCCGAACCCACTACACCCCTAAAAAGAAAAGCATGAAAATAAAGGATCTCCTCGCGACATCAGGGAGTCGTAGAGCCCCGACGGTTGTCTCTGGTTATCACATGGAGAGGTAAATTTTATTCAACTTTATTATTCCACAATCTATGAAGTGGTCCCGTTCCCGAAGGTTAATCGGCTAATATCATGACCCATGATATCACCGATAAACATCATATAAATATTCCAGGGAAAATATGACTGCAAAAAGAATCCGCTCTCGTTGGTGAACAGTGTGCATTCTCATTCGTGGTGGGTCCAATGAGCCTGTTGACGACAGCAATCGAATCCAGCTCTTTACTGGTGTACACCCAAGGGAACACATAAGGGAGAATGGGGCACATAGGACCTGATAAGGAAAATCGAATATAAATCGCAAGTTAAAACAGCCCTAAAAGAAAAGAAAATGACATGATGAGATTTGTTATATTATCGTGGTTATGGCATGGTTTTTATTTATATGTTCGTTTTATTACCGGGTAAAAAGCACAGAATTTGAAGTAATTATCTGCCTCATGTTATGTGCCAGATAGAAAATTCCTCTTTGCAATATATGCATAGAACATCATGTCTCCAGAAGTAGAGCACAACGGATCGCTCCAATTAGAAACTCTCCTGCTCCTAATCTCACGCAAGGCATACATGTATCATTGTCGGCAATAGTTTTTTTTTATTGGAGGTTTAACGACCGTCATGAGCAATTCATTTTGCTATAAGCAGTCGCCAGTGCCTAATTTACGGACACTGGTTCCAGGGAAGAGAGAGAGCCAGTCAGCGCCCTAAGACAAACACGACCTCCATGTCTCACCGGGATTCGAACCCAGACCCATCTCAGAAGAATGATCAGAAGCCATCCCTTAGAGCACTGCGCTACCGAGGCGGCATATACAACTGTAAAAGCCGGCAATGATACTATATCTTTTTCGTGTGTATTTGTGATCAAACAATTCTTCGGCGGATGCCGTTCCCATTTATTTCTATGATCTGCAATAATGGAGATAGTTTCATTATCATCCGTACATGGATGAGAAATGATCGCCGACTCTACGGTTAAGTGGGTTTGCTTCGATTGTAGCACATCCATAAAGTTGTTAGGATTTTTAAGCTACTTCTGCTAAGATTCAGTTGGTTGAAACTTCAGTGTCCTCTGTGGTGTAACAGTAGCATGTTCGTACGTAAGTCACGAGATACCGGTTCGATTCCAATTTCAGAGCGATCTTATTTTTAAGTTTTCTGAAGTATGGACACGTAGGAACAGTAAAGTTTACAGCATCGGAATGCCTAAAATGATACTTTAGTGGAGTCATTCAGTCATGTTTTTCGAATGAAAACTTGTCAAGACGGATGATAAATTCTATGATACCATGCCTAAAGCCAATATCTACTCCCAGACTAAGGTTGAATGAAAGTGTCATATCAAACATTTACGATGAAGGAAGCAGAATGGTACAGGGCATAAATATTTTAAAATGTGCAAAATGAGATCGAGAAAGTTTATCAGGATTAGTTTTTATTAGGCATTAGTTTGTAATACGAGGTAGGATCCACAAGTTCGGGGTCTTGGCGTAGAGTTCCTTACCTTGAATACTTTAAAACACCGATGCACAACCACCTTCAAAATAATCCCCAATGCACTTTTGCCAGCGCTCACACAGCTTCTCGAAGCATTGCCGAAAGCCATGTTTTGCAACCTGCTGTAATGCCCCCCCCGCGTTGCTTTTTTCACCTCATTTGTTGACACAAAGCGACGTCTCTGAAGATATTGTTTCATCAGTTTAAAGAGGTAAAAATCGCAGGGGGATAAGTCAGGTGAATACGCGGGACGTGGAAGCACCTTAGTACGATTTCTGGCGAGAACCTTCGTGACCAGTAGGGACAAATGTGCAGGCGCGTTGTCATGGAGAAGGTACCATTGTCCACTTTCCGGCCGTTTACGACGGATCGATTCCCGTAAGCGACGTAAAATGTCCAGATAACGTTCGTTGTTAAGTGTTGGTGCCATAAAGAATACATTCGAAATGGACAATGCGGTTAGAATCAAAAGCCACATCCAGCATGACTTTTCCTTTGCTGCGATCCTGCCTGAATTTCTTTGATCGCGGTGAAGACGGAGATTTTCATGTTGACGAAGCTCGCTTTGACCGGAAATCAAACAAATAGCACCACGTTTCATCACCTGTGATGATGTTATTCAAAAACATAGGACCGCTATCGGCTTTGTCGATTAATTCGCCCGATATCCGCACCTGTTTATCCTTTTGCTCGAAGGTCAAAAGGCGAGGGACAATGTGCAGACTCACGCGGTGCATGTTAATATCCTCCGTTAAAACGCACTGGCATGTGGTCTCCACTAAGTTAGTTTCGTTAGCGATTTCCTCAATGGTTCGGCGACGATTCTGCTGAACACACTGCGCCACCATCGTAATGTTTTCCTCACTGCGTGCGGTCACAGGTTGACCACAACGCTCATTATATGTGATGGATTTTCTGCCTTCTTTGAAACGCCCATGCCAATCGTCCACCTACGATCTCACCAACGTAGAGTGACCGTACACCTTTGAAAGCATTTCTGAGGTATCTGCAGCTGTTTTACCCCAACGCTGCTCTTCAAAAGCCATGTTTCTTACTTCGTAGAGTACAGACGACTAACCACAGCAGCAAACGTCTGCGCGCGCATTCAAATCACTTTCTATGGGCCAAACCATTCTGACTACGGAGGGGAAGGGTGGCCGGATGTATTTCAGATGCAGTAACTTTAACTACATGTTTGCGTTGTTACGGGTAGGCTCTGTCCCCGAACTTACGGATCCTACTCCGTATATCATTTGTCTTTAAATATGTTTGTAAAAAGCTTTGAGAATTTGGCGCAAATTATTTGCTTTTTCCTTTCATTCCTTCAAAAACTTCAGATATCGTCTGACACCATTGTATTCAACAACGTAGGTAAATGACAACAAATAATTCCGCAATTTATTCATGAAAACTTATTTAATCACGCCATCTGTTTAAAGATGTGTGGACTATTATCTAAAAAGTTTTTGCTAGAACATTCGGTAAACTTGGGTTCACATTTTGCGTGAGCTGAACCTTATCGCTACAAGACAATACGGTGCACGACTTCTATTTTGACAAGTAACTAAAAATTACTAAAGCTGAATATAAATGCAACAATACAGCAACTTATTGATAAAGATTTCTTCTGGTGACATCCTCTGTACGAAGTTTCATTAAGTATTATCCACATATTTATCGGATGAAACTCTAGAATATTTTGGCTGGCATTTCATATGAGTTGAACCTTACTGCTATACGAAATCCTACTGTATGATAATCCTTCAGTTGTTATACTCATCATGCTCTTATTTTTCAATGTCCTCTCTGCTGTGTTTTATTGCTTCGCGTACTGTATTATATTATTACTATTTTTACTACTTTATCTATTCTTCATGAAACAAGATTTTGCAATATATCACTTCCGTCTTTTCTTTTTCCTTTTTGCTATCCAGGACATTATGCGTTATCTACAACCGTAGTCGGTCAAAAATAGCTGTTCTTTCAAACAGCTACATGTCTTAGATATAAAAGCAATATTTTTTTTATATTAAGTAATCGCGGTCCTTGGTAACAGAAAGAAAAGCTTGCTCAAAACATTCCAGAATTTCGACATAAACTCTGTTTCACGCGACTTCGTGGTACTTGGAAACAAGATAGTATTTGTTCCATGTTGTACCTACTCGGACACTGAGCTAGAAAATGCGAGAATTCTTTTCACTCACATTTTGAGCTGACATTCCTTTGGAGATTTTCTTTCTTACTGTTACTGGTGTTTAGTTTGTTTTTCTTCTTTTGCAGTCCATATGCTGCAGAAGTGCATTTATTTTGTAAGAATCAACGGTTACGTTAAACCGCCAAAATCTTAAAAGGAAAGTAAATTGCATCGCGACCTCAAAATATGTTCTCATTTCTTTCCAGAACTAATAAAATAAATAAGAAATATTCAACTTAAAACTTAAGCGTCGAATAGTACACACAGGAAAGGGAAACGATATAGATATTGACACAGTAAATAATTCATTCTTTCGAGCAGCGGAGTTCGTTACAATATGTCAACATCAACTTTTCAGAATAGCCGTTCATATTTGCTGAAAAAAAGGAACTCTGTTGATTTTAAATATTTTAAATACCGAAACGAAATTTTCAATATTATTTGTGACGAAAATATTTAACACAATCTTAATTTTTCTCGCTGAAAATGAAACGCCTCTTGAACATTAGACTGGAAAAAACATTACATAAAGCATTAGTATTCCCTCTGATTCGCTATATTTATTAAATATTGTGGTAACAAAGAATTCGTTACACTTCCAGCTTGGCTTAAAATTATGCAAACGATAAAGCTCGTAATACATATTCCATATAGTCCTAGATAACAGTATGCGAGTGTTTTTTCTTATCTAAAAGTATAAATCAGAAGCCGTAGGTGCCTTTAATTTTGAGGGAAAGCAATCTGCTATATGTTATACATTGTACTTCATCATCATCATCATTGTCAACCGTTATCAATCACTGCTGAACGAAGGTCTCCCAAGTTTCTTCCACAAGGTCTGTCTTGTGGAAGTCTCATCGTTGTTACTTCTGTCATACTTTCGAATTTCATCCACCCATCTTCCATGTAGTCTTCTTCTGGGTCTTTTCCTGTCCCTTGGAATCCAGTCTAAACTTTCGGCTGTCCATCGATGGTCTGTCCTTCAGGCAATATGTCCAGCCCATTGCCATTTCAGGGATCTTACTCTGATCATGATGTCTTCCACTCTTTTCATTTTTCTGTTCCATGAGTTCCTCTTCTTATCTTTCCTGGTTACACCAAGCATGCACCTCTCCATACCACTTTGAGTTGTCTGCAGTCTTTCTATGTCTCTTTTAGTTAACGTCCATGTCTCTGCACCATGCGTAAGCACTGGAAGGATGCATTGATCAAACACTTTTCTTTTAAGACATAATGCCATATTGCTGTTGAAAATTATACTGTTTCTTCCAAAAGCTCTCCAGGCCAGTTTTATACGCCGATTAATTTTTTAGTCAATGTGACCTTCACTTGATATCTGCTGTCCAAGAAAACTGTACGTATTGGTTATCTCCAGCTTTTCCCCATCAATCGATAAATCTTCATTTCTTGTAGATTTATCGATTTTACCATGTAGGATCTTAGATTTCCGTTTTGTAGAGGGTGTCTCTTTTACTTTATAAAGTTCCCCAAATCTAGGTTGGTATCTAAAGTATGATCACGGATTAGTGTAGAGTGCACAGAATAATCTTATCTTTCCGCTTCATGCTCGGCTTCTGATTTTGACTCTTTAAGGTGCCGATGTACCTGAACAAAATTATTTCCCAAAATTTTCTGCGTTCTCCAAACAGAAATCTGACTCTAACATCTTCTTTCTACTGTCGTAGGTTTGTCACCGTTGTTATAGCCCTTTTTATAAAGGTAATCCGTTAGAATGTATTAGTATCGATCATCCCTCTAATAGGACACGTGGAATAACAAAAATGCATCAATCGTTTTGCTGCAATGCTTTCTAAAGCCAGGTTCACTCGTTCGAACTGCGTTTGGCCCAGAGTACATATTCGTTAGAATTGATTTCAGCACATTTTTCTAACCCGGAGTTAATTCGTTCTAGCTGGTTAAAATGTAAAAGATAGTTTTACTTTTACAAACGTTTTTGCTTTACGTTTGATTACGATTTGTGTACTGCATGAGCAACCTTAAAATCATATCTTACATGGTGGTCTTTTTGTTTTGGGTGTTTAGCGACCACTGTGAACGATTAGGGTTACAAGCAGTGGTCTGTTCCTAATTTCGGGTGGCTGATTCATAGAGAGGGTGAAGAGCCATTGCCCTAAGACAAACACATACGTATTACTTCGGACCTCGAGCCCGGGACCACGCCTATAGGAGATATATATTTTTTTCATTCAAATGATATCTCATTCTTCTGTGGTGATTATGACTTATTTTTTATTTTGTGTATTTAACACTAATATTTAAGAAGAGAAATGTTAAAATGCCGGCCCGTGGGGCAGTGATCTGAGTGCTGATCATTCGTCCGCGAAGGGTCGGGTTCAGATCCCGGTGAGTCATATATATTGTGTTTGCCTTACAGCACTAGCTGTCTCCCTTCCCTACAACCAGTGGCCTTATATAAGGGACGGACGGCTGCTTATAGTCAATCGAATTGCTCACGGAGATCGTTAAACACCCAAAAAAACAAAAATTCAGAGGAGGCCACGTATGACATACATTTGTGGTTAATGACGTTTAGCAATTAGTTCGATTCATTTTAGAAAATAAAAACATGTCAGAAAGAGTTGGAAAATTGTCATGATTCTACAACGCAGTTAACTTTTGGAAGAGTTTTTCATGAAAAAAAAACAGTTTCCGTGATTATTGTTGTTTTTTTTTTATGATTTCCACGTTGTCGAAATTCCTGTGGTTTTCGTCTGATGCTTCCAAATCTGCTTCACGTCCCTCACCTCATGAATTTCGCGTTGATGTTACTACAGAGAAATGGGAAACATGCCCGGGAAAATGAGAATATCTTTATGTCTTTCTTGTCAGGGTTCTCAGTTTTTACCACTTCGTAGTACAGCATGTAACGTATACTCTAGATTCAGTTTCTTTTTGATTTTACTATCTCTTGTTATTTTATTTTCCTATGCAAATTATCTTCTCACTTAACGAGATGTTGTTTCTCCCGCTGAATTATACGTGGCAACGAGTGTAAGTCATGACGTGGTGGTATGCAGTATATATAGGCGCGCTCAAGTATACCAAAGAGCTTCGTTTTATATGTGATAGGTTCTTCCTGATTATTGATATGCGATTTACCTACTTTTCTACGATATTACGATAGTATGAAAGTTCGGGCTATCAGTAGTTGTGTTATTTTGGAGTGTGTATTTGAGTAATAGCAGGAGCTCCCCAATAAAAGGCTAAAAGTGAGTACGTTTTCTTAGTTCATTTTATTGTCAGACCTCTGTCTGGCCGTTAAGTCTATTTCATTGAGTGTTTACGTTAAGTTCAGGGTATATTGTGTTTACCGCTCTAATAAGGAGCCTTCAAGGTACTAATGTACTAAAACCGAAGTTATATTACTGATATTCAAGGTAATGAGGAACGCTGATTAAAAATAAATTCCATATTCTTGGAATTTATTGCACGTGCGTGTCTTACCTAAACAAACTCTAGCACTTTGAAGATTTAGCACACTTTAGCTACTTCAAGTAACCTTTCAATAACCCTAATGTGACTTAACGTAAGCTTTCCTGAACTACACGTCCAGGCGGAGAATTTTATTCATTATAATTGGCGCCCGAACATTTCTTGAACACGAGGTATTGACATTTATTGACTATGTCTTCATTACCTGAGAAAACTTCACTATTTCAACCTGAATCAAGTTTCGGTGGAGGTAGGGTTATTTTCGACAATTTGAAGGAAGCCTGTGAGTCTAACTTTGATGTCAATGATTTGCACGTACCCAGGCATTCCTCACAATTTCGTCATTCACCAGCTTCACATCACTCTGAGTCGCGGGTCGTACCTGAGGTATTTCAATCCTCTCACAGAGGCAAAATGCTTGCACATTTCGTGCCGCATGAGGGAGCAATTACTTTCAATGGTTTGGAGGGGTCCTTGAAATTTCTCGAGGATTTGGAGGATCATTTCGACGTATACAATATTCCTCAAGATTGCAAAGGGCAAATAGCCGGCACTTGCTTGAAAGATGCCGCTAAGACCTGGTATCGGCAGTGGAGAGTATCGAACCCGGATTCTCGTTATGAGAATTTCCGGAGCGGAATTTTTAGAAGTCTTTCCTTTCGGTCTCAGTCGAGCTAGCCTTGCACAACAACTTTTTTCTCGTAAGCAAGGACCCAACGATAGCCCTGTTGCGTTTGCTTTAGAAACAACACGCTTGTATAAATTATGGGATCTACATGCCAGTCATGTCGACATGTTGGACACCCTATTGCAACAGCTCGATCCATTTCTACAGGATTTTATTAAGGTCCGACACCCTGCTACAATACATGAATGCCTTCGCCTCATTCGTATGAGGAGCGACACGGCAAACATGGACCAACTAAGCATGCTCGGGAACACCGGGAAGCTTATCACGAAAATCCTCAGCAGCATAATAGGCCTAATGACTTTCAACACGAGCGTACACAGGTGAAAGTCCAAGCATCATACGTACCACCGCATAGAAGAGTGGTACACCAAACGCTAGTTTCTAAACAATTTTCTGGGTACAGTACAACTGCACAGTATGCTCGCCCCCGTTCCAATTCGCAGAATTCGGAACATTTTTATGCTAAGGGCGATAATGATTTTTCTGCCCGTGCTGAGGAATGAAATAACAGAAATGGAAATTTCAACAGAAATGCGGAGTTCCCGCAGCGGTTTTAACGAAGTTTTTCTAAGCGTGAAAGCTTTACCGATACCTGGCAGGGCCGAGGTTTCAGACCGCATGAAAATACAACCAGGAATCCTTTAAACTTCCAAAGGAAGTAGACCAAGGAGTCGGCACTCTTCCTGATACCAAGAATTCTGACCCTAAAATAGTATTGTTGATTTTCCAAACTTCTCAGTTGCCTGATGTGTTATTGACAATTGAAGATATTATTGTCGAGACAAAGTTCGACCTTGGTTCTGAAATATCAGCCCTAAATACGACGTTTTGCACTGAAAGTTTTCCTGCAATACACGTCCAGCCTGCGACGCAGTATTTGCGAGGAGCAAATAACGAAATATTCAGTATCACAGGAACTGTCACATTATCTCTATGGCTGGGAAAGGCTCGTTTTACGCATTCTTTCCTGCTCATAGACGACCTACCTGTTAAATGTCTAATGGGCATAGATTTTATCAATTCTTCTAAAGTTACCATGAATTTCGAACAACATGTTATTTCCTTTCCGGAACCTGTCGAAGTGATTCCTAAAGATCCTATAGACATAACGAATTTGTTACTGAGTAAACAACTGAATGAGAGGCAACGAAACCAGCTTTCTCAACTTTTGAATGAAAGACCTGGTTTATTTTCCGACCAACCTGGTTTCACACAGGTGGTTTATCACGTCATTGACACTGATGGTTCGAAACCGATATCGACGAAACCCTACCCTTGTGCTCCCCATAAAAAAATGAAATGCAGCGTGAAATTTCAGAGATGATTAAAAAAGGCATAATAAGGGAATCAACAAGCACCTGGGCAGCACCTGCTTTTCTTGTTCCAAAGAAACAACCCAACGAATTTCGTTTCGTGACAGATTTCCGCAAGCTAAATCAAGTCACGAAAGCGATAAATTATCCACTACCTGTCATGTCGCATATTTTGCATGACCTATCGTCAACTAAATGGATGTCAACCTTGGATTTGGCGAGTGGATATTGGCAGGTTGCGGTACATCCAGACTCCGTAGATAAAACAGGCTTTGTGACTCCTTTTGGGGCTTATGAATACCTGCGTATGCTCTTTGGACTAGCCTCTGCACCAGCTACTTTCCAAAAGCTTATGGATACGGTTCTCAGACCTGTTCTAGGACCCCATGTGCATGTATATTTCGATGACATTATTATTACATCCGAGACTTTTGACGAGCACCTTTCTCTGCTCAAACAGGTGTTCCAACTCATATACAATGCTGGCATAACGCTAAAACCTAGTAAATGCCAGATAGCGAGGGACGAGATTGTATATCTGGGGTTGAAAATCACTCCCCACGGCTTATTTACGGATGATAAAAAAATTAGGCCTATAGTTTACTTTCCACGGCCAAAAACAGCCAAAGAACTATCACGCTTTCTGGGAATGACCGGATGGTATCAGCAGTTCGTTCCTGCTTATGCTAAAATCTGTGAGCCATTGTATGCTTTGAAACGTAAATACAAGAAGTTTGTTTGGACACCTGAGGCTAACGCAGCGTTTGAAGCACTAAAATCTGCGTTGACTCAGCCTCCTGTATTAGCTTTCCCAGATCATACTAAGGAATTTGATATTTACACTGACGCATCCGGAGTTGGTCTTGGTTGCGTTTTGTCACAAGCTGGGCATCCAATAGCTTTTGCGTCCCGTACTTTAGCCAAAGCTGAACGCAATTATTCAGCTACGGAACGCGAATGTCTTGCTGTAGTGTATGCTTATGAAAAATTTCAATGTTATCTCAACGAATTGACAGTTAATATAATTACGGATCATTCTGCCCTTCAGTATTTGAATTTGGCTAAGCACCTCTCTAACAGACTTATGAAGTGGGCTCTTAAGTTACAAGAGAGCAATATCAAAATTTCGTACCAGCCAGGTCATAAGAATCAATTACCGGATGCATTATCTCGCGTCCCGATTAGTGGGGTTCCCACAGAAACTACTCCTGGATGTCAGCCTTTACTTTTAATAGCTGATATAACATCCAGAGAGCAGATAATGGCAGAATTAGTAAATGATCCAGATTTTGGGGAAACCTATAATTGTTTGCTTGCGGGTTCACCACAACAAAGTGACCCTTCCCTGGCTCGGAGGTCACAGCATTTTTAAGTCATAGAGGGTCTTCTTTACAATACGAAATCTAGGACTACTAGGGCAGAGTTTCGGCCATGTACTCCGCGAACCCTTAGAATGTCCCTTTTAAACGAACTTCATGACAAACCTATTGAGGCCATTTAGGTATTCGCAAGACCCGTTGTAAATTGCAGGATGTTGCCTATTGGCTTGGCATGTACCAATGTGTGCTCGTATACGTTCAATCATGTCACTTTTGTCAGATTTATAATTACCGGCCGGTCACTTGAAATCTAGTTCAAGTTCTCATGTTTTTGACATTATTTCAGTAGATTTATTGGGACCTTATCCTTTATCTGTTAAAAACAAAGCTCGTTACGTTTTAGTGTTAACCGATAATTTCTCTAAATGGGTCGAGGTCTTTCCCATTAAAGCCGCTACGGCGGAAGTTATTTGTAATGTATTAATTAATGAAGTATTCTCTAGATATGGGGCACCTAATAAAGTAGTTTCGGATAATGGTCCCCAATTTATTTCTGACATTTTTGAAAGAATGTGTGCGAGACTACACATAAAGCATAAATTCATTTCCCCATATCATCCCCAGAGTAATCCCGCGGAACGAGTAAACCGCACGCTAGTTAAAATGATCGCTACATTTGTCATGGATCATCACGAGCGGTGGGACGAACATCTTGAGCTTTTTTCGTTTGCCCTCCGCTCGTCTGTTCACGAATCTACTAAGTTTACTCCCGCAGAACTTTTTTGCGTCGAAAAATTAAGACCCCATTTAAAAATTTAACGGGGATTATCGACGAACTAAACCAGCGACCAACTCCGCAATCAGTACGAATGATGGCAGAGAAAGCTCGTGTTGCAATGATAGGAGCACAAGCGGCTCAAGCAGGACACTATAATACTAGGCATAGGGAAACAAATCTTGTCGTTGGAGATCTAACTCTCTTGGAGACATACTTCCAGTCTTCTGTTTCTCATACTTTAGTAAAGAAATTTGCACCCAGCTACGAAGGTCTATATCGGGTGGCAAATGTGTATGAAAATAACATTATCCTTGAAAAAATTGACAATCAATTTCAATATGTACACGTTGCTCAGTGTCGCAAGTATCATGAACGAAATATAGATTTTATAATAAACCCTACTCAACCTTCTGTTCCACAGACTCAAGAGTCTATATTCGACAAACCTTTTTGAAGAATCTCAAGTGATTTTTTTCTTCACCCTCCCCTCCACAAGACTGACTTCCAAGAACGCAACCTGATTATACTACAAGACGAAGGCTCGAATCAAGTTTTTCAAATTCTAGTATCATTCCCTTCCCTCCAACCATTGCCGAGACTATTGCTGCACCATTCTCTAATAACTCTGAACCAACACAAGCTCCTACTTTCTTGAATACCTCGTCAGAGAAGTATTCCAATAGGCAGAAATAAACATCGCCCTGCACGACCACTAACTTACAGCAGCGACTCAGAGTCATCACATATTTCTGATTTACCAGATATAGACAATAGTTTGACGATTCCTAAACGTCAGACACCTATTACAAACCGTCCAGCAACACCAAAAGCTGGTCGAAAACGCAACTTGTCTCCCAATCTGCTTCGCCGCAACAGCGACTAAGGCAGAGATCCTTGAAATCCGCCCGGGTTTCGCCCCTGGAACTTACGCTCAGAGCAAACAGGGCCGATGCCTGCTTCTACTGTCATGCCAAAAAGTAGAAAGAGAAAACAAGCGATGTGGCCGGAGCCACGTCCCTTCAAAAGAATGCTGGAAGGACAACACGTGCCCCAGCACAAAGGGACAACATATCGAAAGCCTGGGGGAGCCCGCTCCTGTCAGACGCAGGGAATTCCTGACCTACAGACTTCAGCCGATCCTGACCGTTCCTGTCAGATGCAGGGAATTCCTGACCGACAGACTTCAGAATTTCTTGACCGACAGACTTCAGAATTTCTTGATCGACAGACTACAGATATTCCAGATCCATTCAAGTCGCAGAAAAGATCGGCGCCACCAGAATTTACCAGTCCGATTAGGCCTGGAAAAAGATATCGTACTAGGGTTTTTTATGCGTCCTCGAGGTAAGTAAGTTCTCGTGGACAGGTTATTTTCTCATTATGTTGTTTTTCCTGCACGACCAGTTGGCGTGACAGAATTTTTTTTCCGTGTGGGCCTACGCATTCTTTTTGTGATATATGTAGTTTTTTTTATATATATATTCTATATTCGTCTACTAATCGGAATTTTTATATATATATATATATACTTAAGAGCAAAACTGAAGACTAAGGAAAAAATTTTAGAATTTAAAACGAAGGGTGCAAAATAACTGTACTAGGTGTGAGTCAAAATTATATATGTATTTTTTTGCTTAGGTATCTTTTTTTTTGCTTAGGTATCTTCTTTATAGAATATATATATATATGTGTGTGTTAGGGGTAAAATAGTGAAAATTGTTACTGTTAGGCAGCTACAGGCAATCTTCGCTGCTGATACAGTTTGTTTGTAATC
This sequence comes from Macrothele yani, assembly GCA_039090855.1. Taxonomy (NCBI): domain Eukaryota; kingdom Metazoa; phylum Arthropoda; class Arachnida; order Araneae; family Macrothelidae; genus Macrothele; species Macrothele yani. Next base: position 56,434,678 of record CM077008.1, on the reverse strand, counting down.
AACGATAAATATATATCGAGTTGAAAATATGAGGAAGAAAAATGAAATCAAAAAAAGTGATTCCTGCTGGGCAGAATAAAAATAAGGTATGCCGATGCAGGTTTGTTCTGTACACGTATAAAAAGTGTTTCCTGCTTCACAGACGACAATAGCTGCGGACACAGGTTTACTGAATTTGTTATGCCAAGCTTGAAGTTGTAAATACTGCTGCCACAAAAAAAAAAAAAAAGGTAGGACGATAAACGTCAGTCAGAAAAATGTAAGACTACACTCAAAATTTGATAGGTTTTTCAAAAAAAAAAAAAGAAAATATATATATATATAAGGGGAGATGATGTAACGTATACTCTAGATTCAGTTTCTTTTTGATTTTACTATCTCGTGTTATTTTATTTTCCTATGCAAATTATCTTCTCACTTAACGAGATGTTGTTTCTCCTGCTGAATTATATGTGGCAACGAGTGTAAGTCATGACGTGGTGGTATGCAGTATATATAGGCGCGCTCAAGTATACCAAAGAGCTTCGTTTTATATGTGATATGTTCTTCCTGATTATTGATATGCGATTTACCTACTTTTCTACGATATTAGGATAGTACGAAAGTTAGGGCTATCAGTAGTTGTGTTATTTTGGAGTGTGTATTTGAGTAATACCAGGAGCTCCCCAGTAAAAGGTTAAAAGTGAGTACGTTTTCTTAGTTCATTTTATTGTCAGACCTCTGTCTGGCCGTTAAGTCTATTTCATTGAGTGTTTACGTTAAGTTCAGGGGATATTGTGTTTACCGCTCTAATAAGGAGCCTTCAAGGTACGATTGTACTAAAACCGAAGTTATATTACTGATATTCAAGATAATGAGGAACGCTGATTAAAAAGAAGTTCCATATTCTTGGAATTTATTGCACGTGCGTGTCTTACCTAAACAAACTCTAGCACTTTGAAGATTAGGCACACTTTAGCTACGTCAAGTAACCTTCCAATAACCCTAACGTGACTTAACGTAAGCTTTTCTGCACTACACGTCCAGCCGGAGAATTTTATTCATTATAAACACGCAGCTGATTTCTTGCTAAGTCTTCTGGTTTGGTAGTTAGGTGCACCCTGTAAAAATGAAATAACGATACCCAGCAGCATGATTGAAGTGGAATGAATATCACTGAGAGGCTCGTAGTTCAGTAAGCTGGTATCAGGGGGACCGGTAAGTAATGTCGTTTTGGAAAAAGAAGAGAAACATTGTTTGTAACAGAAGAAATTTATTTCTTAATGAATTATATAATCGCCATCATTATCGATCACACTTGCCCATCGTGAAACAAAACTTTAAATGCCGTTTTTATAAGAAGAGGTTGGTTCTGATGCAAAGAGGTCCGAGAGCCCCGTTTTGACATCATTAATATTGTAGAATCTTTTCCATTAAGAAAGTTCTGCAGAGATCTGAACAAATGGTAATTAGATAGCACAATGTCAGAGGAATAAGGGGGAATGGGGAAGAACTCTCCAGCCAAAATTTCTGATCGTCTGCTGAGCCCGGCTCGCCATGTGAGTTCTCGTGTTGTCATGCTGGAGGACGACACCTTTCCTGTTGAACAATGCTGGATGTTTTACAGCAAGGGCTTGCTTCAAATGGTCCAGATGTTGAGAAATAGAGGTCTGCCTTTACGGTCTTTCCACGTTCCAAGAGCTCACTTTGAGCTCTTGGAACAGCGGTAGTCCACCAAACACAGAACAAAACAGTTTTGGGAAGTAGGCCTGGTTTTGGCTTAGAAACTGGTGTCTGACCTGGAGAAAGTCACTGGTGTTTGTATTTGTTGTTCACGTAAAAAACTTACTTTTCATATCCAGTGAAAATTCGATGAAGAAATGGATCCTTTTCCTGTCGGCCTAGCAAAAAGTTTCAGATGGTGGAACGCTGGGCTTTCTTGTCAGGTGATAGTTGGTCTTATTTTCCCCCTAATTTTTTTAATGCTTTTGTATTTCATATCCTCAGCAGCATCAGAGAGAGTGCTAAGTATAGCTACAATGTAAGGCAATTTGTGCCCTCCCAGCAGCCACAGCAAGGAGTTGAAACCCATTGTAAAAGTTCTGAGTCATTAAATACACTTTGACGAAAGTTGAATGTCTAAAAGATGAAATCCTGGGCAATTTCACTCAACAGTAAAATATGCAAACGATGGTCATGAACCATCAAAGAAGAAGACAAGAGCTTTGAAGACGAAAATTGTAGAATCAATGCAGAAGGGGGAAAGAAATCTTCTGTTACGGAAAACGAAAGACTGAACTATATTGACTACTTAGTACCAAAAATTCAGTCTGTTAGTGAGAACAGCAATGTGAAACGCCATAACTTGAATCACGGTGAATTTGAGAAGTTTCCTCCTATACCTAAGAATAAATGCGTGGAAGATGGAATCAATGACACTCGAACACAATTGCATTTCTAATCATGTATCCCACTGTTTAAAAAACTTTGGTTGAACTTGGTATAAGGCTATAAGAAGTCAAACGCACCTAACTTGGAGCCAGTGGTTCCACGGGAAAGACGGAGCCAGCACAGTGGGACAAACAGGCACATCCCCCACACCTGTACTCGGCATTCTGAAAGAATCAAGGAGGAGGCCACTATCTCGGACCTTTGGGCCCCAGGGCGACACATATGAATTACGTGTCACATGAATCGGAATACTGACAGCATAATCTGTACGTATGCATGCTGCAATAATTGAACCGTGGAAAAACTGTGACACGCAGTTAAATATTAATTTCGCATTGCACATCATTTCAGCTTGATACTATTCCAGACGCTGTTCATGAAGTTCATGGATTAGTTAAATTTGAAAAATGTTCGTACAGTCTTGCCTCTGCAAGTCCTCGCAAAATGATTCATTCATTATGTTTTAAGGTATTGAAAGGCTGGCTTAACAGCTCATGGCTGTTGGTCTCTCAAATGATTCAGTGAAAACTTATCTCGAAATCACTACGTCCACCAGTGGCATTGACCATTGGAGGGCTCCAAATATCTATTCAGGATGCATGATGTTGTAAAACATTTCGTTTTATGGATCTCTTTGTATTCCGCTGAGAGGAAACTTGTGGATGAGGTGGTGATATTCCTTTTCGTCGTAGCACTTCGCCAAAATTTTATAAAATTTAGATCCTTCGATTTCCAGTCGTGCTTACGCTGAACTTCCGATTTTCATAAAGTCGAATTTTATCATCTGAGTGGAAGACCTTTAACATCACTTACTCTAAAATATGGCAAAATCGAAACTCCTTCGTTGGCATTCATTTATCTTTGCAAGTACAGATCTGTCCAGAAGCTAAAACCATTCCAACACTTAGGTCATACCTACGACCCTTTTTGTTGAAATAGATCATACGATTGCAGTGTCGGGGATTTGAGAATAACATTGGAAAACTCACACTGAGTATAATAATTCTTATAGGTAACCCTGCATTTTAGCGGTTCTTTGTGAATATTACTGGGTTGATTACATGAAGTATTTTATGTTCCGTTATAATTTTGTATTATGCGAAGGAGTAGGAACATTCGGGGTTCACTAGAATGCTAACAGAACACAAAAAATAATTGCACTTACAAATAAATCTTCGGAGTGAAAGATATATTCGTTGGACAAGTCCAAAATTTAACACCTCTGCTGTGAAAGATGTAACGAAGTACTGTATAATACCACACTACAAAGGAAGTCGTGACAGCAAATAGTTAAACACATTCATAAACACATTAAACATTTACCCTACCAAGGATCTTAATCAGTCAGACCTTCAAACTACTTGCTCCGTGTATTTACACTGAGTACTCACTGAATTACCACTACCCACCTGATACTCCCTGGAATTGCTGTTTGTATTGCGGTTCACAATTCTGGTATGGAACTGAGTGGTGCGGTCAGTTGTTTCATCTGGCGTTCTACAGCATCTCACAGGTGTTGAGTTAGGTTGAAATCAGGCGACATTGAGGACACTCGAGGTGTCTCATATCAGCACTGTGTTCTTCTAACCATTTCTGCGCGAGACTAGCCCGATGACACGAGCCATTATCTTCCAGGAAAAACCAATCCCCCTCTAGGTGGAGGTACAACATTGCGGCTGTGTATGGTCCACAAGATGTCCCTAGTAGTAGCCGGTGTCCATACGTTATTCCATATGCATCAGGAATCCCAGTTCATGCCAACTAAACATGCCCCATGTCACATAACTCTCTGATAGTTGATACCATGCATGAAGGATCCATAGCCTTACGCATGGTATCAACTATCAGTGATTCAAACACGGACTTCAACATCAACACAACGGAGTACATATCGTGATTCATGGTACCAGCACACCTACGTCCAATCTTATATCGTCAAATTGGCATGCTGTTGGCTCCAGGAGAGTAGTTTATGTTGATCAACTGTTGTTAGGAAAGGATAGCGTTAAGGGCGTTCTACTCTTAACCCATTGGTGCCGCGTGCGACACATAATAGGGCGAGGTATTTCTGGTTGGGATTAATAGTATTGGGACGTCAACTGAGAAATTGTGGTGTTCCATTTCCTTTGTTCAAGGAAATGCACCCGTAGCTTATCTCGGGAGTTCACTTTCCACAGCATTTCACTGTTGTGCCACAGGTTGTTTGTTTCACCACTCCGGCACCAATTTTCGTGCATTTTAACCGCGGCAGACCTCAAACAACTCATAAGTGTCGCCGTTTCTGTAATACACCCTCCAACCTTTGTGCACTCACATTTTGGCCTTCCGTAAACTACGATAAATCCCTAATTTTATCAATCACGTCTATAAGTTTGCTCTGAATTGAACCACCAACGTCAAATATACACTCTTTTAGTCTACAGGAAACGCTTTCCTTTTCATTACGCTTGTATCGTTTGTAACTCATTTTGCATAGGATGGTCGTAATTCAGCGAGCAATCAGTATGTATCAGTCACCATCACGTGACTGACTACCAATCATATCATAAAGAGAGGAAAATTCATCGGAGTTGATATGCAAAGTTCAGTACGGGAAGCATTACGAGAGCATCAAAAATATACATAAATGAAAAGTCAACAGAAACTGAATTTTTCAAAAGCTATATTTTATGATACAAGTATGTTACATTGGAGTATCTGTAAACCATCCTGTTGTGCGTGGACCAGACATACTAATCAACTGCGCAGCAGTGCTATCAAGACATACACTTCCACAAAAGTTCCCATAACATGCGATCACCTTCTACTGTTCAAGGAATAAAAGGAAAAAAGCGAAGGTATGAATACCGTCTTCCAAAGACATCTTTATAAGGTTATCGTCCTGACCGGTACAGTAATATTACAGTTTTTGCTACATAATCAACATTCCCCCTGAACGGGATTATTTTTACTAATGCAGATCAGTGCTGTGTTACTCTTTTGTGTAACGTTTTAAAATTTCTCCGAATCTTTTTGTACTTCCTGTGAAGCAACATTTTTTCGTTGTTGTTGCGACTATTTTAAACTGGTTTCTGATGCGTTTCTTCTTTAGACTAGCATTTGCTTTCTTGTGATCCCACATATAAACAAGAAAGATGACACCGAATTTTCGGTTGTAATGAGAAAGTCTTGAATCCTTTCCGACACAAATAAAATATGTCAATATCAAACAGAAGTCATAGCTGTTTCCATGTTTATAAGTGAGTCACGGAAAAATTATCATTGGCCGCCACCGGGAATCAAACACAAGGTCTTCCACTTACGCGCCGGATATGCTTCCACTGCACTACAGCGGCCTCGAATTCCCCCAGACTCACACACACTAACCTCCAAGCCAATTTGGCAGGTGGCTTCTTGGAGCCCCACACAATGCTGGGGATTCACCAAAGACGGCAAGTAGTAACTGAACAAATAATTATAAGGCGAATGAATAATTAATACAGACATCTGACGTGGACCAGAAACATCAAACAGAGGTCATCGCTCTTTCCACGTTTATAAGTGAGTCACGGATAAATTCTCATTGGCTGCCACCGGGAATCAAACCCAGGGTCTTCCAGTTACGCGCCGGATATGCTTCCACTGCACTACAGCGGCCTCGAATTCCCCCAGAATCACACACACTAGCCTCCAAGCCAATTTGGCAGGTGGCTTCTTGGAGCCCCGAACAATGCTGGGGATTCCCCAGATATGGTAAGCAGTAACTGAACAAATGATTAGAAGGCGAATGAATAATTAATACAGACATCTGACGTGAACCAGAAACATCAAACGGAGGTCATCGCTCTTTCCACGTTTATAAATGAGTCACGGAAAAATTCTCATACTGAAAAACCCTGGGTTCGATTTCCGGTGGCGGCCAATGAGAATTTATCCGTGACTCACTTATAAACGTGGAAAGAGCGATGACCTCTGTTTTATGATTCTGTTCCACGTCAAATGTCTGTATATGTCAATGTTACTTATAGCCAATGGAACTCATTTCAAAAAGTAAAGCCGCCCCGGTGGCGCAGTGGTCTAAGGCGCTGGCCTCTGATCATTCGTCCGAAAGGGGTCCGGGTTCGAATCCCGGTCAGGCATGGATGTTGTGTTTGTCTTACGGAACTGGCTCTCTCCCTTCCCTGGAACCAGTGACCCTAAATTAGGGACGGGCAACTGCTTATAGCCCATTGCGTTGCTCACGGTGGTCGTTAAACCTCCAATCAAAAAAAAAAAGTAAAAAATATCAACAGCATTTCTACTGTCGATAAAACATCGAAAAATGGAAACAGTTACTTTCTCTCACTAGCGACTGAAAAGTATTTTACAAAAATTAACAAGCTCTGCACAAAATGTTTGTCTCAGCTGAAGGAAAATATCAGAGACAAAACGATTTTCAGATTGAACAGTGAACAGATATAGAGAAAGACATAATATAAATCTATGCCCCATGGCGGAAGAAATTTGAACAACGGACACGTAAGATCTACACTATCTACCAACAAGTAATTGGACACCTGTGATAGCAAAGGAAAACGAAGTTTATTTACCTTCAATAGTTGGTGGAGCCTCCACGAGCGGCGATTACAGCTGCGACCCTCCGGGGCATACTCTCAACCAGGCATTGTACGACGGCTAGCGATATTTTCTTCCACTCGGATTGGAGAAGACAGGTCAGTTCCTTCACCGATTTCGGACGGTGGGGGCACCCCTGAAGTCTACGCTCCAACTCGTCCCAGAGGTGCTCGATAGGGTTATGATCAGGGCTCTGCGCAGGCCAGACCATTCGATTAACCCCATTGTCACCATACCAAGCCATGGTGGACCTCGCAACATGACAGGTGGCATTGTCATCCTGAAAGTAACATGGGTCCACCCCGTAAAACTGCCACAATGTAGGAAGCGCATGGTCATCCAAAATGGTGCAGTAGTTCTCGGCGTTGAGTCTACCAGAAATTGCGACCAAGGGTCCCGTGCCATACCAGGAGAAACACCCCCATAGCATAATTCCACCGCCGCATAACTTCACAGTTGGCACAATACATTCCGGCAGGAGACGTTCTCCAGAGAGAAGCCAAACCCCGACCCTGCCATCCGAACGGTAGAGGGTAAATCTTGATTCGTCTGTCCAGAGAACCTGTTTCCACTTTTCAACGGCCCACTGTCGACGTTATTTTCAACACGTTAGCTGAGCAGTGCTATTGGACTTGGTGATCAAAGGCTTGTGAGCGGCAGCACGTCCATGATAACCGATCAGATGGGCTTCCTTACGGATGGTATTCATCGAAAGAACACTCCCGGATGCCTGTTGAAACTCCTCGCGGATGTGGCTCAGCGATATAGTGCGGTTCTTCCGAATTTCTCTGGCCAGCACTCGTCGGTCTCTAACTCCCAGTTTTGTGGGTCTGCCGGGTCGGGGCACATTCCGACAGTCACCTCTCATCTTCCACTTCCACTCATCTTCCTCTCATCAATCACGTAGGCTACTGTCGATTTTGGGTACTTCAACTCGCTGGATATGTCACGTATGGATCGGCCATTTCTGTGATACCCGACGATTTGACATTTCTCGAAATCAGAGAGCTCCAAACTGCGTAGCATCTTGCATGCGACTGGTTGCGTTGTTGTTTCCCACACGATATTTAACGGTGGCGGCCGTGACGTGTATCAGGACCGCAGATATCGTCGATTGCAGGGGTGTCCAATTACTTGTTGGTAGGTAGTGTATATGAAATGTATTCTTCATAGCAAAAGATATGCTAACGAAAAATAATTTTTCAAATACGTCTCTCGAAAGTAGAGATAACAAGACAAAGGCGCCCCCTAACAGATAAACTGTGCATTATTTAAAAAAGGATAATATTCCCCACTTTATTGTAATGAATGACATACACTGGAAAAATAACATTTTCAATAGAATTTTTAGAAACGGAGGTAGAGCATCAAACAGAAATACACACTAATACCACCTGGCACCAGAACTATGAAATACGTACAAACCCTGCGAGTACGGCAACGTGCTTCACAAATTTAATGTTATATGGCGTTTAAAGGATTTTTAAATCAGTATTTTAGAAGCAGGGATATTGACAAACACTGACTAAAACCTGGTGTGCTTTTTTTTTGCAATAAATGCATACAGAATATTTTGGGAATTAAAAGTCTCTGGCTGAAAAATGTTTTTTTCGATCGTGTTTTTAGACAGCAGATATTGCTGCTAATATAATATGTAGCTAACAGAAACGTTAATTTATGCCCACTAGTGGTACAAATAATTTGAAACGTTAATTTATGCCTACTTGTGCCATGAAATTTTTTTTTTAAATTATATGCAAAACATTTCTCACCCAAAATGCTCTCCGACAGAGAGATATTTTTTCAAATCGGACTCTTAGAAGGAGAAATATCGACGTCAATAAGATATACTTCTACGCTCGCTGGCGGAAAAACTATGCAGTAATTTAAGCAGATTGTATTCCCAAAAGGTTTGTCCTAGTGAGTGGTACGTGACCGTGAAAGGATTGTTTAAATAAAATTTTCAGGGCGTAGATATTGCTGCAAATACATCATAAACAAAAATGTACTGTTACGACACCTAGTAAATTTTGATATAACTTTATACCAAAATTGAAAACTCAATGCAGAACGTTTCCCATTTCCAGCTCTATCTAATGGAAACAAGAATTTTTCTAATCGGAGATTTAGAAGCAGAGATATCGAAGAAAACGTAATTTAATTATACGCCCCATAGCAAAAAAACTATGCATCACAGGAAAAAGAAACAGTACCTGAAATAGTTTTGGTTATAAATGCTAAATTGTACCTAAAATAGTCTTAGTTATGAATGGTATCGAAGGGAAAAAAATATTTTTTAGTCTGATATTCAGAAGGAATTATATGAAATAAAATGTATTATACTTTGAATTTTATAGTATCTGCATTTACGCATTCTAGAGGAAAACTTTTGAACCGTAGAAAAACTGGAAACAGAAGATCATTGTTCTCATATTTCAATTTTCTCATTGCAAACAGAAGTGTTCAAATCGGACAATACTTGTAGAGATATATAGAGTGTCCACAGACGGACTGACGGAGTAATAACATAAGCACTTCCTTTTTTGTATTTTTTCAAAAGACGTTGAAAAAACAAAAATCAAATGTGTTTCAGTATACGTAAAACACATTGCTGAAATATCGAAGTACGTACGCTTTAGAAAAGGTACAAAGTGACGTGAAGCGAATAAAAAAGGAATATATGTCTCTTCAATTTACCTTATACTGTATCTTGAATAATAGTATTTTTGGTAGAGGTTAAGAACATCTTTCAATCGCGACACTTGAGGTGCAATACACATGCAACTGTAGCTCTTCTGGTTAGTTTTAAAATGATAACAGGAACGTTTGTGAATGAAATATACTTAAAAATCTCTAAAATGTAAATTCTGAGCAAGCCCGGGGTATCACACTCAAATGAAATTACAAGCCGAATTGAAAAGGTTTTCGCTGAGAATTGCTTTTCATAAGTGAAGAGCTGTGAATCCTGTGGGTTGCTTTAACAAAAAACAACAACAAAAAAACAGAAAAAAGTCTTAAACTACATAACGCAATACAGCCTTAGACAAGCGAAATCTGTATGCTCTCCATCAATTCGTACCTTGTATAATTGCATAGAAGTAACAAATTTTCTAAACGACTTTCAATGTTACGACGAGTGTGATGTGTGATCGTGAGTCAGGAATCATTTAATTAGAAAATGGATAATGTCCATGCACACGCCCACAGTGCGTTACGAGGATATGAATAACGAAATAGACGTCAATTTCCTCTGCCGCCTAAGGGATACAATCCGAAGGAAACATCCGGGGAAGTGAACAAAAAACAGCTAATTTCTGCTACATGACAATGTGCAGGCACATTGTTTCCTAATTGACAAACGCTACCTCGCAAAGCCTCGTGGTTTGCTCCAGGAGCTGTCTCCATACTCTCCTATCTTGGCACCACGGGATTAATCTTTCTAAGATGGCCGTCTGCCCTAAACGAAGGACGATTCACGAGTGCTGAGGAAATCATCGAGAATTAGAAAAATGTGCTGAAAGAAGTTTCAAAGAATGGATTCCAGAAATGTCTCATACAACTTTATGAACGTTGGCAACTTGTGTAGCTTCCCTAAAGAATTATTTCAAAGGAAATGAGGTGTAAATAACCGTAATGATTTCTCTTTTAAAAGGATTTTTTAGGAACATTTTCAACTTACTTTCTATATTTTGATGTTTCTCTGTGATGAGCAAGTATTCTATGTGTTCTAATATTTTATCTAAGAAGTAATGAAGTCGCATTCCTATGGTGGAATTTAATAAATGATGCCCCTTCTGTCTGCATATACTTCAAAGGAATAACTGTGCAACCTTTGTGACGTATATAGAAAGTCCATAAGCCCGAGCAGAATTCATCCTACGCATATGTACACAGTTTTGCAAATCATATAGTATTTCAAAATCTAAACGATGAAGTGTCATTGTTTGTCCTTGAATGCTTACAATATTATTCTTGGCTGCCGCTCATCATGTTTAAGAAAGTGAAATAAACAAGGGAAAAGTGCCATCTTGACAAACAAAATTGCAAACGACTAAGCTCCACAGTTTTAATTAAACTTCCAATGCTTACGAACATTCCCAAACTAATGTTTTGCTGAATTAGCAACTAGAACATCATCATCTGGGTCACAAGAGGCTCCTGCAACTAAACTGGTAATCCAAAATCATATAAATAATCCACGAAAGATTAGGCAACATAACTCGAAGCGCATGGGCAGTTTGATCGGATGAGCAGGATCCAGTGAATATTAGCAAGTTCCTAAGCTTGGAACGAAGCAGCTGATAATGGCAAATAGACTTCTACACGTACATTGTCAGTTGTAGTACGTTACGTTTTCGAAATGTCAGCGTTACCCTGAAGTCATATATGTTGCGACTATATATCCAGCGGAACGAACCTTAAAGCAATAACTGAATCGTTCATAATAAATGCCAAAGCACGTATTTGTGCACCGGTCGGTTTTGGTGCTTCTTTCTATTCTAAATATGGTGTCACTGTGGAAACATCCAGAGTAGCTATAGCTGTAAAAAATGTAACAGCACCGGAAGAATGGCATTTGTATTTAACTGGTAAACCATTTTTTAATGTGATTCCAGTTTCTGAAGCTTTCTGAGAATGTAAGCCATGTTAAACGTAAGTCTAAAAGATATTTTCTTTGACTAATTACCTCAAAAGTGAATCTGAAAGGATTGCTTAGATATAAGCTAAGATTCTGGGATACGCAATTACCTTTATCATTAATTATGTACGTGAATTTAATCTGCCAATACATACTTCCAAAGTTTTACGGACACATTCTGTACGTGACTTTAATCTGACGATACATACTTCCAATTATTTTTATTTGAGCGAATGTTTTATGAACTTTTTATATGCTCGAGCTTAATCTCACTAACATTTATATTGCACGAACTAGACAAGTAATACTCGGAATAAAATTTGCTTCTGCTTGGCATTTTTAACCTTCAGCTATGTTGTACCACTTGTCATCCAGCGAGAATGTCAGTATTCCGCAAAATGAAAAGTGACATAACAGTGATTCATGATCTCAGACGATCCTCACACTCAATTTACATGTGAAATTGAGAATGATAGCTCGCGTTCCCTTCTTGATACTGACATTAGATTTTCCAAGGGATCTTTCATAACTGAAGTTCACTGTGAACAATCTTTTACTCTCCACTCATGTAGATATATATCGTATTATAAAAAATATAATATTTATTCATTTTGTTTTACTTATTAATTCTACTGATGCAGGTTTTAAAACACTGATGGATTTCAGAAAAATGCTTTTGCAAATGTAGACTAAAAACAATCACGTGCTAACACCTATTGCTCTAAAGAACTTTTTAAGCGACAGTAGATACTCCTCGGTGTCTTTTATAAGTAACTTTCTAATAGCAACTACAATCTTTTATCATATCTGCTTTTAATAGCTATGTTCCTCTAATTTTATTTTGAGACTTATTCTATTGAATTTAACGACTCCTCTCATAGCATTAGTCTGCTTCCACTTAATTTAGGAAACCAAAAATGTGCGAGGATGACACGGTATCCAACTCTTACAGGGAATTTGAGCCCAGATATATGACAAATCACAGGCTCGGACTTAAACCCATCGGACAAGCGGGCGACATACTTTTCTTTTCAGTACGTCTTTTGATCAAAAAGCCATAGACGTATACAGACAAGATATTTCTTTATGTACAAATACGATCCTAAAATCCTTTTTTATCGTCGGACAACACCGACTATGAGGATAATGGCTCGTAAAATTTCAAATTTTGTGAAGCGCAGGTTTGCTTCTAGTTGACGTAAAGCTATTTTGATATTTTCAAAACTCGGATTTGAGGAAGTCTTTAGTATTCGATAAAGGTGATTATGAGACCAAAAATATTCCTGGTGTTCTGGTGCAAATATTTTCTGCCAGATATCGACACATCTAAAACTTTTATTCTGGAATATCTTCATTTCCGACTGTCGTATTGAAAACTAAACTGCCCTTAATACTCACAACCTGCGGCTGTTATCATTCCAATACATATCCTATCTCATTTTTGAGATAAATTGTTTTCACGTTAGACCAAACTCTGAATTTTGAACCTTATTGCTAAACGTTTGATTAATTGCAACTGATTTATGACATGTGGAATACATGCGGATGAAGATCAAAACCCATAGCGTTTACATCTAGTTTAAGACAGTTCGGCTTCTGCGGCCGATGATATGTCGATGAATTATTTTGAAAGTACATTCGTCACAGTTGAGGGAACGTCAACTGAAGACGTCCACTGTATGAAAACCCACACACCGAAAAAAGTTTTCTCTTTCCCCACTGGAATCACTAAAATAAAAAATTATTCCAGCTGCCTTATTAAAGCGAAACTACGGAAGCTCTTTGTTCATACACACTTTCTTTGAAAGCGTTCCTCTATTTCATATCGCTATTTATCTTAAAAAATCTTATTGCCTTACAACACTGAAAATATAAGTTGTTATACACAACTAAAAATAGCCACATGCCTTCCCTTTCTTAGCACAACAATGTGTCCAGAAGAAAACTCTGCGGGCTACAAATAGATCAGAGTAAAACCAAATACACACCGAAGAGACAAAAGATTATGACCAGCGCATCTTTATGCAAATCGAAGCAACTTCAGGACAACGACGGCGCATGTGAACGTCTTGAAAAGATATAAATAACAGCTGACACTAATTAAATAAAAAGGAACGATACACCAACTGTACTTAAATAGTATAACTGTACTAGATATCCGAAATTTCTTGGTGTTGAATAGAAATTAAAACTTCCAAGATTTCGCAACCAAATGGCTTTTTCAACCAAATGGCTTAAATTAAAACTTCCAAGATTTCAACAACCAAATGGCTTTTTCAAGGAAAGCAGACAGCAAACTGCAAACTGAATAATATAACGCTTCAACAATTTGAACGCGGTGACTTGACAATAACGAAGAGATGCGACCGTAATCAGGTATTCAAAGACGCGATGCGTTATGCTCGTTTAGCACAAGGAATCATGGAAGGAAAATCAAGAGGTAATCACTATTTGAAGAACTGGTTCCAAATTCGTGGCAACTCCAGTGAGACGCTATCATTGCACGACTCGCTGTTTGTTATGATCTCCAAAGTTTCGCAAATGGCAGTAGATTTTAAGGTGGAGTAGGAAGCTAATTTCTTTACGTCATTCCACATAGGAGCAGCGGACTTGAACTTGACTTCTCTGGTTACTTTGCCGTTCTTTATCTCCCTTTTATGTACGTTGACTCTAATTCTAAATAAGCTGATAGGAAGCATTTGGTATATCGGGAATTGAGCCCAGGTAGCGTAGCTGCGGCATAGAAAGATTAGTACGACTGGTTCGGGTTTTTCGTATTAGCGATGTACCAGGTTCGGGGCATATCCTGCCTCAGTGGCCAACTCGACGACGTTTCTCAATTCGCATTCCCTAGAAGGAACATCTGTGGAGACTGCAAAGTCTCTTCGGATTCGAGAACAAAATAAAGCTGTCTTGTAGTCAGCGGGACAGGATGAGCTGCGGAGAATTAGGTTAGGTACGGATGTGGGTTTATAATAGATCTGTGCGCGAAGGCGAGTTTCAGGTACTTTACTCAGTAAAACATCCAGATAAAGCAAGGCGCCATTGTGTTCGAGCTCCATAGTAAAACTGATAGTAGGATGAATATCATTGATTTTATCTAGAAAAAGCAGAATGGTCTCCTTTCCGTGAGGCTATATGAAGAACACATCGTCCGCATTTCTTAGCCAGGTGGTAGGCTTTGGAGTGATGTTGGTGGATATATACTGCTCAATTGGGCGAAGTATTGCTTCCGCAAGGATGGTTGAAAGGGACGGTCCCATCGGGGTGCCATTTATCTTCTTGTAAATTTATATTTTCACCAACATGTTACGCTCATTTATGTTCATGATAAAACAAATCAAGCATCAGTAATTCTTGATGAAACAAGAAAATGTTTCAACTCCATTGTAGAATATCTATGCAGAACTCAAATTTAAGCATAAAATTTGTTCACTGAAGTTGGACTAATTAAAAGAATATGAAAGCTCCAGCTCGTCTCTCACCAGGTGTTTTCCAGCAAGTAATCTCGTTACACTTTCAGCACTTACCGTAGTTACGATCAGCTGTTAGAAATAAGAAACACATTTTTCTCTCCGCACGTGGAAACAACGTTTTCTTTATTGGAGGTTTAACGACCACCGTGAGCAGGGCCACTGGTTCCAGGGAAGGGAAAGATCCAGCGCCATAAGACAAATACAGCATCCATGCCTCACCGGGATTCGAAACCAGACCCATCTCGGAAGAAAGATCAGAAGCCATCGCTTAGACCACTGCACCACCGTATCTTCGGAAACAATGCTTGGCGAGGGCTGTGAGACGTACTGATGACTTATGTTTCCAACAATTTGCAATGCAATTTTTTCACACAAACACAATTTCAGGAGTACCTGAGACCCATCTGCTGCCAGCAAAAGCTTTGCCAATTTTTACTCATTAACAATAATATAGTATTTATTGATTTTCAATAGAATATTTAAAAATCTGTTGCACATCAGTGGAATTTTGCTGTCAAGCAGCTATCGTAATACATTCGGATGTGTACAAATAGTATGGAAATTTAAATTTCTACTAAAACAGAAGTACTGAACAAAACATTTTTATTTCTCAGTCGTTTAGAGTTTAGCCTTGTAGATAGACTCCAACTGCGACATCAAACATTTCATTTCTCTTTTCTTTCTCAGGTGCTACCAGCATTTCATTATCTTTAACTCAGTTTCGAATCATACGTAAAAATGAGCCCCAATCTCATAGAGATAATTTTGTTCAAATTTAATGCATGTCAAAAGCAAGAATGCAGATTAATTAAATCTAGTTCCCCTAAAATTCCCTTTACGCATCAGTGTTAGATATCTGAATTCAATTATACGTCAATCCCCAAATGCTTTCTTCTAAATGGTCGATAGCACAGAATATGAGATTCCATCAGACTTGGCAATTTTCTCCGGTACTTGAAATGTCTGGTTATTGAATGGCGTGCTTAATGTTCATATATGAGTACATGACAAATAGAGGAGAACCGGAGTCTATTGTGTTCTCTTAGAATATAAACTGGTGGATTAAAGACCTCCAGAGAATCCGTGAATTTCCATTTTACCTAAGAATATTTTCGGCCGCTCGTTCACTTGTAGATGTCGCAGTGGTTGTAAAATTTTCATTATTCATGTTTTGCGAACTCATGATAACCATCAATGTCATTGTCGTTCTAGCATAGCTAAATTTCAATGTTTCTTCAGTGTCTTCTTTCCCAGACGATATTAATAAATTTTAATCCTTAAACCCAGCACAGTGTTCAGAACCTTTTTAGTTAGCTTATGCGTCAGTAATGAAAAAAAAATTAATGGGACTCAAGTGAAAGTGATTCCTTGGAAAACTACCTTCGATCTTTAGTTTTCATTATCTTTTAAGGACACCGCAATGAATGCACAGGGAGACAGAGTCACACATTATAGAACTAAATAGAGAAATGCTATTCACTCTGTTTAATCTAAAACTTCGGACTTGAAGGCAAACAGTTTTAGGATTAGAAGATTGAAACTACTCATACACATGAAAAGAGTAAATCACAAGAACAGTCGAATTAATTTTTTCATAATAATTAACAATTATGTGACATGAGAGTGCTCAAATATACAGTATGTAGACATAAGTGTTTTGGCGCCTCCACTTGCGCCGTAGAGCCAAACCATTATGACAACCAGGCTAATAAGCACGCCGGACAAGAAAGGACGGAATGCTCATTTTATTGATTAATATGTGGTTACATCACCACGAGTTCGAAGCACAGACTTGAAATTCTTTGGCATGCTGTCAATATGGGAGTGGATGACATCAATATCCAGTTTGCCCCACGCTGTGAAGAACTAATCAAGGAGAGCAGTCGAATTGGGAGGGTGTTGTTGTCTCTTCTTAACGGCCCGTTCGAGCATGTCCCAAATTTTCTCTATAATATTGAGATCAGGCGAATCGGAGGGCCAGGTGAGATGTGCGACGCCGACTCATGTTCTGCAAACCAATCCTGCACAATGGCAGCTCGGTGGACAGGGAAGTTGTCGTCTTGATAACGTGGATCTGCAATGGCGGCATCTTGAGGTACTGAACATATGGCAACACCTCGTCATCCAACAGTTTCCCGTAGTCCACCGCTTTCATGCCATTAGACACGTGAACTAAGGGACCCACCCCAGCACTGGACATACACCCCCAAAACATGACACTTCCACCCACACCCCCTTCTGTACAGCCTTTTACCCACACTCTGCGTTGAAGGCTTCTCCGGCATTCCGCATGACCCTGGATCAACCATCATTGGAATACAGGCAGAACCTGGATTCGTCCGACCAGATGATGCGTCGCCACTGCTCTGTAGTCCAGTGTCGGTGTTCCCTCGCCCATTCCAGCCGCTTTTTCTTGTGTATGGCAGACAGCTTGGGGCGTACCTTAGCTACACGACTGAATATTCCTAGACCATGCAGTTCTCGTCGAAGCGTTCGTTCGGAAACAGGCTGGCTGGGTCCCGCATTGTACTCCTGCAGCAATTCCTGCCGGGTTTGGAACCGTTTTGCGGTTGACAATCGCCCCAGACGTCGGCGATCACGGTTGTTCACGATGGCGTTTCTGCCGCAGACGCTCCGACGGCAATTGTCTCTGGCCGATCCCTTCCACGCTAAATGAACACTACTGACTATGGACTTGGACACGCGAACGAACACCGCCACCTCCCTCAGCGAATGACCATGTTCACGACCAAAGACGATAGCTCCCTTTTGCCAGTCTGTTGCGTCACCTTTTCTACCCATGGTACTACCTGTAAGCAACAATAAAACGGATTAAGCATGCACGTCTTACAAGGCTGAAAAAGTAACAAGTAACATACAATACATTCCATTCCATTATGTACACGCATTTTTCTCTGCCTGACCAGTTTCCAACTGTTCCTTCGGAAGACAGCATTCCGTATTTTTTTTGTCCGGGGTGCTTATGATGTGGGGCCTCCACGTGACCTAAAAAAAAACAGCTTTTATCATTTTAATATGCGAGTGATAGCATATGATAGACGCAGTAGTAGATTCAAAATTAAACAGTTTTATTAAAGAACATTCCTCGGAAATTTTAACGTCACTGTCTTTGTAATTAGGAATAATGCACGATGTAGCACCACTCCGCTTAAAAGTATACTTAATGAATTGAAAGAATTTCTAAAATTATTCTCTGAAGACCAAAGAAAAACACTGCATTAATTTCGGTCACTTTTGCTTTCTATAACGTTGGGAAACGTTCTTCCTCTTGTAGCTTGCAGAAACGAGGAAAATTCTTCATTCACCAGGCATTCAGCATTAACTGGTACCTTTCTAAAGGAAGAGGATTAAGGCAGTAACAAATAAATGTTAAATTCATACTGCGATTATTGAAAGAAAATAAATTATTATGTAAGAAAATCAGCTGTGACGTACTACATAGGTGAAGCACGTGTCAAGCCGACAAATACACTGAAGAGCAATTGAATTAGATACAGCTGGCGTAATGCAAATGCGAAGCTGTGGGCGGCCCTGTAAACGGAAACGACATGACGTATGCAGCGATCCGACAATATAAGGAGTGATGCGACGGGAATCACTAAGAGTCGGACGCAGTATGGGTAAGACGAAGGATCTAAGCGCATTTGATCGTGGGCAAATTGTCGAGGCACGTCGAATGGGTCACTCCATCTCGGAAGTCGTGCAGGCACTAGGATTTTCACGAGCCACTGTGTCACGGGTGCACCGTGAGTACATCGAATCCGGTAAAACCATCCCTGCAAGGGCCAACTGCCGTGGACAACAGCGTGTGCATGAGCGGGGTCCTCGTCGGCTAGCTCGCATTGTAACAGCAGCTAGACGGGCCACAGTGCAAGAAATCACACGGCAATTTAACGCTAGTGCACAAAAACGTGTAACCAGCAACACCATTCAGAACCATCTCCTCGCTATTAGGTACAGAAGCCATCGGCTCACGAGGGTATCGCTGCTAACCGCACATTACAGGATGCAAAGATTAACATGGGTGCTGGAACATCGCCACTGGACCCTACACATGTGGAAAAATGTTGCCTGGACTGATGAGCCGAGATTCACGTTGGTACATGCGGAGGGCAGGATAAGAGTATGGCACAAACCACATGAAGTGATTGATCCTTCTTGCCAGCAGGGTACTCTTCAAGCTAGTGTGGATGGCATTCTCGTCTGGAGACTGTTTACGTGGACTGAAATGGGACCCCTGGTACGTGTGACATCGCCCCTTGCAGGTCAACGTTACCGGGATATCCTGGAGGACCATTTGCTCCCGTTTGTGCGTCTTCAACATGCCACTAGGGACCTCATCCTGCAATAACACAATGCACCGTGCCATCGCTCCCGAATTGTATCCCAATGGTTGGACGAATACTCCAGTAACGTGACATCGCTTCTTTGGCCAGCTAGGTCCACCTGACGTCAATCCTATCAAGCACATCTGGAATGCCATCGAGAGAGATGTTCGAGGCTATTACCCCCTCTATCAAATCTTCGTGGTGTGGGAGCTTGTTCAGGTGTCCGTATGTCGTTCCAACGCTTCCGGTGTCTTGTCGAGTCCATGCCGAGACGAATCGCCGCCGTCATCAGGGCGAAAGGTGGTGCTACACGTTAGTAAACAGGTATCTCTAATTCAATTGCTATTCAGTGTATGCAGCGATACATTCCGTCGGTGAAGCTGAGTCAGTTAGAGTAACTCCTTCTGGAGCGTGGTCCATCTCCGTCACCGACAAAGATCCTGTTTTCACACAACAGTGAAACGATCTAACACGTAAGCGGAGTTTCGGACAACAACAATAAATATACAAACGAAGATCAGAAAAATGGACGTGTACACCATTCTAATAAAATATCAAGGTGACACCTAGAAAATATATGTAAGCTTAACCAAAAGATCTACCTAGTCACGACAAGAGAAACACAAAGGAGGTGCCAGAGAATGTAAAAGAACCACTGCCCTTGCAAAAGAAATTCTGGAAAATGCAGCTTTCCCTAAGTGATGTAAAACTAAGATCCTTGCTCCTTCTGCATCATGTAATGTTAATGGAGCTTCAGACAGGGTAATTATCAAAATTTTGACAAGGCAAAATGCATAAAAACGTCTCCAACGGAGATTCCTCAAATACTGACCCGTCCCATTAATACACACTCTATATGGTTCCTGTGGAACAGCAGCAGAAGTAAAGGGTATTCCCCCTCTCTATTGCGAACTCTCTTAAATGCCTGCGAGGTTATCGATCAAAACAACACAAAGGCATATTTAGAATCTCCCAGTTATGGCCAGGTAGGAGTAGAACGTACGTTTAACCTGTATGAACCAGGAGGCCTGGTTAATCGCCTCCTGCGGCAGCGTCATCGTCCGCAAGTGACAAAACATATCTTTCCCTGCGAGGATTGAACTGCCCCATACCTTTGGACTTAACTCACGTTAAGATCCCACAGTATTCTGTTTTTCGTTTTCTTTCTTCTTCTCCTTTTTTTTGTTTGTTTCTGGGTTTAACGATCTCTGAGAAAATTCAAGCGTTATAAGCAATCCCCCGTCCAAAATCTACGGTCACTGCTTCCAGTGAGGGAAAGGAGCCGATGCTGTAATACATACAAGCGCACCACCCCCCTTTATCAGAACTTGAGCTCGGAATAGCTCTAACGATAAACCAGAAAACTACAACTCAGACCACTCGGCCACCCGTACAGCTTCCAGTATTTCGCTTTTATCTTTGATGCTGACTTTTTATTTTCTGTTAGATTGCTTTAGGGTTTGCAATTGTGTACGTGAATATTTTTACTTATGGCCAGTAAATGTAAAGTGTTAATACTGCAAGGAACATTTTTTCGTTAACTCTACGTACTGTGACCTGGCAATACCGCACACCTCTCTCTTAAAAACACCTCGATTTTACGGACAAATGTAAATGTCCCGAGAATGTCCCTAAATGAGAGATTTTGCTTTGGCTGTCACTAATGTACACTGAAGAGCAATTGAATTAGAGTTACATGTCTAGTAACGTGTAGCCCTGATGACGGCGGCTATTCGTCTCGGCATGGTCTCGACAAGACACCGGAAACGTTGGGAAGCCATACGGATCTATGACCCCTGAACAAGCTCCCACAGTTCAGGAAGATTTGATGGAGGGGGTCAGAGCCACGAACATCACTATCGATGGCATTCCAGATGTACTCGATGGGATTGAGGTCAGGTGACCTAGCTGGCCATGGAAGCAAGGTCATGTCGGTGTAGTGTTTATCCCACCATTCGGATACAATTCGGGAGCGATGGCACGGTGCATTGTCATGTTGCAGGATGAGGTCTCCAGGGGAATGTTGCAGACGCACAAATGGGAGAAAATGGTCCTCTTGGATATCCCGGTAACGTTGACCTGTGAGAGACGATGTCACACGTACCAGGAGTCCCATTGCAGTCCACTTAAACAGTCTGCAGACGAGAATGCCACCTCCACCAGATTGAAGAGTACCCTGCTGGGCAGAAGGTTCCATCGCTTCATGTGGTTTGCGCCCTACTCGTATCCTGCAATCCGCATGTACCAACGTGAATCTCAACTCATCAGTCTCGGCAACATTTTTTCCACATGTCAAAAATCTAGTGGCGTTGTTGCTGCGCCCATGCTAATATTTGCACCCTGCGATGTGCGGTCAGCAGCGGTACCCTCGTGGGACGATGGCTTCTGTACCCCATAGCGAGGAGATGGTTCTGGATGGTGTGGCTGCTTACACGTTTTTGTGCACCAGCATTAAATTGCCGAGTGATTTCTTGCACTATGGCGCGTTTATCCGCTGTTACAATGCGAGCTAGCGAACGAAGACCCCGCTCATCCACACGCTGTTGTCCACGGCAGTTGGCCCTTGCAAGGATGGTTTTACCGGATTCGATGTACTCACGGTGCACCCCTGACACAGTGGCTCGTGAAAATCCCAGTGCTGCACGATTTCCGAGATGGAGTGACCCATTCGTCGGGCCCCGAGAATTTGTCCACGATGAAATGCGATTAGATCCTTTGTCTTACCCATACTGCGTCCCACACTTACTGATTCGCGTCGCATCACTCCTTATATTGTCGGATCGCTGCATACGTCATGTCGTTTCCGTTTACAGGGCTGCCCACAACGCCACATTTGCATAACGCCAGCTGTCTCTAATTCAATTGTTCTTCAGTGTACATCATACGAGTAAAATTGTAAAACATGGATATTTTATGATACATTACCGTGAAACTATTGCATCACATTCATGTTATGTATCGTCACGGTTAAATATCGTGACTTTAAGTTCAGCTACCTACATTTCACTTTCTGCAAAAAAAACTAAATAAATATATAAAAAAAAATAACGAAGCACACAGAAGGAATCATCCAATCAAAATGAAAATTGATACGTTCAATGTAAATGTATTGGAAAGGAAACGATTGCTATTCCAAAGCAGTTAGGCCATTTATTCGGATAAAACAGCTACACGAGTGGAACAAATCAGTTCGTCGTAGCTGGGATATTGGTAACCGTTTGTATCCCTCTAGCTGGGATACAAACGGTTACTTTGCGCAGCATAAACTCATAGAGTTCGCGTATACTGTCCTGGGGTATAGCATGCCAGATCGTGCCCAAGTTGCAAGCCAGTTCGCTCATATTCTCGGATGTGCGTAGGTGGCGTCCCATCTTGTCCCAAACATGTTAAATCGGTGAAAGATCTGGCGATTAGGCTGGACATGAAAGGGTGTCGACATTACATAGGCAAGCCTGAAAGAGCCGTGCTGTGTTCGGCCGGGCATTATCCTGTTGAAAAATTGCTAAGTGATACCGCGACAGAAATGCACGGTAAAAATTTCACTGTATATTTTACGGTTTTAAACCGTTTTCCAGGGTACCCTGTAAAGCGGTTTAAAATCGTAAAATCTACAGTAAGTGTTTTACAGTGTGGTAACACAACAAGTCGTAAAATGTCGTCGACGTACCGTTATGCTGTAATAGTGGTATGGAGGACTACCATGGGTGACTGGCTATAGTAGGAAATGGATCTCCAGACAGTCACTCCCAGTGTGTGAGCCGTGTGCCGTTCTACGGTAAAAGAAGGATCCGTGCGCTGGCCGAGTCGTCTCCAGTCACGTATGCGATGCTCATCGTCGCCAAGTGCAAACCGTGACTCATCACCGAAGACAACACAAAGTCACTGGACACTGTACCACGTTGATCGGCCCTAACATCACTGCAACCGATGCCAGCGATGCTCGGTGGTCAGTAGTAGGCGGCAGAGTGGCCTCTTTGAATGTAGTCCACTTTCCGCAAGTCCTCTGGCAACGGTCCATATGGCCACATTCGTAAGAGTAGACGACGCAACATGGCCGCGAATACTTGAGAGCGACAAATTCAGTTCCGTTCCTGCGCCTACCACAGTCGCTTGATCCTCGCGTTCTGACGTTGCCGTCGTCCGTCCACTCTCCACGTGCCACTGAGTTGTGCCCTCTTCGACCCATTAGCGCCATCATGCTTGGCGATACAGCGACTTGATCAACATGCCTCTCTCAGGCCAATTATACGTCCTCTCTCAAACTCGCTCAACTGTTCGTATTGTGCACGGATCCGACGTCGAGGCATCCTCACAGACTGTGAAGGTTAATGCAACCGCAATCCGCTGTCATAATTATCCCTGCGTGCGAGCTTCGCTCTTGATATACCCTCCTCGATGCACGGTTCACATGCGCTGTTCGGGCCACTATTTAGTTACTGCATATTCGGCCCTGAGGTACTTGCATACCTAGTTTTATCAAGATCGAACAACTTTCTCGAGGTGCTTATTTTATTTATTTTTATTTTTTTTGAAAGAGTAGACTAGATTTTTTTTTTCTTTCAGTGTTTATTGTATTACTGTGTTAGCCTCATATTTTGAACAAGTTAGTAAAATCATGCAATGCGTTGATTATGATACGCTTTCCAACATACCAGAAATCATTATTCAAGTTATAAGGATAATGGCTGTGGAATAAATATCACGCTCCTGTGTCCTGAATTTTGACCACATTTCGAGGACATTAAACAAAACCAATTCAGTGCACTTCCGGAGCAACATGATAATGTTTTTTCGCAATCGAAGCATTTTTAGTCAAGTTATTAAGTAATGGATGTGGAATAAATCTCGCTCCTGTGTCCTGACCTTTGATTCCATTTCAGTGACATTCAATAGAACTGGTTCAGTATACCTCCGGAACAACATGCTAAAGTTTTGTCGCAACAAAAAGGTTTTTAGTCAGGTTATTAGGATAATGGCTGTGGAATATATGTCGCTCCCGTGTCCTGACCGTTGACCCAATTTCAAAGATATGCAACAGACCCGTTTCAGAGTTTGTCTGGAACAACATGATAAAGTTTTGTCGCAACCGAACCATTTTTACATAAGTTATGACGCATAAGGGCAATGGAATGGATCCCGATGCTATGTCCTGACCTTTGACCCCATTTCACCCATTTTCAACAAAATTTGTCCACAGGTGGTCCCCTACCACATACTAAAGTTTCATGGAAATCGAACCATTTTTACGCAAGTTATGAACTATAAGACAATGGAATGGATCCCGCTCCTATGTCCTGACCTTTGACCCCATTTCGCCCATTTTAAACAGAATTTTTCCCCTGGTGGTCCCTTACCACATACTAAAATTTCATCGAAATTGAACCACCTTTACGCGATGTTTCGTGCGGACAGACAGACGGACAAAGCTGGAGCATATACGCTTGGAAAGCGTAAAACAAGTTAGTAAAATCATGCAGTGCATTGATTGTGATACGCGTTTCAACATACCAGAAATCATTACTCAAGTTATGAGGATAATGGCTGTAGAACAAATATCGCTCCTATGACCTGAGCTTTGACCCCATTCTATGATATTCAACAGAACCAGTAAAGTATACTTCCGGAACAGCATGATAAACTTTTGTCTCAATCGAACATTTTTACGTATGTTATAACGCATAAGGGCGATGGTATGGATCCCGATCCTATGCCCTGACCTTTGACCCCATTTCGCCCATTTTCAATGGGGTTCGTTCCCAAATGGTCCCCTACCACATACTAAAATTTCTTTGGAATTGAACCATTTTTACGCAAAGTTATGACGCATAAAGGCAATGGAATGGATCCCGCTCCTATGTCCTGACCTTTGATCCCATTTCACCCATTTTCAATAGGGTTTGTCCCCGTGGTCCCCTACCACATACTAAAATTACATCGAAAACGAATCATTTTTACGCGAGTTATTGTGCGGACAGGCAGACGGATGGACGTACAAAGCTGGAGCATATACGCTTCTTCAACGTTGGAAAGCGTAAAAAAGCCCCTATTGATCCTCAAGCTTGGTGAATAAAGAGTTTTTGCCGTTTCTGCACGGCATACGGAGTTCTAGATCATAATTTTGTGATTTCAATTTTGATCTGAATATAACCTGTGTTCAGAATATTTGTCGCAGATTACAACTAGAATTTTCTTTGAGTTCTGCCATTTGTCTGATAGTCTAAACGCAAAGTGCGCGAAAGTTTGTAGCAATTTTTTTTTTTTTGCACGTGCGCTGCTCGCGCGCTAAAAAGCGGAACTTTCGCTATTAAAAAAAGCGGAACTTTCGCTATTAAAAAAAGCGGAACTTTCGCTATTTTGTGTAAATTTACCCATATTATACGCAACAGCTTGCAGTTGAATTTACATTTTATCCACTTATTACGTGGTTACTAGTTCATTGTTGTTTTGCGCCGTAATGCATAACCTGTGGAATTTCACATTAAATTGGAATAAGTAAAACATCATTTAACCACGATAAATTTTAATATTTTTATCCGTATTAGTTTTCTTCTCAGTATATTCAGTTTCTGGTAGACAAATTAGTTGTAGCTGGACCATACGAAGCAGGACCATCAGTACAGTAATACTTTGGTCGACCGAAAATAAAAACCTTCTGTGTCTACGCGTTGATTTACAATAGTTATTCTAGTGTAATTGCACATAACCACGATTTTTGCTGTCAAACTTCCTTTATGAAAGTGATATGTCTAAGAATTTTGATTCCCTATGTGTAACTGGAGTATTGAGCAGATTATTGCTGGTACTGATGGCTCGAACCCGCCTTTCATGAGAATCTGCACTCATGTTTTGAAGTTTCCTCAGCCAATCTCGAAATTCGCGAGCAGCGGAAACCAGCTGTGACATTGTCGAGGCAATGAAAACGCCGTTTTTGCAGAGATTGTGCTCTTTTTAGCGAACTGTCAATGTGCGTTAGACTCTTCACTGGTGCATTATGTCTTTTTCTTGCATGTGTTACGTATGCTCGCGTAAGTGCGTGAGCAGGCCCAACATTCAGTAGATGAATGTATGTATGTATGTGCCTCGGAGCCAACCTGAGGTATATTAGCTGTCATGTAGAACGCCATTAGCGGCTCGGAAGGGCGATCTCCTCTTTTGAAGCTTTGACAGAATCGAGAGATCGCCTCAGCGTCGTAACTCGTAAATAATAAGCTCCGTTTTTCTCTGTCAAGAAAGCAGCAGCGCCGTTGGATTTCCGAAACGCAACTTTCCTGAACGTGCAGGAAAAGCACCCTTAAGTCACCGCCGCAAAGAGCAAGCGTTCGCTTTTTTTTTATATTTTTCCCTTCGCGCTGCCGATCTATTCATATCTACAACTGCAGCTGAAATAAGTTATCATCTATATACGAATGAATAGCCACAAACACGATAAATGGCCGCGGGGTGATGTGTTACTGTATCAGAAACGAATTGAGATTCAATATAATTTACAGCAGCAAACATCTATTTCCCTCCAAAAAAGTTTCCATTAGAATGTATAATAAAGAAGAAAAGCCATAATGCTTATACCGGATCGAACCTTAAATATGATAGAACTGTTTATTCAATCTGTAATGATCTCTGAAGATTTGTTAAAATACCTAAAATTTATCCTGGAGCATGTTAAATGAAATTTCTCAGTAATACAAAACATTCCATTGCAGGGAGTCATCTTAAAAAGATACGAAGTTATAAGGAAATCCACGCGAAGGAAAGCGATTTCCTACTTTATTTATTCTTCTTTAACGGAGAAGTTTCAATTCATGACGTTGTGACGTGTATTCTAAATTAACTTTCCTTTTTAGTTTCTTTCCCTATGTAAATCTTGATTTTCGCTCTGAGTTATACTTCACACTTAACGTGATATCTTCTCTCTCAAACGAATACTGTTGGCAACACAATTGAGGTTGAATGAACATGACGTATGCCTGTTATGAGATAAGAACCAGAGATATAAACTACGATACAACAGTTGCTTGTGTGGAGCGTGGAGTGTGGAGTGTTTAATGTGGGGCATTGATTTGTGTGAGGGAAGTGGTATGTGATTTCTATGCTATCCTGAAGTGCTATGATGTATTAATGAAATCATCTGGAATAAAGCCAATTTCCGTAAGTTTGACTTCTGCTTTAAATGTTTCGTCTGGCCGTTAAGGTTTAATTTAGGAATTCTTTCCATCGTATAGTGACGGTTTTAAAATAACGAAGCAGTACGAAAAGACATTAACGTTATAACGTCCTTAGAAGTAATTCAGAACATTTTTTTAACTTAGAAATTTACACTTTGTTCATTTAGCCTTTACAAGTTTGATTCATAATAAATTACGACCTCAAGGTCGAACAAAAGTATTCAGACCTCAAAGGTCGAACGGAAAGGACAGCATTTGTTAAATACAGCATAAATAGTCGGTCCACTTTTAGCAGTTGTAACTTCTGCAACCCTTCTGGGCATGCTTTACACTAGTTATCAGTATATATGTACCGGAATTCTCCTTCATTCCTCCTGCAAAGCTTCTTGCGGAGCTGCTGTAGAAGAATAACCCTTTTTCTGTTTAGTGGTTTAACAACCACCTTGAGCAATTCGGTAAGTATTCACCCATCCCTAATTTAAGTTCATTGGTTCTAGGGACAAACACAAGCACGTCCATACCACGCCGGGATTCGAACCCGGACGCATCTCGAATAAATGGTCAGAAGCCAACTATCAGACTATTGCGCCACTGAGACGGCGTCGAAACACTTTCAGTCCTATATCCGATTCCTTATCCCAGCTCTTCACACAGTTGTAATATTTATTAGATTCCAAACGGGATTTTGAGCGGTCAGTCCAATCACCTGGACTGTTTGTTCCTTAAACCAGTCCCTGGGTAGACCTAGAAGTGTGAAATGGTGCCCGATCTTGTCAAAACAGGCAGATATCTGTGCCGAGGTACTGCCACAGCGTGAAAGAAATATTGTGGTGAGAAACTGTCCATAACATATTCGTGCTTGGGTGCCACTATGCTGGGAATCACCACAACCAACGGACCGAATCCTACCCAACAGAAACTTTCTCAAAATATCACATATCCTCTAACTTGACTGTGGGGACAATGTAACACGCCCGACAGTTTTCCTCGGAGAAACTCCATACCCAAAAACGTACATCGAAACGAGAGTGTTAGCAGCTTGGTTCTTCACTCCACGTTATTCTCTTCCACTTTTTCTGTCCACAAACGGCGAGCGACGAACCACTGCACTTGTCATTTAGCAATACCTGAAATGATGCTTAAGGCTTGTTCAGCTGACCTATCATGGTTGGCGTAAGAAAGTAGTTTCCGACCGACTGTTCTCTTACAAACAACTGTTCCAGTGGAGTGCGAGATGTCGCCGTCCTGGTAAGTGGAAGATAACGTGTAGGCCTCCTTCCCATCACGCAGTAAGTTTCATTTGTCATGACCGCTCAGACTTTGCACCGCCTCTCAGAGCACGGCTTCACTGAAATGTTTTCCATCAATGAGAAACGTTATCGACAGATATCTTATTCATTCACAGCAACATACCAGGGTGGGTCATACGTTGTAGCGTTTTGGTGTATAATGTTCAGTCTAGTACCACATGTTGACCACATATGACTATTCAGCAAAATACAGTCCATGTGTGGTCCTTCACCAACGTTCCGCCAAAGATGCAATGCCCGTTGTGAAACCAGGTGGCTGGCTTGGAAGCAAAAAACTCAGTGATGCCGTCTTTCACAGCCTCCAAGGAATGAAAATGTTTACCTGCCAAGAAGTGTGCCATGTAATGAAACAGGTAAAACATCCGAAGTGGCAAGATCCGGGCTATGGGCTGGGTGTAGTAGGATTTCGATGCCATCTAGATCCTGAATTTTCTGGCGGACGATCCGTGACCTATGACATAGGGCGTTGTTGAATTTCAGAAGGCTCTTCTTTTGGTTCACCATTGCGGGGTATCTTTGGCATAGAACGTCGTATACGTGGTGCAGCTAGTAAGCATACAGGTTCCCATCGACGGCTCGACCATGTGGCACAAATTACCAGTGGACAAGACCTTCGAAATTCCACCATACACGAAACATTGTCTTCACTTCAAAACCTCTTTGAACCACTGCTTGAGTCTGATCCCCTTACCGCAGCCATTGGTTTCTGGTATCAGGATAACGTGGGAAAACCCACTTCTCATCATTCGTTGCAATTCTCCACCAAAACCGGTCGTCACGTGGATTTCGCAGCAATTCTCGGCACAGAGTGACACGCTCCTCAGCTTGTTTTGGGCTCAACTCATTCGGGGACGTCTGGAGTAAAAACCGAAGTGGTGTATGTGACGAACGATGGTGGTTTGTGATGCATCGAACTCCTCTGCTAATCGTCGGGTGCTGTTTCTGGGCGCTGTTCAACAGCTAGACGCAGCGCTCCGGTGTTGGTGGTGACTGGTCTCCCACACCTCGATTTTTCAAAGACGTCTGTGTCTCCGGGACGGAAACGTTGGAACCATTTTCTTGCTGTTGCAGGGTACACTGTCCTCTCACCTTCTGCACTACAAATTTCCTTTGCAGCAGCTGTCACGTTCAACGCTTTTTTCTAATAATGGCGTAGAAGCACACAAACAACAAGTTTCTCCTCCGACATTCTCTTCTCGTGTGAGCGCCCCACACGTGTTGGGTCCGGCACATGCCTACCTGTCTGAGCAGAGGAGCATGTCACCGAATCAGGCGTGGGACGCATTCTACCTTGGTGCTCATGTCCCACCTGTTCGGCGGAGCTTCTCCTTCCGTACCGCGAAATGCTACGGACTTATGACCCACCATGCTAAATACACTATCTACCAACAAGTAATTGGACACCTGTGATAGCAAAGGAAAACGAAGTTCATTAACCTTCAATAGTTGGTGGAGCCTCCACGAGCGGGGATTACAGCTGCGGCCCTCCAAGGCATACTCTCAACCAGGCGTTGTACGACGGCTAGCGGTATTTTCTTCAACTCGGCTTGGAGAAGACAGGTCAGTTTCTCAACCGATTTTGGAAGGTGGGAGCACCCCTTAAGTCGACGCTGCAACTCATCTCAGAAGTGCTCGATAGGATTTAGGTCCGGGCGCTGTGCGGGCCAGTCCATTCGATTAACCCCATTGTCACCATACGAAGCCATGGTGGACATCGCAACATAACAGGTGGCATTGTCATCCTGAAAGTAACATAGGTCCACCCCGTAAAACTGCCACAACGTAGGAAGCGCCTGGTCATCCAAAAAGCTGCAGTAGGTCTCGGCGTTGAGCCTACCAGGAATTGTGACCAAGAGTCCCGTGCCATACCAGGAGAAACACCCCCATAGCATACTTCCACCGCTGCCGAACTTCACAGTTGGCATAATACATTCCGGCAGGAGGCGTTCTCCAGGCAGACGCCAAACCCAGACCCTGCCATCCAAACGGTAGAGGGTGAACTTTGATTTGCCGCTCCAGAGAACCTGTTTCCACTGTTCAACGGTCCACTTTCGACGTTCTTTGCACCACGTTAGCCAAGCAGCGCTATTGGACTTGGTGATCAAAGGCTTGTGGGCGGCAGTACGTCCATTATAACCTAACAGATGGGCTTCCTTACGGATGGTATTCATCGAAAGAACACTCCCGGATGCCTGTTGAAACTCCTCGCGGATGTGCCCCATCGATTTGGGGCGGTTCTTCCGAATTTCTCTGGCCGGCACCCGTCGGTCTCTAACTTCCAGTTTTGTGGGTCTGCCGGGTCGGGGCACATTTCAACAGTCACCTCTCATCTTCCACTTGCCAATCACGTAGGCCACTGTCGGTTTTCGGTACTTCAACTAGCTGGATATGTCACGTATGGATCGGCCATTTCTGTGATACCCGACGATTACACCTTTCTCGAAATCAGAGATCTCCGAACTGCGTGGCATCTTGCATGCGACTGGTTGCGTTGTTGTTTCCCACACGATATTTAACGGTGGCGGCCGTGACGTATATCAGAACCGCAGATATCGTCGATTGCACGGGTGTCCAATAACTTGTGGATAGATAGTGTAGTATTGAGCGCAAAGTTTTGGAAAAATCCATTCCTGAAACGTGCAAAGTTTGTTTGTACTTTAACTAGCGGGAACATATTTTTATTTGCAGTTTACGACGGAAGAGCTGCCACATCTGACAGAGGGTGTTGCGGATCTTGACTATCTTCCGCTGGAGTACTGTCTCTCTCTTCTTTGCTGTTCGCCAACAACATGAAGAGATCAGCCTATCCTGACGATATTTCTTATTTCGAACGGTTCTTGACGAAGCTCTATATTGAAAATGAGCAATGCCCGTTCTCTGAAATTGTTTCTATGAATCAAAATGTCGATAGACTTCGACCACGGCTGTCTTACTTTGAAACATCAGCCATACTGCGAGGACGACCATCTGAATCAACAAAGAACACCATTGGCTGTGTGAAGGTGTGATATCCCGAGCGGATTCTGCAATGTGTGTGCGCCATTGGCTGATGGATTGGGAGGCGCTCCTCTAAGTTGTTTTCATCAACGGTATCGCACATTGTTGATTTCGCAAAGCGTAAGATATCGATAATTCATTCGATGCTCTTTTTGCGCATAAAGTTACATATTTGCTCAATAAAAATCTTTAAAATGCCATTTTTTTCTTTAATTCTTTATAAAAATTTTGGTGTGTCTTATATTCCGTTAAATATGGTAGCTATTGAAATTGCACTTGGATATATGCTCCCTTTGTCGCAGGAAGATATCAAGTGGGATATGGCCAGGTTCGCTCAACCATGTTTGTGTCTCCCATCACGAAAGTATCGAAGATCATCTGTTGTCGATTTTGTGTTGCATTTTTCTTCCTTTCACTACTCAACATTCTTGACATATTTCCTCAAAAGTAAGTCTGCTAGGTTATGTCAGTAAATAGAAAATGTCTTGAAACTCGACCTCCTCTACCGATACATTGACCAGAAAATATTGCATTTAGACGATTACGTACCTTCCTTTTTGAACCCATAACAAATATCTGAGACCTAAATTTAATCTCTAGATCTACAGGAACTTTAAATTAAATCTTCAAGATACATTTGGAGATACACTGAAGAGCAACTGAACTAGAGACAGCTGGCGTTATGCAAATATGGCGCTATGGGCGGCCCTGTAAACGGAAACGACATGATGTATGCAGCGATCCGACAATATAAGGAGTGATGCGACGGGAATCAGTAAGTGTCGGACGCAGTATGGGTAAGACGAAGGCTCTAAGCGCATTTGATTGTGGGAAAATTGTCGGGGCCCAACGAATGGGTAACTCCATCTCGGAAATCGTGCATTCCGAGACACAGTGGTTCGTGATTTTCACGAACCACTGTGCCACGGGTCCACCGTTAGTACATCGAATCCGGTAAAACCCCTGCAGGGGCCAACTGCCGTGGACAACAGCGTGTGGATGAGCGGGGTCATCGTAGACTAGCTCGTATTCTAACAGCGGATACATGGGCCACATTACAAGAAATCACTCGGCAATTTACCGCTGGTTCACAAAAACGTGTATGCAGCCATACCATCCAGAACCATCTCCTCGCTATGGGGTATAGAAGCCATCGTCCCACGAGGGTACAGCTGCTGACCGCACATCAGAGGATGCAAAGATTAGCATGGGCGCGGGAACATCGCCACTGGACTCTAGATATGTGGAAAAATGTTGCCAGGACTGATGACTCAAGATTCACGTTGGTACATGCGGATGGCAGGATACGAGTACGGCGCAAACCACATGAAGCGATGGATCCTACTTGCCAGCAGGGTACTCTTCAAGCTGGTGGGTGTGGCATTCTCGTCTGGGGACTGTTTACGTGGACTGAAATGGGACCCTGGTACGTGTGACATCGTCTCTCACAGGTCAACGTTACCGGGATATCCTGGACGACCATTTGCTCCCGTTTGTGCGTCTTTAACATCCCACTGGGAACCACATCCTGCAACAAGACAATACACCTTGCCATCGCTCCCGAATTCTATCCAAATTGTTGGATGAACACTCCACAGACGTGACCTCGCTTCCTTGGCCTTCTAGGTCACCTAACCTCAATCCCATCGAGCACATCTCGGATGACATCGAGAGAGATGTTCGAGGCGTTGACCTCCATCCATCAAATCTTCGGGAACTGTGGGAGCTTGTTCAGGGGTCGTGGATCCGTATGTCTTCCCAACGCTTCCGGTGTATTGTCGAGTCCAGGCCGAGACGAATCGCCGCCGTCATCAGGGAGAAAGGTGGTGCTAAACGTTACTAGACAGGTATCTCTAATTCAAAGCTCTTCAGTATATATCATTCTCGGATCTGTTCCATGTTTTGTTGTTGTTTAATCATTATCAGATCTTTAGCACTTATGCTCCCGTGCGTCGTCTGCAGAAAGACACTTTCAGTATGCATGAAGTTTTCATGCGACTGACGTGTTTGTAGTTTGATTGGTCATGTCGTTCCGTAGTATTCGAGTAGAGAATTAAAGTTGTATTAAAAAATCAACGCAAATAGACATATTACCATTACATTTTTTGTAATGGTAATAAAATTATTATCTCTTATTATAGTTTGGGCAGCTGGTCATGAGAATGATGTTTATATTGACATATCAGCTCTCTTTTATAAACAAAAATGCACTTCCGTATATTTCAATTCGTTATATGTTACTTACGCGTCATTAAAATATATATATATATAATTACCTGTCTTAAATACGGATTGTTTTTGGACTTTCTGTATTCAGTTTCTAGATATTCCTTTTTTAACATCCAAAAAAAAAAAAAAATGATCACGCATGGCAGAACTTAATTTACAATTATACCTGTGTTCCACCGACAAGATGTCCTGACAGAAGTGCTCACCATGCGCGTCACTAACTACTGTGCCACAGTATGGTGGGAAGAAGTCGACGTGTAAATGCAAGATTGCATTTTCAGGTTGTATCCATTTCATGTTGCAACTGCAACATGAAATGGATATAATCTTTGCACCCGTGTTGAACCCCAATTCTTGTTGCACCCGTGTTGAACTCCAATTCTTGTTGCACCCGTGTTGAACTCCAATTCTTGTTGCACCTAAATTCTTTATTAGATCTCGTACAAGCTCGTAGAAGTTTGCAGCTTTAGCATTTCCCATAACATCAGCTGCAACACATCGAAAGGATTTCCATGATGTTTTCTCCCTTTCACTGAGCACATATTCAAAATGATCATCTTTGAAAAGTTTCCTTATTTGCGGGCCAATGAAAGTCTCTGCTTTAATCTTCTATGCATTAAATCTTGGAATTTTCTTTAGCAAATATGCGAATGTGGGACAGTTCATGTCCAAAGCTTTGACGAAGTTCTTAATTAGCCCCAGTTTTATGTGTAGTGGGGGTTGTAAAACTTTACTCGGTTCTATCAAGGGTTTAGATGCTACATTGCTACATTTCTGATTCCGGGCGTTAATGATTTTTGCTTAGGCCAATTTTTCTTTTTGTACTGGGTGTCTTTTGCACGGCTATTCCACTAACAGAGCAAGCAAAAATACTTGGTGTAACCCTTTTGTATTCCTAACAGCATGGCGATCACATTTAAATCACAACATATTTGCCACTCATAGTTTATACCTTACAGGATACTTTTCATGTTTGGATAAGTTTTTGTTGTGTGGACCGCATATGCAGTGGGGATTGAAGGAACCATTGTGTAATAATACAGCTGCAAAGCTCACCTAAGAGGTGTCATGGCGAAAATTTTAACCTCTGGTGAATTTCAGAGAGACCTGATCAATCTTTCTGTTGGTTTATCAGAGATTAATTAAGGCAAAAATTTTCTTCCATGACATACGTTAGAAGAAAATTCCTGGTTGAAAGGCAGGGAAATTCATGCGCAAAATTCGCTTGTCTTAATCACAACCAGGAAAACAAAATTTCATGTTGGAAAAAAAAAAAAAGAATAATATTTGATTTAACTGACTTTGGGGTTTTGAAAATAATTATTTTATCGGTTCTTATATCGCGATAGGAAAAGGCGAGTAGGTGTGCAGCTCAGAGAATCAAAATTAATTTTACTTTCACATCACGGAACGAGAGAAAAGAAAAAAAAATTAAAATTAGTGATTTTCTGTAAAGCAAGAATTCGCCATTTTTTGCGTTCCTGTTTCCAAAGTCGCCCAAAAGTGTAACATCTTTTCGTCTTTTGGGGTAAGGAATTCAGCAACGAAATCTATTTTTAGACCCCAGGGTCAAAAAGGAGAGCTTGGTCGACACGTGTGAAGGTCAGAGGTCACTCGATACGTGGGAGTGAAGATTCCGTTGGGAGAGTCGTGAGTTGCTAGGCTGAAGTTTCGACCAATGAGAGGGGTCAGTGGTTTTCAAGCACCCCCAGAGTTTTTATCCGTTGAGAGTCACTTTTGTTCTTGACTTCTGGCTGGACGTCAGAGAAAGAGGGGACGGCGGAGTTTTTTTTTTCCTCCTCGCCTTTTGGCGGGAGAGAACCACAGGGAAAAAAAAAGAGTTTTTTCCATGGCAGCATTTTGCTGACCACCAGTCCACCACAAGGGGACACTCTGGATCTGGGCTGGCTATTGAAAAATTTTGACGATGTAGAACGCAGTTAAAGCGGCATTCCGCCGGCCGGGAACCTCGCCCTGAGGAACAAAATGGCGGCAGGCTGGGACAGTGTCGCTAAGGAAAAGAAGGGGGACATGCCTTCTCCCTTATGGAAATTCCGGAAAGAATGGGCCCAGCCTCTACAGCTTCACCCTCGGCTGATACTCCGAAAAGGAGGCCTGCCTCAAGGTTCCATCTCATCCCGAGGTTTCGGAAATGGTTACCTCTGCTATTAACCGTTTTAGGAAGGGAACTGGGAGGAAGAAAAAGAAAGTCTAACGAGAATGTGGTTGTGCCAGGACTGTAAATTGTGGTGAAAACAGAAAGAAAAAAAAAAGAACGCCAGCTCGAAGGTAATGTTTTAGTTCATATCTTTTTGTATTGATATATAACATCCCACGCAGGGTACCTAAACTTCGAGCTGAGCATAAGAAACAAAAAGAAAAAGAGCAAGTTTTTTTTTCCCTCTGATTTTGGCTGTGTCGTCGTTCAGCTTTCAAAATTAAAATGTATTAGTTACTCAGGTACGAATTCAGAAAAAAAGAAAGAAAAAAAAAGAGAGGGGAGTTGAAAATGCTTTCATTTATGTTTTTTTTGTGCTGTCATGACTGGTATTTTAGCAACTTCCCAGGCCAGTAAATTTTGATGTATCGAAAAATTTAGTTTAATAGTTGGGCACAGTGAATTTTGGTGCATCGATAATAGTTTAGTTGGGCATGTGATAATTGAAAAGCAGTGTTATTGTGATGTCGTGGGTGATAAAATAATTGTAAACATTTTTTTCTCTAGCCTTTTTACAGCGTTGAGTTATTTTTTTTTGAGTGAAGATAAATTATGGGATGATTTATATTGGAATTTTGGGAACATATTATAGTGTGATGAAATTGGAAACCTAAAGTGCTGTTTACATTCTTGGAGTGTTGGGTGTCGAAATTGAGTTGGTAGGAGTGTTAATTGAGGACCAGTATTTTACATGCTCCAGATGAGTGTTAATCTCCCATTGGAAAGGGGTGATCTTAGGGCAAGCAGGGAACTTGTCCTAGGGCAGAGGGCTCTGAGTAGGGAATTTTCACCAGGATGCGATATGTGCAGAATAGAAGTTAAAGTATTTTTTTGTTCTCAAGTTTAGTATTTCACAAAAAGAATGAACATCATGGGTTGAGAAGACACACTTTTGCTCACCAGTTCCAGTATTAATTGTTCTTTTCTTTGGCCTAAATTTTCTTGTTTTTACTATAAGGTTAAAAGTCTAAATGTCATTTTAATTTTCAATAAGGTGAAACTATTTAGTGGGTTATGTAAATGGTCAGTGTTATTGTCTGAAGTGGACCTGCGCATTGCCATGGTGCAGAAGAGTTTCCTTGCTAGTGATTTTTCCTGGGATATATGTGGAGAGAGATAAGTGAATTTTCCTGGGATATATGTGGAGAGAGATAAGTGAATTTTCCTGGGATATATGTGGATACTGTGATTTAGGATTTCTTGGGATATAGAGAGATAAGTGAATTTTTCCTGGGATATATCCACATATAGTGATTTAGGATTTCTTGGGATATAGAGAGATAAGTGAACTTTTCCTGGGATATATGTGGATATAGTGATTTAGGATTTCTTGGGATATAGAGAGATAAGTGAATTTTCCTGGGATATATGTGGATATTGTGATTTAGAATTTCTTGGGATATATACAGAGATAAGTGAATTGTTCCTGAGATATAGTTGTGTTAGTTCTGGGCCAGATGTGCCTGGAGTATTTAGGGTTGAAGTACGACAGGCTCTTGCAGGCGTGGTTGATCAAGGTGGGATCATGCATTGGTTCGAAAAGGGGGAGATCCTTGAAGACGTGGTTTTTGGGGGAAAACTTGTCTTCAAACCCCCCAGTAGTTTCGCTGCTCACGGAGATATGTACTGCCAGCGAGGGTCGGTCGAGCGTTGCTTCAAGAAATGTGGTGAGATCATGTTAGAGGAAATTCTGTGCCTGATGATGATGTGTCACACATGAGGATTTTTTTCCTTTCCCTTTGCATAGGCTGAAAGTGGATTCACGACCCAATTTCACGCCTTCAGCCTGACTTGGTATTTTCTTCCTGTGTTGGTTCTCAAAACCCAGGGTAGTGTCTGAACTGAGAGTATTTGCCTCACCGCTACCTCAGTAATTCACTGCAGGTGTTAAATTCAAGTTTGTTTGGTGATTTAAAGTATCTAAATTTATTTGTTTATGATTTGCTGTAGTGCTAGAGATGTAAATTCTAAATTCTGGTTGTTGGTGTTAGTGAACTTGATATTTAGTTTGGAAATTTAGTTAATTGGTATTTTGAGCTTTTGTTTACAGTATAGAGTTATTAAGTATCCTGAGCTATTATGTGAAGTGCAGAGTGAGGTGATTTTTATGAGCAAGCTAGTGCAAGAAGATTGTTTGAATTTCTGAATTATGTTGATGTTATGAATAGTGATAATTTTTAAGATTAGTTAGTGAGGTTTCTTTATAAGTGAAGTAGGTTCATTCAGGATAGTTCTATGGGTTATGTAATGTTAATTAATGCTTGTGCTCAGTGTAAATTCTGTTTTGAGGATAATTTACTTGGTTTGTTTACTTGCTGATAGTAGATTTGTTAAAGTATAATTTGTGGCTCTTAAAATAACTGTAAATTTAATTGAAGTCTTTGAATCTGGTCTGGGAGATTGCGGAGTTTGCTAAGAGTGTTTAAATTTAAATCAATAAGTGTAAAATTGTAAATTGGTCATTGAGCTAACTGGGTGAGAGAGAAGAGAGTACGTTTCAAAAGAACAGAATTTGTCCACCTTGTAGAATTAAAAATAATCCAGTATTTTTTTTTTAAGCTATGTGAATCATGGTATAATTTTGGATGCATGCCTAGTGTTCAAACCAACTGTGTTGAAATATGTAAAGTTGTGCTGTTCATAAGGCCAGTGGCCAAATAGAAATAGAAAGTAAATTGAGATTCTGTTTTATACTGCTGTGTTTAAGCAAACAAGAAAAAAAGGAAATACCATCTGTTTGTCCATTAAAATTAACTGGTTAAGTTTTTAAAGAAAAATAATAAATACAGGCAGTAGCCTTTCAAAAAAAAGTTCAAAATGAGTGCAGTGTGAAAATTTTTTGTGTGCTGTTGTCTTCCATGACTTGGTCCCATGTACTCCCCCTTAGCTTGACTAAGGCTATCGATCCGAATCCTGGTATTATAAGGTTTTTCATAACTGCAATTTTTGTCCTAACCTTTTTAAATTGACTTTCACCGCCTCCACAAGTTGTTATTGAACGAGTACATTTTATCGTATGACTTATAGTGACACATTTTCATACACATGCAACAATATCCACTTATTTTTGCACTTTCAGGTGACTCAACTCTGCTTGAACACAAACAACGCAAACTTTCCAATAACTTCTTGTGGAATGTAAATTTTCAGATGCATTTTTGTTTAGGATGTTCATGGCCTTTTCTAGTACTTAGAAAATATTTTTGTTTCGAAATGCATCCACCCATCTCCCAAATTAAATTTTTCTGTAATTTCCATATGAATTTCAATACAAGCATAAATATAACGCCCTTTAATAAATAACAATCAATTAAATATAGTCTCAAAATAAATTAAATTTCTTTTTTTTTTCCCACCAAAACAGAGGCATCTATAAATATTTGCCATTCTTTAGGAACGTTTCCCATATGAAATGCTATCAGTTATCCATCAACATCATTATAGAAAGTAAAATAACCTTTTGTTTGATAGATTTTTTCCAAATCTTGATTTCTGGTACGAGATATTACGTTCACAAAATGGTTCAGAAGATTCCATTGTTGTAGCCTGGAATGCCAAAAGTTCAGCCTTGTTCTTTGAAAGTTCCAGATATCTTGATGAGGTTAATTTCAAACTGGGTGATCATATGTAGCTGTAAGGATTCTGGGTTTGGACAAAATTCTGCATCTCTTGAAGTTGATGACTGATGTGATTCGCAGTGTAAACCTTGTTCGTCAATGCCGTCTTCTTTATAAGATTCTACGGGGAAAACTTCAGGCGATTCGGGAATAGGTATTCCTTCGCCATGAACCACGGGACGAATCACTGAAGGTATGAGACCTTTCCGGTTATCTGCCCGCCGCTGATTACTTTTGTTCATTGTTAAATAAACTGACACTATTGGACTTCCGAATAAGAACGCTTTAAAGCAGATCCCGATTTTGAGTGTATCGCTCAGCTTCAGTTGCCATGAAACCTGATTTTATTTGTTTACGTGTAACCTGTGCACACCCAACATGAGAGAAAGTAGTTCACGATAAATGTTATGGGAATTGTTTTATTGGTATATAAAATGACAATATAAATAGAAAAACCTACTTATTCACTTTTTAATAAAATTTAAACAATTTAAGAAATATATAAAAGAAAAATATTATACAGTATAGAAAACAAATAGCTAGAAATTGGGTACCAATATCACTCAGGGGACCAATACGCTATGATATCTTTCAAAATTTCTAAAAATTGATCGTCATTAGTTCTCAATCTTTTTCGCCACATAAATTCACATAGGTACGAACCCAACATGCTCCTATGAATGCTCCAACGAGTTTTATTTTCGCATTTCGCATTTCCCCACATAGATTCCACTGAATAGGCTCCTGTGTTAGGATTTACGTAGTTCAGTGAATGATTTACTTGTAAGTGCAAATAATCTTCAGATAGACGGTTGTACGCTCGCCATTCGTCAGATATTATCGTAGTCCCAGGACGTATTATTGCTTAATAATTGGTATTCAAATATGGCTACTTCGCTCTGGAACAGCTATAAGTAAGCACTCACGAGTTTCTCTACAAAGTCCTCCGAAACCCCATTGCTTTGGCAATACACGACCAATGTTGTTTTTCCTTTTAGAAAATAAACTTTCATCTATTTCTACTGTGAGTCCTGGTCCTCCTATCAACGAAGGTTTCCTTGACAAACGTGCTGCACAAACTTTCCTCATATATTTATTAAAGTCCACAGAAGTGTTCTAATTTATACGCAGTTCATGCTCACAAAACGAAATTGTTGTATAACTATAACTCCTAGAATATACGAAAAATATAGCCGTTTTGAAGTCTAATTTAAAACCTGTGAACCACGTATTAGAACGTAAAGGTATTTCTTCTCGTTTATAGCATCTCCATCTCTCTCTTCCATTTAATGCCAATGTCATCTCATCTCCTAAACAGCAATTCCTTCGAGCCTGTACAACTCCTTTATCTTGAAGGAAACATATGGCCGATTGTCGATTTGTAAGCGTTGTCGATAAATCAAGAAAATTCATTTTGAAGACACATAATTCTAAAGTTCAGACAAACCGTTAAAAGGACATTCCTTCCGAATGACCACACATAATTCCAAAGCGCAGACAAACGGTCAAAAGAACGTGATCACTGCCCATAGGTGGAACGTGATCACTGCGTATCTGCTGCCGAGGGCCCTGTGTTCTACTTTTCGAAATCGGGAACTACTTGAAAGCGTTCTTATTCGGAAGTCAAATAGTGGCGGGCAGATAACAGAAAAGGTCAAAGATATGTTTGGAAATGAAACTGTCTTTCTTTCTTTCATAGTTATACCTTTTTTGACAGGAGGCGCCATAAAGAAGTAATAAACTGTGGTGTGGTTTGTTGGCTGTATCCAAATCATTGGCACGACAAAGGACATAGAACCTCTCTTAGAGTTCATCCACGCACTACGTTTTGAAGCTCAGGTATTCCAGCACACATGTGAGGCCCATTTCTTGTCAAGATTCCGATTTTACAATCGAAATGCATGAAATATACTTTCTCTATAGTTGTAGATAACGTTCACTTTCTTGACGCAAATGTTTGTCCTCCGCACACATAACAGAAGTTGTCTGAATTATTTATACATGTGCGTGACATTTTTAATGCTTCAAGGCAGAAGCAAAACAAAAATAAGTTACTCTTAAAGACGAAACCAACTAAAGAACGGAACTACTGAAAGCATGTATCAGGCGACACCTACCATTAACCAGAACCTGAAAGAAGCGACGAATAGAAAAGATCATATGATCAGCACGAGGTGGAACATCGACTGCACATGTGGTGCAGAGGGAGCCAGTTGAAATGTCTGATCAAATAATATGACCTTGATGCCAATAAAGTTGCAGGTTTGCTTTACTTTTATCGAAAGGTGTAACCAGTAATGTGAAACACTAATAATTTGATACCATGGGTGTAATTAAAAAATGAGAGCCAGCAGGTAATTTT
Organism: Macrothele yani; assembly: GCA_039090855.1. Classification (NCBI taxonomy): domain Eukaryota; kingdom Metazoa; phylum Arthropoda; class Arachnida; order Araneae; family Macrothelidae; genus Macrothele; species Macrothele yani. The sequence continues at coordinate 56,392,296 of CM077008.1, read as the reverse complement.
AAATGTCATTTTTCGTATTCAGCACGCAAATATTAGCTAAGATTCGGTAGATATGAGTTCATAATGACCAGTGTCTAATAACCTTTTTTTTTTTGTCAACTGCAGTTTAGCTTTGTACTTTGCTCAACTTCTTCAGGTAAATAGTGTAGTACTTAGAGGTCTGCATGGTGTTAAGTTGGGTCAGGCATTTTGCTCATTTCTAAGTTGGGAAAACGGGCCAGGCCGGGGCCTTCAATATTTAATGTAAAAAAAGACATAGGCCGAGCAGGGGGGGGGGTTATGAGCAAAACTATCGCTGTGCGGTGCCTTTCTCGTTTGGAAATCTCACAACATACAGCAACAGGATAAGATTGAATAATTTCTGCTGTTGGAAAAAATAAAAGTTTGACGGCTTCCTCCCCTCCTACAAGACAATTGGAGTGGGTCAGCTTCCTTAGTTTTTCAATGTGAACGTGGTCCCTTCTCTTTCTCTCTAACTCCCACCCTCCTCTCATGCTTCAGGGCAAGCTATTAACTGCAGCATTTGCCTTTTAAGTTGTCTTCTCTAGAAGTGTTGAGTGCTTTTAAGTTGTCCTAAATGGCACGGGAGAAACGTGCTGGGAGCAACTTACTTCTGTGTATAAATCTGTGCCGTATGTTTACCATTTATACTCTCAGGGAGTCAACAGATGGCAAATGAACTCTTAGGTATTCCAGCCCAGCCGTTTTTAAAACTTCTGTTAAACTGGTTTTCTGGGCAGTCTGTCGCTGTTTTCCCTAGCATATGCTCAGTTCAGTGTTGTTGAAAAATACTCTTCAATACTTACTATGGAGTTTAAGAAAGCGAAAGATTTTCGCGAAAAAATCGCTTCCGGAGAATATGTTGACCATGTAAAGTGGAACGATCGGACTCATAATTTTGGATATTTCTTACTTTTCGAATTAAGCCATGGAAATTTGAAAGGCATGAAAATTGTCGTTTATATGCAATATTTTTTAGTATACAAGCCCTCCTCCTCTCCTCAGACGTCACGTGACTTATACAGTCACAGAAATATTCCGAATTAACATTTATTGTAATAGAATACGTGTAGCAAGTAAGAAAGCGAAAACTCTTCAAAGTCGAATGACTGAGTGCACCAGGTGTCAAATTCGTGCTTTAGTAATTGTCGAAATTTTAAGGGCCTTCCCGGACCATGGAAATAAGAGACATATACGGGCCGGGATTTAATTAAAAATATTGAAACGGGATGGTCAGGCCGGGCCTTGGACGTGCGGGCTTGGGTCAGGCCGGGCTTTCCAAATTAAGGCCCGCGCAGACGTCTAGTAGAAGTATTCAATTTTGGTAACATCGTCAACTGTGCTGAAGGTCAAGAATTTGTCAGTTGATTCCTCATCCAAGCATTTAATCATAGTATATTTCTTTAGCTCTAAATGTGCACGACTTATATCCTATTTCAAGTGAAGAGCAATTCTTCTCTTGAACATAATCTTGGATGACATGCACATTCTCCAGATATTTTAAATCTTTTTTTTTTTTTTGATTGGAGGTTTAACGACCACCGTGAGCAACTCAATGGGCTATAAGCAGTCGCCCGTCCCTAATTTAGGGTCACTGGTTCCAGGGAAGGGAGAGAGCCAGTGCCGTAAGACAAACACAACATCCATGCCTGACCGGGATTCGAACCCGGACAATTTTAAATCTTAAACATTGGTAAAGCACAGCATACATCAGTGTATCTGGTGGTACAGGATGTCCCACTCGCTACCGAACCCGGCATTTCTTTAATAATATTAACACTAATGAAGATATTGCAACGGAATTTGAAGTGGACTTACCTCGTTTTGAGTGAAATGTGATTACATCACTACATGTCCTGTAAGTTGCCACCATTTGCTGCCAGATAGCATTGAACCCGGCTCTGTCCGCCAGCCAGCCGGACTGCTTCTTAGTGGCAGACACATTCCTAAGTGTGGCGCCACTGAGGAGCAATCATCTAGCCAGCCGGACGCGCTTCTCTGCTGCTTTGTTATGCCATTTTGCTCTGCGTGTCCGCAAAATACGGTTGTTGATAGTTAGTGATCGTAATCGTGGCTGTTCGCGTACGTGTGAAAATGTATCGGTGTAATATCGAGAGAGAGTGTTTATTGTTCTCACTTATTGGAAAACAGAATCGATAAAGTCTTGTCAACAACAATTCCTCGAGAGTTTTGCAGGCAGACAGCCGACGAGCAAGTCCACCATTTGGGTATTATCAAAGAAATTAGAAACCAAGGGGATTTTATTAGACGACCATGTAGGAGGTCGTCCACAAATGTCCGAGGTAACGATCTATAATGTAAAGGGCCGACTACTTGCGTCTCCCAGGAAGATCCTTCGCCGACTGTCACAGGTAACAGGGTTGCCCAAAAGCACCTGTCAACGTGCTGTGAAAAAAAGCAAAGCTTCACATATCTCCGTGGTCCACGAACTGAAAGAGCCTGACCACGTAAACGAGTGATGGTTTCAGACATTTCCTCAAGAAAATCTGGGAATTCTGGACTACCCACGGTTCTCGGACGAAGCGTGGATTTACCTGTCGGGATACGTCAATTCTAAAAATTGCCGTATTTGGGCCAGTGAAAATCCCAATGCGATATATTAAGAACCCCTTCATTTACAGATTGGTATTTGGTGTGGAATGATCCGGCGCCGCCTAATTGGTCCCATCTTTTTCGATACAAACATCACAACAGCTGCATATATGAAAATCTTCAACACCTTTGTAAATCAAGTGGACGACGAAGAACTCTCCATTGGATATTACCAGCATGCTGGAGCGACATCACATACATCACACACCAGTATGACCGAAATTCAGTCCTCCTTCGCCGACCGCGTCATTTCAAAGGGTGTATGGCCACCGCGCTCGCCCGATCTGACGCCTCCTGATTACTTTTTATGGAGATATCTAAAAGGGAGAGTTTACCAAAAGAAACCGCGAACCATAGATGCCATGAAAGCAAACATCACCGAAGAATTCATGTAGTGACGGCGGACGTACTGACAAGGACTTTCCACAATATGGTGCGCCGTGTTCAATGCTGTCTGGACGGAAATAGTGGGCACTTCTAGCACATGTTGGGATGTCTTCACCTTTCGCCCGAAATGAGGTAAATCCACTTAAAATTTCGTTGCAATATCTTCATTGGTGTTAATATTATTAAAGAAATGCCGGGATCGGAAGTGAGTGGGACACCCTGTTTATGTTGGCTACACATACACTCTATCGACAAAAGTCACCGGACACTTAGAAGAGAAACAGGACATAGCATTTATTGACATACGTTAGTACGGTGTCGGTCCACCTTTGTCCTCTGCGGGCCACGCTCTTCAGAGGTAGGTAAACTATGCTCTGTTTTCCTGTCCTTGGTGAGTGCAGCCCTGTTAATTTGCTCTTACCTCATGCATGAACGTCCCGATTTCCACCAGCCACTTTCCCGCGATGGTGAGTGCTTATGTTGCCTATATGTCATCATATTTCTTCACTCTGGATATGTTTACATAACGTCCATCGTGGCTTGCCTTGACTGTTTGCTCTGTCACTGCCTGCTGCCTGTGTGTTGCTTCCTGTGTCCTGCGTCTTCGTTCGTCTCCTGTGTCTGGGTTCGTCTGCGGCGTTGCTTCTCCGCCTTTCATTAGTGATTTCTGCACTGCCTTCCCCAGTGTTCAGCTTGCCTTCTCGGTGCTCCGCCTTTCTTCGGCGGTTCTCCAAGTCATCTTCTTTAGCGTTACGTATACTGTGTTGGTGCTCCGCTCTGCGTCAGTGGTTCTCTGCGCCCTTCCTGCGTCCATGTCCTATGGTGATAATCCTAAATTGCCGCCCCGGTGGCGCAGTGGTCTAAGGCACTGGCCTCTGATCATTCGTCCGTAAGGGGTCCGGGTTCGAATCCCGGTGAGGCATGGATGTTGTGTTTGTCTTACGGCACTGGCTCTCTCCCTTCCCTGGAACCAGTGACCCTAAATTAGGGACGGGCGACTGCTTATAGCCCATTGAGTTGCTCACGGTGCTCGTTAAACCTCCAATAAAAAAAAATAATAATAATCCTAGATTTATGCCTTCCCTCTCACAATTTTACGTAGCCTCGCTGGACTGTCTTTCTACTGCCTCGATGTTTGCTTTTCTGGACTGTTCTACAGCACCTTTCCCATCGGCTATGTGTTTTCCGTTCCCTGCCTTGCTCTCGAATTCACTGGATCCCTTCTTCTCCCGGCATGGTTCTACACTAACAGCGACAATGCTCGAATCCTCTGCACTTGGTAAGTCCATACTCTAAACTCTTAGCCTTTGCGTCAAGTTTGACGCGCTTCCTCATACGAAGCTGCATGCCTACATGTCTGCGTTATTGTTTTTCCCTTCAGGTGCAATCACGCACATTTCTAGAAAGCCCAAGTCGGTGCTCAGTAATTTTTCCTCTTCTGCTTATGTTACGCAAGTTCTTTCTTCTTGCATTATTATTGGAAACCAGAGTTTGGTTCCGTTGCCTCTTGCGCACTACCCTGTTCTATTTACTATGTACCCAGTGCCCCCAGAAGTGTCCGATGATTTTTTGGTTGCATTTCTTTCTCGGTGAGGGTGCGATGTCGGCGGTGTCCGCACTCTCCCCTCCGCCTCCACCGATCAGGGTGATCGGCCTTTCTTGGGCTTCAGACGTCAAGCTCTTGTTCTTTTTCCCGAAATGGACCACGTCACTTTCTGTCCGCACAGCCTTTCGGGTGATCTTAGTTCATCGCACGAATGTCATTGATGTGTTTACAGCATATCACTATTTCTCTTGCAAAGCTCCTGGCTATCACCGCTCGCAGTGTCCCGTATCTACTCCTCATTCCAGTACTTCTCCAGTGCCGGATTATGTTTCTTTCAGATCGCCTTTTTCTACAGCTGATGCTCCGTCGAATTCCTTTCTATCATCCTCGACGTCGGTACCTCCTTCTGTTGCGCCTTTGCTTGCCTCAACTTGTCTCTTCTTACCACCTCAGGTGTCCACCGCTCGTTCGTCGCTAGTATCGCCCCTCTTATTAGATACCTGCTCCCTGCTTTGTTTCGTTTTCCTTCTGTGGGTGCTCCTGTCTCTCTGCTTCATGACTTAGTCTGTGATCTGCCTTCTGACAAACCACGCCGGTTCACCGCCGCTTTCGTCTCTTCTGTTCACCCTGGGTCACTTCTGATGATGATCCCATTGTTGCTCCTGTTGCTTATTGGTCTCCCGCTTCCCCGACCCAACCTGCTTCCCAGCTCGAGTAGCTCGAAGCTTCTTCCCATGTTCTTGCTGGTAGTCCATATGTACATATGTCCGACGCCACTCTCCGAGTCTACACTCTTGTTCTGCAGCCCGGACTCTCCTTGTTTGTCGGATGCGACTTCTCACCCGCCTGCCACTCCACGGTCCTGCTCTGCCTCTACTGTTGCTATGCCTATGCGGCGTTGTCGTCACCCTCCCCTCTAAAACTGTAAGAAGACTATTTCCTTAGCTTCATCCTTCTCCACTGTTTTCCAGATTCGTCGCCGTTACCCTCCCCGTCAGCCCTCTTTGTCTACCTCCTCTCCTACGTTCCTGATGATACTCTGGATTCTCCACGACCTCCTTCAGCGTGTATCATTCCTGTAGCTCGTCCGTGTCGCTCAAATTTCCTCACCTGGATACCTATGAGTATGCTCTGGTTTCCTGGGAAATTGTTCAAGTGATCTACCCTTCCAAACTCGATACTTCGCCTCAGTCTCTCCAAGCGTCTTAGACTTTCCTCAGGGACTTCTGCCTCGATGCCTCAGGCACTCTGCTTCGTGTTATTTTGCTCCTCGTGTGAACTTAATTGCTCTGTGCTTTCCGGACGATCTCCTGCTGTTTGCTACAGAACTGTGCATCTTTTTCTGTGTGTATCATGTGCATCCCGCCTGATTCTGTTCCGTATGCTCAGCTATGTTCTATTACTCTGTTTACTTTCTAGCCCTGTTAAATGATGATTGTGTTCAGCCTTTGTATTGTGTCTGTTATTGTACCGTGTTCCCTTCCAGTGTTGTGTTTTTGTCAAGTCTCGTCTAGGCTGCCAGGTGTGCCCCTCCCGATTATGTTGTTTTATCGTTCCCCGTTCCTTGATGTAATAGTCCCAGAGACTCAATTAAGAGATGTGGAAACCACCTTTGGTCTTAATGCATGCACTGACTCTTCGAGACATGCTTTCGACAAGGTTTTCGAACACAGCTATAGGTATGCGCTTCCATTCAGTACATAATGCTGCCGCTAACTGTTGCTTAGAAGGAGGTTTTGGTTCCAAACTTTCTATGCGGCGCTCTAATTCATCCCATAGGTGCTCTACGGGAATACGATCAGGGCTCTGAGTTGGCCTGTTCACACACGATGCAAAATTATCATCAAACTAAGCCGTAACAGACCTTGCTTTATGGATCGGTGCATTATCCTGCTTGTACCAACAAGGCACGGTTCTGTAGTATTGCCACAGAGGTCTGTAGGGCATAATTGTTCAGAATATCAAAGTAGACGTGCTGGTCAACAGGTTTGTACACGATAACCAATGGGCTGGGACCATAACACGAAAAACATCCCCCACACGATTTCACTGCCAGTTCCAAACTTGACCGTAGGAACAGTACACTGTGGTAAATAGCGTTCCCACGACTGCCGCCATACCCACACACGGCCATCAGACTGATGGATCGCGTATCTGGATCCACAACTGCAATACAGGTTTCTTGGAAGAAACCTCATCTTATTTTGTTTGTTTGTTTTAATTACAGCGAAATATTTCCTCTGTAATATTTTGAAGACAAAATCTAACTTCACTTTTATTTTACTTTTTTGGCCGATGAATTTCACTTCAGCTTGCCACTACTATAAGAAACGAAACGAAGTTTTGCAATATCATCTTTTCTTCCCTGTATTCAAACTGAAGTAGTAAATTATTAGAAACACTCAGTAGCAATCATATACATGTCACAGTCGCTTACGTAGGCAACTGCGACTTTGAGATGGCTTTGTAAACAGACCACTGGAAGAATTCAGGCGGTAATGGCAATACGGAGAATTTTCGTGATTTAAAGGACTATAAAAGAGGCATAATAGTAAAAGTGTAACCACATCGAGAAAATCGACGAGCAGTGCAAACCTTCTGTCTTATGCAACAATACATGCATTGAGGGTTTATAATGAATAATGCACACAATGAACCAAAGAAAGCATCATCTCTGAGAGGAAACGACTGGGCAGTATTCGAGGGCGACGGCGGCTGGAGAGAATTGTGTAAGGCAACAGACGAGTTTAAATGTTTCTTGTTCTATAGTGGAAAAGCATTATACAATGTATACATATGATGCATGATGAATATTTACATTATGAATCTATTACAGGTGAAATGAAGAAAAAGCGAAACGAAAATGTTTCTTAGAAGTTTACAGATATTATCTCGATGTGGTTACACTTTTAGTTTTGTTAGTACCCGTGTATTTCATGAAGAGTAGAGCACTTGTCTTTGATACATGTTAGTCCGATATGTTGGAAGGTCATGAAAATCAAAAAATTGTTCAAGTAAAGAGAAAATCGGAAGAGTACACACTAAAATTGGAAGAGGAATTTTTGGTTCGTTTTAGAATTTAGGTCCTCAGTCGTACACGATTGTGAGCGATATCATATCACCGTTCAAGTTGAGCCCATTCTCAATGAAATTTTAGCACTGAGTTCTAACGCAATACCTCAGTGTGTTCTGCTTGCTGTCTGGCCATAGGTTGACAACGGAAAGATGTCAAGAATTTCAACTGAGAGGATTGTATTGCAGCAATTGGGTGGGTTGAGTTTTCATGTCAGTGGAACGTGTAAATGACACACTTAAGCAACACCAAAAGGTATGCACATATAGCTAGCGAATGAATAGTGGTACAGGTGGGAGATAAGAGGTAAAGATATTCATGGTGGGTGTGGCTGCCAGTACAGATCTTGAGAAGTAGTACAAAAACATAGGTAAACAAAGCAGGAAGTATTCGGCAAGTTAAGTAAATATGATGTACATCGCCTCGTATGCAGCAGTTGGGAGATGTTGTGAGGTAAAACCTGTGACGTACAGTCGGACAGGAAGCCTGTGGTGTAGATTTAACCAATGGTTGCTAGTTTCTGTAGTATGAGCATTAGTTGATTTCACTGCATTTCAGATGGGACAAAATTGAGAATTCGTGTGTAGGAAATGGTGAACGGGGAGTCATTACGATCACGGAAATTTTGATATAATTTTGTGAAGGATATGAGGTGCAAAAGGTATATTGGTTTTGCAACGTGATCGGGAACTGCAGTAGAAAGGGAGCTGATGGAAATCGAGTCTTGCGAATTTGCCAAACGCGGAAATATCTGACTAATGGCATGTATGAGACTTTGGAGTTTAATTCAATAGAGTTAAGAAGGTAAACTGAGAGATCATTTAGATTTTCCCTGTATAATATTGGTTTACAAACCGTGAAACGCTTAGGATTTCAGCTTTTTTAGTGTGCGAGATGTAGGGAGGAAGAATAAAACAATGGTTCTGCAATGAGGCCTAGAGTTGTGCTCGGTGGGAATTTTTCAAAGAAAGCTCATTAAAAAATGACTATACAGAGACGGGAAATGGAGACGAGTCAACTGGTATGGGTCCATTCACAGAAATATGACAAATATGAGGTGTGGGTTATAAGGGGACGAGAGTACATCACTGATAACGTTAAGCAATGGTTGGCCATTGTAGAAGTTTGATGAAACCTATGATCCTTTGTGTATTGTGTTTATTTTGAATATCAAAAAACCACTACCTCCAAACTTGACTGGATGGCTGATAATATTTGCCTTCACCCAATGAACTCTAACAATAATAAAAAATATTTAACAATGTACTTGAGTATTTCTGTAAGAATGTGAGTTGGTATAGTTCGAATGCCCAAGTATACTGCAGGAATAGAAGAAAGATTTCATTTAACTATGCTCTGCCATGTAGACGTGAAATGTTTTATGGTGATCAGTGACCGATCGTTTCTTTCATCTTATTAATCATAGATGGACTAGGGGGTTTGAGTGGTAAGAATGGATTTACCATAATAAATGCCTAGGAAATTTTGAATGTCACAGTTCCATTGGGCACCCCCGGGTTGTTCTGTGCAATGCACATGTGCTCCACAACATAAACCCTGTTCTTTTCTCAGTATTTGAGGATTTTCCTGAAACCGAAGCGTAAGGGTTATAAATTTGAAATACGTGCGGGAAATTTGTATCAGAATGTAGAAAAAGGATGAAATCGAAAATCTAATGATGTCGCAGACCAGCAAGAGCTGAAGTGGAGTTTTCCGGCGCTCAAAAATAATAGCAAAGAGTTTTCGCAATAAAGGTCATTCCTGTCTGTTTCATTTTTTAAATGGAAAAGACGAGCTCTCTTGCTTCCAGTAATCGCGCAGTACAATAATACAATAGCACTATCGAGAGAAGAATTCCAGCATACACTCTTAGCCGCACATTAGGGCATATGGGATAAAATGGCAGTCTCCCCTACGTGTACCATACGTTTCTGCTGAAAACAGACATACTCGTCTCAGTGGGAATGGGAGCACCGAATTTGTACCCTTGAGAACATAATGAAAAACGTACGTCTGATCCAATCAATCATGTTTCCAGTTAATACATGCTGATGGGCGAACCAGAATATGAAGGCAACAGCACAGACTCATGGATCCCAGCTGCCTACAGTTACCTGTACAAGCTGAACGAGGCGGTGTAGTGGTTCGGGTCTGCTTTCATGGAGTGCACTCCTCAGTACTTATGGAACAGCATTTGAATACCGCGATGCATGTTAACATGATTTGGAATGAGGCACATCCGTACATGCGCATGGTTTTTCCAGATGGAGAGGGGTACTTCCAGGTATAATACAGCATGCCATAAGCCTCGGATCGTCACACAGTGGATCTAGGAACGCGACAGTAACTTCACCGCTTTTAAAATGTCCCCCACAGTTTTCAGACCTTAACCCACTTGAACAGTTGTGGGATCAAATTGAGAAAGCCATTCGTAACAGAAATCCTCAGACAGAAAACATTCGGCAGTTGACGGACACCATCACATCTGTTTGGCTGAACATAACTGTTCGTTTGTTGAATCATTCAGAAAACGTGGAGATCTTTTTTAGTCGTTATAAATGATTGATATTTGAGGTATTACACTTTTATCGACTGATGTCGTTAATGCACGAGCGTGTTTATGCCAATAAACATCTCAACCTAATAAATATATGTTATCCTGCACACAGTTATCAAACTCGTGGGTATAATAACATTTTGATTCCTAAGGCTCGTACTAATACTCATTTCTCCCCGGCTACCCCGGCCGGCTACCCGGCTCTGGAACGAGTTGCCGGTTTACATATAATCATTGTCAGTTTTGCTTCGTTTAAAAAGCACTAAGGAAATATTATGTCAATAGTTAGATTACATTCATTTTAATTATATTGAATTGCGATTATGTGTATATAAGTGGAAAAATATCAATAGTATGTAATGTGATTTTCATTTGGGCTGTTTATTTCTGGTTTATGAAAGATTTGTAGTGTATGCTTTTAACTGCATGTAACATGACAAATAAAAAAAAATAACTGTAGAACGATATCAGCACTTTGTTGAATCCATGCCAGACCGAGTCGAGGCTATTTTGATGGTGACCTCACACGCTATTTGTTAGGTGTTCCTAATAATTTCGCAATTCAGGGTGTATCGCCGTTTATGGAATGAGTCTGAAGAAGAAGAAACAGAAACAAATTTTCGCTTTTCTCTGAGTAATCATACCCATATAATTCGCATTACCAAATGTTTGGATAATAACTTATATCAAATAAAAATTTCACTTAGAGAAGAACATTCTAAATTGTGAAACTACAATTTTTCCAAACAAAGTAGGGAAAACCACCATTCAAAAATATCAGGCAAAAAATTAAGACTTCCAGTTGTGACACCTAAATAAAGATGTAGGAGAATCGAACAGGGTTAAATATTTCGATGGACGTAAACTGCAATAAATCATCTGAGGTACGCCCAAGTGTCCACAGATACATGTGCGCATAAAAGAAACGGGAAAATAATAGCAAACTAAAATATGATTCCGTAAATCAAGATATTCCACATACATTTACTGAACACGTTATGAGATGAAACGGAAATTAGCTGCTGTGCCTGGAAACTAGAATGCCCTGCTTTCCAGCTCAAGTTCGAAGTATACAATCTGGTTCAAATGTTACTCTCACAGAAATATGTATCGTGATTGAAAGTGATTGAAGTGCATAACGCGAGTAACTTTTTTTCGTGATTAAAGAATTCAAAATTACAAAGAGAATAAAGATACGGGAAGACGAATAAAAAAGTGTTCCTTCTTCAACAATTGTGTTTTTACCTCACTCCAACTTTACCATTCTGTCTGCGTGTATTCAACAAGAAGCTTGAGAAATGTTTCAGAAAATAAATGGCGACATACACTCTCATCGTTTTAGCATTACACGCGCTTCTAAAAATTTCCGTTATTTTCGTACGAAGTAGACATAACACTTAGCCTGGTTAAAACATGTTCTAAAAGATATACCAGGTAATATAAGCTAAATGATTTTTGATGACGTATCTGTCGGTAAGCTTATTTGCAGAAGGAGAAAATAAAGGTAAAACAATTTTAATAATTTTTTTGTGTCATAACGCTTTGAGTACCCTATATTTTCTTAATGGAAATATACAGAATACCAAAATAAAAAAATATATATAAACACATTCTAAGAGCCAGTTGTTATTCACTTTTTCTTACTTGATGAAATAAAGGAAAATATCACTACACAAAAGCCCAGTTAATACAGTCCCACTGTAGTACTGTCTCGGAAAACACAGTGATTGGCAGTGATTGGCTTCTTCGATCCTGGGGAGCATTTAATTACACTACTGTTTGCAAACATTGTAACCTCATTAAGGTCTGCTAGTATTAGTTTGAAGCGTATAGGATAATATACAACAGGTTGGGACGTGCAAATGATTAAAATGTCCGTGTAAAAATGCGCAAGCGGTTTCAGAGACGCGCCCTCTGAACTGTCCCATCTTGGGTATAAAGAGCTGGTTCAAACGACATGTTGCAAACAGTGAAGAGCCGATATTGAGTCGAGAGGGTGTTTTATTTTTTTTGTCTCACTATGCCCCGTCGCCGAAGAAGGTCGCATAATGAAAACCTGACGGACTTTGAGCGAGGAAGGTTTGTTGGAATGAGAGAAGCTAGATTTTCCTACACCCAAATTCCCACTCGCACGGTACGAAACGCCAGTCCAGTGATCCGAACGTGACGTCACTGGACAGATGAGGCTTGGACGAACGGAAATCAAGGAAATGGACCGCAAAATAGCACGACTGCATGGAATGGCAGACACCTCTACAGTATGACAGTGACCGATCGCACAGCAACATCCTCGCTGTTAGCGCAGCAGTGGAGCTCTGTCACAGGTCAGGCGTGGTCCCCCAGCTTAGTTCGATGTCGCCTGCTTAACAAAGGACCGGTCGTAAGCAGCCTGATTTTGTTCACTCCTTTGACTCTCAACCACAGACGCTTCAGGCTGCAATGGGGTTATGAACACTTTTGGCGCGCTGCTTAGCAACTGTTCGTGTTTTCTGACGAGTCACGATTCAACTTGATGCACCATGAGGGTCGCATACGTGTTCGAAGGCATCGTGATGAGCGGCACCTTGCAGGGTGCCGTTTGAAACGTTATACCAGCCCAACGCCAAGCGACATAATTTGGGGCACTATTGGGTTCCATTCGCCTTCTCGGCTGATACCGATTGAGGTATCAGCCGAGAAGGAGAGACATAATTTGAGGCACTATTGGGTTCCATTCGCCTTCTCGGCTGATACCGATTGAGGTATCAGTCAACAGCCATCGATACATCAGATGTTATAAATGCAGAGGGGATATCTCCCTTCAGAGTTGTCCTGTCACTATATTTCCGTAGGACAATGCTCGGCCACATTTTGCCCTGAATGTCCAAGACCTCTTTCATTCATGGCATATACCACTACGTCCCTGGCCTGCACGTTCCCCGGATATGCCTCCGATTGAATGGTAGCTAAGCGATTGGCCCGTAAAACGCCTCCTCCAGTCACCAAAAATATACTCTGATCTCGCAAAACCTCTTCCATTCAATGTCACGCCATGTAGAGGCTGTTATTTTTGCTCTACATGTATGTGATTTCACACGATACTGCGTTTTGAAGAGAAAAAAATCTTGTATAGCTCTGCAGATGTAGTCCTTTATCTCTTGTAACATGAGGAATCTATGATATGAGTTCCATTTCAATAGCGTGATTTTTTTTTGGTGTTACAATTTTCAAAAATAGTAGTGTATTTTTAAAGTATGCGTAAGTTTATACCGAAATAAAATCTGCATTTTTTTATTTAAAAAAAACCAACGTCCATGCTCAAAACTTGTATATATATTGAGAAACGCATGCTTCAAACTGATATCCTTTGAAAGAGGATTGGTATGAAAATATATTTACCTGGTACCCGCGTATTAAAATATCATATCTATGCTTTGAACGCACATACAGATCTTTTTAATGAGCATGTGCTGAGGATATCAGTGCAATGAATATGTGTTGAAAGTCGATATGTAATCAATCAGGAGAGTCGTATGTGTTAGCAAATCACCGTACTGATGCGCCTTTTTTATTAGGATTAGGTCTCACCAATACGAAAATCGTCATTAACGTCTTTTCGGCAAAAAGTGATGACGTGCGTGTATATTGTAGTTAATCAATGTGTTACGTAATAGCTCTCTACAAGTGTAAGAATTTTTCTCCTTGCAATTTGCCTCGTCAATTATTTTCTAATCATTCATTTTGCGTGGTGCTTTTATTTTTGCTTTATAACTACTGCTTTTATACCGTCACGCGAATAATGCTTTCCTAAATAATAGTGTTTATGTCGAATTCGATTTGGATGAGATAACTTGAAGGTTGCTATAACCAACGACCTCAGATATACTAATGAATGGATTTCCTTCGTGAAAGAAAATGGTTGAATAAGTATAACTCTAAAAAAAACTGTCTTTAGACATTTATGAATATTTATGCATTTGATGAAAGGACGCAGCGTTCCGCTAAGAAAGAGCTTTTCTCTTGCGTTAAAAAATAACAACTCGATACATTTTGCTCGAGAATTTTATGATTCATCGGAGAACTGATTGCAAGTAAGATAAATGCGATTATTTAAATGTATTAAACTTCAAAGACTCCCTGAAATGGAAACGATTCTAAATTTAATTTTCATTGATATGGTAATAAGATTGTTCATCACTAGTAGTATTTTATGCAAAGTAGTTTAGGAGAGTTTCAGAACTTAAAAAAAAAACAGGAATGAAAAACTGATCAGTTTATGTATTCGTTGCATCACCTAATATGATTTTTCTTTTGAATTTATGAAATTTTTCTATTTACTTGTTTTATCTTAATAATTTAATTATTTCATGGCTATAATTGTTTTTATGGTTTGTGAACTGTTTTTATTTTTGCATTGTGCTTTGCTTTGTAATTGAATTTAAGAGTTTCTTCCTCTCTTTCTAACTAAGTAAGTATAATTTGAAGAAGGTTAAGCAGTAATAAATTATTTATAGTGCATTTTGCACTTGTCTCGATCCGTAAAAAGAATCCCACATTTTCACACCAGCTATTCTGTAATCTTTGCAGCTAAGAACTGATGCTGATATCAACTGAATAGAGTAATCCTGTCAAACTACGTGTCAAGCCCAGTGCAACGTAAATAAACTACACTTGATATTTTCAACGTAATGAATAGAACTAAATTCCACATTGAAAACTGCATATTCTCTTACAGGATATATGACAGTGAAATCAACTGTTAATGTGAGCTATATGTTGAATCTGTTAGACGAGATGTTCGAGTAACCGTTTCTGGGAATCAACTATTTATATGGGTTGAACTTTCATCTGTTAGATGAGGTGTTTCCAGTTACTTAATGGGCTCAATTTCTTAAGTGAGTAAAAATAATATCTCCAAGCATACGGGTAATTTTTTTTTTCGCAATAATCACTCGGCTTTAGGAAGAAAGAGGACATTACTGAAGTACGACAGCGTATGTCAGATAGTCATCTGATGAACATCGAAACGGATCAGCGTTATGAGAAACTAAAAGGGAACCGCGAACTTAGAGGCGAATAATTTGCGTAAAATAATTTGAAGAGTGGGTCACGGAAGTTCATTCAAGTTATTGCCCTCCAAGGTTATACGCGTTTTTCTAACTGCTACTGTAGCCATGTTACAATACATGAACCTCCGTGAATCACGAATGAAAATCTGTGTGTTGTTATTTAGAGTGATGTTAAGATATAATACAACCTCTCTTAATTCAGGAGTACCCCATACATACATTCTGACAAATCTTTGCCTATAAATAAATTTCATTCTACTACAACTCAGTTCCTAGTTTTCTTAAAATAGATCTATATCGGAATAAACGTCAAATAAATCGAGCTACCCCTTTACACTTGAACCGTTAGCCACATGTAAATAACTAAGGTGTCCTATGAAACCACTTGAAGGGAACTATCACGCGATTCGAAGAAACATGCTAATTAAATATTTAACATTCCATGTACAACACTATTTCCGAACTTTTCCATAGAAAGTTTACGTTATTTAATCGCATTCGATTCCACGCATTGAGAAACCATTAAATATCAAATTTCTCCCAAATCGGTCAATAAAGACAAGTACAGTATGCCAGGAAAAAATGACACAGCTAATATTAAACATCAAAATTTGTTTTCGATTCGTATCAATTAATCCAGGACAGATGCGGTCCGTAAACAATTCAGTGTTGCAACAACAAAAAACAGAGAAGTCCAGCTAATGTGAGTCGCTATAAAAGCACAGAAATAGTGCATGCAATGAATTATTAAATATAAAAAATGGTTATGAAAAAAACAATTATTATTACTTCTGATTAATAGACCACGGGATGCAAAATATTATAACATCATAAATGCAAATTTTTGGCAGGAATTCATGAAAACTCGCTAAGTACCCTCATTGTCATAAAAAATCTGCGCACCAAGAAAAAACCGTGCGATTAACGCGAAACTCGGCGAATAGCTACGGGGAGAGCTGGCAGGCAAATGATTAACGTTTCGTCCGATTTTGCATGCCCGCGCTTCCAAGATCGGCGCTACAATCGCAATCCTTGGGGCTTTTAATAGGCGCCGCGCACGGAACTGCACATTCCTGCCGTAGTGCACGGTAAGAGTCAGGTGAGGTCCCTGGGCAATAAACATGCCGAGGAGCCGCGGTAGATGTGCGTACGGGCAACTGACAGTGTTTGAACGAGGCCGTATCGTCGGCAAGAGAGAGGCACGGTGGTTGACACGCCGTATCGGCCAATATTTGAGCCATTCGGACTGTACGATGCGATCGCGTTGGTAGCAATGAGCACAGGAAGGCCCCCAGACACGACGGACTGGCTCAGGACGACCCAGACACACCACCAGCAAAGATAGGACAGTGGGATCGTGAAAGCGGCACGCACAGATGCAACGATGGGCTTGGTCAATATTCTGAGACGTCTGGTTGATGTACAAGGGACTCCTGTGTCCGTCAGAACCATTTCCTGTCGCCTGGCAGAGAAAAATCTGCACTATCGACGGCTTTTACATTTTCTGCCATTAACACATGATCATCGTCGGCGTCGATTACAGTGGCGTCAGCAGCGAGCAACGTGGAATACTACGGACTGGCGACGTATAGTGTTCAGCGACGGATCCCGCTTCTGTATGGGAATGGACAACCACCGTGTCAGATTGTGGAGGACCGCAGGTGAGCTCTACAATCCCAACCTCATTGTACAGCGGCGCACGTCCCGAACTGCAGGCGTGATGGTCTGTGAAGCCATAACGTATGACAGCCGGACTTCCTCGCAGTGATCCGAGGGAAGTTGACAGCCCAGCGCTACGTACAGAACATCCTGTGGCCGAATGCGCTGTCTTTCTTAAGGGTTCGGCCCGGAGCCCTTTTCCAACATGATAACGCCCGTCCGCACACGGCTTGGCTTTCCCAGGACTGTCCACGTCATGTTTCAACGCTTCTGTTGCCTTCCAGATCGCCTGATCTCTCGCCCATCGATCACGTGTGCGACCAGATCGGACGCCAGCTTTCTCCATGTCCCAGTGTTCGTGATTTAGAGCGTCAGTTACAAGAAATGTGGACCAATCTGTCGCAGGATAACATACTGCGTCTCTTTTACTCCATGCTGGACCGTATCACTGTATGCATCTGAACACGGGGCGGTCCGACGCGGTACTAGCGCTGACCAGAATGTGTACCGTATGTCCGCAGGAAATCGTCATGCTGCTGTGATATTGTAATCACTTCTGTCCGTGGTATATACCATCTTGCTACAAAAATCAGATTTCAATCGGATACCTACTTCTTGGGGCGCGGATTTTTATGACAATGAATGTATGAACACTCACGGATTTGGGGTCTGCGCAGAAAAATGTTTAACAATGCTTACGGTAAAAATATTTATGTCGCATTGTCCTGAAGAACACTAACATGACAGGGTTTCGACGTGATATTATTCGATCATGGGAAGGATAATAATTAGTTCTATTAAAAGAATGATACGAGGAAAAACATCAAGTAAGTAAATAATGAAACAGATCTGCATTTTTATTCGAGTGTTGCAAGTATTCATTTCAAATATAAGAAAAGCATAACTATTTTTATAGCTTCGAAAATTTATGAAAGAAGTTATGCTAATGCTAATGGGAAATGGCAAAGTCTTCCCTGCACGAAATTTTGATTTTGGTTTCTATTGAAAATTTTCGCTCAGTGCCTGATTTTCGTTTCTGTTGAAAACTCCCCCTCAGGGGCGGATTTTCGTTTTTATTGAAAATTTTCCCTCACGTGCGATTAGTTATGCGTGAACGTATAGCTGTTTTGGATTCTTTTTTTTTTTGTTTTTTTTTTTGTTTGGAGGTTTAACGACCACCGTGAGCAACTCAATGGGCTATAAGCAGTCGCCCGTCCCTAATTTAGGGTCACTGGTTCCAGGGAAGGGAGAGAGCCAGTGCCGTAAGACAAACACAACATCCATGCCTCACCGGGATTCGAACCCGGACCCCTTACGGACGAATGATCAGAGGCCAACGCCTTAGACCACTGCGCCACCGGGGCGGCTGTTTTGGATTCGAATCAATTAATCATCATGTATTTATTTATGCATAGCTCATATTTATTTATATTGCACACTGCAGTTATTTCTCAAACTGTCAGTAAGCCGCCCCGGTGGCGCAGTGGTCTAAGGCGTTGGCCTCTGATCATTCGTCCGTAAGGGTCCGGATTCGAATCCCGGTCAGGCATGGATGTTGTGTTTGTCTTACGGCACTGGCTCTCTCCCTTCCCTGGAACCAGTGACCCTAAATTAGGGACGGGCGACTGCTTATAGCCCATTGAGTTGCTCACGGTGGTCGTTAAACCTCCAATCAAAAAAAAAAAAAAAAAAAAAAACTGTCAGTAATATAGAAAACGCAGTTTCCCTAACGTTTTGGTAACAGATCAAAGCTGCATCATAGCAGCTTTGGTCTGTTATCAAATCACCCGTCCCGGATTGGACGTTTCCGACTACTCGTTAAGGAAATAATTTTTACTACTTGCTTCTGCATTATAAAGCTAACTTAATGCACTCTAATACGTGTGTCATTTTTTCCTATGTTCCTAGACTGCCTCCTTACTTAAACGAGTGCCTCAAAGATGAATTAAAGGACCGACTAGATTTTGATCAGATTCATGTATCGTAGGATAAAGAAATGATAACAGACGAGTTACGAATATCTGATGAATTGCATCCCACAGTTTAGCTGCCACGTAGTGAAAGGTACTTCTCTCGGTACGCTCAAAACTAAAATATCATTTGTCGCTTCTGCAATTCTGTGTGAGGTTGCATATCTGCTTAAAGCCGTTGTATGCTACATAGAAATGGAGGACGTCTTAGTGGCGACTCATATCGTGTAATTCTTGGGCATGTTATGACAAACGGCATGTTCAATCACCATTTTCTTGATGGTGGCTGTTATCTGGAACATACTAACGCAACGATTGACGGCCGCAATGTTCCATGAAACTGGTTGACCGAACAAATACTTTTGTCATGGCATGGGCGGCTATTGCTGCGGACCACCATCGTGTACAGCAAATTTTTGCCGGACCCAAACATGCCCCTGGATACATCGGCATTCGGATTGGCAACTATACATCGGCATTCGGATTGCAATTGGATTAGAAATACACGTCTAGTAACGTGTAGCACCACCTTTCGGCCTGATGACGGCGGCAATTCATCTCGGCATGGACTCGACAAGACACCGGAAGCGTTGGGAAGCCATACGGATCCACGACCCCTGAACAGTTCACGAAGATTTCATGGAAGGGGTCAGAGCCTAGAACATCTCTCTCGATGGCATCCCAGATGTGCTCGATGGAATTGAGGTCAGGTGACCTAGCTGGCTAAAGAAGCGAGGTCACGTCGGTGGAGTGTTCATCCAACCATTCGGATACAATTTGGGAGTGATGGCACAGTGCTTTGTCTTGTTGAAGAACGAGGTCCCTGGTGGGATGTTGAAGATACTGAAATGAGAGCAAAAGGTCGTCCATGATATCCCGGTAAGGTTGACCTGTGGTGGGACGATGTCACATGTACCAGGGGTCTCATTTCAGTCCACGTAAACAGTCCCCAGACGAGAATGCCACCCCCACCAGCTTGAAGAGTGTCCTGTTGGCTAGAAGGATCCACCGCTTCATGCGGTTTGCGCCGTACTCGTATCCTGCCATCCGCATGTACCAACATGAATCTCGACTCATCAGTCCAGGCAACATTTTTTCACATGTCTAGAGTCCAGTGGCGATGTTTCCGCGTTTATGCTAATCTTTGCACCCTGTGATGTGCGGTCAGCAGAGGTAAGCTCGTGGGTAGATGGCTTATGTACCCCATAGCGAGGAGATGGTTCTGGATGGTGTGGCTGTTTACACGTTTTTGTGTGCCAGCGTTAAATTGCCGAGTGAGTTCTTGCACTGTGGCCTGTCTATCCGCTGTTACAATGCAAGGTAGCCGACGATGACCCCGCTCATTTACACGCTGTTGCCCATGGCAGTTGGCCCTGGCAAGGATGATTTTACCGGATTCGATGTACTCGCGGTGCACCCGTGATATAGTGGCTCGTGAAAATCCCAGTGCCTGCACGACTTCAAAGATGGAGTGACCCATTCTTCGGGCCCCGACAATTTTCCCACGATCAAATGCGCTAAGATACTTCGTCTTACCCATACGGCGTCCGATTCTTACTGATTCCCGTCGCATCATTTCTTATATTGTCGGATCGCTGCATACGTCATGTCGTTTCTGTTTACAGAGCCGCCCACAGCGCCACATTTGCATAACGCCAGCTGTCCTATCTAATTCAATTGCTCTTCAGTGTATATATGATATGCCTCAGTAGCAGCTTCGGAAACCGTGAACAAAGATCGGCATATTGTGCAATACGTGATTAATTCTATGCATCGTCGAATTTAGTTGGCGGTAACAAGGGGTGGACGTTTACCCTGTTATTAGAGTGCAATGTGCTTGATGACTTGCATCATAGCTACCGGTAGTACAGTTAAGTTCTTCTCAGCTGCTTATGATGTAATTCGTGCATGCCCACAGTCTTGCTAATAATGTAGGACGAAAGTTTGTTTTTTATGAAGTTGTATAAATGTTGATTTGGTTGTTGAATGTGTAGCAGTAACCAAATCAACATACACAGGCCTGTGAAGTACACACAGGCCGCTGAAGTAGAAACCTTCATTCAATTGTACGCAAATGTTTTATATAGAGGTAAAAATATGTGGTTCTCTGAGTCAACACGTGATCTAGGCAACTATTTAAGACAGATCCTGGTCAGTAATCGTCAGCAGTATTCTACAAAATGGGAAAAGCAAAGGATCCTCGGAGTTCGATACAGAGCCTATAATGGACTTCGGCTGGCTGGAGCGACGATTTTGAAAACAGCAGAGCTGACAGGTTTCCCAAAAAGTGATATCTTAGTTCATTAATCAGTGAAAAAGATAACCCACATTCCTTGCCTAAGAGACGTAATTGTGCCTGAATGACAATATGTCAAGAATGAGATGGCCGCCTCCTAAGAAGGCCTGTACGGGGGAACAAGTCTTCTTGTGAGCAGCAATTGAACTAAGCATTCAATGAACGCTGCTCCAGACGCATATCTCAGTGAACTAATGCAGGATGTTGAAAATAATCGGGTACAGTGTAGTTAAGGGACATCGTAAGTGCACAGTGGAAGTCTGGAAAAGGTCATATGATCCCACGAGTCGCGATATGCATGATGGCTTCATTGAAAGTAAATGTATGCACCAGAGCTCATTCGGCGGACTCAAAATAGCCGATGGTACATCGATCATGTTGCGTAATCTTCAAAACGTTTATTTAAGCACACATGTGTTGGTGAAATTGTAGTCTCAAGTGATCCGGTACAAACTGTGCACCTGTCGCCGGTAACGGTCTCACTAGCCTAGTGATACTCTCACTGACCATGATTGCAAAAACAAGACTCTGTCAAAAGCTCCTGGTACATTATTTCGCTTAATTTTTGAAGGGTCATCTTAATTTGCAACTAACGTCATTTCAAAGCACAGAACGGATTTATTTTCTGAAAAATTCACGGACTTCAAATGATGACCTGATCGTACTTTCAACATTGTAGTAATAGGATAAGTTTCCATCGTTCGTTTTATGGTTGAATAGATGTTTTGAATCTTTACGAGTCTTTCTAGTGGCATGACACAGTCGAAACATGGTCGACTGTTTCACTCTTAACTGCATTACGAGTTGTGTCGTCGACTGGGCTGCCCCGTCGTCCAAACGAGCTTGCAAATCAGTGCTCTGCATCTCCGTCGGCCGTCAGCTATGCTGCTTGTCCTCTACGTTGCAATCACCACTTCTGAATTTCACAAATCACTCAATGTACATGTTTGCACTTACAGATTTTCTGCCGTACGCAGAACAAATCCTCTCTCTTGCTTCGGCAGATATTTTCCCGAGATTGAACATGAACAACAGACAGGGACGAATATACACCTTGTTGGCCGCCATGTTCTTGTCCAACTAAATGCACTTTTAGGCTGTCAGTCAACACGTGTCGATTGGAGAAGTGTTGCCACCTTACACCCCACAGCAGGAAACTATGATAAAAACTAAACCTGTTCACTTTTACTGTCCGCCTAATGAAGCGCGTGACGTGTACTCTAATTTAAGCTTCCTTTTCACGCTTGTCTTCTGTTTTGCAAATTTCCGTTTGTTCTCGTTAAGCGTTTTGCAGTCTGAACGCTACAGTTTTTCTTTCAATAACGTTGTGTTTGACAACCTGTGAACAGTGAACAAGTGAAAGAGTAATGACGTAATCTAAATTTGGAGATAACATTTGATGTTTTGACTGTATAATTAGCACAGTTTAGAACGAGCAGTGTTTGGTACTAGCACTAGTTATCATGAGCTATTTTTGGTATCAAGAGCACTTGATTATTCCTGCCATTTTTTTCCGGCAATAGCACTTTTTTTATTTTTTATTTATTTATTGTTAGCACATCCGTACAGACGGGAAATCTAGTTACAGGAATTGCTATATTTATATTTACAGTGATAATTACCAAGTGATATTTGCAAGCTTGCAAAACATGCTTTATGAAAAAAATATTACTTACATTAAAAATATCAGGACATTCTTCAAGTGAGTTGTAAAGACTATACATTTTACATAACGGAGAATTTTTTCCATCATCAGTTCTGCAAAATGGCACTGCAAATAGTTCAAATTTTGTCTTCGATAAATATGGGACACGGAAACTTAATTGGTTTGCAATTTTAGTATCATCTATCTCTCCATTGATGATGCCGTACAGGAACTTGAGTTTGAGAGCCTTCGTTCTCGATTGCAGAGAGATCATCTTGAAGAATGTCAGAAGGTCAGCAGTAAGGATGTCAGCTATATAAACACCGGTCGATTTATAAAAAGGTGTCGAAGAAACTTTTCTGAACTTTCTCAATTTCAGTTACTAGAGTTACTTGACTAGGACTCCAAATGATTGCCGCAAATTCCAGTGAGGATCTGACTGTAATCTCAACAAGAAAGATGACACCGAATTTTCGGGTGTAATGAACACGTCTTTTGAATCCGTTCTGACGCAAATTAAATTTATCAGAGCTATTCAAAGTCAATGGAACAGGTATGGAAAACAATAGATCTGACGAAAGAAAGATTTTCAATCGGGTTTTCGGGTTTTTAATCCCTCAGATATTGCTGTAAACAGAAACATGAGCTTACAAACTCTTAGAAACAGAGATATCGTCAAAAATAAGATGTGACTTTACGTCCCCTGGTGGGAAAACCATGCATTATTTTAGGAAGAAAGTATTCTCAAAAGGTATATCCATATAAGCGGTATCGGTCCAATAACAAAAAAATTAGTCGAGTTTTCATGTGCCCAGATTTTGCAACAAATACTTCAGAAGCAGAAATTAAAACTTATGACCCCTGGTGGCTAAACCATTCTTTACCAATCGTTATAAATTATGTGAAAACTGTTTTCCATCAAGTCTTGTATGCGATACAGGAAGAATTTTTGAAATCAGAGCTTTAGGAGCAGAAATAAGGCAGAAAACGCAATTTAACTTTGTGCCCCCTAGCGGATAGTCTATGATATACTTGAAAATTTTTAATTTATAGGAAAAACATTTCGCTTCCGAAACACTATCCAACAAAGAAGGAATTTTTCAAATCGTACGCTTAGAAGTAGAGATATTGATGAAAATTAGATGTATATCTACGCCCCCTAGCGTAGAAACCATGCATTTTTTGAGGAAGAAAATTTTCCTAAAAGGTTTGTCGACATGAGTAGTGTTGGTCAACAAACGACTTTTTTAATCGAGATTTTAGAAGCTCATATTTTGCTGCAAATACAACAGAAGCGAAAATTAAGACTTACGCCACCTGGTGACCAAACCATTTCTTACAAAAATTAGAAATTATGTGCAAACGATTTCCCATCAGGAGCTGTATGCGATGCAGAAAAATTTTCTAATCGGAGATTTAGAAGCAGAGATATAGGGGGAAATGCAAGTTACATTTTCGCCACCTAGCGGAAAGTCTATGAATTACTTGAAAATTTTGAAATTATATGAACCATATGTCACACTAGAAACACTATCCAACAGAGAAGGAATTTTTCAAATAGGACTCCTACAAGTAGAGATATTGACAAAAAAAAGATATATGTCTACGCCTCCTGGCGTAGAAACCGTGCGTTATTTTAAGAAGAAAATGTTTCTAAAAGCTTTGACGACATGACTAGTATCGGTCAACAAACGACTTTTTTTCAATCGAGAATTTAAAAGTTCATATTTTGTTGCAAATACAACAGAAGTGGAAATTAAGATTTACACCCCCTGGTGGCCAAACTATTTTTTACAAAAATTAAAAATTATGTGCAAACGATTTCCTATCAGGAACTGTATTCGGAGCAGAAAGAATTTTTCAAATCGGAGATTTAGAAGCAGAGATATGGGGGGGCACGCAATTTGCCGTTACGCCCCCTAGTTGAAAGTCTATGAATTACTGGAAAAATTTGAAATTATATGAGAAACATGTCACACGAAAAACACTATCCAACAAAGAAGGAATTTGTCAAAGCGGACACCTAGAAGTAGAGATATTGACAAAAATAAGATGTACATCTACGCCCCTGGCGGAGAAACTGTGCAATATTTTAAGAAGAAAATATTTCGGAAAGGTTTATCGATGTGAGTGGCGTCAGTCCACGAAAGAATATTTTCAATCGATATTTTAAGAGCTCCGATTTTATGGCAAATACATCAAAAGCAAAAACTAACACTTACGCCCCCTGGTGGCCAAAGTATTCTTTACCAAACATTTGAAATTATATGTAACAGATTTTCCATCAAACGATGTATGCGCTGAAAATATTTTTTTTTCAAATCGGAGGTTTAGAAAAAGAGTAATCGGGAAAAATGTAATATACTTTTACGCCCCCTAGCGGAAAATCTATGCGTAATTTGAAAACGTAACTATATCTAAAATACTCTTCGACATAAATGGAATCCAAAGATAAAAGTTTTTTTTCAATCGGATGTTTAGAAGCAAATATGTGGAATAAAACGTATTTTTGAATTCGACATCATCTGCGTTCACGCCCCCTAGCGGCGAAATTGTACGTCGTAAAAAAAAACCGGAATGAAAGATCATCATTTGCATATTTCAAGCTTCCGAATGCTAAAATAATTTTTCAAATCGGACTAATAGTTGCCGAGATATCGTGGGTACAGACGGACGGACGGACGGACGGACAAACCGATAACAGAAGCACGATCTTTTTTTACAAAAGACGTGCTAAAAATGCCAATAAGTGTCTGAGTATTCGAGTAATACTTGGAATGTCGCATGATAAATCCAAGTTTTCTGTGCACTGTACGTACAATTCTTTTGACATGACTTTTAAAGTCCAAGTTCGAATCAAACGTGAGTCCCAAGTCCTGGACTTCGTTTGTCCGGGTAAGAGTATAGTCGCCAGCTTTGTAGTCAAAAAGAATTGCTTTTCTTTTACGCGAAAAGGAAACGACATGACACTTGGAGATGTTTTGATAGAGATGGTTTAATGCACACCACTGAAGCAGGTTATTGATGTCAGTTCGAAGAGCAAGACAGTCATCAGGAGTCTGTACATTGCGATAAAGCTTGCTTGAGATCATCAGCAGACAAGAGACATGGGCCATGAATGCAAAAAGGAAGGTCAATAATGTATATTGAAAACAAGAGTGGTCCTAAATTAGAGCCTTGGGGTATTCCAGATGTGGCAACTTCGGGATCAGAAACATGATTGTTATAAACAACAGACTGGGATCGATTGAAAAGATAGGACTTAAACAAGGACATCAAGTTATCACTGAGGCCCAGACGGTCAGTTTCTTGAGTAAAATGACATGATGAACTTTGTCAAAAGCTTTAGCAAAGTCAGTGTAAATGACATCAACTTGTGATCCTTTGTCAATAGATGACGTAATATCTTCTGTGATGTGGAACAGGTTGGTAAGCGTTGAGAGTTTCGTCACAAAACCATGCTGTGCAGAGCTGAGGACATGTTTTAAGTGATCATATAGCTTAGAAAAAACAAGAGACTCAATTATTTTCGCCAGGACAGAAATAATTGTGATGGGTCGGTAATTCTTAATAGAGTCTCAGCTGCTTTTTGAAAACAGGAATAATTTTCGCTTTTTCAGATAAGAAGGAAACATTCCAGTAATGACAATTTGATTATAAATATGAAGCAGCGGTTTACAAAGCATCTGACCATATCCTTTGACTATGTACGAAGGAATCACATCAAGACCAACAGCTCTACTTCCTTTCAGTTTCTTGATAGCGTGTAGGATCTCATTCTTAGTGAAGTGGTCAATGTTAAGAATATCAAGCTGTTCGTACTGACCTTCGGCAGTTACAGGGCAAACATCAGGTTGGTGGAGAAAATAATTATGTGTAACGATACGGAAAAAATCTGCAAAGCCATTAGCGATGTTCTGGCCACCCTCAATCCTGGTGTTATTGCGATTCAGTACACTATCTACCAACAAATAATTGGACATCTGTGATAGCAACGGAAAACGAAGTTTATTCACCATCAATAGTTGGTGGAGCCTCCATGAGTGGTGATTACAGCTGCGACACTCAGGAGTATACTCTCAACCAGGCGTTGTACGACGGCTAGCGGTACTTTCTTCCACTCGGCTTGGAGAAAACAGGTCAGTTCCTTCACCGATTTCGAACGGTAGGGGCACTCCTTAAGTCGACGCTCCAACTCGTCCCAGAGGTGCTCGATAGGGTTAAGGTCCGGGCTCTGCGAAGGCCAGTCAATTCGATTAACCCCATTGTCACAATACCAAGCCATGGTGGACCTCGCAACATGACAGGTGGCATTGTCATCCTGAAAGTAACATGGGTCCACCCCGTAAAATTGCCACAACGTAGGAAGCGCATGGTCATCCAAAATGGTGCAGTAGGTCTCGGCGTTGAGTCTACCAGGAATTGCGACCAAGGGTCCCGTGCCATACCAGGAGAAACACTCCCATAGCATAATTCCACCGCCGCCGAACTTCACAGTTGGCATAATACATTCCGGCAGGAGGCGTTCTCCAGGCAGACGCCAAACCCAGACCCTGCCATCCAAACGGTAGAGGGTGAACTTTGATTCGTCACTCCAGAGAACCTGTTTCCACTGTTCAACGGTCCACTGTCGACGTTCTTTGCACCACGTTAGCCGAGCAGCGCTATTGGACTTGATGATCAAAGGCTTGTGGGCGGCAGCACGTCCATGATAACCGAGCAGATGGGCTTCCTTACGGATGGTATTCATCAAAAGAACACTCCCGGTTGCCTGTTGAAACTCCTCGCCGATGTGGCAGATGGATTTGGTGCGGTTCTTCTGAATTTCTCTGGCCAGCACCCGTTGGTCTCTAACTCCCAGTTTTGTGGGTCTGCCGGGTCTGGCCACATTCCGACAGTCACCTCTCATCTTCCACTTGCCAATCACGTAGGCCACGGTCAATTTTGGGCACTTCAACTCGCTGGATATGTCACGTATGGATCAGCCATTTCTGTGATACCCGACGATTACACCTTTCTCGAAATCAGAGACCTCCGAACTGCGTAGCACCTTGCATGCGACTGGTTGCGTTGTTGTTTCCCACACGATATTTAACGGCGGCGGCCTTGACGTGTATCAGGACCGCAGATATCGTCAATTGCAGGGGTGTCCAACTACTTGTTGGTAGATAGTGTATATTGAGTGGGACGCATTGCTTCTTCTTAAGAATTGTAAATTTCCAGAATTTGGTTTGATCGCGAGTGATAAGTTCTTCAGTTTATTTCATAAACAAGATACGCGCTACTTTTACCGCGTTTTTAACTTCGGCCTGAAGATCTTTATACTGCTGTAGTAATTTATATTGATATGTTTCATGAATTTTCTTCTGTAGTGGTTTTTCAGAGCAAGAGTTTTTATAATATATCCATTGAACCACAGGGGTACTTATTCCTGAAAGCTTTGCACTTGGGAATGCATTCATTGAGGATACTGTAGAACTTGTAATAAAAGCAGTTCAAGGCATCAACGCTATCAATTTGCTTATAAAGATCGGACCAATCGCAAGTCTCGAATAAAGTATAGAGCTTGGTGTAATCACCATTGCAGAAGTTAAAGTGAACAAGCGGAGCATTACGTTAGAGTTTAGCATAGAAGAACCCCAAAAAAGGGTAAAACTAAAGCACTTGTACATCAGTCTGACTTGTAAACGCTCCTTATGTCTCAAACACGACAGATGATTTATTAATGGATTACTGTATCAAAGCAAGAGCAGTATTATAAAACAAGTAAGTACATAGAGACTTATAACCTGTGATCAATAATATTAACTGAACTGTGTGTTTGACGAGAGATATACGCCTACTAAGGACCAAGAAATAAAGAATGAGCTCAGTAAGTACGGTTCATTTGACTCTCATCCGTCCTTTATTATCCCTAGTACTTAATTAGTTAATCCGTGTCTAATTAAGCATGTAGTTGCTACAAAGTAAAGATACCGGGGATTAATCGAAAGTAATTCAGTAAGCTTTATGGTGAAATAAATTTACTACGGCAAGTTGAGCCTGAGGTGGTGATCCTTGTATTACTTTACAGTGAAGTTTCATGTCAGGGTAGTATTTGGAAACTAAGCGTATCTGTAAAACAAGTAACATTACATAGACGACAGATGTTTATGTACAGACCGAATACAATGATTGCTCAATAAATTTAAGCGTTTTTCAATTTCTACGTATCGTACCTCTCGTAGATATATAGGAATAAGGTCCATGTCGCATTTTTTTTCATCATACAAAAAATGTTTGTTTTCTTTGCTTATCCTGTTTTGTTACGGGATGTAGTAACCCCGTAACAGAAACAATTGAACAATTCTTACTGCTATAAGTACTGGCTCCTCTCTGATTTAGGGTCAATGGTTCCAGGGAAGGGACAGAGCTACCGCCATCAGAAATGCATAACACTAATGGTCTGAAACCAGCTGCTTAGGCCACTCGGCCACCAAAAAAGTTCATGTAGGTTCGTACCTTCGTAAGTTTCTCCATTTTAAAACAAGCCAAAGCGCATAACACAAATTCTGTTTAAAACAAGGAAATTTTTGCTGACTTTTTTTCTTGTTTTTCTTGGAGGTTTAACGACTGCCATGAGCAACTGCATGGGCTATACGTAATCGCCCGTCAGTATTTTACGGCCACTGGTTCCAGGGTAGGGAAAGAGCCAGTGCCGTAAGACAAACAAACACAACATACAGCACTTAAGGGGATTCGAATCCGGACCCATCTCTGTCGAATGGACAAAAGCCAGGGCATACAACACTACCCCACCGTGTAGTTGCGTAAGCCACTGTAGATGGTCTTCTAATACACGGGTCACTGCGTGAACTTAAGACATCGAAAATGTTGCGCAAAGTGACACCTCGCCATGATGTCGTATCTTCAATATACAGTATATACATCTTGAATAAAATATATGGCTTTTGTTAGTTTAAAATAAATTACAAAGAAAAGTGGCACCGAATTTTCGGAAATAGTGAGGATTTCTGTCCGACATAAAAATAATTTTCAAAGCGGATTTTAAAAAATTAAAAAATCTGAAAAGAAAAGGAAATGCATTTACATCCCCTAGGAAAATATTACGCGTAATTTAAAATGCACAATGCTCGCATTATTCTTCTTAATAAATGGAACCAATTACAAAAAGAAATTTATCAACCAGTTTCCTAGAACTTGTAAAAATTTGGCAAATAGAAATAGTAATAACCTTATTCGTCGACTAGCTGTAGAACGGTATTTTGAGGAAAACCCGAAATTATGCTCAAAATATTTCTCATACCGAAAGGTATATATCTCATACCAATAAAAAGGAATTTCCCACATCGAACAACTGGAGGTAGAAGTTTGGAGTGAAATATAATATAATTTCACACAGCTTAAAGGAAACACTGTGTTATTTTAGAACAGGGAGGAGAACAAAGTTGTCCTAAATAGCTAAATAGTGTAGGACGTTTTTCATCCCAATTTTAAAATCGGAAATCCTCTTGCAAATATACAGAAATGCCCTAGCTTCAGAACTGCGCGCCATGGAAAAGTTGAAAATATACTCAAAAAGTTCTTACGGAATCTTTCCGAAATGATTTTTAAAAGCAGAGAAAACACGTAAATAGTTCATGCATATGCGCTCGTTAGAGGTGTTTTTTTAAGTTGAAATGGACAATGTTCTTTATCATTACCATAGGGAATGGTATAGAGCCTATAACAGGGTTTTTCTCCTATAGGAGTTTAGAAGAGGAGATACAGTTGCAAACAGAAATGCACACGTACACCATCAAGAATCTGAACTGTGCATTCCGAAAATTTTTAAGTTTGGAAAGTGTTCCGCAAGATGAATGGTCTCTTATGCAAAAATATTTCAAATTGGAGTTTTAGAAGTAGCGACAGTGTGAAAAATAAAGTGTGAGGCAGATCCTTCTGCGATCTCCTACCTGAGAGCTTTCCTCAGAAGTATCTGACTTCGAGTATGAATTTTGTAACTCAAGGTCGGATTCTTTCGGGGCAAGATCGCAACAAAATGCTTCCTTAATCAGATCTCTCTTGGAAGCCGTAATATTTTTATTTATTTTAATGTTTATTTCCTGCTCTGTCTAGTACGCTTTTGGGAAGATTTGCCTTTCCTGTCCTCTTCAATTAATTTTATCTTTCCTCTTAGTGGCTCTTATTGCTCTTCCCTTATTTCGCACCTTCCTGAATATTAGTATGAGATACCCTACTCTAAGATTAAACTCTTAACTTCCAATTTAAAACACCATACGTAAATGCCTTCCTTGTAATTTGGTACTTCGGTGTTCTGATTTTCTTTCTGTATTCATAGGCATGAGCGAAGTGTGGTAGAATCTAGTGTTGCCACTAGAAACATTTTTAAATAATTAATTTCAAAGTGTATTGACGTTACCAACCTTAAAAAGCATCACAATACTTACAAATTATAACTGAGTAACAGATTCTCTATTCTAAAAGGTCTAACATCAGAAGAAGTGGACATCTCTGAAGTTAACAGAGAAGTAACCAAAGTTCTTATGGAAACAGCAACAAAATTAGCTGGGTCTAAGAACAAGTTGCATGTGAATAAATTATCAGGAAAAACCAAAATGCTGATGCAAAAAAGAAGAGAGATGAGGACAACTAAAGAAGATATGACTTCCAAAGTGTAATATATAGAGCTATGCATGACAGTACGAAACAAAACAATATCACCGAAGACGTGAGGAAATTCAACTGTGAACTAGTGAGGAAAGCAATTTAAAACAACCAAAGCCTAAAGATAACAAAGGGACATCTCAGTAAGGGAAGAAAAACGATTATGGCACTGGGAAAAGAAGATGGTTCTTTAACAAGAAATAGAGGCGAAATTTTGACAAGAGTGAAAGATTTATCCTCCAAGTTATATGAAAGGGATGATACATGTATTCCAGACATCATGAAAGGTACCAGTAACAGAGTTATTCCAGTCCTCCCAGCAGAAGTTGCACATGCAATCAAGAGCATGAAGTGTGGAAAAGCTCCAGGAGAATATGGAATTACTGTAGACATCATAGAAGAAGAAAGTGGAGAAATCGAGACAGTACTCGCCCAAATTTTCACTCGATGTCTTAATAATGGGAAGATTCCTGAGGTTTGCAAAAACACTTCAATGATCCTGCTATACATAAAAAAGGTGACATTGATGATATCATTAACTTTAGACCTATCAGCCTCCTATCAGTGGTTTAAAAAATCTTCACTAAAGCACTTTCACGCTGCTTGAAGGTAACACTGGACATGGCTCAACCGAGAAAACAAGCTGGATTCAGGAGTGGCTACAGCACTATAAATCATATCCATGTACTGAGAAAACTAATTGAAAGAGCGACGGGATATGAACTTCCATTGTACAGGGCTTTTAACGATTATGAAAACGCCTTTGATTCGGTGAAACCATCAGCAGTTACAATGGCTTTGAAATCCTACGGTATTGAAGATACATACATTAATATTAATAATAACATCTATGAAAATGCAAGTGCAAAGATTCGGCTGTTTGAAAATACAACACACATAAAAATTGGAAACGGAGTGAGACAAGGTGACACCATATCTCCGAAGCTCTTTAATGCCACATTGGAAAATGTCTTTCAATCATTTAACTGGGAAAACAAAGGGATAAAGATTAATGGAGATTATCTAACCCACCTTCGTTTTGCTGATGACGTAGTCATTTTTGCAACTAGCCCATCAGTGCTGCAGAGTATGATCCAGGAACTTTCTTACAAGAGTAGAGAAGTGGGATTAAAATGAACTTTCAGAAGACAAAAGTGATGTACAATGCTTTTACAAGAAATGAAGATTTATCGACTGATGGAGAAAAGCAGGAGATAAGAGATGCGTACGTTTATCTTGGACAGCAGATATCAAGTGAGGGCTATATTGATGAAGAAATTAATCGGCGTATAAAACTTGCCTGGAGAGCTTTTGGAAGAAACAGCATAATTTTTAAGAGCAATATGCCATTATGTCTTAAAAGAAAAGTGTTTGATCAATGCATCCTTCCAGTGCTTACGTATGGTGCAGAGACGTGGACCTTAACTAAAAGAGACATACAAAGGCTGCAGACAACTCAAAGAAGCATTGATAGGTGCAAACTTGGTGTAATAAGGAGAGATAAGAAGAGGAACTCATGGATCAGAAAGATGGCAAGAGTGAAAGACATCATGATCAGAGTGAAATGGCAATGGGATGGACATACTGCCAGAAGAACAGACCATGGATGGACAGTCGAAATTTTTGATTGGATTTTAAGGTACAGGAAACGACCAAGAAGAAGACCACATGGGAGGTGGGTGGATGAAATTCGAAAGTATGCGGGAGTAACATGGAGGAGACTGGCAGAAGACAGACCTTTGTGGAAGAGGCTTGGAGAGACCTTCGTCCAGGAGTGAATTGATAATAGTTGACAATTGTGATGATGATGATGATGAATTTGTTTAAACTAGAAACACTACTGCACAGTTAATTACGTGTGAAGTCATTCATTCCATATTGTCTCTAAAATTATATCACGTACCGGCCTGCCTCCTGAAGGAGAACATTCTATCGGCAAAGCACACGTTACCATTTCTCATACTGGTGACAAAAAAATTGCTAACTTGTGGATTGCGCCTGCACACAAATCCGAAAAGCAATAGCCGAGATGAGAGAGTGAAGCTCTCACTGCATTCGATTTCTATTAATTGTGCGACTAACCCATTTATACATTGTACAACATTCCTGCACGACGCTTCCTGTGGTATGTTCCACCCCCAACGAATTCGTCTTGGTCTGTAGGCAAGAACAGTGCAATAGGTGTGCAATAAAACTGGAAACTCAGTGTACATTAATGCATACTTCCAATTATTACTTTGGAGTCAGAGACACTGACCTTTATTGAAAACACTTATAGAGGATGGGGACCACTCAAATGAGCACAGAGGCAAGCTGTGTGTAACCAAGAAATAAACAGTAAGTAGACTCATGGATCATGGAAATGACAACGCCTGATGACGCCACGTAAATGTATGCACCCTTAATTGGCAATGTGCTGGACGTATTGCTAGAATAGTTTATTATATACTGTTGAACAACTGAAATACTAAAATGGACACTAACATAAAAGAAAAGACCCACAGGACCACGAGGGAGTAGATGAACGGATGAAACTTAAAAGTATGCCGAAATGATATGGAAAAGAGGCATGTCATTACGACAGAGGCATGTCAGGTTGTAGTGGAGACTTAGGAAGAGCTTTCAAGTACCAGACTGAGAGTGGTTGATGATGATATATCATAATTATCATTATCAATCCACTGCTAGATGTAAGTATCCCAAAGTGTCTTCCCAAACTTTCTGTCTCGAGCCGGACTCCTACACGCCACTGCGGCATACTTTTGAATTTCATCAACCTATATCCCCTTCTTCGTATTTTCTTGTCCCTTGGAATCCAGTTTAGTGTGTACTTCAGTTATCAACGGTGGTCAGTTCTTCTAGACCTATGTCCCGCCCATTGCCATTTCAGGGAGTTTAGCTTGATCATGACGTCACCAACTTCAGTAGTTGGCAGCCACTAGATATATTTTTAGTTTAGATCCGTAAGTAAAATCTCAAACATGCATTGATTAAAACACTTTTCTTTTAAGACACAATGGGAAATTGCTCCTGAAAATGGTACTGTTTCTTCCAAAAGCCTTTCAACCAATTTTTCTACACCTATTAATTTCCTCTTCCATGTGGGTCTTGCTGGATATCTGTTGTCCAAAGTAAATGTAGGCATCTGTTACTTCTGAAATTGCCATATACATGTATAGATATATACATACAGGCGGAAAGTGAAAAAGAACACCAAGAAGGAAGTGGCGGACGATCATGAAATTTACATATGTTAATAGGGTCGAGTTTACGTAGCTGTGATGTTAATTTCGGGACCAACCGGTGAGCGCTTACGCACGGCATAATTTGCAAATTATCGTCGGTGGTATTTAAGGAGTACGGCGAAGTGAATGTAATCAGTCGTCGGCGTACGGACACGTGAGAAGACCCTGAAGAAGCTGCAATACATGGACATGGTAGACGTGTACTGTTTCAGCAGTTATCGGACTTTGAGCGAGGTCGTCTAGTCGGACCGGGTGGTCGTATCGTCGTATTGCGGAGCGAATTGGACGGGAGGTATCGGTGGTGGTACGAATATGACGTAGATGGTCCGAGGAATATTCCCACACGAGAAGACGTGGAACCGGGAGTCACAGACGGACTGATGAGCGGACCGATCGACGCATAAGAAGAGCGGCGTTGTCAAGCAGAGCATCCACTGCGACGCAAATCCGAGCTGCCGTTGCACCTGAGGTGACTGTGCGAATAATCCGCAACCGTCTACTGGATGCAGGACTACGTGCACGTGCGCCTCTGGCATGTGTACCTCTGACTCCAGCCCAACGTCAGGAACTGCTGCATTGGTGTCGCCAACGTCTGCACTGGAGAACGCAACGGCGAGTTGTCGTGTTCAACGATGAAAGCAGATTCTGCTTGGGAGCCTCTGATGGCCGTATGCGTGCTCGCAGACGCACAGGGGAGCGTCTCCACCCTTCTTGCATCCACCAGCGACACACAGGGCCTACACCTGGTCTCCTGGTGTGGGGAGCGATCAGCTATCACTCCCGTACACAACTAGTGTTTGTACCGGGTACGTTAAACAGCACCTCCTACATCAACAACATCATTCAGCCCGTTGTTGTGCCATTTGTAAGGTCGGTCTATCATGGTGTTTTCCAGCAAGATAACGCACGCCCACATATGGCACGTGCAGCGGAACATGCACTTCAGGGTGAGAGACAACTTCCATGGCCTGCACGTTCACCGGATTTGTCCCCCATTCTTCACGTGTGGGATTTTATGGGACAACGACTTATCCGGTCTCCACGGCCAGCCACGACCATCCCCGATTTACGCGTCCAGGTTGAGGATGCACGAAACTCAATACCCCAAACTTACATCCAACATCTGTACGAAAAACTCCATGCCAGAATTGCACAGTGTGACGCAGTTCATGGCGGTTCAACCTCGTACTAACCATGTTACATGGAAATGTTATTTTTCAGTTTACCAGCAAATACAGCTGTATTTTGCCATAATGTTTTGATCACGCTATCCTCTGTATTCCGTTATTATGCTGTATAAATTTCGTTGGTATCAGACGTCTCCTTCTTGGTGTTCCTTTTCCACTTTCCGCCAGTGTATATATATATATATATATATATATATCATCATCATCATTGTCAACCATTATCAATCCACTGCTTGAAGAAGGTCTCCCTACGTTTCTTCCACAACGGTCTGTCTTGTGTCAGTCTCTTCCATGTTACTCCCATATACTTTCGAATTCCATCCACCCATTACTTATGTGGCCTTCTTCTGGGTCGTTTCCTGTCCCTTGGAATCCACTCTTAAATTTCGACTGTCCATCGATGGTCTGCCCTGGCAATATGTCCAGCCCATTGCAATTCCAAGGATTTTACTCTGATCATGATGTCTTCCACTCTTGTCATTTTTCTGATCCACGAATTCCTCTTCTTATCTCTCCTGGTTACACTAAGCATGCACCTCTCCATGCTGCTTTTAGTTATCTGCAGTCTTTGTATGTCTCTTTTAGTTAAAGTCCACGTCTTTGAACCATACGTAATGTCGTATAGTGCAAATACGTGGACCTTAACTAAAAGAGACATGCAAGTATGCATTGATCAAACACTTTCCTTTTTAGACATAATGGCATATTGCTCTTGAAAATTATACTGTTTCTTCCAAAACCTCCCCAGGCAAGTTTTATTAGCCGATTAAATTCTTCACCAATGTAACCCTAACTTGATATCTGCTGTCCAAGATAAATGTAGGTATTGGTTATCTCCAGCTGTTCCCCATCAATCGATAAATCTTCGTTTCTTGTAAAAGCAACGTACTTCACTTTTGTCTTCTGAAAGTTCATTTTTAATCCCTCTTCTATACTCTTGTCAGCAAGTTCCTAGATCATACCCTTTAGCTCTGATGGTGTAGTTGCAAAAAAGACTACGTCATCAGCAAATCGAAAGTAAGTTAGATAATGTCCATTAATATTTATCCCTTTGTTTTCCCAGTTCAGTGATTGAAAAGCGTTTTGCAGAGTGTCATTAAAGAGCTTGAGGGATATGGTGTCACCTTTTCTCACTCTCATTCTAATTTTTATGGGTGCTGTATTTTCAAATACTCGAATATTTGCACTACTATTTTCATAGATGTTATTAATAATATTAATGTACGCATCTTCAATACCGCAGAATTTCAAAGCCATTGTAATTGCTGATGGATTCACGAAATCGAAAGCATTTTCATAATCAATAAGATCCATGCACAATGGAAACTTATATTCCCTCGCTCTTTCAATAAGTTCTCTCAGTACGTGGATATGATCTATTGTGCTGTAGCCACTCCTGAATCCAGCTTGTTCTCTCGTTTGAGCCATGTCCAGTGTTACCTTCAAGCGGTGTGAAAGAACTTTAGTGGAGATTTTGTAAACCACGGATAGGAGGCTGATAGGTCTGTAGTTCCTGAGATCCTCAATGTCACCTTTTTTATGTAGTAGGATCATTGTTGCATTGTTCCAATCTTCAGGAATCTTCCCTTCATTAAGGCATCGAATGAAAACTTGGGCGAGTACTGTTTCAATTTCTTCACTTGCTTCTTCTATGATGTCTAAGGTAATTGCATCTTTTCCTGGAGCTTTTCCACTTTTCATGTTCTTGATTTCACGTGCAACATCTGCTCGGAGGACTGGAATAACTCTTGTATTGGTACCTTTTGTAATTTCTGGAGTACATGTATCATCTCCTTTAATATATTCTGAGTAGAAATTTTTCACTCTTGTCCAAATTTCACCTCTATTTCTTGTTACAGAACCATTTTCTTTTCTCAGTGCCATAATCTGTTTTCTTCCCTTACTGAGATGTCCCTTTGCTCTCTTCAGGCTTTGATTGTTTTCAATTGCTTTCCTCACTAGTTCACAGTTGAATTTCGTTACGTCTTCAGTGATACGTTTTTCGTACTGTCTTGCATAGTCTATATATTCTAATTTGTAAGTCACATCTCTTTTAGTTGTCCTGATCTATCATCATTTTTTGCATCAGAATTTCGGGTTTTCCCGATAATTTGTTCATATGCAACTTGATATATATATATATGTATGGCAATGGGCTGGACATACTGCCAGAAGAACAGACCATCGATGGACAGCCGAAATTTTAGATTGGATTCCAAGGGACAGGAAAAGACCCAGAAGAAGACCACATGGAAGATGGGTGGATGAAATTCGAAAGTATGCGGGAGTGACATGGAGGAGACTGGCACAAGACAGACCGCTGTGGAGGAAACTTGGGGAGACTTTCGTCCAGCAGTGGATTGATAATGGTTGACAATGATGGTGATGATGATATGATGAACAATGCTTTTTCAAGAAATAAAGATTTATCGATTGATGCTGTAAAGCTTTAGGTAACCGACAACTACATTTACCATGGACAACAGATACTTTATTTCTTGAAAAAGCATTATCATCAAAACAAGGGCCTCATTGATGAGGAAGGAAATTAATCGGGTTATAAAACTGGGCTGGAAAGTTTTTGGAAGAAACATTACAATTTTCAAGAGCAATATGTCATTATGTCTTCAAAGAAAAGTGTTTAAGCAATACATACTTCCAGTTCTTACATATGGAACAAAGACATGGACCTTAACCAAAAAAGATATACAAAGGCAGCAGACAACTGGAAGTAGCATGGAGAGATGCTTGCTTGATGATTAGGAAAATGACAAAAGTGGGATACATCATGATCAGATTAAAATCCCTGAAATGGCAATGGGCTGGATACGTTGCCAGAAGAACGGACCACCGATGGGCAACTGAAATTTTAGACTGGATTCCAAAGAACAAAAGATGACCCTGAAACAGACCACATGGAGGATGAATGGATGAAATTCAAAAGTATGCAGATGTATGTAACATGGAGGAGACAGGCTCAAGACAGACAATTGTGGTAGGTACTTGGAGAAACCTTCATTGAGCAATGGATTGACAATTGTAGACAATGATGAATCATAGTGATTTATTTGTGTATGTGTGTATACAATAGCACGCCGACAGATCACTAAATTATGATCACTCCTATCAAAGTGAATGCGGCCCATTAACCACGTGATTTCCAAAAAGGCACGATTAGTCCACCGAAGTAGCACATATAAGGTGTGAGTGAAGTAGTAAGTAGTAATATTCAGAGCATGATGGGTAAGCTGAAGTATTTATCAGAGGACAAATTGTGGGAGCTTGGAGAGCGAGTGCCTCGATTTTCCAAACGGCTGAACTAGTGGGTTGTTCGCTAGCCG
This sequence comes from Macrothele yani, assembly GCA_039090855.1. Taxonomy (NCBI): domain Eukaryota; kingdom Metazoa; phylum Arthropoda; class Arachnida; order Araneae; family Macrothelidae; genus Macrothele; species Macrothele yani. Next base: position 56,353,062 of record CM077008.1, on the reverse strand, counting down.
CCCTAATTAAAGTGTCCCAGGACTGGCGTGAAAATTGTCAAATCACAATCTGGAGGCAAAACTGCACTTGATAGCAAAAGGTTGAAGTAAGAGGTGAGCGTCGAGTCTGACTACTCGTACAGGCAGCATTGTTCAATAGCTGACTACCCAGTAGAACGAAGGTCATCCGGGAACAGTAACTGTCATAACCATGCGTCGCAACAGCAGATGACTCCGACGACATCCTCTGCTAACACCAGTTCATGAGTGCAAAAGACTCACCTGGGGCAAAGGTCATGCAAGTTGGACGTCGGATGAAAGGGAAAAATTGTGCTGGCCGAGTCGCGTGGTTTACTTCATTCCGTGGATTGTCGTGTGCGTTTTTGGCGCAAACACCATGAGGCTGTCAATTCATCCTGCATGATCTCTACAGTGCAAGAGGGTGGAAGAGATCGTATGGTGTGGGGTATGTTTACCTGGCAGGAACGTAGACCCCTGGTGCCTGTGGAACAACGTATGACTGGTGCCCACTATCGTGAATTGCTTGCTGACTCTGTACACTCAGCATATTTCATTTTTTCCCGAATTGTGCCAGTGTCTTTTAAAATGACAATGCTTCGAGCCACAAGTCCAGTTTTGTGCAGAAGTGGTTTGAGGAATACACTTCAGATTTTAACATATGGATTGCCCTCCGAGCTCCCCTGATATCAGTTCCATAGAACACTTGTGGGATACTATGGAACGACATATCAGGCGTCTGTATACACCAAACACCTCCATACCTGCATTGAAAGCCGCATTACACACACCTTGGGTGGCCATACCTCCCAACTTCTTCAAGCTTCTTATTGAATCGATGCCACTTCGGATATCTTCTGTACTGACGGCGAAAGGAGGACCTACGACGTATTATGCAGGTGGTCATAATTCAGTGATCGCTCAGTGTGTGTGTGTGTGTGTGTGTGTTCGAATATAAATTCTGAAATAGCATATTTTATTAAATATTGATAACTTTCATTTACTTTTTTTTAAATCACGCCGAATTTTTTTTTTTTTTTTTTTGCTTTCCTTAATGATGTGGTGCTAAAAAATGGATATCCATTTAGTTGTCTAACGGTTTTCTAATAAAAAGGAACAGGAAAATTTACGGGAATGCTATACAGCAGTGACATCAACATTATGCTCAAACTCTTTAACTCTTATTTCAGGGATTTCACGGTAGTATCGTATTATTAACAGCCAACACGAAGCAGTCGAAAAACGTTTGCAGTCTCATAAAAAAAGTTAGAAAAAAATTGTTTTGCAGTGAAGTTAGTTGTCATGTCTTATGATTTCACTCACTGACGAAAACCCGAGTTTAACAGTTTTAAACATTGTTTCCTATGAAGTAAAAGAATTGTACATCATATGTAAATTCATTTTACATTTTTTCGGCAAATTTGCTCTTTCACGTTTTGAAAATATAATTATAAAGGCAAACAAAAGTCAAATAAACGCCTTTGTAAAAATAAAGTTTCTGTTTTGCTATTAAAAACCTGCAAATGCTGAAAGAAGAAAATTTAAGCTGGAAGTGAAGCAATATCTTCTGTACGTTATTAGCACTGGGGGCGCATAATCTTGTTAGGAAGTCAATGAAAATTAAATTTGAAGAAAAATTCAGATCTCATCAAATTATTTGAACTTGCTTGAGATCAAGTAATCATATTTATCTGGTACGTAATCAGCTTTTCAGAGCATTAGGACGACGAGAGTGAAAATGTAAAGATTTCATTTTTAAGAATGACTCAGAGGGAGATTATTAAAAAACATTTCCAAATATCTACGGCATTAATATCTAAAATTGTCCTGCTGAGTTTTAGAAATGTATAGAATTATATGGTCACTGGAAATGTACAACAAAAAATTTTACGGGCGTACAACGCAAGCAATTCTTTATTTTTTCATTTTAAATGTGTCTTCTTAAATCTAGATTGTCTCAAAGAAATTCAAAAAACTTAAAAAAGTAAGGCAGAACTGCATGATTTAAAATCCTCTTTCTGTAAATCTGGATGCAATATGTTCTTATAGAAATATCAGATATTTGAATTTTCAGCAATTCGACATGAAGGTAGTTTTTACTTAATTTTGTTAAAAATTAATTAATTTCTACATCCGAACGGAGTTAGCGAAACATGGCACCCTTCGGAGAAGTAAAATAATTTACCACGTGTGCATATATTTGCAAATTCTCTTCAGGAGAAGCAGGTTGAAAAAATCTGGAGACTTCGATTTTCCTACCGTAACGAAATTCACATTGTTATCAGGTTAGTTAGTGAAGATAAAAATGATTGAGAAGTTCTTTTTTTACCTGACAGGTTTAAGCCTTACCAAAAACCGCAGGCAGAAAAAAGCTTAAATTGCATAGAACAAGGTCACTTTTAAAGGTGAGGAGATATTGAACTTTAATTCCACTTTTGAAAAGTCTACTAGCCATGAATGCTTTCCTAATAGCATGATATGCACTATTCAAAGAATTAAAGGTGAATATATTTCACATACGTGGAGATAATACGTGAAATCTAATAAAAAAGAATTAAACTTTTTCCTCCAGGAAGCAATGCAGCCTTGTTTATGTATGGTAGTGCAAGACAGTGATATACACATAGGTAAGTGAAAAAAGATTTTCGGGTTTGGCTACAATTAAAATGTGGCGCATGACGAGAATTCTATTAATTGTAAGGTAGATTATTGCTGGGGAAAATGAACATTACATTAATATAAAGAAAATGAACTTGTCCTATAAATCGGTTTACAGTCAAAGGGTATTGCCTTTTGTACGTCGTATATGGAAGGTTTTGTATTCTCAGAAAGTTTAAGAAAAGCAGTATCACAAATGTATCAGAAGCAGAAAAGCCTACGCGAAGAATTTTACTAGTTTGGTGTATGATGGACAAACAATTAACCGCTGATGACAGCATCAACTCTTCGGTGTTTTCATACCATAGTTCAGAATCTGGTCTTTAACGGTGTTGTTGAGAATCCAGTGGTGCTGAGTGGTTACGGATCGAGGGGATTAGAAGTCTAGTCGGATGGATTTCAGTACCAGAAATATAACAGTCCGACTGACATCCAGTGACAGAACATCTCAAAGGGCACCGCTAGTATCTATCAGTAACGTTCATCGACGCGCGAGCAAAGCTGATCCGAGAGTGAGCAGCTCTCCTTTCCGCATAGAGCTCGCTCGGAGCCGCACGCATGCTGTGTTACATTGATGAGCTGAGAGAAATGATAAATGGATTGTTATCGTCTTCGAGGGTGTCCCGCATCTGTCTAGAACGACGGGCGCATTCGAGAGTGGCTACGTAACGGCGTAATATTTTTCACGTCGTATGTAATTGCGGGCCATACAGCTTTCATCCTAGTCAAGTATCCTAGTCAACTGCCCAGAAAAAACACAAGTGTTGGGAAATTGCTGGCCACCAGTTGGCAGTGATGAGTCATTGCTGGCCACCAGCTGGCAGTGATGAGTCATTGCTGGTTGAAATCTGCGACTCATGGTACGGTAGCGATCCTTTGGTGGCAGCGCCATCAGCTGGCAGCCATGGATGGCCCTCCAGCATCGCCGTGAACTACGGTTCTCCACGCAAATGCCACTAGTGGCCCGTAGCTGGCGACCGCAGCAACCCCAACCGCAGGTGGAAGTAGCGCGACTGCGCATGCGCTGAAGCAACACGTGCACAGTCTTTCGTGGTACCAGTTAGTTGAAGACGACGCCCTCGTCATCGTGTTGCTTTAGTGGATGTTAAAAAAAAGCCATATATGGAGAGATGGATTAATTTCCTAATAAAATGCCGTGTTGACGAGATTACTGTCGGAGGAAAATTATATAAATAATTAATGAACTGTAAGAAATAGTCAATTATTCTGATGTATTTATAGAAACTCATTTCGTAAGAAAATTTCTGCACTAAAACACGAAGAATCGAGAATACAAACAGCCATGAAACACATTCACTCCATTCCTAGGCATAACAAGAAAGAATTTCTGTATAATCTTCATACACTAAGCCGTTACAAACAGAAGTCCCGAAAAGACATGAAAAAAATATTTGTGTTGGAAAAAAATAAGAATTATACGAGTACAAAATGGATATTTTCTATACAAAATTACCTAGTATTTGAGAAAAGCAAAGCAACGCTATGTGAATATAACGTACTCATCCATGCGTTCAATACACAAGATTGTAGGAATTCACTGCTAAAAATAACCGGAAGTAAAATAAAATATCATTCCTAGTTAGAACAAGTGTAGCTTCGGACCGTGGGGAAAAAATACAACTTCAAAAATGTAACAGAATGTGACATAAATGTGTAAATATATTAATTAAACAATCGCCTTTCAAGACCACAACGACAGCACAAAACTTTGGAAAACGTCTTTAAGTTGGTAAACTCGTTGAGTGAAGTTCCCTTAAAGTAAATAAAAAAATATCGTTACTTAGAAAAAATAAATTTATGAATTATATAAAACGTACATTTACGAAAACGGACTCGCAATATTGCGAAATTAAAAAGAGAACCTTTAGGTTCACATCATCCAGGAAAGAGGCACACCTCCAAGAAGACGGTCACGCGTGGCAAACTAATGTAGTGTTTAGAGCAATCGCGTCGCACACAAGCAATCCAGGATTCGATGCCAGTCAGACCCATAAAGGCGATTTGACGGACCTGTTGAGATAACTTCCTCAGAGCCGTGACATCATGCAGGAGTTTCGTTCCGGTTACGAAAAAAAAAGCAGTTGTGTGTGCCTTTGGTGAACTATGAATATTTTTTTACTACTACTGGGAAATTGGCGGACAAGATTCGGCAAGCCATCAGTTATGTCATGTGATCACCGGCTGCTTCTGCCGGTACACTAACGGACCACATTAGGCTAGCCGTCATTTATGGTACGTAATTGCAGGGCCTCTTAAGGGCTGCTTGTGGCAGCCACAGCCTGTGATGGATAACTGATGGCCCTGTTCTGGCAAATGACAACTGATGGGGTGCCAACTGTTGATCTGAACTGCTGGCCCATCTGTTGGCCACCAGGACATTCTATTGACGGTTCATGTAACGGCAACATAGTGCTGGGCCAGTGCTGGCACTACTGGAAGCCAGCAGTGGCCTAGTACTGGCCCTAAAAGACTGTTTTTTGCTGGGTGAGCTGCCACTTAGGGCAGTCGCTGTCTCTCACAGTCTTTAGGGGTAACTTTACAGCCCAACGGGATGTGGACGCTATTCTTTGCTCAAAGGGACTCACATCTCCTTCACAGCACATGCCACATTCTAGCAAGCATGGTAAGGCTCTACTACATACTGCACACGTTTCTCAAGCCGTTCAGATCCTGCAATTGCTAGTCCGGTCACCTGATCTATCACAGATTAAGCGTACATGAGACATCATGAAAAGCTGTTTGAAAAGATAGCTCACTCCAACACACAACGTCGCTGATCTTCAAGTGGAAGTGTAGAAAATCTCTGGACAACTATAGACCAGAGTAATGTTGGAAAACTATTTGAGTCATTTTGAATCCTCGTAGAAGCTTGTATTGCAGCTACAGGTGGTCATACTTCGTCTCAAGTTACCCTAACATCCACAAACCCGGGCTGAAAATATGATCACTTGTTACTTGCACTACTACCTTTCAGCACTTCTGTTTCAGTTGCGTGCATGGCATTCTTAATGGATGGAGACATTTTATTTCGAAGAGTGCAACTGTCGAAACACATATGTGGAAAATAAAGCGTGGCCTTACAATTTTTACAAAATAAGTAAACTTGATAAGAGATTCCATAAAGAAAAAAATAGAAAGATTTGGAGCAGTAAACCTGAAATTAATATTAACAGGCTACCTAATAAAGTTAGAGAACATATCTAAAGTAATTATGAACAGTGTTCATTAAACTAATTTTCTGCCATAGAAGACTTCCAAAATCCCTGTTGAGTTGGAAACACACGTAAAATACCACATATTTAGATTTGAATAAAAAAGTTAAAAAGTATGCTACAATATAAACAAGAAAAATTCTTTAAAAAAAGTTGTCCGTGAAACACATTTTTCTTGCAAAAAAAACAACAAACAAACGAAGGAAGTGTTTTAAAAAAGGTGTTCCAAATGCAAATAAAAAACTGAATTTATTATTCATTAACACGGGATTAAGGAAATTTTGAAAAAATAACTAATATTATTCTTAGAAATATCAAACAGTATTAGCATTTCTAAAACTGATATTAATTTGAAATTTTCGAATTTTTAAGAATAAAAGGAAGCATTACTTTTAACTCTTTTAGGTAAGGGAGGTTAGTGATTGAAGCAGATAAAGAAGCTAGCTGTTCTGAAAATGTTTTCTTCATCAGCTTGTCTTCGTCCAAAAGTTGGGTGCTGAAATTATTATTTGCCTCTTTATTACTTTCAAATATCACTTTTCTGTCAATATTCAAAATCACTGTTTACCTTGCAGCTTTCGTAAGATTAATTTTCCTTAAATTTTAGCATTAACAGCTTGTTAATTGCACGAAAAATATATTCATTTACACGGAAAGAAATAAAGAAACAAATGGTGTGTATATAAATATTGCGTGTTGGCTGGTGGAGATAAATATTTGTCCAATGCAAATTGTGATCCAAGGTAACATTTCGCTGCTAGAAATTCAAGCGGTTGAACTGAATTTAAAACCAAACCTTATTTGAGAATAAGTGAAGATGGCAAACAAAGAAAAACAAAAACACAAAAGTTACGGGATGTCATCGTCGGCATAAGTGTTTTATAATGACAGGCGAATAAATATATTGCTAGAAAGATGGATTAGTGTTAGGCAATAGGAATATTTATTCAACAGTAAAAGAGTGAAAATTTTTAAAAAATGTCAACATGTGTGAAAGGAAGTTGTCGTTCCGGTGGCCAAGTAGTCTGAGGAGCTGGCTTCTGATCATTCATCGTAGATGATCTGAAATCAAGCCCCAGATCAGAAATCAGATCAGATCAGGTGGTTTTGTCTGATTACGATGCCTCTGTCCATCCCCCAGAAGCAGTGACCCTAAATAAGGGACAGGCGAATGCCTATAGCCCTGGGAGTTCCGCATGGCGGTCGCTATACCCCATTGAAAAACGACAAACAAAAGTTCGGCGTACACCGGATTAGAGATGCGGGTATATACAAAAAAGGAATTAAGTATGTGTTACATGCCTACTTAATTATTATTAATCTTTAGTCTCCATCTCTTTACAAAACAGAAAGTGTTATCAGTTCTGAACAAAGCAAAAAAATTTAAAATTAGGATCTGGAGATCATATCTTTTATTTAACTCGTAATGCAACATCGTTTTACTACAGCGCCCTACCCAAATACTAGAAAATTCAGTGGTTTTTATATTATGTTTTTTGTTTGGAGGTTTAACGACTACCGTGAGCAACTCAATAGGCTATAAGCAGTCGTCCATCCCTAATTTAAGGTCACTGGTTCCAGGAAAGAGAGAAACTCAGTGCCGTTAAACAAATACAACATCCATGTATCACCGGCACTCAAACCCGGACCCATCTCGGACAAATGGTTAGAAAATTCAACGTTCGAATTTCCGTTCGCACTACATTCTGCATCAGTTATCACATGACTTGTAGACCGCTAAATGTGGCTGTGTTGTCTGAATGAAGAAATGACAGTTGCACAAGGTTATTCTGCGAATAGAAGCCCTACATAGAACCTCGACAACAAGTCTGAATGTTCGTTAAAGTGAAAGACATTTTTTTATGAAAACGAAAAAAAAATGAGAAGATAACAGGTTAATAGAAATAGTTTGATGCACTCAATTGAATTCATCGTATAAGTGTAGATGTTATTGCCTCGAACGGTACAGCTACGCGTATGATGTAGATTCTCCGCGAATTCTGCATAGGGTGTATAATACTTAAAATTTAATACAGCAATGAAATGAAATCTGCTTCGGAACTCCTATTGAAAATCTTTTTTTGCTGTATCCCATTCGCTACAGTAAAGATGATGAACTTTTTCTTCTTTAAGTAAAGCACAGATTTCCCGCAAGGTGGAATAGGTGTCAAAACATTTTTTGCCCTATCTCTGCTTCCAGGAGATGTATTTGAAAAACATATTTCTCCTTAGCCTAGCTTTCGCTATGATGAAAACTTTTCGCATATTTCTACTTTTCCATTATTCAAAATTATTCCACTAGTGGGCAGTAGCGTATATTACCATTTGACAGTATTTATACGATTCTAAAAATCCCTTAGAAAAACCTCTATTTGGTAGATGCTCTTCGTTATGAAGAGTATTTTACACCCGTTTTCTTCTTTAAGTGGCACACTCTTCGTTAAGGCGCGTAAAATTACATCACGTTTTTGTATACGTCTGCTAACTGTTCCATTTGAAAATCCCTTTGTCTGTGATATCTTCTTTCTTCAACGAGAAACTTTTTGCGCGCAATTTGTTAGTTTTCCAAAGATACTTTTCAGCTGCTAGTGCGTGTGTGTGAACCTCTATTTCTTTTTTTGGATGTTTAATTGATTGTAAAAATCCCGTTGATCTTAAGGCGCGTAAAATAAAACGGGGTTATTCATAGTCGTTTCGAACGACTATGAATAACCCCGTTCTCATTCGTATTTTAAATTATGCGCAGTTTTAGCCTAGGTGGTATGTTTGCATTTTATTTTTTGCTGAATTTTGAGATCCCTAAATATCTACTTTGAAATATATGTTTCGTGTAGGAAATAATTCAAAATACGTCCTCATTGCAACCGAGAATTTGGTGTGATCTTTCTTGTTGATAAATTTATTGCAAATATTTTTTGAGACACCTCATAATAAGTCAAATCACAGAAGCAACTCGTTATTTATCGTTAGTACTATGCCAAGCGACCATTTCCATTTCTTAAAGAGAGATAGGTGGGCGTTTTTAACATCAAAGATATGCAATTAAAGTTGCCTAGCTTTTGAGGTTCATAATGCTTTGATAAAGGGCACGTTTCACCATAGTACGGGTACAGAGGGCACAGATCGATGGCGTTAAACGTTGTGGATTCTCACACATCACAATTTGTCTCTTCCGTTTGCAACTGTCATTGTCAGAAGCCCACATTGTCATTTTAATCGATTTTTCTCGATCGTCGCCGGCCAAAGTCAGAACAGCGACAAAATAAAGGATTCGCCTTTCCTATAACTCTGTAGTCATCAAAGAACTATAAGTTCAGTGTGCCGACAACTTAAAATCTACCCGGATTGCCCCTTGAGAAATTAAAGGGAAGCCTTTCTGAAATTCTTGTCTTTCTGACTTGAGACGTTACTTCAGTGGCGGAAATCTATTGTTAATAAAAGAGCACCTTCATGTGCATTCGGGTAGGTTAGAAAATGAAAGGACATAAATAAAAAACAATATCCTTATGTATTTAAACTAGAGCTATTAATTTTACAAAAGTTTATCGGATGAAATCAGAGCTAGTAGTTTGTGGCATAATAGAATTAATAATACATGAACGTTCAAAATTTATTTTTATCGATATGATTTGCTTATAAACTTTCATTTAATGAGACTGAAATTATGTCGCGGCTATGTATGAGCTTTAAAGATGATATCCAATAATTTTCTCATCTTATGAAATACTTAATCTTACCAGACTTCGAGAATTTACATCGGGCGTTCCATAAAAACTGAGAGTAAAATCATACACAATGAAGAAATATAGGCACAGCAAAATATGTGTTATTCTTTCTCAAAGTATTTCGCCTCGGATGATATACAACGGCCCCATTGTTCCGTCCACTTTTCAAAGCATGTGGCGAAGTTTTGTGGAAGCAGCTTTAGCGATCCCTGTACAGCTTGAATAATGTCCGAATCTCCGTTGAATGGTGCGCCATGGAACCTCTCCTTCATTGTTGGAAACAACCAGAAATCGCACTGGGTGAGGTCAGGACTGCAGGGAGGATGTGTCATGATTTCAATACTGCGCTTCGTAAGAAACTGTTGAACACAAGCAGCCACATGTGGGCGGGCGTTATCATGGTGTAGGATCCACTTACTTGCCCACGAGCTCCGATCGCTTAATCAAAATGTGTCGTAGCAGACACTTCAAGACTGAAATGTAATACTCAAGCATTGACAGAGTAATTTGTGGAGGAGCAGCATGCTGGCACACTACACCTTTATGATCAAAGAAACAAACTTAACATCATCATCTTCCCACTTCATTTTGCTTGGCGGACTTTTTTCGGAGGAGGCGAGCCTGTTTGTTTCCAGACACTCGTTATGCTTTTAGTGATAGGGTCAAAATAGTGGACTCATGTTTCATCGGCAGCTATTACTGTGTTTAGAAAGTTCGGATCCTTTGCAATAATTTGTATCCACTCATGACAAACCTGAACTCTGGCTAAGGGTTGCTCTGTCGTCAGGTGATGAGGTACCCATCTGGAACACAACACAATGCAGCAGTAATTTGTCGCGTAAAATGAGGAATTCCGATGTTTTTGAAACATTAATTGACGTCGTTATTCCTCCATACATCATTCATCGATCTTCTTGCAGGATTGCCCAAACAGCGTTAACAGTTCGCTCCGTAAAAACACTTTCAGGTCGACCAGGCCTAGGAGCGAGTTCTGCCGACAAACGCTCTTTTTTGAAATCATGGTGCCTTTTAAAAATCGTTGACTCACATAAACATTTATCATTGTAAACTTTTTTCATTAAATCACCTGTTTATGAAGCCGTTTTTACCCAAACGATAGCAAAAGTTTATCTCACAAGGCATTTCCCTTCCGAGACGTACCTTAAACAGCTGTTCAATAACAAAACCAGAATCGTCTGCCACGGCTAGTACCTGTTGCCATAGATAATTCCTTAATTCAGTTAGTCGTTTGCGTGGTTATTAAAATACTCTCAGGTTTTATGGAACGGCCTTTGTAATATAGTGGAGCCTCACGTTTCCCAGTTATACGTTTTTCTCTTTTATACGTAATTCTGCGCTGGTCCAGTTTTTTTTTTTTTACTGCAGTTTTTATAGCTTTTTCCAATGGGTTACCTGCAATACATGTATACGCTTTTTGCGATTATATGACAAATTTTGAAATTCAAATCATCAAAAATATACGATTCTTTGATTTTTTAATATGTAACTCTGTATATCAGATATTTAAGAGAATCGAGACGGCATTGCTGTTTCTCTCCTAGGTGCAGCCAAAGTTGATCATTGATTCCGTTAGAAAAGGGTATGTTGTTTACTTTCGGTTTGGATGAAAATTTGGTTTCTCATATCGCGACTCACACGCACATGCACTATTCAGAAATTAAAAAAATCTCTGGGTCGTAACTTCTTGGCTTCACCATTTCGTGACGTAACAGAATAGAATCCCAGATGTAGCATCAATATTCATCATTACAGTTTCAAATGGATGCACCTAGGATATGAAAAAAACCCCTGTTGATTCATATGTTATATATTGAAGCCCTAATCTCAGATTCTTAGTTGCGATTATTTCACTTTATTTAATAATCAGTATTAGTACAAATTTATAGGGCTGTCGGAAGAGAAGTTTGACTTTTATAGGCTTTTTGATTTTTACAATGAGATAAATATATTAACCTTCGTAACTCATTTTTTCTCTTCGGCAGCCAATGCCACTTTATATAAAACATCACTAGGGAATATTCCATACTCATTCGAAGCATAGATTTTACAAGAGTATTTTACATTCTGAAATTCCTCTTATATATCTTTTGCATTTATAGGTTTTTAAGGCCATCCGTAGAAAAACGTATGACAGGCTTCACTGTAAGTTAGTCCATTATCTTGTCCATTCGGAAATCAATACATTTTTGAACTACAGATTTGTCCTACAAAATCAGTAAAACTCCGATATTAAAGCTTTACCTTAAATCAAAACGTATGCAACCCATAAAATCCGTTAATCAGCATACCATCAACATATGGCAGCTTAGTGAAGCCACAGATGGCATGTTGCCACTGATTATATCTGCAAACTTGTTTAAATTTTAAAATAGTGGGAAATACTTTTAATTGCTCAGATTAAACACTGAAGATAAATTGAATTAGAGACAGCTGGCGTTATGCAAATGTGGCGCTGTGGGCGGCCCTGTGAACGGAAACGACATGACGTTTGCAGTGATCTGACAATATAAGGAGTGATGCGAAGGGAATCAGTAAGTGTCGGACGCAGTATGGGTAAGACGAAGGATCTAAGCGCACTTGATCGTGGGCAAATTGTCGGGGCCCGACGAATGGGTCACTCCATCTCAAAAGTCGTGCAGGGACTGGGATTTTCACGAGCCACTGCGTCATGGGTGCACCGTGAATACATCGAATCCGGTAAAACCATCCTTGCAAGGGCCAACTGCCGCCGTGGACAACAGCGTGTGGATGTGCGGGGCCATCGTCGGCTAGCTCGCGTTGTAACAGCGGATAGACGGGCCACAGTGCAAGAAATCACTGGCAATTTAACGCTGGTGTACAAAAACATGTAAGCAGCCACACTATCCAGAACCATCTCCTCGCTATGGGGTACAGAAGCCATCGTCCCACGAGGGTACCACTGCTGACCACACATCACAGGGTGCAAAGGTTAGCATGGGCGCAGGAACATCGCCACTGGACTCTAGACATGTGCGAAAATGTTGCCTGGACTGATGAGTCGAGATTCAAGTTGGTACATGCGGATGGCAGGATACTAGTACGGCGCAAACCACATGAAGGGATGGATCCTTCTTGCCAGCAGGGTACTCGTCAAGCTTGTGGGGGTGGCATTCTCATCTGGGGACTGTTTACGTGGAGGACTGAAATGGGACCCCTGGTATGTGTGACATCGTCCTTCACAGGTCAACTTTACCGGGATATCCTGGACGACCATTTGCTCCCGTTTGTGCGTCTTCAACATCCCACTGGGGACCTCATCCTGCAACAAGACGATACACCGTGCCATCTCTCCCGAATTGTATCCGAAAGGTTGGATGAACACTCCACCGACGTGACCTCGCTTCTTTGGCCAGCTAGGTCACCTGACCTCAATCCCATCGAGCACATCTGGGATGTCATCGAGAGAGATGTTCGAGGCTCTGACCCCCCTTCATCAAATCTTCGTGAACTGCGGGAGCTTGTTCAGGGGTCGTGGATCCGTATGGCTTCCCAACGCTTCCGGTGTCTTGTGGAGTTCATGCTGAGACGAATCGCCGCCGTCATCAGGGCGAAAGGTGGTGCTACACGTTACTAGACAGGTATCTTTAATTTAATTGCTCTTCAGTGTATGGGTATTATGCTGCGAACAAGCTACACACGACGTTTAATATGTTGTAAGAATATACTGAAAATGCCCTTCGATAGATTTTTCGAATGTAAAAGAACTTTTCCCTCCAAGATTGAATTATGCAAGTTTTAGCACTGACGTTCACATAAATGTATTAAGAACAAATATGAACTTGGGTGTTTTATGTAAATTTTATTACACATAACTTCTTTTCAATGCAGCATATTGACGAATCTGATTTCCAGGAGCACTGATAGTTCAGTGTGCATCTCCGTAGCAATAACCTAAGTGTTTCATTACTTTTTTAAAAGTAGGGTACGTGAAAAAGCAGAATCAGATAATTTCCCAAAATTGAAAAGCAAGTTTATATTTTCAAAATTAAATACAACATGCAAATATTAAACAACTAGTCTGATTCAAAACAAATAGCAGACCATCTCACCGAGTATTTCCTACGTTCAATAGCACGTATAGGGCAACATCAAGAATACTCAGTCCTTTTACCTTCCTCCAACTTGACAGAGATGTCGAGATAGCCGTTCGAGATAAATAGGAGCAATGAATTACAAAGGAGCAAGCAGTGAATGGGGCAGTGCTTGTGTGTTTGCCTCATGGTGGCAATCGCCCATCCCTGAATTTAGGGTGGACGACTGCCTATTACACATGGAGTCGCTCATTATAATCGTTAAACCACGAAATAAAGAAAAAGACAGAATAATCTAATCTAGACTGCATTTTTAGGCTAGTGATTATTGCAAATCTATCTCCAAAGTCTATCTTGCTTTGTCCGAACAATGCCTACAAGGTGGGAATTTAGCGGTATTACGGACATTCTCTTGCAAGTAATAAATTCAATTGACTAAGTACTCAGTGTACCACGTAGTATTCCCTATAGAATAATAGTTAAAGGATTAATTCGTAAGTTCCAATTATTACCCTAACATAAAACTTCACTGTAAAGCGCTACACCGTTTAGACACTCACTAGGGCTTGAACTTCCAGAAGTAATGTGCTTCATAGTAAGGCTACACTTAAGCTTCATCAATTACTTTAGTTGAATCTCGGATAACTTCACTTCCTTATAATCTTTAATTAAACACAAAGAAGAGCTAATTAAACACTGTAAGAAATGTAATGTCCAGTGGAAATAAAGAGTCTTGCTTAAAAGGTCCACATTTCATTCAATTTCGTGAAAAATAGGTCGCTGGGCGAACACTCTGCTAAATAGTGTAGCATGCTCAAAGAACATATCCAGATTGACATAAAACTGCCTCACTTTGGGATAATCGTTAGAATCAACTGGAACCATCGTGGTTCATACATCAGGTACGTAAAGCAATTTAAATTGATCAATAAGTGGCACAACCAGGAACAAGTGCCAGCAATAAACAAATGCTCGCGACACAACAGTGCTCGTGATAACGAGTGATATTCCTAAACTAGTGCCACGATAAAACAGTACTTTTACGAAATAAGTGTTCTCTCTAAACAGTACTCGCTCTGAACATAGCTAATCATACAGTCAAAACATCAACGCTTATCTTCAGCTTTTGATTACATCGTCGTTCTTTGACCTGTTCTCAAGTTGCAAAACACAAACTTGTCAAGAGAGAAATATGTGGCGTTCAAAATAGAAAACGTTTAACAAGAATAAACTAGAGTTTACATAAGAAGACAGGAACTAAAAACAAAATTTAAATTAAAGTGCACGTAACATCTGGCTTCACAAGCACTTCGAAGCTTAATGAAAGAACCAAAAATATTTCTTAGCTTAATTCAAGTATAAAAGCGCGTTTGTTATTAAATGGGATATTATAAACCTCACAAGTCGGAATGTGCAAAATCCAGAGTTGATTTAGTAATCAGTGTAGTGATGAGTGTAAGTGACATTATCTTTCATTTATATCTTTTTTTCGGAGAGCTAAGAAGTCGGCAGTCGAATTCCTTATTTTTAAAATGAGCACCATCGCATGGCAACCAGCTAAGAATTCTGCTAAATCTAATAAATGGCATTTTCATTTATGTAATATTTGGTGCTTTTCCAGACAAAAAAGCGAGAAGGAAATAACCGTTTTATTTTCCCACCATTTAAAGCCAATGGAGGTCCATCAACATTATTAAATAATCAATCAATAGTTCCACTGAGTTTCAGTGGAACGAATAGAAGATTAGCTACAAGGGAATAAAATGGGAATTTCTCTAATGTACTTTCGTTTCAAAAAAATACAGACGCTACTCAAGACTGCATAGTGCTCTGGAAGCTTCCAATTACACATTATGAAGTGGTGGTGCGCCCTCAAGGTATCCGAGTGGTCAGAAGCGTACATGTCTTGCCAGGGGTTGGAGTGCTAGATAAGGTATGGGTGGTGTCTTTGTTTTACTGGTCTGGCCATTTTTGTTCCTTCCAAGCAATGGCCCTAATTAGGGACGGGCGATTGCTTAAGATTTGCTCATGGGAGTGGCTAAACTGAGAAAAAATTAGAGAGACAGTGCCTTGTTAGTTTTTGTAGATAATGTATGCTATGCATCTTTCGCAGGTATGACGTAGAAGTCTTGTCTTACTTCTACGTTAATTTAAAACATCAACATACTAAGAAATAGTTCCTAAATGAAAGAAACCTTAACGGCCAGACGAAACATGTAAACAACAGAAGTCACACTTACGGAAAAGATGCTTTATTCAAGATGTAGCAAACACATCGTAGCATAGCATATTACACTAAACTCTCCACACACCACACAACTCTTAACACAACGCTCTTTTCACAACGCTCCTTTCAATAATCAGTTTACAACCCAACGCTCGTCATAATCGCTCTCTTACAACGCTCTTAAGCAACAATTTAGTCGTCGCTTTTATCTCTTGTTCTTATCAATATCAGGCATACGTCACGTGCATTCAACCTCAATTGTGTTGCCAAACGTATTTGTTTGAGAGAAAGGATATTACGTTACGAGTGAAGAATAACAGCATAAACTCAAGATTAACATACGGAAAGAAACTAAAAAGGAAATTTAATTTAAAAAATACGTCACACAGGATAAGATGTTTGTGTGTGGAAAATTAAGACGAGTGATTCGGGAGTATACATTTATTTATATACAACACATTACATTTATTCGCGTCACTTGGGTACATACCTAAGTGGGATTAAATCATAATAACAAACAATAAGGACATTCTTGACATTGAGCGATACTTAGGTAGGTGAATTAATGAATGTTATCGCCGTATAACCAATGAAAGAAGATATGACAGTCGTGAAAGTATATACTGACAATAGTAAGTATTTCGACTGTTAAATGTTTCAGAAACAATATTTTTATTATCATTATTATATATTATTCATATTTAGAGGAACGTTAGAAACGACCCTAACACCGACGAAATATGATGTAGCCATGAAAGTCCATCTGGGTGTGCGCAAGCTAAAATCTGACCTCAAGATGGAAAGAAAAGTTGAATCGCAGGTATGTTAGTTATGGAGACTGGTAACTTTTGGTCTAAGATATCTACAGGTTACACCCCACCGTATTATACATCATTTTGAAGCTCTCATCAACAGCAGGTAACATTCCCTTGCTGAGGATATGGAGGAAGCCGAATTTAGCTACGACGCAGCGTTTTCATAACATCAAAAAGGATTTTTTTGTAATGGTTTTTATCACATTTAACATCAGGTTCTGGTAATTTACGTAGATTTTAATGAGATATGGTTACGTTTATGTAAAACGTGATGAAACAATGTTCGGCGATAATTTAGTAAAATATTTTGTTGTGTAACAATGAAATAAATTTTTGTTATCACTTAATGGGACAGCATTCGAAAATTAGATTTCAATACGGATTTCAACTACGTCCGGTTCCAATTTCCGTTACATTGAAATTTTATGCATGAAGATTACTTTACTGCTATCGGAAAAGATGCATAGCATGAAAACCATTTGTGGTTCAGTTAAGATATCTAGTGTATGGTAACAGAAAACTGTGTGAACTGGTGTAAGGGTCTTCTGCCTAAAACATGAGGCCAAAAATATTCCAAATTTATCCTGCCTCGTACCAGGAATTTTAACCAAAGTTTCGGAAATTCTCTCTGAGGATTCAGAGTCTTTTCCAAGGAACCCTAAAATTCCAGTATCAATATAACTGCTTGTAAGGTGACGGAGTCGGTCCCCACTAATTATTTCCATGTAGTAATACTTTCTGTAATTATTTCTCATTTCAAAGGCAATGTAATGTAAATTCAAGCGCACGTGTTGGCACGTGGTACGTTCCCTTTGTATGACGGATTGTGTAACACCGAACGAAGCATGTGACTAGCAAGATCCGTTGATTTCGACCGGGACGACGGGGTCTGATGTCACCACTTCCGGCGAACGGCTAACTCCACACCAACAGGATTTCCAGAGGCGAAAAGGGGAGAGGGGGGTGTTAAGAATATAAAAGGAAGCGACACGTTCGCTAAGCAGGCTGTGACCCCCTGATGTGTCCGCGGCCGGGTGGTGTTGTGGTTCCCTGTGATGTTGTGCGGTGCTTGGTTCTCCTTGCCCCCCTTCCCACTAAACTGGTGTTACGGTTCACAATATGAAGGACGTATCTCCCTGTTCTTTCACCTAATTTTTCTGTTTGTCTTTCCTATTAAGTTTCCTTACTCAGATCTCCAAGCTTTCTATTTCAAAGGGTAGTTTTAGACCTGGGGTCAGACACTCCCTTCCTAAAACTTCTTCAAATATCGTTCATCGTTCTAAGGAGGATTTCGCGTTTCACCTTCCACGGAATAAGACGTGTTTTACGCAGAGAGTGTCGGTTAGACCTCGCGGGGTTTTCCGTTTTCACTGACGGATGAATCAGGGTTTTTCGACGATAAGAGATCGACCGAAGATTTTGAAGGAACAACTCAAGTCCACGTGGCGGAGGGTCTTCCGGGATATCGTGAGATAGTGAAGTGTTTGCTATCTGGAAACCTGTTGGCCCGTGGAAATAGCCAATCGAACGGAACTTATTCTTTCATCTATTAAATTTCGTTTCGTCTAACCAAGGATTTGTTATTGGAGTTCCTCTTTATCGTAGATCTTAAGAATTGCTAACTACACGTTCCAGTTTTTTCAACGATCGAGTTTAACTGGACGGCACTCAAAAGAACCTACGTCCGGCCCGTTTGAGAGATTCGGATTCCGTAAGGCCTAGTGGCAGATCAAACTCAGTGGGACCTGGCACTGCTGATAAAAGAACTCTTGAATATTTCAACATGAAAATACTTGATATCTTGTTACAAAACATCATAAGAAGCCACCGTAGAATAGCTCCTTCCTTTCTCTCTTAATTATTTTTAGATTTGAAACAATGGTAAAAATTTTGACTGGTAAAATGAGTAAATGATACTGAAACAAGTATATATACGTTCCTCGATTCAAATAAATCAGTTTAAACATTGTGTCTTCCGATGGAGGAGAAATGTGTATAAGTTCAAGTAGAATCTACTAACATCCATTGCTATTTATGCATAATCTTTTTCATAGATCTAGCAGTTTTAGTATGTCTAATACCTTGATCAGAAGCAAGGAAATGGAATTCACACTGAGTTGGCTTTGCAGTGGGAACACCTACTTAATAACACGTTGGACCAGCTTTCTGTGCAATCACTGCTCGCAGACGCCTAGGAACAGATTTTGCAGATTGTCGAACATCGTCTATCCGTAACTGGACCCATGTCCGCTGCAGCAGATCTGACAGTTTACGCTCATTCCGTGGAGGAGGATCAGGAGTTCTTATCCCACAAATGTTCAATTGGGTCACAATCAGAGGAGTTTGGGGGCGAAGGTAATGCTGCGAATTCGTTATCCTGTTCATCCAACAACTTAGTAGTTATACGAGCCCGATGACACGGTGTGTTTTCCTGTTGAAAGATGGCACCGTGGTCTGAGTAAAACTCCTGTAGATATGGTTGAAGATGGCCGGCTAACAAGTTCCTGTAGCCTCCACAATTCAGTATTTTTGGGATGATAACCAACGGAACTAGGGTTTCGCAGGAAAAAAGCTCCACAGACCAGAAGACCACCCCCACCAGCCTGTTGAAACCCAACTATGCAACCAGGGAATAGGACTTCACGGCGTTTAAACCATATGCGAACCAGCCCGTCAACAAGTTACAACAGGAAACGGGATTCATCACTCCAGACTACCCACTCCCATCTACCGTGGATCTATTGCCCATGTTATTTGGCCCGCTTCAGGTGTTGTTTGAGACGATTCGGGGTCATCTTGGGTACCCTCGCTGGTCTCCCGCTGTGGAATCCCAGGGGAAGCAAGGTGCAGCACATGGTGCATGTGGAAATAAGTCGAACTGCACCGCTGTTGTACTGGTGGGGGAGCTGGGTTACTGCTGCACGTTGTTGCTGAGATATTAGTCGTAACACCCGACTCTCATCTCTAGGATCAACCACGTGTGGCTGACCAATGAAAGCCGTTCTGCTGGATGTCTATGCATGACTAATCTAGTCCTTATACACTCATCACACTGTAGTACGGGAGCAGCCACCAAGTGTAGAAGTTTCTGAAATACTTGTACCTTCCCTCCGGACTCCAAACTATCTGTCCGCGGTCAAATTGGCTTACATCACCACATTTCCATGTTATTGGCAAACGATTACTGATCGCGTACAGGGGATAGGTGTGAGCAATTTATAGTAGCCACATGAAGTTGATATCACGTGGTACTTCGTTATTACTCCGAAAATGTAAAGCGGGGGTGTTCCTAATGACCAACTAAGTCAGTGAACAACTACATTAGGATCCAAGTACAAAACATCACTGGCATACAAAAATTAAGACCGGACACTAGTGCCGCATATTATAGGCGAACAGTGAAACACGCAAGCTTGATGCGATTTGCATAAAGCAAGCGGATCAGTAGAAAGACGATGCGTATGCAAATTTCCGAAATATGATGTCGCAGGTCGTATGACAGCGCTGAAATTAATATAAGGAGCATCTCGCAGCAAGGCAGGAAACGGAAAGCGAAAATTTACTGCCTTGTAAAGAGTTTCGAGTGGTTTGTTAGTGTGCCGCAGACGAGGAAATGTCCACGCGGAGACATTTAGATGACCTTACACGTTTTCAAATTATCGAAAAGCTGGAGGAGGGGCTAACCGTAACGAGGGTCGCAGACGAGTTCGGCGTGACATATAGCCTTTGTTTCCGAGTTCGTGTTTATGGACGATAACGTGAGACCCCTTCGTACATGTGCAGTGGATGAGCTGTTGGAAAATGAGGATATCACTCGTATGGACAGGCCTGCGTACTCCCAGGACCTAAATCCTATAGAACATGTGTGAGAAGCTCAAGGTAGACGTCTTGCAGCACGCCCACATTCTCTGGAAAATGTCCATTAGTTGAAACGTGTACTACGAGAGAAATGGGCAAAGTTACCCCAAGAACTCATCAACAACCTCGTGTTATGTATAGCGAGACGCTGCAAAACAGCCATTGCTGTTAGGGAACATCATATTCCATACTGACGACCACCTCTTTGCTATAATACATCTGTGGAAACGATGTCTCTGTACCATGGTGTGTACTGCTTTGCGATCATTTCTTAGTAACGTCCCAGTGTACTCTTTTGCATTAATTTCTGCACATGTGTTTGTTTATTCCCCCGTTTGGTACATACTGAGGTCTCTGTGGTATAACTTAAATCTATCCAGGCTGCTTTATTGCAAAGCTACAGCGAAAAAACCGAACGGTCCTTAAGGTTTCCGCGCCAGTGTACCAACAAATTTCAGGACATAGTATACTGACTGGCTGCTTCATCCAGATCACGTTTTTTTTGTAGGGGTTAACCGACCACAGTCAGCAACTCTAAGGGCTATAAGTTGTCGGTCGTCTCTAATTTCAGGCTACTGGTTCCAAGAAAGCGAGAGATCCAGTGCTATAAGACGAAAACTACATCCATTGCTTTCCGTCACAGGTTTCGAACATAGACCCAGAAGCCAGTGCTTAGACCATTGTAGTACCGGAGCGCATACGGATCATCGTTTGTCCAAAATCTATCTATCGGATGTCATCTGACAGGTTGCGTGTACACATTAGGAGTCCAACATAGGCACGCTTCTGATGTGTGTAACTTTTCGAATGTCATACGTGTGAGGATTTTGATGAGCTAAGAACTCAGCTGGGAAAAATACCTATGCATATCATGAGAATATCATCATTTCAATAATAATACAAAGCGAAATTTCTCAATACAGGATTCAAAACTGGCAAAAATGGGCATTTCACAACATCTAGTAATACCTAAGCGCAAGGATGCTTTGTACGAATACTGACAGTAAAAGGACCTTGTTTCATAGTTTCTATCTATGCATGAAAAGCAGAGTTTCCAAAGACATTCTGCCATGCTTTTATTAATGTAGGTGCGCTTTATGAAATGTGGGAAATATATCTCGAAGAATATTTCAGCGAAATATGAAAAAGGAAATATGCCAAGCGAATAGACATTACGGAAAACCTATTTGAATTATTGTAGCGTTGATGTTATTCAAACAGCAAGAGAGATGTAAATCGCGAAGAAAATTTGGATGTGCATTAATGTGAAGAGATATTCGAAAAATATGTGTAATAAGTGTTTTCGTCTATATTGCGTAATCCAGTCACATTTCTAAAATATACCTACCAACATTGAAACGCCGCTTAGGTGGCGCAGTACTGGCTTCTTCGGGTTGGAATACCAGTGAGGCAAGTATGTGGTGTTTGTCTTACGGCAGTAACTCTCTCCCTTCCCTGCAAACCAGCCATTTAATAGCTACACATAACGGCCGCTGGATATGAGCGTTATGCCTTAAAATTTAATGTAAATAAAACAGAACACCTAATAACCGATAGAAAGAAGACACCGAATTGGAGAATAGGACGAAAGTATAAACGATGGATGAATTTCAGTTCCTTTGAACTGATAATCCACCGGGACGGAATTTGTCTGAGTGATATTGTAAGAATAATTGGTGAGAAAGGAGAGATAATCACAGTTTAAAGCCAAGTCCTCTGGATTAACGACATACTTTCTAGAACTAAGTAACTAATTTTTGGGACAATTGCCCAAAGTATCTGTTTCTATATGTTATAAAAACTCAAAAATTGATAAACTGCATCGGGATTAGCTCTTTTCCACTGAAATGGATATTTAGAGACGCTCAGCAAGAAAATGTAAAAGAGAGAAAGAATGAATGCGTGTGAAGAGGAATATTTTCCAAACCATTGATATGGCGGCCCTGGTGGCGCAGTGGTCTAAGCGATGGCCTCTGATCTTTCGTCCGAAACTGATCCGGGTTTAAATCCCAGCGAGACATGCATGTTGCGTTTCCCTTACAGCACTGGCATTTTCCCTTCCCTAGAACCAGTGACCCTAAATTAGGGACAAGCGACTGCTTATATCACACTGAGTTGCTCATGGTGGTCGTTAAACCTTCAGTAAAAAAATCCATTGATATTGGGACACTAAAATGGTGTGGCTATGAGAAGACAATGGCCGAGTAGACAACCAAAAATATTGAAGGAGTGAGAGGCAGTGGGAAGAAGAACAAAAGGCACACTAAGAAACAATGCATGGATGAAATGAAAGAGATCTTGGCAGACTACGGGCTAACCTAATTTTTGACCTTGATCGAATGGCATGAAGGAAAGTTTTTAATGAAGGTTGTCAAACGCAAATCGCTTTTGAGTTGAAAGATTATGAAAAAAAGAACAACCTTCTTGCGGAATACTTGAAGATGCTATTATGCTACAGTTTTCCTCTTCACAGGAAATATGCTTTTTCTTCACCACAGCTTTTTCCCAGACTGCTGAATCATTTTGAATATCATCATAAGCATTTTTAGGATTATTTTATATGCAAATACAGAAAAATATGAAAGATATAATTTTGTCTGTATTTGCATATAAAACAATCATATAATAAAGTTTATATATCCCTGTATTTATAGTGAATACAGAAAAATATATTTTTTTCGAAATTTAACAATCGCCCACTAAAAGCAGTTTAGGAATTCTTCCATTGCTAAATTAAAATTACACTTTTCAATGAATAGATATTTACCTTACCTCAGGGATATTAAACCAGGTGCTCATGACTAAACCAAGATCAGAAATCATAATTCCTGAGCAAAAAATTAGCATCGTGATATCTTCTAGGTATCTTTCCTTCTTAAATCAGAGCCAAATTTCCTGATATTGCCGGCTATGCTTTTTCACATTTTCTTGAGAATTCAACCTTGAATTAAGCATAAAATCACTGTATGATGGCAGTTATATTGGTTTTCATCGAGCTTTTTGACAACACTCTGACTAAAATACTTAAACTGCGTTTTAGTCACCCCTTTGTCCGAAAAGTAGCACCAAAACGCACTTGGAACAATGTATTTTACATCAGTTAGCGAGAACCAATTTTACCATTAAGAGCAACCCCTTACGCAAAGAATTTCTTTTAAATATTTATTTGTGCGTTTCCTTCTTTAGCACTTATTTATTGAACAGAAAAGTGGAACATAGTGGAAATCACAAAATAAAAACCAGAAAGCAACTTTTTATGGAGGGAAATAATTTCAGATTCACAGTTTCATCTCAAAGCGGTTCTTGTATCTCAAAAAGCAAAGTCGAAACGCATTTTTGAACACCCAAAATAAAAGAGAAACAATATATAAAATGGATTAGGAATATGAAAGATATATGATTACCATTAGGAAGGGGAGTAGAGTGTTTTTTTTTACTCAGACGCAAAAGAGACCGTGACTAAAAAATGAAATGTAATTTAATAAAATTTCCATAATTTTATTGCGAAGGGGACTATGTTTCTTGAAGCTAACCACATCGATTAAAATACAGAAGAAAAAAGACTGAAAACCGAAATAGTCTTATAGGAATAATCAGGACAGAAAGATGAGAGGGAACAGGTAGGTTTTAGAAAAAATTCAATTCCAGCAGCCAGTTTTGGGCACCTACGTTTTATTTTCTAAGTCGTAGAAACAAATTCAAACAGTGCGTAAAATTCCTGTGACAATTCCGACATCAGGTAAATTTTTTCATACAGAATATCTGAAAAAAACATTATCTGTATACCTGCAACTTACGCACAGTGTTATAACCGGATGGAAACAGCTAATGTCTGTCCAATATCAATGTATCATATTAGTCAATCAATGTTCACCGTCACGGAATGCGTTTGCCAATTAACACTAATGCGCCATGTTCTCGTACTTATGACCACCCCTGTGTCCACGTGTAGACGTGCCCTACAGTACATAACTGTGACGTCACAGAACGGCGTAGAATATATGTAAACTGTACGGGCGCAGCGTATCAGTTCGCAAGTACAAAACAATGCAATTGATTCTGAGTTTAAACTGGGAATCGGTGGAAGAAGAATGGGCCAGTATTCGGGCAAGATCAGATATTGTTGTTGGCTCTTCGAGGGCGGTTGTAGTGATGATTTGCCGGGAATGGGCCGAAGAGCGAATATATTCACCTAACGTTTTCAGAGAGGGGACGCAACAAATGGCTGGCAGGCGAGGCGAACGTTGGATGACATGTGCTGTCGGGGTCAACAAACTCTTTACGGTGCCCCAATTAAAGGGCGTAAAACAACCAAGGCTTACGGAAAAACATTTACGAACACAGAATTTAGTGTAGGCTTTTGAAGCCCCGGTGGCGCAGTGGTCTAAGGCGTTGGCCTCTGATCATTCGTCCGTAAGGGGTCCGGGTTCGAATCCCGGTCAGGCATGAATGTTGTGTTTGTCTTACGGCACTGGCTCTCTCCCTTCCCTGGAACCAGTGACCCTAAATTAGGGACGGACGACTGCTTATAGCCCATTAAGTTGCTCACGGTGGTCGTTAAACCTCCAATCAAAAAAAAAAAAAAAAAAGATAGGCCTATAGAATGAGTGGCTCGCTCATATGCCCAGGTCAACCGACCGATATAGGCAATTCCGCTAGCAGAGGACATGAAACCACTGTCACTTCACATTGGACGGACAGAAAAGTGTCACCTTATTTAATGAGTTCAGCTTCTGTCTCTCACATACAAATAGACCTTACAGTTATCGACGCCGCGTGAATGAACAGCTGCATCTGGAGTGCACACAGCAAGAATGAAACATGCGAGCAACGGAGATATCATAGTTCTCAGATTTTTCAGCGACACGCGTTGTTCATGCGAACAACCCTTACATATAGTGCTTTCATTATACTCCTATCAGGTCAGTTGACGCATCACTGTATTCCAGTGTAGTGGGTGTATACCAAAACACAGTAGGCAACAGAGATATTAAAAACAAGGGGCATTTGGGCAGGACCGCATAGTGCAAAAGCCTGAAGCAAGTTGTCCAGCACATCAAGCAGCCATTCAAATCTATCTTGTTGTAAGCACAATGAAATAATATTTGCGACAGCGTATTAAGTAGGTAAACCTTTACTCATAGGCATTGATTTGGTTCATACACACACGTATCAGCAAATTAGTAAACTGCTTCTTCCAAAAAAAGAAAAAAAAAAAAAAAAAAGAGGAACTGCTCCTCCAGTTGCACCGCTACATCTAGAAACGTGGCCCAAGCTTTACACGCTCTTGATATAATAAGATGATATAGGAACCAACACATCCAATCAAATCCTTTGCGTAAACTTGATAATGTGCACTTCCTGCAATATATCGCTGGCCTCTATCGAGAGTGAGAGCTTGGGTGCATGAATTACGCCAAATAGTCTTTTTCGATTAGTCCCGCTTATTTCTGGGTGTACATGATGGTCATGTAGGGATATCGCGTCGCCCAGAAAACTCGAAGGATCTAGCTTACGTTCGAGTACGCACATATGCGTACCGGTATCATACGTTATGACATTCAGCTACTTTTGGTATTCGTAAAAAGAATGTTAACAGCAAAACCATATGAGGACATTCTGAAACCCTATTACCTAACCGTTCCCTGCGACATCCCCAACATCATTTTTCTAAAAGACATTCTTCCGGTATCATATGTTATGACATTCAGCTACTTTTGGTATTCGTAAAAAGAATGTTAACAGCAAAACCATATGAGGACATTCTGAAACCCTATTACCTAACCGTTCCCTGCTGCATCCCCAACATCATTTTTCTAAAAGACATTCTTCCGGTATCATATGTTATGACATTCAGCTACTTTTGGTATTCGTAAAAATAATGTTAACAGCAAAACCATATGAGGACATTCTGAAACCCTATTACCTAACCCATTCCTGCGACATTCCTAACATCATTTTTCTAAAAGTTAACAACTATCCCTTGATAGCCTGCGGGTCCAGTAAAAAGAGAAATGGTGTATAGTGCTACCGGATATTATTCGGAATTTGTACTCATCGATGGTACTAATCCTTGCTGGCTCTATTGCTAAGAGTGCGCGACATGACCTTTAGAGCAGTTATGGCTTACCCAAAACAGCATCGACGTCAGGCTGAGTCCCAGTTATCGTAGATGCTTTACACCAAACTCAATTACTGTGCTATATTTGAAAATTAAACAGAGTGCTTCATGCTGTTACATGTTTTGTGTCGGTGAGCATATGTGTGTCACAGCTCTCGACTAACAAGGGAAATGAGTTTTAACTCATCGGCTCTTGTTAATAATCTGTGTTGCCCAAGGAAAATAAAAGTAGAGATGCCTCCCACTCATATTTGCCAATGTTCGCTTGACTGTTTTTAGGAACTTCCTCCTACTGAGTGGAATCTTTAAAATTCAGTTATTTTAATACAGACAATGAGAATCACTACATATAATACATGTAAATTTTTTCCCATAGTGGAATTTAAAGTTCAATTGGGTATTTTCCCAACTAAACTACGCCGGCAGGATTATAGTTGCTCCATTGTTGATTTGTCTCATGCATAACCTTCGTGGTTCCTACCTTCTAATATCTTTTGTCTCATGCATAACCTTCGTGGTCTTTACCTTCAAATATAGTTTCCCACAAAGGCTATTTCACGTGCATCTTCTATTTGAAATAATACACTGCCGGACAATTGCTAAGGACGGATCACAATAGCAACGATAGCAACCATAAAATAAAAGGCAGGAAAATGTGGAAACTAGCATAAGTGCGGGATACAGTAAGACGTGTTGTGCGTATGCAAATTTTGGATTACCGAACTTGTTCGTGACGTCATAGCGCTGATAAGGGATATAAAGGATTTGACGCGTATTGACCGTTGTTGTTCAAACGCAAAGTTGAAAGGGAAAGAATCAATTGACGAAGGTGCAATTTTCAGTATTTCTTTCCGACATCACCCAGATGATTTTACGCGTGGCCGTATTATTGGCAATATTGAAGAAGGGCGAAAAATTACAGATGTTGCCAGGGAGTTCGACGTCAGCCACAGTGTTGTTTCAAGGCTTTGGAAATCATTTCAAACAAATGGAGAGTGTAGCAAACGTCACGCGGGAGGTCGTGTTCGCAGTACGACACCTGCAGAAGATCGGTACATAGCGCTATCAACAAAAAGACACCGGCGCAGCACAGCTAGTAAGGTAGCAAATCAGTTTATGGCTGCTACTGGCAAGCGGATCTCCCGAAAAACTGTCGCCAGACGTCTGCATGAAGGAGGACTATACGCCCGCCGTCCTGTAGTGTGCATACCATTGTCCAGACGTCACCGTACCACCCGTTTGCAATGGTGCCATCAACATCGCAATTGAACTGATAAAGACTGGTCTGCTGTCCTCTTCTCAGATGAGAGTAGATACAGTCTATCGTCTGATTGTCGACGACAACTGATCTGGCGTGATAGTGGTACTGCATATTTTCCAGCAAACATACAGGAAAGGGACCGATATCCGATATGTAGTGTCATGGTATGGGCTGGCATCATGATCAATGGCCGTGCGTCCCTCTATGTGCTTCCAACTGGGACTATTGCTGGCCAACGATACATTAATGATGTTCTGCTACCTCATGTTCGCATGTTCCGTGGTGCTGTCGGTGATAGATTCATTTTCATGGACGACAACGCAACATGTCATCGAACAGTCGCTGTCCAGGAGTGTCTTGAGAGCGAGGATATTCAACGCCTCGTATGGCCAGCTCGTTCTCCAGATCTGAATCCCATTGAAAATGAGTGGGATGCTTTGGGGTGGAGTCTTGCTGGTCGCCAATGCCCTCCAATAAACAAGGACACCCTCATCCGTGCACTGACAGAGGAATGGGGTAAATTACCCCAACAGCTGCTTGATAATGTTGTGCAAAGCATGACACGACGTGTGGAATCTTGCATCGCCCTCCATGGTGGCCATATCCCGTATTGACATCTTACGCCGGAACGCCTGCGGACGGTAATTGCATTTTTTTCACGTTTACGTATTCTGCACAAAATGGCCTGTTTGTCCCTTGAACACGTTCCAAAGCCTTCTGGATTTCAGAGCACAATAAATTGTCTTTCTTGTAATGTCCTAGCATTCTGACATTATTTTATTTCACTTGGCATCCAACCACACTTACTTTTTTATTCGCTATATAGCCGTTTATGATCCGTCCTTAGCAATTGTCCAGCAGTGTATATATCACCGCAAGGGAACACAAATGTATATTTTGTTTTTTCTGAAATCTCTACTTCTGAAAATCAGGTTTACAAAATTATTTTGTCATTAGTTAGAGATCAAGCCAATGAAATTTTTCCCTTGCATTTTAAAATATTTTGTGAGAAAATGATTTGCTACTAATATGCTTATGTAAAGGCATATTTCTGTTTTAACAAGTTTGCAATAGTATCTTCGCTTTTGAAAATCTAACAGATAAATATTTTTCTTAGTCATATGCCACTCACAGCAGAAAACATTTATGTGTACTTTTTTTTCTCAAAATAGTGTTTACTTTATCCGCTAGGTGGTGTTAAGTAAATCTTTGTGATGATAATATCTCGGCTTCTAAAAGTCCTTCTCCAAAAATTATTTTCGCATTGATAGCTTTCACTGTGAGGCACTCATTTAACCTGCAATTGGCCGAAAGCAGCAACTTGTGGATGCTTTTCCAGTTCTGTAGAAATCCGATTGGTATCTTTTTCTGTAATCAGTTCGTAGATAACTGCTTACGTACAACAAGACGAAGAACACTGCTTACACTGTGCACTTTGGATTATGTGCATATTTTCTCTACGAGGCGTAAGAGCTTTTTTGTTTTCGCTAAATACTTTTATCTATCCGCTTCGAAATATTTTTCCTGTCGTTCCCGAACAGCATTACTTCCCCGAATAGCTTTTATAATTTGGCAAAGCTGATAGTGAGTCAGGTTAAAGTAAACTATTCAAGGTAGACATAGATATCATACATAGATATCGCAAGTAGATTGCTAAACGTTGATACTGCGAAAGAGATAAACCCTACTTGAGATATATACACTGGCGAAAAGTGAAAAAAGAACACAAAGAAGGAATTGGCGGACGATCATGAAATTTACATATGTTAATGGGGTCGAGCTTACGTAGGTGTGATGTTAATTTCGGGACCAACCGGTGAGCGCTTACGCCACAGCACGGCATAATATGCAAATTATCGTCGGTGGTATTTAAGGAGTACGGCGAAGTGAATGTAATCAGTCGTCGGCGTACGAACAAGTGTGAAGACCCTGAAGAAGCTGCAATGCCTGGACATGGAAGACGTGCACGATTTCAGCAGTTATCGGGCTTTGAGCGAGGTCGTCTAGTCGAACTCCGCTAGGCCGGGTGATCGTATCGTCGTAATGCGGAGCGAATTGGACGGAAATAATCGGTGGTGGTACGATGGTGGCGTAGATGGTCCGAGAAACATTCCCACACCAGAAGACGTGGAACTGGGAGTCACAGACGGACTGATGAGCGGACCGATCGACGCATAAGAAGAGTGGCGTTGTCAAGCAGAACATCCAGTGCGACGCAAATCCGAGCTGCCGTTGCACCTGAGGTGACTATGTGAACAATCCGCAACCGTCTACTGGATGCAGAACTACGTTCACGTGTGCCTCTGGCATGTGTACCTCTGACTCCAGCCCACCGTCAGGAACGGCTGCAGTGGTGTCGCCAACTTCTGCACTGGAGAACGCAATGGCGATCTGTCGTGTTCAGCGATGAAAAAAGATTCTGCTTGGGAGCCTCTGATGGCCGTATGCGTGTTCGCAGACGCAGAGGGGAGCGTCTCCCCTTCTTGCATCCGCCAGCGACACACAGGGCCTACACCTGGTCTACTGGTGTGTGGAGTGATCAGCTATCTCTCCCGTACACAACTAGTGTTTGTACCGGGTACGTTAAACAGCACCTCCTACATCAACAGCATCATTCATCCCGTTGTTGTGCCATTTGTAAGGTCGGTCCATCGTGGTGTTTTCCAGCAAGATAACGCACGCCCACACACGGCACGTGCAACGCAACATGCACTTCAGTGTGTGAGACAACTTCCATGGCCTGCACGTTAACCGGATTTGTCCAACATTCAGCACGTGTGGGATTTTACGGGACAACGACTTATCCGGTCTCCACGGCCAGCCACGGTCATCCCCGATTTACGCGTCTAGGTTGAGGGTGCTTGGAACTCAATACCCCAAACCTACATCCAACATCTGTACGACAGACTCCATGCCAGAATTGCACAGTGTGATGCAGTTCCTGGCGGTTCAACCTCGTACTAACCATGTTACATGGAAATGTTATTTTTCAGTTTACCAGGAAATACAGCTGTATTTTGCCATAACGGTTTGATCACGTTATGCTCTGTATTGCGTTATTATGCTGTATAAGTTTCGTTGGTATCAGACGTCTCCTTCTTGGTGTTCTTTTTTCACTTTCCGGCAGTGTATGATCGATGGATAAGTGTCATTAACCTACGATGGTGTCTCTCTTAATACCTTCGAAGTTATGTTCTGACACTGGACTACAATGATGTCTTGAAGTACCAGTGCTTGGATAATAAACTGTTGGAATTACCAAAGTGAATAACTGATTCTTTCTACATGGCCGTTTGGTTATGTGTTTCAAAAGGATAATTTATGTAGATGGAAAGTGTCTCAGAACATTATTCAATTAATTAGCTACGCAGTTAAACATTTGAAATACAGCTAACAAAGTAAAAGAGTTATATATGGAAGCATCCTTATTGTTCAAACACACTGAAGAGCAATTGAATTAGAGACAGCTGGCATTATGCAAACATGGCGCTGTGGGCAGCCCTGTAAACGGAAACGACATGACGTATGCAGCGATCCGACAATATAAGGAGTGATGCGACGGGAATCAGTAAGAGTCGGACGTAGTATGGGTAAGACGAAGGATCTAAGCTCATTTGATCGTGGGCAAATTCTCGGGGCCCGGCGAATGGTACACTCCATCTCGGAAGACGTGCAGGCACTGGGATTTTCACGAGCCACTGTATCACGGGTGCACCGTGAGTACATCGAATCCGGTAAAACCATCCCTAAAAGAGCCAACTGCCGTTGACAACAGCGTGTAGTTGAGCGGGGTCATCGTCGGCTAGCTCGCATTGTAACAGCATATAGACGGGCCACAGTGAAAGAAATCAATCGGCAATTTAACGCTGGTGCACAAAAACGTATAAGCAGCAACACCATCCAGAACCATCTCCTCGCTATGGGGTACAGAAGCCATCGTCCCCCACGAGGGTACCGCTGCTCACCGCACATCACAGGGTGCAAAGATTAGCATGGGCACGGGAACATCGCAACTAAGCCCTAGATATGTGAAAAAATGTTGCCTGGACTGATGAGTCGAGATTCACGTTGGTACATGTGGCTGGCAGGATACGAGTACGGCGCCAACCACATGAAGCTATGGACCCTTCTTGCCAGCAGGGTACTCTTCAAGCTGGTGGGGGTGGCATTCTCGTCTGAGGACTGTTTACTGGACTGAAATGGGACCTCTGGTACGTGTGACATAGCCCCTCATAGATCAACGTTAGCGGGATATCCTGGACGACCATTTGCTCCCGTTTGTGCGTCTTCAACATCCCACTGGGTACCTCATCCTGCAACAAGACAATGCACCGTGCCATCGCTCCCGAATTGTATTCTAGTAGTTGGATGGACACTCCACCGATTTGACCTCGCTTCTTTGGCCAGCTAGGTCACCTGACCTCAATCCCATCGAGCACATCTGGGATGTCATCGAGAGAGATGTTCGAGGCTCTGACCTCCCTTGCATCAAATCTTCGTGAACTGTGGGAGCTTGTTCAGGGGTCGTGGATCCGTATGGCTTCCCAAGGCTTCCGGTGTTTGGTCGAGTCCATGCCGAGACGAATCGCCACCGTCATCAGGGCGAAAGATGGTTGCTACACGTTACTAGACAGGTATCTCTAATTCAATTGCTCTTCAGTGTAGAATGAACGTCTATGCAACTTTTAAAATAGAAAAAAAAAGAAAACATATATTAAATAAAGGAAGTACAGTGGACCTCAGTTTTACGTTTTGCAGTTTTACAGGGAAATCTGCGTTAGTTCCGGTATTTTACTGTAGTTTCTATTGCGGCTGTACGCAATTCATTTACACTCTTTTTGAGATTATATTAAAATTTGAATTTCAGATGATCAAAAATACACGATTCTTTAATGTTTTTATGTGTGTCCTTGGTATATTGCTAATTTTAGAGAATCGAGTCAGCGTTCTTCTTGACAGTGTTCCTTCTTGATGCAGTCAGAGTTTAACATTAATCCCATCAGCGAACGGTATTTTGTTTACTTTCGGTTTGGAAAAAAATTGGAACCCTATTTCACGACCCACAAATATATGCGCTATATAAAACATTATAAATCTCTGAGACGTAACTTTTCGTGGCTCCATCTGGTATCCACTGATTCGTGGCGTAGCAGAATAAAATCCCAGATGTTTCATTAATATTCGAGTTTCAAAAGGAAGCACTCAGGATCCGAAGATAATAGCTGTTTATTCATATTATCACCCAACTTTAGAATCTACTTGCTCTTTTGCCGAAAATTGACAGTCACTATCTTGAGACACTGCTCTGAGATTCTTAACTGTGAGGATTTAACTAAAGCTAGAAAAAGGATTTTGTAGACATATAGAGAAAGCTGATTTTCATAGGCTTTATGATATTTGCAATGTATTAAAATTTGTAAGTTGTTTTTTTACTTTCGCAGCCGATCGAATTGAAATAAATCATCATGAAGAAATATCTTGTGCTCCTTCGATTGATAAGTTTTGTAATAGCATTTAACATTTGGAAGTTTCTTCCGTACATTTTTAAGGCCATCCCCTAGAATAATTATACAACACAGATTTCACTGTAATTAGTTTTCATGTTGATCTGTCATTGAGCACAATTCTGCTATTGATACAGGTAAAAAGAAGCACACACATTATGTTTAGCATGCAATCTTCCTGGCCGCCCCGGTGGCGCAGTGGTCTAAGCGATGGCTTTGTAAAGGTTGTGTTGACCTGTGCTCCGTGTTTGACCTGCGTTTATTGGTGTTCTGTTGTGTGTGATCCGTCATTTTGTGTATCTCCTGTGTTGTGAACGTCTCCTGTGTCGATTGAGTCCGACCTTGACGCCCTGTAAGTAAAACTTTACTTGCACTAACTCTTTTTCCGTCCTGGCTTTGCCCAGGATCGGGTTTAGCAGGCTAGCCATTGCAAATGGCGGCGACCGCATCTGATAGGCCAGGTATGAAGCTTGATAGCAAAGCTCCGCTCCCGCCTGGCCACGTTCGGTCATCGTCACTACCACACGCAGCTGGTTTCCAAGCCGCGTTATCTGATGTTACCACCTCTTCTTCCAACTCTATGGATGTTGATTTTCCCACATTCTCCACCACAGTGACGTCCTTAACTTCTTCAGCATCCGTTGCCTCTGGTATTTCATTTGCTGCTGCGAGCACTGCGTCTCGACCTTCCCCATCTCCGCCCATTCCTACGGCAAATCTTCCTTATGCTTCCGTTGCAAAGGGTACCAGTTCATCTTCCCCTACAGCGAAGAATCCATGTACGATGCCTCTTGATATGATTGTCACTAGAGACAACAAGAAAATACGCATCGAATTTCCGGAAACTTCAGCTGCTGGCAAGAGGTTTTACGCACACAGAAACTTGGCATATGTTTTGATGCCCTCCCTGACACCAGCCTTAAGAAATACTCCTTAGCCGTACGCCAAATCCCTCCTAAGGGAGCGATCACCCATATGGCGAGGAAACCTAGGACTGTTCTTATCTACTTTGCAAAGCCAGAGTTTGTGGAGCGCGTCTTATCTGACGGACTGCATGTTGGGGATCATACCTTACAGGGAGTCCCTCTCACGCAGCGCCCCGTACTTGTTACGTGCTATCCCGTACCACCAGAAATCAAGGACAATTACTTAATGGCGGCCCTTTCATGTTGTGGAAAACTAGTTGGTTCCATTTCCACTCTGTCTTCCGCACCAACAGACCCAGACGACAGGAACATCTTAGGTCTGCGTCGCCAAGCAAGGATCCTGTTCCCTACTGAAGATGACATTGCTGACTGCCCTACTGACCTCACTGTGGTAGTAGAGAAGCAGATTTTCCGGATCGATATCGTTACTGCCTTGCATTGTTTTAAATGCAAGGCATATGGCCACATCCAATCACGTTGTCCACATGTATCTGCCAAGCCATCTATTTTCATACCGCCCGAAGTCAACACCCCACCCTCAACATCAGTTTCTCTGGCCACACCATGTTTGGCTCCACAGACGTCCTTGATCCCTGATACTGTTGTTCCAGAGGCTTTTCCCTCAGCAGATGATGATTCGTCAGCAGTCTCCAAGTCTTCCATCTCTACTACGGGAACCTTGGCCACCTCTCCATCGTTGGACCCACTTGCTGCTGTGGTACCTCTACGTTCTTCGGAGGATATTATCTCCGAAAAGGAATGACAACCCCTCCGTCGTGTGGCTTCATCTTCTTCCCTTGGATCCCCTAATGTGGAGTCAGATCTAACTGTCCTACACCCACCAGCTTCTCCCGGCGTTCCCACGTTGAAACGTACCAGACAGAGTTCAATCTCGCCGGTGACGTCTTCTTCACGCTGTTCCCGTTCCCGTTCGCCAATTCGACAGTCTTTCTCTCCAACTGCAGTTTCTACATCTCTTAAGTCCCCAGCTGCTCCAAAATTGTTGGATCAAAAAGCTTTCGCAGAATATCTGGAAACTTTATCTGCATTAGATGGGCCGCTGGCGCAGTCTGATCTTGCTCTCATCATACTCAATCAACCGTCACGTCCTCTCAAGCAGCTAGACTGCGTTCAATCACGTAATGCTCAGCTTTCTATTATGATCACCCAACTTTAGAATCTACTTGCTCTTTTGCCGAAAATTGACAGTCACTAATGCGCAGACATCTAACTTAAAGAAACGTGTAACCAGTCTTCAAAGAAGTGTTGATAGTAATATTCAACCACTACAACCTCTTTCAAGTTAAAATTACTTTCTTTCAACTGTAAGGGATGCTCCGTCTCTCCTAAAAATGCGTTAGTGTTTGAAGACATTACATCACATGATGCGGATATATTATTGCTAAAGGAGACTAACTGTCATCCCAACACACCATACCACTGATGGCGAACCTGGCCATTTCAATTCTTCCATGTCCATCGACTTAGTCTTCACGCAGGACTTGCGGTGCCCATCCATTTTCGTCTTCGATCCTTTATTACTGATATCACGGTTAAACCGATTTATCGTGACCTCCTGCAGCTTCTGTCCTTCCGACTTCACAACTTCCGATAACATATCTTCAACATCTATGTTTCCGGCAATCAACAGTATGCAGACTGTCTTTTTGAGCATTTTTCCCCTGTGTTCAATGTCTTCCAGCCACTGATATTGTCATCTTAGGTGGTGATTTTAACTGCACATTTGACCCATCCCTCGACAGATCAGACGGTTCCACGGATACCAGGTATTTTCTTACCCGAGTACTTTCTACAGCCATCAACCAGCTACAACTCCAATATTCTTTTCGATACCTGCACCCATTTCTTCGTTCGTACACCTGGCGCTCCTACTCCACTTCCTCCCCTACAACTGCCCGACTTGACCGGTTTTATGTTTCTTCAATTCTTCTTCCTTCAGTTATCTCCTTTCTCACACACCGACAGTTTCTTCCGTCTACAGCTGTGTCGTAATGTGTCTTCACACCGGTCCATCTCCTCGGCAATACTACCGAACTTGGACCCTTGATGATGATCTTTTACTTGATTCAACCTACGTAAATTTCATCCATACGCAGCTCCAACAGGCCTTTCATGTATATGCTCCCTTTTGCTTCTTGTCCCTTGCAACACTGGTTAAATGTCAAATCCCAAATTCTTCTTTATACCAAACAATATTCCCACGAAAAACGTACTACCGCCTCTATGAAGATTGATGCTGCACGCTCGATTTTTTCCACCCTAGATCTTGATTCTCCGCTGTTTTCTCATTACCAAGCTGAACTTCGTTCCTTGCCACTTACTTCCTGTCTCCCAACAAGCTCTTCGCCGCCACAAGCTCCTTTATCTACAGCCAAATGACTATCTATGTGAACAGGTTCAACAACTGGAAATCCACAAACGTTCTGCTCATCACCTCCGTAATCTAAAGTTATCCGATGGAACTGTTACTAATGACCCCACTGTTATTTGCTCCAGCGTTAGAACATATTTCCAGTTACGTTTTGCTCAGTTCCAGTCAAGTTCTCCTCATGCTGATTCGATTCTTCGTGCCTTACCACATATTCCATCGCATCTTGTTACATCTCTTTCTATGCCTATCACCTTAGCAGAAGTAGTACAGTCACTTGCGTTACTTAACTGTCACTCGTCACCTGGTCCTGACGGGTTGACAGTTAATTTCTTTCGTACGTTTTTCTCTTTCCTACACCCTCTCCTATTGCCTTGTTTTACAGCTGCTTTTTCTTTATCTGTTCTTCCCCCCGCTTTTACTCTAGCTCACACCATTCTTCTTCCAAAGAAAGGGTGTCTGCTGGAGTTGGATAATTGGCGTCCTATATCCATCCTTAATGTTGACTACAAGATTTATACTAAAATACTCTCTCTTCGATTGAACCCTGTCCTTCCCACCGTCATACATTCCGACCAAACGTACACCATCCCAGGCCGAAGCATTCATACTAATATTAATCTCCTCCGTGACTCATATTGCCTTGCCCACCTTTCCTCCGAACCTTTAGCCTTCCTCAATCTTGATCAGAGGCAGGCCTTTGATAACGTGAGTCATCAGTGGCTAGCCTCTGTGCTCTCTGCCTTCGGTCTCCCATCTGTCTTCATCACAGCCCTCCTTGCCCTGCACCAGGATTCAGTTGTCCATATCCGAACGGCCTCCTTCCTTACAGCCCCCATTCCGTTTCGTAAGGGCATCCGCCAAGGATGTCCTCTTTCCGGACAACTTTTCTCTCTAGTCTTTGAGCCTTTTCTTTGCTCTATCCGTTCTCTTCTACAACCTCCCCCTCCACCATTCACCATAGCACCAGGCACCATTGTATCGTTCTTACTGCCTACGCCGATGATCTCACAGTTCTCATCCGAGAAGAATGGCAATTCACAATTGTTCTTGCATGGTACCAAGTGTATGCTGCGGCTTCCGGCGCTTCGTTAATTCTTTCAAAGTGTACAGGCTTGTGGTGTGGCTCCTGAAGACATCGCCCCGATGTACCGTGGGGCGCTCATTGGACTTCCATTAGTCAAAAGATGCTTGGGATGCACATTGGCAGCCGGGTCTCAGCAGCGACTGCCACCTGGAGACCCCTCGTCAGGAAACTATGCCACACCGCTGCTTACTGGTCCAAGCTGAAGTGCTGTTTGACTTACCACAGTCGTGCACGGCTTGCTGGCACCCACATTCTCTCGTTAGTTTATCATTCCTGGATTGCACAACCGCCACCAGCCTACGTTCAAACTGCAACAACATCAGCAATGCTCAGCATTGTTTGGTCATCTACTCATTGGTTATCTTCCTCAGTATTGTCTCTACCTTCGACTTGTGGTGGCCTCAATATGCCAGAGATTACCGTACGTTATAAAGCTGTAAGAAATTTCAATTTCCTCCGATTGACATTCCAACCAGACTCTTCCGCTTCCATTCTTCTGCTTAATGTTCTGACTTCCCCCCTTAATCCCTGCCTCACCGTCCATCTTCTTCTCAAGATGGATATTCACACTGTCATCCCCCCTCCCCCAGTTTTCCTCTAGTCTACCATGAAATGTTCAGTTCCTTCGTTCTTTACCGCTCATTCGTCAACCCCCCTCTTCCACCCTTGATCTTCTTTCCGAGCCTCTTTTTTTCTCCTCCGTCCTCCATCCCCCTATTGCCAACTTTTTCTTTTTCCCCGCATGGCTACACGCTGGTGTAGTATCCGTTTCCCAACTGGTCCTACCCGATGTTTCATGGAAACCCTTTCCGACCTTTTTCCCACCCTCCCACCCTCGCTTGAACTCTCTGATAACTTCCTCCAACTTAAACATGCTCTCAATCACTTTTTCCTTCCCTAGTCGATTCCTCTGGCCTCCTTTGCGTTTCCTCTGCCTCTCTCCCTTTTCCGGTGATCTACTCCTTCTCCACAGTCTTTCCATCCGCACCCTGTACCGTTTTCTCCGTTCTTCTCCTGCGGTACCTAGCCCTATTCCCTCTGTTCCTTCTTTTGCACTAACCTCGGTCTGGTCTACTGCCCAATATTCACCGGCCCTCTCCTCAGAACTTAATGTGCACTGGAGGTTTTTGCACAATCGACTGCCTGTCCCTTCGACTTTGTTCCGGAGAAATATAGTATCATCAGATCTCTGTCCTTTTTGTAACGTCGTTGGAGACGTCTTACACATGTTTGTTTACTGTCCGACGCTGCTCCCACTATTTCACAGTATGTTTCAACTTGCACATCACTCTTGTACCAGTGATCTCCCCTAGAAGATTATCGTTTCCTCGGCCACAGTTCTACAAGTTTCACCTCTATTTTACCAGTTTGTTCGTATTTATTTATCCTAGCAAAATATATTATTTTCTCTCACCTGCTACAGTTACAAGATCCAGATCCTATCACATTCTCTACCTCTTTAGTTGCACACTATCGCAACAGGGTTAAAGCCAGACTCACCCTGGAATACTCCTTGGCGAATGATATTACACGGTTACCTGCCTTCTTCGCAACATGGTCGCCGTGTCGTCCCTGGTTTCAGTTTACTAGTGCCCAGACTGTTCATCTGCTGTTTTAATAAACCTACGTCGGAACTTTCAATTTTTACTGTTCCCTCGCCATGTTTCCTCCTGGAACTGGATTGTGTTTGCTTCCTGCTAATGTCACCTTTTGTACACAGTTCTCTTCATCCGCACAGTGACTCTCTGCCACCAGTGATTCCCATGTCACTAGAACTGCACGGAATTTTTTTTCTGTAAATTGTTTCGCTCCAGTGTTGTTCCAAGACTTCAATGAACAATTATCCCAGAGTTACTGCTGTTTACAGCAAATAATGCAATGCCTGTCATTGCTCATTTGTACAATTATCATTTCATTGTTAATATCTACACTTTGTTTTATTTCTCCCCTTCTCTCACACTGCGTGTGAGGTTGGGGATGTTCTGTTGTAATTCTTTTAAGTGAATAAAAGCGAATATTGAAACTAAGCGATGGCCTGTGATCATTCGTCCAAAAGGGGTCCGGGTTCGAATCCCAGTGAGGTTTGGATGTTGTGTTTGTCTTTCGGCACTGGCTCTCTCCCTTCCCTAGAACCAGTGGCCCTAAATTAGGGACGGGCGACTGCTTATAGCCCATTGAGTTGCTCACGGTGGTCATTAAACCTCCAATAAAAAAATAAAAAAATAATGAAAAATCTTCCTGGAAGACGAAATAGGGACTGCCATGTTTAATTAAGCTTTTGCGCCTTTCTCCGCTGGTCCAAGTGATAAGTTCCTCAATCATAAGATCCGTGGTAGGACCCAGTCGGAGTTCGAGTGTAGACGAGGGTCAAATATTCAGTACAGTCATTAGCTTGGCTACGAACCTGATTAAGAGTAGCCTCAGCAAGTTGCAGCAGAGGTAAAAATTCCTCACATGGGGAGAAGAAAGTGATAAGTTACGTAATCATAAGATCCGTGGTGGGACCCAGTCGGAGTT
Organism: Macrothele yani; assembly: GCA_039090855.1. Classification (NCBI taxonomy): domain Eukaryota; kingdom Metazoa; phylum Arthropoda; class Arachnida; order Araneae; family Macrothelidae; genus Macrothele; species Macrothele yani. The sequence continues at coordinate 56,312,671 of CM077008.1, read as the reverse complement.
CGAGTGTATACGAGGGTCAAATATTCAGTACAGTCATTAGCTTGGCTACCAACCTGATTAAGAGTAGCCTCAGCAAGGTGCAGCAGAGGTACAAATTTCTCACATGGGAAGAACAGGTGGTTGACATCACAGGTAATGTTTCAAAAGATGCGAAGTGGAGAATTTATCATCGCAAATATTTCCAGGGTAGTACGTGTGGTAACTCGTCCGTACAACACTTACCAGTGAAACGTTTTGATACTATGCACCGTAGCAAAGTTAATCGCATGTAAAACATTTCGATATGACGAAAATGGTGATGAAAATAGTCAAAACCATTATTGAAATCTGAAGTTTGAATGCTGTTCCATTAAGTGACGCAGCGATAATTAATTTCATTGTTATTCAACAATATATATTTACTAAACTATCACCGAACATTATTTCGTTACGTTTTACAGAAATGTAGCAATATTTCATTGCAATGCGCGTAAGTTATGAGAACCTACTTGTAAGGGTCGCCGGCAATCAAACTGTCAATTATGAATTTATTTAATTTTATTATTGTGATGAACACGTGCGGACGATCGTTTCATTCCGCCATTTTGTTGTTTCAGATAAGAACTGATATTCTTCACCACCCACGTGGTACAATTTTAATCCTATGTGGGATGAAGAGAGGGGTGCATGAACACCTGGGACACCGAACCTTGAAGGGTCATCTGCTCGAGTGCTTCTGTTAAACAAGTTGTCATACCGTTTTTGTATACGTGCAAGGTTGTAATCGCCTGCGATTATCCGACGGCATTCCTGAGTTCAGGTATTTCACGTGCTGACCAGGGAAACCAGTTTTCTTGCGCATGCGTGGTAGAGGACAGAAAGGGCGAGGAGAATTGGGTGAGACAGTTGAGCTTCGGTCGTCAAGGAGGGAGGATCCTGGTTTGGACACCGGTTTTTGACAGAAGGGCCGCGGGTATCGCAGAAGTGCAGCGTGGTGAATGGAAAGGAGGATTCCTTCGTTAACCGGGTATCGCGGAAAGAATTGGGAAAAGGTAGCACGTGTTCAGCACGGGAACCTGAGCGGAAAGTCATCGGAAACCCGTGAAGCAAATGTTATCGGAATAATAAAGTCTTGCTGTTGTTTTTATTTCCGTGTACTGGACTGAGTTTGTCGAGGTAATTATTCTTCTACACAAGGACGCCTTCAGCCGCCTTGATAGCTAGATCGTATAGTAAAGGCGCGGCGGTAGCTCGCTATACGGCGGGAAACAAAAGGTATTATCTAAGAATTGATAGGTCTGGCCCTACACTCCTGTTAAAGGTGATAAAAACCATTATAAAAATTCACTTTTAATTCTACGAAAACTGTGCGTCACAGTCAACTTTGGTTTCTTTTCGATCCACGGTATCTGTAATTTACGAGAGCTTTAAAATGATGCGTAATACTAGAAAGTCCTAACTGCATAAAAGTGCATAATGGACAATACGTGGCTGAGAAATTAAATCTATAGCTACTAATTACAGTAGCAACAAGAGAGATGACATCGAATTTTCGGGTGTAATAAGCACGTCTTTTAAATCCTTTCTCTCGCAAATTAAATTTATCAAAGCTATTCAAAGTCAATGGAACCGGTATGGAAAACAATAGCATCAGACGGAAGAAAGAAGTTTTTCAATCGGGTTTGTCCTCTGGTTGCAGACTTGTGCGTTAAGAAAAACATTAATTTATATGAGAAACATCGCACCGGACACGCTCTCCGACACAGAAAGAATTTTTCAAATCGGACTCCTAGAAACAGAGATATCGACAAAAATAAGATGTGTCTTTATGTCCCCTGGTGGGAAAACCATGCATTATTTTAGGAAGAAAGTATTCTCAAAAGGTTTTTCCATATGAGCAGTATCGGTCCAAGAAAAAAATTTAGTCGCGTTTTCAGGATCCCAAATTTTGCTACAAATACATCAGAAGCAAAATATTAACACTTGTACCCCCTGGTGGCCAAACCATTCTTTACCAAACATTAGAAATTATATGAAAAATATTTTCCATGAGGTCTGGTATGCGATACAGGAAGAATTTTTCAAGTCGGAGCTTTAGTAGCAGAAGTAACGCAGAAAATGCAGTTTACCTTTGTGCCCCCTAGCGGAAAGTCTATGATTTACTAGAAAATTTTGAATTTATAGGAAAAACATTTCGCATCAGAAACACTGTCCAATAAAAAATGAATTTTTCAAATCGGACTCTTAGAAGTAGAGATATTGACAAAAGTAAGATATACATCTACGCCCCCTGGCGTAAAAACAATGCATTATTTCAAGAAGAAAATGTCCCAAAAAGGTTTGTTGACATTAGTAGTATTGATCAACCAACGACTTTTTCTTTAATCGAGATTTTAGGCACTCATATTTTGCTGCAAATACATCAGAAGCGGAAATTGAGACTTACGCCACCTGGTGGCCAAACCATTTAAAAAAATATAGAAATTATGTGCAAAGGATTTCTCATCAAGAGCTGTATCCGGTGCAGAAAAATTTTTCAAATCGGAGATTTAGAAACAGAGATATGAGGGTAAAGCAATTTACCTTTACACCTCCTAGAGGAAAGTCTATGAAATTCTTAAAAAATTTGAAATTATATGAAAAATATGTCACACTGAAAACACTATCCAACAAAGAAGGAATTTTTCAAATCGGACTTCTAGAAATAGAGATATTGAAAATAAGGTATACATCTACGCTCCGTGGCGTAGAAACCATGCATTATTTTTAGAAGAAAATGTTTCTAAAAGGTTTGTCGACATGAGTAGTATTGGTCTACAAACGACTTTTTTTCAATCGAAAATTTAGAAGCTCGTATTTTGCTGCAAATACATCAGAAGCGGAAATTAAGGTTTACGCCCCGTGGTGGCGAAACCAATTTTTTTGTTTACAAAAAATAGAAATTATGTGCAAACGATTTCCCATCAAGTGCTATATCCTGTGCAGAAAGAAGTTTTCAAATCGGAGATTTAGAAGCAGAGATATAGAGGGAAACGCAATTTACCTGTACGCACAATAGCGGAAAGTCTATGAATTACTTGAAAATTTTGAAATTATATGAAAAACATGTCACACTAAAAACACTATCCAACAAAGAAGGAAGTTTTCAAATCTGACTCCTAGAAGTAGAGAGATTGACAAAAATAAGATATACATCAACCCTCCCTGACGGAGAAACTGTGGAATATTTTAAGAAGAAAATATTTCGAAAAGGTTTATCGATGTGAGTAACATCAGTTCACAAAAGAATTTTTTAAATCGATATTTTTGAAGCTCAAAGTTTATGGCAAATACATCAGAAGAAAAAATAACCCTTACGCCCCCTGGTGCCCAAAGTATTTATTACCAAAAATTAGAAATTTTATGCAAACGATTTTCCATCAGGAGGTGTATCCGCTGAAGAAAAAAAGATGCAAATCGGAGTTTTAGAAGAAGAGTTATCGGGGGAAATGTAATTTACTTTCACGCCCCCTAGCGGAAAATCTATGCGTAATTTGAAAGAGTAACTATATCTAAAATACTCTTCCATATAAAGGGAATCGAAAGATAAAATATTTTTTTCAATCGGTTGTTTAGAAGCAAATATGTGGAATAAAACGTGTTTTTGAATTCGACATCATCCGCATTTACGCCCTCTAGCGGCGAAATTGTACATCATAAAAACAAACGAAATAAAGGATCATCATTTTCATATTTCAAGCTTCGCAATGTAAAAAGAATTTTTCAAATCGAGATAATAGTTCCAGAGATAGCGTGGGTACAGACGGACAGACGGACAAACTTATAACATAAGCACGATCTTTTTTTAAAAAAGACGTGCTAAAAATACTGTTCATCACGTGTTTATATAAATAGCCTTTTAAGCAGAAGTCCACAGGCTCCAGATAATATCAAAAATCAAATTACAAGCAGCAAAACTAAAAGGACTTACCCTAACTTCGAAACGTAGTCCAACATCCACTGCCGTCTGGCGGTAACTGACGCTGAAACGACCCTGACGCTGACATTTCGTCGGCGTCAGGGTCGTTTCGTACGTTCCTATAAATCAGAATAATATATAATAATGATAATACAAATAAATATTGTTCTTGAAAAACTAAACGGTAGAAATACAGTACTAACTAATACCGGCACCGTAATTTAGCAAATATTTACTTTTACACCTCAAATATCTCCTCTTTCATTAGTTTTAAGACAATCACATTTATTAATCACCCTACCTAAGTAGTAAACTTTATTGTTTGTTGTTAAGATTTAATGCCATTTATTACGTGCCGGATTGTGACTCGCTGTGGTCGTGAGTGACGCAAATGAATGCAGTGGGCGAGCGTAAATAAGTCACTGAAATAAATTTCTCAAATCACAAATAAATCTCTCAAATCACTCGCCTCAGTCACACCAAAAAACATCTTGGCGTGAGAGTACCAAGGTACTCTCACGATTTTTTACAGCTTGGTACATCCGACGACAAACCACAGGATGTGGATAAATTTGAAGGCCATACAGAAATAGTGGACTAAAAACACATTTTGTAAAAACACTTTTGCAATCACCGGGGGCATACATTGAATGATGGACCAAATGGTAGCATATTCCAATAGATACCAAGGGGATAACAGTAGGTCAGCCCAACCTCTCGGACAGACAGAGGGTTCGCTCACTCATCTATTTCCAATATTGCCACATGTTCTGCTACGTTGTTAGTTTAGCCCATTGTTGCAGTAAGGTCTTCAGATGCAGCACTAAAATTACTGTCAGCACAACAATTTAGGACTGACACCCACACATTTACTGCAAGGAAAAGTGCTAGATTTTGATTACCGATTATTTGATTAAGGTGGTTCCGCCTAAAATCTCTGTCAAAATATAAAGCCTTAATATTATATAATGAACTTTAAGTACTTACAAAGTCCCATCTCGAACATAAACTTTAATTTCAACACAACGATCCTCGTTCACCTCTAATAAACACCTCCATTAACATACAAACCTGGTTGCCACAACAACCCACGTTCCCAGTAATTCTTGATTATGTTACATCTCCTTTCTTTTCTAAACAATCAAGAATACTCACATATATAACTAGTTTAACACATAATGTCTTAAATAAGTTGGTGGTCTTGTTTGTCGTTTTGGTCTGAGCACGCCAGTCTCTTTTAAGGACACAGGAAGACTTGACCTGTTCACACCAGTCTCTTCTAATGACACAGGAAGACTGTCACCCGCTGAACCTTTAGGTTGTACAGCTTCCGCCCTCGGCAACAGCTCTGTCTGACTCTCCTTTTGTCTCCGGTCTGTAGAGCTGTCATTTGTTTCACCACTGGGCTCTTCTGTCTCGAAGTCCCTAGATAGCAGATTCCGGGCTGTATTGTAGACTTTCTTAAGTGGATTCTGTTTCTACGCACAACAGCACCACTGGCTTTCTTAACTGTATAAAACCTAGGACTATAATCCACTCCAACAACTGTTGATGGCTCCCATGACGCATTATTTAAGTTCCTTATAAGCACACTGTCTCCTTCCTTTAATGGAGGAAGAGGTTTAGAACGCTTATCATAATAATGCTTCTGTTTTTGTTGTCTTAGTCTTAATCTTTCTTCGACGTCTTCAAATAGTTGTGCATTGAATAGTTTTGTCTTTATCGGCAATTTGGTTCTGAGTCGGCGACCAAAAACCAGCTGAGCAGGAGAGAGCATGATTCCTGCTATTGGTGTATTTCGGTACTCCATCAGACCAACATAATAGTCCCTGTTGTCCGCATGGGCCTTTTTGAAAATTTGTCTCACAATATGCACTCCCTTCTCTGCCATGCCATTACTCCTATGATATCTTGGACTTGAATATATGCACTCAATATCCCAAGATTTAGGAAACGCCTTAAACTCCCAACTATTAAAAGGGTTATAATTGGAAAAAAATTCTGGAACTCCAAACCTAGAAAAGACGGCTTTTAATTTGCTTATCACTTCTTGAGTTGTGTTAGTTTTCAGACTGCAGACCTCTATCCACTTTGAATAGTAATCTGTTAGGACAAATAAGTGACATTTGGAAGCTCCATAAGGTCAACAGCATCTTTCTGAAATGGACTTTGAGGAATTAAAGGTTCTTTGGTATTGCTAGATTGGAATCTCTCACACACTTCACACTTAGATACAACTTGATCAATCTCGAAATTCATTCTGGGCCAGTACATAACTTCCCTTGCTCTTAGTTTGCACTTTTCCATTCCAAGGTGTGACTCCTGTATTATCAGTAACATATCTTTCCTTAAATCCCTGGTTACCACCAATTTGTCACCAAAGAATATCAGACCATCCTCAAGGAATAAGTCATTTCGTAATTTGTAATACTGCTTTAAATCCCCGTTCTCAGCTTTAAGGTACTAAAGCCACCCTTTTGTGCAATATACGATGACTACTTTTAGTTCTTTATCCGCTTTGGTGGCTACTCTAAATTGTGCCCTTCTTTCATCACTCATTGGCAGGTACTTGGATACACTGTGTATCACATTCTGCAACTCAGGATCGCTCTGGGTCTTCTCACCACTCAGAAATGCCCTTGATAGTGTATCGGCTATGTTCATCTTACAGCCTCGTACATATTGCACAGCAAAAGTGTATTTCATCAGTTTTAGCATTATACTTTGCAGCCTTGCTGTGACATTAAGCAGCGGTTTTCTCACAGTGGACTCCTACGGTTTATGATCTGACTGCACTGCTACTTTCCTACCATAAACAAATAATGGAATTTTTCGAAGGCAAAAACTATGGCTAATAACTCCATTTCAATGTGTGCAAAGTTTTTCTCATTTTAAGTCAATGCCCTTGACATAAACGAAACTGGATGTCCCTCATGCATGAGACACGCACCCATTCCATCTCTAGAGCTATCACATTGTATTATGGTATTCTTTGAAGCACCAAACACTTTAAAAACTGGTGTTGAGCTCAAACGATGTTTTAACTCTTTTAAGGCCTTCTCATGTTCCCAGTCCCATTTGAATTCTTGGCTTTTCTTAGTCAAAGCTCTCAATGGGAAAGTGATTCTGGACAAATTAGGTATAAACTTAGACACATAATTCATCATTCCTAGTACACTATCTACCAACAAGTAATTGGACACCCCTGCAATCGACGATATATGCCGCCCTGATAAATGTCACGGCCGCCGCCGTTAAATATCGTGTGGGAAATAATAACGCAACCAGTCGCATGCAAGATGCCACGCAGTTCGGAGCTCTCTGATTTCGAGAAAGGTGTAATCGTCGGGTATCCCAGAAATGGCCGATCCATACGCGATATATCCAGCGAGTTGAAGTACCCAAATTGACAGTGGCTTACGCGATTGGCAAGTGGAAGATGAGAGGTGACTATCGGAATGTGCCCCGACCCGGCAAACCCACAAAACTGGAAGTTAGAGACCAACGCGTGCTGGCCAGAAAAATTCGAAACAACCGCACCAAATCGATGGGCTACATCCGCGAGTAGTTTCAACAGGCATCCGGAAGTGTCCTGTCGATGAATACCATCCGTAAGGAAGCCCATCTGTTTGGTTATCGTAGACGTGCTGCCGCCCACAAGCCTTTGAGCACCAAGTCCAATAGCGCTGCTCGGCTAACGTGGTGCAAATAACGTCTACAGTGAACCGTTGAACAGTGGAAACAGGTTCTCTGGAGCGAAGAATCAAGGTTCACCCTCTATCGTTCAGATGGCAGGGTCTGGGTTTGGCGTCTCTCTGGAGAACGCCTCCTGCCGGAATGTATTGTGCCAACTGTGAAGTTCGGCGGCGGTGGAATTATGCTATGGGGGTGTTTCTCCTGGTATAGCATGGGACCCTTGGTCGCAATTCCTGGTAGACTCAACGCCGAGACCTACTGCACCATTTTGGATGACCATGCGCTTCCTACGTTGTGGCAGTTTTACGGGGTGGACCCATGTTAAATTTAGGATGACAATGCCACCTGTCATATTGCGAGGTCCACCATGGCTTGGTATGGTGACAATGAGGTTAATCGAATGGACTGGACTGCGCAGAGCCTGGACCTTAACCCTATCGAGTACCTCTGAGACGAGTTGGAGCGTCGACTTAAGAGGTGCCCCCACCGTCCGAAATCGGTGAAGGAACTGATCTGTCTTCTCCAAGCCGAGTGGAAGAAAATACCGCTAGCCGTCGTACAACGCCTGGTTGAGAGTATGCCCCGGAAGGTCGCAGCTGTAATCGCCGCTCGTGGAGGCTCCACCAACTATTTAAGGTGAACAAACTTCGTTTTCCTTTGTTATCACAGGTATCCAATTACTTGTTGGTAGATAGTGAGTTTTTTGACATCTGTTTTATTCTTTGTAATTGGCATTTCTTCAATGGGCTTTAAATGTTGTCGATCTATTTTTATATCATCGTTAGATATGATTTGTCCTACATATTTAACTTCATTTATTCTGTACGGAAAGTTTCACTAATCAACTTCACATTTTATTTTCTAGCGATTTTTAGCACTTCAATCAAAAGTTTATCATGCACTTCTTCATGAATGTCTGAGACAATAATTTCATCTATATAAATTTCTACCCCTGGTATATCCCCAAAAATGTTTAGATTTCTTTTCTGAAAGACTTATGGTGCCGAATTGATTCCATATGGTATTCTGTTAAAACGGAATCTACCAAAGGTAGAGTTAAAGTACACAAATTTGCACTATCTTCATCTAAAGGAACTTGCCAAAACCCTTCCCTCAAATGTAATATTGAAAAAACTTTGTTTTCCATTTAGCCTGCTTATTATATCTTCTATGGATGGTATGGCATAATATTCTCTCTTTATTACCTGATATAAACCTTTTGGGTCCAGACAAAACCTAAGATTTCCATCTGACTGCTCTACTACAATCAAATTTTGTACCCAGTTAGTGGGTTTGTCTACTTTAGATATAATGTTCTTTTCTTCCAACTGTTGGAGTAACTGTCTTAATTTATTATGTAGTATTTGAGGCACTCTTCTTGGAGGATTTATCACTGGCACAGTATCCGGGTTCACTTCTATGTGATATGGGTTACCTGGCATCTTCCCTAGACCCTTATAAACATCTGCAGACCTCTCAATAATAGTTTCTTTACTTAAAGTAGATTTAATGTGATCAGCTCTCTTCATTAGATTTAGTTGTAAGCAAGCTTGTAATCCTAATATTGGCTTATAATCTTGTTGCACCACATTAAACAGTATTATATGTTGTTTAACCTTCTCAGTGGGGCATCTAAGAACTACTTTCCCTTTTGGCTTTATTTTAAACTTTCCATACTTGGTTAAAATTGTAGAAGTATGCTGGAGTTCTGGTCTTTGAGACTTAACCTAAGAACATATTTCTTCAAACTGCAGAATATTGGTTTCAGCTCCTGTATCTAATTTAAACTCTACTTCACAATTTTCAACCCGTATGTTTTTATTAAACGACTTCTCACAAATTTTACCGACAGCTTCAACTTTATCTACACATGGGTTCTGTATAGTATCCACATATAAAATAGGTTTTTCCTTCATTTCTTTCTATACTTCGTAAACCCTTCTTCCAGATTTCAATTAAACTTTGCACCCTACAGCAAAATGATTTAACCCTTTGCATTTATTACAAACTTTTACAAATGCAAAACACTTCCTACCTTTGCTTTCTACCACACTTTTAACAAAGATATGGCTCCATTACACTGCTACTTTTAGAAACTATATTTGGCTTAATACTTCTTTTCATGAACATTTTCCAAGCTGTTTTATTTTTAATTATGTTCACAACTTCAGTTTGTTCTTTCATATTTTTAATCTGTACTTTACTCACCTCAGCAGCTTTTACCTGTTCCACCGCTTTTTAAAGTGTAAGATCCGGTTCAGGAAGAAGCCTTTCTTGAAGTCTTGTGTCGATCAAACCTAAGACTACATGGTCACGTATTAACCCTTCTTGTTGAGTTCCAAACTCACAAGTTTTAGCTAAATTTTTGAATTGTGTAAGGTATTGATCGAACGGTTTTCCTTCCTGTTGTATACACTTGAAGAATTTAAATCGTTCGAAAACTACATTTTGCTGTGGCAAACGATATGATTCGAACTTATCAACGACTTTGGTAAAATAATCAGTCGCCTCTGGGTCTGAGTCGAATGTATTAAATAATTTCCCCACATCATCACCAGTAAGATTTAGTAAAATGGCGACCTATGTTTTATCTGGTTTCTTGATCTTTTCTGCAGCTAGGAGAACATTTTCTAACTTCTGTTTTCACCTCCTCCAATTCTCGGCAACATTGCCCGTAAATCTTAATTCTTCTGGATTATGAAACCTATCTATTACGATTCTGACACCATGTCAAAATATTAAGCCTTAATATTATATAATGAACTTACTTTAAGTAATTACAAAGTCCCATCTCGAACATAAACTTTAATTTCAACACAACGATCCTCGTTTACCTCTAATAAACATCTCCATTAACATACAAACCTGGTTGCCACAACAACCCACGTTCCCAGTAATTCTTGATTATGTTACAATCTATGTATGCCTTATGTTTAAAATTGCAAAACTTCTGTACATATTTTCTTAGCAATTAGTGTATTTCCAAGGATGAAAATTTGCACATCGATAAAACTAACTTTGCGTTATAGCATGGGATACTTAATACTCGCTAAGACATAACCATAATTACATTAAAATCCAATCATTTTCCTTTGAGTAATGTTCAGACCTGTTAATAGATGGTGCGACCTGTACATTGATGATATTAGCTGACAAACAAATGTTGGATTGATTAATTATGGTTGTGTTTTATCAAATATTAAGTATCCGATGCTATAACTGAAAGTTAGTTTTATCGATGTGCAAATTTTCATCCTTGGGAATACATTAATTCCGAAGAAAATATGTAAAACATTTTTCCATTGGAGACATAGGACAGAGATTTTAGGTGGAACCACCTTAATGATTGAAAGACAAGTTGCACTGATTTGATTAACTATTAAAAGCCAAGTTGCACTGATTTGATTAACAATTGAAAGCCAAATGTGTTAATACTCTTTCTGGAAAAAGAGTGTTGCTGACTCACGGACAATATATAGTAAAATAAGGTTTTGCTATTTCAAAAGATCTCTGGTTGCCAAGCGGAGTGTAAATAGATTTTATGTTAATTAAACCTTGAATAAAATGAATTAAGACCGTGGGGAATTGTGTAAAGGAGAAACAGAAAAATTAATTACAGAAAGTCTTTAATACAAACTATTTGCGACCCGCTTTAAAGATTTATTCAGTGGGACCTTGATATTCCGGTGAGATTAATACGCTCGATTTCCTATGTTTTTTAAAAAAACTTTGCTATTTTTCTTCATTTCGCGGGAAAGTTAAAATATTTTTTTCATATTGATGAAAACGCTCTTGCAGCTTCATCTTTTATTATTTCTAATATATTCTGATCACGTTACCACTGTTTTTGTAATGTCCACATATTTTTATTTAACACCTTTATTCTACTTGAAACTACGCATTTCCATATTTGGATTACGAAATGCGTAAATAAATGAAAGTATGTATTAAATGAAAGAATTTTCCTGCTTTCTTCGAAATGTTTGAAGACAGCTTCGTGTCGTAATCCTAATTTTTAGTCACTATTAAACTCACTTATCTCACGGAATTACTCTTTCAATTTTTATCAAAATTGTAAGCCACGTTTCTTGTCAAGTAAATTAATTGTTCTACGGTTAGATTTGATACTTCCTTCAAATTTTCGGTTCTGTACTCAAAAAATTTCATTTGACTTTCAAGCCTCTTTCACAGTAGTTAACATGCTAGTAGGCGGGAGTGTGAAATACAGGCTTAAGGGTATAAAATACTGTGCATTCTTCTGCTATTTTTTTTAACTGGCGTGCAAGGCTAATTTCCATATTTTGGTGCATATCACCTACCTCCTTGTCCATGTCATCTTCTTCTCTTATGTATTCCGATTATAATGTAAATGCGCTTGTGACACAAATACAAAAATCTCCAGAGAGTAAAATACTACGAAAACTCTGAAAAAGTGAATTTAAGGAAAATCAGTCTAAACCACTTCTCGGATTTTGCATTTTGCTTCGTCGATTAGAGATAAAAGCTTTAAACATCACTTTCTCTCTGCATGCACAAATTTTCGTGAAATATAGCATATCGTTTCCTCAATATATATATATAAATACTTGGAAGTGTTCATATTCTCTTGTTCTTTAAATTAGTTCTATCAGTACATGGATATGATCTATAGTGCTGTAGCCACTCCTGAATCCAGCTTGTTCTCTTGGTTGGGCCATGTCTAGTGTTACCTTCAAGCGATGGGAAAGAACCGTAGTGAAGCGTTTATAAACCACTGAATGGAGGCTGATGGGCCTGTAGTTCCTGAGATCCTCAATGCCACCTTTTTTAAGGAGCAAGACCAATGCTACAATGATCTTGCTCCATAAAAAAGGTGACATTGAGGATCTCAGGAACTACAGGCCCATCAGCCTCCATTCAGTGGTTTAAAAGATCTTCACTAAGGTTCTTTCACATCGCTTGAAGGTAACACTAGACATGGCCCAACCAAGAGAACAAGCTGGATTTAGGAGTGGCTACAGCACAATAGATCATATCCATGTACTGAGAGAACTAACTGAAAGAACAAGAGTATATGAACTCCCATTATGCATGGCTTTCATTGACTATGGAAAGGCCTTCGATTCCGTGAAACCATCAGCAGTAACAATGGTTTTGAAATCCTGCGATATTGAAGATGCATACATTAGCATTATTAATACCGTAACATCTATGAATATGCATGTGCAAAGGTTCGGATATTTGAGGATACAGCACAAATAAGAGTTGGAAAGGGAGTGAGGCAAGGTGACACCATATCTCCTAAGCTCTTTAACGCCACATTGCAAAATGTCTTTCAATCATTGAATTGGGAAAACTAAGGGATAAAGATTAATGGATATTACTTAACTTAACTTCGTTTTGCTGACGACGTAATCATCTTTGCAACTACCCCATCAGAGCTGCAGAGTATGATCCAAGAATTTGCTGACAAGAGTAAAGAAGTGGGATTAAAAATGAACTTTCAGAAGACAAAAGTGATGTACAATGCTTTTACAAGAAACGAAGATTTATCGATTTATGGAGAAAAGCTTGAGACAACCGATTCCTACATTTATCTTGGGCAGCAGATATCAAGTGAGGGTCACATTGATGAAGAAATTAATCGGCGTGTAAAACTTGGATGGAGAGCTTTTGGAAGAAACAGTGCAGTTTGTAAGAGCAGTATGCCAGTATGTCTCAAAAGAGAAGTGTTTAATCAATTCATCCAGCTAGTGCTTACGTATGGTGCAGATACATCGACCTTAACTAAAAAAGACATACAAAGACTGCAGACAACTCAAAGAAGCATGGAGATACGCATGCTTGGTGTAACCAGGAAAGATAAGAAGAGGAACTTGTGGATAAGGAAAATGACAGGAATGGACGACATCTTGACCAGAGTGAAATCACTGAAATGGCAATGGGCTGGACATGTTGCTAGAAGAACGGACCACCGATGGACACCCGAAATTTTAGACTGGATTCCGAGGGACAGGAAAAGACACAGAAGAAGACCTCATGGGATATGGAAGGATGAAATTCGAAAGTATGATGGAGTGACGTGGAGGAGACAGGCCCAAGACAGACAATTGTGGAAGAAAATTGGGGAGACCTTCATCCAGCAGTGGATTGATAATGGTTGATGATGATGATGATGATGATATAACTACTTAAATTTTATTTTGAATCATGCATCACGAGTAAATTTACTAGCAGTATAAAGTTGATATTTCCAAAGAGCAACAAAATGTGGAGCTCTTAAAAAGCAACATTTTTATGAAATTAATTAGTTGCAGTTTCTAACAATCAAAAGTGTAAAACAACGCATTCCAGTTATGTCTCCAGGAAGGTGCTTGAAGTGTTTTAAAACTTTCAAGAAGGCATTTATTAAAACATACTGTCGTGGGCTAACTGATAGGTCTACCGATATGCAATATATAGCATTTCGTTGACAAATATCAACCCAGTGTTATCGTGGTGCACCCTGTTCTCACTGAGGTGATTTCTACAGCCAACAAATGATTCATACCGGGACTACAGCAAATACTGTCCTACATTGTCCAGCCCGCTCAGAGTTACGGCTAAAATGAATCAACAACTCAAAATGTGGCTCCTTTTCAAATGAATTCTTTTCTGAAAATTTATCCTCTTTCTAAATGAATACACGACTCAAAACATATCCTATTTCAAATGAATCCACAACTCAAAACATATTCCATTTCAAATAAATCCACAACTCAAATATTGCCGTCTTTCCAAATGAATCCACAACTCTAAACTTGGTCTCTTTCCAAAGGAATCCACAACTCAAAACATATCCTCTTTCAAATGAATGCACAACTCAAATCTTGCAGTCCGTCAAAATTAATCCACAACTTCAAACTTGGTTTCTTTCCAAATAAATCCAGAACCCAAATCCTAGCTTCCTTCTAATTGAAACCACAAATCAAAGCTTGGCCTTCTCCCTAATAAATCCACAACTCACAACTTGGCTTGCTTCAAAATGAACCAACAACTCAAAACTTGGCTTCCTCCAAACTGAATCCACAACTCATTTTTTTCCAAATGAAGGAACAATTCAAATCTTTGCCTCCGTCGAAATGAATATGGAGATATTGGCTATTTGTCTCTGTCGGATGGAACACACCTTACCAAAGCAGCATTCAGAGCGACACGAAGACAAGGGTACTACAAATCGCGCGAAGTATGGATGAAATTCGAAAGCCTGCTGCGGTTACATGAAAGCGGAGCTCAATACAAAGGGCTGCGGAAGAGGGAAGAGACTCGGGGAAATCTGATGATAGCACTCATGATCTATAACTTTATGCTAAATTACCTAACAGTGTACTAGGCCTAATTCCGCCGCGATGATAGTTTTTCTCCTATAGTAAAATCGACTTTACTGCCTTATGAAGTTATCCTCGGTATTCTCTACTAGGATGGGAGGGAAAACGTTCTAGATTTAGTTGAAGCTAAGCATTGGCCTGATAAGCCGAATGCTGCGTATTATTGCATCTCATATGTGATAAGTGAGTTTCGAATTGGGCAACGTCGGCTGCCAAGAGAGAACAAAAAATGTTTGGACAGGATTTTCCAAACATTCTTGCCCCGTGCAGTCATGATCCTTCTGAAAGAATGTAGCTCCCTCTGAATATATGGTGGAAATGTAGTGCAAAGCGTAGTCTAAAACAAAGATCGAGAAAAACAAGCCAAGGTAAATCAAAATTCCTTCCCGTTTGCAGCTAATAAGTTTTACAATACGAGAAGGTCACACAGACGCACCTCATCCTGCAAAGTACCGACCATTGATTTCTACAGTCCTTCAACAGCGTTCCACTAGACCCTTCCCGGTACCACACGAAGGATTTCGAGATAAGAAACCATTTGATGCCAGAGTCCGCATCTACCACTGAAGCGAAGTGTCATTTTTGTAGGAAATGGGCCATGGAGCGAAATAGGTTGTAGTCAGATGGGGCAAGGTCCAGACTGTATGGGGGATGAGGTACGATCTCAATACCTTTCAGTCTCTTAAGTTTTTGGTTGACAACTCTGGAGGTATGACTTGGGGCGTTATCCACTTGCAGATACGCGCGCCTTCTCTTGATTAACGCTGAGTAGCTTTGGAGCAGAGTACCATTGACCCGCAACAGTTGCTCGGCAAAGAGTTCCCCATCCACAGCCTCACTACCTGGAACGAGTTCACAAGGCAGAGAACCCGCACAATTTTATCAAATATACAGCATGACTTTCCTCTCTAGCCGCCAATTTGTATCATTGGAGGCAATTCTGGGCATGGGTTTAGCCACTGGTTCCCAATGACAGGAAAGCGTAGGATTAACCATATTTCATTCCCTGTGACGATGAGACGCCAAATCCTATCGTCATGTGCTTTTTGTCATCAATCTGCGACAGAGAGCCGTTGTTCAACCTCCGACGTTGTCAATTCATTCATGCGGAACCATTTGATTGCACCTGGAGGAGAAACAAAGACGGTGCAGGTGTCGAACTATGGTGGATTGGGAATACCTCACCTCAGTCACCAAGTGTCGTGTACTGGTGCCGAGTTTTGCTGTCATGTTTCGTCATTGGTTGCGTTTTCTGGAAGAATGCTAGGATTAATGATCGTTAGATGTGCTAAACTCGGCTTGTCTTCGATTTTGTTGTCACTAGGATTGGAACGCCAGAACTGCTGCGTGCATTGTTATCTGGACTTCAACTGCACAAATTTATTTTCCTGCTGCTGCCGCGTTTAACCCCTTTTTTCAGTAATGGCGTGACAGCACTCGGACAGCACGTTTGCAGACCTAGATTCACTGCTCAACTGATAACGCAATGTGACTGCGTTCCAAATGTACGTCATCAACCTTCTGATTTCGACATCATCGCGATACCCAGTCAATGCTGGCGCGCGTTTCGCCCAAGCACAGATGCCCAACGCAAATGTATAGCTCAGAACGGGACGAACGTTTCACCAGCACTGGTAAATATGAGCAGGTGCTCTACTGGAATGACGATATCCAGTGATTTATATGCGATCACTCCCAATGCCATGGTGACACCAGCGCATTTTTGTCCAGCTGTGAAGTTTGGTTACCGCTGCTCACTCATGCAGCGTCGACTACGGAACCGACCATCGGCTAGTTGAAGCTGGATGCTTAACTCATCGAACCAGGCAGCTCTTTTTCAGCGATGTCCAATCATGGTTATCGAAGCCATTGCTGGTGAAGCTATCCGTGCCAGTCAGTGAACATAAATACATCAATGAGCCGCCGATTTCTTAGGTCCACTCGAAAAGACGTCCGCTGACCCGTGTGTTAGTAAGTGTTTCCCAGTGTACCGTGGTTTGAGTCTGCAGTAAATTGAGCGATCGTAAGCTGTCTGTTTTTCTGATAAACAGCATTCACCTTTACTGTGAATCAGTGGGGGTCTCCATGTTCTGTAAATTAGGTAAATATATCTTCCTGTTCAGAGTATTCGTGTCACAACTTCATCAATATGGCCTTAAAACCGCCAAAGACGCCTGCGATTGCTCAGATTCTCCTTCTTTCGAAAAGCATTTTCCGTTGAAACTTAGACCCGTCCCTCCCTTCCTCCATTGCGCAAGAACCCTCCTGGAGATATGACACGCTCTGTCCGTGCCAATTATATATACACTGATGGCCACCCAAAATGCAACACCAAAAAGGAAGCATCCGATTGGCCTGAAATTCGCAGCATGCGTCGCCCGCGAGAAGACATGCAAACGATCAGCATTGCAGGGCATATGCGAATCATGTGCGCCCGGTACGCCACAGAGAAGCACTATAAGAAGGGTGCACAGAAGGTGGGGTGTAAGTAATAGAAGTGGGTTGTGCTGCCGGGCCTGCGTCAAAAAAGCTTCCTGATGCCCCGTCCCAGAATACAGCAATCATTCCAGCACGTTTCGGAGTTCGACAGAGGACGAATAGTGGCTTATCGCGACAGCGGTTTATCGTACTGTGACATTGGCGCCCGTGTAAGACGACATCCAGCCACAGTGAGGCGAGTATGGAATCGGTGGGTGTAGGAGGGACGGACGGACCGACGTGAGCGATTGCCGCAGCCGCGGCACACCACCGAAAGAGAGGACCGGCATGTTGTGCGGCGGGCATTGACGACTCGCACCGCCACATCACGAACGTTAGCGCAGAAATTAGTGTGTGTGTTGCACAACAACCTGTGTCATCACGAAACGTTCGACGTCGTCTGCAGGAGCGGGGACTTGTCGCACGGCACCCATTACTCCGATTACCATTGACGTTACACCACTGGCGGGTGAGGCGGCAGTGGGCCGTTGAACGCTGCACCTGGACTACGGAATGGCCCGATATTGTCTTCTAAGACGAATCCCGCTTCTGCCTGCAAAACCACGATGGTCGGTTCCGCGTGTGGCAGCACCGCGGCGAGAGACTGTATGACGCATTCATTATGCATCGCCATACCGGTCCGTCGCCTGGCGTTATGGTTTAGAGCGCAATTGGATATCACACCCGCACACCTCTGGAACGCATCGCCGGTACACTCAACAGCCACCGATACATCTCCGACGTTTTGGAGACTGTAGTCCTCCCTTACCTGCATGACCTGCCAGCGGCCACGTTTCAACAGGAAAATGCGGGCCCGCAGTGGCACGCATCGTGCAACAATTCTCTACAGCCCACCAGGTGTCAATGCTGCCGTGGCCCCCCTGTTCTCCCGATATGTCGCCCATCGAACACGTCTGATCACTGATCGGCAACCGAGTGGCCCGGCAAGCACCACCCGCGGCTACGTCTGATGAACTGTGGCAACGTATGGAAGCAGCCTGGACCAACATACCCCAAGCCCACATCCAAAGCCTCTTTCGTTCGATACCGCGGCGTGTAGCGGCCGTTATTGCCAGCCATGTGGGCCACACGAACTATTGATGTCTGCGTGTTCTGCTAGCCGCACGGGCCTGTAAGCTCAATCGTTTCATCTTTGTATCTGTTATGTGTCCAGTAAATCTGGCATTGCTATCTCGTGTCCTTTTTGGTTTTGCATTTTGGGTAGCCAGCAGTGTATTTAGTGTCTTTCCTCCAACCATTGTCGCCACATTCGGTCGCCATTTTTTGCATCTGGCGCGTTTTCGCCGCAATGCGATGCAGGCACCAAACAGCTGTACGTATGATTAATCCTCTGATAAAGGTGTTTGTGTGCTGACAGAATTCCCGCTTATATCGCCCAGACATTTTGTCCCTTTACACCTGCTTTCGCCACCGAGATCACTCTGATATATTAGACGACACACGTCTAATATATCAGAGTGATCTCGCAATAATTTACATAACTCAGCTATCACCACATACTCAAAATTTTGAATGGCGTTCCGGCGCATACTTTCTCTTGTGACATTTTCTATGTCGAGCATTATATTATCCAGGGTTTGGGGGAATGGAATAAACAAAACTTTCCCCGGATGACTGATTCGTAGGTTATTACGAGCTTTTCACTCGAATCGAAAAAATGCCTCGTCATTTATGCTTGTCAATTTCTTCACATTCGCGAGTATCAGGCTAGCCATTTGGGTAAACGGATTGCTAATATATTTCTCCAGCAGCCAATCATGTGCCTCAAAGTGTTAAAAAATTACCAAGTAAACGATCTCTTCACCGGTACAGGATTTCTTGTCTCCCTTGCGTTAGACTGCATCCAGAACTATGGGTAGAAATTTGATAAGTGTGCTTCTTGGCAATTTTACGTCTAAAATTTTAGCTATGGACAAAATACCTGGATTTGAGATGCGATGGCCACTACATTTTCAAAAATTCATACACTGAAAAATGAAATCCACCACCTTCCCAAAACAACGTGGATTGTAGATATCTTCTCTCTTTCGATTTTAGAAGCATCCACTCATTAACCTATTATTCTTCGGAAATGCTCTCGATTCTCAAACGTGGTTCAGTTACACCGATGTATATGAACTCACTCTGTCTGAGCACGATTTAAAAACTTAAAAGTGTTGCTAAATAAAAGTGGATATTTATTTATACTCTAAAACATAAATAAGTTAAAAACAAATGAGGGCGAGATCTTTCAGGGTTCACTATGACCCCATCATCAGGCTGAATGTACAAATGAAACACAAGCACGAGGACATATACATTCACTGATCACCCATAATGCAAAGCAACACCTGATGTTAAGGGTTGCCATTGACAAAAAGAAAACTCACCAAAAGAAATAAATTAAACCCATTACATATGTTGGTATGTCTTCATCATCGCTGTTGAACTGGTCCCTCATACATGACGCCACGGTATCGGAATAAACGGCGGATAGTCCACATTACAACAAATCGAAAAATATCTGTTAATGTACAAGATCTCCGCAAAGAGCAAGGTGGCTTTATTTGGTGCAGACATCAAGACTGTGTCCAATTGGGTGTATGTTCTCCTAGTGCCACAGTTCTAGCCAACGACGTTGAAGACATTTCTGAACGTACGGCATGCTTGTGCTCCAATGGTCTCACTCCGAGAGTGCGCATAGTCGAACTAATATAGATTTTATCACCAACCTCTGGAGTAGTAGAACTGAGAGGCACACATTAAACACCATGTCTGTTAACAGTGTCCACAGGGTCCCGACCCTTATGAACCAGAGAATAAATATTAGCAGTCCTGATACCAAAATCCAACTTACGTTTTCTTCAAAAGTTCTTTAACACATTCACAATTGGCTGTTACACACTTATCAGAGAAATCTCTCAGAAGCAAAACGCATTATGCTGCTGCTTTTCATCTTTTTTTAATGCTGTGTTGTTGAATTCCACCATGCTAAATATTTTTTGTGAAGATCATTCAGTCCGTATGAGATATTTAAAAGGGGTAAAAGATGTTGATGATCAAAATGCTCAATAATATAAACGTCAAGATGAGTGCCGAGATTCGTGTAGCACATAAAACTTTCTTGAAAAACGCCCAAGTGTGGAAAGAAGTGTTGATACAT
This sequence comes from Macrothele yani, assembly GCA_039090855.1. Lineage (NCBI taxonomy): Eukaryota > Metazoa > Arthropoda > Arachnida > Araneae > Macrothelidae > Macrothele > Macrothele yani. The sequence continues at coordinate 56,292,051 of CM077008.1, read as the reverse complement.
TAAAAAAAATATTGGTCACTCTGTTTCTCAGAAATTGCGGATCTTAAACGAGAAAATGAGGAAGCGTATGCTCATTCTCCTAATCCAAATTATTTGACCACATATTCTCCATTAAATTCTAGCCCCAATAGCTTAACCAAATGAAATGATCATTTTTGATTTGTTCTTGAATGAATCCGCAATAATTTTGTTGTTTAATTCAATTTTTATGTAGATGCGTGTTCTATGTATCTTAGAATATCATTTTTATAGGACACAGATTTACAGTTACAAAGACAGTCATGACCAATAACAATGCTCCAGTTCTTGTTGGTAATTACAAAAAATAAGCAATATTATATAAACACATTTTTGCATTAGGCAGAATTTTTTGTGTAGAGGAGTATTACTTATTTTGGTGAAGTTTTCTCAGTGCAAAAATATGTATGCAAAAGGAATAATTAATGCATGCATTGCAAATCTGACCTGCCTTTTTCTTTTATTCGAAATGCCACTTAACAAATGGTAACAACAGTTGTTTCCTTGGTTTCAAAATTTAACGACATTCTGAATCTAAAACACAAAGAATAATTTTTTGAAGTGCATCTATGACTACGAGCATACTGAAGAAAAATAACCGAGAAAGAAAATCTGACGCGGAGCTGTGAAGCAAAAATGTATTCATTGCTCCCAGTACTTTCTGATTTTTTTTTCTTTTACATAAAGTTCAATGACTGATTTAGGAAGTAAACACATTTGTTTCCTTCTTCGCCAGAACAGTTTTTACGAACTAATGATCGATATTATTTGAGCACTTTATCGAACCGGAAGTTTGCGACTTCCTTCCACAGTGTTTTTCTCATTGGGAATTATTTTTCGGATATAACCTTTCAACATCTAGCTTGAAAGCCAACTGGAAAGCACCAGTTGAAGCTTATTATTTCATTGATCAGTAACCATTGTTTTGAAAAGGTTCTTCAAAAGTCAATACGCAGAACATTCCGTACCCCTCTTAAAAAAAGGAAAGCAATTTTAAATTAATTTGTGAATTTTGTTGCCTTTTATTTCTTAGAAGCAGACTACTGATTAACATTTTCTGAGCAGGAAATGCAAGTTTGCTAGAGAAAATTACCATTCCTAGTGTTATTTTTTTAAAAAAAGCGATGAAAATGGCTTTGCAAAGTAGTATGTGGTATCACAGCCCACACTGATTTTACGATGTTCTCTGCACATAACAGCATGATTACACACAAGTGTGTCACGGCAAAATTTTCTGTTCTTTGATAGTGTGTCTCTGAGTTTTGGTTTTCTTTTGATGTTATGCTTGACACCATTTCGCAAATCTTGTGCATCTTTGTGTGTGCGTGTGTGTTTCCGAAGTTGTCACGTTGCGGGACCGTCATTTCAACTGTCTTTCCCCACATCCTGCTATAATGCCTAGCACAATTTCGCAGTTTATTAGCGTATGTACAGGTTAGTTTGTAAATACTTAAGACTGAAAAGTGACACTTTAGGTTGCCATACATCACGCCATTCTGTTTCCATTTACTTCCTGCAATGGAAATGTTGCTTTTAATGTAATGTCATAGGCGTTCATAAGTATATTGACCTTCATATCCTTTGCACTCAATCCTCTTATCGTGGCCTGCAAGTTTCATAACAGTCCTTTTGTCAGAGTCAGGGAGTCAAGGTTGTTTTTTTTAGACTTTACATGTCCTCCTACAGGGCGGAAGAAACTAACAATAGAGGGAAAATATGGCGGTTGATCGGAGACAACCTTGCTCATCGGTTGAGTACATACATCTTCATCATCCCCGCCGAACGTTATCAGTCCACTGTGCTTGACAGATGAAGGTGTCAACAGCCTGTTTCCCTCTTTTCCACAATTGCCTTGAGTTCTTGAGTCCGTCTCCTCAATGTCACTCCACCATGCTATCGAATTTCATCCACCTTTCTCCCACATTTTCTTCTAAGTCTCTTCCTGTTCCTTGGAATACACTCTAGTATTTCAGTTACCTAGCGGTGGTCAGTTCTGCTAGCAAAATGTCATAACCGTTGGCATTTCAGAGCTTTACTTTGCCAATCATGTCATACATACTCTGTTACATTTTGCTAATCCACGAGTTCCTCATCCTATCTCTCCTGGTAACAACAAGCATGGATCTCTCTATGCTTCTTTGAGTTGTCCGTTGTCCTCAGTGTTATACATATTTAAAGTGTAAATCTATCTATTTATCTATCTATAGATCTATCTATCTACCTATCTGCAGATAGATAGATAGATAGATAGATATACGACCACATCCATGCAACGTTACCCCAGATACTGGCATAACGAGGAAGGCGTGGCTAAACAAGTGTAAATAAGAAGTTGGACGGTTGAGTTGAGAGCGAAGTTATGGTAGTCATGGGTAAATCAAAGGATATATAGGGATTTTCCAAAGACCAAATTATTATCACTTGATAGGTAGGTACCTACATCTGGGAAATGGTGTCACTTGTGGGTTGTTCGAGGGAAGGTGTGCCAGGAATGTTGTCCTAATTGAGAAAAACCAACCAGCGACACAACTGCAAAGAGCAGTGAAAGTTGAATTCCAGAACTGACGACTGGTGCCTCACTTTGTTCAGGGCAATCGGTACATCACTATTTCGCAATTGACAGCTCGTTATAATATTAGTCCGCCAGAAACAATATCCTGAGAGACTATGCGTTGCACTCTGGCACTGATGCGCTACAAGGGCAGACGCTGTGTCTACCCTTCTAGCGCATTCCCGTCCTAACAACTGTCCATCAACGTAATCGACTTTTCAGGTGAAACAGTATGCAGATATGACGGAAGAAGATGGGAACCATTTGGATTGATTTGAGGAATCACCATATGAGCTCCATTCTTCTGATGACAGAGTCTTTATTTGTTGTCAGCAGCATAAAGCTATGGATCCCTCAAGCATGGCATCGACTATCCGGACTAGTTGGGTCGGTTGAACAATTTGGGGCGTCTTTGGTTATCACCTAGGGGGTGTCCTGGTGCTTGTGGGCCAATGTTTGGACGCCGGTTGCTACCAGGCATTGCTTCAGGACCCTGTTCACCGATTATGTTTCACAATAAACATACAAGGAGTAGTTTTTTTACATGATGATAATTCCCCAGGTCATCAAGTCGGCTTCATGCATGAACAAACCCCAAATCCGTCTGATCCTTACCCAATTGAATATCATTGAGATGGTGTGGAACGCCTGGTGAGCTAGCTGTAAAGATCTACGTAGCGGAATTGTGAACCACAATAAAAACACATTGATGGGAGATACCCATAAAACTGCACATATGCCTTGTGGAGTCGATGACACGCCGTGTAACGGCCGTTCTCCGCGCGGAAGACGAGCCCGACAAGTATTCTGTAAGTGACCGTAATTGAGTGAGCACTGTATACGAGATGTGATCAAAAAGTATTCAGACCGGCTGCATAAGTTCGGTATCTCGCGACACAGCAGGAAGCGGTTTGGCACAGGTTGACCTTTGAACCTAGTAGCATGTTCCGTGAGTCACGTCTCCCCTTATCCTCCGAAATGTTTGCAGTAGAGCTTTGTTCTTACGTATGTGAAGCTATTTATCGCATTTGTCATGTCTGAAAAAAATGGAAATGATTTCTATCAGCTTTTGTCAAAAACTTGGCGAAGCTTTCAGAGACACATATTGTACTTAAAGTTACACAACGTCTATAGGGAGGATTGTATAAGTCGTGCAAACACACACACACACACGCGCGCGCGCTCACACACACAGAGTTTATGAGTGTTATACAAGTTTTAAAGATTGTCGTGGAAGTGTTATGAACAGTCTGGGGTCTGCAACAAGCAAAAGTGAAAGCAATGTAAAACTTGTGCACACACACAGCTGTGAGGGAAAATCACCGAATAACTGTTCATGAGTTATATGAAGACTTCAGCATTATTTTCGGGTCAGTTCAGTTGATTTTAACAGACGATTTGAGTATGAGACGTGTCTCAGTTAAATTTGTGCCAAAGTTGCTCTCAGCTGAGCAACATCATAAACATGTCAGTTTTTCAGCTGCTAATGACCTGCGTGAATGCGTTGAGAACAAAAAACGTTTTAACTGGCTATGAATCGTGACTGTTTCAACAGGTGCAACTGTTTTAACTAGCGATGAATCTTGACTGTTTCAACTGGTGCAACTGTTTTAACTGACGATGAATCTTGGATTTATGGCTATGATCCAGAAAATAAAGTCCCCGCCTTTAGACTGGCAGACTCCAAACTCTCCGAAACTCGATAGAACCGTAGGCGATGCTGACTGTTTTTCGTGTATCATAAATACTCTCCATTAGGAGAGTTAACCAACAAAGAACACTACTGTAAAGTGTTGTGACGTATGAGGGATACAGTTCGTTGCTAAGGTCCCCGTCTTTAAATAATTTTTCGTCGCTATGGGCGATAGCAGTTGGCAGTTCTTCTAATAATAATATTTTTCGTCGCTAAGAGCGATGGCAGTTGGCAGTTCTTCTAATATATAATATGGCAGTTCTTCTAATCATATTTCGTTACAGTTCGTCGCTAAGGTCCCGTCGTCGTCGCTAAGGTCCCTGACTACGGCCCATGTCTTTGTTTTAACTGGTGCAATTGTTTTAACTGCTTAACTGGTGCAACTGTTTTAACTGCTTAACTGGTGCAACTGTTTTAACTGTTTAACTGGTGCAACTGTTTTAACTGGTGATGAATCTTGGGTTTATGGGTATGATCCCGAACCTAAGGTCCCCGTCTTTAGACTGGTAGACTCCAAACTCTCCGAAACTCAAAAAAGCGAGATAGAACGGCAGGCGATGCTGACTGTTTTCCGTGTATCATAAATACGTTCCATTAGGCCAGTCAACCAACAAAGGACACTACTGTGAAGTGTTGCGGCGTATGAGGGACACAGTTCGTCGCAAAAGATCGGAATGTGAGTGGCTTGTGTCCACTCCACCAAGACAAAGCGCTTGCCTATGCATAGAAAATTTTGCCGCATTGTTTTGCTAAGCACCGCATTGCACAGGTCCGACAGCCACCCTACTCGCCAGATTTAGTTCCCTGCGAATTTTTCTCTTTCCAAAAATCAAATACGACTTCAAAGGGAAAAGATTACAAGATATTGTGAAAATACAACAGAGAATGTGACGAAGCAACTGTTCGCTATTTCTGAAGATGACCTCAAAAAATACTTCGAGTAGTGGAATAGCGCTGGGCTAAGTTTGTGGTTTACTTCGAAAGCGATTAAGTTCCAAATTTGTAAGTCTTATGTTTTTCTTTTAATAAATCCAGTCTGGACACTTTTTGATCACACTCTGAATGCGCATGACCACCTGCCTAAGACCACCTGCCTAATAGGATGTTAGTTGTCCACAAGCGACCAACACAACTTTTATTCGTACAGAAGGACAGCACAAGATTATTAAAGGTGTCTTATGGTACTTTGTACTAAAACGTTAGCCGCAGATACTTTAACTTTTGCAAGTTACGTGGTTGAGCCTACGCAGATGTGATTTGTTGTTCGAACCAAAACGGAATTTTTTGATTGGACTGACATCTGCGAATTTGAGAGACCAGGACAATACCTGCTAGCCGTCTTCATGCTCTAACCATTCTAGAAAAATCTGGGAAATGTAGCCTGCTGCGTTGTCCTGTTGAAAGAAGGTACTACTAGGAGGAAATACGGTTGTGTTGCAAGGATATTACTGCTCTGCAACGCAGTTTAGGTAGGTTGCTGACATGATGGCTTCCTGCGCACGAATGACTGGTGGTTCGTGGTTTCCTAACAGAAGATTTCCCACAGCACACTTCTTCCACCGGTTTGTTCTCTTCCCACTGGGGCTACAGTTCTGAAGGTAAATTAAGCAGTGCCTTCTAATGACAGTCTTCTGCCATGGAAGTTATAAGTCCAACAAAGGCTACTTCTGTTTGTTTTATTTTTTTGTCGTTTCTCTACAGGTCATTCTTGCGAAGTTACTTTCACTATAAAACACGTAAGAAGAACTAAAACCTCATTTTGATTAATTTCATTGTTTTCGAGATCAATGAACCAACCTCGCTCTTGTTGTTTGTTTCAACAGAACACTTTTCTTTACCAACGAACGCTTGTGCTAAGCCTCGCACAGCCGATATTCCACAAGACTTTGGTTTCAGTCAATGAGCTTGTGCAATAACGCAACTGATGAAAATTGACTAAACTGCAGTAAGTACATACTATTACATTTTAATTAAATACAGTGCTTGGTATTTCCACGTAATTTCAATGGCATACGTGTGAGAGATAGCATGTTACGAACCTCCAAAGCTGAAGCATTTCTCGGAATAGTGAAAAGGGATTGTTACACTTTTCCAGAAACTGTTTAGTCTGGAGCGAATGAGCGCACTACAAGAGTACAATGTTTCGGTATCAATACATCGTATAGAAACACATCTTTTCGTACATACATCACTAAGTTGTTCTCTGAGATTGAGAGGTTAGATCGTCAAAGAAAGCTCATCTGCCAGATTAAAGTTCAAACTGATGGAACTTGCTTTTGCTTGCTGTGGTGAATCAAGGTTTTCTATTTACAGCGATCTTAGAACGCAGATTGAGCTTCACTGACATTTATCACACGTCTCACACAAGACACTCTTGTATTTCGTTCTCATTACCTTTTGTCATGCAGTCATCCTTAATCCGGTCTTATCATGAATATCTTGGCCTTCCTCTACCTCTCTGTTCTGTCACTTGGGCTGAATGAATTCTTTAAACATCTCACCATTCATTCCTTCAGCATAGCCTGACACTTCAGAATATTTGTCTACAACTCACAACAACATTTTGTTTCGCATTATACATCTTCGTTCCTAACATGATCAGGAAGTGTATTACTTACAGCCCCTACCCTGGTAAGTAACGTATCTCTCCAGCACACGAACGACTCCCATGTCTCTTCGGCAATATCTAGGTTTCCACTACAGTGCATCAGAATAGGAACTTCCATACAGATCCATTCGAGATTTTTTGAGAATACATCAATCCTGTAAAATCTTCATAAGGCAGGTAAGACTTGCAAAGCTGAATTCACATCGCTACTTAATTTGCACATCGAATTTGTTTTACCTCTCAAACATTCTTCCTAAATATACAAATGCATTCATCTGGTTTATTTCTGCGCCGTTCAAACTTTTCTTGTATTCAGTACTCACAGTTCCTCCCTCACCAATCATAATTTTAGTTTTCCCTTATTTATATTCAGTTTGACTTTCATACAAATATTGTACATCCGAAACAACATACTCTGCAACTCACGTTTGCTCTCCGCCAACAGGACTATGCTATCAGCATGCAACAATCTGTGCACACATTTATTACCCATATTGTCTATTTTGGCATCACTCACGCATTCATTCATAAATACAAAGGGCATCCGGAAAGTCATGCCTCGTCCCTCATAAGATTTTTATTTGTAGTAGAAAAAATGTAAAACTTGGTGGCCAAATACTTGGACATATTTTTAATAATGCTGGCCTATTCAAAGTATTGTACATAACATTCTATACATTTCCGCTATCTTTCAACACATTGGTAAAATCCATTTGGAAAAATTCCTGAGGCGATCGTTTCACCCATGAGTTCACAGCCAGTTTAGCGCCTGTCACATCATCGAAACGCTCCCCACGAAGGGTGTTTTTTCAAAGGGTCAAACAGGAAAAGTCTGAGTTCGCCAAAGCAGGACTGTAGGCCGGTTGGGGCATCACCGTACACCCCAATTTCGCAAATAGCCTGTGAAATCTCCATTCAGGTGTGTGGACGTGCGTTATCATGGTGTAAAACAGCACTATGAAGTGGAATATCAAACCTTTTCCTACTGATAGCTTCCTTTAGCTTTTTCAATGTCCGCACATAGTGAGCGTTGTTTATTTTTTTACCCCGTTCAAAATAAATCAGTCAAAATAGCCCCACGTTTGTCCCAGAAAATTGTCACCATCACTTTCCCTGCGGAACGAGTTCTGTTCACCTTTTCTGTCGAGGTTAAGATGTCCATTGACGCATGTTTTATTTGTGGGTCATGAAAAAACACCCAGGTTTCATCCACTGTAACAACATTAGAGAAAACCACCTCACCCTCTCTCTCTTAACAGTCCAAAAAGTTCCGGCACTTGTCTACCCTTTGCTCCCATTGTTCACGGGTCAGGTTTCTTGGAATCCACTTTGAACAAATTTAATTTTTCTGTAGCCCAGATCCCTAATTAAAGTTTCCGTAGCATTAATGACCACAATGAAACAACAACTCCTGGATGGTGACACGACGATCAGCTGTGGTATGGTCTTTCACTCGTTCCCTGTTGACGTCTGTCACTGCAGTTGCGGGTCTTCCACCCTGTTGTGTGTCCGACACTGAACTTTCTCCCTCTCGAAACCTCTCCGTCCATCTTCGAGCATTACTAATATCGATTGTGGTAGCTCCATATACCGCCAGGAGTCTTCTGTGGATTTCTGGAGCCCCACATCTCTCTTCTTCCAGGAATTCAATTACAGCTCGCTGCTTTTCTCTGTCATTCATGATCTTGATTTCCGATTCTGAAACAAATTTGTTCCCACATGAAAGAATCATGAAAGACATACGGGGTTACGCCATATAATACAAATTTTGAAGATGACAATCCGAATTTTGGCGTAAATGTGACAAGGATGGTAAGTCAGATAATATCCGAAAACTTGAAAATTTTCATCGTCCTGGAGCGGGACTCAAACCCGCGTCTCCCAGAAAACGCCTGGGTATGCTAACCACTACACCACCCAAAACGACCAAGTTCCAAGTTTCCGATCAATTTGAATATAACCATCACAGGATTAGCTAGTCGAATCAACCGGCATTGTTAACATATCATATTACGTACTAAAATCACTTCAAAATTTCAAATATTATTAAGGAGGAGACATTACTTTCAGGATGTTCCTTGTATAATAAACAGCCATGGTGGCATTACACAACCTTGTCTGACTCCTGCACTAATATAAATTATTTAAATAAAACATAATTCACGCGTACACATGATCTACTGCCAGCAAACATAGCTTTCGTACTTTAAGCATATTCCCAGTTATACCATAACTATTCAAAACTTTCCATGGAAATATTGTGTTTACTCGGTCATAAGCTTACTGTAAATCTGTAAAGACAGCATAATCTTTCTTATCAGCAGACAGGTACTTTTGAATCATCATATCTAAACCTTAGTAGATAATCATACTTGAACCATCTTTATACAATACATTGATATACATGCCATGAGACAAATGTCCCATTTGCTTTTGCGAACAATCCGCGTTATTATCATCAGAAAAAAAATTGAAGCTGCAACTTCTCCGCTAAACAGTAAAGTGTCTATTAATGTGTTTTCATGAATGTTTTTATGCTCTCAAGAAAACTTTAGCTGCTTGCAATTTCGTTTTACCTCTTTCGACGTGTTTTCTTACTCAAACGGATTTACCAGATTTTTGAGCTGAGTGAAGTTTTATGATTTCTTTAACCATCAGTACAGAGCAAAAAACATGAACCGCATTCTCATAATTTTAAAAGAGCGTTGATTTTTTTCACGAAAGCTTTAAGCCCCTGATCTATTTTGCTCACTTTTCGTGCAGTAGCAAAACTACAGTAATTTTCTTCCATCACCAGTAAAGAAAAACTGAAAAAAGAGAGCTTTGACGATTTCGCCTTTTGGTAATGCGTTTTCAATGACCCATTATAAGTGGGGAACGTTATCTGGAAAGAAACTTAAATCCGGCATTAATAAAACTTTTCTACTTAATATTCGTGCTTCGCGTTTTTTCTCTCTTTTTTAAAGTAAATAACCTCACAACAGGGAGAAACAATTTAATTTTTTATTCTGTGAATCTTAATAGAAATACGACAGATAAAGACATAGCATTCGTAGAGAAATTTTATTTTCTGACTTGTGGTTTAAAAGAAAAAGTCACGGTCTGTTAGTATTTCTGTTTCGGTGAATGGCAACAGTGGAATATTGCATTTCTTTAGAAAAGCATCGTTAGCTCGCGATGCATTTTGGGAGTATGGAGATGAGGCGTGGATGATTATTATTATGAGTCTCTTCTGACGATAGGGCAAGCAAAGGCAAAAAGCCAAGCAACGCTGGAGAACTTGTTCTGGTCTTTTATTTACATCATAACGTTATTTCTCATCTAACCTCGGCGGTTCATGAATTCCTTTGATGGATTGTTTGAAGAAACGAACGCCGTTAATGCTAAGGAAAGGGATGCCGATCTCAATGAGCTGCGGGAAAACTATTTCCTCTCCTTCTGTGACTCTGTGTTGTTGTTGCTGTTCACTGGTTGCGGTAACGAATAGTTCTCCAGCTAGAAAAATGAGTGAAAGTGAATTACAGAAAATTACAAACACGGATGCAAATATGCACTAGCATACGCACGGATACGCTCTGTTATTTGTTGGGCACGCTACAAATAAATGTTAACAACAAAGTTCACGGTGTTGTTAACGTTGTAAATCGCTCACACAAATATAGGAATTCCCATTTGAGTGGCTCAAAAATAAGAAACATTTGCTTACGCGAGCGAAAAACGAAATACCGAAGCTGTGTCAAAAATTATCAATGAAATCATGCCTGTTTAATAATGCATAATGCAGTTTATTTTCTCCTGTAAAGATATTTCAGTGGTGAAAAATCATCATTTAAATCCCTAGCCACACGACATTATTTCTAAAAAAGATGTGGAAAAAAGAAAATATTTATTGAACAACTAATTTCTAAATGCACTAATCACTATTAAATTGAAAACAAATGCCGTCTCCTGCACGATACACTTTAATGATACAAAAAAAACTATTTACAATTAAAATACGTATATGTTTAAGGCGTTGTGGCGTTGAAAGTTCTAAAACATATACTTATTTTAATTATACATAGTTTTTTATCATTAAAGTGTTTAGTGCAGGAGACGGCATTTGTTTTCAATTTAATAGCATTTGGTGCACGAGTTAATTTCCTCATATCGCACTAATTACTTTTTATTGTATTTTAACGTATGCATCTTCAGTACCACAAGATATTATAATGGCTAATGCTTTCGCAAAATCAAAACACTTTTCATAATATATAAATAGTGAGAGTTCTCATGGCCACTCTCTGTGTCAATTACTTCTGTCAGTACACGGATATGGTCTGAAGTGCAAGAGACCACCCCGGTGGCGCACTGGTCTAAGCCCTGGCATGATTTCATTCGTCCGAGATAGGTCTGAGTTCGAATTTCATTTGAGGAATGGATGGTTTTTATTTAGTGCTACTGGTTTAGGAGAAGAGAGAGAAAGTGCCGTAAGGCACTCTCTCTTCTTCTGAACCAGTGCCTCTAAATTAAGGACGACCTACTGTTCATAGCCCATTGAGTTGCTGATGGTAGTCGTAAAACCCAAGTTAAGAAAACTACTGCGCTATCCACTCCTGAATCCAGATTTTTCTCTTGGTTGGGCCATGTCTAGTGTTTCCTTCAACTAATGCAACAGTACCTTAGTGAAGATTTCGTAAACGAAGGACAGGAGGCTGATGGGTCAGTATATCTTATTTTTTTTGTACAAAGAATGACCTGAATATCAAGAGGTGTATTGTATTTGAGCGATTGGGTCTGATTTAGTTACTTATCCATTTTCAGACGTAGCGTTCACGTGATACCAATTCACTCCCCAATGACGTAAGTGCAACTCGAAGCCCCGATGCAACAACAGATTGTGAGGCCCCATCAAATTTGAAACCCATGGTATTTATTGTGTATTGCCTGTAAGCGTAAACATGAATATTGACAATAAATTGGTATTGCTAATAAGCGTAAAAATGTCGGTGGACCCTTAAAGCGAATACTACCTAAGCTACAATAATTTACCAAAATTCTGTTCAGATGTTTTTGAATTGAATAACAAATGTCACATAAGTCAAGAAGGATCTTACCTTCTGAACTCTTGCACTTTGCCTACCTTGAAACAAATTCATAAATAAAAATTGAAATGTAAATACTTTCGCCATCTACTGGAAGAATAAAATAAACCTCTTATACTTTAGAGGAGGAATAACCGATTTTCATTTTAAATCATTTCCTTTTTAGCACGTCTTTTCTAAAAAAGATCGTGCTTATGTTATCGGTTTGTCCGTCCGTCTGTATCCATGATATCTCTGCAACTATTAGTCCGATTTGAAAAATTATTTTTCCATTGCGAAGCTTGAAAAATGCGAATGATGATCCTTCATTTTGTTTTGTTTTTACGACGTGCAATTTCACCGCTAGAGGGCGTAAAAGCAGATGATGTCGAATTCAAAAATACGTTTTATTCCACATATTTGCTTCTAAACATCCAGTTGAAAAAATTATTTTATCTTTCGATTCCATTTGTATCGAAAAGTATTTTAGATATAGTTACTTTCTAATTACCCATAGTTTTTCCGCTAGGGGGCTTAAAAGTAAATTACATTTTTCCCGATAACTCTTCTTCTAAAACTCCGATTTGAAATTTTTTTCTTCATCGGATACATATCCTGATGGAAAATATTTTGCATATAATTTCGAATTTTTGGTAAAGAATACTTTGGCCACCAGAGAGCGTAAGGGTTAATTTTGGCTTCTGATATATTTGCCATAAAATCTGAGCTTCTAAAATGTCGATTGAAAAAAATATTTCGTGGGCTGATACTACTCACATCGATAAACCTTTTCCGAACATTTTCTTAAAATATTCCACAGATTCTCTACTAGGGGGCGTAGATGTATATCTTATTTTGTCAATATCTCTCCTTCTAGGAGTCAGATTTGAAAAATTCCTTCTTTGTTGGATAGTGTTTTCAGTATGATATGTTTTTCACATAATTTCAAAATTTTCAAGTAATTCATAGACTTTTTGCTAGGGGCGTACAGGTAAATGCGTTTCCCCCTATATATCTGCTTCTAAATCTCCGATTTGAAAAATTCTTTCTGCACAGGATACAGCTCCTGATAGGAAATCAGTTTGCACATAATTTCTATTTTTTGTAGAAAAATAGTTTGGCCACCAGGGGACGTAAACCTTAGCTTACACTTCTGATGTATTTGCAGCAAAATATGTGCTTCTAAATTATCGATTGAAAATAAAAGTCGTTTGTTCACCGATACTACTCATGTCGACAAACCTTTGAGGAACATTTTCTTCTTGAAATAATGCATGGTTTCTACGCCAGGGGCGTAGATGTATATCTTATTTTTGTCAATATATCTGCTTCTAGAAGTCGATTTGAAAAATTACTTCTTTGTTGGATAGTGTTTCCGATGCGAAATGTTTCTCCTATAAATTCAAAATTTTCAAGTAAATCATAGACTTTCCGCTAGGGGGCACAAAGGTAAATTGCGTTTTCTCCGTTATTTTGCCCTCTAAAACTCCGATTTGATAAATTCTTCCTCTATCGCATACAAGATCTGATGAAAAATATTTCTCACATAATATCAAATGTTTGGTAAAGAATGGTTTGGCCACCAGGACGTACAAGTGTTAATATTTTGCTTCTGATGTATTTGTAGCAAAATCTGGGCTCCTGAAAACTCAACTAAATTTTTTTTCTTGGACGGGTACGGCTCATATGGATAAACCTTTCGAGAATAATTTCTTCCTAAAATAATGCATGGTATTCCCACCAGGGGACGAAAAGTCACATCTTTTTTTTTTTTTTTTTCCGATATCTCTGTTTCTAAGAGCCCGATTTGAAAATTGCTTTCTGTGTTGGAGAGCGTTTCGGGTGCGAAATGTTTCTCATATAAATTCATACTTTTCTTAACGCACAAGTCTGCAACCAGAGGGTGTAAGCTCACGATTCCGTTTACAGCAATATCTGAGGGATTAAAAACCCGATTGAAAAACTTCTTTCTTCCGCCAGATACTATTATTTTCCACGCAGATTCCATTGACTTTGAATAGCTTTGATAAATTTAATTTGCGTCAGAACGGATTGAAAAGACGTGCTTATTTCCACCCGAAAATTCGGTGTCATCTTTTTTGTTTCACCTAGTACTACTTGGCTGGAGTTGTAATAGTGGGTACGATGTGGATGTCTTGTTCGTTAATATTTCCCAATCTGGAGTCAATTGCTTCAAGTTAGAGCTAACTGATTTTTTAAACTTTAGATGCTCAAATGAGCCGCTAATTTTATACACTGAAGTGCCAGAGAAATTGGTACACCAGTCTAATACTTGGTAGGTCTCCCACGGGAGCGCAGGACTGCAGAAATACAATGAGGCATGGACTCCACTAGCTTCTGGAAATACGCTGTAGGCAATGCACACCATACTTCCTGCAGAGCGTTCCACAATTCGGTTGTATTCCGATGTCTCAGATTCCTGTGTTCGATAGCGCGTTTCATGTCATCCCAAATGTGTTATATCACGTTCAGATCTGAGGATTTGGGTGGGAATGGCAACACCCGAAACTCAGATGAATGCTTCTCTAGCCATCATGTAGCGTCCCGACACTTGCGTGGAGGTGCATTGTCCTGTTGGAACAGGCCCAACCCATCAGCATGAATGCAGGACATGAACGGGTGTACCTCGTCAGAAAGGATGCGCACATAGCGTTGACCGGCCACAGACTTTTATAGACGTACCAGGAGTCTCAGCAAAGTTCAGATAAACACTCCCCATACCATTACGGACCCCCCCCCCTCACTAGCCACTACAGGTCCCTGTTGACAGACGTGATCCATTGCTTTATGGGGTTTGCCCCACACACGAATCCTTTCATCTGCCCGATACAGTTGAAAACGCGACTCGTCAGACAAGGCTACTTGTTTCCAGTCATCAAGTGTCCAGTGGCGGTGTTGCCGTGCCCAAGCGAGGCGCATAGCTCTGTGTCGTGCACCCAACAAGGGAACTCAAGTTGGGCGACGGCTCCCAAAGCCCATATCGTGCAGGTTATGTTGCACAGTCCGGACGCTGATGCTTGTTGAGGCTCCAGCATTGAATTCCGATGATACCTGCGAGAGTATTGCACGCCTATCGCGTGAAACGATTCTTGACAGCCGACGATGGTCACGTTCACCCAATGTATTTTTGCGGCCACATTGGTATCGTAGGTTGAAGGTTTTGTCGGGATTCTTTTAGTCACGGTACACCGTTGCAATGGTCGTCCGTGAAAATCTGAACTTTGTTTCTACCTCCGAAATAATATGGCCCATCTCACGAGCGCCAACTGTGACACCGCATTGAAAATCACTTAAATCGTTATTACATGTCATTATCATGCCGAAAACAGCTCTGACAGTTGGCAAGGATGTCTATCGCTTTATATTCACACTGGCGGACGCAACCGAGTACGCGCATAGGTGACGTTGCTATTGCATAAACTCGTTTGTACCAGGTTTTCGGGCACTTCGGTGTATATATACACGCGTTTCAAATTTCTGAAAAAATTATATGTAGGTGTCTGAGAACCGGGTTTTTATATGTCACTGACTCAGAAGAAAACACTTAACATGTTATTGGACCACATTTAAATTAAAGAAAAATGTTTCTAAGCTTTAAGTAATGTCTTATCAAGCTTAAGGTGAAAACTAAATTCATGAGTAACAAAATTGAAATAGCTGTGGCACAGCTAAAACAATGATGATTGTAAAAGCGAAAATTAAAGAGAACAATTTCCGGAACATTTAAGACAACACTTAAACTGCGGGTAGCTAAAATAATAAAATTCGCACATAAGTTAAACATTCATCATTACACTGCTAAAATAAAAAGATTATACGAAATACTTCTAATATATCTGATACTTCTTTCAAACTATCTTCCAGTTTGTTTTTCTCTTTCTTAAAGACCAAAATAAAACGCGTGACTCACATTCATTCGGTGCTCACTCCCGTTGTGGCCTACTTAATACCTTAACTTTGCTGAATCTTGTGTAACGGAAGCAAAAAAGAGTGTGCATATTACCCATATTCTCTAAAACTACCACTAAGTAATTCTGGCTGTTCCTAACGGTGCTTAATGAATTTCGAACAAGAACTTTCCAAAATGGTCCGCAGGTGCGCTTGTAAGTGCGACACATCACTAAAAAACGCTTATGCATTCATGAAATACACCAGTACAATACAAATCTGAAGTTGTGATTCCGTCTATTGGTATAGATTATGACAAGAGTGGTTTTCGGATGTAATTTGACTTACCACTCTTGTCATAGTTTATACTAATAGACGGAATCAGAACTTCGCTTTTTTTAATTGTAGGTTTAACGACCATCGTGAGCAACGCAATGGACTATAAGCAGTCGCCCGTCCCTAATTTAGGGCCCCTGGTTCCAGAGAATGGAGAGAGCCAGAACTGTAAGATAAACACAACATCCATGCCTCATCGGGATTCGAACCCGGACTCATCTCGGACGAATTATCACAAGCCATCGCTTTGACCACTGCGCCACTGGGGCGGCTCTTTTGTGTTCCATTTCTAAATTAAAAGTGAAGTTGTCAAAAAACAGTTAAACTTCCAGATCTAATAAATTGAAATATAATAAATGTTCCATTCGTGTGCCACAGTTTATTTATAATAAACATGAAATGCAGTAACTTTACGGCACGTCCATAACACAAGGATTTTCAAGTGTTGTCTACAATTTGTACAAAACTATTTACGGTTAACAGGCGAACAGAAAATAGTACAATCTATATTTTGAGGTTACTTACCTTTATTCCCTAAATCGTTTAGGAGGTTTTCGTCTCTACACATTTCCAACACGTTTAGAAAAATACGTGTTGGAAATGTGTAGAGACGAAAACCTCCTAAACGATTTAGGGAATAAATGTGAGTAACCTCAAAATATAGATTGTCTAAATAGCACGTGAATAATTAAGCAGCTAGATGACATTTGACATTTGCAATGCTGTATGAATATATGATAGATGCTGACATGCAAAGAGAGTAGTTATTTCTAGAAGGAGCGTGGTGTCGTCTCAATAATATATTTTCTTTAGAATGTATTACTGAACATATTTTCAAAGGAGAGAATTTCAGCAAGAAAAATACGTGTTGGAAATGTGTAGAGACGAGTACCTCCTAAAAGATTTAGGGAATAAAGGTGAGTAACCTCAAAATATAGATTGTCTAAATAGCACGTGAATAATTAAGCAGCTTGATGACATTTGCAATGCTGTATGAATATACGAGAAAATAGTACTTTCAGGTTTCAGCATAGAATATTGAGATCAGAGCGTTTCTTCTGGTTCGTGAGACAAAAGAAGGCTTTAGATCCTCGTTTTCGACAGAATTTCATACTGTGATTCACGATTACATGCATACTGAAATTTACAAATGTAACTCGTCTTCGGGTGTTTTGCTAGTTTATCTGCTATCAGGGTGCCGGGAAAGACACAGACACCCAAATCTTCGGCAACCAAAACATTGAAGGAGAAAACACCGTCAAGTCATAATATCTACAGAACAAAAGATCGATGAGATATAATTCCGACAGGACAAAACGTGGCTTGTTATGTAAACATTATTAACATGGACACGATGGACACGAAAATACTGAGAAGGTACACGCGGGAAGCGGCATAATCAATGTTTGTGTCCGAGTAAAGTATGAGCTTTCATTGTCCCGAGAACCGCTGTTCACATTGCTTCCTGCCAACCGAAATATTTAGCATTATAAAAGACTCTGAGGTTTTCCGGCACCAAAAAACCAGGAAAGAAAAATTTATCACTGCTGTTTCACCAAGCATCATTGCTTAGAAAAATCTTCGAAACTAAGACATTTGGATCCCCAAATAAAATGACAATTTTATGTATCCCTTTACTTCTCAACAGAGCAACTTTTCCATTAATATTGTAGCGCCGAATGTTGTCGAAGCAGAAAGATACAATACTTAAAGCATAGAATTCGGCAAATGAGAAGAAGCAAAATGTTCACAATTTGTCGATGTTTTGTGTTGTGATTGTTTTGTGTTGTCGGTAGTTTGGTCTGTCGATGTTTTAGGTGACAGTGTTTTGGCTCTAGATCCAAGCAGCTCACGACTGTGTCAGCGGGGTGTACTTCTGCAGTGTGCCACTAGAAAAATCTCAAGATACGTGTTGATATGAATAAATTTCGGCAAGACACTACTGTAGATATTCTGCCTTCTCTCTTAATGGCGTGTGGCAGTCTACTATGCCTTCAAATTTAAATAAGCATTTAAAGAAACAAAATAGGATGTAGAAACCTGTAATCAACCGTGATGCAGTGTGTAAATGCATCATTACCTTTAACAACAATTCTGCATTCACTGCTGGATGCTGTTCTCTCGAGTTTTTTTCCATCCACAAATCTCTGTCACGAGTAATTCTCTCCCATTACCTTGTCTTACTTCATTTACAATGTTTATACGTGCCGGGTCCTCAAAGAATAGAAAATTTTCACTTGCGAGTTCACTCTCCCCTGCATTTTAATTTCTCTCTTTCTTCTCCCTCGAGATCTTCTTCTTGTTCTTTTCCTGTGTTAGTCTAACCTGCAATGACAATTCTTTTGACACGTGGTCTTTTTCCTGTGTCCTAGGCCAATCTTCAACTACAAATTCCTTTAATACAAGGTGCGTCTCAATTCTAGAGTACAACTACATAGAAACTATGGATTACTTTTTTAAGTTGTTCTGAGCCCTTAATGGTTAGTTTTTCTGTACCTTAACTTTATATCCCACGAGCTACGTATGTGTGAAGAAGACAGTCACGGACGGTTACTAAGATTCAGGTATACACGCTGAATGGGGGTGGTAATTGTATTAAAAATTTAATAGTCCAAGGGCATGATATACACAAAGTATACATTTTTACACAATTAAAGTACAATATGGTAATCCGGAAAATCAAGCTATTTCAGTGTAAATTTGAATATTTAGAAGTTCATTAAGAACAGATCCTTTCTTTCGGACAAATTTCATGCGAACCCATTTTCCATACCATCATATATACTCATTTTGTTATATGCATTTATACACTGTGTGCTTAAAATCAATGAGTTATTACGATTCCTATAACTTCAAAAAATATATTAGATTTATAATAAAATCTGTTTTTATTTAAGTAATAGGAATCGTGTGGCACACAGCAAATTTCTCTAATCCAAGTATTATCATAATAAAAGAAAAATATGCTTACAAATGTTTTCTTATCTAAAATGTCCAAAATTTATCCATTTGCAGTTATTATATCTACATTGCTGGCCACCCAAAATGCAACACCAAGAAGGACACGAGATAGCAAATCCACATTTATTGGACACATAACAACAGATACAAAGATGAAACGATTGAGCTTACAGACCCGTGCGACTTGTGGAACACGCAGACATCGATAATTCGTATGGCCCCCATGGCTGGCAGTAACGGCCGCTACACGCCGCGGCATCGAACGAAAGAAGCTTTGAATGTGGGCTTTGGGTATGTCGGTCCAGGCTGCTTCCACACGTTGCCACAGTTCATCAATCGTAGCCGCAAGTGGTGCTTGCCGGGCCACTCGGTTGTCCGATCAGCGACCAGACGAGTTCGATGGGCGACATATCGGGAGAACAGGCGGGCCACGGCAGCAGTGAAACCTGGTGGACCGTGAAGAATTGTTGCACAATGCGTGTCACGTGCGGGCGCTCATTGTCCTGTTGAAACGTGGCCGCTGGCAGGACCTACAGGTAAGGGAGAACTACAGGCTCCAAAACGTCAGAGATGTAGCGGTAGCTGTTGAGTGTACCGGAGATGCGTACCAGAGGGGTGCGGGTGTCATATCCAATTGCGTCCCAAAGCATAACGCCTAACGATGGACCGGAATGGCGATGAATAATGCAGGCGTTATACAGTCTCTCACCGCGGCACTCATACAGTCCCACTGCCGCCGCACTCACCGGTGGTGTAACGTCAATGGTGATCGGAGCAATGGGTGCCGTGGACAAGTCCCCGCTCCTGCAGACGACGTCAAACGGTACGTGCTGACTCAGGTTGCTGTGCAACACATCCTGATTCCTGCGCTAAAGTTTTTGATGTGGCGGTGCGAGCCGTCAATGCCCGCCGCACAACATGCCGGTCCTCTCGTTCGGTGGTGTGCCGTAGCTGCGGCAATCGCTTACGTCCTTCCTTTTGTTCTTCCTGCGCCCCAGCGAATCCATACTCGCCTCACTGTGGCTGGATGTCGTATCACACGGGCGCCGATGTCTCGGTACGATAAACCGCTGTCGCGATAAGCCACTATTCGTCCTCTGTCGAACTCCGAAACGTGCTGGAATGACTGCCGTATTCTGCGACGAGGCATCAGGAAGCTTCCCACGCTCAGGTCCGGCAGCACAACACACTTCCACTACTTACATCCCGCCTTCCGTGCACCCTTCTTTAGTGCTTTTCAGTGCTTCTCGGTGGAGTGCCGAACGCACATGATTTGCATATGCCCTGCAATGCTGATCGTTTGCAAGTCCTCTCGCGGTCGACGCATGCTGCGAATTTCAGACCAATCGGATGCTTCCTTCTTGGTGTTGCATTTTGAGTGGCCAGCAATGCATCTAAATAATTTTCTAATATTAGAGCTCTTAAAATGTTACTTAATTCTACGACCAATATTTGTGTCGCACAAAGCAGTAAGCTAATCAGATCTAAGTGCACCGACTGCTGTGACAATACCTGTACTTGCAACCCTAGATAGCAAAGTAATAACTCCAGTGATTTTCTGGAAATAAAATTTTACATTACCTAATTCGTATTTTCTGAATTGTGTGCACACGTGCGTGTAACTAGTTTTTCTTTATGATTACTGTCTTTCTAATTTATTTCCTTTATCTTTCTAGGTTAAAGCGAAGTAGGAATCTTCCAATACCCTTTCAAACTTCGTGTTTAAATAATTTGTGATTCCTCTGAAATCCTTCATTTTGTGTATTCTTTTATGCTGTTTTTTACCTTTCACTTTGTCTGCTATCGCTTGAGAGGAGAATATCATCTACATATATGACTATGTAAGTCGAAGTTTCTTCCTCTTTGCTTGTAAACAAAGAAGGAAACCCATTTTCCTTGTCAATATGCATTACTTCTTAAGAATTTTATTTCCATTTCCCTGATCCTCGTTTCAATCGGTATATGGATTTCTAAAATTCACCAACGTGATTTTCTAGACTCGGGATATCGTAATCTTTACGCTGAAACAGAATTTCGTGTTCAAGTTGCGCCATTCAGATTTCTTCTTCTGTGTTTACATAGAGTTACGTAGTTTTCCATGTCAAATTGATTATCTTCCGTTTTCCCATTCGCTGTAGTGATTAACGCGTTATATGGTTTACTGTTGATGTGAAGACATCGTGGTATCATATCATGCCCTTTATATCTGGAGATGATCATTTTATCTACATTCTGTATAGCAATCAAAGTGGACTTCAAAGGCCCACTTTGACTGATATACAGAATCAAGTCTTTCGAAGTCCACTTTGACTGATATACAGAGTCTTTCGAAGTCCACTTTGATTTATTTCTGTGTTGTTCTTTTGCTGTTCGTTTTCCTCATTGAGAATGGTGATATCTTCAGTAGTGTCTTTTTTTTTTTTCATTTTTCTGATATTTGCTCTCATTTCATCTTTTCCTAACTGTCTGACATTGCTTTAAGTTCCGCCTCACATGCTAATTTCTCTGGTGGCGTTTTCAGTGGGGTGGATTTTCTTTCGACAACGGAAGAACTTTTAGTTAGAAAATCTGACGAGAGAGGGCGCTTTACAGGCATCTAAATCGTGAGAGATATGCAAATGTGATGCCCTTTAAAGCACTAAGTGATAAGATGAAGCTATTAATCATCTGTGATTTGTTTTCATTACATTCGTTATTGAAAACGGAGCTCAAGATGAGTGTTGACTACGTTGTCAACTTTGCGGGATGAATCCTTGTTCGTGAAGCCTTTTCGCACGTCTTTTGTAAAAAAAGATCGTGCTTATGTTATCGGTTTGTCCGTCCGTCCGTCCGTCTGTACCCACGGTATCTCTGCAACTATTAGTCCGATTTAAAAAATTCTTTTTGCATTCGAAAGCTTGAAATATGCGAATCATGATCCTTTATTTCGTTTTTTTTTACGATGTACAATTTTGCCGCTAGGGGGCGTAAATGCAGATGATGTCGAATTCAAAAATATGTTTTATTCCACATATTTGCTTCTAAACATCCGATTGAAAAAAATCTTTTATCTTTCGATTCTATTTATGTCGAAGAGTATTTTGGATATAGTTTATTTTTCAAATTATGCATAAACTTTCCGCTAGGGGGCGTAAAATCAAATTGCATTTTTTCCGATAACTCGTCTTCTAAAACTCCGATTTCAATTTTTTTTTTGCAGCGGATACATCTTCTTATGCACAAT
Organism: Macrothele yani; assembly: GCA_039090855.1. Taxonomy (NCBI): domain Eukaryota; kingdom Metazoa; phylum Arthropoda; class Arachnida; order Araneae; family Macrothelidae; genus Macrothele; species Macrothele yani. The sequence goes on along the minus strand of CM077008.1, from coordinate 56,269,689 downwards.
CTTTTGCATATAATTTCGAATTTTTGGTAAAGAATACTTTGGCCAGCAGGGGGCGTAAGTGTTAATTTCTCTTCTGATGTATTTGCCATAAAATCTGAGCTTCTAAAATATTGATTGAAACAATTCTTTCGTGGACTGATGCCACTCACATCGATCAACCCTTTCGAAATATTTTCTTCCTAAAATATTGCGCAGTTTCTCCGCCAGGGGGCGTAGATGTATATCTTATTTTTATCTTATTTTTGTCAATATCTCTACTTCTAGGAGACCGATTTGAAAATTTCCTTCTTTGTTGGATAGTGTTTTTTTCGTGTCGCATGTTTTTCATATAATTTCAAAATTTTCACGTAATTTATGGACCTTCTGCTAGGGGGCGTAAATGTAATTTGCGTTTACCACTATATCTCCGCTTCTAAATCTCCGATCTGAAAAATTATTTCTGCACCGGATACAGCTCCTGACGGGAAATCGTTTGCACGTGATTTCAAATTTTTATAAAAAAATTGTTTGGCCACCAGGTGGCGTAAGTCTTAATTTCCGCTTCTGATGTATTTGCAGCAAAATATGAGCCCCTAAAATCTCGATTGAAAAAACGTCTTTTGTCGACCGAGACTACTTATGTCGACAATCATTTTAGGAACATTTTCTTCTTGAAATAATGCATGGTTTCTACGCCAGAGGCGTAGATGTATATCTTATTTTTGTGAATATCTCTACTTCTAAAAGTCCGATTTGAAAAATTCCTTCTTTGTTGGATACTGTTTCCGATGCGAAATGTTTTTCCTATAAATTCAAAATTTTCAAGTAAGTCATAGACTTTCCGCTAGGGCGCACAATGATAAATTGCGTCGTCTGCTCCTAAAACTCCGATTTGAAAAATTCTTCCTGTATCGCATACAAGACCTGACGGAAAATATTTTTCACGTAATTTCTAATGTTTGGTAAAGAATGGTTTAGCCGCCCCGGTGGCGCAGTGGTCTAAGCGATGGCCTCTGATCATTCGTCCGAACGGGGTCCGGGTTCGAATCCCGGTGAGGCATGGATGTTGTGTTTGTCTTACGGCACTGGTTCTTTCCCTTCCCTGGAACCAGTGACCCTAAATTAGGGACGGGCGACTGCTTATAGCCCATTGAGTTGCTCATGGTGGTCGTTAAACCTCCAATAAAAAAAAAAAAAAAAAAAAAAAAAAAGAATGGTTTAGCCACCAGGGGTCATAAGTGTTAATTTCTATTTCCGATGTACTTGTAGCAAAATCTGGGCTCCTGAAAACTCGACTAAAATTCTTTTTCTTGGACCGATACCGCTCATATGAATAAACCTTTTGTGAATAGTTTCTTCCTAAAATAATGCATGGTTTTCCCACCAAGGTACGTAAAGTCACATCATATTTTTGCCGAGAACTCTGTTTCTAAAAGTTCGTAAGCTCACGATTCCGTTTACAGCAATATCTGAGGGATTAAAGACTCGATTGAGAAACTTCTTTCTTCCGTCAGATACTATTGTTTTCCATACCGGTTCCATTGACTTTGAATAGTTTTGATAAATTTAATTTGCGTCAGAACGGATTCAAAAGACGTGCTTATTACACCCGAAAATTCGGTGTCATCTTTCTTGTTTTTAATGTAAGCGGATAATCGGCAACAGAAGCTTTGCGAAGTTTTCGGATACAGAAAGAATAAAAAAAAACAAAGTCCTATCACCTGTGTCTATTTTCAGTGTCATATGAGACGATCTGAGGAAACTGGAAATTTGCTGAATAACTCCGACGCGGGAGACCAGGGTTGAGGGGTCTCCTTCGAATACTGTGATATCCCAAATGAACAAGCCAGCAGCATCTCAATCGACAAGTGGGACAAATAGTGCTAGTGAACAGCCGATATATTCGGACATAACCTAGAGCATCGGTAGATCACGTCATTCACGGTGTGTTAAATCTCACATATGCAAACAGCTAACTTTACACCAATGGTTTTCGGCGGATACCAGTAAGCTGGAAGAATTTGCCAAATGTCTCTGTCAAAGATAACTGAGGATCCTCCGTGGTTGTTAAACGTGTTGTGAATGTAGGAAGCTCATTTTGTTTTCTACATGGGTCTGTTAGCACGCATAATTTCCGAAAATGGTCATAGGAACATCCCCATGCGTACACAGAGAAACCATTGTATTCAGCATGAGTTAAGATGGGGTGTGGATTCTGTTGAAGGTGTGGAGTTCCTAATAGCTATATAGACAAATTCTGTCTTACTTGGTTAGTGTGTTAGAATACACTAACCAAGTAAGACAGAATTTGCAACATAAGCTGCTAAATTGAAAATTAAACACTTTAACAAGAACGAAAAATAGCTTTATCTCTAGCTTCATATGTTTACAGTTAATGAAAATTAAACGTTCCTTCAGTTTGGGAACGTTTGGTAAACATTTCAGTACATTTAGTGTAAATAAAAAGTCATAAATAATTTACAGTCTTTTCATTCCTATTTAAGTCCTTCGGACTAGCATTCTAATGCTGTTTGCACGTAGCAACACTGTTCAATATTCGGTTGAACTAACGAAAGACCAGTAACAGGACTCACTACTTGAAGCTTCCTTTAACGTAGTTATAAAGATATACACCTACTGTTCTGCTAGCCACCTCTGCATAATTTACGGAAACAGTCACTCAGGAGCTGAAACCCTCCACTGGCCACTGGAACTGGAACCATCACTGCGAACTATAGACTTCAGCACATGAAGCTCACTTGAAGTTCACCCTTGTTGGGACTACGCCGACTGAGGACGCAGCGGAGGAGGCCAACGCCAGACATGAGAAAATTGCGGACATGTGAAGATGCGTGAGAACTGATAGCTGAGCTAAGATGAGAACTAACGTGAGAACTGATGTGAAGACATGATGAAATTTCCGTTTGTGTATGCGTGAGTGTGTGTGTATTATCTAATTCCACATAAAATTATTTCCAATAAATTATGCTCATCAAGAACCTTGGATGTGTGCGACCCTCAGTGGAATATGTGAATTTTATTGTGTATCCGATCCTGTAAACAGGAACAAAAGAAAATGCTGGTGAGCCTTCGCACGGACTCACGGAAGAGGTAAGAAGTTAAATTTTAATACCTCTAATTACCTAAATTGAACTGAAACGCGAACAAAAAATATTTTGGGCGCCTAACGTGGGGCTCTCCAGCAAATATAAACTGAAGGCAATATTTCTATATTTTTACACTATATTGAATTTGAAGTGTTAAACTGAAATTGCTTAAAATAAGTAATGGCGGAGGATTTAGAAAAACTAAAAAAAGAAAAGAGCGGTCGACCGCAGATTAACAACCATCCTTATTAATAAACTGAAAGAAGAGGATCCTATTGAAAGGGAAGCTATCGAGAATAATTTAGCTCAGTTATTGATTAAAGAAGAGTTTTTGATTTTTGTTGGTGAACAAATTGAGTGAGTTATTCCTGTAGAGGAATTTGAAGACGATTATTGTGCTAGTCAGGAATACTACGAAAACGTGCTGTTAGGGAATACGAAGGCGCAGCGTTGTTTAACTATTATCAGAAACACTGAAGAAAGCGGCACGAACGAAACAGAGAATAGACCATCGCAGTCAACTAATGTACCTGGAGCTGCGATAAGATTACCGAAATTAGAGCTTGCAAAATTATTTGGATATCTATCGCATCGGTTAGAATTTTAGGGTCAGTTTTATACGACCATACACTCAAATGATGGTTTAAATAATTTGAACAAGTTTAGTTACTTGAAGTCTTATTTGGGCAGAGCAGCTTTTGTTGCAATACCTATCACCGAAGAAAATTATGACAAGGCCATAAATATTTTAAAGGATAGGTTCGGAAAAAAGGATGTTGTTATAAGTTCACATTTGAATTAATTACTTTCCCTACCACGTGTTAATAGGTTAACAGACACCTTTGGTCTCCGGAAGTTGTATGATAATTGCGAGGTCCAATTAAGAAATCTCGAATCTCTGGGAGTAATCTCCGACATTTATGGGAGTTTGTTGTGTCCCATGATTATGAAATTGATTCCCAATGAATTAGTGCTAGAATTCAGCAAACTTCGGGAAGCTGATGAGATTTGGAATATAGAAGAAGTTATGGAATTTTTAAGAAAATTAATTGAAAGTCGTGAGCGGTCCCGGGTGATTTGCGGAAACACGGAATTAAAACCAAACCTTTCTCAGAGTGTTAAGGCAGTAAACAATACGCCCATCAGATCTGACCACACGCGCGCAAAGGAATTCATGCAGCAAAATATATTGCTTTCGGCCGCCGAACTGAATGCTACTGTAGAAAATAACCCAGAGTCCTGCGAAAACGGGTTGAAAACTGATGGACTGCGGTCAATGTTCAAAGGAATAACAAATATTGTGTTAGAGGAAGTTGTATATTTTGTACATCGGATCATGATTTAGACACATATACTTTAACAATAGGCGAAGAAAGACGTAATTTATTGCGACAAGGAAGATGCTTTAATTGTTTCAAAAAACATCACTTGGCGAAGTTTTGTTTATCCAAAGATCGGTGTAAACATTGTAATCGAAAACACAACACATTCATGTGCGAAGCAGAAAAAGAAAAAAACAGAAACAGTCGTAAAATACCTGTCACTAACTGATCAGCTTACAGAGAGCAGTATTCTTTTACAAACGATGACTGCAACTGCAATGGGACAAGATAAGAACCGGAGCGTACTAATTTTACTTGACGGCGGGTCACAACGGTCGTTTGTCATTTTTTTTTTTTTGATTGGAGGTTTAACGACAACCGTGAGCAACTCAATGGGCTATAAGCAGTCGCTCGTCCCTAATTTAGGGTCACTGGTTCCAGGGAAGGGAGAGAGCCAGTGTCGTAAGACAAACACAACAACCATGCCTAACCGGGATTCGAACCCGGACCCCTTACGGACGAATGATCAGAGGCCAACGCCTTAGACCACTGCGCCATTGGGGCGGCCGTTCGTTATGGAAACTGTCTCTAAAGAGCTAAAGTTAAAGATGACAGGAGAAGAACAAATAGCGATATTTTTATTTACCGCGAATTCACCAGTAACAGAGAAAATAAAAAGAGTTTGCTTGGTTTTAAAAGACTCTAGAAGTGGACGCAGAATAGAGATTATAGCATTAGAACACCTAACATCAGCGGAGCTTTGATAAGTACACCAGGGAAAGAAATACGAAGTTATTGTGAAAAAGAAGAAATATTGTTAGCAGATGTAGCGGAAAAATATAACAACTAAGAACTATCATTTTTAATCGGAGCTGATTATAATTGGAAGGTTGTAACCGGAAGAGTGAGTAGGATAACACCATACTTGGTCGCTTCATAAACTATTTTTGGGTGGACATTTAGTGGCACCTCGGCGCTGTCCAATGCGTTAGCCTCACAGTCAGTGATTAATGTTATGAAGAGTGCCACAAGCACAAACATTATTGTCTGTGAAATGAACGAAATGTTAAAGCACTTTTGGGATCATGAAACGCCAGGAATAAGGGAAAGCATCGACCAAACTAATAAAACAGAAGATAAGCTAATTTATGAGGAATTTTGCGGAAATCTGAAAATAAAAGGTTTCCGTGGAATCAACAAATAGAAAAATTGAAGGAAAATTACAACCTGGCTGAAAAACGATTGAGATAGCTTGTTCGGAAATTCAATAGGGAGCCACAGTTCTACGAAGAATATAATAAGGTTATCAAAAATTATTTAAAAGAAGGAATTGAAGAGGAAACGAAGGATGAGAGCAGCAATGTAATATATTACAAGTCACATCAGGCTGTAATCAGGTAAAACTAGGATACCACTAAATTACGTGCAGTATTTGGTGCGTCATCTCATGCCAAGGGCTGTTCATCATTAAATGATTGTTTACTCGCAGGGCCAAACATAAATCCTGATTAGGAGAATCAGGATTTATGGACTTGTTGATCAGATTCAGGATTTATGGACTGATGTGCTGGACTTGTTGATCAGATTCCGTAACAATAAGGTAGCTTTTACAGCTGACAATCAACAGGTATTTTTACAGATTGATCTTGCCAAAGAAGACCGAGATGCAGTTAGATTTTTGTGGATTGATGAGGCAGTAGATGACAGCGACTCCCTCAAAGTAAAAATACTACAAATGATTAGAGTCATATTTGGTGCGAAATCAAGCCCATTTATGCTGGCTGAAACGCTAAGAGTTCACCTAGACAAATATAAGCAACAGTATGACGATGCATGCAAGCCATTGAGGAATTGTCTATATGTGGGTGATTTAATTGGAGGAGCAACAGATGAAAATGAAGCAATGATAATAACAAGAGACGTTAGATGTATTTTGAATCAGGGGAACTTTAGCATGAGAAAATGGAGAACAAACAATCCCTTCAGCAATATGTGGAATAATGAAGAAAATGATATTCAATGAGCTGCAAGCAATAACGTTTTGGAATACCTATGGGATAGAGAAAAGGATGTTATACGAATAGACGTTTCTGAAGTGATTGCATACGTGAGTGAGAGAATGGACAAGGTATGCAAATGAGAAGTTCTGAAGACTGTTAGTCGTCTATATGACCCGATCGGATTTTTAGGTCCATTTACAATAAGAGGCAGAATTATCTTGCAAGATGTTTGGAAATCGGGCGCAAATTGGGATGCAGAATTGTTCGTAGAACTAGAGAAAATTTTGAAAGAATGGTGCGCAGAGTTATCACAACTGGGAAATGTTAACGTACCAAGATATTGTTTCGGAGACATCGAAGAAAGGGAATTAAGAAATATCAAGTTGTATTGTTTCACAGATGCGACTCAAAAGGCTTATGGTGCAGTGATATACGTATTTTAGATATGAAACTAAAGATGAAATAAATTCAATAAATGTGATTTCAAAGGCAAGAGTAGCGTCCTTATAGAAACTATCCCTACCTAAGCCAGAATTGATGGCGGCGTTAATAGGAGCTGGACTAGCAGAATCTGTTGAAAAGCAACTGAAGCGGAGGTTTGATTTCATCTTACAATTTTGGACATATTCCAGTACAGTTTCGCATTGGATAAAAGGAAATGCCGAAAAATGGAAGCCGTTTGTGGAAAATAAGAAAAGAGAAATACAAGGGAAGTCTGATCCTTTATCATGGACATACTGCCCAGAAAAAGAGAATCCTGCAGATTTACTCACCAGAGGAGATAAAATTGAAACCATCAAAGTAATCGTCATTGGTGGTATGGACCAGAATGGTTACTTAGAGAGGAAACATCTTGGCCGAAACTACCAACTGACTTGTGCACAGACGACAGTGCAAGGGAAGAAAGAAAACGAAAGAGTAAAGGGACCCTTGAATTAAGCTGTGTGGCGGAAGAAGGGAGGACCTCTATTTTTGATATCAGAAAAAACAGTGAATTTAAAACTGTTCTTCGTGTGACTGCGTGGATTCTAAGATTCGTACATAATGTTCGAAGTAGATACTCAAAAAGATCAGGAGTTCTGATAGTTGAATAATAAAATTCCGCGGAAATTTATTGGATTAAATAGTCCCAGAGAGAGTGTTTTCCATACGAAGTAAATGCTATGAACTGTGAACACGACATTTCTTCCGATTCGAAAATCTACACGTTTAATTGAGTTCTGGACAAAAACGGTATAATGATAGTTGGAGGAAGACTACAGAATGCAGACTAAAACTATGACCAAGTTTATCCAGTAATTTCGTCAAACAATAGTTATTTGTCAGACCTATTAATTAAGCGAAGTCATATAAGGGTAGGACATGGTGGAGTTGCGTAGACTTTAGCACAAATCAGAGAAAGGTACTGGATTTTACGGGGACGGCAAAGAGTGAAAAGCATTATACATAGTTGTTTTATTTGCCGAAAATTTAAAACCAAACATTTAGACCAATATATGGCATCCTTGCCACCGGACAGATTAAAGAAAGTTTCTCCTTTTGAAATATGTGGAGTGGACTTTGCAGGACATTTCCTAATTGGAAGGAGATTGACAACAATTCCTGATGGGAAACCAAGTTCTGAGGGATCGAAAGGGAGTGACCTTACGAGAAAATACAAACACAGAGCATTAGTTCTGGAGAGACTGTTGAGAAGATGGCGACAAGAATATTTTCTGGAATTGAAATCAGCCCACTAGTTGAAAATTGCCAAATGGGGCTTAGAAGTGAAAACGGATTCCATAGTTCATATAAGAGATGAAAGATTACCTAAACTGTTGTGGAAAACCGGTATCATTAGCCAAGTTCATGTGAGACGCGACGGAAAGGTACGTTCATGTACTGTGAGACTGCCTAACGGAATATTGATCAGAAGACTACTACAACACTTTTACCCTCTGGAGACGGACTTAGAAAAACTGAACCCAATTCTTTGGGGCTGGACGATGTTTTGACTACTCCGACAGAGGGCGCAGCGGAGGGGACCAAGGCCAGACGTGAAGAAATTGCCGACATGTGAAGACGCGTGAGAACTGATGGCTGAGCTGGGATGAGAACTAACGTGAGAACTGATGTGAAGACTTATGATGAAATTTCCGTTTGTGTATGCGTGAGTGTGTGTGTGTTATCTAATTCCGCATAACATTATTTACAATACATTATGCTCATCAAGAACATTGGATGTGTGCGCTCCTCAGTGGAATATGTGAATTTTATTGTGTAACCGATCCTGTGAACAGGAACAAAAGAAGATGCTGGTGAGCCCTTGCAAGGACTCACGGAAGAGGTAAGAAATTAAATTCTAATACCTCTAATTACCTAAATTGAACTGAAACGCGAAAAGTAAGAACAACCCTCACGACTGTGTCATAAGGTTTGTCTTTTATACTGATTGACGACGGTGGTCAACGCCACATGTTTATGCGTTGCGTCTTTGCATAAATGCGTTGGTTTAAACGGGCGGGGAAGTACAGCAGGAATATGACTATTTTTAACAGATTCACTGCATCCCTCACTATTAGGCCTTTTTGTCTTTGAGGAACTGTGTGATAAAAATGACTGGAAGATTTGCTCAGTAAAGGTCAATTTGTCTTTGAGGAACTGTGTGATAGAAATGACTGGAAGATTTGCTCAGTAAAGGTCAAGCGTTACTTAGAAAGTCCTGCGTGAAAACGCGATCATAAATTTGGAAGAGCAAAATCTCCTGCACACAGTCAGATTTATGCAGAATGGTACGCCACATCAAGTCGCATAACTGGCAAAGTGCTTTCGTTTCACCTCATTTGGTTCCGAAAGACTAATCAGCAGGCACTGCAGCATCCCGTCGCCAGCTTATCCTACGGATTTCTGGTAGAAGGGATATTAAAAGTCCAGAGTGTCCCAGACGAGATCTCCCACACTACCACAACTTAAGAAAGCCATTCTCTGTGAAGTCTGTTTCATTAATTCTGACATACAAATTAGTCGAAGAGTGGAATTGTTACACGCTTGAATGCTGTAATACCTTGTGGTACAGGACATGTCGAGCAATTACCGTTGTGAGAGTGTTACCGCATTAACGCCGCATATCTATTTTCATTGATTTTTGCTGTATTTACACATTTTATACAGTTATCGTCCTCTATCGGTGGATATTTGAACTAAAAGTTTTTTCGTTGCTATATAAAACCGAATATGTGCATAGGATGATATAAAAATCCGAATGTGAGCAGAGAATAATATAGAAATCTGAATATGTGTGCATAAAATGTTATTGTTTCCTTTTCTCCTATTTACAAACATACATACTAGCTGATACACAGAAAGTAAGAAATCTGTCAAATATTTGTTCGTTTCTGTGCACCAGATTTACACCCACTTTCAACATATTTTCCCTTAACAAATTTTACAACAGGATTTTCTGTTCCTGTGATTTTTGATGATAGATGCATTCGCCATCATTCATTGATATCATTGATGATTCTGATTGTGAATGAGAGCTCATATTTTCCAAAGGAATTTTTTTATTAATCTATTGTATGGTAGAAATACTTCACCTCTTCGCAGTTTGAAAAATGTTATTTTTATGAGTGATGATGTAGAACATTTGCGGATATAATTCCGGGCAAAACCTCGGTTAATCCATACCCTTTCTTTCATTTTAACACAATAAAACAAGCTGCTTACATTTAGGTCAAAGACATGTTTCCTTTTTTGAAAAAACAATCTTTATATGCAGTAAAGCCTGGCTCTGATTATATGTACAAGTTTTAGCTAATTTTTTCTAAATTTTTTTAGTACGTTTGTGCCAAGTAACCTGCTAATACACAGCATATATCAAGTACAGTACTGTTTGTGAAAATTGCAATACCATGAAGGACTGTTGGTATCAGCTTGAAACTTGCAAGATATGTGCAATATGTTGGAACATGCGAATGATTAAAGAGTCAGTAAAAATGATCATACACATTCGGAGCAGCCCCCTCTGAACTGTCCAGGCTTGGGTATAAAAGAGCTGGCTCAAGCTAGATGTTGCAATCAGTAAAGATCCGACAATAAGTCGAAAGAGTGGTTCTTTGTCTCACTATGACCCCATCTCCAAAGAAGGACGCATCATGAACACCTGATGGACTTTGAGTGAGGAAGGATTATTGGAATGAGAGAAGCTGGATTTTCCTATTGCGAAATCCCCACTGGTACAAGACAAAACACCAGTACAGTGATGAGAACGTGATGTCAGGGGAAATACGAGGCTCAGTCGCATAGAAATACGGAAAATAGGCCGCAAAACAGCACGACTGCACGGGATGGCAGACACCTCTACCGCATGGCAATGCCGGATCGCACAGATACATTCACAGTGTTAGCACAGCGGTGGAGCACTGGCATAGGTCAGGCTTTGTCCTCTAGCACTTTTCGACGTCGTCTGCTTAACAGAGAACTGGTTGCTAGCAGTTTATTGTTGGGCAGTCACTAGAATATATTCCGTGCAGAAGTGCGTCAATTACAAGTTTGAAGCTGTCACTGCACGATATCACACGTTTTATAGCACCAACTCTTCACAAGGACTAAAAGATTTAATATGATAAAATTACAAGTTAAAAAACTGTACTAGATCTTTCGTTTAGGCTACCTACACATCATCAGGTACGAACTAAAGGGTGAACACAGGCCAGCAATTGAATATATAAGTTTACGACGCAGTGAAGTAACAAAGGCGTAGTCTCATGGGGTTCATGAATAACTGCGCACTTCCACAAGAATAATTGAGAAAGGCTTTACTCACCAATGACAGGAGGTAAGGGTTGTTGATGGCGCCAGGGCTCATCCGGTTCTATATAAGGCGTCTCCAAGACAACAGTACGTATGAAAGTAGTTCATTATTACAACACTGTTTACTGTATTTGTGAATTAGTAAACTTTCTGCAAATAAAGTAAGTTTTTTAGTTTTCGTGTAAAGTAGGATATGTACGTCCTTCCAGGCAGGTGCGTGGGTACCTCCATTTGTGAGCCGGGACAGCACAGTGGCAGAGGACCATTGTCTGGTCTTGTATTGATGTTCAGACAATCTGAAACCTAAGCTACGTAAGGTGGATCCAATGTACATTTTGTCCTCAGCTTCTGGATCTTACTCTTCATTGTAATTCATGCACTCTGTCTCGGTCCTTTCTAATACACTGCTGGCCACCCAAAATGCAACACCAAGAAGGGCACGAGATAGCAGAGCCAGATTTACGCGACACATAACAACATATACAGAAATGAAACGATTGAGCTTACAGGCCCGTGCCACTTGCGAAACACGCAGACATCAATGGTTCGTGTTGCTCCCATAGCTGGCAATAACGGCAGCCACACACCGCGGCATCGAACGAAAGAGGCTTTAGATGTTGGCTTGGGGTATGTCGGTCCAGGCTGCTTCCACACGTTGCCACAGTTCATCAAGCGTAGCCGCGGGAGATGCTTGCGGCGCCACTCGGTTGTAGATCAGCGACCAGACGTGTTCGATGGGCGACATATCGGAAGAACAGGCGGGCCACGGCAGCAGTTACACCTGGTGGGCCGTGAAAAATTGTTGCACGATGCGTGCCACGTGTGGGCGCGCATTGTCCTGTTGAAACGTGGCCGCTGGAAGGTCCTGCAGGTAAGGGAGGAATGCAGGCTCCAAAACGTCGGAGATGGTGCGGTGGCAGTTGAGTATACCAGCGATGCGTACCCGATGTGTGCGGGTGTCATATCCAATTGCGCCCCAAACCATAACGCCAGGCGACGGACCGGTATGGCGATGCATAGTGCAGGCGTCATACAGTCTCTCGTTGCGGTGCTGCCACACGCGGATCCGACCATCGTGGGGTTGCAGGCAGAAGCGGTAATCGTCGGAGGAGACAATATACTGCCATTCCGTACTCCAGGTGAGGCGTTCAACGGCCCACGGCCGCCGCCCTCGCCGGTGATGTAACGTCAATGGCAATCGGGGCAATGGGCGCCGTGCGACAAATCCCCGCTCCTGCAGTCGACGTCTAACGGTACGTGCTGGCTAAGGTTGTTGCGCAACACACCCTAATTCCTGCGCTAACGTTCGTAATGTGGCGGTGCGAGCCTTCAATGCCCGCAGCACCACATGCCGGTCTTATCGTTCGGTGGTGTTCCGCGGCTGCGGAAATCACTCACGTCGGTCCGTCCGTTCCTCCTGCACCCACCAAATCCATACTCGCCTCCTGTGGCTGGCTGTCATCTTGCACGGGCGTCGATGTCTTGGTACGATATACCGCTGTCGCGATAAGCCACTATTCGTCCTCTATCGAACTCCGAAACGTGCTGGAATGACTGCCGTATTCTGCGACGAGGGATTAGGAAGCTTCCCACGCACAGGTCCGGCAGCACAACACACTTACACCACTTGTACCCCGCCTTCTGCGCACCCTTCTTATAGTGCTTCACGGTGGGGTGCCGTGCGCACATGATTTGCATATGCCCTGCAATGCTAATCGTTTGCATGTCCTCTCGCGGGCGACGCATGCTGCGAATTTCAGGCCAGTTCGGATGCTTCCTTCTTGGTGTTGCATTTTGGGTGGCCAGCAGTACAAATGAAACAAAATTTGATGTTGAAACGCCTAAGTCCAAATGCTGTTTTTCACATGCATTGTTTAAGAGAGGTGTCAGAGTTGGGAGATAAGTCATTGACCCTAGTATCTCTTTACAGTTCAAACATCACGTTTCGTAGTTGTAAGTTTACTACGTCTTTATCGATTAATCAAATATTTTGCACAAGTTTAGTTGAAGCCATGTCTGGTGGCTATTGTATATATATAAATAGGTTTTAAGTTCTAAATTAAGAGCTTTTACCGTGGATGAGTGCGAATGTGCACGTTGGACCAAATATCTGAAGGCAGCTAGCTTATATCTAAGGGGTATGAGGAACTCATTGAAATAATTATTGCTGCGCATTTCTTTGACCCTCAACCACTGAGGCCTCAGGCAGCAATGTGTTCTCGAACACGGACATTGGTGCTCTGATTTGCCAGAGGTCGTGTTTTCTGACGAGTCACGATTCAATTTGATGCACCATGATGGTTCCAAACGTGCTCGAATACATCGCTGTGAACGGAACCTTGCAGCGTCATACCAGTCCAACGCAAATCGTCATGGTTTTGTGGCGCCATTGGTTTCAATTCGCGACCTCGCCTGAACGAATTGAGGCGACCCTCTAGATCCGCGATATGTCAGGGATATTTTAAAGACAGAGGTTATACCGTTTCTTCATAATTTTTCCTGGCGTCCAGAGTTATGCTGGCGCTATATTCCAGCAGGACAATATTCGGTCACATGTTGCGGGGAACATCCAACACCTCTTTCCTGCACAGCTGATGTCACTTCTTCACTGTCCTGTACGTTCGCCGAATATGTCTGTGACATGGCAGGTAAGCGGCTAGCTAGTCAAGCGCCTCCACGAGTCACCACAAATTAACTCTGGTCTCGCATAGAAGCAGCCTGACATGCTACTTCTATGCGAGACCAGGACGATATCAAAAACCTCTTCCATTGAATTCCACGCCGTGCAGAAGCTGTTACTGTTCTTCGAGGTGAAGCCACACACTACCGTGTCTTGAAGAGGAAAATAGTGTGTAGCTCTACAAATGCATGTTTTATGAGGAATCCGTGACACAAATTTTATTTGAGTAGCACGATTATTTCTTGATATTACAATTTTCAGAAACAGTAGTGTACAGATGTACACGACAGAAATAATCGTCAATGAATATGTTTAAAATTTCTTTTGGGTTTAGTATTCATAGTACTATTTATCTGTACATATAAAACTGAAAGCCCTCACCGACTTACTGACTCATCACCGAATCTCAGAAACTACTGAACTTAGAACTTTCATATTTGGCAGGCATGTTCCTTTTACAACACAAAGGTGCACTAAGAAAGGATTTTTTCCTACAATAACTTTAGGTGGGTTGAATGGGTTTTTTAAATAACACTCTTTGACAATGCTAGGACGTTTCGCAATGATCGAGCCATTGTTGCCCAGCAACTGAAGCCCCGCCCTAAGTTTTGAATGACTTCAGTTGACCTGCTCAGTATATACCTTGTTCTACATTTATTGGTTTTGAATATATTTAAAAAAACTTAAACATCACGTAAAAAGCGCGATATCATTATCCTTTGCATTTTAATATTTATTATCGTTTGACATATCAAATATCAAGGTTTTTTTATTTGTTCTAAATTTTTTTAACCAAAAATACCTTTTAAAAATATCACATAAAAAGCGCTATATCATAATATGCTTTGCATTTAAACATTTATATTATCATTTGACACATCGAATGTTAAGGTTTTTTGAGTCAAAATCAAATTACCAACATTCGTTTTCACCGAAGCAACGGTGACGTCATATACGTGGGAAGATTTTCATTGTAATTGAAGTTTGAAAAAAAAGTTTCCCTCTTGAAATATTAGCGATGGCAGCACAATTTTGCTCACCCTTCCAAAAACATTTGATTTGCTAGCTTTTAAATTTACAGTTTCGAACGAAATTGTTTATAAGCAAGGTTCTTTTCATATTTATGCTGAAACTAACAACGTATTTTATTTTTATTATTTTGTTCTGTTGTCTATTAATATTTTAACGATGAAAGTGCAGAGTAGCGACGTATTTTGATTTGTTTCGTTTAGGCTTGAAGTTTTAAATTTACAGTTATGAACGAAATTGCTTATGTATCGTCTGGCAGAATAAGTCAGGCAGATATGTTTTTCCCAAAAGAGCGAAGAAATATGCGGTGTATGGCCATTTCAACTGTATATCATATATATCATCTGTATTTCAACTGTAATTTAATATCATCACGTTTGAAGAACGGGTATTTAGCTATTGTCACTATATAACAATAGATCATGCTAAAGCAGATGTTCGTTTTATTCGGTATTCGTTAGGAACCTTTACTTTTGCACAAAATTTCAGTTATTCGTGTTCGTGATTTTCTGTTTTCCGATGCCTCAGATCTATGTTTCTTGTATGTATTTTCAGCTAATGGATGCTTTTATATCCTGTTTTGGGACGTTGGTTTCCTTTTTCTGTTAGGCTACAAACATACGCATGTAGTTTCTGAGTTTAGCAACACGTCTGTTTGGGGTCTTCTCCCTGCATGCCTATAACAGTAATATTATTGGACAGCCAATTATTTCCGAAATCTACGTTGAGTCTCCTTACATTTTTTGTAAGTATTCCAATTCTTTACTCTTATAATCTAATTTTTTTATCAAAATCTGTGACAGAGTGAAGATTTACAGATAGCTCCAGTGACGAATACCCTTCAAGAACTATCAACCACTGTCTATTTTCTGTCATGAGATTTTTTCTGGTTACCTGAATTTGTAAACCATTCAGTAATTTGAGCTTTGAATATTTTAATCTTTGTTTACTTCGTTTTACTTTAAAGTGCTTATATCTCACATCCCCGTTACAAGCAATTTCTACACAATCTTTAATATAATTTTATTATATTTTTGTATGGACAGAGTGGATACATTTTCTTCAAAGTGCACACTGTATACCTTTCTCAATAAGTAAAGATTGCCAGTTAAATTGAGTGTCTAATGAACACGCTACATAGCATTCCATATATTTCTGTCCTTGAGATTATCTCTAACATGAATAATTTGACTACCTTCGAACAAAAGTGCAGTTTAACGAGCGCAAAGAAGTATTTCTTACTCCATAATTCATTTGCATCTGCTAATTTTCATTTCCAATTAAGTTCCTTAAATGATCTTATGTTTAAAACATGTCTGCTTTAAATTTTCACAACAGGATTTTTTATAATGCAGTCTAGGTGTGGAAAGTCTGGTTGGATAAGCGTAGGATGTTTTCTGCTTTCGCTTTCAGTTTAACTTGTATTTTCTAATATTTATTAAATGTTGCAAATTATTCCTTACTTCCGAAGCTGATTGTGTGGCAGTTTCTTTTGTTTCTGAATCGATAGCTTAAATAAATGTAAACAAGAAAGATGACACAGAATTTTCTGTTGGAATGAGCACGTCTTTTGAATACTTTCCGACACCAATAAAATATTTTGAAATATTTCATAGTCAATGGAACCTGTTTGAAAAATAAAAGCGACCCGATTTCTGCAATCGATAAAACATCAAGAAATAGAAAGAGCTACTTTCTCTCACTAGTCGCTGAAAAGCATTTTACGAAAATTAAAAAAATTGTATATCAGAAACTAATAGATTTTCAAATTGAACTGTTAGAAGAAGAGATATAGAGAAAAGCATGATATAAACTTGCACCGCCAAGAGTAAGGATTTTGTGTAATGGAAAAATAGGAAATATAAAAAAAGTATTCTTCATGGCAAACTGGAAGCAAAAGTAGCAAGAAAAAGACTTTGACATGTATGTCCCATAGCGATGAAATGTGCATTAATTAAAGACGATAATGTGTTCCTCATCTTTAGAGTAGCGAATGACGCACAATAAAAAAATAAATTTTCCAATGGGATTTTTAGAAGCTGAGATACAGCTGCAAAGAGATATGCACACAAACACCACTTAACGCTGGTGCTGTGAACTACAAAGAACTCACGAGCAAAGACAAAGTGTTCCATAAAGCAAATTGTTTCCGGCGTTAACCCTTTAACCTTTTAACGACCATAACGCCCAAAACGCCCTACGTACAGCCATAGCCGCCCGAAACGACTGTCTAGAGTGAGTCAGATTTCCTACATTTACGTGTTCTTCAAATTTTTTCGACCTATGAAGGATCAGCTGTAGTCATCCTGAGTCACTATTGTTGTTATTAAACAAAGAAGTGAAACATCAGACAGTTTCGGGCGTTATGGTATTTAGAGTGATACAAGATTTTTGGTCATGGTCGTTAAAGGGTTAAGCGGCCGATGTTCCAGAAACAAATGGTGCCCCAAATTTTCTGCGCTTCTCAGATAGAAACGGTTACATATGTATAGCGGCCGGGTTTTACAAAAGCTGGTTGTTTTCACGGCCAAACGATTCCTCTCCTTTCTCATCTCAACAGTACCGACTAGAAACCTATTACTGGTGGAAAGTGCTCCTTCTTTCTCTACTCCGTGACCCAACGCATGACAGGGAATCCATGACCCAAAAACGTGATCTGCATGACCCAAGAAATGATTCTAGTCCACCTTACATGAACACAATGCCAGTGGTTAGAAACAAGTTACTCAAACACGTTTTCTCCCTTTTCTCAAATTTGTCGCCATTATTATAGCTTTTTAGCAGATGAACAGTCAGAAAGAATTTGTGTTAATAATCCGGCTAAATTTCCATTTTAAATAGCAAAGCAAAATGCTAAACAACGATTTTGGTGCTGTGCACATTCCAACCGCATTCAGCTCACATTTAGGCAGCCAACACATTCATTTAAGCTTATTTAAGTCCATTTTGTTAACCCCGAGTTAATTTGTTCCAGCCGGTTAAATAGTTAAAAGAATTTTTTTAAATCGGAAAAACAAATTCTACGCACCTGGCGGAAGAACTGTTCATTATTTTAAGTATGGGAAATTTTGAAAAAAATATTATTAGTAAGTGGCATCAGACCACAAAAGGTTTACGCCCCCTAGTAGCAAAACTGGTTTTACCAAATATTAAAAATTCTATGCAAAGCGTTTCCCACTAGAAGATCTTTCCGCTACAAAAATAATTTTTTCAATTACTTTGAAACACAGATATCAGGGAAATCCCAATTTACTACTACTCTCCCGAAAGGAATAACTATGTATTACTTGAAAAAGGAACGCTACCCAAAATAGGCTTCGTTATACGTGGTATCGAAATCAAGAAAGGAGTTATTCAGTCAGATATTTAGAAGCAATGATATGATATAATTTGTATGTCGAATTCGATAGGAACTGCATGTTCGCCTTATTGCGCGAAATTGTACATCGCAGAAAAACCGTATAGCAAGGATCATTGTTCTGACATTTCGAGCTTCCCAACGTAAAATAATTTTTGATATCGGGCTAACTGTTGCAGAGACATGATATCCACAGGCCGAGGGATGGATGGACAGACAGACGGACGAACGGACAAAGTGATACTATAAGTGCATATTTTTGTTTTAGGAAAGACGTGCAAAAATATGCCTTTATACGTTTTATCTGCGAGTCAATAATATTACATCTTCTCAAATCAGATACCTGTAGTAATGTTCTAATGTAAAAATAAATTCCATTTAGAGGCTGGAATCGCATATATTTTTAACCCTGACTCCGAATAGTGTGATCATCGTTATTTCTAGATCGCTATTTTGATCTGGATTAGGAATCTCCTTGGCAGAGTTACGATGACACCATTCAGGAAATAAAAATGAAGAGTGCGGGATAAAGGTGTCTCACGAATAAGACCAGAATAAACAAGATGACACCGAATTTTCGGATGTAATAGGCACGTCTTTTGTCCGTTCTGACGCAAATTAAATTTATCAAAGCTATTCGAAGTCAATGGAACCGGTATGGAAAACAATAGTATCTGACGGAAGAAAGAACTTTTTCAACCGGATTTTTAATCCCTCAGATATTGCTGTAAACGGAATCGTGAGCTTACGCCCTCTGGTTGCAGACTTGTGCGTTAAGAAAAACATAAATTTATATAAGAAGCATTTCGCGCCGGAAACGCTCTTCAACGCAGAAAGCATTTTTTTAAACCGGAGTCTTAGAAACAGAGATATCGACAAAAATAAGATGTGACTTTACGCCCCCTGGTGGAAAAATCATTCATTGTTTTAGGAAGAAAGTATTCTCAAAAGGTTTTCCATATGAGCGGTACCGGTCCAAGAAAAAAAAATTTAGTCGAGGTCTCAGAAGCCCAGATTTTGCTACAAATACATCAGAAGCAGAAATTTAACTTATGCCCCTTGGTGGTCAAACCATTCTTTATCAAACATTAGAAATTATGTGAAAAATATTTTCCGTGAGGTTTTGTATGCGGTACAGGAAGAATTTTTTAAATTCGAGTTTTTGGAGCAGAAATAACGCAGAAAACGCAATTAACCTTTGTGACGCCTAGCGGAAAGTCTGGAATTTACTTGAAATTTTTAATTTATAAGAAAAGCATTTCACATCAAAAACACTATCCAACAAAGAAGGAATTTTTCAAATCGGTCTCTTAGAAGTAGAGATATAGACAAAAATAAGATATACATCTACGCCACCTGGCGTATAAACCATGCATTATTTCAAGAAGAAAATGTTCCTAAAAGGTTTGTCGACATAAGTAGTACCGGTCAACAAACGACTTTTTTTGCAATCGAGATTGTAGAAGCTCATAATTTGCTGCAAATGCATCAGAAGCGGAAATTAAGACTTACGCCACCTGACGGCGAAACCATCTTTTACAAAAATTAGAAATTATATGCAAACAATTTCCCATCAGGAGCTGTATCCGAAAGAATTTTTCAAATCGGAGATTTAGAAGCAAAGATATAGGGGGGAAAGCAATTAACCTTTACGCCCCCTAGCAGAAAGTCTATGAATTACTTGAAAATTTTGAAATTATATGAAAAACATGTCACACTGAAAACATTATCTTACAAAGAAGGAATTTTTCAAATCGGACTCCTAGAAGTAGAGATATTGATAAACATAAGATATACATCTACGCCCCCTGGCGGAGAAACTGTTTAATATTTTAAGAAGAAAATATTCCGAAACGGTTTATCGATGTGAGTAGCATCAGTCCACGAAATAATTTTTTCAATCGATATTTTAGAGGCTCAGATTTTATTGCAAATACATCAGAAGCAAAAATTAACCCTTACGCCCCCTGGTGGCCAAAGTATTATTTACCAAAATTTTGAAATTATATGCAAATGATTTTCCATCAGAAGGTGTATCCGCTGAAGAAAATATTTTTTCAGATCGGAGTTTCAGAAGAAGAGTCATCGGGAAAAATTTAATTTACTTTTACTCCCCCTAGTGGAAAGTGTATGCGCAATTTGAAAAAGTAACTATATTTAAAATACTCTACGACATGAATGAAACCAAAAGATAAAATAATTTTTTCAATCGGATGTTTAGAAGCAAATATGTGGAATAAAACGTATTTTTGAATTCGACATCCTCTGCGTTTACGCCGTTTAGCGGCGAAATTGTACATCGTATGAAAAAAACGAAGTAAAGGATCATCATTCGCATATTTCAAGCTTCCCAATACAAAACGATTTTTTCAAATCAGAATAATAGTTACATAGATATCGTGGCTACAGACGGACGAACAAACCGGTAACATAAGCAAGATCTTTTTTTACAAAAGACGTGATAAAAACGAGGTGGAACTGTCGCAATCAACTCCACAGAGAATCTATCGACCAATTTTGAAGGAGAAAATGCAAGTTTTGACCAAGACTATGCTAGTTAGGTTCATCCAGGAAAGGGTTGAAGTAAGTAAGTCTCCTCAGAAGTCCATATCCGAGGCGGTGTCACGTCAATTCGTCGCGTGCGTCAATTCGTCGCGCGTCAATTCGTCGACTACGACAATTCGTCGCGCGTCAATTCGTCGACCACGACGATTCGTCGCGGACAAATTCGTCGACTACGTCAATTCGTCGCGTTTACAGATTTTGGTTACATACAAAACGAATGCAGGAAAACGTACGATTTCGAACGTCTTGCTCCCTGATCAAATTTATAAAGTTTGGACACGCAGACAGGATACGAATATTACGTTTTTCTTTGGCACTAAAAATATTAGACGGTAAACGGTTTTTGGAAAGGGGCAGGACCCGGTTGGTCAGAGCCCCCCATACACAAAATATTCGTAAGATCTACATTTCAAAATTGCCTTTATTCTTCAGTAAAATAACATTTCTATGTACATGACAAATGGAATTCTGCCAATAAATACAGCGGTGTATACATCAGCTGGAAAGTTCCAGTGAAACGTAAAACAAAATATTGTTAAAATCATAAAAAAAAATTATTTCGCCACGTAGGGCGAAGGAGAGGCAGACAATAAAGCACGAGCGATACAAACGAAAATGTTTACCTACAGTATTGTAGACAGGGCAAGACATGATTCTGTAGATCTACAGTTTTCAATTCAGAACCACCAAATCAGGTATCCTATCTCATAGTACTCTAACTTAGACGGTTGTCAGTTTTTGGAACGGGTCAAGGCCCGGGGAGTCAGAGCCCCCACCCCCATACATACAAAATTTTCGTAAAATCTAGTTTTCATTTCAGAACCATCCAATTTGGTATCATGAAACTCTAACTTAGACACTAGACGGTTTTTGGTAGGGGTTGGTGCCCGCGGATTCGAGCCCCCCCCCCCCATACAAAAT
Organism: Macrothele yani; assembly: GCA_039090855.1. Classification (NCBI taxonomy): domain Eukaryota; kingdom Metazoa; phylum Arthropoda; class Arachnida; order Araneae; family Macrothelidae; genus Macrothele; species Macrothele yani. The sequence goes on along the minus strand of CM077008.1, from coordinate 56,247,937 downwards.
TTCGTAAAATCTACAGTTTTTATCTTAGAACCACCAAATTTGGTATACTATTTAATGGTACTCTAACTTAGTCGGCAGACCGTTTTTGGAACGGGTCAAGGCCCGAGGGAGTCAGAGCCCCCCACATACAAAATTTTCTTAAAAACTACATTTCAAAATTGCCTTTATTCTTCAGTAAAATAACATTTCTATGTAAATGACAATGGAATTCTGCCAATAAATACAGCGGTATATACATCAGCTGGAAAGTTCCAGTGAAACGTAAAACAAAATATTGTTAAAATCATAAAAATTATTTCGCCACGTAGGGCGAAGGAGAGGCAGACAATAAAGCACGAGCTATACAAATCAAAATGTTTACCTACAGCATTGTAGACAGGGAAAGACATTATTCTATACTATGCACAAATTCCAATTAAGCATTACTACCATACTAAAGATTAAACATTAGGTACTAATTCACAGAAATGCAACAGTGATGCTACATTCAAAATTTACAACATATGTACAGAAGTATTCAGTGACAAGGGGAAATAACGCAAAATGTACTCAGAAGGGCATCTTGTTACATTATATTATACACACAGTGACTAATATTTTAAAAAAATATTCAACATATTGAAGGGGACATTGCGTGGGCAGTAAACTGTGCAGAAGGAAGAATTATATACAACAACATAAAACCCAACATTATCGAAGAGAACATGGGAAACATGGTGAGCTATCTTCAATGGCACATTAAAACAGAAAAATCACAAATAGCGAAGCACCAAAATTAATACGTAAAAACATGACTTGTTACAGTGAACGTGGGCGACAACAAAAATCCCACTTATAGGTTGAGATGTAACTGCAAATTGTGGATATGGAACCACCCAGCCGATTGGGCCCAAGTGGATTGAAAAACGCTATCGGTGTTTGTTGAGGCAGCACGAGAGTGCTCCATTTGGAGGCGAGTGGTTAACCGTGCTAGGAAGCGTCTCCGAATGATAGCACTTGCCTCCTGAGGAGGTGGAATAAGAGCAGGGAAGCGTTGTTGGAGATGGAAAGCATAGACAGTGAACTTCACAAGAAGAAAAATATAACGGCACACAGGAGGCAAGTGAGTAGGTGGATGCTTTGTTTGGAGTAGCCAAGCATATGCAAGAAATTGTAACGATCGAGCACAAATTCGATCAGCAAGACGAAATGCTGTGTTTAGGACTGGCAGGAGAACGGGGCAGAATAGTTATTGATGTTGGACGTCTCTGACTTCAGGGCAAAAGGGGCACTGCGGAGAGGTGAGAAGGGTCATGCGAAACAGTACTGATGGGGCGGGGAGACGAAGGTGAAGAAATTGCCAATGGACATTGAGTTCAAGAGGGGAGGAAAGGGCAGAGGTAGATGCTGTCCAGATGGCGGGGACAAGAGAAGGAGGAGCAGAATGAACAGAAAGTGGAAGTGCGGGAGGGGAAAGAAGAAGCCAATAAAGAGAAGAGGAGAAGATAGAAGTAACTAGAACCGGGGAGCTACGAATGAGGAGAAAGAACGGTAGGGAAAGAGGAGCAGAGGGGACCGAGAAGAGACCATCAGGTGAAGCGAGGAGTGGAAAGAAGCTCCAAAGCGCTGTGCGAAGAAGAAGATATTCGTTAGCAAGAGTAATGGTTGGAGATAGAAACAGGGAAAAAAGAGGTCTCCAGGTTAGATCAGAAGTTCCGAGAGAACGGACAGTTATCACACCAGAGCGGATCCAATGAGGAAAGTAAAAGTAAGGGAGGTTAGGAGGGTGAATAAGAGAAGAGAAGAAGAGAGGTTAATCTAGGAGATCAAGAGTTGAAGAAGGAAATGAACGGAGAAGAGGAAGCGAACGAAAGAGAGAAAGGTCCTCTTGCAGGACAGGAGGGAGGTGGGACGGGAGAAGAGAGTATGCATCCATCTTCAGAAACAGTAGGAAGGTGAAAAATGGGTCACGGGAAGAAACTAGAACATTCAACGTAGTGGTAAGGGACGGAACAGTTGAAGTGGCAAGGCGAATGAAATGAATAATGCGATATAAAGGAAAGCTGGATCAGGAAGCTGGATGCCACCCAAAGAGGCTGGCAGATGAAGCGTGGCAGGTTTAACCCAGTGATGTGAAGACCAGATGACGGAAGTTGAGAGGCGAGTGATGGTCATCATTTGTGACACGGGCACAACCGTTGACATCCAAGAGTATTCGCATAGAGAGATAAGTTGTCGACGAACAACGGCTGCTCGTTGACGGAACGATGTGAAAGGGCGGGCCTTACTCCAGTAGGCAGCAGTCCGTTGTATCCGGGGAAGAAGAGCAGTCCAGGTGGCAGATGTAGAAGCCAAGGGCAATCCGACATACGCACCGAGGATCTTCTGTGTAGTGGCTGTCCACTGCGCACCCCAAGGAGCATCGGTGCGGGCAGCCCATGCCCCGCACCATAAGCCAGTACTTTTAGTGGCATTCAGCGCTGCTCCAGATAATGCAACATGCTGTTGATATACAGAATACAGGCGATCAAATTGAGATTCATCCCGGACGCAAAAGGTCACATCATCAGCATAGGCGGTGAAAATTATTCGATGATGACGAGTACTAGCCACTGTCGGCGGTAGGACATCCAGGAGTGATCTTCGGGCTGCTAACAGGAAAGGCTCAAAAGCGAGAGCGAATAGCTGGCCGGAGAGCGGACATCCTTGCCGGATGCCTCGCTTAAACGGAATTGGAGCGGTTAGAAATGTGGCCGCTCGAACATGGAAACTGGCGCCCTGATAAAGGGCCAAGAGTGCGGAAGAAAAGGTAGGAGGAAAGCCAAATTGTGAAAGGACAGCAGAGAGATAAAAATGAGAAACGTTATCAAAAGCGGACTTTTGATCCAGATTGAGAAAGGCAAGAGGTTCAGAAAAAGAGCGAGCGAGGAAGTGAAGATGAAGGAGAAGAGAAACGTTAGTGGAAATAGTCCGACCAGGCACAGTGTATGTCTGGTCAGGAGAAATAACGAAAGAGAGAACAGAATTAAGGCGACGGGATAAGAGTTTTGTATAGAACTTATAGTCAGTGTTTAGGATGGAGATAGGGCGCCAGTTTCCAAGATCCAAGAGGTCACCCTTCGTAGGAAGGAGGATGATGTGTGCCAAAGTAAAGTCGGGCGGTAACGCAGGAGAGGAAAAAGCAGACGAGAAACACGCAGACAGAAAAGGCAGAAGGCACGGTAGAAAAGCACGATAAAAGGACAGAGGAAGGCCGTCAGGTCCAGGAGCGGCATGAGGATTGAGAGTAGCGAACGCCTCGCGGAGTTCGCGAAGAGAGAAAGGAGAGAGTAAAGAAGTAGATAAAGTAGAGGGGACCTGAGGAAGAGAGGAGAGAAGAGGAGAATCTAATGAGGATGAAGACTGCGTTACCGCACTGTACTTGGCGATGAAATACTGTCTGGTGAAAGTGCATAGCTTCGATGGGTTCGAAGTGATGGAACCATCCTGGAGGCGAAGATGACGCAAAGATGTAGCAGAACGATGTTGAGATTCCAAGGCGGTTAAGTAATCGTGAGAATCAGCTGTAGGGGAGAGATGCAAGAAATGCATCCTGCAGGCTGCATCGGATGCGCGAGGAAGAAGCAAAGCGTGGAGATCTGCCAGATAGCCGGGGTATTGCGGATCATCAAGAGAGAGCATCGACAATAGAGCACGTAGTTCGCAATTTTCATATCGCTCTCATTCCGAGAGGCATTGGAGTAGCGCCGTACAGAAAGGACCAAGTCATGTTTGACACTGAGCCACAGTTGCATCGCGTCGGACGTAGTATCAAGAAGGGGCTGATGACTTCGGAGGAACTCACGCACAGCAACACAAAATTGTTGATCATCCAGGAGCGAGTTCGGAAAAGTCCATGCTCGTTGAGTCCTTGAAGGTGAAGGCGAAACACACACCGACAGACTGCCAATACTGTGGTCTGAAGCGGCGGAAGGATGATGGGCAGCAGCTGTGATCGACGGGAGAAGAGCAGTCGAAACATAAAATTTATCCAACCGTGCTGCCGTAGTGCTGCCATGGATGGAAGAGCGCCAGGTAAAAGAGATTTCCGACGGGTGTAGATGCCGGAACGCATCAACCAATTGAAAATCATCAACTAGCTGGGAAATCTGTAATACACGTTGTCTGCGGTATTCTCCAACGGTTGAATTGCGGTCAAGGGCCGGCAACAACGTACAATTGAAATCTCCGCCGATGAGAATATATTCAGACGGTGGGATGCATGACAGCTCTGTACGGAGTGTGGAGAGAAGATCAGGTAACAGACGTTCATCACAGGGGACATATATGTTAAAAACATGATAGGTCACGTTTTCAATGCAAAAGACAGCGACCTGGAGGTTGTCCACATGTAAGGCACGAATCACTGGCGTCGAAATCAGAGGGAGTAGGCGGTGATGGATCCCAAGTGCAAGGCCACCATTCCGTCCAACTCGATAAGCATGGTGAAAATCGTAGGGCCAAGCCCGCCAACGAGAGAACAAAGTGGTAGCAGAGCAATTGGTCTCTTGGAGCAAGAGAAGATCTGCGTGTAGAGGCGCCAAGTCCTCATACACTAGAGCATTTCTAGGAGAAGCAGAGAACCCTCTGCAGTTAAGTGTGACCACCTTGAATCGGTAGGTCCTTCCCAGGTCGACACGCACGTGCACTGGAATCTGTTATTTTCTTCGCTTGCTTCTTCATTCTGTCAACACTAAATTTGAGATCGGGATAGGAAAGCACAAGATTTCGATACACAGATATCACACTAGAAACTTGGGTTAGAACAGTAGGAAGATCAAGCAAATGACGTGCAACAAACTGATTAAAGAATCTAGGATGTTTATGAGAGCATAATACTTCATATATTTTATGAAGAGAAAGCGGACCTACCGGTATATCCGCCTTCGCTTCAGCTAGGTATCGGAGAAAAGAATCTAGGGAAAGCACTGGGGGTGGAGTCTTAGAACCTGGAATCACAGCAAGGTGTCGACTTGTTCGTGGCGAAGTACGACGTTGAGAGGAGGAGCGGGAAGATGAGTCAACAGAACGACCTCTTGCAGCACCGGTGCGAGGAGGGAGCGGAGTCTGCGGAGCACTCCAGGACTCCCGTCCAACCGGGGTGCTGGTAGTTGTAGGGTCAGAGTGATTGCCAGAAGAGTCACTAGCAGTAGGGCAGTCCATGTCAGTAACTGTACTTGGAGTGTCTTCATCCGAAGGAAGATGAAGGTCAGCAGTCAGGTCAGCTGGAGCTGCAAGGAACGTGGGCGGAACTATCGGTACCAGATGAGGAAAGTCCTCTGTCAACAATTGTGGGGCAGGACCCCGTGGAGGAAGGCCCGATGGCAGAGCAGGTTGATGAAGTTCTGAAGACTCCTCCTTAGAAACGGTAGGGGTGGACGACACAGGGCTGTCACGAGTGACTTTTGGTCCCGAAGACTGAGGTACAGCAGGGCGGCGGAAGCACTCACTACGTTGATGGCCATAAGCCTTACAAGTCTGACAATGAAAGGAGGTTAAAACGTCGATGCGTCGGATTTGATCTCCGCATTTTGCAGTGAAGAGAGTAGGAAAAGACTTGATATGTTCATCCGAAGAGAATACTACTCGCGCAACTCGTCGGGCACTTTCAATCGAACGATCATCCTCGTCCTTTGGAGCAGCGGAGTGTGTAGTAATGTTACCCACAACACAAAACTACAGTTTTCAATTCAGAACCACCTAATTTGGTATACTATCTCATGGTACTCTAACTTAGACGCTAGACGGTTTTTGGAAGGGTTGGAGCCTGGGGGGTCAGACCCCCCCCCCCGAATAAAAACTTTTTCGTAAAATCTACAGTTTTCAATTTAGAACCACCAAATTTGGTATACAATCTCATGGTACTCTAACTTAGACGCTAGACGGGTTTTGGAACTGGTCGGGCACGGGGTCAGAGTCCCTCCGCCCATAAATATTTTTCGTAAAAACTAAAGTTTTCAATTTAGAGCTACCAAATTTGGTATACTATATAATGGTGTTCTAAATTAAACGGTAGAAGGTTTTCAGAACGGGTCGGGGCAAGGGTGGTTACCCCCCCCCCTACACACAAACTTTCGTAAAATCTATAGTTTTCAATTTAGAACCACCAAATTTTGTATATTATCTCATGGTACTCTAACTTAGACGGTAGAAGGTTTTTGGAAAGGATCAAGGCCCGGGGGTAAGACCCCCCCCCCCCACATACAAATTTTTTTTAAAATCTTTATTTTTCAATTCAGAACCACCAAATTTTGTGTCATGAAACTCTAACTTAGCGGGAGACGGCAAGTGAAAGCGCAACATTGTTAACTTGATTTGTTATGCAAACCTTATACATACGACCACAGCGATTAAAAGTTATTAAACAGTCCTTGTAAGTAATATGTTTTGACCGAGTGCAAGTACAATTTACGAAATGTCAACAGGTCAAAATATCTAAAGTAACAATAAAATTTGGAATATTTCTTTTTTCTTTCAGTTTTGACACTTGTATTAAGTTTTAAAAACATATATTTCTCCTGTCGTATACTTTCATTGTGCTTTAAACAGAATTTCTTACCATGTTTTGGGTATTTTGTTTCGTGTGGTTGCAGTTTTTTTAATGTTTTGGGCATTTCATTTTGTGTGGTTACTTCTTTTTATGTTTTGGGCATTTTACTTTGTATATGTGTTTTTGTTATGTTTTTGTTCTTTTCTTTTCTGTGGTGGTTGTAATGTCGACAGGATGAAAAGGGGAAACTGTGGACAGTCACGATGCCTACTTGCTTCTAATTTTTTTCAAATACAGCACATGATTTTGTATTGGGTTATACCACTTACTCATTAAGCGACTACAGGTTTCTTTAAATATGAACGTTTTCTTAGAGCCTTTTGTTTCCTCTAACTAGCTTTTTCGGTTCCGCAATTTCTTTTTTTTGGTTTCAGAATATTTTCCTTATTATTAATCTATTTTCTCATGCAAACTCTTTATGTAAGATATGTTTATTCTATCGAAGTATTTTGCAATTATACGTGAAGCCCTGTTGCTGAAGTAAAAAATATTTCCGACTGAAACAACGCAGTTCAGATATTTTCCCGCTGTTAACTCAAAGAATGAAAACAAAAACAACAAATCTGTGCAATGGTTGAGGCATGAGACAGTACTTACTGGTAACCAGGCAAAGTTTTAAGGAAGAATGAGCTTAAGAATTTCTAACTGCAACAAAAAAGAGCATCCGCACTGTATCCCTCTCCATCCCCTAGTGCCGGCCTTTGGACGTCTTGAAAGAGAAATCTTAAGGACACATCTGTATCGTAATTGCCTGAGCATTCGCGACAATCTTTTGGTGTCGTAGTAGAAAAACACACTTCCAACTTCGCCTAAATTGCTTGGATGTAATGCCAACGAACAAAGTTTTGCTCTCGCATTGGATTTCTGTTGCTTTTGATGGAATACTCTTCCCCTGGGGTTCACCGCTTTCACTATAGTCTTCAGGACAGGCGGCAATACACCCCAACGTAAAACACCAATTTCACGGCAATTAACTGCAATTAGCGAAAGAGAGGGGCGGTACAGGAAATATGTCGAACGAGACAGATCTGTACTTAGAAAGTCGGGGAAAGGTGTTGCATGAAAAACTGTGTTTGGCTTACAGATCATTTGGCACGTAGGGACGTAGGTTTCGTTTAATATGTTACGGGGTAAACAAATTGTCTTTTCAGTATAACAATTTTCTTTCATACGCATGGTGCAACACAAAAAATTTGAATTTATTTTTGAGAATTAGCATGACGCCTACCGGCCCAGAGTACAGCTGCTCACTCCGCACCTGCTGCCGCCTCCGGAACCTGGCTCCCGGGTTCTTCGCATCTGTTGATCCCCCGCCTGGAGCGTCCCAGCTGTAAAATACATGTACCTCTGCGTTTCGGAAAAACAAAAGATAAGATGCCGATCCTTAAAATTAACCACTTCTTGTGACCGCAGGTACGAAAATCTTGAACTTCGCTTAAACCCTAACTGGAGGAACAAGCTTCACGTGATTGTCTGTATTCTGAGTGTTTTATTGAATGGTTGCTCATTAGTTCGTAGTTGACTGGAGAACAGAGAACGTGCTTGTTGAAACCTTTGTTGTGCGTTGTCAAGTGATAATAGTGGAAATATATCATTCTAAATATTTTGGAAAGAGAAAGTGCATTGTTTTCCGAAGGCACTATGCAGATGAAGAATGCAACATAAATAGTTAACTCACAAAAAGAAAATGATTTGCTGAAATGGAAAGGGTATTTATTTTGCCATAACAGAGTGCGAGGTGATTTACGGTATTGTCACTGTATTGAAAAAATTATTGAAATTGTACTGGCTTTGCTAGTACTATTTTTATTGGAGATGAACACAGGATGCGCAATGAGAAACCACATAATCATGCTCCAAGACCGAAGAAAAGTGATGTTGCTGTTGCAAGAGCGCAAATAAAAGAACGAGCGAGAAATACGGACGAAGCCCCTGCACAAATTATTCAAACCGTGACAACGTCAATGGCTACAGTAAATGCAGCTTACATGCCTAATATGGATGCACTAAGGCAAGTTGTAAAAAAGAGAAGACATGCCAAGACATGCCTGCGGAGCCTACGACTTCAGAACGGATCGATGCCCCAATAAATTTACAGGAGAAGATGGTGCAAAATTTCTTGGCAGAGATAGCGCATTTGGACATCAAAGAATTATTTTATTTTTAACAGAGAATAATTTACGAAAGCTTAAAGAAGCACCTCTCTGGATTATGGATGGGACATTTGAAACTTGTCCAACCCTTTTTAGGCAATTATGTTCCATTCATGCTATGGTTGAAACGAATCCAGATATGCACAGACTTGTCCCACTAGTTTATGGGTTACGTTTCAGCAAGTATGAATAATATAATACTATTATAAAGTATTTTTGTAGGATTTACAAGACTATGCATCAGACTATGATATTCAGCTTGCACCACAATATACGCATAATAATAGATTTTGAAATAGCTACCGTTATAATGCTGCTTAAAAGGAATTTGGAAGCAGCACACACAAATGTTGTTGGTTTCATCTCGGAAAAAAATGTGCTGAGGAATATCCATCCTCTGGCATAGCCTTGGAATATAAGGAAAACAGTGAGTTTGCTCTCAAAGTCAGACATTTGCAAGCACTCACATTTTTTTCTTCTGATGAAATTCCAGCTGCTTTTGAAGAAGTGAAATCGATTTTACTAGAATATGCAGATTCTGTAGTTCAGTGGTTTGAGGAAAATTATGTTCTTGGAAAATTTCGTGGAAGCAGAAGAAACAATCCAAGCAGAAGCCCTCCGCTGTTCCCGCCAACAATTTGGTCAGTTAGTGAAAACAATTTATTTGGCTTTCCCAGAACACAAAACGAACTTGAAAGATTAGACAGACGCTGGAATACAATTCTGGGAGAGAAAAAACTGTGACTGTACGAAATAATCAGTGAAATTGCGAAAGAGCAGAAAACAACTATGGCTAAAATCGAAAGAGTGATAGCACAGATTCCAAAAAATCCACCCGGAAGAGAAACGCTGGCAAGATAAAAAGGAATTCGGACTTCTTTGGTGCACAGAGACAATGTTAACATGCTGGACATTTTAAGAGGAATTTCATATAATTCTTCCTTTTACTAAAATGTGCTGGTATTTCTCACTAATTGAATTATACCTTTTACTAACTTGTATTTGAATTTTTCAAGAATGTAATTCCGCCGAAGATGCAAGAATGTAAAACACAACGCAAAATTAAAAAAGTCAAAATTTTCAAAATAGCATGTCAAAAACATAAAATGGCAAAAAGTAATCCAAAATGTGAAACATATAAAAATTCAAAATGCAATCCAAAATGTGAAACAAATAGAAATTCAAAATGCAATCACAAGTCACAAGCATTACAAAAATGCGAAACGCTATGTAACAAGTACAACACAAAATAAAACAAATGCCAAAAAAAATGCATACGCTTTGTAAAATGTACAAAATAAAATAAAGGCCATATTCACAAGGATTTCATGACGAGTCAAGTTAAAAATGAGCTTTTACTTAGACTTCAAATAATAATTACTAGCCTCTACACCTTTTTAAGTCTTTAATAAGTGCAACATCATTAACCTGACTTGTCATCAAACATTATCAATATGACCATAGCATACAATCACTTAAAAGACTTGTTAATGGATGAATTGAGGAATCACCAAGTTCAGCGGGTGAAAGTTAATGGCTGTTTACAGTTTTGTACTCGAGTAAATGCGCAACACAGTAAACTTGACTTTCTCTGAAAATTTTATGTATATGAGCACGGTTGATTGAAAACTGATAAAAAGGCTTAAGGCCTGTTTATTAATTTTTGTGCCTCAGTCAAAACGCAGTACCATAACCTTGGCATGTTATCGAAACCTTATGAATACGTCGGACTAAAATTTCCTAAAAAATGTTTACGCCTAAGGTCTTGTAACTAAAGTTTTGTGACAATGTAAAACTGCAACATTAATAACTTGACATGTTATTTTAACGTTGTGAATATGAGCATGGCGGATTAAAGATTTCAACAAATAGCCTTTGGGATTAATGTGTTGTAGCTGAGTAAAAATGTAACATTATCTTGATTTTCTATATAAACCAAACTACGTGCTGAAATGGCCCAACTATATATGCGTATACTTCAACCATATACCGAAGCGCTGACAAGGTGAAAACAAAAGTGCAATTTTGTACGGTCCCCTAACATTTTATGGCCAGCCTACATGGAAGTGGACACCTTGATATCAAAAACATACTTTTTGTACGGTCCACAACAAATAGCAATGGGCACGTCGCAATCTTTGGGGTGGGGGGGGGGGGTTAACGACCACCGTGATCAATTCCGTTGGCTATAAGCAGTCGGACGTTCCTAATTTTGGGCCACTGGTTCCTGGGAAGGGGGACAGCCAGTGCCAGAAGTCAAGCACAACGTCCATGATTCACCGGGATTTGAACCAGGTTCCTTCTCGACAAGTGGTCAGAAGCCAGCGCCTAGATCACTCCGCCGCCGTGGCGGCACACGTTGGAATGTATTTTTCATACGGCCCCAAACGCTCTTATGGACGTACTAGATTGAACTGGACGCAAATAAATCATTCATATAATTTGTACTAGCAGGGATACCATTTATTTGCCAGGTACATATTACTATTTGTGAAATCACCAAGTTCAGCGGGTGAAAGTTAATAAATGAAAAAGATATTCCTGCAATTTTCCAGTAAACTTATTTTAAATTTTTTGATTTAGTTAATTTAGGTTTGCGAAACAAAAAGAAAGAAAAAGGAATGGGAATACTTACCTTCTAGGAGACATCTATAGAACTGCCGTACATCTGGCGTGTGCTTCTGTGAATCCCGCGACACAGAAATGCAATGTACCTATGTGATGTCGCATGCATACGACTTCACATCGGCACTGATAATCTTTTTCTTACCGTTTTGAATTTTGAATATCTGGAACTCTCTGTTTACATTACATTATATTTCTTTCTGATAAGCCGCTTGTTGGTAGTGAAAGCTAAACTATATAGATTTGTGTTTTTAATACACCATTAAACGCATATTTATGCACTTTATTGTTATCTACAGTCCCTAACTTAGACCGTAGGTTGGTTAGTTGGTTGGTTGGTTGATGGTTTATGGTGCAAGGCCCTCAAAGGGCCAAAGAGCGCCTTAGAACGTAAATAGGGTATTCTTAAGAGTAAAAAACGGAACTTTTTACGAAAATTTTGCATGGGGCTACCTTGACCCGGGCCCCGACCCCTTCCAAAAACCGTCTACCGTCTAAGTTAGATAACCATAAGTAGTATACCAAATCTGGTTGTGCTAAATTGAAAACAGTAGATTTTACGAAATTTTTATGAGGAGGGGGAGGCCTCTCACCCCGGGGTTCCAGCCCCTTCCAAAAACCGTCTAGCGTCTAAGTTAGAGTTTCATGACACCAAATTTGGTGGTTCTGAATTGAAAACTGTAGTTTTTAAGAAAATGTTGTATATGTGTATGTGTGTGCGGGGCGGGGGGGGGGGCTCCGACCCCACGGCCTTGATCCGTCCCAAAAACCGTCGACCGTCTAAGTTAAAGTACCATGAGATAGCATACCAAATTTGGTGGTTCTAAATTGAGAACTGTAGATTTTACGCGGCATTTTTATGGGGGGCTCTTACTCCCGGGCTCCAAGCGCTTCCAAAAACCGTCTAGCGTCTAAGTCAGAGTACCATGAGATAGTATACCAAATTTTGTGGTTCTAAATTGAAAACTGTAGATTTTACGAAAAAGTGTTTATTCGGGGGGGGGTCTGACCCCCGGGCTCCAACCCCTTCCAAAAACCGTCTAGCGTCTAAGTTAGAGTACCATGAGATAGTATACCAGATTAGGTGGTTCTGAATTGAAAACTGTAGTTTTTAAGAAAATTTCGTATGTGGGGGGCTTTGACCCCCTCGGGCCTTGACCCGTTCCAAAAACGGTCTGCCGACTAAGTTACAGTACCATAAGATAGTATACTAAATTTGGTGGTTCTATGATAAAAACTGTAGATTTTACGAATTTTTTTATTAAGGGGGGGCCCGACCCGCGGGCTCCAACCCCTTCCAAAAACCGTCTAGGGTCTAAGTTAGAGTACCATGAGATAGTATACCAAATTTGGTGGTTCTAAATTGAAAACTGTAGCCACTACACAGAAGATCCTCGGTGCGTATGTCGGATTGCCCTTGGCTTCTGCATCTGCCACCTGGACTGCTCTTCTTCCCCGGATACAACGGACTGCTGCCTACTGGAGTAAGGCCCGCCCTTTCACATCGTTCCGTCAACGAGCAGCCGTTGTTCGTCGTCAACTTATCTCTCTATGCGAATACTCTTGGATGTCGACGGTTGTGCCCGTGTCACAAATGATGACCATCACTCGCCTCTCAACTTCCGTCATCTGGTCTTCACATCACTGGGTTAAACCTGCCACGCTTCATCTGCCAGCCTCTTTGGGTGGCATCCAGCTTCCTGATCCAGCTTTCCTTTATAAAACACATCGCATTATTCATTTCATTCGCCTTGCCACTTCAACTGTTCCGTCCCTTACCACTACCTTGAATGTTCTAGCTTCTTCCCGTGACCCATCTTTCACCTTCCTACTGTTTCTGAAGATGGATGCATACTATCTTCTCCCGTCCCACCTCCCTCCTGTCCTGCGAGAGGGCCTTTCTCTCTTTCGTTCGCTTCCTCTTCTCCGTTCATTTCCTTCTTCAACTCTTGATCTCCTAGATGAACCTCTCTTCTTCTCTTCTCTTATTCACCCTCCTAACCTCCCTTACTTTTACTTTCCTCATTGGATCCGCTCTGGTGTGATAACTGTCCGTTCTCTCGTAACTTCTGATCTAACCTGGAGACCTCTTTCTTCCCTGTTTCTATCTCCAACCATTACTCTTGCTAACGAATATCTTCTTCTTCGCACAGCGCTTTGGAGCCTCTTTCCACTCCTCGCTTCACCTGATGGTCTCTTCTCGGTCCCCTCTGCTCCTCTTTCCCTACCGTTCTTTCTCCTCATTCGTAGCTCCCCGGTTCTAGTTACTTCTCTCTCCTCCTCTTCTCTTTATTGGCTTCTTCTTTCCCCTCCCGCACTTCCACTTTCTGTTCATTCTGCTCCTCCTCCTCTTCTCCCCGCCATCTGGACAGCATCTACCTCCCCCTTTCCTCCCCTCTTGAACTCAATGTCCATTGGCAATTTCTTCACCTTCGTCTCCCCGCCCCATCAGTACTGTTTCGCATGACCCTTCTCACCTCTCCGCAGTGCTCCTTTTGCCCTGAAGTCAGCGACGTCCAACATCAATACCTATTCTGCCCCGTTCTCCTGCCAGTCCTAAACACAGCATTTCGTCTTGCTGATCGAATTTGTGCTCGATCGTTACCATTTCTTGCATATGCTTGGCTACTCCAAACAAAGCATCCACCTACTCACTTGCCTCCTGTGTGCCGTTATATTTTTCTTCTTGTGAAGTTCACTGTCTATGCTTTCCATCTTCAACAGCGCTTCCCCGCTCTTATTCCACCTCCTCAGGAGGCAAGTGCTATCATTCGGAGACGCTTCCTAGCACGGTTAACCACTCGCCTCCAAATGGAGCACTCTCGTGCTGCCTCAACAAACACCGATAGCGTTTTTCAATCCACTTGGGCCCAATCGGCTGGGTGGTTCCATATCCACAATTTGCAGTTACATCTCAACCTATAAGTGGGATTTTTGTTGTCGCCCACGTTCACTGTAACAAATCATGTTTTTACGTATTAATTTTGGTGCTTCGCTATTTGTGATTTTTCTGTTTTAATGTGCCATTGAAGATAGCTCACCATGTTTCCCATGTTCTCTTCGATAATCTTGGGTTTTATGTTGTATATAATTCTTCCTTCTGCACAGTTTACTGCCCACGCAATGTCCTCTTCATTATGTTGAATATTTTTTTAAAATATTAGTCACTGTGTGTATAATATAATGTAACAAGATGCCCTTCTGAGTACATTTAGCGTTATTTCCCCTTGTCACTGAATACTTCTGTACATATGTTGTAAATTTTGAATGTAGCATCACTGTTGCATTTCTGTGAATTAGTACCTAATGTTTAATCTTTAGTATGGTAGTAATGCTTAATTGGAATTTGTGCATAGTATAGAATCATGTCTTGCCCTGTCTACAATACTGTAGGTAAACATTTTCGTTTGTATCTCTCGTGCTTTATTGTCTGCCTCTCCTTCGCCCTACGTGGCGAAATAATTTTTTTTTTTTATGATTTTAACAATATTTTGTTTTACGTTTCACTGGAACTTTCCAGCTGATGTATATACCGCTGTATTTATTGGCAGAATTCCATTGTCATGTACATAGAAATGTTATTTTACTGAAGAATAAAGGCAATTTTGAAATGTAGATTTTACGAAAATTTTGTATATGGGGGGCTCTGACCAACCGGGTTCTGCCCCGTTCCAAAAACCGTTTACCGTCTAATATTTTTAGTGCCAAAGAAAAACGTAATATTCCTATCCTGTCTGCGTGGCCAAACTTTATAAATTTGATCAGGGAGCAAGACGTTCGAAATCGTACGTTTTCCTGCATTCGTTTTGTATGTAACCGAAATCTGTAAACGCGACGAATTGACGCAGTCGACGAATTGACCCGCGACGAATTGACGTAGGCGACGAATTGACGCGCGACGAATCGTCGCAGTCGACGAATTGACGCAGTCGACGAATTGACGCACGCGACGAATTGACGTAGAACCATTCGAGGCAATTCAACCTGAGGAGAGGAGATGCGAAACGAAAAATTCAATGGCCCTCAAAAGGGCCATTGGTTTCTTCATTTGTCGCATTTTACACCGAAAAGTGCTTGGCAGAGTCATTTTGGACACACATTAGCGCCAGCCATAAGATTTAGATTCGGCCAGAATACTCTAGCGTTGATGGGCTTGCAAAGATGAATGAGAGACTTCAATGTGAGTAAAGAACACAGCGACGAAGAGTCTTCTTGACTACTCAGCAAGCCACCCAAAGGGATGAAAAATCCCACCGTTGCTAAAAAGTTGAAAAAATAGTTTAAGTGAGGAGTTTGATCAGTGAAGGTCTTCACTCTCCGAAATATAAATAGGCAGTCAATGTGATAATCATCTTTCTTGGTTGTTTGTTAATGAAGCAGTTGAACAGCAAAAATTAGACATAAGTGCATCACAGATTAGCATTTAATACGTCCAGTGTTTTTACCTTAATATCATATTGCGTTTAAACTTAAGACAAATCCCCTGTATCCGAGTAGTCACAGGCGCTGGTTTGTAGATGTTTGACCCATCTATGTTCGGTTAAGACTGACGAGCAATGCATGTGTGGTCTGGTCCTACGGAGCTGGCTGTGAAATCAGTGGTCTTAAATTAGCAAATCTGAGATATGCAATTGCTTACAGAGTTGCTCATGGTGGCTGTTATACACCGAAACAAACAAAAACACATTAGCATTGTTTGTTTTTTAAAGACATACTTTATCGCGTTCTCATTTCATGATGTGATGCTCCAGTTTGGAGGAATCTCGCATCTTTCGGTACATATTGGTGCATTATTCATTTGTATCTCTCAGTTACTCAAATTTTCAGGAATAGTATCCGAATACATGCATCAAAGAGCCAGAGCACTTTCACCACCTGCCTAACATGATGTTGGCCGTCCAAGTGCCACCAAACCCGCTCTTACCCGGCGAGGATAAACGCTATAGGACTTCTAAACGTGTCTTGTGGTATGTGATACCAACACATTCAAAGAAGGTCCTCTAATTATTTTAGGTTATGTGGATGAATCACTGAATATCTGATTTGCTGTTCCAACACAAACCAGAGATACTGCATTGGATTGGTGTCTGGGAAATTTAGAAAACAGGGCAGTACCTGGAAGTCTCCCTCAAGTTCTGCGAACCATTCTCCAAAAATACGAGCAGTGTAACATGGCGCATTTCCCTACCGTGAGAAAGCACTACTAGAGGGGAACACCGTTGCAATAAAAGGATGCCCCTGGATAGCAATGATGCTTAGTTTGGGGGTAGATGCCATAGTTTCATGTATGCGAAATACTGGACAGAGGGTTTTCCAGAAGAACGTTACCCAGGGCATTACACTTCCACCACCGAGTTGTTTTCGTCTCACGGTGCATCACTGTGCCAACACTTTCCCAGGTAAACGAAGCACACGTAGCTGGCCGTCCGCATGGTGCAACAAAAAAATACGCAGTCCCGTTTTCGGGAAAGTTCGATGTACTATGTGTTTTAACACATCATTCCCGTCACCAGCATTCAAACTACCAGCAAGTTGCATCACAGTGTATTCCGTCTGTTGGGGCACATCATACCTAATAACCTTCGCTCACCTCTAACGACGATGATCCGTAGTCAGCCACACATGGCGTTGGTTCGTGTGGTTTTTTCCTCCTCGGATTACTTTTTGAAGATACTAACAACGGCTAAGTGTGAGCATCCCACAAACCTTTCCTTCTCCAAAATACTCTGACCCAGTCGTCTGGCTATTACGATTTGTCGAATTCGCCTAATTGGCCTTTGTGAAAATCGCTTAAATCCGCTGCTTTTCTCATTTGAAAGGCAAGAATAACAGTGTTTAACAAAGCTCAGTATCAGGAGTTATTTATACCGTGTCATGATCTTCACATGCGCCGTCGTTTACTTGCAGTTGCTTCGATTTGCATAATGACGCATTAGTCGTAATGCGTAGGGCATTCTAAAAACAAGTGACATTTGCCCATTGTAACCGAATAGAAGTATATTGAGGTATGTAATATTATGCAATAGAAAGAAATTAGCTTGCACTACTTTTCCACATAGTCACTGAGTTGGTGTAAACTTTTCTCTGAACGTGTGACTAAACGTTCGATTCCCTGATGATGGAAATATAGACAATGGAGAAGAATAATTACTTCTCCCATTCAAAAAACTGAAGAAGAGGACCTTAATTAATCGATTATATTATTTGTACATATTACTTTTGTTCTGCTGTTTTTCTCAATTGGCATCACCTGCGGTTTTGAACAAATGTATTGTGGGTCTCGCGGGGGAGACTGGTTATATATTGCGGCACTTCCCTATGCTTTGTGGCACTGTTGGGTGGCCTGAGGACGGGTGCTATTGTAGATCCGAAAGATCTTGCCATTTTTTAAATATTTTAAAATCATGTCTTTTATTGTAAATAAAGTTTTTTATTGTACAGTCAGAGATGTTGGTTTGATGATATCGTACGGAGACAGCACGCCTCTAAGTAATTATCTGATGGAAATATGCTCCTTGGTAGAACTATGGTTTGCATTGTTGTAGCAACTGTTGTTTGCACCTGCTGCTCAGCCACCGTAGAAGCTGCTTACGTTTGAAAATTGTTGTCCCCCTATATGTTATTTCAGCTTGCCGAGATGTAATAGCTTCACGGTGAAAAATCGGGACTATACGCCGGATTTTACCGTGCGTTCTATTCAAATCTTTGTAGGAATTGCCATCTTGTACATGAAGCGTGTGACGTGTCGTTGTCACAATGAGAACACCTTTGCTTAAGTTTCCACATCTCTTGTTTTTATCACGGCTGCTCTGAAAGGCAGTAATGTTTGGGAGTATGAAGCAGCATTAATTACTGTGCCTTTTGCTATACATTCAGCGTAAAGAAATTCTTCACAGTCGAAAAACAGTGGCTACCACTTTTCCTGCTGATAATGCAAATTCGAATTTCTTTCGTGTAGGCAATGCTGTGTGTCTCCATTCTCCATTCCATAGAAGCTCTCTTCGTTTCTGGGTTTACATAGTGCACTCATATTTCATCACCAGTAATGATGCGGTGTATGGCCATCCACAGAATAGGCCATCCACAGAATAGGGTTGAAAGAAAGCTAGAGCACACAAAAACATTGACCTTTGTGCTCGTTTTTCAGTAAACGAGGAACCCATGTTGCACACAATTTACAATAGTCAAGATGTTCATGGACGATGGAATAAACGCTGCCTATCGAAATACCTAATTGCTTTGTCGTCTTTGCAACTTCCAATCTTCGGTTATTGCGAATCAATTCATCAAATTTCATCACGTTGTCCGCATTGGTCGACGTTGGTGTCCTTCCTTTTCGATCAACATCCGTCAAATCTATCACCACTTCACTATGGTTGGATGCGACATTGCATTTTCCCCATACACCGCCACTAATTCTCGATGAATCTCGGAACAATTCAGATATTTCGCCCACAAAAAGCATACTGTTTGTCGTACCTTGAACTTGGGGTAACATTCTAGCTAGCGTGCCTAAAGAATGACGCAAAGGAACAGTTAGTCACTTAGGTTAACACTCACACTTAAAGGGACTGTAGAAATTTATTATAATCACACTGACGGGACATTAATGATGGGCGAATACTCTGGTCACAATGAGGATGAACACTCTGGTCACCATGAGATACACATAACACACTCACATAAGCACAACACTGACACTGACCTAGAAGCACAAAATTAACGCGCGCAGCGCCCTCTTGAGGGTCGTTTCAAAATCCACCGTAGGGCTTTAACAGTGCCTTTATGATCGCTTGTTCTTACACAACTGTTACAGCTGTTGCTATGATATTAACCTACTAGGAGACACATGGCATCAACTCCATTCCACGCATGCGCCACATTTGCTGCGTAATTATTCAAAGAGATGGCGGCAGGTGTAACTTATTTCTTGAATGTCTCTCGTAATTTGGCTTTCCGGTGTATAAAGGCCGAGTTACACAGATTTGTGCGCATGTGTGATGATATTTCGAAAACCATATGCAGAGACCTCAATCCTGCCACTTGCGTATTTCTTTACAGATAAACACATAAGCATGGGGGACTATTTGTTGCATAGTGCATTACATTTCAGTGTACAGAATGAAGCGAAATGTCGGTATGGCTAGAACTTAGTGCATCCTCCTTGAACCACTCCTGCTGTCATTCATATAAACCTTTTCACTGATTTGTTTGTACCGCACGTGTTGACCATGTACATACTACAGTTCGGCGTGGCAGCGTTCAGCAAATATCGCGCTTGCGTCAAATATTCTCAACAAACGCATCGATTTGGTTCAATATGTTCAAAGCAATACTTCTCAGTATTGAGGTGTGCTAATATCTTATGCGTTCTGTAGGTTAACCAAGCACTTCTAATTCACACTGCCCTTCCGCGCAACTTTAATTTGAAATATTGAGCGCGAAATATCACAGCGGCTCATTTGTCGAATGCACGAGCAGTTATTTAACTGAGGGCTAGAAATCAGAATAATCAACCCCTCCAAACGAGTTCAGTTTTTGAGACGGCACCAATGAGTACAAAAGAAGTGCTCATTTTGAAGCTGCATACAAGTTGAATATTTCGGCTCTATCAAAAGATACCAGAATTTGAGTTTGTATAGACGTGGATCATTTTGTAAAGAACAGAACCACATTTAAGTAAAGAATAAAAGAATGTACATTTTGTTTTCGCAAAATCATACCGTAAGCGGTCGTAGCAAATAAAAATTGCTGGTTTTCTACTTTTCGCAATACGATTTTCAATCCTATTACCAAATTAACTTATCAATTTGGCGAGAAGTAAAATATAACCTGAGCTCAAAATTTCAATGAGAACAAAAATTTCAATTTGGATCTCACAAAATCATAAAATTTCCAAGAAATTTCCTGTTCTTGAAAATTCCACTAAATGCAAAACATTTCCCCGTTTTGTGTTTGCGAGAATTTGAAGAAAAGTTATCCAATTGAACTTTTAGGTGTGTTAGTAGACAAAACGGAGACTACTTTATAGATTGACACATAAAACTAAATTTTGAAACGGCATTATAAAACTTTCAAAAAATCGCATAAATGGCGCCAAGATATATGCTGGACATTCAATATCAGTCTAGTGCAATTGTTTTAAAACGCAAAATAGTATTATAAACAGTTAATTAAAGAAGACCCGATTTCTCACAAGTCCGAAAATATCTACTGCTGTATACTTCATTATGTTGAATTTTAACGCCTCATTAACTTCTACCAAAGCGAATTGGTTGATGTATAGTCGAACACAACAATTGCATTGCAGTTCTCCTTATTTGTTTTCTAAATTAGAAGTCAACAGGTAAAGACGGACTAATGTTTAAAATGGAAAAGGAGGAATTCCGAAGGTAGCGGAATTCCTCTTCAAATGAAATGCGGCGCAGTGTTTTTGAAATTATCTGGCGTTTAACTTGCGATACACATAATTAACCACCACGTGATTCAAGCGTTCCCTTTGTCGAGAAATTTTCGCGAATTTCCACATAGTTTCGGATTCCATGACAACGAACCGTACGTTTGTTATGTAGTTGCTTCACACTTCGTTCCTTGTGCTTCATTCAACTCAAAGCTCACTGTCATTTTGTTTTTTAATGGGCTTTCAAGAGCAGATAATAGCAACAATATGGAAGATCTGAAATTGTTGCTCAACGGTACACATCAAGATAAACGTTTCGATATGCGGTATATTTTATTCCTTAGCTCAGAAGTTAAAGATCAGCAAATCTCACAAAGCAAAAGCTAAAGTGCAGCAATGATAAGGTAGCATCATATGTTTTACATAGCATAATTTCTGAAGAGACGAAGATAAACTTTGTGCGTGTCTTTACAGGTTGTGGCCATGCACGTAAAAATCGTGACAAATTCTGAAAATTGATGCATACACCATTAAAACAATCGATAAATTTGAAACTTATTCTCATTTCAATGATCCTACGACGCCAGTTCAGAAACACCTGCGCAATAATTCTTAATAACCA
This sequence comes from Macrothele yani, assembly GCA_039090855.1. Lineage (NCBI taxonomy): Eukaryota > Metazoa > Arthropoda > Arachnida > Araneae > Macrothelidae > Macrothele > Macrothele yani. The sequence continues at coordinate 56,226,569 of CM077008.1, read as the reverse complement.
AGCGAGTATTTCGCTTTAGGAAAATACTTTGCAAGGAAAATTGCCAATTATTCTGAACAAGAAGTATCACAAAAATGTTTTCCATGATGAGTGATATCTTACCAAATTTAATTTATTCTAATCGGTGTTTTAGAGTGAGATATATAAGGTCAAAAATATTTTGCCAAAAGAAATATATACTTAAGAAATCTAGTGGCCGAAACGTACATCACTGAAAACTATAAACAAAAAACTTTTTTCATTAACGTAAGAATACATTTTAAAATTTCATTTTTAAGAACAGGGAAAAATGGGAAAAACTGTTAAAATGTAACATACCTTTACTCCCTCTAGTAGTGAAATTTGCGTTATTTGGAACATAAAGTGTGCACAAAACAGTCGTCATGGTCAAAAATAACGAAGTGAAAAACATCTTTTTTTTCAATCGGATTTTTACAAGTAGTAATATGAAATAAGATACATTTTGAGGTCAATAGCATCTGCAATTATGCCCTCTATTAGTGCTATTATCTAGTATATACAGTTGAATGTTAGTTTGTTTGTTTGTCCGCTATGCAGATCTACAGTTTTGTAATTTAGAACCACCAAATTTGCTATACTCTCTCACGGTACTCTAACTTAGTCCATTGACGGTTTCTGGGAGGGGTCAGAGCCCGGGGTCAAGGGGACTGCGGCAAGGTACCCCCATACAAAATTTTCGTAAAAAGTTCCATTTTTATTGTTTTATTTTGAATTGATAGAATGCCTCATGGTACTGTAATTTAGACCGTAGACTGTTTTTGGAAGGGGCCGCAGCACTGGGTCAGGGAAGCCCCCATACAAAATTTTCATAAAAAGTTCTATTTTTTTACTTTTTTACTTTGAATTGGTATACTATATCGTGGTACTCAAAGTTTACTCTAACTTAGACCGTAAACGGTTTTTGGAAGGAGTCGGAGGCCAGGGTCAAGGGGCCCCATACAAAATTTTCGTAAAAGGTTCCATTTTTTATTTTTTTATTTACTTTTATAAAATTTCTGCTGTACAATATTATAGAAAATTATTATAATGCTCAGTGAAAATAAAATATATACCACAATCATAAACTAATTGTACAAATAAAGCAAACAAATTCATCAATAAAACTCACAAACCACAAAACAATCACCAAAACTTTCAAAATAATAACAAATTCTGCACAACAACACAGCTCATTACATAGAACGTTAATATGAATTAAAAGACCAATTTCGTATTGCCAATATGAATGAAATATTAAATGTTAAAAATAATTAAATATACAGCAAGAGGCCAGGAACGAATTTAATACTTTTGTTATTTTGAATTCGAATTTAATACTTTTGTTATTTTGAATTCGAATTTAATACTTTGATATTTTGAATTCGAATTTAATGCTTTTGGTATTTTGAATTCGAATTTAATACTTTGTTGTTGTCATAAGTGCAAAAATTGATTTGATTGTGACAAGTGCTTTCCAGTTAAGAACTGCAACGCAATTCGGCATCGGAACTGAAGGTAAGTGAACAACAAAAAATCAAACAGAAAAACTAAAAATGTTGTGTGCCTAAAGACTCTACGGAGAATAAAATTCAAATTCAATGAAGAAACGAAATACAGTATTAGGCACGGTTCATGCCGAAAAAAGTTAATCGTTTTCATTTGATTTGTTCAAAATTTAAATAGTGAATTATCACCAAAGTTTTCCGAGAAACGCCGGGAAATTCAGCTAGGGCATCATAAAAGGCCCAAACGATGTGCGTTTTCGTTCTCACAGTACAACCTGCGTATTGCAAAACAGATTTTTCAAATAGGATAAATAGGTGCAGAAATACGGGATTCACTGATTGACGAACGTAGTAATAGTATAAGCACGTTCTCTCTCGAGAGACATAATGAAAACTCCAGTATCCATCCTTATTTCCAGCAGATGACAAAACCTGCTGAACAGTGACTTGATGAATCGCGTAAAAATTGCTGTCATTTTTCCAGCTTTCGAGATTTCGAAGATTTGAAAAGATTTTGAGCCTTGTGTAGTCAAAAGTTTGAGCGTTACACAACCTTGAATCTGAGGTCTCATCAAAATCCAAATGCCTTAAGTCTTTTCTGGGAGTAAACGGATATTCCACGAAATGTTTATATAGTTTCATACCAAAGATATTACACAAAATGCATATCGGTTTCTTACGGGAACGTATTGCACAAGGTGCAGTTGCTGTATTAGCTAATGGAAAAAATAAGGCACGGGATTTTTCAGTATATCATTAAACGACAACTGTGAAAATATGGCTTCATTTGCCAGTTGTGGAATTCTGTACGACACCCTCCTTCTCTGGTGTCTACCGATTGAATTACACGGACGAAGCTCATCGCCGCAACTTTGCTGTCTTAACATGTTCGTCACCTCTGGAGTAGGTACATCGCAAAAAGCTTTTGGAAGAGTTTTGGAAAACGTACTGGATACTAACAGAATTACAAGTGCACTGAATGTACAATTACGCAATTCCATTTTTTGAAACACGGAAATCTTAACTCCATCAAAGCATTTCGCCTATTTATATCAATTTCTTATTAGTGTTTCGTAGCATAACAACCGTTTTGGAAATCAAATGCAGAGCAGGCAAAATTTTCTGTAGCAGCAGCGATGACGTTATCTTGTAAATCATGTGATTAGTCCTCCAATGTAGGCGACATCCGTGCAAATCCAAAACAAGGGCTTCATTAAAACTTCGAACGTTTTACTTTCATTGTCAATCTTCTTTGAAATCATGATCTATGCTATTCCATGCCGACATATCTGGTGGTTAGGCCACTGAGTCCTAAATACCGGCTGATTTACTCGAGATAATACAAAGAAACTATGGAAGTTTGTTAAGAAATTGCAGCATATATCAAAATAGCTGTATTAAAACTGCAATGTAAAATAGCTTATATGATATGTAACTAATAAGCAGCACTTCACTTATTTGCCGCCACGGTGGAATGATCTCAGGCTTTAGCTTCTGACCATTGGTCAAAGATTGGCTTGAGTTCGAATACCTGTGATGCGGCATGGCTGGTGTGTTTGTCTAATTGCGCTGCTTCCCTTCCCTGGAATCATTGTCCCTAAATTAGCATGGGATACTGTTTTATATCCCGCACAGTTGCTCACGGTTGTCGTTAAATTCCTAAACAAATGAAACTTTACGGTTTTTTGACAAACGCTATACACGTATATGTATTCAGACTCCTAGGTTGAACGGAAACACCGACGTAGTTAAGTTGCTATGCACTGAGTGGGAGGTAAACGTTTCTGACGGTGTTCGAATCCCGGTTCTTTCGGCCATCTAGTCTGCGGTTTTTCGGGGGTTTCCGGTCGCGCTTTGTCCATGGATTACCTTTCCAAAGATGCCTGGGTTTACCAAACGAGTGCCGATGCGTTGGTAATAAAACAATGAAAAACGAATGTAATCTGATGCCCCATGACATGAGGCACTTACGGGGATATTGATGATGACGCTGAACGAAAACAAGAATATTTATTAGCTGAAATCAGTATATAATCGGCTTAGGTTTGTCCGTTAAAACTGCTGCGACCTTTTAAGATATGCTTCTCACGAGATTCCGGTAGGTCTGTGGCTGATTTTCCCTTCATTTTTTATGCAAAGCTTATTTCACAGCTGCCATTGAAGAAGGTACTACCCGCTTGGATCGGATTCATCGTTCCAGCTCATCCCACAGATGTGCTGTTGGAATTCGACTGTCTCTTTGGGCTGGATAATCCAACATTTGGACACCCTGCTCCTGAACCTTGCAGTGTGGGAAAGCGCTAGTTTTTGCTGGAAGAGGAAGGGATACGCGTCGAGATACGGCGCAGCGTAGGTTGTGGGGAAATGTTCGGCAGTGGCGTCCGAACCGCGAGACAGAGTGGGCAGATGTTCCCGCACTCATTTGCTTGAGGGGGGAGATACGGCATATTTGCCCTTTCAGTTTTCTTCTTTTTGAAATCATGTGAGTGGTTAGAAATCTCATGAATAATTATCTTTTTTTTTAGCCATTTAGAGTTCCTTTTGATAACATTAAGTGATGTTCTCTATTTTGACTATAAAATATTTGGAAATCTGAATTTTGTTAATGCCACTTCTGGCAGAGAACAAAAGTGAGTTGGAGAGTATGTTGACCCGGATGTACAAAATTTGCATTTAATTCAAAGTGAGTATAAAAAAGGGAAAAACCAAAGTTATGGTTTTTGAGCGGGGAACTCTTAGCACTAAATGTAATATAAGTCTAAATGACACAGTGATTGACCACGTGAATGATTTTGTGTATTTAGGAAGCATGTTTGACAGAGAGAACAAATTGGATGGTGAAATTAGTAGGCGAGTGAATTCATCATTGAAAGTTATAGCTGCTTTATCATGTAGCCTGTTTTACAAGGAAGCAAATTTGTCCATTTGTGCCTTACCTGCGTCATCCGTCTTTAAGGAATAAATTGATTCTCACCGTTTCGTAAATGTTAATTACAGTAAAAATCCGGTGTTACGAGTACGGACTATAGTGAGAATTCCGCTGTTACGAGAGATTCAAAACACGCCATCAATTTATTAATGTTAAAGATATGAAAGATCTTTGTGTATTAGGAGTTGTAAATCTAAGGAGGCCCCACTGTGACAAGAGGCTTTTAAGGCCGATCTTTCTTCTTTCAAAAATTTCCAAGAAATTCCTTCCCTCAAATTCAGGAAGTCGTGTGGAGATAAACTCGTACAACTGCTCACAGAGATGAGTCACCAGTAGTTAGTCTGCTTGGCTCTTTGCCTCCCCCCCCCCCCTCTCGTTTTTTTCCACTCGTCTCCACAATGGTGGGAAGTTGAAACATTTTTTACACGTGTACGTCGTATGTTTTGTTTCTCTAAATAGAGGATAAAATGAAAGGTTTTACTTTGAAAACTAAATTTAAAGTGTTATGTGAATGTGAGAAAAGTTTCAAGTTGAAAAGTGAGGTCGCAACAAAATTTGGTCTTGCATAATCAGCGCTGTTTACAATTTTGAGGAACAAAATAAAGATCAAGGAGGCGGCTTTGCAGAATAATTCACCTACGAAATCCGTGAAGTTACGAAGTGTTGAACAGAAGGAATTGGAGGAAGCATTGTTTACGGGGTTTTGCCATAATCGAGCCAAAAAATTCTTGTTAGTGGACTGATGAGAAAAGCTAAAGCTAGTGAATTAGGTGTTTAGATGAAGATCGAGGATTTTAGTTTTTCTGAAGGTTGACTAAACCAATTTAAAACTAGAAAAGGGATTTCTATGCAAAATAATATTTGTAGAATCAGCTTCTGTTAGCACACAAGCGGTTCAGGATTATTCCCTTTCCATCTAGAAATTCTAGCTCGATAAAATGCAAAATACAATACAGTGAAGCTACGCTGTTTTATAATTTGTTGCCTGACAGGACTTTAGCGGTGCTTTGATACAGTGCATATATGAAGCTAATAAGAAAGCACAGATGACAATGCATCAGGTGAGTGAAGGAAGTTGGAATTGAGAACAGAAAAATAGCGCTATTCATTGATAATTGTCCTGTGCACCTAAGTCCCAGAGATGTTCAATTAGATAACATTGAACTAATATTATGGCCACCTAACTGCACTAGTGTACTTCAGACCCTTGGTCAAGGAGTTATGAAACTGATAAAACAAAGATATCGGATCATTCTGGTAAATGACTCGATCAGGCGTACGTCATCAGATGATAAAAAAGTGAAATTCAACGTTTTTAAGTACATTAAAGCTCTTGCCGTGGAATGGACTGAACTGCCAAAACAAATTAAAGCCATTAGTGATTTAAGCATGCTACAACTGCTCATAAGGTGTGAAAAGACCGTGGCTCATCAGTGAGATAAGTGAAGGTTACCCCGTATGGTATGGCCCAGCAGAAAGGATGCTGTGACAAGACTCGCTGGTAATTTGAATGCTGGTGACAAGACTACTATGTTACAGCACAGGAAATGGAGCCCAATTAAAAATAGTGCTGCATATCCGCAAGCAACACAGAGTGCCCACGCTAACATCGGTTTACCGTCGGAAGCCCCTATAACGGGCAGCCGAGTAGCAAAACTTGACCTCGAACGACCGGAAAAACATCTTCTGGTCCAATGAATGTTGTTTCCTGTAACACCATGTGTACGGCCAGGTATGAGTGCATCTTTTTCCTTAAAGTTAGAAAAAGAAGAAGAAAAAGAAGGGAACAAGTTAGAAAAAGAAGACGAAAAAGAAGAGAACAAGTTAGAAAAAGAAGAAGAAAAAGAAGAGAACAAGTTAGAAAAAGAAGAAGAAAAAGAAGAGAACAAGTTAGAAAAATAAGAAGAAAAAGATGAGAACAAGTTAGAAAAAGAATAGAAGAGGTATTGGACATGAATGTACCGTGGGATGAAAACAAGCCGGTGGAGGAAGTGTAATGTTTTAGGCAATGTTCTGCTGGGAAACCCTGGGTACAATTCATCTTTCATGCGCAGGAAACTATGACGTTTACAACCTACGTAGACATAATTGTACACCAGATACACACCTTCATGGCAGTGGTATTCCCGGTATTTCTTCTAGTGGTATCTTCTTTCAGCCGAATTATCCTCCCCTAAACACTTCTCCGGATTGTTTGAGTGTTCTTCGGAACATGAGGTATTTCCTTGGCTTCCAAATTATCAATACATCAATATAATCCAGCATTTCTGGTTTGTGTTGGAATGACAAGTCCGATTTGCTGCGGCTATGCCATTGAACTTGCAAAGAGTTAAAGGACATGCTGGTAACGTTGTGGTACCTAATACCACAAGACATCTTTAGAAATCTTGCATCACCTCGCTGCCTAAGAATAGTGTTGGTGGCACGAAAAGAACCAACATCTAATTATGCAGATGATCATAATGTTTCGGCTCTTCAGTGTATATATGTATTTTCCTTCGAAACATTTCCAAATATTAGCAGTCTGCTTTTAATAGAAAAACTGGTAAATATCAGTATCCAAAATTGCCGATTAAGAGATAAGAGAAAGCAAAGACCATTGAAAGACTGGTGTGGCATAAAGTAAAAGACACAGCAAAAGCAATAAGCCGACACTTCAAATTTTCCCACTCCTAAAGATAGTGAAAATGACCACTGCACCCTGCGGTCATTCCCGTCTCATTGTGGTTAACACTGACATCATCGAAGTAGGAGCTAACTGGATGGTATGCTGTAAAATAGGATGGCTGCTCTGGCTCTGCAGATTGCTGAAGACAACAGGAACAGGAAAGGAAATCCTCTTTGCTGAAAAAGGAGAGGTATAATGCTGCAGGGAGAAGTCTCAGAGCTCAGACCAATGCCCTGCCCACCCACGTCATTCAGGACATCCCGTTTCCATGCGATTATCTTATATACACAAATCGTTTCGAAGAACAAAATTACCTCATATCAATATAAGCACAACGGATAAAAATTTGTCACCCCTAATAGAAATGACAGTAGGAAGTTACCGGTTGCACAGAGCGCGCCGTGATGGCATTGTTGGGAGATAAATAGCACTGACATGGTCTACAGTATCACTTCTGTCTCGTGCAGTGGTGAAGAAAAACGTGTGAGTCTACAGTATGGGTCGTAAGACAGACGTTACTGAGTGGCAAAATGGAGCCATCGTTTTTGGCTGTGTACACGAACAGAAAATGAATGAAGTGGCCCAATTTGTTCGTGTGTCGAAGCGTGCTCTCCAGTGGGTCTACAAACAGTGGTGTAGTTCGCAGTCAACTGAAAATCGGCGACGTAAATGTGGCCGGAAAACGGTTCTCACAAACAGGGACCGCCGCTATGTTTCACGCCTAGTAACTGCAAATTGGTTTCAAACCAGGCAACAATTGCTCCAAACAGTCACTTAAAGTCCACTCCAAACAATTTCCGTAAGGACACCGCAACGAAAACTGCGTGCGATGGACATCTGGAGCAGAGTACCCCGGAAGAGGACTCTTTTAACAGCATGTCACAAAGTCGCATGTATATTAGAGCCTTTAAATGGGCATTTGAGAAACCTTACAATGACTTCATGCTTCCGTGTATTTAGGGTGTTTTTACATTTATTTTTATTATTTTCATAAACTGTTGAGAAACAAATGGAAACGCGAAACGAGAAACAAGTAAGAGAAAGCCTGCTGAGAAACGATCGTTACATTCCAAAAGCATGTAGTTTCCTGGCTTTTGATTATTATTCCAATTATTTTATTTAAGTTGGTATGTAGTGCGTGAAATCATGATCAGTGATGTGAATGTTCGAAACGTTAGACACAAAGGATATGCTATTTGCTACTTTAAACGGTTAATCATGTTATTTTGATTCAAAACTTCTACTGTGGCAATAACAATTTGTTGAAGTATATATGGTAAAATACCTAGATCTCCCTTTATACTAGAAAAAGTTTAAATTCCTTGTTGAAGAGCCATGCTTACAAACTTCCACGAAATTTCTCAAGCGGATTGTCGAAAATCTTTTTACTGTGCGTCGCCAAGAAACCATGTTTAAAATATCTCTGAAAAACGAATGTACATTTATAAAAATATCATAGCGTGTTTTCCTTTGAGATATATCAAATGTATTCCAAAATATATAATGGCATTCCAAGAGATTTGAACCAAACACGGCATTTACTAATGCATATGAAAACATTTCTTCATAAAATTTGATGAAAATGTATAAAACGTTATGTCTTTTTATAAAACCAAGCACAGTATTCAGCTTGAAAGTTGCGATATAGAAACTCATAATTCTCACTTTGGAACGTTTGGTTTATTCAAGAGGAGAAGCGAAAAATGAGAGAAAAATATCAAGGGGAAGTGGTAAACATTCGTCCTCTATCATGAGAGACGAATCTTATTTCCTGTAAAAGCGGAAGCAAAAGAAAAAAAAAGAAATTAATACATGAGAGAAGGATGAGATGATTCACATTGAAAAAGCACACTGGTGTCCAAAATTAACGTGACAAAGACAAAACTATTAATACTGCAAAATGCACATGGTACAGTCAATGACACTTGGTAAGGACGTACATACGTCGATATCGCAGCAATGTACAAAAGAAAAACGAATGTTATCACCGCATGATGAGGAGGTATGCGCGAGACGGCATGTCAATCCAAAACAGATGCAACAAGTGGAGCAGATTTCAAAGTGCTAATGGAGAGTATGATTATCCTGAGCAGCGATACGGCTTGAGCTACTTCGCCTTTTTTCTCTTTACAAGACCTTCCTGCTGTTTACAGGACTGTGAATCAGACTTTGGGGCAATAACTGCCACTCCTCCACCGAGGAGCGTCGGAATCCACGAAGAGATCAGGGAGAGAGCTACAGGTGTGCAATTGCTATTCGCAGGGCATCCCAGACATGATATATTGGGTTCAAGTCCGGAGATCTCGCTGGCTTTGTGAATATTCTCACTCTGCAATTATGACATTTTCACTCAAGAGCCCCAATGGAAACATGAGTTATCGTGCGTAAAATGGAACTAGGGGGCAAACAGCACCCCTGAAAAGCTGTACATAGGGCTCTAGGATGTCATCTCTGGAGCGTGCAGCAGTCAGCACGCCTTCGGCGCACACGTACAGCGGTCAGCATGCTTTCGGCGCACACGTACAGCAGTCAGCATGCCTTCTGTGCACACGTACAGAAGCGTGCGTCCATCTAACGTGACCAAAGCCCAAACCGGGAATTCTCCAACAAAGTAGTGCTCAATTCCCCTAACGTTGTAGTGAAGATTTCGGCTTCCCGTTTCTCCAAATATGCATACTTCTCGATTCCGCATTTGGGCTGTACCGAGACTCCTCACTGAAGGGAACATAAGCCCATTCATCAGAGGTTCAAGGGTGATGTTGTCGGGAAAAATTCAATTGGACCCATCTGCGCGATGCACCCAGTGCGATATATACTATTGCACTTCTTGAAAACAAACCTCTCTCGTGAACTCTTCTGTAAACTCTCTGTTCCGATGCCGCGGTTCTCGTAATAGAGGACACCCCCAGCTAGAGTTGCCTGGCTGTCGACTCTCTATGGAAGTGAGCCTGCCGAGACCAATTCCGGTAGTCGTGACCTGTTGATGTGCTTCGTAGGCGTCATTGTCATGGTCTTCTGCTTGTGGTTCCGGTTTACTGGAACTGTCTCCAGAAATTGCAGACCACTTACCTCCACACATTCTGCTATCTTGCTACATAAGTTTGGGATTGTTTTGTTTCTAAGCTACAGATCTCTCTCCCCAATAGAGAGTCTTCTAAGAGATGGTGCAGAAGCATTCTTCCACTAACAGTCCAATTGAAGATTCAATTGCCACACCCCATTCAGAACAACGTTTATGAAGGTCACGTGGCCGCCCCGGTGGCGCAGTGGTCTAAGCGATGGCCTCTGATCATTCGTCCGAACGGGGTCCGGGTTCGAATCCCGTGAGGCATGGATGTTGTGTTTGTCTTACGGCACTGGTTCTCTCCCTTCCCTGGAATCAGAGACCCTAAATTAGGGACGAGCGACTGCTTATAGCCTATTGAGTTGCTCACGGTGGTCGTTAAACCTCCAATCAAAAAAAAAAAAAAAAAAAAAAAAAAAAGAAGGTCACGTGTCTGCAGCATCGATGACGTAAAGTCCTCATTTGAATATTTATGTAGGAGTTAGCACAATGTTGTTTGGAAACGTCAACTTAGCATCCCTCCTTCCACATGTCTGAAAAAAACTTTACAATCGGTCTCGTTTTGAACATATTCTGGAATTTGTATTCGTCACGTTAATTTCTGACACTAGTATAATTACAATATGCAATGTCTACAGATTCGAGTCACATTATTGTGACAACCAGCTAATATCCATAGTAACTGCCGTGTGAAGCGCGGACAGCAGCTAGACGGGCAGGGAGTGACTCATTAAGGTGCTGGAAGGTGTTCAGAAGTAAATGGAGCCATGCTGACTGCAGTGCATCTGACAGCTGCTGCCGGGTGCGTAGTGGAGGATCCATGATGCGAACAACATGATCGAGGTGGTCCTACATATGCTCAATTGGGTTTAAGTCATGAGAATAAGAAGACCAGGGAAGTACTTTGAAATTTCCATTGTGCTCTTCCAACGCCTATGGACATTTCTAGCTATGTGACACGTTACATTGTCGTTCTGAGAGATCCCGTCCGCCCAGGGAAGACAATCAGCATATATGGGTGTACGTGGTCTGCAAGGATGGATATATAACGAATTCGGTACATAGGGCCTTCCACAGGTATGAGTGGACCCAGAGAATGCCACGGAAACCTTCCCCACACAATAGGCCCCCCCCCACCAGCTTGTATTCTCCCAGCAATGGTTGAAGAATCTTGGCTTATACGGCGATGAAGCAGAAAATATGACTCATCGGAGAAGGCAATCCATTGCCAATCAGCGGAGGTCCAATTTCGATACTGCCTTGCAAATGCAAGCCTTTTCTGCCAATGCAGCTTCGTTAGCATAGGTGCAGTGACCATCCGTCTACATCGGAGCAGCATCCAAAGAAAGGTTTACTGAACTTTTGTTTTAGACTCACTTCCGGTAGCCCCCTGGTTCACTCGGCCAGTGAGTTGCTCCACTGTAGCATGTCGATCGACCCACATGCACCTTCGCAACCGACGTTCACCTCTCCGTCAATGGCAGTGGTGCTCTTTAGTTTCCACCTCGCTTATTCGCAATGGTGTCATTTCTCCAATCACAATACACTTTAACCACAGCATCATGCAAATGGTTCACAAACTGCGCTGTTTCAGAAATACTTCCACCTTTGGCCCGAAAGCCGATAATCATCCCTTTTTGCCAATCTGATAAATCGCTCCTTTTATCCATGATAGTAACGACTGATATGCTTTCAGACTGCCTACAGCACACCTTATATATCCTCTAAGCCAGCTCAATACACGTGCCTTCTTTCATTTGCTACTCACTGTTGACATCAAAAGTACGAGGTGGTCATAATTATTGTATATTACTCGACTGTGTATTAATCATGCCAAACACGTTAGACTAAGACGACTTTTTCTTGAATGTAAAACGCTATTACAGAGTTCATGATCAATGGTATTGATTTCCAGACGACAGGGAGGAATGAAAAGCGGTTTCGCCCACCACTGATTGTGTTCTATTTAATTGCCTTTCACTGCCGCTATCGCTTTACAATTCATTTTCTCCTATAGAAATTCATTTTGAGGTGTAGTCATGATGATATTGTCCCACACCTACGTACACACTTTTAGGAGCCCGTATCCTACAGTATGCGTGATCGCTTCCGCCGAAAATCAAGTTTCGGACCCCAAAGTTGAAGGAATCCATCGAAAATGCTCCAGGACATTTGGCAGGGATGTTGGCGTATGAAATAACTTAAATTTCGATCTTCTGATGAATCCGGCATAGGACATTTTTAGTTGATATCGACGTGTGTTTTGATGCTTGATCTTAGTCGATGCGTAGAACAGCGTTGTTGCTACCATACTGCGCCAGTCCTTTCTGCTTGCAAATTGGTGGCCTAGTTTCTGTTTGATAGAATGCTGAGTTAACTTTAGAACTTTAGCTAATCGACGAATCTACCCTTTGCGTTAATTGATCAACAATCAAAGAGTTTCATTGTATTTTCGAAATGCTTAGTGCTGTCTTGAGTATAGTAAATTGTGTGGGGTTTATTGCAGTCGCATATTGTACGCAGGCTTCGTCCAAAGAAATCACATACACTCAACTTTCGACTGCCAGGGTTTTTCATTGAGATTTCTTGAAGCTCTCCTTTTCTCCGAAATGTGCCTGGGGAGAAGCTTATGTACTCGGCTATTCTGCCGTTTGTGTAAATTTAAATCTTGCTGTATTACGGTGTCAACAGTTTCTACAGATATCATCATCGCTGCCATGATGCATTTTGTCATTTGGTTTGATACTGAAAGTCTTCATTTTCTGAATGACAGTTTCGGAACGAACCCATCCGGCAGGTTTGCACTCTCCGACGCATTCCTTTGCTACTTAATGGAGCATGGATGTCTCTCTTCAAAATGTTGAAGCCAAGAGCCTACAACGATTTCATTATTTCTATGTAATAATAATTCATGTCGGAAAAAGATGTAATGCTGTTCTCCCAGGTGTCAGGTATTTTTAGAGTCATCGTCTGTGTCAGAATGTAATGGTTTACAGCATTCGGCACTTGAGAGCCACCTTGCTGTGAGTTAGAGCGCAAACTCTGAATTGCAGACAGATTGTGACACATTATCTCTCATGCAAAACGCTACTATAGATTATAAACGACCTTATCTACAAGCTTTGGTACCAAATTAAAAAAAAATGTCTACTCAAGATAACCTTTGCTTTTGAAATTGAAGCACATAAAATATACTGAAATATATACTTAGTAGTTGTTTACATGAGTTCAGCACGATTTCCCTAGGTAACATGGCATACACCGAGTGCTCACTGAATTATGACCAACCCTATTAAAAGTGAATGCGGCCCATTGATTACGGGATTTCTGAGAGGGCGCGATCCGATGGGTAAACGGAAAGGAGTATCGGACTTTGAGAATGACAGAATGTGGGATCTCGTTTACCAGGTGCCTTGATTTCCCAAACGGCTGAATTTGTGGATTGTCAGAGAGCCGTCGTGGTTAATGTGTATCAGGACTGGCGTGAAAATGGTCAAGCAACGACATGGAGAAAAACCACACAGGACAGCGAAAAGTTGCTGTGAGCGGTTTACCGACGAGTCGTACAGGCGGACAGATGCAGAATTGTTCAAATGTTCTCTACCTAATACAACAGAGATCAACCTGGAACAGTATCTGTCATAACCATGCGTCGAACGCTCGCACGTATGGGATATAACAGCAGATGTCCCCAACAACATCCACTTCTAACCAAGGTTCATCGGCGCAAAAGTTTCGCCTGTTGCAAAGATCATGCAAGATGAAAGTTATTTAACTGTAAAAAAAGTGTGCCGATCTGATGTGTCGCATTTTCTACGCTTTCCAACCGTAGGTTGAAGAAGAGTATATGATCCAGCTCTGTCCGTCTGTCTTTCTGTCTGTCCGCACCATAACTCGCGTAAATATGGTTCGATGTCGATGAAATCTTAGTATGTGGTAGGGAACAACCTGGGGACCAACCCAATTGAAAATGGGCAAAACGGGGTCAAAGGTCTGGACATAGGAGCGGGATTCACACCATCGCCCTTATGTAAAAATGCTTCCATTACTGCAAAACTTTATCATCTTTTTTCGGAGCTACAGTGAACCAGTTCTGTTAAATATCATCGAAATGGGGTCAAACATCAGGGCACAAGAGCGAGATTTATTGCACAGCCATTATCCTCTTAACTTGACTAAAAATGCTTCCACTGCGACAGAACTTTAGTATGTTGTTCCGGAATTAAACTGAACCAATTCGGTTTAATATAATCGAAATGGTGTCAAAGGTCAAACGGTCAAACCACAGGAGCAAGATTTTTTCCATAGCCATTTTCCTCATAACTTGAGTAATGATTTCTGGTATGTTGGAAAGCGTATCATAATGAATGCACTGCGATTTTACTAACTTGTTTACTGCACTCCGTGGATGATCGTGTACGTATTTGGAGCAAACAACATGGGACACTCGATCCATTCTGCATGGTCTCCCCATTGCAAGTTGTTGTAGGCTTTTGGTTAGTGTGAGGCATGTTTACCTGGCAGCAGCTTCAACCCCTGGTGCATGTCAAACAACGTACGACTGGTACCCAATCACGTGGATTACTTGCTGACCATGTACACTCGGTAAAAGTTGCACTTTTTCCAAAATGGCGACGGTGTCTTCCAAGATGATAATATGCTGATGCAACTGGTTCAATGCTGTGCAAGACTGGTTGAGAAACAGGGTTCGGACTTCCAGCCTACCGACTGGCCTCCGAGGTACCCCGATATCAATCCCACAGAATACTTGTGGGACACTATGGAACGGCCCCACAAGTATCAGGTGTCTAGATGCACCAATCAGGTCCATATCTGCATTGAAGGCCGAATTACATATAGCTTGGTTGGTCATACCACCCAACTGCTTCCGCCATTTTATTAAATTGATCACACGTCGGATAGCTGTTGTACTGAGGCCGAACAGAGGACCGACAGAGGTCCTATGTTCAGCTTCAGTACAAGAGGACACAAGTTTATGCTGCTTTCATAGGTAGATCATCACAATTCAGATATCACTCAGTGTACACGGAAGAACAATTGAATTAGAGATACTTGTCTAGTAACGTATAGCACCACCTTTCGCACTGATGACAGCGGCGATTCGTCTCGGCATGGACTCGATCGACAAGACACCGGAAGCGTTGGGAGGCCATACGAATTCATGACCCCTGAACAGGCTCCCACAGTTCACGAAGATTTGATGGATGATGGTCAGAGCCTAGAACATCTCTCTCGATGGCATCCCAGATGTGCTTGATGGGATTGAGGTAGGTGACCTAGCTGGCCAAGTAAGCGAGGTCACGTAGGTGGAGTGTTCATCCAACCATTCGGATACAATTCGGGAGCGATGGAACGGTGCATTGCCTTGTTGCAGGATGAAGTCCCCAGTGGGATGTTGAAGACGCTGAAACGAGAGCAAATAATCGTCCAGGATATCTCGGTGACGTTAACTTGTGAGAGACGATGTCACACGTACCAGGGGTCCCATTTCAGTCCACGTGAACACTCCAGAGACGAGAATGCCACCCCCACCAGCTTGAAGAGTACCCTGCTGGCAAGAAGGATCCATCGCTTCATGTGGTTTGCGCCGTACTCGTATCCTGCCATCCGCATGTACCAACGTGAATCTCGACATCAGCCCAGGCAACATTTTTCCACATGTCTAGGGTCCAGTGGCGATGTTCCTGCGCCATGCTAATCTTTGCACTCTGTGATCTGCGGTCAGCAGCGGTACCCTCGTGGGACGATGGCTTCTGTACCCCATAGCGAGGAGATGGTTCTGGATGATTTTTTTATTGGAGGTTTAACGACCACCGCGAGCAACTCAATGGGCTATAAGCAGTCGCCCGTCCCTAATTTAGGGTCGCTGGTTCCAGGGAAGGGAGAGAGTCGGTGCCGTAAGACAAATACAACATCCATGCCTCACCGGGATTCGAACCCGGACCCGTTTCAGACGAGTGATCATAAGCCAGCGCTTAGACCACTGCGCCACCGGGGCGGTAAAGGTGGTTGTGGATTGTGTGACTGCTTGCGCGTTTTTGTGCACCAGCGTTAAATTGCCGAGTGATTTCTTGCACTGTGGCCCGTCTATCCGCTGTTATAATGCGAGCTAGCCGACGACGACACCGCTCATCCAAACGCTGTTGTCCACGGCAGTTGGCCCTTGTAGGGATGGTTTTACCGGATTCGATGTACTCACGGTGCACCCGGGACACATTAGCTCGTGAAAATCCCAGTGCCTGCATGACTTCCGAGATGGAGTGACCCTTTCGACGTGCCTCGACAATTTGCCCACGATCAAATGCGCTTAGATCCTTCGTCTTACCCATACTGCGTCCGACACTTACTGATTCCCATCGCATCACTCCTTATATTGACAGATCGCTGCATACGTCATGTCGTTTCCGTTTACAGGGCCGCCCACCGAGCTGCATTTGCTTAACGCTAGCTATCTCTAATTCAATTGCTCTTCAGTGTATATCCCAGTGGTAATCCAGTTCTTTCCAGGTCCCGTGCAAGTCTTGTAACATGCCTTTTTAAACGTGGGTTTCCAACTTAGCAACACTGTTGGACATTACAGGCGCGTAAAGAATATCGTTAACACAGAGCCATAAAGTGAAATCCAGAAGTTTGACATCTGGTGACTTCTGCAGCAGTTAATTAGAAATCTGCAGACAACATTCAAGAAATGTGAAGGCGGACCATCTTATCGGTATAGAATATTAGGCTCCATGTCGCCGTTTGGCTGTCAGACGAAGAAGTTTTCCAACATGTCCAGATATGTAATCCAGGTGACGGTTAATTCCGCAAATAAGAACGGTCCATAAACTATTTTTCGACTCATTGCTGTAAACATTGCAACCATATCACTTGCACGACATTCAAAATTTTCATCAACAAAAGATTTTTACGACAGGTAGGCAATACAGAAGTACTGGCTACCTGTGGTACAGTTGTTTTTTTTTTGTTTTGTGTGAAATCTGCCCCTTATTCTAATAACCGAATTTGTTTCGTTAAACCACCGTACGCACTGTGCCTTGTCCGCACACTGAAATAAGACATTTTGCTGGCGCCATTAATGTGCCGCCACCTTGTGGCGCCCAAACAAAACAGTCGTACGCAAAGAAATTTGACGATAAAATACACACGTTTATGCTGGTTTCATAGCTGTAGCTTAGCTACGTGCAGTTTTTAAATTTATAAATTTGTTACTGAAGTTTATTATTACTTTTTATTATGCTCTGAATCCGTTTTTTAATATAAATATACGCGTGTTTTAAATAGGAGAGATGAAATTGCGAAAGTAAGTCAGAGAACATCTCGGAATGTAGGAGCTGAAGGTCATTTTGAAAAAGTTGGGAAAGATGACATTCAGGACAGTTAAGCTTCTCAGGAGAAAATATCGCGAACTTTTCTAAATGGACAAAGAGAAGAAAATACAGATACTGATTATTATTATTTTGATGGCGACATCGTCGGAGAATGAATGATAATAAAAGAAGAAATATCTGATGTGTTCAAAACGCTAGGGAAAGTTTCAAAGAAGATGATCCTAAAATGTAAAAGGAAAAAAAAAATCACTACTGATCAAATTCCAACTAAACGATGATGCGTTATTATCGACAGCTATACAAAACGGAAGATGTCGTCATTCTCATCTGCTTTTCTCCAAAAGAAAAAAAAAAAGGAACTATACTCTTCTGCTTCAAATCGGTCATTCATTGGTTTTTTGTTAGTCTGTTGAAGCCGACACCGCAAGAACTTATGTAACTTTTCGAGTTTTACTACATGGAAAACACTGATACCAACACATCGCCTCCAGTGGTATCGTCAACTTTACTTTTTTGTGCTGTTCAACGCCTTCATGCTCTTTACTTAAAGGATTAGTTTCAAAAATACAGGGTGTCCATAAACATGCCCATAAACAACTTCAGTATGCTATTGAAAAAAAGAGGAAAACAACAATAAATAACAACGTACTTTTAATGTCGAAAGACATGTTAACTCTGAAAGTTTTTTTTTTTAATGTCAGTAAGTCTCCGTGTGTGCTCCGTTGGTTGCTCGCAGTATGTCTAAACGATACGTCAGTTCCATCCACGTACGCCGCAGAATGTCAGGTGTAAAAAGGAGGAAGGCTGCAGTAATGCGTTCTTTGAGCTCAATGATAGATATGACCTTTCTCTTGTGCACAATGTCCTTAATAAAGCCCGAAAGAAAAAAATCGCATGGGGTAATATCAGGAGAATGGGATGGCTGTGCCGTCGGACCCGCAAGTACGATCCAAGCCCTGGAAAATGGTGGTCTAAAGATCTGCGCACATCCAAAGACCAGTGCGGAGGCGCTCCATCTGGCTGGGAAATGATGTCTTGAATATCCTGGAGTTGCGGAATTCCGAATTGTTCTAACATGCCCAGGTACGTTATGCCAGTAACGGTTGCTTCAGCGAAGAAAAAGGGACCTATCACTCTGTCTTCCATTAGACCAGCCCATAAATTAACCTTCGGGCTGTGTCTCTCGTGTCCTACGACCACATGGGGATTTTCCGTTCCCCAGATTCGGCAGTTATGATTATTCACTCTGCCAGAAGCATGGAATATCGACTCATCGTTGAAACAGATCCGTGAAAGCAGTGTGGGGTCTTCGTCAATGCGATTAAGCATGTCTACCGTAAATGCTTTTGGACGTGGTTGATCATTTGGTCGAAGTTTCTGCACTAGCTGCACTTTATATGCATATGGCTGTAGACGTTTATGCAGAACCTTAGGAACCGTTGCTGGTGGTATTTCAAGTTCACGACTGGCGACGCGGAGGGACTTCTTCGGGCTCCTTAGAAAAGACTTACTCACGTCTTCCACCTTTTGTCCGAAATAGAAGATCTTCTACTGCTTTTGCCTTTCAAGACACTTCCTGTTGCTTTGAATTTATTTACCCATTGTTCGATGCTCCTTCGTGTTCGCGGCTGTCTCTTGTACTCCGTTATGAACTTACACAGGACTTTTGTTAGAGATTTTGACTCCACAAACCAAAGTACACACGTTGCTTTCTCGACTGGGGAAACCATATCCTTTGTATTCCATGTTTGACGAGATTTTTCATTTCATGGGACATCTGGCGCCATCGATCATCTGACTTAACAAACTTTAACACTTGCGACGGCTCTTGACGTTTAATGTAAGTTTCTTCTATCGTATTTTTAATAGCATACTGAAGTTGTATACTTCATTTATAGACACCCTGTATATTACTGTAGTGAGATTAAATGCAAACATTTTGTATTTAAAATCACTAAAAATCCAGTTGCACAGATGGGAAATAAAACTCTTCTGTAAACTCAGTCATACAATTTCTCTAAGCTACAGTGTACTCATATAGGTCAACATCTTTCTGGTACCAATTTACAAATAAACTATGTCAGTAATTCACTATTGCAATAATTTTTCATGTGTTATTTATCATACTGTTGTGATATCGCATTAGATTCTGCACACCTCTGAAATAATAACCAATAGAAAAATCCACAGCGCACATGATTTCTAAATGTTTTTGGAGGAACGGTTTTCATTTCCTACGATTGGGAGTAAAACAAATTAAACAGGTCATTGGTTCGTTACAGTATTCGGTCTTCAGGAAAGAATCATCTATTACTGGTTTGATACCTGCCTCGTCCACGCATCCAAATAGTTATAAGTTATCAGCTATTAACAATATGATCAGAAAAGCTTTTAAGCACTCCTCAAGTAATAACAGACGTGATTCAGAAATCACTAGAGTGTTTGAAATTTCTGCGACCCATGGAAATTTCTGCGACCCATGGTTACCACGGGTCAACCATTCAGTCTGTGCTTGGGAAAATTAGACGAGAAAGATCAACTACCCTGCAAAGTGACAACAGACGAAAAACGTTTGTGAGTTCTATGCATTACTACCTTACAATAACCCCCTTGCCATCTGTAGACCATATGACATAGATTTTGGGATAAATACTGTCAACTTGTTTAACTTTATCAAACATTTTCGAGATCAGGTCTCCCATACAGACAAGTACCGTGTGTACGAAATACCTTTAAAACGTTGTGATAATGATAACCTTTTATGTGGGCTTCACTAAATAAACATTGGGAGCTAAACTGAAGGAACATAAGTATGCCATTAAGAACAGATTTCGAAATACGGCCCTCGCACGACTTGTGTATGAGGGGTTACACTCACCTATGTGGGCCGATTCCTGTATTACTATTACTCCAAGCTCTGTATCGTCAATGTTACTCACAGAAAGTATGATGATTATGTCAAAAGGACCCAAGTGTTGTAATGGCAATTTACCAAAACTCTTACCAAGCTCTTGGAAGCAGATTTAATTTTAACTAATGGATAATTAAAAACTGAATATGATTGACTGCTCTTCAAATTCGTTTCTTACTTGATATTTTGAGCAATTATGTTAATGAACTATCATGAAAGAAATACGGGATTACGCCATATAACACAAATTTTGAAGATGACAATCTGATTTTTGACGTAAATGTGACAAGGATGGTAAGTCAGATAATATCCGAAAACTTGAAAATTTTCATAGTCCTGGAGCGGTCGTTTTCTGGGAGACGCGGTTTCGAGTCCCGCTCCAGGACGATGAAAATTTTCAAGTTTTCGGATATTATCTGACTTACCATCCTTGTCACATTTACGTCAAAAATCAGATTGTCATCTTCAAAATTTGTGTTAATGAACTAATTGGCTCTTCTGTTAGATTGGCATAATTCTGAGCTAAAAATAGCCCGGCATTTTTTGTAAGTATTTATTTCTCATTTCTGGAGTATTACTATTTTGTCAATATTATGTTGGGGTGATTAGGTGTAACATACTGTATAATATCACTAGCTTCTTACTAATGTGTTATAAGCACATGGTGGGACCCATCCCCGTTCACACTTGGGTTTTACCCTTTATGTATGGTTACTTTATCATGGCTGTCAAACTTCTACATGAGTAGCCTCCCAACCAATCGGGTAAAGGGCTACGTACGTCACCCGTTGGACAAAGACGTGGTTGTTGCATATATGTATACACTGAGTGGCCACTTTATTATGACCACCCCAGCAGTACTTCGTTGGGCCACCTTTTAACTTTAATACTGCGTCGATTCTTCGTGGCATGGACTCCACGAAATGTTGGTAGGTGGTTTGTGGAATCTGAGACCATGCTTGATGAATAGCGCTTTCCAGGAGTGTGAGATTGCAGTGTTGTGGATCTAGCTGTCTGATGGCTCGTTCAACTTCATCCGGCAAATTCTCAATGGGGTTGAGATCTAGAGATTGTGGGGGCCACCTAAGCAAAGTAAACTCCCCGGCATGTTCCTTAAACCAATCCTGTACAATACGAGCACTATGGCGGGACGCATTATCTTGTTGAAGGTAGCCATCGCCATTGGGGTAAACCATCCACATGACAGGATGCACTTGGTCCGCAACGATGTTTAGATATGATGTGCCAGTCAGACGTTGATCAACACGACTTAAAGGGCCCAAAGCATCCCAGGAAAACATTCCCCAAATCATAACGTTACAGGCCTTCAGCTGCCATATCCCATCCGATGCAATGTACGGCGAACAGTGTGTGCAGAGATCATTTGAGAAGATCCTTGATTAAGATGGTCTGTAATTTTCTGCACTGTTGCCCTTCTGTTGTCTGTTACCAGTCTAGACACTCTCCGTTCCGCCCGAGCAGTCCCTAGTCGATGACGACCACACGTGGCACGTAGAGACCCAGTTTTTTTGCTGACAGTCTAGTCTTTAAACACTTTAACAACAGCTGCTCTGGAGCATTTCACGGATACGGCGGTTTCTGTGATATTCCTCCATGGCTCCGAGCTCCTACAATCATCCCACGTTGAAAGCCCGTCAAATCACATATTTTACCCATCTCGTCACCCAAAAATAACTTCTACTATTGTCGCAAGCACTAAGCTTTCCCTTTTTACTCTAGCCTGGCCTCTGGCAGCAACAGCGTGCATCCATATCTCATTTGCTTAAAACTGTCAGGATGGTCATAATAAAGGGGCCATGCAGGGTATATACCATGATTACCCGAACTTAGGGTTAAAACTTCTTTTTCATCTGAAGACGAATTTTAGGAAACTTAAAAGATCTCATAAGTTTTATGTGTTTTTATATTACTGGATTCGTGTACTATTCAAATCATTGAAGCTCTTGTGAGTTTTAGTGTTTCATTAGTATTGGATTCATTAACGTGCACCGACGGATTGCTGCCCTGGATTTAGAAGTAACTTATTCTGCAAGTTTTAATTCGTCGTATTTATAAAGTAATGTGATGAATATGCCGGAGAGATAAGAAGTGGATCTCATGAATAAGGCAAATGACAATACTTCAGAGTAAAATTCCTGTTCAGACTAAAATTCCTGAAATGGCAATAGGCTGGACATGTTGTCAGAAGAACTGGCCACCAATGGACAACCGAAATTCTGGACTGAACTCCAAGGAACAGGAAAGGACCCAGAACAAGGTGACATGGGAGATGGGTATATTAAATTCGAAAGTACGCAGGATTGACATTTAAGAGACTGGCACAAGATACACCGTTGTGGAAGAAACCTGAGACCTTCACTCATCAGTGGACTGATAATGGCTGCTGACGATGATGATGTTACTTACGAGTATACATACAGTGTATATACCCCTTCGGCTGTTGAACGGGAATTTATTGTTATCATTACTATTAGTAAAATAATAATATTAATAATATAATGATCGTTATGGATCCCCTTTTGGTAGACATAGCGCAAAGCCTTGACCTGTACTGAGCTCTGTTATTCAGTGTTATTCTTGTTCTTCAGATGGGAAAGACAGATGGGTTAAACATTAAGCTAGTTCGGCAAAGGCCAAATTGCCATGATCAGACGACTGAGTCAACATGTCCGGGACGGCAAGGATTGTGGTATACAGTTGTTAGTATCTTCAAAAAGTGGCCCTAAAAGGTAAAAACCACATTAACCGCCTGCATGATGTGGCCCGTCTACAGTTCACCGATGCTAGAGGTGAGCGAAGACTATGCCATATCGTACGACCCCACAGAAATGATACTGTGTGGCAACTCGCCAATACTTTGAATGCTGGTGATGTTAGTAATGTTCCACAACACACAGTACGCTGAATCCCGATGAAACGTGGCTGCGTAATAGCTGGCACCTACGAGTCCCTATGCCAACCGCGGATCACCGTCGAAAACACCTAAAATGCTCACACGAGCATCAAAACTGACCTTGAATGATTGGAAGAAGGTCGTCTGGTCCGATGAATCGCGTTTCCTATTGCACCGTGTAGACGACCAGGTACGTGTGCGTCGTTTACCTCGAGAAGTGTTGGCACCGCGATGAACAGAGGAACTAAAACAAGCCGGTCGAGGAAGTGTAAGGTTTTGGGCAATGTTTTGCTGGGAAACCCTGGGTCCAGTCATTCATGTGCAGGGAACTACGAGATCTACCCCTACCTAAACATCATAGTAGAGCGGGTTTTGAACATCATTGTAGACCAGACCTATGAATACCGTGGAAACGGTATTCCTTACTAACAGTGCGTTCATTCAGCAGAATAATGCGCCATGCCACACTGCCCGGATTGTTCCAGAATGGTTGGCGGAACACGAGGAAGACTTCCAGGTATTGGCCCTAACCTCCAAATTCTCTAGAAATCAATCCAATTCAGCAGCTGTGGTTTGTGTTGGAACATTAAATCCGATCTGCTGAGGCTCAACCACATAAGTTCCAAGAGTTGAAGGATCAGCTGGTAACGTGTTGATACCAGGTACCACAACACAGCTTTAGAAATCTTGTAGTGTCTATGTCTCTCCTGGTATCAGCTGTGTTGGCGCCACGTGGACGACGAGCATCATATTAGGCAGGTGATACTAATGTTTTCGCTCTTCGGTGTGCAAAGTATTTGTGCATATTAAGGAACTTTATTAAATAGTAAGTATGCACAAAAGTTTATTCATATATCACTGATGGACGTCTTTTTAACAAACCAACCACTCACAAAAGTTATGCCAGCGAATAATTTCATGAAAATGGGTGTTCGCTGGCTTGCTGCACAATACATACAAATATAAACATAATCAGGAAAATTAATAGCAAAATTGGAAGGGACCATATTTTCATAGCTGCAATAGGACCTATGAGGACTTTTCAGTATCATCCACATTCTTGAAAGGCTCCTTCTTGCCCATCTATTTTACTCTTATTGCCCAAAAAGTTAATTTATCTTTTTTAAAAATAAAGGGATATATCCTTTAGTTATCTCTGTTTAGAGAATGAAAATCCGCATTTTTTGGCGATGTATTGTTCAGTAATTTAAAGCATCTTTCATGTTCCGTTAAATGCCGAATTTTAACATATGTAGTATTTCCTATAAAAATACGGAAATAGCTTTTATATTTTTTTCACTTATCAGTTAAGGATATTAAATGGAAAACCGTATGATTCCACATAATGTAATTAACATTTCAGGGAATGCATTTGCAGTAACTGATTTTCAAGTGGAAAAGTAATCCTTTGAAGACCTTGTTAAATACTTTTTCAGATGTTATTTTATGACTTTAGTTTAGCTAGTGATCACGTAAATTGCTTTTTCTGTTTTGTCTTTATTTTCTTTTTGTCATCTGAATTCGAAATTGCGATGTTAGATATGTTTCTGTTGGTGATTATTTTGCTATTTTATTTGCACCCATTATCATTTGCACATCGAGAGACCATTTCGTTTCAAGATTGCAACGGCATTGTGAGCGGAAACTCATTCAGAGAAATACAGAGAGTCTGCCATTTCCTTGTGCAATACGATCGTGAAATTGGAATCTATTAGCTCAGGCTGTGGAGCCAGATTTCTGTAGTAGCATAAGTAATTTCAGGTTTTTATAAAACGATTTTCTTTAATGATTTTCTTGAATGATTTCCGTTACTGATGTAAATAAAAATACTTCCAAAATATAGTTCTCTTTTCCTGCCTAAGCCTAAATCTTGTAGCATGATGTTTCGAAAAGGAAGATGTATAACTCCAATTATTGGCATCATAATACCATTTACATTTACATAGTATTAAGTAGAAGTGATTACTTGTGAATTAATTCTATTAATTGTGAATTTTTTTTTTTTTTTTTTTTTGATTGGATTTTTAACGACCACCGTGAGCAACTCAATGGGCTATAAGCAGTCGCCCGTCCCTAATTTAGGGTCACTGGTTCCAGGGAAGGGAGAGAGCCAGTGCCGTAAGACAAACACAACATCCATGCCTCACCGGGATTCGAACCCGGACCCCGTTCGGACGAATGATCAGAGGCCATCGCTTAGACCACTGCGCCACCGGGGCGGCTAATTGTGAATTATCATCATCATCATCGGTCTATTGTTTTGAACTCTAATCCGCAAAGACCAGAGCAGACCATGGTGCTAGTAATCAGGCTCTTTTATTTTGTGACATGCTCTAAAAGCGGCGCTCTCTCTGATATTTAATCTCGAGGTTAGCAACCGTACCTAACTAAACTTTCGACTTGAAATGCAGTGAGAAATATGAATTTCAGGAAACGAAACATCACCACAGAGACAAACTGCTGTTTAAAGAAATCAACTACACGAGCCTTTAAAAAGTCATTTAACAGAAAACATCAGAATGCTTAGTTATTAATGTTAAGCGTTTAAAATTAGAGTTATGCATGCAAGGAATTCAAGTTGCCTACTAATTTAATTAATGTAACGATATTTGAATGCATGAAACATTTATACAAAAGGCGAGCCGAATGTTTTGCCATATTTTCACAAACGCATGTACTACGGCGGGTATGTCACGTGTTTAAACTAGTTCACGTCGCGCACTGTAGTCAGTCGAAAGGGATATAAATGGAAATCGACCAAAACGCTGATATATGAAGTCGGCCATTGGTAATAAAATAGATATAATGTATATATAAAGTGAATAATTGATATATCCGCGCCGACCTTTGGATATAAAGTGGAACTCGTCCATAACGCTGCTGAATCAACACGAAACATTTGTCATGAGAAAGGGAAAGGTTACGTTGACCACAGCACCGCAACCAGATGGTTAAAAAAATTTCGCTCAGGTGACAGAAACCTCGACGATCAGCCAAGGTAAGGTAGGCGCGAACCGTGGATTCTGAGGCTGTGCGCCGGGCCGAAGAGGCAAATCCAACCACCAGAACCCTCTGAGATTATCAGGCGAGCTAGGAATATCCCAAACCACCGTAGTTCTTGACCTTTAGGACCTCGGCAAGGTCTACGGGAGCTGCCATAATGTCCCTCACGAACTGACGAAAGCTGAAGCAAACCGCCGAGTATAAGTATGCACGAAACTCCTAGAAAATCCGCGCGATGTACATTTCATCAATAGAATTGTTACGTGCGATGAAAAGTGAGTCTATTTCCGTAATCCTAACACACAATGGCAGTGGTTGAGCCCGGGCCATCTTCCTGAACCTATTGCCAAACGTGGGCGCTTCGAGTACAAGGTGATGTTCTGTGTCTCGTGGAATTTCGAGGTTATAATCCCTTACAAATTTGTTCCAGAAGGTCGGACGAGGCACGCAAACCTCAATTCTGAACAGCTGGAGCGGATGTATGCCGTTTTGTAGAGGAATCACAAAGCACTGGTGAACAGAAAGCGTGCTCTCCAACAGCAGGACAACGCTGGGCGTAATACCGTGCGAACGACCCGGGTAAAACTCCAAGAAATTTAGGGCATCGAAGTGATGCCACACCCAGCGTATAGTCCGAATCTTGCCTCGTCGGATTATTACTTGTTCCGGTCCATGGCCCACTTCCTTCGTGGGTGGCAGTTCAACAACCAGGACGATGTGGTAGCTGGGGTGAAGGAGTTCTTCGGTCGAAGCACAAGAACTGGTTCATCCGCGGAATCGAAGAAATGACAGAGAGATGGCTAAAGACGGTGCAACACGATGGCTTATATTTTCAATCCTAGCCAGCTTTCGTTGTAAAGGTACGTATGAAGACACAAAGTGATCCAAATATTGCAAAACGTTTGACTCAACCTCTGTATGTTGGTGAGTCGGGTGATACTTTTAGTTCCTTTCTTCTGATCAATACTTTTCACCGCTTCAAAACTTCAGCAATATCAAGCTTTGTTTTTTATTCTCAATACAGAAACGATTGATACCATTATTCACAGAGTTAAACTTGGATATTTGGGGCATGTGCCCACGGCCCTCGTCTTTTGGTGGAAAGCTTTGAAATGGAACGGCCGCCCCATTGGCGCAGTGGTCTAAGCGATGGCCTCTGATCATTCGTCCGAAAGGGGTCCGTGTTCGAATCCCGGTGAGACATGGATGTTGCGTTTGTCTTACGGCAATGGCTCTCTCCCTTTCCTGGAACCAGTGACCCTAAATTAGGGACGGGCGACTGCTTATAGCCCATTGAGTTGCTCAAGGTGGTCGTTAAACCTCCAACCTAAAAAAAAATAGAACTTTTCTATTAGCCCGCAACTCACAGATAACACAACATTGTGCAAACATCAGGCCTGCGCATTGTGAATTTAAATACTTTAGCTAAATTTCTACAGTTAAAAATTCTTTTAAATAACAGTCTCAAAATTTATTTAATTTATGGTATTGGACGAGAATGGTCTTCATGAATTTTAATATAAAATTTTTTTGTGGATATTCCTTATGAAATCGTTGAAACTTCTACTGCACCTTATGGCATGATCGGTTTCCTGTTTTGGTACCGTGTTGAAAAAAAGGAACGTTCGAGGTAACCGAAGTCGAAGCCCCAGCCATGGCATACATTGGCCACTGAAACTGCGCAACACACAGGCAGGACAACACCAGGCTTAAGTCAGTGGCAGTTAGCCGTCAGAAGGCGAAGGGTGTAAGCGTCAGCCAACATGGAAATGGAAAAGGAGCACATCCGCCATTGTATGCTGTATGAGTTTCGTCGCGGTAGCCCCCACCTCCCTCCTCCCGCAAGTATTGTAAAGAGCTTTACCAGTGTGTACCACAATGCTAGACTGCTTATAGATCACTGACTTGCTTACGGTAGTCGTTAAAACCCCAATAAAAACAAGAAAAACACCGCATTTTTGAGTGTAATAAGCACGTCTTTTGAATCCGTTCTGATGCAGATTAAATTTATTAAAGCTATTCAAAGTTAATGGAACCGGTATGGAAAACTCAATTGGGTTTTTAATCCCTCAGATATTGCTGTAAAGGGAATCGCGAGCTTACGCCCTCTGGTTGCAGACTTGTGCGTTAAGAAAAACATGAATTAATATGAGAAACATTTCACACCGGAAAGGCTCTCCAACACAGAAATTATTTTTCAAACCGGACTCTTAGAAACAGAGATATCGACAAAAATAAGATGTGACTTTACGTCCCCTGGAGGGAAAACCTTGCATTATTTTAGGAAGAAAGTATTTTCAAAAGGTTTTTCCATATGAGCGGTATCGGTCCAAGAAAAAAAAAATTAGTCAAGATTTCAGTAGCCCAGATTTTGTTACAAATACATCAGAAGCAGAAATTAACACTTATGCTCCCTGGTAGCCAAGCCATTCTTTACCAAACATTAGAAATTATGTGAAAAATATTTTCCATGAGGTCTTGTATGCGATACAGGAAGATTTTTTCAAATCAGAGTTTTAGAAGCAGAATTAACGCAGAAAACGCAATTTACCTTTGTGCCCCCAGCGGAAGGTCTATGATTTAATTGAAAATTTTAAATTTATAGTATAAACATTTCGCACCGGAAACACTATCTAACAAAGTGGGAATTTTTGAAATCGGGCTTTTAGAAGTAGAGACTACGACCCCTGGCGTAGTAACCAGGCATTATTTTAAAAAGAAAATGTTTCTAAAAGGTTTGTCGACATGAGTAGTATCGGTCTACAGACAATTTTTTTTTTCAATCGAGATTTTAGAAGCTCATATTTTACTGCAAATACATCAGAAGCGTAAACTAAGACTTACGCCTCCTGGTGGCCAAACCATTTCTTACAAAAATTAGAAATTATTGGCAAACGATTTCCCATCAGAAGCTGTATCCGGTGCAGAAAGAATGTTTCAAATCCGAGTTTTAGAAGCAGAGATATAGGGGGAAACGCAATTAACCTGTACGCTCCCAAGCGGAAAGTCTATGAATTACTTAAAAATTTGGAAATTATATGAAACACATGTCATACTGAAAACGCTATCCAACAAAGTAGGAATTTTTCAAATCGGACTCCTAGAAGTAGAAATATGGACAAAAATAAGATATATATCTACGCCCCCTGGCGGAGAAACTGTGGAATATTTTAAGAAGAAAATATTCCGAAACGGTTTATCGATATAAGTGGAATAACTCCACGAAAGAATTTTTTTCAATCGATAATTTAGAAACTCAGATTTTATGGCAAAAATTAACACTTACGACCTCTGGTGGCCAAAGTATTCTTTACCAAGAATTTGAAATTATATGCAAAGGATTTTCCATAGGGAGGTGTATCAGCTGAAGAAAACAATTTTCAAATCAGAGTTTTAGAAGAAGAGTTATCGGGAAAAATGTAATTTACTTTTACACCCCTAGCGGAAAATCGATGCGTAATTTGAAAACGTACCTATATCTAAAATACTCTTTGACATAAATGGAATCGAAAGGTAAAATAATTTTTTTAATCGGATGTTTAGAAGGAAATGTGTGAAATAAAACGTATGTTTGAATTCGACATCATCTGCATTTACGCCCTCTAGCGGCGGAATTGCACATCGTAAACGAAATAAAGGATCATCATTCGCATATTTCAAGCTTCCGAATGCAAAAATAATTTTTTAAATCGGACTAATAGTTGCAGAGATATCGTGGGTACAGGCGGACGGACAAACCGCTAACATAAGCACGATCTTTTTTTACAAAAGACGTGCTAAAAAGAAAAGCAAAAGAAAAATGCCGTACCACATTGTCACTGTTGTTCGAAACAGTTTTGAGCTTTATGCTGCCAACGCCTCATGCGCTTCCTCCGTTCAGCTCGGTACAGCTAAAAACGGGATTAATCTTACTATACAACGTAGCGCCTCCTCTGCAGAGGTAAAAGTTTGATGTTCCTGGCAGCAGGCAAGTCGTAATTTCCCAGGACGTGCAGTCAAATGTGGCACACGAGTAAGGAGTCAGCTCCCATAAACCATGGCATGAAGCGTGCGCCATACCGTTCTCTTGCTGACCCTACTTGGGCATCCGACATTTTATCTGGGTGTGATTTGAGTCACCGTTTCCAAGCGATTGGTGTGTCTGTACGAGCCTGGATAATCTACGTCGACTCTGGTTATCAAAGACGTGTGGTCGGCCACGTCTTATCTCTGGGTGCTCTTACGTCCATCTCAATGCACACTCTCGATTCGGTTGCCCTCGGAAACCCTAGTGTCCTTACCACTTGGGCAATAGAATGACCAATCTCTCTTGCACGGACAATGCGTCCATGATCAAAGTCACCACGTTTATCCATGTTCATCGATTGCGATACACTATTGGGAAGCCCTGCTATCCACCTATTTATCGCCTGCATTCGGTTTGGGTGTGTTTCACTCTGCGCTGGAGATGCCCGTGTCCGCTGCTCTCATCACCCCTATCTCTAGTGTTTTGTCTACTAAGTGTATATCAAAGTTCTCAATTGGAATAAAAGAGAAGGCAATGCACAAAAACTTGTGGTAAATTAATTTTGCAGTTCAGGTTCGTGTCGAAGTTGTATACCCATTCTTACTACGGAGATAGTCGGTGCAGTCCACCGCTGAAAAAACAAAGAGGCGAATTTTTATGTCAACAGGACAAACACAACTTCCATAAACTACCTGGAGGTTCGATCACAAACCGAACGGGGGAAAGAGAAAGATACCACGTAATGTATACTCTAGATTCAGTTTCTTTTTTATTTTACTATCTCTTGTTATTTTATTTTCCTATGCAAATTATCTTCTCACTTAACGAGATGTTGTTTCTCCCGCTGAATGATATGTGGCAACGAGTGTAAGTCATGACGTTGTGGTATGAAGTATATATAGGCGCGCTCAACTATACCAAGCAGCTTCGTTTTATATGTGATAGGTTCTTCCTAATTATTGTTATGCGATTCTACGATAGTACGAAAGTTCGGTCTAACAGTAGTTGTGTTATTTTGGAGTGTGTATTTGAGTAATACCAGGAGCTCCCCAATAAAAGGTTAAAAGTGAGTACGTTTTCTTAGTTCATTTTATTGCCAGACCTCTGTCTGGCCGTTAAGTCTATTTCATTGATAGACCTCTGTCTGGCCGTTAAGTCTATTTCATTGAGTGTTTACGTTAAGTTCAGGGGATATTGTGTTTACCGCTCTAATAAGGAGCCTTCAAGGTACTATTGTACTAAAACCGAAGTTATATTACTGATATTCAAGATAATGAGGAACGCTGATTAAAAAGAAGTTCCATATTCTTGGAATTTATTGCACGTGCGTGTCCTACCTAAACAAACTCTAGCACTTTGAAGATTAAGCACACTTTAGCTTCGTCAAGTAACCTTTCAATAACCCTAACGTGACTTAATGTAAGCTTTCCTGCACTACACGTCCAGGCGGAGAATTTTATTCATTATAATTGGCGCCCGAACATTTCTTGAACACGAGGTATTGACACCCCTTGCCTATGTCTTCATTACCTGAGAAAACTTCACTATTTCAACCTGAATCAAGTTTCGGTGGAGGTGGGGTTATTTTCGACAATTTGCAGGAAGCCTGTGGGTCTAACTTTGATGTCAATGATTTGCAAGTACCCAGGCATTCCTCACAATTTCGTCATTCACCAGCTTCATATCACTCTAAGTCGCGGGTCGTACCTGAGGTATTTCAATCCTCTCACAGAGGCGAAATGCTTGCACATTTCGTGCCGCATGAGGGAGCAATTACTTTCAATGATTTGGAGGGGTCCTTGAAATTTCTCGAGGATTTGGAGGATCATTTCGACTTATACATTATTCCTCAAGATTGCAAAATGCAAATAGCAGGCACTTGCTTCAAAGATGCCGTTAAGACCTGGTATCGGCAGTGGAGAGTATCGAACCCGGATTCTCGTTATGAGAATTTCCGAGCGGAGTTTTTAGAAGTCTTTTCTTTCGGCCTCAGTCGAGCTGGCCATGCACAACAACTTTTTCTCGTAAGCAAGGACCCAACGATAGCCCTGTTGCGTTTGCTTTAGAAACAACACGCTTGTATAAATTATGGGATCCTCATGCCAGTCATGTTGACATGTTGGACGCCCTATTGCAACAGCTCGATCCATTTCTACAGTATTTTATTGAGATCCGACACCCTGCTACAATACATGAATGCCTTCGCCTCATACGAACGTATGAGGAGCGACACGGCAAACATGCTCGGTAACTCCGGGAGACTTATCACGAAAATCCTCAGCAGCATATTAGGCCTAATGACTTTCAACACGAGCGTACACAGGTGCAAGTCCAAGCATCATACGTACCACCGCATAGAAGAGTGGTACACCAACCGCTAGTTTCTAAACAATTTTCTGGGTACATTACAAATGCACAGTATGCTCGCCCCCGTTCCAATCCGCTGAATTCGGAACATTTTTATGCTAAGGGCAATAATGATTTTTCTGCCCGTGCTGGTGGACGAAATATTAGAAATGGAAATTTCAACAGAAATGCGGAGTTCCCGCAGCAGTTTTCACGAAGTTTTTCTAAGCGTGAAAACATTACCGATACCAGGCAGGGCCGAGGTTTCAGACCGCATGAAAATACAACCAGGAATTCTTTAAACTTCCAAAGGAAGTAGACCAAGGGTCGGCACTGCTTCCTGATACCAAGAATTCTGACCCTAAAATAGTATTATTGACTGTCCAAACACCTCAGTTGCCTGATATGTTATTGACAATTGAAGATATTATTGTCGAGACAAAGTTCGACACTGGTTCTGAAATATTAGCCCTAAATACAAAGTTTTGCACTGAAAGTTTTCCTGCAATACACGTCCAGCCTGCGACGCAGTATTTGCGAGGTGCAAATATCGAAATATTCAGTATCACAGGAACTGTCACATTATCCCTAGGGCTGCGAAAGGCTCGTTTTACGCATTCTTTCCTGCTCATAGACGACCTACCTGTTAAATGTCTAATTTGCATACATTTTATCAATACTTTTAAAGTTACCATGAATTTTGAACAACGTGTTATTTCCTTTTCGAAACCTGTCGAAGTGATTCCTAAAGATCCTATAGACATAACGAATTTGTTACTGAGTAAACAACTGAATGAGAGGCAACGAAACCAGCTTTCTCAAATTTGAATGAAAGACCTGGTTTATTTTCCGACCAACTTGGTTTCACACAGGTGGTTTATCACGTCATTGACACTGATGGTTCGAAACCGATAGCGACGAAACCTTACCCTTGTGCTCCCTATAAAAAAATGAAATGCAACGTCAAATTTCAGAGATGATTAAACAGGGCATAATAAGGGAATCAACAAGCGCCTGGGCCGCACCTGCTTTTCTTGTTCCAAAAAAACAACCCAACGAATTTCGTTTCGTGACAGATTTCCGCAAGCTAAACCAAGTCACGAAAGCGATAAATTATCCACTACCTGTCATGTCGCATATTTTGCATGACCTATCGTCAACTAAATGGATGTCAACCTTGGATTTGGCGAGTGGATATTGGCAGGCTGCGGTACATCCATACTCCGTAGATAAAACAGGCTTTGTGACTCCTTTTGGGGCTTATGAATACCTGCGTATGCCCTTTAGGCTAGCCTCTGCACCTGCTACTTTAGAAAAGCTTATGGATACGGTTCTCAGACCTGTTCTAGGTCCCCATGTGCATGTGTATTTGGATGACATTATTATTACATCCGAGACTTTTGACGAGCACCTTTCTCTGCTCAAACAGGTGTTCCAACTCATATACAATGCTCGCTTGACTTTAAAACCTAGTAAATGCCAGATAGCGAGGGATGAGATTGTATATCTGGGGTTGAAAATCACTCCCCACGGCTTATTTACGGATGATGAAAAAATCAGGCCTATAGTTGACTTTCCACGGCCTTAAACAGCCAAAGAACTATCACGCTTTCTGGGAATGACCGGATGGTATCAGCAGTTCGTCCCCGCTTATGCTACAATCTGTGAGCCATTGTATGCTTTGAAACGTAAATACAAGAAGTTTGTTTGGACACCTGAGGCTAACGCAGCGTTTGAAGCACTAAAATCTGCGTTGACTCAGCCTCCTGTATTAGCTTTCCCAGATCATACTAAGGAATTTGATATTTACACTGACGCATCCGGAGTTGGTCTTGGTTGCGTTTTGTCACAAGATGGGCATCCAATAGCTTTTGCGTCCCGTACTTTAGCCAAAGCTATACGCAATTATTCAGCTACGGAACGCGAATGTCTTGCTCTAGTGTATGCTCTTAAAAAATTCAATGTTATCTCAACGAATTGACAGTTAATATATTTACGGATCATTCTGCCCTTCAGTATTTGAATTCTGCTAAGCACCTCTCTAAAAGACTTATGAAGTGGGCTCTTAAGTTACAAGAGAGCAATATCAAAATTTCGGACCAGCCAGGTCATAATATTAAATAACCGGATGCATTATCTCGGGTCCCGATTAGTGGGGTTCCCACAGAAACTACTCCTGGATGTCAGCCTTTACTTTTAATAGCTGATATAACATCCAGAGAGCAGATAATGGCAGAATTAGTAAATGATCTAGATTTTGGGGAAACCTATAATTTTTTGCTTGCGGGTTCACCACAACAAAGTGACCCTTCTCTGGCTGGGAGGTCACAGCATTTTGAAGTCATAGAGGGTCTTCTTTACTATACGAAATCTAGGACTACTAGGGCAGAGTTTCGCCCATGTATTCCGCGAACCCTTAGAATGGCCCTTTTAAACGAATTTCATGACAAACCTCTTGCAGGCCATTTAGGTATTCGCAAGACCCGTTGTAAATTGCGGGATGTTGTCTATTGGCCTGGCATGTATTAAAGTGTGCTCGCATACGTTCAATCATGTCACTTTTGTCAGATTTATAATTACCGTAATGTAAGACCGGCCGGTCACTTGAAATCTAGTTCAAGTTCTCATGTTTTTGACATTATTTCAATAGATTTATTGGGACCTTATCCATTATATGTTAAAAACAAAGCTCGTTACGTTTTAGTATTAACCGATAATTTCTCTAAATGGGTCGAGGTTTTTCCCATTAAAGCCGCTACGGCGGAAGTTATTTGTTATGTATTAATTAATGAAGTATTCTCTAGATA
Source organism: Macrothele yani (assembly GCA_039090855.1). Lineage (NCBI taxonomy): Eukaryota > Metazoa > Arthropoda > Arachnida > Araneae > Macrothelidae > Macrothele > Macrothele yani. The sequence continues at coordinate 56,191,064 of CM077008.1, read as the reverse complement.
TGGTGCACCTAATAAAGTAGTTTCGGATAATGGTCCCCAATTTATTTCTGACATTTTTGAAAGAATGTGTGCGAGACTACAAATTAAGCATAAATTCATTTCCCCATATCATCCCCAGAGTAATCCCGCGGAAGGAGTAAACCGCACGCTAGTTAAAATGATCGCTACATTTGTCATGGATCATCACGATAGGTGGGACGAACATCTTGAGCTTTTTTCGTTTGCCCTTCGCTCGTCTGTTCACGAATCTACTAAGTTTATTCCCGCAGAACTTTTTTGGGGTGGAAATAATTAAGACCCCTTTTGAAAATTTAACGGGGATTATCGACGAACTAAACCAGCGACCAACTCTGCAAATCAGTACGAATCATGGCAGAGGAAGCTCGTGTTGCAATGATAGGAGCACAAGCGGCTCAAGCAAAGATACTATAATACTAGGCGTAGGGAACCAGATCTTGTCGTTGGAGATCTAACTCTCTTGGAGACACACTTCCAGTCTTCTGTTTCTTATACTTTAGTAAAGAAATTTGCACCCAGCTACGAAGGTCCATATCGGGTGGCAAATGGGTCTAAAAATAACACTATCCTTGAAAAACCTGACAATCAATTTCAATACGTACACGTTGCTCAGTGTCGCAAGTATCATGAACGAAATATAGATTTTATAATCAACCATACTCAACCTTCTGTTCCACAGACTCAAGAGTCTATATCACACGATCAACCTCCAGAAATTTTGGACGAACCGACAAACCTTTTTGAAGAATCTCCAGTGATTTTTTCTTCACCCTCCTCTCCACAAGACTGGCTTCCAAGAACGCAACCTGATTCTACCATAAGACGAAGGCTCGAATCAATTTCTTCAAATTCTAGTATCATTCCCTTCCCTCCAACCATTGCCGAGACTATTGTTGCACCATTCCCTAATAACTCTGCACCAACACAAGATCCTATTTCCTTGAATACCTCGTCAGAGAGTATTCCAATAGGCAGAAATAAACATTGCCCTGCACGACCACTAACTTACAGCAGCGACTCAGAGTCATCACATATTCCTGATTTACCAGATATAGACAATAGTTTGACGATTCCTAAACGTCAGACACATATTACCAACCGTCCAGCAACACCAAAAGCTGGTCTAAAACGCAACTTGTCTTCCCAATCTGCTTCGCCGCAACAGCGACGAAGGCAGAGATCCTTGCATCCGCCCGGGTTTCGCCCCTGGAACTTACGCTCAGGGCAAACAGGGCCGATGCCTACTTCTACTGTCATGCCCAACAGTAGAAAGAGAAAACAAGCGATGTGGCCGGAGCCACGTCCCTTCAAAAGAATGCTGGAAGGACAACACGGGCCCCAGCACAAAGGGACAACATATCGAAAGCCTGGGGAGCCCGCTCCTGTCAGACGCAGGGAATTCCTGACCGACAGACTTCAGCCGTTCCTGACCGCCATACTTCAGCCGTTCCTGACCGACAGACTTCAGCCGTTCCTGACCGCCACACATCAGCCGTTCCTGACCGACAGACTTCAGCCGTTTTTGACCGACAGACTTCAGCCGTTTTTGACCGACAGACTTCAGCCGTTTTTGACCGACAGACTTCAGCCGTTCCTGACCGTTCCTGTCAGACGCAGGGAATTCCTGACCGACAGACTTCAGAATTTCTTGACCGACAGACTTCAGAATTTCTTGACCGACAGACTACAGATGTTCCAGATCCATTCAAGTAGCAGAAAAGATCGGCGCCACCAGAATTTACCAGTCCTATTAGGGATGGAAAAAGATATCGTACTAGGGTTTTTTATGCGTCCTCGAGATAAGTAAGTTCTCGTGGACAGGTTATTTTCTTATTATGTTGCTTTTCCTGCACGACTAGTTGGCATGACAGAATTTTTTTTTCGTGTGGGCCTACTCATTCTTTTTGTGTATATATGTAGTTTTTTTAATATATATATATTCTATGTCCGTCTACTAATCCGAATTTTTTTTTATATATATGTGTGTTAGGGGTAAAATAGTGAAAATTGTTACTGTTTGGCAGCTTCAAGCAATCTTCGCTGCTGATACAGTTTGTTTGTAATCAATGATAAATATATATAGAATTAAAAATATGAGGAAGTAAAATGAAATCAAAAAAGTGATTCCTGCTTGGCAGAATAAAAATAAGGTATGCCGATGCAGGTTTGTTCTGTACACGTATAAAAAGTGTTTCCTGCTTCACAAACGACAATAGCTGAGGACACAGGTTTACTGAATTTGTTACGCCAAGCTTGAAGTTGTAAATACTGCTGCTACAAAAAAAAAGTAGGACGATAAACGTCAGTCAGCGAAATGTAAGACTACACTCAAAATTTGATAGGTTTTTCAAAAAAAAAAAATAAAAAAAAATAAGGGGGAGATGATGTAACGTATACTCTAGATTCAATTTCTTTTTTATTTTACTATCTCTTGTTATTTTATTTTCCTATGCAAATTATCTTCTCACTTAACGAGATGTTGTTTTTCCCGCTGAATGATATGTGGCAACGAGTGTAAGTCATGACGTGGTGGTATGCAGTATATATAGGCGCGCTCAACTATACCAAGCAGCTTCATTTTATATGTGATAGGTTCTTCCTAATTATTGTTATGCGATTCTACGATAGTACGAAAGTTCGGTCTAACAGTAGTTGTGTTATTTTGGAGTGTGTATTTGAGTAATACCAGGAGCTCCCGAATAAAAGGTTAAAAGTGAGTACGTTTTCTTAGTTCATTTTATTGTCAGACCTCTGTCTGGCCGTTAAGTCTATTTCATTGAGTGTTTAGTTTACGTTACGTTCAGGGGATATTGTGTTTACCGCTCTAATAAGGAGCCTCCAAGGTACTATTGTACTAAAACCGAAGTTATATTACTGATATTCAAGATAACATATAATTTTCAAGAGCAATATGCCATTATGTCTTAAAAGAAAAGTGTTTGATCAATGCATCCTTCCAGTGCTTACGTATGGTGCGGAGACGTGGACCTTAACTAAAAGAGACATACAAAGGCTGCAGACAACTCAAAGAAGCATGGAGAGGTGCATGCTTGGTGTAACCAGGAGAGATAAGAAGAGGAACTCGTGGATCCGAAAAATGACAAGAGTGGAAGACATCATGATCAGAGTTAAATCCCTGAAATGGCAATGGGCTGGACATACTGCCAGAAGGACAGATCATCGATGGACAGCCGAAATTTTAGATTGGATTCCAAGGGACAGGAAAAGACCCAGAAGAAGACCACATGGGAGATGGGTGGATGAAATTCGAAAGTATGCAGGGGTGACATGGAGGAGACTGGCACAAGACAGACCGTTGTGGAGGAAACTTGGGGAGACCTTCGTCCAGCAGTGGATTGATAATGGTTGACAATGATGATGATGATGATTCAAGATAATGAGGAACGCTGATTAAAAGAAGTACCATATTCTTGGAATTTATTGCATTTGTTGCATTTGTTTAGGTGTCTTACCTAAACAAACTCTAGCACTTTGAAGATTAAGCACACTTTAGCTACGTCAAGTAACCTTTCAATAACCCTAAGGTGACTTAACGTAAGCTTTCCTGCATTACACGTCCAGGCGGAGAATTTTATTCATTATAACCAGGTTTCACCCCTTGATCGTAAATCCGGGAACGACAAAATTACGTACGTCCACGCAAAATGCAATGCAGACTTTCTCTGAGGAGTAACTGAAAAAGAGGTGAACGAGATGGGCGGTCTATTATAAAAGTAGTTTGAAAATTATGGGTGGAGGGTGATAGACACTGATAGGGAAAAATTTAATCTGAGATAAAGATACCATTGAAAATTCTTCTCTTACGACTTTAGTAAAAAACTGATGTTCTCCAGGACTTGGTTTTTCTACACTTGAACGAAACTGCATATCCTGTTTTTGATCATCTTCTAACGGAAATTATATAAAATCTTCGTAACTATTTAAAGAGAATTCTCCCGTCCAGAATGCAGTTTTCACTAGGGAACCGAACCCAGAAATCTTGTGTTTCGTCTCTAATATTAAATTCTTTAGATCAGATCAGATCATATGTAGAGGATTTTAGGAAGGGAGTGTCTGACTCCAGGTCTTAAACAACCCTTAGGAATAGGAAGCTAGCAGATTTAAACCAGAGTGCCCAATAGGAACGTGACACTGAGGAGAAGTAGAAAGGGGGAGAAAGACGCCCTTATTTATTACCGGGGGCCAATACCCAAGGTCCGACGGCTTAACGTGCCCATCTGACGCACGGCGTATATTTAAAGGTTTGAGCGTTCACATCTACTGTACTCTAATCTCACTACAAACTGTTCTGTCAAAGTCGCTAGACCTGCTCTCATTCCTTCCGTTTCTGTGTCCTGCCCAAAAGGCGATCTCGCTGTATACAGTGGCTGGGACCTAAACTCTAGTCACTGTGGACGGAAGTCCTACAAGAAAATGACAAATTGTGATTCCTACCAGACCGGCATCGAACCTGACGTTCCTCCATGGCAGTCAAGAACGTTGGCTAGGCCATCTGCGACCCTAAATTCTTTTGAGATTAAGCTGGCAGCAGTTTATAGGATACTGCACCTCTGTTTCTCAAGGAATGCACACTGGCTACTCCGAAGGTTGACTGGATTACAACAAGGAACAATGTCAAAATAATAGAGCTAACAATACTCCGGAGATTTGCAAAGGCGGCATTCAGTTAGGTAATCCACAAGCCCTGAAATGGGACGTTCCTGCCAAGACATTGCCATAAAATACTGTTAGACAGTCACGGAGTCAACATCCTTGACAGAATTTGAAATTAATTATAATCAAGGGAAATTTATTGAATGTAATGATGTTTAAACTGCAAAAACCGCTTCCTGTATTTGCTTCTGCCTATACGGTAGCACGTGCGATTATTTTGTTTATATATGTTGCAAGCACACAGTTGTACGTGAATATAGTTTTGCTTTTTGTATTTTTTCATCATAATACGAATACCACTTACTTCTCTGCTCACTTACTAATTTTAGATTTCATTTGTACTATCATCGATAACAGAATGATAGCAAAATGAGACTTTTCTTGGAAAGTAATGCGTTTCTACATTTTGAAAAATGTTCGAAGTTGGATAAGTTGCCAATAAGATTGAGACTGCTGGAAATATTTAATATCAGGAAAGCCAATCGCCGAATGATCAAGGATACTGTTTCTGGGTAGTCGTTCAAGATGGGTGTGGCTTCGGCTTCTAGAAGAGTCATGGGTAGTGTGTTTGATCGAAGGATTGGGTTCTCTCCCTTCCCTTAGAACCAGTTGCGACTGATTATTAACCGGAAACTTTTGATATTCCTTAGAGTTGCTTAGGGTTAAAGGAGAACCTCAAATAAAAAAAATATCAGGGAATAACAACAGTTCGCTAACATTTTGGTTTGTTAATAGGTAAAATAAAAGTAAAAAGAAAAAGTGTTTCAGTTGATGTGCAAGATTCGAGGAGATAATGGTATAACGTTAAATATTCTAAAAAAAAAAGAAACAAGAAACATGGGACAGCCGCAACCACTGTGGTGCTCTCCAAGAATCAATGGCATAAGAAAATTCACACACACACACACACACACACACACAAATGATTATGAAAACCACATAAATTATTCTTTTTTAAACAGGAACCCAAGACAATGTTAACAATCCAATGTTAAATTGCACTAGGGAAATGAAATTTTGTAATATATACCTGCCGCGCTTTCTATTATTGAAATTATTTTTTCTGAAAATGTTGAAATTGTTTTGAAGGCATGTACGTCAGTGCTGAGATGGACCGAGCCCGAGTCCGTAAGATCAAAGCCCAGCCCGGGCCCGAGTCCATAAGATCGAAGCCAAGCCCGGGCCCGAAACCTTCTCCGGCTTCATGCTTTTTACTACGGTTATGGCTGGACTCTGAGAGAGAGAGAGAGAGAGAGAGAGAGTTTTCTTCTTCTTTTAAACGTAATTCTGTGTGATTTAGCATATACGAGACTATTCTAACACTTCCTAATTGATTAAAATTATTTTTCTTCAACTAGGTCTGGCCTTGGTGTAGAGAGTATGGAGGGCTATTTATACAGGGCTCGGCCAGCAAATAGGCCACGTATTAGGGGACTTTTGGCTGAGAAGGAAAAGGCTTCTTAAAAACTAGATTTTAAATACTAGATATTAGGTACGACGCCGACGAAATTGTTGCCCCCTACGTTCATGCAGCAGGTTATTCTATTGCTTATTCTATTGAACAAAGTACGTAGATTGCAGCACCTACCGATGTTTCCGACTGTCTGAAACATTTCAGGAAGAAATGATCAGTAAAGGAAATCGTGCAACTATGCTACAGAAACAGATACAGATTCTTTTCCCCGCTCCCTAGTTGAGGAAGACATCAGTTAGCTGCAGGGCGAATATAGAGGGGGAAGTCTGGAAAAGGAGATTCTTTTAATTAATGCCAGAACAGGTTAGATATAGTTTTCGGGTTCGTTCGGGCCCGAGCTCTATCTTGAAATATAAAATTAGAGCTCGGGCTGACATACTCCCGGCTTGGGCTCTATAAATTGAGCCCGAGCTCAACACTGATGTACGTATGTACCGAGCATGAGGTAATATGCCACCAGACATTGCCTTCAGCGTGTAGGTGAAACTTATCAGGAAGATGGACATGTTACTTTTAAGTTTACTAAAATAACTAGTTACAATTACCTATATTAAAATGTTCTTGTGTGTTATACAGCCCGTCGGAGATGAAAAATATCGTTCAGTGAATAGAATAGAATCCAAGTGATGATAAGTTGGTACGTAATTTTCAATTTTCCAGAATGAAATTTTACTTTTGCTGCTTTAAAATAGCTGATGAAAGACAATACAATTCATTGCGGGAATTTAAGTTTGGAGCCTTGTGCCAACTTACCGTCAGTTTTATGTCAACCTCGATAAAATGATATTCAGTGTCAACAGCTGACCGAGAGGAGAGCACGTGTCCCTCTCTTCACATTACCTATCTACCTCAATCTTTCGCATCTACTTCAACTTTTCTATTATTCCGATCTGATTTCTTTAAAGCTGTGATGGTGCTTTTTGACAGCCAAAAGAATGAGATAATTCGTTTCATTGGCTTGAAACGTCTATAGTTATGGTTAAAAACCGCGTTTGCTCATGAACAGAAGTTTTCCTGTTCCGAACGTCATGCTTGTCAGCACTCTTTTGCAAAAAAGGTACTTGCTTACGGTATCACTTTGTCCGTCCGTCACCCTGTGGACTCCATATGTCTGTAAGTATTATTCCGATCTGATTTCTTTCTTTTGAATTCGAGAGCTTCAAATGTGAGAACGATGATAATGGCTTTTCGATGCCATTATCATCGTTCTCACATTTGAAGTCGCATATTATTTCGCCGCTAGAGGGCGTAAATTCAGATGCTATCGAACGCAAAATGCAGTTTATTCCATGTCATGTCATTACTTTTTAAGTATCCGATTGAAAAAAAAAACATTTCTTCCTTTCGATGCCACTTATAACGAATACTATTTCGGGTAAAGTTTTGTTTTTCAAGCATTGCACAGATTTTCCTCTAGGCACCCTAGTAAAAATAACTTGTTATTTTCCTAAAATCTCTTCTTCTAAATATATTATTTGAAAAATTATTTCTGCATCGGGTAGACCTCCTGGTGTAAAACGTTCTGCATATAATTTCTAATTTTTGGTATAGAATAGCTTGGCCACTAGGGGGCATAAGTGTATGATTTCGTTCGTAATGTATTTTCAGCAAAATCTGCTCTTCTGTGAACTCTATTTAAAAAAAAAATTCGAGAACCGATACAGCTCACTGAGAAAAGTCTTTTGAGAATTCCTTTTGCTTAAAACAGTGCATAGTTTTTCCACCAGGGGACGCAGATGAATATCTTATTTTTGTAAATATCTCTGTTTTTAATCACCCCATTTGAAAAATTCTTTGCCGCCCTGGTGGCGCAGTGGTCTAAGCGCTGGTTTATGACTATTCCTCCCAGGAGGGTCCGGGTTCTAATCCCGGTGGTGCATGGATGTTATGTATTTGTTTTACGGCACTGACTCTCTCCTTTAGCTGGAGCCAGTGGCCCTAAATTAGGGACGGGCGACTGCTTATACCCCAAGGAGTTGCTCACGGTGGTCTTAAATCTTTAATCAAGAAAAAAAAACTTTATCGGGAGATTTTCTGATGAGAAATGTTTTGCATAAAGTTGCAAATTTTTCTTAGTGCAGAAATGTTTCCACTGGAGTGCGAAACTTTATATTTCTGTTTACAGCATACTTGTAGCAAAGTCCGACTGAAAAAACTATTTTTCTCTCAGATACTGCTAATTATATGTGTTATGAATTAATGTTTAATATGCTAATTATATGTGTTATAATAAATATAAATTAATGTTTAATATGCTAATTATATGTGTTATAATAAATATAAATTAATGTTTATTATGCTAATTATATGTGATATAATAAACTGTTCCCAAATTAATACACAATTTATCCGCTAGAGAGCGTAAATACTTAATCCTATTTCCTCGATATCTCGGCTTCTAAATGACTTACCTAAAAATTATTTAAACGCTGAATACCATTTACTTTGTGGAGTTTTTGTAGTTCCCAGTGCTTATGGAATTTTCGTTGCTCCCAGTTCTGTCGCTAGGTGTTTTTCGTGTACTTTTGTTTGCAGTTGCATCTCCTCTTCTGAAATTCCTACTGTAAAATGCATTTTCTATTTTTACTGTATGTCATTCGCTACTGTAAAGATGGCAAACATTGCCCTCATTAATAATGCACCGCTTTACCGCCAAGAGGCGTAAACGTCCAGGACCTTTTCTTTTTACCTGTGCTTCGAGGGAAAGTGTTTTAGAAATTCTTTTCTTTTCGCATATTTTCTACTTTCCCATTATTAAAAATTGTTCAGAAACGGAGAGTAAAGTTATATAATGTTTTCCTCTATTTCTCGTGTTCTAATTGTTCCCACATTTTTATTAAAACAACTTTTTTCATAATACCTTTGTCTTTGGTATCTTCCTCCCGCGATGAAAAACTATTAATGCACAATTTGTTAACTTTCGTAACAGACTTTTCAGCCTCTAACGGAAAAAGGCTGAAAAATCAGGGTTCAATTTACTAGGAATAACTTTAAAATACTTCATTCGTCACGGAAAAGATTCAAAAGACGTGCTCACTAAAACAGAAATTTCAGGTTCACCTTTCTTGTTTACTGCCCTAAGTGATCATATGTAATGGTTCTGACATCAAGTAATACCCAAAGAATACTAATACAAATTTTACACCCCTAGCCCCATTTTACAAAAAAACTCTTAACATTTTGCTAAAATTTCTCTTAAAATTATCCTCGTATAGTAACTTTCACTTTATTTTAAATAAAATTCTTTTAATGGAAATATAAGAAACAAGCAGTACACGGTAATGCCAGCTTAACGAGACTTTTAAACTAATTATTAAAAACAGTATTGTTCATTTTTAATAATACCTTCGAGAAAACGTTGTAAAAATGTTGCAATCCCTGCAATTGTTAATAATTAAGCGATTACTATGGCAAATGTTATTAATATGCTGAAGAAAATGTTGATTCTAATAAACGCTATGAAATGAACTATAACAAAAATGACACCGAATTTTTGGTTTTAATGAGCTCGTCTTTTTAATCCTTTCTGACGCGAATTAAATTTATCAGAGTTATTCAAAGTCAATGGAATAGGTTGAGAAAAGAGTCAACCGGGTTTCGACAATTAATAAAACATCTAGAAATCGAAACAACTACTTACGTCCGCTAGCGGCTCAAAAGTATGTTACGAAAACTAAAAAATGACGCAGAAAAAGTTTCTCATAGCACAAGGAAGTATCAGAGACAAAGATATTTTCAAATCCAACAGCTAACAAGAAAGATGACACCGAATTTTCGGGTGTAACAAGCACGTCTTTTGAATCCGTTCTAACGCAAATTAAATTTATCAAAGTTATTCAAAGTTAATGGAACCGGTATGGAAAACAATAGATCTGACGAAAGAAAGAAGATTTTCAATCGGGTTTTTAATCCCTCAGATATTGCTGTAAACGGAATCGTGAGCTTACGAACGCTTAGAAGCAGAGATATCGAGAAAAATAAGATGTGACTTTACGTAACCTGGTGGGAAAACCATGCGTTATTTTAGGAAGAAAGTATTCTTAAAAGGATTATCCATATAAGTGGTATCGGTGCAAGAAAAAAAATTAGTTGAGTTTTCAGGAGCGCAGATTTAGCTACAAATACTTTCAGAAGCAGAAATTCAGACTCATGACCCCTGGTGGCTAAACCATTCTTTACCAAACATTATAAATTATTTGAAAAATATTTTCCATCAGGTCTTGTATGCGATACAGGAATAATTTTTCAAATCGGAGCTTTAGAACCAGAAATAACGCAGAAAACGCAATTTGCCTTTATGCCCCCTAGCAGAAAGTCTATGATTTAGTTGCAAATTTTGAATTTATAGGAAACACATTTCTCATCGGAAACCCTATCCAACAAAGAAGAAAATTTTCAAATCGGACTCTTAGAAGTAGTGATATTGACAAAAATAAGATACACATCTACGCCCCCTGGCGTAGAAACCATGCATTATTTCAAGAAGAAAATGTTCCCTAAAATATTTGACGACATGAGTAGTATCGGTCAACAAACCACATTTTTTTCAATCGAGATTTTAGAAGCTCATATTTTGCTGCAAGTACATCTGAAGCGGAAATTAAGATTTACGCCACCTGGTGGCCAAACCATTTTTTCACAAAAATAAGAAATTTTGTGCAAACGATTTCCCATTAGGAGCTGTATGCGGTGCAGAGAGAATTTTTCAAATCGGAGATTTAGAAGCAACGATATAGAGGAAAACGTAATTTACATTTACGCCCCCTAGCGGAAAGTCTATGAATTACTTGAAAATTTTGAAATTATATGAAACACATGTCATGCTGAAAACGCTATCCAACAAAGTAGGAATTTTTCAAATCGGAGATTTAGAAGCAACGATATAGAGGAAAACGTAATTTACATTTACGCCCCCTAGCGGAAAGTCTATGAATTACTTGAAATTTTTGAAATTATATGAAACACATGTCATGCTGAAAACGCTATCCAACAAAGTAGGAATTTTTTCAAATCGGACTCCAAGAATTAGAGATATTGACAAATTAAGATACACATCTACGCCCCTGGCGTAGAAACCATGCATTATTTCAAGAAGAAAATATTCCCAATAGGTTTGTCGACATGAGTAGTATCGGTCAACAAACGACTTTTTTTCAATCGAGATTTTAGAAGCTCATAATTTGTTGCAAATACTACAGAAGCGGAAATTAAGATTTACGCCTCCTGGTGGCCAAATAATTTTTTTACAAAAATTGGAAATTATTGGCAAACGATTTCCCATCAGGAGCTGTATCCGGTGCAGAAAGAATTTTTCAAATCGGAGTTTTAGAAGCAGAGATATATGAGGAAACGCAATTGACCTGCACGCCCCCTAGCGGATAGTCTATGAATTACTTGAAAATTTTGAAATTATATGAAAAACATGTGACACTGAAAACACTATCCAACGAAGAAGGATTTTTTTTCAAATCGGACTCCTAGAAGTAGAGATATTGACAAAAATAAGATGTACATCTACGCCCCCTGGCGGAGAAACTGTGGAATATTTTAAGAAAAAAATATTCCGAAAATGGTTTATCAATGTGAGTAGCATCAGTCCACGAAAGAATTTTTTCTATTGATATTTTAGAAGCTCGGATTTCATGGCAAATACATCAGAAGCAAACATTAACAATTACGCCTCCTGGTGGCCAAAATATTCGCTACCAAAAATTTGAAATTTTATGCCAAATATTTTCCTTCAGGAGATGTATCCGCTGAAGAAATTATTTTTCAAATCGGAGTTTTAGAAGAAGAGTTATCGGGGCAAATGTAATTTACTTTTACGCCCCCTAGCGGAAAATCTATGCGTAATTTGAAAAAGTAACTATATTTAAAATACTCTTCGACATAAATGGAATCGAAAGATAAAAGAATTTTTATAATCGGTTGTTTAGAAGCAAATATCTGGAATAAAACATATTTTTGAATTCGACATCATCTGCATTTACGCTCTCTAGTGGCAAAATTGTACATCGTAAAAAAAAGTCGAAATAAAGGATCATCATTCGCATATATCAGGCTTCCCAATGCAAAAACAATTTTTCAGATTGGACTAATAATTGCAGAGATATCGTTGGTACAGGCGGACGGACGGACAAACCGATAACATAAGCACGATCTTTTTCTACAAAAGACGTGCTAAAAAAACATGTAGAAGGAAATGTGGTATAAATCTACCCCTTTCAACGGAAGAACTTTGCATAATGGAAGAGATGAACACAGGCAAAAGCTATTCTTCGTGGAAAAAGAACCTTGCAAATACGTTTCCTAGAAGCAGAGATAGCGAGAAAAAGATTTCTACTTTTTCGCCCCCTAGCGGAAAATCTGTGCATCTGAAATTTCGATTGTAAAATTTATTTTCTTGCATTATCCTCTTTAAATAAAGAGGATAATGCTCCACATCTCTAATGTAGTGAATGGCATACAGTAAAAAAGAAATTTCTCAATAGCGTTTTTAGAAGCGGAGGTACAGCTGCAAACTGAATTACAAAAACACCAAATTGCGACAGAACTCTTTGTGTAAAATATTGTACAAGGTAAATGTTAATCCGATGTTGGAAGTTTTTTTTAATCACACATGTAGAAGCAAAGATATTGAGGAAAACAGATTAAGGGTGTGCGCCACCTAGCGGTGAAATTGTGCAATATTTTGGGAAGAAAATACACACGCGCATACACATACACACGATTTGCATATTTAGTAGCACCGAAACAAAATATTTTCAATCAGGATTTTAGTCCCGTAGTTACTGCTGTGAACGGAAATTTGACCTTACGCCCTTTGATGGCAAACTTGTGAAGCTAAAAAAATTGATATTATATAATTGATATTATATTACAAACATCATTATTCAAATCGGTATATTAGAAGCAGAGATATCGACAAAAATAAGATATATATTTATTCCCCCTGGCGGGAAATCTATGCATTATTTTAAGAAGAAAGGTTTTTTAAAAAGGGGTTTACAAGGTTAGCGGTATTGGTCCACAAAAAAAAAAAAAATACTTTCAATCGAGTTTTCAGAATCACAGATTTTGTTTCAAATACATCAGAAGCAGAAATAAACGCTTACGCCACCTGGTGGTCAAATAATTCTTCACCAAAAATTAGAAATCATATGCAAAACATTTCCTCACCAAAAGATGTATTCAATGCAGAAAAAAAAATTCAAATGGGAGTTATAAAAGCAGAGATACCAGGGAAAACGCAATTTAACTTTACGCTTCCAAGCAGAAAGTCTTTGCTTTACTGGAAAAATTTGAAATTATATGAGAAACATTTCACACCGGAAACGCTATCCAAGAAAGAAATAATTTTTCAAATAGGACTCGTAGGAGCAGAGATACTGACAAAAATAGGGTATTCTCTACGCTCCCTGGCAGTGAAACTATACATTATTTTCAAAACAAAATATTATCAATGGGTTTATCTACATAGTCCACGAAATAATTTTTTCAATCGAGCTTTTAGGAGCTCAGATTGTGCTGCAAATACCTCAGAAGCAGAAGCTAATACTTACGCCCCATGGTGGCCAAAACATTTTTTAACAAAAATCAGAGATTACAATTAAACATTTCCCACCAGGAGCTGTATTCGGTGTAGGAAGAATTTTTCAAATGGGAGTATTAGAAGCAGATTTCTCCTGGAAAACGCAATTTCCTTTTTACGTCCAATAGCAGAAAACCTGTGCGTAACTTGAAAAAGTAACTGTACCTAAAATAGACATATGAATGAAATCGAAAGGTAAAACGATTTTTTCAATCGGATATTTAGAAGCAAATATATGCAATGAAACGTGTTTTGAATTCGATATCATCAGCATTTATGCCCTCTAGCGGCGAAATCGTGCATCGTAAGAAAACCTAAATGCAAGGATAATCATTCTCGCATTTCAAGCTTCTCAATGCAAAAATAATTTTTCAAATTGGAATAATAGTTGCACAGATATGGTGTCCACAGATAGACGGACGGACAAACCGGTAAAATAAGCAAGATCTTTTTACAAATGGCATGCTAATAAGTGCAACTGCTGATAGAAAGCAGTCAAATATTACTTGAAACCATGAATAAGATAAATATTCAATGCCTTTTATAATGATAGATAAACACCGCTAACAGGAATGTAAAATTACAAATGGTAATACCCCCCCCCCAAGAAAATGTTAAGGAATTATAAGTCGTGTACAAAAAGCATGGATTCGCAAATACACTATCTACCAACAAGTAATTGGACACCCCTGCAATCGACGATATCTGCGGTCCTGATACGCGTCACGGCCGCCGCCGTTAAATATCGTGTGGGAAACAACAACGCAACCAGTCGCATGCAAGATGCCACGCAGTTCGGAGCTCTCTGATTTCGAGAAAAGTGTAATCTTCGGGTATCACAGAAATGACCGATCCATACGTGACATATCCAGCGTGTTGAAAAACCCAAAATTGACAATGGCCTACGTGATTGGCAAGTGGAAGATGAGAGGTGAGTGTCGGAATGTGCACCGACCCGGCAGACCCACAATACTGGGAGTTAGAGACCGACGGGTGTCAGCCAGAGAAATTCGAAAGAACCGCACCAAATCAATGGGCCACATCCGCGAGAAGTTTCAACAGGCATCCGGGAGTGTTCTTTCGCTGAATACCATCCGTAAGAAAGCCAATCTGCTCGGTTGTCATGGACGTGCTGCCGCCCACAAGCCTTTGATCACCAAGTCCAGTAGCGCTGCTCGGCTAACGTGATGCAAAGAACGTCCACAGTGGACCGTTGAACAGTGGAAACAGGTTCTCTGGAGCGACGAATCAAGGTTCACCCTTTACCGTTCGGATGGCAGGGTCTGGGTTTGGCGTTTGCCTGGAGAACGCCTCCTGCCGGAATGCATTGTGCCAACTGTGAAGTTCGGCGGCGGTGGAATTATGCTGTGGGGGTGTTTCTCCTGGTATGGCATGGGACCCTTGGTCGCAATTCCTGGCAGACTCAACGCCGAGACCTGCTGCACCATTTTGGATGACCATGCGCTTCCTACGTTGTGGCAATTTTACGGGGTTGACCCATGTTACTTTCAGAATGACAATGCTACCTGTCATGTTGTGAGGTCCGCCATGGTTTGGTATGGTGACAATGGGGTTTATCGAATGGACTGGCTTGCGCAGAGCCCGGACCTTAACCCTATCGAGCACCTCTGGGACAAGTTGGGGCGTCGACTTAAGGGGTGCGCCAAAATATCGGTAGTCGTCGTACAACGCCTGGTTGAGAGTATGCCCCAGAGGGTCGCAGCTGTAATCGCCGCTCGTGGAGGCTCCACTAACAATTGAAGGTGAATAAACTTCTCGTTTTCCTTTGCTATCACAGGTGTCCAATTACTTTTTGGTAGATAGTGTATCACATTTGGGAATTAACTGATATGGAAATCATATCCGGTGACAAAATCATTTTTTCCACTTTTAATAATAATACTTACGACAAAAGATTATAAAAATTTCATATTGGATGCAATAGCTAGCAATTTGGCAATTGCAATGAGTGTGTTAACTAAATTTTGAGCCTTATAAACATTAACAAATGAGTTAGAGTAAAAGAAATTTCGGACAGAAATGGGTCAAAGATACGTATCTTGAAACCAAGAGTCCAACAAATATCGGATTCATCTAAAACAATATAATTTCTTTTGTTTGAAACGTTTGGGCGTTTACCCCACTTTAGCGTCGCAAGTCCAGTTCGCCTTCAGACGACCGATCAACAACATAGCTCGCTTCCGGCCACCCATTCGAGTGCATGTGCCGGTGAAGGGTACGGTGTTCGTCGGCCTCAGCGAGGCGCATGTGCCAACTGTATGGGATTTTAGAGAACATCAGGCGTTGCGCCATTTTGAGATTTTCAGCCGAATCATCCGTCAAATCAAAATGACGTCCAAGATGGCAGCTGTTTACATTTTTAGAACGTCTTTTGTATAAAAAGATCGTGCTTATGTTATCGGTTTGTCCGTCCGTCAGTCCGTCTGTACCCACAAAATCTCTGAAACTATTAGTCTGATTTGAAAAATTCTTTTGCATTGGGAAGCTTGAAATATACGAATAATGATCCTTCATTTCGTTTTTTTTACCATGTGCCATTTCGCCGTTAGAGGGCGTAAATGCAGATGATGTCGAATTCAAAAATACGTTTTATTCCACATATTTGCTTCTAAATATCCAATTGAAAAAATTATTTTATCTTTCGATTCCATTTATGTCGAAGAGTATTTTAGATATAGTTACATTTTTAAATTACGCACAGATTTCCTGCTAGGAGGCGTAAAAGTAAATTACATTTTCCCCGATAACTGTTCTTCTAAAACTCCGATTTGAAAAATGTTTTCTTTAGCGGATATACCTGCTGATGGAAAATCTTTTGCATATAACATCTAAATTTCGGTAAAGCATACTTTGGCCGCCAGGGGGCGTGAGCGTTAATTTTTGCTTCTTTTTTTTTTTTTTTTTTTTGATTGGAGGTTTTAACGACCACCGTGAGCAACTCAATGGGCTATAAGCAGTCGCCCGTCCCTAATTTAGGGTCACTGGTTCCAGGGAAGGGAGAGAGCCAGTGCCGTAAGACAAACACAACATCCATGCCTGACCGGGATTCGAACCCGGACCCCTTACGGACGAATGATCAGAGACCAGCGCCTTAGACCACTGCGCCACCGAGGCGGCAATTTTTTTTTTTTTGCTTCTGATGTATTTGCCATAAAATCTAAGCTTCTAAAATATCGATTGAAAAATTCTTTCGTGGACTGATGCCACTCACATCGAAAAACCTTTTCGGAACATATTCTTCTTAAAATATTCCACAGTTTCTCCGATAGGGGGCGTAGATGTATATCTTATTTTTTGTGAATATCTCTACTTCTAGGAGTCCGATTTGAAAAATTCGTTCTTTGTTGGATAGTGTTTTCAGTGTGACATGTTTTACATATAATTTCAAAATTTTCAAGCAATTCATAGACTTTCCGGTAGGGGGCGTAGAGGTAAATTGCGTTTCCCCCTATATCTCTGCTTCCTAATATCCGATTTGAAAAAGTCTTTCTGAACCGGATACAGCTACTGATGGGAAATCGTTTGCACATAATTTCTCATTTTTGCAAATAAAATGATTTGGCCACCATGGGGCGTAAATCTTAATTTCCGCTTCTGATGTATCTGCGGACAAAATATGAGCTTCTAAATTCCCGATTGAAAAAAACGTCGTTTGTAGACCGATTCCACTCATGTCGACAAACGTTTTAGAAATATTTGCTTCTTAAAATAATGCATGGTTTCTACGCCAGGGGCGTGGATGTATATATTATTTTTGTCAATATCTCTACTTCTAAAAGTCCAATTTGAAAACTTCCTTCTTTGTTGGATAGTGTTTCCAGTGTGACATGTTTTTCATATAATTTCAAAATTTTCAAGTAATTCCAAGACTTTCCGCTAGGGGCGTAAAGGTAATTTGTTTTTTCCTATATCTCTGCTTCTAAATCTCCTTTTTGAAAAATTATTTCTGCACTGAATACAGCTCCTGATGGGAAATCCTTTGCACATAATGGCTAAATTTTGTAAAAAATGGTTTGGCAACCAGGTGGCGTAAATCTTGATTTCCACTTCTGATGTATTTGCAGCAAAATATGAGCTTCTAAAATCTCAATTGCAAAAAAGTCGTTTGTTGACCGATACTACTCATGTCGACAAAACAATTAGGAACATTTTCTTCTTGAAATAATGCATGGTTTCTAATCCAGGGGGCGTAGATGTATATCTTATTTTTGTCAATATCTCTACTTCTAAGAGTGCGATTTGAAAAATTCCTACTTTCTTGGATAGTGTTTAAGATGCGAAATGTTTTTCCTATAAATTCAAAATTTTCAAGTAAATCATAGACTTTCCGCTAGGGGGCACAAAGGTAAATTGCGTTTTCTGCTTTATTTCTGCTTCTAAAACTCCGATTTGAAAAATTATTCCTCTGTCGCATACAAGACCTAATGGGAAAAAAAAATTCACATAACTTCTAATGTTTGAAACTTTTCACATAACTTCTATGGGGCTAAGTGTTAATTTCTGCTTCTTATGTATTTGTAGTAAAATCTGGACTCCTGAAAACTCGACAAAATTTTATTTTTCTTGGACCGATACCGCTCAAATGGAAAAACCTTTTGAGAATACTTTCTTCCTAAAATAAAGCATGGTTCCCCTCCAGGGGACGTAAAGTCACATCTTATTTTTGTCGACATCTCTGTTTCTAACAGTTCGTAAGCTCACGATTGCGTTTACAGCAATATCTGAGGGAATAAAAAACCCGATTGAAAATTTCTTTCTTCTGTCAGATACTGTAGTTTTCCATACCGGTTCCATTGAGTTTGAATAGCTTTGATAAATTTAATTTGCGTCAGAACGGATTCAAAAGACGTGCTTATTACAACCGAAAATTCGGTGTCATCTTTCTTGTTTCAAATGCATCTGAAGAACTATTTTCTGGATTTCTTTGATGTTTTTTGCATCTATCAATATAATCTAAAACACACCTGTTTCACTTTTACGTAAAATTGTTTCGTGTATGTTTGCGATACTCCATACCAAGGTAAGATTCCCGATGATGAACGAAATTTCACGAAAAATGTTGTAATCAAAGAAATACTCCATAAATAAAAGAAAGATGATAATACATATCGTCAAAAAATTTTATAATGAAGATATGAGTCGCGTAAACAAAACATATATTCAAACATTACATCACATTTGGAACTTAATTGATATAGAAATTATATATTTTGAGAAAGAGTAAAAACTTGATATATGAAGCTGTTTAAAACAACTCGGGAAGAAGAAATAATGATAAGATAACTGTAATAAGCAGAGATCACGGAAATCTTTCACTTACGATTTCAAAAGAGAGTATTGTTTTCCCTTTGAAGTGGAAAAATTCAGGGGCATACATTGGAAAGAACCAGGGGAGAATGTTGCTAAATGAAATTACTGAAAGTCAAAATAAATTGCCAAATTCACAGTTTATTTAGCAGTCTAAGAATTTAAGAAATTAAAGAAATATATAAGTAACGATTATTTGTATGCTTGTACATGCTAACAAAATGAATGTCGAATAAATATCGCATATTGTGTAAGAGCTTTGAAGGAGTAGATAGCGATAAGGCTTCAAAAAACAGAGGTATTATTCGGGAAACCGAGGAGTGAATAAATCTAGGTGTCTGAAAACGAGAAGATTAAGGATCAGTAAAAGCCTCTGAGCAAGAGAATCGAGAGCGATTGAAAAGGATAAGTCCAAGAAGAAACGTAAAATGAAAACGAATAATCTCGAGGAAAGTGGTGTAGGAAGGCGGGGTTTGTGAAGAATCGGAAAAGTCGGATCAGTAGGAAGGCTTTGCATAAGCAAAGAATACGGAAACGCATCCCAGGAAGCTGGTTGTTAGAACTATAGCCTCAAGGTTTAAAGTTCCCAGTGTGATTTGTGTGAAAGTTAAGAAGAACTTATGTTTCATGGCTGAATAAAAATTATCGAGTTTTAGCTTTCATAATAAAAAGAACATGCCATTCTTCGAAATTAAAGTTAATAAAATAATGGATATGAAATCCGATTGGACTAATAAGAAGTCAGTCTTTTAGTGTTACTGTTTGCATTTCTCCAACATTTTGTGTAAAAAAATTTGAGTAAAACATGTAGAAGACTTTTGAGGCGATGTACTTTTCTATTTTTTGGGGGGGGAGGGGGTGCAAGTTAGCGAATTGCTTTTTCTGTAAAAGAATATTTCTACTGGAGCAAATCGTGAAATAAAGCCCAGCTGTGAAATAAACTGATATCCCAAGCGACAGATGCTGAGTAATGTTAGCCCTTCAACCAACTGGACAAAATTAACTAGGGCTTAGCGAAATGTGCTATCAGCTCGAAAGAATGTATTCGCTGAACAACAAGTGGGCGAACGAGACTGGAACTAGTGAACCTGTGCATCAGAAAGTGTTGCCTTCTCCTCAGTTTTGATCAAGTGGTAATTTAGGGGTATGTTTGATGCCAGTCCTCTTTGAATGATGATCTTTACCAGAAAAAGATATAAAATGACGAAGGACCTAAAAATGGGCAAATAAGATGTTTGAGGGACTTGTTTCTCCCCAAAAGCATGATGTCAATGTCAGGAGGACTGCCCTTCCCGACATCATGCCTTGAATTTTGGAGCAAAAAGTAAAGGACTAGAATTGTCTTTCTGCCCTCTGCTAGAAGGGACTTTCTACCTAGTGGCACGATGTACTGTCACTAGTGATGGGTTTATTGCTGTTACTGCTGAGATACGAGAGGGAAAGTTTTGTTTCTTTCTGGATTTCGTCAAATCCAGCGGCTATGAGAACAATTCTGTTTGGGGAAAGCAGCAATCATTTAGTTCTGGTATATCGGCCATTTAAAGGGCTAAACCCCATAACGATAGTTAGACAAGGTGGTACCTGCATCTCTCAAAGCTACACATTAATTTATGACCATCGGTGACTACCTAAACATTGAAACTACGCTTTCCGATTTCATTGCTGTATAACAGCGTGCCCTAATACGATTTCTTTAAGCAGAAAGAGTCTATTTTGCAGAAATTTACCGAAGAATGATGACACAGTATGGTAATAACTGTATGAGCCAAAGTAAAGTTGTTCAATGGGTATGATGGTTTAAATATACCAGAACAGGCATGACTAACTACTAACTCGGTACTTAGTTTAATTTAATGAAAATATGCAAGTGAGTCATCCTGAACATATATAGTAGCGAACAAAAGTATTTGGCGAAACACTTTTTCGACCATAATTTTTTTTTCTGCTAGACCAAATCGGGTAATTTTGGGATATGATATGTGTTGATTCGTGGGTTACAATGCCGCGTAGTTTGTATTTCGCTCAGAGCGAATTTGTCGTTCGAAATGGGCCATATTCAAGAGTCGCCAATTATTACCCATTTGTTTGCTGCATGTATTATTGCTTTTCTTGTGATTTTTGTTGGTTTTGTGATGTGTAGTGTGATAATAAAGTCAATCTTAGGTTTTCAGAAATTTGTAAAAGGGCGGAGATCCCTGTTGGAGCTCGCCAGGTGGCCGTGAAGATGATGGAATCCGTAATGCGGGTCTCCGACATTGCGAGGGCCCTAGAGATCCGACACCATTTCAGCTATCCTGCAACGTTATAAGAAACCTGGGAACGTCGAGAACAGTCCGCGATGTGGTAGGATTCGTTCCACTACGTTGCGTCAGGATAGATGCATCCTCCGTCGATCTCGTGCTGATCCCACCTTGACTGTTGTGGACATCGCCACAGAATTGCGCGACAGCGACGACCTGAACGTCAGCCAAATGACCATCTCTGATTGTTTTATTGCTGGTGGATTGAATGGAAGACGTCCCGCCAAGAAACGACTCATTGGAGTCAAGAATCGACGAGCCAGAGTCGCGTTCGCGCTCAGTCATCGACACTGGACCGTAGCGGACTGGAGAAAGGAGATTTTCACCGACGAGAGAAAGTTCAACTTGTTCGGAAGTGATGGCATCCGATACGTACGACATCCGTATGGCCAGAAATTCAACCCCCAGTTCATTCAGCCGACTGTCAAGCACGGAGGAGGATCGCTCATCGTTTTCGGCGCCTTCTCTCGCAATGGAATGGGCTTCATCATCAAGATTCACGGAATAACGACCGTCCAGAGCTACACGAACATGCTCATCAACAATGTCTTCTCATGGGCAAACCAGAACATGTCACCCGGATGGATCATGCAGCAAGACAACGACGCGAAGCACACCTCCAGAGTAGCGAAGGCAGCCTACCAGCAGCAACAGGTCACACTTCTAGACTGGCCAAGCCAATCTCCAGACCTCAACCCCATCGATCACATGTGGGGGAGCTGGAGAGACGATGGGCGAAGGAAACCTGCCGGAATAGGGCCCAGAAGTTCGACCAGCTGTCTGCAGAATGGGCGCGAATTCCCCAGGTCACCGTCGAGAAGCTAGTGGACTCGATGCCGGCCCGTTGTGCAGCTGTTATTAAGTCTCGTGGTTATCCCACTAAGTATTAGTTAGTGTTTAGTCGTTTTCTCGTACTTGTTTTCCGTTATCGTTGCATTAAATGAATGTGATACACACCCACTTTGTTGGTCAATTTGTATGATCTTTGCCATTAAGCTCGGTACCTGATCTGTGTTAAGGTTTCCGATCCATCTGCATATGGGTCATGTTTACAACTGAATAACACATATCATATCCCAAAATGACCCTATTTAGTCCAGCAGAAAAAAATTATGGTCGAAAAACTGTTTCGCCAAATACTTTTGTTCGCTACTGTATGGATGAAACTTAATGATACGACAGTTTGGTAGAGGCCCATAGTGCCGAACTACAGGGCATGAGTGCTAGTGTTGATCTTCAGCAGTATAACAAACACCAAAGGAGCTAAGGCATGGAAGTATGTTTGACAACTATCCTGGAATAACGTAGGAATGATTTAATATGCAAAAATGGAAGACCAGAGAACCTAGTCTTGAAACACAAAAATGAGAATACAGTTACAAGGCAGGCTCTTGCTGAGCACAGACGTGTGTTAATAGCAGTACTGAAAGGGTGACCTAAAAATGTTTAAACAGTAAGATTGACTGTATCGTTGGAGGTAGAGCTCCATGGGGTACCCAAAGATCATATGGAGGAAAAGGTTCCCAAGGTTCACCTGACGTCGGGCATCAGTACATTCGGTAGTGAGCCGTGAGAAAATTGAGGACTGCGCGCACGCGAAGCTGGTAGGTCAACACCGATTGAGCTTTTACAAGAAGCGGAGTGGGATTAGATCCTCGAAGGGTGAAATGGTACTTATAAATAATGCGTTTGATAAGAATGATTAGATATGAACAGATGAGCGGACGATGCGGATAGGAGCATCCACGAGGAATCAGACTTAGGTATTAACAAGGTTTTCTCGATCATCAAGTATGTTCGAACTTTCTCATTTCAGTTGTAGCAACAAAAAGCGTGAGAAACCCAGCCATTTAATTTTGTGAAGTTCAAAAAGTATGTTTACATAAGCATTTCTCGGCAAAAAAAAAAAAATAACACGTAGTTTAGTCACTAAAGCTGGGGCATCATTCCTTGAGCTTCACTGCATGTGCAAGTAAGATATGAACCAAAGTTAAAAAGTTTCCAAAAGAACGCATCAGCAAGTTTTATGGTAAACTATGTGCAAACGCATTGAATAAAATACTGAATCCAAGAGGAAGGCGCTTAACAAAAATGCAAATGATAAAATGTAGTCAGCATTTACAAGGGCATCCTGAAAGAAATGCCTCCTCCTTAATAAGTTTTGAAATCTTGGAGTTATTTTAATGAAACTGAACTGACATGTGTACTATATGTTAGTAATATGGGAAATTATTTTATTTTTAGAATCGGAAATGAAGATCATGAATGATACAGAAAGTAGCAAGCCGTAACTGAATTCTTGGAAATAGAGGGATGTGAGGCTCCAGAAATCCACAGAAGACTCCTGGCGGTGTATGGAGCTGCCACAATTCGATGTCAATAATGTCCAAAGATAGATGAAGAGGTTTCGAGAGGGAGAAAGTTCAGTGTCGGACAAACAACGAAGTAAATTTCTCCGTCATTTTTGGTCTACGCCGGGACTCGAACCTGAGTCCGCTTATTCCGGAACAAGTCGCTCTACCAATTGAGCTACGCAGACATTCATTCTGATTGCTATGTGCCTTTATGTAGTGTGAGTCCTGCTGGCAGGTACGTCACACCTCCCCCCCCCGAAAGAGGGCCGGGGGCATGGCCCACGGGTCAGCCGTGACCATGAATCGTTGCAGGCAGCCATCCGCTGTAGAAAATAGAACGTGCACTTGAGAACTCCCGGTCAATCTAGTGTGTGGAATGCAACATCACACACTTTTATTTTTCGAAGCACTGAAGAGGGGATTCTCTTATTTTTCTTATCTCGCGGTGTGGAAATAACATCACACCATTGCGAGATTTGGAACGATCGGGTCATCCGGATAGTTCGCGGCGCCATTATAACGAAGTAAATTTCTCCGTCATTTCTGTCCACGCCAGGATTCGAACCCGGATCCCCTCATTCCGGAATAAGTCACTCTACCAATTGAGCTACGCTGATGTTTGTTCTGACTCCTATCTGCCTTTATGTGGTGTGCGTCTTGCTGGCAGGTACGTCAGAAAGTGGAGGACTTGCAATTGCAGTGACAGATGCCAACAGGCAACGAGTGAAAGATCTCATCACAGCTAATCCTCGTGTCACTATCCATAAGCTGTGCGATGTAATTTAGTGTGGTCATAGTGCTATGGAAACATTAATTAGGCATCTGTGCCACAGAAAATCTTGTTCAAAGTGTATCAGAAGAAACCTAACCCGTGAAAATGTGAGGAAAGGGTAAACATGTGCCGGAACCACTTGGACTGTTATGAGAGGAAGGATGAGGTGTTTTTCTCTAATGTTGTGACGGAAGATGAAACCTGACTATTCTTTCATGATCCAGAAACAAAACGTGCGTCAATGGAATGGGGCCGAACAATTTCACGTAGACAGGAAAAGGCGAAAAGAACTCGTTCCTCAAGGAACGTGATGGTGACAAATTTCTAGGACCAACGTGGTGTAATTTTGACTAATTTCCATGAAAGGGGTGCAAAAATAAACAGTGCTCACTATGTGCAGACATTGAAGAAGCTAAAGAAAGCGATCAGAAGGAAAAGACGTAGCATTTAACTTCATGGTGTTGTTTTACACCATGACAACGCACGTCCTCACACCTCAATGGAGACTTCACTAGCTTTTGGGAGAATGGGGTAGACGGTGATGCCCCAACCACCCTACAGTCCTGATTTGGCCCCTCAGACTTTTTCCTGTTTGCCCCTTTGAGAAACACCCTTCTAGGGAAACGTTTAGGCGATGTGACAGACGTTAAACTGGCTGTATACTCATGGGTGAAACGACAACCTCAGGAATTTTCGCAAAATGAATTTTACCAATCGGTTCAAAGACGGCGGAAATCCATAGAAAGTCATGGGCAATACACCGATAAGCCATTTCATTACGACAGCCCCTCGCCTAGAGAAATGAGCGTGCCTGGAAGCCGAACGGGGGCGCAGGTGAAGTTTACAGAGCTGTATATATACAACCCGAGGACCAGCTTTCGGTTAGTAGAGTGCTCGGAGTCAGAATGGTGAAAGCTGCCGATTTATCGGAGTTTGATAAAGAACCAATTGTGATGGCACGGAGCCTTGCAACTGCAATCTCGAAAACGGAACGGTTTGTGAGTTGCTCAAGTGCCGCTGTGGGGAGTACGTATCAAAAATGGTGCGCAAATGGCCAAACGACGAACCGTCGTCCAGCCGTGTATCATTCGCTGCTCATTGATTCTAGAGCGAGGGGAGACTGTCGCGCATTGTTCACAGCGACCGCAGGGCCACAATGAGACAAATCACTCACAGCTGCAACAGTGGTGAACAGGGCAATGTGTTACAGCACACAGTTCATTGCAGCCTTCTGCCCATGCTCCTGCGTAGCCGAAGACCCAGGAAGGGCCCTTATGCTCACTGCACGCCATCTCCAGAAAAACATGAAATGGGCCCAAGAGAACCGAGATTGGACCGTTGGTGATTGGAAAAAGTGGCCTGGTCTGACGAATCAATATTCCTGGTGCATCACGTAGACGACCGAACGCCGATACGCCGATTACCAACGGAGGCTATGGCACTTAGATGCTCCGTTAGGCGGAAAGGAGGCCGGCAGCGGCGGTGTTATGCTCTCGGTCGTGTTATGCTTTCGGCAATGGTTATGCTCTCGGCGATGTACAACGAAGTAAATTTTTCCGTCATTTCTGTCCACGCCAGGATTCGAACCCGGATCCCCTCATTCCGGAATAAGTCACTCTACCAATTGAGCTACGCGGACGTTTGTTCTGACTACTATCTGCCTTTATGTCGTGTGCGTCCTGCTGGCAGGTACGTCACAGATGTTTCGTTGGGACACTTTAGGTCCCATTATCCCAATAGCACAATCCCTGATATCTGTAAGGTATCTGAACATCGTTGCGGACCAAGTTCACTCATCTCATTCATGGCAACTGTGTTCCTAGCTGGTGATGGCTATTACCAACAGCATATGCGCCATGCCACACTTCCAGGATAGTCAAGGAGGGGTTCGAGGAACATGGTGGTGACTTTTTTGTGGCCTCCAAATTCACCTGACATGAACCCAATGGAACATTTGTGGTTCGACTTGGAAAAGCGGGCTCCTCTGAATAACCACCACCCCGAAATGTACGGGAACTGGAGGACCTGCTCTTGGCATTATGATACCAGATACCCAGGTACCCCGGGTTATCTATCGCTACATCATCGAATCCATGCCTCGCCGAGTGCACGCTGTTTTGAGGGCTAAAGGGTGTCCTACAACTCATTAGGTAGGTGGTTCAATTAACAATAAGTCCAAGTATTTTACTACCAAGTTTCACATTTTTGCTGCTACAAATAAAAATCTTATGAGGGTCGAAGATTTATTTTCTGGATGTCCTTTGTATTTTGCTAGAAACTAGAGGTAAAGTATATGACGCTTACATTCGTTTGGATAAAAGAGTGCAAAATAGGGTAAGAATATGATCTTAAATCACTGAAAAAAATTTCAAGAGACCATGTGAAAGATATGTGCAGTCAATAATATTAACCACTCCAGCTATATTTTTCCAATATGGGTTTCTTTCGTTTCCTTGTTTTCGGGTTTTACGATTCATATGATTCATGTATCCTGATTTAGAGCCAGTGGTTCCGGGTAACGGAGAGAACCATCACAACAGCTCATCTGTATTTTCCAGTGTTTAGACCATGGACCCAATAGAATGAAAGATCAGCAATGTATTCAACAATTTTAAAAGATTTCCGATTGCACTCTTTATCCTACGACTTTATTGTACACATTATACTTCATACTTGAATGTCAAATGTAGAAATATTCAGATATTCATACATTGAAAAAGGATATGGTTATTCGTTTTGCTGTTAGTTTAAGTTACTTTTAACTTTCATTTTCATATTTAGTACATCCTTTGAGGTATACGTAGTTAGTTTACTTTCAAATTTATTATAA
The DNA here is from genome assembly GCA_039090855.1 of Macrothele yani. Classification (NCBI taxonomy): domain Eukaryota; kingdom Metazoa; phylum Arthropoda; class Arachnida; order Araneae; family Macrothelidae; genus Macrothele; species Macrothele yani. Next base: position 56,163,723 of record CM077008.1, on the reverse strand, counting down.
TTTCCCTATATCCACTACTGGCCACCCAAAATGCAGCACCAAGAAGGAAGCATCCGATTGGCCAGAAATTCGCAGCATGCCCCATCCGCGAGAGGACATGCAAAGGATTAACATTGCAGGGCATATGCAAATAATGTGCGCCCGGGACGCCACCCAGAAACACTATAAAATGGGCGCACAGAAGGCAGGGTGTAAGTAGTGGAACTGTGTTGTGCTGCCGGACCTCTGCGTGGGAAGCTTCCTGATGCCTCGTCGCAAAATACGGCAGTCATTCCAGCACGTTTCGGAGTTCGACAGAGGACAATAGTGGAGTATCGCGACAGCGGTTTATCGTACCGAGACATCAGCGCCCGTGTGGGACGACATCCAGACACAGTGAGGCGAGTATGGATTCGGTGGGTGCAGGAGGGACGGACGGACCGACGTGAGCGATTGCCGCAGCCACGGCACACCATTGGACGAAAGCACCGGCATGTTGTGCTGACGGCATTGACGACTCGCACCGCCACATCACGAACGTTAGCGCAGGAGTTACGGTGCGATACGCAACAACCTGTGTCAGCACGCACCGTTCACCGTCGTCTGCAGCAGCGGGGACTTGTCGCACGGCGCTAATTGCTCCGATTACCTCCGATTACCCAGGTTCGAATCCTGGTGCCGTGACCAGGATTCGAACCTGGGTTATTGCGGACACAACGCAATGTCCTAACCACTAGACGATCATTAATGTTACACGGCACTAGCAGTGTTCCTGCCGAGTCGGCCGGTAACGGTGCTTGAGACCTGAAGTACAATTTAGTTGGCCACGGCACCAGGTGAGAATCTCAGGTGCACTGCTGCACTCAAAGATTCACACCAGAACATAAAAAATGAAAAGTTGAAGAATGACCCGAAGCATAAGGCTTGGGTGAATCCACCTTGTGAACAAAATAACAACAACAAATAAAAAATAAAATAATCTAAAAAAATGATACTTTGGGATCAGAGTTGTGATGAGGTTCACCCGCAATCACCAATTCGTGACTGAGTGTAGTGGTCCGGATCTTACTCCGGTACATTCAATCCCCAACCAGCCAGTACAACACTCACTTTCGCAAATAACACATGATTCTCAAATACACAACACAACATTTAATAACGTTCTGCGAGATTTAAACAGATCCGGCGCTCTCTAGGCGCATAGACAATTGCCCCTCATATGTGGGCAGCATACGGTGTCACACTTTACTGTCGGATAACGCAGCCGACTGAGTCTCCACCTGACTATCTTAACAAGAGATACTACTCGTTTACACACTAAATAGAGCTGCAGGTGATATTCATATACAATTGCTTAGAGAATGAAAAAAATTATATGCAAACGATCACATTAAAAATACTCGCGACACAAAATACACAAGCACGTTAATTTGCGGTATAAGATTATAGGTGCGAAATACTGCCAAAGTTAATTAACTAAATCTAATAAGCATGCACATGCAGAACCCTGCCCCGCTGACGTTGGTCCTGAACCAAAGTTAAAAGAAACTGTCCCGCCCAACGGAATTTGTGGCCACACCTTCTCCCTTATTCATGTAAAAAATAATCAGGAAATGGGCCCTGTAAGAAATTGAAATCTGTATGTGCAGGTATTTCCTCTGAGGTTCAGTCACTCAGCATTACTGCATCTATGTCCATGCAGCTTTGGGTGTCGGGATGGCACAAGTTCGCAGATGTGCGAAGAAAGAAAAAAAGGAAATATTCATCTACTTACAGTTCCGTGACTTTGCTGTGCAAATCCGTTGTGCATCACATAATATCACACGACAACAAAAAAAAAACGCGCACACACACACAGACACTTGCACCATGTGGCAGCACCGATGATTCAACACTTCACTTTGACGCTTGATGTAAATGAAGCACACAATTAAAAATGGTAATATCACGCCGCACTTTGTTGCAATGATTAGAGTGCACACTGATCTATTCTCGTGACGATTTGAAGGTGGCCGTTAAGCAAAAATAAGCCCTCTCACATCTGCTGTTGCGGTTTCCAAGATTGATTTTCTGTGTTCCTGGGAAATGATTTTTGTTGTCGTGAAGAAATGATTCCGACCATCACTATTTGGAGAGTGGGACACATTCAATTCCGCTGCTGCTATAGTTGATTCCGTCCGTCGCTACCTTCCGTCCTTTTTGACCGTTCATTCCCAATTCAGTCAGTTCCTTTCCGTTAGCAAACCATCTACCCTGCCTGAGTACGCAGTTCAAATATGCCACTCGCAAGTTTGGTTTCCATTTTTTATCGAGTTGCGACCGCCAGCCCTGAGATTCATTTTCTCGGCCGAGCGAAATCAGACGTGCTTTTACCTTAAGCGTATATCAGCAACTTCCCATTTCACCTGTATATTTGTTAGGTATCGAAGCCACCGCTCTTACGCTCATATTTTTCTTTCGCCATGTTTTTATCCCGTCGCACTTACACGTAGTGGCTTCGCTGCTTACGTGATCACACACACGCACACATGGGGCCTCGCTTCGCCCCGTAAGACAAGCGCGTCTCTTCACTTCCTCCACAGTAGGGGATGAATGGGGGTGACGATTCCACACTGCAGTGGTTGGCATCCGAACCCGACTTTGCTTGGCTTCGCTTCTCATTGGAATGACCACTGTCCACTCGCAGACTTCTTAATTCCCCTGTAACTTGGCTTTCATTAGGTCAAACAGTCGCTGATTTCCATTACGCTCCAGCCTAGAAATTTCTTCGTTATCACGCGGATTTAGGCATTCTGCTGTCTTTGTGGGAAACTGGCATCTCCAGCTGCCTCGAGTTGTCTCCATTTCTTACCAAATGCGGGGAGGTTCGCTGCTTCATTTTTCCCAATTCATTTTTTGCAGATCCAAGGCATCCAGCCTTTCACATCGGAGAGCGTACAGACAACTGACTTTCTTCCTTATGTTCATGCCAAGTGCGAACTCTTATTTTTCTGCACGGACCACACAGAGAGCAATTGTTCTCGAAAATGCCCCAAACAATCGACGAATTTACGATTATTCGCTAAACCTTTTGTCCCCATCTTCATTCATTTACTCAAGTGGACCCCTCTTCGAAAGGTACCATTCCGTGTTGCTTAGTTTCCCGTCAGCTGCGCCCTGATATTTATGAATTAACAGAGCTATTCTGAGACCACCCAGCCAGAGAGAGAATTCTTCGCCTCTTTTCTTTCCAAACCCCCAGATAAAACTTTATCTGCTGTTTACACTTTTAAACTCCAATCAAGCCTCGAACATAATTAATACTTAATTAATTTAGAGAACAGCCGAAAGAAAAAACAACGTAAATGAGAAATAAATAAAAAAAACTGAACTGTAAAAGAACATGTGAGCCTGCCGAACTGTGATTCCTAGCTGCCTCATACAATACGCGACATGGCGGACAAATTTTAAAGTTTTCTTCAGGTTTTAGGAGGGGGGGGTCCACTGTAACAATATATATATACTGTACATATAAATAAATATATATATACTGAAGTGCCAATAGTCATGGAATAGCAGTATGCAAATCTTTAACCGGCCCTGCCGTTCTACAAAAGCTCCGACGCATGCCACGGTTTTTATTGGTTGCGAGGTGTAATCTCGTGAGTCAGGGTGAACAACCGCCAGTAGGATTATGGCAAGCCGACGTGAATTGTCTCACCTTGAACGAAGGATGGTAGAATGAGCCAGAAGGATTGGACATTCAATTTCGGAAGTGGTGCGATCATCCAAAATTCCTCAATCCACGGTGTCACGTGCGTACCGAGAATTCCGGATGGGAGGCATCACCACCCAGCGTGGGCAGCGCAGTGGCCGACCACAGGTGGGATCATGCGTGACCGTGACAAACTGCGTCTGACCAGGATTGTCCATGTTAACAAATAAGCAACAATGGCTCAAATAACATCCATATTCACTTCAGGAAGTACCATAGACATATATGCATCAGGCCAGTGCAGCGTCATTTGGCATCCATGGAATATGGGAGCAGAACACCTACCAGAGTGCCTCTGTTAACACCACGACATCAGACACAACGCTTCTCCTGGGCTCGTGAACACGATAATTGGACCGTGGATGACTGGCAACATGTGGCGCGGTGCGATGATCCACGCTACCAGTTGTTACGAGCTGATGGTAGGGTTCGGGTGTTGCGCAAACCCCATGAGGCCTTGAATCCAAGCTGTCAACCAGGCACTGTACAAGCTGGTGGAGGTTCCATAACTGTGTGGGATGTCTTTACGTGTTACGGTTTGGTCCTCTGGTCCTCGTAAACACGTCATTACATGGTTATCGCTTTTGCTCTGTTGGGTGACCATTTGCAGCCCTTCATGGACTTTATGTACCCCAGCAACGAAGAGATTTTCCAGGCGGACAATGCAGCATTTTAGCAGGCCCAAAGTGTCCAAAATTGATTCGAGAAGCATTCTGGACAGTTCCGAAGGATGGCGTGGCCGCAACGTTCGCCCGACATGAACCCAATATAACCTTTATGGGGCGTGGTGGTAAGTTCCATTCGCACCCAAGATCCTGCACCTACAAATACCAGGAACTGTGGGCGGCTGTTGAGACGGCATGGCTCAGCATCTCTCAAGAAGCCTTCCAGCCACATGTGGAATCAATGCTATCTGGAGCTGCTGCACTCTGCCAGACCAGATGAGGTCTTACACGATAGTAGGTACATATCCCATGACTTTTGTCGTTTCAGTGAATATACATTGAAGAGCAATTGAATTAGAGATACCTGTCTAGTAACGTGTAGCACCACTTTTCGCCCTGATGACGGCGGCGATTCGTCTCGGCATGGACTCGACAAGACACCGGAAGCGTTGGGAAGCCATACGGATCCTCGACTCCTAAACAAGTACCCACAGTTCACGAAGATTTGATGGAGGGGGTCAGAGCCTCGAACATCTCTCTCGATGGCATCCCAGATGTGCTCGATGGGATTGAGTTCAGGTAACCTAGGTGGCCAAGGAAGCGAGGTCACGTCGGTGGAGTGTTCATTCAAACATTCGGATACAATTCGTGAGCGATGGCATGGTGCATTGTCTTGTTGCAGGATGAGGTCCCCAGTGGGATGTTGAAGACGCACAAACGGGAGCAAATGGTCGTCCAGGATATCCCGGTAATGTTGACCTGTGAGGGACGATGTCACACGTAGCATTGGTCCCATTTCAGTCCGCGTAAATAGTCTCCAGACGAGAATGCCACCCCCACCAGCATGAAGAGTACCATGCTGGCAAGAAGGATCCATCGCTTCATGAGGTTTGCGCCGTACTCGTATCCTGCCATCCACAATCACCAACGTGAATCTCGACTCATCAGTCCAGGCAACATTTTTCCACATGTCTAGGGTCCAGTGGCGATGTTCCCGCGCCCATGCTAATCTTTGCACCCTGTGATGTGCGGTCAGCAGCGGTACCGTCGTGGGACGATGACTTTTGTACCCCATAGCGAGGAAATGGTTCTGGATGGTGTGGCTGCTTACACGTTTTTGTGCACCAGCGTTAAATTGCAGATTGATTTCTTGCACTGTGGCCCGTCTATCCGCTGTTACAATGCTAGGTAGCAGATGATGACCCCGCTCATCCATACGCTGTTGTCCACGGCAGTTGGCGCTTATAGGGATGTTTTCACCGGATTCGATATACTCACGGTGCACCCGTGACACAGTGGCTCGTGAAAATCCCAGTGCCTGCACGCCTTCCGAGATGGAGTGACCCATTCGTCGGGCCCCGACAATTTGCCAGTGGCGATGTTCCCGCGCCCATGCTAAACTTTGCACCCTGTGATGTGCGGCCAGCAGCGGTACCGTCGTGGGACGATGGCTTCTGTACCCCATAGCGAGGAGATGGTTCTGGATGGTGTGGCTGCTTACACGTTTTTGTGCACCAGCGTTAAATTGCCGAGTGATTTCTTGCTTATTTCTTTCTTTCATATATATATATATATATATATGTATGTCTATACTAAAATCAACCTTGAACACTCCCAAACAGATAAGCAACGATGAGAGGCCAACACAAACCACACATAAGTAAGGCAAGTAACTCATAAAATATAATGTGTTATTCGAAATGCCCACGCTAAAAAATGCAACTGGTCATCAATGGAAACCAAAAACACCGTATAATACCATGCCTAGCACATATCAAATGCCCAAAATACAAGCCAGACCCCACAAACAGTGTTAATGCAGTACACAAGATAGTCTAGCAAATAAAATTAAACAAACAAATCCCAAAATCACATACAATAAAAACACGTGCAAAACACGAACCTCACCAAAACACTGCCAGTAATCACCATGAGGACACCTGGTAGATATGTGGCTTTTAATATGTTGACAAAAAGTTAAAATTAAGAAATCGTCAACAGTGTCCTCTAAGCCACACGAAAGCCGTTCACAACAGCAGACGGTGAAGTGCCCACTGAAAAGAACTCAAAGTCCAAGCCACGCAAAGACCCCAAAAAGTTGCTTGCCAAAAAGGAATAGCGAAGCGCAGGTTGATAAGAACACAAGGTCAAAGTTCAAAAGCGCGGTTGTGGGCAAGAAGAGACGAAAAAACGAAAACGACTGTAGCCACCAAAAGCATAAAACGATGAAGCCAGGAAAACACACAAATGCTAAAATAAAATTAAAATAAAAGAAAAAAGAAGTACGGAATAGGTGCAAACTGTGTTCTAATTAGTAAGCGGGTGCTGTTAACGGCCCACCAAACATTCTAGTGAGTCATACTTTCTAAATATTGTAGGGCCCTTAGTTAATAATGTCTGCAATATCTATAATGTGCAAACCCAATTCTTGACAAGACAGCAACTGAGAAAAATAGCATTTCAGAAATTCAAAAGGATAACCATTCCTCATTAAAATAACAAAGAGATATTTTAAATTCCTAATGATAGCAGAGCTATTATTACATATTCTTCAAAATCTGAGGATCAGATTGATCACAAAGTTTCTGTGAATAGAAATAGAAACACTGGAATTCCAATTAATATAATAAATTATATCAAAGGCAAAATTTATCTTTTTACCAAAAATCTCAACTCTGATACTAGCCAGATCCTCCTAGCTGATGTCGGTGTCCAAAAAATGTGTACGATTATCGACTGAATTGGTTTTTTCCAACGTAAGTTGCAAAGGATAAATACCTTTGGCAATAGTATCAAATTCTGGAATATTAAAAACAATAATTTCATCAATATATCTAAAAATATATCCGGCTTTTAATTTATGCAGATTGTAGCTTCATAGAAATGCAAGTATAAATTAGCCAGGGTGCTGGAAAAGTAGCTGCGCATTGGGACTCCTGTAATCTGATGGTAAATATGTGATTCCATCATAACGAAGTTTTGATCGATGCAGAACTGCACCAAAAAATCCCAATATTCTCTGGTGATGTTAAAGTACGTCCTTAAATTATCATAACATTTATGACACAGTGCAATGAAGTCGTCCAAAGGAACAGAAGTGAACAAATTGCAGAAATCAAACGTATCAATGTGATTAATTTGACATTCCTCTTGGTTCAAACACTCTAAGATGAAAGCTTTGTCTGCAATAATCCATGTGGCACCCAATGACTTAAGTAATTGTTTTAAATAGCCGTTAAATACAACAACAGACCTCTGATCATAACAAAGAGGCGCACTGGTAATGAAGCGAAATTTTAGAGGGCTTTTATGAAAATTAGGTATAGCATAAATGAAAGGTAAGCGCAATGCAGATGTACCCAGTTTAAGCCTCTTTTGCCATGCAATGAGCTTGTTATAGATAATAGTTTTGTTAATTCCCATAATTTGATAGGTTTGAATAGTACTTAACTCTTTATCAATAATTTTTAAATACAATTTTTTACACCAGTTCACCTTGTCGACCGGAGTAATTATGAAGGCCCTCTTAAGGACTCCAATTTCTTCCGATAGCTTGCGCCAATTATATGCATGGGGTCTCTTAAATATCCTCAAAGAGGTAAGCTGACTACTAAAATCATCAAAAACCTGATAAATCCACATTACAAACACCTGATATAACACGTGGAATCTATACGCTAATTTAAGCGCAAATTGAATCAAATCTGAATTAAAATTGTCAAGACAGCGACCAAAATTAAACTTGACAGAATATCTAAATTTTGATCCCATACGCATAGCTTTAAGCAAAGCCTCTTGTTTCACAATATCTAAATATAATGTTCCGCCCCTCTGGCGCAGTGGTCTAAGCGAAGGCCTCTGTTAATTCGTCAGAAATGGGTCCGGGTTCGAATCCCGGTGAGGCATGGATGCTGTGTTTGTCTTACGGCACTACCTCTCTCCCTTCCCTGGAACCAGTGATCCTAAATTAGGGACGGGCGACTGCTTATAGCCCATTGAGTTGCTCACGGTGGTCGTTAAACCTCCAATAAAAAAAAACAAAAAAAAATTGCATGTAAGGACGTGACCAGTATCTGTATTTACAAAATGGAGCATACCTGTCCAAATGATAAAAGCACAGTTCATTTCTGGTTTCCCATAGGTCTTGTAAACTTTGGCTCACCTTACGGTAATTATTAATCCATCTTTCCAATGTTTTATCATATTTATAACATGGCACCACCGCCTGCAAAAGCAATCATTTGCATAACTTGTACGTGTGCACCCACACTGCAATTTGCATGATGTTGCGTTCACGTCTTCGTGGTGTAGCATTTTCTGTGTCAGGCAGTGTATTCGAGTTTCAGCGTATGTAAAAAGCTTTAGCACATATTCTTCTTTTCATTCAGGAGCACGGCTTCTCAAAAATAATTCCAGAAAAATGTTAGGCTGATAAGAAAAATGCCCAATATAAAGTTTTATTTCATGTTTAAAAACTTAGAAGGGAAATGGTAGACACGAATAGCAATTTTTGATCGTAGTTTGGAGTATTAAGGTAGCTGAGTGAATGAAGATGTGGAAAATAAACTTTTCGGATTACGTTTTCTTGCATTTGTAACTACTCCATATTCTTTCACTTTGTTTCCTCACGTTTGATTACTGACACTCACGCACTTGCATAATAGTTTCAATGATAAAATGATACGAATATTGCGTGTCATCTAAAATAAAAAAAATTGGTGTACATAGTTATCCCCCAAATATTCTGCGTGTAATCTCCTTCAGACACGTCCTCGTTACATACAATCTGATCACCAAGTACAGTATTAGACTTTTAATATCTTACTACGTAAAAAAATCCTGAGCAATATTGAAAAACTGATTAAGTCAAAGAAACGCGCCAATTGCCTAAGTTTAATCTATTTTTATTTCCTGTAAAGCGTGGTCTCACAGAGAAATAAGCTCAATAAAATAAATTATGATGTCTAGTTGTTTTTTGTTGCAGTTTAATTACCACCGTGAGCAACTTCCATGAGCCATAGAGCAGTCGCCCATCCCTGATTTAACCCCATTGGTTCCAGAGAATGAAAAAAGCAAATATCATAAGACAAGCAAGACATCCATGCCTCACCGGAATTCGAACCCTTCTCGGACGAATGGTCAGCATTCAGGGCTTAGACCAATGCTTCACCGGTTGAGTCTAAGTGAATTTCATTTCTTTTCCTTTAAGATCAGTAGAAATGGCTAGATTCGAATCTTTCCAAGTTATCATAAAACAAATTTCGGGCATGTTGAGGACTTATACACGGTCGAGTCACATTATTGTGACCACTAGCTAATATCCCGAATAAACGCCGTGTGCAGCGCGGACAGCAGCTAGACAGGCTGGGAGCGACTCAATAAGGGGCTGGAATGTGTTCACAGGTATGCGGAGCCATGCTGACTGCAGTGAATCTGATACCTGCTTGAGGGTGCCTGGTGGAAGATCCAAAGAGCGAACAACACGATCGAGGTAGTCCCACAGATGCTCAATTGGGTTTAAGTCTGGGGAATAAGAAGGCTTGGGAAGTACTTTGAAGTTTTCATTGTGCTCTTCCAACCACTCTCGGGCATTTCTAGCCGTGTGATACATCGTATTGTCGTGCTGGTAGATCCCATCCGCCCCAGGGAAGACAATCGGCATGTATGGATATACGTGGTCTGCAAGGATGGATTCATAATGAATTCGGTCCATAGTGCCTTCCACAGGTATGCGTGGACCCAAGGGAATGCCACGAAACCAATCCCTAGACCATAAGGCTGCCCCTACTAGCTTGTGTTTTACCAGCAATGGTCGAAGAGCGTTTGTTCTCCGATGTTTCTCGCCTTATACGACAACATCCATCCGTTCGATGAAGCAGAAAACGGACTCATCGGAGAAGGCAATTTTTTGCCAATAAACGGTGGTCCAATTCCGATACTGCCGTGCAAATACAAGCCTTTTCTACCGATGCACCTTCGCTAGCATAAATGCAGTGATCATCCGTCTGCATCGGAGCCCCATATGCAGCAGGGTTCGCTGAACTGTCGTTTTAGACACACTTCCGGTAGCCCCCTGGTTCACTCGGTCAGCGAGTTGTCTAATACAAAGCTCTATTGCTAGGCAGTCCCAGACGCCGGGAATTTATGCACTTACCCAATGCAAGTGATTAACATGTTATATAGTAAATGGGGTACAATTTTTTTAACTACTTTGCTGTTTTTGCGTATCTGTTTTTAAATTTTACCTCAACGAGAAATTTTTGTATCGATCTTAGAATTCCGACGTTCAAGGCTTCTACATCAGTTGCTTGGAAAGTAGAACCTCGAAGAATCAAAGTAAATATGCGCTAGCGAAACCTGTCATTTTTCCTTGCATGTGGTGCTGTGTATGGGGAAAATGAGATAAATGACCCGCTTTTCTCACCTGTATGTTTTCCTTCCTGCATATCTAAAGAGTTGGTGTTGATCACTGGAAATATGTCACTGGAATATGTAACATGCATCCCGGTGGTGCTGTCGTCTAAGTACTGGCTTCTGACCATTCGCCCAAGATGGGTCTGTGTTCGAATCCCTGCTGAAGCATCGATGGTGTGTTTATTTTACGGCACTGGCTCTCTCCCTTCCCTGGAGCCAGTTATCCCTAAATGAGGTATGGGTGACTGCTTATAATCTTATAATCCATTGCGGATAAAATAGCGACAAGATATGGCGTAGATGAGGTACTAGTGAGGAGACACGCGTGTCAAACCCACGATGCCGGCGTAACTTAGTTGGGAGAACACTTGCCCGGGAGCATGAAGACATGATTTGAAACGCATCATCCGGAAACGTTTTATAGGTTCATCCCATTAGTACGTAGATGATATACCACTGAGGTGACGCGTGAGTCAAATCGACAATGGATAAGCCTGCCAGCATAGTTCAGTTGGGTGAACGGCCCTTCCGGGGTATGAAGATATGTATTCGAAACGCACCACCAGGTGAAAGTTTATAGATTCACCTCATTAGCACGTAGATGACGTACCATTGAGGTGACGCGTGAGTCAAATCGACTATGCAGCAGCGATAAGCCTGCTGGTGTAGTTTAGTTGGGAGAAGAGCCCCTCAGGAGTATGAAGACGTGTCTTGGAAACCCGCCACCGAGGGAAAGGTTATAGGTTCACCTCATTAGCACGTAAATGACGTACTACTGACGTGACGCGTGAGTAAAATCAACAATAGATAAGCCTGCTGGTATAGTTCAGTTTGGTGAACAGCCGCTTCGGAGTAGGAAGATGTGTAATAAAATTCCACCAAGGGGGGAAATGTTATAAGTTATATAGGCGCCGGAAGGAAACTGCATCTCCTAGCCACTTGGTTTGAAAAATGTGTGTGGTGAGTCTTCCACGCAACGCACAGAATTCATAAAATTAATTCTTCTACAATGAGATGATTCTTCCAGCACGGTTGCCAGCTGACCAGAAACCTGAGATTTTGGGCCCACGCCTTTCTGAAGGGGTAATGAACGTACTACATGATATGTCATTGATGACGTACTACTAAGTTCACGCATGAGTCAAATCGACAATGGATCAGCGATTAGCCTACCAACATACTAGTAGTTCAATTGGGAGAATAACCGCTCCGGAGTAGGAGGACGTGAGTTCGAATTCCACGGACAAAAAGGTTACAGGTTATAAATGCAGTATGTTATAGTAGTTTAAAATGCTATCGTAACACGTGACATTTTTCACATAATACTCATATATTAGAACGTCAGAAGCAAAGCGTACATTTTAGACGGTGACCAACAGAATGTTTACCAAATATTAAAATCACTGGATACAATAAAGGCCTTTACTATTCCACCAATTAGTAGTTACCACTATAACATATTTCCAGTCTTGTTAAAAAATCCTGTTGCACTTTCAAAAGAAGATAAAGCAAAAGCTTAGAGACCTATTTTTTTTTTTTGAAAAGTAGAAAGAAGATCAGTTTCTTCCAGTTAATTCTTATTATTTTGGAGAGAAAAAGTGTGGAGATGAAGTGGCAATATTGTGGGTTCAAGAAAACTATTGTTCCGCTTTAAATATCCTCTTTCTCTTTGTTCACACATTTACCCTGAGCCACAGTTTTCAAAGAAGCTTAAAAAACAGTTTTTGCAGCTGCTGATGGAGAGTGGCGCCGCCAGGAGAATTCTTCAGTTTATAACGAATCATCTTTAGTTTGAAAATTGGAAGATTCTTCTGAATTTCCGTGAATTTTAGTCGCGTAAAATATATCACGATTTTTATTCGGAGTTTGCCAAATTGGTTGCCATGAAATATGCGTAATTACATTTTTTTGTACAAGGGGATTTTGAACTTGTACCAAGATAAACTACGATTATTATAATACGCTGATTTTGATAAATTTTTCATACCATATCATATCCAAAATTCTGTATGAGAAAATCTTCAATACTTAATTCTTGGGTTTCACACGTACTACTGTGTTTTAGCATTTCCAAAGTCTATCAAAATCCCATAAATATCATTTTGCCTTTAAGGCTTTCGCGAAAAGCTCAATACGTGTTACAGAAAGTCAGTACAGCCTGTTGCGCAAGAAAAGAACATCCCACCAGTGTCGGCGTTGGTATTTCGGGGACCCTGGGCAAAGATTCACTTGACGTTCCTTGTAGAATGTTTGACTGAATAACGTGCATGGCTCTTAATTGTTAAAATATCAACTTGCAGTCAATAATAAATTTATCAACTGCAGTAAATAGTTTTTCTTGAATGACAGGAAATTTAAGGTTATTCAATAAAACTAATGTAAGTCTTTTATAGTATTAAAAAAAACAACGTTAGTTCACAATAATTTAATTTTTTGTGTCGACCAAGGAACATTCTATGAACAAACAGAAGGTCTAGTCGTGGGTAGCCTACTGCCACTCATATTATGTGAAATGTATACGCGTCAATTTGAAGAAGATATTTTCCAGCTCATGAAATTTGATGTATGCATATCATATGTAGATGATACTTTTGTTCTATGGAAACAAAATAAATTCTGAACTTCCAAAATTAGTCGAACTCATCAATTCCACTGATCCTCACATTCAATTCCGCAGCCATATTGAAAACAACAATTGTCTAACACTCTTTGAGGTCCTGGTTTCACGCTTAAATGCAGTTTCTCGTAACGACAATTTATTGCAATCCTTTCGGCGTTTCCTCACCTTCACATGCTAAATCCAATGACCCTTGGCAACAAAAAGTCAGCGTCTTTTAGGGTTACGTATATCGTGCGGTACATTTATATTCAGATGAAGACCGATTGAAATAAGAACTTTTTTTCTTAAACGTGATACAGCACAGAGAGGAAAAAATCTTCTATTATATACCAGGGTCTAACAAAATTCCGAAAACCAAAGCCTATCTCCACGTTAACTCCTATTGTGCGTCCATTACGAGATATTTTTTACCATTTTCCGTTTTACATGACTTTGCCTTCAAAATTTGAAAAATCCTAAGAGATTTTAAAACCCATAAGCAGAATGAACTCTTTTGGATCAAAGGATCTATTGAAGATAAAACTCGTTGGGAATTTATCAGATCTCATATGAATGTAACGTTTCGTGTATAGGACAGATCAGTATGGCTTTGCGCTACGGATTTTAAGAAGCCCAAGATCTACATTTGGAACTGTGACCTAAAAAAGGCTTCCATAGCAAAACACAGTTATGAAAGTTGCCATAAATTTCTCTTTGAAGAAGCGAAAGTAATCAACAGGCAGGATTCAATCACCAAATTTGATACTTTGGAAGTTTTATGTATGCTGTATATATCGAAATTCTTTAGTGTATTTATTAAAATCATTTCTGTCAATCGCGTGGAAACAACTAACAAAACATTTGTGGCAATAAACACCGTTGATAATGATACATTCGATTTGAATATTTACTTGCCATTTGTCCCAAAGAAGCGTGTCCCTTGTCCCAAAGAAACGTGCAATTTGTCCCGTAGCTTTTTCGTGTCGATCAAGGTTTGTCAGAGCCCAGCGAAACCTTGATCGACACAAAAACACCAAATAAACTGAGAACTAACGTAGTTTTTCTTAATATTATAATTACCACAGCTCAACGCATTCGACAGAGTTTAGGACATGAACACTCTTTCGGGAATAGTTGACTGTACTTCATAGCACAAAGTTTCTGATCAGACTGCGACGGATATCGTGACGCCACAAAATAATCTGCGGGGTGGTCATTAGGCAAACAGCGCTTGTAGTCTACAATTTGTAGAACAAAGGAATTACCGATAACCTAAACTTCTGCGAACACTACCAACATATACTCATTTGTAAATGGCATTGTACATTGTTTTAGTGATTAGGAGTGTCTAAAATTTATGCAGTCCTCTGATAAGGAACAGTTCTAGATGTTTCAGATTTACATTAGTCAAAAGATGTCCTGGAGCCTTTAGTAAAAAGTGTGGGAAACGTAATTCTATTAAATTAGTAAATTTGAGAAGTTTTGCATTTCACTCAACTTCAAAAATTTCTATCTGCCATCTTCTTTGGCTAAATATTCCCTTTTGTTTGCCGTTTTATCAGTAAATCAAGCAAAAAAGGTACTAACCTTTCATATAAAGTAGAAAGAAGGGAAAATATTATTTTCATATCATACAAATTTGGAAGATGTGGATCCGTTTATTGGCGAAAAAATGACATGGATGTTATGTCAGATAATATCCGAAAACTTGAAAATTTCGTCCTCCTTGAGCGGAAATCGAACCCGCGTCTCCTGGATAGCGCCCGAGTATGATAACCATTACACCACCCAGAACGACCAAGTTCCAAATTTCCGATTAATTTGAATATAACCATCACAGGATTCGCTGGTCGAAGCAATCGGCATTCATGTATAGCGAATCTGGAGGGTTTTTTTCTTTTTGTTTTTTTGTTTGGAGGTTTAACGACCACCGTGAGCAACTCAATGGGCTATAAGCAGTCGCCCGTCCCTAATTTAGGGTCACTGGTTCCAGGGAAGGGAGAGAGCCAGTGCCGTAAGACAAACACAACATCCATGCCTCACCGGGATTCGAACCCGGACCCCGTTCGGACGAATGATCAGAGGCCATCGCTTAGACCACTGCGCCACCTGGAGGTTTAGAATTCATTCTCGTGATGGTTATATTCAAATCAATCGGAAACTTGAAACTTGGTCGTTCTGGGTGGTGTAGTGGTTAGCAATACTCGGACGCTATCCTAGGAGGCGCGGCTTCCATTCCCGCTCCTGAATCGAACCCACGATGGGACGCGGGTTCGATTCTCTCGACAAAATTTTTGGATATTATCTGACTTAACATCCATGTCATATTTACACCGATAAACGGATGCACATCTTCCCAATTTCTATTGTAGAATGGTGTAATTCCGTATTTCATTCATTGTTTGCATATCATTTTAATTAAGAACACCCTAAAAGGTAAGTAAAGAAAGTGAGAAACTTCGACTGTTTATCTTTTTAGTGATTTTATTATTTTTCGAAGTAATGCATATAAACAATTTGGCGATGGAAAAATATCAACATGTGGCTAAAATCCAGTGGTCAAAGAGTTTGCTGTCTTAAGCAGCCGCCTTGCTCGACGATTTTAAAAGCCAGAACGGAAACTTCAGTGAGCGCAGCACTGCTTTTCGGAAGAAATACATAAATAATATAACGAGACGATGAGAAACTTTCGGACGACTGGAAAATTAAAACATTATTTCTTCCAAATTGAGTTAACATTCATTGTGTAATAGTGCATACGCAAGGTGTTTCAGCGCACGAGGTGCAATTTTGTCTTTAGAAAAGGCGAAAATAGCCAACGCACAATAATGGTTTAGAAAACACTTTTCTTCTTCAAATCGTACACCACTGTCAATCAACTGTCGCACTTTCGGGAAGTCATTTGTTTCAGATAAAGCCATCTTGAAAGATCAACTTTTGTCATTTCTGAGCGTCGAATGTCGCTGCAACAAGATTGGTATAAATGGGTGCTATGTTTCTCACGCTCTTCGCTACGTGAGCACGTTGAGCAAAACGTCACGTGATTACAAATCGAATCAAGCACGCAGACCACGGCATTTCTAAGCATGTGACGTATTCTCCAGGCATCTTCCTAACAGATTACCGCTTCTTTCCGTTGCTTCATTCACATGCGGAGAAAAGTGTCTTCATCCTTTGACAGCAAAGCGCTCGAGACTTCCAAACATGCAGACGACAGATTTGGAGTGGATTAAATTTCCTACCTCAACGTCTTCCTTGAATTAGCTACAAAGCTGTGGGATTAGTGAAAGCCACCCTCATTCATCATTGTAGTTGCTAGACGCCACACTACACCTGATTTCCATGGGTACGTCATCACTACTTTTGATACCCTGGGGAAACATGTAATCTAAGGAATCTCACATGTCAAGCACACCGATCAGTAGCTTTCTCTGATAAACCTGCAGTAATTCTAATTTCGTTAATCTGTACGAGGGGGAAAGAAATTCAGAAAGTATCTGCAGAATGTTTTGGATAATGTAGCATTAAGAAATCGAACGCGTTGCTATTTCTTCCTAATCAACAGCACGAAAATTGACACCAAATTTCCGGTTGTAGTGAGGATACCTTTCGAATCCTTCCCGACCTACAAAAAAATTTTCCCAGCTGAATTTTAAAATATCCAAATTACAGTAAAATCAGAGAATAACACTACAGAAAAACTGAGGTTAATTTAAATCATGTGTTGTGATCGGGGTTATTCATATTCAATGGAACTCGTTGCAAAAAAAATATTTAAATCATGCGTTTTAATCGGGGTTGTTCATATTCAATGGAACTGGTCATAAAAAAGTAATTTAGATCATGTGTTGTGATCGGGGTTATTCGTATTCAATGGAACTGGTTTAAAAAAATATAATTTAAATCATGCGTTGTGATCAGGGTTATTCATATTCAATGGAACTCGTTCCAAAACAAATTAATTTAAATCATATGTTGTGATCGGGTTATTCATAGTCAATGAAACTGGTTAGAAAAAAATTATTTAAATCATGCCTTGTGATCGGGGTTATTCAAAGTCAATGGAACTGGCTACAAAAAAACATCATTCGTTGTGTTCGGGGTTATTCAGAGTAAATGGAACTGCTTTCAATAAAAAATTAAGAGCATTTCTAACGTCCATGTTACTTAATTAACAAACTGTGATAAAAAGCTTCTCATTGCGAAAAATATTAGAGACGAAATCATTATCAAATCGAACAATTAAACAATGATATATAGACCAAAACGTGACATATCTAAACGCCTCTAGCGAAAAAGCTGTGAGCTACTTTTAGCTGTGAGCTACTTTTAGATATCACAATGAAGAGTATTTTGAAGGTTACTTTACCAAAACAGGATTTTTCTAAGGGACTTCTGTAATCGAATAAACTCTTTCAAATAAAAATATAGGCTGACACCCCTTGGCAGAAGAATTTGGAAGTGGAAAAGCAAAAACCGTGCAAAACGTTTCACTCATGGCAAAATCTATGCTGAGGAAGAATAATTTCTTAAATGCCTCTTTTGGAAGCAGCGGTAAGGAAAATAACGTTTTAAATATACGTACCTAGCAGAAAAACTGTGAATTATTTAAAGAGAACAATGTTCACAATCCTTATTGCAACGAATTGCGTTCCGCATAAAAAGAAAATTCCCAATAGGATTTTTAAAAGCGGAAATACAGTTGCAAAAACAGGAATACACATTACCACTACTATGCGCCAGAACTCTGCACTGCGTTAAGACATTAGTGCCTGCAAAATGCTTCACTTGGTGAATTACAAACATTTAAATTGGACTTTTAGAAGCAGAGATATTGAGAAAAACATATTATACACTAGTGTTCGTAAACATTGTACCAAAAGAGAATGGCGCTATTCAAATAACATTTGTATCACAGATTCCTCATGTTACAGAAGATAACTGATTATATCTGTAGGGCTATACAAGAGTTTTCCCTTTAAAACTCAGTATCGTGTGAAGCTACCTCAAGCAACAATAACAACCTCTACATTCAATGGAAGGTGTTTTTGATATCGTCTTGGGAAATAGTCTGCCAGGCCGCTTCTATGCGAGACCAGAGTTCATTTGTTGTGACTGGCGGAGGCTCTTGACGAGCCATTTGTTTAGTTACCATATCCCAGACATGTTCGATAGGAGACATGTCCGGCGAATCTGCAGGCGTGGGAAGAGATGGTGTCTGCCGTGCATGGAAGAGGCCTTAGACATTCCTGGCCACATGTGTGGAGCATTGTCCTGTTCGAATGTAGCTGCAGGACAACTCTGAAAGAAAGATATCTCCTCTGCCTCTAAAATATTCCTGATGCATCTCTGGCTGTTGAGAGTTCCCTCATTTCGCATCAGGCAAGATCGCGAACTGAACCCAATAGGCATTTTAAAAATTCATAATACCACTGTATGAACACCGTTAATCGTCTTTCCGTGAGGTGATGAAATGGTTCTTTCTTCTGTCAGTTTTCGTCTTCTGTTTCCATGGTTCTGTAGCCATGTAGCAATGTTATCAAAATCAGTATTTACTTAACTAATTTTCATAACGAACATGAGTTTGACAACCGCACTCTTTATAGATCGCAGGTAAAAATCTTTTCCCCACTTGAGGCGGGTAGTGAAACCCTACATGCATCAGCAGATCAACGTACATTCATCGCCAGAATTAATACCTACCACAGACAGAATTGCCCAAATAAAGGAAGCTGCTTATACGTGAGAGGAACATTTTCAAATGCCAATGGTAACTCACGCAAGTTCTAAATGCGTTCTCATCTTTTACATCTCCCCTAGAGATAACATAGCTTGGCAAATACTGTTGCTTCTAGAGAGATACCTTTTGGTATTACGACTTATAATCATCTACCGCAATTCAAACAATAATGTAAAACCTTCTGCCAAATTTTGGATTGTCTACCGAGATTACCTCTTCTGAAATCGGAAAACGTGGTAGACACATTTTCTGTACAAGGGTCTACCTTGATCAGACAATTCGAGGTAGACACTTATGCATGTGTATGTGGCTGTCTTGCGCGCTTACCCACACATGCACTCACTCACGCTCACAAACGAGAACACACGCATTCTCTTTCTTATATCATACATCTATCAGATAAGTGCTTTCAAAAAATTCCACGGAGTTTTTTGGTGTATGTATGTTAATATAAATCCTTGCGATTTCGAAAAAAAATTACCTTGAGATTTCCTTGGTGAAATATTGTTCTACATCTGATAAACCATGTGGTTTATCAGATGTACCAAACTGTTATCAAGTGCATAAAATATATTTTTGCCGGTAGCGGAGCGAGCCATCATCATTCTGCTCCGGAGCCGAATGCTTTCTCAATTAAGCACCCCCCGAACGGAATTTATCACTGCAACTCTGTCGTCTTGACAAGTGCTTCACCTCTCTAGTACGTCACAAGTGCAAAAATGAGATTGGAAAAACAAACCACCAAGAAATAATTAGCAATGTGTCCTTTCCCAGAAGCAGATGAAATTTGTCTTATTACTTAGAAAACAGCATGTTTTGTAACTGTTCCAATTAGTCAGGCGTGTATGAAATGCAATATGTTCCCAGCCTACATCAAAACAAGTTTAATTACATAGATCCATATTGGCGAAAGAAAAAAAGAAAACAATATAGATGCCTACTGCCTTAAGAATGAAATGACCGTTTCGGCGGAGCATTTACTTTCAGGGTTTCTTGCGTTAGCCAATTATGTTCCGCTTTCATATAATTTGATACCCTCTTAACTTCGTATAATCTAATCTTTACTTACACAGATACATTTTCTACATATTTTACGTGAAGAATTTTTTATGACTTTTAACGGTTTTCATAATTCTGTATAACGACTCTTCTGATACATATTAATATCATTACTTAATACAACCCAATTATTATCCACATTTTCAACAGATGTTGCAACTGCACTGAATCGGGAAATAATGGAAGAAATTTCATAACATGCATCATTATCAAATAATTTTATACAAGCTCAAAAGCTTTTCCCTTAATATTATGAGCACTTTGAGCCTGATGGTTATTAATTCGACATATTTTGTTGCGTCAGATTAAAATACACGCACCTGTTAAATCAATAAGAATTTTAAATGAAAAATTACGAACTTGGTCACTTCCTGTTATGATTTCGTCGACAGATAGAAAAGTTAAAGAACTTCGTGTAAAAAGAGGAGCGCAATTTTGAAAGAAAATTGCTTTCGTTATTTTCATGTATATTTATTACGGTAATATCTGAAATGCAAACATTAACTTCTCAAGCAAGATAATCAGCTAACTTTTAAAGATAGCTCACATGTATAGTTCCCTACTCACTTCCTCCTTCTCTTTTAGGAGCTCCTTGATATGAACATTAGGTTATTTCTTTGGCCATTTGTGACGTACCTGCCAGCAGGACGCACACGACATAAAAACAGATAGGAGTCAGAATGAACGTTCGCGTAGCTCAATTGGTAGAGTGACTTATTCCGGAATGAGGGGACCCTGGTTCGAGCCCCGGCGTGGACAAAAATGACGGAGAGATTTACTTCGTTAATACATTCTTTAGTTATAGTAAAAAAATCGTGCTGTAAATCACATAAAGTAGAAGTATTGTGCACGATAAAAAAAGGTTCAAGGTTGCAGGAGAAAGTAAGATATTTAATGAGTTTTCCATCACCAATGTTTGGACGCATACCAGGAAATCATTGGGAGGCACAATATTGGCTTTTTCGAAAAAAAAACACGTTTCTAATAAAGGAATGTATTTTTTTTTTTTTTTTGATTGGAGGTTTAACGACCACCGTGAGCAACTCAATGGGCTATAAGCAGTCGCCCGTCCCTAATTTAGGGCCACTGGTTCCAGGGAAGGGAGAGAGCCAGTGCCGTAAGACAAACACAACATCCATGCCTCACCGGGATTCGAACCCGGACCCCTCACAGACGAATGATCAGAATCCAGCGCCTTAGACCACTGCGCCACCGGGGCGGCGAACAATCAATGTTTACACGTACGAGTATTTAAAATTAGGTATATGCTTCATTGTGTTCAAGAGTTTTTATACCCTGGCATGGTATTAAGCTTTCGTCCAGTGGCGTATTCACATATAGGGATTTGTTGGGAGCAGGTTCCCCACTTCCTTGGTCTACTTCTTAGCGTTTTTGTTAAAAGAATAAGTTTTGATAAAAAAATGATATTTAAATTTCAAAAACGTTTTACTGTTTGGTGCAAATGGGAAATTACACAAATTTTCACGAACGCAATGCAATTTCAAATCTAGTGAAAAATACAAGGAGTGTTCAAATGAAAAGGTACGAAACGACACTGTGGGTATATATGAAGACTTTATTCAAAGTATACACCATAGGCCGTAGCACAACGATCCCATTGATTAACGAGTTCGTCGTCCGAGTGGAAGCGCTTCCCTTTCAGATGTCTTTTCAGGGGACCAAACACATGGAAATCGCAGGGCGACATGTCCGGGCTGTAGGGCTGATGGTCAAGCTGCTCCCACTGGAACTTGGCCAGTTCCGCGTGTGTGACCTTGGAGACGTGTAGGCGCGCGTTATCATGGAGCAGAACCACACCCTCCGCGATGAATAGCGGCCGGTTTAACACCTTCCGCTGTCAGAAATCGGATAACGCCTCGCTGCTCCTCAATCGTCGAATTTTGCAATGTGAACGCCATCCTGTCCTCACACGCACTGCCGCGTCAATTGGACGGCGCTCTTTATAAGAGCCTCTGCTCTCTCCTGCGCATGCGGGTGCCCGCGCATGCTCCGATCCACGCCGGCTACTCCAATCGCATCCCTAGATGTGTCGCTACGTTCTCCCATAGCGGCATAAGCAAATATGTTAACGGTTACGTTCTTATGGCGTTTCGTACCTTTTCATTTGAACACCCCTAGTATAGAAAAGAATATTTTTTAATAAGTGTAGTACCGGGGCAGTGGGAGATCGGCCATGAAATCGCATGCATGCCGACACCATATCACACAGTTAACGGCACCGCACGTCACAAATGAAACGGCCTGTGGTTGGTTGTTACTTCTTGCGGAGGACTTTGCCTCTTCTCGCTGCAAAGGTCTCATGTTTGACCTTGGTTAACTCTTTTGACACACGTGCTATTGACTGAGAAATGCTCACTCTGAAATTCACAAATTAGTTGTTGGTGGATATTGAACACACGCCTCCTCGCTCCGGAGGCAGCTGTTCTAACCCATTAAACTACACCGACGGAATGTATAGCTAAAGATTTGTCGTCTTGACAGCTGTTTCACTTCTGCAGTCCGCCACAACTCTCAGTCAAATATTCTGAAAAATGATCACGACGCATTTTTTATATACGATGAAAATGCATTTTCGACCGTAAGAAACCTTCTACAAATACAGGGTGATTCAAAAGTCCCCGAACTCTGAATTCAAATATTTCTACCATGAATAAAGGGATGTATAACTGTTTTTACATACTGGCATATTGATACTCATATTTACAGATAATAAAAACCACTTTACAATAGATGCTGAAATTGTCCACCATTCTGTTGTAGACACAAATTCACCCGACGACACATGTTGGCGGATACTATTTTCAGCGTGTTGGCTGGTATGTCCCTCACTGCTGTCTTGATGTTGTTCCGCAGGTCCTGTATCGTCTTAGGGTTGTTGTGGTAAACTGTGTCTTTCAGATAGCCCCACACATAAAAGTCTGGATGACTCAAGTCTGGTGAGCGAGACGACCAAATCTTTTTTGAGATTAATTGATCGTGGAAGAACTCACTGAGCATCTCCATTGTGTCGTTTGATCTGTGGCACGTTGCTCCATCTTGTTGAAACCAACAGTAACATTCGTGTTCTTCCAGCATCGCTGCAAATTGATGGATGATGTCTGCATACACAGAGGAATGTACAGTTGTGTTGAAAAAATTCTCCGTCTAGACATTGCGGACTACACTACAACTTTCTGATAGAGAAATCCAACCTCATTCAATGCGTGTGGATTCCCCGCAGCTGAAGAGAGTCAGGGTATAAATACTGCATACTATAATGGGGGACATTGTTTATTTTTAACATTTAAGATTGCGTATACCGTGCATTTTCGAGGTGTGAATTGACTAAACATTTTAACTGGTTAATCAAAATTTGTTAACGGATTAATCGGTTGATTAATCGTTCCTTTAAAAAATTCGCCTCCAACACTATTTCTGGTAAGACATTTTTTCGCTAAACCATCACCATACCAGCATCCTGTATACGCCACTGCCTTCGTCTTAGAAACAAAGAACTCTTGACATCGGCGTTAGACATCATCTGAATCAGGAAAGTGCCTACCCGGAAAAACTGCGCTATCGCAGTATACGGGAGATAGCCTTAAGAGAGGGGTGGGGGGGCAGCGATCAATCTGGGGACGACTGGGACAACCGTTCTCCCCGAAACAAACTTTTGCTTCTTAAATGGGCAAGATCCTAAATGATAAATATAAATGTGTGCGTAAAGTTATAGTAATAATGCATAAATGGTCGACAAAATGCTTTTATAACAATTAAAAGTTGATGTGAATTTGGAGACTAAACGTTTTATTCGAACGTCCGATTCAGAGATTGAGAAAGAGAGAGAAAACCGAAAAATAACCCCTAGATTTTCAGAAACAGAGGAAGGTGAGAGCGGAAGGGAAAATAGATTTTGACTGATCACAAAAACCAATGGGTGTGTATTGTTTAATGCAATATTTTCACAAGCTACAAAGAGAAAATCACCAATTAAGACGTTATGGCGCAGGAATGACTTTATGAAGTGAAACAAATAGGAATTCCTTTCAAAAGATGTGGAAATCATGTATTGCGAAAGAATAAACGGATACTTTAAAGAGGAGTACTCAATTGCCGGTCATATTGCTTAGGAATGATTCGATGATTCAAACTCTAGATTTTTTTATTAATTCAAGCCGTTCGAATAGGGTTGCTCAAAGTTACTTTGAAAGATTCTATCCACACTTGATATTTAAAAACCACGGAGCTCGTTTTCTCTCAAAGTAAGAACTTGAACGGCGAAAGAAAGTTAAGCTGATATTTTAGCTGTTTATCCCCTTTGCGATTTAAAAATTTAACACAATTGTTTTTTATGAAAAAAGTTTTTCAAAAAGCCATGCACTGACATTGTGTGTGTGTGTGTGTGTGTGTGTGATTCTTCCTCAAAGTCAGCCATTTTTTTTATATCAGAGTGACCGTTTTCCCCTACACTGTTAAAAATGTTGCTGTAGGTTGCACCAAAAATTGGCGCTACAGCAGCTGCACCACTTTTGGGACAAAAGTAAACCATTGTTTCGTGCATGAAACTGAAAAAACAAATAAACAAAAAAACTTGGTGCATAGGTGGAACTTCGCACCATTCAGGTTAGATACCATAACATGGTTAAGAAATGCATTGCGTTTTTGTGTGTCTCATGCACCGCACAATGCTTAATATTTCCCACAAAAGTGATGCGACTGATGTAGCACCACTTTTTGGTGCAACCTACAACAAAATTTCTAACAGTGAAAGTTCAACTTCTGGATAAGCCATGTAGTGAGGTTTAGGTTGGCTGTACGTTAGGTGGTGGCAAGAGCTCGATTCTATTTCATTTGTAAAGTTTTACCATGGTCCCGATATTGATGGCATAAATCATTCTTTCTTGGGAGTTCAGTCATCAACCATCATTCACGCGAAAGAGCCCTTCGCGAATGATGTTCAATTTCTGAGTACTCAATGCGCTCGTTGAGTAAATCATACGTTTCAGGAATCTTGAGTCAGGCTTTCAAGGCCACTTGCGCTTTTTTGGGTAGTTTGTCTAAAAAGACTGTCCAAAAGAGCGCAAGCTCTTTGTCATTCACTCTTTACGATGAATGATTTTCCTCGAGCTGGAATAATTCGGGTTTACTGTCCAAATGAATTGCATTCGCATATCATTCCCATTCTTAACTTTCACCATTATTTTCTAGCTGTCTGCTGATTGCTCATTCACACAACAGTTGACACTAATTAATTCTATAAATTTTACCTTTCTATCGGGAATTCGTTTCCAAACTCATGCGGGCAGAAGTGTTAAATGTGCTGCGACTTCAGTGTGTGTTGCAGTAATGGCGAATTGAACGATCATTCCTAGTTGTGAAAAAGAACCGTTCACCATTCACGATGAAGAGAGATTCGTTGTCAACGAATCAATCACGAATGGTTTATCACTAGGTCTGAATGGCGATGTGAGTCTTGGCACTCTTCAGGAGTGCCAGCTTTCGGTAGACTAAGGCAGGATACTATTGATTCAATTTGTCTGACACTCAGTCCACCTACTCAGCGTTGATACTGTAGCTCTGACATTCGGAACGAGCTCGAAGTGTATCGTATGCTTGTGATTCTAACAAACACACAGCAGGACACATTCCTCGAAAATTCTGTGTTTGGTTCCCGTGTCTCCAACCACTAATCTGCTGTGTCTGAATTGCCCGATATCTCTTTCCCAGTAAGTATCTGCTCGATGAACGAAATGTCACGCGGATTTTTTGCAAAATTGTTCCAGACTTCGATGCGTTGTTGAGCCTCAGCTGGGGTCAATTCATGTAGCATCATGCGCTGTGGCCTGTAGACCTTTAGGAGCTTTTGCAGGGGATTAGTGATCGTGTTTACGGCAAAAATTGTTGGTGCTTTACATTGGGCTTGCTTCAACAGCCATGAACACGGCGCCCGAATCAATCAAAGGAGTCCTACTCAAAACTTTCTTCTCTGCCGCGCTCATGTCACCAGCTGCGGACATCTTAAACGAGATTTGAGTTGTCCTGGTGAAAGCAAAACCTTTGCCTTGAACTCAGTTTATTTCTTGGACTGATTCAGACTATTTCCAATAATGGGTCGACAGAGCAAAAATTTTCAACTTCGTGGCAAATTTTTGCACACATAAACCTGTTCCCCACCCCACGGGCTGTTGCACGATTACCAACATTGACGCCGTCCCTGTTGCTCAAGTTTTCTAAGCGCTGGCTTCGGATCATTCGTCCACGATAGGTGCGGGATCCAAACCATGTGAGGCATGGATATTTTGTTTGTCTTACGGCATTGGCTCTCTTCCTTTCGTGGAACCAGTGGCTCCAAATTAGGGATGGGCGACTACTCCTAGCCCATTGAGTTGCTCACCGTGGCGTCTAAAACCCCAAACGAAAGGAATCAGCAATAGTAAAAATACGTCCCTATGCAAAATAGCGACACAAAATAAAGCAATGCAAAAACGCAACTTTTTTCCTACGTCCAAACAAATAAATAAAGATTAGTTTACATGGCTCTATTAACATTTTTTTTATTCTGTGTGTATGTACGTATTATAGCTCACTTTTAAGAGAGAGAGAGAGTATGTTTTATTTTTCAATCTGTTTTTCTTGTTTTCGTTTGAGCATAGTGTTTGTGAACGACGAAAGAAGTTTCTCTCACAAACGACATCGGTTCTCCAAGACGACAGATGTCAAGAAAAATAAACTGCAAGTTTGAGCTATCAGAAAGTGAGAAAGCTATATGCGTTTGATTCCCATCACGTGGACAGAGTCGCATTTTTCGAACGTGTGATCAAATGGCGAACCGGAAGGGGCTAAGAAATTTTGGTTTTTACAAGGTATCCGATTTGGGCTACTTTGGATCAATTTCTTGTCTTGAGTTACCTAGGTGTGATTTCTGCATTCGCGATTTCTGTATTGTAAGATATTAACTGTTCACTCTTTCCGCGAAGCAGTGAGTTATTTTGCAGGTGATCAATTTTTTTGTCGCCATTAAGCATCAAAGGATGAAGAGCTTGCGTTTATTCTTTTTTTTTTTTTTTTTGTGCAAGCCATCCACGTATGCTATTTCGGTTTTGTTTACGTAAAATAAATTAGAAATAGTATTGGCAATTATAAGGAGCTTCGACTGCCACGTTCTGCTCAAAACTTAAATTATTTCTAGTATCATCCTTTATTCACAACCGAGGCTGATTTTCTGCTCGTCAGTACTTAAACTCGCTTAGTGATTTACTCACTAATAATAATAAAAAACTAAGAAAAAATTAAAAATAGCTGAACAATCTCCCGTGTTTTCATCCACAGAACAGTAACACATTTTATTTCATTAGTACCACGTAAAATCATAATTTCAGCATTTCCGTAACATCTTAAGACCGTTAGATTTTACTCTACTGGTCTTTTATATTCCACAGTGCGGATCTTCAGAATTACCTGCAGGCATTTCATGATTCATAGACTTCTTATTGGGTTGTCGGAAACGTCATGACGTATTTTGGCACCCGATGGCGGTTGGGCGGTTTTGGAAGTACTAGAGACATGCGCAGCTCTGTTATCGCTATGGCATTCAACGGGTGCCAGTTCTAGCTGCAGTCTAAAAGGAATAGTGAGCGATTTGGTTGATTTGCGGAGATTTGACATCAAGTTGAATATGAAAGACCAAACTGTGCATTTTTACCATATTTCACTGTTTTACTTCCGTAAAGGGAAGAATGCGCGTCAAGCTGGTGAAAAGTTACGTAAAGTGTACGGTGATAATGCTCTACAAGAACGTCAGTGCCAGCGATGGTTCGCAAAATTCCGTGCTGGTGATTTTGACCTCAACGATGCTCCTCGGACGGGAAGGCCCACCGAGGTTGATGACGACCAAATCAAGGCATTGATCGAGTCAAACCTACGTTACACGACACAAGAAATTGCAGACACATTGCACATCCATAATTAAAGCATTCACGACTACCTGAAGAAGCTGGGATACGTAATCAGGCTCGATGTGTGGGTTGCTCATGAACTCAAAGAAGCTCAATTGACGGCGCGTATAAACATCTGCGATACGCTCATTAAACGTGAGGAAAACGATCCTTTTTTTGAAGCGACTGATAACTGGTGACGAAAAGTGGATTGTGTAAAACAATGTGCTGCGCAAACGGTCTTGGTCCCGACGTGCTGCTTCGCCTCAAACGACATCCAAAGCATACATTCATCAGCGGAAGGTTCTGGTTTCAGCGTGGTGGGATTTTAAAGGTGTCGTGCTTTTCGAGCTCCTCCCGCGGAACCAAAAAATCAATTCAAATGTGTACTGTCGGCAATTGGACATTTTGAAAAAATCCATCATCCAGAAACGTCCAGAGGTCGTTTATCGTACAGGTGTTGTGTTCCATCACAACAACGCGAGACCACACACACAAGTTTGATCACCCGCCAAACATTATTGGAGCTTGGGTGGGATGTGTTGCCACACCCAGTATACTCGCCTGACCTTGAGCTGTCAGACTTCCACTTGTTTTGCTCTCTTCAACAGTTCTTGCGTGATATAACGTTCAATTCAGAAGAGGCTGTAATTCAGCACCTTGTACAGTTTTTCGCCACGAAAGACAGGTCCTTTTACGAACGAGGCATTCTGCAGCTCACTGAAAGATAGAAATAGGTTATCGAACAAAACGGGTATTATATCTTTGATTGATCTTTGTTCTTTCTATCAATAAATGACCTTTGCAAAACATCGCTAAAATACGTCATGGCTTTTCCGACAACCCAATAGAAATAGCCGTTTATAAACAACGCGTTGTGCTGCGCGCAATAAATTCTTGCAATTTTTCAGCAATGTTTAGGTTCCTACTTGCTGAATAAATGTAAAAAAAAAAGCTCATTCATACCCAGTGTACTGAACGTGCAAAATGATTTGAAAGTTACCACATTTAAAAGGTGTGAACTAATTTGCTCGGGGTTAGAAAAATTGGCTGCCAGAAATTCGAACAAATATATTCGCTGCCTTATAAGAAAGCCCAACGAGGCTGGAACGAGTGAACTTTCGCATCAAAAGCCGTTGCTTTTATCTTAATTTTGATATTAAAAGCGGTCATTTAAGGGGATGACTACTAATGATATGCTAAAAGAACTATAATGATCGCGAAGAAAGTTATAAAGGAGGCAGAAGATATTTGAGTCGCTTGTGTCTCTGTCCATCGGCATTATGAACGTGTAGGGATAGTAGTATTTTCCCATTATGGCTTGGGTTATTGAGCAGAGGATGATCTAGAAGGTACAGTTTATCACTGTTCACAGATTTATGGTCGGTACTGCTGAGAGAGAGGAGAATGAATTGTTTTGTCGCAACTGTGGTAAAACCCTGCTGCTTTATTATCATTTCTTTTTGGACAGCGCAGAAAATTTTGGGCACAATTTGTTTCAAGTTCAACGGCCTCTTTAAGGGTTGAATAATAAAATACTATTGAAACACGACTACCACAAAAGAAACATTTAAACTTCTTCCTAAAACATGAAATCTGCACATATATGTTCCCAATAATTACGAAAGTAATTCGTTCTAAATTTGTAGGCCAACATAAATTTCGGCTAGGTGCATTTCTTCGTCACCAATCTTGTGCTATTGGAATATAGATCAAGAGTACAACTAGGGCCGTTGAAGAAATAGGTCATGAGTCTCTGTAAAATAATTCAAAAACTAACTTTGTCTTGCGTGAATTTTTTAGCACATGAACAGCGCAGCTGTCAGAGACCAGGCGAGAATTTAAATGATTTTCAGTTCGTGAAAATGGTAAATGGGACAAACAACGTAATTGGAATATGTGGAAATGCCGTCAGAGTAAATGATATGCGTCTGGTAGAAGAGGTTAATTCTTAATCTGTCCGAAGGAGAGAGTTATGGCAGGAAATGCATCGCGTTATGAAAATGTGGTACAGCATGCACATCTGTGAAAGTGCGATGGAGATAAGTGTTATGATTTAAAAGACGCATCAAAACACACCTCAATGACAAATACGCTAAGGCCACCTCACTAAGGATGAGAGAGTAAAATTCAAGAGTCCAAATGTTTTTTAGAGGATTTGGGATAGTAACATTGAATGATAAAGGCATTACTTAAAGTCAAAGAAAACTAGCTGGCTTGATGGGAAAGGGAAAGTTACGATATAATTTCTAAAAAAATGGGATGGATATGAAAGAAGGCTGAAAAGGCTTGAAAGCTTGGAGCATGCTCAATTTTCCTGTAAGGTAATCACTGTCACAAAAAGAAGTGTAATAAGGATTATACCATTAACTTTTTTACGACCATACCGCCCCAAATGCCCGAACATGCAGACGTCCATGGCCGCCCAAATCGCTAGCCGGAAAAGAGTAGAATTTCCTACCGCCACATGTTCTTTGATTTATACGATCTCTGCAGGATTAGCAGAAGTCACCCTCAGTCGCCATTGTTGTCACTAAACAGGTAAGTAAACCTGGAGTTGGGTTGTCTGGAGACAATATTATTCACTCTCATGACTTCGCATCCGTTCTCCGTAAGAGAATGCGGTGATTACCCCTTAGAAATGTTACGTGTGGTAACCCGGCACTAAACCTTCTTTTGGTAACGAATAAAATAGGGGACAGAAATTCAAAAAGTAGAACAGTTTCGGATTGTGCGACATACGATATCAGGACCATTGTTGTTAAAGCATTAAGGAACTATATCGATTATATCTTCGAAAGGAAAAGTCCATACACTCACGGGCCTACAAATTCAAAATTGTGAAATCGCAACAACTTTACCGTGGCGTCTGAGATTCCATTGGCGAACGCTTTCTTTAAATGTAGGACATACACCTCAAATTGAAACTTTCTTTTAAGTTGTGTTCTCATATAAATTTGGTTTCTTATAGTTAAAAATTTTCTGACTTAACGTCACAGCATTTCTCCCGACGAGTTGTTTAAAGTTGGCAGTCTGATAGTGGGTCAAAGTGCAATAAAACTGACGTTATTTCTTCTTTGATTTTCATTTCAAACAGAACTTTTAGGCTGCTGCTGCTGTAAAATGTTATTTATATTAAAAATTATTAGGGTAATGAAGAGTTAATTTACATACATATCTGGTAAAATGTTCCTTAAATTATCATTAACTTTGATTACTTTTAACCAGAGAGAGATATTTCCTATCTGAGGTTGAGAGACCCGAACCCTCAGCGCTCTGCGCCTTTTGTCAGGTGAAAAAGAGAAATATTAGATGTTTGGGAACAGATTTCCCTGATAGAATAGTACGAAAGAAAAGTATGGAAATATTAGAGGAGAGGGAGTAGACGGTTACCCGTTAAGAAGTGAAGTTGTAAGCAGCCCTACATACTTACCTGTAACAACAAGCCATTTCAAGTGCTATTTCTCTCCGCAGAAAAATGCCCGGTACATCTGTGCCACAGAAGAGCACAGGGGGAAAATAAGGAAAGGACACGGGAGAGGGGAACCTGGAAAAAAAATCATCACACACAGAACATCTTTCCCAGAGAAGAATCGTCTTTGAACTCCGGGTAAGACAAAACTGGCCATTTGCTCAGTGATGCTCGCCAGCCAATGAGAGAAAAGATTTTTCCCCATTGGTTTACAGAATTTTTTCACTGGTTTACTTTTGTTGATTCTTGACAGGCATGTCAGATTAACCATAGCTGAGGTGGTGTGATCACAAAGTTACACCGATCGAGGTTTCAGATGCAACATTTTGCTCGGCTCTTAAAAGGGCCTTTTTTTTTTTTTGCTTTGTTTTGTTTTTTTAATTAAGGAAAAACAACAACAAATTTTAACATAAAAGGCAAGACCAACAATAACTTGTTTTTTTTTTGTTTTTTTTAAGGGCAGAGATATTTAGTACAAAAAAGATAAATCTTTTATGCAACATTTTGCTCGGCCCTTAAAAAAGCCCTTTTTTTTTTTTTTCTCATTTTAATTTAACTAGGTTTCTTCACATGGGTGAAGTATGTTTTCAAAACAGAGTACGGCTCTTAGAGGATCCCACCCCCTTTTTTTTTTTTTATTTAACGAGATTAATTCACATGTGTGAAGTAAATTTGCAATCAGAGTAAGGCCCTTAAAAGAGCCTTTTTTTTTTTTTTTTTTATTCACATTTTTTTATTTAACAAGGTTTCTTCACCCTCTAAACTCTAGTCCCAATTATTGTTATTTTTTTTGCTAGGGTAGCTGTGAATTGGGTTCATTTCTATAACTTTATTCAAGATAGTTTTTGGCCTTTTATAACTGTCAGTTTCATTGACAGTATAGTTAATGGCCGCTCTGACTAGAGGATTAGGATGAATCTTAGCTTTTTCATAGTATCTATAAGCTAAGTCATACATCGTGTAATGGATGGAGTTAATATTTAGCATGCTTCGGATAGCATGGTTTGAAGTTCTTCCATCAAGTCCAACCATATATCGTAGGGTTTTATTTTGAAATGAGGTAATCTTATTTTTCTGCTGTTTGTTGCAGTTACCCCAGATAGGACAGGCATAAGTAATAACAGGGCTGATACAGGCTTTCCATATCAAAGTTTTGTTTTTCCTGCTAAGCCTTTTATTTTTTATTATTGGCTGGAGACTTCCTCTGATCTTAAGAGATTTGGACACAGTTTCTTTAATATGCTTGTTCCAGTTTAGGTTGTGGTCCATGAAAAGTCCTAAGTATTTAACATTATTTAATTTTTTCTAAATTATACGTAAACACAATTTTGCCACTTCCATTAGGTTCGGAAATCTCTTTCAGGTAAGGGAGTGAAAGTTATTTTCTTAATTTTAAGGTTTGCATTTGTTGATACATCATACATTTATACCAATTTTATATAATTTTAACCCTTAAGAAAAAAATAGCTATAATGTTTACACATTGTTTACTACAAACCATAATTCTGTTTGATAATAATTTTAAAAAGCCATATTTAAGTCTTTTGATTTTTGGTTTGACCTTCCCGAGTGTTCGGGTGTGGTCAAGTCTTAATGAACACCATGCCCGACGAGAGGAGGTGGAATCGGAGACAAATTCCTGTGGCCCGTGCAGCCTGTAGGGCATGGGTTTGGATTCCCTTTTTTTTTCTTTACAAATCACTATTCAATTTTATTATTTGTGATTTTATTGCATAATTTTTTTAATCTATTTTTCGGTAATCGTAATACGTAGTAATACTTGTAATAACAGTATTTATAGGTCCGGGCCCCAAACGCGATTTGACTGCACACTTTGTTTATAAATTTTAGCTGTGATCAGTATTTTCGGCCCCTTGGGGACTTTCTGGCAGCAGCTTGTGAGCGGACAGTGGGCACGTCGCGTGGACATATCATACTAGCACTGCATGCACATATTGTACAAGCTACCCGTTACGTTGAATTCGTGCGTGATAGTTGAGTCAATCACTCAACTAACAACTAAGGCAAGGCGATTTTGTTGTATATTTATGTCGGTGAATGCATGTGCTAGTCACTCGTGTCGTGAATGAAGTTGTTGAAAGTATATTTTCTTTTTCTATCTGATTTTAATATTTATGTGAAATGTAAACTTATAAATATACCCTGTTATTATTATTTTTAAAATAATTTTCTTAATGTATTTTAAACCTTAGGCTGTTTTTGTCCTTGTTCAACCCTTCATTATGAATTACCGTCATATCTCCGAAGCACAAAAAAGAAGACAACGAGATGCAAAAGTGAAAGAAGATCATAAATACACATTTGACGTGGGCCACGAAAATCAAATAGAAGTCATCGCTCTTTCCACGTTTATAAGTGAGGTACGGAAAAATTTCTCATCGGTCGCCACCGGGAATTGAACCCAGGATCTTCCAGTTACGCGCCCGATATGCTTCCACTTCTAGTTATTTGTTCAGTTGCTGCTGTTCATCTGTAGTGAATCCCCAGCATTGTCCGGTGCTCCAAAGAAGCAACTCTGCCATGTGGTTTGGCAGTTTGTCGTTTGTGAATCTGGGGAATTTCGAGGTCGCTGTGGTGCAGTGGAAGCATATCCGGCGCGTAACTGGAAGACCTGGGTTCGACTCCCGGTGGCGGCCGATGAGAAATTTTCCCGTGACTCACTTCTAAAAGTGGAAAGAGCGATGACTTCTATTTGATGAAAGAAGTTGATATTGGCGAGACGATATAAATTACAAAACAAATGTGAAGATGATATTAGGAAGCAGTTTTCCGAAGAACTAATATATCTGAAATCCATATATGATGTAAATTTACAGGAAAAATATCTTTCACTTATATGGTTCCTCAATATAGTAAAACATCTAAATCTTGAACCACTATTTCCCAATATTGTTATTGCTTTTAAGTTGTTTTGTACAATGTCAATGATTGTGGCTCAAAAAGAACGAACTTTTAGTTGCCTATCGCCGATTAAAAATGTGTTAGGGTGAACTGTGGGTCAAATTCGACTTTCTTCTTCGGGCTTATTATCAGTCGAGGCTGAGCTAACCAAACATTGTGAGTAATACACTGGCGTGCAAAAATTAAGGACGAGACGGTTTCTCGAATGTAACGTCGTGCAGAAGTGTTCCACATCGACTTAAATCGTACCATGAGATCCCCAAGATGTAAGAATACGGGACAAATGGGCAAAACTGTCCAAACAAGGAATCCAAAGGATACAAAGGCACTTTATTGAAAGGTAGCTTCGAGCACAACTGGACAGAAGACAGAAACGTCCATGTGACAGGCGGCTGCCAAGAAAAATCTAGTCTTTATTAGGAGATATGATCCCCCCTGACTGCGTTGCAGGGTTTACAACGTTTTTCCATGCTGAGGACGAGGTTGTCAATGAGCTGTTGAGGCATCGCGGCCCATTCCTCTTGTAGCGCCAATCGCAGCTGCGGAATCGTTACTGGCGGCTGGGGACGTGCTGCCAAGCGTCTCCCGAGTAGGTCCCACACGTGTTCGACTGGATTTAGGTCCTGGGACCTTGCGGGTTAATCTATGCGTTGAATATCTTCACTCTCCAACAGCTCTACGACAGCCACTGTACGATGAGGTGTAGCATTGTCGTCCATGAAGAGGAACTCAGGACCCACAGCACCTCTAAACACACGCACGTGAGGCCGGAGAACCTCGGTACAATAGGGGACACCAGTGACTGAACCTCCTTGGAAGATGTGGAGGTCAGTACGGCTACCAAGCATGATACTGCCCCAAACGAGAACTTGGCCACCTCCAAACCGATCCCATTCGATGATGTGGAGGTCAGTACGGCTACCAAGCATGATACCGCCCCAAACGAGAACTTGGCCACCTCCAAACCGGTCCTTTTCTATGATGTTGGAGGTGTGATTGCTTGTTCCCTTCTCTCTCCAGATGTGTACACGTCCAGAATCGCTCGTCAGACTAAATCGGCACTCATCCGTACAGAGAACACGACCCCATTGCTGATATGTCCAGTTCTTGTGTTCCTGGTACCACAGAAACCGCCGTCTCCTATGAGCAGACGTTAACGGTACACACCGCACTGGTCGTCGTGCAAATAGGCCACCTTTGTGCAGCCTCGTGGCCACAGTAAAACGCGATAACGGACGTCCAGTTGTCTGTTGCATATGCCTTGCGATTTTTCCCGCTGTCTGCCGTTTGTGTCTTCTCGCCTGTAGGACAATATACCGGTCGTCCGCCGCCGTGGTTGCTCTTAGACGACTACTGCTGAACTCTCGGACAGCTGTTCCTGTCGTTTGAAATGCTCTCCAAGCTCGTGAAATGATGATGTGAGCGATCCCGAACTCCTCGGCCACACTGGTCACACTTCGACCTTCTTCCAACTTCCCAGTGACGCGACCTCGGGTAAAGTCATACAGATGTCGTCTACTGGATTGCCTGTTGGACATATCATACGGTGGCAGCAACTCGACGTCGTTCAAACCGATGTACACCGTGCAGTAGCTTTCACCGATTTGCTGAGCGTGCACCGCCCGTGTGCTTTTTACCCTTCCGACACCCCCCCTACGTCATGCTGCATATATGCGCATGCCCTACCGTACCGGACTCGAGTCTATTTCCTGAGTGGTTTTCCGGTCCGTTCTGCTTGCTCGTTTCGCTGTTATGCTAATTTCTCTTCTTCGTCCTTAATTTTTGTACACCAGTGTAGATGTGTTTGCAAGCCGTAAGTGTAGCCTAATTTCAAGGCTCAAGCTGTGATTTTTTGACTTTGTGATCTGATATGACAGAGTATTGAGATTAACGTCATTATACTAGTTAAACAATTATTACTTTGTATTCACCTAATATTCTATCACTATTATTAAATTTTCGTATTATTACATTAAAGAAAAAATACATACTAATTTCGATCCGCCCGCAGTTGTTTTTTTTTCTACCATCGGTCAGGGAATTTATGTTTTCCTGGGGCCCGGGTCCGCTCTCGGCGGCCCTGATGAGCACCCATGACTTGCTCTTGTAAACTAATTCATGGGATTACCAATTCAAGATGCTATAATGTAAACAAAGCTAAGTTCGATGATAAAAGTTGAGTCAGAGTTATGTTCAGATACTGAAAGTTGATGCTCGCTGCACCGTTGGCGCAGTGATCTAAGCGCTGGCTTATGACCGTTTGTCTTAGAAGGGTCCGGATTCGAATCCGATGGAGGCATGGATGTTGTGTTTTTCGTACTGCCCTGGCTGTCTGCCTTCCCTAGAACCAGTGACTGTAAATTAGAGACGGGCGACTGCTTATAGCCCATTGAGTTGGTTGCTCACGATTGTCGTTAAACCTTTAGCCAAAGAAAAAAAGAGTAATTTCTGAGAGATATGTTATGATAGGATAACGATATGTAATACAAAATGTTTCTTTATTTTATATTTAACTAGCCTGTTGTACCCGTCGTTGACGGGCTAGTGATAGGATAAAGTAAAAGCTGTATCGGAAATTAAATTAAGACTGGTAAATCAAGGTTTACACAACTTTGTAGTACAACTTCCCGGAAATGAATATTAGGATAAAAAAATGTATTTGAATTATTTAGTAGTTGTCACGTCCAATGTATATAATTTAAAACGTTTGAAAGCAGAAGGCTTATGCAATGAAATTGATTGAGATGAAAAGTACCTTATTCTTGTAGAGCCTCGGGATAAACAATATTAACAGTCCTTCCATTCGGAGCAAAGATGTAAAGATTTTCCCCATTTCCGACACTGGAACAACCAACGTACAGTTGGCCATGGGAAAAACATGGACTTTGTAGATCCAGTCGAACAACTTTTAGAGACTGTCCTTGTGCCTTATTGATGCTCATGGCAAAACTCAAACGAATCGGTAATTGAAGACGTTTAAATTGAAACGGGACATCAGATAGAATGATCGGGATCCTTGGAATAAAAACGTTTTTGCCTGCTGCATGTCCAGTCATTATAGTAGCTTCAATAACATTCTTCATTAGTTTCTTGACAGATAATCACGTGCCGTTGCAAAGGGAAGTCGGATCCAAATTTATCAGAAGCATAATAGGTGCACCAATCTTCAACTCTAAAATATGTGAAGGTACTCCAGGTGGCTCCAAAGAGTTAAGAAACCCAGTTGGGTAGTTGACTGCATCGTCTCTATTGCAAACGGTATCAACTGACTTGTAAATTTGAAGAATGCTGGGCAAGTGAGCTAAAAGCTGATTATTGGTGACTAACACTGTCGTTTTTCGGTGCAAGGATGGCTCTTTGGCAGAGCCAGTCATGATTGTTAAAGTGCTCTGCAATGTTTGGAAAAACTGCGTCTAACAAATCTTGATGTGTTTTAGCAATTTTGCCATCTGCCATTGATATACATCCATCTTCCTTATCAGGTGTCATGTATCCGTTTCCTAGTTTCAGTAGTTTGTCGGCAAACCCCTGTGAAGAAGTATCGCCAGTAATATTAACTCGCATGTTAGTTTTGAGGTAAAGTGTTTGTATTTCATTCCAAATATATGAAGATTTTAAGCATGATTTCATTTCATCAGCTTTCGTTCCACGTGGAATGACTGGCAATTTTTGTCGAAAGTCGCCGGCTAACACCAGAGTAATCCCTCCCGTTCTTTTGTTGTTATGTCTGAGATCTTGTAAAGTGACATCAAGGGCTTCAAATGCAGCTTTGTGCGACACAGTACACTCATCCCAGACAATTAGCTTACAATCTTGTAGAACCTTTGCCTTTTCCTGAACCCCTAGAAATGCTACATGTTGGCGTTTCTGTGTTTTTCAAATTTAGAGTCAACTTGAAAGCCGAGTGAGCTGTCCTTCCTTGTGGTAGTAGTGTAGCAGCAATTCCAGATAAAGCAACAGCCAGGGCAATCTCGCTTTGTCGTACTTTTGCCAAAATAACATTGATTAGAAAGGTTTTTCCAGAACCACCTGGTGCATTCAGAAAAAATATGCCACCAGATCCCTTGAAAACTGCACTTGTAATCTTGTCAAATGCTGCCTTTTGATCAGGGGCCATTTTATTTTTATTTTCCCATGAATATTTTGAAAGCTCTTGCGTGTCGTAACTATCTTCTTCTAGTATTTCACTAGAAAATGCTGAAACATGGTTTCCAGTCGGTTGAGGTAATCCAAAACATTTTAAGTCTGATCCACCTAAGGTTAAAATCTTGTCCTCAATTATGATTAGAGTTCTGTTGAAGATGTTGTCATTGTAGTTTAGTTCCATATTCTGTTCTTGAACTCGTGCTTGATGCAGTATGTCTTAAGACATGTTCTCCTTCTGATTAATCCATAATTTATGAGGATTTGACATTGCGTATGTTTCCAACATAACACCAAAAAGATTCCGAAGCATTGTTGGTGATCGAGAGAGAGCTGCTTCTTCTAATGTTGCATTCCAGTGTTTATCATTTTCCAAAAGTCCTCTAAGCTGGCAAGCTTCTGTGTAAGTTTGACACACCCTTCCTTCAACTATTATCAGGTCTTGAAATGATTTGGGGCCACGTACTACGTGCAGGAGCAGTCTGAGATGGAAGCATTCCGAGTTGTTTGAATGGACAGTATACACTCGACCTGATTCCTGGGTGGTGAGGTACATTTAATCCCATTTTACGTCGGCTCCATTTCTTATTTCCACTGTTCCACGTGTAGAACTTTGGGACTTCTTGATACAATAGGGTCAGGGCAAATTCATCTTCAACACAGAGTCGGAAGAAAGATGTCAATGTCGTTTCTTGAGGAACATGGATTCGTTCAATTGCATTATCTGGGATGAAGTAAACTCTGTCACTTCTCAAGGTGGACCCTGAATTGAATCACTGTGAGGTAACGTTCATGGATTTTAAAGTTTAGTATTATCGAGACCTCTTCATTGCTGCTGATGTATTTTCCCATTTCATACCGATGAACTTCATTCACATCACTTTCAGAAATAGTCAGATCAAACACAGTCATGTCAGATTCTTTGTTAACGTATTTGCATACATACTTTATTGATTTGATTGAATTGCAGTACTCTTTATTTATATGAGCATTGAAAATTTTTGATGACAGAGGGCAATATGGAACAATCCATCTATTGTCTACTAACACCTGAGATCCTCGAATAAGGATGTTTTTCTATAATTCCCCCGTCTTCTGGACTTCTTCGACGATAAAGTGGGTATCCATCTTGCCCTGTTTGGGTTTCTTTCAAAAATCCACGTGGGTATCTTTTGGTACATTTTCCATCCTCCATGCATGGAGAATTTGGATTAATGTTCTCGCAGGGACCATGTACCATCTACGTTGTTATACAACGAAACAAATGTGGCTCTTCTTCTGGACTTGGTATTTCGGCACTGATGAAATCATCAACTCTCTGTAAGTATATCCTATCTTTAAGCCACACCAGAATGTGGGAATGAGGAAGTCCTCATTTCTGCCACTCTATTGTATAAATGTAATATTGTACACTGCCAAAAATCTTGACCTTGCGTATGAGATTGATGAGTGCTTTGTGCTTTTCATGGAAGACTCTTGCCAACAAATCGTGACGATCTTGTGGTTTTTGCCCTGGAAACATTTCATTCTTGATTTCATCCCATGTTGGATTACATGTGAAAGTAATGAAGACATCAGGTCGACCATACATCCGCACATAACTCATAGCATCTTGAGTACGTTCATGCATATACCTAGGACTTCCAGTGAAGCTGGATGTCAAGATGACCAACCAACCAATGTCAGCAACATTTCCATCATTGTTGACAGCGTCTCTGAGATGAACATATTGTTCCACTCTCAGTGCCCTTTAATTAAGTTGAACGTACCTCAGCCTTTCAGATTCAATTTTGGCATACATATCCACAATAAATTGGTGGAAAAGGTGTTTGTTGTGCAGTATGATGTTAAAACTTGAAGAACGTTGCATAATCATAATCCTAAAGGCATAAAATCCATAGCAGATATCTTCTTCGATGACAATATTCCAGTAGATGTGTTTATTTGAAACAGTTGGAAAAGGTATCCATCTTCTCCTTTCCAAAATATTAATGGATACTGTAGAGAATCGTAGGACCTGTGAGTATCGGAAATTCTCTTGATGGTGCTGTTTTTCAATTCTAAGATTATGTCTCTCGTTCCATGTTGTTCTCCTAACAGGATTGCTGCCACTTCTGATGTCGTCGGGTCATTGAATCGTCCCTCGTGTTCACCTGGTGGAGTTCTGTCTGCTAAAACAACCAATTTAATTCAGGAGTAATCTTTTCTATAGCCGTTTTAAAGCTCTTGACATAAGCATTTTCTCGATGAAG
This sequence comes from Macrothele yani, assembly GCA_039090855.1. NCBI lineage: Eukaryota > Metazoa > Arthropoda > Arachnida > Araneae > Macrothelidae > Macrothele > Macrothele yani. The sequence goes on along the minus strand of CM077008.1, from coordinate 56,122,790 downwards.
CATTTCTTGCAGCTTCAATACTATTTCTCGTCTTGCTTGCTGCACATTCCTGCAACGTTGGTCGACTTGCTGTGTATCATCGCATACAAAACATCTCTGCAAACATTTTGGCTGTTGATTGGGTAAATGATGTAGACTACCGATTCTATGATACATTTGTCCTTGTACCTTAAATGTGGGCATGTAACCAGACTGTCTAAATGTTTTAGTTGTGCCAAATGATGTCTTCTGAAAACATGAATTATAACGGCGTAAGTTGTTTTGAAAATGTTTTGCATCTGATGAGTTGTCAGTCAAAAACATACGTAATATCTCCGGAGGATCCTGCAATAATGTCAACTGAACCTTCCCACCATTACGACACAGACCTGGGGCTTCACCTTTCCATTTCATGGCTGCACAGTATTGACACGTTAATGACATGGATCCAATGACACAGGATGGTTAAGAGGCGTAATCCACGAACGGGTTGTAGACGAATGCTGCATTTTCGTTTTCTCTCGAGATGTTCAACCGAGCAGTAGCCATAGTGAGTCGATTATGCTGAAGTCGTGTGTCTCGTTGCTGGAATGTTTCCTGTGCCCTCGATTGTGCCGTAGAAGTCCTATTTTGTTCCAGTCTTCTTTCTCGCTGCTGGTATGTTTCCGGTGTCCTTGATTGTTCTCTGGAAATTCTATCTTGTTCCAGCCTTCTTTCTCGTTCTTCTGCTGTTTCTTGTTCTCTTCTCCTTCTTTGATTCTCTCTATCCATTCTTTGTTTTCTTCTTACACATTGTTTCTTTCTGGGAGGTTGAGGCATAGTATGATAACTTTCTGACGTATGACACTTTTGAATTAATAACGCAGATTGAAAAACAACGTTCTATTTTCTTTTTTTCTTCTCCGCCGTCAAGGTCATAATACAATTGGCAAACAACGCTTAACAAAAATGTGCTCTGGAAATCCTATCTTGTTCCAGCCTTCCTTTACGCTTTCTTTACCGCTTTCTTTACATGCAACCTGATCACACCCAACGCGAAAGCGCGAAGATAAGTAGTTCACGATAAATTTGAGCCATTTCTTTTTTAGAATTACGTTAAAACAACGTTCTATTTTCTAGCCCACAACATTGTCACAGTGTGATGACCTTCTGACGTATGAAAGTTTTGAATTAATAACGCAGATCGAAAAACTACGTTCTATTTTCTTTTTTTCTTCTCCGCCCTCAAAGTCATAATGCAATTAGCAAACAACGCTTACATAAAAGGGCGTAATAAATGTATTTACGAATGCAAATAGTCGTAACGGAATTCTAAAAAAGAAACGCTTAAAATTTATGATGAACCACTTTTCTGCACGCCTTAGCATTCGGTGTGATCAGGTTGATGTCAACAAAGCGGAAAGACACACTCAGATCAGGTAGAAACGCGTAACATTAAATAACTAAAAATCAGATTCAAATTTAAAAAAACCGCTTCGAGGTGCACCAGAAAATGTCTACAGGTACTTTCATAACAAATTTCGTCGCTCTAGGTCGCCTAATTCTATGTGAAATCCGACCGACAGGCACACACACAGTCTGTTTTATATATAGAAGAAGAGAAGTAGAGATGACGGTGAGCAATCGTTCTCAGACGTACAATGTTAGGAAGTAATAGATTGAAATGTATTGCACTTTTCTCTTACAAGGATATAGTGATGTGAAGAATATTTTACTTACTGGTATATTTAATAAGACTGGACGTTGGTCTTGTAAGTACTGTCCCATAACTTATCCTGGACGTTTATTTGAAAGCGTCTAATTAGAGCTTCTGCTACGAACAAGCACCGATCCGAGTTAGAAGGATAAGGATTCGTGAAATTAAATTTAAGTCATCAAGAACAAAGAGAGTTTAATTAACATTAAACTTAATAGTTCTACAGCCATTTAAATCCCATTATTCCATAAAGGTGGTAGCAGTACTTGAGCACCGATATAGTAGTAAATTAAAAACATCGAAGAAAGATTATGCGTTACACGGTAACTGCCAGAGGAAAAAATAAAATTCCATAAATGTAAAGTAGTTGTAGAATAAATTGTGACGCTATGATACTGCAGTCTTATTTTCTGCCTGAGAATAAATTCAAATTGGATTGACAGAAGTAAGGAAATAAGTAAGAAACTAAAACACAACGATGGAGTGCAAGAAAAAGAGTGTATGACATATTTTAAGGACAGTCAGCTCCGAGAAGGAAGAATGAGTCAGTTAGAAGGTATTGAAGTATTAAACTTCAGAAGGAGGAAATTCTGTAAGAGTCTTAAAGAAATCCCAGACAGGAAAGAGACATTTCCTGGTAAAATGAATAAAGCAGACGATAGAGGAAAAAAATTAAGTGTACGGACTGAAGAGAATAACGAACATAATTGAGAAATGTGAAAAACGCTCAGAAAAGCAGAAAAAAGTATACGGTCTGTGAATGACAATAATCACATGAAGAACTGAATGCAAACGGAGCTCAGGTGAAACAATCAAAGCTGATAGGAGGAAGGAAAATAACAAAGGATAAGTCCTTATTACACAGATGGCAAATTAATTAGCATAGCTTTAACACACCAGAGATAGAAACGGGTCACGGATAAACGGGTCAGCAATTTCTAGCAGACCAAATGGGTCGGGTCAAGGTGTTCCAGACCCGATTTCAACATGTTTTATTTCTGTTTTATTTTTTGGAAAGTAAAAAGAAATATTTGTTCAAAGAAATAACGAGAACTTGGGAATTTTGTGCTAGATACTGGTGTCCGCAGACTGAAAAATAATTTGTCATGCAATATGAAAGAAGCGTGTCCTTAGAAGGAAAAGCGTCGCTTTCTTGTGTGGAGCGATAACGAAAACAACATCCACATTTTGGAAACTTTCAACTCATCATAAGCTTGTGAAATTTAGTGTTGCTGTGAAACACATTCAGAAGATTGATATGTTATCAAAGATGACGGGAAATACATTCAGAAGTTCGATATGTTATTATGCTGTGAAACACAAATTAAACATACAGCAAGTTGCTTAATTCAAAACATCTTACTGTAGCGCCATCAAAATTAGGTGCAACAGCATCCGCATTACTACCCAGAGACTTGCTACTTTCGCAGATAAGTTCGAAAACATGTGTAAAGCAGTTAGGTAATGTTTTGCAAGTGTAGGACGACAGTCTCAATACTTCCTCTAAGTGAGTATATTATATATGTTCCTGTAATACATTTTTTACGTTTCCACATAAAGTAAGGTGCCACACTGCGGAGGGACTTTTGAAAGCCCCATATATATTTTATAGTTCAAATCAGATTTGTCAGGTCGGCTCTGGGTCAGTAACATGTCCGGGCCGGCTCTGGGTCAGTAACATGTCCGGGCCGGGTCTGGGTCAGTTACAGGACCGGGTCGGGTCTGGGTCAGTTACAGGACCGAGTCGGGTATAGATCAGTTACAGGTCCGGGTCGGGTCCAATTATGTGACGTCCGGGTCCGGGTCCAAACTTTTTGACCCGTTTCCAACTCTGCAACAAAATGACATCACATATACTTCTCATTACACAAACTGAAGTGCGGGGAGCGTTCATTCTAGGATTGTAAAAAAGCAGAGAGGCGATTTACAAAAAAATTATTCGTAACACAAATTCGGCATTACGATGGTCAGGCCGGTATTTGTTGAATCTAAGGGCTGGTAGAGGGTGTCTTCTCGCCAAACATTCTTTAAAAAAAACATCCATAGGTGAGGGAAAAAGTTTAATAACAGAAAGGCATCTAAGTGAAGGAGTATGACATATCTGTACAAACAAAAAAGTGAAAAGGCTGAGGGCCAGAAATTATGTTTCTGAAGGGTGTGGAAGACATCAGGTGTATTGTCATCCTGTAAGATATAAGGAAAAATACTATATCTATTTCTGAAAGGAGTAATTCCGGATGAGTGGAGTAAATAAGAAAAACGGAATTTTAAAATTGCAATAAATAGTGTATTTCCTACTATTTTACATACCATGGACAAATTGAAAAGCATTGTGATTGTGTCTGCCATTTGCCAAATGCTCTCTGGAGGATTATCACTGCTATGAATGTCTCTCTCAATCTCATCTCACAAGTGTACAATTGAGTTAAATTGTAGAGATAATGGGAGCCATTTCTGCACTTTAGTCACTGTCGTTTGCCTGGTACTACTGTGAGACGATTTGAGTCTTGAGACATGGTATGTACGAGGTGAAAGCTGCAGGACTGAGCATGTGCAGAAGCAACACTTGCACAGTCCCTCGTGGTAGCAGCTAGTTGAGAACGACTCCATCGCCATCGTGTTATTTTAGTGGATGTTAAGAAAAAAAAGTCACATGTAGAGTGACTAGTTAATTTCCTAAGGAAATGCCACGTCGACGCAGATTACAGTCGGACGAAAATCATATGAATAATTAATGAACTGTAAGAAATAGTCAATTATTTAATTACTTTCATGTATTTATAGAAACTCATTTTGTAACAGAATTCCTGCACTAACACGCGAAGAATCAAGAACACAAACAACCATGAAACAAGCCCACTCCATTCCTATGAATAACAAGAAATAATTTCTGGATAATCTTTCGTTAACATACACTAAACCGCTTCAAACGAAAGTCGCGGAAAGACATTAAAAAATCGTTATGTTGAAAAAAATAACAATTATACGCGTACAAAATGATCAAGTATTTGAAAAAAATAGCAGTGCTATATTAATATAATGTACTTTTCCATGGGTTTAATACAAAAGATTGGAGGAATTCGCTGCTAAAAATAACCGGAAGTAAAATAAAATATCTTTCCTCTTTAGAACAAATGGAGCCTCGGGCCATGGATAAAAAAGATACAACGTTAAAAATGTAACAAAATGTGACATGAATGGGTAAATATTAAACAATCGCCTTTCAAGACCACAAGGACAGCCGTATATCATTCTGTTGGATGTAACAATTTCTATCAGAAAATATTATGTACATGTGCGGATGTGTCTGGTCCAGAGTGAAGTTCAGATACCTCGTGCGGTACAAATGCCAGCTACGAAGCAGACCCCAGTTCATTACGTAGCCTTCACCAGTTCGAACAGTTAAATATAGCCATCTGGGATACATTAATTTGCGTTGCTGATGCTACATTCTGGCTTGGCCGTCGGCATGTATTAACTGAAAACGTAATTTTTTTCTACTTTTTTTCAGTTCCCAAGGGTCCAGTTTTGTGCTCCCATGCCTCTTGCAGGCGAATGTTTTCCGATTTTGGCAGTGACGACTGATACATAAACAGGACGTCTGCGATTACAGCTCATTAGTGCTAATGTCAGGCAGGCTGTGTAACAGAGTTGAGTTCGGGCTGAATTTTAATAGCCTGAGCCGTTCCGATACCGAAGTATGTTAGCTCCAGCCTGCCCGAACCCGAATTCTATATTGCAACTTAGAGCCCGGGCCCAAAACCTATGATTAACCTTGATCTCAAGACTACAGACTTGTGACGATTTTATACACTGCTGGCCACCCAAAATGCAACACCAAGAAAGAAGCATCCGATTGGCCTGAAATTCGCAGCATGCGTCGCCCCCGAGAGGACATGGAAACGATTAGCATTGCAGGGCATATGCAAATCATGTGCGCCACCTAGAAGCACTATAAGAAGGGTGCACAGAAGGCGGGGTGTAAGTAGTGGAAGTGTGTTGAGCTGCCTGACCTGTGCGTGGGAAGCTTCCTGATGCCTCGTCGCAGAATACGGCAGTCATTCCAGCACGTTTCGGAGTTCGACAGAGGACGAATAGTGGCTTATAGCGACAGCGGTTTATCGTACCGAGACATCAGCGCCCGTGTGGGAAGTCATCCAGGCACAGTGAGGTTAGTATGGATTCGGTGGGTGCAGAAGAAACGGACGGACAGACTTCAGCGATTACCGCAGCCGCGGCACACCACCGAACAAGACGACCGGCATGTTGTGCGGCGAACATTGACGGCTCGCACCGCCACATCACGAATGTTAGCGCAGGAATTAGGGTGTGTTGCGCTACAACCTGTGTCAGCACGTACTGTTCGACGTCGTCTGCAGGAGCGGGGACTTGTCAAACGGCACCCGTTGCTCCGATTACCATTGACGTTACACCACCGGCGAGTGCGGCGGCAGTGGTCAGTTAAACGCCGCACCTGAACTACAGAATGACACGACATTGTCTTCTCCGACGAATCCCGCTTCTGCCTGCAACACCACGATTGTTGGATCCGCTCGTGGCGGCACCGCGGCGAGGGAATGTATGAAGACTGCATTATGCATCACCATACCGGTCCGTCACCTGGCATTATGGTTTAGGGCGTAGTTGGATATGACACCTGCACCCCTCTGGTACGCATGGCCGGTACACTCAACAGCCATCGCTACATCCCCGACGTTTTGGAGCCTGTAGTTTTCCCTTACCTGCAGGACATCCCAGCGGCCACGTTTCAACAGGACAATGCGCACCCGCACGTGGCACGCATCGTACAACAATTCTTCACTGGCCACCAGGTGTCACTGCTTCCGTGGCCCGCTTGTTGTCCCGATATGTCGCCCATCGAAGACGTATGGTCGCTGATCGGCCACCGAGTGGCCCGAAAAGCACCACGCGCGGCTAAGCCTGATGAACTGTGGCAACGTGTGGAAGCAGCTGTACCGAGATACCCCAAGCCCACATCCAAAGCGTATTCCAGCCATGAGGGCTACACCTTTTCATCTTTGTATCTGTTTTTATGTGTCCAGTAACTCTGGCTTTGCTATCTCGTGTCCTTCTTGGCGTTGCATTTTGGGTGGCCAGCAGTGTGTATATGATTAACCTGTTTAGGCATTAAAAAAGGCGTCTTCTTCCAGACTTCCACCCTGTCCCCCCTGTGTAATTAACCGATGTCTTTCTCAACTACGGAGGGGTGAAGGGATGTCTATCTATTTCTATAGTTTCTTTGACCATTCATTTCTGCCTGAAATGTTTCCGGGGCTGGGGTTCAGGAAAAATCGGGATGCACACTAATCTACGTCGTACGTTGCTAAATAGAATCAGCAGGGAGCTTCCCCTTTGAGGTAGGGAGCAAAATATTGTCAACTTGCTATCTACTAACCATAGTTCTTAAAGAAACTTTTCCTTCGCAGAAATTTAATAATTTATGGCTTATGATATTTGTTACCCAAACCCGGAATGAATAACCCTGCCCAGTTCCCACTTCCCATCTTCACCCAGTGGCAGAAGAATTCTACTTAACAACTAGAAAGTGTAAAAAAAGTCTCGTGTGTTAAATTATACAAAATCCCATTAAAAAAGAAAAGGAAGAAAATTATCTCCCTCTCTCAGAGCCCGGGCCAGAACTCTAGTAAGTATTATGCAGCCCGAGCCCGGTTCGGGCCCGTGCTCGACTTCGGGCTTTCGGGCGCGGACTAGGCTCGTCTCACCACTGTTGTATATGCTGAAATTCTCCTATTAATACCGCTTTTACAGTGCGCGGTTACTTGATGCAATGGAGCTCGTCTGCTACCTCGTACAATCCTCTCTACCGCCGTCAGCGGTCACCCTTGAGCAGCCGTTTCTGCCCAGAGGATGACCGCTGACTGCTTGTTGTGTTGTTTGTGCACTCACTTTACACTCTCGATACAGTTGTTCTGCCATAGTGAAGAAAGTCCACCGGTTCTGAGACGCTTGAACCTGCCTGCCTAGCTTCCAATATCACACCTCTTACAAAGTCACTTAAGGCTGTCTTTGAATGAGTGTTAGGATTACTCATCTACGATAGATGGCGCAAAACATCAATCCTTGGGCGTGGCTTTTACATCTTGAGTGTAAAAGCCACGTCCTGGTGTCAGCGAATCACTGCAGACCTCGCCACATTCAGAATGGAAGCGGTCTCTCGCTGGCTCCAGAATGAAAAGACAAAATAGGAGCTGTTACGTTTTGACCAAAGACGTTCTTTGTGGGTCGAGCACAGTCAGTAGGTAGAGCTCTCTAAATTGGCTGAGTTTCTATATCTCAAATTCACGGGTTCTCTGCTAATGTACACATTTGATCTTCAAAAAATGAACATACAATAGGATTTAAGATGATTTACGGAAGAAAATATTCCAATCTCACTTTTGCTCCTATTCATTTATTTCTATTTGTCTCAAATAATTATAAAAATCAGAACTAAAATGAGAGATTTCGTTTCTTCCAGACAGTAACTTATCGAGCCATCTAGCGCCAAATTGGAATACATTCGAGTCAGATAAATTGAATTTAAAAAGAAATTTTAGCAAATTTTTCTGAATAATAACTGTCGCATGGACCGCTTTAATTTGTACTCAAAATTTCAAACTCTACGAAGTAATAGTCTTCGAGAAATTGTGTACAAAAGAATTTACATTGCAGATATAGGATTGAAGATGAACCCTAACACTGATTCAAAGACAACCTTAAATCACGAATTTTTCTTGTTTTGCCGCTATATATGCTTTGTACACTTCTGAAGCATTTTCAGTGAACTATATACCCACATGCGATCTCATCGTCATATTTGCGTATGTTAGGATGATACATTCTTGATTGTTGTTGGGTGTTCCCAATAATTTGCTGCTTCACTATATCAAGACCATAAAAATTCTTACCAAGACATGATGAGATCAACAACATAAGGAGAACTACAAAACGAAAATCTTGCGCATAAAAAACACACTGTTAATGTACGCCACGATTTGAGACAAAATATACAGGAATTGTTGAAAGTTTTCTTGCCAATTTGTGTTCTCGAATTTTCTTCTCCCACAACATCAGGCTCTCGACGGCCTGAAATGCTCATTTGTACATATGTCGGAATTTTCTATAGCTTTAATTTTCCCGTCTAACGACGAAAATGTCTGAACTGCTTTGACACTAAGTGAAAGTATTCCTATATCGCATGAAAGGGAAAATGTGAAAGATCAAAAACTGGAAGACGTGAAGTTAGGACTTCTTTCACTTTTCTTTTGACTTACTAATCAAAGTAAAAAGCGTTGATAATGATTTCACACTTTTCTTTACTTTGCTGTACATATTTCTAGCACCTATATATTTTGTTTATGAAGATTTCACAAAGAATCACTGCAGCGAAGATTCGCGTTTTTTTTGGTGGGGGTCATTTTTACCCCAATATTCTTAATTTTGTCCATGTTTAGGCTGAATGCATTCCTTTAGAGCACTCATCATGTTCATGTCCAACTTCATAAAAATTATTTTGGACGAAATATATTGTTATATTCTTTTTCTTTCTGATATAAGGATCTTTCTTGTTAATAAGAACACCTCGTTAAATTATTTAGAAAGCATCTTTAATTTAAGGGAAATTATTGAAAGTTTAGAACCGTTCATTTTCATCTATTTAACACCGTTATGTCAACCAAGCGACTTAACAAAAATCTGGAAAACACGCCTTTCGTTTCATTACTTCGATATTTTTCTGGCAATCCATACCTTACTATAATAAATTCATCTTGTTCTTTGAAAGCCCTCATTCAGCGATACGGAACAAAACTCTCGGATTCGAAAACAAATGACCGTTAATGAGATTTACATCATTCGGAAAACCATTAATTCAAACTTGGAGTCTACCTTGCCTGGTTTATTTCATAAGTATCATGATTCTAAATGAACTTTTGAAACTGTGGTGATTCGCTCCAAGACTCATTCATCGCGAAGTAAATCTTTATTTATTCTTTTTGCTTGCGTGATTTTCGTTAATCATTAATATTCTCCGGATGCTCCAAATAGCTTTAGATGAGACGTCGTCTTCAGAGAAGAGTTCAAACTGCATCACTACTAGGGGCAGGAGTTTCAAATTACGTGTCCATATTACTCTATCAACGATTATTTATTTATTACGTTCGAGCGTGGAAATTGAATTATGTTTCTCAACAATGTAGTAATATTGTCCGATGCGCTTAGGAAAAAGTCCAGAGATGATTTCTTCTGCCATCAAAATTCTTCATAATTTAGAGTTTCTGATGTGTACACTAATTTAATATTTCTTTTTAGGTCCTGTTTTCGTATGCAAATTTGGTTTATTCTCATTTAACGTTTTTGAACTGAACTCAACATTTCCTTCTCTCGACGAATTAGTGTTTGTAAACTTGTTATCAGATGAGTAATGACGTATTACGAAAGCTTAAGATAAGGGTGGTTGATGTTTTGACTGTATGATTTGCAGTGTTCAGAGCGAGTACTGTTTAGTAAGAGAGAACACTCTTTTGTCAGAGCGCTGTTTTGTCGTATCACTAGTTTGCGAGTCTCACTCTTTATCACAAGCAGTGCTGTAACACGAATATCTGATTATTACTGTCATTTGTTTTAATAAAAATAACCAAATATTCGTGCTGTATCACGAATATCTGATTATTGCTATCAAGAGATCTTCGTTGTTTACGCTTTTTCCGATTCCTCTTATACTGAAAGACGTCTACAGACAAGACTTGAAGAGCATAAGAGGGATTGGAAAAAGCGTGAGCAACAAACATCACTGATTACTTATTGTGTTAATAATAATTCTACACCCGAGGGGGAAAATGCAAAAATATATACTATGCATAACACACATAAGAAGATTTTGTATTCCGAGACTATTATGATAGAGAAGACTAGAGTACATGATTGTAATGTACAGACACCATGTCAATTGCGTTTGTCTGGTGGAACAAAATAACAAAGAAAAATTTAATATATATCAAATACGTGGAGATAATGTAAATGGACGATGTCATCACTCTTTCCACGTTATTTTTTTAATCAACGCATAGCGACTGAAAAATTGTATCCCGGCACTGCTGGGATCGAACCCCAGAACTCTATTAAACATTTCTATCGCCTTTTGAATTTATCAGCTACAATTAAAATAGCTGTTGCGTTAAATGCCACCAGATGACGACATCTCAGTTGCTGAGACCATCAATACGCATTCGTATAGTCAGATGCTGACTGATAAACCACGCATTGCGCTGAGAATTGTTGGCGCTGTAGCGTAAATTCGAACGCACTCGACTAGTTATCGAGAGTTCTGGGGTTCGATCACAGCAGTGCCGGGATACAATTTTTCAGTCGCTATGCGTTGTTTAAAAAAAAATAACGTGGAAAGAATGATGACATCGTCCATTTAACAAAGAAAAGGAAAAGAGAAAAGAAAGAATTAAATCTATAGGAAGTGTCTCATCCCGTAGCGATGAGAAACGACATTGCATATGGAGAACACCAGATGGCGCAGCATTGGATTATACCGAATGTCACGTGAACATTGTTACATTGTACACGTGGATGCAGGACCTATTGGCGATAATCCGGCTGGTGGCTCAGAGGAAGTTAGCGCAATAAAAGCAGATTGGTGTTTCTTAAACATTTCTCAAGAGCCGCGGATGGCTTAGTGGTTAGAGAGTCAGCCTATCAATGGAGGTTCCCCATGTTCACTCCCGGTCATCTCTTCCAGAGATGGTGTGATTTGCTAACATTCGCTGAATATCCGCTGTGCATCGGACGAGTTCGTTAAATGACGGCCCCAGGGTTGTAACCCCCGGTTACGTTGGGTATCCATTCCTACTCCCCCTGCTTTTCTCTCACCCTCTATGAGCAACATCGTACTTGTACGGTGACGCCATCTATTGTGCATCTTACGAACTGTTCTGTCAAAGTCGCTAGGCTCGCTCTCACTCCCTCCGTTTCTGCGCCCTGCCCAAAAGGCGGACCCGCTGTAGGTGGTTTGGGCCTAAACCTTCTCTGTGGACGGAAGTCCTGCATGAAAATGCTTGGCTGTCTCTCACAGGACATCTCTTTCTTAAATATTTCTCACGTTCTCTCTCTTATGCTCACAACAATCTCCTGTACACCACCTACACTCACATCAAGGCAACTCAGCTCCCTAGAAATTACCACGGAATAAATCGAACTCATCGGAACGCTTCAATTGGAGATCAACACAGGAACCTAACTGTATTATCTATTATTAATATCCTAATAAATTTTTTCATCATTCCCTGCTAAACTTGGCCCTTAGCCTTGGTACCTACTTCTGCAACCAACATAAGTCCCAGTTAATTAATTTATTTATTTATTTATCATAGTGCAGTATTTTTGGCTACTCCTTATTGCGGTACTATTTGTTCTTAACTGTTAAGGGTGCAAACTGCTTCGCGTTCCCTCTTTACAGTATACACCTAAAACTCTATTTTCTCTTTTTCTCCAATAAAACACTTTCCAATCAGGTGACCCTACCCCGAACCTACTACTTCATTTTCCGGTCCGTACAACTGAATGTGAATTGGCTGGCCCTAAACCTTGGAATTATTGTGTGCATTGATTACACTCGACCGTTGAAGATGGACACAGTGCGACCTGAAAAATGTCAGGTGATACTAGCGTAGAACGACTTGTTCGCTGTTTAAATTTGATTTTCGCCGTTTTTGACATCGAGCAGCGAAACACTTTGGTTGGTGATATTGGTACTGAGTCGATGAAGTTTGATTTAACTATAGTCTTAAAATGATTTTAACTCATCACCCACTCCCTCTCTTTTTCAGAAGTGCGCAATAGTTTCGTATTTGTGTTGAACTATAAACATGAAATATTATTTAATGGTGTAGTGCACCACAAGATACCAAGCAAGTGACATGGCGGAACTGATATGTAATATGTAACTTTACAGCTCACGTGAGCAAGCAAAGAGGACTGAAACTGAAATAAGGTGAGCGTAATATATGTAGCTCAATAAGTTTTATTGGTGCTTTTGTTCTGCTTGCTGAAATATCAGCTTACAAACTTTAAAGGAAATATGTTGATTATGTAGCGATGTTTTTAAGTTCTGATATAATATTTCATTATCATTGATGTCAACTGGTCGTTTTGGGGATCCTGTACAATAACGTATGTAACAGTATTTTATGGGACTTTATTCCAATATGCATTAGTTTTTTAATATTTAAGTAATGATTGCAGCTCCAAGGCAGTGAAGTTGTCCAGGATTCAGCTTATAACGAAGTAAATTTCTCCGTCATTTCTGTCCACGCCAGGATTCGGACCCGGATCCCCTCATTCCGGAATAAGTCACTCTACCAATTGAGCTACGCGGACGTTTTATTCTGATTACTATCTGCCTTTATGTCGTGTGCGTCCTTCTGGCAGGTACGTCATATCTCCTGGTACGTTACATCATCTCCCCCTTATTTATTTTTTTTTTTTTCGAAGTGCTGGAGAAGGGATTCTCTTATTTTTCCTATCTCGCGGTGTGGAAATAACATCACACCAATGCGAGATTTTGAACGGTCGGGTCATCCGGGTAGTTCGGGCGCCATTATAACGAAGTAAATTTCTCCGTTATTTTTGTCCGCGCCAGGATTCGAACCCGGATCCCCTCATTCCGGAATAAGTTGCTCTACCAATTGAGCTACGCGGACGTTTTATTCTGATTCCTATCTGCCTTTATGTCGTGTACGTCCTTCGGGCAGGTACGTCACATCTCCTGGTACGTTACAAAACTAAAGTAATTGAGTAAACGTAAGTGCAGCTTTACAGTGGAGCACTTTGCTTCGGGAATTTTAAGCCTTAATGTGTAAACGGTGTAATGCTTTACAGGGGGTTTTATGTGAGAGTAATCGTTTGAACTGGCGAACAGTTACTTAGACACATTATTATTCTAGAAGTTCTGAATATATTTTTGGTCATCATATGAAGACATTGTAGAAACAGGATGTTATGTTATATTAAAATTTTCGTTGTTATCTTACGTGTAGTAATTAATTTTCCTAGATGCCAGCCGAGATAACGTGCAGACAGTAAGAGTACATAACTGAAACACATATTACAATTTAGAAAGAACTGATACCCATTTGAAAAATTGCTGCCCTCATCAGTAATGGCCGCTATTCCACCAGTAAACCTCTGTTTATAATATTTTTGATTTACGATCTTCTAATGTTTAATGAAATTGATATCCATCGAAACAGTCTTTTATCTTTCATGTGATCCACATGGTGAAAACGTTTCAATATTTTTAACTTTGTGATCTTCAGAAAAAGGTACCCAGTTTTAATATAGTACTTTCATGACCAAGCTTGTTTTAATGTTGATATTATCCAGTCCATCTGACAGCTGTCTTTCACTTTCACATCAGTCAAGTCTAGCTTTCTAAAGAATCCCATATTTCTCACTCACCTCACATAAATGAATATTTTTTTTATATTTTCATTTTCATATCAGCCAAGTCTAGCATTTTAAGAATCCCATACTTCTTACTCACCTCTGACAAATAAAAGAATGGCAATTACATATAATGTTCTAAGAATGAGCATTGTTTTTTTTTAATTTTGTGTCCAGCATTTTCTTAGGAAAAACAGCTTCCTGGGGATTTAATCAGGCTTTCTCATCATAACGCTGAATTTTCTTCATAACCCATTTTCTGTTCACAAATAACAATATTTTTCTCCAAAATAATTAAATATATTATCTAGTCCATCATTACTTAAAGAACCAAAGGCCTTATACCGTGCAAATGAATTGGGACAAGCTATTTTATTCTCAGAATGGTAATGTGATCGCCAGTTGATGTGGGAAATCTACGTAAACCGGTTTTATCAGCTGTGAGGCGGTGTGACTGTTAGAACTTGATAGTAAGAATCTGGTTTGACCGGTTTTAAACAGGAAATAAGTACTTCAGCTTCAGTTGTGAGCTTTCGTGTGTTACAGGTGGATGTTAGTTTTTGCTCTCTGTGAGTGCATGTTGCATTCGTGTATTGAAAAATAGATATTTCCCCAAGGAAGCATTCATAAATAATTGCTCTGAAGGATCACACTTCTATGACAGTGAGAGATATTGCTTCTGCAGTTGGTGTAGGCAAATCAAGTGTATCAAGACTGCTTACGCGATACAATGCATCTGGATCATCGTCTCCAAAAAGGAGAGGTAAATGTGGAAGAAAACGAAAAACAACTCCACGAACCGATAAGTGTATAATCAGAAATAGTAAAATGAATCAAAAAAAAAAAAAAAAAAAAGTACCAACCTTCAAAGTGATTTATTGGCTAGTGGTTGTGATGTTAGTGATTCAACTGTACGCCGTAGGCTTCTGGAAGTTGGCCGGAAGGTAAGAAGACCAACGAAAAAACTATTTGAATGCGAAAATGAAGATAAAACGTTTAGCATGGGCCAAACAATATAAATCATAGACTGCTGACGACTAGAAAAAGTAATTTTCAGTGATGAAACTCATTTTTTTGTGCAGGGTTACCAAGCAAATGTCGTTAGATGAAGCAACTGTGAACCCGTAAGACCTGAGCATGTCAAACAAACTGCAAAACACCATCAGAAACAGATGTTTTGGGGTTTTTTCTCATGAAATGGCACTGGAAGCTTAGTTCCTGTTCAAAGTATGATGAATTCAGCCGAGTACGTAGAAATATTAGAACGTAGGATTGTTCCATTCTTGCAAACTTTTGACGGGACATTTCAACATCACTTGGCCGCATATCACAATTCGAAATTGGTCAAGAATTTCATGCTGGAAAATCAAATTCATTTGCTTGATTGGCCTGGAAATTCACCAGACATAAATCCCATAGAAAACCTGTGGAATATTTTGAAGAGGCGTTTAGGTAAAATGGACTGTACAACCAAAGAACGCATGATAACGAATGTGTGGTTCCACGATTATGAAGTCAAAAATATGTGCACTCACTTAGTGGAGTTAATGCCAAAACGAATTCAAGAGGTCATTTCTGCTAAAGGAGGACATACTTCATACTAATACAGTCATTTATCGGTGTATATGAAGGCATAGAATGATATAAAGGCATAGTTTTGGAAAAAAAGACTGATTTTTTACTTTGTCCCAATTAATTTGCACAGTATAGTATAACTCATGGGATCTCCACAGGACAATTAATTTAGGCCATTCAACACTCATTATGATTCCGAATCTTTTACATTTTCATAAATTGTTGATCTCTTAAAGAGAAAATATGCGGGTTATGTTCGTGGTTATTAAGGTGGTCAAAGTCTGAAGAACACATGCAATACAAATTTGGAAGATGACTACGTGACTCCGTTTATTGGTGAAAATATGGCATGGATGTTAAGTAAGATAATATTCGAAAACTTCGTCTTCCTGGAGCGGGAATCGAATCCGCGTCAGCCGGATAGGGCCCGAGTATGCGAACTACTACACCACCCAGGACGACCAAGTTTAAAGTTTTCGATTAATTTGAATATAACCATCACAGGATTCGCTACTCGAAGGAACCGGCATTCATATATAGCGAATCTAGAGGCAATGTTTATTAAATACCACGGTTTCCTTGGTAGGCGTACTGGGATCTCGAGTGTTTATTAAAGTAGAAATTTCTGATATACATTTTGAAATGCAGTTTTGTGATGCGTGCCGTTATCTCATGTTTATACATTTTTATTTACTTTTTTACATCCAAGCCATCATTCAGTCTCGGAAAGGCATCATAACTAAGCGTGGAACGAAGCCGCAGAATGAAGTGACTGATAAAGGGAAATGGGGCCACTGATCACGTATTCCTATCACCAACTCTCACCTCACGTCATCTTCAGCAGACGCTTTTTACAATGTCATGAATACGTAAATAGGAATGCTCGCTTGTTCCCGCAGATTGCAAAATAAAAAGAATAGCACAACTCCGAATTCTGTTGATTGCCTGCCTTCTCACAAACAAATCGCCGATAATTTTCCTACCGTCACGAACTTCTCCTTCTAATTCAGGAAATCTACTTCTTTCGGGTCATTTAAGTGGTAAAATTATACTCGTGGGCTCTGAGATACAGCTCACAGAAAGAACAATAGGTGATAAAGAAATTGGCGCAACAAGCAATGAACAACTACGAGTGCCTACCTAACACAAACGCTGCACTCAATGGCAGATTCGAATTACCATTCGCCTCCTGGTGAAAATTTATTAAACGGATTAATGCAATTGCTTCTTGGAATTCATTACAAGGTGCATTTAGTATGAATGTTATTTAAAATCGACCTCTGATGTTAAAGTTCCATCTACAGCTTTTCGTTTCCCATTGAGGGAAATGCCGGGTATTAGTGCCGGTTATCCAATAACTGCGAGCAGGCATTTACTGTGATGATTGTTAATAGTAGTTGAAATCGGTGGGGATACAATTAAGTAGAATTTGATAGTTTTGTGGTACGTAATTGAAGGGGGAATTACAACGCTACGGTTGGCCTGTAGGCATGCTGGAGAGCTGCTAAGTAGCCAGGGGAATTATTAACGCTAAGCATCAATAAGTAGTTCATCTTCCTCAGTTACCAAACGTTGATATTTCTACTAAAAGCACGGCGATCACAGGGTAAAGAAGAATTGACTTTATCGAACTGTCGCGCAAAAGAATAGTGTTATGCGGACATTCGCCGTCACGAATACCAACGCTTTCACATTCCTTTTTTTTTTTTCTTCTTATTTCTCTCTTTACTTCTCTTTTTTTCTGAAATTTAAGATCCCTCTTTAGCAAATTCCTAATTAAAATTACCATAGTTCAAACGTTCGATTTCTGCAGTACGAAGCTGACACTGGTTTGTAAAATTATGTAGATATATCTTGCTGGTTCAAAATGTGCTTTAATTACTAATTGCCATGGACATCAGTTGCAAAGATGTAATCACAAGTCCACTCAACTGAATATCGCTGATGATGTGGATGCTCAGAACTGTTTATTCCTAATTTCGATTTTCGATAAGAATGTCGGCGGGGATATTCATTTATTCACGGTTTTTTTTTTTGCGATCTCACCTTTCCATGCAGGAATTATGCGGACTGTGCTGCTTAGATCACCGTAATTTAAGAGCATTCCTACATATACAGTATTGTTCTCTTTGTAAAAAGAAAGGCAAGTATTGTACAATCTTCTTATCTGCAATATCAGTTTAATAAATTACACTAGTCACAAAAAAGTTACGGTTATTGCAGTTTCGAAGAGAAAACGTGGTGATATGCAAATTTAGCGACTACTAGATATCGGTTGTTAGTGTGCATAGCTACGTCACATGTAAATTAGCATCATGACAACACAGCACGTGACGTACGAGCTCCGATAAAAGTACCCTGCCAGAATTGGAAAACAGATAGTTTCACCAGCTGGTCTACAAGTTTTCTGAATATAATGCCTCCTGTTTGGGATTAGCCTGAAATGATGTCCAAAAGACGTTTAAGCATTGACAACAGAAATAAGTCTCTTGTCATAAAGAAAAGGACTTTAGGAGTTAGGCAAAGATGCAGACCGATGGGGCTGCTACTTTAGGAGTTAGGCAAAGATTAGTAAGTCGGCTAAGCAGAAGATTTCTACTGCATTGAAATGTTGCAGATAGACACAGATGTTGTCACCCCAGGATAACCACCATGAGGTGGGATCGCTTCCTGACACTAAGAGCTCGCCTAGCATCACCAGTAGCCAACGCCAGGAATCACTTCGAGCTGTTCCTGGTATCACAGTATGTACTCAAACGGTACGAAACCATCTTCACCAGTACGGACTCAGAGCAAGAAATCCGCTGGGGTGTAATGCATTCACGGTCGTCAAACATATATCTTGGTCCAACAGTACATGTCATGCAGTACGGAGTGGCACCATGTACTTTTCCCAAACAAATCAACTTTCGCTTTTTATCCTGGTACTCGACGCAGACACATGTGGAAGAAAGCCGGCACACGAATGCAAGCACACTATGTGCTGACCGTCCGCTCTCTTCAGCGGCAGTCAGTTCTGGTATGGTTACGTTGGGCAGCGGATGGCCTAGTGGTCAACGTTCGTGCCTGTCACGGAGACAACTCAAGTTCGATCTCAGGCAGGTACGAACGCTCGAACTTTTAAATATTCGCCGTGCGTTGGATGGGCACGTTAAGCCGTCGGACCCCGGGTACTGACCCCCAGTAAAAAGTAAAAACGTCTTCGTCCCACTTTCTAACTCGCTTCCGTGTCACTTTCCTATCGGGCCCTCTAGCCCAAATCTCCTAGCTTCCAATTTCAAACGATTGTTTAAGACCTGAGGTAAGACACTCCGTTCCTAAAATCCTCTACATATCATATGATCTGATCTGGTCTGGTTACGTAGCCTCACTGATGGTATTTCAATACGTGTTACTTGAATACTTCCATGTAATGTTTGTCAAGGCAACATGAATGCCTCATCGTATCGGAACAATATCATTATGTCCATTGTGACACTGTTTAACGCTGTTATTGAATAATAACCATTCCGTTTTCTCGATGATAATGCAGCCAGTCACAATGCCTTGGAGCGTGATGCAGGAGCTGGGAAATTGTGGGATTGAATGGTTACAACTACCTCCGAGGTCTCTTGACCTTCATCCTATTGAGAACATTCGGGCCGCTGTACAACGAAGTCTCGATAACCACGCTCCGTACCCCAGTACACTGGCAGACCTCCGTAACGTGTTGCCTGTAATATCGGACGAGCTGCAAGTGTGCCGCGTAGATGTCAAGACGTTTCTCGACGCAGAACTGGTGTTACCGGGGACTGAAATCCAAAGGTATGGACATTCTCCGAAATTACCATTTTGTCTGTATTTCAATGCAATTGTGTTGTGTGTAGAAATTGCACAATAAATTATTTTTGTAAACGCAATCTTTATCGTTTACGTAGCCTCACAGATGACATCAGCCAGATACATATATCCTTCATTCCATGCAACATCCCTAACTATTTGTGTCCTTTTTCTTCGTTTTCTTTCTCTTTTGTTTTCGTTTACAATTTATAAAATGCGTGAAACTATTGCACCCTAAGCCCTGTTTTCATCAACTGCGCAAGTAGTAGCTATTTTCACTAAGGATTTTCACAAGAATAGGTTCCTCGAGTGTATTCCCGACAAGAGAGTTCATCAGTAGTATCCCCAAAAACGAATTCCATCAACAATATTCATAATAAGAGGTTACCATGTGAATCCAAAATGAAAGATTTCTCCAAATGTATCCTCAAGGACATGATATCAAAAGCCACAGAGTTTACCAAGTGTATTCACAAAGGCAGAGTTCACCAGACTATAAAAAAGAAGTGGTGTGAATTCAGGAACATTTTCTGAAAATACGCTGCAAATTTACCGGCAACGGTCTCTCTTTTAACGGAATTTCCGTTTTTAAAAGTTCCCGTTTTTTTTACCCGTATTTTCAGTAATTCTGTTTATTTCAGAAAAGTCCGTTTAAAATTTTTCCGTATTTAGACTAAATTTTCGCAAAATCCAACACGTTGAACATTTCAACCCTTACGCGTGAGAATCCTTTTGCGCCGGTAGTGAGGATTGAGCCCAGAACCGTTGAGGTTAAAGGCGCGCGTCTTAACCACTGAACCAAACGGCGAGAGGAACTAGTTTCACGTTCAAGGTAAAATTTAATTCCGCAATGGTAATTTTTTTAATGCCAGTGATTCAGTCATTTATTTTCTATTACAGCTTGTTAGTTTTTTTAATACATTTTTAATAATTTTATTTTTTCTGTACGCGGTCTTATTACACATTACATAATTTTTTATCATGACTTTTCGAAGCAGCAGAATGATTTGGAGTTTGAGACCTTCTTTTCAACTGACAATAACTTTTCAATTACCTTTAAGAAGAGGCGCAATGTACTATTTTATAATATTATTTCACAAAACTTCTTAGTATAAAATTTACTCTCGATAGCTATATAGCTTTTGTGTTAAGGATTCCACAGACCGATATACAGACCTGTGCAATAAATTAAGTACCCGGTTTCTTGCATTAATACAATATGCACTATATTGACACAAGTCACCGGACAACCAGAAGAGAAATGCAACATAGCATTTATTGACGTACATTAGTACGGTGTCGGTCCACATTCGGCCTTAATGCATGCACGGACCCTTCCAGACATGCTTTCGACAAGATCTTGGAACCCAGCGATAGGTATGCGCTTCCATTCAGTACATAATGCTGCCGCTAACTGTTGGTTAGTAGTAGGCTTTGGTTCCAAACTTCTTATGCGTCGCTTTAATTCATCCCATAAGTGCTCTATGGGATTAAAATCAGCGTTCTGTGCTGGCTAGTCCACATACGATACGGAATAATAGTCAAAACACGCCGTAACAGTCCTTGCTTTAAGGACGTAAGTCGTGTCAGTTTTGAGCTCCGTGCTTAGCCGTCTACTGAGTGTGTTTTATGTGCTCTGTCTTTATAATTTTACGCGTGCCTTCAAGACGAAATTTGTACCTTTGATTTAAGACATTTCCCGAGTCGGTGAGTGCTCTTTTCATTTAGCTATCAGCATTTTATTTTCACGACCAGTTGGTCGTTTTTACTAAATTAAGCCTAGCCATCGGCGATGGCGACTGCTGATAATAGAGGCGTTCCCGCTCTCGTCACAGCTTCCCCTACTACGTCGATCCTTATCTCTGACGGAACAAACCAATCAGCGTCTGTCCTTAATGATGAGGAATCCAGTCCTCCTCCTGATGCCTCAAGCTCTTCATCTTCTACTCTTCGACTCTCTGACTCCACCCTTCCTGGTGGTGATGCTACGTTGTTCGCTTCTGATGCTGCCGATGACGTTATGGATATCTCTGAGGGCATTGCTTCTCTGCCCTTGGTAACCTTGCCCAGCGTTGTGTCAGCTCATTCATCCAGCGCTGCACCTCTGCCTTCCAGTAGAGGATTGCCTTCCCGCTCTTATTCTAGCGGTACCTCAGGTGCGTCCCTACTGACGCAAGCGACTCGCATTCCCCTTGCGGATGCCCATGTCCTGATACATGGTGACTCACTTCAATTGGACGTTCCGCACTTTTCACCGGCTGGGTAGGAACTTCACTCCACCCGCGAGTTGGGAGTGTGCCTAGATGCTCTTCCGAATACACCGTTGAAGGTGTATTGTGATACGCTCATTGCTTTTCTTCCAGCCGGAGCCATTACACACCTTACCCACCGGCCGCGGACGGTGATTGTTTATTTCACATCCAAAGAGCATGCAGACACACTTCTAAACTTTGGTCTTGACCTGGGAGATCACCACCTCGAAGCTGAACCGATCGCCATGCGCCCTGTTCAGGTCTCCCGAAATCTCGGATAAGATTATATGTACTGCACTTAGTAAGTGTGGTAAGATTGTTGGTCCTGTTATCACACATTCAGCTGCGCCCAAGAATCCTGCTAATAAGAATTATCGTAGTTTTCGCCGGAGTGTTTGGCTCATCTTTCCATCAGAGGAGAATCTCCGTAAGCCTCCCACGGGTCCTAACTGTCCGATGTGGGCAGCTCTCCTACAGGATTTAACATGCTAACATCAGAACACTGTGCTAATTGCAAAGAACTTGGGCATCACCGTGCTCGCTGCCCCAACAACGAGTATTCAGCTCCCACGGCTCCTAGAGAGCCTCCCGCCTCTAAGCATCCTCCTGCTACATCTCACTCTCGACCTGCACCATTTTCTAGTGTGCCAACTGCCCCTAGGCCGAGTTACACAAAAAGTATATCTAAAGCCACTCGTCAACGAGCGTCTTTTCATGCTGATCTCACCTCCCACCTTCATTTTCAAACGCTCGCCTCACCTATTACTCCTCATCACGTGGCAACATCGGAAGACCTCGCCGCTGGTTTCCCAGCAGTCTTCACTGTTGGTGTCTCCCAGTGCGACGGCGGCGCCGATCATTCCTCTGACTCTGCGTCTGCTTCCAGAGCATTGTCGCTCCCTGGAAAACGCATTTCTGGCACTCGTAGAAGTACCCGAAGTAAGACAAAGAAGAAGAAATATCCCCCTGCGGATGGGCGAACGTTCCGTGCTACCCAATCTTCAGGAGATATTTCTCCCTCTCCTCCGCCAACAGAAATTGAAGGGGACACTGATGATGATGGGTCTCCGCCTTCGTTTGAGGTATTTTCCAGTGTATTTTCCAAATGTGGTGCTCCTTCAGAACTTCTCAATCTTGGAGGTTACTATCAGTTTTGCACCCACACCACGAACCTGGAGTCGACGTATGACTACCTCCGAGAGCGCGGAAACATTCTTCCCGCGCTGCTCCTGCAAGCCGGATGCATTGCTAAGTACCTTCGTGGGTTTTTACATGACCCCCTGCAATACTCATGGACCCTTGGCTGTGTAAATCGATTACAACAACTCCTGAAAGTTGCTCCGCGACTCCTCCAATCAACGACTGACCAATCCATTCAAGGTCACGACCCTTAGTTGCAGAGGGTTCTCTAGCCCCCTAGCAAATGCTCTTGTAATGGAAGACCTCTCGCCTCTCAAGGCCGATCTGTTGCTATTGCAAGAAACAAACTGCCATTCCTCCACTCTGTTTACTCGCTGGCGTGCTAACGATTATGTGTTCCATCATGCATTTCATTATTCATCTCATGGTGAGCTTGCTATCGGAATACATTAGCAGTTCCGATTCACCCTCACTGCACTCTAAGTGCAGAACGTATGCTGGGATTTACTCCAGCAAGTCTCTTTCACAGTTGGCGGAGCTCGATTTCACATCTTTGATGTGTATATTCCGTGCACCTTTAATCATTCATCCATCTTGTTTACCAAACTCTGTCAAGCTCTCTAGAAAGCCTCGCCTTAGGATTGTGTGCTCTTAGGTGGAGACTTAAATTGCACCCTTGACCCGGCACTGGATCGCTCTCCTTCGTCACGATAGCGTCGTACGGAACTCGTCGCACTACTCCATGACCTTGTTGCTGATTTCTCCGTCATCGATTCTTATAGACGCATACATCCACAAGAGACCTCACACACGTGGCGCTCGTCTGGGAGTCAGCTTCCATCGACTGCACGCCTATATCGGGTCAACGTTTCCACAGCGCTTCTTGCGTCTATTACCGAGTTGCGACATCAAACTACTGCTTCCTGAGACCACTGCACGGTCACCCTCACAGTGTTTGCAGCGGCGTAACTCCTCGGACTGTACGTCCGTTGACGTTTGATTCCAATCTCCTCACCGATCCTGACTTTTGCGCCTCTGTCCGTTCTTTCCTTGCTCCTCGTTGCGCAGGGTTGCATTCCGCACCCTATACCTTGACGTATTGGCTTCATGTCAAGCATCAGCTCCTCTTACATATCAAGCAACTTTCTTTCACCATGACGACTTTCACCATGACGACTTTCAAACCGGAGGAATGCACCTATAATTTTCTAACATCAATGGAATCTGCACACAAGTCTTCTACCTCGCTTCGTCATCTCCGCCTCCCCTCTGGCGAAATCACATCCGATTCGGCAGCGATTTGCTCTCACGTTCGTCAGTTCTATATCACCAAGTTCAGTGAAACTCCTCTCCCTTCTCTCTCTGCCCTCCCCATCTTCTCAATAACCTGCCTCAAGTTCCGTCTCATCTTGCTCACACCCTGTCTCTCTCACCCACATCCACGGAGGTGTCCGACACTTTCTCTTCCCTTAACACCCATGCCGCTCCTGGTCCGGACAGCCTTTCTTTTATTTTTTATTGTGCGTTCTTGCCTCTTCTGTTGCCTTTTCTTCTCCTCTCCGCTTTTTTCTGCTGCATTTAACTGGTCCTTCCTCCCGAGGAGTTACACGGACGCACACGTGGTCCTATTTCCCAAGAAGGGTGACCCTCTTGACTTGGGAAATTGGCACCCCATTTCTCTTCTCAATCAAGATTATAAACTCTATAATAAGCTTCTTTCCCATCGACTAAGCTCTGTCCTTCCTCACATCTTTGCTGACTCTCAAACCTATACGGTTCCTGGCGATTCTCTTTCCTCCAATGTTCAACTTCTTCGCGATCTCATTCATCTTGCCAAGACTCATTCTGAACCTCTTGCTCTCCTTTCCTTAGACCTCCGTTCCGCTTTCGATAATATCTCACGCGCCTATTTGACACAAACTCTGCTACACTTTGGATTTCCTGTACGTTTTGTCTCTGTTCTTCTCTCCCTCTACCGGGACGCCGTTTTCCATGTCAAGACGGCATCTTTTCTCACAGCACCTGTTCCCTTCAAGCGGGGAGTTCGTCAGGGTTGCCCGCTTTCTGGTCAACTGTTTGCGATTGACGTCGAGCCCTTTCTACGCTCTCTGCACATATCTCTCCTGGTACAGTTTCCACCACCAGTTGCCAGCACACGGCATCACTCAGTCATTTACTCTGCCTATGCAGATGACATTACCGTCTGCATTCGTAGCGACTCACAGTTCCAATTGCTTCGTCGTTTGTTGTCCGCATATGCTTTATGTTTTGTAGCTGAACTGAATACGTCTAAGAGCACCGGATTGTGGTGCGGGTCGTGGTGCGGGTCGTGGTCCAATCGCATGGATGCTCCGTGGGGGGCCACATGGTCATCCACTACCCAACGCTTCCTGGGTGTGCACTTAGGCGCACCACAAGCTACATATAGTGAAACTCGCACGGTGCTCCGCAAAGCTGCGTACTGGTGTCGTACGCAGTTCTGTACGTCCTATTACCAGCGTGCAAATCTCACCAGAACACACTTTCTGTCCATCTGCAAGCATTCTTATATTGCATCTACGACCCCGCTTTTCTGTCTCCAGGAGGTTACACGCTGCCTTACTCGAATAATGTGGACGTGTCATCACGGGATTAACGTCAAGAAGCTCTGTGCTCCTGCCTGCTATGGAGGTGCTGGCCTACCTGACGTCCCGCTGTGCTACAAAGCAAGCCGAGTGATCAAATTCATTCACCTTTTCACGGGTCCAGTGGCTTCCGCAGTTCAGGTACGTGACGTTCTTGCCTACTTGCGTAACCCAGATTTTTCCTTTCTTTTTTGGTTCTCATGGATTGCTGTCCTTTCCTCCCCCCCCCCTCCTCCAAACTCCCAACTGCATATTATGAAGCCCTTACTCAACTTCGCTCTCTCCCCCTCATTCGCTCCCCTTCCTCTTCAACTCTAGAGCTTCTTTCTGAAAACCTCTTCTTCAACTCTCTTGTTCATCCTACCCACGTCCCATGCATTTCATTCCCCTCCTGACTCCGAGCAGATGTAGTAATCGTACAAGACCTCACTAACTCGGATCTATCCCGATGCCCTTTCTCTGGCCTTCCCCCTGCTATTCTCTCGCCCCCTCCTCCCGTTTGGTATATAACTCCCTGCTTACTGCACTGCTTTCTCTTTTCCCTGATCTTGTCTCCCCCTCCGGTCCCGTCTCTGTCTTTTCTGCCCCTCTTCCGCTGCCGTTTTTCCTCTCTCCTCTCTCTCCTCTAAATCTCTTTATCGTTTTCTAGTGCACCTTACCACCCCTTCACCGCTTTCTATTCTCGAGGTTACCACTGCTTCTCATCCTTTTGTCTGGGCCGCTGCCCGCTCACCCTTATCCGCTCCTCTAGAAATTAATACCCACTGGCTCTTTTTTTTTTTTTTTTTTTTTGATTGAAGGTTTAACGACCACCATGAGCAACTCAATGGGCTATAAGCAGCCGCCCGTCCCTAATTTAGGGTCACTGGTTCTAGGGAAGGGAGAGAGCCAGTGCCGTAAGACAAACACAACATCCATGCCTGACCGGGATTCGAACCCAGACCCCTTACGGACGAATGATCAGAGGCCAACGCCTTAGACCACTGCTCCACCGGGGCGGCCGGCTCTTTTTGCACATAATCGTTGCCTTGTTACGTATTTTCTCTTTCGCATGTCCCTTCTCTCCTCTCCTCTCTGCACTTTCTGCGCACAGGAGGCAGACGTTTCTCACGTCTACCTTTACTGTCCCATCCTGATGTCTCTCCTCCACCAGGTTTTCAGGATTGCCAGTCGCTCTTGTTGTACAGATCTTCCGTTCACTGCCTACAGACATCTTCTTCTGCGGGCTCATCCACCTACGCCTCTTCCGTCAGTATGTGTCTATCTTTTCGTGCTGGTTAAACACGTTATTTACGTGTAACTTCAACAACTCAGCTGCGTCTCCTCGCCGGTCTCTTTACACCAGGCCAGCGCAGCACTGTTGTGCCATTTCCGAGATCGTTGCTATCTCGACTACGCCTGGAGTACCAGTCGGCTTCTTCCGGTCATCGAAAAGCCACCTTCTATGCTACCTGGGGGCCGGTCGCTCCATGGTTTGAGGTTGGTTCTGGACTGCTGCACCTATCAGTACCTTAGGACATTCTACACCTGCTTTGCTCAGTTCCGTGGCCCCCTGGTGCCCCTCCTCCACTCTACGACTCGTCTTCGTGTATATCATGTGATCATGCTACAACCTGTGCTGCAATACCCCAGTTTTTTTTCTCGTTTTCAGTGTGCATATCATTGTGATTTTGTCATTTGTATTGTTCTTCTTCGTGTCGTACTATGCTTTACCATATTTACATTGTTATCAGTGTGCCCTCTGATTCCGTGACCTTATGTCACTTTTATGTACTTGGGGTTGTACCCTGGTCACCGTAAGTCTTTTCTTTCTATGCACCTAGTGTATTACACCGTGTTCTTGTAGTGTGTTTTACTTTGAGATGCCATGTGGTGTACATCTCTATCTCCCATATGTTAAATTTGCCGCACTCACACACCTTCTTAGTGTTTAGCCATTTTCATTGCACCTGTTTGATTTTTGTACAGTACTATGCTTCCACACTGTGTACATACTATTGTCATCCCAGTGCACTCTCATGGATTTTTTTTTTGTGTGCATCCTTTGTATCTCTTGCATTTCTTGTGCTGTACCGTGATTTCACATTGGGTTAATGCTTTGATAGTGCACGTGCAAATTTATGATAAATTCTGTCATCTATCAGAACCCATGGCTTGTCCTGTGCTTTCATTTTATGCATATACCCTTAACATCCCAGAGTGCACTCATGGTTTATCGTGGGCTTTTTACGGTACTTGTAACATTTCTTTCGCTGTATCGTGTCTTCACATTGTGTACTTTATTTGGTCGTCCCTGTGTACAATATGGTTCATCATGTCTTGTTAATGTACCAGTTACATCTATTGCGTCTTACCGTGCTTTCATTTTGCGTTAATCCTCTTGTCATCTCAGTGTGCATTCCTAGTATTGCCCCATGATCTTACTGTCCCTTCTGCATTTTTTTTGTGCAATCCGCGCTACCGGTATATTGTGAATACTAAGGTCATCTCAGTGTATTTTCATGCTTAATCGTGTAAATTAATCACTTTCACCCAGCCTGTATTATGTTGCTTTGGTACCCTCGTTAGATAACCTGCGCAATTGTACACGCTGTGTTTTATCTCATGTATGTAATGTTTTACCTTCACAGCGGAGTTTGTGCTGTTGTTTTTCTCATTTTGTACTATTGTTTCGCCTGTGTTATCCTGTAAATCATGCCCAGCCAATGTCATGTCACACGATGTGTTTCTCTCTGTCACTTCTCCTGTAATATTCTTGCAATACGCTTTGTTGCAGCATTTGTTATTCATCCCCATTGTCATTGCAGTGTATATACTATCATTTTTAACAGTATGTATTATTTCCCAGTGAGACGCCCAACGCTGTACGTCTCCCTCTTATGTTTTCCTATGCTTAATAATAATGAAGCGATTTTGAAACCTTGCTTTATCGCTCCGTGCATTATCCTGCTGGTACCAACATGGCTCGGTTCCATAGTATTGACACAGAGTTGGTAGGGCATAATTGTCCAGAATATCAAGGTAGACGTGCTGGTTAACAAGTTTGTTCACGATAACCAATAGGCCGGGACCATTCCACGAAAAACACCCCCACACGAGTACACTGCCAGCTCCAAACTTGACCGTAGGAACAGTACACTGTGGTAAATAGCGTTCCCCCAGCTGCCGCCATACCCACACACGGCACGGACCGTGTATCTCGATTCATCAGTCCATAGGACCCGTTTTCATTTATCTACGTCTACGGTCCACGATAAATGTTCTTTGCACCATGCTCAACGACTAGTAGCATTCGGAGTGCAGATGAAAGGCTTATGAGCAGCTGTACGACCACGGTAACCCATGGAATGAAGTTCGCTGCGAATGGTACGTGTACATACCGAGGTTCCAGCATTGTTACTAACCTGTACAGTGAGGTCATGTGCAGTACTCCGTCGATTAGCTGTAACAACTCTCCTGAAGTTTCGACGTCCTCTATCACTGATTTTCTTTGGTCTGCCGGTACGTTTTGCTGCTTTAGTGTCTTCCACTTATTCAGTACATCTAAAACAGTTGACTTGGGTATGTTTAAACGCCTCTCGGTCTCGGTTTCTTTAATGGACAGCTCACTAATATAACACCCAACAATCTTTCCTTTCTCAAAGTCAGTTCTCCCCTTCCGCGACGTTTTCACTCAACCTCACAGTGCGATATGATCGTGGTCAGCTGTTTTTTTTTTTTTTGATTGGAGGTTTAACGACCACCGTGAGCAACTGCGATCAGCTTTACCGTTTGCAGCTGTACTGCGCATCTTAACAACGCAGAGGATCCGTTTATTTGCTTTTGAAGGGGTGTCCAGTGACTTTTGTCAATATAGTGTATAACAGTTGGTTTACAAAAAGGGATAAAGGATATATCCTGTGATACAGTAACAAAATTCGTGCGATATACTATCCACAATACCCGATTTTGCTACAGAACTTTCAAACTCAAATACTTCGACAGACAATGGAAATGTAAGAGTTAACCAAACTCCCAAGTATTCCCGTGAATCTCTCCTGTTACCGAATGTTTTCGTCATATGGATACGGAAAAAGTGAGAACGGAGTTTTTCTTAATATATGAAAGAAATTGCGGAAATTTTTCTGGAATTTCAGAAATTTCCGTTAAAACATATTGAAAACGGTAATTTACCGTCAATATGAGAAAGAAATTGAGGAAAGTATTTTTCTTGGGTACGGAGAAAGAATGGAAAGTATTTCTCTGGGGTACGGAGAAAGAAATGGCGGGCAGTATTCTCTAAGTATTTTTCTGGGTATAAGAAAGAAATTGCGGAAAGTATTTCTCTAAATTCAGGTTTTCTCTGGGGTACGAAAAATTTCGTGAAATTCAGTGTTTCTTTCGTCATTTTCACGGAAAAAAGGTTGTATCAGGAACAGGCTTCGTTATTTTACGAAAGAAATCACGGAAAGTGACACGTGAATTTCAAGAATTTCAAATATTTAATCAAAACAGAGTAAATGTTAAATATTTCATCTTATCGCAGATAATAACTGTCTGGTGCTGTATTTTGGTGTATTCATGAATGTTATTATACAGACTGTAGCTCACGGTCGCATTTGTTGTTTCATAATGGGCAACGTGAGAGATTTTATTTTAAATTTTAAGCGTCGAAAAAATTTATAAAGAGTATACCCATTAAAATGCATGAACACAGGGAGGTGATATCAGATGAATATGTGGGGAATATTCGAATGTGAAAATGTATAAAGAAATGTCACGTGATGTTTCTCTCAACAATTCTCTTCTGATATCACCTTGGGAGGCGTTAGATAACGTGTATCTGTTGGTTCGATCGGCGTAAATTTCATAGGAAATAACCTTTCGTAGCCTTTCCCTGGGTAAAATGAATCAACACACAAATGTTGCACGAAACAACTCAAAACGAAAGCACTAAAGCGGCTCAGGGGATGGGAATGTTTCAGAATATTTTAAAGTTGAGAAACTCAAATGTGTGACAACATATTTTATTTTAGAGATTCTGTCATAATTATCTTTTCAAATCAAAAATTGCTTTATATGAGTTAATTTTCCCTTCATAGCACACGGAGAACGACGTTTAACCAATAGGATAGATTGCATAAAATGAGATAAAAGTACTCTGTAAAACTGTGACCTTTAAAGACAAATCAGTAGAGGACTCTTGGGTGACAGAAAGTAGAGGACGATATGATAATACTAAGAGTTTCTTTGAAGGAAAGCTTTGGAGATTCTCGCTATTTCGCACAGCTCAATGCGAAATAGCGAGAATTGTGTAGATAATCAGTTAGAAGTCGGTTGATAAAAATTGACGATGGCATCAGTGAAATAAAAGGGTTCTAGCGCTCTCAGACTTTATTTTCTGCACAAATCTTTGCAAGTTTTCATAAAAATTACGAAAGATTGAGCGTTTACTGGCCTTCCAAAAAACTGGAATTTTTTGTTCTTCGTTTTGGTAGTAGCCAAGCCAGATACGATTTATCATCCATAGATGAGGGAAGCTACGCCCATCTATCAGACAGTTCCTAAGAGAACTTCGTTTCCGTTAGTCCCTCAATTTGAAGTGGCACGTCATGTTCGTATTCATCGGAGGGAATCGGGAGATTTTTCATGCTATTCTCTCACACATATAGTTTGTTTTTGCATGAGAATTTCGAACAAAAATTTGCAGAAGGGACGTAAATCACGAATAGAAAGTGCGCATGCACTTTCTTTTTCATTTGTTTCAGACAAGCGTCATTCCGCGCATTACTAACATCTAGTGGCCTTTTCTTATTCCCTTCGTCTTTTTCTTTCACGTTTTTTTTTACTTTGCTACATCTTGGAATATTTATTTTCAAGCCTCATATTTTTTCTGTCATTAAAATTTCGGGAGCCTGTTCTTCCAAGTATTCTAACTTTCGTTAAACAACCTTCTGTTCTTCGTAACTTTTATTTCTTTTGTGACGTATTACAGAGGTGAAAGCATGTGTCAAGATGACAAATCTGTAACGAGACAATCAGTCCGCGTAGCTCAGTTGGGAGAGCGACTGACTCCGGAGTGAGGGGACATGAGTTCGATGCTCGTCGAGGACAAACTTGGGTTTTCACAATGGCGCCCGATTGTGGAAAATGAATTCATTGGCCGTTGGGTTCTTCGAAAGATGAGTGATTTTTGTTAAACACATTGTTTGGAATTAATGAAAATATTTCTACTTTGCTTCAAGGACAAAAAATTAAGAGGGAGATGGTGTGACGTACTACAGAGGTGAAAACATGTGTCTAGACGACAAATCTGCAGCGAGACCTTCTGTCCGCGTAGCTCAGTTGGGAGATCGTATCACTCCGGAGTGAGGGGAACATGGAGTTGATGTCCGTCCCGGACGAACTTGTGTTTTCACATTTTAAATATTATCATGCTGTGTACAATTTACTTCTTTGCATTCATTTACTAAAGTTTTGAGCCAAGCACACATTTGACTAGAGGCAACCAGATTCCCATAGTGTGTGTTTTTTTTTTGATTGGGGATTCAACGACCACCGTGAGCTACTCATTGGGCTGTAAGAAGTCGCCCGTTCCCAACTTAGGGCCACTGAAGGGAGAGAGCCAGTGCCGTAAGACAAACACAACATCCATGCCTCACCGGGATTACACCCCGGACCTTTCGCGGACGAACGACCCATAATGTTGACGCAATTTGATAGTAATGGGGTAAATGGCATGGAAAAACAATTCATGAACTATTTCTGAGGCTTTTGAAATATTTATTGTCCCTTACTCAGCATGTGAAAACACATTTTTGCCAGTGACGGGGATCGAATCTGCATCCTTCTACTCCGGAGTCGAATGCTTTCCCAATTAAGCAACACCGACGGAGTTTTAGCGCTGCAACTTTGCTGTCTGGACATGTGCCTCACCTCTGTAGTACGTCACATATACCCTCGTCTCAAAAAAGCGGGGTTCACGAAATCGCAGGATTCAGGTCCCCCGAAAACCATGCTTGAAACTCCTCTCTGTAGAAGGACGAATTCTCACTAATTTCAGACGATGTGGGGAAAGAACATGACACATTTTTTATAGAGCTTAACGTCCAGCAGATCCATTTTTACGTTGGGGCGCCAAAGTGAAACGCACATTTGCGGTGGCTATCTAGAATCCGCATCCTTCTTCTCCGGAACCGAATGCTTTCCCAATTCAGCTACTCGCTGCAACTGTGCCGTCTTGAGATGTGCTTCACCTCTATTGTACGTCACAAGCAATTATATAAACGATTCTTATTTCTTCTTTTTTGTTTTTGTTTTTGTTTGGGGGTTTAATGACCACCGTGAGCAATCGATGGACTATAAGAGCAGTCGCCCGTCAGTAATTTAAGGCCACTGGTTCTAGGGAAAACAGTGAGCCAATGCCGTTAAACGAACAGAACTTGGATTCGAACCTGGACCCATCTCGGACTAATAGTCACAAGCCATCTCTAAGAACTCTGCTCCACCGGGACGGCAGACAAATGGTTCATCAGAAGCGTAAGATTATTCTTTCAGGTAAAAAATATATAAATTTAGAAAAAAATTCGTTATTCACAAAAATTAGACATTAGATGATTGGCATCTGTTCTGAAGTTTTTAAACAAAATTAAAATTAAAATTTTTGATTTGAGATGAGAGTCCCCTTAGTTTGAGTTTATGTAGGACATCTTAAGAACTATTTAATGTAAGAGGTCTCATTCAACTTGCATTTAAATCCTTTAAGCTTGCATACGAAGTTTAATGAAGTTTGCATACGAAATGTGTTCAATAAACGGGTGTTCTAGTATTTTTTTCCCTTTGAATTACAGTTAACAACTAGCGGAAAAAAACCGGCATGGAATCTGTAAAAGCTATTTACAAGACTTCAGTGTACAGATGAGTAAAAATGCTGGAACCTCGGTATGTACACATACCATTCGCAGAGAACTTCATTCCATGGATTACCGTGGTCGTGCGGCTGCTATAAGACTTTCATCTCCACTCGAAATGCTACTCGTCGTTTATCATGGTGTAAAGAACATTTATCGTGGACCGTAGATCAATGATAACGGGTCCAGTGGACTGATGAATCCAGATGAACGATCCATCAATCTGATGGCCGTGTGTGGGTATGGTGGCAGCCGGGGGAACGCCAATTCGCACAGTACACTATTCATACGGTCAAGTTTGGAGCTGGCCGTGTACTCGTGTGGGAGTGTTTTTCGTGGTATTTTCGCGGTCCATTGGTTATTGTGGACAATCCTGTTAACCAGCACGTCTACCTCGATATTCTGGACAATAATGCCCTACCAACTCTGTGGCAATACTATGGAACCGAGCCTTGTTGGTACCAGCTGGATAATACTCCGAGCCATAAAACAAGGACTGTTACGGCGTGGTTTGACGATAATTCCGTATCTTGTGTGGACCTGCCGGGACAGAGACCTGATCCTAATCCCATAGAGCACCAATGTGATGAAATAGAGCTCCGCATAAGAATTTTGGAACCAAGGCCTACTACTAAGCAACAGTTAGAGGCAGCATTATGTACTGAATGGAAGCGCATACCTATCGCTGTGTTCCAAAACCTTATCGAAAGCATATCTCAAAAGGCCAGTGCTTGCATTAAGGCCAAAGCTGGATCAACATAATCAAAAAATGCTATGTTGTATTTCTCTTCTAGGTGCCCGATGACTTTTGTCAATATAGTGTATACCTTTAAGCCAGTCTCACCAAACTCTAGAGTAAAGACGCCAATTCATCACAAAATATTTTGAGCAGTCTATCACATCCAGTGTGAGTACAGCTTTTCCTACATAGGTCAGACCCGAAGAGCATTAAGATTTAGACTGAAGGAAGAACCGTCGTACGTAAAATCGTGTATCATGAACGAATCTATGGCATAGCACCTTTGGAGTATTAGCCACAAATTTCACATTGATGAGACAAAATCTTTGCTAGAAAATCATATGTGCATGTGATCTTGACTTTTTGGAAGACTATCACAATTTTCAAAATCGCCCTTTCCTAACGAGTGATTCAATCTCACTACCGTTTACAGTATTTCGAACGCTTGTAAAACACTAAACAAAACCAGTAACCACAAAAGCGAAACGTGAAATAAGCAAAGGTCGTCGCAAGAAACTAATGCGCCATTATTTTGACGAAGCTGGATCAGGGTTCCATGCGAAACTATAGGAGACGCTAATAAGTCTTAAAATTATTTCAGCTGTCACTTTGTAAGGATACAAGAACAGAAGTTTTCTCAGAGTTTTTAGTGCAATGCGATGGGAGACACCAGTTAATTTATATCAGTGCCCTTCGTCGAACTAGTTTTGAAATGTCTTCATCGAGAGATTCAATAAAGTTTTAATACATTATAGTGTTGTCATGGAGCATATGGGTAAGATTAATGCACTTTCCTTTCAGTTTTGGGTCCAGTGAATGGTTCTTGCTTCCTTATTAATATTTATTGACATCAATGGCTGCAAGAGCTTCCAAAGGGAGTTGCAAGGGATTCTTAATACACTAAGACGTGTTAAAGTTCATCATCGTGGTGCCTTGCACAATATCAAAGTAAAATTTTATTGTCGAAAACTTTTTGGCACATTCCCGTGTTCAGTATGCTTGTCGATACTCTTGCACACTTTATGCTCCAAACTCACACGCGGTCCGTCTAAGAGAACAATCGCTAACTTATACGAGTACGGCTTATGGCACTGATATTATTCAGAAGATCAGGAATTACTGAGGGATACCATTCGCCTAGATGGCCTCAAAGGTATCCCCGTCTGGAATTAGAAAAGAGAACTACTAGCGCCAAGCTATTTCCCAAGGAATATCATAATGATTTCAGTTCATCTAGTTCCAGGCCTCCAAAATTCATGCGAATCGTCACCATTCCGTCAGAGGAAAAGAAAGCAAAACCAGATCAGCCTGAGTTTAATGGAAGAAACAGCCTTGTTTGGATTACTACATTATTTGTTCTCTGTTTGAGAGTAGCTTTCTAGATTCGTAATCTCTTAGATTTTTATACCATTGCACGATTAATTAGTGATTATCTTCTCCTAATGACAACAAACCGTGTTCTTTTGTTTATTTTAATTAGATTTTTTAGTTTTTGTAGAAAATTTAATATTTTCCTTTATCTGAGTCTGAAAGTCTTAAAAGAAAAATATTTCTTGGTATATCGACACTCTTGTCATTACAGAACTCATAGCATATTGTTTGACGTAATTCTATGCTTGGATTTTCATCCAATGTTTCGTAGAAAGTGTGTGAAAGTTCAAAGATTCCCTAAAAATTGATAAATCAAAATGTAGTTTATTTAAAATTCCGCTATATGAATGACGGTGAGTTGAGGTTTTTGCTCAATCGAATTCAGTTCCAGTAACATTCAGCCTTATAAGGATAAATGTTGGTAAGTTCCGGGTACGCACTTGTGAACGTCATTTGCACTTGGCGATTTTCCACGTTTCTTTATATTTGACTCATGCTTGCAGGTACGTTTCTTCACTATGGAACTACCTTTCGTGTCATTACTGCAAATTATAGAACGACTAAGCGAATTTTCGAACACTTAGTACTTCAAAAACTGCTGAAGGGAAACTAGACTAGCAAGGAAAAAAAGGAAAATACGAAGCAAGTAAAATTGATATGGCAAGTTAATTTAGGGTGAAGGAGAGTGCGCGTAATATTGCTTCATTCTCACCTCATGCAAATCAATAAGTGTAAAGTTGATGATTATGGAGGAATAAAAACATCGCTTGAGGGAAGAAAAGAGAGAATAGTGGGCAGGGAAGGAAACAGCTTGTGTGTAACTCAAGAGGTGGTTATGACGCTAGACACTAATAGTCGCTAAAGATCAGACATCAACCTTCCCGTGCTCCTTATCACGAGATAAAAATGGCTCTATTTTTATAAAATCATCTAATATTGAAGATTATGCAATGAAATTTCTGGAACAGATCGAAAGAAAAGAGTAAAGGCAATTATGGCACTAAAGAGAAGTTTGGAAATTATGGTGGTGTAAAAAGGAAGAAAAGAGGGGTAAAGTGGATATCAACAAAACATGAAGTACAAAGTGGTCACTGAAAGGAAGCGAGGAACCGTCGTGCAGACCCGATATGGAAAGAGAAGTTACGATAAAATCTTGAAAAAAAAAGTGATGGAGTGCTATCTTTCATTTTTCTTTTTAAAGCAAATATCGGTTTTTAAGGGGAATATAATAGAACTTCCAAATAAGAGATTTTACCTTAACATGGGGTAGTAACTGATATTTTTTAAACGAAATGTGAGTAGTGTCATGTCTTCTTCCTACAGGCATATAAAATTAATTACTTTTCGTACGTGAGATCTTTCTACTTTCCACGAGTTTGTCTCCGCATTTTGAAAACTTTTCCTGAAATTTATATTCTCCGACTTCATAAATAACAGCTACTTTTCCTGCATAAAGGGTGTGTTCCTGAATGTTTAAACTGAAAACATCTCGATGCCGCGGTATCGATTTGTTTTCTTTTAATAACCTAACTTTTATGATTATTCTTAGAGTAAATTTATTAGTGTCAGGAAACAGCAGTGTTTAACTATGTATGGAATCAATTGGAATATTTGGAATCACAAATGTTCTTGGTGTACATCAATCTCCTGTTACTGACCGGATTGAGAATTAGAAGTCTGAGAACCTGGTATTCTTTGCTTCTCCTCGACAACAAATTTAAGTAGTGCATCAAATTGGAATTTTTGCCCGAGAATCATAACTTTCTCCAAATAATTTGGCTCCCCTAGCGTTTTTAGGTGATCAAATATACTCTGTGCATCACTATTACATACAAATGGGCGGTGGACCTGAATAATCTTAACACCAGCCGCCATATATGTGTACACTATAATATCATTTTGACTTGACAAAAACCTTTAAAATTTGCCGAAAAAGGTGCGATAGCCGAGTGGTAAGAGCAGTCGGCGGAAGTTTCCTTTGTCGAGTGTTCGATCCCAGCCTGACCCCCGCCCATTAAAGACCTGCCGTGCTTCGGAGTGCACGTCAATCCAGAGGTCCTGCGGTACATAATTTCCCGTCAAAAATAAGGTCATCTGTTCTTTCTACCTTCAAGTGCACAATCTGCTTTGGTATCGTCTGGAATTTGTCACAACAAGAGTTTGCTCTCTCATGTCTGGTATTCTGAACCTTTTTTTACCTGTCTACCCGTTTTCCCTTTCTGTACCCTCACTTTCGCTTCCCATACAAGAGTTATAGCTCCAGAAACCATGGTATCTGCGTCTAAACTTTTCTTGAGCGGAATTGCTACCAGAAGTAAGTTGCCTACTTGAAAAAAATGAGGCAGAAAGCGAAAACTGGTATAGAGACTACGATATGACTAATCCAAACAATTAAAAAAAATTAAAAGATCTATTTGATGAATGGTAGTGCTGAAAACCCAGAAGTGGTTGTTTTGGCTTCGTCAATTAGATATTATCCTTCAGAATTTAAAATTGTAAGCAAAACTGCCTCCTTGAAAGTATGTTTCATCTTAAAGCAGTTCTATGCATGCTGATAATCGAGAAGTTCGTGCATCGTGTTTACGACAACTGAAGAAACGACGTCCGCAGAGTCACGAACTTCAGACAGGTCTCACATAAATGGAGATTTCATTGAACATCCCGAGTCTGCAATTCCACAGAAAAATGAAAAAAGAATATAAATCGAAACACCTTAACGTGCGATGGCGAAAATGAAGTAACATGAAATGTCATAATTGGGAAGTTATTCAAAACGAAGAGCTGGACTGCTTGCCTTTTGTTTGAATAACTCCCTTTTCTTGAACGGCAGTATTCACCCCACATGCAACGTTGCTTGGAAATGAGAGTAAGAATGTTTTTGACTTGAGTTAAGCCTCTCAAATTGGTGTAATCGTGAATAATCATCTTTACTTTTGAAAAACTGCATATACATTAATCCCAAAACTTCTCGATGCTGTGAAGAAAAGTTCAGTTTGCTTAAGTAGGATCACAGCAGTCACCGATTCTTTTCAACTCCGTTTTTTTGTATCTCTCCTCACATTACCATGAAATTTGATATGAAGATTTCTCGGTTGTTGTTGTACATCCTCCAAGTTTGGCAGCATGATTACACAACATCCTTTTAATACTGAATTTATGAAACGCAGAGTTGATTGCTTTCCTGATTCATCGATTCTTCCTAGATTGAAACCTAGGATTCCTTACCTGAGTGCAGCTCTCCAAAAATGTTCATGCCCTCTAATGGGGAATTATAAATTTCTTTTGAGTACGTACAAGTTTTTAAACAGGAACAATAGACACATACCATTAGCATTTACGTACGCAACATTAGGTTGAGTTGGATTTATACACAGCTCACTACAAAGGATGCTGATGATAATACGGCCTAGGAAGGCAGGTTTAAGCATGTTACAAACGGAAAATATTCTAGGTAATGTAATATTTTGCGTATCGAGGGTGTTCAATTAGTGGGGCATGCACAAAAAAGCAGACAGACAGCTGTCATTCTGTGGGCGGGAACGGCTGGTCGACGTTCGAGGGCAACGGCGGCTGGAGAGGATTGTACCAGGCAACAGACGAGCTTCATTGCGTCAAGTACCCGCTCAGAAGAACAGCGAAATCGAGAAGAGAATTTCAGAGTACACAGTCTACCTACCGCGCGTTGGCACGAATAGATTACGTAGGTCACTTCAAAAATTTTGCACACTGCGTAAGCGCTGTCCATAGGCTTATGCAGTCGCTCAAATCGATTCGCCAGTTGTGAGTCAGACTTCAGTATACAAAGGTGTGCCTGACTAATTTTTACCTGTTCTGAAAAATTCTGCTAAGAAATGGAGGAAGAAGGCGGGTTCAGGTCAGATCTGGTGTAACGACCAGCTGTCCTACATTAAAATTGACACTTTGCGAGTAAAACCCCCTACAGAAATCCATAAAGCTTTGTGTGAAGTTTGTAAGGTTAGTGTAGTGGATCGTAGTACAGTGTCACAGTGGGCTTCTCTTTTCCACCATGGCCGGGAAAGCATCGAAGACAACCCAAGAAGCGGCCAGCCATCAGATGCAACAAACTACACTTCTGTGGTTGTCGTCAACAGCAATTTGGAAGATCTACGAAGAACATGTGAATAGAATGCATATGAAGCAAACATGTCTACCACTTCGGTTTTCAGAATTCTAACTGAAAAGTTACAGAAAAGAAAAGTGGCTACCAAATGGGTTCCGCCTAATCTGAGTGAAGAGCAGGAAGCAGTTTATAAAGGGATCGCAGAAGCATTACTTCAGCGTTACGAGACAGAAGGTGAGCGTTTTTTTTGGACAGATTTGTTGCTATAGACGAAACCTGGATAAGAGATTTTCAATCCAAATTAAACTCTCAGTCCGTACAGCAGAAACATCCACGATTACCACGCCCGAAAAAATTCCGCCGCCAACAATCTAAAGTTAAGCTGATGGGGATTATGACCTACGATAAGGTTGGAGTAATACCAACAGACAGAGTGCCAGAGCTGACCACTGTAGCAGCGAAATACTACAGTTGATTTCTGCAAAATGTTTTGCGCCCAAAGATTCGCCAAAGAAGATCCGACATGCTCGAAGCTGGGGTCATCATTTTGCACGAAAACGCGAGGCCTCATGTTGCCCGTATAGTAAGAGACATTCTGGCAAATGATGGATGAGAATTGCTTTTCCACGCGCCATACAGACCTAGCATGAGCCCACCAGACAATCACTTGTTCCCAAAACTGAAGGCGCCACTCGGCGGGAAACGATTCAGGATGCTTCTGATGATGTGACCCGAGTTATCCGACGCTTCAACAATGGATGTGTTCTGACTGGAATACAAGACTTTCCCAAACGTTAGGCTGTTGTCATAAAGAAACATGGAGATTAGTTCGAAGGCCTGTGAAGGTATGTTGTGAAATAAATTCGTTTTCTAAGAGATAACCCACAGTGCGCAAACTTTTTGAATTGACTCTCGTATAACAGCAGACATCCCCTTCGTCAACCACTCACACTCATAAAGTACCGACAAATTCGTCTGCAGTGGGCACTAGAGCATCGAAACGTCATCCTTAAGTACTAGGAAAAGTCATCTGGTCCAATGAATCACGTTTTTAGTTAGTACACACCGAGGAAGGACAATAATATGGTGTCATCAGCACTATTCGACGCATCTCAACTGGCTAGCGTTAACTGTAAAAGCTGGTGCAGGCGGTGTGATGGTCTGGTGCCCGTTTTTTTAATAACACTGCGTACCTTAATAACACTGGAATACCGTTTGGATGTCACGTGGTATCTTTACATTATTGCGGATCAGGCAAATCTGTGATTGCAAACGGTCTTTCCTTATTAATTCAGTTCTTAGTTTTGGATTAGGGACATGCATCTTAAAAAGAAAAGACATTCAAAGGCTGAATACAACTCAAAGGATCACGAAGTGATTAATGTTTTGTTTTACAATGATATATAGAAAAAAAGCTCATGGATCAGAAAAATGACATGAATGGATTACATCATGATCAAAATAAAGATCCTTGTGACGTGCCTGCCCCGCAGGACGCACAAGACATAAAGGCAGATAGCAGCGAGACGAACGTATGCGTAGCTTAGTTGGTAGAGCGACTTGTTCCGGAATAAGTGGACTCAGGTTCGATCCCCGGCGTGGACCAAAAATGACGGAGAAATTTACTTCGTTATACCCTCCGAGTGGTAATGAACTGGACATATTTCTATAAGAACTGATCAACGTTGGACTACTCAAATACTAGACGGAAAACCAAGGGATAGCAAAAAAAACAGAAGACCACGTGGGAGATAGGTGCAAGAATTTTCAAACCATGTTCGAATGATATGATGGAGTTTGCTCAAAACAGAGACCTGCTAAAGAAAGTTGTGGAGAGCGTTATTCAGCAGCAAACTAAGAATGGTTGATGATGAATATGGTTATTGCATGTACAGTCAAACGCCTATTTAACAGACTGCGCTTTAACGAATTTCGCGATTTTACGTACATATTTAATGGTACGGATGGAATCACATTGAAATTAATGCTTGGTGTTTCCCGATTTAACAAACACATTTCCTCAATTTAGCAAACATTTTTTATTTTTTTAAACCACCAAACTACCCAGGTAGCACAGCCTTGCAATCTAATGTAGGCCCAACATTGAGCCACCGACTTTTAGGAATAGAAGGCGGTGGCTCAGTGTTGGGCCTAGGTAAAATTGTGCTACCTGGGTATGTTAACCAGCATTTTTGCGTTAAAAGTTATCTAGAAAGAGAGCCTCGCGTAACAGGAAAATTTTACGCATGCAGTTAACCAGCGTTTCAAAAAATACTATCTGCGACACAGCTTGACGGAATCATAAATCAGTTCGCCTTTCCTCCGACTATAAAGCCTCAGCTTCTTACAGGGGAAGCCAATGACCAATAAGTTTCAAAGGAGCGGCAACATTTTCTTGCATGGGTGGAAAGCAAGAAAAAGAAAGGCGGTATGGGGAAGGAAAATCTAGAGTAACCTGGGAGATTCTTGTTTTCAGCTACAGACAGAACAACAGCTTTCTGTGAATTCAGGGGACACACACAGTACGTACCCACTCCTGAGCCTCTGAAACTCTTCCCCAAATTGCGCTGCTTCTTTTCTTCTCAGTGTCAAATCTACAGGTCAAATTAAACAATGCATCTCGTTATGCAGCTTAGAATACTGAAATCGTTATTTAAGAACCTAAAAGCTCGGAAAAATCAACCATCCTATTTTTCTCGCAATTTTAAAACGTAAGCTTAAATTTATTGAAATCAAATATGTACGAAATATGTATTTAATATGCAAAAGTGAATGTGTACGTGTTATGACCTTTTCGGTAATAAAT
Organism: Macrothele yani; assembly: GCA_039090855.1. Classification (NCBI taxonomy): domain Eukaryota; kingdom Metazoa; phylum Arthropoda; class Arachnida; order Araneae; family Macrothelidae; genus Macrothele; species Macrothele yani. The sequence goes on along the minus strand of CM077008.1, from coordinate 56,080,348 downwards.
TTCGTAATGAAAAGTACTAAATAATATAAATAATTTACATTTCTCTGAAAGAAAGAGAACTTAGCTGCTTACATACCCCTTTATGAACACTAGCTTAATTTGAATATTGCATTCGAAAGGCTTCCTCGATTTAGCGAATTCCGGGATTTTACGTACAACACGGTTGGTCTCTTGAAGTTCGTTAACTCGAGGTTTGACTGTATAATATCCCTCCTTACAAATTGAGCACAAGGACAAAGTGATTTTATGGAGTAAAACTTAAAAAATATTTTTAAGTACAATATCTGTCACTGCCTTCAAAATAGGCAAAACTGTTCCTCAAAATACTATTTTCACATCAGTTTTATTCCTAAGAGAAGTGGCACTCGCTTTCGTCTAGGAAATCTGTTTCTAAAGAATATTTTTCTGTACAGAAAGGAAACATTCATGTTTTCGTCTAAAGTCCGGCTGTTTGTGCAGTTTGACCTCCTCATCGACTGTGTAGAGGTTTCGACTCACTCTCCTATCTGGGTGACTACAGGTCATCTTACCTTCGCATTGACTTTAAACTCACTCTCGTCTGTGTTTTTAAACTCTCGTCAAATTCGTTTAAACTCACGTCGAATTCGTTTAAACTCACTCTCGTCTGTGTTTTTAAACTCTCGTCAAATTCGTTTAAACTCACGTAGAATTCGTTTAAACTCACTCTCGTCTGTGTTTTTAAACTCTCGTCAAATTCGTTTAAACTCACTCTTGTCTTTGAGTGACTCTAAGCTATTTTATTTAATTGACTTTGTAGAGGTTTCAACGCGTTCGCCTATCTGGATGACTGCAGGTCATCTTACCACCACATTGACTTTAAATTCACTCTCGTTCTCTGAGTGACTGTAGGACATCATATCTCATTGATTCAGAGAAGTTTAAACTCACTCGGCTATCCCATTGTGGAGAGAGTTATTCAGCGACAAACTGAGAATCACACTGGAGAGGTTTTAATGCACCCGCCCATCTTAGCGACTGTAGGCCATGTTAAATCCTCATTCACTTTGGAACGATTTTAACTACCTTACCTATCTGAGTGATTGTAGGCCACTTTATCTCATTGATTTTCAAGAGGTTTTAACTCACTCGTCTATCTGAGTGACTCTAGCCCATTTTATCTCTTCATTAACACTGGAGATGTTTCAACTTACTCGCCTATCTGAGTGACTGACTGCAGGCCATGTTATCCCCTTATTGACTTTGGAGGGATTTTAACTCCCTCTCCTGTCTGAGTGACTGCAGGCCATTTTATCTCATTGATTTTGGAGAGGTTAGAACTCACTCGCCTGTCTGAGTGATTGTATGCCACTTTATCTCCTCATTGCCTTTAGACAGGTTCTAACTCACTCGACTGTTCGAGTTATTGTAGGCAAGTTTGTTTCTTTGCTCTTTCTGGAGCCAGATTGGGGGTGGGGTCATGTTTCCCTTAAAAACAGCTTATAATGAATAAAGTTCTCCGCTGGACGTATAGTGTAGGGAAGCTTACGTTAAGTCACGTTAGGGTTATTGGAAGGTTACTTGACGTAGCTAAAGTGTGCCTAATCTTCAAAGTGCTAGAGTTTGTTTAGGTAAGACACGCACGTGCAATAAATTCATTGAATATGGAACTTCTTTTTACTCAGCGTTCCTCATTATCTTTAATATCAGTAATATAACTTCGGTTTTAGTACATTAGTACCTTAATGGCTCCTTATTAGAGCAGTAAACACAATATACCCTGAACTTAACGAAAACACTCAATGAAATAGACTTAACGGCCAGACAGAGGTCTGACAATAAAATGAACTAAGAAAACGTACTCACTTTTAACCTTTTATTGGGGAGCTCCTGGTATTACTCAAATACACACTCCAACACAACTCGACTACTGATAGCCCGAACTTTCGTACTATCGTAGATAAATCACATAACAATAATACTGGAAGAACCTATCACATATAAAACGAAGCTGCTTGGTATAGTTGAGCGCGCCTATATATACTGCATACCACCACGTCATGACTTACACTCGTTGCCACATATAATTCAGCGGGAGAAATAACATCTCGTTAAGTGAGAAGATAATTTGCATAGGAAAATAAAATAACAAGAGATAGTAAAATCAAAAGGAAACTGAATCTAGAGTATACGTTACAAGCTCTTAAAGGAATAGTTGTGAATTCGCCCCCTCTAATTTTAAGTTCCAGTGAGTACAACAGATAGACACTTTGCGGCATGATTTGATGATGTAGATGTTAGAGTTCCCCCCGTTGGCGCAGTGTTGCAAACGTGGGCTTTTAATCGTCCGTCAGGGTGGGCCTGATTTCGCCTACCGAATGAGGTATGGGGTGGATCTCACGGCACTGATACTCTTTCCTCCCTGAGACCGGTAGTCTCAAATTCAAGACATTAGAGACCTTGTAGCTCCTATTGTTGCTCGCGATGGTAGTTGAAGTAGCTATTTGGTTTTATATTCAGGAAACATGAAACATTAGTTACATCAAATTCAACGTTGCATCGCACAAATAATTAATCAGTACTATCTGCTTTGTTTATTCTGGTGAATTTCGTAGTGAGCATTTGTAATCTGCTTCCTTTTCTTAGTCCTGGGATGAGGAATAATCTGAGAAACACTTCTTCAGATATTTCAGAACTTCGTCGACTTATTGAATGCTGAAGAAGAAAACGGGTGTGGAAATATAATGCTTGCCTCTTTTGGGAAATTCCTTCTATTATTGCACGAGCAAAACTTCACTTAGATATTGCATCTACGCCTGGTAGCCACAATAAAAAAAAAGAATACACATCATAAAAAATCGATGATCTAATTTGATTGAGTGAAAATGGTGATTTCCATTTCGAGAATGGGCTGATTCTTAAAAAGCCACATAAATATGAAGGCTTGACAGCTGTGAAAGAATGCCACCGACAGGAGGAATCCACCGGAGTATGTATACTTTATTCCGATGTCAGGAAATGAGATATTGCTAATATTTGTACCGCCATCTAAGTAAAAACAAAGACGAATTTATCGCCATACACGGAATGATGCTGAGTGATAAATCTACTAACATCTTTTATATTGTCAGCTGGAAGGGAATAGGCGAAACATTCAAGTATCAGTAGCATAACATTCAAAATGTTTTTTTCCCCTTTCCAATATATGGGCGAAAAATAACGCAGAGATGTGGAGTATATCAATAACCGGGATGAAAATAGCGATTTTAGAAAACATTTTCGGGATGAAATTCTTCGCGGATCAAACTGCATGCAATACCCGAACTCCTAGTCTTGTATTCTGAAGTTCAATCCATTACTTCTCACGTCCGCAGCCATATATTGAACGGCGCCTTATCATAGCATCAGGAAGGGAATAGCAATAAAACAAAACTGTAGCATTTTACGCTGTCTCAATTTCATTTGCTGTAGACTGGAGGTCTTGTGCTAGGTCATCAGTTTCAAACAATTACGTCCTGTTACTGTGTTTCATCATTTTCTTTCTAAGTTTTGAATTTCCGGATTGAGACAAAGAAATGCATCATCAAATCGCGCAACGCATGCTGCAGCACTCCATAAATTACCGAAACCAGTTTTTTTACCTACCGAAGTGAACATCTATTATTTAAAATCGCACTTATCGTGTAGAATGAATCTAAATTATTGCAAGAAGTCTGTACAATTTATATGCACTGCTGGCCACCCGAAATGCAACACCAAGAAGGAAGTATCCAATTGCCCTGAAATTCGCAGCATGCGTCGCCCGCAAGAGGACATGCAGACGATTAGCATTGCAGGACATATGCAAATCCCGTGCGCCCGGCACGCCACCGAGAAGCATTATACGAAGGGTGCACAGAAGGCGAGGTGTAAGTAGTGGAAGTGTGTTGCGCTATCGGACATGTGCGTGGGAAAGTTTCCTAATGCCTCGTCGCAGAATACGGCAGTCAATCCAGCCCGTTTTGGAGTTCGACAGAGGACCAAAAGTGGATTATCGCAACAGCAGTTTATCGTACCGAGACATCGGCGCCCGTGTGGGACGACATCCAGACACAGTGAAGCCAGTAGGGATTCGGTGGGTGTACGAAGGACGGACGGACCGACGTGAGCAATTGCCGCAGCCGCGGCACACCACCGAACGAGAGGACCGGCATGTTGTGCTGCGGGCATTAACGGCTCGCACCGCCACATCACGAACGTTAGCGCAGGAATTAGGATGTGTTGCGCAACAACCTGTGTCAGCACGTACTGTTCGACGTCGTCTGCAGTAGCGGGGACTTGTCGCACGCCACCCATTGCTCCGATTACCATTGACGTTTCACCACCGGCAAGTGCGGCGGCAGTGGGCCGTTGAACGCTGCACTTGGCCTACGGAATGGCACGACATTGTCTTCTCCGACGAAGCCCACTTCTGCCTGCAAAACCAAGATGGTCGGATCCGCGTGTGGCGGCACTGCGGCGAGAGACTGTATGACGCCTGCATTATACATCGCCATACCGGTCCGTCGCCTGGCGTTATGTTTCGAGGCGCAATTGGATATGACACCCGCACCCCTCTGGTACGCATCGCCGGTACACTCAACAGCCACCACTACATCTCCGACATTTTGGAGCCTGTAGTCCTCCCTTACCTGCAGGACCTTCCAGCGGCCACGTTTCAACAGGACAATGCATGTGGTACGCATCGTGCAACAATTCTTCACGGCCCACCAGGTGTCACTGCTGCCGTGGCCCGCCTGTTCTCCCAACATGTCGCCCATCAAACACGTCTGGTCGCCGATCGGCAACCGAGTGGCCCGGCAAGCACCACCCGCGGCTAAGCCTGATGAACTGTGGCAACGTGTGGAAGCAGCCTGGACAGACATACCCCAAGCCCACATCCAGAGCCTCTTTCGGTCGATGCTGCGGCGTGTAGCGGGTGTTATTGCCAGCCATGGGGGCCCACACGAACTATTGATGTCTGCGTGTTCCGCAAGTCGCACGGGACTGTAAGCTCAATCGTTTCATCTTTGTATCTATTGTTATGAGTCCAGAGTAAATCTGGCTTTGCTATCTCGTGTTCATCTTGGTGTTGCATTTTGGGTGACCAGCAGTGTATAAAAGATGTAAATGTTGTAAAAACGTGTATCAAAAATTTATGTTTCAATACAAAGACAATTCAAAGTACAAATGCCATTAAATTTAAATTTGGCCTAAATTAATCCCATATAGCAAGCGTTTGGCAAGAACTATTCCGAGTTAGATGTACTGTGCTTTTCTTACCCTGTTCATTTAGTTTTCAGTCGTTTTTTTCTTTCCTTGTGAAGTAAAACAACGGAAGCACAATTTACTGCACACACACGCACATTCATAAAATACAAACACAAACATTCACAAACCTGCCGTACCACGCCATAATAATACACACGGACGAATCCACCTGCAACCAAAAATTGATTTGATGCCCATCAACTGTGTAGTGTATCCAGTACTGATATACTCGAGCCATACAGAAAGTAAGCACCGTCCGCGCATCACCCCCGCGCAGTTATTCGCTCCACAATCCCGCATGCGCTGTTGCCCCATTCACTAGCACTTTTGTGAGGTTGTGCTTATTTTTTTTTTTTTTTTGATTGGAGGTTTAACGACCACCATGAGCAACTCAATGGGCTATAAGCAGTCGCCCGTCCCTAATTTAGGGTCACTGGTTCCAGGGAAGGGAGAGAGCCAGTGCCGAAAGACAAACACAACATCCATGCCTTACCGGGATTCGAACCCGGACCCCTTCGGACGAATGATCAGAGGCCATCGCTTAGACCACTGCGCCACAGGGGCGGCTGTGCTGATTTTAAAGGGTTGTGGTGTGAGTTAATAATGCTTAAGTTAATAGAACGGCCCACCGACTGCGAATTCCGGTCTGTGATTAGGTCTCGGAATACGAGAATTGTCAGATCAAGTGTAAATCAATAGACGCTTCACAATGTCTGATCTTTCAGAACATTTCTATGAAGTTTCGGAATCATTACAGAAAAGCTTCAGTACCGAAAAGGGTGTGCACGATGGGATCCAAAGATGTTGGAGGGAGAGCAGAAAATGAAGCACATGGGATCTGCTTTAAAAATTTGGGGCTGGTACGCGGAGGTAGGCTATGGGTTTTTAAGCCGCATACGGATGGGAGATGAGACTTGGGTCTCTCATAGCACCCTCGAATCGAAACAGCAGTTCTTGCAATGGAAACACGGACTCGCCTGCAGCCAAAGATCCGAACAAACAGTGTCAACGAGGAAGGTCATGTACACTGTCTTTTGGGACAGGAAAGGAATTTTCGTTAGTGGAATTCCTGCCTAATGTCAGGACAGTAAACGCGACTGTTTATTGCAAGGCACTGAGAAAGCTGCGTCGTGCAATTTAAAACAAACGGTCCGACATTCTGAGCAAGGGAGTTATTCTTCTCCACGACAACGCAAGACCTCATGCCGCGAATGTAACGCAACACCTAGTTACTAAATTTGAATGGAATCAACTAGTCCACCCGTTCTACAGATTGGACTTAGCACCCAGTGACTATCGTTTGTTTCTCCACTTGAAACGATTTCTTGCCTGCCAGCGGTTCGATAACAACGATAACGTTAAGACGATGGTTGAGCGGTGGCTCAAAACCTTGGCGACAGAATTCTCCAGAAACTTCTGCCACGATATGATAAATGCCTTAACATCCACGGGAAAAATCTTAGAAATCTCATTAAATTTTGTAGAATGCATCGCACATTAAAATTAGTTATTAATTTTTGTTTCTTTAAACGGTAGTAACTTCCTGGATTGCCCTCGTAGATAGCACGGCTGTATGTTTGGGTTATATCATGGATTGATAGTTAAATGGAAGATGGTGGAATGCTCTGTGTGAATCAAGACTACATAAAAACTGGTAAAACCGGCAATGACCGGAGAAAATATACTCCGTAAATTAACACTTGATATTCCAGGTGAGCGTCGTTTCTCCGATATTTTAACACCTAAACGGAGGTCAAAGGTGCAGAAGATAAGGGACAATGTCGACATTCAATAAGGGAGCACCTTCAAAGATTTAGGAAAAGTCAGCTCAGCGATGGCTCGACTGGGCAATGGCAGCCGACAGCCACTTCAAGTGCGCATGTTAACACAAAGCCATCGGGATATTAGACTTGTGAAAACAGGAATTTGGTGGTGAGGAGAATCAAAAACGCATCTCCTCGCTCCGAAGTGAGTTGCTCTAACTGATTTAAGCTACACCAATGGAATGTATCGCTGAAGATTTGTCTTCTTGACACGTACTTCACCTATGTAGTACGTCAGAGATTTCAGTGGCTGACGAAACATCTCCACTGGACCATAGAAGACTGAAAAACTATAGATTGGTTCGACGAATTCGTGTTCCAACTACAACATGCCAACGGGTGGGTGCGTGGTTGCTTCTATCACACGAGATCATGGACCCCAACTATCAGATAGGAGTCATAGGGGATGGTGGGAGAATTGTAATATTCTTTGGCGTGTGTACGTGGACCACCTAGGTTCGTCTTGTACCTATTAAAATTATTATCACCTCAGAAAGCTGGGCTGACTTACTTACCAACTACTTAAACCCATTTTAGGCTATCCACTTCCAACAATAAGATAAGCTGATGATTTGACCTGCTCCGTCGAAATGTCGGCAGGGATATGCTGAACTCTTTTAAACATTGATAAAAGCGTTGCGCGAGCAATTCTGCCAGGATCTAGCCGTCCTACACCCGGACACGATCGGTTAAGAGACCGGCAGGGGCCTGCTGCCCCCACGGAACCATTACTTCCCACCCGTTTGCCATAGCCCGTACGTGCGACGCACTAATTGGCCGGTGTTCTAATTTTCCGATTGGCTGGGAGATTGGTTCGCCAGCGCGATGGTTTTTTTGGGAACAAAGTACTTTTTTGGTGTCTAGGCTAAAAGTATTTGGTTGATGCATAAAAATTTATGCCGTTTTACTTCACGAGTGTTTCCCAGATCAGTAGTGACGGTGCAGAGGGCCAGTTGTATATCAAAATGTAGCCAGTAATATCATGTATCTAAATCATATTGCGTTGGCTGATTGTGGCAAATGATTTTTTTATTTTCAGGTCCGGAAATATGGAGTGCCAAGTGGAGAAGAATGAACATTTCCGACATCTGCTCCTCTATGAGTTTAATAAAAGATCCACTGCCGCCGAGGCTACTCGACAAATTTGTGCTGTGTATGAGGAAGGATGATACTACTGCTCCGAGGACAGACCGCAGGTTTGAGCGGTACCGAGGTGGCAATTTTGATCTCAACGACTCTCCACACTCAGGTCGTCCATCTCAGTTTGATGAAGATCACTTGAACCATCTCATCCACTTAGATCCGCGCCAAACCACAAGTAAATGGGCCACTAAGATGCACTATGATCAGACCACAGTGGTGCGACACCTGGAACATATGGGAAAGGTCCAGAAATTGGGATCTTGTGTGCCTCATACTCTCACCAAGGACAACAAGAATCGGCATGTTGCCATTTGGGGTTACTTGCTCGCCCGTTATCGCGAATGTGCTCAGCAGCACAAACCCTTTCCGTCACGTATTGGCTGTGAAAATGAAAAGCAGTGCCTGTACGAGAATTTTAGGCATCGGAGAAAATGATTAAGTTCAAACAAGACGCGCACACCACGTTGAAAGCATAACCTTCATCCTGCGAAGGTCATGTTGGGTGTTTGGTGGGACAAGAAAGTCATTATTCAATGGGAAATGCTGCCGAGGAATCGGACCATCAAAGCTGCACTCTATTGCGAGCAAACTCTGCCGTGTGGAGGGAGACGTTTATCAGAAACGGCCACATCGGCGCCATGATATCCTTCTCCAACATGATAACGCAAGCCCTCACAGTGCAAACATGACCAAAATGGCCATTCGGAACATGAAATGGGAGATCCTTCCACATCCGGCCTATTCCTCAGATGTCGACCCATCAGTCTATCACCTGTTCCGATCTCTGTCGAATCCATTCCATGGCAGAATGTTCAACAATGATGTTGATCTCCAGAATTTCTTTGATGATTTCTTCGCAGAAAAACCTGCATGTTTTTTCTCGTACATGCTGGCGGAGGCGTTTGACCGGCCAGTCACTTAGCTACTACGTCCCAGACATGTTAGGTAGGGGAAATATCCGGCAAACGAGCAGACTAGGGAAGAAGCGATATCTGCCTAACATGAAAGAGATCTTGGACATTATTGGCCGCATGTGGACTAACCTTGTCCTACTGGAATGTAGCACCAAGACAACTCTGAAGAAAGGGTATCACTTCTGCCTCTAAAAGACCCCTGATGAATCACTGGCTGTTGAGGGTTCCCTCAATTTGTATCAGGCGAGATTGTGAATTGAACCCAATGGCCCCTCAAGTTATGGCGCTTGTCGTTGGGCCGGTTGACGCTGCAAGGTGACGTTCACCACGATGTCTTCGAACACGTATGTAACCACCATGGTGCATCAAGTTGAATCGTGAGTGGTCAGAAAACACGACCTGTTGCCAATCAGAGCACCAATGTCTATGTTCGAGACCCAATTGCAGCCTGAGGCGTCTGTGCTTGGGGGTGAAAGGACTGCGCAAGAACTGGCTGCAAGCGACCAGTCCTCTGTTAAACAGCGACGTCTAAGTCTGACGAAGGACAACGCTTGACCTGTGACAATGCTCCATTGCTTCTCTAACACTCTGGATGTCGCTGTGCGATCGGTCACTGCCATGCAGTAGAGGTATTATCATCTCAGACACCTCTACCTCATGGGAAAATTTCAGCCGTGCGATTTTGCGGTCCATTTCCCGGTTTTCTGTACGCCCAAACCCCATCTGTCCACTGAAGCCACGTTCGCATCACTGTACTGGCGTTTCGTTTCATACGAGTGGTAATTTCGTGGTAAAAAAATCCGGCTTCTCTGATCAGAGCAATCCTTTCTACCTCAAAGACCGTCAGGTGCATACAATGCGACTTTCTTCGGCCACTGGGCATTGTGAAACACAAGAAACACTCTTTCGACTCAATGTCGGCTCTTCATTGAGTGCAACTTATCGTTTGAGATAGCTTTTTAAACGCAAGACCGGATAGTTCAGAAGGAGATGCTCCGAATTCATATGCGTATTTTCACTGGTATTTTCATCATTTGCCTGCCCCATGATTCATTACTAATGGTGGGCCGCGGGTAGCCTAGTGGCTAAAGTTCGTGACTGCCACGGAGTAACCTCAGGTTCAATCCTGGGCACGTACGAACGCTCGAACCACTAAATATCCGCCGTGCGTCGGATGGGCACGTTAAGCCGTCGCACCCCGAGTACTGGCTCCACGGTAATAAATCAGGGCGCCTTCCTCCTCCTTTCTACTTCGCTTCCGTGTCACTTTCCTATTGGGCACTCTAACCCAAATCTCCTAGCTTCCTATTTCTAAGGGTTCTTTAAGGATAGGGTCAGACACTCTCTTCCTAAAATCCTCTACATAACATCTGATCTGATCATTACTAATGGTTGACAGCGTTTAACGGAACACCGTTCCATGACGTCGATTTCCCTTGCAAATACGACTTTTTCATAATTTCTTGTAGATTTTCAACAGGCAGTTTGAAGTTTCATTAGACTCGAACCATAAACCTTGAATAGTCTTTGTTGGCGTCATAGTTATACACTGAATAGCAATTGAATTAGAGATACCTGTCTAGTAACGTGTAGCACCACCTTTCGCACTGATGACGGCGGCGATTCGTCTCGGCATGGACTCGACAGGATACCGGAAACGTTGGGAAGCCATACGGATCCACGACCCCTGAGCAAGCTCCAACAGTTTACGAAGATTTGATGGAGGGGAGTCAGAGCCTCGAACATTTCTCTCGATGGCATCCCAGATATGCCCGATGGGGTTAAGGTCATGTGACCTAGCTGGTCAAAAAAGCGAGGTCATGTCGGTGTAGTGTTCATCCAACCATTCGGATACAATTCGAGAGTCATGGCATGGTGCATTGTCTTGTTGCAGACGCAGAAATGGGAGCAAATGGTCGTCCAGGATATCTCCGTAACGTTGACCTGTGATGGACGATATCACACATAGCAGGGGTCCCATTTTAGTCCACGTAAACAGTCCTCAGACGAGAATATCACCCCCACCAGCTTGAAGAGTATCCTGCTGGCAAGAAGCATACATCGCTTAATGTGGTTTGCGCCGTACTCGTATCCTGCCATCCACATATACCAACGTGAATCTCGACTCATCAGTCCAGGCAAAATTTTTCCATATGTCTAGGGTCCAGTGGCGATGTTTCCGCGCCCATGCTAATCTTTGCACCATGTGATGTGCAGTCAGCAGCGGTACCCTCGTGTGACGATGGCTTCTGTACCCCATAGCGAGGAGATGGTTCTGGATGGTGTGACTGCTTACACGTTTTTGTGCACCAGCGTTAAATTTCCGAGTGATTTCTTGCACTGTGGCCCGTCTATCCGCTGTTACATTGCGAGCTAGCCGTCGATGACCCCGCTCATTCATACGCTATTGTCCACGGCAGTTGGCCCTTGCAGGGATGGTTTTACCGGATTCGATGTACTCACGGTGCACTCGTGACACATTGGCGCGTGAAAATCCCAGTGCCTGCACGATTTCCGAGATGGAGTAACCCATTTTTCGGGCCCCGACAATTTGCCCACTATCAAATGCGCTTAGATCCTTCGTCTTACCCATACTGCGTCCGACTCTTACTGATTCCCGTCGCATCACTACTTATATTGTTGGATCGCTGCATACGTCATGTCGTTTCCGTTTACAGGGTCGCCCACAGCGCCACATTTGCATAACGCCAGCTGTCTCTAATTCAATTGCTCTTCAGTGTATGGCTTCTTGGTGTGTGGCGAATAACGATGTGAGTGTGACGCATCAAAATCGGGGTTTATGCTTGTGTATTATATAATTCTTAAAATACTGTAGTTTTCGAAAAAAAAGATAATCTTATTTAAGTCATGAAAAGAGCAAAATTCCTGTTAAAAGCAGAATTCAATATCTCATGAATGAGGAATGATAATGAAACAGCTAAACTTATGGAGATATCATTAAGTTTGATAAGTTTGCATTACTCCTTTACGTTTTCTCTACAAAAGTTGGGAACATCTACATTTTAGCTGGCTGTATTGGAAAGTATCAATACTTTCTGATTCTGAACGACGATCATACACTATATTGACAGACGTCACCGTACACTTAGAAGAGAAACACAACATAGCATTTATTGACATACATTAGTACGGTGTCGGTCCACCTTTGACCTTAATGCATGCGCTGACCCTTCGATACAAGCTTTCGACAAGGTTTTGAATGCATCTGTAGGTATGTGCTTCCAATCACTACATAATGCTGCCGCTAACAGTTGCTTAGTAGTAGGCTTTTGTTTTAAACTTCTTATGCGGCGCTTTAATTCATCCCATAGGTGCTCTATGGGATTAAGATCAGGGCTCTTTGCTGGCCAGTCGACACACGATACGGAATTATCCCCAAACAACGCCGTAACAGTCCTGCTTTATGGTTTGGTGCATTATCCTGCTGGTACTAACAAGGCTCGGTTCCACAGTATTGCCACAGAGTTTGTAGGGCATAATTCTACAGAATATCGAGGTAGGCGTGCTGGTTAACAGGTTTGTCCACGATAGCCAATGGGCCAGAACTCTACCACGAAAAGCACCACCACACGAGTACACTGCTAGCTCCAAACGTGACCGTATGAACAGTACAGTGGGGTAAATAGCATTCCCCCATCGGCCGCCATGCCCTCACACGGCAATCAGATTGATGGATCGTGTATCTGGATTCATCAGTCCATACGACACGTTTCCATTGATCTACCGTCCACGATAAATGTCTTTTATACCATGCTAAACGACGAGTAACATTCCGAGTGGAGATTAAAGTCTTATGAGCAGCCGCACGACCACGCTAACCCATGGAATGAAGTTCTCTGCGAATGGTACGTGTAATTACCGAGGATCCAGCATTGTTACGCACTTCTACGCTGAGGTCTTGTGCAGTACTCCGTCGATTAGCTGTAACGACTCTCCTGAGGCTTCGACGTCTTTTATCACTGATTTTTCTTTGGTCTGCCGGTACGTTTTAATGCTTCAGGCACGCCATGTGTCTCCCACTCATTCAGTACATTCAAAACAGTTGATATGGGTATGTTCATACGCCTCTCGATTTCTCTTATACACAACCCACTAATATAAAACTCAACAATCTTTCCTTTCTCAAAGTCAGTTCTCTCCCGCTGCAACATTTTCAATCAACCTCGCATTGCGATATGATTGCGGTCAGCTGCAGGCTTGTTTTGGAAGATGACAATCCGATTTTTGGTGTAAATGTGACAAGGATGGTGAGTCAGATAATATTGGAGAACTTGAAAATTTCCTCATCCTGGAGCGGGACTCAAACCCGCGTCTTCCAGATAGCGCTCGGGTATGCTAACCACTACACCACCCAGAACGACCAAGTCTCAAGTTTCCGATTAATTTGAAATATAACCATCAATATAATCAACATGTGATGGTTATATTCAAATAAATCGGAAACTTGAGAATTGGTCGTTATGAGACATGTAGTGGTCAGCATACCCGGGCGCTATCTGGGAGACGCGGGTTTGAGTCCCGCTCCAGGATGAGGAAATTTGCAAGTTTTCGGATATTATCTAACTTACCATCCTTGTCACATTTACACCAAAAATCGGATTGTCATCTTCAAACATTTGTATTATATGGTGTAATCCCATATTTCTCTCATGCAGGCTTGCTTTTATACCGTTTGCACCTGTACCGTGCATCTTAACAACGTATCGGATTCGTTCATTTGCTTTTGAATGGGTGTTGCTGACTTTTGTCAATATGGTGTATGTCAATAAAGTTCTTTACGAAAACGAAAAGTATGACGGTTAGTTGTTATGTATGTTGCAATATTACTCAATATTTTGATATAGGTCCTGGAACTCTTGAAAGGCATGATACGTTAGTAAATATATGGCCGATAAACACTATAATTAGGATTTCAGATTATTTCGTTAGGAGGTATTTATTCACTCTGTTCCTTATAATGAAGCGAACGCAGTTATACTGAGATGTTGTGCGATTTTCAACTTTAAAAATTATGTTTTTTAATTGTTTTCATATGGCGGTTGAACGACCACCGTAACTATAAGCTGCCGCCTCTCCCTAATTTAGTTCGACTGGTCCCAGGTAAGGTCAGAAGCCAACTGTAAGAGGTGTTGTTTCATATATGATACCCAAAAGTGTGTCTTCAATTGTAGCTGAGGTCGCAAGAATAATTGTACGGTACGTATTACGTAAATTCTTACTTCTGCCAAGTAAAAAGGAATGGAAAAAGTGCCCAAATGAAAAATTAATAAAATCGAATAAAGTCTATTTGCAAGGTTAACACATGAACATTGCGCCAAATGTACAGTATATTAATTATTAGCGTTTAGAGGGAAATAACCGCTGCTGAAACATATTGTAATTGGTCCGTTTATTCCAAACAACATTCAGCATCACAGACTACTTTTGGTTGTTTTTCTTCAATTTCGGGCTTTAACGTCTACCATGAGCAATTCTTAAGGCTACAAGCGGTAGCCGTTCCTACTCTCGAACCAATGGTTCCATGAAAAGAAAAGGGAGTGGTCCGTCAGACAGACAAAACACCCACGCCTTATCCATGACTCGAACCGAGTCCATCTCTGACGATTTGAAAGAACTTAACACCTCTGACCTATCAGCAACCGGAGTGTACAGGCTAATTTGCTTAAGACAAAATGCGACAAATTATGAAAACCTTTCCTAGAACGTCATTTTTAATACACCAAAATGTGAATCCTCAAGAAACGCATCATCATCATCATCATCATCATTGTCAACCATTATCAATCCACTGCTGGACGAAGGTCTCCCCAAGTTTCCTCCACAACGGTTTGTCTTGTGCCAGTCTCCTCCATGTCACCCCTGCATACCTTCGAATTTCATCCACCCATCTCCTATGTGGTCTTCTTCTGGGTCTTTTCCTGTCCCTTGGAATCCAATCTAAAATTTCGGCTGTCCATCGATGATCAAGAAACGCATATAGCGTATTAAATCCGTTTATTTTTATGGCGTAATAAGCAGAAAGATTCGCCAAGCATTCGCCCTCCACTGGGAGGCTTTTTCAAGGCAATGGTAGACATAAATGTCTACATTAGACATAAATGCTTTCACTAGACATGATGTATGCCTTGAAAAAGGAATGGTAGGCATAATTATATCTAATGTAGACATTTATGTTTATCATTCCTTTTTCAAGGCAATGGCAGACATAAATTTCTACATTAGACATAATTTATGTTTACATGTCTACATTAGACATGTACATATAAATGTCTACCATTGCCTTTAAAAAGCCTTTCAGTGGAATGCGAAAGATTGGCGAATCTTTGTGCTTATTACACCATAAAAATAAACGGATTTAATACGCTATATGCTTGACCAACCTTCAAAAGCATCATAATACCCTCAAATTAGAACTGAGGAACAGATTCTCTATTCTAGAAGGTCAAACGTCAGAAGAGGTGGATATCTCTGAAGTTAAATGAAAAGTAACCAAAGCTATTATGAAAATAGGAACAAAATTAGCTGGATTTAAGAAAAAGTTGCATGTGAACAAATTATCAGGAAAAACCAAAATCTCGATGCAAACAGGAAGAGACATGAGAACAACTAAAGAAGATCTGACCTGCAAAGTGGAATATGCAAGACAGTACGAAAACGTATCACTGAAGAAGTAAGGAAATTCAACTATGAACTAGTTTGGAAAGCAATTGAAAACAACCAAAGCCTAAAGATAGCAAAGGGACAACTCAGTAAGGGAAGAAAACAAATTATGTCACTGAGAAAAGAAGATGGTTCTGTAACAAGAAATAGAGGCGAAATTTTGACAAGAGTAAAATATTTCTACTCCAAATTATACGAAAGGGATTATACATGTACTCCAGACATCATGAAAGGTACCAGAGTTCTTCCAGTCTTCCCAGCAGATGTTGCACATGCAATCAAGAACACGAAGCGTGGGAAAGCTCAAAGACAAGATGGGATTATTGTAGACATCATACAAGAAGCAAGTGGAGAAATCGAAACAGTACTCGCCCAAGTTTTCACTCGATGCCTTAATAAAGGGAAGATTCCTGAGGATTGGAACAAAGCTACAATAATCCTGCAACATAAAAAAGTTGACAATGAGGTATCCCAGGAACTACAGACCTGTCACCCTCCTCTTAGTGGTTTATAAAATCTTCACTAAAGTTATTTCACACCGCTTGAAGGTAACACTGGACATGGCTCAACCGAGAGAAACAATCTGGATTCAGGAGTGCCTACAGCACAATAGATCATATCCACGTACTGCGAGAACTAATCAAAAGAGCGAGGGAATATGATCTTCCATTGTGCATGGCTTTTATCGATTATGAAAAGGCCTTTGATGTGGTGAAACCATCAGCAGTTACAATGGCTTTGAAATCCTGCGGCATTGAAGATGCATACATTAATATTATCAATAACATCTATGAAAATGCAAGTGCAAATATTCGGCTGTTTGAGAATACAGTACACATAAAAATTAGAAAGGGAGTGAGACAAGGTGACACCATATCTCCCAAGCTCTTTAATGCCGCACTGGAAAATGTCTTTCAATCACTGAACTGGGAAAACCAAGAGATAAAGGTTAATGGAGAATATCTAACTCACCTACGTTTTGCTGATGACATAGTCATTTTTGCAAATACCCCATCAGAGCTGCAGAGTATGATCCAGGAACTTGCTGACTAGAGTTATAAAGTTGGATTAAAAATGAACTTTTAGGAGCCAAAAGTGATGTACAATGCTTTTACAAGAAAAGAAGATTTATCGATTGATGGAGAAACACTTGAGACAACCGATTCCTACATTTATCTTGGGCAGCAGATATCAAGTGAGTGTCACATTGGTGAAGAAATTAATCGGCGTACAAAACTTGCATGGAGAGCTTTTGAAAGATACAGCATAATTTTCAAGAGCATAATGCCATTATGTCTTAAAAGAAAAGTGTTTGATCAATGCATCCTTCCAGTGCTTACGTATGGTGCAGAGACGTGGTCCTTAACTAAAAGAGAAATACAAAGGCTGCAGACAACTCAAAGAGGCATAGAG
The DNA here is from genome assembly GCA_039090855.1 of Macrothele yani. NCBI lineage: Eukaryota > Metazoa > Arthropoda > Arachnida > Araneae > Macrothelidae > Macrothele > Macrothele yani. The sequence goes on along the minus strand of CM077008.1, from coordinate 56,063,127 downwards.
AGGTGCATGCTTGGTGTAACCAGGAGAGATAAGAACAGGAACACGTGGATCAGAAAAAAGACAAGAGTGGAAGGTATCATGATCAGAGTAAAATCCCTGAAATGGCAATGGTATTGGTATTGGTAACTGTGGGTACCATAGTGGTACCCAGTTTATTGCTATAACGAGATACAGACATAGGAGATTCATTAAAAGCTGCAGTACAGAAAACAACAGTGCGGAAAGTCAGTATATCCACGATGCAGCACAACGTTACACAGAAAGAAAATGAATATGCACACGAACAATGAATGGCCTAACGGCATGTCAAACACTATAACACATGTGCACAAATGCATGAAATGTACTATGCTATGATAAATCAACCGAACGGAACTGAAATGTGGTTAGAGCGCAAAACAACATTGAGTACCTCAACAATTTTATAAAACTAACAAAGGTAACAAACGTACCACTATAATAATCCGCGATAGAGGAAAGCACTAACACAGCAAACACTCGCAATTATAGGCAATTTAAAAAACAGGCACAAATTCAGGAAACAACAGATAAGATAATGATACTGAGATAATGAGGAGATCACACAAGTAACGAGACCGATTAGTTGTGAAAACACAGCAAAAACATGCAATTATCGCAACTTTAAAATAAAGCAAATTTACAATACATTAAATAAAGCAAATAAAGCAAATTTACGCACAAATAAAGCAAATTTATAATACATTACTTGTGACTCACAGTACAAACACACAATGAAAACATCAGAATCAACATGCACCAAGTCTGCAAAACCAGGGCATCTGCGAACGGGTTCGCAAATCCCCTAGCATTGAGAGAACAAAAAGTAATCGGTGTGAGGGAGAGAGCTAAAGGTCATCGGTAAAAGGATAGAAGGTATCACATATATGCTTCTCAACGAGCTCCTTCACGGAGGCGAGACGGCGCGTGTAACGTCTCAAAAAAGGCTGATACCGAGGATCGGTGGCACACACAGATTTAAAAAGTGACACATAAGCTTCGAATTGCGTTACCGCTGCATACAGGTCCAGATCAGGTGAGTGAAGGAATTCTTCAGAACCAACAATCGTACGTGCAGGTTGAAAAAGACGTAAAAGTTGCTGTCTGGACAATGGTCCAGGAACTGGAGGAAAATTATCAACGGCCTGTAGAACCTCAGCATCAGAGAGAGGATTGACAGGACCTGAGCGGAGAAGCATACTGTTTGAAGAATCATCAGGTGGAGAAAAATCGGAACCGAAAACCTCGGGAACACTAGATGAATCCTCAGAATGTGGCACAGAAAGTTGTTTTAACTTTTTCTGTTTTACAGCGCCTTTGGAAGTTCCAATCCGCTTCGAAGAAGAAGCTGAGGCGGATGTATCCATTAGTGGATCAGGCTCACCTCCCAAGTCAGGAGACGAGGAAACGACCGTCGCCGAAGAAGCAGAACGTGGCTGAGCTGCCTTAGTGCAGACTGGTACAACAGGCGAGGCTTCAGGAAGATATTGCAACAAGGGTATGGTAGACAAGGCTGTAAATGGAGATCCGATATCCGAGAAGCTAGGAGAAGAGCCAGACGGCCGAACTGCCAAACCACCACTCAACACACCCGGATCGGAACACTCCGCTGTAGACACATCTGTAGTCGAAGACAACTCTGTCAATCTTGAAGGTGGATGCCCAATCGTACGGGTCGGGAGAGGAGGAAAGGCAGTATTGTCCGTGACGGAAATGTTCGTCTGACGGAGAAACGAAGAATTAGCGTCAGGCAAGCTACCGTTAGTGGGGATAGTAGAAAGACCAATGTGGTCAGCAGTGGGATGCGAATTTGATGAAAGTCCACGTCGAACGCCGTCACAGGAGGCAGTGGTGTGATTCTGTGTTAAATAGTGTGTACAATAGTGAGCAGTGAAGCAGTGAAAATCTTGAAACTGTACGTTCGTGCGCCAATTTCAACAGTAGCTTCTGTAGGGCAACCCGCCAAGGCTTTCTCGGTGGGAAAGACTACCAATAACTGACGGCGAGGTCCGGTAGCATGTGCAAATCGGGTTCCGCGGGGAGCATCAGAGAGGCGAAAGAACTTTCCAACAATTTTACAAACATGACTGACAAGGAGAGGAAGTGCAGTATCAGGCACTTCCTGTGGAACAGGATAGAACGTGATGTTCACCGGTCGCTTGGAAAGAGGCGACGGGATGAGATGGTTTGTCCCAATCGAAAGTCCGTTTGCAAGAAAAAAGTCAGCATCCTCCTTGTGATTGAACTGTACCGAAAAACCCCGAGGAGTACGGAAAATTCCTGCAATGGACGCAGACGACACATGTCTAGAGAGGGCTTCCATGTAGCGTGGCAATGGAGTATTTGGTAAAGCATGAAAGAGCACACCTCTATCCAGGAGGTTGAGGAACGCACGGGCAATATGCGAATTGTCATCTATCGTTACCTTCACCTTGTGGTTGGATACCTGAATAATAGGTGTTGCTTGCAAAAGACCATCTGATTGAGAGGAATCAGACGTAAAAGTAGCGCCTCGTTGCACTTTAGAGGCAAATGACATCCTCGGAAGAGAAGTCTGTTCGGATCCGGGAGGCACAGAAGGCTGTGAGGGAAGAGAAGCACAGGCCGAAGGCAAGGCAGTAGAATTTTTTTTTTCGAACCCGGACCCCTTACGGACGAATGATCATAGGCCAACGCCTTAGACCACTGCGCTACCGGGGCGGCTCAGTAGAATCAGTAGTACCCAGGGAGGGCACCGAGGCAGATGCAGGAGCTGAAGAAGAACGCGCCGCCAAGTCCAGGGAAGGCACCGGTGCAGGAGTACTAGAAAGCTGGGAAGGCATCTGAGCAGACACATCTGAGGACGAGAGTATGTTAACTTCCATGGACGTGGGAAGTGTGATGTGACGTGCATCCGCTACGCCCGTAGATGATAAGGAAATACCGGAAGCCGCCATGTTGGCAGCTTGCAAACGTAAACAAACGAGCAAACGATAAGAAAACGGATGAATATGAACTAATATGAGGATGAGAACGCTAGAAAAGTAGCTCCAAACGTATACAGTACCTTTAGACAGCCGGGCCACGCAACAGGTGAGTGAGGGACGAGGTACTCCACACTAAAATGCATAAAATATTGGAGCCACCAACACTACGTCTGTCACGAACGAGCAATGGGCTGGACATAATGCCAGAAGGACAGACCATCGATGGACAGCCTAAATTTTAGATTGGATTCCAAGGGACAGGAAAAGACCCCGAAGCAGATCACATTGGAGATGGATGGGTGAAATTCGAAAGTATGCGGGAGTAACATGGAGGAGACTGGCACAAGACAGACCGTTGTGGAAGAAGCTTGGAGAGACCTTCGCCCAGCAGTGGATTGATAATGGTTGACAATGATGACGCGTTTCTTGAGTATAAGCTTTCCTAGAAATGTTCATTACGCGGTCAATTGGTACGTCCAACAATTGACAGGATGCAAATTCACTGAATTATCTGAATATAAACTTGATCAGTCTTGTGTTGGATTCATTGCCGTATGTGATAAGTCCTGTATTTATTGCCGTATATGATCAGTCCTGTATTTATTGCCGTATGAGTCCACGGAGATCTTTTGAAATTAAGTAACTGACGCTCAAATGTTTAGAAACGAAGTAATTGCACAATGATTTGCGAAGTTCAAATGTAACAGAAATGAATGAGATGTGCTAGCAAAAAGATTAATGCGGCGTTCATTTAATTGGAAGTAAAATGTATGTTGAGCGCCAGTGGTTCTTGCAACCCTGCAGATGACTTCATGAGCTACGAAAATGGATGAAACATCTTTACAGAAATATCCTCAGTAATACCGGTTAAAGAAGCACAACCATCCGCTAAGAACACGAATCTAAAAGTATCAGTTAGCTTTTCCGCACATCAAGATATTCAGGAATGATTTGTGTGCTGTAACCAAGTTGTAGAAACAAAACTTTAGCATTGTGATCTCTATTTTTTGGAACATTGTTCGTAAGGAAAGTGTCTTTTACCCGAAACTGAAATCCCAGACTTTTTAAAACACAGTCAGGAAAAAAATGTTGTTACGTTTGTATATCTTGGAAGAAATGTTGAAGCATAAAACTAAGATAAATGTTAGTGGCACCATAGTTTGAGAACAATTTCTTTTTCTACACTGTCAAAAATGTATGGCACGGTTCACCAAAAAGTGATGATATACTAGCTGCGCCATCTTTCGAAGTAAAGGTAAGCCATAGTGTGACCACGAAATACTAAAAACACCATGATGCAATTACGCAAAATTTTATGTTTTCCAACCTGCGTAGTGCAAAATTAGCATAATTCCCTGCATTGTACCATATTATGTGTTTTTTCTTCACCATAGAATAGTGGTGCAGCAGGTTTCGCACCTCATTTTGATGCAATCAAATGCAATTTTTTAAATTGTGCGCATTGACATTTATAAGGAGGTTCTGGGTTTTTAAAGGGTAGATTTTGGTGAGAGTGTTCTCATCCACAAGAATAACAGGACTAACATTGCACAAAACTAACATTGCAGTTCACGGAAAGAATGCTGAAGCTTCTTCCTTGATTTTGATGAGCACAATGTCACCAGGTGTACGAAGACAGCTGACTGGATCACTTTTAACGCAAAGGAGAACGCTAGCATGGAAAAGGAATGTAGATGACAAAACTGATCCCAGAGGCACATCTACGTTAGTTGAAAATGCATTAGAACATGTACTTTCGACAGCTACGTGTACGCTACGGCCATAAAGGAAGTTAGGAAGCCACTGATCTTCTGACACAATGCACTCTTCAGATCACAGATGTGAAATTAATTTAAAATGTTCCGACTTCAGGCTTTACAATGCAAAGCGGAAGCGGCTCGTAAAGTTTAATCTGCCTGACTTTCCTAAAAACAGACCGGAAATTCCAAAGTTAATGGGTGATAGATTCAAAATACGATGAGTCAACTTGTTTTAGCACGTATTTTGTAAAGAAAAGTAAGTGCTTAGAGTGTCACTTTGTCGGTCTGTCCGTATGTGGACGTTATATCTCTGCAACTGTTAGTCCGATCTGAAAAATTCTTTTTTCATTGGGAAGCTTGAAATGTGAGAACAATGATCCTGCTTAAAAGTTCTTTTACATAGCAGCTAGAGCGCGCGTAAATACAGATGCTATCGAATTCAAAATAAATGTTTTTCAACACAACTGCGTCTGAGTACCCGATTGATTTTTATTTTTTCTTCCATTCAATACTGTTTATAACGAAGTCTATTTTGGTCAGTTCCTTGTTCACCTAATGCATCCCTTTTTTGCTTGGGGCGTAAAGAACAATTGCAATTTCTCCAATATCTCCGCTTTTAAAAAGTACGATTTTTATTTAATTTATTTATCAAATTGAGCTGCTGGCCTGAATATTTTGGATATAATTTCTAATTTTTAGGCTGTTGTTGGGATATGTTTTGGATATAATTTCTAATTTTTTAGTAAAGTATGGTTCCTCACTAGGGGTGGACAAGTGTATATTTCTATTTCTGATGTATTTGCAGCAATATCTGCTCTTCTCAAAACTCTATGGAAAAAACTGCTTTGTGTTTAGACACAGCTTACTACAAAAACAACGTTTGAGCTAAAAAATTAGAAATTATATCCAAACATATAAAATAGTGCATAGTTTCTCCTTTAGTACGCATAGATATAAATCATATTCTTGTAGATATCTCGGCTTCTAATAGTCTTATTTGAAAAAATTATTTCTTTGTCGGAGAGTGTTTCTGCTGCAAAATGTTTTGCATATAATTTCAAATTTTTCGTAACGCACAAGTGTTCCATTAGAGGGCATAAATTTACGTTTTGCAGCAGCATTATCTGACTGCCACGGAACTGAAATGAAAAAATCCTTTTTCGATTAGGTACTACTAGCTACCAAAACATTTTATGTACATTTCCTGCCAAAAATGATGCGCAATTGCCCCGCTAGAGGACGCAAATATTTAATTTGTTTCTGTCGATATCACTGCTGCTTCCAATAGTCCGATATTTTAAAAAAAAAAAAAAAGGAAGCCATTTATTTTGTGTGTCTACCCGTTTATTTTTTATAGATGCAAATTGCGATCGGAGTACTTATGTCACTGATGACGATCCGATTCCGAATTTCCATCCAATAAAGCGTGGTGCAGTAGAGCATATACAGGCACTAGGTTTGTCCGAGTAAGTCATTCGGAACAGAAATCACGGACGGTTGAACATGGCATGCGATAAGGTGCACATTAGACATTGTTTACTTTATGAGTCCGCTAAAGGCAGTACTGCTGTCGCAGCTTGCCGCAACATCTGTCAAGTGTATGAGGAGGATGCAGTTGATGATAGCACATGTTACAGTTGGTTTCGGAAATTCCGGGACGTAGACAGAAGGTGTAAAGATCAGCCACGTACTGGACGTCCATCCGTGGTTTCAGGCGAGGATGTGGACAAAGCCATATCAAATGACCAAATCCAACTGTTCAGGAATTAGCGCAAACGTTGTCGGTACACGGAACAACAGTCGAAAGACGAATGCATGCGCTTGGGTTCATCACCTATTTCAAACACTGGGTTCCGCAGCAGCTTTCTTCAAAGCAACGAGAGGAGAGAATCCGTACCTGTGTTTCTTTGCTTTCTTGTCACAGAAATTAACTACTTTTGCGGCGAATTATAAAGGGTGATGAGAAATAGGTACTGTACTGTAATGTAAAGCGTCGACGGACTGTGCACCAAGGTACGACGCCTGCTCCATGGACCTCAAAAGGAGGACTGCATCCCAAAAAGGTTTTGTTGAGTGTTTGGTTGGATGTCCAGGAATGATCTACTGGGAGGTGTTGGCACCTAACCGAACGATAAATGCTGACCTCTACTGCCAGCAGTTGAACAGATTGAAAGAACAACTGACATCGAAACGGCCAGCACTGGTCAATCACAAAGGCGTGATCCTTGATCATGATAACGCCAGACCTCATGCTGCTTTAATCACTCCGCAAAAATTACTGGACTTTGGTTCGGAAGTGTTACATCACCCGGCGTATTCCCCTGACCTGGTACCTACGGACTACCTCCTTTTTCGATTGTTACAGAACGCCTTTGCTCTCCAAACTTTCAATGATATGGACGGTATGAAAACGGCATTACATGACTTTTTGACTCTAAAACACAGGAAGTTTTCCGGCTTGCTCGTAGACAGATGGCAATAGGTCATACAGAATGATGGCAACTATGTGAAATCCTAGGTCCGTTATTTGTTGTGTTCTCTTCCTTTCTTTGTAGCTTAGAAAAATTTGTAGAACTTGTGCACACACCCAATACTTTGTGGAACACTTTGCCAGTACTCGTGGGATTTTTAGTTCGCAGTTATGGCGCTAAGTGCTGTTAGTGTGTATTCCTGTTTGCAGCTCTATCTCACGTTCTACAAATCCTTTTGAAATATTTATTTTTTACTGTATGCCATTCCCTATAGTAAAGATGGGGAATATTATTCTCTTTAAATACTGCACAGTTTTCTCGCAAGAGGGTAAATGTCAAAACCTTTTTCTCGCAATCGCTTGTTTCCAGGAGACGAATGGGAAACATTATTTCAGGTTAGCGTATCTTTTACTATGAATGATACTTTTAGCATGCTTTCAACTTTTCCATTATTCAAAATTATTACGCTAGGAGACATAAACTTATATCGTGTTTTACTCTACACGTCTTCTTCTAACTGTTCGATTTGAAGAACCCTTTGTTTCTTATCTCCTTTCAGCCGTGAGAGACCTTTTATATACAGAGCAGCTACGTTTTATGAAGTATGTAGTTTTATGAAGTTATTATTTACAATACATACTAAAAACTCATAGCTCTATGAATATTTCAGTAAGATTTTACTTACATATATACGGCATATGTTTGAGGTGAAGGTTTTAAAAAAGTATATACGGCATATTTTTAAGGTAAAGGGCATAGAAGGATTTTAAAGGATGGTAAAATTTGTCATAACTGTAATTTTCCCTACTTTTTGAAAAGTTTTAAAGAGAAAAACGAAGTAAAAACTAATCCATCACTGTCATATCACAAAAAAATTCCTTGACGTACACAAAAAATTATATCCTCAACATTCCACAAACTTATGACAAAATGCGTTAAACGGTTTTTTAGAACGTGTTATTTCTTCAGGTTTTCGAACAATAATCCTTGCATACCAAGTGGTTGGATGGTTTCAGATGCTGGCTTCTGACCATTCGTTAGAGATGGTGCCAGGTTCGAGTCCCGAATTAGGCATGGGCTGTGTGTTTGTCTGATGGAGCTGGCGCTGCCCTTTTTCTGGAAGCAGAGGCGCTAAATTAAGGACGAACGATTACTTATGGCCTTCAGAGTTGCTCGAGGTATTCATAAAATAGGAAAGAAACAAGTAACATTAATTTCGATGCTACCTCTCTGGTGGAGGTATATATAGATAGCTATTAATTAGCGTTGCTATAGCGATTGGGACAGCGACGTTACAAAACGACTACAGGAAGCTAGAGCTAGACACAATCTTGTAATCCACTGTCATTGCATAAAGATATTAAAGTAAAGATATACACTGAGTGGCAAATTTATTATGACCACCTGACAGTTTTAAGCAAATGAGCTATGGCTGCACGCTGTTGACGCCAGAGGGCGAGGCTAGTATAAAAAGGGAAAGCTTAGTGCTTACGACAGTAGTAGAAGTGATTTTTGGGTGGCGAAATGGGTAAAAAAATGCGATTTCACGGACTTTCAACGTGGGATGATTGTAGGAGCTCGGAGCCATGGAGCGAGTATCCCCAAAACCGCTGCATTCGTGAAATGTTCCAGAGCAGCTGTTGTTAAATTGTTTAAAGACTGGACTGTCAGCCAAAAACTGGGTCTCTACGTGCAACGTGTGGTCGTCACTGACTAGTAACTGCTCGGGCGGAACGGTGAGTGTCCAGATTGGTAACAGACAACAGAAGGGCAACATTGCAGCAACTTACAGACCATCTTAATCAAGGATCCCCTCAAATGATCTCTGCACGCACTGTTCGCCGTACACTACATCGGATGTGATATGGCAGCCGAAGGCCTGTTCGAACACCTTTCCTGTCTGCAGTTAACAAGAAAAAACGTCTCCAGTTCGCACAGGAGCACAAGGTTTGGACAGTCGATAATTAAAAACAAAATATGTGGCCCGATAAATCACATTTTCAGTTGCACCATGCTGATAGCCGAGTGAGAATTTGGTGGAAACAGCACGAAAGCATGGACCCCAAATGCGTTGCTACAACCCTTCAAGCTGGTGGAGGCAACGTTATGGTTTGGGTAATGTTTTCCTGGCATGCGTTGGGCCCTTTAATTCGTGTTGAACAACGTCTGACTGGTAAATCATATCTAAACATCGTTGTGAACCTAGTGCCTCCTGTCATGTGGATTGTGTATCCCAATGGCGGCTACTTTCAACAAGATAATGCGTCCTCCCATAGTGCTCATATTATACAGGATTGGTTTCAGGAACATACCGGTGAGTGTACTTTGCGTAGGGGGCCCCCACAATCTCCAGATCTCAACCCCATTGAGAATTTATGGGATGAAGCTGAACAAGCCATTAGACAGTTGGATACACCACCTTGCAATCTCACACTCCTGGAAAGTGCTGTTCATCAACATGGTCTCTGATTCCACAAACCACCTATCAACATCTCGTGGAGTTCATGCCACGAAGAATCGACGCAGTATTAAAGGCAAAAGGTGTCCCAACGAAGTACTGAGGGGGTGGTTATAATAAAGTGGCTACTAAGTGTATAGTGACTGTGTGAAATTATGATTTACATTGTTGGCTGTTTGCCAATGAGGAGAGTATAAGCGTGCAGAGCATATGCCCTCATTGGTGAAGCCACCAGTATTGCGTGGCCACTACCTTGCATAATCCTTAGTTGCGCATTTGTGTTTTCTAAAATAAGAGAGTGAACGCTACCGTAGTACAAGTTCATTGTGTTTTTTTCTGATTCTCCTTTTTGTTTGTGTCGATTTTGTTCCAAAACTGAATAGGAACTTCTTCGCTAAAAATGCCACATTAATTGGGCTATGGATGAAACAATAAGCTAGATAAAAAAATCTTCATAAATCATGTTTCACGCGCGAGTCTCGAATATCGAATGCTCCGCTTTCAAGTATAATGCAATACCTAAAAAAAAAATATTGAGAAAACTTCATTTGATTGTGGCATATGGATTGAAGCAGCATCATGTCGTCTACATTTGTGCTGATGGCTATCATCGGTACATAAACAAAACAGGGGTTCATCCCCGTGCTGTTCACAATATCAGATGTCAGTGGAAGGAAGAACAGTGAAATTATGCATCTGCACATATTCTAAAATTATTTATATAAAGCGGTTATATGCGACTGATGCAAAGGATTTTCTGACGGCAGGTTCCACAGTCTATAGTGCTTTGGACACTTAGTGCAAAATTTTATAATTAGAGTATCCTGTGGAGGTGATGCCTCCGATGTAAATCAGAACACCGTTTTAGCGTCTTGCAAGCGGACCTTTTTTTCTAAGACGCTTTGAATTTGTGTTTCGGATAAAATGCTCGCGGTTATTCTTAGTCATTTGAGAAGACAAATGTAAATATTATAGTTAATTTTACTGCATTGTCATTTGCATGTTATACAGAAATATTACGTGGAAATATAGTCACATTTTCTTCACAAGTTCCGCTTTCGAACAAAAGCAGCTCTTTCACATACCTGGTAATAGAAAAGCTTTTGCCAAGTGGGAATTTTGTGATATATACAACAAAACAGTTCATACGAATTTGGCAATTACTGTATTTCCAAGCTTTTCAGACTGACACACAAGAAGCTTTTGCAATGTATTCTCAAAGGTGGTTCACGTTCTAATATAAGGACCACACCGATGAAACTTCATTCCATATCCTGAAAGCTGCAGCTACATCATTATCCGCTGAGGCGTATTCCTCAGAGAATTTACAAGATGTAGATGTATGTATTGCCTCTTTTTCTGTTCTGAAAGAAAAATGTGCAGCCATGTTTGTTTTCTAGTGCATGAAGAAAATTCCGTTCCGCTGTTGCAGACAGGAACTGCTGACACTTATTGAAAATATAATTTTTTGGTTACGTATGTTTCGCAGTGGTTCTTGTTTGCTTTTTTTCTTCGAGGGGTTAATGACCACCGTAGGCAATTCAGTAGGCTATAAGAAGTCTCCCACCTTAACTTAGGGTCATTGGGTCCATGGAAGGTGGAGAACTAGTGCCATGAGACAATCATCACACCCTCGATACCTCACCCGCGATTCGAACCAGCGCCGAACTCGGATGAATGATTAGGAGCCAGCTAATGATGGCTCTTGTGTGTGTTAATCGAAGTGTGGGAACTTATACAGCGCTCACATTTGAATAACGCAATGTTATTCATTACAACAAATAGACAGTTAACAATAGACAACTGCCACTACGAAATGGCAGTTGTCTATTGTTAACTGTCTGTTTGTTGTAAAGATGTTTTCCTCTTGAAGTCTCTGTTTACGGTTGGAGATGCGTTGACATTATCGATGTCGTGCACGTCTTCCAATTGTTTGAAGGTAGTTACATGTCTACACCGAGAATCCAGTGATAGTACGCCGCTTTTGACTGATGCAAATAAGAGCTGAAATGTTTAAGGGATATTAATCGAAGCTAAAGTGTAATGAATGATGTTAGTGAGAACTAAATCCTTTAACGGATGTTAAGAGTTTTGAAATATCTTCCATGTATTACACTATATGTACTAGCTGGAAGGTGAACTCATTATAATGTGCCGTAGAATACCTGCAAGATGTACCAATTATTTATACCCTGCACAGGTGTTGGTACTCTTGTAGACGTTTTTGAAAAATATAATCGAGCACTACTTTTAGAATGACCCAGGTAATTACTGCGTTATTTCTTCATTGGTAGATGTTTGAGCCAATGGTTATACACCTGAACGAGCATCCTGTATCCATGAGGAAGATCACGAACTCCTGCTCAACAACCATGCAAATGCAATTAATTATTAATAGATATTCCCACGTTTCTCTTGTATATGGTAACTATTTCTGGATGACTGAATTACGTGTTCAGCAGTGTATTACGTTTTCTTGTTGTTAAACCGTCGATAAGTGGAAAAGTTGGATGCAAATTTTTCTTGTCTCTTAATGACTAAGAGATATGGTACAACAACCGTGAAAGTAAAACTTTCGCTTCATGAGCTCCTTCGAGATGTCCTTCAAAGTTCTGGACGAGTCAAAATTATCTTTCCTTTCCAAGCTGCGATAAATTTTGAAAAGTAATTTCATTTATAATAGTTCATAAAGTCTGATTTAGCATGACTGATTTTGTTTCTGATTTGCGTGAGAACACGATGATGCTTCTGCCCTTCATCGTTCAACTGCCATGTCATCTTTGAGGAGTAGTTTTCCGATAAATCGTTTATAATGGTCCTTGTGACAGAGGCGATGCTGTTCTTGGGGACGATGGGAGGAATTGTCTCCCCGTTCTCCTCTGGCTCATCTGCTAATGGCGAGTAATTGATGAGATACATCGGGAGATGGGGAAATATCCGTTTGATGCTTATCTGAAATCACCGGCATGAGGGCGAATTCATAAAAAGTCTCCCTTCAGCGATGTTTGATATCTCGATGTGATTAATCACGCGATAATAGTATAACCTAATTTATTCAGAAAACATTGGGTTATTGCAGGAAATAGAAAAAAATATTTGTTTGTGTCAGCCAGCGGTTTTTGAGGATTAATTTTCCGGTATTTTGTTTGTAAAAATATTGATGTTTGTTAGATAGAAACCATTCGCTATTGTTTCAATCATAGTCGGGGACCAATATCATGTATTTGTGGTATGTACTCGGGTGCTGACTGAAGTCACCCACATAACTTGGGAACGAAGACAGCTAGAGCTATGGAAGTTAGGTATGGGTATAATAAAATGGCCATGCGCTATCAGATGAGATTGACGGCAGCGACCGTAGTGGCAAAATTAGTAAGTTAGTACACCTATCTCAGAAACTATGAGAAATTCAGGAAAAAAATTAGAAGCTTGTACAGCATCAACGAATTAGTAGGTAATGATACATTGTAGAAATGGACTTTTCATAAGGCAATTCTTAGTGTTGTCGCAGCAAAAATCTAACCGACGAGAAACAGGGGAGAATGTAAGAAATAAGAAGTGGTAGACCTCACGCCTTTAAGTTTCGTATGAAAAATATGAATATCGCAAACACAGAGTTGACAGGGATTGGGTACATTAAATAGAAGTAATCGCTCTTTCCACGCTTTATAAGTGAGTTACAGAAAATTCTCATCGGCCGCCAATGGGAAACGAACCCAGGGTCTTCCAGTTACACGCCGGACATGCTTCCACTGCATCCCAGTTTCGGCCGATGAGAATTTTTCCGTGATTCACTTATAAAACGTGAAAAGAGCGATTACTTCTATTTAATGAATATCCCACCTCTCGTGCCGGAGAAACCTCGGCGTGGCTATACATGAAAGATCAGCATTGCGAGATTGTACTGCTGTGCAGAGAATCCGGACTGAAAGCTTGGGAAGCTGCGCGCTAGTACGCCTCACTATTTCCTACTCATCTACCTCCGATTGCGTGAACCATCAGTCTCTCTGTTCGACGACTCAAAGAGGCTGGAAGCATTGCAACTCTTCCTCGTTCCTGCCGACCCAGTGAAATAGGTATGCACGTGCAACCATTCGATCTTCTGGCATACGTCTGGAATAACACACACACGAGTGAGAGGGCAGTCAGTATGGCATAAGACTTATCGACACCCTCAAAATTTTACATCAGCATGATGCCCAACCTTACGGTGCAGTAGTGATGCTCGGAATTATGCCAGGGATTAACCAGCGCCGCCTTGATTGGGGAAATTTTGCTGTGTGATCAGTTTAGAAGAAACTGCTGCCGTTTTTTATCAAACATCTTTTGGACCGACGAGGCGCAATTTGCACGTGCCTGAGTACTTAACAAACAAAACGCCCATTATCGGGCGATAACGAATCAATTATCTGCATGAGAGATGACACACGAGGTGCGCTGGTTGATCAACATCTGGTGAGGCATCTGGAAGGAATGACATATTGGGCTTGTGGGTTACGCGGTAACATTAACTCGATGAAGGTCCTTGGAGCTGTGTCAGACCCCATTAACTGACTGTTTACAGGATATTTCTTCGAAAGACCAACGGTCTTTGTGGTTTCAGCATCACTCATCCCAGCACATCAGCCAACAGTGGCGCAGCACTTCCTATCATGGCCGTCTTAAGGCGTGAGGCGGTGCCCAGGGCCCCCACTTGAACTGGGGCCCCCAACGCTCCAAGAGTCTTATGGGTTTACAAAAATTCAAACTCTGACCACCCGCCTGCAGTTTATTTTATTTAACGAAAAGAAAAACAATCCAGAAAGTTGGAAGTTCTTCTGCCCTTTTTTTAAAAAAAAACCTTGCTCTTAGCTTCGATTTCCCGAGTAGGCAGGAGAAAATTAAGGTGTTAATGTGGATCTTTTCGTGACAAAATAAGAAACAAAGAAACCGACCTCCCTCCCGAGTGTGAGTGAGGCTTGAGACTCGAGAGCCATGAGGGCCACGCAAAAATCGTATTTTTTTCCGAATCATTTTTCCCAAAATTCGTGGAGATTCTTGTCAACAAATTATAATAACCACCTTCACAATGCTGTCGCACACAGCATTGTGAAGGTGTTTATTATAATTTATTGACACGAATCTCCACGAATTTTGGATGACAAGCTGCATTTTGGTACTGTAAGTGTGAAACCTTTTACTTACTTTCAAACTCAATATGGAACGAGCCACTGGTATTTTGTTTCAAGCAAGACGTAAACTCACTTACGAGGGCGCACATTTGGACTTTCTACTCAATTGCAAAAAAATTACAGGTTATTCCTAAGTTTTTGACTATTAATAGGCGTGCTGTTTCACCCAGAGACGCCCACATTCTGTCTACTGCTGAACATAAGAGGTTAATCAGCATGATACGATGTAAATGATCTTTCATTGACCTTCTTAATAGGAAATCATACAACGCTTATGTTTCGCCAACAAAAGTAACTCACCCTATCTTGTTAGATAGAGTCATGACTATACACAATTCTATTTTTACGACCGAACTTAGACGTTTGCAGACTAGAAACATCAATAACTTTGTGCACTTGTGGCATACACACCTTATAACTCAGTTAATCCTTCAAGATCTTCAGTGCCTAATAACGTAGCATCAAGTAGTTATGTTAATTACAGCACTATATCTATTAATACCACCCTAGCAACTGCACTGAATCGTGGACCTAAATTCTGCTATCCAGACACTAATTACAATAAAGTTGATATTATAGTCCAAACAGAAGCTATTATACGGAAACTTCCGTTCTATGAACAAGAACCAACACGGAATCGGATTACCAGAGCTCAAACGATACAAACTAAGAACTTACAGTTTGAGAAGAAACAACTCCTCCAGCTGTCTCAAAACCCTGCTATTTCCATCACTACAACTGATAAGTCACAACAACTGGTTATTTTGGACCACTCTGAATTCTGAATATACTCAAAAAGTGTCTGAAGCCATCGATAAAATACCGCATGAGGTAGTCAGAACTGATCCTACTCGTACCACTATCATTGCCCTTAGCAAACTCAAAAATCAGGGTTTCTTTCTTCCCTCCATTGCTAATAATGTGCATCCACCCCATGGACCTAGGATTCCCGAATTGTTTGGCAAAGTGAAATTGCATAAAGAGGGCCAACCCATTCGCCCATTATTTTCGGGTTATGCTAACCACACCCGGCTCTTGGAAAAAAGATTTACTTCGTTTTTGAAACATTTGATTTCTCATTCTCAGTTTTCCATTCATAGTTCGAACCAAGCACTTGCCAAAATTAAGTCCTTTGACTTTTGGGATCACCCTTTCATCCTAGCACCGTTGGATGTTGTTTCCCTTTTCCCTAGTATCCTCTTGATTCTGCCCATTCTATTATTGAAGACATGCTCCCTACTTTAGGTGTAACCCTTACTGATAGTATGACAATCATTGAAGCTTTAAGACTAATTGCTCGGCGAACATTTTTTCGATTCAATAACACCGTGTTTCGTCAGACTGCCGACACTCCTATGGGTTCACCTCTTTCACCACTTTTAGCTGAGATAGTTCTACA
The DNA here is from genome assembly GCA_039090855.1 of Macrothele yani. Classification (NCBI taxonomy): domain Eukaryota; kingdom Metazoa; phylum Arthropoda; class Arachnida; order Araneae; family Macrothelidae; genus Macrothele; species Macrothele yani. Next base: position 56,046,884 of record CM077008.1, on the reverse strand, counting down.
GCAACTTGAGAATAATGTCCTTCAACAGTGCCTTCTCAAACCTTTATTTTATATGAGATATGTTGATGACATTTTGGTAGCATGGCGACATTCTGTTGATGATTTACATGACTTCGCCGACCTTTTATCTGCCCCCTTTCCAACCATCAATTTTACTGTTGAATTGGAGGATCAGAACTCTTTACCTTTCGTGGATCTGTTCTTGACTCGGTTTCCCTCCACTCGGTCGTTCTCTTTCTGGGTTTTTCGTAAACCTTCAGCCCCCCACTTTTCTGATACCTTTTTCTTCATTCAGTCCTCCACAACACAAGAATGCAGCGTTTGCATTAATGTTCAACCGAGCTTATACTCACTCATCTTCTGCCACCCTAAGGACCCGTGAAATTCAAAATACTTTTGGTTTGGCTAACCAATTTGGCTATCCTCGCCATTACGTGCTAAAACAATTGCATAAATGCCAACGTCCTAAATTCTCTACATTACAAAGAAATAATCAAGCTAACACCTATGTAGGTACCGTTGATTACATCCCCGATGACGTACAGATCCTGAAAAAAGCGTGTGCCAAGCAAAATATGGATATTGGAATTCAGACTCAAAAATAACTTTCTTTGGTCAAAAGAGATCGTGATAAAGTCAACCCTTTACATAGACACGGAGTGTACGTAAAGGGTTGATTTTATCCTCTAAAAGCAACTCTCACTAATGTGCATGATTCCAGATATATAGGATACACCCTTCGAAATATTTCGACTAGGATTTCTGAACATGCCTACAATGTAAGGAAAGGATCGTGCGCTACAGCATTATCTCGAATGGTTAATCAGGGCTGCCATATACCGGATTGGAACAATGTTAAATATTTAGCAACAGCATCCAACAAAACTAATTTACTATTTATGGAGAGCATTTTTATCAACTTATTCTCCAACCAATGCTGTAACGATGACTCACCATGCATATTGAGACATTTCATTTTTAAATCATTGTACATTTTATCACAATTCATAATTCTTACCATCATTTTAACCTGTATTGATTTTTATTTGCGTATGTGTATATCATGCTGAAGTGCGCTTGCGTCAAATGGAACTACGTCATCCAACCAGTGACTTTAGGTGACTAACTACCTCCTTATAAACAGGAGTTTGGCCCAATATGTTGCCCGATGATGGACCCCGTGTGGTCCGAAAGTACTAGCATGTTTCCTGTGATGGTTTTTAGTTGTAAACAAAGTTAATTTTTTAATTGCAACTGAGACCTGATTTTTAAATCGTGTAACGACAGCATTATGAAGGTGGTTATTATCATTTTTTTCCTTTTAAACAGTCGTTTGTGTTGTCCCCACGAAGAAGTGCACCTATGTTTATCACTGGGATTTGCCCAAATGGGTAACTTTTTTTTTTTTGAGGTTTAACGACCACCGTGAGCAACTCAATGGGCTATAAGCAGTCGCCCGTCCCTAATTTAGGGTCACTGGTTCCAGGGAAGGGAGAGAGCCAGTGCCGTAAGACAAACACAACATCCATGCCTGACTGGGATTCGAACCCGGACCCCTTACGGACGAATGATCAGAGGCCAGCGCCTTAGACCACTGCGACACCGGGGCGGCCCTGGGTAACTTATATATACATAAATTCTTTCAGTCGTCTCTGTTTAAACAAATAATAATAACGGGGGCCACATATCTGCATTTCTGTCCTCTGCGTCATATTGTCTGGAAACGGCGCTGGTTGGTATATTTCTTTCTTCTGTTTTAATTTAAAATTCGTTTAATAATTTGTAGAATGGGGAAGAAACATTATCTTTCAGCACCCATTTTCTTGTAATTTGCTAAGCAACAAAATGTGAATGCATTTTCTAGACTTCATGGAGTTTTACAATTCCTGTCATGTATCATTTTTCATTAAAGTGATATTTAAAAATTTACTGGATATTGAATGTTTCTTCTCATAAGGATAACATAGTAATTGTTGTGTATATAATAATTTTCATATGTTGTATATATATATCTCCATATGTTGTATATATATATATATATATATATATATATACATATATCCATATGTTGTATATAATGTAATAATGCCATATATGAATAAAAAAATAACTACATATTGTAATAATATCATATGTTGTATATGTTATGTATGTATAAGATTAGTGCCCCAGAAAAATATGACTGTCCAGGGGCCCCAAAAGTGTTAAGACGGCAATGCTTCCTATCCGACACTTTCGGGCAGATCTATGACTTCGAATCGTCGCTGCTTATGAGAGCGAGACTCCTATAATGCTGGTGAACGTACAACGGGAAGTTCTTTCTCGCATACAAGTGTGTATTCTGGCAGATGGTGGACATATTAAACACTCTCTACGTTAACCCTATAACCGGCAGGAACAAATTAACTCGGAGTGAGCAAAATGGGCAGAAATCAGCCCAAATGGATATACTCGCTGTTTAAGAAGTGGGCAGAACGCAGCTGGAATGAGCGAGCCTGCGCATCAGAAGGTGTTACATTCCCCTGAGCTTTGTCTTTAGAAGTGGTCATTTATGGGGGATCATTGACACTACTCCTTTCTGACTGATTACCAATTGAAAGAGCCATAACAATAGCGACGAACCTTACAAATGAGAGACTTGTTTCTGCTCAATGGCATGATGTTCATGTCAGAGAGAGTAACCCTTCCCCTTCATACCTTCATTACACCAAAAATTAATATTTTTTAGAGTAATTAAAATATAAATATTAAATAAACCCTCTTAAAGAACTAGGAGAGAGCCCTTACTACCATAATCAGGTTTATGGTCGGCACTGTTGAGATGAAAGTGGGAACGGAATAGTTTTGCCGTAGATTTTCTAAAACTTTAACTCTATGTAAACATTTCTGTTGAAGGAGCGCAGAAAATTTTGGGCACCATTTAGTTCAGATACATCAGCCGCTTAAAATGTTAAACTCAAGGTTATGTACGCACCGTTTTTGCACTAAACGCCTACACTGTACTCAAGCTGTGTTCATGGCTGAATATAATAAATTTTGTGTTTCCCTTACCTTACGTGTGTCTGCGTCTTTCCCAGCTGCATTCCAACGATCTGAAGCTAGTCGGCTAGATTTTTGCTGCGACAACGACAATAAACGACTTCTGTATAGTTACCGTTTAGAACCGTCACATCACCTCCTCCGTTTCAAAAAGGAGTCAATTTTCTATTAATTCTTTTATGCTCTACAAGTTTATAATGTATTTTGTTTCCTGTATCTCTCATAGTTTCCGAGATAGGTGTGCTAACTTCCTAATTTTGCCACTAGGAGCGCTACCGTCAATCTCATTTGATAGCGCATGATCATTTTACTATGTCTGTACCTAACTTTCATAGCTCTAGCTGCCTTCGTTTCCGAGTTATTTGGGTGACATTGGTCTTTAGTCAGCACCCTGTACATTATGTTGTCAAAAGTACTGGGACACCGGAGAAATAAAGACAAAAATGTTACCTGTGTATCACAGCATTCAGCATACGTGGCACATGTTTTTTGTTCTACTTACTTGATTTATGAGAGATTTTCCATTATTCCTGATGTACAACTCAAGAAAGCCATCAAATTACCTCCAACATCTCAAGAAAGCCATCAAATTACCTCCAACATCACAAGAAAGCCATCAAATTACCTCCAACATCTCAAGAAAGCCATCAAATTACCTCCAATATCTCAAGAAAGCCATCAAAGTACCTCCAACATCTCAAGAAAGCCATCAAATTACCTCCAACATGTCAAGAAAGCCATCAAATTACCTCCAATATCTCAAGAAAGCCATCAAATTACCTCCAACATCTCAAGAAAGCCATCAAATTACCTCCAAGCCCTCTGATTCCGAGGCTCTTCGGAAGACTTAAACATCACAAGCCCGATAATCCATTGAGACCCATCGTGTCAAGGAGGTCCGCGCCGACGTACTGTTTAGAGAAGGCACTATCCAAATTTCTAGCTAATCATCTCCCCGAATCGGACTTTATAATAACTTCCACTGTAAACTTTATCAAGAAAGTTAAGCACATTTCTCTTCAACAAAGCGACGTTATCGGCAGTTTCGACGTAGTTTCTCTTTACTCTTCGGTACCTGTGCCTGAAGCCATCGGAACGTCAAAAGAAGCCATAACTAATTCGTCACTATATTCACAGGAGTCCTGCTACAGAATCTGCAAATTAATGGACTTCGTCTCAAATTCCAGCTACTTCAGCTTCCAAGGACAAATTTACAAACAAATAAACGGCGCTCCGATGGTATCATCCCTTTCAGTCGTCCTCGCGGAAGCAATACTTCGTCCAATTGAGCAGTATATATTCACCAACATCACCCCGAGACCTACCACCTGGCTATGCTATTCGGACGATATATTCTTTATATGGCCTCACGGAAAGGATGCTGTCTCGGTTTTTCTAGATAAATCAATGATATTCACCCTACTATCAATTTCATTATGGGGCTCGAACACAATGGCGCTTTGCGTTATCTGGATGTTTTACTGAGTAAATTACTTTAAAATCGCCTTCGCGCACAGGTCTATTATAAACCCACATCCGTACCTAACCTGATGCTCCGCAACTCATTCTGCCCCGCTGACTACAAGACAGCTTTATTCCGTTCTCGAATCCGAAGAGCCTTTGCAGTCTGCTCTGATGTTGCTTCTAGGCAATGCGAATTGCGAAACGTTATCGAGCTGGCCACTGAGGCAGGATATGCCCCGAACCTGGTACATCGCTACATCGAGAAGACACGAAACTGTAGTACTAATCTTCCGAATCCGTAGCTACGCTACCTGGGATCAATTCCCGATATACCAAATGCTTCCTATCAGCTCAAGAACGCTCTCAAGAAGATGAACCTCAGTGTTGGCATCAGATCTCTGACGTCTTTATATACCATGCTTAAGGGAAACACTGAGAAGTCCCCACCTTCCAATGAAGCAGGTGTTAATGCCATTCCTCTACTATATCCGGACGGATACGCGCAATACTACATTGGAATTACTAAAGGTTCATTTAGAGTTAACGAACATAAAAGGGAAAAGCAAAGTAACCACGGCTCTATCCAGAGAAGTGCAGTTCAAGTCCGCTCCTCCAATGTGGGATGAAGTAAAGAAATTAGCTTGCTATTCCACCCCAAAATCTACTGCAATTCGCGAAACTTTGGAGATCATAACCAAGAGCGAGTCGTGCAATGACAGCGTCTCACTGGAGTTGCCACGGGTTTGGAACCAGTTCTTCAAATAGTGATTGCCTCTTGGTTTTCTTTCCATGATTCCGCGTGCTAAACGAGCATAACGCCTCGTGTCTTTGAATACCTGATTACGTTTGCATCCACTCATTAATGTAAAGTCACCACGTTCGAATTGTTGAACCGTTCTGTTATTCAGTTTACAGTTAGCTGTCTACCTTCCTTGAGAAAGCCATCTGGTTGATGCGCGAAAGCTTGGAAACTTTTATTTCTATTCTACACCAAGAAATTTCGGATCACTAGTATAGTTATACTATTTAAAATTAACTAAAGTATTTCTAAACCATGAAAAATGGCTCAATACCAGTCCATTGCTACTGCGTTGTAAAGTATAGGTACAACCATATCGCCGTTGCGTTAGCAACAACCGATCTGAGAATAATTTCAAATTCCACAGCATTCTTGTTGAGAAATTGAACTATTATTCTACAATTCAAGAATAAGAAATTTTTATTTACCTGGTGAAAGTTAATTAACACGATTTGTTTTTATGAGATGTGAATAACTTGACTTTTAGAATTACAGAAGGTGAGTCGAAAGTTTTGCAACATTTACATAAACGCATGTGCTGCGGCGGGTATGTCACCTGTTTTAAACTAGTTCAAGTTGCGCACTGCAGTCAGTCGAAAGGGATATAAAGTGGTAGTCGTTGCTGTTAACAGCATTACATGTCGTCATTCTGTCTGTGGTTGGGACGCCTTAAAGATGAATAGCCACAGCCGACTAATTGGGGAACTTTTGCTTTACGAGTTTGAACACTGCCATAACGCTGCTCGAGAAAGACGAAACATTTTTCTTGCAAAAGGAGAAGGTTGCGTGGCCCACAGCACCGCAACCAGCTGGTCAAATAAATTTCGCTCAGGCGACAGAAAATTCGACGATCAGCCAAGATCAGATAGGCCGCGAACCGTGGATTCGGAGGCCGTGCGCTAGGCCGTTGAGGCAAATCCGACAGCCAGCACTCGTATATTATCAGGCGAGGTGGGCATATCACAGACCACCATAGTTCTTCACCTTGAGGACCTCGGCAAAGTGTAGGAGCTGCCGCATTTTCTCTCACGAACTGACGCCAGCTGAAGCAAACCGCAGTGTCGAAGTGTGCACGAAACTCATAGAAAACCCACGGATGTACGTTTCACCAAGATAATTGTTACATGCGATGAAAAGTGGTTTTACTTCCGAATTTCTAAAACACAAAGGCAGTGATTGAACCCAAGACAGCTTCTTGAATCTGTTGTCAAACGTGAGCGCTTCGAGCACATGGTGATCTTCTGCGTCTGGTTGAATTTTGAGGGGATAATCCATTACGAATTTGTTCCAGACGGTCGAACCATCAAAGCCAACCTCTACTCTGAACAGCAGGAGCGGATGAATGCCAATTTGGAGGAGAAGTTCCCGGCACTGGTGAACAGAAAGCCCGCTGTCCTACAGCAGGACAACGCTGGTCTCATACTGCGACAAACGATCCGGGAAAAACTCCAGGTACATTGGAGCATCGAACTGATGCCACACCTAGCATATGGTCTGGACCTTGCCCTGTCGGATTATTACCTGGTCCGGTCCACGGCCCACTTCCTCCGCGGGCTGAACTTCAACAACCAGGAAGAGGTGGCACTGGGGTGTAGGAGTTCTTCGCCTGGAAGGACAAGATCTGGTACCGCCGTGTAGTCGAAGAGCAGACATACAGATCGCTAAAGACGCTGCAACACGATGGCCTACACTTTGAATGCTAGTCATCTTTCGTCCTAAATGTACGTATGAAGACTAATGACATAATGTGATGCAACAATTGCAAAACTTTCGACGCACCATCCTTATTATTGTTATTTTTTTCGCATTCAAAGCTGAACAATGAACTATAAACCATTAATGTTTTTGAACTTGTAAAAATAGCAGAATAAACATGTGAGTAAAAAAATGCAGATATTTTTCATGCGACTCCCACGTTGTAACCACTTTTGTACTGAAAGGGTGTCATTATAACCATTGTAGTAATTCCATCTTTCAAACCATGAACACTTTGTCACTGCAGAATTTCAACTTCTAGTCAGGGTCACTAAAATTTCAAAAGCTATCTTTTGCGAGACGCGCACCTAGTAATCACTACAACTTTTGTTCGGAGCTTCAGCTGTTCTCTTGTTTTATCCCAGAGTTCAAAAATATTTTCTTTGCTGTTTTCAAGCATGTCCTCTTGCCGAGCCTGCATCACAGAACAGCACCAATCTAACAATATAACATTTTTGAAATTGTGAGTCCTGTAGCGTATATGGCAAATCTATGCTTTATGCACAGTGAACACTGATTAACGTGGTACATCAGTGTTAACTGAACATAGGGCATACCAGAGCACGGATCCGTACAATATTGAATCTGCAAAGTCTTTCCTATATTTATTTAAGCTTTACTCTAAGAATTATTTTTATTTTTTTATTATTTGTTTGTACGCGTGTAAATCTAATCTGAAACGCTGTTATGAACTTAGCGACCTCTACAGTAGGTTGTATGAGTTCAGCTACTGATTTGTGGCTACTTTGCTTCAAGTTTTTCTAGTCGGTGGGATTTCGGTAAATACAGTGTAGTTTGTTTTACTTCTGTTTTGCATCCGATTCACTTGAACTTCCAGTTCAGCATTAGATGTGTTCAAAAAGATGTCATCGTTCTGTCCTCGTTTATAAATGAGTCACGAAAAAATTCTCATCGGCCGCCAGTGTGAATCGAACCCAGGGTCTTCCAGTTACTCGCCGGATATGCTACCACTGCACCACAGCGGCCTTGACTTTTCCAGACACACATACAACTAACTTCCAAACCACATGGGAGGTTGCTTCTTGGAGCCCCGCACAATGCTGGGGATTCACCAAAGATGATAAGCAGCAACTGAACAAATAACTAGGAGGCGAATGAGTAATTAATACACACAATTGATGTGGATTAAGAACATCAAACTGAAGTAATCGCTCTCTTCGCGTTTATAAGTGAGTCGCCTCCTAGTTATTAGTTCAGTTGCTGCTTACCATCTTTGGTGAATCCTCAGCATTGTGCGGGGCTTCGAGAAGCAACCTGCCATGTGGTTTGGCAGTTAGTTGTATGTGTGTCTGGAAAATTCGAGGCCACTGTGGTGCAGTGGTAGCATGTCCGGCGCGTAACTGGAAGACCCTGGATTCGATTCCCAGCGGCGGCCGATGAGAATTTTTACGTGACTCACTTATAAACGTGGAAAGAGCCATGGCTTCTGTTTGATGTTCCTAATCCACGTCAATTGCGTGTATTAATTATTAGATGTGTTTAATATTAGTGCAAAGCTATCTTAATCAATGACACAGAGGCCACCAAACATACCTTTCTCATTTTCCTTGGTGGAAACATCTCTCTCCCTGTTAATGTATGCGCCATACAAGTGGCTGGCATAAGATATTACGTTTTCTCATTTTTCCTTTGGGGATGGGAGAAAGAGCTGTCCATCAGATTAACCTTTCAACTCGTTGAAGTGAATTAATTTGATATTAGCATAATGGGCTAAAATCAGGCTTGAATGAATATATTCGCTATCTAAGAGGTGGACCAAACGTGGTTGAAACGAGTGCCTCTGAGTTGTTGTTCCCTCTTAGCTTTGTTGTTTAAAGTGGCTATTTAGGGAGATGATTGACACTAATCCTTTATGGCTGACTGCCTATTACGACGGCTATAACAAAGGTGTAGAATCTAAGAAAGGAGAAAGAACATTTTTGAGTCACTTGTTTCCATCCAGTAACGTGATGTCAGTGTAAAGGGTCATCCCTAAAGATGCCTTGAGTCTTGGAGGCTGGTCATTCCTGATCATGCCTTAAGTCTTGGAGAACAGAAACTGTTATCTTCTGTGACAGGCTTAATGGTCAGTGTTACTGAGATGAGAATGGCCCAGCAAAAACAGTCTTGCTGGCCCAGAACTATGTTACCGCTTCCGAACCATTACTAAAATGTCCGGGCGGCCAACAGAAGGGCCAGCAGTTCAGGCCAACAGCTGGTCAACCCCATCAGTTGTCATATGCCACAACAGGGCCGTCAGTTATCTATCACAGGCAGTAGCTGCCACAAGTGGCCCTTCAGCGGCGCTGCAAGAACATGCCAGAACTGATGGCCAGCCTAATGTGGTCCGCTAGTCTGCCGGTAGTGGCAGCCGGCAACCACGTGACGTAACTGATGGCTTGCCGAATCTTGCCCGCCAATTTACCAGTAGTGGCCATACAAAAAAAATCAAGGACAACCGCAGTTTCCTAAAGCTACAACTTTATTTTTTTTCCCTTACGAAACTTCTGAATCATAGCACTGCGCTGGGGAAATTTTCTAAACAGACCGGAAAAACGCCCATTTGGATCTGGTTAGAAAGGAACCAGGGCTGTCGACGTGGGAGGTGAGCGCTCTACTGACTGGACTCATTTTCCAAGCACGAGCGTGTGCTTGAAGCTGTATCTTTCGTGCGGAATGTGTAATTGAATGGTTCTCTCTTTCATTTTACAATATTGGGGGTATTTTTCATAAAAGTCGGTTTCATATAATTCATAAATTTATTTTTTCAAAATAACGATAGTTTTTTTTTTAGTTTACCTTAAAGGAACTTCACTCATTTCCAAGAAGTGCATGAAATTAAAGTCGTTTTCCAAAATTTTCTACTGTCCTTGTCGTCTTGAAATGAGATTGTTGAAATAATATATATTTGTCCGGGTTCATGTCACATTCTGTTACATTTTTAACGTTGTATCTTTCCTTTCCGTTATCCGAAGCTACAATTGTTTTAAAGAGGAAAGATATTTTATTTTACTTCTCGTTATTTTTAGAAGCGAATTCCTCCCAGTCTTGGGTATTCAACCCATGGATGAGTACATTATATCCACATAGCGTTGCTTTTTTTCTTTCAAATAATTAATAAATTTTTGTACGCGTATAATTCTTTTTTTTTTTTTTCAACGAACGTTTTTTTAATGTTTTTCCAGGACATTTGTTTCAAGCGCTTTCAAATTATTTCTTGTTATTCAGCCACTCCAGTCCATGAGTTGTTATTCATGGGAATGGAGTGGGTGTATTTCATGGCTTAATCTGATATATTCGTCGACGTGGAATTTCATTAGGAAATTAATTCGCCTCCGTAGATATGACTCTTTTTTCTTAACATCCACTAAAATAACACGATGGCGATAACGTCGTCTTCAACTAAATGGTACCATGAGAGACACAGCAAGTGTTGCTTTTGCGTATGCGCAGTCCCGTTGCTCCCACCTGCTGTTGGGGTTGCATCGGTTGCCAGCAACGGGCCACTAGTGGCACTTGCTTGGAGGCCTACAATTCACGGCTCGCAACTGATAGCGCTTCCACCAACGGACCACTACCGGGCCGTGAGCGGCAGATTTCAGCCAGCAGTGACCCATCACTGTCAGCTGGTGACCAGCAGTTTCCCTGCACTTGTGTTCTTGCTGGGGGAAAAGGAATTGTTTTGCCACTTATTTCGTAAAATCCCGTCTCGTAAACTTGTCTGTTTGCAGAGTGTAGAAAATGTTTTGGCATCGTTTGGTTCAAGCGCATCTGCAATAAAAGGGTTAATACAACCTGAATTGTTGCAATGCAAATCGGGAGTAGCCATTTTCGTGTTAGAAAGATCGCGCCTGGACGATTCAAATATACGGGGAAACTTTGGAAGGTTGGATTCCGCCTGTTACTACTGCAGATGGCTCGATTCTTCAATGTCGCATATTCTGTGATCTCAAAGACTGTTTTATTCAAAACATTTCAAACAAGTGCAATAGTCGTCCGGGTACCCGTTCATGGCTATCTGAGAAGACCAACTCTGCCTTCCCCTCAAGTTACAGCTACACTGCATTATTGGCTACACGAAATAAGATGACAGTATCCCTGAGTGTGCATTGAAATCATATCACAACCAGAAAGCCGCTTCGTTCCGCAGTGTTCTGAGCGCTGACCTTTGACTTTTTGTCCATTATTTACATGATTTGAGTCATAGATGAGATGGATGTGTATTTACCTTTTGGCACAGGTCATCCTCCTTCCCTGAGACTAGTGCTTCTAAATTACAGATCGGCGACTGCGTGTAGACCATGATGTTATACACAATGGTTGTTAAACCCCGATTTAAAAAAACAAAGTTGCCTTTGACTCTATGAATTTTGCTTGGGATGGTTCTGATGTCATAACCACAGACCTGATGGATGAACGTATGCCGTTACATACCATTCGCCGGTCTGTCAACCTAAGACGGTGTCACGATGATGTCGGCTGGATCAAGAAACAGTTACGCAATATTTGTTTAGAGATGGGTCATGTTTTTCACTGCAGTGGAACAGCAGACATGTGTTAGCCTATGAAGATGATGTAATCCACTACGTCTCGTAACATTTCCGAATCAAATGCTGTTTGCAGTGCTAGTATGACTATGTCGGTGCGTCTTCCATAGAGTACGCATATCGAAATCCGTTTTCTTTTCTAAAAGTCGTATTGCTTCCGTAAAGTACTGGGATGAGACTTTCGATTCGTGTGTAAGTCCTATAACGGTGACGTTGGCGTTGATTTCATTCCTAGTAGATGAAAACCTCACTTACCCGTAGAGCTAATATCATCAACGTATATCTTGAACAGCAAGTTATGCAAGGACGAGAGTAGCTTGGATGTTGTCCGGGCATCGATACAATTGAACATCCGCATGCTATGATAGGGAAGAGTATCGCTAACCCCCAGCTCTTTCCTCGGACCTGTGAGACCTCAAGATGAATTTCATTCAACTGCTATTAGTATCCTCCCACTCAACGGATCATTTCATTGATGGTAGGACTTTGTGATGTCAAAGTTTCATTACTTCCAAAGTATGTCACATTCTACATTAACTTACGTTTTATAAACGCGCACCCATTGTTGGGATTGTGTCATGAAGGCATGTGTATATGAGCATCATGTGTCTGTATTGCTTCATTTATTTAAAGCACATAGCCCGTACATCATTGTAACTCGTTATGACAAAAGTTACTTAGTCAACGTTTGAACTACGCAAACTTCCTTGTTTCATGCTTAATTCTTGAAGGCCAGTCTAATAACTTCCTGAAGCTTTTTAACTCAAGTACCGAGTTCAAATCTTTGTTATTCCTAAAAACGAGGTTTACCAAAACGCTATCTTCAACTTGCTAGTCTATTTGCAACAATCTTCTTGCTTTTCTGTCAACACACCTTAGCAATCAGGTGATAATTACAATTTTTTAGCTAAAATAGATGTCTCTAGCTATTGATTTGTTGATAAATTTTCTAAAACCCCATATTTGCATTGCTTTGTTTTATTGCTCTCTTAATGTAAATGGCAATTTTTTTCTTTTCATCGGGTAAGGCTAAGTTGACAGCATTATTTTTAGAAGACTATTGAGATTAATGGATTTCGGAACACACAGAATTTAGGACGACGATCTTCTGTTTCTAATTAAATCTATAGAACTCTGATTGCATATTTTGTTCTAGCAGCACAAGGTTTTACATGAAGGTTTCTGAAAGTGAATCCTGGATTTATGCTTAAAGAACTCTTATGCATCATTAGGAAATTGCATTGTTGATCTCCCTATAATCTTAATTAGGTGAAGTTATTTAGCTCATCAGTTATTATTCGTCTTAAAATTCCGGTTAAGTTAATCCCTAGTTAGATGTTTCATTTAATTTTATTTTGACTGAGCCATGTGACCATTTGTCCTTCAGAGCATCAGTCATATGGACCTTTCGAGTTTCTTGTTTCAGACTTCCCAAGTTCTTTATGTCTGGCTTTAACCTTTATGTTCTGATGATGGAGCGATCACAATGTGTTTATTAAAACAAGTGAAATTGTTCGTCCTGAATCCAAGTGCGGACATGGTCAGGCAGAAAGGTTCGTTAAGATGGCGATTGTTTTGCACCTTTCTTATTTTATTTAGAAATTTCACGTCCAATACAGTTGTCAGTCCTCGAGAACTTCGTGTAGAGGTATTTTATTTGTTGTCAGTTTTGCATATTAGAAATGAAATGCGATGTTGGCACATATTTCTTTGTGCAGAGATATCCTAAGCAAGATTATCTGTACCAAGGTTCAGCAGTCGTGTCACTTCCGTCAGCAGTTTCACAATATTTTGGATATCTGTTTCTTCTCTACCGGCATTCCATTGCACATAGTCCATTTATAGAAGATTGCTTTTTTTCGGGGTTTAAAGACCACCGTGAACAACTCTAACAACTATAAACTGTCGCCCGTCCCTAATTTGGGGGCCACTGGTACCATAAATGGAGAAAACCAGTGTCGTAAGACAAACACACCACCTATGCCGCTCCGGGACTCAAAGCCGGACTCGCTTGAACGAACGTTCGGATGTCAGCTCTTATGCCAATGGTCCACCCGGCAGCTCTTTTCTTTCCTCATTATTAATTTAATTTCATATATTACCAACTTTATGTTTCCGAAGCAATTAATACTACCATTGTTATTTTTACAACACGTATTACCTATATATGGACCTAGCAGAACCAAACTTCCATAATACTTGATAACCATAACCATTGAAAGTATATTTACTGAAAGTATTTTCTTTTTGGTAAGAAAGTTTTTTTGGTTTTGCAGATTTGGAGAAGGAGTACACGCGTATTACTACAAAAGGGTGAACGACAAAATGGGCTAACAAAAAAAGAGCGACACGACAAAAGGGCGCAAGACAAAAGAGCGATGCGCCAAAAGGGCTCACGATAAAAGGGCGCAAGACAAAAGAGCGATGCGCCAAAAGGGCTCACGACAAAAGGGCGCAAGACAAAAGAGCGATGCGCCAAAAGGGCGATCACGACAAAAGGATGACACAACGAAAGGGCGATCCGACAAAAGGTCGAAGCGAAAATAAGGCGCCATGATAAAAGAGCGAATCCACGAGCATGTTATTTATTACATCAACTGCAAGATTTTTAAAATATATTATTTCCAAAAAAGGGGAACCGGGTCTCTTTGAGCAAATTACATATTTATTTGTGTATTCAAATCCCAACTGAAATCAGACGTCTCATCCTACATAGAAGGCTTTCTAAAAGAGATTTTTTCTAAAAAGGTGCTGGGCCCTTTTCAGTTAAGTCTGTCTTTCTTTGTGTATTCAAATAATCTCAACTGAAATCAGGCGTGTCATCTTTTGCACTCTATGTAAAATTTATATAGAAATATAAGTGAAATCTTTTTTTAAAATAACATCGTTTAGAAAGCCTTCTCTATAGGTTGCATTTAAATACAAACAATGTCACATCTGTGCTGAATTGGGATTTGAGTACCCAAAGAAATAAGCAATTTGCTTGAAGTCCTCACAGGCCATTTTGGAAATAATATCTTTTTGAAAACACTCCCTATAAGTTATTGAAGTACAGAAAAATTAATTTGCTTTCAGTTGGGATTTGAATTTGCTTTCGGTTGGGATTTGAATATACACTGGTGTGCAAAAATTATGTACGAAGAGGAGAAATTAGCATAACAGCGGAACGAACAGGCAGAACGGACCGAATTACCACTCAGGAGATAGACTAGGGTCCGGTACGGTAGGGCATGCGCATATATGCAGCATGACGTACGAAGGGGTGGGGGGAGGAGTGTTGGAAGGGCATAAAGCACACGGGCGGTGCACGCTCAGCAATTCGGGCCGCGGGTGGCCGAGTGGACAACGTTCGTGACTGCCACGGCAAGGGCCTCTGGTTCGATCCCAGCTGGTACGAACGCTCGATCCACTAAATACTCGCCGTGCGTCGGATGGGCACGTTAAGCCGTTGGACCCCGGGTACGAGCCACCCGGTAATAAATAAGGGCGTCTTCCTCGCCCTTTCTACTTCGCTTCCGTGTCACTTTCCTTATCGGGCGCTGTAGCCCAAATCTCCTAGTTTCCTATTTCTAAGGGTTGTTTAAGACCTAGGGTCCGACACTCCCTAAAATCCTCTGCATATGATCATGATGATCATGCTCAGCAATTCGGTGAAAGTTATTGCACGGTGTACATCGGTTTGAACGACGTCGAGTTGCTGCCACCGTGTGATATGGCCAACAGGCAATCCAGTAGACGATATCTGGATGACTTTACCCGAGGTCGCGTCATTGGGAAGTTGGAAGGAGATCGAAGTGTGACTAGTGTGGCCGAGGAGTTCGGGATCGCTCACAGCATCGTTTCACGAGTTTGGAGAGCATTTGAAACGACAGGAACAGCTGTCAGAGAGTTTAGCAGTGGTCGTCCACGAGCAACCACGGCGGCGGACGACCGGTATATTGTCCTACAGGCGAGAAGAGACACACGGCAGACAGCGGGAGAAATCGCAAGGCACGTGCAACAGACAACTGGACGTCCGTTATCGCGTTTTACTGTGGCCACGAGGCTGCACAAAGGTGGTATATTTGCACGACGACCAGTACGGTGTGTGCCATTAACGCCGGCTCATCGGAGACGGCGGTTTCTGTGGTGCCAGGAACACAAGAACTGGACATATCAGCAATGGGGTCGAGTTCTCTTTACGGATGAGAGCCTATTTTGTCTGACGAGCGATTCTGGACGTATACACATCTGCAGAGAGCAGGGAACACTCAATAACACCTCCAACATCATCTAAAGGGACCGGGTGTCCGCTATTGTACCGAGGTTCTCCTGCCTAACTTGCGTCTGTTTAGAGGTACTGTGGGTCCTGAGTTCCTCTTCATTGACGACAAAGCTAGACCTCATCATACAGTGGCTGTCGGAGAGCTGTTCTCTAACAGCTCTCCGACAGCGAAAATATTCAACGCATGGATTGGTCCGCAAGGTCCCCGGACCTACATCTAGTCAAACACGTGTGGGACCTTCTCGGGAGACGCTTGGCAGCACGTCACCAGCCTCCAGCAACGATTCCGCATCTGCGATTGGCGCTACAAGAGGAAATGGGCCGCGATGCCTAAACAGCTCCTTGACAACCTCGTCTACAGCATGGACAGACGTTGTAAATCCTGCAACGCAGTCAGAGGTGATTATATCCTCTACTAAAGACTGGATTTTTCTTGGCAGCCGCCTGTCACATGGACGTGTCTGTCTTCTGTCCAGTTGGGCTCAAAGCTACCTTTTCAATAAAGTGCCTTTGTATCCTTTGGATTCTTTGTTTGGACGGTTTTGCTCACTTGTCCCATATTCTTACATCTTGGGGATCTTATGATATGATTTGAGTCGATGTGGAGCACTTCTGCACGACGTTACATTCGAAAAACCGTCTGGTCCTTAATTTTTGCACGCCAGTGTATATTGCTTGAAAGATGATAAGGTGTTGTCTTGATATTCGAGCGTCAAAAATCGTCTGCAATCCGAATAAATGCCGTTGCACGGATTTGTGTCATTGTGCTTTCCGAAACAAAGATTACTTGCATTTTAGGTCAGTGTTATTTACCAAACAAACTCTGACCGCATTGATTAAGTGCTTTTCTTGAAGTGTTTAATTTTTAAGTAATTGTTGTGCGAACAGACAGTATGCAAAAACACACAAGCCGAAAACCTTAAAACAGTGTGGAACATCAGATTCTGGGATTTATAAGACAGAAAAAAAGGAAGCTAGCCTTAACGACCAGTACCCTGAAATCTTGTGTCATTCAGAATACTGTAAAACCCCTTTCAGAATTTCACCCCTTCCATTAACAGGTTAACAAAAGAAGGATTAGTGTTCAGCCACTTCCTATCTGGAGACTTGGTGTGCATTGACCTTCATTGATAGAATAGATATCCGGGGGGGGGGGGGATCACTGCATTCTTCTATGAAGAAGGCATGCGATGCCAGGAGAGAAATAACATCTGCCCTGGAGATATCAGCTCCTGCTTTATTTACTTGTTTAGCAACAATAAGTGTCTGAATGTGATTGCAGTGAGTCACTTATTGTTGCTAAACAAGTAAATAAAGCATAAGGTCCCCCGGTAATAAATAAAGGCGTCTTCCTTCCCCTTTCTACCTCGCTTCTGTGTCACTTTCCTATTAAGCATTCTAGCCCAAATTTCCTAGCTTCCTATTTCTGAGGAGTGTTTAAGACCTGGTCTCAGACACTCCCTTCCTAAAATCCTCTACATAGGATCTAATCTGATCTGCTAATCCCATAGAGGTCGTAAAAATTCAAAGAACCAGAGGGGTTAGGAAATCACCCTGGACGAGCATTTTGTGGGGGTAGGGTTATGGTACTTTAGACGTGAGGACTTTTCAGGCGTGGTGGTCGTTAAAGGAATAATAAAGTACTAAGCGTAATGTTCGTGATGTTGATTGGATAGGAATGAAATTCGAGTTGCGTCCCAAGACCGTTGTAAATATTTGAAACATCATCAGTAAGTAAAATTAAAATAATCAGATATAATTTTAACCTAGTAGGATATCTTTTTCTGGGGAGTTATCCAGCTAACCTGTGGATCTTAAGAAACAGGTGAACAATCTGTGATTAAAATGAAACTGAATGCCTCCGTAGGCTTTGAAATTCATTATATGAAGTTTCATGAACATTGTACTCGCGGGCTACACATTGATATTGACTGAAATCCAACCATTACTCATATAAATATTAAAAATATATTTATAATAGTAATGGGCAGCATACTGATGAAAAGAGAGACATTCCTTTTTCAGCAAGTATTTTGTAAAAAAGATCGCGCTTATGCTACCGATTTCTCCGTCCGTCTCGTCTGGCCGCCCGCCCGCGGAAACCAAATCTCCGGAACTATTAGTCCGATTAAAAAAAATATTTTTCCATTAGGAAACTTGAAATGTGCGAATATTGATCCTTGCATTCAGGTTTTTTTACGATGCACGAATTCACCGCTGCGGGGCGGAAGTGCAGATATTTAATTTAAAAACACATTTTATTCCATATATTTGCTTCTATAATTATCCGATAGAAAAAATTATTTCATCTTTCGATTCCATTTACATAGAAGACTGTTTTAAGCATGGTCACTTTTCTATTCACACAAAACGTTTTTCCGTTGAGGAGCGTAAACAGTAAATTCCGTTTTCCCGGATATCTTTGCTTCTAAAACTCCGATTTAAAAAATTCTTGCTGTGTCGGATACAACTCCTGATGGGAAATGTTTTGTATATAATTCCTAATTTTTCGTAAAGAATGGTTTGGCCACCAGGTGGTGTAAGCATTTG
Source organism: Macrothele yani (assembly GCA_039090855.1). NCBI lineage: Eukaryota > Metazoa > Arthropoda > Arachnida > Araneae > Macrothelidae > Macrothele > Macrothele yani. Next base: position 56,028,466 of record CM077008.1, on the reverse strand, counting down.
TTTCTGCTTTCGATGTATTATTAGTAAAATCTTAGTTTCTGAAAATTAGATTGAAAAAATTATTTCGTGGACCGATATCGCATACCTCGTAAAACCTTTTCAGAATACTTTCTTCTTAAAATATTACATAGTTTTCCGACAGGGTTGTAGATATACCGTATATTTTATTTTTGTCGATATCTCTGCTTCTAAGAGTCCGATTTGAAATAATCTTTCCTTGTTGGAGAGAGTTTCCGGTGCGAAGTGTTTCTCATAGAATTTCAAATTTTTCTTAACGCACAAGTCTGCCACCAGATGGCGTAAGTTCACGTTTACAGTAATATTTGCAGTATTAAGAATCCGACTGAAAAACTTTTTTTTCAGTCAGATACCACTGATTATGCAAACTGTGTGTGTATTATTTTCCTACAATAATGCACAAATTCACTGCTAGGTGACCAAATGCTTAATCCGTTTTTCTCAATATCTCTACATTCACATGTGCGATTTTAAAAGTCTTTCAACACGGGATGCAATTTACCTTGTAAAACACTTTAGGCTAGTGTATAAGGAGTTTTATAGTTTACAATTCTGTCGGTAGGTGGCGTTTGTGTACTTCTGTTTGCAGCTGCATCGCTGCTTCTAAAACCCCTATTGAGAAATTTCTTCTTTACTGTATGCCGTTCGCTACAATTGAAACGTGGACCATCGTCCTCTTTAAATAATGCAAGGAGTTCCCGGCAGGTGCATAAAGATCAAAACGTTTTTATTCGCTATGTCTGCTTCCGAGAGACGTATTTGAAAAGTTATTTTTCCTTAGCATAGCTTTTTCCATGAAAAATAAATTTTTGCCTGATTCCAACGTTTCCATTGTGCAAAATTCTTCCAATATTGAAGGCGCGCAGTTGTATCAGGTTTCCTTCTGAATTGCTTATTTTAACTATTTGATTCGAAAGTCTCATTGTCTCTGAGACCTTGTGCTATGCGAAACCTTTTGTGCGCCATTTGTTAATTTTCGTAGTATACTTTTCAGCTGCTAGTGGAAGTAAGTAGCTGTTTCTATTTCTGGATATTTTTTCCATGAAAAATAACTTTTTGCCTAATTTCAACGTTTCCATTATGCAAAATTATTCCGATTGAAGGCGTAGAGTTGTGACATGTTTCCTTCTGAATTGCTTATTTTAACTATTTGATTCGAAAGTCTCTTTGTCTCTGAGACCTTGTGCTATGCGAAACTTTTTGTGCGCCATTTGTTAATTTTCGTAGTAAACTTTTTAGCCGCTAGTGAAAGTAAGTAGCTATTTCTATTTCTGGATGTTGTATCGATTATAAAAGCCATTTATAGCTTTGACAAATTTAATTCGGGTCAGAACGGGTTCAAAAGACGTGCTCATTACAACTGAAAATTCGGTGTTATCTTTCTTGTTTGTTTTTAAAGTAATACAAAATCATTTCACAGGAATAAATGCATTTATAAGCCCCAGTACTTTCTCTTTTCCCCTTTGATTTAAATGTGTCTTCCATATTTTGGATTGCCAATATTTTACGTATTTGCTTCGTGCAAAATGCACAATTTGTTAAGAGTTTCTGTTTGAGTCTTACATATTACTATAGGAATGTAAAATTATATTTTGTATTCTGGTTTAAATCATAAAACTCTGAGACACTTATTTCATGAGTGTTCGAAAACAGCGCACGTGGCATGGAATTGATATGTAACAAACACCTAAATATGCTAAACATACTTGTTTTACTAAATACAAGAGGTCAGTTCATTTCGCGAAAGTGTCAATCAGGAAAGGGTTTCGCGCCATAGATAGAGAGCGAGATTGGAGTTGCTTGACACAGCAGTGAGAAATCGGGTACTACACGTCTGACAGGAGCAGAATTGCGCTGCTGTCAAATGCTTCCTTCAGGACGTTATTCTCTGAAGACTTCGTGCTTCGCAGTATTCATTCATTTGTTTACAACTGGTGTAAACCCGTTTTCCAACTGCATAAATAAAGCTAAGCAAATATTTTCTTGTGAAATGCATTTGTTTCGGATTAATATGCTATCCCGAATAGTTTGCTGCATTCCGTGTGTGAAAGATAATTATCTCTTTATAATCCGGATGTATCTGTCTCATATTTAAATGAGCAATCGTGTGACACAGGTCTCCGAACAAAACAGCCCACAGGGATCATTTGCATTACAAATGATTTCGTAAGATACACTAATTTCATAGCATTGTTCCGTCCTACGTGATAATGCATTTAACCGAGTAATTAATTTCATTGATGTACTTGAAAAGACAAATTTCCAGAAAAATGTTAAGCCTAATAATGACCGTATTGTTAATACGTAGTTAATGTATTATTTTTTTGCTACCGGGAAAAAAGACATTCAAAAAATGGGAATTTCTGATCTTTGACCGCAAATCCTGAATGAACGAATTTTGGAGTGTAACACCTCAAGGGATGTATATGCCATACAAACCCTAGCACAAAAAGAATGCAGGATGTAAACGAGAAAGATGATGCCGTTCTTTCGGTTGTAATTAGTACGTCTTTTGAATCCCTTCCGACGCGAATAAAATTTATCAAAGTCGTTCGTAGTCAATGGAACCGATTAGAAAACAAAAATCGGCCGGATTTCTACAATCGATAAGACATCCAGAAATGGAAATAGCTACTTGGCTAAAAGGTATGTTACGAAAATTAACAAATTGTACGCAAAAATTTTCTCATAGCAGAAGGAAGGCATATGAGACAAAGAGATTTCCAAATAAAACAGTTAAAAAAAAGAAAAATAGAAGGAAACAGGATATAACTCTACGCCTCCTAGAGGAAGAACTTTGCTATTAGAAAAGTTGAAAATATGCGAAAAGTATTCTTCATGACGAGTAAGCTGTGAATTAGTAAAGAGTTCTCTATCTTTATTGTAGCGAATGGCATGAATAAAAACAGTAATTTGTTAAAAGTTTGTCAAAGATGCAAAAAGAACTACGCAAAACCACCTAGCGACAAAAGTGTGAACTACAAAAAAAAAAAAATTCAAATGCAATACTATAATGCTGAACAAGGTAAATGGTATTCGGTATTAAAAAAAATCGGATGTTTAGAAGCAGAGACATTCAGAAAAACATTTAAATTTTGCTTCCCCTAGCTGGAAAATTTTACATTATTTTTGGAAAGGAATACACACAAAATGTTCTCCTAGTTAGTAGAATTTGACCAATAAAGATTTTTTTTTCAATCGGGCATTTAGTCTCGCAGATATTACTGTAAACGGAGACATGAATTCACGTCCTGAAGTGGCTCACCTATGTGGTAAGAAAAAATTGAAATTTATGAAAAGCATTTCGCACCGCAAACGCCTAAACAAATAATCTTTCGAATCGGACACTTACAATCAGAGATATCGACAAAAATATATATACATCTGCGTTCCCTGGCGGACAAACTATATATTATTTTAAGCAGCAAGTATTCTTAACAGTTTTTCCGAGGTGAGTGCTATTGGTCCACGAAAAAAATTCCAGTTGAGTTTTTAGAAGCTCATATTTTGCTTCAAATACATCCTAAACATAAATACACCCTTACGCTCCCAGGTGGCCAACTTATTCTTCACCAAAAATTATATATTATATGTGTAACATTTCTCGCCAGCAGCTGTATTCGATCCAGGAAACATTTTTCAAATCGAACTTTCAGAAACAGAGATATCGGGAAAAATTGCAATTTAAATTTACGCCATCTAGCGGGAAATCTATGCATTACTTGAAAAGAAACTGTACCAGCAATGGTCTTCGTTATAAATGGGATCGAAAGGAACAATTTTTTTTTAATCGGATATTTAGAAGCAAAAATATGGAATAAAATGTGCTTTGAACTCGATAGCATCTGCATTTTCGCCGTCTATCGGCAAAGTTATGCATCAGAAAAGAACCGAAATGCAGGAATCATCTTTCTTGACACTTCAAGCTTTCCAATGCAAAATGAATTCTTTAAATAGGACTAATAGTTGCAGAGATACAGTGCCCACAGGCGGACAGACGGAGGGATAGATCGATGGACAAAGTAATACTATTATCACGTACTTCTTTTACAAAAGACGTGCTAAAAATGATAAAGTTCTAAATCACCTCAAGCATTACATGTTATATCGCCTATTTTATTGGCTCACTAGCGGAGATACCCTGCGTTTCCCGGGATAGACATAAGGTTTGTTTTCAAATAACAATGTAAATCGCACTATAAAAAAATTCTCTTTCTCTGTGAGTATTAGCCTTTTTCATTGTCTCCCAAGAATATTATTGTAATGAAGGATTTTCCAAATAGAGAGGAGAAGGAAAATATGGTCAATTTTGTAATAATACTTATTATTCTTAAAACGTTTATTATACTTTACAGCCTGTAATTTCTCATTGTTCTTGAAAGCCTGTGGAACATTGAACGTAGAATTGTCCGTGGGAACAGCATGGAGACCGCAAGCACTTGTTTCACTGAGCCACTATGCTTTATAGAAAGTCTTACTGACAGAATGGCGTGTTCATTGTTAAAATTGTTTATAAACGATATTTATGCTTTTTCCATCTGGAGCATAGATAAACTAATGATTTGGGGAACCTAATCGTGAGCACGCTGATCACACTCAACATGAAAGAAAGGAGTTCACGAAAATATACGGAATTGCTTTTACTAATCTCGAAAACTAAACCGATTCGAATAATTATTTCACCGTTGGGAAGCCCTCCGGAGAACAGAGGCTATTTTGTTTATTTATTACTTTTTTTATTTATTTTTTATTATATTTTATTATTTTTGGCTGTACTATTGAATAACATCGCTTTCAAGTGGTTTCCAATTTCCCATGTATCGTTCCGCTTTGTTTACATACAACCTAATGACACCCAACGTGAAAGAAAGTAGTTCACGATAATATACGGATTTGTTTTTACTAATCTGGAAACTAAACCTGTTCGGATAATTTTTTCACTGTTGGGAAGCTTACTTCTTTCCAGTGGAGATAGACTATTTCTTTTATCTATACTAATACCAATGCTAATATTGTATTTAAATTTTATGCATGAAGAAGACCGTCTGTTTTAACTTAAACTTAACCTTGATGCTATTTGCGAGGACCACGCTTATTGGTGGGAATCTGAAGCTCCACCCATATTTGAGAATCCTGCGCCATTGTTGGGAGTGTAATGAAACCTAATCCTTACAAAGTAACTGCCATAGTAACATAAACAAAAAAATCCTGATGACGATATGTTCCGCCGGTGCGTTGTGTTTTCAAAAATCGGAATCTTCCCCGTATGCCTGAACCACGGAAGCTTGCGAGGAGTCATGCGTCACCTGACGACAGTTGCTCTGACACGCGGAGTAATACCGCAGCAGCCGACTTGCACCCAGTTTGTAGAGGGCCTCATAAAAACACATTTGACCCCCTTAGGGACGGAATTTCTAAAAATCGTTCCGCCTGTATTTTAATGTGGGTGATGAAGAGTATGTATGCCAATTTTAGTGCAAATCTATCAAACCGTTTAGGAACGTATGCGGAACAAACATACAAACTTTCACTTATATGTATATATATATTATTCGATCCCTTGTATGACTCAGAACATCTGAGACGTACCAACAAAATTGACTCCAAAGTGTTTGAAAAGATCATTCTTTTCGGAATCACCGGAATCATCTTATAACTTAAGAAACTTTCGTAAGGAACATGATTCGGCGGTATAGCTTTGTAACTCAGTAAAAGTACTTGCGAAATAGACGAAAACTCACACTGTGTGTATCTACACGCAAAAAGGATGAACCTTTGTTTCTGTGATTAAACTTTTCTAAAAGATATTTTCTATTTTAGTGTTAAGAACATCGATCAAGGGGAAATATTTATGCAAGGGCGATGGTGCTGTAGTTTTTACGCTATATACCATTTTTTGTAAAACAAACATTGGAACTGTTGAATCGAACTTTAAGAAACTATTAAGGTCCATTGATCAACATTATTCAATGGCCACTAGCTTCAGCCGAGAGAAAAATTGGTAACTAAAGTTAAGAACTGGTAGCAATCTTTGATCGAATTACAGAAAAAATGCGTCACACATAAGGAACAATTTTTGTGATATCTACGTGTTATGATTAGAGATTGCAGAAATCTGTTCCTAAAAATGTTGCATTACAAAATTCAAACGCAAAAATAACTAAGTTTTCAATAAAAATTGGAAAAGAAAGATAAATCCAAAGTTAGGAATTGTTGAGCTATAAGCAAAAACACTGATACAGTTGAATACATTCATAGAGTTGAAAACACTGACAGAGTTGAGAATACTGATAGAGTCGAAATGACCAGAAATCCGAACAAGACCAGGCCCATAACCAGCTCAAAGCAAAAAGGGCCTTTGGTGTTTGTTTGAGAAGGAGGAATGACAATTAATACAACATGACTAAGATTGCTACCAATGAATTCCATGTGTCATGCAAGATGTCTTTGCAGAAATATAAAACAGTCGCTACTGCATTCATGTATTATCCATTGCATCCCCTTCTCCCACCAGACAATAGTTATGGCACCATCTTGCACTCACTCGCAGTAAAAGATGATGTAAACGCAATTGCACAGTTGCATCATAACCTAAAATGTCTTAGGCACCAATTTTCTGTGAAACGGTACGTGATAGAAATATTTTATAAACAGATTTAGAATCAGTTTGCAAAACTTTATAAGAAACACTCAATAGTTCAAAGTAAACAAAAGGTGGATAAATAGTGTCAGTGATTAATAATTTTAAGCAAAATATTTTCATGCTGCAAAATTAATTATTATTGTAACACACAGAAAATGAATTAAAAGTTAATGCACAGAAACAAAAGAGATATCACAATAGATAGGAAAATAATTGCAAGAACAGGAATGTAAAAGATAATTACTGCAAAACACTGTAGCAAAGCTCATCACTATTTGCGAAGCACGTAGAAGAAGTAAGTGTAGTTTTCATACGATTACCTAACAACCAATACGTTATTCATAATTTTTGTTCTGACTTTAATGAATTAAGGAAGCTGCTACGCAATTGTTTTTTCTTTGCCTACGTATTCGTAGCTAAATATGCCATTGAGTGCAACTTCGAATTTATAATGGAATAACTAAAGAATAAAAGTTACCATTAAAAAGTACCATTGAACGTATCAATGATAAAAGTTATAACTACTTTTATAACATTAACGAAAGTTAAAAATATTGAGGATTTCGCAATTTTCCATTGTATTTTGGATAATCTTTAACTGGACAAAAAATTTTAGAGGAGTTTAAGCCAACCTAACATTCCCTTCATCACCAGCAGGCTGTTGACAAATCTAAATTTTCAGAAGCGTAACCCTTAACTCGCTAAGACTTAAAGTATATTCAGATAACTACATCCTGAAGCCAATTTTTTTAGCTTTCAAGAATGTTATTTACTTGGGAATTTTAGCTAAGAAATCTGAATACGATTAATATCATACAAACCTCAAAGGAATAGAAATTTTCTGTCAACTTGATTGTCAAAGATTCTCAGAAACAGAAATATATAAATGCTTTCCTAGTATTCTTTTCGAAATTTTGTAAAACTAAATGTGCTTGTCTTTAGCATTTTGTACATTGTCGCTGCGGCCTGTCAATTCTCATCAGTTCTGAGAAATTACTTTCACATGCAGAAGTGCCGAAACCAAATACTCTGGAAGATGAGACGAGATCATAAACTTTAGGAAAGGCATCTTTCATCTCGTATAAGTTTTCCATAAGGTCAATTTTCTCTTCATCTTTGAATTTGATGACATAATTTTTGGTAACAATAATTCCCTCCCTTTTCGGGATTTCAATATCCCGTTCTTTAAGAAATTCAAAGATTTTAGTACCTACACTCAACTCTTCAACTGAAGTAATTGCTGCTATGAGTACTTGATTATTTTTAAATTTTTATCGAATTCATAGATTTTAGTTCTTATAGCACTACATCAATAGTTTCATTGTAAACTGACTTTAACCTCTGACATTTGCCAATTAATTTCTATTTCAGCTAGCTCACTTATGTAGCCATAAATAATATGATCTTCCAATACTGTGCTTTTATGCGGGTACATTGCTCTCTACCTGGAAAACTTGTATTTTTACAAATATTCTGGTACTCTTTGAAAACTGAATCAAATTCTAAAGTATATCCAATACTCTTAAGTAACTAACAAGGCGCACTCACAATTGCACTTGACTTTTTAAGATTTGTTTCACGACTTTGTAAAATTTTGGCGCCAGGATGTAAAATAAATAAATTTTTTGGTAATGTCCTAATACAAGTAACTTTGAAATCCACCGATAGATGTAGCGAAATCTCCCGACGGAGATCATGAGCTCAGCGAGTAGCTTTCTTTGCTGACGACCGTTCATACTGGGACAGCTAAGGGGCCTGTATACAAATTGTGCTTGTAACAGTAAGCTTGTAAACACAACCAGGATTGTCAAGGGGCGGCATACAGATTGACAACTGACTTTCTGTACTCACAAAAAAGCATCTGCACTTTATTTTAGAGTGATGACGTGATTCAAGCATACCCTTGTGGATGTGCTTTTATTTTCTCATATTAACACGTTGCTCTCTTAAGATATGGTGTTTTTACTTAAAATTGGGTGGATCACCTTTATTGCTCTCCATGCTTTTTCTCCGTTGTAATTTTGGTCTTGTGCCCTGCTACAGCGCCCTAGACTAAATGTTTCGTTTCAATGTACAACACAAAGTATAATACGCTGTTACCAAAGGAAGGAGGCAACACCAAAAGCATCCTGCTGAGTAAACCACTTGTTTTAAACTGTTGTGCAGCAGGAAAACGAGTGAGTGCCCAAATGAGAAAAACATAGGGTCAGCTAATCAGTGTATGCTAATGAGCTGACACCAAGGGATATCTCCGTAACTAAAGGAAATACAGAAATCTAATACACCTCGTACTAAAGCTCAGAGCAAGCGCTACCTGTAGCACATTTCCGAAATAACCCTAGACAAATACCAAAAAAAAACAATTAAATATTATTAGCGTGACAGCAAATAAAACAGCGAGGCAGCTAATGGAAATAAAGTTGCTTCTGAACTTAATAAGCCCATTAAATATTTTTGCAATGTAAAAATAACACTTAGAAGAACGTTTAAAGCTCCTAATACACATTCAATACTAGTTGAAAGCAACAAGGACCATTTGACTAATTTACATAAGATTCATTTTTCTGATTTGTATAAATAAATGGATAGGAACATTTAGGCTAAGAATTACGGAACCATGTCAGGACTCTTGTGGAAGGGGTGATGAAGAAATATCATAGCTCTTTTATATAATGTAGGGTACATTATCTGGCCTCAAATCCGAAACAATACAAGGGAGAAAAAGCAGGAGAATGAGTAAAGATGACACACCCAAGTCTTAGTAAAAACACCATATCTTGAAAAGAGAAGTACATATGAAAGGGTATGGAGGAATCACTGTACTACAACAGAGAGCAGAAGCTTTTCTGTCAGTGTAGTCAGGAAGATTTCAAATTTTATGCCGCCCAAGCAGATTTCATTTGTATGCAATCCTGTCTGTGATTCCTATGGTACTATTTCAAATGCAATTTGCAGACGGGCCTATCAGGGTATCAGCATCAACGGTAGATAGCGAAGAAAGCTTTCGGCTGATCCAGTAATATACGCCGCGAGACATTGCTGGATCTATCCGTGGATTTCAAAGTTGCTTGTACATATTATATTGCTTTTTTCATAAGTACCAAATAAAAGAAAGATTCTGGATGTATTACCGAATGAAGTAAGCCAATAATCATGGCAATATCTTCACCGTCATACTTTCATTCTTACTGACACAAGTGTTTCTACAATTAGTGCAAAATTTTCGAATATTAAAATGACAACGTCAAAATGGCCAGACCACCTTTGCTCCACAAACCTATCTAGCTGTTTGTCTCCAAATACAGTCTTCAAACGCTTCGTCTTTTAAATAAACTGTACAACATTACATACACTAAAAACATGTTGTATTTCATTAATTTCTAGTTGGTACTTCTGTAACTACTAAATGTAATCTGTGGTTATAGAATCTACATCACGAATTTTCCTACCCAGTCTACATTGCAATGTTGCCTGTTCACAGCCTTTTCCCCCAGACATGACACTAACTCCATCGCAACTTTCACTTAATAGGTACTTCGTGTCATTTTTCCATTTTACAAACGGGTCCAAAGTTAGCTCAGCCAAAGATTCTGCATCACGGTTTTTTGTCACTACTACTGACAATCTCTGTTCCTTCACTTTGCCACTTTTTACATGCCGGTTTCCAAAAGCAACACTTTTTTAAATTTTTTCACTACGCGAATAAGGTATTCCACAAAATATCAGCATTTAGAATGATCTTCAATATCATATGAACCTCTAAAAGGTAACTAACGCCTTTACTACAAGGAACTGAATCATTTCTATTATGGATGAAACATTATAACGATTCTCTTCAAGCACCTTTTCTTTCACTGAAGTGGACACAGACTTTATTTTTTATTTTCTAGGTTCCTTTTCTTTCCATATGGAAACAGCAATTTAATAGTTCTTTGACAGCTCATCTGCTGGAGACCCCTTCTTTTGTGAAGGGCTTTCTTCCTGCAGTCATACCCAGTAGAAACGTGACTTCTTTAATCACAAGAGCCTGAAAGTCTTTGCACCTGTAGCAAAACATTTTGTCTAAATTTGGTAAATACTCCAGCCACTTTAATTTCTTTAGCGAGTCCTTTCGAAAACTTCTATCATCTTTATTTTTTGGATATAGATTAGTTTGAATTTTCCTGTTACTTTTGAAAGTAGGTTTGTTTTCAGTAGAAGCCGCACTGCCGGATGTACTAAGCAAATCGTGATTATGTTCTTTTAGTTTACACAGTCATGAAAAAGAATTGAAAAAATATTCAAACATACGCGAAAATGCCAACTATGGTCAAATGATACTTCCATGCACTTGTATATTCATTTGCCTGGAAAGTGCAACGAAAGGTACCTTTAAATTTATGTACCTTTAAAATGTCCCTTAGAAATTGTTAAAATACTGCTCCTGACAATGCACTTAAAGACTTTCTTGCGCAGAAATATGAAATACCTTCATACCTTTGATAATGTCGATAAACTTTCGTGTATAAACTTTCCTTTTGAAAATTCACGTAACTGATCCCCCCACATTCGGTAAATTGCCCAATAGGAAAATTCCCCCATGGAAATCTCCCCGCCGTTTTCAATCAGTGACCACGTACAAGTTGAATTTTACACAAAGTATCGAATGTGGGGAAGATTTTCGGGTTCACGAATTCCATTTTCAAGCACGTCAAATCAAATGACAGCCTTTCAAGTAGCACAAATATGTGGGGCGAATTTACGGGTTCGGTGTTTGGATTTTTAACTCACTGCTGGCCATTAAAATAGCAACACCAAGAAGGAAGCATCCAATAGACCTGAAATTTGCATCATGCGTACCATACGGTAGCGCAAGCATATGAGTAGCAGCGTAGCGCAGATGCAAATCATTTGCGTCAGTAACGCCACCTAGAAGCAGTATAAGAGGGGAGAATGAGAGAGCTGGTTTTCCATAGTGGAATTGTGTTTGCTCGCGTTTTTTTCTCCCAGGTCTCAAGATGCCTCGTGTAAGAAGACCGAACGCTTCCCAGAACGTGTCGGAATTCGATCGCGGCAGAATCGTAGCGTACCGAGACTGTGGATTATCGTGCCGCAAAACTGGTACTCGCGTTGGGCGAAATCCTACCACTGTGATACGAATTTGGAATCGATGAATCCAGGAGGGTACGACGGAGCGACGGGAAGGATCACAACGGCCCCGACACACCAATGCCTGAGAGGACAGACATGTTGTGCGCATTACCCTTAGGGATCGAACCAGCACATCACGGACCCTAGCTCACGAATTTGGGCCTGTGGCACAACTACAAGTATCCGGACGTACGGTGCGACGTCGTTTGCAGCGGCACGGACTTTTTGCACGGCGGCTATTGCTGCGCCAACCACTCTACAGCTAAAGGCGTCTGACGCACCAAAGGTGCGCTAAACGACGCAGATGGACGCGGGATTGTCATGACATCGTCTTTTCAGAAGAATCCCGCTTTCGCATCCAGCACCATGATATGATGGCCTTAGCCTTGGAGACCGGCTCCTAGAGTATCACATTTTGCATCGTCATACCGGCCCATCACCTGAAGTAATAGTATGAGGTGCCATTGGATATGCATCCTGCACGCGCCTAGTACGTACAGACGGAAATTTGAATAGCCACTGCTACATCTCAGAGGTGTTAGGGCATGTGGTTGTTCCATATGTACAGGGCCTTCGGGTGGCCACCTACCAAAAGACAATGCACGACCGCACGTCGCAGGCAACTCCCGACATTTCCTTGATGCCCAACATGTTCCACTACTCCCTTGGCCGGCGCGATCACCAGATCTTTCGCCTATTGGAAAGTCTCGCCCCTGGTCGTGGAGCGAGTGGCCCGACAACGACCACCGGCAACTACAGTGGATGAACTCCGGCACACAATTGAAACCTCATGGAATGCAATACCCCAAGGTGACATCCAGATTATCTTCGACTCTATGCCGAACTGGTTGGCAGCGGTTATTCATACCCATGATGGCTACTCGCCCTACTGATTTTTGTACGTTCTATGCATCCGAATTACCTCAAATGTTAATCACTTCATCCCTGTACTACAAGGTATAAAAAAACTCAGTTTGGCTATCTTATCTTTTGTCCTTCTTGATTATAAATACACCACACTGTGAATATTCAAGAGACGCAAATAGCGTATTAAATCCTTTTATTTTTGCGGCGTAGTAAGTACAAAGATTCCCCAAGCTTTCGCACTCCACTGGGAGGCTTTCTCAAGGCAATGATAGACATAAAAATGCAGAGAATTGGAACACGTAAGGAACAAAGATGATTTTTGAAAATAACGCGGGTGACATCATTTTCAAAAATCATCTTTGTTCCTTACGTGTTCCAATTCTCTGCATTTTTATGTCTATCATTGCCTTGAGAAAGCCTCCCAGTGGAGTGCGAAAGCTTGGGGAATCTTTGTACTTACTACGCCGCAAAAATAAAAGGATTTAATACGCTATTTGCGTCTCTTGAGTATGTGCATACACTGAGTTAAAAATCGAAATGCCGCTCCCGGAAATTTCCCCCACGTGTTTGTGCTACTTGTAAGGCTGTCGTTTGATTTGAAGTGCTTGAAATTGGAATCGGTGAACCCGGAAATCTACCCCACATTCGAAATTTTGTGTAAAATTCAATTTGTGAAAAAGGTGGCGGAGATTTCCGTGGGGAAATTTTCCTATGGGGCAGTTTTCCAATGTGGGGCAATTTACCGAATGTGGGGGAATTTACCTGTGGTGGAATATACCGGGATTCGGCAAATCAACTTAACAGAACTGGTCTCTGAGAACGTGCGTTGCTTTTTATCTGTGAATAATTGATTGTTTTGAAAAACGTATTATTGATACAGGAAGACAGCGACTAAAATGCTTGAGGTTAAATAAATCAAGTATGGAAGTTTTAATCATAGTACGGATTTCAGACTACAGTAAGGATTTAACTACTGGTGGGAAAATTGTGTTACTGTGCAATTTGTAAAAAAAATACCGCTTGCGGGAAAACAAAATATCAAATCGATGAGCATGAACAATCTGCTTTTCACATCGCAAAACAATTGAAGAAAAAACAACCACATCCCAATACAAATGTTGTAAACAGAGTCATCGATTCCGTCGTAAAAATAGGCAGAAATGATCTTGCGATGGATTTATGCAAGTATAGGGCCGTAGCAAGTTTGTTTGTTTTTTCTCTAGGAGTGCGATATTTGAAATTACGACCCCATTGAATTAAAAGTTCGCCACTTTTATTAAAATAGTGCGCATTTTTTTTTACTTTCTCATAACTACCTTATAGGAAAGTATTATAATCGTTTACAAATTGCACTTCCAGTTTTTGCATAATTTTACTTACATGTTTCATAATTTTACATAACTTTTGCGTTTTACAAGGAAAACGAAATTTTGTGAACTTCGACATCATAGCACTTTTCAAAAATGCCGAATGAAAAACGAAGCAGCAGAGAACGAATGAATATCAGATAGTACACAAAACAGTAGGAAGATGTTTTCCGGGTAGGGCTTAGAAAACACGTTCAAGGTTAAACCCTGAGGGAGGCTTTCTTCCCATATGGCGTATTCAGAAAGGTCATGGAGGTCAGGAATATCAGCATGTTGTTTTATATGCTTCTCTGCATATGAGGGATAAACACCTCAAAGTAGGTTACGCACTACTACTCTTCTGCATATGAGGAATAAACACCTCAGAGTAGGTTATGCACTACTCTTCTGCATATGAGGGATAAACACCTCAGAGTAGGTTGCGCACTGCCTTCTTTTCCACATGGAGCACTACATGCAAATAACTAAAGTCTTTAAAAAGAATGCTGAAGTGTATCGTTACAATTTTCAGTACATTTATGTGCACGTTGTGCATTTCTATATTTAAGCCTATCAGAGCATGAATTTACAGCCCGATTATGACCATTCAGGGAGGGCGACCGCCCTCCCTACCCCACCGTTAGCTACGGCCTGTGCAAAGCTACAGTGAGTAGCAATAGCTCAATAAGTTGAACGACGAAAACTTTAAAAGCGTTTCGGGGAAATACTGTGTAAATCAAAACGTCCAGATGAATCGACTGTCAGGAAAGATTACCTTCTGTCATTTACAATGATGTTCTTACTAAAATTTGACAGCCGCCCCGGTGGCGCAGTGGTCTAAGGCGCTGGCCTCTGATCATTCGTCCGTAAGGGGTCCGGGTTCGAATCCCGGTGAGGCATGGATGTTGTGCTTGTCTTACGGCACTGGCTCTCTCCCTTCCCTGGAACCAGTGACCCTAAATTAGGGACGGGCGACTGCTTATAGCCCATTGAGTTGCTCACGGTGGTCGTTAAAAGTCCAATAAAAAAATTGACATATCACAGGCATTTGAATATGCAGTGATGAAACAACAATCAAATGTGGTTTTTACATTACAAATTTAATTTGTGAAAAATGGAACACACAACACCTTCTCCCACATCTCCTTGCCTGTAAAGCTCTCGAGAAAATTTATCATTCGACAGTAGCCAGATTTGCTAATGATTCCATGGGGATTTTATGGCAGGAAGCGATTCATCAATGTTTTGGTTTTTATCAGTGATTCTTCTTGCACGGTAAAACGGCGGATGCTTTAAAATTATGTTGTCCTAACATTTTACACGTAACTTGCTTAATACATCGGTTGCATCAATTTGCAGAGTAGATCCTACAAATTTCCACACCAGTTAACAAATTTATTTCGTGGGTGAAAATGATTTTCTTAAAAGCTCCAATGGGTATCCAAATTTATGAAGAAATGTATTCCCATCTTCTTCACCAACCACATCCCTTTTTCACCGGGTGCAGAACATGGAGAAATGCCGCTTTGTTTTATGCAGAATATTTGGAATCAGTAATTAATGTTGCAAATTTGTTAGAGTGCAGATGCCTCTGTCGTTTTTTTCAGCTATGGCCATGCTTTGTAACAACTGGCTTCAAAAATTTATCAGTGATCGAAACGCACATTTCTTGGCTACCATCGGGCATTACAAAGCTGGAATCCCTCGGCATTTTATGAATGCAATGAAAGAAAGAAACAAAGTTGAAAATGCAATTTTTACCATTTCCCGGTGGGATTGGAGGGGAAAAAATAAAGAGAAACTGAAGAATGTTCTAAACAGAAATCTGGGTATTGTTGGCTTAGTTTCATTTCAAGTATTGTGGGGGACGCCAAATTATCAGAAGAATCGTTGATTGCAGGTCCCTTTCTTTGGAGCAGGGAAGCAAATAAATAAGTAGTAAAACAAATTGAATGTAGTGACAAATGATCTCGACTGCACTTATGTTTATTCATCAGATTGGAAGCAAAGGGGAAATATTGGAATAATAGTTGGTCTGATTGAATAGTAAATACTTCCAGCGGATTGATAGATATCTCGGGCGATTTCCTCAATGTAATTCCCGCCAGAATCTCCTTCTGCTCCATCCCGGGCAAAGGCGTTTCCCGTGCCTTGTCTGAGCAAAAATCCTTCTTTGTTCTCTATTTAAGATCACAAACGAAACTTCTCGTTTATGGCCCCTATCCTTTCCATTCCCATTCACGATCTGTCCTCCAGAAAAATGCTCTTGATGTAAGAAGTTCTACTGTTAATTGCTTGCTCCCATTGTCCCCGGCGGGCTCTGAGAGAGAGTCCGACAACTGCTGGGGAAAAGGGTGTGTCCTTTTGTTCGTGGGAGGTCTCGGTCCGTGAAAGCGTCATATAACAGTTTTACGGATTAAGCAACGTTAATGATTTTACAATACTGATTGTTACAAATTTACAATCACATTAGTTCTAGCAGTGAAAACAAAATACTATAAATACTTCCCAATCACATCTGTAGATGCAGAATGAACATTTTTAGCCATGAAACTGGTTTTCGATGACAAATGACAAAATCTAACAGTTGAACGCTTGAAAAATCATATCGTGGTCTATTGCAACAAATATTATGGTGTGTAAAACTATATAATTTAAGCAGCTTTTTCGTTGTTGAACTATGACTTATGATTAATTTCTAGGTTTAATAATAATATATGAATTTGTGTGTGGCTCTTAAAATTCATATCGAGAAGTCGTTTCTGGGTCCACAGCGTTTATTTGAAAATAAATAAGAAAAACTTCAAAGTATATTTTATATTTTAAGAGCATGCTTCGTTCATTTTTGAATCACAGTTTGCTGTTTTTAGTGCATAAAATCCGGTTTCAAGTAATAGTAGACGCATAAAGGTGATTGGCAGTACCGTCCCCTTAACCTTCTCTCTCTCTTTCTGTCGAAGTGACTATTTGCTGATGCTAAAATTCAAATAATCAGAATTGCACTTCTGCTTGTGTGCTTGGTTAATAACGCCGTTTTCATATAATCCCAGTCGTACTCTCAAAACAATTTCGCTGTTAATTTGCAACTTTGCATAAAACGGAATTGGCATTTTTTATTTTACTTTTCAGTAGAAAACTTTTAAAAGAAAAAAAATAAGAAAGCCTAAACTAGAGAATTTTAGACGGGGCTCATGGATGCTCTATCAGTGGTTCAGCCCCACGTGCTCCCTTCAGGTTATGTGCCTGATCAGTATATCTCAGCCGGTTTGAACTGCTCATCATTCTTCCCATTAAAACATACAAGAAAGTTCGGATAAACTGCAAATTCAGAAATCCTTTTTAATCATGTTTACATACATATATAGGGTGTTTCCAAAAGGTCTACTCAAATTTTGGGAACCAGTTTACTGCCCATAGTGATGAAAAAGGGTCTACGAACATTTGGCGGGAAACTTTCCCCTTCAAGTTATAACCCATTTGGAGAATACCTGTGAGAAGGCTTCCCAAAAAAAGGTGCACTTCTCGGTAAATCTGCATTATTTTTATCTCTGACGACTTAGCATATGTATGTAAATATCCCAGCAGTCCTGAGTAAAGTAATGCTGCATAAAGTACCACTGCAGATGTTCTGTTAATCAGTTACTCCGAGCTTACATGAAAGTGAATCAATAATCACGTTATTGTTAATCCACGTATTATTTCTGACCTTGTCATGAGTAATCCATTTTCCCAATTCTGAAATGCCAGAGGCTTATTTAATTTACGTATGGTGAGTTGAAAGTTTTGCAATATTTGGATCAATTTATGTCTTCATGCGTACCTTTACGACGAAATCTGACTAGCATTCAAACTATAACCCAGGTAGCAATATTATGTTGGACCAACCGTGGGCTTTTAACGGTCGGCCCAGCGACGAGGCGACTCGGCGGCCAACAGTTGGGGTTATGTTGGTTCAACAGTTGGACTCAAATTGGAAAACTGTTGCAAACAGTTTTCCAATGTGATCATGTGTTTGTGGACAACCATGGTTGGTCATGTGTTGTTGGACAACCATCGGACAACCGTTAAGTGGTCATTTGTTGATAAATGGTTGGTCATGTGTGGTTGGAAAAATCATTGGCCAATCTTCGATGAACAACACAACCTTCGCCCAACGCTGCCGACGCAAAAATATCATTGGGCCAACCGTTGGCCAATGTCAGTGTGCTACTTGGGAAGCCAACGTGTTACACCGTCTTCAGCCATCTGTCTGCCAGTTCTTCGATTCCGCGGCGGTACCAGTTCTTGTCCTACGAGGCGAAGAACTCCTTTACCCCAGCTGCCACCTCCTGCTAGTTGTTGAAGTTCCGTCCGCGAAGGAAGTGGGCTATGGATCGGAACAAGTAATAAACCAACGGGGCAAGATCCGGAGTATATGCTGGGTGTGGCATCAGTTCGACGCCGTCAAGTCCCTGGAGTTTTGCCCGGGTCATTCGTGCGGTATGAGGCCGACCGTTGTCCTGCTGTAGGAGAGCGCGCTTTCTGTTCACCAATGTCTGGTACCTCTCCTCCAAAACGGCATACAGCTGCTCCAGCTGTTCAGAGGAGAGGTTGGCGTCGATGGTTAGACCTTCTGGAACAAATTCGTAATGGATTATGGCCTCGAAATTCCACCAGACGCAGAGCATCACTTTATGCTCGAAGCGCCCACGTTTGGCAACAGGTTCAGGAAGTTGGCCCGAGACCATTGACGTTGTGTGTCACAATTACGGAAATAGACCCACTTTCAGTCGCACATGACAATTCTCTTGATGAAACATACGTCGCGCGGGTTTTCTATGAGTTTCGTGCACACTTCCAGCGGTTTGCTTCAATTGGCGTCAGTTCGTGGGGAACAATGCGGCAGCTCCTGTAGACCTTGCCGAGGTCCTGAAGGTGACGAACCACGGTGGTCTGTGACATGCCTAGCTCGTCTGATAATCTCCGAGTGCTGGTTGTCGGATTTGCCTCAACAGCCTGGCGCACGGCCTCCTAAGCCACGGTTGGCTACCTTCCTGACTCTGTCTGATCGTCGAGGTTTCTGTCACCTGAGTGAAATTGTTCAATTATATTTCCGGATTCTATGGTCCACGAAATTGTACAATTATATTTCCAGAACCTTTGGTCCACGAAATTGCACCATTATGTTTACAAACTATGGTCCACGGAACCTTCCTCTTTCATATGACAAATTTTTCATCTTGCTTGAGCAGCGTTATGGCCGAGTTCAAACTCGTAAAGCAAATGTTTCCTAATTAGCAGGTTATGACTGTTCATCTTTTAGGCGTCCCAACCACTGACAGAACGACGACATGCAATGCTATTCACAGCAACGACTGCCACTTTATATCCCTTTCGACTGACTGCAGTGCGCGACTTAAACTATTGGGTTGTCGGAAAAGACATGATGTATTTTAGCCATGTTTTGCAAATGTCATTTATTGATAGAAAGAACAAAGATCAATCAATGATATAATGCCCGTTTTGTTCGATAACCTTTTGCGTTCTTTCAGTGAGCTGCAGAATGCCTCGTTCATAGAAGGACCTGTCTTTCGTGGCGAAAAACTGTACAAAGTGATGATTTACAGCCTCATTTGAATTGAACGTTATACCACGCAAAGACTGTTGAAGAGAGCAAAACAAGTGCAAGTCTGATGGCGCAAAATCAAGCGAGTATGCTGGGTGTAGCAACACATCACACCCAAGCTCCAATAATTTTTGGCTGCTGATCGAACTTGTGTGTGGTCTCGCGTTGTCGTGATGGAACACAACACCTTTACGATGAACGAGCTCTGAACGTTTCTGGATGATGAATTTGTTCAAACTATCCAATTGCCGACAGTACACATTCGAATTGATTGTTTGGTTCCGTGGTAGGAGCTCGAAAAACACGACACCTTTAAAATCCTACCACACTGAGACCAGAACCTTTCACTGATGAATGTCTGCTTTGAATGTCGTTTGTGGCGAAGCAGTACGTCGGGACCAAGACCGTTTGCGCAGCACATTGTTGTACACAGTCTACTTTTCGTCACCAGTTATCAGTCGCTTCAAAAAAGGATCGTTTTCCTCACGTTTAATGAGCATATCGCAGATGTTTATACGCGCCGTCAATTGAGCTTCTTTGAGTCCATGAGGAACCCACACATCGAGCTTGCTAACGTATCCCAGCTACTTTAGGTGGTCGTGAACGCTTGAATGATGGATGTGCAATGTGTCTGCAATCTCTCCTGTCGTGTAACGTGGGTTTAACTCAATCAGTGCCTTGATTTGGTCGTCATCAACCTCGGTGGGCCTTCCGGATCGAGGAGCATCGTTGAGGTCAAAATCACATGCACGGAGTTTTGTGAACCTCCGACTGAAGTTCTTGTAGAGCATTATCACCATACACTTTACGCAACTTGTCACAAGCTTGACGCGCGTTCTTCCCTTTACGGAAGTAAAACAGTAAAATATGGCGAAAATGCACAGTTTGGTCTTCCATCTTCAACTTGATGTCAAATCTCCGCAAATCAACCAAATCACTCACTATTCCTTTCAGACTGCAGCTAGAAATAGCACCTGTCTAATGTCATAGCGATAAGAGAGCTGCACATGTCTCTAGTACTTCCAATACCGCCCAATCGCCATCGGGTGCCAAAATACGTCATGACTTTCCCGACAACCCAATAGTTTAAGCACGTGACACACCCGCCGCAGCACATGCGTTTATGCAAATATTGCAAAACTTTCGACTCGCCCTCTGTATTTACAGGAGGACGGGAAAGACAGTGAAATCAGCCTCTCTACTGAATTGCTACTTTTCCCGCATGGGTAATAACCAGCTGAGGATGAGCTCTGCAGCCATCCAGCTGCAACTTTGAGAGACTAACCTTTTAACCGCCTGATTAACCCTTTAACAGGCTGATTAACACCTTAACCTGTTGATTAACCGTTTATCCTGCTGGAACGCATTGATTCGATGATAGTTAAATGGGCTGAAATCAATCAGTTCAAAGGAGCATATTCGCTTCTTAAGAAATATGTATAACGCGGTTGCAACGAATGAACCTGCGCAAAAGAAAGCGTTGCTTACCTTTGTTATTCAAAGTGGTCTTTTAGAGCAGAGGTTCCCAACCTTTTTTGATCCGCGTACTCCTTTTAACATTATATTGTTATCGTCAACCAGAGGACTTCTCCGAAAATAATACCTTGTGGGCGTGGAAAGCCCTCACCTCCCGTAAAAGAAAAGCCAAATTCAACATAGCCTTCACTGTAACTCGTTTTTTTAGCACGTCTTTTGTAGAAAAAGATCGTGCTTATGTTTTCGGTTTGTCCGTCCGTCCGTTTGTACCCACGATATCTCTGCAACTATTCGTGCTATTTGACATTTTTTTTTTTTTTTGCATTGGGAAGCTTGAAATATGAGAATGATGATCCTTTACTTCATTTTTTTTACTATGTACAATTTTGCCGCTAGAGGGCGTAAATGCAGATAATGTCGAATTCAAAAATACGTTTTATTCCACATATTTGCTTCTAAAAATCCAATTGATTTTTTATTTTTTTATTTTCCGATTCCGTTTATGTCGAAGAGTATTTAAGATATAGTTACCTTTTTCAAATCACGCATATATCTTCCGCTAGTAAATTACACAAAAGTAAATTACATTTTTCCCGATGACTCTTCTTCTAAAGCTCCGATTTGAAAACTTTTTCCTTCAGCGGATACAATTCCTGACGGAAAATCTTTTGCATATAATTTCTAATTTTTAATAAAGAATACTGTAGTCACCATGAGACATAAGTGTTCATTTTTGATTCTGATGTATTTGCCATAAAATCTGAGCTCCTAAGATATCGATTGAAAAAGTTATTTCGTGGACTGATGCCAATCACATCGATAAACCTCTTTTCGGAATATTTTCTTCTTAAAATATTCCACAGTTTCTCCGCCAGAGGGCGCAGATGTATATCTTATTTTTGTCAATATCTCTACTTCTAAGAGTCCGATTTGAAATATTCCTTCTTTATTGGATAGTGATTTGAGTGTGACATGTTTTTCACATAATTTCAAAATTTTCAAATAATTCATAAACTTTAAGCTCGGGGCGTATAGGTATATTGCGTTTCCTCCTATATCTCTGCTTCTAAATCTCCGATTTAAAAAATTCTTTCTGCACAGGATACAGCTCCTGATGGGAAATTGTTTGCATATCATTTCAAATTTTTGTAAAAAAAAAATGGTTTGGTCACCAGGAGGCGTAAATCTTAATTTCCGCTTCTGATGTATTTGCAGCAAAATATGAGCTTCTCAATTCTCGATTGAAAAAACGTCGTTCGTAGACCGCTACTACTCATATCAACAAACCTTTTTGAAAGATTTTCTTCTTAAAATAATGCATGGTTTCTACTCCAGGGGGTGTAGATGTATATGTTATTTTTTTCAATATCTCTACTTCTAGAAGTCCGATTTGAAAAATTATTTCTCTGTTGGATAGTGTTTCTGATGCGAAATGTTTTTCCTATAAATTTAAAATTTTCAAGTAAATCATAGACTTTCCGCTAGGGGGCGTAAAGGTAAAATGCTTTCCCCCTATATCTCTGTTTCTAAATCTCCGATTTAGAAACAGAGGATTTCTCATCAGAAGCAAAGAAAGGATTTCCCAGCTCCCGATGGGAAATCCTTTGCACATAATTTCTAATTTTTGTAAGAAATGGTTTGGCTACCAGATGGCGTAAGTCTTAATTTCCGCTTCTGATGCATTTGCAGCAAAATATGAGCGTCTAAAATCTCGATTGAGAAAAAAGTCGTTTGTTGACTGATACGACTCATGTCGACAAACTTCTTAGGAACATTTTCTTCTTGAAATAATGCATGGTTTCTACGCCAGGAGGCGTAGATGCATATTTTATTTTTGTCAAAATCTCTACTTCTAAGAGTCCGATTTGAAAAATTCCTTCTTTGTTCGATAGTGTTTCCGATGCGCAATGTTTTTCTTATAAATTCAAATTTTTTAAGTAAATCATAGACTTTCTGCTAGGGAAGCTCAAAGGTAAATTGCGTTTTCTGCGTTATTTCTGCTCCTAAAACTCCGATTTGGAATATTCTTCGTGTATCGCATACAAAACCTGATGGAAAATATTTTTCAGGTAATTTCTAATGTTTGGTAAAGAATGGTTAGGGCACCAGAGGGCATAATTTTGTTAATATCTGCTTCTGATGTATCTGGGCTCCTGAAAACTCGACTAAGTTTTATTTTTCTTGGACCGATACCGCTCATATGGATGAACCTTTTGAGAATACTTTCTTCCTAAATTAATGCATGGTTTTCCGACCAGGGGACGTAAAGTCATATCTTATTTTTGTCGATATTTTTGTTTCTAAGAGTCCGATTTGAAAAATTGTTCTGTGTTGGATAGCGTTTCCGGTGCGAAATGTTTCTCATATCAATTCATGTTGTTCTTAACGCACAAGTCTGCAACCAGAGGGCGTAAGCTCCTGATTCCATTTACAGCTATATCTGAGGGATTAAAAAACCGCTTGAAAAACTTCTTTCTTCCGTCAGATACTATTGTTTTCCATAGCGGTTCCATTGACTTTGAATAGCTTTGATAAATTTAATTTGCGTTAGAACGGATTCAAAAGACGTGCTCATTACACCCGAAAATTCGGTGTCAGCTTTCTTGTTTAGTACTAGATTTAATGCCAATATCTTGAGCATTGTAAAGCAGTGTTTCGTAATTTTTGACAATTGAATGCGTTTTAAGGGAAAGATCATCTCCCTGCACATTTGAAGAAATAATATCGTTCTTTTACTCCTCGTTACCACGTTTTACTATGGTTCCAGTCTTCACCCTGGGATTCATGATTTCACATTAAAAAAATTACTAATGGCAGGTATTTCCACTTAAAGTTGAACATTTTAACAAGCTCCTAAAACCCCAATGGTACCGTAACTATGCACAGACGTTCGATGTTCTGAGACTACCGGTGAACAGCAGCTGCTCATGTGCACTCTGCAATGCCATCCCACAAGCTGAAAACCAACCGATTTCTTTTAACGTCGGAGTCAGGTAGAACGAATTATTCCGTGCCCTTGTGATGTCACAGAGTAGTCTTTTCCTCGCTACGGGTGTCCACTGCACACGGATGTTTTTGAAACGTAATACAGCACCTAACTAACACTCTCTCATGCATGCTTGCTATGTAAGAACACGTGTCCCAAACATCTGCAAAAATTAATTAAATTGTTAATGCATGTCAACTTACTATTTGCTGTTTGAAAAAAAACCTTTATTGTAATTTTATGGAGACGCCATTGCATAATTTTTACCGCACCCTTGGGATTGCGCGAACCACCAAATGGGAACCGTGTATTTAGAGGAATAATTGACATTAATGTTTTCTGTATTTGTTATACCCTAAGACGGTTATAATAATGACGTAGAGTCTAAGAAACGAGAGAGATGTTTGAGTCATTTGACTCTACCCGCTCAATGTCCATGTCAGCGGGACTAGCGCTTCCGCATTATGTCTTGAGTCATGGAGAGCGAAATGAAGGACTAGACGAGATCGCTTCGAGTAACAGGTTCATGATTGGTACTGCTGAGATGAGAGGGGGAAAGGAATTGTTTTTTTTTTTGGTATATTTCGTAAAACACGGATGCTATGCGAACAGTTCTATTCGGGGGCGCAGAAAAATTTGGGAACCATCTAGTTCAGGCACATCGGCATCTTAAAGGATTATAGGCGAGTCAGTTGGGACCCAACATCTGGTTTAGAGGTATGTCTTCTGGACATGGTCACGGAAGATCCAGTAATTAGCTTAAGAACAGTATCAGCAGACGCAGGCGCTTCAGTTTCAACTGTATGGAGAATTTGTGTTATATGGAACAACTACTCTCGTATCCCTTTCAGCGAGTACAAGCCCTTTCGCCATCTAATTTTCATCCAAGATTCGTATTTTCACAAAAACTTCTTGTATTGCTTCCGGTTTTATCTATTGTAAACTTTTCAGAAATGAATCACAATTTACAAGAGATGAGACATTGTGAATTTTCATTTTCGCCGGTAGCACAAGAAAATTTTCACTCAAAAATTCACACTCAGAATCAGTACAGGTTTCATGTTATTATCTGATCTAGCATCGTTGATGACTACCCGATCAGTCCATTTTTTCTGCAACCAACACTCAACGGCTAGCAACATATCTATGTTAGCCAGGCAGAGCGCCATGCGCAAACAGTCGTATATGATTCATGCATGATGGAACTCAACCCACCTTAGCCTCACTTCTGTTAACATCTGTCTTTCCGGTTGGATTGGTAGAGGTGACCAACTGCACCGCCAGAAGTATGAACTTAGCAAAGACACCACCATAAGCGGTGTTAGCTGTTTCTTTATCATTACTTTGTCATTTGTTTCAGGGTCCTGTTTCTAAATGGAGTTTTACACATTTTTTCGTGAATTAAATAACATTACCTTTTTCGAAACTGGAGTAGTTTTAGAATAGCATCATACATAACATAAAGCAATTAAGCTCGATCGTTATATGTCACACGTCATGTTACCATGATTACATGCCGTCATACGTCGAATTAAATTTCGTGTTCCGTTCGAAATATTTTTTGAGGCGAAATAAAATTGTACACATTTAACGATACCGTTGCAACTTCACGTCATACTTTCGGCAATACCTTAAGGTCTTCTGGACATGGTCACGGAAGATCCAGGTCACGGAAGTTTATGCTACCCCAATTTTTAGCACGTCTTTTGTAAAAAAAGGTCGTGCTTCTGTAATCGGTTCGTCCTTCCGTCCGCCTGTACCCACAATATCTCTGCAAATATTAGTCCGATTTGCGAAATGCTTTTTGCACTGGGAAGCTTGAAATATGCAAATGATGATCCTTTATTTCGTTTTTTTTTTTTTTACGATGTACAATTTTGCCGGTAGAAGGCGTAAATGCAGATGATGTCGAATTCAAAAATACGTTTTATTCCACATATTTGCTTCTAAACATACGATTGAGAAAACATTTTTATCTTTCTATTCCATTTATATCGAAGAGTATTTTAGATATAGTTACTTTTTCAAATTACGCATAGATTTTCCGCTAGGAGGCGTAAAAGTAAATTACTTTTTTCCTCAGTAACTCTTCTTCTAAAAAACCGATTTGAAAATTTTTTTCTTCAGCGGATACATCTCTTGATGGAAACTTTTTTGCATATAATTTCAAATTTTTGGTAAAAAATACTTTGGCCACCATGGGGCGTAAGTGTTAATTTTTGCTTCTGATGTATTTGCCATAAAATATGAGCTTCGAAGATATCGATTGAAAAAATTCTTTCGTGGACTGATGGCACTCACATCGATAAACCTTTTCGGAATATTTTCTTCTTAAAATTTTACACAGTTTCTCCGCCAGGGGGCGTAGAGGTACTTCTTATTTTTGTCAATATCTCTACTTCTAGGAGTCCGATTTGAAAAATTACTTCTTTGTTGGATAGTGTTTTTCGTGTGAAATGTTTTTCATGAAATTTCAAAATTTTCAAGTAATTCATAGACTTCCCGCTAGGGGGCGTAGCGGTAAATTGCGTTTCACCCTATACCTCTGCTTCTAAATCTCCGATTTGAAAAATTCTTTCTGCACCGGATACAGCTCCTGATGGGAAATCGTTTGCACATAATTTATCTTCTTGTAAAAAAAATAGTTTGGCCACCAGGGGGCATAAACCTTAATTTCCACTTGTGTTCTATTTGCAGCAAAATATGATGTTCTAAATTCTCGATTGAAAAAAACGTCGTTTGTTGACCGATACTACTCATGTCGACAAACCTTTTAGAAACATTTTCTTCTTGAAATAGTGCATGGTTTCTACGCCAGGGGGCGTAGATGTATATCATATTTTTGTCAATATCTCTGCTTCTAGGAGTTCGATTTAAAAAATTCCTTCTTTGTTGGATAGTGTTTCTAATGTGACGTGTGGTTCATATAATTTCAAAATTTTCAAGTAATTTATAGACTTTCCGCTAGGGGGCGTAAATGTAAATTGCGTTTCCCAATATATCTCTGCTTTTAAATCTCCGATTTGAAAAGTCCTTTCTGCACCGCATACAGCTCCTGGTGGGAAATCGTTTGCACATATTTTCTAACTTTTGTAAGAATTGGTTTGGCTAGCAGGTGGCGTGTCTTAATTTCCGCTTCTGTTGTATTTGCAGCAAAATATGAGCTTCTAAAATCTTGATTGAAAAAAAGTCGTTTGTTGACCGATACTACTTCTCGTGTCGACAAACCTCTTAGGACAATTTTCTTCTTGAAAAAATGCATGGTTTCTACGCCAGGGGGCGTAGGTGTATATCTTATTTTTGTCAATATCTCTACTTCTAAGAGTACGATTTCAAAATTTCGTTCTTTGTTGGAGGGTTTTTCCGATGCGAAATGTTTTTTCTATAAATTCAAAATTTTCAAGTAAATCATAGACTTTCCGCTAGGGGGCACAAAGGTAAATTGCGTTTTCTGCGTTATTTCTGCTCCTAAAGGTCTGATTTGAAAACTTCTTTCTGTATCGCATACAAGACCTCATGGAAAATATTTTTCACATAATTTCTAATGTTTGATAAATAATGGTTTAGCCACCAGGGGTCATAAGTGTTAATTTCTGCTTCTGAAGTATTTGTTGCAAAATCTGGGCTACTGAAAACTCGACTAATTTTTTTTTCTTCGACCGATACCGCTTATATGGATAAACCGTTTGAGAATACTTTCTTCCAAAATTAATGCGTGGTTTTCCCACCAGGGAACGTAAAGTCACATATTATTTTTGTCGATATTTCTGTTTCTAAGAGTTCGTAAGCTCACGATTCCGTTTACAGCAATATCTGAGGGATTAAAAACCCGATTGAAAAACTTCGTTCTTCCGTCAGATCTATTGTTTTGCATACCGGTTCCATTGACTTTAAATAGCTTTGATAAATTTAATTTGCGTCAGAACGGATTCAAAAGACGTGCTGATTACACCCGAAAATTCGGTGTCATCTTTCTTGTTTTATACACAAACGCTCTGCGTGCAAATCGTGTCAAAGGCTACAGAACACTCCAGGAATTGTCGTAGGTGTTTAATAATAGATGGCATACTGCTGTATAGGAAGACCATTCTGGATGCTTTCTCTGATGTAGTTTTTATGTTATTGCTATCGTCGATCTCTTGCAGTATGATATAATAAAAAAAATAAAAACTACACAACTTCATATATACCTGCTTATAAGCACTCTCAAAATGTGTTATAATTCTGAAGTGAAGCAACTGTGGCTCTATTATTTAAACAATTCATTTCATCATTGTGTGCAGCTGAACCGGGTTCCCAAACTATGATTACCCTTTCGGAAACATACTGTATGTGTCGCACGAGCATATAAAAAAATGCATTGATATTTGTATTTGTGTTCCATGAAAAACTTTTACGAAAACCAAAACAAAATAGTGATAGCGAAATATTTACGATGTTTTCGTCAAATAACGTCAACTTACTTTTTTCTAGATTGCAATGCTTGAGATGGATTTCATTAGGGTTAAGAAAAAGATAGAGTGGCCTAATGCATCCCTCCCTTTTCCGGACAGGCCTTCTCTTTTCCATCACTATGTATATGGGAGAATCATGCAAATAATAATTTTCCTAAAGAATATGTGCATTAAGCAATAGTTTTACGCACGCAAAAGAAACATTATTTGAATTTTCATGACGGTAAACAAAAGAAAAGAAATACGCATACAAAGCTTATACTTGAATCACAAGATACATGCGATCAAGCACATTTCAATAAAGTTGCATTTTTCACATTATCGGACAAAACAAACCGTTTCCACGTCTGTAGTTTTAGCCTATTTGCTTCCATAGCAGCGAGACATACAGGATGTAATTATGTTTTCTGCCTACGGTTACATGGTTTTTCTGGATTTCGAGTATACCAGTTTAAAACATGGTTACCACAAGAATTTGTTCGAAAGGTTTTAAAGTATTATCTCGGATGTTTGATATCGTTTTCCATTCACTTTTAGGAACAGTGAAATGTGGAAAAATGTCGATATTTGGTTTAGAAGTAATGACTCCAGAACAGTGGCAGGCTGCCGATCCATAAATGGCACTGGAAGCTATTTTGTGCTCCCCACTTTTACGGAAAGTTATCAAGGTATCCATCCCCATCTCCAAAAAATCGGTGTGTCGGCATCACCATTTACAAATTTTCTCAACACTATTCTATATGAATCATTGCCGAATCTATTGTGGAATTAACAACATTTTAACCATTTTCCTAGTCTCTAGATTTCTAGTAAAATTTAATATAAGAAGAAAATTACTTCCGTTGCTGAAAATCAACGGGTAACGTGCGCTGTTTGAGCGAAACTGTCGAAAGTTTTATTCAATTTTTATGAATTCTATCGAGGTAAATGAATTAAGAATTTGTAATATTCTCTTTTAGTGAGAACGGAAATCCAAACGCGTCAAAGAATAACTTCTTTTTTAAGATTTACTTATCATTAATAAAATAATTACGAAAATATCTCTTGAAAAAACTGAAAATGTCAGCAATTTCGAGATCGATAATTTCAGAGTAATTAGAGAATACGAAGATTAATTTTATTTGTTTGATTTCAAATTTGAAAAGTATTTTTGCCGTAGCTGGAAAAAAAATTCTAAAGCTGCCATTCAAAAATTCGTGTAGTAGTAAGGTGTCATCATCACTACTATCAACCATTATCAATCCACTGCTGGATAAAGGTTTCCCCAAATTTCTTACACAGTTGTCTATCTTGGGCCTGTATCCTCCATGTCACTCCAGCAGAGTTTCGAATTTCATCCATCCATCTCCCGTTGGGTCTTCTTCTGGATATTTTCCTGCACTCGGAGTCCAGTCTAAAATTTAAGTTGGCCATCGGTGGTCCGTTCTTCTCGTAACATGTCTAGCCCATTGCCATTTCAGTGATTTCAATCCGGTCATGATGTCGTCCACTCCTGTCATTTTCCTTATCCACAAGTTCCTTTCCTTATCTTTTCTGGTTACACCAAGCATGCATGTTTCCATGCTTCTTTGAGTTGTCTGCAGTCTTTGTAAGATTTTTTAGTTAAGGTCAATGTATCTGCTCCATACGCAAGCACTGGCAGGATGCGCTGATTAAACACTTTTCTTTTGAGACATAATGGCATACTGCTCTTAAAAAGTGTACTGTTTCTTCCAAAAGCTCTCCATCTGAGTTTTATACGCCGATTAATTTTTTCATCAACGTGACCCTCACTTGATATCTGCTGCCTAAAATAAATGCAGGAATCGGTTGTGCTTTTCTCCATCAATCGATAAATCTTCATTTCTTGTAAAAGCATTGTACATCACTTTTGTCTTCTGAAAGTTCATTTTTAATCCCACTTCTTTACTCTTGTCAGCAAGTTCTGGGATCATACTCTGCAGTTCTGAAGGGGTAGTTGCAAAGATGACTAAGTCATCAGCAAAACAAAGGTGAGTTAAGTAATCTCCATTAATCTTTATCCTTTTGTTTTCCCAGTTCAATGATTGAAAGACATTTCACAATGTGGCGTTAAAGAGCTTGGGAGATATGGTGTATGGTGTCACATTGTCTCACTTCCTTCCCAATTCTTATTTGTGCTGTATCCTCAAATATCCGAACCTTTGCACTTGCATTTTCATAGATGTTATTAATAATGCGAATGTATACACCGTCAATACCGCAGGATTTCAAAGCCATTGTTACTGCTCATGGTTTCACGGGATCGAAGGCCTTTTCATAGTCAATAAAAGTCATGCATAATGGGAGTTCATATTCACTTGTTCTTTGAATTAGTTCTCTCAGTACATGGATATGATCTATAGTGCTGTATATACCCCTGAATCCAGCTTATTCTCTTGGTTGGGTCATATCTAGTGTTACCTTCAAGCGATGTGAAAGAACCTTAGTGAAGATTTTATAAAACACTGATAGGAGGCTGATGGGCCCGTTGTTCCTGAGATCCTCAACGTCACCGTTTTTATGAAGCAGGATCATTGTAGCATTGTTCCAATCCTCAGGAATCTTCCCTTCATTAAGAAATCTGGTGAAAACTTGGGCGATTGTAGTTTCAATTTTTCCACTTGCTTATTGTATAATGCCCCACGGTAATTCCATCTTCTCCTAGAGCTCTACCCCGTTTCATGTTCCTAATTGCATATGTAATTTCTGCAGGGAGGATTGGAGGTACTTTGGCACTGGTACCTGTCATAATGTCTGGAATAGATGTATCATCCCTTTCATATAGTTTTGAAGAGACATCCTTCACCCTTGTCAAAATTTCGCTTCTATTTCTTGTTACAGTACCATCTTCTTTTCTCAGAGCCATAATCTGTTTTCTTCCCTTACTGAGATGTCCTTTTGCTCTCTTCAGGCTCTGGTTGTTTTCAATTGGTTTCTTCACTAGTTCACAGATGATGAATTTCCCTATGTCTTCAGTGATACCTT
The DNA here is from genome assembly GCA_039090855.1 of Macrothele yani. Lineage (NCBI taxonomy): Eukaryota > Metazoa > Arthropoda > Arachnida > Araneae > Macrothelidae > Macrothele > Macrothele yani. The sequence continues at coordinate 55,996,956 of CM077008.1, read as the reverse complement.
TTCGAGCTGTCTTGCGTAGCTCTATATATTCCATGTTGGAAGTTACGTCTTTATTTGTCCTCATCTCCCTTCTCTTTCGCATCAACATTTTTGTTTGTCCTGAAATTTTCTTCATATGTAAATTGTTCTTAGTTATATTTTTGTTGCTATTTCCATAACAGCCTTGGTGAGTTCTCTGTTAACTTCAGAGATATCCACTTCTTTCGATGTTAGGCCTAAAGCAGATAATCTGTTCCTCAGTTCCAACTTGATGGTATTATGGTGTTTTTTAAGGTTGGTTATGTCAGTACATTTTGGTTGTCTTATGACAGCTTGCCACGTTTGAGTTTAATGTTGAGGTGCATCTTACATCTCTCCAATCTATGGTCACTACCTGTGTTGAACTTGTTTAGCATATTGCAGTCTTCGATGACGACATTTTTGTTACACATAATAAAATCAATTTCACTTGACGTCCCGTTCGGATGACTCCATGTCCATTTCCTGTGTGGCTTTTTCTTGAAAAAGGAGTTCATGATGAAAAACCTTTCTGCTTCTGCAAATTCTACGATAGTATTTCCACGTTGATTTCTGTTCCCGCAACCGAATTTACCAACCGAATTTACCAACCAAAGTTTCATTCTGTTGCTGTTGCCCTACTTTTGCTTTGAAATCACCCATAATGATCTTCAAGTGCTGTTTGCCTTTGTTACTTAAATTCCACATTTCCTCGTAAAATTCTTCAATTTCCTCTTCTGGGTGACATAGGCTTTAATAATATGGGCCTGGTATTTTCTCGAGAATATGGATAACGAGTCGTACAGCTGTGTCAGAGGAACTTTCAACTTCTACAACTTTATCCTTCAGTTTCTTGTTTATTATAAATCCAACACTACTAGTTATGCCAGTATCTGCTCCACGATAGTGAAGAAGGTGTCCACTTTTCAGTTCAATGAGATCCTTAGCCCGACGATGCCCTACTTGATCCTTTGTAGTCCCTCTTCCAATTCAAGAAGCCTTGAGTCAGATGATAGAGAGCGTCCGTTGTAAGTAGCCAAGGTCCGCATCAAATGGCAGCCTTGTTCGGTATTCCGGTGATTCTTAGCACCCTCTGCCTTTATGTCGCACTGGCCGCTGCCTTGGCCAGGTACATTCCAGCTGCCGGAGACTGAGGGCCAAGTTTTAAATTGTGTAAGCATCTTTGAGGTATTTTGGCTATAACTCACCACGCTGGCCAAGCGGGTTGGTGAGTGTGGGATAGCATTTCTTCTAATCCCGATGGTATAGTTATACCGCTACTGGCGGTCGTCAGAGCTCCTTTAGTGGGAACAGGATGCACCACGAGAAGGCGATGTTCGCATTTGTCAAGGAGTGGCGATATGTTGCGCATCATCTGACCTTGCATCCCATCGTAAGGTGTACCGTAAGGTGTAAAAAGTAGTAAATCAGATGCAGATCTTGTTTAAAAATAACAACAACCACAAAAAAAAACAAAAAAAAACATGTTCATATAAAAAGCAGCAACGGAAAAATGTTACCGTATGAGAACCATATATAAAATGTGGAAGAAATATTCCTCTCATAATACGTGGAAAATATATCCTGATAATTAACACAGCAATCAGGCATCTCTCAATTGACTGTATTTACTGTTCTTCACGTAATATCAATCACATCAGAGAATTTGAAGATTTCATCGCCCTGCAGCGGGAATCGAACCCGCATTTCCCTGTTACCGTTTGATTTACTGTTCGAGTATGAGAGAAATATTTCTTTCACATTATATACTTGGATGACTGGTGATATGCTTAACAACGCTAGATGGCAGCACAGTTGCTTCGATTAAGAATGCTGTCGGACTACTTTCCGATGCTCTTAACACTCAGACACTTGCGACTTTCTCATCCTGGGTGGTGTAACGGTTAGAATACTCTAACGGTAATCGGGAGGTGCTGATTCGATTCCCTCTCCAGTGCGATGAAATTTTAAAGTTGTTTGATGTGATTGATATTACGTGAAGAACAGTAAATACAGTCAGTTCAGAGATGTCTGATTGCTGTGTTAATTATGATGACGTATGTGAACCTCAATGCATTAACATAGACATTGAATTTCGAGTATAGTTTTCAGACTATTGATAGCATATTTGATTATAATGTATTGATTATTTAAGTGTAAAAGCAACTAGCAAAAGCAGATTGAGGTTAAGGATATCAGCCCATAGGGACAGGGCTTGAATTTGAAAGTTGAGATAGCAGAATGTTGCGTACCAAAAAGAATGTTTAGCTCAATTTGCTACATTAGGTTTCTGGTTTTTTTTATTCTGAACCTGTCATAGTGGTTAACACACTGTGCCGTTGTAGCATACTTTGATTTTCCTTTACAAGAATATTGAAGTACAAGTACATATATATATATATATATATATAATTTTTTTCTTGAGTTCGTTTAAGGTCTACCAGCCCAGAATATGGCTCCCCATCGGGAATTCTCCCGGTATCCTAACTGCCTAATCAGCACTTACTCCAGAAAAGGTTTAATTTTAGTATTCTAGAGCTAATGGATCCGGGGAGATAAAGATCAAAGAGAAATTAACAAAGAACAAGTGCATCTGCTGACCAGTTAGCTTCACCGTATTACTATGAGCATACACTATGTATAAAAAGTGTTAGGAAACTATCAAATATTTGCATAAGTGTAAAGAACGGTTGCGCAGGAAGGTACGCTGTGAGTGGGGAGGTACGTATGTAAAGGTGAGATATTCTGTCGGTATCAGAATATCTCATATGATATGCCGCGTTGGCGTGAACTTTCCGAGTTCCAGCGTGGGTTTATTACTTCCTAACATTGAGCGTTACTTAGGTAGGTGGATTAGTGAATGTTATTGTCGTAAAACCAGTGAAAGTAGATATGTGAATTATAAAAGCAAAATATTTACTAATTCCGACTGTTCAGTTTACCAAAAACAGTATTTTATAGTATTGTTATTATTAATCAGATTTAGACGAATGTGAGAAATGACCCTAACTCCGTTCAAATGCGATGTAGATGCGAAAGTTCATCTGCGGATGCGCAAGCTAAAACCTGACCTCAAGACAGAAAGAAAAGCTGAGTCGTAAGTGCGTAAGTGAAGGGGATTGATAACTTTTGGTCTAAGATATTACAGCTTGCACCCAATTGTGTCATACATCATCTTAAAGCTCTCATCAATAGGATGTAACCCTCTTGGGGTGGGGATCGAAAGGCAGGCAAATGTCGTAACGACGCGTACTGTCGGGAAAAATGCATAGCAACAAAATGGATTTTTGTAATGGCTTTTATTACATTTAGCATCAGGTTGTCGTAACTTACGCAGACTGTAAGGAGATATTGCTACATTAAGTAAAACGTGATGAGATAATATTCGGCGAAAGTTTAGTAAAACGCATTGTTGAGTAACAGTGAAATGAACTGTTGTTACGTCACTTCATGAGACAGCAATCTAAAGTCAGATTTCAAGACTGGTTTTTGACCACTACCGTTACCTATTTTGGTTACATATTTTTTTTACTTGGGAGTTACTTTACTACTGTTAGAAAAGATGCATGGAATCATAAGTGCTTTAACTTGACACGAAAAGTGCATTCTATTTAAAGTAATGCATGAAGCAGTTCACGATAAACTTAGTACCAAAATATTTTACATTGCTGATTCAACAATTTGCTACGAATCCATAGTTTTTTGAGGAAACTGCCATTTTCGCTTTACTGCATCGTAAGTGAATAACACCACTGAAACATTTCCTCTGATAATTGTTTGATTTTGTTTCTATAAAAATGTTATAAAATAACGTTTTATAACTTTACAGTTTATAAAATAACACATAAGCAGATAAAAGTGGTATGGGATTATATTGATGATGAGGCAATATCAGGACTGGGAATGCAAGATGCCTCGACTGAAAGTTAATTGATTTCCAGCGCGAATGTCTCGAAAGCAGTCGTTCCATACGTGATGTTGCAGCAGCACTGAAGATCCCTAGGTCCTCGATTGATTATGTGATATGCAAATCGAAGCGGACTATTGCTGATTCTGACAAGAGATGATCCTGGTAAACCTTCAAAATTAACAGGACGTCACAGGGGATGAATGCAAAGAAAATTCCCTCTCAGAAAGCAAATAATCAGTACCTCAAATCACGCAAATCCTGTTTGAGAATAACTGGGCTGATGTTATCCCCCATTACAGTGCGCAAAACGCTGCATGACATGGGTTACCACGATCCAGCAATTATCCACAAGCGGCTAATCACTTCCATTTTTGTCACACTCCAATTAACGTGGTGTCTTGGGCTGTATGTCTTCGGTCTTGAGCTGCATATCAATGGAAGATTGCAATTTACATGGGTGAGTCAGGATACACAACCCAGCCATATGCAGTTTTGTGGAGGCGGCTTCAATGTATGGAACTGTGTTTTCCGGTTCAGCTTGGGCTTATTTGTCAGTTTGGACAAAACCAAGAATTCTGAGCTCCATCTAGACTTCTGGATGTAGTGCCAACGTTGTGAAAGTGCTTTGCAGAGTGTTCATATATTTATCAGCAGGACAACGACCTCATGTCATCTGAAGTGCTTTGCAGAATATTCATGTTTATCAGCAGGACAACGATCTCATGTTATCTGAAGTGCATTGCAGAATGTTCATACGTTTATCAGCAGGACAACGACAGCATGTCATCTGAAGTGCTTTGCAAAATGTTCATACATTTATCAGCAGGAACACCATCTCATGTCATCTTTATCAGCAGGAACACCATCTCATGTCATCTTTATCAGCAGGACCACCATCTGATGTCATCTTTATCAGCAGGACAGCGACTTCATGTCATCTGTAGTGCTTTGTAGAATGTTCATACATTTATCAGCAGGACAACGACCACATGTTATCTTTATGAGCAGGACAACGACCTCATGACATCTTTTTCAGCAGGACAACGACCTCATGTCATCTTTATGAGCAGGACAACCACCTCATGTCATCTTTATCAGCAGGACAACGACCTCATGATATCTTTATCAGCAGGACAACGACCTCATGTCCTCTGAAGTGCTTTGCAGAATGTTCTGCCATTTATCAGCAGGACAACAACCTCATATCATCTGCTTCGGTAGATACAGAGTGGTTAGATAACATGATCGTCGGAAAGTTGATCTGTACATCCCAGAGTCCTTACCTGAACCATATAGAGAAATTTTGGGTCAAACTAGATAGTAGAGTGCGTGAAAGAAGCGATCGTTCAACAAACTACGTCGAGTTCGTCACTGCTTTGAAGGCCGAATGGCGAACGTATTAGCTGAGATTTACAAAAAAAACTGATTGAGTGTATTCCATGAAGACTAAAGAACGTCATGAGGGCTAAACACAAGAAATCAAATTTTCTGTAAATAAGGTTTTTTATAGGCATGCAGGTCTCTTGATATTTATGGTTCGGTTATGTATATATTTCATAGGACATTTAAGTAAACAGGAATGGTAAAAATCATTGCGCGACATTTTATTAATACTCTATTATTCACTTTCAAGATGTCCTTCTAGCGCAGTTCTTCAGATTTCAGGAAACGTACAGCACGAAAGTAATTTTTCATACGAGACGAGGTTTATAAAGAATTAAGAAAAAATATATACACACCGAAAGATACTGCAGAACATTAGATAGAGGGTAGTGAAAAATTTTGAAATGCAGAAAGCTCGCCTTCTTCGTGAATCACAGCAACTTTCTTAAGCGGACCAATTTACTGTTCCCTACTCGGAAGAGATATTGAAATGGTTTTTCTCTTGTCCTCTGTTATAAGTATTTCAGCAAAACCAAGAGCAATTTTGAGAAACGGAAAGACTCCGGAAAGTTCACATACAGCTAGTTTACATTTATTTGGAGAAGAAACAAATAAATTCCTGTTAAACAAACACAAGTTTTTTCAGTCTTGTCACGTAATCATGAGAGACGCAGCAACTTAGTCGTGTTGGCAGTCATAATGGCAGGGTAAAAAGGAAAATAAGGCAAAAAGGGAAATAAAAAGAAGAACAATTTCAAATGTTTAGTATTCACCGCGGCCAACTTTGGTAAGCCAGCTTAAGGCTACACTGGGAGAGCAGGCTCGGTAATGCGCAGCAAAGCTTCCATATGTTTGTTACTTATCACTCTCTACAGAGAAAAGAGCGTATAAATAATGCACAAAACACTCTACGTTCAGTTCAGAACTGTGGTTCAGAGAGAAAACTACGAAAATATTTTCTCAGATGCAGTTTTTTTTTTATTTTTAAAGGAATCTGTTCAGTTGCGAGGAACGGAAAAGAATGAGTATTGTAATCTGCCACTTACAGAAATATTAGTACACACAGAATAAGAGTTTTCCTTGTACTTTTGCTTTCCTGTGAACTGCAGAAGCCATTTCTAAGTTGTATTTTGTGCTGTGTTGCCTATCGCTTAACGTAGGGTACAGTTTACTGTTGTAATCCACTAAATGCCAGATTGGAATCGGTGAAAACTTTAGAAACCCTTTCTTCCTGATTTCATTACGCAGGACAAAGCAAACCTGGTTGTGGATCATATGTAGAACAATAGAATGGAATGACGATAAAACATTACAGGAGCTTCACTGAATGAAAATCAAAGCAGAATGGATCTCATATCGTTCGATCACTAAGACAACTTACTCTTATAGAAAAATTCCGATGAGTGGCATCGTTGAAAAGCCAGATTTAACATTAATAATTTGATTGTTCAAAATCTTTATGTTAGTTCAATTTTCTTGTTCTCATCACCGTCTGATAACATTTCCGATATTCGATTTAAAAACGTAAGTGCAACTTCTGCTGGAAAATTAAATGACAAGCCTGTAATGAAACGTGAATATTTTCAGCATAGTGATCTATACTATAGTGATCCGATTTATTGGCGTAGGAATATATACATAAGCGTTTACAAGCTTTTACACCAACCAGATGGTTTTTTCAAGGAAGTTAGCAGTTTTTGTCTAACTTCCTTGAAAGAGCCGTCTGGTTGATGTGCTACAACTTGAAAACGCTTATGTATACATTAATAAATCGGATCACTAGTATATCCTACGTTAATAAATCGGATCACGAGTATAGTTACTATTTTTTTCCATATCAAATTTTGCTAAATAAGATGCAAATAGAATTTGCTAAATACGATGCAAATAGAATTAGCTAAATAAGATGCAAATAGAATTTGCTAAATGAGATGCAAATAGAATTTGCTAAATAAGATAGCTATATTCCCCTTGTTCTGCTTCCTGTTGAAACTACATTTCTCTTTCCTTCCTTTTTAAAACTGTGAACTTGTACAATTTCGTTTGTGTTTTTCAAAACTGTCATGCGAACTCCGTCGAAAACCTGTTACGAAATGCTCATTGGTTAACTATTTGTTTTAATATTAATAAATTCATCGGTTCTTTCAGTATTAAACGGGAAGAACATTTAAAGGTATTTATTTCATATTTTTGATGGATAAAACATTCTATTACTGAGCAGCAGAGTTTCAGTTTTCTCTCGTGGACAATCCAGCTGTTGCGTTTTGAGGAATTTTCCAGTTTTTTCGATTACTGTTCACGGTACTTTTTTTATGTCGTAAAGGCGTTATTTCAAAATGTTCCCCACCTTGTGTTTGCCTTTGCGTGGAATGCTTCTTCGGTCATGAAGGCCAATGCATCATCTTCACATTCCATTTCAAATCATTATCATGCTCACAGGAAGCATATTTTCGCACGGACTTTTTTCGTTTATTTCTTAGAGGATACTTGCCTTTGAGATGTAGCTCTCATGTTTGCTTTCAATCGGAATTCAAGTCGGCTTCGTATTAAGAGACCATGTCCTTCCTCCCACTGGGTTGTAGCGGAGAGCTCTTGGGATCCGCCAGCGTCTCCACATGAAGACATCTTCACGTGGCCTAAGTTGAAGTGACAGTTCCAAAGCCCATCCTTTCATCAGTCGAAATCAACTCTGATCCTCCCCAACCCGCTCCCCTGACGCCCATCGTGAGATTCGCCGTTACTCGGTTTAGTGGGCTACAAAGCATCCATGGATTATTTCGTTTGTTGTGTTTCTGTCTGTCACAAGGATTCTCTTATTCTGCTTTCTGGTGTTGAAAAAGGAATCGCTAAGTAATTTTTCTCAGCTGTTTGACTGTAATGTTTGTTCGAAAGCACCTCGAAAGCTTGTTTCAGTGATCCTGTTAAAAGCTTAGTTTTGGTAAAAACGAACATTCATTTAACAGAATGTTAACTTCATGAAACAGAAGGGAATGATTACATTGTCTTCTGGAGGTAAACGACCACGTTTGACAAATTCTTTTAACTGAAAATGAAAGCTTAGGTGACATTCGAGATGAAGATTTGGTTGGTGTAGTTTAAAAATCTCTCTAAAAATCAGTATACTAAAAAAACTATAGAGAACATAGATTCTAACACACAGATTTTTCTTTTTATGCTAAACATCAAATAGAAAAATCCGCACCAATCATGCGCCACTTAAAACTTTTCTTGATGTAGAAAGGAACAGCAGTATGCCACCTTCAGTAAGTCACAACAGCAATGAAAGGTTTCTACCATCTGAACAGTACTAATATGTTTAGTAACAATCTGTCATTCATATACTAATATGTATTCGGTAGAAACGCCTATTGTCCGAACTCCAGATATCAGGAAATCCAATTATCCGGATCGCTTGTTCTTCTTTCAAGGACAAGTAAAATTAAGATTTTTGTTGATTTATTTACAAGTTTTTAGTTTTTTCGTTCATTTAAATAATACAGAATGATAATGCGGTACAGTAGATATTTATTTTTTTAAACTGTATAACATTTGTTATTATAAAATACGATAAAAGAAAAATCTGATTTCTTCACTTCAAGTAATAAATACGTATTTTTCCTACAGAAAAAAAAACAAAACTACCCGGATTTTCGGAATATCTGGACGGGCTGTGGTCCAAGTTAATCCGGATAATTGGAGTTCTACTGTGTATAGGAATTATCTTTGCACGTAAATTAAGCTATAAAAGAGAGTCTTAGAAAATAATTTACCGTCTCACCTTATACAGAAAATTCTAATTTCATCGAGCATCGGGAGATGGCAGTACATATTTTGCTCCAAGTACCAAACGATATAACCCCTGATTAGGTCATTTCAGTCAGTCACCATGAATATGTTGAATGTGATTCACTGAGTGGAATATTTTATCGAATTCCAATGTCCAATGGGACACGCAGGTCCAGGGAAATTTTAAAACAGCTTATCACCAGATGCCACTTTCAAGACCAGCCATATGCAATTTGTAAAAAAAGTTTAAGGCATGTGCATTATGCACAGGGCCAGTGAAGGTCGTCGATGTAGAAAAGTCGAGTACATAAGAGAGGCCTTTCTTCCAAACTCATCTAATCGACACTACCAGCAGCTGGTCAATTGTGAATACTTGTTCGAAAGCGCATCAGGTTTTGCCAGAACGTTTGGAGTTGCACGCTTACAAGTTATGTATTAAATCTTTTGCCCATAAGGATTCTGCAATTATCGTACTTCATAAGGACTGGTATAATATCGTTCAGAGAAAAGTCACGTTCTCGGTTAAAACAACTTTCCAAGTTTCAAGAAATGTTTACAAGATTAGCGAATCTTGTGATCAAAAACCTACATGTCACGGCAGAGAATATTATAAACAGGCCAAAAGGTAATGTGCTTTTTGGCATGTTGAGTCATCGATTGATTGGACCTTTTTATTCACCGGAACAATGTTCATACCAAGAAGTTTCCTAACGATGCTGGAAATTTTTGTTTATCTTCAGCTACAAGAACGATAAACTGATATCGTCTTGCGCTACGATGGCGCTCTGCCAAACTGAAGCTGGATTGTGCGCATTTCTTTCCATAGGCATTTTTCGAACTGATGGATTGCCGTGGTGGTCCCCCATTTTGGCTGCCAAAATCACCAGATATCACGCTCTGTGATTTATTGTTTATATTAAATACTGTATGTAAAACATATTATAAAAATAAATAAACGCTGACTAATGATATCAAACTTATGGAGCAAAGAATTGTAGTTGCCATTGTAAAAACTGATGTGAACATCCATCAACGTACACGGAAGGAGTTCGAATATTGTTTGCACATGGTGCGCTTGACAAACACTGCCCATATTGAATATTTGTGACTTTCAGAGAAAACGTTGACGTCACATGGTAAGTCTAAGTCTTTTAATAAAGTTGTTAAGTACAAGCAAAGTTGGAAAGATACAGTATGTCTCGTATATTATGGCTATATAACGAAAGGATGCAGGTCAATACTATTTATCTAAGTAATTTTTAAGTCCTGTTTTTTCCGATGCTGAAATAAGAAAAATATTGTAAAATTAAGATAACACTGTTCAGCATTTTAAAACAAAGTTGTTTGATATTTTAAAACTAATAAATGATCTTTTCTTTTGGTGCCGATTTCGAAAACGAAATTAAAATTTGCGTGTCACGTCAACATTTTTCGCAAATTGGAAAACTGCATTAAAACGATATTTTACTTTACATTAACATACACTCAAGAGCAATTGAATTAGAGATACCAGTCTAGTAACGTGTAGCACCACCTTTCGCTCTGATGACGGAGGCGATTCGTCTCGGCATGAACTCGACAAGACACCGGAAGCGTTGGGAAGCCATACGGATCCATGACCCGTGAACAAGCTCCCACAGTTCACGAAGATTTGATGAAGGGTGGGGGGGGATCAGAGCCTCGAACATCTCTCTCGATGGCATCCCAGATGTGCTCGATGGGGTTGAACTCAGGTGACCAAGCTGGCCAAGGAAGCGAGGTCACGTCTGTGGAGTGTTTATCCAACCATTCGGATACAATTCGGGAGCGACGGCACGGTGCATTGTCATTTTGCAGTATGAGGTCTCCAGTGGGATGTTGAAGACGCACAAACGGGAGCAAATGGTCGTCCAGGATATCCCGGTAACGTTCAACTGTGGAAGACGATGTCACACGTACCAGGGGTCCCATTTCAGTCCACCTAAAAAGTCCCTAGACGAGAATGTCACCCCCACCAGCTTGAAGAGTTCCCTGCTGGCAAGAAGGATCCATCGCTTCATGTGGTTTGCACCGTACTCGTATCCTGCCATCCGTATGTACCAACGTGAATCTTGACTCATCAGTCCATGCAACATTTTCCCACATGACTAGGGTTCAGTGGCGATGTTCCCGCGCCCATAATAAACTTTGCACCCTGTGATGTGCGGTCAGCAGCGGTACCCTCGTGGGACGATGGCTTCCTTACCCCATAGCGAGGAGGTGGTTCTGATTGGTGAGGCTGCTTACACGTTTTTGTGCACCAGCGTTAAATTGCCGAGTGATTTGTTGCACTGTGGCCCGTCTATCTGCTGTTACAATGCGAGCTAGCCGATGATGACCCCGCTCATCCACACGCTGTTGTCCACTGCAGTTGGCCCTTGCAGGGATGGTTTTACCGGATTCTGTGTACTCATGGTGCACCCGAGACACAGTGGCCCGTGAAAATCCCGGTGCCTGCACGACTTCCGAGATGGAGTGACCCATTCGTCGGGCCCCGATAATTTGGCCACGATCAAATGCGCTTAGATCCTTCGTCTTACCCATACTGCGTCCGAATCTTACTGATTCCCGTCGCATCACTCCTTATATTGTCGGATCGCTGCATACTTCTTGTCGTTTCCGTTTACAGGGCCGCCCACAACGCCACATTTGTATAACGCCAGGTGTCTCTAATTCAATTGCTCTTCAGTGTATTGATGTGTGTCATATAAGAATAAGACATAAAAATATACAGCAATGAAAAAGACTATAGAACGTCACATGAAATGAAACATATAAAAATAATTATATATACACAAAATAACATGTACTGTTCTTGCACATGTGATAAATTCAGTTGATAATTTCAGTGTCATAGATTAATTTGGTAGAAGTTTTCTCTTTGTTGATTTTCATTCACGTATACTTGCTTTAGTAGGTATGTCTGTCTTGAACATCCAACAATAGTCCACTATCATGTTTTTATTCCATTTCCCTTGGTACATTTTTTCCACGTCTTTTATGTCCTGATGAAATCTTTCCCTCTTTCCTTTTGTTCCTCACTGACTTCCCCAAGGTTTTTTCAGAAAGCACTATATGTGTGAATACAAAAAAAAATGCTATTTAATACCCTTGTCGCAACTAAGGAATCTGAACTTTTCTCACATGTTTTGTACAATTACTTTATAATTTGGGTCCACCTTGTTTTCTTAAAATGTTGCAACTACTTTTTATTGAAGCTTATCCATGCCTCCTTTTCATAGTCATTCATCGTTGCTTCAGACTCACTGACAAACGTCAACTTTCGAATCTGAGGTCCAACAAAAGTTCTTTCTTTAAGTTTGACATCAGTTATAGAAGGGAATTTGCTACAAGCAATCACGTTTATTGCCTAGGATTTTAACAAATTGTATTCATTTCCCTAATTTGATATGGATGTATATATTATATTTCGATCCAGGTAATAATGACATCCTGGAAGACAAATCTTTCTCTTTTCCAGTAATTTTTGCCCCTGTTGTCTCATTCATAAAAGAAACATGGAAATTTCGTGTATCCGGACTATTGACCGTGCGACGTACCAGTGATATTCAAATTACCACAAGAGATACATCGCATGTTCCATAGCTCTATATAGTTTTCAACTTATCTAACAAAAATGCAATATTTTCGTACGCTTCTTTTAATTGTACAGAGCGTGTCAATGGGATTCCAATACACGCTTTTACAGAGCGTGTCAATGGGATTCCCTTATGAAGTAAAACTCCTTTTCAACTTCTCTCACACGAGCATATAAACAGGCTCCAGTCTGAAGTATTAGGAGTAATACTGAGAAACGTTATTTCATTTACATCATTGCAGTCCACAAGTGAATCTTCAGGAAAATATGGACCCATTCTTTTTCACGACGTGTGTGACCAAAAAATTGGGTTCCTGGTGATAATTTGTTTTTACATATAAGACGAGAGCCTTTCTTTTGGCAAATTTAAATCTCGTACCAAATTATTGAGTTCATAGATATTAAATAATATAGGAGTACTGTCACTTGATTCAGGTATTAAGACATCTTGTTCTTCATTAGCTGCTTCTTCATCCGATTCATTTTCTAAAATATTTATCAGTACAGAAGGAGGACAAGAAATGGGAAGATTTTCATTATGAAATACGGGTCTTAACGTTAGATGTGCGTTGAGATATACCATACGTTTTTTTTTTTTTTTTTTTTGCACTTATACCCACTGACATTTGTTATACAAGAACAGAACTCTTGATGGTTCATAGGTTCTCTCCACATCATTAGAATAGCAAAAGGCATTGCATTTTTTTTTACCTGTTGCCCGAAGTCGCAAACTTTCAGCACAAGTTCAGCATATTTTACGAGGGGCCCTCGGCTTTTTTTAGTCTCCAAATTGGGATGCCAAAACAAGCAAAGTACGCATTTTTAGCAAAATCCATAATATTTTGTCTTTGTTTTAACATGACATAATTTCCACAAACGTAACAAAGTAAATCAACATCATTTACACATTTACAGGAAGCCAGTTTTCATAAAACACTAATTATACCAGAAACAAATGAAAACAAACTTGTTTACAAAACAGTAAAAATACTGCTACAGTGAAACCTCCGCGCCACCCTGGTGGCGCAGTGGTCGAATCGCTGGCTTATGATCATTCGTTCGTGAAGCGTCTGGGTTCGAATCTCGGTGAAGTATGGATTTTGTGTTCGTCTTACAACATTGGCTCTCTCCCTTCCCTGGAACCAGTGACCCTAAATTAGGGATGAGCAACTGCTTATAGCCACTTGAGTTGCTCGCGGTGGTCGTTAAACCTTCAATCAAAAAAAAAAAAAAAGAAAAGAAACCTCCGTCAACGGACACTTCCGAACAACGGCAAGTTTCCGTTGGAACCGGACAGTTTCCGTAGGATGAAAATTAATGATAACCTCCGAACAACGAAACCTTTTTAACAGCGGTTACGGGTACACCTCTCCGCCCGGAAGGAGATCTAACGAACACTCTGTAACTTGGATTCTACAGTACTTCGGCAAGAGGGATGTGATAGGGACAAAGAGCATTTATTGGTAAAAGCATAATGGGTTGGATCATGGCTGGTTCGGTGGTATGCTTAAGTGAAGATAAAGGAGTCAAAAGTTTGGTTCTACTTGAGGCATGCTGAATCTTCCATACATGCTTCAATCCCCCTGGGACTGCTGGGGTGATCGAAGTGGCCTGGAAATTTGCCTGTTGGAGGCAATGCTTCTCTGTTTGGTCCCTGTGGATTCTGTTTCTTCTATGGAGCGTGGTCAGCTAACTGTACCGTTACGCTTTACTATTTAGCATTTTCCTTTTTTAATTTCCTATAGCGCACCCTAATGCTAATCACCTAGCTTGCTATTCCTAAGGGTTGTTTAACAGCAGATGTCAGACACTGTTTTCTTAAAATCTTCCACACTTATTTATTTAATTATTACACTCAGTTCGTTTTAGCAGTCAGCATTTGGAAAGCCCACAGCAACATTTTCTGTATTGCACATAAGCTTCATATACACTATATTGCCAAATGTCACCGGACACCCCTTCAAAACCAAAGCACGGATCCGCTGCGTTGTTAAGATGCGCGGTACAGCTGTGAACGGTATAAAAACAATCCTGCAGCTGACCGTGATCATATCGCTCTGTGAGGTTGAGTGAAAATGTCGCAGCAGGAGAGAGCTGACTTTGAGAAAGGAAAGATTGTTGGGGGTTATATTAGTGGGTTGTCCATAACAGAAACCGAGAGGAATTTAAACATACCCAAGTAAACTGTTTTGGATGTACTGAATAGGCGGAAGACACATGGCGTGCCTGAAGCAGCAAAACGTACCGGCAGATCAAAGAAAATCAGTGATAGAGGAGGTCTAAGCCTCAGGAGAGTCATTACAGCTAATCAACGGAGTACTGCATAAAAGCTCAGTGTACAGGTGAGTAACAGTGCTGGAACCTTGGAATGTACACGTGCCGTTCGCAGAGAATTTCATCCCATGGGTTACCGTAGTCGTGCGGCTGCTCATAAGCCTTTCATCTCCACTCAGAATGCTACTACTCGTTGTTTAGCATGTTATAAAGATTATTTATCCTGGACCGTGGATCAATGGAAACGGGTCCTATGGACTGATGAATCCCGATACACGATCCATCAATCTGATGGCCGTGTGTGGGTATGGAGCCAGCCGGGAGAAAGCTATTTACCACAGTCTACTGCTCCTCCGGTCAAGTTTGGACCTGGCAGTGTACTCGTGTGGGGGTGTTTTTCGTGGTATTATCCCGGCTCATTGTTTATCGTGGACAAACCTGTTAACCAACACGTCTACCTCGATATTCTGTACAATTATGCCTTACCAATTCTGTGTCAATACTATGTAACCTGACGTTGTTGGTATCAGAATGATAATGCATGGAGCCAGAAAGCTAGGACTGTAACGGCGTGGTTTGACTATTATTCCGTACCATGTGTGGACTGGCCAACACAGAGACCTAATCTTAATTCTATAGAGCACCTATGGGATGAATTAGAGCGCCGCATAAAAAGTTTGTAAGCAAAGCCTACTACCAAAGAATATATAACGCTTAAAGAAGGTCAACTCTCATAGAGATAACGTAAAACAGGCGGCAACAGCGCCACCACATCTTAAAAGGTAATATGCTCTGCGGGAAAGTTAACATTCAGGAGCAAAACACGTTATAGGGACTACGGCAGTGAAGCTTTTCTTTGATCCACGATGGTTTCCTTCGATCTGATGACTATTTGCTTTGAGCAGTTTTTTGTTGATGTTGCTGTTCTCTGATATCCCGCCCATCCCTTATTTTGGTGAGAAAAATATGCAATAACATTAGTATTACTATTTAAATTAAATTTCAGCCAATATTACAGTTAGGCCTAAGTATCCGTACAAAATGTAGACATTCCCTAGTATTCGGCATTACTGAAATTATTTCTGAAAAACTGAAGAACAAACAAAAGCCTTAACTAACCCGGTTGCCGTAACAAAACTAACATATCCGATTTGCGAAGTGATTATGCTACCGAGAAGGTTACAATCACGTGCTGTGAGTCTGAGTAGCTGGGCTGACGGCTGACTGTTCTTTACCTAAGGAATTGAAGTCAACAGAAATACGCATGCGCAGTCTGCTCCGGGATCAGCCGATCAGCTTGTATGTTGGCTTCTGTGCACTGCATTTTTTCTCTGAAGATATGGCGGTGCTAGTTACGTCTCGCTGAGCCTTAACTTCTTCTTGTTAGATATTTTTTGCTACTACTAAGCAACAATTAGCGGCAGCATTATGTACTAAATGGAAGCGCATACCTATCGCCGTGTTCCAAAACCTTGTCGAAAGCCTGTCTCGAAGGGTCAGTTTTCACACAGTATTTATTAGAAGAAAGATACAGGAGATGTGCTTGAATAAATCATCTCAAATGATGCATGACAAAAAAAAATTTACAGATGCTTGTAGCTTACGCTACTGCTTATTTACACGGTTTTGTACATTGATGATAGTAAAAAAATAGTTAATTGCACTCGAGTGTCTGGTGAGGCAACAAAAGTCTCTGACAAAGCAAAGAATAGGACCAATTCAGCTTGAAGAGCGTTATACAATATTAATTTTGCACAGTATTGAAGCACGGAATAATACAGAATTCGAGCTTGCGGACATAGATTCAAAAGACAGGTGATGAGAAATTAACAGAATGTGCAGCTTGCGCTACGTTAATTACAGGATTCGGTGCAACGTTTGCATGACAACAGTTAAGTGCAGTAGAAATCTGGCGAGGCAACATGAATCTCTGGTAAAACAGAGAGTAAAATCAATCCAGAATGATGAGCACTATAGAGTATAAATTTTACACAATATTGATGAAAAAAAAAGTTCTGACCGAAAGGTGATACATTGTGGGTGACCTGGAAAACCAGGAGGTTGCAGGTGATCAAGGAGACAAACATGAAATCAAAAGTTCGAAAGACAGATGATGAAAAATTTACAGATGAATGTGGCTCGCGGTACTACAAGTTACATACAACGGTGATATGAAAAATAGTTATATACAATATTTTTTCTGAGAATACAAAAGAAAAAATAATCTCTGAAAATACAGAGAGAAGACACAACTCATCACAGTGAGTATTGGAGAACACAAATTTACACACTTGAAAAGTAAAATTACACATTTGAATCAGGAATTGAAGATATGAATATACTGTAAAAACGACAAAGTTTACAGATGTCTATGGTTCGTGAAACGACCTATATACATGATTCTGTACAATGAGAAGTTACAATTTATATATATTGGTTTGTCAGAGGTGGTGGAAGTACAGTTTGTTTCCTGCAGAAGTAATATATCAGCATTCAGCGGAGCAAGATCCTCTCGTACCAGCGCGTTCGCAAGAGGTGTCGCAAAACCACGACAATTAAGTGACACCACCTTGAATGTCTAGGTTAGTTGTGGGATGCAGTAGGAATTGACTGGCTGTAGTGATGGAGTGGAGTCGACGGAGAAGACAAGCACTTCTACGGGACTTCGTCCGCAGTGCGCCGAAGAGTGTTTTCAAGTGAGTGTAATTGAACCAGCACTTGTGGAAAAGCTGCTTCATACTGCTGAATGGAAGTGCGTGCTGAGGAAGGGCTAGAGGACCCTAAAAGGCAATCCAGCACGTCCTCGTATGGCAGAGGCTCAGCAGGGAAAGCATTTTCAGCAAGAAAAGTTGTGAATTCATCTAGTGAGGGAAAGGCACCCTCACATGCTGTCTCAGAGGAAGTGTGTAGAGGCGACCTGGAGAACGGTCGTCGAGAGCTGACGGAGCGAGTGGATGAGCGGGTAGAAGAGCGAGATGATCTTCGGGACGCCAGAGTCTTTGACTTCTTCGTCTTGGGGTGAGTAGCACCACTGCGTTTTCCAGCAACCACAAAAGCTTCATGATCGTCTGGAGAGTCTGAACCCGAAGCGTTACCTGGGACTCGTGTCATGGAGCTAACGGTAAAAGCTGAGGAGTGGTCAACATGTACATCAGCAGTGGTTGTACTAGGGGGAGTCGATTTTGGAAGCCTGGGAAAATTCTTAGGATCAGCAGGAGGTGGAGGCATCAAAGTCGTTTGTTGACCAATGGCAGTAAGCTGATTTTTGGAAGATCTTGATTCCGCGACGTTCCTCGAATAGGAAGAAGTCTGTGAAGCGTTGGTGGACAAAGTAGAAGAAGATGTAGTATGTGGAGCTGTTTGCAGGGAGGCACTTGGGCACTGAGCCCTTATGTGACTTTCGCTCTGACATGTAGTGCAATACTGTGAAGTGATTATCTCAACTCTTCGGCGTTGATGTCCACAGCGGATGTGCAAAACATTCGGAACCGCTTTCAGCTGAGCAACAGATGAAAAGAGGACTCGAGCAGTGCGGCGGAAACCCCGAATCGATTTGTCTTCAGGGTCTCTGGGAGCCGCAGAGAGAGTTGTTATGGAGCCAACAACTCTGCCGTACCTGCTGAGCAAGGTGCAGAGTGCAGCTTCGGATACTTCTGGTGGTACGGGGTAGAAGGCCACCTGCACCGGGCGGTGCGCAACCGGTTGTGCTAACAGATGCACGTCATTGATGGTTAGACCTTCCGTAAGGATCTGGTCAGCATGCGCTTTATCCTTAAAATAGACCAAGACAGATCTGGGTTTTCGAGCTACAAAGTCTATTGCATCCTTTGGCAAGATAGTTTTGAGGGCTCGGCTATATTTACACAGCTTAGTGTCGGGAAGCGCATCAAAATAGACGCCCCGTTCCATAGTGGAGGAAAAAAGGTGACCAGGTCGGGAATCCTCTGGTATGTCAATTGTAGCAGTAGAACCGACGACAGTGACATAGGATTCAGGAAAAGGCATAGCAGATGAAACTGGGGGTGTGAGGACCCCAGAAGTTGCAGAAGCATAGGACGCTTGGGCAGACATGGGTCGAGAATTCAATAAAGCGGCCCCTAGCAGTGAGGGCGGATCAGAAAGTTGATGAGAAGTAGAAGCTGTGAGCTCAGTATTGCTGATAACGGATACGTCATCATCTGCTGAGATGTAGATAGGAGACTTGGCACCACCGCACTTGGTGGGAGTTATAGCTGGAGAAGAAGAGGTGTCCATGACGTCGCAATGACGCTCGGGAGCCACCTCATTAAGCTGAGCAGGATCTGCCGCGGTAGAAGAAGAAGAGCAAGCTGGCTGATCTGCCAAGATAAGGATGTGGGCGTCACCCTTGTCTGCCTCCGCCATCGAAGCAATGGCGAGACTTTAACGAAAAAAGACCAGCTTGGTTGAAAAATAAAACAGTGAATAATGAGATAATATGGCACTCACCAACCTGGGAGATACACGAACGTAAAGTGTAGAACTTCAACTTGAAGATACACGCAACCACAGAAACTAAAGCACTCAACAAACACCTTATAGCAACGAAAATCACGGAGCTCAAAACCCAACCACTTCGAGCTTCGAAGGGTCAGTGCATGCATTAAGGCCAAAGGTGGACCGACACCGTACTAATGTATGTCAATAAATGCGATGTTGTGTTTCTCTTCTAGGTGTCCGGTGACTTTTGTCAATATAGTGTATTTATTCTGCTTTTGTACAAACGCAGCGGGCTAGCAATATTACCTTCAGCCTAAGTTCCGAAAAACGACCACTTCCCAACAACGGTCACTTTTTCCCGGTCCCAGAAGTGACCGATATTCGGAGGGTTTATTGTAGTAGTTGAAGAATTAATGAAAGCCAACCAGTCATGTGATCAAAAGCAACGTCATCTTTTAGAACGGCTGTGAACCGCATAGGTTGAATTTCCTGAAAGAAGCATTAAAAACAGCATTATCAGTTTAAAAAATGGTAAGTCCTACATAAAAATTATTTCCGTTTTCGAAATCAGCATGGAAATACTTTTAGAAACAAAAAAATAATAATACAAACATAAAACAAAAACATTAAAATTAATAATACAAACATCAAAATGCATGCAGGTCAATGTAATCATTTAACATAAGAGACGATCTTCTTTCGTTATCCAAAGAAATGGATTTTTGAATGAAATATAATGGTATAAGAGTTTGCCTTGCTGTCCTGTTGGCGTAGTGGGCTAAGTGCAGGCTAATCTCGGTGAGGCTGTGATGCTGTGTTTGTCTTACGGTACTGGCTCGCTCCCTTCCTTGGAACCAGTGACCTTAAATTAGGGTCGGGCGACTGCGCATAGCCCATCGAGTTGCTCATGGTAGTTGCTAAACCTTCAATAAAAAAATAAGAGTTGTTTCCGGACAGTTATTCCAAGATGGGCCATGGTTCGAGTCCCTGATAAGAAATGGGATGGTGTGCTCGTTTTACGGGATTGGCTCTCTGCTTTCCCCGAATCCAGTAGCCGCAAATTAGCAACGGGGTCACAGCTTTTTGCCTATAGAAAAAAAGAGAAATCTTGGGAATTTAATATAATCACATAACATTAGTGACGGTATCCTTTCAGTATGTAAACGAAATGGGCCTGCCTGATACCTAGAGCTCTCCGCTGCAATTCGTTGGGATAAAGGACATAGTAGTATCTTAATACAAAGCCATTCATTCTGAAAACGTTGAGCCATAGGGCAGCGAAATCTTGGCTGAAAACAAAATTAAAGTGCATTAATTGGGACTAAACATTGCTTTTCCTTAATCTTAGCACCGAAACTTTTTTCTTCGTAGCTTCATGTTCTGTAATAGTTCCTGATCACTTAATTAGGGAAAGTTGTATTATAACAATTAATTCTACTTAGGAACATCTTATGGGATCTCTGAGTTTCTCTTAAACACTGTTAAGGAGGGGAAATATGCATTAAGAATTTGCAATGGTAAAGATGTTTTCGAAGAATTTGCAGATTGTTAGGCATTTCGTAGCTTAGTTTGATTTAATTCTAAGGTTTGTTCATAATGGAAGAAGATTGTGGTTGTCTTTTTTTTCAATGATAACTGTCAACTGAGGAAAGTTTAGTGCAACAATCGCTCCCACATTTCTTGCATTGATACGAAGGAGCACAAGCAACGCGTGGAGGATCGCAAGTAAAATTCTGAAAGATGAAAACAAGCTGCTGATGAAGCGCATGAATAGTTGCAAGTTTTGATTTTTCACTCGAGTGATTTTAGATAGGGAATATTTGTTTGTAGGCAAAAATGCTAAACCGTTATACGTTCGTGCGCATAGAATAACTATCAAGAACAAATATTAGAGCAAAGCATCTCTAACGGACTGGAAGAACTGCAGCAACTATACAACAAACAACACATTTTTTTTTTTGTAAAATATCTTTCCCTAAACCGGAAACATAAGCTGCGGGATATTCCTTTTGGGGATTGAGCTAAGAGCAATGAAGGCCTTTAAGGTCATCAAGAAAAATCATCTCTTGAGAAAAATGAACACTTGAAGCATGTGATATGTAGTACGAACAAAAGTACAATATGCTTTAGGGCTCAATTATTTGCACCATTATATAAACTGATTTTAGTTAGTTGTAATGCTGTAAACTAGAGTTAAATTTCTTACAGCGCTTTATGTGTTATAGTGTTGGAACTAGTTAACTCTAGTGTTGGTATAGAATTTGTTTACGGAAATCTGTATCAGTTTTAAGTGAAAAATGAGAATCTAGTTTTGGGTGCTGACCGGCTTTATATTTTAAAGGCCTACAATTTCGACAGATTCTCTGCAGAAATTTAGAAAAACAGAAAACTGCAATCTATTGATACCTATAAAAATTAATTTCCCTCAAAGAAACTGAATTATTCTTCTCCTCTCGTCTAAATAAAGTATATATTTTTGTCATATGAAACACATTGCCTTATATTTTCCACCTTCCAAGATTCTCCAACAGTAAAGTTTTTATTTTAACAAGAGCGAATTAAAGCTATGACTAGATTTTTCGGTTATCGTTCTACCATGATATTGATTAAGAATGCACATAACCTCAACAGAAATAAACTGTCCGTTAAAATTCCTAATTCTATAGCATGAGGTACCACATTAAAACTCCAAACAATTTAAAACACCGTTTGCTGTCTTTTTGTACACATTTGTTTAAAACAACAATAGTGTTTTATTACCTTTTAAGAACTGTTTTCGGTTTTTCAGCGACGAACTGTTAGTACTGAGTGTAATATAAGTGTAAATGGCACAATGACTGACCAGGTGAAGGATTTTGTGTATTTAGGAAACGTGTTTGAGAGAGAGAAAAAAAAATTGGATGGCGAAATTAGTAGGCGAGTGAATTTTCATTAAAAGTCATAGCTGCTTTGGGAGGTTTTAACAGGAATGATGGGCTCTCAAGAGAGGTCCTCACGGTTGTGTATGAAAGTGTAATTGCTCCTACTCTCATGTATGGCAGTGAAACCTGGATTCTACAGAAGAAACATAAGATACATTTGTGTGCTGGGGAAATGCGTCACTTACGGAAGGTTTGTGGCAAGACACTTTCTGATCGTGTGAGGAATGAAGATGTGTTGCAGTTGTGTACTGTGACGCAAATTGTTGTTAGCAAGGTGGTGGAGACCAATATGCTGCGATGGTTTGGCCATGTTGAAGGAATGAGTGATGAGATGCTTACTAAGAAAAATGTTTCATCCCCAGTGGCAAGAACGAAATGTAGAGGAAGGTCAAGGAAGTCATGGGAGGATCAGATTCAGGAGTGTCTTCATGAGAAAAAGAATATGAGTATGAAGTACAGTAGAAGGTCTTGAGTGCGTCCTATGATAGATGTCAGTGAAGCCCGAATTGGGCCACCCCGGTGGCTCAGTGGTCTAAGCGAAGGCTTCTAATCACTCGTTCGAGATGGGACCGGGTTCGAATCCCGGTGAGGCATGGGTATTGTGTTTGTCACAACGGCGCAGGCTCTTTCCCTTCCGTGGAGCCAGTGGTCTTAATTTAGGGACGGGCGACTCCTTATAGCTAACTGAGTTGCTCACGGTAGTCGTTAAACATTCAGTCAAAAAAAAAAAAAAAAAAAAGGCGGAATTGTGTGTCAAGATCGCTGTAAATGGAGAAGTTTGATACGACAACAATAAGTAAATAATCAGTTAAAAATGTATCTGGTAGTTTGTATTTCTTTGTGGAGCTAACCCCTGAATCTCAGAGAACAGCCTAGTGATATGTATGTATGTATGTACGTATGTATATGTGTAAGAACTGGGTTCGTTATAAGGAAAGAACGCTTCGCATTTTTCAACGTGCGTGAATGATGCTAAAATTATTTACATTTTCTAAGTTAATATATAGTTACACCTAATAACTAATTTCATTTAAAATAAACGATAATCAGAGAAGAAAAAATCAACTTCTGAAAATGCTACTGAATCCGGAAGCTCCCAAATTCAAGGCATTTTAACAAGGGGAAACTTTGCTTTTTATCTTTGATTAGCAAACGAAAGTATGTAGCCCTAATGTTAACATATTTCGCCGCATTACGTCGCTTAGGTGGGTGATTAAGTAAAAGATCGTCGCGCATCTCACCATTTCGGCACTGATGAGATTTGGTCATCAGTCCACCTGTCCGCCACTGTCCCTTGAATGCGGCATTGTTGAAATGCCTCCCGTTACAAATGATGTTGACAATTGATAATGCGTATTAGACGATGCTGAAGTGATTATAATAGGAGCGCACAAACTTCCACGTCAAATTCCGGCGACTCATTACAGTAGTCATGATGGCACATTACGCAAACGAAGGAAATGTCAGGGCAATGAAATTGTAAATAATGGATGCATAAATTTAAATCTAGCCAGTCACCACAAGGACCTCCCGCTCTGAAACTCCGTAATGAAGCGTGCTGGAGTCGCGGGATGACGGCTGCGGTGCCGCATGTTCCCAGAAAACAATGGACTTACGACTGTGCTTGTGTGTGTGTGTGTCTGTTTAAGTTGCACGATCAATCTGTAACCCTGAGCGTTTGCCTCAACAAGTCGTTATTTTAAAACGAGCGCTACGCAATTCATAAACGAGTTAGATGGACAGACTGAAAATTTAAGGGTTGCGAATTTAATGAAAGTGCATTTAGTGGACAAAATCTGTCACTTGATCGGGGATTAAATCCCGGAGAAAGAAGTAAATCACAATAACACCAATTACAGAAGATACAATAACGCGTTTCTAAACTGGATCAATCATTGGCGTTGAAAGGGATTTAGATTTCAAATAAGGGAGCGAGTACCACATACTGTACATTTCTTTTTTATATCAAGCATTTTGCGTCGTAACTAAATTCAACTTTTGTTGGAATTTCATATTCTCGAGCTCTTCATATACGTGAATCTAAATTTCAAAGCCTAAGGAATTCAAAATGATTTCCTAATTGAAAAAAAAAAGGTGCGACAGTGTATGAAAAATGTATCTAAATTTCGAAGCTATAGGGGGGAAGTAAGGCTTCAGATCAACTGAGAGTTCAAAATGGATTAAAAATGCTTTATGTGCTTGTTACTCATACACAGGGCGGGAATTACCTAATGATACTGAACTTAAAAAATTTTAAAAGAGGAAAACTTAACGTGAATATATTTTATTCGAAGTACATTCCTCCTGCGTTAATGCAAGAAGTGCCATGATCAGCCAATGAAAGTAAGAACATGCAGAGGTCATCTTTTGGTATAGAGTGTAGAGCTGATGTCAGAGTATTTTGTATGTCTTCAAGGTCTTGAAAAACTTTTTCTTTTAAAGGCAGCTTTAATTTAGGGAATAGAAAGTAGTCACACGGTGACAAATCTCGTAAATAGGTGGAATGATTGAGCACGCACACTTGTTTTCTTGCCAGAAATTGCTGTACACTGACTGCCCTGTGTGCCGGCGCGTTATCGTGAAGAAGAAACCATTGCCTGTTTTTGTACTCCGGCATGACACAACAATCCTCTTCCACAATCTTTCCAAAATGGGTGTGTAAGCATTGTCAGTGACAGTTTTACCTTCAAGAATGAGCCCGTGATGCAGAATTCCCTTGCTATCGTAAAAGCACACAAGCATTGCCTTGATTTTGGACTTCTATAATCTGGTTTTCTTTCTTTTGTATGAAAGTTGTGACTTCCACTGAGCACTCTGAAGCTTTGGTTCGAGATAATAATGATTACAACATGTCTCGTCACCTGCCACAATGCTACGGAGAAAATTTTGCATTGTTCCTGTGGTCCCCAGGGTTTCTTTTGCGTACAACACTTGTGCATCTTTCTGGTTTTATGACAAAGCATGCCGAACAAAAGGAGCATAAGCCTTCCCATCCCCCAAATTTTGCAATAAAATTTGCCGAATCGTGTCCTTATTAACGCCGAGCTCACATTCCAGCGTCCTCAGGGTCACACAATGATCATTTTTTATTCATGCGTGAACTTCCTCAATGAGTTCGATGTGCGCACTGAAATCGGGCGTCCGGGCCTTTCGTCAATTTCCAAATCTTCCCGCTCATTCATGAAACGGGCATGCCATCGGTATATTTGTGCATGAGATAAACAATGAAACCTATACACATCACGCAACAATTCAACTGTCTGAAATGCAGTTTGACCGATTTTCGAACAGAACCAGATATTTGTTCTCAGCTCCATGACCGAGGATGACAATGCGCTTTCACCGAATGACGTCATACACAGTGTAAATAATTATCTGCGCAATTTTCACGCAAACGCTGTTGCCACCGCATAGCTGATAAATGACTAATAAAAAAAAACATGCCTACTAAACCCGTGTGCTTTACTGGGATTGAAAAAATCAGTCTAATTACTTAATCTCCTCATTGTCTATAACACAGTCAGTCAATTGAAAGGGTTTTACTGGAGTTTAAGCACGAGGAAGTCCACCAAGAAAACATTTCACTTCCGAGTGACATAAGGTTTCCGGGGACAAGGGCCATCCTCCAGTGCAGCATGTTTTAAGCGAATTCAATGATCTTTTCTTCGCCGTCTAGAAAATGTTTGCGATACTATTCTTAAAGTCGGAACGAGCAACATAAATAAAAATATTTGAAAAACGATTCCTCCTCTGTTTATGAAAAGGGAAATATTTTAAGTGGAAATGAATCATATAGCCATATACACTGAAATGCCAAAAGTCATGGGATACGTATTTAGTATCGTGTAGGATCATCTCTAGCCCGGGAACGCGCAGCAACTGGATGTGGCATCGATTGCACAAGTGCTCGGAAGACGTCTTGAGAGATATTGAGCCATGGCGTCTGAACAGCCTCCCACAGTTTCCTGTTATTTATAGGTGCAGGATCTTTGGTGCGAGTGGACCTCTCCAGCACGCCCCATAAGGTCTATATCGGGCGAACGTCGTGTCCACACCATCCGTCGGAACTGTCCGAAATGCTCCTCAAACCAATTTTGGGCAACTTTGGCCTGATGACATGGTGCATTGTCCGCCTGGAAAATCTCATTGCTGTTGGGGTACGGGAAGTCCACGAAGGGCTGCAAATAGCCACCCATCAGATAAACAAAGCGATTACCAGTTAAAAAGGCGTTTACGAGGACCAGAAGACCGAAACCGTGCCACGTAAAAAAACACCCACACATGTATGGAACCACTACCAGCTTGCACAGTGCCTTATTGACAGCTTGTGTACATGGCCTCATGAGGTCTGCCCTACACTCGAACCCTACATCAGATCGTAACAACTTGTAGCTTGATTCTGCGGATCACGCCACATGTTTCCAGTCTTATGGGTCCAATTGCCGTGTTCACGAGTCCAGGTGAGGAGCTGTGCTCGATGTATTGCTGTTAACAAATTCACTCTGGTTGGTCTTCTGATCCCATACACCATAGGCGCTAAATTACGCTGCACTGACCTGATGGATATGTCCCTGGTACCTTTTGTATTTAATGTGGATTTTATTTCAGGCAGTGCCGCTTGTCTGTTAGCATGACAATCCTGCTCAGACGCCGCTGGTCACGGTCATCCAGCACCCGTGGTCGGCCACTGCGGGTGGACATGACTTCCATGCGGTATTCTCGGTACACACGTGACACCGTGGATAAAAGAATGTTGAATGTTCGGACAACTTCGGAAATTGAATGTCCCATACGTCTGGCTCCCACTACCCTGTTTCGTTCAAACTCCAATAATTAACGTCGTCTGGCAGTAATCCTACTGGCGGTTGTTAAACCTGACTCACGAGATTACACCTCTGAACTGATAAAAATCGTGGTGGTCGTCGAAGCGTTTATTCGACTGCAGCGCCAGTTAAAACTTTGCATACTGCTATCCCATGACTTTTGGTACTTCAGCGTATTATGCTTCCTATAGTCAAAAGTGCACTCTTTAGTTGAAGATCATACGCAGTCTCTCAAAAGATTTTTTTAGCCTCAAAGTGAGTTTTCACCTGAGTAGAAAAGACAACATTGGTAAAATGCTCGTTTTGGGGAAAGGTGACTAACGATGGCCGACGGCCACTGTTAGCATCTAATCCCATAGCCAGGCCTCCAGCTCTTATTTCTGGTTCGCGGGTTCCAAGGTTGGGGCTCTGATCCTGAAGCTTCACCATTTCCTAATCAGGCGCTCGGTACGGAGTCTCTGTCCGGAGGATTACTCAGAAGCCCTTGGCGCCGCTCCGGTGTCGCAGTGGTCTAAGGCGCTGGCCTATGATCATTCGTCCGTAAGGGGTCCGGGTTCGAATCCCGGTCAGGCATGGATGTTGTGTTTGTCTTACGGCACTGGCTCTCTCCCTTCCCTGGAACCAGTGACCCTAAATTAGGGATGGGCGACTGCTTATAGCCCATTGAGTTGCTCACGGTGGTCGTTAAACCATCCAATCAAAAAAAAAAAAAGCCCTTGGCACTGATCACTTGACTACCAGTGTGGCCGCGATGTTCGTCTCAATGGCAGTGAAAATTGTTATATTCTAGCGCAATTGGCGCGATATAGCTGAAAGATAAAAACATGTTCTGCTGTTTCTTACGGGTAGGTGTACGAGCCATTCATCTTTAATGCAAAAAAATTAACACTATACGTAAATTACCTTGATATGTTAGAATTGTAATTTATGCTCCCCCTACCTTCCTCTAGGATAACTTTCCTTTCTAAGTTTCTGGTTTTCCACTCCGCTTGTTATTTGATAATCGTTACCATGTAACATGAACGACCTTCTGTGAAAAGCCACGCCCAGCGGCGTAAAGTGTGGAGTGTCTGTGCACGTAAGACGATATATCTTTGTACATTTTGTTATATTTTCATTATGAACGTCACGTGATTTTCCCAAATTTCCTTATACTTCTTGGCAACAACTAACAGTGGGTCAAAGGTAAATAAACAGGCCACGTCGAGAGTAAAAAGGTGTCTTTTCGTAGTTTGATGAAAAATTATTGCAATTTGAATCACGCTTTCGTGATGATCTATATGTTCACGCTGGCTTACCTACGAATTTGTTATTGTGAATAACAACGAAGCTTCTTGAAGTGTTGAAAGAGGAACTGTGATTATGAGCGAGTTGTAATTGAACAACCTGGAAGCCAATGAAACAAGTTGTAAGTTAAATTAGTTATCTTTCTTGCTGTATTGAACCCTGGGACCGTTAAGGGTGATATAAGTGCTGTGCAAAATATTTAATGCTACGCGGCTTCACATACAGGGTGATCCATTTGGGTAGGGATAATATACAAATGCTGCGGTATGGCTTGTAATAATATAATAAGTCAATATTTGGTAGAAATTACCTTTGTGAATGGGAGTTTGTCTAGGCCTCTACATGGCCACCTTTACGGACCCAGAATCCCATTGCTTTCCACGAAGAGGAAACATCAAGTTCTGAGATAAATATGTTTTGCGGGATGAGTCGCCACCAGCTATACGATCCTTTTTTCTTCTCTGAGGACACTGTACGATCAGGACGTTACCTGGACATGCTACAGAACTTTTTGGCACCACAAGTGGATAACGATGTCATTTTACAGCAAGACGGGACCCCACCACACTGGTACCTGGAATTCAGGAACTTCTTTCACAATACATTCAATGACAGCCGATCGGGCAGCGATGGCTGCCCTCTTCCCTGGCTTAAAAACTCCCCGGATCTCAATACGCGCTGATTTCTTCGTGTGCGGGTTTGAAAAGAGCATCGTACGCACAACGACCTCAAAGCCCAGATGACGTGAACGTGAAACATTCTGCAGCGTTCGCATAAATCACTCGGCAGATGTTTGAAAACACGTGGCAAGAAGTGAGACCTAGTATGAACTTTACCGAGTCCGCAAAGAGGGTCATGTAGAGGCTTAGACAAACTCCCGTACACAAAGATAATTTCTTCTAGATATTGACTTACTGTGCTATTTCTGTCACACAGAGATAGGTATGCGCCTCCATTCAGTACATAATGCTGCTGTTAACTGTTGCTTAGTAGTAGGCCTTGGTTCCAAACTTCTTATGCGGCGCTCTAATCCATCTCATATGTGCTCTATGGGATTAAGATTAGGGCTCTATGCTGGCCAGTCCATACACAATACGGAATTTTCGTCAAACCACGCCGTACGAGTCCTTGCTTTATGGCTCGGTGTATTATCGTGCTGGTACCAACAAGGCTCGGTTCCATAGTATTGCCACAGAGTTAGTAGGGCATAATTGTCCAAAATATCGAGGTAGATGTGCTGGTTAACAGGTTCGTTAACCAGCAAGTCTATAACAAGAAAAACTCCCCAACACGAGTACACTGACAGTTCCAAACTTCACCGTAGAAACAGTACACTGTGTTAAATAGCGTTCCCCCGGCTACCGCCATGCCCACACACTGCCATTAGACTGATGGTTCGTGTATCTGGATTCATCAGTCCATAGGACCCGTTTCCATTGATATACGTTACACGATAAATGCTCTTTACACCATGCTAAACGACGAGTAGCATTCCTTGTGGAGATTGAAGGCTTATGAGCAGCCGCATGACCACGATAACACATGGAATGAAGTTCTCTGCGAATAGTACGTGTACATACCGAGGTTCTAGCAATTTTACTCACCTGTACACTGAGGTCGATTAGGTATAACGACTCTCCTGAGGCTTCGACGTCCTCTGTCACTGATTTTCTTTGGTCTGCAAAAGAAAATCAGACACGCCATGTGTCTTCCACTTATTCAGTATATCAAAAACAGTTGACTTGGGTATGTTTAAACGCCTGTCGGTTTCTCTTATGTACAACCCACTAATATAACACACAACAATCTTTCCTTTCTCAAAGTCAATTCTCTCCAGCCTCGACATTTTCAGTCAACCTCACAGTGCGATATGATCGTGGTCAGCTGCAGGCTTGTTTTTATACCGTTTGCAGCTGTACCGCGGATCTTAACAACGCACCGGATCCGTTCATTTTCTTTTGAAGGAGTGTCCTGTGATTTTTGTCAATACAGTGTGTGTATATATATATATATATATATATATATATATATCATCATCATTGTCAACCATTATCAATCCATTGCTGGACGAAGGTCTCCCCAAGTTTCCTCCACAACGGTCTGTCTTGTGCCAGTCTCTTCCATGTCACTCCCGCATACTTTCGAATTTCATCCACCCATCTTCCATGTGGTCTTCTTCTGGGTCTTTTCCTGTCCCTTGGAATCCAATCTAAAATTTCGGATGTCCATCGATGGTCTGTTCTTTCGGCAGTATGTCCAGCCCATTGCCATTTCAGGGATTTAACTCTGATCATGATGTCCTCCACTCTTGTCATTTTTCGGATCCACGTGTTCCTCTTCTTATCTCTCCTGGTTACACCAAGCAAGCACCTTTCCATGCTTCTTTGAGTTATATATATATATATACTTAGTTTTATAAGTTTAAAAAAAAACCTTTTCAGTCATTCTTTGCAAACTACTTTTTGCGATGTTTGCATATACATATGTTTCTTCACATCAGAAGGATTGCTCAAATTATTGCGTATTCCTTCGTGTAGAAAGTATGTGTAACTTCTTGTTCAAAAACTTTAGCTCTTGAGCAAAAAGGGAAGAAGGCTGTGGTTTTGTTGTGAAAACCAGCTAAATTGATTCGTATTAGCTCAGTACATACATTTTCTAAATGATCACTCCTTTAGTTAGAAATCTCGTTGCTCTCTTAAAGGAGCAAAATGGTTAGATATTTTCGAAGCTCAATATTTTTACACGAAATCCCTTATTAAATTTTATAAAATTTTGTTTCCAAAGATGCTAGTTTTAAAACCCTCAGACATAATTTCATACATTATTTTCTTTCCGAAATCAACAATATAGGTAATAAACGGAATTATCTGCGATTTTCAGAAATGCTGATATTCGGACAACATGCCTCATTTTTTATCGAATAATTAAAATGGATCCTGCCTTTACCGTGGAATATTACATGGATCGCACATCCAGAGTTAATGTGCGGGGAGCCATTTCCTACAATAATCGGACGCCCCTGGTAATCGGAACCAACCTCACGACTGAATGGTAGGTCGACGACATTCTACGACCTGTTGCATTGCCATTCCTGTGCGAGCACCACAGATCAATGTTTAAACAGTATAATCCCTGGCTAACCAGGGCACTCTTACTTTCTTGTATGCCTTCGTAATGTCGACACCCTTCCGTGGCCAGAGCGATCGCCCGACCTTTCACCGATATAACATGTTTGGGACATGATGAGAAGCTACCTACGCTTATCACGGAATGTCGGCGAACTGGCCTGCAATTTGTACACCATATGGGATGCTATAACTCGAG
This sequence comes from Macrothele yani, assembly GCA_039090855.1. Classification (NCBI taxonomy): domain Eukaryota; kingdom Metazoa; phylum Arthropoda; class Arachnida; order Araneae; family Macrothelidae; genus Macrothele; species Macrothele yani. Next base: position 55,965,177 of record CM077008.1, on the reverse strand, counting down.
ATAGTATCCTTGATCGGTATGCGTCTATGCCACTTAGGGTAACCGCTTGTATTCGAAACAGAGGTGGCAAAATGGCCCAACTGCTCTGGAATTGCAATTATTTCCTTACCTAGAAATGCACATTGTACATATATATTTTCATCCGGACTAGATGATTCCTTCTGGTTTTTCAGCACGTCTTTTGTAAAAATAGATCGTGCTTATGTTACCAGTTTGTCCGTCCGTACGTCCGTCCGCCTGTACCCACGATATTTCTGCAACTATTAGTCCGATTTGAAAAATTCTTTTCGCATTGGGAAGCGTGAAATATGCAAATAATGATCTATTATTTCGTTTTTTTTAAGACGTGCAATTTTACCGCTGATGTCGAACTCAAAAAAACGTTTATTCGTTAATGTCGAATTCAAAAAAACGTTTTATTCCACATAATTGCTTCTAAACATCCGATTGAAAAAAACATTTTATCTTTCGGTTTCATTTATGACGAAGAGTATTTTAGATATAGTTATTTTTTCAAATTACCCATAGATTTTCCGCTAGGGGGCGTAAAAGTAAAAAATTACATTTTTCCCGATAATTCTTCTTCTAAAACTCCGATTTCAAATTTTTTTCTTCAGCGGATACACCTCCTGATTGAAAATCGGTTGCATATAATTTCAAATTTTTGGTAAAGAATACTTTGTCCACCATGGGGCGTAAGTGTTAATTTTTGCTTCTGATGTATTTACCTTAAAATCTGAGCTTCTAAAATATGGATTGAGAAAGTTCTTTCACAGACTGATGCCACTCACATCGATAAACCTTTTCGGAATATTTTCTTCTTAAAATATCCCACAGTTTCTCCACTAGGGGGCCTAGATGTATATCTTATTTTTGTCAACAGCTCTAATTCTAGGCGTCCGAATTGAAAAATTTCTTCTTTGTTGGATAGTGCTTTTAGTGTGACACGTTTTTCATATATTTCAAAATTTTCAAGTATTTCATAGACTTTCCGCTAGGGGGCGTAATGGTTAATTGCTTTTTCCCTATATCTCTGCTTCTAAATCTCCAATTTGAAAATTCTTTCTGCACTGGATACAGCTCCCGATGAGAAATCCTTTGCACGTAATTCCTAATTTTTGTAAAAAATGGTTTGGCCACCAGGTGGCGTAAGTGTTAATTTCCACTTCTTCATGTCATCATCATCATCATTGTCAATTATTATCAATCCACTGCTGGACGAAGGTCTCCCCAAGTTTCCTCCACAACGGTCTGTCTTGTGCCAGTCTCCTCCATGTCACTCCCACATATTTACGAATTTCATCCACCCATCTCCCATGTGGTGTTTTTCTGGGTCTTTTCCTGTCCCTTGGAATCCAATCTAAAATTTCGGCTGTCCATCTATGGTCTGTCCTTCTGGCAGTATGTCCAGCCCATTGCCATTTCAGGGATTTAACTCTGATCATGATGTCTTCCACTCTCGTCATTTTTCGGATCCACGAGTTCCTCTTCTTATCTCTCCTGGTTACACCCAGTATGCACCTCTCCATGCTTCTTTGAGTTGTCTGCAGTATTTGCAGCAAAATATGAGCTTCGAAAATCTCGATTGCAAAAAAGTCGTTTTTTGACCGATACTACTCATGTCGACAAACCTTTTGCGAACATTTTCTTGAAATAATGCATGGTTTCTACGCCAGGGCGCGTAGATGTATATCTTATTTTTGTCAATATCTCTACTTCTAGGTGACCGATTTGAAAAATTGCTTCTTTTTTGGATAGTGTTTCCGATGCGAAATGTTTTTTCTATAAATTTAAAATTCGCAAGTAAATCATAGAAAATTCTTTTTGTATCGCATACAAGACCTGATGTAAAATATTTTTTACATAATTTCTAATGTTCGTTATAGAATGGTTTGGCCACCAGGGGGCATAAGTGTTAATTTCTGCTTCGGATCTGGGCTCCTGAAAACTCGACTAAATGTTTCTTTTCTTGGTCCGATACCGCTCATATGCTAAACACTTTTTGCGAATACTTTCTTCCTAAAAGAATGCATGGTTTTCCCACCAGGAGACGTAAAGTCACATCTTATTTTTGCCGATATCTCTGTTTCTATGAGTCCGCTTTGAAAAATTATTTCGGTGTTGGATAGCGTTTCCGTTGAGAAATGTTTCTCATATAAATTCATGTTTTACTGAACGCAGAAGTGTGCAACCAGAGGGCGTAAGCTCACAATTCCGTTTACAGTAATATCTGAGGGATTAAAACCCGATTGAAAAACTTCTTTCTTCCGTCAGATACTATTGTTTTCCATACCGGTTTTATTGACTTTGAATAGTTTTGATAAAATTAATTTGCGTCAGAACGGATTCAAAAGATGTGCTCATTACACCCGAAAATTCGGTGTCATCTTTCTTGTTTTCTTTTTGCAAACAGTACATTTATATACTTACGCTCTGGGAGACAATCAGCATCAGCAAATGCGATGCGAAGCTACATCCACTATCAACTGTGATACGAAAGTAATTTATCATTGGGGAGGGAGTGCCTAGTCACTTCAGTTCTTGCAAAACCATCTGGAAGCGCGAAAAGAGGTTTTTTCTGTTTCTTGCTTGGTGACCATTTGAAAGAACACTTTTTAGGGAGTCTAAATAGTTTTTTCTCATTCTCTGAACACGTCACGTTTCTCTCATAGTTAAATCTGATTCATGGAAGCTAGAATTTTTCTTTCGATCCGGAGGACAATTTTCTCTGAATAATATTTGACCGTTAATCAGTCATGAATTCATCCAACGCTAAGTTATTTTTTGTATATTCAGGATAAACTCACCCAAATCAACACACATTTCTTCATTCCGGGAAGAAAACATCAGTTCGCCTGGTTAAAAACTGTCATTTGATGAAATACATTTCTCAAAAGAAAAGATATTTTTATGTTATTTTTTTCAGTTTGGGGGTTTAACGACCACCGTGAGCAACTCAATGGGCTATAATTGTAGGCTGTAATACGTGTCCCTGATTTAGAGTCACTGATTACAGGAAAGAGAGAGAGCCAGAACCTTAAGACAAGCACACTATCCATGCTTCATCTAGGATTCGGACCCATGTCCTACGAAATATTAGAAGCTAAAGTTCATAGCACTCGACCACCGGGGAGGCTGCATATATTTTTCTCTACGTTCTTTTTTGTAGTCTGCTCTCATTCAAGTGTTGTCACCATCTGTTCCACATTCTGCAGTTTTTAATGGGGCTAAAAGGACTACTGTACACTACCTCAGCACCCATTTTTTTCCAGTCGATAAATTGCCGCAGGAGAGTAAAAGGCTTTTTGGCACCTATAGACTTAACATTGTGCTCCTCACGACGGTATCTCACAGGCTCTGCAGTGGCGGAGTTACGGTGGTTTGGCTCCTCATGCGAGCACCACATGCTTGATCCACACGGAGAGGGTTTAACATTGGTTAGGTTCTTACCTGTACACATGAGGTACTCGATCCCGCCGCTGCGGCTTCTCTAAAAGGCTGTTCTGAAAAGGCCAATGTTATGTATGTAGGGGCCGAACATAACCTTTTACACTACGTGGCTCAGTAGACACTTTTCCAACTTCTTCACTTCATCTGTACCGAACATTTAGAGTCTCGTTCTTCGTTTCACATTCCTAGAAAAATACAATGTTTCCACTATTTAAATTTATTTAAATCGAAATGAAACGAACAACTCCGTTTCTTTAAAATATCAATAAAGGAATAGTTACACGACGTTCTGTGAGTCTTTCTATGGATAAATATATTTCAGAAAAGAAGATCCCCTATAGAATTCGGGTATACTTTTCCCCCTTTTTCTTTTGTTTTGGGGGTTTCATGACCATACTGAACTCCTTTGAAGACTATAAGTAATCTCCCGGACCCAGTTTGGGGAAAGGTGGTTATTACGGAACACCAGCTTCGATTCATCTCGGACTAATGGTTAGAATCCAATGCCGAAGGTTAGTCGGTTACCAGGAAGGCTATATTTCTTTCCGAAATGGTGGGATGAATTGTGTTGTATTAAGAACGACAGTTCGTTTCGTTTTACTCCAAGAACTGCTGGGATACTTTTAGCTTCGTTCGAATACATTAAGAACCGGAATCTACTGCAAAAAAATCCAATTAGATTTTAACTCCACTTAATGTACATCAAGTATGGTGGAATTATTTTTTAGACGGACGTAAGGCGTCTGTGTATTAATAATTTGTAGTCACAATCACTGTTACACACCGTTCTGCTCAGTTTACTGAATAATGGCCACATAGATGAAAATTCATCCCGCCAAATCTTTGCTGCGGAAATAGGTATTTCCTGAGGTTCTTTTATAACTGAGAAAAATCCGTGTTACGTTTCGCTTGGAGAAATAACAATATCTGAAATCTGACTAAATTCTGGACCTTTTCATTTGAATTTGTTCACCTAAACACATCGCTGCTGCATGTTTATGAAATACATTTATTAAATAATGTCATTTTAAAATGCATCTGCTTCATAAAAAACATTCATTACATTTTTATACTGTGGATCATTCCTCTTTTATTGCTGGTGCATCGAACCATTATGGAAAGAGGCAATACTTTTTAGCATCTGCTTTAACGGATGATGAATATGCTATTACGCTTTAAAGAACATAATGCATCCTCTATTATACCTTGTGCGAAAATTAATAGAAAAATATCTACGTTCATATTAATTCATATGCAATGCAAAGCCGCGTTATGTTTAAGTCGCAGTTTGTCCCCTATGGTCCTCAAGGCTCGAGCTTCTGTCCGGTACTTCTTGTGTTATTTTGTTGTTTTTAAACACTTGCTCTTATCATCCAGGAGAAACTCGTTAAATGTTTGCTGAGGACTTTACGGTCCGTTAGTAAGGTGCAGATATAAATGCTTCGAACAGGAGGCTAAACAGTTAAATTCAGTGGTGAAGCTGGAGCCTGATTTTCTTGAATTAGAGTAATTCAAAGCACACTTTTTTTCTTACACCCAAAAAAATCCCTCTTATTATGACGTCATGCATAAAACAAACGATGTGATTTTAAAATAAGATCACACCGGACTGGAAGCATAATATTTATTCCATTTTTTAGCCTTTCTGGAAAGCAAATGAAATTATTTTTACATAATTCAAAAGATCGTTTCCTCGTTCGAAATTTCTGCAACTTTTTTAACATCAGCATTACAAGCAAACCCTTCTTCACCACTTACGTGACGGAGTGTTTAGAACGCATTTTCCTTATTTATAAACTTTACCTTTCTATGCATGCGAAGTACACTGCAATTATTTAGAATAATTTCCTCAGGTATTCGTATTTTAAGAGACAGTGTAAATAAATGAATAGATTTTCTACCTGCCACATTGAAAAAATGGACAAGTTTGTCGTCTGTGATTTTAAACCAGACTACATGATACATACAGTTTTGGCCAAAACTCCTGCACCAGTAGACCGACAGTCAATGTTCGATGTTTGAAGTCAGCTTATACAGCGTAATGGTAAAGTAAGGAATACGTACTATACATCATTTTAAAGGAAATTTTATGCTGAATTCAAATATTTCTACAGAATGTTATACCAGTAACAGAAGTGAAGTTACAAGCAAAAGTACATAGTCTAGTAATAAAAAGCAAAAAATAGCGGAAGTTGTGAAATTAGTGTACAATGTATTTAACGTAAAATTGATGTACAGTACATTATTGAAACTTTCAGGACGCTTGAAATACTTACCAACAAGCAAAATACGCTTTAATATTTAATTGGATAACCACAGTTTCTTAGTAACAAAGTGCACCTTCTTGGCATGGAACTAATGAGCTTCTCTAGTTGTCCATTGGTGATAACACGGTGCCATACGGCCCTTACAGACTAGCTTATTGCTGTTTAATATGTAAGTCCTTGTTGATGGATCTTTTGCTTCAATCTCACACACGGATTCTCTATGATATTAAAATCCGGTGACTGTGCTGGCTACTGAAGTGTTGTTATAACTTTTCGATTAAAACACTCGTCAACCTCAAATACAGGTCATCGCTCTTTCCACGTTTAAAAGTGAGTCACGGAAAAATTCTCATCGGCCGCCAATAAACGTGGAAATAGCGATGACCTCTCTTTGATGTTCCTGGTCCACTTCAACTGTGTATTTATCACTCGTCAACCAACTTTGACAGATGACATGGCGCGTTATCCTCCTGAAAGATAAAATTCCGCAAACCAATGTTGTGCTGATGGTAGCAGTTTGGAATCCAAAATATCCGGATATTTCGATCCATTTAATGTGCCATCAACAATGTGCAGATAGCCAACATCACTGGCTGAAATACAGAACCATAATATCACCTATGTGGGTGCCTGATTGTTGGCTGGGTGCCGTATATCTTGCACGAGCCCGATGACTTACATAATTATTTCCGTTATTAGCGGAAATAGTAACAGTTGTTTCATCAATAAAAATAACATTTTTTCGTTCATCAACAGTCCAATTCGTGTGTGCCTTGGTCCAAGCGATTCTTTTGAGCCGTTGTTATTCAGTAAGGAATGGTTTTCATACAGCTATTCGTGCAGTCAATTCATTTTCTTGTAGCTTACGACGAATTGTACGTGCAGATTCAATAATGCCTACTTTATTCGCCCACTCTTTTATTAAATCAATGGCTATTTTAAACCTCGATTTTAAGGAACGACGAATCAACATGCGACTATCACGTTCAGTACATAGCCTTGGTCAACCTGTTCTTTTTCTGTTTCCCACACATCCAGTTTCTGCAGCTCTTTCAATGATGCGCAAGACAGCGTAATGATCACAGCCACATTTAACAGCAATTTTATGACTACTGAATCCAAGTTCATGCAAAGTAATAATTTTTGCCCTGGTTTGAAGACACAGGACCAATTTTCGGGTCTTTGATATTCCGAAATTCAAATATTACCAGGAATTCTGCATAAACTTCCGTCAACTGACTACAAGCATTTGCGTTCTAAGTCGGCAGACGATTCTACATCCATCTATATCTCACCAGCGGACGTCGGAGAAAGCTATAGTGGATTAGAGGGACGCGAACGCTTTTTTAGAACTGTTTTTTTTTTGTTTCCTCACTTGCACATTTTTGCTTGTAACTTCACTTCTATTACTGGTAATAGCATTCTGTAAAAATATTTGAATTCAGCATAAAGTTTCCTTTACAATGATGTATAATATGTATTCCTGACTTTATCATTATGCTGAATAAGTTGACTTTAAACATCAAAAATTGACTTTCAGTCTACTGGTGCAGGACGTTTGGCCACAATCGTAATTAACGTTTTCCATGATACTCATTATAAATGATAAGAGTGCTATCAATATCGTTTCTTTGCTTGGAACAAGAGTGATTCTTGTTGCTCTCTGTTCCAAGGCCGTTTTATAACTTTCAATATTGAGAGCTCTGAGATCTTCTGTCACTCTCCGGTAGTCTGTTTCTCCTGTCAGTTCAAGGTTTTCAAGGTCATAAATATGCACACTGGTATTGAATAATATAACCACCGTCCTATAACGACCATAACAAGTATAACCACCCTTGGTCAGCATGACAGCGGCGAGACGGCGTGGAATGGACAGAGTAACGCCCAAGAATGTTGCTAGAGTTACGCGTGCCCTTTCGAACTGAAACAGAGCACGGGGATCCCGGAGATGTAGGGGTCGTCACGTAGAACCTGTCGACTCAAATAGTCCAACAAGTGCTCTATGGGATTGAGGTCAGGAAGAACGGAGACATCGCTGTAATGTTCCTGAAACCAGTCACGCACCCGTTAGTGACGTGGCACAGCGCATTGTGCTGTTGGTAGACACAATCACCACCAGGGTAAACGTCCAACATGAAGGGATGCATGTGTCTAGTGGGGATGGACAGGTAACAATTGGCGTTCAAGTACCAATCCAGTGGTACCAGCGGTCCCTGTTTATACCAGAAAAACATACCCCAGACAGGCACACTGCACCGCCAGCCTATACGTGACCTACAAACGTGTCCGGGTGTTGGTTTTCGTGTGCGTGACGACGTATCCGTCACCTCCCGTCACTTCTGTGGAGTAAAAACCTAGATTCATTGGAGAAGACTACCTTTTCCCACTCTTCCACTGTCCAATGGCAGCAGTCCCATGTGAACTGCAGGCTTCGTTGCCGATGGACCTGGGTTAAAATGGGCGCCTTCACGCAGCGTCCACCCCGGGAACCCATGCTTAACAGGATTCGCTGTACTGTTATCGGGGACACGTACCTGAGTAACCCACCGTTCATTTGCGTGGTCAATTGTTGTAATGTTGCACGTTGATTGCCCTTTACCAGTCAGCAAAGGCGACGTTCTCCTCTGGAGTCGATAGCCTTTTGGGCTACACAGTTTTGACGTAAGGAGGCCAGCGGTCCATTCTTGGTTACACCCTTACTACAACATCTCCTGAACAGCCCATGGAGTCTGTTTCTGAGACGCTTCCACCCTACAACATCTCCTGAACAGCCCATGGAGTCTACTGTTTCTGAGACGCTTCCACCCTACATCATCTGCTGAACAGCCCATGGAGTCTACTGTTTCTCAGACGCTTCCACCCTTGACCCTGTAGCCGATTATCATTCTTTTTTGAATGTCCATCAAATCACTACTTCTGCCCGTTATGCCCACGTCACGCATTATGGCTCATCTGTTCTGGCCGGCCGCTTACATCTCCGTGTGGTTGAACTTGTCACGTGAACTCTGTGAGGCGCCTGGGCGGGTACACTGTGATTCCGGGGTGGTCATATTATTCTGAAACGACCGTGTATTTTTGATGTATGTAAATATTTTTAAAACCGGATGCTATTACGAACTCATTGTCAGCTAAATCCGGCACAGTTTTCTTCTACTATTCATGTATCTCAATATTTTGGAATTTTCGCTAACTGTTTTCTTTAATTTTTTCTCATGATTTTCATTCCTCCAGTTCCGAAATTAGTTTATAAAGCCTAACGTTGTATGTAAATAGCTATGTGTCAAGTCCATTGACTCTGTTATATTGAAACGACATGACACAGGAATCGTTAGAATCTTATGAAAATCACAGAAAAGACAGGCTGACAGATGAGTTACAAAGCAAAATAAGAAATGCATTTATCACTCAGATGGATTACCTGCCGACATATGATGACTTGTAAATCCTCAATAGTTAGCTGCACATTCAGCTGTACGTCAGGACATGGAACCGTATAGGCACTTAATAGTGTTACGCGGCATGACTCACCATGTTGCTTGCAGCTGGTCTCTCGCGGCTGCTACAGCCTGCATCGATTGCGGATCTGGTGCCGTGAAAAGTTTCAAGTGCATTCGATGGGCGATAAATCCGTAGACTCAACAACAAGAAAGAGTTAACAAGTTGTGGAATTTTCGAGGTAATATTAGCTGCATGCATGTGGTCTGGCGTTGTCTTGCTCAAGTAAGAATAGTGGTGCTCCTGAGTCGTTCTGGGCATCATTGTCGTAACACTTTGCAGTCACGGAGACAGTATCATAGAGACATGCTGTCGTAACCTTCAGAGTCCTACGAGCATGTTTGTTGTTGGGAGTGTGACGTGGTGCTTGCATAGGACATAATGCACTATCAATAGAGGTGTGTCTGGATATAAATGACAGGGTCTTGTATACGCATTCGACATTTTGCATTGTTAAGCAGACATTTCACAAAATTTTGGGCAGCTCCAAACTTTCAAAATCCTTAACCCATCTTTTTGTTTTTAAGCAGATGACGTACAGTTTCTTTTCTTCAATGTAATATCTTGTCATTCAACACCGTTTATGTACGGTGTCTTACAGAAAACGACTAATATGATGTTTCTGGGCAATCTAGAGGATAATGGTTTGTTATGATCCCTCGGATTTTTGGTGTCAAGTACTTTTAAACCGCTAATTCCCTCATGTTATTCTAAAGGAAGGAAATGCTCCTTCCGCACAATAACATCAAACAGAACTTGTGTTTAGAAAAAATGCTTAAAACAAAAGATAAACCCTTGAAAATTAAGACTCAGCATATTTTTATTTTAATAAATAATTAATAGATATATTGCCAGGTTGAGCTTGGGTTTCGTGCATTTTTATTGTGAAACTATTTTCAGAGAAACTACTCTGCAAAGATTTTGCTTGTTTCTGTGTAAAACAATGTGGGTTGCGTCACTTCGACATCTATTTGCCGAACCCTTCGATTTTAATTCGAATCGTTGCTTGAAAAAGATGTTGCTGCAAAATTTCAATCTTAATTGTACATTTGAATATCAGTAAATAGCAAGTGCTCCAAAGTCAGGAATCAACAGAAACGGTTACTTACTAATGAAATATCCAAGTTTATTCGCCGCCCCGGTGGCGCAGTGGTCTAAGGCGTTGGCCTATGATCTTTCATCCGTAAGGGGTTAGGGTTCGAATCCCGGTCAGGCATGGGTGTTGTGTTTGTCTTACGGCACTTGCTCTCTCCCTTCCCTGGAACCAGTGACCCTAAATTAGGTACGGGCGACTGCTTATAGCCCATTGAGTTGCTCACGGTGGTCGTTAAACCTCCAATAAAAAAAAAAGTTTATTCAGTAGATAGGCACATCAAGCCGAACAACTTTGAATGTTACTCGCTTCGAAATAACAAGACGAAGATATAAATCAAGTACGTCAAACTACACTGCCGGACAATTGCTAAGGACGGATGACAATAGCAACGATAGCAACCATAAAATGGAAGGCAGGTAAATGTGGAAATTAGCATAAGTGCGGGATACAGTAAGACGTGTTGTGCGCTGATAAGAGATATAAAGGATTTGACGCGTATTGACCGTTGTTGTTCAAACGCAAAGTTGAAAGGGAAAGAATCAATTGACGAACTTGCAATTTTCAGTATGTCTTCCCGACATCACCTAGATAATTTTACGCGTGGCCGTATTATAGGCAAGATTGAAGAAGGGCGAAAAATAACAGATGTTGCCAGGGAGTTCGACGTCAGCCACAGTGTTGTTTCAAGGCTTTGGAAATCATTTCAAACAAATGGAGAGTGTAGCAAACGTCACGGGGCAGGTCGTGTTCGCAGTACGACACCTGCAGAAAATCGGTACATAGTGCTATCAACAAAAAGACACCGGCGCAGCGCAGCTGGTGAGGTAGCAAATCAGTTTATGGCTGCTACTGACAAGCGGATCTCCCGAAAAACTGTCGCCAGACGTTTGCATGAAGGAGGACTGTAAGCCCGCCGTCCTGTTGTGTGCATCCCATTGTCCAGACGTCACCGTACCGCCCGTTTGCAATGGTGCCATCAACGTCGCAATTGGACTGATAACGACTGGTCTGCTGTCCTCTTCTCAGATGAGAGTAGATACAGTCTATCGTCGGATTGTCGACGACAACTGATCTGGCGTGATAGTGGTACTCCATATTGTCCTGCAAACGTACAGGAAAGGGACCGATATCGGACATGTAGTGTCATGGTATGGGCTGGCATCATGATCAATGGCCGTACGTCCCTCTATGTGCTTCGAACTGGGACTATGACTGACCAACGATACATTAATGATGTTCTGCTACCTCATGTTTGCATGTTCCGTGGTGCTGTCGGTGATATATTCATTTTCATGGACGACAACGCAACATGTCATCGAACAGTCGCTGTCCAGGTGTGTCTTGAGCGCGAGGATATTCAACGCCTCGTATGGCCAGCACATTCTTCAGATCTAAATCCCATTGAAAATGTGTGGGATGATTTGGGGAGGAGTCTTGCTGGTCGCCAATGCCCTCCAATAAACAAGGACACCCTCATCCGTGCACTGACAGAGGAATGGGATAAATTACCCCAACAGCTGCTTGATAATGTTATGCAAAGCATGACACGACGTGTGGAATCTAGCATCGCCCTCCATGGTGGCCATATCCCGTATTGACATCTTACGCCGGAACGCCTGCGGACGGTAATTGCATTTTTTTCACGTTTACGTATTCTGCACAAAATGGCCTGTTTGTCCCTTGAACACGTTCCAAAGCCTTCGGGATTTCAGAGCATAATAAATTGTCTTTCTTGTAATGTCCTGGCATTCTGACATTATTTTATTTCACTTGGTATCCAACCACACTTACTTTTTTATGCGCTATATAGCCGTTTATGATCCGTCCTTAGCAATTGTCCAGCAGTGTATTAACTCGCTGCTTCGACAAGACCCAATCGTTAATACGTTAGCTCGCTATGACAAAGCGTAATCCACATATCTGCTTGTACAGTCTTATCGTTTGCTTTATTTCACTCGTACATTCTTCATTGATCTTAGCATCTTCACTCCGTTTTATTTACCTTTAAACCACTGTGAGTGATTCCCAATTCGAAAAATCATCGGGGGATATAATGTGTTGGTAAGTCAGAAAAACGTTTAGAAAAGATAGCAAATTTACATGAGAATACAGAAACTCAAAAGGAAGGTAACTAGGAGTAGGTGTAACATCTAACATGGTACCAATGAAACACTTAATGCGGCGAGCGAAAATGGTATCCCCACAAAGGAGTAAATTCAAAGGTAGAAATCAAGCTATAACAGTTCTTAAAAAATGAATGCATTTACGATCTGTGTTATGCAAGTATTAAGCTTCAAAATCGCTGTAGCTTAGTTCTGAAACAAAGTCAAGATCTGTTAGTTTCATTTTTTGGTAATTAGGGGACGATGGTTACACAGTTATGACATGACTTTTTTTGAGATATCTTCCGGTAATTTTTCCATATTTTAATGCTAAAATAAAATGTTTTGTAAACATCTTCCAGAAAAAAGTTGGAATTCATTTGCAATCTTTAGATTATAACTATATCAAGAAACCTTTTATCATTTTGCTGCATCATTTCTCAGTATCACGCAAGAAAGCATAAGCAGTTTGTTGGAGTACCCGAAATTTTCATTCGCCATCCCGGTGGGGGAATAGTTAGAGGCACGAGTTTCTGGCTAATCATATAAGATAGGTCAGAGTTAGAATCCCAGACGACGTATGGGTCATATGCGCGCCGAAAGCCACTTTCAACCCTTCCCCTTTTTTCAGAACCAGTGGCTCTAAATTAGAGAATGACGCCTGCTTATAGCCAAAAGGTTGCTCTCGTCCTCATTTATGCATTTTGTCATCAATAAATGCGAAATGAAACAAATGATTCTGTCTTAGTGTTTTCCCTTGGGATAATAAATGAACTTATGTATATTTTGATATCATTTATCATCGTGAAAAGGGTTTCAATATTTTTTCTATGATATTGTCCTGTATTATGCTGCTCCTGTATTCAAGAAATACACTGATCACAAAACGTTAGGGATATTGCGGTATGGAAGGGAAAAGGTTTCGATAGGCAAATTTAGCGACTACTAGAGATCGTTTATCAGCATGGAAAGTGGGAAGCTATGTCATATATAAATTTCCATCGCGACAACGGAGAACATGGCGTGCGAGCTCCGATAAAATTACCCCGCGAGAAGTGGGAAAAAGGGTCGTTTTACTGTTTGGTCTAGAAGTTTGCTGAATGTATTGCCTTCACTTTGAGATGAAGTCGGTCGACGTTTAAGAATTGATAACAGAAATAGGGCTGCTGGCATGTTATAGCAATGTGCACCGCAGATCTATTTGGTTGCTATTTTAGGAGTTTCTCAAAATCTAGTAAGTCGGCTACACACAAGATTTCTACGGCACGGAAATGCTGTTGATCGACCCAGGAATGGTCGCAGGAGGATAACCACCAGAAGGCAAAATCCCTACAAGACAATTGTATCCGAATGGTTGGATGATCACTCCACCGACGTGACCTCACTTCCTTGGCCAGCTAGGTCCCCTGACCTCAATTACATTGAGCACATCTGGGATACCATCGATAGAGATGTTCGAGGCTCTGACCCCCCTTCATCAAATCTTCGTGAACTGTGAGAGCTTGTTCAAGGGTCGTGGATCCGTATGGCCTCCCAACGCTTCCGGTGTCTTGGCGAGTCGCCGAGACGAATCGCCGCCATCATCAGTGGTGCTACACGTTACTAGACAGGTATCTCTAATCCAATTGCTCTTCAGTGTATTTACAAATATTCATGATAAATTACGATTCGGCGAATATTGCTTTCTAACTCTTATATCAACCTCTATTTAATATAAGCAGTGTTTGGATGCTGTTAGTTCTGAAACTTAACATGAGTGATTCGTATTTAGGTGGAAGCTTCTGAAGTGCCACATTTTTCAGTGTTACTGACAGAACTTGAATTTGAAAGTTCTGAGGATGAAGCCTAAGCAGATAGCATGAAGTGAAAACCCAGGTACATTAAGTGTATCACTTAATAATGATAAGTAACAAACTTAATATATCCCGAAAATAATATAGGATGCGATTTTTGGCATTCTTACTGCACCTAATGACTGTCATGGCTGTCCCTCATTGCAGATACTCCTTTTCAGCTTCGATGCATGGGCCTTCAACAGACCAAACTGTTATCAACAATAATTCATTTAAATTATTTTCATTTATTTCACACGTCATTTCTGCAGAAAACATGGAGAGCTTTTTTCTTGTTTAGGGGTTTAACGACCATCGTGAGCAACTCACATGGCTATAAGCAGTCACCGGTCCCTAATTTAGAGTCACTGGTTCCTAGGAAGTGAGAGAGCCAGTGTTGTAAGACAAAAACAACATTCGTGCCTCACTGAGATTCGAACCCAGAGTAACGGCCAGAAGCCATAATTTGGACCACTGTACCACCGGGTCAGCAGAGCTTCTTCGAAGATCACTGAAAGAGGAGTTGCTATTCCGTCGCAAATTTAGATACCGTGGAGTTTCAAACCCTTGTGAGCTTTCTTTGGACTGTTAGAATATGTTCCCTTCCAGTACAAAGTGCCGTGTAGCACAGAAGCACCACTGATAACATTTACGTGACCTTAAACCAGGTTTTACACATGAACTGATCGTTGCAAACTCTACAAATCCAAGAAATGATGGCCAATGTTTTACCTAGAGAAGTAAGCACACAAAGAGTAGTGTATTACTTTAGTTGTGTAATCAAATAAAAGTCGGAACTTCCAACAAGAACACTCGGCGTCGCACCATATGACAGAAACATCTATTTTGTAGAAACATTTTAAAATTCAAAGCTTAAAAACCATCTACTGGGAAAGGAAGGCTGGGGTTTTTCTGTATATGTGAATGTGTTTATTGATGTTTAATGCGAAGTCCCGTTTGCTGATGTAAGACGTTTGAACTTTGTCTCTCTGTATTAATCGTTGTAACAGATGCAGTTTGTACGGAAATTTTCGAAATTCCTCCTGTGCTAAATATAGTTCACGCACTATTTCTCTTATTTTTTAATATAATTTTTTCCTACATTGCACTATTTCTTTGTAACGTGAAGAACGGAGTTCTGAAAAGACTAATAAATGCCACACTCGTAACCATCTTCTTTTCAATTTTCTCTTTTACACCTGAATCGTGCACTTAAAATTATTTTATATCATTATCGAGTGAAGTGTCTGATCGACGGTTCTTGTGGGTGCTTTTTGTCCTCCCGTTTCACGGAATAATGCCCCAAAATTTCGTTAATGAAAGGCACGAAAGGCTTTCTTTATGAAAAGCCGTTTCGAACCATTTATGAGCTCCTAAATCAGAATGAAGGCACTATATGTGGGCTTAAAAGGTTAGTATTAGGGATTAAAAAAAATGTAAAAGGTTTTGTCGTCCTGTTGGCTGAGTGGTTAGAGGCGCAGGCTTCTGGATAATTGTCCGAGTTGGGTTCGGGTTAGGTCCTTGTTGAAGCATGCTGGGTTCCTTTCGCTGCCCAAAACAGCATGTCCAAGGTTAGACACTTCTGACAGCTTATATATCTAGATCTCTAGAGTGTACAGTAACAAATTCAGGCTCTTGCGCTGTTAAAATTCAACCAACCAACTTAGGATGGAAGTTAAGAAAAATAATGCACTTCTGTTAGCACATCTTTACTAGACAATTTTGTAATCAAAAGACTCATTTTGAGTCCCTGTGTACACTTCTCATTAATAGCGAAAAAAAACTTTCCGCTGCGATGTAATTCTATTATTGCGTCCTACGTACTATATTGTGGTAATGGAATGTTATTAGCGTTTGCAAAATTTCGTATTGTTTGAAGAACTATTATGCATAATAGTGCATTAAAATGGTTCTTCAAAAGCCGATGTTTTTTTGTTGTTGTTTTATTGTTCCACCGTTCGGCAATTACAGATTAAAAAAATTAAATAATAACGAGGAACTGTACACCAATCCTATAACGTATACTCTATATTCACTTTCCTTTTGATTTTACTATCTCTGGTTATTTTATTTTACTATGTAAATTATCTTCTTACTGAACGAGATGTTATTTCACCCGCTGAATGAGATCTGGCAATGAGTGTAAGTCATGACGTGGTGGTAGCCAGTATAAATAGGCGCGTTCAACGATACCTAAGGAGAGCGTTTGTTGTTATAAGGAGAGCGTTTGTTGTTATAAGGAGAGCGTTTGTTGTTATACGGAGAGAGCGTTTATTGTTGTACGGAGAGTGTTGGTTTATGTGAAGGAGAGCGTTTGTTTATGAGTATAGAGCTCCGTTCATGTGCAAGGAGCTACGTGTTATTTGAGTAGCTGTGTGTGATGATACCAGTAGAAGGTCATAATAAAAGGTTTATGTAAGTACGTCTTTCTCAGTTCATAGTACTGTCAGACCTCTGTCTGGCTGTTAGGTTTATTTCAATTAATATTACTAGTAACAACCAGCATAAGACTTTATTCATCTTAATTACTGCTACAACATTACTACCAGTTATAAGTTTGTTCATTACTATTACTACACTACTAGCAAGTGACTTTATTCATGATATTAATTAACTAGTAACAACAACCATTTGAATTCACTATTTGAAGCTTAGTACAGGCAGATAATTCAGTAGCAGAAGCATTATATTATACTTAGCTTAGTTGAAAGCTTTATTCATTATAATCACACTTAAAATAGTATAACTATATTAGTAATCCGAATTTCTTGGCGTAGAAAAAAATGAAGGCACACAAATGTTCAGCCCTTCATGAACAACGAATCGAAAATTTAAATGTTGATTTCCTAGTTTTCAGTGCGGTAACAATTCTCGTCTGATAGTTGATACAATGGAGTGGAATTTTGTCAGAGGGTATCACCATCCCGCTCTCAAAAAATATGTTTTCCAGAAGTTTTTCTGCTGCACGAAAGAACAAAACTGGCAACTTTACGAAAAAAGCTGCTTGATTCTCTACACTATATTTATTTCCTCACACTCCTACTAGCATTCTATGGGATACAGATTCGGCAACGGCGTGGGCGTCTAAAGAAGAATGGTTTATCGATTCCATCCCATGCAGCATCTTTTACAGACACTATCTCCAAGGATATTTAATTTTTGACGAGAGCATCTGTGAGTGGCAAACGCGTAGGCAAGGATTTCATTCTGGAGAAAAATATCTTTCTCATCTTGCATTGCTATGATTCCAAGCTATGACATCTCAAAGCGATGAAGTTTATTCGCGTTCAAAAGAACAATGGTAGAATCAACACACAGAAAAAGCCGCCGATAAAAGGCCTTTTATCTTTCATTAAGCAATTTTCTGAGCCGCCCCAGTGGCGCAGTGGTCTTAGCGATGGCTTATGACCATTCGTCCAGGAGGGGTCCGGGTTCGAATTCCGCTGAGGCATGGATGTTGTGTTTGTCTTACGGCTCTGGCACTCTCACTTCCCTGGAACCAGTGGCCCTAAATTAGAGACGGGCGACAGCTTATATCCCAATGAGTTGCTCACGGTGGTCGTTAAACCTTCAATTTAAAAAAATTGCTGCAAATTCATTCCTTCAATCACGTGATTTTATCTTTAATATGTTCGCAGCACAAGGTGTTTGTTTTCACTGAAGGCCCCTGGCAATTGACTCAATTATTGTATTAACTGTTCAGTCCATCTGCTTTTCCATGAGTCTGATAATGTGCATTTTTCTGTTTCACTTCATGGCAATGGGAAGACATCAATTTCCTTGAGAATAACTGTGTTTCTTAAAAGCATTGATGAAGTTGCTTTCTGTCATAAGCTTTGCGTTCTGTTATCAGGTGTTCATTAAAACCGCTGCATAACGCTGTTCTTTAAGCAAAATTTTAACGACGACGCCTAAAGTATATCGCCGTTAAGTTTATGCTCAATTTAAGATTCTGTCCTCAAGAAGCTGACTTAAGTGATATACTTTTCTTTTCCTATGAGTATCTGGAGTAAATGTATCGCAAGTGCAACACTTTTTCCGATTTCTCACTCATTTTTCTTCTTGTTTTCCGCAATGTGCAATTATTTTTTTCCCTTTCAGCACAGACGTTAAGGATGATGTATGACACGGCGCATCCCATGAGGGGTGGGATGTTTTCACCTTCCTCCGACTCCACGAAAGAGCAATCTCGCTTCGGAGGAGAAAAGCCCAAGATGTTAGGAGAGAATGATTAAAATACAGGCTGTGCGAATAGGGAACACACTTTTTTTTGATAAATAAATAAATTATGAATCATTTTTGTTATCTTTTCATTTAGATGAGGTCTGCTATCGCCAGTGTTTCATCTTGAGACTGTTCGTTGCGGTAAGCTGTCGCATTTATTTTAATTTTCGTATTAGGCAGACGGAATTCCTTCGTATTTTATCGTCGTCAATATCTTTATTTTGACGTTTAATAGGTAAAAGTGGTCTCTGAGTCTGATGGAAACTGGCGATAACATACGGACTCACAGAAAAAAGAGAAAAGAAAAGTAACATAAATACCTCTAGAAGAATCTCTGGAGATATCAATGTTCTTAAGGTTGTTCCTGTTTTGATAAATATATTTGGAATTGGAATTAAAAGTTTTCAAAAGAGTGAGTTTTGATGTAGATGAAATCTAACTTTATAAAATGAAAATCTCTGTAAGGGAAGAGGATGAGCTCTCCTTATCAAAGTTCCGATACTTTCCGCTACTCATGCATACCATATTGCATTCTTATTCACGGCGGAAGAAAAATTACTACCGTTTTATACGGTGAGGATCTAATGCATTTCGTATTGTATGTCTGTAACACAGGAAACAAAACTTCCGCTTTTCATCTAACACGCCCTAAGGACTAGTTCAAGATATTTTTTACCCACACTCTAAAAACAGCATGTGCGTCGTTCCAAACTTCTAAACAGATTGCTATGAAAAGTACACTTTGATGTGAGATCATTTGAACACGTACCTGCGGTTGCGATAAGAGCTTTTAACTCAAAATGCAAGCATATGGAAGAGACACCTCTGGCGCTAATGGCAACAGCAAACAATATAGGCATGCATTCTACTAAATTCCCGAAAGTTTCTACCAGAATATTTCATTCCAGAAAAGCCACTTTAAAAATTGATTTTCAGGTATATAGCTGTGGGTCAGATTTGATTCGGCATTGCAATACATCCCAAAGTTCCTCAGTTGTGTTCAGGTCCAGATTTTGAGCTGGCCAGTCCAACGTATGAATGTTGTTCTGCACAAAGCATAGTATAATCATAGTGATAAAAATTATGATCAATACCTACGTACTATTTCAGAGCAGGGAGCATGGTATTGTACAGAATATCAAGATACACGTTGGACTTCACGATTTCATTTACAACAAACAATGGAGTAAGTTGCAACCAGTTGATCCCTAAACCATTGCAAAGGCCCCACTAAACCTGAAAATCCGTTCGATACAGTCTTGAGACAATCATTTCCTTAGTAATCGCCGGATCGAAACTCGTCGCTCAAAAGGAAACAATGTAAATGGGATTTCTGAACCTTACTTCCAGTGCTCTAAACTTTAGGAACAACGACAAATCACCTGTCCAAGCTTCCTTGATTATTAACCAGAGTAACTTTAGGCTTGCGCGTAGCCACCCTATGATGGAAATTTAGGAAATGTAACTCTCCGCAGGGAGATCTAGCGATGGTACATACTTCTACATATTTTCAAGTGCGATGAAAATACCTACAGCTTACAACGTAAGGGATCCTCCTCGACAGAGTTTTTTCGAGATTCTTCATGAGTTCGTGCAACTCCAAACGCGTGTTTTTTTTCCTGTAGTAGCAGCGCAGGTCTTCCATTTTTTTTTTAATTGAAGGTTTAACGACCACCTTGAGCAACTCAATGGGCTATAAGCAGTCGCCCGTCCCTAATTTAGGGTCACTGGTTCCAGGGAAGGGAGAGAGTCAGTGCCGTAAGACAAACACAACATCCATGCCTCACCGGGATTCGAACCCGAACCCCTTTCGTACGAATGATCAGAGGCCATCGCTTAGACCACTGCGCCACCGGGGCGGCACAGGTCTTCCATCTTTGAATTACAACAGTTGCAGTAGACTTTGGTATATTCAGACTGTTTCATTCTGAAAATTTTCAAATATGTCTTTCAATACCATCCCACTATGAAAGCCTATAAATTATGCTGTACTTCGGGTACTGGTTTCCAATACAGTGGTACTTTCCTAGCAGATTCGCGCTTTTAAAATAGAACTCCTTTAAGTAAAATGAAATTTGCCAGAGCGCATGAAGTCAGAATTTGCATGGTCAATCTGGTGGCCAAATGCTTTTAGCAACGAAGTGTATATTAATCTAAATGAAGCAAGAGGCAATCGTGCAGATGGCGTCACCTGCAAGGTATACTTTTTATCCTTTCATGGCTGCATTTTGTTCAGCTTCGCAGTTTTTACATTTCTACGCTTGAATATTACTTAAAGAATGTATAGATATATATATGCCAAACAGTGCATATGTAGAATGCCAGACAAAGGTAAATGTTTTGAAATGTGTAAAGTAAACTAATGTTTTTCAATTTAGTTTGGCTGTCAGTCTTTGTCAATCCAAAGTTATGGTGGTCAAACAGAGCTCACGATCAAAGCAGAAGCAATTGTTATGCTTTGAAAATAACTGGATTTATGTTAGAAAATAAAATTCTTCAAATCTCGATAGTAAGGAATGAAATTCAAACGTACTGATATTTATCAACAGCGAAATATTCCAAGACATGCACATGAACTGAAGTAGACACGGAGGCACAAAACGCATTATACAGATGGGTCACACAAACTGGGCTGATTGGTTAGGGACAGGAACATATCTAGCCAAGTGTCAAGCAGAGAAAGTCACTTGAGTTCCGGTCGATGACGCCGTTTTCGGAGCTGCACGTATGGTTTTCTGTTGACAATGCAACCTGTACTACATTCAGGCACGCGATGATTTTCATTATATTCCGAACGCTCTTTCTGACAGAAATGTTCAAATACTATATTAAACAGGACGAAATACTTTAGAGCTGTTTAAGAAATTCATAGATAAATTCAAGACAAATAAGAACAAATTCAAGATAATCGAATTCAGCGTTAGTTATTTGAAGCATTAAAACAGCACTTTTTAATGCTCGCATTTAGTTTTTACACTGAAATTTAAGTTTCATTTCGTTTAAAAATCGCATTTCGTTTTTACACTGAAATTTAAGTTTCACTCTGCTGGTTTTTGCCGTCGTAAATGACATAAGTAGATATTCGAATTATGGTATCCTTCCTTGCTTTCAGAGACAAGTGAAAATGGAAGAAAATTATTATTGTATACCTGATTCTTGCTTAAAGAGAAAGCTGATGCGTATGGCGACCTACATGCCGACCTATTGCTAGCTGTTTCCTTCTCTAATGTCGGTAGAACTTCCCTTTACTGTAAACACGAAGTTACGTTAATCTTCGAAATTAAATTTGTTGAGAGAGTAGATATCATGTGTCTCTCTACTAACCACTTTCTGATACAGAACAGTGGATTTAAATTGTGTTTTCGGTGATATTATATGCTTTCAATTAACACAAAGAAGGAGCCTCACATTTTTTCTTGGACCTAGAGAATTCCGATGCGTCCTGTCTATTTCTTTGCAATTTGGGGCAAAGATATAAGAATCCCATTCGTGTCATTACTAAAAATGCCAATGGAGTGGATATTCATTTGGATTGTACAATAAAAGTTTTCACCGAATACAATTTGAAATTCAAATAGTTTGTTTTTCTTATACTTTCCTTTTCTAAATAAATACACTGCTGGCGACCGACACAAAATGCAACACCAAGAAGGAAGCATCTGATTGGCCGGAAATTTGCAGCTTGCGTCGCCCGCGAGAGGACATGCAAACAATTTGCATTGCAGGGCATATGCAAATCATGTGGGCCCGGCATCCCACCGAGAAGCACTATAAAAAGGGTGCACATAAGGCGGGGTGTAAGTAATGGAAGTTTGTTGTGCTGCCGGACCTGTGCGTGGGAAATTTTCTGACACCTCGTCGCAGAATACGGCAGTCATTCCAGCACGTTTCGCAGTTCGACAGAGGACGAATAGTAGCATATCGTGACAGCGGTTTATCGTACCGAGACATCGACGCCCGTGTGGGACGACATCCAGCCACGTGAGGCGAGTATGAATTCGGTGGGTGCAGGAGGGAAGGACGAACCGACGTGAGTGATTGTCGCAGCCGCGGCACACCACCGAACGAGAGGGCCGGTATGTTGTGCGGCGGGCATTGACGGCTCGCACCGCCACATCACGAACGTTAGCTAAGGAATTTGGGTGTGTTGCGCAACAACCTGTATCAGCACGTACCGTTCGATGTTGTCTGCAGGAGCGGGGACTTGTCGCAGGGCGCTCATTGCCCCTATTATCATTGACGTTACACTACCGGCCAGTGCGGCGGCAGTGGGCCGTTGAACACCGCACCTGGACTACGGAATGGCATGTCATTGTATTCTTCGACGAATCCCGCTTCTGCCTGCAAGACCACGATGGTCGGATCCGCGTGTGGCATCACCGCGGCGAGAGACTGTATGACGCCTGTATTATGCATCGCCATATCGGTCCGTCGCCTGGCATTATGGTTTGGGGCGCAATTGGATAGGATACCAGCACCCCTCTAGTACGCATCGCCGATACACTCAACAGCCACTGCTACATCTCCGACGTTCTGGAGCCTGTAGTCCTCCTTTACCTGCAGGACATGCCAGCGGCCACTTTTCAACAGGACAATGCGAGCTCGCACGTGGCACGCATCTTGCAACAATTCTTCACGGCCCACCAGGTGTCCCTGCTGCCGTGGCCAGCCTGTTCTCCCGATATGTCGCACATCGAACACGTCTGGTCACTGATCGGCAACCGAGTGGCTCGGCAAGCACCACCCGCGGCTACTCCTGATGAACTATCGCAACGTGTTGAAGCAGCCTGAACCCACATACCCCAAGTCCACATCTAAAGCCTATTTCGTTCGATGCCGCGGCGTGTAACGGCCGTTATTGCGAGCCATGGGGGCCACACGAACTATTGATGTCTGCGTGTTCCGCAAGTCGGATGGGCCTGTAAGCTCAATCGTTTCATCTTTGTATCTGTTGTTATGTGTCCAGTAAATCTGGCTTTGCTAACTCGTGTCCTTCTTGGTGTTGCATTTTGGGTGGCCAGCAGTGTATTTATAATGTCAGAAGCTGACAGAAAAACACGCATAACGCCGTTGATTGTTGGCCAGCATAGCATAAGGCTAACTAACGCACTCGGCTAGATATCGAGAGATCTGGGATTCGGATCCGCAGCGCTGACTGGTTAACAATTTTTCGGTTCTATGTGTTGATAAAACGTGGAAAGTGCGGTGTCTTTGTTTATTCACTGGAGCCACGTATTTGGAGGATTTTCACCTTTTTATCCCTTCTAGTCACGCAGTGCCAATTATGCAAAAAACGCATGTATTTATTTATCATACATTTTCTCAAGCAATTGCGTGGTAAACGCAAGAAGGAGGGACTAACTTCTGAAAGCTCACTTCGAAGTAATCATTTTGCACGTTATTAGTTATCCTTGGGTGCATGTGGTTAAGTTTTAATTAAAATACTGCGTTTTTTTATGATTCGAAAATGCAATATATTACTCCACTTCACTTTTTCTCCATGCTCTTAGTTTTCAGTCTGGAGTTTATAATTATGAAAATACATCTGCACTTCAAACATTTCGGGCTACTGCCAAAATGGGCTGGCCAATAATCTCCCATTCGCAATATAGCCCTGATTTGGCAACTTCAGACTTTCACCTGTTCGGTCCCATGAAGCAAAGTTTGCGTTCAATGTTTTGAGGATACAGATGAAGTTTAATTAGCTATGAGATTAGTAGCACCGTTACATATAGCAGACTTTTATGCCAAATTTCATTAAATATCTCAGTTGGTAGTGGAGTTGTTTGCAAACAGAGGCATTACTTTTTGCACAACCCTATATTTATTTTCTATGTTACGTTTTTCTGCTCACAGGATATTTTCTGTGTACATTAGAAGATTCAGTGAAACTTTCAAAGTGAAACAGATTTTGTGAAAACGATGCTTTGTTTAAAGTATAGTTTCGAGAGTGTTTCGGGGTTATAAAGAAGATCCAAGTTTAATAGAAAAGATTTCCACTGTGGATGCAATCTGGGTGTAGCATTTTGATCCTGAAAGCAAGAGACAAGTATGGAGAGGAAACACACTTCATTTCCAACCAAAAGGAAGTTTAAAAGTGTCTATTCTGTCGTAAAACATCTAGCTGATCTTGCTTTGGTATATGTATGTGCCTATTCTGGAACATTTTTGGAACACAAACGAACTGTAAAAACGGCAACAATACCTTCAACGCCAGCTGAAACCCGCAATTCACGGAAGATGAAGGCTAATGTAACGAGCCAAGCTCCATTGTGGTTAGATCGAATGGGAGTAAGCGATCAGGCCGATTAATTCATAGTTTAATTAATTCGCGTGCACAAATTTTGTGTGAAAAAAAGGATTGTTTCACCCGGTTTGAGGAAGTTATTGAACAAAGAATCCTTCGCTCATTCTGGGTGGTCATCGAAGGCGAAAAAGCACACCCGTAAATTAAGAAAGATTCTTTCGTGAGATATCCACTTGACTCTTGGTAGACTAAACAATGCCATGTTTCTAAGTCTTAGACGAAGGAACAGCGTGGTCGCCGAGTTGCACTATTTGCAGGACAAAATAATGGAAAAGAAGGCAGCAAAGGCCATTGAAGCCCGTAATTTGTGATACTTGGATTTATGACAACAGGGAGAAAATATGTATCTCAATTACCCTTTATTCTTGTGTGTGTGTGTGTGTGTGTGTGTGCTGGGAATTCGAAAAGAATATAATCAGTTGTTTTCTGAAACACAGGATGAGAGTATGTCTGCATCCTCAGGCCGGTAAAGATAAACAAGGATGCAGAGATAAGGTTCTGTGTTTTCGCTCCCAGCGTCCAAAACAGAGGGGACCCAGAACTTTGACAGAGTTGAATTGAAGCAACAGGGAATACTGTCGTCGTAACACACGCTGTACGTAAATAAAGGTTTACCACTGGAAAAGACACAGAAATATGTGTAATCGGTGAATGCAAAAGATACTTCAGATGACTAATTTTGATTTCTGATGACAAAAAGAAGCCGCGGTTTCACATACGATGGGCATGAGAAGCAACAAGTGAGAGCAGAGGTCAGTTGCCCTACCTGTCTGGGAGCATTCGCAAAGAGGAACAATTTCGAGAGTGTTCCTCTTCGCGAACTAATCCGCTGTGTCTGTCCAGCGTCGTTACGCTGAAAAGTGTTTCCATGAACGAGGATGTCATGTAGTCGTTCAGTCTCCGAAAGAAAGCTATACGGTGCCATCTAGTGAAATAGGAGGTTTCAACTTACATCATGTTAAATGTGAGTTCTGTTTCTATGTACCGAGGAACCAACCATTTTATCAGGATTACTCCAGAAGCACATGGCCTTAAGTACAAGTTTATTTTATTATTCGATGCCGATTGCTCCCCTGCAAGAAATTGCTATCCAGTCAGACAGACTAAACTGTGTTGCACGTTGATAACAAACAGCTAAATTTACCTGGCGACCGTATTGGAAGGGTAGATTAATGGAAACTCTAATATTGGTCTCAGTGACCTATGAAATTCCCGAAACCTATCTTCATTTATTTTCAGAACAAATTACGTAAATTAAAGTGCGTATTATGCTAGAAATTCTCACGGCTTATTTGTGGATGCTATTAAATGTCAATTTTTTTTATGTGAGTGCATACCCCATTAATTTATGCCTTCGGCGGGTAAAAGCTCTACAGTATTTACAGTATTTTTCTTACGCAGCCTGTGAAATGCACAAGATTGCAATATATTTGTACATGTAATATTCCGGTTAAAGAGTTCCTAATGAGTTCTTTTGCCAATCACAATTGGATACCGAGACTCAGCTTGCAAGTTGAATGAGAAGATATTCTTATATTTATGTATAACTTATTTACGCCGTCATTTATTTATTTACATGCTTCTAAATGCGCATTTATTTATTTCACTCCATTTAGGGTGGCCAAATTTAAATTGGGATTCGAAAATTCAGTCCCTAGTGTATTAAAAATTTTGAGAGTGGATTATTTCAAATTTCAATTTCTTTTGAAATAATTTTTCGATTTTCGGTTTCTATTCGGTTCTTTTTTATTTCAGTTGGTCGATTATTGTTGTTTGATTTCAGTCAAACCATTTATTTTTTAGTTATATGATCGCTGATTATCATTATTGCTATCAACAGTTTGCTTAATTTTTTGCCTAGCTTCTTCTTATTGGTTACTCAGTCCAAGGACTGGTTGTTCAGTAGATGTACTCTGTCTCTCCATTCCTCTCTGTTCTCCGCCGTTCTCTTCAAGTCATAGTACGTCCTAGTATTAGTGTCTGGAATAACTGGGCCGCAAAACTATTCCTTGGCCCTCCTCTTCCTCTCTTGCTTTGAATTATCCCTTGCAAAACTTTCAGAATCTGGCGTCCATGGCGCTATGTGTGTTCTATTAATAACATTCTTCTACTCTTTAACATATTGATCAGATTCCTGGGTTCTTCCATTTTTTTCCAGGACCTTCTCATTAGTCTTTCTATCGAGCCAACTTATTATCTTCATTCTTCTATGGCCCCACATCTCAAATTCCTCCAGCCTTTTAACTTCCCTCGTGGTCAATGTCCATGTCTCATAACCGTAGAGAGCTGCTAGCGAAACATATGCCTTTAAAATTCTCTTCCTCAGGTTTAGATCTATATTTTTGCCTGTCAGTAGTCTTTGATTCTCTCTAAAAGCCCCTTCCCCCTTTTCATTCTAATTTCCTTTTCACATTTCGCATATTCAGTAATAATTTGACCCAAAGAGAGAAATGATTTAACTTGTTCGATGTTTTGTCCTTCAATTTTAAAGAAAGCCTGTTTTGAAACCTTCCTTATTAGTTTTGTCTTATATTTATTTATCTTAATTCCATATATATCTGCATCTGTGTGTATTTTTGACAATCATACGCTGTAATGATTTGGCTGATCCTGAAACTATTGCCTGGTTGTCAGCAAACTTAATGGCCTTCATTCCCTCTCCATTAACCGAAACTCCTTCACTCTCTCTCTCCCCAAGGCCTGATCCATCATAACTTTAGCATAAATACCAAAAGGGCCAGGTGACAACAAGCATCCCTGCCTTACACCTTTATTTATTGGGACTGGATCAGTCATTCTCTCTTGAATTGAAATTAATGCTTCCTGATTTACATAGAGATTTTTGATAAGCTGGATACTGTTATCATCTATGCCGATTCGCTCTAGGGTTGAAAAAAGTGTTGTCCAAGGCACTCGGTCGAAGATCTTCTCGTAATCAATGAAACATACAAAGAGGGCGCTACCTCTGTCGATCATTATTTCAGTCAAGAATATCAGGGTGCCAGTAGCTTCCCTAGTATCCTTTCCTCTTCTAAATCCAAAATGGTACTCCCCCAATGCCTCTTCCACCTTAAAATCCAATCTCTTTTTAATAATTTTCAGCAGAATCTTGGATGCATGTGAAATTAAACTTATGGTTCGCACTCTGTTCCCTTAGATTTTTTTGGTATATGAATAATTATGGAGGTCGAATGGTCAATAGACCAAATTCCTTTTTGATAGCAACAATTTACAAAAACGAATAATTGATCAATTAAAGCTTCTCGAGATGCTTTTAGTACAGTTCAATGAGTATCTCATCTACCCCTGGAGCTTTGTTGTTTGGAATTGATCTAAGTGCCTCCTCAAATTCTTCTCTTGTAATTTCCATTCCACCATTGACTAAGTCTGAATTTGACCGATGTGGTTCTTCTTCCTTCTCCTCATTATATAGTTCTGACACATATTCTTTTCACCTCTGTTTTTTCTCCTTTGCGTCAGTCACTGTTTTCCCTGTTTGTTTTGGATGGTACGGGATTACACTCTTCTCTTCCTCTGTGCCATACTTTTGATAGCCTTGTGAACAAGGTCTGACCGTCCCTGGTTTTTCATTTCCTCTATTTCTTCACAACGATCCATCCACCATTTTGCTCTCGCTTTTTTACAATCTCTATCCGCGTCATTTTTTAGTTTCTTATACATGAATACTCCTTGCTATGTGTGTTAATATTTTCCCATTTACGTCTTTCTTCCCTTTTAACTATCACCTCCGGTGTCAGCCATTTCTTTCTAATTTCTAAGTTTTGTCTTCCAATTGTTTCCTTAGCAGCATCTATTACTATATTTTTTTATCATCTTCCAATGTTGTTCAGGTTCTTGAATGTCCATTTGAACTACTTCAATACCATTTAAAATCCTGGTCTGATAATTAAGCCTTATATTTTTATTTTTTAACTCCTCCAGATTAAATTTTAGCTGCTAAACAAAATATAAATTAAATGTCTAGCTACTAAATCAAAATATTTGTACAAATTATATGTGAATTCAGAGAGAAAGGAAAAGCTCGTATTTCATAAAAGTTTTTCGGGCGTTTTCTTTTCCTTTCCCTTTTTTTTTATGCGATGAGAAAAGAAATAAAGATAGATAGAGAGTGAAAGAGATTTTATTTTCTTCACCGACAATTATAAGAAAAGTGATGATCCAAAGAAGTGAGACAAAGGTAGCGGCAAAATATTGAACTCAAGTAAGGTATTTTCTGATTAAACCGCAGCTCACTCTTTTTTCAGCAGAGATTTTCCTCTATCGATGGTGTCAAACTTCTCCTTTTGACACGTCTGTTGCCACCAGTTCTAGCGATGGATGACCGATGGCCAAAATATTCGAAGGAGGATAAAAAAGAGCAAGTAAGAACGTGAACGACAGAGAGAGCAAGAGAAGAAAACAAGAGACGAAAAGAGAGAGAGAGTGAGAGAGAGAGTCGGAGAATAAAAGGACGGCTGGCGAAGAATATCCACTTTTTATGATACGTCGTCTTGTTTTGGAACTCCCAACATGTTGTTGCAAAGCTCGTTTTTCCCACAACTTTTGTTCAACTTTTCAAAGGTGAAAGTTAAAAGTAATTCCATTACCGGGAGATCAATCAAACTAGGTGTTTTCAGCAAAGATCAAATCGGAAAAGACAAAGGTCTGTAAATCACTGTCTTAATTTCAGGAAAAGGTCTCCCTTTTCGTTGCTCGGCATTGTTCAGAAACATAAAATCTCTAGGGAGTGGTGTTTGAGCAAAGAGCGTTTGCCCGTCGTCTGCGTTTTGAAATCGAGTAATTTAATTATTTAGTTGAAAAAGGCAGTTTTAAAGGTAATTTGGAATAAATGCTCATTACCAGAGATGATATGGGGGTTAAAATCTAATCACTCGACCTATATATAACTATGTCAGAATCCTACTGAATTTTGAAAACTATAATTTAAAACGTAATCACATCTATATACCTGAACGCAGGCTTGTACAATTTAGGAATATATACTGCAGATAATACAGTATATACAATTTGCATATATCCTTATCATTGGCAACCATTATTAATTCATTGCTGGTTAAATGTCCCCCCAAGTTTCTTCAGCAACTGCTTTTGTATTGAGCCACTCTCCTCCATGTCATCTCATGCTTTCGCATTTAATTGACCTATCTTCCTTAAGTTGTGGTCTTCCCCTGAGTCTTTCCAGTATATATACATGGTGTTTCACTCGTAAGAGGCCCCGAGTTATCGTTTATTACACACATAATGTCCAAGGTAGGCAAACGTAACTCGGTATACATACCTTGACAAATGTCCAACGTATCGCATCACAACAAATGCTGGAAGTGGCTGCCTCCTTTTATCAGGCACCTGGAAACCCGGTGTTCCATTTTTGCCAATGTCTTGATTAGATGATCATGGTTGATGTCAGTTGCAGCGGTGATATTCGCTTTCAGTTGCTGAAGTGTCCGTGGTTTATTTGCATAGACATTTCCTTTCAACATGCCCCACAAGACGTCTTGGGGACTGAGATCTGGAGACCTTGGTGGCCATATTCCTTTGGCGATTATGCGATTTTCGAAGAAGCTGTTTACAACTGACATAGACGTTTTGGACGTGCGACAGGTCGTCCCGTCTTGCTGGAAGTAGCAGCGTTGTAACTCAATAGCGTTCAACCGAGTAACAAATGTGTCGATAATTTCGCACAACACGTCTGTGTTCAGCGTCGTTTCAAAGTCCATATGACGTGCGTGCATGGCGCACCACACTCCAATCTTGAGGTCATGTGGCGGATGTTGATGAATCGCATGTGGATTTGCTTCAGCCCGCAAGCGCATATTTTGCGAATTGTTGAGGTCTTGCACAGGCGTAAGTTACTGGCGGGCTCTTAGTTTTTCTGCTGTGGCATCACTTCTGGTCACCTGGTAAGAAGATATCGTCCTTATGTGGAAGTTACATCAGATGTGGGCGTGTCCTTTTATGCATGACGTCACCTCCCACGTGCTTCTCGTCGATGTTGACGAAGCTACTTTTCATTCCGAGAGGATATATACTTTTTTTTGTCCTCCATTTTTATTTTGAAATTATCGAATGCATTTATTTCCGAAAAAGCACACGAGACGGTCTGAAAGAAACTGATTCTGAACCTAAGCCGTTTAGGTTTTCGTCAAGTGCTCTACCAATGCAGCTATCGAGACATTGGTGGGGTGGTCAAGGGGATATGTTACATACGTAGTTCGCGTAATAGCAACTGCCTGAAGGACTTTCTGTTGTCAGTCTTTGGACTGAATATAGGAATCAGAGCGTATGAGTCATGCAAACATGCCCGTACATGATTTTTACAACCATGCAGGTGTGTTTCCGCAACCATGGGAAAATATTGCACAGCCGTGGAGTTGCTAAATTCGCAAATACGGAAGATAATGTCGAGAATGAGAAATATGTTATGTCCAGGATGTCATTGTTTTCAGCCACGAATGCATGAAACCAGTTGCAGTATGACACCTTCTTTGTGAAATCTGGCCCATGCAGTTCCTGCATTGCGTACGCTCGATACGAGATAATGCTCCCTTTTTTTTTTTTTTTTTGCTGCTCTGTAGTAAGTCAAAGGTGCCAAGTCAATTTCTTGGGATGGCGAAAAAATAGAGACAACAGGCACCAACGTGTCTTTTGCCTCCACTTTAGTCACGTTCTTCTGTATCGCATTTTATGACGGCGCTGCAACATTAAACTCTTTTCTAAAATTCAAGCGCGCAACCTTGAACTGACCCGTTACACAATATGATTTGTCAAAAATCACTTTCTGCTCAATCGTGTACATGTTTACCGCATCGAAACATTACGCGATCTGAGCTTATCAGGGTGTGGAGAACTCAACGTAGGTAGTTGGCGACGGTTCCTTCGGCGGCCTCAGGCGAGACATACCGGAGTCGTGTTGTATTTATTCATGTCGGTGCTCCCGTAGTTGCAAACATTTTGTGTGTGCAATATGTCTACGATAATTCGTGACATCCTACGAGTGATACATACGTATGTGTTGTCACATTATTGTGACCCCCAGCTAATGCACAGAGTAACCGCCGTGTGCAGCCCGGACAGCAGCTAGACGGACTGGGAGTGACTCAATAAGGTGCTGGTAGGTGTTCACAGGTATGTGGAGCCATGTTGACTGCAGTGCATCTGACAGCTGCTGAATGATGCGTGGTGGAGGATCCGTAGAGCGTACAACACGATCGAGGTGGTCCCACAGATGCTCAATTGGGTTTAGGTCTGGGGAATTAGAGGGCCAGGGAGGTACTTTGACGTCTTCGTTGTGCTCTTCCAACCACTCTGGGACATTTCTAGCTGTGTGACACGTCGCATTGTCGCTCTGGAAGATTACATCCGCCCCGCAGAAAACAATTGGCATGTATGGGTGTACGTGGTCTGCAAGGATGGATTCACAACGAATTCGGCCCATATTGCCTTCCACAGGCATGAGTGGACCCAGGGAATGACACGAATACATAACATAGACCATAACGCTGCCACTACCAGCTTGTGTTCTTCCAACAATGGTTGAAGAATGTTTGTTCTCCGATGTTTCTCACCTTATACCCCAAAGTCCGTCCGTTCGATGAAGCAGAAAACGTGACTCATTCCGATACTGCAGTGCAAATGCAAGCCTTTTCTGCCGATTCACCTTGGTTAGCATAGGGGGTGCCCATCCGTCTGCATCGGAGCTCCATACGCAGCAGAGTTTGCTGAACTGTCGTTTTAGACACATTTCCGGTAGCCCCCTGGTTCATTCGGACAGTGAGTTTCTGCACTGTAGCGTGTCGATCGGCCCTCACGCATCTTGGAAGCCGACGTTCACCTCTCACATTAATGGCACGTGGTGCTCCACAGTTTCTACGTCGTTTTTCCGTAATATTGCCATTCCTCCAATTACGATACACTTTAACCACAGTAGCATGCGAACAGTTCACAAACTGCGCTGTTTCAGAAATACTGCCACCTTTGGCCAGAAAGCCGATAATCGCCCTTTTTGTTTTGCAAATATGATGAATTGGTCCTTTTATCCATGACAGCAACGAGTGATATGTTTTCAGAATTCCTACAGCACACATTATATACTATCCAAGGCAGATCACGACACGTGCCTTCTTTCATTGGCTACGCGCAGTTGACGTCAAAAGTAGGAGATGGTCACAAGAATGCGACTCGACTGTGTATATATATGCCGGGTGAGTTATGTAGTTGCTTCTCTCGCGGCTATCTGAATGTGTGTGTCGCATGCTCACGGAACAAAAAAAGGATGTGTTCTTGCTGTCCAAGGTGCACCGTGTTGACATGGTTGCGATGAAAAATCAGTCTGTATTGAAGTTTAAACCCAAAGTCGTGAAAAACAATGGCTCAAATTGTTGGGTACACAAAGTGGACCAACATATGTTCGTATATCCCATTCTGAGAACTATGGGGAAGAAGCATAATTTTATTTCCTCTTATCAGAACAGGCCATTTGGAATTCGTTTCCTTTTTTTCTATTCTGTGAAGAAGGGTGTAGAAAGCTCACCTGCGATATCGAATCAAACTAGCTGCTAAAAGCATGGGAAAATACCATTCTAGGCAATTTCTGCGAAAGTTGGGTAGCCACGTAGTCGATTAAATATTATACGACTAACAGAAAGACATTTCTTCTGTTATACCGGCCACAAAAAAACAAAACTAATCTCACACAACATATCGTTTCACTCTTCTCACCCAAAATTTGAACGAGGGAAGAAAGGACAGCGTAAAATCGTTATTACTTCACTAAGCTTAATGTTTCCCTATGTGCGGCACTCTTTTTACGTATCTGCCTCACTTAGCAGACTTTTAAAGTCTGCTAAGTGAGGCAGATACGTAAAATATTATATAAAAAGTTTTTTGTAAAATATTATATAAAATATGTTTATACGTAAAATATTATATAAAAAGTTTGTTTGCCATGGGAAAACAATTTAGAAATTAATAGGTTGCAAAATAGCGTGAAAGAGCACAATGTATATTATCGTCATTAAAAATAAATGATTTTATCACTTAAAACTGTTTTTATTATTATCTTATACGCATTCAGTGAATTATAAAAAAACTGATTATTTAAAAACAAATTGTTTAGAGTTACCCTGAAAATCTTAAGGCTATGTAGCAACGATTTTAAAACGTATTTTGCTTTGTTAAGGAAATGCGTAACTGTCACTTATAATGAATGAGCTTGTGTTAGGAGATCGTAAAGACGATATCACAAAAGGAAATCGAATATTGTTTGGCCTTAATTTAAAGTTATTTACATTTTTTCTTTTCGTTTACAGTTCTCTTGAAAGCACAAAAATCTGTTTGTTATTTTTATGCATTTCGTTTCCATGCATTTTTTTCATGATCGAGAAGGAAACCAATCAGAGACCTTTATGTAAATAAGATTTTTTAATAATGCAAACAGACGAAAGTAATGCTACTTGCACAGCAGAAACTTGAAATGCAATTAAAATTAAGGTACTGGAAATCTTTCGTTTGGTTTCTTTCTTTTATCTGACAGCTGATCTGAAAAAGTCCTGTTGGACCTTTACATTCACGTGGAACGAATTTCATGAGAACAGTGTTTGGAGGTAATATCATCCATAACTAAAATTGGTAAGACCGCAGGAAATGAATAGCCTGCACTGAAACATAAATATAAGAAAAATAATCTGTTATTTTATTAATTAAAAATTAAATTAATCAATCTTTAAATTTAACTTTGCGTTAAGTATATATTAACCGAATATGAATATAACATAAAAATTCTTGGGGGCTACGAACTTTTAGATTTTTTTAACTGAGCAATCACTCACTAATTGACAAAAGCCGGTGATTAATCTTGATAATCTGTGTCAGGTTTTTGATAGACAGTGTTTGTTGCAAACAACAGTTTGATGGAGATAGTGTGGTCATTCTTACAGCGTGATTTGTTAGATTTGGAAAATCATCGCTAAGAAACGTTGTAAAAATATCAGTCTTCTCCTTTCAGGATTCGATTCAAATGATGACACTACGCAATAAAAGTTACACCTGAAATACAATCGAACATCCATACAGCAAGCATACGATAAAAATAATAAAACAAGCATGGCATTTATAAAATCATTTATCAATTTTAAAGTAAGAAAACTTATCTTTTATTGAAAAAGAAAAATTTGGATTTTTTTAGAAAAGTTCTTTTTCTTAAATATGTAATAGACATAAGTAATTCAAAAGTTTTTGAGGGGTTTTCTCTGTCAGCATTAAAGATATCAACAAGTTATTTCAGTGTACATTGAACAGCCTTGACCTATAAATTCACCTGAAGTGGCAGCACCTAGAAGCGGTGGAAAATTTCTTCTGATGTTCGGTTATGGAGTAGTATGAGAAACAAAAAAGACAAGTTTTTAAAATGACTGGGTAGTTTTATTACTAGAAAAATAAGGCACAACCACCCTAGTTGGAAGTGCATTCAAGATTGCGTTTTGACATTAAATGTCTAATGGTCTCCTGTGACTGCTCATCATGCTTCCCGCTTCTGAATATGCAGAAACGCCGTTTAATGCTTTGGTTGTGTTTATTTGAGTCCAAACTTGCCCTATTCATATTCTAATCGGGAGAGATCCAGCACTGTAAAAACATTTCTTAAATTCACGAGTCACTTTCCGTGATTCCTTTCACGAATTTATGAAATATACACTGCTGGTGATTAGAAGCGTAACACCAAGAAAACAAGAGATATCAAAGCAATATTTATTGTACATACAGCTGCTACACGGCCCGGTATCTACAGTATGATCCAAAAGTCCTATTATCCCCTATTTGTTATTCACATATTCAGGTATAACATTAACGCATAAATAGAGTATGATAATAGCGGATACATTTGACCAGATGTGGCTAATGACAACTTATTCCAGAGTGTCAGTCTGTACGCCGTCGTTTTCATGGCAGAGGAGTTTTCGCCTCCAACCGCGATGTGAGATTTTTCTCAACGTTCCTGGAGTGATAGAAGCAAATGCATTGCGAACGGCTTCTTTAGGGACCGCAACTGTCTCATAACGGATGCTAGCTACATTTTGTTTGATGTACCCTCCACAATGCATTATCACACGATGACAGGTCAGGACTTCGGTGTGGCCATTCCAGAGGTGCATGTAAGTGTGGAGAACCTCTTCCGATCCATTTATCTCTAAATACCTCATTAAGATATTCTCGTACGGCGATTTCATAATGTGCTGCTGCTTCATCGTGCTGGAACCAGACTCGACCGAGAAGTCCCCTATCTTGCAGTTGAGGAATAAACCAGTTGCGTACCATGGTAATGCAGCCAATTTGATTTACAGCACCTTCAATGGTAAGGCAGCTAATTTGATTTACAGCACCTTCAATGGTAAGGCAGATAATTTGATTTACAAATTAGCACAGTACCATGGTAAGGCAGCTAATTTGATTTACAGCACCTTCAAAGAGATATGGACCGAACAAAGACGTGGAAGACATTGCAGCCCACATCATCACATGCGGCAGGTTCCTTTCTAGTTCTTCAAAGAAGTGCGGGTTCTCTTTACTCCAGAAATAAATGTTGCTGGCCTTTGCACTACGGTAAATTGCACATTCATCGGGAAAATCACTTTCCTGCGCGCAGGGATTGTTTGAAAGAGATCGAGCAATAGCCCAGATGCTTCGTGTCGTTTCATCATGTCATTATCACTCAATTCGTTTACAAAAGAAGGTTTATATGGCTTTAAATCCAAATCTTTCCTCACATGTCTTAATAATATTGTGTACGGAACTCCTAATTCATATAATCGCTTACGAACGGACTTTATGGGTGATCGTTCGACTGATGCAGCAGCTTCAACACAAGTTACTTGTTTTCCTGATGGTCGTCCTGAGCGGGGTCTGTCTTTGATGGTCCCAATCTCGAAATGTTTTTTTCTCTCAGCGTAAAACTGCTGGTATTGGCAGGAAAGATTTCTTAAACCTTACGATGAAATCATATTGAATGTCTCTCATCCATCTTCCTGTATGAGGTCGTTCGTGAGCCCACGTGCTCATCGCGATCCGTTCTACCAGACTGTAAGTTGATTCATCGGCCATAATTTAGACGTATATCACCATCTGAAATAATAAAAAACAGCAATTAGGAGTGATGTCTGAAATCCATAGTGGGTGATGGGACTTTTGGATCATACTGTAGAGGAAGAGACGTTGGATGTGTGCTTAGAGAATGTCCGTCAACGCAGCTTCGATACGATGCCACAGTTCCTCCGTTGTGGCCGGGGTTGTTCGCCGGCGTGCAAGTCGTCAGGCGATCATGGACCACGCGTATTCAATAGGTGACATATCCGGAGACCGCGCGAGCCAAGGAAGATGTGGCACATGGTGGCGATCCAGGAAGTCTTGGACGTTGCATG
Source organism: Macrothele yani (assembly GCA_039090855.1). Lineage (NCBI taxonomy): Eukaryota > Metazoa > Arthropoda > Arachnida > Araneae > Macrothelidae > Macrothele > Macrothele yani. The sequence continues at coordinate 55,927,970 of CM077008.1, read as the reverse complement.
CCACATGCGGTCGCGCATTATCCTGTTGGCAAATGACACAAGACATTCCCTGAAGATATGGTACAACAACAGGCTCCAACATCTCAGTGATGTAACGATGACTGTTCAGCGTACCGATAATGCGGACGAGGCGCGTACGGGAGTGGAATCCAATGACACCCCATACCGTAACGCCGGTCGCCAGGCCGGTATGGTGCAGCATAATGCAGGACTCACTCAGCCGGTCAATGCAGTACTGCCAGACAGAAGTTCGTCCATCATGGTGCTGCAGACTGAAGCGAAATTCGTCGGAAAACACGATGCCTTGCCATTCGCTCCTCCATGAACGACGTTCTTGGTACCATTGTGGTCCCAGACTCCGGTGTTGTATAGTTAACGGTAGTCGAAACAATGGGCGCCGTGCAAAAATTCCCAGCTGCTGCAGAAGGCGTCGAACCGTTCGTGGTGAGACTGGGTGCTGTTGCACACACTCAAACTGTTGAGCTATGGTGGCCAATGTGGCTGTGCGATCCGTCAGAGCCATGCGCACCAGATGTCGGTCCTCTTGTTCGGTGGTGTTATGGAGTTATTGAGATCCTACACGTCGGTGTGTTGTGTTAGGTTCTCCGCTGCCCAGTGACGCTATATTCTCCCCACCGCGCCCGCATGCGGTCCCACACGAGCACCGATGTATTAGAGTGATAATCCGTAATCCAGATATTCCACAATCTCCCGCGATCGAAGTCGGAATCCTGCTGGTTGAGTTCCCGTTGTCTTCGACTGGGTATGCCGCAGCTGTCTGCGGCCAGAAACGGCGAGCAAACACATTTCGAGTTCTTAACACTTCCTACCTGTTTACACCTCTTATAAGACTTGCAGGGAGATTTACTACCTTACATGATTTTCATATGTGCCGCCCGGTTAATCATTTGCATGTAAGCCCGTGTTCTGCTCTTCTGCGTACTTTTGAGCCCCTGGGATGCAATCGTCCCAGTGGTGCACTTTTAATGGCCTGCAGTGCATTTCTTATTGCAATGACGGGAAAAGACCCGAATTTCGCGGATTTTTTGTACGCCAGGAATGTTCTGAATTTTCAGAAACCTGTCCGCAATTCCTTTCGTATATATACGGAAAAACTTCATTCTTACTTTTTCCGTATCCATGTCACGAGAAATTTTCGGTAATAGGAGTGATTCGCGAGAATGCTTTAGGTTTGGATAACTGTTAAATTTCAATCGTCTTTCGATATTGAAATTCTGTAGCGAGATCAGATATTGTAGATAGCACATCGTAGGAATTTTGGTTAATGTGGAATAGAGGATCTATCTTTTCATCTTCCCCATTTTGTGCGCAAGCTAATATATATTGTGTTGTCGTTTAAGTCTGACTAGCGCAAAAGGATTATATGGTGTGTGGACTGAAAAATTCATCGTCTGCGATTTTGTGAAATTTCTGTATAAATACAGGAAAACCTGAAACGGAGTTTTCTGCCATAAACGGAATTACTGACTACGGAAAATCTGTGATAATACGAATGTTAAAAATATCGAGAACTTTTAAGGGGTCTCGGTACCCTTAAAACATTTTTTTTAGTTTAAGAAGTTAACTTCTGTTTTTAATACATTTGTATAAGTAGGGCGATACTCAGAGCTGATTTTGACAAAAAAAGAGCATATTGTGTTTACGATTTCTGAAATGTAATTTTTTTTTTAATTGAAACTATTTTTAAGAACTTTTCTTCTTTATTTTTAATCATTTTGCAAGTATAAATTCTATAACTTTAGGGACTTGATTTTAAATAAACAAGTTAGTACAATCATGCAATGCATTGATTATGATATGATTTCCAACATACCAGAAATCATTAATCAAGTTATTACTCAAGTTATGAAAATGATGCCTGTGGAATAAATCTCGCTCCTGCGTCCTCACCTTTGATCCCTTTTCGATCTTATTTAGCAGGATGGGTTCAGTTTACCTCGGGAACAACATAATAAAGTTTTGTCGCAATCGATGAATTTTTATGTAAGTTGTGACGCATAAGAGCTGGAATGTATCCTGCTCCTTTCACCCCATTTCGCCCATTTTCAATAGGGTACGTCTCCAGGTAGTCCCCTACCACATACTACAATTTCTATGAAATCGATGCAAGTTATGACGCATATGGGGAAAGGAATGTGTCCCGCTCCTATGTCTTGACCTTTCACCCCATTTCGCCCATTTTCAATAGGGTACGTCCCCAGGTAGTCCCCTACCACATACTACAATTTCTATGAAATCGATGCAAGTTATGACGCTTATGGGGAAAGGAATGGATCCCACTCCTATGTCCTAACCTTAGACCCCATTTCGTTCATTTTCAATAGGGTTCGTCCCCAGGCTGTCTCCTACCATATACTAAAATTTCATCGGAATCGAACCATTTTTATGCGAGTGATCGTGCGGACGGACGGACGGACAAAGCTGGAGCATATACGCTTCTTCAACCTACGGTTGGAAAGCGTAAACAAAACAGTTTAGGAGAAAAAAATAAAAACCACATATATATGTACAAAATCGGAAAAAACATAAGTACATTTTACATTACAATTTTTTTTTTATTTTTTTGTTTTTATTTTATTGCAAATTCCACCCTTAAATCTATTAATTGGGTGCTAGGGAAAGTACCAAAACTTTTTCAAGTACTTTGATAAATCTATGTTCAAGTTTTAGTACTTTTAATGGAGTGACTTGTTGGGAAAATGCAAACAGAGATAAATGAATTTAAACATTTCATTCTTGTAAAAATGTTATATAACCACAATCAGTTTCCTTTATGATTTTTTGTTCATTCATAATACACATACCTACAAGTGTACAGCAACTACATTGAGTCTTGATAAAATTACCCACCTCAATCTCAGTTTTTAGTCTACTAATTATAGTATCACAGCAGCTTGCGGTGACGAGCAAAATCGGAAGAATTGAAAAGAATGTCTAAAATAATTGTGAAGAAAGTGTTGCCAAAAATATTTTACTCATGCTTTTTTGGCACCCTAAGAAACATTCTGAAGGAGCACACTAATGCATAAAATAATTATAGTGTCTGCATATACAGTAGATTTGCCTATTTCACGATTTTTGCCTCTTTATCCAAAACCAGATGTCAACTAAATCACAGAACTCGGAATGGTAGGGGGAAATAATCTGCTACATTTAAATTAATTAATTCATTCATGAGGAAGGGTTGTAGGGATTTCCAGATATTTCGGTAAGAGAGAAGAAAAAAACCACAAAAACCTGAAATTGTGTTATGCAAAACTGAAGGTTCATGTACGAGGCAAAGTCAAGGGCTTGCGAGCAGGAGGAAAAAGTAAATATAGAAGTGATGTATATTTGTTTTGAAATGTCATATTTGTTCTGTAAGACTCAATGGTCAACACCATCCCTGAAGAATTCAACACCATCCCTGAAGAATTCAACACCATCCCTGAAGAATTCAACACCATCCCTGAAGAATTCCTGTGTCATTTCAACAACTGTTTTTTTTTTATATAATACACAGATCACATATATTTGAATGATGACCTACCTTACTATATTTTTTTAGATTGATAAATTGAATGCATACCATTTCATAAATATCACGCATATTTAACGCACAACAAACGTGTGGAAAATCTTTTTTCTTCACAAAATACACTGAAGTACCAGAAAAACTGGTACACCAGTCTAATACTTGGTAGGTCCCCCACGGGAGTGCAGGACTGCAGAAATACGACGGGACATGGTCTCTACTAACTTCTGGAAATATGATGTAGGCAATGCACACCATACTTCATACACAACGTTCCACAATTCGGGTGTATTACGAGGTCTCGGATTCCTGTGTTCGATAGCTCGTTGCATGGCATTCCAAATGTGTTCTATCACGTTCAGATCTGGGGACTTGGATGGGAATGGCTACACCCCAAACTCAGATGAATGCTCCTTTACCCATAATGTGGCTTCCAGACACTTGCGTGGAGGTGCATTGTCCTGTTGGAACGGGCCCAACCCATTTGCATGAATGCAGTACATGAACGGGTGTACCTCGTCAGAAAGGATGCGCACATAGCTTTGGCCAGTCACACACATTTATAGACATACCAGGTGTCCCAGTGAAGTCCGGCTAAACACACCCCATACCATTACGGACCCCCCACTAGCCGGTACAGTTCCCTGTTGACAGGCGGAATCCATGGTTTCATTGAGTTTGCGCAACCCACGAATCCTTCCATCTGCCCGATACAGTTGGCAACGCGACTCGTCAGACCAGGCTACTTGTTTCCGGTCATGGAGTGTCCAGTGGCGGTGTTGCCGTGCCCAAGCGAGGCGCAAAGCTCTGTGTCGTGAACCCATCACGGGGACTCGAGTAGGGCGTCGGTTGCCAAAGCCCATATCGTGCAGGGTACGTTGCACAGTCCGGACGCTGATGCTTGTTCAGGCTCCAGCATTGAATTCCGATGATACCCGCGAGAGTGTTGCACGCCTATCGCGTGGAACGATTCTTGACAGCCGACGATGGTCACGTTCACCCAATGTCGTTTTACGGCCGTATATCGTAGGTTGGAGGTTTTGGTTGGAAGTTTTACCGGAACGTATATATCGTAGGTTGGAAGTTTTGCCGCAATTCTTGTAGTCACGGTACACCCTTGCAATGGTCGTCCGTGAAATTCCGAACTTCCTTTCTACCTCCGAAATACTATGGTCCATCTCCCGAGCGCCAACTATGACACCGCATTGAAAATCGCTTAAATCGTTATTACTTGCCATTCACATGCCGAAAACAGCTCTGACAGCTAGCAAGGATGTCTATCGATTCATATATGCACTGGCAAACGCAACCGAGTACGCGCATATAGGTGATGTTGCTATGTATTTTGCATAAGCTCGTCTGTACCAGTTTTTCTGGCACTTCAGTGAAAGTAAGGCATGTCGTGTGTGAAAAAACGTAAACATTGAAGGGGGCGTGGCATTTCCAGGGACAGCTCAGTAATAAAAGAATTTTTACTCGTGTTATATGCTTTCGATCAACCCAAAATTTCGTCACAATATACTAGAGTTCTCAAAGTATATTTTAAGGTGAAAATTAGGAAATCGATATTTTTGTTAGTTTTTGCGAAATGAAGGGTACCGAGTCCCCTTAAAAACGAAAAGTTCGGTAAAAGAGAAACATCTACCACCAAATATGCTGCACGTTATTTTCAGAAATTTTTCGTGAATTCACATTACTTATTTTTAACAGTTAGTGATATTTTTCCATTCCCGGACGTAGACGGCGCGAAGACATTCCTTGCTCCTTGGACATGTATGCAGTCTGCGGACACTCATTTTCTTGTTGATTTGTGTTTTCATCTGCACTTTTTATGAAAGAGATCGCAACAGCATCCAAGTTATTTCGCACGTACGGACAAGCTGTCAAAGTGTCTGTGAGAAATACAGAGATGTCCAGCTGTCATAGCTGATTACGCCCTAGACCCTGGGTCAATATTTCTTCTAAGCCGCCATGGGCAATGCGCGCCTAACCCAATGAGCTGAGCAGGCATCAAAACCACTTGGGCAAAAAAATTTTATTTTCTCAGCTTCTATTACTAAGGCAGCAAAAGTTGGCTGCATAAGTTAGTACAATGAACTTGGTAGCGGTTTGCTGTGATTGGTTACCGCTGATATGGTTTTGAGAAAACACTAAATATCTGTCTAATTCTAGGCGTGAGAAATTCCCTAATCAGCATTATCGTGATCACTAACTGCTCGCACGAGGCTACTTTGCAAGAAGCCTTTGAGAACGAAGAGAACAATGAGACGAACTTGGAAGGAGGTAAACGGCATTTAAGAAAAGTGTTGTTTTAACTTTTGAGAGCCAGAATTTTATTTATTTGTTATTATTTTTGCAGGTAATTGATTTTCGATTTATGAAAAGTAATTAGGAATTTCGGAATTTTAATCTGAAATACTTCCCAGCAAAAACACAAGTGCTGGGAAACTGCTGGCCACCAGCTGGCAGTGATGGGTCACTGCTGGCTGAAATCTGCCGCTCACGGCCCGGTAGTGGTCCGTTGGTGGCAGCGCTATCAGTTGGTGAGCCATTGATGGCCCTGCAGCATCGCCATGTATTGTGGGCCTCCAAGCAAGTGCCACTAGTGCCCCGTTGCTGGCAACCAATGCAACCCCCAACAGCAGGTGGAAGCATCGAGACTGCGCACGCGCAGAAGCAACACTTGCTGTGTCTCTCATGGTACCAGTTAGTTGAAGACGACGCTATCGCCATCGTGTTATTTTAGGTGATGTTAAGAAAAAAATCCATATGTGGAGAGGCGAATTAATTTCCTAATGAAATTTTACGTCGACGAAGATATCAGATTAAGCCATGAAATACACCCACTCCATTCCCATGAATAACAATTCGTGGAATGGAGTGGATGAATAACAAGAAAAAATTTGAAACCGCTTGAAACACATATCCTGGGAAACCATTAAAATAGCGTTTGTTGGAAAAAAAAGAATTATACGCGAACAAAATTTATTAATTATTTGAAAGAAAAAAAAAGCAACGCTATGTGGTGTACTCATCCATGGGTTGAATACACAAGACTGGGAGGAATTCGCTTCTAAAAATAACGAGAAGTAAAATAAAATATCTTTTACTCTTTAAAACAAATGTAGCTTCGGACAACGGAAAGGAAAGACACAACGTTAAAAATGTAACAGTTTGTGACATGAACCCGGGTAAATATATATTTATTGAACAATCTCTTTTCAAGACGGTAAGGACAGTACAAAACTTTGGAAAGCGACTCTAAGTATGTACACGCCTTGAAAATAAGTGAAGTTCCCTTAACGTAAAAAAAAACTATCGTTACGTTGAAAAAATTAATTTATCAATTATATGAAACTGACTTGTATGAGAAATACCTCGCAATATTATAAAATGAAAGAGGGAAGCATTCGATTACAAATTGCATACCAAACAGATAGCTTCCAGCACGTTTCTGAATGTCGGGAATTAGTCCGGTCGGTAGCGAGCGCGGCTTCCACGTAAACGGCCCAGGATCGAATCTAGTCAGATGAAAACGGCGTTTTTCCGGTCTGTCGAGAAAATTCCCCAGCGCGGTGCGTTAATTCACGAGCTTCGTAAGGGTAGAAAAAAATTGTCGCGTTAGGAAACTGCGGTTATCCTTGCTTTTTTTTTTTTTATTATTATGGCTAATACTGGGAAATTGGCGGACAAGATTCGGCAAGCCACCAGTTACGTCACGTGGTTTCTGGCTGCCACTAACGACCCACTAGCGGACCACATTAGGCTAGCCATAATTTCTGGCACGTGCTTGCTGGGCCACTGAAGGGCCACTTGTGGCAGCTACTGCCTGTGATGGACCACTGATGGCCCTGTTGTGGCATATGACAACTGATGGGGTGCCAACTGTTGGCCAGCTGTTGGCCTGAACTGCTGGCCCTTCTGTTGGCCGCCCGGACATTTTATTGACGGTTCGGCAGCGGCAACATAGTGCTGGGCCATTGCTGGTAGTGCTGGCTGCCAGCAATGGCCTACTGCTGGCCCAGCAAGACTGTTTTTGCTGGGATACGCGGAGGATGTTAAGTCGCTGCGCGGGAGAGGGAACAATGCCCTGGGTCCTACCATTCGTGCTGTATGCCGCTGGACAACTTTTGAACTGGTCCGTTTGCCCATGTATTCAAACTTGGCGATCATCGGAACCCATACGAAAATGTGTTTTGTCGGTGAAGATCACACGACACCATTTTGTTTACCAGCTCACTCGAAAACATTTGACGTATATTATAAAATAACTTTCATTTTCAGTTCCTTTTCTTATGAAAATTTGAGTTTGTTCTCCTTTACACTTTCCAAACTTAACGTGATATCTTCTCTCTCGGAAGAATGAGGTTGGCAACGCAATTGAGGTCAAAGTGAGTGACGTATGAATGTAATAAGAACTATATATATAAAAAGGACGATACAGAAGTTCCTCAGTGTATGTGTGTGTGTGTAGAGATGTTCGATCACTGTTAAGATAAATGTAAAATTTACAACTTGTAGTGCCATATTGTGCAGTAATGGAAATATTACTATACCAATAAAAGGTTATCGTAAGTTTGACTTCTATATATGTTTCGTCTGGCCGTAAAAGCTTAATTAAGAATTATTGTATCGTATTCTCATTTAGTTTAACATTTCCTTAGTCATGGTTTTATACATAGCAGAACACCAATTTCGCACACGGAAAAGGGTTACGTCATACGTGTCACCATTCCAAATGCTGACGACAACGATCACTGGAAATAGCCAATTGACTTAATAGACGCGGTGCGAGAAGACCTTCCTCAGAAAGTCAACCAGATATGATCTGCCTTATGGAGAAGGACTCAAAGCAACATTTCACTTTTGTTTTAAAGCTGACCAAATCGATTCAATTACAGAAAATCGTATTTCTCAAGTAGGAAAAGCACTTTCTGGGTAGGAATTATTTAGGTCGCGGTGTGCAAAGTAAAATTTCCTGTCTCTCCATGTGTCGCAATGCACATGAAATAAAATATAATATGGGAAATTCGGTTTACTAATAACATTCTTAAAACCCTAAATTACGTTAAGCATTAATTGTGGTAAATTAACCGGAAAGATAACACTCGATATTTTAACAATTTTGGTCGATTTTCTTTTATGACGCCAGTAAAACCATAATTTGATTTAAATGCCTGAAAGAAAAAATTAGGAACTGCTACAGAAAGATGCGAAAAGAAAGAGATAACACATTTTACCTAACTATCTTTTGGATTCATGTCTCTGGGGCAATACCACTTTAACAACGGCTGTTGGCTTTTTTATTTGAGCAAAAGGCATTCACAGCTATTAACAGTCAATAAATATTTCTATTTAGCCAACCTAAGTTCTCGCTCGAAATTAGGACACAACAGGTTATGTTTGTATTACTTATCTTATTTACTGGCATGATTTAATCATTTCTAGCAAATCCTCTCCCAGCATTTTCCTCATTTGCATCTTTATCAGACTTCACCGCTTTATTCAGTTTCTGATTTTTGTATTTTAATTTTAAATGTGCCGTAGATAACACTCTTTCCCAAAACGATGTTTACTGTACAGTGTGATTATAGTAGTGAAAGTGGAAAATCTTAGACTCATACCTCCGGGCTGAGCTCGTCTTTTCCTAATGCATACAGTGCTCGTTAAAGATATTTCCTTGATACATCCGTTTCTACCCATTTAGTAATATGAGATAGTCGCAAGTTTCAATCCGTCGAGGAAAATGCAACAGGATCTACGATCCGCATTTTCTCCAGCTTAACGATACCCACGAGCTATTCTTCGGAGATATTAAAATTGACGATTTTCAATGTCTCTCAGGCACCAAAGAAACTTTTACTTTTATTAAATAGTAGCCGTAGAAGCATTTTAAAGACCGTTAGTTTTCTGCTTTTACTCTCCTAGTGGAAAGGAAGAAAAACGAATTGAATTCGAAAATGTAATCGCAGTTTTTAAAGGTAGCAGCAACAAACTGTAAGATGATGAAAGCCTCACAGAAAAGTATCGACGCTGCAAAATACATAGAAAATATTTTCTCCTCTGAAGCTCCTCTCTTCATTACACAACGACTGTAGACAGCTGATGGAATTAAGACCTGCAGCTGCATTAATGATAATAATAATCGGTGAAATCTGAGTAGGAAATACAGTCGTATGAGAAAAAAAAATTGGCAGTGAAGTTGAGAAGACGAGAAGAAAACTTACAGCCGTCTTTCCCCATAGTGAGAGAAAGAGAAAGAGAGAAAGTGAGCGAAATATACGTGAGAATGAAGATGTGATAAAACCAGGACTGAAAACAGAATTGACCAGGTCAAACACCTTAGAATTTAGTTATAGCATTTCAATTAACTTTCCTGCCTCAAAATATGGAATACTTTTCCGCAAAAAGACAATGGCCCTCAGAAAGTAAGTCAAACTAATATGATTACACTCTATTAAAATTTATTATTCCGAAGAAAAAAATGTACTACAAATGAGCATTTATTAACCGAAATCAGTATATGGCTGACTCACATTCGACCGTTATGACTGCAGCGATATTTCTAGGTAATATTCCCACGTAATGCTGGTAAGTCTGTGCCCGAATTTTCCTCTACTTCTCCTCCAAAGCTTCTGAGAGTACTGTAGTCGAAGAAGATCTTACAAGTCGAGACCGAGCTCAGTGTTGCCACTGGTTCCCCAAGTGCCAATGGACCTAAGTCGGGACTTCAGCCGGGGAATCCAACACTTGAACGTCGTGTTACTCAATCTAGGTAGGCATATACACTACATTGATAAAAGTCACCGGACACCCCTTCAAATGCAAATGAACGGATCCGCTGAGTTTTTAGTATGCGCAGTACAGCTGCAAACGGTATAAAAACAAGCCTGCAGCTAACCGCGATCATATCGCAATGCGAGGTCGAGTGGAAATTTCCCTTTGAGAAAGGAAAGATTGTTGGGTGTTATATTAGTGGGTTGTCCATAAGAGAAACCGAGCAGGGTTTAAACATACCCATGCCAACTGTTTCGGATCTACTGAATAAGTAGAAGACACATGGCTTGCCTGAAGCAGCAAAACGTACGTACCGTCAGACCAAAGAATATCAGTGATGGCGGGGGAACGATAATTACCACAGTGTACTATTCCTACAGTCACGTTTGGAGCTGGCATTGTACTCGGGTGGGGTTGTTTTTCGTGGTATGGTTCCAGCGCATTGTTATCGTGGACAAGCCTGTTAACCAGCACGCCTACTTCTATATTCTGGACAATTATGCCCTACCAACTCTGTGGCAATACTATGGAACCGAGTCTTGTTGGTACCAACAGGATAATACTCCGAGGCATAAAGCAAGCTTTCAAAATCGCTTTATTATTATTCATCATAAGAAAACATAAGTGGGAGACGTACAGTGTTGGGCGTCTCACTAGGAAATAATACAAACTGTTAAAACATGATGGTATATACACTGCAATGACAATGGGGATGAATAACAAATGCTGCAAGGAAAGCTTATTGCATAAAAAATTGCAGGAGAAGTGACAGAGAGAAACTCATCGTGTCACATGACATTGGCTGGGCATGATTTACAGGATAACACAGGCGAAACAATAGTACACAATTAGAAAGAGAACAGCACAAACACCGCCATGAAGGTAAAACATTACATACATGAGATAAAAACACAGCGTGAACAATTGTGCAAGTTATTTAACGTGGGCACCAAAGCAACATAATACAGGCGGGGTGAAGGTAATTAATGTACACGAGTAAGCATGAAAATATACTGAGATAACATTAGCATTCACAATTCAACGGTAGCGTGGATTGCACGAAAAAGAATGCAGAAGGAACAGTAAGATCACAGAGCAAAACTAGGAATGCACACTGGGATGACAAGAGGAATTAACGCAAAATGAAAGCACTGTACGACGCAATAGATGTAACTGGTACATTAACAAGGCATGATGAAACATATTATACACAGGGATGACCAAATAAAGTACACAATGTGAAGACACGATACAGCGCAAGAAATGTTACAAGTACAGTAAAACGCACACGATAAACCATGAGTGCACTCAGGGATGTTATGAGTATATGCATGAAGTGAAAGCACAGGATAAGCCATGGGTTCTGACAGATGACAGAATTTATCATAAATTTGTACGTGCACGATCAAAGCATTAACACAATGTGAAAGCACGGTACAGCACAAGAAATGCAAGAGGTACAAAGGATGCACAAAAACAAGCCCCATGAAAGTACACTGGGATGAAAATAGTATGTACACAATGTGGAAGTATAGAACTGTACAAAAATCAAACAGGTGCAATGAAAATGGCTAAACACTAAGAAGGTGTGTGAGTGCGGCAAATATAACAAATGAGAGATAGAGACGTACCCCACATGACATCTCAAAGTAAAACACACTACAGGAACACGGTGTAATACACTAGGTGCATAGACAGAAAGCACTTACGGTGACCAGGGTACAGCCCCAAGTACATAAAAGTGACGGCAGGTCACGGAATCAGAGGGCACACTGATAACAATGTAAATATGGTAAAGCATAGTATGACACGAAGAACAATTCAGATGACAAGATCACAATGATATGCACACTGAAAACTAGAAAACAAAAACTTGGGTTTTACAGCACAGGCTGTAGCTCGATCACATGATATACATGGAGACGAGTCGTAGAGTGTAGGAGGGGCACCAGGGTGCCACGGAACTCAGCAAAGGAGGTGTAGAATGTCCTATGGTACTGATAGGTGTAGCAGTCCAGAACCAACCGCAAACCATGGAGCGACCGGCCCCCAGATAGCATAGAAGGTGGCTTCTCGACGACTGGAAGAAGCCGACTGGTACTCCAGGCGGAGTCGAAAAAGCAATCGATCTTGGAAATGGCACAAAAGGGCTGCGCTGGCCTGGTGTTAAGATACCGGCGAGGAAACGCTGCGGAGTTGTTGAAGGTATACGTAAATAACGTGTTTAACCAGCACGAAAAGATAGGCACATACTGACGGAAGAGGCGTAGGTGGATGAGCCCGCAGAAGAAGATGTCTGTAGTCAGTGAACGGATGATCTTGAGAACAAGAGCGACTGGCAATCCGGAAAGCCTGGTAGAGGAGAGGCATCAGGATGGGACAGTAAAGGTAGACGAGAGAAACGTCTGCCTACTGTGCGCAGAAGGAGCAGAGAAGGGAGGAGACAAGGGACATGCGAAAGAGAAAATACGGAACAGGGAGGCGATTATGCAAAAAGAGCCAGTGGGTATTAATTTCAACAGAAGCGGATAAGGGTGAGCGGGCAGCGGCCCAGACAAGAGGAAAACAAGCAGGGGGAACCTCAAGAATAGAAAGCGGTGAAGGGGTGGCAAGGTGCACTAGAAAAGGATAAAGAGATTTAAAGGAGAGAGAGAAGAGAGGAAGAACCGAGTCTGAGAGTCGGAGGAAAAACGGCAGCGGAAGAGGGGCAGAAAAGACAGAGACGAGACCGGTGGGGGAGACAAGATCAGGGAAAAGCGAAAGAAGTGCAGTTAGCAGAGCGTCATAGACCAAATGGGCGGATGGGGACGAGAGAATAGCAGGGGGGAGGCCAGAGAAAGGGCGCCAGGATAGATCCGAGTTAGTGAGGTCTTGTACGGTTACTACACCTGCTCGGAGCCAAGAGGGGAATGAAAAGCAGGGGAGATGGGGGAGATAAAAACAAGAGAGTTGAAGAAGAGGGGTTCAGAAAGAAGCTCTAGAGTTGAAGAGGGAGGGGAGAGAATGAGGGGGAGAAAGCGAAGGTGAGTGAGGGCTTCAGAATATGTAGGTGGGAATTTGGAGGGTGGGGGGAAAGGACAGCAATCCATGAGAACTAAAGAAAGAAGGGGAAAATGTGCGTTACGCAAGGAGGCAAGAACATCACGTACCTGAACTGCGGAAGCCATTGGAGCCGTGAAAAGGTGAATGAAGTTGATCACTCGGCTTGATTTGTAGCACAGCGGGACATCAGGTAGGCCACCACCACCATAGGAGGGAGAGCACAGAGCTTGTGAACGTTAATCCAGTGATGACCCGCCCACATTACTCGAGTAAGGCAGCGTGTAACCTCCTGGAGGCAGAAAAGCGGGGTCGTAGATGCAATATAAGAATGCTTGCAGATGAACAGAAGGTATGTCCTGGTGAGATTTGCACGCTGGTAGTACGACGTATAAAACTGCGCACGACACCAGAACGCAGCTGTGCGGAGGAGGCGAGGATGGAGCTCCGTGCGAGTTGCACTGGATGTAGCTTGTGGTGCGCCTAAGTGCACACCCAGGAAGCGTTGGGTAGTGGATGACCATGTGGCCCCCCATGGAGCATCCATGCGATTGGACCACGACCCGCACCACAATCCAGTGCTCTTAGACGTATTCAGTTCAGCTGCAGAACATGAAGCATATGCGGAGAACAAACGACGAAGCAGTTGGAACTGTGAGTCGCTACGAATGCAGACGGTATTGTCATCTGCATAGGCAGAGTAAATGACTGAGTGATGCCGTGAGCTGGCAACTGGTGGTGGAAGTTGTGCTAGAAGAGATGTTTGCAGAGAGCGTAGAAAGGGCTCGACGGCAATAGCAAACAGTTGACCAGAAAGCGGGCAGCCCTGACGAACTCCCCGCTTGAAGGGAACATGTGTTGTGAGAAAAGATGCCGTCTTGACATGGAAAACGGCGTCCCGGTAGAGGGAGAGAAGAACAGAGACAAATTGCGGAGGAAAGCCAAAGTGTAGCAGGGTTTGTGTTAAATAGGCGTGTGAGATATTATCGAAAGCGGAACAGAGGTCTAAGGAAAGGAGAGCAAGAGGTTCTGAATGAGTCTTGGCAAGATGAATGAGATCGCGAAGAAGTTGAATATTGGAGGAAAGAGAACGGCCAGGAACAGCATAGGTTTGAGAGTCAGCAAGGATGTGAGGAAGGACAGAGTTCAGTCGACGGGAAAGAAGCTTAGTATAGAGTTTATAATCTTTATTGAGAAGAGAAATGGGGCGCCAACTTCCCAAGTCAAGAGAGTCACCCTTCTTGGGAAATCGGACCACATGTGCGTCAGTGAAACTCCTCGGGAGGGGGAGCAGTTAAATGCAGCAGAAAAAGCGGAGAGGAGAAAAGGCAACAGAAGAGCCAAGAACGCACGATAAAAAGGAAAAGAGAGGCCGTCCGGACCCGGAGCGGCATGGGGGTTAAGGGAAGAGAAAGTGTCGGACACCTCCGTGGATGTGGGTGAGAGAGACAGGGTGTGAGCAAGATGAGACGGAACTTGAGGCAGGTTATTGAGAAGATGGGGGAGAGCAGTGGGAGAAGGACGAGGAGTTTCACTGAAATTGGTGGTATAGAACTGACGAGCGTAAGAGCAAATCGCTGCCGAATCGGATGTGATTTCGCCAGAGGGGAGTCGAAGATGACGAAGCGAGGTAGAAGACTTACATGCAGATTCCATTGATGTTAGAAAATCATAGGTGCATTCCTCCGGATTGAGATGTTTAATACGCAGACGTAAAGGTGCTTGCTGCGCAAGAGGTTTCAGCAAAGCCTGGAGCTCCGCTTGATATGCTGGAAACAGCGGATCTGACAACCCAATCAGTGCGAGCATCTGCCTGGCGTGATCGAGGCGAATCTGACTAGAAGTCGTCATGGTGAAGGAAAGTTGCTTGATATGTAAGAGGAGCCGATGCTTGACATGAAGCTAATACTTCAAGGTACAGGGTGCTGCAATTCTGCTCGACGAGCAGCGAGGAAAGAACGGACAGAGGCTCAAAAGTCAGGATCAGTGTGGAGATTGGAATCAAACGTTCACGGACGTACAGTCCGAGGGAGTGACGCCGCAACAAACACTGTGAGGGTGACTGTGCAGTGGTCTGAGGAAGCAGTAGGTTGATGTCGCAACTCGGTAATAGACGCAAGAAGCGGTGTGGAAACGTAAACCCGATCCAAGCGCGCAGTCGATGGAAGCTGACTCCCAGACGAGCACCACGTGTGTGAGGTCTCTTGGGGATGTAGGCGCCTATAAGCATCGGTGAAGGAGAAATCAGCAGCAAGGTCACGAAGTAGTGCGACGATATCCGTCCGACGCTCTCGAGACGAAGGAGAGCGATCCAGTGCCGCGTCAAGGGTGCAATTGAAGTCTCCACCCAAGAGCACACGATCCGAAGGCGAGACTTTCGAGAGAGCTTGACGGAGTTTGGTGAACAAGATGGATAAATGAATAGAGGTGCACGGAATATACACATTAAAGATGTGAAATCGAGCTCCGCCAACTGTGAAGGAGACTTGCTGGAGTAAATCCCGGCATAAGTTCTGCACTGAGAGTGCATTGAGGGTGGATCGGAACTGCTGATGTATTCCGATAGCAAGCCCACCATGAGATGAATAGCGAAATGCATGATGGAATACATAATCGCTAGCACGCCAGCGAGTAAACAGAGTGGAGGAATGGCAGTTTGTTTCTTGCAGTAGTAACGGATCGGCCCCGAGGGGCGAGAGGTCTTCCATTACAAGAGCATTCGCTAGGGGACTAGCGAACCCTCTGCAATTAAGGGTTGTGACCTTGAATGGACTGGTCAGTCGTTGATTGGAGGAGTCGCGGAGCAACTTTTAGGAGTTGTTGTAATCTGTTTACGCAGCCAAGGGTCCATGAGTGGTGCAGAGGGTCATGTACAAACCCACGAAGGTACTTAGCAATGCATCCGGCTTGCAGGAGCAGAGCGGGAAGAATGTCTTCGCGCTCTCGGAGGTAGTCATACGTCGACTCCAGGTTCGTGGTGTGGGTGCAAAACTGATAGTAATCTCCAAGATTGAAAGGTTCTGAAGGAGCACCACCTTTGGAGAGTACACTTGAAAAGACCTCAAACGAAGGCGGAGACCTATCATCATCAGTGTCCCTTTCAATTTCTGTTGGCGCATGAGAGGAAGAAAAATCTCCTGAAACTTTGGTAGCACGGAACGGTTGCCCATCCGCAGAGGAAGATTTCTTCTTCTTCTTCTTACGTCGGGTACCTGTACGAGTGCCAGAAATGCGTTTTCCAGGGAGCGACGATGCTCGAGAAGCAGACGCAGAGTCAGAGGAGTTATCTGCGCCGCCGTCACACTCAAAGACACCAACAGTGAAGACAGGTGGGAAACAAGCGGTGGGGTCTCCCGATGCTGCCACGTGATCAGGAGTAATAGGTGAGGCGAGCACTGGAAAGTGAAGGTGGGAAGATAGGTCAGCATCAAAAGACGTTTGTTGACAAGAGGCTTTAGATATACTTTTTGTGTAACTCGGCCCAGGGGCAGTTGGCCCAGTGGGAGCTGGATACTCGTTGTTGGGGCAGCGAGCAAGCTGATGCCCAAGTTCTTTGCTATTAGCACAGTGTTCTGATGTTAGCATGTCAATTCTGTAGGAGAGCTGCACACATCGGACGTTTAGGATCCGTGGGAACTTACGGAGATGCTCCTCTGATATAAAGATGAGTCGAACACTCCGGCGAAAACTACGAACATTCTTATTTGCAGGATCCTTGGGCGCAGCTGAATGTGTGATAACAGGACCAACAATCTTACCACACTTACTAAGTACAGTACATATCATCGCATCCGAGATTTCGGGGGGCACCGGATGCAAGGAGACCTGAACACGGCGCCTGGCAATCGGTTCAGCTTCAAGGTGGTGGTCTCCCAGGTCAAGACCTAAGTTTAGAAGCGTGTCTGCATGCTCTTTGGATGTGAAATAAACAATCACCGTCCGCGGCCGGCGGGTGAGGTGAGTAATGGCTCCGGCTGGAAGAAAAGAAAGGAGCGTATCACAATAGACTTTCAGCGGTGTATTCGGAAGAGCATCTAGGCACACTCCCAACTCGCGGGTGGAGTGAAGTTCCTGCGCAGCGGGTGAAAAGTGCGGAACGTCCAATTGAAGTGAGTCACCATGTATCTGGACATGGGCATCTGCAAGGGGAAGGCGAGTCGATTGCGTCGGTAGGGACGCACCTGAGGTAACGCTAGAATAAGAGCGGGAAGGCAATCCTCCATTGAAAGGCAGAGGTGCAGCGCTGGATGAAGGAGCTGACACAACGCTGGGCAAGGCTACCGAGGGCAGAGAAGCAACGCCCTCAGAGATATCCATTACGTCATCGGCAGCATCAGGAACGAACGTCATAGCCTCACCACCAGGAGGGGTGGTGGAGTCAGAGAGTTGAAGCGTAGAAGAAGAAGAACAATAGGCATCAGGAGGAGGACGATATTCCCTATCATCAAGGACGGACGCTGTTTGGTTTGCTCCGTCAGAGATAAGGATCGACGTAGTAGGAGAAGCTGTGACGAGAGCGGGAATGCTGCTCTTATCAGCAGTCGCCATCGCCGATGGCGATGCCTAATTTAGTAAAAACGACCAACTGTTCGAGAAAATAAAGTGCTGATAGCTAATTGAAAACAGTACTCACCGACTCGGGAGATGTCTTAAATGAAAGATACAACCTTCGTCTTGAAGGCACGCACAAAAGTTAAACGACAGAGCACACAAAACACACTCAGTAGACGGCGAAACACGGAGCTCAAAACAGACACGACTTAAGTCCCATAAAGCAAGGACTGTTACGGCATGTTTTGACCTTAATTCCGTATCGTGTGTGGAATGGCCAGCACATAACCTTGATCTTAATCCCATAGAGCACTTAAGGGATGAATTAGAGCTCAGCATAAGAAGTTTGGAACCAAGGCCTTCTACTAAGAAAAAGTTAGCGGCAGCATTATGTACTGAATGGAAGCGCATACCTATCGTTGTATTCCAAAACTTTGTCGAAAGCATGTCTCGAAGGGTCAGTGTATGCATTAAGGCCAGAGGTTCGCCGACACGGTACTAATGTATGTCAATAAATGCTATGTTGTGTTTATTTTCTAGATGTCAGGTGACTTTTGTCAATATAGTGTATGCAGAAGTAGGCTGTGTGGAACTGTTTAGAATGTCCTCTTGCCTGGCTGCTCTGAGGCTGGAGAGTCCCACAACAAAAATACAGTGTTTTTCCTAGCTGAAAAACCTCCACACATCACAGATCTACCTTCAAACTTGAACGTCTTTAACTCCTACTATACCTCTCCTACTCATGTTACACTAATTACATGTTGTTGCATGATACGATTATTACGATATCTTGCATAAGTATTCCAAAATTCTAAATAAAACATTCTATGTCAAAAAACGGCTCCAGTAAGCCCTGATTGTTCCACTGAATAAACGCTTTTTATACCACGCCATACGCATATTGAACTTACACAGTTTGCTGTACTTTTTACTGGTGTGATGTATCCATGTTTGGACCTCTGGCTGAGATTCCGAAATATGTTTGTGAATAATTGTGGATCCCTGTATACCGCAGGGAACTGTTATGTTTATGCGGCGCTCGCTTTGTAGAGGACACAGTAATAAAACTGTCGAACAACCCAGCAGTCGGACCGAACCTGATAATAAATATCCTTATTAAATGGAATGTGGTCTCGTTATGATATTTTATCTGATATTAAGTGGATCCGATTATTAGGATTCAGAGGGCACTCTCGGAAACATAGCTATGATAAGAGAAACAATTCGTTTTTGCTGAAACGAAGCTTTAAAACTCGCTTGATTATTATTTCATGACTATTACGAAGTTCATCTTCTTCACAAAGAGGGCAAATGAACCACTGATAAGAAGTTCTACATTTTAAAATAGGAGACAAAAATGAACGTGATTAAAGTGATACAACCTATAACTTTAACTTTCATGATCAGTTTTCGATTATTCGCTGTCACTGGCGTTAAGAGCACTTGTATATGGAAGATTCAAAAGTCACTGTCGTTTTCTGACCGTTGATGTAAACGTGTATAGGTACATGAACGTATAAGTTTAGTCTTCGAAATAGAGTCTATCGTGCTCGATGGACCAACACCATCGTAAATCCTCCCGCGAAAAAATTCATTTGGTTTCGAGGTGAAAATTCTTGAACCCCAAGTTCAAGATCATGGAAGCTTTGGACCTGTTCCCCACGTACAAAATGTACCATGGACTAGAATGAATGATAATCCGAAGGCGCAAGCTCCGGATTATAAGCAATGTGGAGACCCTCACATTCCTGTAATTTTTCTTTAGTTGACTGAAAACCTCGAGTTCCAGAAAAGAAAAATTACAGGAACTTGGGACCCTGAAGGTCCTGTAACTTTTCTTCAGTTGACCGGTCACGATGAGAAGGAACATTATCCTGTTGGCGGATAATTCATTTACGATCCATCCGAGCAGGGTTCCTTCGGAACTAAACAATATACATCCGCTCCAACTAGCCACAGTACAGCTGCGTATGAATGGCTCCGCCATCTGGAATCAATTCAAAAAGAATGTGGTCCTCAAAGTTCCACCATACACACAGCAAGCAACATAGCATAACTTTGTGCTCAAATCATCTTCTTTTGGGAACTGGTTTTGGTAGGTTTTGGGGATATAACCCTTGTTTTTTCCGGGAAAATATCCCCTTTTCATCACACATCGCAAAAGGAAACAATCGGCCTTGGGATTTCCCAGCAGTTGGCGCAGGGCTTCAGCAGAGCAGCAATCATTTTCATGGAGTACTTGTCGACGGCGTCGGTGCGTCTTGTTGAGCTAGTGCAATTCGCGAACAATTGTGAGCTGAGGTATTCCCAGCTCATTTGACAGTTTTCTAATGCTTGTGCACGGATCTGACTCTAGGGCTTGACGTACAGCTTCAGAATTCACGGTCGAAAGTCTTCTAGCACGTTCTTTGTCTTCAGGGCTGCAGTCCCAATTTTTAAATCTCTGAAACCAAAACCTTGGCGTTCTTTCAGACACTGTTTCTTCATATTCTACTGCACAAATTTTGCTCGTTGCAGCCAGCTGCAACGGTCAACGATTTTTAAAGAAAAACAGTAAAAGCACTCGGATTGTGTATTTCTCGTCCGTGGTGTTTGACAGCAGAACATTTTCCAATAAATCACGGAAACATGTGCTCCTCTTTATACCAAATACACTATACCGTTTATTATTATTATTATTATTATTATAAGTATGGTCAGGCTTCTCTGCATGGCGCATGAGCACCGAGATATAATTTTAGGTACTTGCTTTGTATTAATTGATAGAACTGGTAGTTTCTGTTGTTGGACAATAAGAATTATATTTTAGGTTCTGGTAATTGCAAGGGCCTGCTTTAGTGGAAACAAAAAAAGCACTGCAAAAAGTACGGTTCACTCGACTCACCTGATACATGTAGCCATAAGCATTTTTGGTATTCAGTTGTGTTGTAACACTATACAGGATCGGTTCTTTTTCTTATGTTCAATTTGAAGTTCCAGAAGTGCTTCTGAAGCTTTTTACCCTGCACAATTTGCAGTTCGTCCTCTTATCAAACATGAGAAAATGATTTCCTTTCCAACCATTCATTTATGCCTTATAATGAATTAGCTTTGTTTATCTTTTTGCTAAGCTAATTATTATGAATGAATAATGCTCTACGCTTCAAAATAATGAATTCCCAAAAGGGTGTTGTTACTCGTTAATTATGAACTTAAACAAAGTCTCAACGCTGGTTATTTATATTAAGTAATCAAAGTCATAAACCTAACAGCCAGACAGAGGTCTGACAAAACTAAGAATTGAAAAAGACTGAACTTACAGAACAACTTGTTTATTATGATGACTCCTGGTCAACTAAGGCACTCATATATCACTACTACATAACAACACACTGCAACGCAACTCCAACGCAACAACACAACTACAACGCAACAACACACAACTCACACTTCTCGATGAACGCGCCTATATACGAGCTACCACCACGTCATGACTTACACTCATTGCCAGATCTCATTCAGCGGGTGAAATAATATTCCGTTCAGTAGGAAGATAATTTACATAGGAAAATAAAATAACCAGAGATAGTAAAATCAAAAGGAAAGTGAATATAGAGTATACGTTACATCATCTCCCCCTTAATTTTTCTTCTTTTTTTTCTTTTTTTTTTTTTTTTTTTCTTTTGGTTTCCGAAAAATCTATCAATTTTGGAGTGTAAGTCTTACATTTCGATGATTGACGTTTCTCGATCTTTTTTTTGATTTGTTGTTTGGTGGTAGCCGTATTTACATTATCAACTTGGCATAACAATTTACGAATCTGTATTCGACTGTGAAATTTGTAGTGTAGAACAAACCAAACCTGCATCGGCATACTTTCCTTTTATTCTGCCTAGCAGGAATCACTTTTTTAATTTCAAATTACGTGCGCCTCAATCGTTGAAATACATAACAACTGTATCAGCAGCGAAGATTGCCTGAAGCTGCCTAACAGTAACAATTTTATTATTTTCATTTCAAATTACGTTTGCCTCATTCTTTGAAATACAGAACAACTGTATCAGCAGCGAAGATTGCCTGAAGCTGCCTAACAGTAACAATTTTATTATTTTCATTTCAAATTACGTTTGCCTCATGCGTTGAAATACAGAACAACTGTATCAGCAGCGAAATTTACCTGGAGCTGCCTAACAGTAACAATTTTATTATTTTCATTTCAAATTACGTTTGCCTCATGCGTTGAAATACAGAACAACTGTATCAGCAGCGAAATTAACCTGGAGCTGCCTAACAGTAACAATTTTATTATTTTCATTTCAAATTACGTTTGCCTCATGCGTTGAAATACAGAACAACTGTATCAGCAGCGAAATTTACCTGGAGCTGCCTAACAGTAACAATTTTATTATTTTACCCCTAAGCACATAGATATATACAAAAAAAAGTGGATTAGTAGATGGACATAGAAGAAATATATAAAAAAAAACACACATATATACACAAAAAGAATGCATAGGCCCACACGAAAAAAAAGAAATTCTGACACGCCAACTGGTCGAGCAGGAAAAACAATAAACTGAGAAAAGAACCTGTCCACGAGAACTTACTTATCTCGAGGACGCATAAAAAATTCTAGTGCGAAAACGTTTTCCAGGCCTAATGGGACTGGGGAAATCAGGTGGCTTGGATCTCTTCCGGGACGGTAATGGAACATCGGTCTGTTGTCGGTCAGGAATCTGGCGGTCTGGAAATCCCTGCGGCTGAGAAGAACGGTCAGGAACGTCAGAAGTCTGGCGGTCCGGAAATCCCTGCTGCGGCTGATAGGAACGGTCAGGAGTCTGGCGGTCTGGAAATCCCTGCGGCTGAGAAGAACGGTCAGGAACGTCAGAAGTCTGGCGGTCCGGAAATCCCTGCTGCGGCTGATAGGAACGGTCAGGAGTCTGGCGGTCCGGAAATCCCTGCTGCGGCTGATAGGAACGGGCTCCCCCAGGCTTTGGGAATGAAGTCCCTTGATGCTGGGGCCCGTTGTGTCCTTCCAGTATCTTTTTGGAGGGACGTGTCTCCGGCCACATCGCTTGTTTTCGTTTACGCCCACGGGGCATGATAGTAGTAGCAGGCATCGGCCCTGTTTGCCCTGAACGGAGGTTCCAGGGGCGAAACCCGGGCGGATGCAAAGATTTCTGCCTTCGTCGCTGTTGCGGCGAAGCAGATTGAGGAGACAAGTGACGTTTGCGCCCAGCTTTTGGTGGTGCTGGACGGTGTGGAATATTAAATGTTGGATTCATAACTGACAAATCCGAAATGTCCGACGCCTCTGAGTCGCTGCTGTATTTCAGCGGTCGTGCAGGGCGATGTTTGGAATTGCCTATAGGAATACTTTCCGATGAGGTATTCACAGAAGAAGTATCCCGCGTTGATGCAGGGTGAGCTGGAAACGGCGCAGCAATAGTCTTGGCAATGGTTGGAGGGAAAGGAACGATACTAGCATTCGACGAACTCGAATCGAGCCTTTGTCTCATGGAAGAATCAGGTTGCGTGTGTAGAAACTCGTCTGGAGGGGGGAGGGTGAAGGATAAATCACTGGTGATTCGTCAAAAATGTTCGGTGGTTCGTCCACAATTTCTGGCGGTTGAACATGAGATATAGATTCTTGAGTCTGTGGAACAGAAGGTTGAGTAGGATTGATAATGAACTCGATATCCCGTTCGTGATATTTGCGACATTGATCAACATGTACATATTGAAAATTGTTGTTCGGTTTTTCCAGAACAATATTATTGTCAAAGACATTTGCCACCCGATATGGACCTTCGTAGCTGGGTGCAAATTTCTTCACTAAAGTATGCGAAACAGAAGACTGGAAGTGCGTTTCCACGAGAGTGAGATCTCCAACGACAAGATCTGGTTCCCTACGCCTAGAATTATAATATCGTGCTTGAGCCGCTTGTGCTCCTAGCATTGCAATACGAGCTTTTTCTGCCATAATGTGTACTGATTGCGGAGTTGGTCGCTGATTTAGTTCGTCGATAATCCCCGTTAAATTTTCAAAAGGGGTTTTAATTTTGCGACCCAGAAAAAGTTCTGCAGGAGTAATTTTAGTAGACTCGTGGACAGACGAGCGGAGGGCGAACGCAAAAAGTTCTAAATGGTCATCCCATCTTTCATGGTGGTCCATTACGAAAGTCGCAATCATTTTCACTAGCGTTCGGTTAACGCGTTCTGCAGGATTACTCTGGGGATGATATGGGGAAATGAATTTATGTTTAATGTGTAATCTCGCACACATTCTTTCAAAAATGTCAGAAATAAATTGAGGACCATTATCCGAAACTACTTTATTAGGTGCACCATATCTAGAAAATACTTCATTAACTAAGACATTACAAATAATCTCAGCCGTGGCTTTAATGGGAAAAACTTCAACCCATTTAGAAAAATTATCAGTTAGTACTAAAACATAACGAGCTTTATTTTTAACAGATAATGGATAAGGTCCCAATAAATCTATGGAAATAATATCAAATACATGAGAACTTGAACTAGATTTCAAGTGACCGGCCGGTCTTACATTACGGTAATTATTAATCTGACACAAGTGACATGATTGAACGTATGCGAGCACACTTTGGTACATGCCAGGCCAATAGGCAACATCCCGCAATTTACAACGGGTCTTGCGAATACCTAAATGGCCTGCAAGAGGTTTGTCATGAAATTCATTTAAAAGAGCCATTCTAAGGGTTCGCGGAATACATGGGCGAAACTCTGCCCTAGTAGTCCGAGACTTTGTATAATAAAGAAGACCCTCTATTACTTCAAAATGTTGTGACCTTCCAGCCAGAGAAGGATCACTTGGTAGGGGCGAACCCGCAAGCAAAAAATTGTAAATATCCCCAAAATCTGGATCATTTATTAATTCTGCCATTATCTGCTCTCTGGATGTGATATCAGCTATCAGAAGTAAAGGCTGACATCCAGGAGTAGTTTCGGTGGGGACCCCACTAATCGGAACGCGAGATAATGCGTCCGGTAATTGATTCTTATTACCTGGCTGATACGAAATTTTGATATTGCTCTCTTGTAACTTCAGAGCCCACTTCATAAGTCTTTGAGATAGGTGTTTAGCAGAATTCAAATACTGAAGGGCCGAATGATCCGTAATTATGTTAACTGTCAATTCGTTAAGATAACATTGAAATTTATTCAGTGCATACACAACAGCAAGACATTCACGTTCCGTAGCTGAATAATTGCGTTCAGCTTTGGCTAAAGTACGAGACGCAAAAGCTATTGGATGCCCAGCTTGTGACAAAACGCAACCAAGACCAACTCCGGATGCATCAGTATAAATATCAAATTCTTTAGAATGATCCGGGAAAGCCAACACCGGAGGCTGAGTCAATGCAGACTTCAGTGTTTCGAATGCAGCGTTAGCTTCAGGTGTCCAAATAAACTTCTTGTATTTACGCTTTAAAGCATACAATGGCTCACATATTGTAGCATAAGCGGGGACGAACTGCTGATACCATCCGGTCATTCCCAGAAAGCGGGATAGTTCTTTTGCTGTTTTAGGCCGAGGAAAGTCAGCAATAGGCCTAATTTTTTCATTATCAGTGAATAAACCGTGGGGAGTAATCTTCAACCCCAGATATACAATCTCGTCCCTCGCTATCTGGCATTTACTAGGTTTTAACGTCAAGCCAGCATTGTATATAAGTTGGAACACCTGTTTGAGCAGAGAAAGGTGCTCGTCAAAAGTCTCTGATGTGATAATAATATCATCCAAATAGACATGCACATGGGGACCCAGGACAGGTCTGAGAACCGTGTCCATAAGCTTTTGGAAAGTAGCAGGTGCAGAAGCTAAACCAAAAGGCATACGTAAATATTCATAGGCCCCAAAAGGAGTCACAAAGCCTGTTTTATCGACCGAGTCCGGATGTACTGCCACCTGCCAATATCCACTCGCCAAATCCAAAGTTGACATCCATTTGGTTGACGACAAGTCATTTAGAATATGTGACATGACAGGTAGGGGATAATTGATTGTTTTTGTGACTTGGTTGAGTTTGCGAAAATCTGTCACGAAACGAAATTCATTTGGTTGTTTCTTTGGAACCAAGAAGGCAGGAGCAGCCCAGGCGCTTGTTGATTCCCTGATTATGCCTTGCTTAATCATTTCCGCAATTTGACGTTGCATTTCCTGTTTTTTATGTGGAGCACAAGGGTAAGGTTTCGTCGCAATGGGTTTCGAACCATCAGTGTCAATAACATGATAAACCACCTGTGTGAAACCAGGTTGATCCGAAAATAAACCAGGGCTTTCCTGTAAAAGGAGAGAAAGCTGGTCTCGTTGCCCCTCATTCAATTGGTCACTCAACAATAAACTCGTAATATCTACAGGAACCGTCGGAATCATTTCGACAGGTTCCGGAAAGGAAATCACATGTTGTACAAAATTCAAAGTTATTTGAAACTTGTTAATAAAGTCCATACCCATGAGACATTTCACGGGTAGCTCGTCTATAAGCAGGAAAGAATGTGTAAAACGAGCTTTTCCCAGCCCTAAAGATAATGTGACAGTTCCTGCGATACTGAAGATTTCGTTATTTGCACCTCGCAAATACTGCGTTGCAGGCTGAACATGTATTGCAGAAAAAACATCATTGCAAAACTTTGTATTTAGGGCTGATATCTCAGACCCAGTGTCGAACTTTGTCTCGACAATAATGTCTTCAAGTGTCAAGAATACATCAGGCAACTGAGGAGTTTGAACAGTCACTAATACTGTTTTAGGGTCAGGATGTTTGGTATCAGGAAGCAGGACCGACCCTTCGTCTACTTCCTGTGGAAGTTTAAAGGAATTCTGGTGGTGTTATCATGTGGTCGGAAACCTCGACCCTGCCGGGTATCGGGAAAATTTTCACGATAAGGAAAATTGCGTGCACCCTGCGTCGGGAACTCCGCGTGTCTGTTGAGATTTTCATTTTCGTTACGTCTGCCCTCAGCACGGGCAGAAAAATTATTATTGCCCTGAGCACGATAACGTTCCGAATGCTGCTGAGTGGAACGGGGTCGAGCATACTGTGCATTATGACGATACCCCGTAGCTTGCTCCGAAACTCGTTGCTGGTTCGCCACTCTTCTGTGTGGTGGAACGTATGAAGCTTGGGTGGGCACGTGTGTATGCTCGCGCTGAAAGTTTTGTCTATTATGCCGCTGAGGGTTTTCGGAATAAGCCTCGCGGGGTGCCCGAGCATGGTGAGTTGCAGCATGTTTGCCATGTCGCTCTTCATACGTGCGTATGAGGCGAAGGCATTCATGAATAGTGGTAGGGTGTCGAACCTCAAGAAAATCTTGCAAGAATGGGTCGAGCTGCTGTACGAGGGTATCCAACATGTCAACATGACTGGCATGTGGATCCCATAGATTATATAGGCGTGTAGTTTCCAACGCAAATGCAACAGGGCTATCATTGGGACCCTGCTGACGAGAAAACAGCTGTTGAGCAAGGCTAGCTCGACTGAGGCCGAAAGGAAAGACCTCCAAGAATTCTGCACGGAAATTCTCATAATGAGAATCCGGGTTCGACCCTCGCCACTGCCGATACCAGGTCTTGGCGGTATCTCTCAAGCAAGTTCCGGCAATTTGGACCTTGCAGTCTTCCGGAATATTATATAAATCAAAATGGTCTTCCAGATCTTCGAGGAACTTTAAAGACCCCTCCAAACCATTGAAATAAATTGTTCCTGCATGCGGCACGAAATGGGCAAGCATTCTGCTTCGCTGAGAGGATTGAATTCCCTCAGCTACGACCCGCGACTCAGAGTGATAAGAAGCTGGTGCATTCCGAAATGGTGAAGAATGCATGGGTATGTGTAGATTATTCATATCCAAGTCAGAGCCACAGGCTTCGTACAAATTGTCCAAAAAACACCATTACCCTCGAGACTTGCCGGATGGTGGAAATTTGCAGTTGTCTCAGGTAAGGAAGCCATGGGTAATAATAGTCAGGATCTCGTGTTCGAGAAAAGTTCGGGCGCCAATTATAATGAATTAGCTTTGTTTATCTTTTTGCTAAGCTAATTATTATGAATGAATAATGCTCTACGCTTCAAAATAATGAATTCCCAAAAGGGTGTTGTTACTCGTTAATTATGAACTTAAACAAAGTCTCAACGCTGGTTATTTATATTAAGTAATCAAAGTCATAAACCTAACCACCAGACAGAGGTCTGACAAAACTAAGAATTGAAAAAGACTGAACTTACAGAACAACTTGTTTATTATGATGACTCCTGGTCAACTAAGGCACTCATATATCACTACTACATAACAACACACTGCAACGCAACTCCAACGCAACAACACAACTACAACGCAACAACACACAACTCACACTTCTCGATGAACGCGCCTATATACGAGCTACCACCACGTCATGACTTACACTCATTGCCAGATCTCATTCAGCGGGTGAAATAATATTCCGTTCAGTAGGAAGATAATTTACATAGGAAAATAAAATAACCAGAGATAGTAAAATCAAAAGGAAAGTGAATATAGAGTATACGTTACAGCCTTTTGCAACCATTCGTTTATTATAGCACTCATTTTAATTCACTACGTAATCATTTTACCAAGTGTACAAAATATGAAGCACTTTGGTTCATTTATATGTTCTGATTACACATGACGCACAAATAAAACAGATGATTTAGAACTTTTTTGAATGAAAGCAAAGGACTAGACTCCCAAACATGGCAGAAATTCTCCCCATTTGCCATGGAAAGGGAATAATGATCCTAGCTACCACGCCTTTGAATTCAGCCTGCAAACATCTTGCATAACTATGCCAATGGTTCTGTAAAGTGCCATCAATTGTCAGACAGTTTTCGTTTAGTGAGACAAATGAATTTTAAGAAGTTTCTTAATACAATTTTTTAATTATTTCAGTTCTCTGTTCCCTTTCGCTTTTCTTTTGTTTGATATATATGGTTCATGTTCAGAAGTTGTCAATCAGATCTTCCTTCCTGATTGCCATCACACATAATATACACTATTTATTTTTGAAATCACAAACCCATGAATTATACAAAAATGTCCATGAAAGTGCATTTTGGAACCATTAATGGGATTTGTGATTTTATCCAGAAATAGAAGTAAACAGTTTAAATTGAGAGGGACAAAATAAGAAGAAAAGATTTGGATAACAACATCCAAATAAAAACTTCAGTGTCTTTCATTGATGAAAATTTAGTAAAATGCTGAAGTACAAATGAAAAAGGAGCATGCATGCAAGAGAAGATAAAAAACAAAGTGCAACACCGCTAACAAGGTGAAATGCTTGATGTGTTTTGTTTTCCTGCCTTTAGAAACCATGTAAACAAAATGCAAGAGATTTCTTATGGTTTGCTCTTATATCCTCTTTTTTATTTCCAGCCCCTATTAAACAGGTCTTAAATTCGTTTTATACATATCTTACGTTTTCATTTTCTTTCTCTGTTACCGATATTGGTTTTCTTTTTTTAATACTTAATTCATTTAATGCTATCATGAACAAGGTGAGGACTTTTACAGCACACTGTCAAGAGAGATGAAACTTGAGAGCTTCATTCCATAACAGAAAGCAGAAGAGTATCCATAATGTGGCAGCACCTTCCATTTCCACCTCTCAAAAAATTCAAAATGTAGCCATCCAACCAAAAAATCATGGAAACGGCTTTTTGGAGCTGTTAGGATATTCTTCTGAGTAATTTTCTGGAACCGCGCTGTATATGTAGCAGCTAAATAGTATTGTCAGACGCTTGACATGTTGCGCCATGCCATTTGTTGCAAAAGACCGAGGTTATTGAGAAGAGGTGTTGTGCACAATAACGCCAGACCACATATGGTCCAATGCATGTCTGAATGATTTCAGTTATATTGTTGGGAATTCTTAGACCATACCACCTACAAGCCTGACACGCACTCTGCGGTTTCCATATGTTTGACATTCTTAAGAAACACTTGGCTTGAGAGAATTTTGCGGCAGAAGCAGATCTAAGAAAATAGGGTGATTACACCAGACGGACCTTCATTCAGTCTCTGCTGGCAGATATCATATAAAATGACGATGAGACATTTGTTTAACCGCTATGGTGACTTTGTTGAAGATTAAAGAATGCAAACAGTTACCCTTGTGCTCTATGTACTCCCATCAACTCATAAATGTTTCTGAAAGAGAAGGTCTTGTTTTTTAAATAACCCTGGTAAATTTACTGGGATGACAGATACCTTGGGTAGTGCTGCACCCTTTCCTTTCACAATTTTCACTTTCACATAGAGTTCAGAATAGAATAATCCATATCATCTCAGCTTCTCGAAGTGCAAGAGCCAAAATAGCCTCCATTTTGAATAGTAACAAGAAGAAGAAACTCGTCCCTTTGCCCTCTTTCTATAATCGCAGATGTAGGTGCTAAAGTAAACACGTTTATTTTAGATTTAAGACATTCAGAAGAATTTAAGTGACTCATTGTCTTTCTGGACTACACACACTGGCCACTAAATTAAAAACCTTTATGCAGATGTTTTGTAAATGCCATTTATGCAGTGTATATTCAAAATACGTGGTCACCGCTGTCACCATGTGACATAGGCAACTTTTTAAGACTGCTGCAATTCAGTAATCGTCAGTAGTGTTAATCACAATCGGAAAAACAAAGGATCTTTTACAATTTGATAAATGGTTTTTTGTTGGTTCCCGTCCGGCTGAAGCAACAATTTTGAAAATTGTTGCTTCAACCGGATTTTTATCTAACTTCAGAGTGAACTTAGAAATCCTAAATTCACAGTTTTTTTATCATGATTTTACACCATAAAGTCGGTCCACAGTTGCCATTAACGCCATATTTTCAACTAATCGCCGGCTGCCAAGCTAGCATTTGACTCAGAAAGCTATTCAATCCAATGATAGATGTTTCTTCATATTCAAAAGAACAGATAAATCACAAATGAGAATGTTTTATTCATTTTGTTTTTTACAGCTCGTCCCCAAAGCCTCGTTGAGAATTATTTTTGATGCACGAAGGTATTGTGCATCTATTCAGCCTTACAGGCAATTATTTATTTTCCCTGTAGGAGATCTGGCGTTTTGAGCGAGAGGTGGATCGTGTTTATCCGATTGTTGTAGCTCGATTTCTTCCCTTTTCTGAGAGAGATAATCTCGTTACTAACAGCGGGAAATATTCCTAAAGTTAAGTACATTATCAGCAGCGGTGAATAGGAAAACTGAAAAGAAAAAAACAGATATAAAGAAACTGTAGAAAAAAAATAAAGTGAATCTCTTCTTATCCAGCTTAATCTCATATTTTTATGGCTACATTTATTGTTACACTAAATGCACGGTTTATTCACAGATCGTGAAACGATCACGTACCACGGTGAGTGAAACACTTTGCATATTACGAGAACTAATAACTACACCTGACAACCAAACTCAGAAAAATATTTAGAAAAGTGTATTTGGAATGTTTTTCGTCATTTCGAAATATTTACGAACACTTCTACAAAAACAGAAAAAAGGGAATGGCACGTTACTCACATTTCTTCTTGTTTTCCAAGATCTTAAGATCTTGAAAAAAAAGCAAGCAAGCATAACGGGCGAAAATGTTAAAAAGTTATTTTTACGAAACTTTAAATTTTATTTTTTAATAACATATTTGCTAATAGCCCGAGTTGTGTATCAAGATTGCTGTAAATGGAGAAGTTGGATACGGCAAGAATAAGTAAAACTATCTGGTAGTTTGTATTTCTTTTTGAAGCTATCCTTTGAATCTCAGAGAATAGCTTTGTGATATGTATGATATGCATTCAATGTCACGCTGTTGAATTGATATGATATACAGCACTTTCTTGAGATTTTTGTATCCTTTTAAATACATTTAACTAATTTTTTTGCTTTCAGCTTTAGTCCGTTATTTGAGCAAGGTATTCTAGCTATTTCAACTTTAGTATCTTTGTACGTGAGAAGATAAAATACTGAGTTCTCACTGATTTATGAGCACCCCTACGCAAATTGAGTTACACTCGATACCGTCGTAACGAGAAAGAGGGCGTGGCCGTTTGGCTAAAGAGGTGTGCATAGAAGGTTGGTGGTTAAGTTTACAGCAAAGTTACAGACGTGTCGGGCTAAACCGAGAATTTATCAGAGTTTACAGAAAGGAACATTGAGGGCCCAGGAAAGGGTAGTGCGCCTATTTTGGAAATGATTTTTGCCAAATGGCAAAACAACCAACTGGATAGACAATTATAACGAACGACGAAAGGTGGACTCCATAGGTGAAACAAGAATGCGTTACCTGGTGCATGGCAAATGGCGCATCACAGTTTTGCAGTTGACGGCTCAGTAAAATATTGGTGGACAAGGAACAATATCCCGTGGGACTATAGATCTCAAGTTGGCACTGATAGGCTTCAAGAACAGGCAAGTTTCACGTCACTCTTTAGTGAGGATAATCCACCGACATAAACTATTCTCCTGGTATCAGTAACATGCGAATTCGACGAGAGAAGATGGGAAGTAGGTGTGCTGGTCCAATGAATCACGATATGTGCCCCATTCAACTGATGGTCGAGTCCGAATTTGGTGTCATCATCGAATTTGGTGTCAAATCATGTATGGCATCGACTGTCGAAGCCGATGGAGGAGGGTTGCATAACATGGGGCATGTTAAATAGACATACACTTTGACCACTGTTACGTGTGGAGCAATGTATGAACGCCGCTTATTTCCAGCGACTGTATGCGGAACATGTACTTCCCACGATGTTTTACCTCCATCCAGAGGGGAATGGGTTCTTCCAAGAAGATAATACCTCATGTCACGAGACTCGCCTCGTGTAGAAATGGTTCGACGAACACAATTCTGATATGGAGACATCTCGAATGTTCCCCAAACTGGCTTCTGTGGGATGTTGTACAAAGCCAGGTGACCCAGTTGGAATACCAATAATACCATCGCGCTCCATACCGGAACTGTGAGCCGCACTACAAACATTTTGGTTGTACTTGCCTACACAGCTGTACAGTCACCTTGTGGAGTTAACGCCTCGCAGGGAGGTGTCTGTTCTCAGGGAGAAAGGAGAACGAAGGAATTATTAGGTTGGTGATTGTAAGTGAGTGAGCATTCGTTATACTTCTACGTTTTCCCACAAGAGTGAAACGATTAAATACGCATTTTTTCTTTTCCCCGTTTCTTCTGAACATCGGAAAATGCACTTTCGCCATCCCGATTCCCGATTGGTCAATAGCACATACTTTTATTATCTATTCATTCGAGTTGGACTCGAGTTCCTGTCTTGGACGAGTCATGCGAATTTTGTGTGTCCTACGGAAGAAAATCTGAAACAAAAAAATCAGTAAATCGTGGGTCTGCATACCTCTTTTTTCCCCTTTGTTCCGGGGTTTAACGATCACGATGAGTAACTCAGAAATCTGTAAGCAGTCTCTCATCCTACATTTAGGGCCACTATTTCCTGAGAAAGGTATGAGCCAGGGCCATCGTACAAGATCGCCACCCATACCTCATCAGGGGCTTGAACCAAGGCCCATCTCCGAAGAATGGGCAGAGTCCAGTGCCTCAAATCACTCGGGCACCAGGGCGACCTCTTGCTTAGATTTTCGGTTTTTCATCTAAAAGTGAGAACTTCTTCAACTCGCTGCATGAATTCTGTCATGCTCTGTAAAATATCTTATAGGCGATTAGGATGCTAAAATTACGACTTTAAATGGTTGTAATTCGCCTGGCAAGATTCTGCTGTATTTCTGTTCTGTTTCGTGTGGGTGGGCTCTGAAACCAAGAGCATGTTAACTTTGGGTTCACCCTGTGAGATGAAATTAAATGTTTCTCCCCATAACTCAGAACAGTTCTGTTTGTCACGAGGTCTTTTAGCGTAATGTCAAACCTCCAGAGAAAGTTACTAGGGGGGGGATAATGTCATTTTTGGAAAAGAAGAGAAACACTGTTTGTAAACAAAGAAATTTATTTCTTAATCAGCTATACACTGATTGGACACTTTATTATGACCAGCCCCTCAGTACTTCGTTGGGCAACCTTTTGATTTTAATACTGCGTCGATTCTTCGTGGGATGGACTCCACGAGATGTTGATAGGTGGTTTGTGGGATCTGAGACCACGCTTAATGAATAGCACGTTCCAGGAGTGTGAGAATGCAGAATTGTGGATCCACTTGTCTGATGGCTCGTTCAACTTCACCCCACAAATTCTCAGTGGGGTTGAGATGTGGAGATTGTGGGGTCACCTAAGCAAAGTAAACTAACTGGCATGTTCCTGAAACCAAACCTAAACAATACGAGCACTATGGCAGGACGCATTATCTTGTTGAAAGTAGCCATCGCCATTGCGATAAACCATCCACATAACAGGATGCACTTGGTCCGCAACCATCTTCAGATATGATGTGCTGGTCAGACGTTGATCAACACAAATTAAAGGGCCCAAAGTATGTCAGGAAAACATTCCACAAACCTTAACGTTGCCTCCACCAGCTTGAAGGGTTGTAGCAATGCATTTGGGGTCCATGCTTTCGTACTGTTTCCTTCAAATTCTCACTCGCCCATCGGCATGGTGCAATTAAAAACGTGATTCATCGGACCACATAATTTGTTTCCAATTATCGACTCTCCAGTTCTAGTGCTCCTGTGCGAACTGGAAACGTTTTGTCTTGTTAACTGCAGACAGCAAAGTTGTTCGAACAGGCCTTCGGCTGCCATATCCCATCCGATGCAGTGTACGGCGAACAGTGCGTGCAGAGATCATTTGAGGATATCCTTGATTAAGATGGTCTGTAATTTGCTGCACTGTTGCCCTTCTGTTGTCTGTTACTAGTCTGGACACTCTCCGTTTCGCCCGAGCAGTCACTCGTCGATGACGACACTACGTTGCACGTAGATACTTAGGTTTTTGGCTGACAGTCCTGTCTTTAAACACTTTAACAACAGCTGCTCTAGAACATGTCAAGAGTGCGGCGGTTTCGTTGATACGCGCTCCATGGCTTCGAGCTCCTACAATCCTCCCACGTTGAAAGTACGTCAAAGCGTATTTTTTTCCCCATCTCATCACCCAAAAATCACTTCTACTACTGTCGCTAGCATTAAGCTTTCCCTTTTTATACTGGCCTCGCCCTCTGGCGTCAACAGCGTGCAACCATAGCTCATTTGCTTAAAACTGTCAGGTGGTCATAATAAAGTGGCCACGCAGTGTACAGTTGCCATCATTATCGATCACATTTGCCCATCGTGAAACCAAACTTTCAATGCCGTCTGTATAAAAAGACGTCGGCTGTGATGCAAAGAAATCGGAGATCCCCGTTTTGACACATTATTGTGGAATCTTTTACCATTAAGAAATGGCTGCAGAGATCTAAACAAATGGTAATCAGATAGTGCAATGTCAGGTGAATAAGGGCGGTCGGGAAGAACTTCCCAGCCAAAACCTCTGATCATCTGCTGGGTCCGTCTCGCCGTGTGAGGTTTCGCGTTGTCATGCTGGAAGATGAAACCTTCTCTGTTGACCAGTGCTGGATGTTTTACAGTAAGAACTTGCTTCAAACCGTCCAGTTCTTGACAACAGAGGTCTGACGTCACGGTCTGTCAGGGTTCCAAGAGCTCAAAGGAGCAATGCCAGTGGTACTCCACCAAACACAGAGCAAAACCTTTTCGGGGTGTAGGTCTGATTTTGGCGAAGGAACTGGTGTCTGACCTAGAGAGAGCGATTGGTTTTTGCGTTTGTTGTGCACTTAAAGAACCCACATTTCATATCCAGTGACAATTCGGTAAAAAAATGGATCCTTTTCCGGTCGTCTGAGCAAAACGTTGCAGAAGGTGGAACGCTGAGCTTTGTTGTCAGGTGAAAGTTAGTGTGGGGCCCAAACTCCTTGCCTATAGACCTACCCTATCTGCTGCAGGTGCTCTTGAACAGTAAACCATGATGCATTAAGATCTTGGGTTAATTCATCAATGGTTTGACGAGGATCTGCCTCAAGGGCTGCACGCAGCAGGTCATTGTCCAGCTCCATGGGCCTTCCTGCACGAGGGGCATCAGACAGGTCAAAATTGCCCGACTGGAATTGAGCGAACCAACGCCGACACTTGCGGACATTTAACGCATTCGGATAAACAGCACAAATGTAATTGGTGGCCACGGTTGCATTGTTCCCCTTGTGAAATTCATACATCATACAATGACGAACATCGGGTTTTATGTCACTCATTTTGTTCTGCAAATCTAGAAGACAAAAACACCTATACAGACAAAACACCTATAAAAGCGAATAGTTCATTCACTTGAACATATTTACTTTACGTTAAACCCACATAAACATCTCACAACTGCTCCCCAAATTTGCCCCCCAAAAAACGACATTACTTACAGGTCCCCCAATAATTCTTTTTACAGGCTAGCCGTAGGATATTGGCAGCTGTAAACGACTGATAGTTTTGCGAAAAGATTATAGCCGCAAATATTTCCCTCCTTCATGCATTCCGTTTGGAACACGGTACTAGTTGAGCAGTCAAAGACTAAATTCTGTGAGCCGCGAAACGATTTTGCGAGAAAATTATTGCTGCAGTTGGTACGTAAATCACTGAGATCCCCATACAACCTTACAAATGCCTGGCGGGCCACCCCGGTGGCGCAGTGGTCTAAGGCGCTGGCCTCTGATCATTCGTCCGTAAGGGGTCCGGGTTCGAATCCCGGTCAGGCATGGGTGTTGTGTTTGTCTTACGGCGCTGGCTCTCTCCCTTCCCTGGAACCAATGACCCTAAATTAGGGACGGGCGACTGCTTATAGCCCATTGAGTTGCTCACGGTGGTCGTTAAACCTCCAAAAAAAATGCCTGGCGGTGGCTAATGCTGAGAAAGGGGTGGAAAGATGCTCAACAATCGGTTGCCTAAACCCATTGGAAACGCCTAGTAACTGAGGTGTAGGCAATCTCCATTTATCACAGTGGAAAGCACGCATACGTGAACCAAACCAGTGCATTTGGGACGTGAGCTGAATTGTGTACGAAGACCTGCCTCTCTGAGGGAGAGAGTGAGAGACGAAATATCCGTACTGTGTCGGTTTTCGTACCTCTCCAATGTCTTCGTTTTTGCTGATAAACGGACTACTAATGATCAACTGTGGATGCAAAAGGATGTAACGCATACTTTGGTGTTTCACTCCCCTAAACGATATACCCCTCAGTGACGGCTTCCATATACGCGTAAGTCCAATTTTGTTTTGATGCGCGTCTCGTAAGAAGAACGCGTGACTGCAGATGCGCAAACTAACTGCCGATAACATTCTGTTCCAAATCCCCGAGATTTTGAAATGGCCAAAGATATTTTTATACGGGGTGTAACGACCACCGTGAGCAACTCATTGGGCTATAAGCAGATGCCCGTCCCTAATTTAGAGGAACTGGTTCCAGGAAAGCGAAAGAGCTAGTGCCATAAGACGAACACAACATCCATGCCTCACCGGGAGTCGAACCCGCACCCAAATCGGACGAATGGTCAGAAGCCATCCCTTAAACCATTGCGCCACCGGGGCGGCAGGGCCAAAGCTGCCCATGTTTCGGTAAATCTCTAAAGGATATTATCTTTTTGTGTATCAAATTAATGTTATCGATTAAATGGTTTTCTGTTACATACTGCGCTCTTAGTTTTACTCTGATGTGATTACTTTTCAGACACCTACGGGTTCAGCGTAGGTATTCGTGCCCCTGAAATTGTGATCCGGTTGTTAGTGGCTCAAAGGACCCCGGTAAACAGCCAGTTTAGTGTTCAATAGTGGACACCTATTCCCCCTGGGCCTTCGGAGCGAGGCACGTTTTACAATACTTTCATTTATTTTGATTATGATTTTTGCTCCTTTAAAATCCCGTCACTTGTTCGAAGTGTACTCGAGCTAGGTTATATTTGAATATTTGAATTTCTTATTATGACATTCCAGCCAAAAACGTTTTGCTGATGCAGCCACAACTGTCAAGCATTTCTAATCTTGCTCTTGTCTCCTTGTAAGTAGTAAACAATATTTTTTTTTCTTCTGAAAATTCATTATCGTGTTGTCCGTTTATTATGTTGAAGTACTTTTTGGCTTATTCATTCGCTATAGATATTTACAGACAAAGATACATTCTGTAGAGAGTATTTTAAAATCTTCTCGTCCAAAAACTGTCCCGAATTCTTTACCTTATTGAAACGAGAACACATTTTATTCTTTAAAATGTTATGTCTCTTGTGCCTTGCATTCTCCCATTAAATATCAGGTTGCTAAGAATGTTTCTGGAAAAATTGTATGTGGTGTGTGTAATACAAGGTACTGTTGGCCTGAAGTGACGTAAACATCCCAGAGTGTTGCGCGCGAAAGATCTACGGACAAAACGAAGGCTGTTGTGGTGAAGATTACTTGCACGTGGCGACGATACGATGGCGATATCGAAGGAAGGTGTGAGTTCAATATTGCTCCATCAATATTTGAATATCATGAAAGTTATGGAAGCACTTGGAAAATTATGAAAACATTTGGTGACGATATTATGGGACAGAGTACTTGCTATGACTGGTACAGAAAATTCGACACTGGTGTACAGGATTTTTCTGATGCGCCCAGAAATGGCAGACTCACTAAGGTTGAAGAAGATCCGCTGCAACACGTTATCGTCCAAGACTAACGCAACGCTACGGCAAGTGGCAGAGGAATTGAAGACGACCACAATTACCCGACTTCGGAAGTTAGGATATTCGTGTAAACTGTGCAAATAGGTACCCCATCCTTTGTCTGACTAGAATCGAATGCAACACTACTCTATTTCTGTCGCTTTGCGTGAAATAACATTGGAAAGAGAGATTCATCGCAAAGGCAACTCTGATCAAATTTTGGAAACTTCATTCCAAGTGATATCATGATAATCAACTCTCTAGCAGTGGACAAAAGTTTCATTGTGAATTCCAAAGTAAGTTTCAAGTTAGACCTTCACACTTAATGAAATGCCTAAAAATTCAAATTCCAATAAAAAAGATGAGCTCTCTAATCCGAATTACATTTCATAAATTAAGTGCCCTTTACCCTTAATAAGCATATCTGTAGAGATATTTAACATTTTCTCGAATATAGGGAAACATTATTCACATAGCCCTACCTGAAAGTATACAAAAAATAATACCCACTATATTTAAATAAAAAAAATACTAAAGGAAAACTTCCCGCAGGAAAAAGTCGCGGATGGGTAAATAAAAATTTATTTTATTTATTTATCACTTCTTTATTTGTTCTGCTACAGGCACAGCAAAGTGAACGAGGAAAATGAGTGAAGTCAAAGCGACACAATTCCATTCCATTTTCCAA
The DNA here is from genome assembly GCA_039090855.1 of Macrothele yani. Taxonomy (NCBI): domain Eukaryota; kingdom Metazoa; phylum Arthropoda; class Arachnida; order Araneae; family Macrothelidae; genus Macrothele; species Macrothele yani. The sequence goes on along the minus strand of CM077008.1, from coordinate 55,888,697 downwards.
GCCAAAATTCCGCTATTAACAATAGAACATAATTAGCTATATATTCCTACCTAGACGGCTAATAACCACACACCGTATATCCGTAGAGAATGACGTCAGAATGACGCAAACTTGACGTAATAACCTGCCTCACTATCTGACACAGAAAAAATGTTGATTAAAATAATGGGTAAATTTATTGAGCTTGTGTGAGATAACGCCCCTAGAGAAAAGGACAGCTACGCATCATTAGATTATGTAATAATGGTGAAGAAATTTCTTTTCTCTGAAAAAATGTCGACAGCATGACTAAGGGGAACACGAGTTTCAGCACCCCGGTGTCGTCTGCTGTCACGTGACAGGAAGGGAGTGGTCACTTTCGCTAGATGATGAGAGACGGGCACAACGTGATTACGCATCGGAGCCCATTGCTTTCCAATCATTTTCAGCTTCCGCAATTTTTAGGCATTTTACATATTCTCACGCTTACAGTAAAACTATTGTGAATGGTACAACATGCGAGCATAGCGGTATTTTGCAAACTGTTCACTCTTGATCATGTTTCAGCCCTTCAAGTCTCATCTTCTCCTTCCCTCACAGAGGGCCGTGATAAATATTTATCTCTTCGAATGACGATAGAGATTACGATAGTAACTGCTGACACCCTTTTCAGGTAACAACATCTTCATTTTTTGATTGGTTCATTAATCAGCGCAATTCTGAAATGCTAGGATTGCAAGTGCCCACTTGCTGTCGAGCACAGGGCAATTACAAAACAAAAACTTAAATTAATTACTGATGATCTCAAGTCTTATGAATTACCCCTTAAAAAAGAGAAAGACGAAGGCAGTTGGAATTGAATGAAAAATATGGCGAAGTATGTTAACAAACACACTTTTTGAACATAAAAAGGAAACAGAGACTAATTGGGAAAATAAATGCTCCAGGAATCTTCAAATGAAATCAAGCATGAATACGCTAGTATATGAGCACTAGTTCAAATGTATAGAATTTAAAACTCACAAATATTTCTCACAGCCTATAATCTTATCACTTCGTTTATTTGTTGCATGATACGAATGTTTTTCAAATATAAGAAAAATTTGATCTTCAAATTTAATTCATATGCTTTTTAAGTTCTACATTATCTTTTTTACTCCAACGATTCTTTGATCATTTCCAATAACTCTGAGGAAGATGGTGACTGGAAATTGAAATGTTAAATTCACAACTAACAACTTAACTGTTTCATGATTGAAGTTATAAGGAAATTCGTCACGCACATGACACGCTGCTCGACAAAGGAAAATACCGCAGCAGAAAGTCAACGTCAGAGTGACATGCAGCTTTGAAGGTATGTGCCGACAGTTAAGTCATATAAATTGCATTTGTGAATTAATCACCTGATACATGAGGGATGCAAAATAGCAAAGCGGCTCGGCGTAGCTATGTTTCGTCATTCTCATCTGGCCGTGTGGAGCACGTCACAGGAGTCATCTCGGTAGCGAAAGCACATGTAAAGGGTAATAATACCTGGGCGACATTATCGGAATCCTTTCATCACATAGACATCTTTACCAGGGGTTGCATCATAAGGCTACGTAATGCTGGTTGATCCTTGAGTCGCATCCCGCCGGAAACGCATCGACATGTTTTTGGACGATAACGATACCAACAATGAATGAAGGTTGAGCAAAACACGCAGAGGGACCGCGAAGCGAAAAAGTTGTCACAACGGCATCGCAGGATACAAACGGAGAAAGAACTGAAACTTAACGTAACGTACCTTGATTAAAGGATTCACGTAAGATTTAATCCTTTTAATTTGAAGAAAAACACTCACAAATTTAAAAATATATCATCATCATCATCATTGTCAACCATTATCAATCCACTGCTGGACGAAGGTCTCCCCAAGTTTCCTCCACAACGGTCTGTCTTGTGCCAGTCTCCTCCATGTCACCCCTGCATACTTTCGAATTTCATCCACCCATCTCCCATGTGGTCTTCTTCTGGGTCTTTTCCTGTCCCTTGGAATCCAATCTAAAATTTCAGCTGTCCATCGATGGTCTGTCCTTCTGGCAGTATGTCCAGCCCATTGCCATTTCAGGGATTTAACTCTGATCATGATGTCTTCCACTCTTGTCATTTTTCGGATCCACGAGTTCCTCTTCTTATCTCTCCTGGTTACACCAAGCATGCACCTCTCCATGCTTTTTTGAGTTGTCTGCAGCCTTTGTATGTCTCTTTTAGTTAAGGTCCACGTCTCTGCACCATACGTAAGCACTGGAAGGATGCATTGATCAAACACTTTTCTTTTAAGACATAATGGCATATTGCTCTTGAAAATTATGCTGTTTCTTCCAAAAGCTCTCCAGGCAAGTTTTGTACGCCGATTAATTTCTTCATCAATGTGACCCTCACTTGATATCTGCTGTCCAAGATAAACGTACGTGTCTGTTATCTCCAGCTTTTCTCCATCAATCGATAAATCTTCATTTCTTGTAAAAGCATTGAACATCACTTTTGTCTTCTGAAAGTTCATTTTTAATCCCACTTCTTTACTCTTGTCAGCAAGTTCCTGGATCATACTCTGCAGCTCTGATGGGGTAGTTGCAAAAATGACTACGTCATCAGCAAAACGAAGGTGGGTTAGATAATCTCCATTAATCTTTATCCCCTTGCTTTCCCAGCTCAGCGACTGAAAAACACCCTCCAATGTGGCATTAAAGAGCTTCGGAGATATGATGTCACCTTGTCTCATTCCCTTTCCAATTTTTACGTGTGTTGTATTTTCAAACAGCCGAATCTTTGCACTTGCATTTTCATAGATGTTATTAAAAATATTAATGTATGCATCTTCAATACCGCAGGTTTTCAGAGCCATTGTAACTGCTGATGGTTTCACCGAATCAAAGGCTTTTTCATAATCGATAAAAGCCATGCACAATGGAAGTTCATATTCCCTCGCTCTTTCAATTAGTTCTCTCAGCACGTGGATATGATCTATTGTGCTGTAGCCACTCCTGAATCCAGCTTGTTCTCTCGGTTGAGCCATGTCCAGTGTTACCTTCAAGCGGTGTGAAAGAACTTTAGTGAAGATTTTATAAACTACTGATAGGAGGCTGATAGGTCTGTAGTTTCCGAGATCTTCAATGTCACCTTTCTTATGTAGCAGGATCATTGCAGCGGTGTTCCAATCCTCAGGAATCTTTCCTTCATTAAGGCATTGAGTGAAAATTTGGGCGAGTACTGTTTCGATTTCTCCACTTGCTTCTTGTATGATGTCTACAGTAATTCCATCTTCTCCTGGAGCTTTTCCTCGCTTTTAAAAAATTAAAAATATATATATATAAACATATACACTGAAGAGTAATTGAATTAGAGATACCTGTCTAGTAACATGTAGCACCACCTTTCGCCCTGATGACGGTGGCGATTCATCTCGGCATGGACTCGACAAGACACCGGAAGTGTTGGGAAGCCATACAAATCCACGATCCCTGAACAAGCTCCCACAGTTCACGAAGATTTGATGGAGGGGGTCAGAGCCTCTAACATCCCTCTCGGTGGCATCCCAGATGTGCTCGATGGGATTGAGGTCAGGTGACTTAGCTGGCCACGGAAGCGAAGTCATGTCAGTGGAGTGTCCATCCAGCCATTCGGATACAATTCGGGAGCGATGTCACGGTGCATTGTCTTGTTGCAGAATGAGGCCCCCAGTGGGATGTTGAAGACGCCCAAACGGGATCAAATGGTCGTCCAGGATATCCCGGTAACGTTGACCTGTGAGGGACGATGTCACACGTACCAGGGGTCCCATTTCAGTCCACGTAAACAGTCCCCAGACGAGAATGACACCCCCACCAGCTTGAAGAGTACCCTGCTGGCAAGAAGGACCCATTGCTCCATGTGGTTTGCGCCGTACTCGTATCTTGCCATCCGCATGTACCAATGTGAATCTCGACTCATCAGTCCATGCAACATTTTTCCACATGTCTAGGGTTCAGTGGCGATGTTCCGGCGCCCATGCTAATCTTTGCACCCTGTGATGTGCGGTCAGCAGAGGTGCCCTCGTGAGACGATGGCTTCTGTACCTCATAGCGAGGAGATGGTTCTGGATGGTGTGGCTGCTTACACGTTTTTGTGCACCAGCGTTAAATTGCCGAGTGATTTCTTTAACTGGGGCCGTTTATCCGCTGTTACAATGCGAGTTAACCGATGATGACCCCGCTTTTCCACACGCTGTTGTCCACGGCAGTTGGCCCTTGCAGAGATGGTTTTACCGGAGTCGATGTACTCACGGTGCAACCGTAACACAGTTGCTCGTAAAAATACCAGTGCCTGCACGACTTCCGAGATGGAGTGACCTATTCGTCGAGCTTCGACCATTTGCCCACGATCAAATGCTCTTAGATCCTTCGTCTTACCCATACTGCGTCCGACTCTTACTGATTCCCGTCGCATCACTCCTTATATTGTCGGATCGCTAAATACGTCATGTCGTTTCCGTTTACAGGGCCGCGCACAGGGTCACATTTGCATAACGCCAGTTGTTTCTAATTCAATTGGTCTTCAGTGTATGTGGAACAAATGAAGATATTTCAACATTGTATTCATTAGAACTGGCACTCTCAAGAAGAAGCTTCTTTACTGAATAAGATCATTTGGCAGACTGCATAGCAAAGCTTTGTTTTGAACATCCTAAAGCATTGCGCTTTGAAAAATCCGTTTTAAAAGGATACTACATGTCAGTTGATTTATAACATAAACAATACGCCCGCTCCGCAGAACAAAGTAAGGTCAATGATCCCATTTAACGCAGCAATCATGTGCAGCTGCAACAAACACTAATGTTTCGTGGTTCTCAGCATCACATCTAGCACATGTAACAACTGGTGCCCGAATGCAGGGTTACAATTTGTAGGAAGGCAACAATCATCGCCGTAGTAGAATCGATGTACACTGAAGTGCCACAAATACTGGTACAGATGAGCTTATGCAAAATACATAGCAACGTCACCTATGTGCGTACTCGGTTGCGTCTTCCAGTGCGTATATAAAGCGATAGATAACCTTGCCAGCTGCCAGAGCTGTTTTTGACATGGGAATGACAAGTAATAACGATTTAAACTATTTTCAACGCGGTGTGATAGTTGGCGCTCATGAGATGGGCCATATTATTTCGGAGGTAGAAACGAAGATTGGATTTTCACGGACGACCATTGCACTACAAGAATTCCGGCAAAACCTCCAACGTACGATGCCAGTGTGACCGTAAAGAGACAGTGGGTGAACGTGACCATCGTCGGCTGTCAAGAATCGTTTCACGCGATAGGCGTGCAACACTCTCGCAGGTAACATCGGAATTCAATGGTGAAGCCTCAACAATAATCAGCGTTGGGGCTGTGCAACGTACCCTGCACGATATGGGCTTTGGGAGCCGACGCCCAACTCGAGTCCCCTTGATAGGTGCACGACACAGAACCATGCGCCTCGCTTGGGCACGGCAACAATAACTGGAAACAAGTAGATAACTGGAAACAAGTAGCCAGGTATACGCCAGGTATAGTAGATAACTGGAAACAAGTAGCCAGGTAACACTTGATAACTGGAAACAAGTAGCCAGGTATACGAGTCGCGTTTCCAACTGTATCGAGCAGATGGAAGGTTCGTGTGTGGCGCAAACCCCATGAAGCCATGGATCCCGCCTGTCAACAGGGAACTGTACCGGCTGGTGGGGAGTCCGTAATGGTATGGGGTGTGTTTAGATGGACTTCACTGGGACCCCTGGTACGTCTACAAACGTTTGTGACCGGCCAACGCTATGTGCGCATCTTTTCTGACGAGGTACACCCGTTCATGTCCTGCATTCATGCTGATGTATTGGGACTGTTCTAACAGGACAATGCACCTCCACACAAGCGTCGGAACGTTACATTATGGTTAGAGGAGCATTCATTTGAGTTTGGGTGTTGACATTCTACCCAAGTCCCCAGATATGAACGTGATAGAACACATTTGGGATGTTATGCAACGTGCTTTCGAACACGGGAATCCAAAACCTCGGAATACACCAGAATTGTGGGACGCTCTGCAGGAAGTATTGTGTGCATTGCCTACAGCATATTTCCAGAAGCTAATGGAGTCCATGCCCCTTCGTATTTCTGCAGTCCTGCGCTCCCGTGGGGGACCTATCAATTATTAGACTGGTGTACAGATTTTCTGGCACGTCAGTTTATGTAGGGTAATGTCCGAATACTCCTACGGCCACATTCGACGGTAAACTGTACCAGCCTCACAATCCACAGCTGACGTCAGTCGACGAGGTGTACAGGCCGCTGTGGACATCCCCTTATCGACATGAACTCTGAATCGTAAATTGGTTGGCTCAGATTTACGCTCTCCCCAGCCATTGAGACTACTGCCACTCACGGCAGCACGTCGTCGCCCAAGGTTAAAGCAGTGCTGTCCCAGACATGCGTGACAGGACGAATTCATCAGCAATGTCGTAATCACCGACCAGTCTTGCTTGTGTCTTAGTACCGAAGATCTCCGATTGAGAGTCTAGAGACGACATGGGAACCAGGCAGTTCTTGTTACCATCCGTAAGCGTCATATGATTCCTCAGCCTGTTTTAATGTTTTAGGGCTCTGTCGCTTTCAACAGCCTTTCACAGTTTGTCCGCATAGTATAATAGGTACAATGACAGCACGACGGAACATCGATGAGGTGCTACATCCTGTTTCGCTACCACATCGTGCAGGTATCACTGATACCCAGTTTTAGCAAGACTCAGGCAGGATTAATTGTATACTACAAGTCGTATTGAATAAGTAATGCCTTAGTGCAAGTATTTCGCTAATGGCTTTTTGCTTAGCAACCAATCAGACGACAAACGATCCTTTGTGCAATTAGCTTCATTTTACTGCGTAACAAAACTCCTACATGTGTTTGCATTTAATTGCGTTTAAAATTGATGATTCTTTCTTAACTGTGTCAACGGGTGTCAAACAAGGATCAGTTATTAGAGATTCTAGCTCATGAAAATGTACCTCCCAAAGACATTCAGGCTAGGTTACTGGCAGTTTATGGTTCTTGAACTTTGGACATAAACACTGTTCGTTGGGTAAGGAAATCAAAGGACAGAGGAAGAATGTTGGGTATGACGGAGCAGCAGGCTCGGAGTGGGATGCTCGTAATGGCAACTTAAAATGTGTACATGCAAAAGGTCGATGAGTTCAGTAAGGAAAATTGGAGCATTGTGACTGGTTGATTTCAAAGCATTGTGACTGGTTAATTTCAAAGCATGTGACTGGTTGATTCATTATATTTGTGCCACAAAATTCGTGCCGATGATCAACCAAGCCTTTCAGATGTCTCGTGGAAACCAACGTCGAAGACGAATACGATTAATTTGATATCTACATGATATAATCGATAATTATCAAATAATATGAACTTTCTCGGCACACGCGCAATGGTGGATGACAAACCTCACGCTATCTCTTAACCTCAACCTGTGCCGCCCCGGTGGCGCAGTGGTCTAAGCGATGGCTTCTGATCATTCGTTCGAACGGGGTCCGGGTTCGAATCCCGGTGAGGCATGGATGTTGTGTTTGTCTTTCGGCACTGGCTCTCTCCCTTCCCTGGAACCAGTGACCCTAAATTAGGGACGGGCGACTGCTTATAGCCCATTGAGTTGCTCACAGTGGTCGTTAAACCTCCAATCAAAAAAAAAAAAAAAAAACCTCAACCTGTATATATATATCGTACTCATTTACGCTTTTACATTTGTAGTGCTCTAACGCATCTGTGGATGGGCACCGCAGCGTGTCCGAAAAATCTTATGCTTCCAACTTCATGATGTTTAATGATTTTTAAGAATAAGTGGTTTTTAAAACGATTATCGAAGTTGTATTTAAATTGTTTTTATGCATCACAATTTGAATCGTGAAAAGACGGCAACGCTTTACATTAAGTGAATTGTGTCTGGTGATGAGAGTTGAGTTCGCCACTATGACACAGAAATGAAAAATCAATCGCTGGAATACCGACACCCATTTTCTCTTCGAGCGAAAAAAATTCAAAGCTCAAAATTCTGCCTGTAAGTACATGCTTACTGTGTTCTATTACTACAATGGCATTATTCATCAAGGGTACACGGTCAAATCTGTAAAAAATTAAAGCAAAGAATAAACCGCTTGCGTGAGAGAAAAAAAGCCAGTGATTCTGCAACGACAACGCCAAATTCCACGCCAGTGCTTTCACTTCTGAGACCATACAGAAAGTCGGGTTTGAAGTTCTTGAACACCCTACCTACAGACCAGATTTGGTGCCGTTCAATTTCTGGATGATTTCAGCTCTCATGAGACATCTGAAAGGGATTCAGTTCACCCGTGACGAAGGTATTGAAGCCGCAACGAGGAAAAGGTTCAGAGAACAACCTGAAGATTTTTAGAGAGATGAGTTTAAAACATTTCTTAAACGTTGGCGTATCTGTATCAAGCGTGAGGGGGCACTTTGTATAAAAATAAAATATATAAATCAAAGTAGAAATTCTAATCTTTATTCTTGTTTCGTTTCAATTTGATACCTTGTCACTGAGCTTGTATATATACATACATACAGGGTGTTTCTAAATTAATGGAGCAAAGTTTAAGAGGTGATAGAACTCACCGAACAAGCTCTTTTCTTCGTAGAATGCACAGTCGCAAGTTACGTGGTTAGGCGCTGCAGGGCGCTTTCCGTTTCCTCACACACGCCGTCTTTCGCAACGCAAAGACAGGAATGGCACAACAAATCAAAACAAAGCTTTATTGCAGACAAAATAAAAAAACAAAACGTGACATCACAAAATTACATCAAATTTGCAAACATTAATAAGTAAATACTGAAATTAATTACATTTTCAAGAGGTGCTCAAAAGGGAGACAGCCACAACCGATACACGCTCCGCATCGTCGAGGTAAAGATGCCCGTATGTTGTGAAAAATACCAGGCGTTTCTCTGACAGCTGCAGCAGCGACTGAAAATCTGGCAACTAGTTCCTCATTGGAATCAATGGGAGTGTCGTACATTACAAACTTAAGATGTCCCCATAAAAAGAAATCCAGAGGGAACAGATCTGGTGATCGTGGGGGCGATAGGTCCACCTCGGCCAATCCATTGGCCTGAAAATGTGGCGTTCAAGTAATCACGCACCTGAGTGCTGAAATGAGCTGGCGCTCCATCATGCTGGAATAACATTTTACTGCGGACAGCTGCTGGTACATGCTGGGTCAATTCAGGCAAGACATGTTGAAGGAAAATAAGGTACGTCTTCCCATCCAGACGTTCCGGTAAAACATATGGGTCTTTCCGTTGAGAAAGACGGCTTGCGTGGGGAAACGGGAAGCGCCCTCCAGCGCCTAACCGCGTAACTTACGACCATGCATTCTATGACGAAAAGTGCTTTTTTTTCGGTGTGTTCTATCACCCCTTAAAGTTTGTTCCGTTAGTTTTGAAACACCCTGTATATACGTATACAGTATATGAAGGCACTACTTTCTGGACACCCTCTGTATGTCTTCGCCCATCGCTTTCACATAATCCGTCAGAAGTTAAATTACAGTACTTCTTTCCCACCTACTTATTTACATGTGATGCAAGTTCCGTCTCATTTCGTGTATCCCTTTATGGCGAGGCATTTTCCACGTCGAGAATTTGTATTTTAAACTTCGCAAGGGCGTCTTAAGTTTTCATATTCTTAGGGAGGGCTAATGCTAAGATGAATCTAAGAATTAAAACTGATTTACATATGGTACGTCTCAGAATAAGACTGACACTACCATGCGGGAAGAATTTCGTCACTATGCCAAATTCTCTTTGCATTGCTGATCGGTGAAACATCGAAGGAACTTAAGCTCTTTCTTCATATCTGTGTAAATTTTATTTCACCTGATTCGTCAGGTTAATTACCAGCTGACTAAATAAACACTCCTGCATCTCTACAGAAGTGAAAATTTATTTTTTCTAAACTTATGAAACCGTTTCGTATTTTTGAAAGATGATAGTCTTAGACATAAGTTTAACTGTTCCATTGCTACTTTCACTTCTTTCCATTTTTCGTGCATATGTACAAAATTTATTTTAACTGATTCCTCGGGTAAATACCAGCTGAATAATTAAAACAACTTTCCACGTTTCTACAGCAATGAAAACTTATTTTTGCAAACTCGTGTAACGGTTTCGTGTTTTGATAGACAACCTTAAACAGAAGCTAGCTTTAACTTTTTGTTTCCTTCTCCCACTTCTTTCCACATTTTAGATAAAAATAACAAGGGCAAACGTGCGATATCGTCAGTGATTTTAAACTTGCCTTATTACATGGCCGCACTTGCAAGTTCTCTGCATAAGAGAAAACGTCTACAGAGAAACAGTAAAACACAGATTCTCGACGAGAGAGGGAGATAGCGAGATTTCCTTTTATGTAACAGACATAGTAGTTCTTCCTTTGCTGTTTTCCCGTTCAACTTATTAGCATAACAATTCCTTTCTCTAAGCGTACAATTGTAGTCTGCCATGGCAAAGAGCTGAATGTTCCGCATGATATACAGAGCGTTGCCAGATGTCGGTTTCCACCTCACGTAGCAGAGCCTCCGCGAATACATTAAACCAGCCTCAGAGACATCACTGCCAGAAATCCGCGCCGAAATCAACCAAATTACCCACTTAATAATTCCCCTTGGTGTTTTCGGTCTCAGGGCTATAAACATAATTGCCCTTCGAAACAACACGGCGAAATTTCCCTCGGTGAATCAAAAACCATATCAAACAACCGAGACGACGCTATTAACTGGGAACGCTGTGAGGGTCACGGATTAATCGTTAAAAGAAAGACAACTCATACTGGTAATGTAATCACAAACAAAAATGCATTGCATATTTCTCCGCGTAAAAAAGGGCATGTTAAGGTTACAACAATGGTAACGTTTTCAGAAATAATCTTTTTTTATTCTCAGCTGCTGAAATAAAAATGAGATTACGGAGCTTCTATTTTTAAGAATATTTTTTCAGAAACAGGCTCCCAGTCAAAAAACAAACAGCAAAACAATGGTTAACACGCAGTGTGCCCTGATTATGGATTAGGAACTATAGTTTCATATAGAAGCGTCCGCTTCCACCTCTTGTCGATGCTAAAAAGGAGCCATTTACTCAGTGCGTGCTAATTGTGATGTAAATATCTAAATTTATTTCATGTTGTGCATTAACTTGCGAAGAACTGATTTTTATTACTTCTTCACTGTTTTCACTGTAACACGTATTACTTCTGGGATAACACAACCCAACATGATTCTGGGGTTTGCAAAACTTCAAGTGTTTTTTTAGTAATTCAGGTATGCTGATAACGAATATCACATACGTTTTTCTCTGTCACCCACAGAGTTTTCACAATTTCCCATGTTATTTTTGGTTATATATGACAAAAATGAAAAATATTATGACGTAATCTGTTATTTTTTTATTCTAAAATTTTTAATTTACTAGCTAAGTCAGATCGCGGCAGTTGGAAAATGAGAGAATAGATGGATACATTTTAATTGAAAAGTTATACACTAGATGGCGCTTCTAAATCAATAAATGAAACATTGTGTTTTTTTGCCATTTTGAACACTGTGTTTCAAGCGATAAGACCGAACTGAATTTTGCTCATTTTAACTGTTGTGTTGGTCGTTATTACTGAGTTATGGCGTCAAGAGGCTGTGCTAATAGTCATGATTCAATTTGTTATATGCACTACATCACTATATTGACAATAGTCACCGGACACCCCCTTCAATGGCAAATGAACGGATCCGCTGCGTTGTTGAGATGCGCGGTGCAGATGCAAACCGTATAAAAACAAGCCTGCAGCTGACCGCGATCATATCGCACTGTGAGGTTGAGTAAAAATGTCGCGGCGAGAGAGAACTGCCTTTGAGAAAGGAAAGATTGTTGGTTGCTATATTAGTGGATTGTCCATAAGAGAAACCAAGAGGCGTTTAAACGTACCCAAGTCAACTGTTTTGGATGCACTAAATGAATGGAAGACACATGGCATGCCTGATTCAGCAAAACGTACCGACAGACCAAATAAAATCAGTGATAGACGACGTCGAAGCCGCAGGAGAGTCGTTGCAGCTAATCGACGGAGTACTGCAAAAGACCTCAGTGTATAGGTGAGTAAAAATGGTGCTGAAACCTCGGTATGTACACGTACCATTCGCATAGAACTTGATTCCATGGGTCACCGTGGTCGTGCGGCTGCTCGTAAGCCTTTCATCTCCACTCTGAATGCTACTCGTCGTTTAGCATGCTGTAAAGAGCATTTGTCGTGGAACGTAGATCAATGGAAACGTTTCCTATGGACTGATGAATCCAAATAGACGATCCATCAGTCTCATGGCCGTGTGTGGGTATGGCGGCAGTCGAGGAAACGCTATTTAATACAGTGTACTGTTCCTACGGTCAAGTTTGGAGCTGGCACTGAACTCGTGTGGGGGTGTTTTTCGTGGTATGGTCCGGGCTCATTGGCTATCGTAGACAACCCTGTTAATCAGCACGTCTACCTCGATATTCTGGACAATTATGTCCTACCAAACTGTGGCAATAATATAGAACTGAACCTTGTTGGTACCTGCAGGAAAATGCACCGAGCAATAAAGCAAGGACGGTTACGTCGTGGTTTGACGATAAATCCGTATCGTGTGTGGACTGGCCAGCACAGATCCCTGATCTTAATCTCATAGAGCACCTATGGGATGAATAAGAGCGCCGCATAAGAAGTCTGGAACCAAGGCCTACTACTAAGCAACAGTTAGCGTGAGCATTATGTACTGAATGGAAGCGCATACATATCGCTGTGTTCCTAAACCTTGTCGAAAGCATGTCTCGAAGGGTAAATGCATGGATTAAGGCCAAAGGTGGACCTGCACCATAATAATGTACGCCAATAAATGCTATGTTGTGTTTCTGTTCTAGGTGTCCGGTGACCTTTGTCAATATAATGTATGCGGTAACATTGTAAAGGCAATGCAAAATGACGGATTTTGTCAAAAAGGGGTGTCAGGCTTATTTTGGCATAAAGCTTGTAGACCAGGACAAGAAATGGGCGCCAAATCAAGTTTGGTACACGTGAGTGGAGCAGCTGAGAAAATATACTAACGGTAAGAGAAACGCTCTTTCATTTGCGATTCCAATCGTATGGCGAGAGCCAGTGAGTCATGAGAAATGTTATTTTTGCTTAACCACACCAGCAAAGGGCTACAATTGAAAAAAACATAAAAAATATTATCTGCCTAATGACTCCCTGTGCTATCAGACCTGTACCTTATGGTCCTGATTTACCTGTTCCATCACCTCCTACATCATTAGATTTTTCATCAGCTTCAGATTTTGAGTTAAATTGCAATGAAACTGAGGAATTGTACAGCCTTCCTGAAACTAGTAGTGAACCACAGAAGTTTACACAAAGTGAATTAAATGACTTGGTACGGGATTTAAATCTGCCGAAGGAAAGTTCACAACTTTTAGGATCAAGACTCAAAACCAAATATCTACTTTCTCGAGGAACAACATTTTCATGGTACAGAAAGCGAGAAAAGTAATTTGTTGAATATTTCGCCCAAGAAGAATCGCTTGTATTTTGCAAGGACATTCCTGAACTTATATTGCATTTGTCTTCCACTGTTCATGACGCATCACAGTGGAGATTGTTCATTGATTCTAGAAAGAGAAGCTTAAAATGAGTTCTTTTGCATAATGGCAACATTTCTCCCTCAATACCAGTTGCTCTTTCAGTACATCTCAAGGAATCATATGGAAATCTTGATGTTTTCCTTAATAAAATAAGACATCAGGAATACAAATGGCAAATTTGTGGATATTTTAAAATAAAATATCCACAAATTCTGAGCATGATAAAATTCTAAAATTCTTAAAATTCTGAGCATGATATTGGGACAGCAAAGTGGCTACACAAAAATGGCATGGCCGTCTCGGGGGCGCAGTGGTTTGAGCGATGGCTTCCGATCTTTCTTCCGAAAGTGGTCCGGTTTCGAATCCCGGTGAGGCATGGATGTTGTGTTTGTCTTACAGCATTGATTCTTTCCCTTCCCTGAAACCACTGACCCTAAATTAGGGACGGGCGACTGCTTATAGCCCATTGATTTGCTCACGGTGGTCGTTAAACCTCCAATAAAAAATGTCATGTTTCCTATGTTAATGGGACAGTAAAGCAAATAAGCAACATTGGATCACAACAAAATGGTCTCAAAAAGAAAACTTGATTCCAGGATCAAAGAACGTTTTCCACCCGAACCTAGTGGATTCCGAAAAAGTTATTTTTCCATCCTTTCATATTAAATTAGGATTGATGAAACAATTTGTCAAGGCTCTGGACAAAAACGCTGAACGTTTTCAATATTTGATTAATGGTTTTCCACATTTATCAGAAGCAAAAATCAAAGGAGTGTTTGTTAGCCCAGGTATAAGGCGGTTAACTAAAGATAAAACTGTTGAATAAAAACAACTGCAAAAAAAAAAAAAAAAGGAAGCATGGGTTAGTTTCAGAACTGTCATTCAAACTTTCCTAGGCAATTACAAGGATCCTAATTACAGAGCCATCAACTATTCTACAAAAATTTAATAACCTGGGTGGCAACATGAACTTGAAAATTCATTTTCTGCATTCTCACCTTGACTATTTTCCCGAAACTCTTGGTGCTGAGAGTAAAGAGCAATGTGAGAGATTTCACCAAGATATAAAATGTATGGAAAAACGATATCAAGGACGATGGGCTGCAAATATGATGGCGGATTATCGCTGGGGTTTGAAGAGAGATTTGGCTTCGGAAATTTCAGCGTACAAGAAAAGCCGTAAATGTTCGTTTGACGGAAAAAGAAAATGATTTTGTAAGAAATTCATTTCGATTAATTTTGTGTTTTATGTTTCTTTTCATTAATTATTTTTTATCTTCACACAAGTGATTTTTATTTAAATTTTATCAATATCAATGGGGCGTGGATTGTATATTCTCTTAAGGAAATGAAACAAATTCATTAAATTACTGATAAAGAAATATATATATATACGCATATACAGTATGTATATATACAGCATATTCATGATTTTGTTTTGACGATTGTGAAAAATCCTTACCTGACGCAGGAAAATAAATGTTATTTTTGAAACCAGCACAGCAAAATTCATCTAAATAACTTAAAGTAATGTAAATGATGAATATGCTGTATATATATACACTGAAGAGCAATTGAATTAGAGATACCTGTCTAGTAACGTATAGCACCAACTTTCGCCCTGATGACTGCGGCGGTTCGTCTCGGCATGGACTCGGAAAGACACCAGAAGCGTTGGGAAGCCATACGGATCCACGACCCCTGAACAAGCTCCCACACTTCAAGAAGATTTGATGGAGAGGGGTCAGAGTCTCAAACATCTCTCTCGATGGCATCCCAGATGTGCTCGATGGGATTGAGGTCAGGTGATTTAGCTGGCCAAGGAAGCGGGGTCACAACTCTGGAGTGTTCATTCAACCATTCGGATACAATTCGGGAGCGATGACACGGTGCATTGTCTTGTTGCAGGATGAGGTCCCCAGTGGGATGTTGAAGGCGCACAGTCGGGAGCAAATGGTCGTCCAGGATATTCCGGTAACGTTTACCTGTGAGGGACGATGTCTCGCATACCAGGGGTTCCATTTCAGTCCACGTAAACAGTCCCCAGACGAGAATTCCATCCCCACCAGCTTGAAGAGTACCCTGCTGGCAAGTAGGATCCATTGCTTCATGTGGTTTGCGCCGTGCTAGTCGTCTGCCATCCGCATGCACCAACGTGAATCTCGACTTATCAGTCCAGGCAACATTTTTCCACATGTCTAGGGTACAGTGGCGATGTTCCCGCTTCCATGCTAATCTTTGCAGCCTGTGTTGTGCGGTCAGAAGCGGTACCCTCGTGAAACGATGGCTTCTGTACCCCATCACGAGGAGATGGTTCTGAATGGTGCGGCTGCTTACACGTTTTTGTGCACTAGCGTAAAATTGCCGAGTGATTTCTTGCACTGTGGCCAGTCTATCCGCTGTTACATTGCGAGGTAGCCGAAGATGACCCTCTCATCCACACGCTGTTGTCCACGGCAGTTGGCTCTTGCAGGGATGGTTTTATCGGATTCGATGTACTCACGTTGTACCCGTGACATAGTGGCTCGTGAAAATCCCAGTGCCTGCACGACTTCCGACATGGAGTGACCCATTCGTCGGACCTCCAGAATTTTCCCACGATCAAATGCGCTTAGGTCCTTCGTCTTACCCATACTGCGTCCGACTCTTACTGATTCCCGTTGCATCACCCCTTATATTGTCGGATCGCTGCATACGTCATGTCGTCTCCGTTTACAGGGCCGCCCACAGCGCCACATTTGCATAACGCCAGCTGTCTCTAATTCAATTGCTCTTCAGTGTATATTATCGTCACAAGTGTTGTGTTTGACGTCAGTTCTGTATTTTGTATTTTATTATTACACTGGTGTGCAAAAATTAAAGATGAGATTGTTTTTCGAATGTAACGTCGTGCAGAAGTGCTCCGCATTAACTCAAATCATACCATAAGATCCCCAGGATGTAAGAATATGGGACAAGTGAGCAAAACCGCCCAAACAAGGAATCCAAAGGATACAAAGGCACTTTATTGAAAAGGTAGTTTCGAGCACAACTGGACAGAAGACAGAAACGTCCATGTGACAGGCTGCTGCCAAAAATCTAGTCTTTAGTAGGGGATATGATCACCCTGACTGCGTTGCAGGATTTAAAACATATGTCCGTGCTTAGGACGAGGTTGTCAAGGAACTGTTGAGGCATCGCGGCCCATTGCTCTTGTATCGTCAATCGCAGCTGAGGAATCGTTGCTGGCGGCTGGTGACGTGCTGCCAAGCGTCTCCCGAGAAGGTTCCACACGTGTTAGATTTCGATTTAGGTCCTGGGAACTTGCAGGCCAATCCATGCGTTGAATATCTTCACTCTCCAACAGCTCAGCTACAGCCACTGTACGATGAGGTGTAGCGTTGTCGTCCATGAAGAGGAAGTCAGGACCCACAGCACCTCTAAACAGACGCACATGAGGCAGGAGAACCTCGGTACAATAGCAGACACCAGTGACTGAACCTCCTTGGAAGATGTGGAGGTCAGTACGGCTACCAAGCATGATTCCGCCCCAAACGAGAACTCCGCCGCCTCTAAACCGGTCCCTTTTGATGATGCTGGAGGTGTGATTGCGTGTTCCCTGCTCTCACTAGATGTGTATACGTCCAGAATCACTCGTCAGACTAAATTGTCTTTCATCCGTAAAGAGAACTCGACCCCATTGCTGATGTGTCCAGTTCTTGTGTTCCTGGCACCAGAGAAACAGCCGTCTTCGATGAGTAAGCGTTAATGGCACACACCGTACTGGTCGTTGTGCAAATAGACCACCTTTGTGCAGCCTCCTGGCCACGGTAAAACGCGATAACGGACGTCCAGTTGTCTGTTGCATGTGCCTTGAGATTTCTCCCGCTGTCTACCGTCTGTCTCTTCTCGCCTGTAGGACTATATACCGGTCGTCCGCCGCCGTGGTTGCTCGTGAACGACCACTGCTAAACTCTCGGACACCTGTTTCTGGCGTTTGAAATGCTCTCCAAGCTTGTGAAACGCTGTTGTGAGCGATCCCGAACTGCTCGGCTACACTAGACACACTTTGACCTTCTTCCAACTTCCCAATGACGCGACCTCGGGTAAAGTCATCCAGATGTCGTCTACTGGATTGTCTGTTGGCCATATCACACGGTGACAGCAACTCGACGTCGTTCAAACCGATGTACACCGTGTAATAGCTTTCACTGAATTGCTGAGCGTACACCGCCCGTGTGTGCTGTATACCATTCCGCCACCCCCCCCTTACGTCATGCTGCATATATGCGCATGCCCTACTGTACCGGACCCTAGTATATCTCCTAGTGGTCTTTCGGTCCGTTCCGCTGTTATGATAATTTCTCTTCTTCGTCCTTAATTTTTGCACACCAGTGTACATTGAGTTAAATTTAATTTAAGTACACCTAACTAATAACTCATTGGTCCACCTTTCCGTGCAGTCACGGCTCGCAGACGCCAAGGAACAGATTCTACAAGGTGTGCAACATCATCCATGCATGACTTGACCCATGTTCGCTGCAGCTGCTCCGTCAGTTTACGTTCATTCTGTGCAGGAGGATCAGCAGTTTTCACACCCCGTTCTAGCATATCACCCAAATGTTCAGTAGTTCGCAGTCCCCATTGCATTCAGGGTAGTTTGGGAGCCAAGGCAATGTGGCGAATTCGTTGTCGTGTTCCACTAACCACTCAGAAGTTAAGCGAGCCAGATAACACGGTGCGTTGTCTTGTTGAGAGATGGCTTTGTGTCCGGGTAAATCTCCTGCAGATATGGATGGAGATGGTCGACTAACAGGTCCCTGTATCGTCCACCATTCAATGTTTGTGGAATGATAACCAACGGGCACAGGGCTTGTCAGCTCTTCAGACCAGAACACCACCTACACCGGTCTGTTGAACCCCTAGTGTGCACCTAGGTGATAGGACTTCATGCTGTTTGTGCTATATATGAGCCCTTCCATCAGCATGTACGGATGAGAACCAAGGATGTCCGGTTATTGTAGAAAATGGCTCCCCCACCTCCCCCAGACAGTCACTAGCGGTGTTCAAGCCGTGTGTGCCGTTCCTCCAGAAACGTATGCGTCGGGCAACGACTTCCTCGGGGTGTTTCGATTTTTAGCACGCGTTTTGTAAAAAAGATCGTGTTTATCGGTTTGTCCGTCCGTCCGGCAGTAGACACAATATCTCTGCAACTAATTATGAAAATTATTTTTGCATTAGGAACCCTGAAATGTAAGAATGATGACCCTTTCTTTTGTTTCTTTTTTACGATGCACAATTTCGCCGCTAGAGGGCGTAAATTCAGATGATGGCGAATCAAAAGTACATTTTATTCCATATATTTGCTTCTAAACATCCAATTAAAAAATTATTTTGCCTTTCGATTCCACTCATGGCTAAGATTATTTTAGATATAGTTACTTTTTCAAGTTACGCATAGATCCTCCGCTACGGGGCGCAAAAGTAAATCGTGTTTCCCCCGATATCTCAGCTTATAAAACTCCGATATGAAAAATTATTTCTGCAGCGGATACAGCTCCTTGTGGGAAATACTTTGCATATAATTTCTGACTTTTTGGTGTAAAATGGTTTGGCCATCAGGAGGCGTAAATGTTAATTGCCGCTTCTGATGTATTTGCAGCAAAATATGAGCTTCTAAAATCTCGACTGAAAAAATTATATCCTGGGCCGATAGTACTCACGTCCGCAAACCTTTTCGGAATATTTTCTTCTTAAAATAATGCATGGGTTCTCCGCCAGGGGGCGTAGATTCATATCTTATTTTTGTCAATGCTTGTAAGAGTCGGATTTGAAAAATTTCTTCTTTGCTGGATAAAATTTCCGGTGCGATATGTTTTCCATAAAACTTCGAAATTTTCAAGTAATTCCTTGAATTTCCGTCAGGGGAATAAAGGTAAATCGCGCTTTTCCCGATATCTCTGCTTCTAAAACTCCAATTTGAAAAATTATTCGTGCATATAGCTCCCAGTGGGAAATGTTTTGACTGTAATTTCGAATTTTTTATGAAATATGGTTTGTCCATTAGGGGACGTAAGCCTTAATTTCTGCTTCGTAGGTATTTTCAGCAAAATCTCAGCTTCTGAACGCTCGAATGAAAAAATCTTTCGTGGACCGATACCGCTCATGTTGATAAATTTTGTTGAAGATATTTTCTTTCTTAAAATAATGCATGGTTTCTGCACCAGGGCGCGTAGATGTATAACTTTTTTCTGTCAATATCTCAGCTGATAAGAATCGGATTTGAAAAATTCCTTCTTTGTTAGATAGCATTTCCTGTGCGAAATGCTCTCATATAATTTCAAATGTTTCAAGTAAAGGTAAACTGCGTTTTCCCCGATATCTCAGCTTCTGAAATTCCGATTAGAAGAATTATTTCTGCACCGGATACTGCTGTTGATAGGAAGCATTTCTAATATTTGATAAAGAATAGTTTGGCCACCAGGGGCCAAATCATTCATTTTCACCCCGTAAGTGTTAATTTCTGCGTCTTATGTATTAGTGGCAAAATCTGAGCTTCTGAAAACTCGATTGAAAAAATTATTTCTTTGACCGATACCGCTCACATCGAAACACCTTTTGAAAATATTTTCTTCTTAAAATAATGCATGGTTTTTAAGCCAGGGGCGTAAACGCATATTTTTCTTTTGTCGCTATCTCTGCTTCTAAGAGTCCGATTTGAAAAATTCTTTCTTTGTTGGAGAGCGTTTCCGTGGGGAAATGTTTCTCGTATAATTTCAAATTTTTCTTAGCCCACAAGTCTGCCACCAGAAGGCGAAGCTCACGTTTCCCTTTAGAGCAATATCTGCGAGAACGAAAACCCTATTGAAAAACTTTTTTCTTAGGTCAGATACAATTAACTATGCAAACTGTGTGTGTATTTTCTTTCCAACATAGTGCACAATTTCGCCGTTAGGGGCGCGCATGCTTATTCTGTTTTTCTGAATATCACTGCTTTTACTTGTGCGATTTAAAACATTCTGTCAACACCTGATGCCATTTACCTTGTAGAACACTTAAGGCTAATATATGAAGAATTTTGTTGTTCACAGTTCTGTCAGTAGGTGGTGTTTGCGTACTTCAGTTTGCAGCTCTATCGCCTCTTCTAAAAAGGCTATTGAGAAATTTCTTCTTCACTGTATGCTATTCGTTACAACAGAGATGTGGAGCAGTATCCTCTTCAAGTAACGCAAATATTTCCCATTAGCTGCGGGAAGGTCGAACACTTTTTCCATGAAGAATAATTTTCACCAATTTTCAACTTTTGCGTTATGCAAATTTTTTCCGCTAGCAGATGTAGACTTATATTATGTTTCCTTCTATATTTCTTCTTTTAACTGTTTGATTTGAAAATATCTTTGTCTCTGGTACCTTCCTTGTAGTATGAGAAATTTTTTGTTCACCATTTGTTGATTTTCGTAACATACTTTTCAGTCGCTGGTGGAACTAGGTAGACGTTTCTATTTCTGGATGATTTATAGATTGTTGGAACCAGTTGATTGTTTCCCAAACAGCATCCATTAACTTGGAATAGCTTTGATAAACTTAATTCGCGTCAGAACGGATTCAAAAGACGTGCTTATTACATCGAAAAATTCGATGTCATCTTTCTTGTTTCTAATGTAAACCGCATTTTAACCAAAAGCATAAATAAATGACACACTTTTGGGGAGGCCAAGACCCCCACCCTTTGAATGTGTTCCCGGTACCTTCTCACAAAGATTATTTAACGATAGTTCAACATGAAATCAACAGTACAGGAAATCACCTATTCACTCCATTCTCTGCACTAAGTGGCAAATGCAGTTTGATGCTGACTGTGGTAAAGACCACGAAAACCGAAATAATCCTGCCCCTGGCAGGATTACTTTATTTATAGGGTGGAAATTGTCCCCCGAAAGTGTTTCATTTTCTAAAGTTTTTGGTTAAAATGTGACTTGCATTAGAAAAAAAAGCCTTCATTTATTAAAAATGCATTTATTTACATCAGAAAAAAATGCTTTAATTTTTCTTCTGTTTTTCATTAACCTTGACTTATTTGTTGTTATTTTCAGAACATCTTTTGTAAAAAAAAATCGTGCTTACGTTACCGGTTCGTCCGTCTGTCTGTAGACACAGATTCGTCCGTCCTCTGCAACTACACTGCTGGCCACCCAAAATGCAAGACCAAGAAGGACATGAGATAACAAAGCCAGATTTACTGGACACATAACAACAGATACAAAGATGAAACGATTGAGCTTACAGGCCCGTGAGACTTGCGGAACACGCAGACATCAATAGTTCGTGTGGCCCCCATGGCTGGCTATAACGGCCGCTACACGCCGCGGCATCAAACGAAAGAGGCTTTGGATGTGGGCTTGGGGTATGTCGGTCCAGGTTGTTTCCACACGTTGCCACAGTTCATCAGGCGTAGCCACGGGTGGTGCTTGCCGGGCCACTCGGTTGCCGATCAGCGACCAGACGTGTTTGATGAGCGACATATCGGGAGAACAGGCTGGCCACGGCAGCAGTGACACCTGGTGGGCAGTGAAGAATTGTTGCACGATGCGTGCCACTTACGGGCGCGCATTGTCCTGTTGAAACGAGGCCGCTGGCAGGTCCTGCAGGTAAGGGAGGACTACAGGCTCCAAAACGTCGGAGATGTAGCGGTGGCAGTTGAGTGTACCGGCGATGCGTACTAGAGGGGTGCGGGTGTCATATCCAATTGCGCCCTAAACCATAACGCCAGGCGACGGACCGGTATTGCGATGCATAGTGCAGGCGTCATACAGTCTTTCGCCGCTGTGCCGCCACACGCGGATCAGACCATCGTAGTGCTGCAGGCAGAAGCGGGATTCGTCGGAGAATACAATGTCGTGCCATTCCGTAGTCCAGGTGCGGCGTTCAACAGCCCACTGCCCCCGCACTCGCCAGTGGTGTAAAGTCAAAGATAATTGGATCAATGGACGGCGCGCGACAAGTCCCCGCTCCTGCAGACGACGTCGAATGGCACGTGCTGACACAGGTTGTTGCGCAACACACCCTAATTCCTGCGCTAACGTTCGGGATGTGGTGGTGCGAGCCGTCAATGCCCGCCGCACAACATGGTCTTCTCTTCGGTGGTGTGCCGCGGCTGCGGCAATCACTTACGCCGGTCCGTCCGTCCCTCCTGCACTCACCGAATCCATACTCGCCTAACTGTGGCTGGATGTCGTCGCACACGGGCGCCGATGTCTCGGTACGATAAACCTCTGTCGCAATAAGCCACTATTCGTCCTCTGTCGAACTCCGAAACGTGCTGGAATGACTGCCGTATTCTGCGACGAATCTTCAGGAAGCTTCCCACGCACAGGTCCGGCAGTACAACACACTTCCACTATTTACACCCCGTCTTCTGTGCACCCTTCTTATAGTGCTTCTCGGTGGTGTGCCAGACGCACATGATTTGCATATGCCCTCAATGCTAATCGTTTGCATGTCCTCTCGCGGGCGACGCCTGCTGCGAATTTCAGGCCAATCAAATGTTTCCTTCTTGGTGTTGCATTTTGGGTGGCCAGCAGTGTATTTGTCCGATTCGAAAAATTATTTTTTAATTGGGAAGCTTGAAATATGCGCATGATGATCCTTTATCTCGTTTTTTTACGATGTACAATTTCGCAGTTAGAGGGCTGAAATGCAGATGATGTAGAATTCAAAATACATTTTATTCCATATATTTGCTTCTCAACATCCGATTGAAAAAACTCTATTATCTTTCGATTCCACTTATATCGAAGAGTATTTAGGTATAACTACTTTTTCCAGTTACGCATATATTTTCCGCTAGGGAGCGTAAAAAAAATTACGTTTTCCCTGATATTTCTTCTGCTAAAAATCCGATTTGAAAAGCATTTTTTTCAGTGGATACAGCTCTTGATGGAAAATATTTTACATGCATTTTCTAATTTTTGGTAAAGAAAACTTTGGCACCAGGGGGCGTAAGAGTTAATTTTTGTTTCTGATGTATTTGCCATAAAGTTTGAGCTTTTAAAATCTCGATGGAAAAAATTCGTTCGTTGACCGATGCTGCTCACGTCGATAAACCCTTTCGGAATATTTTCTTCTTAAAATTTTAAATGGTTTCTCCGCCATGAGCGTAGATGTATATCTTATTTTTGTCAATATATTTGCTTTTAATGGTCCGATTGGAAAAAATTCTTTCTTTATTGGATAGAGTTTCCGGTGTGACATGTCTTTTATAAAATTTTCAAATTTTCAAATAATTTATAGACCTTCCACTAGGGGGAGTAAACGTAATTTGCGTTACCCCCGGTATCTCTGCTTTTAAAACTCCAATTTGAAAAATTCTTTCTGCACCGGATACAGCTGCTGGAGGGAAATTATTTGCATATAATTTCTCATTTTTCGTAAAAAATGGTTTGGCCACCAGGGGTGGTAAGTCGTAATTTCCGCTTAGGACGTATTTGAAGCAAAATCTGATCTTCTAAAATCTCGATTGAAAAAATTCGTTTGTGTACTGATACTACTCTTGTCAACAAAAAATTTAGGAATATTTTCTTCTTAAAATAATGCATTGTTTCTTCATCAGGGAGCGTAGATGTATATCTTATTTTTGTCAATATCTCTACTTCTAGGAGTCCGATTTGAAATATTCCGTCTTTGTTGGATAGTGTTTCCGATGCGAAATGTTGTTCATATAAATTTTAAATTTTAAAGTAAGTTATAGACTTTCCGCTAGGGGGCACAAAAATGAATTGCCTTTTCCCCGATATTTCTGCTTCTAAAGCTCCGATTCGAAAAATTATTCCTGTATTGCATACAGCTCCTGACGGAAAATGTTTTTCATATAATTTCTAATGTTTCCTAAAGAATGGTTTGGTCCCCAGGGGTCATAAGTGTTAAATTCTGCTTCTGATTTATTTGCAGCAAAATCTGAGCTCCTGAAAATTCGGCTAAATATTTTTTTCTTGGATCGATACCGCTCGCATCGGAAAACCTTTTGAGAATACTTTCTTCCTAAAATAATGCATGGATTTCCTTCCAGGGGGCGTAGATGCATATCTTATATTTGCCCATATCTCTGTTTCAACAGCCCGATTTGAAAAATGTTTTCTTTGTTGGAGAGCATTTCCGGTGCGAAATGTTCCTCATATAAATTAAAAATTTTCTTAAATCACAAGTCTGCAACCAGAGGGCGTAAGTTTACGATTCCGTTTACAGCAATATCTGCGTGATTAAAAACCCGATTGAAAAACTTCTTTCTTCCGTCAGATACTATTGTTTTCCATACCGGTTCCATTGACTTTGAATAACTTTGATGAATTGAATTTGGGTCAGAACGGATTCAAAAGACGTGCTAATTACACTCGAAAATTCGGTGTCATCTTTCTTGTTTTCTTTGTCAAAGAGTGCATTTTGCAAAACTATCGGGTAAAATTATTTCATCACATTTTATAAAAATGTAACAATAACTGATTGCAATCTGCGTAAATTACGAGAACCTGTTGCTAAATGCGATAAAAGCCATTACAAAAATACATTTTTTGTGCTATGAAAACGGTGCGCCGAAGCAAAATTTGGCATCCTCTCGACGTCTCAAAGAGAAATAAGTTACCTGCTATTGACGAGAGCTTTAACTGATGTATAACACGATGAGGTGTAGCTTGTGCATATCATATCATAGACCCAAAGTTGCCATTCCCACTCACTACCACACTTCCAAGTCAACTTTTCTGTATCTCGAACTCAGACTTTTGCTTGGGCATGCGCAGATGGACTTTCGTAGCTACATTACATTTCTTTGACATCAAGGTCATTCCTTACGTTCGTCTAAATCTGAATAATAATAATAATAATAATAATAATAATAATAATAACAATAAGTCGTGCCCAACACGTGCAACATCCAGAAGACGCACGTAGAGAAGTTGTCAAAGTATAACGACCTACGATACGAAGTCAGGCAAATGTGGCGTATAGAGGACGTCACCATCGTCCCCATAGTAATATCAGCCACAACAGTTTTACCTAAGACCATTCAAAGCTCTAACAGACACTAGACTTTGAACCTAACACCTACATGGAACTACAGAAGGCAGCTATCCTGAATACGTGTAGGATATTAAGAATGTTCCTGGACAATTGAAAAAAAAGAAATACCACTTCCCAGACTGGTACGTAGTACCTGTCCCGGAAGGAAAAGAAAAACCTCAGGAAGAGGTGGAATCATCTTTAGATTGGCAAATAATAATAATAATAAATATTGCTGTTGAAAAGCTAAACATTAGAAATACTATTGCGCCGCCATAATTTAGTAAATATTTTGTTTTAAGACTCACATATCTTTGTTCACTGATTTTACATCAATAACATTTATTAATCCACCTACCTAAGTACCACTCGAGGTCAGGAATTCGTAAACCTTATTGTTGTTGTAATGATTTATTTGCACTTAGTATGTATCGGACTGTGACTCGATTTGGTCGTGAAATGCAACGTTTTGTAGGTAAATAAATTTATACCCTCAAATCACTCGTTTTATTTCGCACCCTCAAAGATCTCGGCATGCGAAAGATGCATAGCATAAATTATCTACAAAGAGTACCAGGGTGCTCTCTCGATTTTTGTTTTGCGTTTTGGAAACTTATTCCGTAACTCAATCGTTCAAGAGGACGAGAGACTCTTCAGCGTTGTCCTCTGAATTCACGGGATCTCCCAGGCCACTTCTGGTGAAATGATAATCTTTCTAGAATAAAGTTGGTTTGATACATATTCACCCAAGTAAAATGAACAGCTGAAGGTGTTTCATTGTTAATCGTAGTTCACGAAATCAGTGAGCTGCATCAAAATCGTTGATCTTTCAGTTGCTAAGCAAACTTTTAAGGTTTGAATATCCTAAAGTATGGAGGACAGTACAACCCTATTTAGTGAAATTTTACTTCAAAATTGCAAGAGCGAAGAGTGAATGGAATTCTTTGAACGATATTTCTAACTTGCTTTTGCCTCGAGCATATAAAAACTTCACCTAAAAAAATATTACTCTTCATCGCTTGTTCAAGTATTGGAAAAAAATGACTCTTCTTTGCTTTGGTCTCCAAATAACATTATTATTTCTCATGATTATCTGTAGGTTTCTTTGAGGAACCGAAAATGCTGAAAGTATCAAGATATTAATTCTGCTAAATTCTGCTATATATTGAGTTGTCGGAAAAGTCATGTCGTATTTTAGCCATGTTTTGCAAAGCTCATTTGTTGATAGAAAGAACAAAGATCAATCAATGATATAATGCCCGTTTTGTTCGATAACTTTTTCCCATCTGTCAGTGAGCTGCAGAATGCCTCGTTCATAGAAGGACCTGACTTTCGTGGCGAAAAACTGTACACGGTGCTGATATACAGCCTCATCTAAAATGAACGTTATACCACGAAAGGACTGTTGAAGAGAGCGAAACAAGTGGAAGTCTGACGGCGCAAGGTTAGGCGAGTATGCTGGGTGTGGCAACACATCCCACCTAAGCTCCAATAATTTTTGGCGGGTGATCAAACTTGTTTGTGGTCTCGCGTTGTCGTGATGGAACACAACACCTTTACGACGAACGAGCTCTGAACGTTTCTGGATGATGGATTCGTTCAAACTGTCCAATTGCCGACAGTACACATTCGAATTGATTGTTTGGTTCCGTGGTAGGAGCTCGAGAAACACGACACCTTTAAAATCCCACTACACTGAGAACCTTCCTCTGATGAACATCTGCTTTGGATGTCGTTTGAGGCGAAGCAACACGTCGGGACCAAGACCGTTTGCGCAGAACATTGTTGTACACCATCCACTTTTCGTCACCAGTTATCACTCGCCTCAAGAAAAGGATCGTTTTCCTCACGTTTAATGAGCATATGGCATATGTTTATACGCGCCGTCAATTGAGCTTCTTTATGTTCATGAATATCCCATACATCGAGCTTGCATACGTATCCCAGCTTCTTCAGGTGGTCATGAACGCTTGAATGATGGATGTGCAATGTGTCTGCAATCTCTCGTGTCGGGTAATGTGGGTTTGACTCGATTAATGCCTTGATTTGGTCGTCATCAACCTCGATTGGCCTCTCGGACCGAGGATCATCGTTGAGGTCAAAATCACCAGCACGGAATTTTGCGAACCACCGCTGGCACTGACGTTCTTGTAGAGCATTATCACCGTACACTTTACGTAACTTTTCACAAGCTTGACGCGCGTTCTTCCCTTTACGGAATTAAAAGTGGCGAAAACATGGCGAAAATGCACAGTTTGGTCTTCCATCTTCAACTTGATGTCAAATCTGCCCAAATCGACCAAGTCGCTCACTATTCCTTTTAGACTGCAGCTAGAACTGGCACTTGTCGAATGCCATAGCGATAACAGAGCTGCGCATGCTTCTAGTACTTCCAAAACCGCCCAACCGCCATCGGGTGCCAAAATACGTCATGACTTTTTCGACAATCCAGTACTTCTGTTACCTCGAGTCTCTCGTACCCCAGAGAACCATAACCAGATCTGCTCCTCACCATAATTCGTAGCAACAAAGTAGAAATGAGTTTTGTATACGATTTTACAAGTATGTACCAATTGTTAGTATTGGGTTGATGCGTACGTTCAGGCCGTTTTATTTCACGTTTTTCCAATTTTTAGTATTGGGTTGATGCGTACGTTCATGCCGTTTTATTTTACGAGTATTTCCCAGGTCAGTAGTGACGGTGCAGATGGGCATTTCTACATCGAAATGCAGCCAGTAATATCATATATCTAAATCATATTGCGTTGTGTGATTGTGACTAAATATTTTTTTTGGTTGTCAGTTCCGGAAGTATGGAGTGTCAAGTAGAAAGGAATGAACATTTCCGACATCTGCTCCTCTACGAATTTAACAAATGGATCCATAGCCGCCGCTGCTACACGACAAATTCGTTCTGTGTATGTGGAGGATGCTATTGCTCCGAGGACAGCCCGAAAATCGTTTCAGCGGTTCCTAGGTGGCAAGTTTGACCTGAACAACTCTCCACGCTCAGGTCGTTCATCTCACTTTGATGAGGAACGTTTGAATCATCTCATCCACTTGGTTCTGCGTCAAACTAAACGCGAATTCGCCACTGAGATGGACTGTGATCAGGCCACAGTGGTGCGACACCTGGGACGTATGGGAAAGGTCCAGAAATGGGGGTCTTGGGTGCCTCACACTCTTACCGAAGACAACAAGAATCAGCGTGTTGCCATATGTGGTTCCTTGCTCGCAGGTTATCACGAATGTTCTCAGCTGCACAAACCCTTTCCGTCACGTATTGTTACCGGAGGTGAAAAGTGGTGCCTGAATTTCAGTCATCGAAAGGAATGGTTAAGCCCAAACAAGACGCCCATACCGCATCCAAAACATGACCCTCATCCTTGGAAGACCATGTTGTATGTCTGGAGGGACAAGGAAGGCATTATTCACTGGAGAATGCTGCCGAGGAATCGGACCATCAACGCTGCAATCTATTGTGAGCAACTACACCGTGTAGAGGAGGCAATTCGGCAGAAACGGCCTAATCGGAATCATGTGTCTCCAACATGATAACGCACGACCTCAGAGTGCAAACATAACTAAAATGGCCATTCGGGACATGAAATGGGAGATCTTTCCACATTCGGCTTATTCCACAGATGTCGCCCCTTCCGTCTATCACCTGCTCCTATCTCTGTCGAATGCTCTCTGTGACAGAACGTTCAACAGTGATGTTGATCTCCAGAATTTCATTGATGACTTCTTCGCAAGAAAACCTGCACGTTTTCTCAAGAATAGCATTGCAGACCTATCCAGGCGTTGGGACACCATCGTAAACAATGGGGGGATGGGGGTGGGGTGGATACATAATTGATTGATTCCGTTTTCCCTTTTGATGTAATACATTTCTGTAGTAGGGTAAATAAAATAGCATGAACTTATGCATCAACCCGATACATACTGATTGGAGGTGACAATGGCTTCATTCTGCCTTTCCGAGTAGCTATGCTGTGCTCCTTCAAACAGCAGAAAGTGAGATTTGTTTACGATTTTTCTTTTATGTTTACGTGTAGTGTTAATGGACCGCGAAAAAAGGTTTTGTTCGTTTCTCGTTTAGCGACAGATGTCCAACCCAGAAGGTCAGAAGTTAAAAGTCATAAATCCCGGAGATCTCGGTTCATAGTTGAATAAGCTAAGTTCATCTACTTCAACACCTAGACTCGGAGAGTGTAAAGTGGCAGAAATTGCAAGACAATTGGTAAAAATCAAATACTTCCGGGAATGGTTTTACAACTTCGTACAACCTCAGCTTTCGAGAATGGGGCGACTGGAGGTGTGCGTGTCTAAACTCTTTCTCACCTTTAAAATACTGTATGCTCACTCTTCTTCGCTCTCGGCAAAGCGAAAACAACATAACGATTAACTTGTGCTACTCGCGTTTATTTGTTGTTGATTTTTTAGGGGAGTTAATGACCACAGTGAGCAACTCAATGGGATATAAGTAGTCGCCCATTCCTAATTTATGGCCACTGGTTGCAGTTGCAGGGAAGGCAGACAGCCAGCGCTGTAAGACAAACCCAAAATCCATGTCTGACCGGCATTCGAATCCAGACTCCCAACTCGGAAAAATGGTCACCAGCCAGCGATTAGATCACTGCGTCACTGTGTTTTCGCATTTACTTATTTCTAATTTTTACGGACTTGATTTAAATAGTAGTAGTACCAAAAATAATCTTACACTAACAAACTATTGGGTGTGTTCTACACCCCAATAGTTTGTTAGTTTATGCGTTTCTATTGGGTGTATTTCATTATTCTGCCCTGTGTGTTTCAAACTATTGGGTGTGTTTCTATTGTCTACCGGTTTTTGTAGGCTACGAAGAAAGGAGGAGAACACAACAAATAACGTACCTAGAATTTCACATAATTGCCAACATTCTGTATGACCTCTTGCCATCTGCCTATGAGTAGGTGAATTCCATGCTGGAAAAAACTCCTGTGTTTTAGAGTAAAAAAAAATGTAAAAATGACCTTACTCGTGCCATTATCAAGGTGCATTAGATGACCTTACTCGTGCTATTATCAAGGGGGCATTAGATGACCCTCCTCGTGCTATTATCAAGGGGCATTAGATGACCTTACTCGTGCCATCTGTCTACGAGTAAGTGAATCCCACTCAGGAAAAACTCCTGTGTTTTAGTGTAAAAAATGTCATGTAAAAATGACCTTACTCGTGCCATTATCAAGGGGCATTAGATGACCTTACTCGTACCATCTGTCTAGGTGTAAGTGAATCCCACTCCGGAAAATTTCCTGTGTTTTAGAGTAAATTAAAGTCATGTAAAAATGACCTTACTCGTGCCGTTATCAAGGGCCTTAGATGACCTTACTCGTGCTATCTGTCTACGAGTAAGTGAATCCCTCTCCGGAAAAACGTCTGTGTTTTAGAGTAAAAAAATTATGTAAAAATGACCTTACTCGTGCCATTATCAAGGGGTCTTACATGACTTTACTCGTGCCATTATCAAGGGGCCTTAGATGACCTTACTCGTGCCATTTGTCTACGAGTAAGTTAATCGCACTCGGAAAAACTCCTGTGTTTTAGAGTAAAAATAGCCCTGTAAAAATTACCTTACTCGTGTCATTATCAAGGGGTCTTAGATGACCTTACTCGTGCTATTTGTCTACGAGTAAAGGAATTCCTATCCGGAAAAACTCCTGTGTCTTAGAGTAAAAAAAGTCATGTAAAAATGACCTTATTCGTGCCATTATCAGGGTCGTAGATGACCTTACTCGTGCCATCTGTCTACGAGTAAGTGAATCACACTCCGGAGAAACTTCTGTGTTTTAGAGTAAAAAATGTCATGTAAAAATGACCTTACTCGTGCCCTAATCAGGGGGTCTTAGATGACCTTACTCGTGCCATTATCAAGGGGTCTTAGAGGACCTTACTCGTGCCATTATCAAGGGGTCTTAGAGGACCTTACTCGTGCCATTACCAAGGGGCCTTAGATGACCTTACTCATGCCATTTGTCTACGAGTAAGAGAATCCCACTCCGGAAAAACTCCTGTGTCTTAGAGTAAAAAAAGTCATGTAAAAATGACCTTATTCGTGCCATTATCAAGAGGTCTTAGATTACCTTACTCGTGCCATCTGTCTACGAGTAAGTGAATCACACTCCGGAGAAACTTCTGTGTTTTAGAGTAAAAAATATCTTGTAAAAAGGACCTTACTCGTGCCATTATCAGGGGTCTTAGATGACCTTACTCGTGCCATTATCAAGGGGTCTTAGAGGACCTTACTCGTGCCATTTGCCTACGAGTAAGTCAATCCCACTCCGGAAAAACTCCTGTGTCTTAGAGTAAAAAAAGTCATGTAAAAATGACCTTATTCGTGACCATTATCAAGGGGTCTTAGATTACCTTACTCGTGCCATCTGTCTACGAGTAAGTGAATCACACTCCGGAGAAACTTCTGTGTTTTAGAGTAAAAAATATCTTGTAAAAAGGACCTTACTCGTGCCATTATCAGGGGTCTTAGAAGACCTTACTCGTGCCATTATCAAGGGGTCTTAGAGGACCTTACTCGTGCCATTTGCCTACGAGTAAGTCAATCCCACTCCGGAAAAACTCCTGTGTTTTAGAGTAAAAATAATCATGTAAAAATTACCTTACTCGTGCCATTATCAAGGGGCATTAGATGACCTTACTCGTGCTATTATCAAGGGGCATTAGATGACCTTACTCGTGCCATCTGTCTACGAGTAAGCGAATTCCACTCAGGAAAAACTCCTGTGTTTTAGAGTAAAAAATGTCATGTAAAATTGACCTTACTCGTGCCATTATCATGGGGCCTTAGATGACCTTACTCGTGCCATCTGTCTACGAGTAAGCGAATCCCACTCAGGAAAAACTCCTGTGTTTTAGAGTAAAAAATGTCATGTAAAAATGACCTTACTCGTGCCCTAATCAGGGGGTCTTAGATGACCTTACTCGTGCCTTTATCAAGGGGTCTTAGATGACCTTACTCGTGCCATTATCAAGGGGCATTAGATGACCTTACTCGTGCCATCTGTCTACGAGTAAGCGAATCCCACTCAGGAAAAACTCCTGTGTTTTAGAGTAAAAAATGTCATGTAAAAATGACCTTACTCGTGCCATTATCAAGGGGCATTAGATGACCTTACTCGTGCCATCTGTCTACGAGTAAGTGAATCACACTCAGGAAAAACTCCTGTGTTTTAGAGTAAAAAATGTCATGTAAAAAGGACCTTACTCGTGCCATTATCAGGGGTCTTAGATGACCTTACTCGTGCCATTATCAAGGGGCATTAGATGACCTTACTCGTGCCATTTGTCTACGAGTAAGTCAATCCCACTCCGGAAAAACTCCTGTGTCTTAGAGTATAAAAAAAGTCATGTAAAAATGACCTTACTCGTGCCATTATCAAGGGGTCTTAGATTACCTTACTCGTGCCATTTGTCTACGAGTAACTGAATCCCACTCCGGAGAAACTCCTGTGTTTTAGAGTAAAAAATATCTTGTAAAAGGACCTTACTCGTGCCATTATCAGGGATCTTAGATGACCTTACTCGTGCCTTTATCAAGGGGTCTTAGATGACCTTACTCGTGCCATTATCAAGGGGTCTTAGAGGACCTTACTTGTGCCATTTGCCTACAAGTAAGTGAATTCTACTCCGGAAAAACTTCTGGGTTTTAGAGTAAAAAATATCATGTAAAATTGACCTTACTCGTGCCATTATCAAGGAAGCCTTAGATGACCTTACTCGTGCCATCTGTCTACGAGTAAGTGAATCCCACTCCGGAAAAACTCCTGTGTTTTAGAGTAGAAAAAATCATGCAACGCTGTTTTTACATCGTCCACATCATCGAAGGTTTGCAGAGCAAAAGCGTTCTGTAACGATCGAAAAAGGTGCCAGTCCGTAGGTACCAGATCAGGACGATACGCCGAGTGAGGTAACACTTCCCAACCAAAGTCCAGCAATTTTTTGCCGAGTGATTAAAGCAGCATGAGGTCTGTCGTTAGCATCATGAAGGATCACGCCTTTGAGACTGATGAATGCTGACCGCTTCCATCGCACTTGTTCAAGCAATCTGTTCAACTGTTGGCAGTAGAGGTCAGAATTTATCGTTCGATTAGATGCCAACACGTCCCAGTGGATTATTTCTGCACATCCCGTCAAACACTCAACAAAACCTTTTTGAGATGCGGTCCTCCTTTTGAGGTCGATGGAGCAGGCTCCGCAACTAGGCACACAGTCCTTCGACGCTTTACATTGCTGTATAGTACCCATTTCTCATCACCCGTTATAATTCATCCCCAAAAGTGGTTAATTTCTGTGACGAGAAAGCAAAGAAACACAGGTACAGATTCTCTCCTCTCGTTGCTTTGCAGACAACTGGTGCTAAACCCAGTTATCGGACATGGTGATGAGCCCAAGCCCATGCATCCGTCTTTCGATTATTGTTCTGTGTTCCGACAACGTTTCCGCTAATTCTTGAACGGTTGAATGCGGGTCCAATGACCCACATCCAACCGTTCAGGAATTAGCGGAAACTTGGTGCACATCCTCTCAGAAACCACGGATGGATGTCCAGGATGTGGTTGCAGCTTCTGTCTCCGTCCCGGAATTTCCGAAACCAACGGTGACATGTGCTATTATCAACTGTATCCTCCCCATACACTTGACAGATATTGCGGCAAGTCGCGGCTATAGTACAGCCTTTATCGAACTCGTACAGTAAACAATGTCTAATGTGCTTCTTATCGCATGCCATGTTACAGCGTCCGTGATTTCCGTTACAAATGACTTACCCGCACAAACCTAGTGTCTCTATATGCTCTACTACTCTTTACTTTCTGGCCGAAAATTCGGCATCGCAGCGTCATCTGTGACGTAACCACTCCGATCGCACACACCCAATACTTAAATAGAACTGTGAATTTAATTGAGTACTGCTCTTAACTGAGACAGTCGCCCTTAATTCAATTCATTTGATCGGTTATGCGATTTATTTTTACTTTACAATAGTAATGTCTATCACTTACGAGCGCCAATGTAAAAATCGTTTTTGATGTACAGGTATTAAAGTCTGCATTATTTTTAGAAGTTGTCTCTTCAAGACAAAGCAGTTGAATGCATTTAGCGGTTTTCAAACTAGGGGTTTTCATTAGAATGCAGCGTAGCACGTGCATTTTCCTCGCGTGCTATGTTAAAATATTGGAAAATACATTTAACCACGACACATAAGTCGATAATGCAGACTTCTTGGAATATGTTTCTGGAGACCAAAAGCTTCGAGATGTTTGAAATGGACACGAGAAAACTGTAGGCATTTTTCTCTCTGTTTTTGGATGTCTGTTGTGTTGTGTGCGTGCTGTATTCTTTCGGTCAGAGAAGACGATGCGATCTTCTGTTGATCTACATATGCATGAGCGCCCATAAAGAGATGTTAATTATTAAATGAAATGTTTATAGGTAGCAGCAGTAACTAATCATCGCGCCAGTGAATCCTTGAAATGTTTCCTTTGAAGTCTTGCTCCATTCCTCTAGCATGCAGCTACACTGGTTTCTATAAATTAAAGCAAAAACAGAAAAGTTCCGATGACTCAAAAATGCATGGCAAAATGTCATGAAATTTGGTAAAAAAATCTGTACATTAGAGAAAGACACCAAAAACATTTCACAAAAAACGCATCATTCCGACAAAATGACTACATTAAAAACCAGGGGGAAAATAAGATGTCAAAATGAAATACCCAAAGTACCTCAATAGAGAATATGCTCACTCCTCACTATAATACAGGCCTCACAGCGATGCTTCTTGCTATCAGTGATGGTGTCTAGGAGCACAGTAGATAGCAATGACAATTGTTTAGGCACAGATTGTCTAACCCGCTCTAGGTTTGGCGGAGAAGGATTGAGGACATCAGCACATCCTTCTAAAACATCCCAGACATGCATGATCGGATTGAGGTCAGGAGATCTGGTTGGCCAATCGATACGGACTCCTCTTGAAAATATTGTTATGCCATCCTCGCTGGGTGGAGATCAGCGTTATCGTCTTGTAGGAGAAATGTAACCCTATGGCAGTTGCATAAGAGCAGCCATAGAGATTCAGAATATCATCCCTATAGCATCGAGCACTCATGGTTCCTCTTATAAGCTCGTAGAGGGACCGCAAAGTGCTGGTAGGTTAGTGTAAAGAGTTGCTTCATGACCCTTCGTGATGTCTGCTCCACTGTGCGCAAGTGGCTCTTTATACTAAGATCCACCTGCGCGCAATATAATCAGATATCACCGTTCCTGTAGCCGCAACAAGAGCAGATCGCATCTGTATCGACAAGGGCAGATCGCTGTCTTGTTTCTTCTCAGTGTTAATCGGAGGTATCGGTCATCCGCAGATGTTGTTGTCCTAGACCTTCCTCTAATGTAGCTTCGAGAAGCTGTTTGCCTATTTTAAAACTAGTCTTCCAATCATTTTTTAACTCAATTCATCTGTTGAATGATGTCTTGCAGGCTCAAAGTCCTTTCCAAAGTCCTTTCTTCACAGTCCGCAAACGAACTGACTATCTTAAAGTCCTTTCTTTAAACGAACTGACTATCTCAAAGTCCTATCTTCAAACGAACTGACTATCTCAAAGTCCTTACTTCGCTATCTCGAAGTCCTTTTTTTCGCTATCTCGAAGTCCTTTCTTCACACTTCGCAAACGAACTGACTATCTCAAAGTCTTTTCTTCACACTCGGCAAACGAACTGACTATCTCAAAGTCCTTTCTTAAAACGAACTGACTATCATAAAGTCCTTTCTTCGCTATCTCAAAGTCCATTCTTAAAACGAACTGACTATCTTAAAGTCCTTTCTTTGCTATCTCAAAGTCCTTTCTACACACTCCGCAAACGAACTGACTATTTCAAAGTCTTTTCTTCGCTAGCTCCTTTTCTGCTGCAGCTCATTTTCATAATCCGTTGTCATCGCCATTCATTTGCATACCACACACGGACTCCGCATTACATTTCACGTCACATACGCCAATTTTATGCATTCTTAACTTTTTCTTTCACAAATAATCGCGATTTTTCTATTTTGTTTCCTTTATTTATGGACTTTGGAAATTAGTGTATGCCTGTATATTTAAACTGTTTTCCTGTGGATGGTTTTGTGTTATGTTTTGCATAAATAGCTCTCCATCGTTATGAAGTATAAACATGCTTTCCTTTTTATTTTTGGGGTATTTCACACATGCATAATGTTTGCTAAACGAGTTTTTTGGGGTGGTATACATAATGTTTAATTTTTGGACACATTCTAAAGTACCTATTTCGGCTGAATCATACCCGTCCCTCTATTTGGTGCTCAAAAAACGCAACAATTTTACATGAGATGCTGTATGTATGATGGGTCTCCCTGCAATTGTCGCTTCAAGGTGACAAATTTTCACTCTTTGGGATAAGTACGATATATGGGTAAAAATATTTGGAAAACCAATCCGAAATTTCGTAGCCGCGCAAGTTTTGCAGCGAACCAAGCGCTGCAAAACTGCAAAACTTCTGGCAATTCGTCTGAGACGGCGCCGGGTTCTGTGATCCCGGTGCAGACAGTCTTACGGCACTGTTTCTCTCCTTTCTCACGATTCATTGGCCCTAAATTAGGGACGGGGAAACTGCTTATTGCCTAGTGAGTTGCTGAGGGTTATCGTTAAACCCGCACAAAAAAGAAATTCGCTCTCCAACATATTTTCACAAAAGCCGTTGTAATTATCGGTGAAATAATCCTTATACGAGATCCGATCAAAAAGTTCCCAGACTAGGCTGAAGTACAACAAAGTACTTACGTTACTTAAGTATGGCTATGATCTCCCTAAAAGTAGTCTTCTTAGGCATTCACTGCTGCCAGCGTTTTTGCCACTGATGGAACGCTCCCTGGAAGTTCTGTTCGCGATTCGCGTCAAGCACCGTCTGAGATTCGCGCTGGAGCTCGTCCACGGTTTTAAAAAGGGCGACCCTTGAGCTTCAGCTTCATCTTCGGGAAGAGAAAGAAGTCGCAGGGGGCCAAATCCGGCGGGTGAGGAAGGGTAGTCATGCTGTTGCTGCTGCAAAACTGGCGTATTGCTTACGCTCTATGAGCTACTGTATTGTCGTCATGGAGCAGGAAATCGCCCCTGCGCCACATTTCAGGTCGTTTTCGGCTAATGTCCTCCTTAAGACGCCGCTGAACATCGCAGTAAAAAAGGGCGGTGACGGTCTGCCCCTGGGGGACGAATTCACGGTGAACAACCCCACGAATGTCCAAGAACACGATGAGCATGCTTTTGGTTGCGCTCCGGACCTGTCGGGCCTTCTTCGGTTGTGGAGATGCCGGGCTCTTCAACTGCTACGACTATTGTTTGGTCTCCAGGTCGTAACAGTAGACCCAAGTCTCGTCCCCAGTATTGACCCGCGACAGGAACGTTTGTTCATTCACCACCTGCTGACGAAGATCTTGGCAGAGTTCGACACGGAGCGCCTTCCGTTCTGGGTTCAGAATCGTTGGCACAAACTTTGTAGCAATGCGGTGCATGTTCAAATCCGACGTCAGAATTTCTTGCACTGTTCGGTATGACACATTGACGATGGTAGCAATATCTTGAATGGTTCTCCGACTATCCTCATGCACCTGTTCCCTAATTGTGTCCACATTTTCGAGAGGTTTGCTCGTGGACTGTCGCCCTGACCTCTCGTCGTCTTCCAGTGCCGTTCTACCGCTCTTGAAGCACGAGAGCCACTCAAAACACCTCGCACGACTCATTACTTCATTGCCATAAGCCTACCGCAACATTTTCTGCGTCTCGGTTACCGATTTACGGATTTTGACGCAGAATTTGATGCTCGCTGGCTGCTCTAGTTTGCAGTCCATACCGAAATCACGGCTGTGTTCTGCACGTGTTCACCAAATATCGTGTACCACAGCTCCCCGGTTATCACAGAACGACGCCACTCTGCACAATGACTTCTTAAGGTGACTGACTCCGTCCGCTGCTCGCACATCCGCGTACTGCCATCTATTGGCGCGCTACGTACCTAGTCTCGGAACGTTTTGATCGCGCTAAGTATAAGATGATCAGTTCGAGAAAATGAACTTTTGCGGAGGTGCATTTCGACAGAGTAATTTTTGATCATGTGATTCTTATGTGAAGGGGACGTCCCGCCAATGAATAAATCCAATTCATTAGAGATACGATTCTGACTTCAAAAGGAAATGTAACTCTCTTAGTAGCGCATATTTTAGAAGAAACAATGCAGAATTTTATACTCAGTGCTCCCTGAATTATGACCAAGCACTACGTGGGCCCTTCTTTCTCCAAGAGAACGGCCACCATTCGACGTGACATTGACTCCAGGAGGTGTCTGTACATCTCAATGAGGACATGCAACTGTGGGGTTCATGCAAGTTTGAGAGGCATTCGAAATGTCTTATATCAGCACTGCATTCCACCAACCATTCCTACACGAGTAGCGCATGATGACATAGAGCTTTGCAATCCTGGAATAATCCGTACCCCTCTGGGTGCGGGTGCATGCAGTCATTGTTAGTTGACAGCGATCATACATTGGTCTACAAGAACCGGAGATGCCAGTTCAATCCAGCTAAACTTGCCACATAATATATGTACAGCGATCAGCCAAACCATTAAAACCACCACTGCGTTATATAAATAAATGAGTGTGCAGCCAATAAGCGTCACGTGCCAAGGGCGCGAATGATAAATATAATACCTTGGTCGGGGCTACCGCAGTCAGTATTTCCTTTCTTCTCAAGATGGGGAAAGCCAAGCATTTTTCTGATTTCGACAAAGGCCAGGTCGTTTTGGCAAGACGCCTTGGTAAGTGCATCTCCGAAAAAGCGACGCTCGTAGGCTGCTCACGCTATGCAGTAGTTAGTAAGTACTTATAAAAGATGGTACGGAACAAGTGACACTTCGAGCCGTTGGCAAGGCGTGAGCAGGCCAGGCGTCAATGACGCCAGAGGTCAAAGCAGACTATCTAGTCTTGTACGCAGCAACAGGAGGGCTACTGTGGATGACATTACACATGCTTTTAATTGTGGCGCAGAGCCCAGTGTGTCCGAAAACACAGTTCATCATACACTCTTGGATATGGGTCTCTAAAGCAGCAGACCCATTTGTGTGACTGTAATCACAGCCGTTCACTGTCGTCAACGCTCACAGTGAACATGTGATAATCGACATTGGGCTATAGAAGACTGGAAGAAGGTCTCATGGTCAGGAGAATCACATTTTCTGTTACACCATATCTATACACGAGCTCGTGTGCAACGTTTATCCAAAGAAGCGTTCTTACATGAAAGCACTGTGGAACGAATCCAGGTTGATTCTTCATCAATGCTTAAGCTTTTTTCCGTTTTCCCTCTTCTGTGGAAAAAATGAAAGGAAAAATGGCAAAAAAATCTCATTTTCAGCACGTCTTTTGTAAAAAAAAAGATCGTGTTTATGTTATCGATTTGTCCGTCAGTCCGTCCGTCTGTACCCACGATATCTCTGCAACTATTAGTCCGATTTGAAAAATTCTTTTTTCACTGGGAAGCCTGAAATATGCGAATGATGATCCTTTATTTCGTTTTTTTTTACGATGTACAATTTCGTCGCTAGAGGGCGTAATTGCAGATGATGTCGAATTCAAAAATACGTTTTAATCCACGCATTTGCCGCCCCGGTGGCGCAGTGGTCTAAGGCGTTGGCCTCTGATCATTCGTCCGTAAGGGGTCAAGGTTCGAATCCCGGTCAGGCATGGATGCTGTGTTTGTCTTACGGCACTGGCTGTCTCCCTTCCCTGGAACCAGTTACCCTAAATTACGGACGGGCGACTGCTTATAGCCCATTGAGTTGCTCACGGTGGTCGTTAAACCTCCAATCAAAAAAAAAAAATCCACGCATTTGCTTCTAAACATCCGATTGTAAAAAAATATTTTATGTTTCGATTCCATTTACGTCGAAGAGTATTTTAGATATAGTTACTTTTTCAAATGACGCATAGATTTTCCGCTAGGGGGCGTAAAAGTAAATTACAATTTTTCCCGATAACTCCTTTTCTAAAATTCCAAATTGAAATTTTTTTTTCTTCAGCGGATACACCTCCTAATGGAAAATCTTTTGCATATAATTTCAAATTTTTGGTAAAGAATGCTTTGGCCACCTTGGGGCGTAAGTGTTAATTTTTGCTTCTGATATATTTACCATAAAATCTGAGCTTCTAAAATATCGATTGAAAAAAAATTTTTCGTGGACTGATGCCACTCACATCGATAAACCTTTTCGGAATATTTTTTTCTTAAAATATTCCACAGTTTCTCCTCTAGGGGAACAAGGTGTATATCTTATTTTCCTCAATATCTCTACTTCTAGAAGTCGGATTAAAAAATTTCTTCTTTGTTGCATAGTGTGTTCAGTGTGACATGGTTTTCCTTTAATTTCAAAATTTTCAAGTAATTCATACACTTTCCGCTAGGGGACGTAGAGGTAAATTGCGTTTCCCCCTATATCTCTGCTTCTAAATCTCCGATTTGAAAAATTCTTTCTGCACCGGATACAGCTCCTGATGGGAAATCGTTTGCACATAATTTCTAATTTTTGTGAAAAATGTTTTGGCCACCAGGTGGCGTAAGTCTTAATTTCCGGTTCTGATGTATTTGCAGCAAAATATGAGCTTCTAAAATCTCGATTGAAAAAAAAGTCGTTTGTTGACCGATACTACTCATGTCGACAAACCTTTTAGGAACATTTTCTTCTTGAAATAATGCATGGTTTTTACGACAGGGGGTAAATGCATATCTTATTTTTGTCAATATCTCTACTTCTAGGAGAGCGATTTGGAAAATTCCTTCTTTGTTGGACAGTGTTTCCGATGCGAAATGTTTTTTCTAAAAATTGAAAATTTTCAAGTAAAAGGCAAATTGCGTTTTCTGCGTTATTTCTGCTTCTAAAACTCCGATTTGAAAAATAATTCGTGTTTCGCATACAAGACCTTATGGAAAATATTTTAACATAATTCCTAATGTTTGGTAAAGTATGGTTTGGCTACCAAGGGCATAAGTGTTAATTCTGCTTCTGATGTATTTGTAGCAAAATCTGGGCACATGAAAACTCGACTAATTTTTTTTTCTTGGACCGATATTGCTCATATGGAAAAACCTTTTGAGAATACTTTCTTCCTGAAATAATGCATGGTTTTCCCACCAGGGGACGTAAAGTTATATCTTATTTTTGTCGATATCTCTGTTTCTAAGAGTCCGATTTGAAAAATTCTTTCTGTGTTGGAGAGCGTTTCCGGTGCGAAATGTTTCTCATATAAATTCATGTTTTTCTTAACGCACAAGTCTGCAGCCATAGGGCGTAAGCTCACGATTCCGTTTACAGCAATATCTGAGGGATTAAATACGCCGGACATGAATCCTGTTGAGCATTTGTTGCTTGAGCTGGAGAAACGAGTACCAGCAACATTACTTCAACCACGTAATTTACGGGAACTGCGGAATGTTCTGTTGTACTCATGGTACCAAAGATCAGGAGACACCACCCAATATCTCGTTGAATCTGTGTCTCATCGAGTGAGAGCTTTTGGGGGCCGAGAGAAGGATCTACATCATATTAGGTAGATGGTTTTAACGTTTTGGTGGATCGTTGTACAGGGATCCGTAGTTGCAGAATAGAGCACATATCGACATTCATTCTACCAGTTTCTAATATTCTACCGTTCAATGCGCACACTGTTTGCACAAGAAAAGTCATTTACATCGATGGACTGCCCTTAGAAGAGTGTGGCACACAGGGCGTCTGCTCTTTTAGACTATCCATGACAGCGTGTAATGCATATAGTTGTTATTTGGAAATCTTAATTCCCAAATTAGAACAATGAAAATCAACATAGTGATTTCGGAGGCCAGGTAGTCAGAGGCGCTGACATCTAGTATGTCATGGAAAATAGGTCCTGGTTCGAATCTTGATCGGGGTGTTGGCGGTGTTTTTGTTCAATGCGTATGACTTTGTCACTCTCCTGATGCCACTGTTCCTAAATTTGGAATGTGCGACTGTTTATAGCCCTCAGAATTTCCCACGTTATAATTCATAATTCCCAAATTTCGCAGCAATAATTCCCAAATTTCCCAAATTTCGCAGCAATTTTTTTCACGATTTGGATATATCAGATATACTCTTTGATTACATCTTTCTGTGTTCACAGAGAAGAAAATGTTGTTTAAACTTTAACGACAATGTAACAGTCATATAATCTGACGCACAATTAAACAAATATTAACTTCATATTCTACTCGAGCGTTCTTACAAATTTCGATCAGTGTTTTATTTAACTCTGTAAAACAGAATATGTAATGATAACTTTTATTTATCATCCATTTTTAAGAAAAATAGTCCATCTTTTCGAATGCGGCATCGAGTGATACTAAAAAGTAAATATATCATTTTAAAGGAGATTCGAATGATTCATGATTTTTTTGAAGTATGGCTAATAATCAGTGGCATCTAAATATATCTGAGGTTGTATAAGCAGCAAAAATGTACTGACATCAAATTTTTCATCTTGAGTTTTCGGGCAGTAAAGCTTTTCTCGAATCGATTTGTTTAGAGCATTATGGTAATAAATTCAGTTCCTTGAACAACATGAATTCTTTAACGTCACTTTTAAGAAGTCGGATAGACCCGTCTTGGAGTCACAGATCTATTTGGTAGAGAAGTCGTTTGTTTCTCATTGCTTGGACAGATCCTGTCTGTAAGAAAAAGAGAACTCGCCATCTTTGAATAAGCAAAAGAAAGAAATAGAGATACATGCAGTGTTCTTTAAGGTGGAAATAAAACTGAGGTAATCGTTTGTGATAAAATGTTACATTCCTAAATAGTTGAACGGTATATTACTTTTAATGTATCTGAAACTTCAGAATTTATCATTTAATTTTTTTTTAATATTGTTTTCGTTTCTATTGAATAAGAAACGTGCTGTGGTCATAAAGGATATCCACCAAAATGCGTTTTTAAGTTCTATATTGGTCCTCAGAAATGATTCTCTTATTAATTGGAGAGGATACATTATAGTTAAATACATGAAAAAAAAGGGAGATCTTCCTCTTCCCATTTGCAATAGGTTTCCAGGAGAAAATTTTGAAACGAAGATTTTTTCTTTCGGCTTTGTTTTTTCGAAACTAAAATTAGTACAGGAAGATATTTATCTCAAAATATTACACTTTTTTCCGTAAAGTAATTTTCTTGTACTCCAGAATTACTCTATCACAAAACATTAGCATTTTTATATCGAACAATTCTTTTATACTTCACCGTTAATCTATCACGAAAGGTTAATGTTTTCATTTCGATTAATTCATTTGTATTCGAGAGCATGTTCGATATGAAAATCCTAATATTTTCTGATAAATTGCATGTAAATTTCAAATATCAACAGTTTTAGGCCGCAAAACATTATAATTTTCTTAATTATTTTGCGCTGCAGAAGTAAATTATGACAAAAAATTAGGAACTTTATTTCAAACAATTGTTTTGTTCTCCTGAATTAATCCATAACAAAAGATCAGTTATTTTATAAAGAACAACTCTTTTGTACTCGGCAGTTAATCTATTTTAAGGTATTAGCCTTATTTTCTTCAGTATTTAATTTTAGGTTGGTTGATACGTGTTTATTGGGGAAAGGGCAAGAGCGCCAAGTTCAATAGTTTAAAATAGTAACAAAAACAGTATTTAAACATAAAAAGTACGCAATAAAACAGAACAATAAACTGTATAAGTGACCAATAAAAGAAAACCAAACTATACAAAGTGAAATACAATAAAGAGTGGAGAACGCAGGCGACACATTACAATGATCGTTTAAAAGGCGATTCAGGGTTTCTGGGTCGTCTGATAAAGTGGGTAAAACAAGAAAAAGAGCCCGCTCGCAAACAAAACGACGACACGAACATAAAACATGTACAACACTCAGA
The DNA here is from genome assembly GCA_039090855.1 of Macrothele yani. Lineage (NCBI taxonomy): Eukaryota > Metazoa > Arthropoda > Arachnida > Araneae > Macrothelidae > Macrothele > Macrothele yani. Next base: position 55,843,959 of record CM077008.1, on the reverse strand, counting down.
GGTACATTACAGGTCTCACACATAGGGAGAGTGTGACCACACAGCAAGTGCCAGTAAGTGAAAGGGCAATGCGAAACAAAACGACGACACGAACATAAAACATGTACAACACTCAGAGGTACATTACAGGTCTCACACATAGGGAGAGTGTGGCCACACAGCAAATGCCAGTAAGTGAAACGGCAATGCGAAGGCGGAGATATGCAAGTGCGAATTCCTCCCTTCGATTTCGGCGACAACATGATATCCAGCCACCCAAAACTGGTCTGATACAATGCAATGCAAATTAGACAAAATGATGAATTTGGGGAATGTCCATACTTCTGAATTTCATTACCCGGTAACACCACCTCTGTGTCGAAGAACGTCTTGACACCTACGAAGCATACTTGGAATAATACACTGCTGGACAATTGCTAAGGACGGATCATAAATGGCTATATAGCGCATAAAAAAGTAAGTATGGTTGGATGCCAAGTGAAATAAAATAAGGCCAGAATGCCAGGACATTACAAGAAAGACAATTTATTGTGCTCTGAAATCCAGAAGGCTTTGGAACGTGTTCAACGGACAAACAGGCCATTTTGTGCAGAATACGTAAACGTGAAAAAAATGCAATTACCGTCCGCAGGCGTTCCGGCGTAAGATGTCAATACGGGATATGGCCACCATGGAGGGCGATGCAAAATTCCACACGTCGGGTCATGCTTTGCACAACATTATCAAGCAGCTGTTGGGGTAATTTACCCCATTCTTCTGTCAGTGCACTGATGAGGGTGTCCTTGTTTATTGGAGGGCATTGGCGACCAGCAAGACTCCTCCCCAAAGCATCCCACACATTTTCAATGGGATTCAGATCTGGAGAACGTGCTGGCCATACGAGGCGTTGAATATCCTCGCTCTCAAGACACTAATGGACAGCAACTGTTCGATGACATGTTGCGTTGTCGTCCATGAAAATGAATCTATCACCGACAGCACCACGTAACATGCGAACATGAGGTAGCAGAACATCATTAATGTACCGTTGGCCAGTCATAGTTCCAGTTGGAAGCACATAGAGGGACGTACGGCCATTCATCATTATGCCAGCCCATACCATGACACTACATGTCGGATATCGGTCCCTTTCCTGTATGTTTGCTGGACAATATGCAGTACCACTATCACGCCAGATCAGATGTCGTCGACAATCAGACGATAGACTGTATTTACTCTCATCTGAGAAGAGGACAGCAGACCAGTCGTTATCAGTCCAATTGCGATGTTACTGGCACCATTGCAAACGGGCGGTACGGTGACGTCTGGACAATGGGATGCACACAACAGGACGGCGGGCGTATAGTCCTCCTTCATGCAAACGTCTGGCGACAGTTTTTCGGGAGATCCGCTTGCCAGTAGCAGCCATAAACTGATTTGCTACTTCACTAGCTGTGCTGCGCCGGTGTCTTTTTGTTGATAGCACTATGTACCGATCTTCTGCAGGTGTCGTACTGCGAACACGACCTCCCCGTGACGTTTGCTACACTCTCCATTTGTTTGAAATGATTTCCAAAGCCTTGAAACAACACTGTGGCTGACGTCGAACTCCCTGGCAACATCTGTTATTTTTCGCCCTTCTTCAATCTTGCCAATAATACGGCCACGCGTAAAATGCCATCTAGGTGATGTCGGGAAGACATACTGAAACTTGCAAGTTCGTCAATTGATTCTTTCCCTTTCAACTTTGCGTTTGAACAACAACGGTCAATACGCGTCAAATCCTTTATATCTTTTATCAGCGCTATTACGTCACAAAAAACAAGTTCGGCAATCCAAAATTTGCATACGCACAACACGTCTTACTGTATCCCGCACTTATGCTAATTTCCACATTTTCCTGCTTTCCATTTTATGGTTGCTATCGTTGCTATTGTCATCCGTCCTTAGCAATTGTCCAGCAGTGTATTATTCACGGCTGTCGGTGGTATCTTGTCCTATATTGCAGGCAACAGGTTACGGAGATCTGCCAGTGTATTGGGGTATGGAAAGCGGTATTCCAGACGTCACTGTACAGCACCCCAAATGTTCTCAATAGGATTAAGTCAGGAGACCGTGGAAGCAGCTGTGATACTTCAATCCCATGATTTTTCAGCTTCTAAAGCAAGCTCCAAACGCGGGGAGAAGCTGCCTTGTCATCAAGAAAACGGAATGCATATACAATAGCAGCATGTAACATTGTCAAAATAGGCACAATGATCTCGTTTCGGTACACTGAGGCATTCATGTTGCCTTGACAGACATACAAGTAAGTACGGCCATTAAACCGCACTCCTGCCCAGACCAGAACTAAATGCCGCTGATAAGGGTGGACGGAGTGCATATAGTGTAGTTGCATTCGTCTGCTGGATCCCTTCCACATGTGTCCTCGTCGAATATCAGGATAAAGATTTAAACGAGATTCCTCTGTGAAAAGAACCTAGTACCACTCTGTATTCCATGACATGGACCCAGGTGCATCTTTGACGAGGATGAACTGATTTCAATGCTATACACGCGTATCAGAATAATATGTCCACACCTGGAATCACAGTGTGCCCGCCCAGGCGCGTCACAGATTGCACGTAACAAAGTCGACCACACGGAGATATAAGCGGCCGGCCACGACAGATGTGCCATAGTGCGTTACGTGAGCACAATGGGCACAGGTAGTGATTTGACGGACGTTTAAAAAATAATGATCATCAGCTACCGCGCCAAGGGTGGAATTATTTCAGAAACAGCATACATCGTGGGCTGTTCGCGACGTGCTGTAGAAAGAATGCACCGGGTGTCCCCAGAATTGACCGCTGGCACACCGAGTACTTCCTGACATCATAACCGTGGAGTACCAAACGCCATGATCTTCATAGGAGAACGGCGCCTACGTCAACTGGTAATGGTCAATCGACGAGCAACAGTGCAGCAATTGACGACGGAAATTAACGGTGGGGCACCCGGGTACGTGACCCCGATAACGGTGAAGTGAACCCTGTTAAGCATGGGCCCCTGGCGTTAACGCTGCGTCAAGACACCCATGTTAACCCAGGTCCATTGGCAACGACGCCTGCAGTTCTCATGGGACTACCATCATTTGCACAGTGGGAGAATGGGAAAAGGTTGTCTTCTCCGACGAATCGTGGTTTCCACTCCACAGAAGTGATGGGCGGTGGCGGATTCGGCGTCAGACACACGACAACTAACACCCGGACCCGTGTGTCGGTCAACTACAGGCCGGCGGGGGTGGCAGTGCGTATGCCTGGGGGATGTTCTCCTGTCATAACCTGGAATTGCTGGTTCTGCATACATCAATTGACATCCATTGGCGTTAATGGATCCCTGAACGCCAATGGCTATCTGTCCATCATCGCTGACCATATGCATCCCTTTATGTTGGACGCTTACCCTGGGGGTGATGATGTCTACCAACAAGGCAATGTTCTGTGCTACGTCACTAAGTGGGTGCTTGGCTGGTTCCAGGACCGCACTCCCTTAGCGAAGCCTCCTGAAGGTTATTATCGTTTTCCATTTCTCGCACGCTACGTGTTTCGTTGTCCTGATTCTAATTTACATATGACGTAGCAACTCACACTGATAACCGATCTCTAGTAGTCGCTAAATTTATCTATCATCACGTTTTCCCTTCCCAAACGCGATATCCCTAACTTCTTGTTACCAGTCTGTATCACGGTACGGGGATTGGAGCTCGATTTGAGGTGACAAAGTGGAAGTTACAGAGCAAGCATATCCGCACGAGAGGTGGATCCGACAGTTCCACAGACAGTGAAGGATCCTACAACTGCAGCCATCTTAGATCCATCGGTGTAAATGGAAACATAATCTTGATTTAGGAAACGGTTTTCAGAAAAGAGCTGCTTTTGTACTGATTGCTGGGGTAGAAGTTTTATCATAAGAAGTGAAACTGGTATCAGCCATAACACCAAGAGTGTGCCTGGTAAGTTCCTCAAAACCCCTGGTCTCTCCAATCAATGATAAGTCGAGTTCAGCATTTCGAGCTATGAGAAACATACGGAAGTCCGAATATTAAAATACACGAGTGTCGTTTCTCAAATACACCAGCATGCTAGGTATAGAATACGTGCATCATATACAGGATGTTGTGGAAAAGATCGAAGTTTCAAATAAAATTGAATAGACAGCTGCAGACGGCGCAAATCCAAAGATTGTTCTTTAGCGTCAGCATAAAGACTGCGAATCGGTGACGTAATACCTGACGATTAACGGTGTCCAAAGGCAGGATTTATTTTGTACTCTGAAGATAATGAATCAAACATTATTAAGCCTGGTCAGCCTCAGAAAGTTTCTCAGTAGCGCATACATCTCAGACAAAGTCTGTTATTAGGGTTCAGGCCAAATTTGTTATGCCAACAAACTACTAAACAATAGTTTACTTGTAAGTCTCATTTGTCTGGTGTTACGCGCTGTTTCAAAAAAATGGTCATTAGTATAAAAAAATGAAAACATCTTCTCTTGTTACTCCTCACTGCACTGCTTGCTTAAGAGTTACATCTCAAAATTGCTTTCGAAAACAATATTCCTAAATAACTTACGCCACGAAAAGTTGACAGGTATATGTTTTCTTTAAATGCACTGAGTCGTTCTTGTTACAATCCTCAGGACACCGAAGCAGTGGAAAACCGCATCGCAATGAGATGGACATTGTGTTATGCTTACATTCGATGTGTAGGTAATAATTTTAAATTTAAAAAACAGACTCCGGAAATGAAGTCAAAAGTAAGGAAGTTGAAACTTTAAATGCAGTTTTAGTGCACTTTAAAAACAAACTCACATAGAGCCAATCATTTTATTTGATACATGTTTTAATGACAGGTACGTACCGTCACAGCGAATCAGTCAACCGCATATAACTCGGTTTCATATCGTAATGCTAAGAACGATTTTGCATAAAAGGTATCCAAACTTTAATTTTTTTCATAACATTATTTTATGTGCAAATAATTTATTTCGTTTTCTAATATATGCCACCAATCTCGTTACGTGTTAATTTGTTCCACACATCTCTAATCCAGTGCAAAAATAAGAGAATTCAAATTTCATCCGTGCCGTCAGCGATTCTCAGATATGTAAAATCTTTTTCAAGCTGCATCATTCAGAGTGAGATCAGAAGAAAAGAACAAGGTGGCCCTAATGCATTTCTTGCCTTTGGGAGAATAAAATCCGTGCTCCTTAATAAAAACGTTTATTATCTTGGACAGATCATTAGCAGCAAGTTCCGGATCATTAAGTGACCTAACTCGTCTCGTTTCAAATGATTCGTTCTCCAGACAAGTCTCCATTTTCTGAGTATGCTTGCTTTTTCTTCCTTCCATTTTCGTGTCATTCGAATTGAGGAAAACAAGATATTCATCACTGTTTTTTTTTTTTTTGTATAGTGGGATCTAGACTTTAATTCATAGCTATTGCATTCGTACAAAATATGGAATGATCATTTTTACATCTTGCCGAGTGAGACATCTACAAAGAATTCTACACACCATTCTATTATATAACTCTTTTGTTTGAAAAGCGTATTCGGTAGAGAATTAAGATTCACTGTGATTGCCTGTTCATAAATTTTCTGGCGATTTCTCGCAAACGCTAATATAAATATGAAGGGCGAACATGTTCTCAGTCAGCACCAAATATTTAGGTCGTTCAACTACTTACAATAATTCCTGTAATCACCATATTTTAGGAACATCATCAGCAGTCGCCTCATTATCAATAATGCGTTTTCAAACTGTGAGCAGTTCACGAACACCATCAAAAATACCACTATTAATAAGTCTGTGGAAACTATGTATGATCCGGAGATTTAAATCCTGTTTGCAGCTAGTACCAGATATCTCCCATTTGAAATCAATCAAACAGCTGCAATCACAGAGAATCATTCCGGTGAATACGGTGGGTAGCGAAGTATCATCCAACGGTTCTGTTCATTGAGCAGCCAAACAATCCAGGCCTTGTGCGTCCGTGCGTTTTTCGTGTACTAGGACAGATGTCATAAAATATATCGCAGTACCCATGGTAGGATCTGCTTTTCTACAAATGACTAATCCCGCTCCGATGTCATGGTGGAATTATCATCAAACGTCATCCAAAACGACACGCATCTAGCATCCATACCCTCGACCAGTAATATTTTATTCGCATGCACACTGAACAGGATAAAGACGCTGCGGAACTACTAGGTTCAATTCAAAACCGTGAGTGAAGGCGTTGAATAGGTGCGTAAAATTCCACTCAACTTTCATCTAAACAAAGGAACCTTGTGAGCACCCTACTATTGCGACGATGCCGCGGAATCTTCTTAGCGGTATTCCTTTTGGGTTTTAGTCACTGTGTGTGGTACACACGTCTCTAGTTTGCTCATTAGGCCTGAATGTTCCTTCAGCACGGTATAAACCGTTCTGTGAGGAATATCCTGTTGTGTGGAAAGGTCATTGGCACCCACTCCACAAGACTGCCCTCAAGTTCTCTTGGATACATCCTTTGACCTCTTCTTTGGACGTCAAAATTGACGACTGCTATAAAGAAATACAAATTTGCCGGTGGCGTTTACTCCAACCCACATCCTTCGGCTCTGGAGCCGAATGCTTTCCCAATTAAGATACACTAATTAAGCTTTGGCGTCTTGACATGTGCATCACTTCTGAGGTACGTCATGTATATACACTATATTGACAAAAGTCACCGGACACCCCTTCAAAAGCAAATGAACGAATCCGCTGCGTTGTTAAGGTCCGAGGTACAGCTGCAAATGCTATAAAAACAAGCCTGCAGCTGACCGCGATCAAATCGCACTGTGTGGTTAAGTGAAAATGTCGCGGCAAGAGAAAACTGACTTTGAGAATCGAAACATTAATGGGTGTTATATTAATGGGTTGTCCATAAGAGAAACCGAGAGACGTTTTAACATACCTAAGTCAACTGTTTTGGATGAACTGAATAAGGAGAAAACACATGGCCTGAATGAAGAACCAAAAGGTTCCGGCAGAATAAAGAAAATCAGAGATAGAGGACGTCGAGGACTCAGGAGAGTCGTTACAGCTAATCTACGGAGTACTGCACAAGACCTCAGTGTACAGGTGAGTAAAAATGCTGGAATCTCGGTATGTACACGTCCCATTCGGAGAGAACTTCATTCCGTGGGTTACTGAGGTTGTGCGGCTGCTCATAAGCCTTTAATCTCCACTAGGAATGCTACCCGTCGTTTAGCATGGTCTAAAGAACATTTATTATGGACCGTTGATCACTGGAAATGGGTCCTATGGACTGATGAATCCAGATACACGATCCATCAATCGTACGGAGGGAGCCGGGGGAACGCTATTTGCCACAGTGTACTGTTCCTACGGTTAAGTTTGGAGCTGGCAGTGAACTCGTGTGGGGGTGTTTTTCGTGGTATGGTCCCGACCCATTGGTTATCGTGAACAAACCTGTTAACCGGCACGTCTACCTCGATATTCTGGACAATTATGCCCTACCAACACTTTGGCAATACTATGGAACCGAGCTTTGTTGGTACCAGCAGGACAATGCACCGAACCATAAAGCAAGGACTGTTACGGCGTGGTTTGACGATAATTTCGCATCGTGTGTGGACTGGCCAGCACAAAGCCCTGATCTTAATCCCACAGAGCACCTATGGGATAAATTAGAACGCCGCATAAGAAGTTTGAAACCAAGGCCTACTGCTGAGCAGCCGCAGCAGCAGCATCATGTACTTAATAGAAGCGCATACCTATCGCTGTGTTCCAAGATCTTGTCGAAAACAAGTCTCGAAGGGTCCATATATTAGGGCCAAAGGTGGACCGACACCGTACTAAAGTATGTCAATAAATTCTATGGTGTGTATCTCTTCTAGGTGTCCGGTGACTTTCGTCAGTATAATGTATATGTGAGTACCTACCTCAGAGGTGACCACCCTGCTGGCGAAAGGGCTGGGACTCAATCATAGGTTTCCACGTCAGTCGGCAAACCACGCTCAAAGGAGAGCTCACTGTAGAAAAGGCAATTCTAATTGCATGTGTGCGAGGGACATCACACATTTTTCAAAGTACGTAACGGCTAGGAGATTCATTTTACGTTCAGGCACCAATATAAAGAAACACAAATTTGCCGGTGGCGGAATGCATCCTTCTCCGGAGCCGAATGCTTTCCGAATTAAGGCAGACCGACATTTGCTTATCACCGCTATTTGCAGTCTTGACATGTTCGTCACCTCTGTAGTACGTCGCACCTCATCGTGTAGAATCTTTGCGTGATGTGAAGTAGTGCCTTATATCTGTTCATTTAATTGTGCACCGCTGTTTCCTTAAAGACACTTTGGCCTACTACTGTCAGCCAATTACCTTGTGCAGCGCCTTCTGAATACTGCAATAAAACACAGAACTTCAAAAAAAAAAGGCTGTTCTTCCACTGTTAACGATCATTTCAGCAACTTCTCCGTTACTAGGACGGCCATAAGTAGCCCATCGGTAGGCACGAACTGAGCCCGAGGTACGTATGTACTACGTAACCATCAGACATCCCTTGTATTACCACTTTTGGTTTCCGGAATGTACGCCAATGAAAGACCTAATACATATTTTCTTACCACTGCTTCAGTGTGAATGATTAAACAAGAGATGGAGATCATTCATTAAAACCAAATTGTATCACAAAACCCCATAGTTGAGTGCTCTTTCTTGTTTTACAAAAAAATGAAAGAACCTAAACTTTTCGGCACAATGAGGCTCGATAAAAGAGATTAAAAAAAAGAAGAACAACACGTCTTCGTTCTTCAGCATATATTGGGTATGTGAATAAGTTCTACCTGTTTTTGTAGGCTACAAAAAAAGGAGGAGAATACAACAAATAACGTACCTAGAATTTCACATAATTGCCATCATCCTGAGTGTCTTCTTGCCATCTGTCTGTAAGTAGGTGAATCCCACGCCAGAAAAACTCCTGTGTTTTACAGTAAAAAAAGTCATGCAATGCCGTTTTCACATCGTCCACATCATCGAAGGTTTGCAGAGCGAAGGCGTTCTGTAATAATCGAAAAAGGTGGTAGTCCGTAGGTGCCAGGTCAAGGGAATACACCGGGTGTGGTAACACTTCCCAACCAAAGTCCAGTAATTTTTGCCGAGTGATTAAAGCAGCATGGGGTCTGGCGTTATGATCATCAAGGATCACTCCTTTGCAAATTGACGCGTGCTGGCCGCTTCGATGTCAGTTGTTCTCGCAAGCTGTCCAGCTGTTAACAGTAGAGGTCAGCATTTATCGATCGGTTAGATGCCAACACCTCCCATTGGATTATTTCCTGGACATCCCACCAAACATGCAAAAAAACCTTTTTGGGATGTAGTCCTCCTTTTGAGGTCTATGGAGCAAGCTCTACACCCTGGCACACTCCGTCGACGGTTTGCATTACGGTAGAGTACCCATTTCTCATCACCCATTAAAGTTCGCTCCAAAAATGGTTCACTTCTGTGACGAGAAAACGAAGAAACACAGGTCCGGATTCTCTCCTCTCGTTGCTTTGCAGAAAGCTGGTGCGGGCCTCAGTTATCGTACTTGGTAATGCACCCAATTTCATGCATCCGTCTTTCGACTGTTGTTCTGCGTACATACAACGTTTCCGCAAATTCTTGAACGGTTGGATGTGGGTCATTTTTATGGCTTGGTCCACATCCTCGTCAGAAACCACGGCTAGACGGCCAGGACGTGGTTGATATTTGCAGCTTCTGTCTCCGTCCCGGAATTTCCAAAACCAACGGCGACATGTGCCATCATCAACTGTATTCTCCCATAAACTTGACAGATGTTGTGGTACGCCGCGTTAGCAGTACTGCCTTTATCGAACTCGTACAGTAAACAATGTCTAATGTGCTCCTTATGGCATGCCATGTTACACCGTCCGTGATTTCCGTTACGAATGACGTACTTGGACAAACGTAGTACCTTTATATGCTCTACTGTTCCACGCCGTTTGCAGGCACAATACTACACACATTAAGGTATCCTCAAAGTTGCTGTAGTAATTAATGATTCATGACGCGCCGAATAAGTGGCAAAGAAATTTACCAGGACGTTTTAGAGGAATGTTTTGCAGATATATGCACATTAGTGTGATTCAGTATTTGTCGTCCGATTGTACGGAACCACCAATATGATTGAAACGTACTCGTTAAAAAATGGATGAAACCTGTTCACTCCATATATGTAAATTCAGTGTGAACGCGGTCAATGTGTTATGTAAATATAGAAGGCGGGTGATAGGATAATAGTGGCCTTTGAACTGTGAGATAGCTGAATACCTGCATGTGAACACGGGCGATTACAGTAACGAGGATTACATCGAAATTACTCTTATGTACGGTGAGTGCAATCGAAACGCCGAAGAAACTGCAAGAGAATATGCTCGTCGTTTTCGGACGAGACAGCATCCATCTGCACGATTCTTCCGTCGGAAGTCAGAGATATCAATAGTCCAGAACTACCGATATCTCAGCGAAACATTCCTCTAAAATGTCCAGGTAAATTTATTTCCCCTTAATTAAGCCAGCGCGTTTTTTACTAATTGACTTTAGTTTCCGTGGGGGATCTCGCATAAACATTTAATTTTAGTATTTTTCGGAAATTATCCTTTCCGGGGGTTGCAATTATCACAAGTGAACTGTCTTCTGTTTGCGATTTTCACTTTACTGCTGCGACCAACCGTTACTTTCCTATTCCTTTCAGACACTCTTCGTGAAACACACTGTATAACACGTTAAGACGGAGTCGTCAGCTGAATAGGACAAGTTATATTTTTGCATCGCTTGTTCTTCAGTAGCTCCTCTCTAAAAATTCATGCTCGATGTTAATGATAAGTCTAAAAAACGATATTCATACCACCTACATGGAAAACTATACCGTAGTCTCAAATGCAAATTACTAGGATAATATGGAAAACCATGTTTATTTCTCTTTTCCGTAAAATTTTACCAGACGATACAAGACTAATGATTGGCATACTACACTCAATGGACAAAGCATTAGATACCTACTTAATAGCGTGTTGGCCCTTATCTTGCGCGAATAACAACCTGTTCACGCCGAAGCATCGACTCCACTAGATGTTGGAAGGTTTCCGGAGGTAATGTCAGCCCTACTTGTTGCAACACTGTCCACAATTCCGCCCGAGACGTCGGTCCAGGATCCATGGATGATGTTTTTCTGCACGGCATCTCAGAAAGCTTCCACAGGGTTTGAATCTGGAAACCGTGGGGGGCCACTGCATGGTTCCAAACTCAAATGAGTGTTCCTCGAGCCGTATGTGAGTTGTTCTAGGTCGGTGGGGTCGCGCATTACCTTTCTGAAACAGGCCATTGGCTACAGGATGCGAGAAGGCCATGAAAGCTTATCGATGATCAGCCAGCACATGCTGGTAGCGCGCAACGGTGGAGCACCTCTCCAGACACATTAAGAGGCCTAATGTTTCCCATTAGAAGACTTCCCAAACCATCACAGAGCCACCACCGCCTTGAGCAGGGCCGATCTAGCACAATGGGGCCATGGCCTCATGCTGTCGATGACACACCTGTACCCTCCCGTCAGCTCGGTATAGCTGAAAATGGGATTCATCTGACCACACGAATTGGCGCTACCCTTTAGAGGTTCTGTTCTGATGTTACCGGCCACATACGGGGCTTAATTTCTTATGACGAGCAATCAACAGTGGCACACGAGTATGGAATCTGCTCCCATAGCCAAGGGTGCGCCATACCGTTCGCTCGCGCTCGCTGATCCGACTTATGCTTCCGACATTTACCCTGGATATGATTTGCGCCGCCATTGCCAATCGGTCCGTCTGTACTAGCCTGGAGAGTCTAAGTAGGCCCTGGTCAATACCAGTGTGCGGTTTGCCACTGCTTGCACTCTGGGCGCTGGTACGTCCGTCGATGGTACTATACCGTGCAAATTAATTGGGATAAGCTATTTTATTCTCAGAAGTGCAATGTGATCGCCAGTTGATGTCGGAAACCCAGGTAAACCGGTTTTATCAGCTGTGAGGTGGTATGAATGTTAGAACGGGATAGTAAGAATGTGGTTTGACCGATTTTAAACAGGAAATAGGCACTTCAGCTTCAGTTGTGAGCTTTCGCGTGTGACAGGTGGGTGTGAGTTTTTGCTCTCTGTGAGTACGTGTTGCTTTCGTGTATTGAAAAAAGAATATTTGCCCAAGAAAGCATGCAAAAATAATTGCTCTGAAGGATCACATTTCTATGACAGTGAGAGATATCGCTTCTGCAGCTAGTGTAGGCAAATCAAGCATATCAAGACTGCTTACGCGATACAACGCATCTGAATAATCGTCTCCAAAAAGGAGAGGTAAATGTGGAAGAAAACTAAAACCAACTCCACGAACCGATAAATATCTAATCAGAAATAGTAAAATGAATAAAAAAAGCAAGCACCGACCTTCAAAGAGATTTATTGGCTAATGGCTGTGATGTTAGTGACTCAACTGTACGCCGTAAGTTAATGGATGTTGGCCGGAAGGCAAGAAGACCGACGAAAAAACAATATTTGAATGCGAAAATGAAAATAAAACGTTTAGCATGGGCCAAAAAATATAAATTATGGACAGCTGACAACTGGAAAAAGGTAATTTTAAGTGATAAAACTCATTTATATGTGCAGGGTTACCAAGCAAATGTCGTTAGACGAAGCAACTGTGAACCCTTAAAACCTGAGCATGTCAAACAAACTGTAAAACACCCTCTGAAACAGATGTTTTGGGGATTTTTCACATCAAATGGCACTGAAAGCTTAGTTCTTGTTCAAGGTATGATGAATTCGGCCAAGTACGTAGAAATATTACAAATTAGGATTGTTTCATTCTTGCAAACATTTAACGGTACATTTCAACATGACTTGGCCCCATGTCACAATTCGAAATTGGTCAAGAATTCCATGCTGGAAAATTAAGTTCATTTGCTTGATTAGCCTGGAAATTCACCAGACTTAAATCCCATAGAAAACTTGTGGAATATTTTGAAGAGACGTTTAGGTAAAATGGACTGTACAACCAAAGAACGCATGATAACGAATGCTATAAAAGTGTGGTTCCACGATTATGAAGTCAAAAATATGTGCACTCAATTAGTGGAGTCAATGCCAAAACGAATTCAAGAGGTCATTTCTGCTAAAGGAGGACATACTTCATACTAATACAGGTATTTATTAGTGTATATCAAGGCATAGAATTATATAAAGGCATAGTTTTGGAAAAAAGAGCACAGTATAGTATAATCGCGGTACACCCTTGATACCCTTTAATTTGCACAGTATAGTATAATCGCGGTACACCCTTAGATACAGTTGCCATCGGAAACCCTAGAGTTCTTACCACTGGGGCGATAGAATGACCCATCTGTCTTGCAACGACAATGCGTCCACGATCAAAGTCACTGAAATTACCACGTTTACTCATGTTCGTGTGTTGTGATACACTTTGGGAAGTTCTGCTGTCCGCCTATTTATCGAATCCGTTCGGTTTCGGTCTGTTCCACTCTGCGCAGGGGATGCCGATTCCAACTTCCCATCGTCCTTATCTCTAATGTTTTGTGGACTGAGTAAGCTCAAATTATGATAAGCATCTAAACATCGAACGTCAAGTACTCTCACCAGTTTTTGTCCCACGCTCAGATACCATTCCGCATTGAGTTGGACGTAGATATTCATAAGATCAGAACTTCTTCTGTCTATTTGAACGAAATTCAATGGATTGGAAAAATAGGTGTAACCGAAAGATGAAAAGTCATTAATTCTTATTCTGGTTTATCGCAAATCGAAGTACCGACTGATTTTTCTCCTGTAAATTTCTTTTAACAGAGAAATAAACCCATTTGAATATACGAAATATCAAAAGTAAAGCATTACTGTTTCACAGAAATTAAAGCATAAGGTCTTAAAAAGAAAACAGTGTATGAGATTTGAAATTCCAATTCTTTGGGTTCGGGCTATTACTAATACGGTGGCCCTTAATAAAAAGAAACATCTTACTGTTTTGTCGCAGTTTTATCTGATGCGCTTTGTCATTTGGCATACCATTAATTTAGTAGTAAATCTGGATAAACTTATGAACTACATATCCAGTCATACTTACTTTTTCTCGAAAAGGACTAGGATTGTATGCAGCAATCAGCCATAAAAAATTACATAAGAAATAACTGTGGAATATTAAGTTTAGAAAGAATGTTTTAAGTTTCATGTTGCATGACAAGACAGTATAGCAACTTTAAATTGCATGTTTGAAGAGAACGAAAAGGGTAGAAACCATGATACGTTTAACTATAGTTCATTTGTGTTATTTGCTAAATCTACATGACAATATCACTTGTTTACCTTTATATTATTTTTCATTTCCAATAAATTGCTTCTCATACTATCTTGATTAAATATCTGCTTTCACCACACAAAGGCAAATATTTGTTACAGCCTATTTTTCTGTGAAAATTTCGCACATTTAGTTTAAAGGGTTATGGAACTCGAAAAATTAAAAAACAAATTCACTTCGTTCTCCTGTATGCTTTAAATAAATACTCACACTGCTGGTATATATTTCAATTCAGAAATCCCAAACGCAAACAGCTGACTGTGTCTTCAGGATATATGTCAAAACCGTATGTTATTGTTCAGCATTTTTCTCCACTTTGAGACCTCTAATTATGTTAGTACGAAGTTTGTGGAATTAAGTAGACATATTTCACCATTTTCTCCTCTAATTTTCTCCATGCATTTCTAAAGTTTGCGGAGTGGGGAAATTTTAAAGCTACAACTAATTAATTTGAACTTAATTTAAGCGCTGCAATTTGCTCCTCTGATAGATATCCAATAACCTTCTTCGGAATGCGTCTGCAAGACGTTTTCACAGCCGTAGAAGTGACGTCTGATTAAAATTTTCTGAGCTATACTGCAGGAGAGAAAAAACTTAAAATGATTATCGCGTATCTTTATCGCTAATTGCTAAAGATAATCGTCTTCGGCCTAGCAGTCCCGACGCACTTCATTATCCTCGGGGCACTGTCAGACATACGACTCAAGCATTCCGTTCTCTTATATCGCAGGAAATCAAGTTCTTTATAATCTCACCTTCCTCTAATATCCTCCTTATTTCTCTCGCAAACGCTAAAAGAATTCGGAAGCTTTAATGGTGCGCGTTAATTTTGAATAAATAAGGAGATGAATAGCTAATAGAAACAGGCATTAAGTCTATCGCAGAATTTGGGTAAAACATTTATTTCCAAAAGCTTTATTGCATTACAGGCGTGAAACTTGTGTCAGAGTTAGATTTTCCAGAAATAATGATAAATCATGCATGTTTCACCCTCTCCGGTAATCTCATTAAGTAAACAACTCCTTCAGAGAAGCTACAATTGGTTTAAACTGCCATGAACATGTTAAAAATATCGCAGAGCATCATATTTTGACTGTTGCCCTGGTAATTGCTTGGCTGCAGTTTTTATTTCACACAAAATTTATGCGGTACTCAAAACACCCTTCACGGTAAGGGCTAATTATTTACATATCCGCATAAAATTTTTATCGGCCCTTATATGATTACTCAGTAAATGTATTGCGTGGAATGAAATATGCAGCCGAAACAAATGTTATTAAATCAAAATGGTTTCAGGAGGAAAAAACAGAAAACAAATTGACATTTTTATGGCTAAAACCCTAACTTCGAGATGTACAAATTGTCGGTAAATGCAATACGTGGTAAGCATAGTAAATAGTAGGATGTGTGTGACTTAAGGATTGGATGTAGCCTTTTTTTAATATGAGCTAAATTACATGTGCATAAAAATGATGTACGGAGTTAAGCATGTAAAGAAACAGGGCAATGCATTTTAAAAGTAATAGAGCCTACACACTTACTGTATCACCTTTTCTTTGTAAGATGCATCCCTGAAATTCCTGTTGTTTTGCAAAATATAAGGGATTATAGCTTCCCTTTGCTAACAATACAACTTTTTATAGCAACACACGATAATGCGCTACCACGTGGCTCGAAAGGCATAAAGAAAACGAAATACTAAATGTAAATAGTGTAGTTCAATACACACAGTAGCATGACGAACTCAGTTACTAGTGTTTTCGAACGAATGAGAATGTCAACCAATAGTTAGTGTTTGTTTAATAGAATTTGATACGTGGTGATGAAATGTTAAAATTTTAATATGTTTGAATATTTATATTTCATTTCCTATTATGAGTTGGAAACATGTTATCACATATCCCCGCTAGCATGTTTGCAGCATTTGATAACTGTTATGACACATTTACTTGATGCATTTGGCCGTAGTGTATTAATCTGTATGAGCAGCCAGAAGGTCCAAACCTTTGTTCGGTCTCACGGTTTTCCAGATAACAAGACTACGGAGTTTTAAGGTCTTTGAAAAATACCTTATTTGCTGCTTTCCAGAAGGTCCAAACCTTTGTTCGGTGTCACGGATTTCCAGATAACAAGACTACGGAGTTTTAAGGTCTTTGAAAAATAACTTATTTGCTGTTTTCCAGAAGGTCCAAACCTTTGTTCGGTCTCATGGTTTTCAAGATAACAAGACTACGGAGTTTTAAGGTCTTTGAAAAATAACTTATTTGTCGTTTTCCAGAAGGTCCAAACCTTTGTTCGGGCTCACGGTTTTCCAGATAACAAAACGAATGAGTTTTAAGGGCTTTGTAGAATATCTTCTTCGCTGTTTTTGGTAGACTTATCTAATTCCCTGGAAAAGTCATTCCGAAATGGCTGCAGTGCATATAACCCTTATCTAAATTTCTTTCTCCCTGTAATACTCATGAAGTGATTCATTTAACCTCCGAGAAAGTGCAAACAAGAGACATAAGTTGAATTCGGATTATCAATCTAAACAGCCCAAAAAAAGTTAGGCTCCTTATATTTATTTTCCAAATTTGGGTCTAGCAAACGTAGCTCTGTACGTTTCCTGTAACGACTTTTACATTCTGCTAGGAAACTTTGCACAGGTGGGTATGCTACACTTGTATAGTGGCGAACACTATATTGGGGTGAAAATTGTTCGAATCTGGCACTTGTGTATTCTCCGCCCTTGTCCGTACGCATGGTGTATAATCGGCTTCCTCATAAATTTATTATTTTTTTAACGAAGCAACATATATTTTGAATTTTCTAATATCTTTACCATTTATGCGTATCTTGTAAACATAGATAAAACACGCAAAATCATGTTGAATGTTATACAATAGCGTTTACTACCTAGAGTGACTGTTGATATTGCACGACAGATATCCAAGTGTAAGAGATGCTAAACTTTAGCTGGGTATGATTTGTGAGCGTTCTCTTTTGCGGTATGACTTACATGCGAATCTACATTTTACAGAGTCCTCGAAATTTTCTATTTCCTTATGAATAGAAAGCTTTATTTTGCCTTCTGCCAAACAGTTCTCTCCATTTGTTTAATGACGTTTATGCCACGATCACCGAAACGTCTATATCATGGAGGTATGCAATGTCTGCTTTTGCATTCTCTTGATGTCTCGACAAGTACATGTGTGCCCATCATTTGGAGCCTGTACAAGCTGCACTTCAATGCAGTTCCAAAGGCTCATGGCAGTAGTAGTATTTTTATTAATGAATTTATTGTTCTTAAAAAGAACGGCATGTTCACTTAAGTAGAGCGAAAAACATTTGTTTATGTTTCATAAGCATGGTGTGGAAAAGTTACTTTTACATGCATCAAGTACCCACGCAAAACGTTTTGACATTTAAAAAATATTAAGAGGTACCTCAAGGCCCCTAAAATTTAAAGCAAACCATCGCATTTTGAAATTGAATGAAATATCCGTCATTTTCGCGAGCTTGGAGTATTGAAACAAATATTTTAATGCAACGTATACAGATGAGCCACAAGTTTTGATTTAATGCCACTTCTTCAAATATAATAAAATGGATCATTATAGCGTTTTTTTAAGTTCGTTGTGTTTTCGGAACCTAATTCTGTCATTGATGTGGTCGTCGATAAGACGAGCGATGGTTGAATTGGTGCAATTACTTCAGTTGGTTTATTTGTTCGGTTGAATTGGTTTATGTTTTATCGGTTGAATTGGTGCAATTACCTCAGTTGGTTTATTTGTTTATATTCATGCTAATAAGCTTAGGACTACTTTTGTATTCTATGACTTAGTTTTAAGGATGGCAAAACAACAAACAGCATGTACTGTCTTAGATCATCAGCAGATTACAGTGAAACACTGCTGCCAACAAAAGCTAAGTGATCCAATAGTTTTTGTTTGTTAATCATGGACTTACTGTGGCTGATATTTTCGCACGTGTTGCAGTACACACGGAACAATGATTGCACAAGACCTCTATTCACGTTTCCCATAAGGGAGTGATAGAAATCATAGGAATGATGTATGATGGGTATCAAAAGCATTGAAAGGCAGACAGGAAGATCAAAATTACCAATTGAAGCTCAACAAATTTGGCTCAAAATTTAAGTCGCAATTTTTCGACACAGCGGCCTTCTACGTTTTCGTCACGTAGCTTCAGAAAGCATCAAAGCATACCTAAGAATTTTTGGTGGATTATAAGACAAAGTAAAAACTGAGGATTGGAAGCTTAGATTTGAAAATGGCAAAAAAATGATTAAATTCCGGCGTAGAAGGAATAATAACGCCGAGACAGAGAGAGAGAGAAAGAGAAAGAGAGAGAGAGACAGAGACATAGATGTTGCCAAGGTAGTTGCACAGCACAGGAAATTTTGCTCTCAATCTACATCTCAAAAAAGTCATGAATGTTATGAGTCTGATTATATAGAATTAGAATTACACCAAGATTCTCTGATATTCATCTTCAGCACAGCACCTCTGATACCTACAAACTCGTGTGTCGCTTCTGAACCTTATCAAGTGCAAGTGAATCTATCGTAACGTTAAAATGTTGTAGGTAGGGGATTTCTAATCACACCGCCGCATCCATCGCTAATGCAGTTTTATGCAATACTGGGATATCAAACGGAAAGGACAGATCTCATGTTATCGAAAGAAGTAATACTAGCAGAGAATTAAAGAAATAACGAATGATTTTGCAGTTTAAAACCTTTGGCCTAACTGGCTTATACTTGTATGGACGAAACTAACCTATTAGAGTGCAAGAAATGATGGATATAATGTCTTAAAGACTGACAGTGAGAAGCATGTTACATTAGTCAAAGAACCTGGATCAATATACATTGGACATTTAAGATTTTCTGAGAGATCATCTTCCGTGATGAAAGAAGCCCTGTTGTAATTCTTTCGAGAAAAAGAAATTGGTTGCGATTGGTGGCGACGACCTGAATGTAAGCACAGGTGTTTTGCTAGCTGTCATGTGTCTTCTGAAAGAAAAGTTAGAATGACAGTAGCAGAATTTTATCCGCCTGTTGTATACAAATCAGCTTTATGTACGGCATCTTTTACAAGAACTTGATGGGGCAACTAACACTTGGCCCAAGAGCTATTTCAGAGCCCATTGGCAAAGCCTTACAATCTTGTAAAACCTACCTGTTGTTACGTTTATTCCCGTTAATGCTGAGAACACACCTGATGTAGACAAACAAAATCTGAGGCAAGATCATTGATGAAAACCTTCAACGCGATATCCAAATTCAGTCTGCCGCCCCGGTGGCGCAGTGGTCTAAGGCGCTGGCCTATGATCATTCGTCCGTAATGGGTCCGGGTTCGAATATCGGTCAGGCATGGATGTTGTGTTTGTCTTACGGCACTGGCTCTCTCCCTTCCCTGGAACCAGGGACCCTAAATTAGGGACGGGCGACTGCTTATAGCCCATTGAGTTGCTCATGGTGGTCGTTAAAACTCCAATAAAAAAAAAAATTCAGTCTGTAAATGAAGTTTGTCACCGACAAACTCAAGTCGCAATCTGAAATATGTTTATCAATGCTTCAAATTAAATTCTAATTATTAAACAGTTCAATTACAATATACGTAATTAATTTGTCACTTTCGTGGATTTTTATTATGTCTGAGGGTTTAACGGCCGTCGTGAGAAACACAATGGGAAGTAAGCAGCCGCCAATTCCTAATTAGGTGTCACTGGTTCCAGGAAAGATGAAGAGCCAGTGCAGTAAGACGAACACACTATCCATGCCATACCCGAAAATTGAACTTGGACCCATTTAGGAAGAATGGTTGAAAGTCAATCTTTTGTACCACTCGGCCAACCGAATGGCGTTATGTGTGTTCCTTATAAAAATATATCTGATTAAAATAACATCGTTCCAGCTTGTATATTTGGTTCAGTGCGGCTCTATCGTATATAAACGATGAAGATGGACAATTATTAGGAACACTACCTTAGAAGCTACTATACTGCCCTTGGTCTTCGAAACAGCCACGATTTGATGTAACACAAATTCAGCAAGGTGTTGATATTGTAATATAAGCATACTCAGCTAAGCTCATGTGATGGCTGCCAATAAATATCAAATGTTCTCTAGGGGAGGATCTCTGTTATAAATGGCTCTCCCAATTTCATCCCACAGGCGTTCAGTTGAGTTAAAATCTCAGTACTCTGAGCACCATTTTAGTACTTTGGAGTCATTGTCTAGCATGTGGAACCAATGTGTGCCCGTCCGAGCTTTGTGGCATTGCGCATTATCCTACTAAAAGTAGCCCTCTCCATCAGGGAACCTAAAGCTTGCCACCAAAGCAAACCCCAGACTATTAAAGTGCCTCAACCATCTTGTACAGTTAACGCAAGGCAGCAGAGATCCTTCGATTCGTGCTGTTGACGTCATATTCTAACGCGTCTATTGGAATTTGTTAACAATGTGATTCATCTGCGCAGGCAACATTTTCCCCAGTCCTGGATAGGCCAGTTTTTGTGTTCTTGTGTCCACTGCAGATGAATTTCTCCGTTTGTAGCCAAGACGAGTGGTACAGGAAGTGAACATCTCATAGCCCTTTCACGCCAGTTTGTGGTGGGCATGCTTAAATTCTTCTCTCAGTACCAGTCAGTGTTGCACTGCGCAGTTGCTTGACTGGAACTCATCTGTTACCTCATAAAATCTTCTCTAGCCACCGCTATGCTAGATCATCAACCAGTCGTTTCCGCAAAGAGGAAGACTGCTTAGTTTGTGTTTGCGCACCAATCACGTTATAGACCTCAAAATAATTAAAATTAACTTTCGAACCGTTCGCCGTATGTAAACAATTAAGGTACCGTTGAAAATCCCTTGAAAGGAACCATCACATGATGAGAAGAAACATGCTAATTTTCCATATAAGGGGTACGTTGTTTTATAACATTATCCCCTTTAAATAATGCACAGCTTTCTCGCCAGTCGTCATAATGGTCAAAATCTTTTTATCACTGTCTCTGCTTCCGGAAGATGTATTTGAAAAATGTTTTTTCCTTAGTAGGCCTATAGTTTTTGCCAAGAAGAATACTTTTCGCATACTTTCAACGTTTTCATTATAAAAATTCTTCCGCTAGGAGACATAGCGGAAGACTTTTGTTGCGTTCTATGTTTCCTCTTTTAACTGTTCGATTTGAAAATCTCTTTGTGTCTGATATTTCCTTCTGCAATGAGAATGTTTGTGTGCAAAGTTCGTTAATATTTGTAACATACTGTTAACACGCTCTGAAAGTAAAGTATTTCTGGACGTTTTATCAATTGTAGAAATCCGTTTGATTTTTTTTTCTGACCATTTCCATCGACTAGAAATAACTTGTATTCGCGTCGGAGAGGATTCGAATGAATGATGTGCTCATTACATGCGAAAATTCTGTGTCATCTTTCTTGTAATCATTGTGATCAACACTACTAACTATTACTGACGAGCAGTAGTTATAAAATAGTTCCCTAGATCACGTGGTAAAGCACGTGACCACGTATTTTACATATATGCTGCGTAAGTTACGTTTACGTGCATCTTCATGAAGGTTTCTAATTCTGTAGCAGGTATGTGAATGTTCATCAAACTTCTTCCCGTAAGAAAAGTTTTAAAGATGTTCTTCATTATGTTTTCGAAAAAAACAAAAGCAGACAGTCCCTGTTGTTTTTATTATTATTATTAGAAACTTATTTAAAGCAATGCTGGTTAGTAGCTTAACTTGTGGAATGAAAGTAGAAATGCGAATTTTTTGTTTCTTATGCTAGCGTTAAAAGGCAGATGACTGACACCTCTTCACAGCTGAGTCACTACTGACTGTGAACTCTTCAGCTTTATATAAATACCAGCTATAATACCGTTGAGATAAGAATACAAGTAGTTCTAGAAATCACTTATTTCTATTCAAGCGTTTATTAACGACATTGGAAAATATATTTGTACACGATATTTTTTATATCTTTTCGGAATCTGGAAGTAGTCTTCCTAGCTCTGACCCATGGACAACTTTAACTGTGACATCAAACCGTCGAATTCTTGACAATGCAACATAAAGTCGTCCATGGCTAAACACTGGTTCAGGAAGTTAGATACCTACTTTCTCTAGTGTTTGACCTTAAGACTTATTAATGGTCATAACAAAAGGCGAGTTTTACAAGAAATTGTCGTCGTCTTAATGTGAATTGGAGGTCTATATCATTAGGTGCGAGGTCAATTCGCGGAATAAAAACAGTTTTACCACATGTTGAACCTGTGAGTACTTCTGCAATGATGAAATTGGGTTTTAGTTCTTTAACTCCATTGCATAAACCAATGTCTTGTTCCATTGCATAAACCTCGTTGTGTATTGAATTTTATCAAGAGCATGATAATAGCTCCAATTTTTAACTTAGTCTGTGAAGTAGCGTGGAGCTTGCTCATTTAAAAACTCTATAGGATGATACTTTTCAGTATTTTCTTTGCCATCGGCATCAATTTAATTAGAGCTTAAGTATGTGCTTGCTGTCCCCTCTAAGAGATCATGAACATTCTCATTTAATTTGTCAACATCAGAGTTTTTGGGACACCGAATGGCTTTCTTTGCAAATGTTTTAAAATCAGAAATTTTCAAGTTCTCACCAAATAATATTTTGGCTATATCACCATAATATAAAACATGTGTAGATATCTCTATCATTTCCTCTGGTAGGCCTTCAGCTGTTTCATGGGCACCATCACCAAGTCGTAAAAGCCATTCACTGAATGACGAATCAAGAGATCGAACATTACTTTTGAGTCTTAAAATCTCAAATTTCCCCCATAATTGGTTGAATTTAATGTTGGCATCGAGTATTTTGGTTCTGTCACCATGTTTGACAACAGGGAAAGTATGTCTAAAGTCTCCTCCAAGTAAAATGACTTTGCCACTAAAACTTTTCTGAGTTCTCATATCTTTCAGTATTCGGCCAGCTGCAAGTAAAGCAGTACCGGGGGCCATTGTAGCTTCGTCTCATATGATGGCTTTCGCAGATCGAATGATTTCAGCGTTGGTGGAATTAATCTTTATATTCGACATAGACGTATCATTTAAAGGTGGCACTAACTTAAATTGGTTAAAGTATGTTTTCCCAACTTCTAACCGATTAGCAGAGATTCCTGTTGACGCAACAGGCAAAGCTATGTTTCCTTCTTCACGGATAGTGCAGAGGACATCTAACATCCATGAGGGGGATCATCATTAGTGGTTGCTGACTTAATACTGTCATACGCTGCTTTTTGCTCTGAATTTAAATTACTTGCCATTTCTGTAGCTTTTTGCCGTTCTGCAGCATTGTCGAAAAAAACACTCGGATTTTGAGGAATGTTACTTAATGGAATTGGAAGATTATATTTATCGCATGAGCTGTTGTTAGCTTTGAGACTGTCGTTAACCTCTTGAAGTTTCAAATTAAAGCAATGTTCACAATTCTCAGCCTGTCCAATGTTATGTCTGTGTGCAAAATCTTCCCAAAGATGGGATTTATATTTTTACAACAATTCTTGTGTATTCGGTGGTGAAACAAAGATAAAAATTTATGCAAATAAATCTCGTAGTTTTCGAGGCATGCTGCAAACTGATGCTTCATCAAAGGTTTTCTCCCATATTTCATCATTCTTAATGAAACCTTTCTGCAATGCAGCTTCTTGGAAGGTATCATATGGAATTTCATTGACTGTTCTTAGATCTGTAAAGTTTTTCGCTCCAGACACATGAAGTAGCAGTAGTCTCAAACAATATCTTTCTGGATCAGAGCAAAGGTTGACTGAATACGTTCTTCCAATCACATTATCTCCACCACATTTTCGTTGGACCCATTGTCTTTCTTTTTGAATGAACACATACTGTCTTGGAATGTTGCTATGTGAAATGGATCTCGCATCTTCATTGCCCTCATTTAGTTTGAACCATGCTGTCAGCATTGTATATCTTTGAGCATTATGAACAACTGCGCTTCGATCCTTGTTTAAATGCTCCGGATTAAAGGTAATGTTCTGTTCTTCAAGAAGGTGAACAGGTAATCTAACTCTTGTATGAGATTGCTGATGCATATCATGACCAAGTATTCGCCACATTACCTGAGGTGCGCGAGCATATCGGGAATCAACATGACTTTTTACTTCGTCATATTTGGTGTTGTGCTCTGTTATATGCACATTTGCAGTCATGACCTTTGTATACGTACCTGAAAAGGTATTTCACGCTTTTCACAGTAGCACACACCTCGACATTAATGTCTCAATTGTACTTTAACAAAAGATACGGATTATAAGGGACATTCTAGCTGTTATCAATAATTTTACCACATACAGTTGTGGTTGCACCATTCCTTCTACAGCGATATGAAGGATACCCGCCTTTGTTAGTTACTGTTTCATTTTGGAAAATCTTCGGAAATTGCTTGGTACATTTGTCATCTTCCATATAGCGTGAATTGTAATTATTTCACCACACGGGCCATGAACCATGTGTTTCCCAACATTTGCATGTAAACCTGGCAAATGGTCTTTATCTGGAAGTTCTGCCGATACAATTAGGTGAATTTTGTCAGGCAAGGTTGGTTTGTCCTCTTCTTTCAAAATCAAAAGCATATGAGCATGGGGAAGCTCTCTTTTATGGAATTCTATTATATGAACTTTGGCTACTGGAACTCCAAAAATATGCCTTTTGGTTATATTTTCCATTAATTCTTTCAACTTTAGTTGGAAGACTCTTGCAACTAAATCTGGAC
The DNA here is from genome assembly GCA_039090855.1 of Macrothele yani. Taxonomy (NCBI): domain Eukaryota; kingdom Metazoa; phylum Arthropoda; class Arachnida; order Araneae; family Macrothelidae; genus Macrothele; species Macrothele yani. Next base: position 55,818,766 of record CM077008.1, on the reverse strand, counting down.
GGTTTTCGGCTAAATTTGGACGGTTTTCGGCAGATTGACCGTTCAAGTTTTCAGTAACTTTTTCCCATTTCGGGTTGCAAGTCATAGTAAGGAAAAGATCAGCCTTTCCATACTTTCTGACTATCGACATTGCATCCTGATAATTTTGCGTCATATTTCGTGGACTACCTTGAAATGATGATGGCAAAATAAGAGCATTGCCAGGAAGAAACTCATCGTCTCCAGCATTCTGAATTTGGTCCATTAGACTTTTATACTTTTCGACACTTAACTGAGACTGATTTCGTCGTATGTAATTCAGTGTATTAACTTCCATTGTTACATAAGCAACAACAATGTATTGCTGCGCATGCTTTTCTGCGCTTAATAGTGGATTAAATTCGTCACGGATCGAATGACGATGTTGATAGTACTGCATTTGTGTTACACTTGACAGTGTTTTTGTACATTGGTTAACAACATTTAGTAAAGACGTTGGTCTGCCTCCCCGGTGGCGAAGTGGTCTAAGCGATGGCCTCTGATCATTCGTCCGAAAAGGGTCTAAGTTCGAATCTCGGTGAGGCATGAATGTTGTGTTTTGTCTTACGGCACTGGCTCTTCCCTGGAACCAGTGACCCTAAATTAGGGGCGGGCGACAGCTTACAGCCCATTGAGTTGCTCACGGTGGTCGTTGAACTCCAATAAGAATAAAAAAAGGTTGGTCTATGTTGCAATGGAATGTCAGTTGCCCGTGTGACGTAACACATCTCTGACGTCATGTGAGAATGATTTGGATGAGATGACGTCACACCAGCAGCTGTGTTCTTTGTTGCTACGACAACAAAAGTGATTTACGCGTGCTTTGCGCACGTGTAGGAGATGACGTCACCTGCACGAAAACACGAAAAGCTAAACGTGACGTCACAAACATTTGTTTTTCGGCTGTTGCAATGACTACTTGAAATGTGATCCACGTCGTCGCACCTTAGAGTTTTATATATTAGGATCAGAAAAACATTGGGAATACTAATACTCATACATGAAACCCCGATAATTTAAAAAAGTAGTTCGTTTTGGGTTTCTCGTGATCTCCTGATTTCCCTGCTTACGATGAAAGTATGATCCAACAAATATAGATACCGAGGGTGTTCAGAAAGTAAAGTCTCCAAGTTAATATACAAGCCCAGAGGCAAAGGTATCAGATTGAAACGAAACAAAAACAAATCTCAGAATTCCTACTTTTTTTCAGTTTTCCTTTTCTACATAGTCCCTCTCACGCTCGATACAAATAGGAAAACGTTTAACCAGTTTTATAAATACGTCTCTGTAGAAATCTTCAATTTGTTCTTGGAACCATTTCCGCGTAGCGGCTAGAGCATCTTCGTCGGTGAACTGAATTCTTTTCAAATATCTCTTGAGAGCAGAAAACAACCAGAAGGCAGATGGCGCAAAATCTTGGTTGTAGGTAGGATGTTCAAGAACTTCAAATCCGATTTTCTGCATGGTCTTTGAACTGAAAGCACTGGCGTCTGGTTTAGGGTTATCGTGTTGCTGAATCATTGGCTTTTTCCCCACGCACGCAGTTTCTTCTTTGCTTTAACTTATGCTTCTGTAGTTCCTGAACACAATGAGCACGCACTTACCGGCAGAAATTTGAGCTTTGATTTCTTTCGCTCGAGGAGAAGACGGGTGTCGGTATTTCAGCGATTGATTTTTCATTTCTGGGTCATAATGGTGAACACAACTCTCATCACCAGTCACAATGCTATAGAGAAAATCACTTCCACATTCTCCATAGCGAGAAAGCAAACTTTGGCACGTTTCAAGTCTTTATTTCTTCATTTCAGCTGTTAAGTGACCCAACGAGTACACCCTTTGTTGAATCCTAAAATGTTAGCGTCATTGACACTACCTAAACTAACGCTCAGCTTACTTGATATGGTTCTCTGAGTTATTCTTCGATTTTTCCTGATAAGCTCATCGACATTTTACCAGTTCGAATCGGAAGCTGCGATTACGGGCGTCCCACTCCACGGCTGCCCCCTTAGGGACAATATTCCTCCACTGCTCTTTGGTTTTCTTACCCAACGTCGAAAAGTTCTTCTGTCTAAAGTTCCAGAACCATAAACTGCCACTAATACACTGAGTGGCCACTTTATTATGACCACCTGACAGTTTTAAGCAAATGAGCTATGGCTGCACGCTGTTTCCGCCAGAGGGCGTGGCTAGTATAAAAAAGGAAAGCTTAGTGCTTGCGACTGTGGTAGAAGTGATTTTTGGGTGACGACATGGGTAAAAAAAGCGATTTGATGGACTTTCAACGTGGGATGATTGTAGGAGCTCGGAACCATGGAGCGAGTATCACCGAAACCGCCGTATTCGTGAAATGTTCCAGAGAAGCTGTTGTTAAAATGTTTAAAGACTGGACGGTCAGACAAAAAACTGGGTCTCTATGTGCAACGTGTGGTCGTCATCGACTAGTGACTGCTCGGGCGGAACGGAGAGTGTCCAGACTGGTAACAAACAACAAAAGGGCTACAGTGCAGCAAATTACAGACTATGTAAATCAAGGATCCCCTCAAATGATCTCTGCCCGCACTGTTTCCCGTACACTGCATCGGATGAGATATGGCAGCCGAAGGCCTGTTCGAACACCTTTGCTGTCTGCAGTTAACAAGAGAAAACGTCTCCAGTTCGCACAGGAGCACAAGGATTGGACAGTCGATAATTGGAAACAAATTATGTGGTCCGATGAATCACGTTTTCAGTTGCACAATGCCAATGGCCGAGTGAGAATTTTGTGGAAACAGCACGAAAGCATGGACCCCAAATGCCCTGCTAAAAGCCTTCAAGCTGGTGGAGGCAACGTTATGGTTTGGGGAATGTTTTCCTGGCATGCTTTGGGTCCTTTAATTTGTGTTGATCAACGTCTGACCGGCACATCATATCTAAACATCGTTGCGGATCAAGTGCATCCTGTCATGTGGATGGTTTATCCCAATGGCGATGACTACTTTCAACAAGATAATGCGTCCTGTCATAGTGCTCGTAATGCACAGGATTTGTTTCAGGAACATGCCGGTGAGTTTGCTTTGCTTAGGTGGTCCCCACAATCTTCAGATCTAAACCCCATTGAGAATTTGTGGGATGAAGTTGAACGAGCCATCAGACAACTGGATCTACAACACTGCAATCTCACACTCCTGGAAAGTGCTATTCATCAAGCATGGTCTCAGATTCCACTAACCACCTATCAACATCTCGTGGAGTCCATGCCACGAAGAATCGAAGCAGTATTAAAGGCAAAAGGTGGTCCAACGAAGTACTGCTGGGGTGGTCAAAATAAAGTGGCCACTCATTGTATAGCGTGAATTTCTTTGGGATGTATATTTTCATGAGTTAAGAATTATAGGTGATATTTGTTTGACACCCGTCGACACAGTTGAGAAAGAGTCATCTACATATTTTAAACACAAATAAATACGAACAAATAGATGCAGGGAATTCTGTTACGCAGTAAAACTAAGCTAATGACACAGAGAATCGTTTCCAGTCTGACTGGTCGCTAGCCAAAACGTCATACGCGAGACACTTGCGCGGAAGCATTAGTTATTGAACACTCTTCGTATATTTGAAATAGCAAATCTATATCAGCAATTTGATTTATTAGCTGAAAATTAGAAATGAAGGTTTCCAATGTTTCGCACATCAACTGCATGGTTTTTTCACGCAAAGTAGACAGAAAACTGCAATCTAAGTAATGAGAAGGTTTCATCAATTTGAACGCGGTTACTTGACTAGACAATAAACAAATAGATGCAAATGGCCCTTCCATAAAAAGTGAGAGTAATTTTTGTTTTGAGTTGGCCACAGTGCGATGACGGAAAATAACCACGCAGACGAATAAGTGAATTAAGGGAGTATCTATGGCAACGGTTATTACCGTGGCAGATGATTATGGTGTTGCTATTGCGCAGTTGTTTAAGGTAGGCCTGCATTTCGCCACACAGCTATGGAGGTGAGGGATTCAGAGTTGAGAAGTGAAATTTGTTGTGTTATAAAATTTTGCTATCGTTTGAGTAAAAGGACTCCAGAAACAATTGATTTAATGAAAAAGCTTACAAAGATAAATGTTTCGGTGAGTCATCGATTTTCAGATGGCACCATGTTGTCAAAAAAGAGTTTTTCGTTGGCAGAACTCGTTCCTAGGCCTGGTCGGCCTGAAAGTGTTGCGGAGCGTATTGTTAAAGATGTTTAGGAAAACCTTCAAGAAGATCGACAAATGGCGTGTGAAGACATAGCAACGTCAACTTATATTTCAAAAATGTCGGCATTCCGCATACTACTCGACAGATTACTGCGGCATTGTGTGTGTTCCAGATAGATACCTCATCACCTGACGAGAGAACAATTGCACACTGGACAACAATTTTTGATGAAGTTCATGCTTCCGAGATAAAAAAAAATAGCCATTTCTTAATGAATTCGATGTGCTGAAACAGATTATGACCATAAAAAAGTTGAATTGGCTACATGTTGTTTGTGATATGCAGGTAAACTGGTTGATCATTGATCAGGAACACGTGCATGCTATTTTAATGAGAGAGAAGCAACTCGATGCGCTTCCCTTATAAAAATGTGTTTATGCTGCTAATTAAAGAGCTTCAAATACTTAACAAAATCAAAAATCATAATTAAAATATATGTTTCTAACACATTTTCCATGTGTATAACGAAATTTATTATTATAAATCAGTTTTTAAGACATTTTGATTTCAGTCTGCCAACTTTTATACCAAATCTCTCCCACTGAAATAGCATGCAATTGTTCCTTAGAAATTGCAACCAGTGTTAATGTCATCATCATCATCATTGTCAACCATTATCAATCCACTGCTGGACGAAGGTCTCCCCAAGTATCTTCCACAACGGTCTGCCTTGTGCCCGTCTCCTCCATGTTACTCCCGCATACTTTCGAATTTCATCCACCCATCTATTATATGGTCTTCTTCCGGGTCTTTTCCTGTCCCTTGGAATCTAATTTAAAATTTCGGCTGTCCATCGTGGATCTGTCCTTCTGGCAGTATGTCCAGCTCATTGCCATTTCAGGGATTTTACTCTGATCATGATATCTTCCACTCTTGTCATTTTTCGGATCCACGAGTTCCTCTTCTTATCTTTCCTGGTTGCACCTCTACATGCTTCTTTGAGTTGCACCTCTACATGCTTCTTTCAGCCTTTGTATGTCTCTTTTAGTTAAGGTCCACGTCTCTTCACCATACGTAAGCACTGGAAGAATACATTGATCAAACACTTTTCTTTTAAGACATAATAGCATATTGCTCTTGAAAATTATGCTGTTTCTTCCAAAAGCACTCCAGGCAAGTTTTATACGCCGATTAATTTCTTCATCAATGTGACCCTCACTTGATATCATCTGTCCAAGATAAACGTACGTATCTGTTATTTCCAGCTTTTCTCCATCAATCGATTAATCTTCATTTCTTGCAAAAGCATTGATTGAACATCACTTTTGTCTTCTGAAAGTTCATTTTAATCCCACTTCTTTACTCTTGTCAGCCAATTCCTGGATCATACTCTGCAGCACTGATGGGGTAGTCGCAAAAATGACTACGTCATCAGCAAAACGAAGGTGAGTTAGATAATCTCCATTAATCTTTATCCCTTTGTTTTCCCAGTTCAGTGTTTGAAAGACATTTTCCAATGTGGCATTAAAGAGCTTGGGAGATATATATGGTGCCACCTTGTCTCACTACCTTTCCAATTTTTATGTGTGTTTTATTTTCAAACAGCCGAATCTTTGCACTTGCATTTTCTTTGATGTTATTAATAATATTATTGTATGCATCTTCAATACTGTAGGATTTCAAAGCCATTGTAACTGCTGATGGTTTCACCGAATCAAAGGCCTTTTCATAATCGATAAAAGCCATGCACAATGGAAGTTCACATTCCCTCGCTCTTTCAATTAGTTCTCTCAGTACGTGGATATGATCTATAGTGCTGTAGCTAATCCTGAATCCAGCTTGTTCTCTCGGTTGAGCCATGTCCAGTGTTACCTTCAAGCGGTGTGAAAGAACTTTAGTGAAGATTTTATAAACCACTGATAGGAGGCTGATAGGTCTGTAGTTTCTGAGATCTCCATATATACAATATAGCATGCTATAATGAATTAGCTTTATTTTCTTTCCGCTAAGCTAATTAATATGAATGATTCTCTTCCTACCAGCTAGCTAATGATATACTTGTACTAAGCTTCAAAATAGTGAATTCAAAAGGGTGTTGTTACTAGTTAATTACGAACGTAAACAAAGTCTTAACGCTGGTTATTTATAGTAATAAATAAATGTTATAAACCTAACAGCCAGACAGAGGTCTGACAAAAACTATGAATTGAGAAAGACTAACTTACGGTAACTTCTTTATTCTAAGACTCTTGGTCAACTAAAGCACACACACAACTTGTTTTACAATAATGAAGAATCTCTCCTCGTATTATAAACGCTCTCCGTAAACAACAACGCTCTCTCATAACAACAACGCCGCCCCGGTGGCGCAGTGGTCTAAGGCGTTGGCCTTTGATCATTCGTCCGTAAGGGGTCCGGGTTCGAATCCCGGTCAGGCATGGATGTTGTGTTTGTCTTACGGCACTGGCTCTCTCCCTTCCCTGGAACCAGTGACCCTAAATTAGGGACGGGCGACTGCTTATAGCCCATTGAGTTGCTCACGGTGGTCGTTAAACCTCCAATCAAAAAAAAAAAAAAAAAAAAATAACAACAACAAAAGCTCTCCCTAAGTCTCGATGAACGCGCCTATATACTAGCTACCACCACGTCATGACTTACACTCATTGCCAGATCTCATTCAGCGGGTGAAATAATATTTCGTTCAGTAAGAAGATAATTTACATAGTAAAATAAAATAACCAGAGATAGTGAAATCAAAAGGAAAGTGAATATAGAGTATACGTTACAATGCGTTACATTACACTTCTTTTGAAGTAAATACAATCCGAAACAGTAAGTGTAATTTTTCATAGTACAATTTAAAATAGATAGTGTAATTCTTTTTTTTTACATTTGTATTAAATGTAGTTTTGAGATATGTACATAAGTTTTTCATGCATAGATAGAAATCAGTTACCAGTTCATGACGTTTTACTTCTCCTTGCCTTTCGTTTGTATTCCACCATAGGGGCATCTCTGAAGAGTGTCCAAACGTAGTCTGCGAGCATCAAAGTGGACCACTTTCCCTGGTATCGTTGCTCCATTACGGCCATATCTTGATGAAACCGTTCACCATGCTCATCACTAAATTTGCCAAAATTATCCGGGAAGAAATCCAGGTGAGAATCCAGGAAGTGGAGTTTTAAAGACATATTACAGCCAAATTTTTGATACAAAGTAAGCAGGTCGGTAATGAGATCTTCGTAATTTTCAGCCCTGGAATTCCCCAGGAAATTTGTTCATACTTCACAAAAGGCATCCTACACTTCTCTTTCATCACACTCAAGCATGTCTTCAAACTGCGAATCTTGAAAGAGCTGTCTGATTTGCGGGCCCACAAAAATTCCCTCTTTAATTTTTGCTTCGCTCAGTCGAGGAAATTTGTCATGCAAGTGCTTGAACGCTGGTTTAGTTTTGTCCATGGATTTAACCAATTGCTTTACAAGACCGATTTTTATGTGCAGAGGGGGTAGTATGATTTTCTGAGGATCTGTCAGTGGTGGGATCTGAACATTCATCTGCCCAGGTGTCAAAGACATCCTAGGAGGCCAGCTCTATCGATGTAGTGCAGACATGTAGCTCGGCTATCCCAGTGACAAAGAAAACAGCAGTGCTTTGTGTATAGTATCCCTGCTGAAGGCCCATAAACAGAGATATTACCTTCAGTTCAGCACAGATAAGCAAACCATAATTTTTGTAATTAAGTCTGTCCAACAGCTGTTTAAGGTTGTTGTCGGTCTCTTTCATGTGCACCGCATGTGCAACTGGAATGGACGGTAGCTGATTCCTGTTATGCAGTAAAACCATCTTAAGACTCAACTTGGAGGAGTCTATAAATAGACGCCATTCTTGCGTAACATGTTGTATTCCTAGTCCTTGCATTAGGCCGTCAATATTACAACAGAACACAAAGCTTTCACTTTTCTGGAAGAATTGCTCGAATTGTCGGTGACGAATACGAAACAAACTCACTCGAACATGTTGTTCTAGAAGATTCCATTGACGAAGCCTTGACGCTAGTAGCTCTGCTTTAACTTTAGTTAAATTCAAATCGCGAACAAGGTCATTCCGTTCCTCTGATGTAATTTTATGTGACATAGACTCAGAAGATGCATATTCGTCATCGCTTTCATTAATCCGTGGCGTTGACGGTTTCGGATTACACAAATCCAAGTCGTCTTCCTGGACCTCATCTAAATCGATAACAAAATTTGTCGGAGGCTTGGGAATGGGGAGCTCTTCAGAATGAGGTACAGGTCGTAAAGCAGAAGGTATATTTGGATATACTACAGTCCATTTCTTCTTCTTTGTTATACCTTCAGCCACTGGTGGCACCATACAGAAATAATAGTCATTTATGTGATTTGTGGGCTCCTCCAAATCATGGGAACAGCAAAACCCATCGTTTTTCTTTTTCCATTAAGCCACTGTGACAGATTTGTTGCACTCGTGCGGCAACATACATATGGAGTCCAGTCCTTATCCTCGTCGACTATCCTGCAGCCGAAATAAAAATTATAAGCCTTTTTAACAACTGTAGTGATTGACTTTTTCTGTGCAGGAAATGTCGCTTTACCACATATACAGCAAACGTGATCCGCCTTATTCACACATTTACGCGGCATAACTACGTAATGTCACAATACATGGATCACTTTAACAGGCTGCTATCACGAGAGTACACTCACCAATGAAGGGAAAGAAACAAATGGACTGGGCTCTTTACCGTTGGGCTGTTGAAACTGAAAGGATTGCATCATATCGGGTAATACTACACCGGATGTCGCGGGAACTCCGGACTGATGCAATACTTCCTGGTCTGACGGTGCCTAAGAGCACGGAAAACGCCGTACGAACCTGATGTTCTTACTATATTTTTATTATATTTTTATTTCAGTACCATTTTAATATACATTTACTAACATTTATTATATTTATCATAAATTGATTATTATGTAACCTAAAAAATAATTACTACTCATTATACCTACTTTTTTACTAAAAATCAAACATTTTTAATGTTCCATTCGCTGTATTTCCGAAACAAGAGCCAATAAAAGTTTTTCATGGTGATATTCGTGTTCAGTGGGTTAATTTCATACAGAATTGCACACTTTTCGGTCAGAAGTAATTTCATTGCTGCCCAGTGTTGTTAGCCGGAGTTCATGTGTGTCATGAGTGGAAACAAATAATTGCAAAGCATTCAAACTTTCTAAACACATAATAACTGCCGATGAAACATGGGTCCAATATTTGGACCCCCTCATGAAGTGCGCAACGAGGAGTGTCTGAAAACACACAGGCTCGCCTCCTCCGAAGAAAGCCTGCCAAACCAAATCAGCTGGGAAGGTGATGAAGATAATTGTCTTTGACCATAAAGGTGTAGTCTACCAGCTTGCCGTTCCTCCACAAATTACTGTCAATGCTGAGTATTACATTTCAGTCTTGAAGCGTCTGCGACTACACATATCGAAACTGGTGGGCAAGTGAACCCTACACCATGATAACGCCCGCCCGCAGGTGGCTGCTTGTGTTCAACAGTTTCTTACGAAATGCAGTATTGAAATCATGCCACAGCCTGCCTACAGTCGTGACTTCGCCCCGTGTGATTTCTGTTTGTTTCGAACAATGAAGAAGACGTTTTGCTTTGAATGCGCTACATTCAACGCAGATGCTGACGTTATTCAAGCTGTACAGGGGTCGCTTAAGCAGTTTCCACAAAATGCCTTCGCCACATGCTTTGAAAAGTGGACTGAACGATAGGGCCGTTGGATATCATCCGAGGGAAGATACTTTAAGAAAACATAACATATATTTTGCTGTACCTACATTTCTTCATTTTGTTTGATTTTACTTTCAGTTTTTATGGAACGGCCGTTGTAATTTTCATTCAAAGGAACAAGATGTCACGTTGGTGGCACGCTGTATCTTGAAGGGCAAAATGCATTATTTGAAGAACTATTTCCAAATTGGTGGCAACTCTAGAGGGACAGTATCGCTGCAAGTCGTATTGCTGGTAATGATTTTCAAAGTTTCCGAAACGGCTGTAGACTTACGGATGGAGTTGGCAGCTAATATCTTTATATATCGGAGCAGCGGATTGAACTTGATTTCTGTAAATAGTGCCGTGGTAACTTTACCATCCTTTGTGCCTTTTTTATGCTCGTCGATTCTAATTCTGAACGACTCTTGGTCATTCCAGTGTTGAATCGTTTGGAGGCGTCCGAATACTGTAGGAAGGTGGCATAATACTTAGCCAGTTTGAAACAGGAGGCTTGTCAATGTTTCTCTTAAGCATGGAATATAAGGATGCAGACCTTATGCAGGACACCATAGTTCATCTTTCTGATTTGGTAGGAAACAGTCGATACGTAGGTAGTTTCGTTATAGAATGATTAAAACGTTTGATTTTGGCTTTTCTGATTAAGTTACGTATCTGGTTCCAGGTGTATCCTACCTCAGAGGCGAATTGGATGACGCTTTTTAGTTCGCATTGTCTAGGATGGACATTGGAGGAAACGGTGATGGTTCTTCTAATTTGAGAATGAGATAACTGTTTTGAATTCTGCGGGACAGAACGAGTTGCGAAGCATCAGGTTGGGGACGGATATGAATTTGTAATGAACTTGTGTACAAAGGAGGCTGTCAGACCATTTGCTCAGTAGAACATCGAAATAAGGTAAGGCAGCTTTGTGTTGAAGCTCCATGGTGAAATTAATCGCAGAGTGTACGGTTCCTCGTTATTAAATAGATATATTACTCCGAGAAATTAAAAACATGGTGCCCACAATAGTGTTATTATGTTAATAGAATGGATTCTGCAGATAACATGCTGCTCTCTTAACATTTCGTGATTTCTTTCAGTTATGCTGGAAAGAGAGAAAAAAATGCAATTTCGAAAGTCCTTTTGGGACACTGCTTATCATTGATTCTTCACAGAATCATGAAATACATCTGTTTTATTTTATTTTTCTTAACTTCTCAAATGATGGTAATAATGAAGTGAAGCCAAGATAGAAACATTCTGCTGGTTCATTCGAGATGTAGCTTTTTATTAAGAATTTCATGTTTTAGCTCATCATTGAAGTATATCACAAGGATACGTATCTGAAAATTGTAACTAAATTCCATACGTCCGAGATGTTACCAATTTGGAATCAGCACAACTGCAATCTTTATTAGTCGTGGTTCGTTCATTCCATCTCTCACAAACTTCCTTTAAATTTAAAGAACATTCCCCGCTTTTGCTTAATCTTTTCTGGTGTAGAATTTTTGCGGATCTAACAAAAAAACTCTTCTCTTTACGTAAAGGGTTCGAGGAATCGCCCCTGTCTGGTGAATCTCCGAGTACAGAGTAAGTAAATGCTTTACAGCTTTGAATTGAAAAGAATAGAAAGCGTTTCGAAATGTTTTTACAGCAGTGCGCTTTTAGCCCTCTGTGTGACTGCGAAATATCCGCTACTGCCGAGTAAGAAGATTTCCACCGATTAAATGGTTTGGCAGATCCATTTATGCGCCCGCTTTTGAAATGGAACGCCAAAGATTTACTTTCCTCGGCCTTCGTTCCTCGATGCTATTGCCATTTTGTACTACATACCATGAACGAATGGTTTTATGCCCGTTATAAACCAACACGTGACAAAGGGAAAGACGGTGAAAAAGAAAAGACACGGATATGAAATCTGGGGGTTTTCATTACTTTCGAGCTTCGAAGACTTTGTTATGTGAGTAGAGCCATAAATTCGTGTTTAGTGGCTTCTGTAAATATTGAAAGTATGGTAAAACACCTTTTGATATCTTTGCTTTTAAAGCAATTTTTTCGCCGTCTGTCCTTTATTGATCGCTCCTTTAATGTGCATCAGCATTTATAAGCATACCGATCTTTTCTACTCCTAAATTCTTCGGTAACGTGAGTGAAAACGTTTCACCTATGTACAAGTATGTATGTAAAATGTGCATGAGGTTTGGAAAGCTGCTAAAATGAAAAGTCGAAGAGCATGCGCTTATAATGGCATAAACATGTGACTGGCATTTCTAAAGCCTTTAACAGCGTCCATCTCGGTAGTTAAACTATTATTTGTAGAACTTCATGGGAGTTTAACACAAATTCGTAACCAAGTCGAGAACGTTTTCATTCACTGAGGAACTTTCAATAGTTGATGGAGCGAGCGAACGAGATACAATTTCCTCCATTCGGGCGTTCCTTCAGATATACGAAATGAATTTATAAAGAAAATATGTTCTTTTATCTGGGTATGAATTTTATGATGTATGCAAAAATACTCCTTGAATAGAGATTTCTGGAAATAGATGATAGTCACATTCTGCACGTACATCTGATATTCACGAACTCATAGTAATGGAAAAGTTTGGAAACCATTGGAGTTTTATGCTAAAAGTTAGAAATTTGCCTCGTAGTCTAAAGCATTTCATTTCAAATCCTTGTATCTTCAAAAGAAAAGTGAAAAAAAAATTACATTCGCTGAAGAAATACATTACCAACGAAAATGAAATCATTTATTCAGTGTGGTGAGATCAATTACAAGGGAGGGAAAAAAGTGGATTCTTTTTTCTTATATCGAAAGTATTCATTTTGCTGGGGAAACGTTCAGCACGCATTATTTAATTTATGAGCACAGCTGATGTCTTATCTTTAAAAAACAGTGTGGTACACTATCTACCAACAAGCAATTGGACGAAAATGAGGAACACAAATTTGCTGTCTGTAGTACGATGAGTTAAAACAAATCCCTAAAACTACCTAATAAAACTCAATTTATTTACAATTTTAAAAACCTATTTACATAGCACACATTCTAGGGGCTCACATGGCCCCATTTTTAAGCGCAAAAGCCCCGGAATACATAGAGGCAACGACTATATACTATAGTTATTCGTGACTAAGCTGCTATACGTCATAAAAATAATACAGGTGATGACATTTACATTAAGAAAAAAGAGGAAATTAAAGGTCCAAAAACAAATACAGAACATGTTCTAGTAAGAGACTCACCTTCTAAGTGTGTCATTGGGAGAGCGATCATCTGTCTCCAAGGTCTTGGGACTGAAGTCGGAAAGTCCGTATTACAGCAGACGTCGTAATATTTAAGAATAAACAGGCTTTCCGAGAGAAAAGAAAAATGGTATTCTTGTTAACAGAGGAGTTTAAAACTTTAGCATTTTGCCAGTCCGGTTTGTAGCCTTCCTGTTTGACTGCAGCGGTGAGGGCTGTGGTGATGTTTTCACTTCGTAGAGAATATTGGTGCTCCTTCAGTCTTATATGTAACGATCGAAGTGTCGAACCGATGTAAACCTTAGAGTCACAGTTTGGGTCTTCTGAGGTCAGTGGTATGGAGTAGACACGCGGTTTGTTAAACATATTGACTTTATCCCGGTCTCTACGGACTAGTGAGAAGATATTTCGGGTACAGATTCCAAAAGATAAATTATGACGCTGACAGACTTTTTTTCAAGTAAGAAACAATATGGGGAGTAAAATCCAATTTACCAACAAATTTAGACAGAGGAGCTTCATTAACCAAAGTGGTAAATCGTAGTTTTGAAAATTTATTGAGTAACCTGTGAAAGAGAGAAGTCGGGAGTCCGAACTCCTGGGTTAGAGCTTGAATCTTATTTAATTCGTCAATGCGAATTTTGCGGGATGAAGAATGGGTAAAGGCTCTTTTAATCATAAAACGAAGAGCAGAAGATTTATGTTCCGGAGGGTGAGCAGAAGCAAAAGGAATAATACAGGGAATAAACGTTGGTTTTCTGTAAACTGAGTACTGAAGTTGATTCGAGGTTAAATGCCTTGTTAATAAGATATCAAAAAAAGGGAGTTTTTCCTCAACTTCAAGTTCCTGGGTAAAGGAGATGGTTGGATATTGAGAAGACACAGACATTCAGTAAATTTATTCAAGAGAGAGAGAGAGAGAATAAGGCCAGAACACCAACATGTCATCCATATACCTCATAAGATGTAAAGGTTGGACAGGAAAACTTGCTTTTTCTGTCCAACCTTTCAGAAGACCCCAACTCAGAAGACCCAAACCGTGACTCTAAGTTTTACATCGGTTCGACACTTCGATCGTTACATATAAGACTGAAGGAGCACCAATATTCTCTACGAAGTGGAAACATCACCACAGCCCTCACCGTTGCAGTCAAACAGGGAAGCTACAAACCGGACTGGCAAAATGCTAAAGTTTTAAACTCCTCTGTTAACAAGAATACCATTTGTTTCTCTCGGAAAGCCTGTTTATTCTTAAATATCACGACGTCTGTTGTAATACGGACTTTCCGACTTCAGTCCCAAGACCTTGGAGACAGATGATCGCTCTCCCCATGACACACTTAGAAGGTGAGCCTTTTACTTGAACATGTTCTGTATTTGTTTTTGGACTTTAATTTCCTCTTTTTCTTAATGTAAATGGCATCACCTGTATTATTTGTATGACGTATATCAGCTTAGTCACGAATAACTATAGTATATAGTCGTTGCCTCTATGTGTTCCTGGGCTTTTGCGCTTGAAAATGGGGCCATGTGAGCCCTCAAAGTACTAGCTATGTAAATTGTATTTTAAAAATTGTAAACATATTGAGTTTTATTCTGTAGTTTTAGGGATTTGTTTTAACGTATCGTACTACAGACAGCAAACTTGTGTTCCTCATTTTAATCTATCAAGTACGAAATCTTCATATTCAGAAGTAATTTGACACCCCTGTAATGGACGATTTCTGCGGTCCTGATACACGTCACTGTCGCTGCCGTTAAATATCGTGTGGGAAACAACAACGCAACCAGTCGCATGCAAGGTACCACGCAGTTCGGAGCTCTTAGATTTCGAGAAAGGTGTAATCGTCGGGTATCACAGAAATGGCCGATCCATACGTGACATATCCAGCGAGTTGAAGTACCCAAAATCGACAGTGGCTTACGTGATTGGCAAGTGGAAGATGAGAGGTGACTGTCGGAATGTGCCCCGACTCGGCAGACCCACAAAACTGGGAGTTAGAGACCGACGGGTGCTGGCCAGAGAAATTCGGAAGAACCGCACCAAATCGATGGGCCACATCCGCGAGGAATTTCAACAGGCATCCGGGAGTGTTCTTTCGATGAATACCATCCGTAAGGAAGCCCATCTGCTCGGTTCTCATGGACGTGCTGCCGCCCACAAGCCTTTAATCACCAAGTCCAAGAGCGCTGCTCGGCTAACGTGGTGCAAAGAACGTCGACAGTGGACCGTTGAACAGTGGAAACAGGTTCTCTGGAGCGACGAATCAAGTTTCACCCTCTACCGTTCGGATGGCAGGGTCTGGGTTTGGCTTCTGCCTGGAGAACGCCTCCTGCTGGAATGTATTGTGCCAACTGTGAAGTTCAGCGGCGATGGAATTATGCTTTGGGAGTGTTTCTCCTGTTATGGCATGGGACCCTTGGTCGCAATTCCTGGTAGACTCAACGCCGAGACACACTGCACCATTTTGGATGATCATGCGCTTCCTACGTTGTGGCAGTTTTACGGGGTGGACCCATGTTACTTTCAGAATGACAATGCCCCCTGTCATGTTGCGAGGTCCACCATGGCTTGGTATGGTGACAATGGGGTTGATCGAATGGACTGGCCTGCGCAGAGCCCAGACCTTAACCCTATCGAGCACCTCTGGGACGAGTTGGAGCGTCGACTTAAGGCGTGACCCCACCGTCCGTAATCGGTGAAGGAACTGACCTTTCTTCTCCAAGCCGAGTGGAAGAAAATACCGCTAGCCGTCGTACAACACCTGGTTGAGAGTATGCTCCGGAGGGCCGCAGCTGTAATCGCCACTCGTGGAGGCTCCACCAACTATAGAAGGTGAATGAACTTCGCTTTCCTTTGCTATCACAGGTGTCCAATTACTTGTTGGTAGATAGTGTATTTTCAGATCTTCAAAACATTTTGTTTTCTGCAAAGAAGACGAAGATATTTTACAACAGGCAGTAGTCTGACTATAGCAGTATTAAATATTTTTCCGAAAGTATTATCGAAACGTAGAGGGAAGCATTGCATAGGCCAAAACTATTAGGCCTGATGAATATTCCTAATAAAATATTACTGTAAAGCTGAGTGTTGGCCTTCCGTGTGACAAACCAATATGGACAATCATTTTAAATGATTTTCTTGATTAAAAAAACATTGGCTTAGGAATAGATCATAAAAGGAATACATCATAATAACACACACACGTGCGCTCATTTGCACGAAGCTTCAAACTTCGTCCTGAAAGAGAAATTGCGAAAGTTTGCTTTGAGGTGACGATATTCAATGTGTTCCCCACTAGGCCCGTATGCAAGGTAATAATGGAATTTAGATGCCGACTAGTTAACCATTCCAGTCAATTGTAAAAGATAGCAGTTTCTGTGGACAGAATACAGGTCGCTTTCTACAAACTATGGATTGTTGAATGTAATCAATTACGTTCGCAGTTATACGACACTGTGAACTTAATTGATTACATTCAACCTTTCTATTTTGTCCACAGAAAACGAATTATTTTCTGGGGACAAAATTTAAATCGCTTTCAACAAACTATGAAGGGTTGAATATAATCAATTAATTTCACAGTTGTACGACACGTCGATGCTTTTTTTTTCTGACAAAAGACTACTTAATAATCTGACAGTTAACTGAACAAGTTGCCTCTCATTCTGGATTTTTTATTTATTTTGAAGATATTGCTCTGTTTTCTTTACAATTTCCTTTCATTTGTGAATAAAGCGATGTTTTTTACTTCTCTTTGTGGCACCTCCACTAGAATTTCATTGAAGGGTAATCATGCACTGTGTTACGTATTATGCACTTATAAAAGACACTTTCACAGATTTAGGAAGAGATTCTTAGTTGTTAGGCAGCTTAAAATCTTGAAACTGAACATCCAGCGTAAATCTTTATGTTAAAATACACTGGTCGACGTAGAGAGACGGAACTTACCACACATGCAGACGGAAAGGCGGGAAAATAGTGATTTAATTTCTGAGAAATTGCATGAATGCAGAGGGAGTGCAGACAGTAGAATGTGACCTGAGTCAGTTGGTCACATGACCACCGTGTTGGGCTATACGTTACACAACACGGCGTGGCATCGAGTGAAAATTTCCCCGTATTCAATGTGTTCCCCACTAGGCCCATATTATCCTGAGGTATCGCTCACCGTGCGTCGTTGACATATGTCCACAATTCATCGGCATTGCAAGGGGGTCGTGCATATACGTCCAGTCGTCTGCCAATGACGTTCCACACATTCTCTATCCGAGAGAAGTCTGAAGATCGCGCTGCCCAGTGCAGCACCTGGAAATATTGTACGCACTGCATGCTGATGTTGGGAGTGCCCGGGGATGGGGCGTTATCTTGTTGTAACTGGTAAACAGGGATACCACGGAGATACGACAACTTAATGGATTGTAGCACGCCGTCGACCTATCGACGTGATGTTTTTGTAACCATTACGCGTACGAGCGGCGAACACATTTGAAACTGAAATCGCACAAAACCATTACATCAGGCTGAGGAGTCGTTTTGGCGCTCAAGGATGGTAGCAAGATCAGCCCAGGGACAACATTGTCTCCAGACTATCAACTGGCAATAGTCGGCACTGAGACAGAAGCGAGATTCGCCGCTGAGTAGGACATGGTTGGCATGTCTGTTGTGGCTTCACGTCAGCCTTGCACAAAGACTTGCTGCTGTGAGTGACAGTTGTAGTAGTAGCTGGTGAGAGGAAAAACTTGCCTTACACAGTCTGCGGTTTACAGTCCGTGTCGATACAGAGATGCCCAAAGCTTCTGCCTGTGCAGCTCGTCGTACATCGTCCGCTGTGTATTGTGATGCAGCTAGGGGTTGCTGTTGAACGCCGCGGTCAAGACGTTAGGATGTAAACCAATCGCATTGCTGCTATGCACGTTACCTTTGTTCAATCATTGTTGCCATATTCGGACGACAGTTCGTGTATCCAAATGACTTTCCCCCGAGATGCGATGCAAGGACCAACCAGCCGTACGGATCTCTACAGTGAAGCCTCTAATAAAGGTTCCGTATGATATGATGGTAAAATTTCCGATGGCAACGCATAGGCATTCTCACACCTTGCGCGTGCTTTCTCCACTGAGAACATTCCGAGACCACACGCGCTAGTGAAGGCGACAAGACGTAGATGTGCCGAACCGTTTTACCGTTTAATCTCACTTACCTGTCATCTGACTGGCTCGCTTTTGCAATAATTTACGTATCCTAACGATCGATATACATCAACCAATTTTCATGACGCTCCGACAAATACTTCCTAGTGTAGCACTTTCTATATTGCGCACTGCATTTACTGTATGAGAAGGTTCGAAAACTGTGTCAGTTTGTTTTCAAACACAGCACGTTACTTTCTCTTTATTTTGCAGACTTTCTTAGAATTTCCATAATTTTTTTAATGAGGACAATAATTTTGAAACACTGTGTATGTATGAAATAGATGTTTCTCCAGTAAACTGGGCTAAATGCAACTCCGATATTAGTAAGCTTGCAATCGTTTTCCTAGCTGTGATTCCCCAGGAGAAGGAAAA
This sequence comes from Macrothele yani, assembly GCA_039090855.1. NCBI lineage: Eukaryota > Metazoa > Arthropoda > Arachnida > Araneae > Macrothelidae > Macrothele > Macrothele yani. The sequence goes on along the minus strand of CM077008.1, from coordinate 55,799,959 downwards.
CTCGATCCATCACCGCATGCATAAAAGAAAAGAAAAGAAAAGAAAAGAGAGGAAGAAGATAAAAGGAAAGCTGAATGAATGAAATGCTGAATCAATGTTCATTTGTGCCGTACTGCCTATTTGTTTTATACCGATTTCTACTAGAACTGACTTTCAGTTGAATAATATTTTTAATTTTATTATTTTTGTAAAAGCAGTGTTCTCCGAGAAATTTGTGCAAGGAAAAAGACAGCATAAAAGGAAGTGCGATTGAGTATTTTGCGTAGCGCTTCTAACTTTTGTTGAGTAGCAAGAAACATGCTACGTAAGGAATTTGAGAGTATGACGAGTAATGATTTATTCTAGTATTGTTGTTTCACGCGACGAGAAAGAACTACTCACCAGCATTTCTGTCATTTTCATGACATTTCATTCTGGAGGGTTTTTGAAGTTTACAAGAGAAATATGTATTTAGTCAAGTCAATGATTCTTTATTCTCATTCATGTCTGAGCTGTTGATTAATTGAACCAAATGCTTAACTTTCCACAATGTACAGCGATGAGATTTCCTCAGATTTTCTGACCTGCAATTAGCAACTGTTTTTCAAGAATTTTGGTGTAGGGCAGTAGATGGTTTGCCTCTGCTCTGGAATAGACCAAAACGCAACTCGATGCAATTTTCATGAGTATTTTCCTTGAATATGCTCTAATTTAGAGCATGGAAAACGTAGTTTCCAAAAATTCCACAATTTTAAGTTTTTTTACCTCATTTCACTTCATTTATTTACTTTGACGTTCTAAGTTTATTACGCAGCTTCACAGAACGGGAAAGATGTTCACATTGGCGCTAAACCTCCAAATAAACAAAAAATACTGTATTTTATTAGTTTTCGACACCCCAGTATTTCTTTTTCTATAGTTGATTTTCCCCCTATGTTTCAGGATTCAAAGACCTAACGAGTGTCTAAGTATATTCTTAGACACTAAGTATATTCTTAGACACTCTTAGACTTCTTAGACACTCGTTAGGAGTCGCTGGTCACTAATTTTAAGCCACTGGTTCCAGAATACGAAGAAAGTCGGACTGAGATGGAAAACCAAGGAATGCATTTCTTGTCCAGAGATCCGAAACCTAACACCACAGTATCGGAAATAAAAGAACTCGCCTTAAACTACTAAACAAAAGGAAGACGATGGGTTTTATTCGCTATTTGAATTACTTTCTGCAACGTAAATGATTATTACCTGAAGAGCAATTGAATTATAGATACCTGCCTAGTAATGTGTAGCACCACCTTTCGCCGTGATGACGGCGGCGATTCGTCTCGGCATGGACTCGACAAGACACCGGAAGCGTTGGAAAGCCATAAGGATCCACGACCCCTGAAAAAGCTCCCACAGTTCAAGAAGATTTGATGGAGGGGGTCAGAACCTCGAATATCTCTCTCGATGGCATCCTAGATGTGCTCGATCGGATTTAGGTCAGGTGACCTAGCTGGCCAAGAAAGCGAGGTCACGTCGGTGGAGTGTTCATCCAACCATTCGGATACAATTCGGGAACGATGGCACGGTACATTGTCTGTTGCAGGATGAGGTCTCCAGATGGATGTTGAAGACGCACAAACGGGAGCAAATGGTCGTCCAGGATATCCCGGTAACGTTCACCTGTGAGGGACGATGCCACACGTACCAGGGGTCCCATTTCAGTCCACGTAAATAGTCCCCAGACGAAAATGCCACCCCAGCAGCTTGAAGAGTGCCCTACTGGCAAGAAGGATCCATCGTTTTATGTGGTTTGCCCGTACACGTATCCTGCCATCCGCATGTACCAACGTGAATCTCGACTCATCAGTGCAGGCAATACTTTTCCACATGTCTAGGCCAGTGGCGATGTTCCCGCGCCCATGCTAATCTTTGCACCCTGTGATGTGTTGTCAGCAGCGTTACCCTCGTGGGACGATGATTTCTGTACCGCATAGCTAGGAGATGGTTCTGGATAGTGTGGCTGCTTACACGTTTTTTGTGCAAAAGCGTTAAATTGCCGAGTGATTTCTGATTTCTTGCACTGTGGTCCGTCTATCGGCTGTTACACTGCGAGCTAGCTGACGATGACTCCGCTCATCCACACGCTGTTGTCCACGGCAGTTGGCCCTTGCAGAGATGGTTTTACCGTATTAGATGTACTCACGGTGCACCCGTGACTCAGTGGCTCGTGAAAATCCCAGTGCATGCACGACTTCCGAGATGGAGTGACCCTATCGTACCCAGATGGAGTGACCCATTCATGCCCACTATTAAATGCTCTTATATCCTTCGTCTTACCCATACTGCGTCCGACTCTTACTGATTCCCGTCGCATCACTCCTTATATTGTCGGATCGCTGCATACGACATGTCGTTTCCGTTTACAGGGCCGCCCACAGCGCTACATTTGCATAACGCCAGCTGTCTCTAATTCAATTGCTCTTCAGTGTATGTGTTTGGACTAATTTATTGGGTAGATGCGAATGAAACGTCCGGCACGAACGAGCAGTGGAGACAGGAACCCACCACAGCGGAATGTAACCACCCACAGCGGAAAGTAACCACCCACAGGGGTTGCCGGTGTTACTTCACAGAGTTATTATAACTAGATAGCTCGTGTGTGAAGAATAATGTTCAGGTGTAGTTTATTTGGACGTAACGTGGTTTACAAAGGAAACATGCAGACGTCGGATTTGAGAGTCATCTTTATACATGAATTTAAATTGGGCCATTCTGTAGGAGTTGCCGCTCGAAACGTTGACAACGCATTTGGGGAGAATACAGCCAACAAAAGTACTATTCCGCGATGGTTTGTGAAGCAGTTCCGAGCGAAGATATGAACCTGCAAAACAAAGCACGTGATCACAGATCTGTCGCTGTTTCTGACGATGTTCTGTTACGTGTGGTTGAAGCGGACCTCGGAAAAACGTGTTTTGAGATAGCGGCAAAGGTAGGTGTCCACCACACGACAGTTGTTCAGCGTCTGGCTGCGCTGGGTAAGGTCAAACAGCTGGACATGTGGCTGCTGCATGAGTTGACAACTGTCAACAGGACTAGTCGTTTGGAAGTGTGCACGTCGCTTCTTGCCCGGAACAAACAGGAACTTCTACTGCATTGAATCGTCACCTGCGACGAGAAGTGGATTCCTTATGATAATCGGAAACGATCTGCACAATAGTTAAGCAAGGCACATCCTGCTGGACAGCATCCTAAGCCACCCGTACACACCAAGAAGATGATGCTGCTTGTCTGGTAGTCAACACCGGGATAATTCATCTGAGTTTCTTGGCAAGAGAAAATATTATCACTGCAGAACGTTATTGTGCTGAATTGCAGCAGATGCACCGAATATTGCTGCCGAAATAACCGGCTTTGGTCAACATACAGAGTTAATACACATAATTGACGTGAATTAGAAACATCAAGCAGAATTCATCGCTCTTTCCACGTTTATAAGTGAGTCACAGAAAAATTATCATGGGCCGCCACTGAGAATTGAACCCAATGTCTTCCAGTTAAGCGCCGGACATGCTACAACTGCACCACAGTGACCTTGAATTCCCGAGACTCACATACAACTAACTGCCAAACCACATGGCAGGTTGCTTCTTGGAGCCCCGCACAATGCTGGGGATTCACCAAAGATGGTAAATAGCAACTGAACAAATAACTAGAAGGCGAATTAATAATTAATACACACAATTTACGTGTATTAGGAACATCAAACAGAATTCATCGCTCTTTCCACGTTTATAAGTAAGTCACAAAAAAATTCTCCGGCGCGTAACTGGAAGACCCTGCGTTCGATTCCCGTGGCCGCCGATGAAAATGTTTCTGTGACTCACTTAAAAACGTGGAAAGAGCGATGAATTCTGTTTGATGTTCCTAATACACGTCAATTATGTGTATTAATTATTCATTCGCCTTCTAGTTATTTCTTCAGTTGCTGTTTACCATCTTTGGTGGATCCCCAGCATTGTGCGGGACTCCAAGAAGCAACCTGTTATGTGGTATGGCAGTTAGTCGTATGTGAGTCTCGGGAATACGAGGCAGCTGTGGTGCAGTGGTAGCATGCCCGGCGCGCAACTGGAAGACTCTGGGTTCAATACCCGGTGGCAGCCCATACGAATTTCTTTGTGACTCACTTATAAACGTGGAAAGAGCGATGAATTCTCTTTGATTAACAGACATGGTGTTCTGCTCCAGGACTATGTTCGCCCTCATGTCGCACAAAGAACGATACTGATACTAAGTGCCTGGGGCTATGAAGCACTGTCTCGTCCTGCCTATTGTCCGGACTTGTCCCCGACAGATTACAGTATGTTTCGTTGCCTGGGTCACTTCCTCTCCGGGAAACAGTTCACGACAGACAATGAGATTCAACTTGCAGTTGATGATCTCTTCGGGTCCCAGCCAGATGACTTTTTTCGTTCCGGGATCATGGCCTTGCCGGACAGATGACAACTGTGTGTCGATACCGAGGGGAATTATTTTTCCTAGGTAAGTTGTCCTACTTTTCGTTCTCATTGTCTACGTGTGCTGGTCCTTTGCCGGACATTTCATTCACACCAACGCAATGTACACTCACGGACAATGAAATTTGCACACCTAGAAGAAGACATGCTACAACCGCGAAGCTTTGCATATAGCTAGAGTGCGTGCTGGTATGCAAATGATCCACGTTTGGTACACGTGCACATGACTGCACTCCCTGTGGTGGCGCTGCAAGCACGAACCGGCAGCCTTTTAAACAGGCGTGTATTCGATGCCTCAGTAAAGCACAAAGCACCGTCCAACGCAAGCAAGAGTACAGACTGAAAAGAATGCCGGGTAGACGCCAGCAACGTTGATTTACTCAACTAACGGACTTGAAAAAGGCCTGATTATCGGGCTGAAAACCGCCGTGTGGTGGCGCTCCTTATAGCACGCCACGTGGATCGTTCTGACCACACCGTCCGACTGTGTTGGGAGCAGTAAACACGTGACGGTACTGCCACACGGCGGAGCGGCTCCGAACGGACCAGGTGGACCACTAGTGGAGGGAATCGACGGATCGTGCTCTAGGCACGAACAGATCTCACAGGGACTCGGTCCACTATACATGCACACGTAGCGGCTCCTGTGTACGCTTGAACCATTTCCCGACGCCTCGCGAAAGCGAACCTGCTATCTCCGCGCCCCTTACGTGTACGTCTTTAACACCGGAACATAGCCGGCTCCGTCTGCAGTGGTGCCAGGCCAGAGAGATGTGGAACGCCACAGACTGGCGACGTGTGGTGTTTAGCGATGAGTGCAGCTTCGTTTTGGGGACAGATGATCATCGTTCCGGGTGTAGAGGTTCCCGAGTCTACGTTACAATATCAAACTCGCTATCGAGCGCCACACCTCCCCCACTGCAGGTATTATGGTCTGCAGAGCCATTGCTTACTATAGCCGATTAGTTCTTGTAGTATTACGTGGATCATTGACGGGCCAGCGGTATGTGGATGAGATCCCAAGGCATCATGGGCTTCCATTCCTAGCCGGAATTCCAGGTGCGCTATACCAGAAGGATAATGCCCGCCCACACACGGCTCGGGTAGCCCAGGACTGCCAACGTCATGTCCAAAAACTTCCATGGCCTGCTCGCTCACCGATCATGTCCCCTATCGAGCATGTGTGGGACCAGTTGAAACGCCAGCTGTCGTCGTGCAGCACTATCCGAGATTTGGAGCACACCGTCCAACATGTGTGGGCCAGTCTGCCGCACGACAACATCAGTCGTCTGTTCGTGTTCATGCCGGATAGTATTGCAGCATGTATCGCCGCACGAGGTGGTGTGACGCTCTATTGAAGATAAGAGGACCCCTATGCAGCATGTGTTGGACTAGTTGAAAGGCCAGCGTGCCACAGATCCCTCTATAATTGTCATGTAGCTGTATTTTTGCCATCATGTGTATAATTTATCTGTATCATTGCGTCCATAAAATTTCAGTTCAATCAGATGCTTCCTTTTTGGTGCGCAAATTTCATTGTCCGTGAGTGTATATATGGTTGCGCTTCCCAGCCGAAATTCATATTAAAATACTTGATAAACAATTTTGATTCAATGTCGAGAACGAGACTGAAAACTGGTTGATACGACTACATCAAGTGCAAATGTCTCAATTTTGGCATATAAATTTAGCATATAAATACATCATTTAATTTACTATTGTCGTCAATGCACAATATAGGACAGTTTCACAGCTCATGATATCTTGGGAAGTATTACTGCTATTCATGTTTTCTTAGTGTTATCACGTTCGATTATTGCTATTCATGTTTTCTTAGTTTTATAGGCATTCATAAATATGCAGTGAAATTACTAAGCTCCATAAAATTACTAATTAAAATTGAAGGAGTTGCTCCATAGCATGTACGTCCCCAAAATTTTACCTCTCTCAAAAGAAACAGCAACTTAGGAGAAGTCTCTAGTTCAGGTGGACTAACAAAATTTCCTTTGTGTTGCGAATGAACTTACTCCAGCAGCTTGAAACTCGTCATGAACAAACGATAAACGGTACACCTGTTATTAACACAACAGTTGTAGAAAATGCTTTGCGCTGAACATTAAGATCGTTGTCCCACACTCCAATAACTACTCTGTTGCTCTAAAATACTCGGTCACGGAGACAACAAAAAACCTTTAACTCGCACATGAGCTGATTAGTGGCCGCAAGCACCTTCTCCTTGTGCTAAAACAAGGGAAAACATTAAAGTCTGAGAACGTATCACGTGATCACCCTGTCTGCTTTTTTTGTCTTGGACAGCAAACGCAAACGTAATTCCGAGTTCCCGCTTCCTCCAAGAACGTAAGCACTTTCCTAAATGGTTCCTTTTCCTCCGAGATAAACAATTCACCAAGAAGAAACTCATAACCCTTTGCAACAATATTTTCACATATTTTCTCCACATTTGATCATCACTGTCTGTTTTATGCACATATATTCTTCACGATTCAATATCTTTTGCAACTCCGTTTAGATCTCCCAATGCTACGATGATGTTTATTCCGAAGTAGAAACCCGGACTTTCAGCAAATGGTACTTCTGTTGACTTTATGTTACAGCTAACAGGCCGTGCAGAGAATTTTCTTATACATTTAATAACCTCGAGTTAAATTGAGAAACCTTCAACGCAGATTTCATTTCAATTCCTGTAGCATATGCAGTCGCGCATTGAAAAAGTTGGCATGATATTGAAATAGGCAGAAAAGTTAACTTTCTTCACCCCAAATCCTCATTCAAACGTTGCTTCACTGTACATAGCGGGTTGTAATAAAATAAGTATCTCTATTCTCGGGTTCCTAGAAAAGATATGTATAACACAAAGAAACTTGGCACGTAGCTTATTGAGGGCATCAAAAGTATTTAGGGTGGGGGCATTTAGTTTAGAATTACGCCGTTATGAAAATACTGCCGTTGCAGATGCAAAACAAGAAGAGCCACGTGCGTGAATTTACGGTTTATTGACAGCACTACCGTTTCCGGACAAAATCTGCTGACTATAGTGGCCATCGTAAGACATCACAAAGCTGCAAGCAAAGAAAGGTATGTCACACTGCTACTCGTAGCATGTCGCGATCAATGTTGGCCAATTCAGGTCTGATTCTCGTTTTAAGATCTGGGACAGAGTTTATGTTGTCCATATACGTTCTGTTTTTCAGGTATCTCCAAAGCCAGAAACCTCAAAGGGTAAGATCTGGTTAGCAGGCTGGATAGGACTACAGAAACATTCAAGGTATTATGCGTTTCTTGGAGAATATTCGACAGAGTAATCCTTTCATCTACCGACCGACATGTGGAGGTGCACCGGCTTACATGAACATTTAGTGCCCAAATTTTCCCGTTCTTGCAAAGCGGGAATAGCATTTTGGGCATAAGAGCGAAGTACCATTCACTGGTAATAGTGCATTTTACTAGGCCATGGGTTGTGGTGGTTTCAAAGAAAAATGTTCGAATGATGAATATGTTGTGAAGCCACACCATACCGTCGCGTATGCACTCTGAAGAGAACTTTCGTGAATCTGCACGTCACGCAATTCCCATTATTCTACAGTTCTGCTAATTCACAATTCCAGTAATAGGGATATTTGCCTCATCTCACCACATGGTAGTCCAAGATGACAGGCTGTGAACCTGGCCAGGAATCGAACAGAGGAATTCAAGCTTTGTTCCTTGTCATTCGGAAACAGTTAATGTATCTTTCGCATCCTGTGCGGACACCATACCTCGATAGACCGCAGCGCTTTGCAGAGTGTTAACCACGGAAGATGAAACTTTCGGGTAATCGCTCTGGTACTGTTGTGTGGGAGAGCGTTTCGACTTGCCCTCTCGGCACTGGCAACTGCAATTACAACTTCATCCACGACATTTTCGAAAACTGATGGAAGTCCTCTTCCCGACGCTATACCAAATTCTCCAGTGTCTTCCGAAACTTCAGAATAATTTTCAGTATTTACTGACCGTGCTGCCATACAAAAAAGACCTCATCTGTGTACCTGAACCACAGTTTAGATTTTAAGTTAGTATGCCGAAACATTTATCTTGTTATATGGCGTAGAATCGCTTCCGCAAGGACTCCAGATATTAATGATCCCAAAAGGGCGCAATTCACTTTTTTGTATATCACTCCTTTAAAACTAAAGGCATTATTTTTCACAACTGAATCAAACGTTCTCGTTATTTTACGTATAGCCTTGGTTACGTAATGCTTGGATTAGACAATTTGCGCTTCTGTATTGCCTCAGGCTTCTTTAACTGGAATAGTCGAATACAGAGACTCAACATCGAAACTCCCCATTATACCTGCGTAGTTCAGTTTCAAGGCTTTTATTATCTGGGTAAAGTCCTGCGCTGAGACTAATACGTGATTCTAGTTAGGCAGGTGGGGTTTTAAGGTGGTGGAAAACTCTCTCTCCAAGGAAAATATGTCTCTGCGTCTCAGAAAAATGGATCTCACTTCTAGGTGTGCTTCACGACGTTTAAAACAGCCAAACAAATTATGGATGGAAGCTTCAGGTGGCACCCACACGGATTTCTTGAGTTAGGTTAGCAAGTTCGTCAGCTTCGACAGTGCATGCATTTTTATTTGTCCGAATAGGTTTGGGGTTAAAGTTCTGTTTTAAGGATACCGAAAGGGTTATATTCTGATGCATCTTGGCATCACAGTCCATTTTGTTCATCACGATTATCTGATTTGATTTGTTATTGAGGGTCAATCGAGATGCTACTCCGTTGCCTTTTCAGACGCTTCAACACTTGCAAATATTGTTTCACGTTTTGTTTTAAGCAGAACTGGAGTTACACGGCAGCTAGCTGTCTATTATAGTCTCTCTCTCCCCGGTAGCTGTAGTTTTTTTTGTTTTTTTTTATTGGGAGTTTAACGAACACCTTGAGCAACTGAATGTGCGATAAGCAGTCACCCGTCCCTAATTTAGGGCCACTGACCCCAGGAAATAAAGAGAGCCAGTGCCGCAAGAAAAACACGACATCAATGACTAACCGGGATTCGAACCCGGACCCCATTTAGGACGAATGATCAGAAGCCAGAGTTTAGACCACCACGTCACCAGGGCGGCGAGTTTTGCTATGACTGATTCTTCATGGGAGCCTCTTCTGACGTTTGGCTTCAGAGACAGGTATTATTTCAGGCCCATCTCGAGGATTCTTTTCTCCCCTGGAGTTAAGGATATGGTAGATGCGGTAGCAAAAGGTACTTCGTATTACATTGCGCAATTCCATTCATCTTCACCTAGGCTACGAAAAGCTGTGTCATTGTTTCTTTCGTCGAACATTCTCCCTGTGGTACCGACATTTCTTTCATTGCTTGCTTGCACATGAGGTAGAGATTGAGATAACACTCTTAGTGACTCTAGCGGGCTAATCAACGTAACATTCGTCATACGGTAAAAGAACATGAACCAATTCAACGAATCTCATCTCTTTTGTACCCTCTCAAAGTCAGTCACTAAAATTATTTTCAGTTTCCTTGTCGAGTGATTACTATACAGATTCCTATTGGTGCACTTTGTTTTCCAATTAACCTGTCTTTCGCGAATTACTTCGCTTATGTTGCTTCCTCAGGTGGTAAATTTCTCAGAAGACGATTAACTACGTACAAAAAAATAATTAAAGACGGTTAATTGCTCTCAACAGTCCCTTAACTAATATCGAAAACGTGCATCAGTGATCAGTGCCTGCCTTTGAGCCTTATTTTGAAATTTCTGAAAAGGAACTTCAACAAAGGAAAATATAGTTACAGAAAAAAAACTGGTGCCAAGGGCCAGATTTTTCTAATTGATAATTAAAATGTTGGACCGAAACGAACCCAACCCTAAAAAGCAATGTTGGACCGACGCAACCTCGCTCGAGTTGCCCGAGACACCAAGTCCATCTATCAAACTGTAGTTAACTTTAGTTTAACTAATTCGTAACAGCGTACTTGGACGAGCAATACTTTTTCACAAGTACAGAAAACTTTATCATGTCATTTGAGAGCAAAAGCTCAAATTATAGATCGACGGAAACGTTTTCTTAGTTTAATGAAATATTTTTATTAGACAAGAATTAAACTCAAATACAGTTAACGACTGCTATTCATAAGTACCAAAATAGCCCTTTTTTTTATTCTGGATAAATCTATTCAAAAGGGTTTTGAGAAAGTGGGCCGTTTCTCGAGCTTTCACTTGAAAATGTTCCTGTGTCGTGGTGGAACAATCAGTCCCTGAGTACGGGTGTGACAATCAAGACGATGATTAACACAAGTAGGCAGAGAACATCCCATAGAAACATCGAAATTAAAGAAAATATAAGGGCATATTCATTTTTTTCCTTTTAAATCTTCGACGTATCCCACTCTTCTGCTAATAGAAAACGTTATTCCGTCTAACTTTACTACGAAGAATTTATATCCTAAATCATTATTAAATCTTTATATTATTTTTTTGTAAGACTGCATACGTCTTTTGTATTATATGCCACTTTTCTAATCACTAACAAGTCCTTATGTTGTTTGCGTACAAAAAAATTATTCTTTTAAACGTTGCGCAAAATACTTTATGAAGTAATGATGTCCCTGGCGAAAGGAAGTATTTAAATACCAAGTTGATCAGTCGGTACTGTTTTCCGATACAAAACTAATTTCTTTGCATTCCTGTTATGTATACATAACCCTTCAGTTACAAAGCTAGACTTACGTATTGCATAGTTTGTTGCAAGAAATTCTAATTTTCTTGGCTGGCTTTGATACCGACGTGTTATTGTCATAAGCAAAAGAAAATTTACAGTTTTCCCGAGACTTCATTTTACATATCAGAGATAATGAAAGCAGTCTCTGTACATCCCTCAGGCTACGTAGTACAAAACATCGTCATCTAATCACTTTTTCGTGGAGCTCATCTAATAATAAGATTCAACGGCTATGAGATTAAATTGATAACTTTCTGTTTATATAGCTAATGGCTGTTTATTCAGTCCTACAGAAAGGAAAGCAATTAAAGTTTGCGATAATTGCTTTAATTTTGGTTTTAAATATTCTGTTATGGATTGCAACATTTCTGCGTCCTAACACATTATTAAAGAGATTAGAAACCGCATGCATACACTTGTGTATCGAAACAATCGTGCACTGGTGTATTTATACATACTTTAGTCTACCTGTAACAGCAACGGACAGCGGATGGCCTAGTGGTCAACGACCGTGACTGCCACGGAGAAACCTCAGGTTCGATCCCAGGCAGGTACGAAAGCCCGAACCACTAAATATCCGCCGTGCGTCGGATGGACATGTTAAGCCGTCGGACCCCGGGTACTGGCCCCCAGGTATAAAGGCGTGTTCCTACACCTTTCTACCTCGCTTCTGTGATAGTTTCCTATCGGGCACTCTAGCCCAAATCTCATAGCTTCCTATTTCTAAGGGTTGTTAAAGACCTTGGGTCAGACACTCCCTTCCTAAAATCCTCTACATATGATCTGATCTATGATCTGTAACAGCGACGTGCGCTCAACGGGTTAGGCAAGAAACCACAGAGTTCAATTTTTTCTCACCAAATTATTGTGCGAGGTATATTTGGTAAGTAAGTAGCGTTACGGTATTAAAATTAAATGATAATGTATTTGCTAAAATTATTATTTTTATCGGATTCGCCATACTTTCAACGACTTTTCTACGCATTTTCCGCCATTACTGAGGCCTTTATCGTAACAGGGCACCAGTTTTTGTACACCTTCGTCGTAGAGTGATGCCACCTGTGAGGACAGCCACAGTTGACTTCATCATCGTCGAAGAAACGCTGACCAGAAAAAATTTCTTCAGATGCAAGAACAGGTGATAATCATTAGACCTTAGGTCTGGGCTGTACGGAGGGTGATCCATTTATTTCAAGCCAGAGGATAGAATGAGTGCTTGAGTGTGAGCTGAAATAATGAAAAAAGGTTGACAGTAGACCACAAAAATCTGACGATGAATGTCAGTCTGTTTCACATTTCTTGCATTCAAAACTCGAAAAACGAACCTTATCTCACAGTTGGTGGGCCGCTCGATCTCCTTAAACATTTTAAACGTACAGAACAACACGTAAACATCATCTGATGCTTTCGTAATTGCATATGTGGCTTGCTCACAAATGAGGAAAGTCAGCGCGCATGCGCGATGCCTTGACCGTAGCGCTGCAGCAAAAATATTCATAAATGGGACTGGCAATGGTAGACAAAATGCAGCACATTAGAGTACGTAAGAAACAAAGATTTTTTTTTAATTACGCGGGCGACATCATGAGTAGTATTACGTGAATTTTATCACACAATTACAGTTGAACTCCTATTTAACATTTTTTATGGTCCGGACGGAAATACATTGAAATTAATGCTTGGAGTTTCCCGATTTAACGAACACATTTCCTCAATTTAGCAAACATTTTTTTTAGTTTTTCCAAACCACCAAACTACAGTTTTATGTTAACCAGCATTTTTACCTCAAAAGTTAGCTAGAAAGAGAGCCTCGCTTAACAGGAAAATTTAACGCATGCAGTTAATCAGAGTTTCAAAGAACACCATTTACGACGCAGCTTGGCGGAATCATAAATCAATTCGTCTTTCCTCCGACTATCAAGTGTGAGCTTCTTACAGGGGGAAGCAAGTTCCAAAGGAGCGCAACGTTTTCTTGCATGGGTTGAAAGCAGAAAAAAGAAAGGCGTTGTGAAGGAGGTAAAAAGAGTGCCCTGAGGATCCTTGCTTTCAGCTACAGACAAGACAATAGCTTTCTGTCAGGTCAGGGGACACAGATTTTGCGTACCCATTCCTTAACCTCTGGAATTCTTCCCCAAAATGCACTTCTTCTTTTTTTCGCAGTGTTAAATCTACAGGTAAAATTAAATAACACAACTCGTTTATGAAAAACGTTTTGATGAACATACTGTAGAAAAATTAGAAGTGAAATTGACTGAGCACTGTAGTTTCCATTAGTACGTTTTGTGAGAGCATTTAAAAAAAAATGAATGACTGCAGCAAAAAGAAAGCGGAAAAGATTTTCAATCAGTGAAAAAACGGGCGTTTCGTCGAACCTTGATGCGGACCCTGGATCACAGACTGTTGCAGCAGAGAAACTTGGAATTTTCAAATCAATGCTATGTACCATAGCGAAAAACAGGAAAGAAATTGAAAACTGTGCATCAAAGTGTGGGTAGTTTTCGAGTAAGAGGAAATCTATGAAAGCATCGCACCTGAGTGAGTTGGCAAATGCTCTTGCCACTTGGTTCCAACAAACATAAGCTAGTAATTTGCCTATTAGTGTATCATGTCTGCAGAAAAAGCAGTTCATCTTGCCCGGCAACTTCAAATAAAGAATTCACTGCATCAAATGGAATGGATTGATCGTTTTAAGCAAATACATAACATAGTGTATGAAGCTCTATCTGGCGAAAGCAAATGTGTTGATCCCATGACGGCACAAACTTGGGAAAATGAACAGTTGTCACAAATTATTGAAAGATACATGTTATGTCACACATTTAATATTGATGAAACTGGACTGTTTTATAACCTGCAGCCAGATAAAACACTGTGTTTTCGAAATGACACCTGCCATGCAGGAAAGAAATCAAAAGACAGAATCATTGCTCTTCTAACTGCCAATGCAGACGGGACAGAAAAATTGCAGCCATTAGTTATAGGTAAATCTGCTAAACCACCTTGCTTCAAAAATGCGAAATCTTTGCCCACCAAATATGAAAGAAATAAAAAGTCGTGGGTTACCACAGCTTTGTTCAAAAATTATGTAAAATCCTTGGATACTCAGATGCAGGCCAAAAAGAGAAAAATCCTCTAATTCATTTATCAGTGTTCTGCGCATTCTCAGGTAAACAATATGAAAAATGTTCAAGTCATTTTTTCCCAGCAAATTGTACTAGTGAAATACAACCGCTGGATCTGTGTGTCATTAGGTCTTTTAAAGCTCAGTATCCAAAATTTCTCATGTGAAAAGTACTTGTTGTTATCAATGCCAAAGATGATGCATCTAAAGTTAAATTTAACATTCTCGATGCAATGCATATCATGTGACAGTCATGGAGTGCAGTTACGGTTGATACCAATAAAAACTACTTTAACAAAGCAGGCGTCTCGATTTGTGAACAAGAAGAAAGTGGGTCCAATACTGAAAATCCTGCTGATAATTTTATGCATGACGATCTTGCAGAATGGAATGAAATTGCCTCATCAAATATTGTGTTTTCCGATTACGCTGATTGTGACGCAAATGGGCATACTCGCACCTGCCAAACGCCATCCCTTAATGATGTTTTGGATGAACAGATAGGACTAAATGCATTAGATTCTGATGAAGGAGAACAGAAAGTTAGCTTCTTTAGTAATGCTGCTAACTGTATAGAATGTGTTAAAAATACATAACGCGCTTTGATATTAATGATGACGTTTTTCATGAACTTCATAAAATTGAAGCTGAAATTTATAAAGCTGAACGTTCAGAAAAAATAAGCAATCTTCTCTAAAGCATTTCTTTCTACAGTGTTAAAAGGTAATCAAAGCATATTCTGTCTTTACCAGTTAATTAATAGTGATTGATGTTCTATTGCATGCAGTTTATAATACTGAAATCGGTATTTAAGAAGCTAAATGCTCAGAAAAAATCAACTGCCGTAGTTCTTTCGCAATTTTAAAGCACGCTTAAATTTTGATGCTATGTATTAAAGTCTAATATTTACGAATTATGTATTTAATATGCAAAGTAAATGTGTACGTATTATAGCATTTTTGATAATAAATTCCGTAATTATAATAAAGGTACTATACTAATTTAAATTTCACTGAAAAAAGAGAACTCAGTTGTTTACGTATTCTGTTATGAAACTAGCTTACGTTTGAATGTTTCATTCGAAAAGCTTCCTCGATGTAGCGAATTCCGCGATTTTACGTACAAGACTGTTTCTCCCTTGAAGTTCGTTAAATCGAGGTTTGGCTGTATACGGTGTGTTGCTATGTGTGACAATCTTTCCATAATGCATACCAAATCATTAGTAGTTCGATAGGGACCATATCTTTGTATGATAGTTTTCCGGAGAGAATTTCGACTGTTTCCCTGATGGCAGTCTCTTAAAAGTTCGTGTAAGGGGCAACCCTTGTAATGTTATTCCGTGTAGGAACGGGCGGGCAGTGCATGGCTTCTCTGACGAGGGACGTATTCTGCATGTCTTGGTGGACACCCCGGATGTGCTCTTTACATCCGGGGTGTCCACCAAAAGATCGCTTTGTCATTCCAATACATATCTTTTTTATATTGTTAGGATACATCAACGGTATACCGCACACACACACGCTTTTTATTTCTCACACTGTCTCTCCTTGTAGATTGATACAACAAAAATAAACTTTTTGTTTGTCACAAAGACTGCATATGCCGAATCATACAGTACTTGTCATGCTGATACAAATCTGCTTGCTAAATTGTGCTATCGGGCATAGTTCTCGAGTAACATGCTGTTTCAGTGTACAATAAGACTTCAATTTGGCATGTATAATTTGCTACAAGCAAGTAATTACACTTACCTTAAAAAGTAGTTATTTTAGATTTTCTTCTGTACTTTGGTTGTACTACATCCTTTTTAGTCCAACAGTAATCAGCTAGTACTTTAGGGCTCCAGTTTCCTTGATAGCGGTTTTCTATGGTACATATGTCCTGATGAAAACTTTCTCCGTGCTCATCGCTTACAGCTCCTAAGTTATGTGGGAAAAAGTCCAGATGCGAGTGAAGGAAATGTATTTTAAGGGACATATTGCATACCATGGCCTTATAGTTTTTCAGAAGCTAAGTAACAAGTTCTTTATAATTTTCTGCCTTTCGGTTATCTAAAAAGTTCAGTACCATATATTTAAAGGACTTCCATGCAGCAGCTTCAGTCTCATTCAAAGTACCTTCAAATGCATGATCACGCATAAGTCCCCTTGTTAGTGGACCAATAAAAATGCCTTGTTTAATTTTGGCTTCAGATATTTTGGGGAACTTGTTCTTTAGAAAACAAAAGGCTTCTCCATCTTTATTCAATGCCTTTACAAAAGAATTTTACCAAACCCAGTTTGATGTGAAGCGGAGGTAAGTACACGTTCTGAGGACTTACTAAAGGCTCAGCAACAACATTTTTATTACCTGGAATTAAGGACTCTCTTTTAGGCCAGGTTGTTTTAATGTAATGAGAATTGCTGTCCCTACTGTTCCATTCACAGAGGAATCAGCAGTATTTTGTGTATCCAAGTTGTAGACCAATGAGTAAAGCTATCTCTTTAAGATCGCCACAATATTCCATGAGTGTTTTTGTATACCGAACTTCGAAGCAACAGTTTCATATTTGCATATGTTTTTTTCATGTATGCAGCGTAGGCAACAGGCACTGACGGATACATGTTTCCGTTATGAAGAAGGACAGCTTTTATGCTTATTTTTGAGGAATCTATAAAAAGTCTCCGTTCTTCAGGTTGGTGTTGCCGTCCTAAGGCTTCACACAATAAGTCTATATCATTGCAGTACACAAGATCACCGCTCTTTGAAAATAAGTGTTCAAACCCTTGCTGTCGTGGACGAAAACTACATACTTTTGTACTTGGTTGTAAAACATTCCATTTCTTCAATCTTGAAGCCAATATTTCGGCCTGAGTTTTTGCTAAATGAAGGTCACGAACCTAATAATTTAATTCTTCTTGACTTATAAGGTGAGGCACAGAATCGTCCGAGAAATCAGGGTCTTATTATACTTCAATATCTTCTCCGCTGTGAGGATTTATTTCATCAGTATCACTATCATCTAAACTCCATGATTGTGGAGGTACAGGAACATCAAGATCTGAACCATAAGGAATAGGTCTTTAGGCCGAAGGAATACTGGGATACTGAATCGTGTCTTTAGTCTTAGCTGTAATTCCAGATATCTTAGTGATGCAGAAGTAACAGCCTGTTGAGTGCTCTTTCGGTTCTCTCCAAACCATTGGTACAGCAAATGGCATTTGACGTGATCGCTTCACCCAACCAGTCAACAAAGTTACACATGAATTACAACAACTGTGAGGTGCCCAAGATTTATCTTCATAACCCATTCTGCACTCGAAATACAGTTCGTACGGTCTTCTAATCAGCCGTACGAAATGTCGTCTTTGAGACTTTAAAGTAAATTGCCCCAAAATATAGCAGAAACTGTTTGTATGGTTCACACAAGTACGCGACATTATTTAAAGTACAATTTGCACAATCCACACTACTTTTTAAAACCACGAGAAAATGCACGTCCTTCAATACCGATTTAATGCATTCGAATAACAAAAATTCTGCTTTGTTTCCCCTTCACAGAAGGGATTGCAGAACAGGAAGTAATGACGCCAGTATGCCTACTCTCAGAGACACAGCTATCCTGACTGCAGACAGATGTCTCCGTTGGGAATCACAGAGAAATTCATTTAAGTAACACAACATTCACCCCAATAGAGAGTTCCATTACAAGAAATTGGAGCCCAGTGCGGCAACCGTGACTTCACATTTGGTTTCAACACCCGTAAATACATACAGAACCGTTAAAGTTGTATTGGTAACAAAACCATTGTTGTTCAGTGTAATATACACTGAAGAGCAATTGAATTAGAAATACCTGTCTAGAATACCTGACAGCGGCGATTCGTCTCGGCATGGACTGGACAAGACACCGGAAGCGTTGGGAAGCCATACGGATCCACGCCCCCTGAACAAGCTCCCACAGTTCACGAAGATTTGATGGAGGGGGTCAGAGCCTCAAACATCTCTCTCGATGGCATCCCAGATGTGCTCGATGGGATTGAGGTCAGGTGACCTAGCTCGCCAAGGAAGCGAGGTTACGTCGGGGGAGTGTTCATCCAACTATTCGGATGCAATTCGGGAACGATGGCATGGTGCATTGTCTTGTTGTAAGATGAGGTCCCCAGTGGGATGTTGAAGACGCACAAACGGGAGCAAATGGTCGTCCAGGATATCCCGGTAACGTTGACCTGCGAGGGACGATGTCACACGTACCAGGGTCCCATTTCAGCCCACGTAAACAGTCCCCAGATGAGAATGCCACCCCCATCAGCTTGAAGAGTACCCTGCTGGCAAGAAGGATCCTGCGCTTCATGTGGTTTGCGCCGTACTCGTATCCTGCCATCCGTATGTACCAACGTGAATTTCGACTCATTAGTCCAGACAATATTTTTCCACATGTCTAGGGTCCACTGGCGATGTTCCCGCGCCCATGATAATCTTTGCACCGTGTGATGTGCGGTCAGCAGCTGTACCCTCGTGGGACGGTGACTTCTGTACCCCATAGCGAAGAGATGGTTCTGGATGGTGTGGCTGCTTACACGTTTTTGTGCACCAGTGTAAAATTGCCGAGTGAGTTCTTGCGCTGTGACCCGTCTATCCGTTGTTACAATGCGAGCTAGAAGACGATGACCCTGCTTATACACACGCTGTTGTCTACGGAAGTTGGCCCTTGCAAGGATACCGGATTTGATGTACTCACGGTGCACCCGTGACACAGTGCCTTGTGAAACTCCCAGGGTCTGTACGACTTCCGAGATGGAGTGACCCATTCGTCGGGCCCCGAGAATTTTCCCACGATCAAATGCGCTTAGATCATTCGTCTTACCCATACTGCGACCGAGTCTTACTGATTTCCGTCGCATCACTCTTTATGTTGTCGGATCGCTGCATACGTCATGTCGTTTCCGTTTACAGGGCCGCCCACAGCGCCACATTTTCATAACGCCAGCTGTCTCTAATTCAATTGCTCTTCAGTGTACATGTATGTGATAACGGAGTCAGTGATTTCATTGCTATTGAGATGTTGTCCCTACGTAATAAATTTTTTAAGCAATATGTAAAATGAGACGTACGTGATGGATCCTGCGTGTCTCACTGTCTTACAAGTTGATTAGCTTATCGTAGACATTATACGACTTCTTACAGTTCTATGTATTCTGCCCATGTCATGTTTTTTGTATCCAGCCTTGAGAACTTCGCTCTAAATATTATCAATTTCTTTATTATTTAGGCAGTCGGTTTTGCATAAGTTATACGCTCTGTAGAAACATGCTCTAAACGCAGAAAGTTTGTACTCTTTCGGGCAGTCTGAATCAGGAAGGGCAATGTTGGGTACTGAGGTTGGCTAAAAACAAACGTCAAGATCGAAGATGGATGTTTCATTTCTTTTGAGTGTGACGTCAAGATAATTTAGCATCTCATTCACTTCAAGCTCTATCGTGAATTTTATCGTATTTGATACTCTGGATAAAGTCCTGCACTGAGGCTATAAAATGGAACGACGATACCAGGAAAGATGGAACGACGTTACCAGGGAAGATGGAACGACGTTACCAGGGAAGATGGAACGACGATACCAGGGAAGATGGAACGACGATACAAGGAAAGATGGAACGTCAACATGATAGCAGACTAATTTTGGATGCTACACAGAGATGACCCGAAAGCTCTGTACATAAGCATAAGTACCAAAATGAAGTTTTGGAGTCAAACGAAAACTGAAATATAAGGACTTGTAAATATACAATTGTGGCCAAAAGTCCTGAACCAGTAAACAGAAAGTCAATTTTTTGATACTTGAAGTCAACTTATACAGCATAATGGTAAAGTCAAGAATACATATTGTACATCATTTTAAAGGAAACCTTATGCCGAATATAAATTTGTTTAGAGAATATAATTGAGTCCGTAAGGGCCGTATGGCACCGTGTTATTACCAATGGATAACTAGAGAAGCTCATTAGTTCCATGCCAAGAAGGTGCACTTTGTTACTAAGAAACCGTGGTTATCCAATTAAATACTAAAGCGTATTTTGCTTGTTGGTCTATAACGAAGTAAATTTCTCCGTCATTTCTGTCCACGCCAGGATTCGAACCCGGATCCCCTCATTCCGGAATAAGTCACTCTACCAATTGAGCTACGCGGACGTTTTATTCTGAGAGAGATATTTCCTATCTGAGGTTGAGAGACCCGAACCCTCAGCGCTCTGCGCCTTTTGTCAGGTGAAAAAGAGGAATATTAGATATTTGGGAACAGATTTCCCTGATAGAATAGTACGAAAGAAAAGTATGGAAATATTAGAGGAGAGGGAGTAGACGGTAACCCGTTAAGAAGTGAAGTTGTAAGCTGCCCTACATACTTACCTGTAACAACAAGCCATTTCAAGTGATATTTCTCTCTGCAGAAAAATGCCCGGTACACCTGTGCCGCAGAAGAGCACAGGGGGAAAGGAAGGAAAGGACACGGGAAAGGGGAACCTGGAAAAAAAAAAAAACCATCACACACAGAATATCTTTCCCAGAGAAAATCGACTTTGAACACCGGGTAAGACAAAACTGGCCATTTGCTCAGTGTTGCTCGCCAGCCAATGAGAGAAAAGATTTTTCCCCATTGGTTTACAGAATTTTTTCACAGGTTTACTTTTGTTGCTTCTTGACAGGCATGTCAGAGTAACCATAGCTGAGGTGGTGTGATCACAAAATTACACCGATCGAGGTTTAAGATACTCGTTTAGAGTATGCAACATTTTGCTAGGCCCTTAAAAGAGCCTTTTTTTTTTTTTTTTTTTTTTTGTTTTGTTTTGTTTTGTTTTTTAATCAGGGAAAAACAACAACAAATTTTAACATAAAAGGCAAGACCAACAATACCTTGTTTTTTTAGGGGCAGAGATATTTAGTACAAAAAAGATAAAACTTTTATGCAACATTTTGCTCGGCCCTTAAAAGAGCCTTTTTTTTTTTTTTTTCTCTCATTTTTTATTTAACAAGGTTTCTTCACATGGGTGAAGTATGTTTTCAAAACAGAGTACGGCTCTTAGAAGAGCCAACCCCCCTTCTTTTTTTTTTTTTATTTAACGAGATTTATTCACATGTGTGAAGTAAATTTGCAAATCAGAGTAAGGCCCTTAAAAGAGCCTTTTTTTTTTTTTTCTCATTTTTTATTTAACAAGGTTTCTTCACATGGGTGAAGTATGTTTTCAAAACAGAGAACGGCTCTTAGAGGAGCCCTCCCTTCTTTTTTTTTTTTTTTTTTTTTTTTATTTAACGAGATTTATTTACATGTGTGAAGTATATTTGCAATTCAGAGTACGGCCCTTAAAAGAGCCCTTTTTTTTTTTTTTTTTTAATCAGAAATTCTTCTTAGGTGAGAAATACCCTCTAAACACTAGTCCCAATTATTGTTTTTTTTTTTTTTGCTAGGGTAGCTGTGAATTGGGTTCATTTCTGGAACTTTATTCAAGATAGTTTTTGGCCTTTTATAACTGTCAGTTTCATTGACAGTATAGTTAATAATGGCCTATCTGACCAGAGGATTAGGATGAATCTTAGCTTTTTCATAGTATCTATAAGCTAAGTCATACATCGTGTAATGGATGGAATTAATATTTAGCATGCTTCGGATAGCATGGTTTGAAGTTCTTCCATCAAGTCCAACCATATATCGTAGGGTTTTATTTTGAAATGAGGTAATCTTATTTTTCTGCTGTTTGTTGCAGTTACCCCAGATAGGACAGGCATAAGTAATAACAGGGCTGATACAGGCTTTCCATATCAAAGTTTTGTTTTTCCTGCTAAGCCTTTTATTTTTTATTATTGGCTGGAGACTTCCTCTGATCTTAAGAGATTTGGACACAGTTTCTTTAATATTCTTGTTCCAGTTTAGGTTGTGGTCCATAAAAAGTCCTAAGTATTTAACATCATTTACCCAAGGTATTTTTTTTATACATTTCTATTTCAAAGTCTGGATTGTGATTGTATTTAATCCTAGAAAATAGAATTGCTTGAGTTTTTTCGGTATTGATTTTAATTTTCCAATCTAAGAAATATTTCTCAAGTTTTTCAACATAATGTTGCAACATGAAAGTTGCTTGATTTTTATTTTTGGAAGTATAAGCGAGTGCAGTGTCATCAGCATAGAGAGCTGTAGTCAGATTCCTGTTATTATAGTTGGGAAAGTCTGACGTAAAGATAGAATACAGCGTTGGTGCGAGTACACTGCCTTGAGGTACACCAGTTTCGATTTTTTTTTTAACGATTTTTTCCCATTGATTTTTACACAGAATGTTCTGTTAGTGAGGTATGATTTGATTATATGTATAATCCAGGGTGGGAAATCATGTGCTATTAGCTTGTAGATAATTGCCTCATGTGGGCATTTGTCGAATGCTTTTGCCACATCCAGAAATATGGCTACTGTGTGTTCCTTTTTTATAATTCCTTCAGCACATTTTTCAGTTATTCTAGAGAGTTGGTGCACCGTGGAGTGTTTATCTCTAAAACCTCCTTGAGTAAATGGAATTACTGGGAATTCCTCACAGAATTGTTGCATTCTAAAAGGAATTATTTTTTCAAAGATTTTTCCCATGGTTGGGAGCAACGAAATCGGTCTGTGATTTTCAGGAATTGCCGGGTTTTTGCCTGGCTTGGGTAATAGTATTACCTCTGCTGTCTTCCAAATATCAGGGAAATAATTTAATTTAATGGCACAATTGTATATTTTAGTAAGGGTTTGCACATATTCTTCCGGTAATGTTTTCATAATTTTATTATTTATGCCATCATTGCCTGGTGCCTTTTTATTTTTAAGATTATTAATATGAAACCTAACTTCCCTTTCACTGATGGGTAGTGGTTTTTCAAAATCAGGAGGAACAAAAATTTTTTTTGGCCCTTAAAAGGCCTTTTTTTATTTCTGATCTTTTCAGTTTCTGGCGTTCCGGACCCGCGAGAGGTCGTAGCACCTTTAACTTGTCTATCGGACGTAAAAGAGGCCGTAGCATTTCCTACTTTTGGCTGCTGTTTTCTATGCCTTGTGCTTCTATTTATTTTAAAAGAGACTTTCTGTTTGCTTTTAATTGGGGATGTTAATACAGGTTTTTTTTTACTAGTAAATTCTTCATAGAGTTGTGCACTTTGGGCGATGACTCTAGAATTTTCTACATCCTCCGCGTGTCTAAAATAAGTATTCAGGGCCTTTTTCATTTTAATGGCTACATCAGTGTCAGGGATGTCATTTATTTTAAACTGTTTTTCTAGTGAGTTTGCAAAAATTTCTGCTTTTTCTTCGTCAGTTCTAACTACCGTCCCATCTTCTTTTTGAAGGGGTGGGAGTAATTTGACATTTTTATTTTGCAAGCTCGACGTAAGATTCCATAGAGTCATTTTGTTTTTTTTATCCGAATTTTCAGAGTAGTCAATATGAGCCTCCTCTAATACTTGACCCCATGACCCATTCTCGAATTTTCTGATTTCTCTTTTAATTTGTCTATTTATGTAGCAATAAAGGTCATAGAACGTTTTATTTCTTGTTCTTTGCCACTTGCTTCGGTACCTATTTTTTTCTTTTATAAGTTCCAAAATTTCTTTGGGTAAATAGTACGGATTTTTTTTCTCTTTAGCAGGAGTTTGACATTCTTCCATAATTTTTTTAATGGCGAGGTTAAAGAGTTTAATAGCTGTGTCAGTTTCTTCTTTGCTATTACAGTCTCCAATTACTGGGGGTGGCACTAGTTTAATTTTCCCTTCAAATTGCTTGAAGTTAGTGACCATTTTGGGTGCTGCCTTCACAGTTTTGTCAGTATAAAGCTGGAGGTGAACTGGATTGTGGTCAGAGGAGAGTGCCACCTCAGTATAAATTTTAAAGTAATATTTATTATTCTTCAGGAGTGCAAAATCTAATATATTGCTAGTTCCTCTGAGCGCCGTTCGTGTGGGTTCATATGGCGCCCCCAAGTCAATGTTTTGGTTTAAAAGATATCTGAAAATATTGTTCCCACTTTTATTAGCTCTTGGGCAGTGCCAATAGCGGTGTTTACTATTAAAATCTCCCGCAATGACCGTAGGAAGACGTTTTATTCTGATTCCTATCTGCCTTTATGTCGTGTGCGTCCTTCTAGCAAGTACGTCACATCTCCTGGTACGTTACAGGTCAGTTATTTCAAGTGTCCTGAAAATTTCAATAATGTACTGTACAGCAATTTTACGTTAAATGAATTGTACACTAACTTCACAAATTCCACTATGTGTTGCTTTTTATGACTGGACGCTGTACCTTTGTTTCTAACTTCACTTCTATTGCTGGTAATAATATTCTCTGAACAAATTTATATTTGGCATAAGGTTTCCTTTAAAATGATGTACAATATGTATTCTTGACTTTGCCATTATGCTGTATAAGTTGACTTCAAGCACACAAATTTGACTTTCTGTTTACTGGTGCAGGACTTTTGGCCACGATTGTAGATAACATATATGGTTCTTTATAACATTTTTTTTACACAAAAACATTTTATTTTACATTTTGTAGTAAAATAAACTTTTCGTCACAATACATGTTAATAAATGTCCGTATATTTTCACATCCATTTTGAGAAATGTCTTTACGTCTTAGAGAAAAATTGTAGTCGTCTTTAAAATCAGCTCACCATATACCTTTAGAATCAGCGAAAAACTCGCAGACAATTTTTAGTGACTCGACATTTACAGGTTTGGGTAATACCATTATACAGTAGTTCACATCTTCGTAAACCTAACTGAAATTCTTTGTAAGTGAAAGCAAATCACGAATTCCTAAACACCATGTTGCTTAAAAACCTCATGACACGATTTGGAATAAGTCCTCCAAAAAAATAATAAAACTGTAGCAAAAATTTTCAGGAAAACAATAAACTCCTAAGAAAATTATAAAATGACTAATTACACAGAATTTATCTCAAAACATATTTTACTATCGAAAGGCTCTATTGCATGCGTTTCTGCCTTAAACGTGGATGGGGTCAACGTGTCTTGCCGGCTGAGTCAGCAGCGGTCCGTACTTGCGTGCAAACCATCGCAGCCTCGAATCCCACGGCAGGCGAGGGAAGGACATTTTTCACTTCGCAGGTCAGGAAAATGTCTTACATTGACGTAGCAAGTCAGAGACAGCGAGAAACTGAGAAAAGACCGGTGCAAATGGAGATTTCGTGAAGTGAAAATTTCTGTATGGAATTTACGAAGTCAAAATAGAAATGTTAGAAATCTCTGTAAAAAAATAAAAACCTGAATCTAACATTTCTTAAAGAACAAAACGAAATTAGTGACAACGGAAAATCAATTAAAATACTGATTGTTTGCGTAATTAGGAACGAAAACTTTTTAAAAAGGAAATGAATTTCAATAAAAATCTGAATCCCACTGAAAACTTTACTGCTTGTTATTTTTAAGGAATTTTCCGTGAATTTACACAGCTTATTTTTAAAGTGTATATACGTCGTCGTATTTTAATAAAGCAAATTTTAAAGGGACATTAAATGTTTATTACTAAGAGTAATTGTATTTTCTACGTTACCACATTTTTAAATTAGATTATTTGTTGCTAACTGTTCTGTAAAATTTAACTTTTCTTAAATTATCTTCGATAAAAAAAAAAGCACCCTTACGAAAGCGCTCTCAGAAATATTCCAACGATGAACCACACAAAAATATTTGTAGATATTTCTTCTGAGAGCATAACATATATACACTTTTAAGTCAACTGTCACAAACGCCATTTTCTGAAGCATATATTTTGCAACCTGCGTAACCCATTGTTAACTGCATCCTACAATGCTCAGTTTTTTTTCAATCCGTGGCATTTCGTTTAGTATAAAAGAATGCATCAAAACTATGTTACATTTCTAAAGAGTCAGAATTCAGAACAGCGAGCCACTGCGGAAACAACGGAACATTAAACAAACTGTTTCATTCTGTGCAATTTCTCCGAATTGCCTTATATCGCGAATAGCTCCTGGATATACCCAAACATTTCTCCCCAGATCGCGGACTCCATAACCCGGTGTTTCCGGCACTGATTTGATCACATCTTCTCCCATCTCTCATTGAATCTCAATTTAAAAATCTCATATCACTTGGAGAACTGTCTTCCCAGGCTTCTCACAAACACATTCCGAATCTCATTTTCTGATCCAGTGAGAAGCGTATTTTGGCTAGAATTCCTCCGAACGTTCTTTTCTTTCTCGTTCTGGAGTTTTCCGGTAGCGTTCATTTCCCTGTGATATTCTATCACCTTGCTGATGACATTCCGAGAATTCTTGTCGTTCTTAGAGTCACTGGCAACCATCTGAAACTTCTTCCCCAATGCCAACAGGCAAGAGGTCTCCGTATTATCTTTTTCTTTCTTTCTTTTTTTTTCTTTCTCTCATCCTCTCGGTCAATCGAAAATCTAAGAAAAGGCCAGAAATAGTCTACCCCCGCCTCGACATTCTCGTACAGTGAAAACGAGTGTTTTCTCGTTCGAATCGTGATCTTGTTATCAAAACATCTCTCACTAAATTGGAAAATAATAAAGTAGAACATCAGCTCAAATGATTAAACTTTGAAAGTGTAGTGAGTAGGACTCTGAGAGGATACCAATGTCGTTGTTTGTATTGTATAATCCGATTTAGGTTTGTGACGTGCTGCTGTAATTTAACCTTTCATTTGAGTTTCTGTGTTTTTATCTAAATTTGGTTTCTCCTCTTTAAATCATTTTCCGACGTAACCCCAAAGAACAAGTTAAAGTTGACAATCTGGCAGTAGATCAAAAAGCATCGAGTTGTGAGCTGCTACTGACAAAAGTCAGTAGCGGCTCGCGACCAGAGAAACAGCCGAAATGTTACAAAATGAGAATGCATGAAAACATTGCATCTACAGAGATGAGCCATTACATTATGATCACCTACTTAATAAGTTGTAGGACCCCGTTTAGCTCGCAAAACAGTGGCCACTCGGCGAGGCATCGATTCGATGAGATAGCGATAGGTATCCTGGGGTAACTGGTACCATAATGTCAACAGCAGGTCCTCCAGTTCCCGTACATTTTGGGGTGGTGGTGATTTAGCGCGAACCCACTTTTCCAAATCGGACCACAAATGTTCGATTGGGTTCATGTCAGGTGAATATGGAGGCCAGGGCATTAACAGCAAGTCACCAGCATGTTCCTCGAACCACTCCTTGACGATTCTGACAGTGTGGCATGGCGCATTATCCTGTTGGTAATGGCCGTCACCAGCATGTTCCTCGAACCACTCCTTGACGATTCTGACAGTGGGGCATGGCGCATTATCCTGTTGGTAATGGCCGTCATCAGCATGTTCCTCGAACCACTCCTTGACGATTCTGACAGTGTGGCATGGCGCATTATCCTGTTGGTAATGGCCATCACCAGCACGGAACACATTTGCCATGAATGGATGAACTTCATCCGCAACGATGTTCAGATACCTGACAGCAGTCAGGAGTTGTACGATTATGATAATAATGCTCAACGTGTCACAAGAAAACATCGCCCACACCATAACACCACCAACGCCTGCCTGTTTCCGCCCAACAGTGCATTGAGATGACATAGCCTCCGTTGGTAATCAGCGTATCCGCGCTCGTCCTTCTACGTTATGCACCAGAAATCTTGATTCGTCAGACCAGGCCACTTTCTTCCAATCATCCACGGTCCAATCTCGATTACCTTGGGCCCATTTGACGCGTTGTTGACGATGACGTGCAGTAAGCATGGGGACCCGGCTGGGTCTTCGACTACGCAGGGCTATGCGTAGAAGACTGCGATGAACTGTGTTCTCTGACATATTGCCCTGATCACCACTTTTGTAGCAGTCGCACTGTGACCTGCGGTCGCTGTGAATAATGACAATCTCCGCTCCCCACTGGAATCAATGAGCTGTAGATGACATACGGCTGGACGACGCGACGGTTCGTTGTTTGGCCACCTGTGCACCACTTTTGGTGCTTACTCACTACAACGGCATGTGAACAACCGACAAGTCGCGCCGTTTCTGAGATCGTAGCTCCTAGGCGCCGTGCCATCACAATTTGTCCTTTTTCAAACTCCGATAAATCGGCTGTATTTTTCCAATCTGACTCCGAACATTCTACTAACCGAAATCCGCTCCTCGGTTAGGATAGTGTTCGGAACTTAATAGAGTGTGTCTGCAACTCTGTGAACTTCACCTACACCGCCGTTCGGTCTCCAAGCGCGCTCATCTCTGTAGGCTCAGGGTAGTCATAACGGAAATGGTTCATCGGTGCAGTGTTCCCTAAGTAAGTTTTCATTCGTCTCATACAGAAAAAATGTCTTTCTACTGTCACATTGGTTGAGTGTAAAGTAAGACCTAAAGAAACCAATTTATATATTTCCTGGAACACAACATTATGCACGTTATATGTCTGCAACAACGTGCACACTGTATCATTTTTCGCGTTCATTTTCTCAAACAAAAGCATAGATCCAGAACACACGCAGAATAATGAAGAAAATGCACTGAAACTGACGTTCACAATCGCAGTTGCTGTATAAGCACAGCGGACGTAACCGGAAGCACCTAAACTCAAAATCTCACTGCGAAAACTGGCGGCTGGCAAACGAGGGCTGTCATTTCATCTCGATCGTTCATGTCTTTGGATGCCAGAGCAACACCCTTATTCAGTGAAGTCCAGGTTTCTACGTCGGCGCTCTTCGCGGCGTCGGAGTGAAGCGGTTTGGAACTGTGGCTAGTATCTTTTCAAGTGCCCTATGCGCAGTTACAAAATCGTCTGTTTACTAGTTCGCAGTTCCATTTGAAACGGCGTGCTCACACATTTCTAGGTTGCATTTAGCAACAGGAGAGATTTCGTTTCAGAAGACATTTCCAGACACCATTCTTGCAAAGGAAAACGTGACTAATTTTAAGAATCCGCTAAACGATTTGAAGAAGTTTTTCTACAAATTTTCGGTGAAGTGGCATTTCACTCACTTCACCGGACGAGCCGCCACTATCAAACGTAAATAAAAAGCACTGAAATAGCAATATTAAGATAGTTCAGAGAGACAGACGTAAAGAGCGATATTTAATATACCGAAAATGAGAGCGAAATATATGAACAAAGCTTTATGGTATGTCATCATCATCATCATTGTCAACCATTATCAATCCACTGCTGGCCGAAGGTCTCCCCAAGTTTCCTCCACAACGGTCTGTCTTGTGCCAGTCTCCTCCATGTCACTCCTGCATATTTACGAATTTCATCCACCCATCTCCCATGTGGTCTTTTTCTGGGTCTTTTCCTGTCCCTTGGAATCCAATCTAAAATTTCGGCTGTCCATCTATGGTCTGTCCTTCTGGCAGTATGTCCAGCCCATTGCCATTTCAGGGATTTAACTCTGATCATGATGTCTTCCACTCTTGTCATTTTTCGGATCCACGAGTTCCTCTTCTTATCTCTCCTGGTTATACCAAGCATGCACCTCTCCATGCTTCTTTGAGTTGTCTGCAGCCTTTGTATGTCTCTTTTAGTTAAGGTCCACGTCTCTGCACCATACGTAAGCACTGGAAGGATGCATTGATCAAACACTTTTCTTTTAAGACATAATGGCATATTGCTCTTGAAAATTATGCTGTTTCTTCCAAAAGCTCTCCAGGCAAGTTTTGTACGCCGATTAATTTCTTCATCAATGTGACCCTCATTTGATATCTGCTGTCCAAGATAAACATACGTATCTGTTATCTCCAGTTTTTCTCCATCAATCGATAAATCTTCATTTCTTGTAAAAGCACTGAACATCACTTTTGTCTTCTGAAAGTTCATTTTTAATCCCACTTCTTTACTCTTGTCAGCAAGTTCCTGGATCATACTCTGCAGCTCTGATGGGCTAGTTGCAAAAATGACTACGTCATCAGCAAAACGAAGGTGGGTTAGATAATCTCCATTAATCTTTATCCCTTTGTTTTCCCAGTTCAGTGATTGAAAGACATTTTCCAATGTGGCATTAAAGAGCTTCGGAGATATGGTGTCACCTTGTCTCACTCCATTTCCAATTTTTATGTGTGTTGTACTTTCAAACAGCCGAATCTTTGCACTTGCATTTTCATAGATGTTATTAATAACATTAATGTATGCATCTTCAATACCGCAGGATTTCAGAGCCGTGCTAACTGCTGATGGTTTCACCGAATCAAAGGCTTTTTCATAATCGATAAAAGCCATGCACAATGGAAGTTCATATTCCCTCGCTCTTTCAATTAGTTCTCTCAGTACGTGGATATGATCTATTGTGCTGTAGCCACTCCTGAATCCAGCTTGTTCTCTCGGTTGAGCCATGTCCAGTGTTACCTTCAAGCGGTGTGAAAGAACTTTAGTGAAGATTTTATAAACCACTGATAGGTATATATCCACAGATAAGTGTCGACGTATACTGCACAAAGTTATTGTGTGAATTCTGTTCAGTGTGCTGTTACAAGGGAAGTGGTTGCTGAATATTCACGTGTTTGGATATTGTAAGTAACATTGTGTTGTTATTGAATCCTTGGCGTAACCTTGAAAATAATATCAATGTATAGCTAAGAGGTTTCAGCTTTTG